>CM076681.1:82997228-85856063 GCA_038501925.1 Xenopus petersii
ATGCGAGGCTGTTTGGAATAAATTCCTTTTGTAATATGTCAAGTTTGCCTGGCTTATGCTTTAGTTTTGTGCACAAGTGAAATTGTCATGTCTCATCATAATCAACATGGAAATGCTGGTCACTTTTTAAAGTCAAGTACTGAAGAGGAAAAGAAAAAAAAATGATTTTTTGGATTCGACTTTTATGAAAAAGATCTGGAAAATTGCCATTTAACCCCCACTGCCTTGTGAGGAAGCCCAAACTTAAAGTGATGCTGACACATCCCTGTAATCCGAAGTAACATTCCAGTATTAGGAATCATGGAGCAACGTGCCATATCAAGAGTGCACCAGTGATGTGAATTATCTAGGTCAGGCTTGATGGGAGGTGATACGATATTTTCAAATGCAAGAGTACAAATGTAAACAGTATAACACACCAGTATTAACTAAACATGAAAAAGGAAGACATACTACTGTTAAAGGGTATAAATATGCTGTTTGCAAAACCCAGCTTTAATTCATTGCTGGACTACAAATCTCAGCAAAATCTAACATATTATCATGGGTTTAAGCATGCTGGAAGCTACAGTCCTGCAAGGTTGTATTCTTTAGCAATCTTGGCCAGTAGCTCTACCTAGATGGAAAAAATGATTCAGTGGTAATCCTACTTGATCTGTGAAAATCCTTGTTTTGTTCCAACAACTGTAGCCTGAAGCTTTATGTTAAGTTTTTCTATAATAGAAGAAGATTCTTGATTCTTTTGCATCGTAATGAAGTCACTGGCCATAGAAAGCTAAAATTACACAATAATCTCTTTATATATAAATGGATAATTACAGCAAGATTATATACTGTAGCAATGGCGGGGTACTGGTTTGCATCATTTTCATTGGTGAATACTTTTGCTTCTGTAACTGCAGTACATTTTGGTTATGTAAGAACTGGGGACATAGTTGGACAGTATACATTTTCGCACACCCCCTAGCTTTGTAATGGAAACATCCCAAACTTAATTACAGATGCAAGACAGTTCTATAATGATTTTCATTCTGCAGTTGCGGGTGATATGGCAAAATTAATGCTCAGAATTGGATGCAACTGCATAATTCCTAGTCTTTGGCAAATGGGTGATGTGTGTGCCCCATTCTTTAAATGAGCAGAATCATACAATCATCATATTCAATGTAGGCAGGAGCTTACCCCATGTGTGATGCACAGGTGGTCACAATAAAAGGGGTAAGCTCCCTGCCAGCAGTGACTATGGTGTTTGTGCGACTTAAAAATTCTACTCATTGTGCTGACAAGTGCGGACCACCGGGGGGGATCTGCAGCACCAGTGCGGGAAAGTCATAGGAAAGGGGAGAGGTGCAGTACATTTACATACTGCCTTTATTGCAACCATGGTGCTGAGGGAACCCTGAAGCTACCACCTCGTCTGAAGGTGGTGATAGCTTCAGGCAGCACCAAGTGAAACTATATGGAAGCATAAATAATTAATTAAAACCCCATTAATGAATGAGGTTTAATGTACAAATGATCATGCAAACACAACTGTGATACCAGCCTTAAATGACCCCTCTTTTGTGTTAATGGGAGATAAGGGATAGAGGCAAACAACTTTTTTCTTGTTAAGATAGAGAATCCAACAACATATGGCTGCTGCAATACTGTTATGGAATGTTTTTGCAATGTAGGTGTACTCAATGGTTTCTGGACTAGCAGCATACTCCTACACATATCAAAGAACTTTTAATATGGCATAGAGAGTTATATTTTGAGACAATTAGCAATTACTTTTTTATTATTTGTGGTTTTTGAGTTATTCGGGTTTATGTTCAGCAGCTCTTCGGTTTGCAATTTTAGCAATCTGGCTGCTAGGGTCCAAATTACCCTAGCAACCATGCACTAATCTGAATCAGAGCTTGAAATAAGAATAGGAGAGGACCTAAATAGAAAGATGAGAAATTACAAGTAGCAATCACAATAAATGTGTAGCTTTACTAACCATTTGTTTTATGATGAGGGTCAGTGACCTCCATTTGAAAACTGGAAACAGTCAGAAGAAAAAGGCAAATAATTAAAAATATAACTATAAAAAATAAATAATGAAGACCAGGTGTAAAGTTTCTTAGAAATGGCCATTCTGTAACATACTTAAAGTTAACTCAAAGGTAAGCCACCACTTCAAAGTATGCTGGGAGCATAAATATAGTAATATCATAAATGGATTCTTAATGCAGATTTAAACTCTCTAGTTGAAGAACAGAACTGAAAAAAAAAATATGGGGTGCTGTTGCTTTTAATACAACACAGTGGACCAATTGATGCAACAGATCCTCCAATGAGAACCATGCCTTCCTTAGAGTTTATTTGGTGAGGGGCATTAAAAACTAGCACTGAATATCTAACAACTAGCTAAAAGCAAGATAAGTGAAACAGATCTGATAGGGATGAATCCTACTGGATAATCCTTTTGCATCTGTGATTACGTTTGTGACAGCTACGGTATGTGGGAATGAAATAAGTCAGTAATGGAAAAACTATTTGAAATGTGAAAGTGTATGTATGCCTTTGCGCAAATTTAATATAGCTTTTGTAAACCACTTCTGACAGTATAAAAAACATGTCAAAACATTATGACACTTTCAAGCACTTTTTAAAAGTGTGCAATGCACAATTAAAATTTGCAATGCAATAACAGTCAAATGAATATTACATTGTGAAATGCAAATTGCTATTCTTGTTTGTGTGAACTGTTTTCTCTTTGCGACTTTTATTATATTTCCCACAGTACTGCAGAACCAAAAGTCACATCCATACCCAAATTTAAGTGGTGAGTGCCCCCAACAAATGCTGCAAAACAGGAAATGAGATTTAATGCATTAAAGTGCAAAATACTACAAAAATAGGACATTTGTGTCTGATATACAGTAATTAGTTACAAAACTTGTGCCACAACAACAGAGCTTAGAATACACTGCTCGAGCCCCCTGTTGAGTCAGGCTTAAAGGATAGATCTTTTAAGGTCATTCGTTACTAAGCAGCACTTGTTAAGCAAAGAAGAAAAAAAAAGAATAGGAATTTTAGTAACCTCTTCATGCAGTTTCCATAATCTACAGTTGCAGTTATAAAGGTAATACATATTGAATCAGTTTTACACACACATATTGCTGATATATATATTAATACAAATACAGGAGTAATACACTTTATCAAAGATATGCATACCATAAATGGTACTTAGCAACAAATATTTAGTATACAGGGAATTTTCTCTCGCTGTCACACTTTATTTTCATACTGAAAAATATATCTCTAAAGATAACATACAAGTGAATAGAGAGCTGTCTAATATCCCTCATGAAAATGTCTCCTTCTGCTCACCTTCCAGCCCTAATTCTTCTTGAATTAGCTCTGTCCCAGCCCTCCACTACCAGAACCTTAACAGACGCTTGAGTCAGCATCAAGTCTCATATATACACATATACACACACACACACACACACGTGTGTAATTCTTAGTGGAACCCGCACTCCAGATTCTCATGTTGAAAAAACTTTATTTATTCATCACTCATACATGCAACGTTTTGGCCCATGTTGGGGCCTTTATCAAGGATAAAGTGCTAGTGATACGAAACAGTTTGAATAATCAATTCCCTTTTCAAAAAAAGTGCCAGAATGACGTCACAACCATGATCACATTGTGATAGGTGCATACATTTTCAAATGGACATGTTGGGGCACATTTACTATGGGTCGAATATCGAGGGTTAATTAACCCTCGATTTTCGACCATCAAAGTAAAATTCTTCGACTTCGAATATCGAAGTCGGAAGGATTTACCGCAAATACTTCGAATGATCAAAGAAAAAAAATCCTTAGAAACAAACTATTCAAAGGATTTGCCTTCGGTCAAAAAAAGCTTAGAAAACTTATGGGGAAGGTCCCCATAGGCTCACATTGGTGCTCGGTAGGTTTAAAGTGCCGAAGTAGGTAGTCAAAGTTTTTTTTAAAAGAGACAGTACTTCGACTATGGAATGGTTGAACAGTCGAACGATTTTTAGTCCGAATCGTTCGATTCGAAGTCGTAGTCAAAGGTAGAAGTAGCCTACTCGATGGTCAAAGTACCCCAAAAAAAACTTTGAAATTCAAAGTTTTTTTACTTAGAAGCCTTCACTCGAGCTTAGTAAATGTGCCCCGTTGTTATTGGTGCACACATTTTTAATGTATTGAATCAAGTGAAAATATAACGACCGTGTCACCACCAGGTGTCAACATACATACATGCTTGCAAAAAGTTCATATTTGTAATCCATTCATTTGTAAGTCCATGAAAAAATAAAAATAAAAAGATGAAAATGAAAAATCGCTTACTTAGTATCTTGAACCGGCAGATAATTTTTTTTTTTTATCCTCAGATGGACACAGTCATTTTATTTTCAACTGATTCAAAACATTAAACCACTCACAACAAGTCCATTTGAAAATGTATGCACCAATCACAATGTGTTCATGGTTATGACGTCATTCTGGCACTTTATTTGTAAAGGGAAGTGAGTATTTAAACTGTTTCGTATCACTAGCACTTTATCCTTGATAAAGGCCCCAACGTGGGCCGAAACATTGGATGCATGAGTAATGAATAAATAAAAGAGTTTTTTCAACACGAGAATCTGGAGTGTGGGTTCCTCTATAAGAATTATACAATTTCCATTGACCCAGCACCCACAAACAGATATTGGAGTTAGAGTGTCCTCTCTAAGTGACCCACACTGTTTTAGCCCCATTTCTGGTAGTGGATTATACTCAGACAGCCAGAGTTTGTTTCATGTCAATAGTATAAGTTGTTCCCCAAATCCTTCCTTTGGACAACAAAGAGTGGCATGTGCGGAAAGCGTTTTATAATACTTTCATAAAAATATATTGCACTTACAATGTCTTTCCTTTTAAATCACTTTTAAAGCCAAAATCGGCATTCCTCTCCTAAGAGTGGTGCCGCCTGCAGTGTATACTGAGATGTTCATTGCGTATCTCACAAAAGAGATACGCCACCGAGTTAAGTGATTGGTGCAGGACTGTATAAGGCAGAATAATTCGAATTGACCATTTACACGCAGAACCATGGCAAAATATAT
Organism: Xenopus petersii; assembly: GCA_038501925.1. Taxonomy (NCBI): domain Eukaryota; kingdom Metazoa; phylum Chordata; class Amphibia; order Anura; family Pipidae; genus Xenopus; species Xenopus petersii. The sequence continues at coordinate 83,002,348 of CM076681.1, forward strand.
ATCTGGTTAGTATTTTAAAAAACTCTTTATTTCACAAATAATAACATTAATAGAGGAAAAATGGTAGTTTTTGGGTACATCAGTACAAAATTTTGATGTAAAATCCAGGAAAACATTACTTAAAATGAGGGAAATGCACCCATTGAAATACATTATAAATTGGTGGGGCCACAAATACAAAATGTAAAATGTGGGAAAACTTAAAATCAGGGTACTTAAAATCGAGGTTTCACTGTAGATATTAATGCAGCAGATCTTTTATTTTAGAGGTTGGCAATTCAAAAATGCTCAGTATGTTGTGAGGGTTAAGTCACAAGGGCTGGGAACGGCTTTTTGTAAGGGTCCCATTTACTAACAATCGAATTTAATTTTTTCCCCACAAATCTTGAAAGATTTGTGGTTTTCCTATATTTCTCAAAAGCTCTAACTCCAAACGAGCGGGTCTCTCCCCGACATGGGTGATATCGGCCTGATCAGATAGTGGTAACCCACTGTAACTAAGGCAGTAACTAATCAGCGACTTGAGCCATATGAGTCACAATAGTTACTTTGAATCTGAGCTGAATGCCGAGGATCCATTGCAAACTCACTGAACAGTTATGTCTCATGTGGGCCCCCCTTCAAGTCACTGACTAACTCTTAACTGAAAAGCAGGAAGTCATTTTCTATTCTATGTTAGACATCCGCTCACTCCAGTCTTTATAGATTACATTTATGGCTAGCTAACTATATTAGAAACATTTTTTTACTTTGCACATCTTTTTACCCAGTTTTTATTTTTACAATGAACTGTTCTTTTAACACATCAGCACCACAATACTAATGAGATTTACCAAGTGCTAACATTCAGCGGTGCATGTCATGAACTGGAGAGGGAGCTCCCTCTTTAATATCTTTACAACAGTACAGTTACAGTGTTGAGGCCCTTGATGAAGTCAGGGATACAGGGATTCCCTGAATGAGGTGTAATCAGGGCAGGTAGTTCTCAAGTAACAGCACTTTCTAGGAAAGTGAGGTTAGAACTAGTGAGCAAGAGCAGCCTGTGCTCCAACTAGGAGAGATACCAAAGGGGTAGCTATCCACTCAGGCAAGACTGGCCTGTAGTGTAGGGATCACAGAATAATTCAATATGTGGGGATCCAAGACACAGTACAGAGATCCTGAGGGTGCATCTATATTTACTATCTCCTCAGGGATGTCACAAGGTTCTGGATCTGGAATGAGGTGTTATTACCTGATATGTACCTTAGAGGACTGTCAGTCTCAAACCCCTGATTTGCTTAAGAGAATAAAGCCTGTTGCGGTTTGTTTTGTTCAAGAGCCTTCTGTCCAATTCTTTTAGTCACACAATACAACACCATTCCTTCACCTTTTCACGTAGCAAAGGCCCATCCTGTGGAGCGAGAGACAAATGTAACCGGTGCTCTGCCTGCTTCCTAGCCGGACAAGGTCTAGCCTAGCCTAGGTGGGGTTACATAAGGATCTGTTGCAAAAGTTATTCTTAATGGAAAACATGTAGCAGGTAACATTTTTTTTTCCTGATGCTGCAGTAAATTTAAAATGACCCCACCTTCAACTGTCACTTACTAGCAATTAACTGCAAATAACAGGTAGGACTATTGATAGCTGTTATTGTTAATGAATTCCTAACCATGGGGGCAAATTCCCTAACCAGCGAAAATTTGCCAGTGCTGGCTCCACAGCCATCGCAACAGGGGTAAATTCGCTAGAACAACACCAAATCCCTAGACTACGAAGTTGCGTCCAGGACGCTGAACGCTGTCGAATTTTTCTAGTGTTACTTTGGCACTCAAAGTGAAGATGCACTAGCATTGCCTAATTTGTATACGCCAGGAGCTGATAAAGTTAAATGGCCGTATACGTTGCAGCAAATACATTACACAAGTCCAGGGAAATTTAATAAATAAAATATAGAGTTGTTATAATGCCCTACACATGAGCCCACTGTCTAGTTTATGTTAGAAAAGGGGGGGGGGAGAACCGATTACCGAAAAAAAAAACATTTATGGACCTTTGCACTCCATCACTCAGAAAAAAGGAAACTTTTTTTGGGACTAAAAAAGTCCTATGCACTCCATTGCACTTTGCCTGGTCTGAGCTGACAAAGGCAAGTCTGGCGAATGATGTAATGTTCATTAAAATCTGCATCTTATTTGCCAGTGCGAAAATTCGCGAAGCAATGCTAGCGTCTAAATATCTCCTTCGCTAGCGAAGTGATGTCTGCGCCCATTAGGGAATCGGCGAAGTTCTGAAATGACATCACACTGGCGAATTTTCACTAGCCTTAGTCACTTCGCCCTTTAGAGATTTAGAGAATTTGCCCAATGGAATTTCAACATAGCTAGATTTACATCAGTGTCTGCATATATAGCATAGTGGGCTACTGCATCAGTTAGGTATGACAATCAATAAGTGCTGAATTGATTTTACTATACAGGCCTCTTACTCTGTTTGCATCACCTCGCAAACCATCAGCCAATTCCCTTGATTCTACAACTCGCTGGCTGGCAAGGAAATTACTGTGGTCATGAAGAAAAAAATGGCTCCCAGAGGACTTTTTCACCCGTATGGCTTTAGAACAATAACTATTTAGGACAGATTTATCCACGAGGCTTCAGAAAAGGGCTCTGACCAGAAACGTTGCCTAGTTTGTTGGCACAATAAACTATTGTCACAAGATTTGGAGTGCTGCAGCGTGTGTTCTTTGGAGTTATATGTGGGTCCCTGGCAGGGGACCAGCAGCTTGCACCCAACGCAAAAAGAAGTGGATTGGTATAGTCAAGCATCGCCCACATTGGGTTGATTTATCCATGAGATATACTTGAATGGAAGATGGGTCACTCATACGAAGATTGTGAAGATTAAAAAGGCTTGAATTACTTGTCACCTGAATGTGGGTTACAAGATACTAAATAATGAAAATAAAATAGCCAGTCCCTCATTTAAAATGCACTCTTCATTAGGCACCTTCATTAGTTGTTTGCAGGAACCCTTGGTGTAAATAAACTGTCTTTGTTGGACTAACTACAAAATATAAGGCTTTATTTTTTCTCAAAATGGAATACCAATCACTAGTGTGTAACATGGGAATGTCAACTATGTTTAGCTGATTACATCAATAAAGCCTGCTCTGTGCAATGACAACAGGCCATTTTTTACTGATCAGATATAACATGGGCATATGAAATGCTTTCAGCTTATGTTAATATCGACAAGAGATATTTATTATGCTGTAAAGTCACCAGAAATTACCCTTGGGGCTTCCAATACATGTTTTATGAGATGGCACATTACTGTCAAGTTACATAGCTTGCGGGCCTCTTCTGACAAAGGATCTGTCTGCATCCAAAATATATTAGCAAGGGATTTCTATTCTGAAAGGAAATTCTGCTATTTTAGGGATCTCTCAGTACCTCTGAAACCTTCTCATCCCTCACAGTTATTACAGCTTTATATGTACACAGTAAGACCGTAATTAGAAATAGTGGCAGTTAATAGCCTAGTTACAACAAAGTGCATGCAATTATAAATGCTCCATAGCCCATACTACTGTTTTGTACTGATTAAATCACTTGGGGGCAAATTTCCTAACCTCCGGAAATTCGACCACCGACGGCTTCACTCACATCGCAACACTTTAGATTCGCCAGGACAACAATAATTCACTAAAATCCGAAGTTGTGTCCAGGGTGCAGAACGCTGGCAAAGTTGCGCTAGCGTTACTGCAGAAAGCAAAGCAAATAATGATAAATATTATAAGAAAGTCATAGGCAATGAGATACTTAGTATGTTCCTGAACTTTAATGCTATATTAATATTGGATATAAAATGGTGTCAATTAAATGATTACTAATATACCTCGTAGGGTATTTTATTCCCGATATAATCAGTGCTTTTTGTCAAAATATATCATTGGTGTTTAGTGATGCCCCATGTATCACATGAGACATTAAACATCTGTACAATAAGTAATAATAATTACAATAAAAAATGACAAGAACTCCATAAAGTACATAAACATTTGGACATGATACCATACAGGAGTTCCACAGACTGTATAGAAGAACTTTGACTCATAGTCACTACTATATAGTAACTTTTAATAACAATATATTGTATAAGAAATTAAATGATTCCCTATATAAACATTTATCATGCAAAATATCAGAGGTATTCTAGTGTTGTCATCTTTCAGAATCTGAACCAGACAATCAGTTGTAACTTGCGCTGTCTGGTGCAAAACTGCTCTATATCTCATTACAAGTATTTGACCTTTTTATTCAGAATACTAGGGACCTGGGGATTTCTGGATAACTAATCTTTCTGTAATTTGGTTCTTCATACTTTGTCTATTAGAAAATAATGGCAACATTAAATAAACCCAAAGGGCTGGTTTTGCTTCCAATAAGGATTAATTATATTTTAGTTTGGATCAGGTACAAGGTACTGGAAAGGAAATCTTTTTTAAAAATTTGGATTATTTGGGTAAAATGTAGTCTATAGGAGAAGGCCCTTTCGTAATTTGGAGGTTTCTAGATAACGGGTTTCCACAAAACGAATCCCATCTGTTAGCCCATTTATAGGATATAGCAACATGGTATCACTGCATGTGTGGTGAATTATAATTGATTTTAGGGTATCTTTGCGCAACCTTTGTGGTATATATACCGTACCTGCAAAAAGACATATTGGTACTTAAAATGGCATAATGTCATAGGACCAAAATAAACATTTTTTTATGCAGTTCCTGCCTTAAGAAAATACCAATAAAAATAGGGGATGCTGTAAATAAAATCCCATGGTTCACCAAAGAAAAAAACATGTGTAAGAAGCAGGGTTGGACTGGTGCATTGGGGGCCCACTGGGGCTGTGACACCAAGTGCCCCCTCCCGAGTTCCAAACTGGATTCCACAGAGCTTTTTCCCGGATCCCGCCGGCCCAGTCCGACCCTGGTAGGAAGTGCAAGGTAAAGACCCCCTAAAGTTTACCTAGAGGTGTTTAGAGGTGTTTACAATGTTAAAATCAAATACAAGAGGTCCTCTGCACTCAGCCCATTACCAATTTATTAAGGACATAAAAATGCCTTACCCTTTAAACAAAACAGGGATTGTTTATTCATATATTGCAATATATTTAAGCTGGCCAACTACGTCAAAGTCATCCCATATCTGGCCAGTTCCTACACTCAACTTTCATCTGATTCATTAAGAATTCAATTGCTTCATTATACATTTTACAACGTTTTACCTGCAACTTACTAGCTGCTTTCAAAGCAAAACTCCCAAACTTGGCTGCCCTTTTATTAGACACCAGTGGGATCACCTGACTATAGCTGGAAAGGGTACTCACCCTTAGTGTGCTCACCACTAATTTTTAAAAACATCAAGCGGGGTTGCAATGAGTGTGTCCACAAAATTCACAGACAAATACAAGATGTCCTCTGCGCTCAATCCATTATCAGTATATTTGAAACTAAACATTTCATGCCTTAAGCTACTAAAAACGCCTTACTTTTTCAACAAAACAGGGATTGTTTGTCCATATATTGCAATATATGTATATAAGATGATCTAAATGGATCACCAAGCAGATTTATTATCACTTGCTAATTCCCCATGGGCATCTGATTTTCCCACTGTATTCAGGGACCAGTAATAACAAAATCATCATTTATTTTTAATTAGCAGTTATTTCTGCATTGAAAATGTTAACGTCATAAGTGTTATTGCAGTGTGTTTATCAGTATTGCCTTGTTTTATCTTTCCTATGTGCCGTCTGATCAAAATGCCATCCACGGTTGTGTTCAATGGACCCATAGATAATTCATATTTATTATGTATGCTTAAAATCTCCAAGAAACAAAATAAAATGCTTCCTAGAAATTGTGCAGTAATGTTAAAAGTGCACACTAAGGGGCATATTTATCAATCTCTGAGATTAGAGCTCACCACAAAAAACGCACTCACTTTCTATTCATTTAGAAGCTTATTTATCTTTGGGCTAAAGCTAATTGGAGGTTTAATAATTTTGGAGGCTGTAAAACAGAGGTTGTGGTGATAGGAAAAGACTCAAAAAACATAAATGTTTCCACCATTGCAATTGCTATCTTGGTTAAGGAAAAACTTCAATGGCTTAACCACAGTTGCATAAAATGGAAATGAAAACTGCTTTGTTCCATTCATTTTCACTGGGGTTGTAAAATCTTAAAAATCTCAAAAACAACCCAAACATAAACTTGCTGGAACACTAAAAATACTAAAAATCTCAGGCTTTTAGATGGGTTTTAAAATGTGATCAACATTCTGGTGTTGAGGCAAAAAACGAATCTTGGTTTTAATAATTGACACCTAAGTGAATTATTTTGTGATCATTCATTAAGGGTTAAACCAGTACAGTAGTGCCGAGTCTGACACATGTGAGGCCCTTACTGCCCCATACACAAAGCATACATATCTGTAAATGCATATCTGTAAATGCTTAAATGGACACAGCACTAATTGGCACCAATTACAACAGTCATTGCCCCTACATGTGCTCTTTGCACTAGCAATGTGATGCTGGTTTGTGCCAAATAAACTGTATACTAACTCCATTATTAATGCTACGAACTAGAAGTGATGCCAATGTAACAAAAACCCCATGGAAGTTGTGTCTATTGCAACCTGGGAGCAGCTAACTAAATGGATGCTAATTTGATCCATACTGTTGCTTTGCACACAAGTAATAACCATAATCATCTCTCGCTTGGCTTCATTAAGTCTAGAGCTTCATTATGGTAAAAATACCATTCCTGAATATAATGGCTTTTAGACAGATCAAACAATTAGGATGACATTTAAATGGATACTGTCATGGGGAAAAAAATGTTTTTTTTCTAAAATGAATCAGTTAATAGTGCTGCTCCAGCAGAATTCTGCACTGAAATCCATTTCTCAAAAGAGCAAACAGATTTTTTTATATTCAATTTTGAAATCTGATATGGGGCTAGACATATTGTCAATTTCCCAGCTGCCCCAAGTCATGTGACTTGTGTTCTGATAAACTTCAATCACTCTTTACTGCAAGTTGAAGTGAGATCAAACAAAAGAAACAAAAGAACAATGGGAAGGTAACCAGATGGCTGCTCCCTAACACAAGATAACAGCTGCCTGGTAGATCTAAGAACAACACTCAATGGTAAAAACCCATGTCCCACTGAGACACATTCAGTTACATTGAGAAGGAAAAACAGCAGCCTGCCAGAAAGCATTTCTCTCATATGGGCAAATTCACTAAGATTCGTAGTTGCGCCAGGTGCAACTTCGCCGCACTTCGCCAGGCGTAGTTTCGCCAGCGCTCCGCAAATTCACTAAATTCCGAAGTTGCGCACAGGGGTAGCTTAAGGTTGCGAAGTTGTGCTAGCGTTGATTCGCTAAGTGAAGCGAAGTTATGCTAGTGAAGGTTAATTTGCATATGGCGCCAAATTCAAATTTCAATGGAGGAATACGTATCAGCACTACAAATGGCTAGAAAACCTTCAAAACATCAAATAAAAATTTTATTTTGCCCTACACATGTGCCCACTGTATAGGTAAGTTGCCATGAGTCAGGAAATGTAGGGGGGAAGGAGGGGAGCCCTAAAAAAATGTTCGATCTTTTTCAGCCTATCACCCATAATGTAGAAAACACGCCAGCGTTTTTTGGGACTATCTACTCTATTGCGCTTCGCCTGGTCTGAGGTGGCGAAGGAAGTCTAGCGTAAAAGGTACCGTTCAGTACACTGCACGTGTTAGTGAATTTGCGTAGTTACGTCCGTAGTGGAAATTCGCCAGGCGTAAGGGTGCGAAGTAACACTAGCGAATCTACGCCAGCGTTAGTTAGTGAATTTGCGAAGTAACGAAAATGCCCAACGCTAGCGAATTGACGCTAGTGTTCGGCGCTTAGTGAATTTGCCCCCTAAAGTGCAGGCACAAGTCACATGACATGGGGCAGCTGGGAAATTGACAAAATGTCTAGCCCCATGTTAGATTTCAAAATTGAATATAAAAAAATCAGTTTGCTCTTTTGAGAAATGGATTGCAGTGCAGAATTCTGCTGGAGCACCACTATTAACTGATTAATTTTGGGAAAAAAAAAACATTTTCCCATGACAATATCCCTTTAAAGGCACTAACCGGTCAAACATTTCTTATTACTAGCTTTAAAGAATGTTGTAAGCGTAAGCACTAGTTTATGAACTATTGCCACTAATTTATGTCCTCTTTCCTTTACATGTGAACACCATCCTGTACATCTGGAACTGCTTATTACTCTGCAAGATTGCAGTGTCCTCAATATTTTCATTTGATTTAAGCTATTTAGAGTTTTACAGGTACAGAATATTTTATACAAGTGTAAATTAGTAACTGGATTAAGATTTTAGGAGGCTATCTGAGTAGGATTTTAGGGTGCAAACTGAACAGTAGTATTGGGGTTGTTCTTGTGTTTCATTATATTTAGGGGTTACTCAAATCCAAAAATTTCACACTAGAAACAGTAACACCAATAAACTAAAAGTATTGCAAATATAATGTACTGTTGTGCTGCATGGTTTAACCTGGTGTGTTTGTTTCAAAAACTCTACAATAGTTTATTTAAACAAGCTGCTTTGTGGTCATGGGGGCAGCCATTCAAAGCTGAAAAAGGAGAAAAGGCACAGACTTTTTAACAGCCTCGGGGTTTAATAAATCACAGAAAATGTAAAGTTTTTTTTCTATGAAAAAATTGTGTTTTTACCCCTTTAAAACTCCGACCAGAGAAAACAAATTTGAGTTTAGTAAATAATCCCGTAAGTGTAAGGTGAGTCCATACTTTAAAGTTTGCACCAGACCTTTCAAATCCTTGCTCCACCACTAACTTTATAAAGGAGTATAAATAAACTCCTAAGATGATTATTAGAGGCAAAGATAAAGTGCCACAGGGTAAGTGGGAAATTATAGTATACTTTAATTAGGAATAGTTAGCTAATTACTTGCATTTCATACATTGCAACATGATAATTGACTCATTTTATTGACTTTTTCAGTGAGTGTCTTTCTATCTTTACACATATGTAAGGCTGTTCTGTGCCAATTAAGACCTTTTGGAAGCTTTGGGAAATAGACAAGGAGTTCATGGAATTATAGTTATAAGACTGCCTAAGGCTAATCAATAAATCCAGTCACAGTTACTAATGATTATTAGCGAGTTATCAAAATGTCCTACCTGTGCAGGAGTCATTATCAATGACTAAATAACAGTACTGAAAAACATTCAACGTCGTCTGTAGGAATAGGCTACAGGTTAAAGGAAAAAAATATTTATTGCACAAGATTTAAGTGTGAATATTAAAATTTTTCTCTGCTGCTGCACTAGAATTTAATGCTCATTTAAATGTGGAGACAGCCAAGCAGGGGACATGATTACACTTTAGTGCATTAGAGGACATTATAGACAAATAGCAGGGGACCTTTTTACCCATAAGGATCCAGAGGATCACCGTACCATAGGCCAGACTAGAAGAAAAGAACTTTCATTTGAAGCAACATAGGTGGTTCTTTACAGTGAGGACAGTGAGGTTGTGGAATGCACTGCCGGGTGATGTTGTGATGGCTGATTCTGTTAAAGGAGAAGGAAACCCTTTCCGTGCAAAACCCCTCCCCCTACCTCACTCTTTTGCTTCAGAATCAATGACTAATAGGTAAACAAAAGTAATTTCTACAATTCAGCAGTTTGCGTTGGATAAAACATTTAGCATGTAACATTTCCTGTTTCCAACTCCATGTGCTTAATTTATATGATTGTGTCATTGTAGTGCTTAGCTGCTTGCTCAATATTTCACTGCTTCTTTCAACTACCCCTACAATGTCAGTCTTTTAGTGAAGGTGTTTTATTATTAACATTCTAAAACCTTTTCTGGTTTGAGCTTGACATATTTTATTGACTTTTTAATATCTCTATCAACCTTAGCCTACTTGTCTAATTTATATAATAAGACATTAAATCAATAAAACACTTCAAACCTCATGCTAGGGTTTTTGGCTTCCTCTGCAAATTAGTTGTAAAATAAAATAATAGACTAGTATCTTTTAGAGGATTCCAAGTAAAGAAATTTAAAATGAGAAGAAAAGCTACAAAGGCAGTTTACTGCCAATAGATTAGCCACAACAGTGCAAGCTAGAATGCCATTTTTATTCTTTAGAAAGCTTTTCCATACCCAAGTAGACAGCTCTAGACATGGTCTCCGTTTGTTCAGGGTAGCAACTGCCATATAAGCTTGCTGTGTCATTACTTCCTGCCCGAGTCTCACCCTGCTCACTCATAGCTCTGAGCTCAGATTACAGCAGTGAGGGGAGGAGGGAGCGGAGAGGAGCAAACAGAGCATGCTCAAGCCCAAGCCTGGAGATTTAAATTGAAAACAGGAAGTCTGATACAGAAGCCCATATGTAAACAATAGAAGGAACTAAATGTGGTGTTTCTTTTGACGGAGGACTCAAAGCAGCATTACTAGTTTACTAGTGTATTTATATAGACCTTTTTGATAAATCTTACTTAGTATTAACCTTTCCTTCTCCTTTAAAGCCATGGGTTGACAGAGATAAAGACATTATAAAAAGAATGTGAATTAAATGGTTACCTACAGTAAACCATTAAAATAGTTAACAGATTTCACATGTTTAATCCATCTATTCATTTTAAAATAAAAGCAGGTTTAGAATTACAAAAGACAAATAGTATTTTATCATCTGTGAGGCATCAGAGCCAATGCCAAGAGGGCAACAGTGGTCCAGCAGTAGATATAAACAATCAGAGAATTTTGGACAGGAGACAGGTACTGTTTATTTCTATGTTCCGGTTATAACACAGAGGGCAGAATGTGTAACCCTGGGTATGGAAAATTTATATGACAACATCTGCCTCCTGTATTATAACAGAAGAGTATACTGTATTCATGAGTTATACCTGGCACATTTTTCATCTATCTGTTGTTCAACTCCTAGAGCAACTACCTAGTTGTTGGGTATATTTATTTTCATGTATTTATTTTATTTCATTTTACTGGTCCCAGTGGGGAAATTGGGCTCTTCCCCACTACAATTCTAACATTCAGGTCCCGGTGAGCACCACAGCAGTGTTTAATCCAATGCCATGACTTACTACAGGTTTACACTAGCAAATAAGACATTCTGAACTTCTATACATCCTTAAAGGCCATATTCTTGCTCAGGTTTTCTTCCCATATATTTTTTTTCATAGAAATTGTTGCAAACATGAACTGCTTCCAATAAGGATTATTTATATCTTAGTTTGGATCATACCTAAACCTCAGGGTCTCTACATACAAGCTACTAGTTTATTATTACAGAGAAAAGGGAAATATTTAAAAAAAGGTTAGATTGTTTTAATAAAATGGAGTCTATTGGAGATGGCCTGTCCTTAATTCAGAGCTTTCAGGATAACTGGTTTTCAGATAAGGGATCCCATACCTGCAAATTTTGTTTGCAAATATATTTGTCAAATTACAGGTAAATAATTGTCCTTAATGCTTGCGACCTGTGGTATTTTGGCTAAGGTGTCTCTGTAATTTGGATACCCATTTAAAAAATTGTATATAAACGCAATAGGATTGTTTTGCCACCAACATGGATTCATGCAACTTCATCGAGTACAAGGTACTATCTAATTTTTACAGAAGAAAATGGAATAATTAAAAAAATAAAATGATTTGCTTAAAATAGAATTTATGGAATATGGCCTTCCTGTAATTCTGAGTTTTCTGGACATTGAGTTTCCAAAAAAGAGATTCCATACCTGTATTTGCTAAATAAACTTCAGTTTACAGGCATTAGAAATTGGTGACAATTCTGGCAGCTTTATACTCATATATTAGGAACAGAATACAAAGAACAAGGCTAAAATTACAGTTAAACTGCTTATTGTCAAAAAGAGCTCCTTTCACATTCAATATATGATTGAAAGAGAGAAGAGAGTACAATTGTTCAACCTGTGGTGAATGGTAACAATAAAATCAGCATGAAAGGATAATTGCTAATTTCTTGCAACTTATCTAACATATTATTTCTCATGGTCTATGCCAGCTCCACACAGCATAATGCAAGAAAAAATAATTTTACAATTACTTTTAATTAAATTAATTTATCCTTATGTGAAAAATGCTTTAAATGTGATATTGGGGAGGGGTTGGTGTGAATTGGGGCACAGACTAGGTTCAAAGGAATAACTGATCTTCTGGTAATGCAGCTCTGTAAAAACATTTCCCTAGCTCTCATGGTTCACAGTACAAGATGATGTTATAGTGAAAGACAATTTTATTTTACTATGTGATGAGGCACTCTAGAGCCATGAGGAATTCATCTAGTAAATTCCAATACAGTTTACCATTAGCAGCCGAACAGCCAAAGTCCCAAAGTGGCTAAAAGACCAGAAACCATGAAAACAGCTGAGGCCGAAATGGCGAAGACCCGAAGTCATCAAAACAGTCAAAATTAAAGTCCAGAAGCTGTGAAAAGACCCAAAGTCACGAAAGGAGGCAAAGTTGAAGTCCTGTAGCCATGAGTTCAATTCTACTGAAGACCAATTTGTGGGTTTTTTAATTTTTTTTTTTTAAACCCCATGGCCCCTTTTTTTTTTAACTTAAAAGGGGGGGGCCCTGGCCACCAATTTTTTAAAAAAACCTTTAAGGGGGGCCTGGCACCACAGTTTTTTTTCAACTTATAAGGGGGCCCTGACCATCAATAGCTTTATATAACTTGTGTGTGGTGGGGGGGTTACCTTTTTTAGCAATGATGTCTGTATGGCCTTGTACCTGTTGTGTGGAGTAGGTGGAATCTGGGGTGGGGCTATGGGTGGGCGGAACCCCGTGATTTCTAATGGCAGCCCTGAATAGCTTTACCATGCATTAGTACACCACAAACTACTCTGGTTTCCCTGTGTTGATCTCAATAATGCTGTCTATAAAAGAACAGAGAGACACATATACACTACAAATACAGGATTATCAGAGATTTATGTCTTGCATTTTATTTTAATTCATGAAGAAGTTACTGGGTGAATGGGTTCAAATATTACTCCTTTTATTACCTGAACTCAAATATGTTTAAATAAGTTAATCTGCATTTACAAAGATGTGCAGTGGCTTGTGTAAAACTGTGACTTATTGAAATTTTACTAATTTAAGTTTGAAAAATATTTTGTAAATATATAGCCAAAAGCTTTGGAAAGGGCATTTTAAGAAACATAAAAAATTAGGCAAAATATAGTGAAAAGGAGATACACCATAGGGTCCAAGATTACCAAGTCAGTAAGAGGGAATGTTGGTGATCTAAGGGGGATGACTGAAACCTAGGAGAAAAAAGGGTTGGTAGAAATAAGGTACAGTACACTGGGAAGGGGAATTACTAAAAGACAAATTAGCCTTATTTTATTTGTTGGCTCAAGAAATGATGTCCTCTTTACATTTTGTAATGCTTGTTATTTCTGGTTACTTTTTTTTTTAAATATAAAAATCACTTAATTCTAGTGTTATTATATATTAGTGCTAACATGTTTTATCCACAGAGGAAATTAAGTGATTATAGGTGTGTTCTAATATTTGATTGTTCTTATAGCACAAACAAATTTGATGCAGTCATGATTACTGAGCCAAATCCACTGCTTTTAAATTTTATAGTCGCTTATTCAAGAGTCATTGACTACCATTATTATGTGAAATTCATGTTAAAGAAATATATACAGTATATATTTCCATGTTTTTGCTAACATAAATAATATCTGTTAAAGTATACAGTAGTGACTGTACAATATATAGTAATTAGTACGATAATACAAATATAGAGGCCCTGCTCTCCTGACACTTTGTTCGTGCTGTGTGTGATTAGAAGAGAGTACAGATAGGGCTTCTTTGAGCAGCCATCTTCTTCTCTTCTGTAATCTTTGGAATGAGACTGGCATAGTGGCGCATGTGCAGATGGAGAAATTATCTGTCTCACGACAACTGCGCATGCGCGGAAACTCACGAAAATTGCCGGAGCGCTGGTCTCATTCCGAAGATTACCGAATGGGCTGGACAGAATCTGCACAGAGGATTAATAAAGAGTTAGGGGCATTTACCCGGGGGAGCAGCTAGGCTGGGGGGAGGGGAGGTCTATGTAGTGTAGAGGGGTAGGGTTTTTTTTTAACTTTTGGGTTGAATTCTCCATTAAAAAGCAGCCTCACTGAAGTTTGTGGGTGTTAGGTGTTCTGTGTCTGTGAGACAGTGTTTATTCTAATTAAATAATTAAATATGTAAAGCTTTTGATAAAAACTGGCAGAACAAAGCGAGTTGTGTATTCCTCAGAAGCAAATTTCCCAAATAGCAGTGTAAGTTTTTAAGATCAATTTTCTGAGAAGTGAATCTTATAAAAGTATTACAAGGAGAAGCTCTCTTAATTTATTTCTTGATTTTGTTTATTTCCTTGGAGCAAATCCTTAAATGGATATAATCCAATGGAGATAAGTTTAACTCATCCAAATGAAACCTATCAACCATGCACACACCCCTCCACGAAGAACCACCTACACTGCCTCAAATGAAAGTTTTTTTTCCTTTATGGGTAAAACAGTCCCCTGCTATTTGTCTATAATGTTCTCTAATATACTTGTAAAGTGTAATCATGTCTCCCTGCAAGCTCCTTTCCCCCCCCAGATAAAACAACCCCAACCTTGACAGTCTTCATAAATTAAATATTCCATCCTGCTAACCAGTTTAGTTGCATGTCTCTGCACTCTCTCCAGCTCATTTATATCCTTCTTAAGTACTGGAGACCAAAACTGCACTGCATACTCCTAGTGAGATTTACTAAGGACCTATAAGGAGGCAAAATTGGGTTTTCTTCCCTTGAGTTTATGCCCTTTTTTATGCAAGTCAGCACTTTATTTGCTTTAGTGGCCAAAGAATGACAACTTGTTACCTACAAAAACCCCTAGATCCTTCCCAGTTAAGGACACTTCCAAAACACTGCAATTTAGTGTATAACTTGCATTTATATTATTTTTGCCAAAGTGCATAACTTTGCATTTATCAACATTGAACCTAATTTTCCAGATTGCTGCCCAGTTGTCCAACTTGGTTAAGTCGCTCTGCAAAGTGGCAGCATCCTGCATGGAACCTATAGTTCTGCACAATTTAGTATCATCTGCAAAAACAGAAACAGTACTTTCAATGCCCACCTCCAGGTCATTAATAAACAAGTTGAAAACCAAGGGACCTAGTACAGAGCCTTGCGGTACTCCACTAACAACACTGGTCCAATTAGAAAATGTTCCATTTACCACCACTCTTTGTAGTCTATCTTTTAGCCAGTTCTCTATCCAGGTACAAATACTACAGTATGTTCCAGGCCAACATTCCTTAATTTAACCAGTAACCTTTTGTGTGGCACTGTATCAAATGCTTTAGCAAAGTCTAAGTAAATCACATCCACTGCCATCCCAGAATCAAGGTCTCTACTTACATTCTCATAAAAAGAAATTAAGTTAGTCTGGCAAGATCTATTATGCATAAAACCATGCTGGCACAAACTCATAGTATTATGATTTGCTATGAAGTCCAGTATCTTATCCTCTATTAACCCTTCGAAAAGCTTTCCCATCACTGATGTCAGACTAACTGGCCTATAGGTTTTTTCCCTTTTTGAATAGCGGCACCACATTAGCAATTCACCAGTCTCTCTGCACCATGCCAGACCCCATTGAATCCTGAAAAATGAAGTAAAGGTTTGGCAATCACAGAGCTAAGCTCACTAAGTACCCTTTTTTTCCCTCTTTTCATCAACCAGCTGTACCCCCTCTGATATTAAGGGTCCCACCCCTTTCTGCTTCATTTTTCTACTATTGACATATTTAAAAAAATATTTTGGATTCTTTTTACTGCATCACCCTTTTCCATATCCATTTTAGCTTTTTTTGCATGATTTATTGGCCTCCTTGTACCTTATAAATCTTTTGGCTATCCCAGCTAACTTGAAAGCCTTAAAAGCACATCTTTTCTTTCCCACCTCAATTGGAATATACTCACATGTATATTTATTAAGCAGCATTTTAAAGACTTAACATTTTTGTTCTGTGTTTAACCCTGTGGAAAGCATTTCCCACTTAATATGTTGCAGAGATTTCCTTCTACTGTCAAAGTTTTAATGTCTAAAATTTTGTGTTTTAGTTACTCCCTTATAAAATTGCCTCTGCAACAGAAGCTCAAAGGAGACCATGTTATGATCACAATTCCCTAAATGCTTATCCATGCAAATGCTAGAGATGAGTATAACTCTACTCATGCAGCCATTACTTAACAGTAACTAACTCTCCAGGAAGTATGCACAGTATAAGTCTTGAGCACAGTGACATCTACAGGCCATTTGTATAAACACCACACGTTCAGTATTATTACAAGATCCAAAATAGAGTTATTCCTACTAGGTTCTTGAACGAGCTGGAATAAAAAGTTGTAGTTCACCATATTTACAAACCTACTAGCTTTTTCTGTCTTGGCAATCCCATTACCCCAGTCAATGTCTGGATAATCAAAGTCATCCAAAATAATAACTTGACCTAGTTGTGAAGCCACTTCTATTTGTAGTTAGGCTTCATTCGCGTCACTTATACAAGGTTTTTTATAGCATACACCAATGATAGCTACTAAATTTCCTTTTGAAATTTGCATTATTTAGTGGAGAATTATATTTTGAGTTAGTATTAGCTGTTTTCTACCCTAGCTTCTCCATAATTCTTTATCTCACCCCCTTGCCTAGTTTAATACACTCTTAGCCATTCTTTCCCCTAGCACAATGGACTCCCTTCCATTGAGGTGCAATCCATCACGACTTTATAGGTTGTACCCCAAGGAAAAATCAGCCCAGTGCTCTAGGAACCCGTCCTTCCTAAACCAAGACTTGAGCCACGCATTTAGCTTCCTAAGCTCCCTCTGTCTTTGTAAACTTGCCCGTGGCACAGGCAACATTTCTGAAAAAATGACATTGGAAGACCTTCCCTTAATCTTAAAACTTGGATCCTTGAACTCACTCTTTAAAGGTATTCCATCTACCATTTATTTTGTCATTAGTACCAATATGTAATAAGGCAACTGGGTCATGCCCAGCCCCCCCTCCAATAATCTGTCTACCCAATCAACCACAAGCTGACAGCAAACTGTTCCGCTGTAGCGATCCGGATGACAGATTACCCTATCCACTTTCCTAATAATTGAATCCCCTATGGGGTGTTTATACAAATGGCCTGCGGGTGTCACTGTGCATACACAGGACTTTCTATACAGCTTAAAAGTGAAAGTTTTTGTTGTATAATGCCTGCATGACTGCTAATAAAGCACGGTTATACTCTACTCATCCTCGGCTACCCAAAACATAACACCCTACAACCACAATCTGCTTAGGCTTGACTCTGCTCTCCTCCCCACCACTACTAGAGAAACTGGTCTCCCGCTATTAGAGAGTTCAGCCCTTATCCTTTTCTATTGATTTGTTTGCTTTTAGTTGCTTTTTCCACTCAGCAGCCTGTTTGCTAGATTGAATATATTGTAATAAATAGGACAAACAATCCCTGTTTGTTTAAAATGGAGGGCATTTTCTGGTAGGTTAATGCATAAAATGTCTTAGGTGTTTATTTCTTAATGGTCGTATTTCTCTGGTCTCTCACATAAAAAATGTGCAAATACAAAAATAGCCCAGCTAGATCCTGTCAAATTGATGTAAAAGTCAATGGTAAAGGTCCCTTAAACAATTTAAAATTCATTTTCGGGTGTTCGACGCTGGTTTCACAAGCTACGACTTGTTTGAGCTGAATTAATAAATTATCCAAATTCATGGATGGGAGTTACGTCATGTTTATTTCATTAAAACAATGGGAAAAAGGCAAATTTTAGTAAATAACCCCCTAATGGGCTTATTTATCTTATTCTACTTTCAATAAACTTTTTTAAAAAAAAAAAAATAAATAAAAATGCCGTGTAGTACGGCCAATTCTAAGCAACTTTTCAATTGGTTTTCATTATTTATTTGTTATAGTTTTATAGTTATTTGCATTTTTCTTCTGACTCTTTGCAGATTTCAAAAGGGCGTTGCGGACTCCCTTCTAAAAAAACAAATGCTCTGTAAGGCTACAAATGTATTGTTACTTTTTATTACTGATCCTTCTATTCAGGCCCTCTCCTATTCATATTCCAGGCTCTTATTCAAATCAATGCATGGTTGCTAGGGTAATTTGGACCCTAGTTACCAGATTGGTTAAGATGCAAACCGAAGAGCTTCTGAATAAAAAGCTAAATAACTCAAAAACCACAAAAAATAAAAAACAATTGCAAATTGTCTCAGAATATCACTCTACATCATACTAAAAGTTAATTTAAAGGTGAACAACCCCTTTAAAGGGATACTGTCATGTGAAAAAAAATGTTTTCAAAATGAATCAATAGTGCTGCTCCAGCAGAATTCTGCACTGAAATCCATTTCTCAAAAGAGCAAACAGATTGTTTTATATTCAATTTTGAAATGTGACATGGGGCTAGACATATTGTCAATTTCCCAGCTGCCCCAAGTCAAATGTCTAGCCCCATGTCAGATTTCAAAATTGAATATAAAAAAAAATCTGTTTGCTCTTTTGAGAAATGGATTTCAGTGCAGAATTCTGCTGGAGTAGCACTATTAACTGGTGCGTTTTGAAAAAAACATGTTTTCTGATGACAGTATCCCTTTAATAAATACTAGTCATTTGAGTATTTGAAAATATCATTCAAGTTTTTGTGCAAAATATTTGAATTGTGGCAAAAATTCTAATTCAAACCTTGAAAAATCACCCCCTTAATGGGTTATTCAGTACATCTGCAAAATAAAATATCTAAAATTTATGTTTTACTTGCAAATGTTTAGCTAAGAACAAAACAATTAGCATAGAAAATATTGGCAAACATCATTTAGTATGACTCATTTGTTTTGTGTAATTCTGAAATTATGTGCTATTAATGGTCATCTAATTAAATATAAATTAGTGCCATTAACAATGCACATTAGCATATTTTATGAAAGCCCTTTTTTTACAAGAAACCCGAAATAATCACATAATATCAGTATTCCATGATTTATCTGTGTTTGTTTTAGTAAGTGCTTAGACATTGACTAACGGTTTATGAAGAAAATAAATCAACAATGAGTAGTACGGACTGAAAACGTCCAACTACGGAGCAAATGCATCAAGGGGTAATTAACCCTCGATATTCGTCAGGGGAATGAAAATCCTTAGACTTTGAATATCAAAGGCGAAGGATTTTGCGCAAATCCTTCGATCGAACGAATAATCGAACGATTCGAAGGATATTAATCCAACGATCGAAGGATTATCCTTCGACCAAAAAATCCTTCCCCATAGGCGAACATTGAGTTTGGTAGCTTTTAGGTGGCGAACTAGGGGGTCGAAGTTTTTTCTTAAAGAGACAGTACTTCGACTATCGAATGGTTGAATAGTGGAACGATTTTTAGTTCGTAGTCGAAGGTCGAAGTAGCCAAAAAAACACTTCGAAATTCAAAGTTTTTTTTCTTCTATTCCTTCACTCTAACTTAATGAATGGGCCCCTACATGTGGCTCTGTTTAAAAAAAATAGTCCAGTTTACCAAAACAAAAATAAGCTTCTTAACATAAACAGCTTGAACA
Organism: Xenopus petersii; assembly: GCA_038501925.1. Taxonomy (NCBI): domain Eukaryota; kingdom Metazoa; phylum Chordata; class Amphibia; order Anura; family Pipidae; genus Xenopus; species Xenopus petersii. The sequence goes on from CM076681.1 coordinate 83,022,082, forward strand.
GTATCTTTGAGTAACTATTTGTTGCTAGACCTCAGTCGTTTTTTTTTTTAACGCCCTTTGATGAAGGATGCATAGATAACATAATTAGGTTACCATCAACTTTTTCCACAACTTTCTTCTTTATATTGGATAGGATCCTCAAATAGTGGTAGAACCAGGTACGAAACCCAGTGCATATCAGGATATCTTCAAATTTTAAACGGGACATCTGCACTTCTACATGACCTCGGAAGGTTTGAAATAGAGTAATTTTTTAGTCTGACTTTTAATAAATCACGAAAAAAACCCAAAAACTGAGGTTAGTAACTAACCCCCTCGAAGTTAATTCCACTGCCTCCAAATTAACTGAATTACTTACATATTAATTAATTGTTTTATTAACTATTTATATAAACTACTTATTATGGAGTAAATTAAGGAGTGTTTCCCACATGAACTTTTAAGCACTGGAGTAACTAGTTATTGGGCCCCACAACAAGATCATTGGACTCCCCTAGACTTACACCATTTACTTAATTTATACAAAAACTACCTAACATTTGCCAAAACATACTTTATGTGCAGAGCAGCAAGATGTGGCAGGCAAGTGTGTCAGACAAAACTCCACTGAATTAAAGAACTTAAAGGATACGGTCATGGGAAAAAAAATTCTCAAAATGAATCCGTTAATAGTGCTGCTCCAGCAGAATTCTGCACTGAAATCCATTTCTCAAAAGAGCAAACAGATTTTTTTTTTATATTCAGTTTTCAAATCTGACATGGAGCTAGACATTTTGTCAATTTCCCAGCTGCCCCAAGTCATGTGACTTGTGCTCTGATAAACTTCAATCACTCTTTACTGCAAGTTGGAGTGATATCACCCCCTCCCTTTTTCCCCCCAGCAGCCAAACAAAAGAACAATAGGAAGGTAACCAGATAGCAGCTTCCTAACACAAGATAACAGCTCCCTGGTAGATATTAGAACAGCACTCAATAGTAAAAACCCCTAACACAAGATAACAGCTCCCTGGTAGATATTAGAACAGCACTCAATAGTAAAAACCCATGTCCCACTGAGACACATTCAGTCACAATGAGAAGGAGAAACAGCAGCCTGCCAGAAAGCATTCCTCTCCTAAAGTGCAGGCACAAGTCACATGACCAGGGGCAGCTGGGAAATTGACAAAATGTCTAGCCCCATGTCAGATTTCAAAATTGAATATAAAAAAATCAGTTTGCTCTTTTGAGAAATGGATTGCAGTGCAGAATTCTGCTGGAGCAGCACTATTAACTGATTAATTTTGAAAAAACATTTTCCCTGACAGTATCCTTTTAAAAATATTGTTGCATCTGTATCACTTTAAGTATTATCAGTATTCTCAAAATATTAGTCTATGGTAAGTTACCTATAGGTCATGTTGATCATTTTTCCCCTGATAGTTCTGCTTTTGTAAACAATTCTTAAAGTTAGACTGTTTTTTTTTTTTTGACAACCTGACTGTCCCTTCTCAACTTGTCTGTTAGAGTTTTCACTGCTGCGCAAATATGGCAGCCCCTTCATAGAGAAACATGGGGGTAAGAAAGGTAATGTAAAAGCATCAGGCAAATACTTTTATGGCAAATTAATAAATAGCGTGCAAATACAATGTTATGATAGATGTAAAAATATTATTTTCTAGTATCAGTATCTCTTTAAGGTAAATGTCACTGCCCCAATAAACTGGCTGACTTTTACTATTTATATGAACTTCTGCTGACAAGTTAAGGGGCCTGCAGCAAGTTCATTGTCCCCTAAACTTTGGGAACAAGATATTTTCAAGGAATATATATTGTATTGCAGCTACTTGTCAGTTTTACTGGGTTCCCCTATAGTTCCTGGGCCCCCCAGCAGCTGCCGGGTCTGTTTCCTCTATAACAGGGGTCAGCAACCTTTACTATCAAAAGAGCCATTTTGCCCCTCTCCCACTAAAGAAAAATAGTCTGGAGCCGCAAAACATAACAGCTTATAAACTTTTTTAACCTTTTTATTAATTTTAACTGTTACAACAACAGAATACAACAAACAGCCGTGTATTGTGTATATGCAGGGCTACTTTGAAATAAATTAAACACTGAATAGCCATATTAAATGCTAGTGTTCTCATCTGTTTAATGTGACTTCTGTTTCTGAAGCTCCATGCTGATCTTCCCTCTCTTGTCTTGAGTGTGTGACCGCGGTAAGGACCATGATGAATCATCTTGCTGTGGCTCAGTCTTGCCACTCCTGGGACGTCTATACAGTCCTCGCACCTGCTGGCGGCTTCTTGAGTGTGCTTAACGCGGTCGCTAGGGATGTAGCGAACGTCGGAAAAAAAGTTCGCGAACATATTCGCGAACTTGCGCAAAAATGCGAGCGGTTCGCGAACGGTTCGCGAACCCCATAGACTTCAATGGGAAGGCGAACTTTAACATCTAAAAAAGACATTTCTGGCCAGAAAAATGATTTTAAAGTTGTTTAAAGGGTGCAACGACCTGGACAGTGGCATGCCAGAGGGGGATCAAGGGCAAAAATGTATCTGAAAAATCTGCCTGTGCGTGCTTGGAAGAGATAGTGTAGGGGGAGAGCTGTTAGTGATTTCAGGGACAGATGATAGTAAGTTTGCTGGCTAGTAATCTGCTTGATACTGCTCTGTATTGGAGGGACAGAAGTCTGCAGGGATTTGAGGGACATTTTAGCTTAGGTAGCTTTGCTGGCTAGTAATCTACTGTTCTCTTTAAACAACTGCCATACGTTGACCTTGTAGGCATTGTTTGCCCAGTTTTTTTGGACGCAGCCACTGAAACACAGTTGCCAGAAAAAATATGCCATATAAATGCTGAAAATAGTCATTTTTCGCCATACGTTGACCTTGTAGACATTGTTTGCCCAGTTTTTTTGGACGCAGCCACTGAAGCACAGTTGCCAGAAAAAATATGCCATATAAATGCTGAAAATAGTCATTTTTCGCCATACGTTGACCTTGTAGACATTGTTTGCCCAGTTTTTTTGGACGCAGCCACTGAAGCACAGTTGCCAGAAAAAATATGCCATATAAATGCTGAAAATAGTCATTTTTCGCCATACGTTGACCTTGTAGACATTGTTTGCCCAGTTTTTTTGGACGCAGCCACTGAAGCACAGTTGCCAGAAATAATATGCCATATAAATGCTGAAAATAGTCATTTTTTGCCATACGTTGACCTTGTAGGCATTGTTTGCCCAGTTTTTTTGGTCGCAGCCACTGAAGCACAGTTGCCAGAAAAAATATGCCATATAAATGCTGAAAATAGTCATTTTTTGCCATATACGTTGAGTCAACGTATGGCAAAAAATGACTATTTTCAGCATTTATATGGCATATTTTTTCTGGCCTCTGTGCTTCAGTGGCTGCGGCCAAAAAAACTGGGCAAACAATGCCTACAAGGTCAACGTCGTTGACCTTGTAGGCATTGTTTGCCCAGTTTTTTTGGCCGCAGCCACTGAAGCACAGAGGCCAGAAAAAATATGCCATATAAATGCTGAAAATAGTCATTTTTTTGGTCGCAGCCACTGAAGCACAGTTGCCAGAAAAATTATGCCATATAAATGCTGAAAATATAAATTTTTTTGGTTGCAGCCACTGAAGCACAGAGGCCAGAAAAATTATGCCATATAAATGCAGAAAATATGCATTTTTTTGGTCGCAGCCACTGAAGCACAGTTGCCAGAAAAATTATGCCATATAAATGCTGAAAATATAAATTTTTTTGGTTGCAGCCACTGAAGCACAGAGGCCAGAAAAATTATGCCATATAAATGCAGAAAATATGCATTTTTTTGGTCGCAGCCACTGAAGCACAGAGGCCAGAAAAATTATGCCATATAAATGCAGAAAATATGCATTTTTTTGGACGCAGCCACTGAAGCACAGTTGCCAGAAAAAATATGCCATATAAATGCTGAAAATAGTCATTTTTTGCCATACGTTGACCTTGTAGGCATTGTTTGCCCAGTTTTTTTGGTTGCAGCCACTGAAGCACAGAGGCCAGAAAAAATGAAACCAGTAGGGTTTGCACTAGGGATGCACCGAATCCAGGATTCGGTTCGGGATTCGGCCAGGATTCGGCCTTTTTCAGCAGGATTCGGATTCGGCCGAATCCTTCTGCCCAGCCGAACCGAATCCGAATCCTAATTTGCATATGCAAATTAGGGGCGGGAGGGAAATTGCATGACTTTTTGTCAGAAAACAAGGAAGTAAAAAATGTTTTCCCCTTACCACCCCTAATTTGCATATGCAAATTAGGGTTCGGATTCGGTTCGGTATTCGGCCGAATCTTTCACGAAGGATTCGGGGGTTCGGCCGAATCCAAAAAAGTGGATTCGGTGCATCCCTAGTTTGCACCCTAGTTTGTAACGGTGGCGGAGGGAGGAGGACGCTAAAGGACAGCTGTGTGTGGAGTCATGAGGCTTGAAGAGAAGGACAGCTGCATAGAAGTCAGAACAAGTCTTCCGGCGTGCAGTAACCCTCCGAGATCCACCCCTCATTCATTTTAATAAAGGTCAGGTAATCGACACTTTTGTGACCTAGGTGAGTTCTCTTCTCAGTTACAATCCCTCCTGCTGCACTGAAGGTCCTTTCTGAGAGCACACTTGAGGCTGGGCAAGACAAGAGGTTCATGGCAAATTGTGACAGCTCTGGCCACAGATCAAGCCTGCGCACCCAGTAGTCCAGGGGTTCATCGCTCCTCAGAGTGTCGATATCTGCAGTTAATGCCAGGTAGTCCGCTACCTGCCGGTCGAGGCGTTCTTTGAGGGTGGATCCAGAAGGGTTGTGGCGCTGCCTTGGACAGAAAAACATTTGCATGTCTGACGTTACAGACCGGCCAAAGGGCTTTGTCCTTGCAGGTGTGCTCGTGGCAGGATTACTGGCACCTCTGCCCCTGGAATGTTGATGAGTTCCTGAAGTGACATCACCCTTAAAAGCATTGTACAACATGTTTTGCAGGCTGGTTTGTAAATGCCGCATCTTTTCGGACTTGTGGTATGTTGGTAACATTTCTGACACTTTATGCTTGTACCGAGGGTCTAGTAGCGTTGTGACCCAGTACAGGTCCTTCTCCTTAAGCCTCTTGATACGGGGGTCCTTCAACAGGCATGACAGCATGAAAGACCCCATTCTCACAAGGTTGGATGCAGAGCTATCCATCTCCGCTTCCTCATTATCAAGGACTGCATCATCCACGGTCTCCTCCCCCCAGCCACGTACAAGACCAGGGGTCCCCAAAAGGTCACCACTAGCCCCCTGGGAAGCCTGCTCCTGTTGGTCCTCCTCCTCCTCCTCCACAAAGCCACCTTCCTCCTCTGACTCCACTTCTGGCACCTCTCCCTGCCTGGGTTCGTTCTGGTGATTCCGACCATAAATCGTGCGCTTCCAGCTCCTCGTCACGCTGGTCTACAGCCTCATCTGTCACTCGTCGCACGGCACGCTCCAGGAAGAAAGCGAAGGGTATTAGGTCGCTGATGGTGCCTTCGGTGCGACTGACCATATTTGTCACCTCTTCAAAAGGTCGCATGAGCCTGCAGGCATCGCGCATAAGCACCCAGTAACGGGGGAAAAAAATCCCCAGCTCTGCAGATCCAGTCCTACCACCCAGTTCAAAAAGGTACTCGTTGACGGCCCTTTGTTGTTGCAGCAGACGTTCCAACATAAGGAGCGTTGAATTCCAGCGAGTCTGGCTGTCAGAAATCAAACGCCTGACTGGCATGTTGTAGCGCTGCTGAATGTCAGCAAGGCGTGCCATGGCTGTGTAGGAACGTCTGAAATGGGCCGACACCATTCTGGACTGGGTGAGAACGTCCTGGAATCCTGGGTACTTGGAGACAAAACGTTGGACTATTAAATTTAACACATGTGCCATGCAGGGCACATGTGTTAAATTGCCCAGTCTCAACGCTGCCAACAGATTGCTTCCATTGTCACACACCACTTTTCCGATCTGCAGTTGGTGTGGGGTCAGCCACCGATCGGCATGTGACTGCAGAGATGACAGGAGTACAGATCCGGTATGGTTTTTGCTTTCCAGGCACGTCATCCCCAAGACAGCGTGACAACGGCGTACCTGGCACGTCGAATAGCCTAGGGGGAGCTGGGGGTGCACAGGTGTGGAGGAGGAGAAGGAGGACCCAGCAGCAGAGTAAGAAGAAGAAGAGGAAGAAGACGAGGTAGAGAGCGATGGAGGAGTAGAGGTGGTGGCAGAACCGCGTGCAATCCGTGGCGGTGACACCAACTCCACTGTTGTTGTTGAGCTACCCATTCCCTGCTTCCCAGCCATTACCAAGTTCACCCAGTGGGCAGTGTAGGTGACATACCTGCCCTGACCATGCTTGGAGGACCATGCGTCAGTAGTCATATGGACCTTTGGCCCAACACTAAGTGACAGAGATGCGGTAACTTGGCTCTGCACATGTTGGTACAGGTGTGGTATTCCCTTTTTAGAAAAAAAATTGCGGCTGGGTACCTTCCACTGCGGTGTCCCAATTGCTACAAATTTGCGGAAGGCCTCAGAGTCCACCAGCTGGTATGGTAAAAGCTGGCGGGCTAAGAGTGCAGACAAGCCAGCTGTCAGACGCCGGGCAAGGGGGTGACAGTCAGACATTGGCTTCTTACGCTCAAACATGGCCTTCACAGAAACTTGGCTGGTGGCAGATGACTGGGAATGGGAACAGGTGGTCAAGGTGGAAGGCGGAGTGGAGGGTGGTTCAGACGGGTCAAGGAGAGCAGAGGTAGAGCAGTAAGATGCTGGACCAGAAGGAGTGTGGCTTTTAGTTTGCCTGTTGCCTTTGAGGTGTTGCTCCCAAAGTGCTTTGTGCTTGCCGCTCATGTGCCTTCGCATAGAAGTTGTACCTATGTGGCTGTTGGGCTTACCAAGGCTCAGTTTCTGACTGCACTCATTGCAAATTACAATGCTTTTGTCAGAGGCACACACATTAAAAAAATCCCACACTGCTGACTTTTTGGAAGTGTGCGATCTGGCGGTAACAGTAGAAGTTGGCGGCATTGGCGGCAATGGCGGGTGCGTTGGCCGGCTGAACACAGGTGCCGATACATGTTGTTGCCCTACTGATCCCTGCGGGCTGTCCTCCCTGCTTCTTCTAAGTCTTATTCTCCTACTGCCTCTCTGACTCTCCGTCTCTCCATCTGAACTACCCTCCTCTTGCTCTCTTCTACTAGGCACCCACAAAACATCAATCTCCTCATCATCATTCTCCTCAGATGCATCAATTTCTTCTGACACATCACAGAAGGAAGCAGCAGCGGGGACCTCCTCCTCATCACTCATCATTATGTCCATCTCTGTCGTGTTCTCTGCCAGAATTAAATCTGGTGTAACGTCCTCATCTCCTTCATCTTCTTCTGGCAATAATGGTTGCGCATTACTCAGTTCAAGAAACTCATGGGAAAATAACTCCTCTGACTCCAGTGAAGAAGGGGCACCGGTGGTGGAGGAAGTGTTACGTGGGGTGGCCATAGCAGTGGAGGATGAGGAGGATGTTGTGGTAAAGTTAGAAACGGTAGAGGATGGGGTGTGCTGTGTAAGCCAGTCAACTACCTCTTCAGCATTTTGGGAGTTCAGGGTCATTGGCTTTTTAAAACTGGGCAATTTGCTAGGGCCACAGGATTGCATAGCAGCACGGCCCCTAGCACGGCCTCTGCGTGGCGGCCTGCCTTTGCCTGGCATTATTTTTAAAAAAACAACAACAACAAAAACTCAGTTGGTTTTTCTGGAAACGATAATACACACAGCTAGATGGCAGTTTGAAGAAAACAGTGTGCAAATAATGCCTACAAGGTCAACGTATACACAGCGGTGGATACGGATTACGTAAAATATATGAATGCTGCTTGAAAAAAAGTAACTCAAGTGGTTTTTCTAGAGACGATAATATTATCAATATTTAGACAAAATGTGAACAAGCTCACACAGCTAGATGGCGGTTTGAAGAAAACAGTGTGCAAATAATGCCTACAAGGTCAACGTATACACAGCGGTGGATACGGATTACGTAAAATATATGAATGCTGCTTGAAAAAAAGTAACTCAAGTGGTTTTTCTAGAGACGATAATATTATCAATATTTAGACAAAATGTGAACAAGCTCACACAGCTAGATGGCGGTTTGAAGAAAACAGTGTGCAAATAATGCCTACAAGGTCAACGTATACACAGCGGTGGATACGGATTACGTAAAATATATGAATGCTGCTTGAAAAAAAGTAACTCAAGTGGTTTTTCTAGAGACGATAATATTATCAATATTTAGACAAAATGTGAACAAGCTCACACAGCTAGATGGCGGTTTGAAGAAAACACTGTGCAAATACTGCCCACAAGATCAACGTATACACTACTACAGCGGTGGATACGGATCTCGTAAAATTTATTATGGCTGCTTGAAAAAAGTCACTCCGGTGTTTTTTCTGGAGACGGTAATATTATGGATATTTAGACAGAATGTGAACAAGGTCACACAGCTAGATGGCAGTTGGTTGAATAACACACTGGGCAAAAAATGCCTACAGGGCAAATAATGCCTAAAAGGTCAACTTATACACTACTACAGCGATGGATACGGATTACGTAAAATATATTATGGCTGCTTGAAAAAAGTCACTCCGGTGTTTTTTCTGGAGACGGTAATATTATGGATATTTAGACAGAATGTGAACAAGGTCACACAGCTAGATGGCAGTTGGTTGAATAACACACTGGGCAAAAAATGCCTACAGGGCAAATAATGCCTAAAAGGTCAACTTATACACTACTACAGCGATGGATACAGATTACGTAAAATATGTTATGGCTGCTTGAAAAAAGTCACTCCGGTGTTTTTTCTGGAGACGGTAATATTATGGATATTTAGACAGAATGTGAACAAGGTCACACAGCTAGATGGCAGTTGGTTGAATAACACACTGGGCAAAAAATGCCTACAGGGCAAATAATGCCTAAAAGGTCAACTTATACACTACTACAGCGGTAGTAAAATAAAAAAAAGTAAAATAAAAAAAAAATGAATATTAAAAAAAAAAAAATTAAAGTTGGTGCTGCTGAACTACTAGGAGCAGCAGATTAGCACACCAGTCCCACTCCCCAACACTGCTAGACTAATAGCACTGGGCTCTTATAGTAGTAGTAGTAGTAGTAGTAGTAAAACAACAAAAAAATAAATAAAAGCAGTCCTTACAAGGACTACTGTTATTGCAGCAGTCAGCAGATGAGATCAGAAGCAGGACAGCTGCCCACTGCAGCTACATACAGAGCACTGCAGTAGAAGGTAGATTACTAGCCAGCAAAGCTACCTAAGCTTAAATGTCCCTCAAACCCCTGCAGACTTCTGTCCCTCCAATAACAGAGCAGTATCAAAACGATTACTAGCCAGCAAACTTTCAACTGTCCCTGAAATCACTAACAGGCAGCAGCTCTCTCCCTACACTATCTCTTCAGCACACACAGGCAGAGTGAAAAAACGCTGCAGGGCTTCGGTTTTTATAGGGAAGGGGAGTGGTCCAGGGGAGAGCTTCCTGATTGGCTGCCATGTACCTGCTGGTCTGGGGTGAGAGGGCAAAAAAAAGCGCCAACAATGGCGAACCCAAAATGGCGAACGTCGCGCGACGTTCGCGAACTTCCGGCGAGCGCGAACACCCGATGTTCGCACGAACAAGTTCGCCGGCGAACAGTTCGCGCCATCCCTAGCGGTCGCACACTCAAGAAGCCACCAGCAAATACGACCTGACAGACAAAGCCGCAAGACTGAGCCGCAGTAAGCAGGATGAAGAGCCGCATGAGGCTCTGGAGCTGCAGGTTCCCTACCCCGGCTCTATAATTACACCCCTGCTTTTCAGTGTAATGCTTGGTGGGTTTGTATCATAGTAACTGATTGGCCCCAAAGTTTCTGATGGCAGCCCTGACGGTGTCCAAAATAAACATTGTCTTTGTTTTATTTTAGATTATAATCTCTAAGTAAGTATTCTTTTATTCTAGTATAGATCACCATACTGGTCATTATTTTTCTCCTCAGCATTAAAAAATATGGTTTGAGTGATGATGCCTAGTTTGCCCACTGATTCCTGGTCACATTTTATTCGATACTTGCATTTGGTAAGCTAGATAAAAAAAAATCACCTCAGGCGACTAATCTCCTCACACTGCCTTTTCGCCAGCTAGAATGTAAATTACCAGTGGGATGGCACTCGGATCGCTTCGGCTTTGGGTGGCTTCAGAAAACGATGGGTGGGACTAGTAGCGTTTTTTGCAAAAATGTTCAATAAAGCAACTTGAAACACAGCTTTTTTTAAGCACATTCCTTCTGTATTAAAGAGTGGAATGCATTGGCACATCCTTGTGTTTCAGCTATGGAAATAATTATTAAATTCTTAATATTTTCATATTACATAAATGAAGTTTAAGTGGCCCTTTAATTAAGATTTTCTTGTAATGTTTTTTTTGTCAACTAAAAAAAATAAAATAACCGAGATTTCAAATACAAGCGCTAAATGCTATTTACTGTTTAAAAGTAATACTTAGCTGAAGAGAAAACAGAAAATGTATTTATGGTTTTCTACCATACTTAATGAGGAAAAAGAAATGTGTGTAAACTTTTGTGATCCAATTAATATGTGTGAGATGTTTATGCTTTATACACATAGGGATGCTATGCTTGTAATATGTTAATGTTTGCGCTACTTATGCTATGCAAGTTTATTCAAAGGTGAAATTTAAATCAACTTTCTTATCAACACTGATCATCACATTTTCAGCTCTTCCATGTACATACATGTTACAACTCAAAGACCTGTGCTTTCATTTATTTTCTGCTTATATGGGAATATATGTTTTTCTATTCTATATACAACAGAGGGACACATACCCATGGGAGTATATTTATCAAAGAGTGAAGTTAATAGTGAAGTTCCGCCACTAGAGTGAAATTCCGCAGCTCTCAATTTATTTCTATGGGATTTTAAAAATCCCATAGAAATGAATGGAGAGTGGTGGAATTTCACTCTAGTAGCGGAACTTCACTCTTTGATAAATATACCCCATAGTGTTATTCCACTAGTGAATGTTTGTTAAAAAGCAAGGATTGTACACACCATATGTTATCACAGAATACCTTATCAGGTCAAACGCCTGGCTCCCGAATAATCATGTGATGTCATGAATAATGTCCCACAGCTCAAAAGCCTAGGATTACATTTACGTGTTTTGCAGCAAGCAAATTAATTCGCGAAACTGCAGCGACAATTCACTGGCAAAATATCCGCCTCGCCAAAAAATAATTGCTGTGCTTCAAAATAGTTGCTCGCATAAAAATTGTCGCACGTCAAAATTATTTGGACGGCCATTGACTTTAATGCATTTGGACCAAATAGTCAGACATATAAAAATTTTCGCTCGCATCAAAATTATTTTGAAGCCCTTTGACTTCAATGCGTTTCATGAGTTTTTTGTCATTTTGTGAATTTCAGCACATGTTTACCCATCACTACTACACAGTTGTACATATAAAATCAACAAAATGTAGTGTTATTTACGCTGAGCAAGTTGGCAGTATTATAGGACATGTATACCCCAATTCTGAATTGTTTAAAAAGTAGAAGAGTCACTCAGTAAGAGTATTGATTTGGAGTAACTGACCATATCCAATTAATGGCATAATTTAGTCAGCAAAATGTTTTTCTGGAACACCTAAATGTAGCACTGGGTAATTAAAGCCCATTGAGGTTATTGTTAAGTGAAGCATTGTTCTGTAACTGGAAAAAAGATAACTCAGTCAAATTAGGTAGGAAATATAAAAAATATCTTTTGTGAAAGATCCGCCGGTATTACACATTGTAGCTCACATTCACAGAAAAATATTATTACTGAACTAACTGGAATAGGAATGAGAGGCAGCTTTATCTTCTGTCACTTACATATCTGCCAATAGACCATCCACCCACCTAGATCACTGAATATTTTATAATTTGAGCAGGAGCGTTTGTGAAAACTGACCTCCAGGTTCAAGACATACTAGATACCAAACTGCTTCACTAGATATGGGTATATATGGCATCTTCAGTCAAATGACTATCTATCTTTCATCTATTTATACTGTATCAATATTTTAACACCCCTTTATACCAGTATACATTGCTTGAATCACCACACCATCTTACCACTTTGCAAATGTAACTAGAATTCAAATGAATTGTTTTAAACAAACACAGTGATGTACAAAGTCTTCTTTTTAGGGCAAAGCTAAATCGAATGTTTAAGAATATTATTAAGCTCTATGATTAGATTATCCTTCAAAATTAAACATTCGATTTGCTAAACAAATAACACATGTTTTGAATAAACACACCTTTAAGAATACATTTGCAAATATATTGCCTACCTGCTAGCAAAGAAGACAGCTTTCTTGCAAGTTCCTATAGAAACAAGCAGAACTCATCATTAAATTAAAAAGTATGTGTTGGAAAGTAAAGTGATAATGAAAATAACAGATTCTAAAGAATAAATCACATCTACAAATAAACAGTCAGTCTTATCTAAATTACTATGATTTTAAAATGAGACATTAAAGGAATAGTTCAGTATGAAAATAAAAACTGGGTAAATAGGCTGTGATATAGTTAGCCAAAAATGTAATACATAAAAGCTGGAGTGAACAGATCTCTAAAAAACAGCCAGAATCTAACTTCCTGCTTTTCAGCTCTATAACTATAGCAACTTGAAGGGGGGCCACATGTAGGGTTGCCACCTTTTATTAAAAATTTTACCGGCTCCTGGGGGGCTCCTGGGTGGGCGTGATGTCAAAAGGGGTGGGGTGTGACGTCAAAGGGGGCGGGGCCACATAACGGAGACCCGCGGACGCTAGAAGAGGCAAAAGAAAAGGTAAGTTGCAGGGGATTGAGGGCAGGCCGAGGGCTCCTTTTGATCATATTACAAATTTACCGGCAGCTACATTGCCGGTAAATTTGTAATACCGGCCCCGGCCTTGGCAGGTATTTTACCAGATTGGTCGGTAAAATACGGCCGGGTGGCAACCCTAGCCACATGGTACATTTCTGTTCAGTGAGTTTGTAATTGATCCTCAGCATTCAGCTCAGATTCAAAAGCAACAGATATGACACATGTAACCGCCCTCAAGTCTCTTATTGGTTACTGCCTGGTAGCCAGGGTAACCAGTCAGTGTAAACCAAGAGAGCTGAAAAGCAGGAAGTAGTGTTCTGACTGACTTGTTATACATCAAATCACTCCAGCCTTTATACATTACATTTTTGGCTAATTAACTATATTAGAAACATTTTTTATTTTGCACAGCCTATCTATTTACCCAGTTTTTATTTTTACACTGAACAATTCCTTTAAGTTCATATTTCAGTCTTTTATTGGCCCTTACAACTGGGTGAATTGTTTCCAAACTGGAAAAGGAAAGCTTGTCCAATATCTATTAAAGAAACAGTAACACCAAAAAAATAAAAAGTTTTTTAAAGTAATGAGAATATCATGTACTATTGCGTTTAGTTTTAAAACACAGGTTTATTATGCACTGTGCATTCCCAACGAAAAGGCAACAAAATACAGTTCAGCAACTTCAATGCCAAAACCTTCAGGGTACAGTTTAACAACGTCACTGTAAACCATTCAGGGTTTTCCCCCCCATCTGGTCGCTCACCCTCTTGCGCTTTGAAGTATTTGGGCTTCACACTCACACACTTCTGGGACTCAGACTCACCAGCGTGGGGATTAAGGCTCCAACCTCTGGACCTCTCTTGCTGGCAGCAAAGTTCCTTCTTCCAGGCAGTGTCTCTCACAGCACCACACTTCCCCCCCACTTTATGGGGCATTTGGAGAGCTCTAAACTATGGGAACCTAGCCTTTTTATATTTGCAGGCAGCTCCTCTCTCAGCTGACCCTTAATTACCTGGCTGAAAGAGAATATTAACCCTACCTCTGGGGGGTATCCCTCTGCAACACATCTCTTGCAGTTTAAATGCACTCTTTTATATGCATTTTTCAAACACCCTGTCACAACAGATATTAATTTTTCTCTCAAATGATGACATTATATTTAGCACATGCAAACCATAAATTAGACTATAAACCACAAATTAATTTACATTTTCCCACAGTATTTATGTTTACTCTAGTCCCCAAAGGGAATGTAAAACTGAAATTCTACTGTACATGTAAAAAACATATATGCCATAAACATAAAAATGATCCCCATGCCATTAAGCATTACAGCAGAAAAAAGTACCAAAAGTATTAAAAATATCTATAATATATCTATAAATATATATCTCCATAATATTCTTCCTAAATACAATAGTTACAGTATGTCAGATAGTTTGGGTGATTGGCTCACTTATATCAGTTGTTATTTCTATCGATCTGCATCTACTAATCGTATTCATTTTTAGGCTTCAGATGTACTGTTATTTTAAGTGATATTGACAACTTTATTTTAGAGGATTTGGTATATAGAAAATACAAAATTAATATTGCTCATTCTTGTAAAAATAAGAAGTCTTGGAACATAGTAGTGCTGCCCCTTTTTTCACTTTCTCTGCTGTGATGCTGAAAGAGAAGAAAAAATGTTTTGTAAAGCATTTGACAGGCAGTCTAGAGTGACACTTGAATCTCTGCTGCCTTTCTTTCATTATTTCTTATTACACAAGCAAATAATATCCTGTTGGTCTTTCCATTGCATTGCTGTTTTGCTAGCTACCTTTCATGTTATTTGAAGTTCATTTTGCCTCCCTTTCATCATCCATGGTTGCTAGAATACTGTATATAGTCACTATTCCTGGAATGGATTATATTGTGTATGCTGACGTTTCAAGTAACATAGAAGTACAGAACCCAACCTTCTAGCTCTCAGTGATCAGTATGTGTGTTGGCACTGTGATTTGCCTCTGGGTTGATGCACACTAAGATTGAGCAAACCTAGGAACCAAGGAACACACAAAATGAGAAAAACTTTATACTTTGAAATTATGGCACATCCCTTGTTCAGTCTTATTAAGCTTATGCAATGGTTAGCTTGTGCAGTGTTTCCATTTAAGAAGCTTTACATTTTAGATTCAACATGTTTGTGTATTCGTTTATTTCTCTAAAATTTAATCTAACCGTCTTAGATTTTACTCATTTCAGTTAACAAAAAAACAATTTGTAACTCCCTCGTAGTAAACAGGACAGGTCACAAGCCTAAATTATATGCTTTCTTCATATAGTACAACTGCTCATAACTAAGTCTATATACAAATCATTCAGGCTTGTTAATTAGACTGACATGTATTAGTCTCAACCTTTGGGCAGATATGCCCATTCATCCGCTATCAAACTGTCAGATAACTGACCAGTATGTTTGTCAGTCACCTGAATGACTGGACCAAAAATATGGAGGTTATTTTTTAAAGTCCAAATGCTAAAAACGCTAAAAGGTCGAGTTTTTTTTACTAGAAAATCAGAATTTTTAGTGGGAAAATAAAACACAAATTTTTTAAGGCTTAGGGGAATATTTATCAAGGGTCGAATTTCAAATTGAAAAAACTTCGAAATTCGAATTTAAAAAGACCAACAAGTTTTTTTGGGGTAGAAAAGGTCCTTTTTTGATTGAATAGGTCTGTATTCGATAGAATTTGAATAGTTCCAAACGAAGGAATAACCTATTTGATTGAATTTGAAAAATTTGAAAGTTTTTCCCAAAAAAACCCTTGGATTTTTCAAATTCCACCAATTGACTCCAAATAGGTTCTATGAAGTCCCCCATAGGGTAAAACAGCAATTCAGCAGGTTTTAGATGGCGATTGGTCAAAGTTGAATTTTTAAAGAGACAGTACATGATACATTTTGACATTTGAATTTTTTTGCAAATTCATATCGAAATTGGACTATACTATCAAAGTGCACAAAAATAGCTCAAATATCAGATTTTTCCAATTTGAAAATTCACCTCGACCTTTAATAAATCTGCCCCTTAGTATACCCTGAGGCTGTAAAAAGTCTAAATCGGAAAATCTGGCATCTCAGACCTGCCAAGGTTTTATATAAGTCAATGGGAGAGGTCCCAATCCTATTTGGAAATGTATGTGCTGAATTAGCCTAAAAATTCATGTTTTCGGTCAATTTTATTGAGTTTTTGCCCATCCGATTAAATCGTGCTTTTTAATAATAAATAAGGTCAAATCATGGATTCTAGTTTGGTCAGACTTTTTTTATTATAATTTATTTATTATAAAAAATCAGATAAATTCAGATTTTGATAAATAACCACATAACAGTCCATTAGCTCTTTCAACCAATGAATTTATAAACTGTCAATATGATCATTGTAGAATGGATGTAGAGTCATACACAATCCCAAACCAATTTGGCTGAGTTGGGTCATTACAACGCAAACATACACAAGCAAATGTTATTCTGTTTACTTGAAAACTGGCCGACATTATTGGTCAGATTTCTCAAAGGTTGAATTTTGATCAGCAAAGTGTTTTCAACCAAGTATTAGAAATGAATATTTTATTTTCAGTTTTTTAATTTGTTCAATTACTTTTGAGCCACTGAAATGAAGTGATTGTGTTAAAAAAAGCTTTAGTTCCTCACATTTTTATGCAATCTTTTTGTTTATCCCACTGAATTAAAGCTGAAAGTCTGCAGTTCATCTGCATCTGAGTTGTTTTATTTAAAATGCATTGTGCTAATGTACAGAACCAAAATTTTAAAAAAGGTTGTCTCTCTCCAAAGAACTGTATATTCTGTAGATCAGAGGTCCATATGATTAAGAAGGCCTGCTTGGCTCTAGGAATAAAAATGTGCTTTGTGGTTGAATGAATGCAGAGGAGACAAAAGAATGTATAATAATTGTTCACTCTTTAACTTCATTGTCAGTAAAATAGCTTCTACATTGGCTGCAGATACAATAAGGGCAGGGGCACACTGGCAGATTCAGGGGGGGGGGGTTTACATGACATTCCACAGAGGCACCTGAGAACTGTATTAATTAAATGTAGCAAATTGTAACAATTACTACAATTACATGTTTGGAATCTGCATGTGATATGATGAGCTGCTATACTGTAACACCAGGGACAGGAATAATAAACTTTAGATTTACATTTTGGAAAAACAGTAAAAAATAAAAAATGGAAAGCAGTTGAAAAAAACTTTATTTCTGGTGAACAATCTGAAAACAATTGAGCTGAAAAAAGGGTTTGGAAAGTGAATAACGCCTTTAACTTTTAATGTGTTTTAGAATGGCCACTTCTAAGCAACATGTTAATTGGTTGCCATTATTTTATTATTTGCCCCTGAATCTTTCCAGCTTTTAGACCCTCTTCTATTGATGTTCCAGTATCTCCTTTAAATTAATGCAAGGTTGCTAGGAAAAATTGGACCAAGCAATCAGATTATATAAAGTACAAACTGGAGAGCAGCTGAAAAAAAGCTAAACACTATGAATAATAAAAAAATTGAACCACAGAGATTGCAAAAAAATGTCTAACATAAAACAAGGTTACATTAATAAAACAAAGTCTGAATTTATGTATAGTAAAAAAATGTATCATAAAATATTAGTCTAGCATGAGTTCAGTAACATGAGGGGTGTGAAATAATCTCTGACTGTAAAGTTCCATGAAGGAAGTAAAGCTGATTTGTTCCCTTAAAACCATTGTTTTATTTTTTTAATTTTTGCTTTACTTAAAAATCATTTATCATATGTGTTAGTAAAAAATGATATGGTGGTCTCATCAGGAATACGTTATCATAGAAGGCTTTTTTTTAAGCAAGTTCTTCTAATTGTAGAGTGTTTGTCACGCTCTGAGACAAGCTTCTATTCTACAGCATGTAGTAAACATTCAGGCAGCATACCGTGTCAATAAATTAACAAGAACAGGAACTGCTGCAGGCATCAATGGATAAAGACAGAGTTAAGGTTAGAGGTCAGAATAATGGCCAACCTTTTAGCACTTGCATACTCCATTAGGCTTAATGGCTTTGTTTAATTTGTTAAAATACAGGCTTGGCTGCATTTTTGCCTCCTCAGCATGGTAAATACAGCAGCTATTGTGTTATAATCCAATTGGCATTATTGTGGACTGCAGTATGAATGAACTTTTGCTGGGAAACAAGTAGTACGAAGGAGTCTGTAGAAGTATAATGGTGATTTTAATCCTTTCCTCTTTAACAAACACCCATGAAAGTACCTATCATTAAATAATTTAAAACCCTATTTAGGATGAATGAGTAGGATCAGAAATCTTAGCAAGAAATTTCTGGATTGTTATTCTTCTCAGGAACAGAAAATCTCCATACAAGATAAGATCCTTCTTCTTACACAATGTCATTCACTCTCAACTATGGTATGCATAGAGTAACTGATTATTTTAATAGGGAAAATAAAAGCATACATAAAGCCATAAATTAAGGGATATTATTGGATCAGTCTCACCATTAACATAATACCTAGATGTTGGTAGCATAAGTAAGCCACTCAGATACAGGATTCCTGCTTATCTTTAAAGCTAATTTGGGGATGTTGGTAAGCCACATTATCTCTTTCAGTATATGAGTATTTCAGAGACAAAAGTGGAGCAGTTTTCTGTACAAACACATATTGCAAATTGAACTATTCAAAGATTTCTAGATGTTGTGGTTTTCTAGTACCAACTACAGAATATATATGTACTGAATATAGTTACATATATTCTGTAGTACCAACTACAGAATATATGTAACTGTATTCAGTACTTTAAGTGGCTCAAGCTCAAAATGAAAAATATTTTGTATTGGCCTATCATGGTAGCACTGGGCTGGGGCATGCCATTGATATCAATGATCCAGCTTGTTTAGGTGACGACAGCGAGGAAGGGCTGAGGATCATAGCAGGTCCTCTAGACACCAGGGCATTCAAGCGTGACTTCATTGCGACAGTGCTACAAAATAGGAAATTTACACCTACTGATATCAATGTACCTTGCCAGTTCATTGGTCTACTTTCTTTCAAACACTGATAGATGTTTCTGATAACCTTGGTCCTGATCTCTGGTAAAGATTCCCCCTATATGTGATAAAAGGCACAATGTTTGTCCAGGTGCAGTAATCCAAATCATATGTTTGCTTTTAAACAGGTGCCCATAAAATGCCACTTTATTGATTGGTTGCTATAGGTGATTAGACCTGTAGTAGAACACCATCCTGGCTCTGAGCTTCCCCCTCCCCCAGATAGCATCCCTTATAGTTCAATTCCATTTGAAAGTGCATTCTACGAGGTGTAGGTACATTCAGGGAATATTAACTTTTAAGCAAAAAAAAAATGTAATCAATATAGAAAACGTGAACTGATGTTGGCGCTCACTTCCAAATGCAGGAGTCCTTTCTTACACAGCACTTGTGGAAGATGTCCTGCAGTGATGGAAGAGCCGCTCCAATGATGTTGCCAGCTGCTCTGACAGTCCGCTCTAGACTTTTCCCGTCAGCAGAGCTGGCACTACTGTACCGGATGGAGATGCAGCTCGTCAGGACGCTCTCTATGGTGCCCCTGTAGAACACTGTGAGGGTGGGAGGTGGAAGGCTGGCCCGTTTCAGTTGTCTTAGGAAGTGAAGACGCTGCTGTGGTTGATGAGCCCCACTACAGTTGTGTCACCGGCGAACTTAATGATGTGGTTCGAGCTGTGTCTAGCAATGCAGTCATGTGTCAGCAATGTGTACAACAACGGGCTGAGAACACATCCTTGAGGAGCTCCTGTGCTCAATCTGATGGTGCTGGAAACCTTGTAGCCGATACAAACAGACTGAGGCCTCTCTGACAGAAAGTCCAATTGCACAAAGAGGTACTCAATCCCAGCTCTCTTAGTTTCCCACTCAGCTTTTGAGGGATGATGGTATTGAATGCTGGGCTAAAGTCTATAAACAGCATTCTCACATAACTGTCTTTCTTGTCCAGATGAGTTAGTGAGAGGTTGAGTACGGAAGATATGGCATCCTCAGTTGACCTGTTTGGCTGATATGCAAATTGTAGTAGGTCCAGTGAGCGGGGGAGGGTGTTCTTGATGTGGGCCATCACAAGTCTCTCGAAGCATTTCATGATGACTGGGGTTAGTGCAACAGGGCGGTAGTCATTCAGGCAGGTTACTGAAGATTTCTTTGGCACTGGAAAGATGGTGGTGGACTTGAAGGATGTGGGGATGATCATCTGGTTTAGCAATGTGTTGAAAATGTCAGTGAAGACGTCAGCCAGCTGATCAGCACAGTCTCTGAGCACATGTTGTCTGTTGTCTGAATGTTGTCTGGTTTGGCAGCCTTTTGTGGATTGACCTTGGTTAAGGTTCGCCTCACGTCGGCCGTGGGTAGACAGATGATTTGGTTGGTGAGAGGAGGTGTGGCTTTCCTCACAGGCTCTTACTTACTCTGGACAGACAGAGCTACCATCTGAAGAGTCTTGCAATGTTACATGTAATGTCATCAATGGATGTGCATTACAGTAAACACACATACAAAAATGATTTGGGTGGTTCATTCTTGTTTTGAAGTAAATTAGCATTCAATATTCTTACCTCAGGAGCAATATAATGCAGGGTTCCACAATATTCAGTAGCTGTTTCACAGTGATCACCAACCACTGGCTTGTGAACAATATGTTGCTCACCAACCTCTTGGATGTTGCTCTCAGTTGCCTTAAGGCAAGTGTTTATTTTTAGATTCCCAGCTTGGAGGCACATTTTAGTAGCATAAAAACCACGTGTATGGCTAAACAGAGCCTTTAGGCTGACAGTCCATATAGGAGCTACCAAATAGCCAGGCACAGCCCTTATTTGGCACTCCCCCAAGGAATATTTTCATGCTTGTGTTGCTCCCCAACTTTTTTTACAATTGATTATGGCTCATAGGTAGAAAAGGGTTGGGACCCATGCTGTTTTGTCTAAGAACATAAGCAGTGAGATTCCAAAATCTGTGATTTGTAGTGATGGGCGAATTTGCGCCGTTTCGCCGAAAAATTTGCGAACTTTGCACGAAATTCGCGAAACGGCGAAAAATTCGCGAAACGGCGCCGGTGTCTCGTTTTTGACGCCAGCGCCCGTTTTTGACGCCGGCGACCGTTTTTTCGACGCCGGCGCCCGTTTTTGACGCCGGCGCCCGTTTTTGGCGCCGGCGTCCATTTTTTCGAAAAAATTTTTTTGACGCCGGCGAATTTTTGACGAGAATTTTTGCGGGAGTTTCGCGAATTTATTCGCTGGCGGCGAATCGCGCAAATTCGCCGCGAATTCGCGCCTGGCGAATAAATTCGCCCATCACTAGTGATTTGCACATGACCCTGAAAGTCTTGAAGGATGTTTTCTGACTTCAGGTCACTATAAAGAGAGAAGTGAGTATTCCTGTATATAAGATGAAGATCAAAAAACATGTGGCAGAAGAAATATACATACCTACTGTATGTAGGTATTTGGTGGGACAGTAGTACTTACCAAAGAACTGTGCCCCTTTTATGCAGAAATGTCAGCCCATATGTTGCACATACGAAAGTGAATACAGAGTGCGAGGGTAAGGTAAGAGTGAAGTAAATTCATTTATTGCAGGGAGTTGAAAGACAACAGTAACATTCTCTTAATCCTGCACATGGGAACTGGTCAGTTCCTAAACTACTAAACAGATACACTTCTCTACAAGTAATTCAGTATACTATGATACTGTGCTAATACTGTTCTGGCAATACATCTTATAAAGCTGTAATCATCGTATTGATCATATGAATATAAAACAGTTTGTTTTTTATAAAATGGTAAACTTTATATCTGGCAACATAAAGGACATGCACTGATTCTGCAGGTGCCAGTGTCTGTTTGCTGTAGCTCACTGCAGGCTGTACATGCTGGAAACAATATTAAACTAATCTGCAGTGACATATCAACAGTTATCAATACATTTATATAACATTAGGCTAAGGATTACTACATGAAAGACAATAAGAAAATTCTCTTAATCCTGCATATGGGAGCGGGTGCATCAGGTAAAAGTTCCAACCTCAGCTGTGCAAATTGGTTCCTCTGCAGTATCCGAGCAGGAAGTGTTCCTGTAGAATACAGTCTTAGGGCTCTTACTCATGGGCATTTCTTCTTGTGCTTAAAACACGTTTGAATGCAGGTTTAATGTAGGGTTTCTACTCATGCCTGGATTTGTGGAAAGGCCACCAAGGCCCGGGCCTAGGGCGGCAGGATATTAGGGGGCAGCATTCTGCACAACCACAGCCACATTGGTTCAGAAACACTAGGGATGCACAGGAGATACAATACTCTATAAATTTCCTGTGCGACAATCCCTATTGCTTCAGTCCCAATGAAAATTTGTGCGAATAAAAGGGAGGTGCAGGGAAGATGAATGACAGCAGGCCTAGGGGTATGTAAAACCAGCCCTGTTTCTACTTTTCTGGATTTCACCTGGACAGCCTAGTTTTTGGGCTGTTCAGGTGAAAAGTGCCTGTCTCGATTTCCAGATCAGGAAATCCGGACTGGACATTGAATTTAATGACATGTTGATCAGCCAGTCGCTGATCGCCATATCACCATCCTGTGGCAAGGTATAAAGTACAGGGTTCAGTTTGTGCACAACACACGTGCGTTGCTTACAACAGTTCATAGCAGGCGGGGTATTAGTAAATGATAGGGTTGGCACCTTTCCCTGCCACTGACTAGTCTATGGAACTTTGAGGTGACTTATAATGTCCTCATATTTTGCAAAGGGGGTACTTTATTTATTAGAAATTACATCACTAAGCTCTGATTATAACCGATGACATGATTAAGCACAGTTTATAAGGATATAGGATATCATTTACAGGATAGTCATGGCTCTTGTGTATTATATATATATATATATATATATTATATATATATATATATATATATATATATATATATATATATATATATATACACATATACATATATATATATATATATATATATAATATTCTTTGCCATGTATATTGACAAAAAAGAACCAAGGCCACCAGGCTTGGCAATCCTACTCTGTTATCATTCTGTTACTATATGCTAACATGCTACAGGAGAATCATATTTTTGTTATTTTTTTCGCCCATCTCCATGACCTTGGAAATCATGAGCTATCCTTCATACATACAGGGCTAAAAGACGCTGCTGGGTAAATACTAATCATCAACTGGTGGTCTCCTAGCAACCAGAAAGCAACCTGTAGGTGGTGCTAAAATGCCATGATTCTCATTTATGAAAATGAAATATTATTCATTATGTCATGACTGAGAAACAAACAAGCTCGCAATTGCTGCAGTCATTTAAAAATGGCATTCTCTTCATTGTGTAAAATAAGTGATCTGCAAATTTGAACACTGCTCATATGTTTATTGTTGCTACCAGTGTGTTTCTACCTGTCTTAGAAAAACATATCATCCATATAAAGGGTATACTAGGAGCTCATTCCCAAATAAGTTAACAAATATAATAAAAAATGTAACTAATTTACCATACCTTATTTTTTACCAAGAAATTTAAGTAGGATAATTAATCCTTAATTAAGGACAGAGATCCCCATTAAACAGATTAAAGGGGAATTCTGAGATGAAGTTGTCTAAATGAGGATGATGTAATACAAAATATTCATTTATATGATTATTATAATGCTTTTATTACATTATAAAGTTTTTAAACTTTTGCCAAACATAACAATTATTATGTTTATAATTTAAAGAAACAAACTCATCTATCAATTAATACTATAAAGGTGCTGGTGGGGGAATAAAACATTGCATTTTGGGGAGTGTTTTTGTAAAAGAAAATTCTCACATGCAGTGACTGCTGTAACTATCTAACTAACTGACTAACAAGCTAACTTGTGGGTGCTGGGTGTCTTGGATAGGGGGTGGAAGAGATAGCAGTATCTGCTTTCAGCTAGGGAGGGTACAAATGAACTTGTGTAGTTGCAGAATACATTTTTTTGACAAATAAATAATATTTTTTTTATAAAGTAAAACTTACAGATTACAAAGAAAAATGTATCCGTTATTAAAATATAAAATTATATAAATTTGGAGTATCACCTTGGAGTTTTATGACTCTTATAAAATCATAAAACTTTTTATATGGTGTCCTCTAATATCCTTATAAATAAAAATTATACTTTGTATATAAATGAATATTTCTGACATCAGTGGAAGAAAAATAACATATACTGTATTTATAATGTATTTCTGCATATGCCTCGTAAAAGATTACATCAATGGAGGGCAAATACTGTAATTACTAATGATAGCTCTGCCTGCTCAGACTATCACTGTGCTCATGTTAGGAAATATATAATGAGATTTGTAGTCAATTGACATGAACTATTTGTAAAACTAGCATTCTGATTGACAAAGCTAACTTGTCTAACTTGTCCTCATAATCTTACACTCCTGCAAGTAAAGACTTGCCAGCGCATTCATGCTAGTGTATTCAAAATGCAATACTTACAAAACAAGAGTAATTAACTCCCCCTAACCTGGGAGTAGTGATGGGCAACTCATAGGACTCATTTAGTTTTGCTGAAAATTCACTAAAAACAGCAAAACATTTGCAAAAGCGCCAAAGGACATTTTTCTGCACAACATTTGCAGTGAGCATTCAGTGAATGGAAAGTTCATTATGCATGTCCCAAAAGGCCATGCCCCATACCAAACAGACCACATCTACATTTTTGACAGCACACTGATCAACTGGTAAATCAATTTGCAAAGTTGTTATTTATATAAGTGTGTGGCATGATTGATGGGATGGCAGCAGAAAGGGCTTATGGAATAAGCCAACCATAGAGCACAACATAACAAAAGGATAAGTCAAACAAAATCTTATTTATTTGGATTTTAGAAGTATTTCACATATCTTCTTGGTGACTTTTAATATCATACACCTTACAGAAAGGCAAACATTGTCCAGTTGTATCTAACTGGAGGCTCACAGATTTGGCCCTCCAAGACATTTTATGCTGCTCAGTCAGCTTGAGGACTCCACAGACTTCATTGTATGTCAACATTATTTTCAAATAATCTTGCAACATAGCAATTGAAAAATAATAATTGCAGTTTTTAAAGTTTGTTTATGCTAGCCAAAGTATCAAATTGCACTGCTTTGTGTAGGCAAGTGTAACTTCTCCAGCCCATGTATGTGGCCTTCAGGAGCCCTACCAGACCTATATGGAGACAATAAGTGGCCAGATATCTATTAGGCAGGTATGAATATCACATTTGGCAATGACCACATTGGTGCATTGATTTGATTCTCATCCAATGGACCCTAAGCCCTAAGGTATGATCTGATCTTTGGTCAGTGTGAACAATTTGACAAGACTGTAATGATACATCAAATGCTGCGAAGGTAAAATCACTAAACGTATCACTTCAACCAGAACAACTCAACTCTGCAAAACATTGCCAGGAGGCCACAACATCTACTACAGATTGTTCTACATGCATGATTTTAGCAGAAAGTCTTCTGTCAAAATGTATCTCACTAATTGTATTCTAATAAGTAGTGTATTATAATTATATTAAAAATAACAAGTGAAAAATTAACCATTCAAGTCAGTATGTATGATTGGCAGTCTAGCCATGGATTAGCTATAGCATTGGTCTTATAAATCCATGTATGTTCCCTGTTTAACCTGTGAATTATCTAGCATCCTTTATATCAATATGCCTACTATCTACTTCTTATAGCCTCTAAATATAAATCTATTATTTAAGGGAAAAAGTTTCACCTTACGACAATCAGTGTTAAATCATTGTTAAAGAGGTAGTTGCAGGATTTTGCAAAAAAAAGACTAATATACAGGAAACAAATTACTCCATTTAGGAAAAAAATGACTTAGAATAGCATGATTAATTGCATGTATTGTACAGAATTTTATTTAAATATATATAGGGCTGCCTTAATGGTCCACAAGGAGGCACTTTTTAACCACCATTTTTAAGTATACAAAAACGCAGTGTCAAAGTCCCCAAAATGACCCCTGCAGACTTGCAAATTCTTTTGAAGTTTATGCATTTATGACATCTACATATATAATTCAGCCAATTCTTAAAAAAACAAAAACAAAACATCTACAATTATTTATTATCAGGATCACCATTTCCACCTTAAATGTGTAATATTAAATTTTTGAACTAAATTCCAATTAATTATAGGTTTATTTATGGTTATGTTTATTAATTATTGAGTAATAAAATCTATTTATAGAAAAGGTGATATTCAGAGCTTCTTCTTTTTACACAGCATTTTACAACGTTTTTTCACATCAGTAATCCACCTGACAACATAATGTTAGACAATCTGAGCTTTTTAAAATGAAAACAACTTAAAATAATAGATTCTGCAACCTAAACTCACCTCCAGGCTTAATGTTGATTTGCAGTTGAAGACATTGCAACTAGACTGTTTTCATGGTATTTCACAACAGAAACCATTGACATGTTTATTTCTTTCAGCCTTGGATCTCAGCATTGATGTTATGAAACATCCTCCCAGGCAATGAATCACTTAAATTTATAGAGTTTAGCTAATGTATGCCTTAATCCTCCTAGTGTTAAATGACAGCTGATTTTATTTTATTTTTATGGTAATTTCTTGGTGAGAATTATTATCTTGGACAAGAAAAAGAATGGCTGCTAATGAAATATAGTGGATACGTGGGACTCAAAAGCAGTTATGGCCTCCTGTGGAAAAACAATTACTATATACACAGATAGTGCTACACGTGAGAGCGCCCCTACCTTGATCATCCATTTCTTCCCTAAAGACACTTTAGCTTGGCCTTGGACCAGTCAGTAAGAGAGTGGCTTAACCTAGGGGAATACAGGCAGAAGAGGTAAGTGCCCAATTTCTCCTCCATACTGTTGAGACAAAGCATGTACCCCTTCTGCCTACCCCTAAATTGTACTCAATTTGTGCACAAATAGATATCTGTAAGTTTTTAGAATACCAATATCACTCATAGGGTTGCCACCTTTTCAACATTAAATTCTTGAGCAGGAGTGACATCACGGGAGACATGTTGACATCAGGTTTCTGGATGCTAACATTTAGGGGGGCTGTTAACTTAAGCGGGATGGGCTATAATTTGGCAGCCAATGATTGACTGATCAAACCAATTATTATATCATTGTAGTGTGCTTCCCCTCTGCCTCTTGTTGAGCCACAACTCACAGAAGTATGTGAATTCCAGATGAAGGAGGTGGGAAAATATTTGAATAAATCACAGTACATTCATGCATTCAACCTAACTGTAGCCAATAGTGCATCTAAGTACACCTTATAAATAGAAGGTCCCAAATCAGACTTGAAAATATTCTTAGCCAAAGTCTTCTGAGGTAAAAAATTCCTGCCATTATTCCTCGGGCTGATATTCACTTCAATATTCGATATTCAACACTCAACAACTCTTTGTAGCAAGGAGAGGTTTTTTAAAATAAAACAATATATATATATACATACATTTATATACATACATTTATATATATATATATTTACTTTTTTTATGCCAGCAGCTGATATAAATCTATTTTAAAAACATTTAACCAAAAGCAGTTATTTATGTGCATATAAGCTGCAACTAATATAAAGGCCAAAAAGATTTCAACAATTTAAAGTGGCTGGATAGAGAATTCAAGAACAATGCAGAATGTACTAAGATGACTAAAAGTAAATTGAACAAATACTAATAGAGATTAGTGGTCAAACTTCCAGTCCCACTAGTTTCACTGTTAAAAACGTTAATAAAAGATAGAAATATGTATTATCAAGTTAATCAAATGTCATTTATTTTTATTATTTCCATTTTTTCCAATACAGGAAATGGCACTGGGGGAAATTTGTGGGGTTCTGTCCAGGGCACATTTTAGGAGAAAAATATATTATAGTGATAGTGACCGGAAACTGCTTTCAAAAATTGCCTGAATGGTGGCAATGGAAGATGATTTGGGGCATGTTTGTTACACCTGCTTTTTGTATAAACTGTTTTATTATTCAAAAGAATAACAAGAAACAAAACAGACAAATATTACAGAAGTGATACATCAAATAGCCATGCAGAATGTATGCATTATGGTATTGTAAATATGTATATAGTATAAAAGCTCTCATTGAATATGTTGCATTAGCCGCAGATCCACGAATTGTTTTGCACGTCCAAAATGCATGGCATCCTGTATTCCTCTTAAGATAACTTAAAACAAAGTAGAGTTAGAAAGAATGAAGAAGCGGATAGAGTGGGGATAGGGGAAAAGGGTAAAGGAGGGGGGAGGCGGAGGTCTATCCAGTGTCTGTCATATGCCTCACAGGGCAAATTTCTTTGTGCAGGGTTTGAGCGATGTAGGAGGAGGGGGAGGCGAGTTTCGTCTTTTCTTTAAACATGAGTTTTCATGTGAGTTCTCCCCGGAGGGAGGCCTCTGCCCACCATTTAGTATAGCGGAAAGGTGCTAACAGTTTGAGGTGTTTTTGTCCCTCTAGTGTACTTAGATAATTGCTCCAAATATCAAAGAAACTAGATCCTTTGGATTCTTTTCTTGTAGTGCTAAGACCCATTGAAGCTGCATGGTACATAATAATTTACGTTCCCATATTCGTGTTGGAGGGGGTTGTAAGTTAGTCCAGAATTCCAGAACAGTTTTAACTACGGTAAGGACCATCACATTGGCTAGTCTGATGTTACCTTTGGTCAAGTTATTAGAAGGTGCTGGGTATAAACATAATAGAATTTGCGGATTTGTCCGTGTTATCTTAATATTACATAGATTCATGATTTGTGATAAGACTAGGTTCCAAAGGGTATTTAGTGCAGTGCACAACCACAAGGCGTGCTCTAGTGTGGCATCAGGGTGGTTGCACTTTATACAATTAGGTGCCTGGATTAGGCCTATTTTATGTGCTATTTTGGGCGATACATATGCTCTGTGGAGGAGTCTAAGAGCCACGTCCTGGAAGTATACAGACGTTAAAGTTGTTTTACGTTTTGCATATGCTGCAGTGATCTGTGTTGCTGTGATATTTGGTATGATACTTAACCATCTCGATACGCCCTCTATGTGTAAGTAATAATCTATAGTGGGTCTAATAATGGCGTATACTGCAGATGTCGTGAGGAGTTGTCCTTTATTTGCCTTTATCAGAATATCTAGTGGATTCCTGCAAATAACTTGCTCAGAACTTTGTAATCCGTATTTAACAGAGAGATAGGTCTGTATGAGGCTACATTAGTGAGGTCTCTCCCGGGTTTTGGTAATAGTATTATGCGAGCCATTGTAAAATCTTGGGTCATGTCTGACGTATTGAGCATGGCTTTAAGTGCCTGTGTTAAGTGGGGTGTTATTTCAGTCCTGAGGATTTTGTAAAATTCGGAAGGCAGGCCGTTCCGGACCCGGGGTTTTGCCATTTGCCTGTAGTTTACCTGACCTGTTCTATTTCCTCTGGGGTGATGTCTGCATCTAAGTTTTGCTGATCAATGTTGTTAAAGGAGAAGGAAAGCCCCAGGGCGCAAAACCCCTCCCCTGTGTTGCCCCCCCTCCCTCCTCCCCCCTGGCCTACCTGTCCCCCTGGGCAAATGCCCCTAACTTGTTACTCACCCCTCTGCGCAGGTCCTGTCCACGGAGTTCACAGTCGCCATCTTCTCCCATGCGTATCTTCTTCCTGCTCTGACCGGCGTTTTCTGGCGCATGCGCAGTAGGAACAGTTACCGGTACGGCTCTACTGCGCATGCGCCGAATGTCACAAAGTGAAATCGGAAAACTTTGTGACATTCGGCGCATGCGCAGTAGAGCCGTACCGGTAACTGTTCCTACTGCACATGCGCCAGAAAACGCCGGTCAGAGCAGGAAGAAGACGCGCATGGGAGAAGATGGCGACTGTGAACTCCGTGGACAGGACCTGCGCAGAGGGGTGAGTAACAAGTTAGGGGCATTTGCCCAGGGGGACAGGTAGGCCAGGGGGGAGGAGGGAGGGGGGGCAACACAGGGGAGGGGGGAGGGGTTTTGCGCCCTGGGGCTTTCCTTCTCCTTTAAGCTTAGGGAGGTTAGCCCGCTGTAGCTGTAATCCCAGGTTCGGGTGATCTTCTTCCGTTGAGTATAGTGTTTAGTAATATTGTGTAAATGTTGCGTTTATCAGTGTCTGATCAGTAGTTAAGCCATTAGGGCCTTGTATTATCATCCCTCCCATATGGGGATTTCGTTTGGCTTTGGTAAGAGTTGCGAGAAGTCTGCCCTGTTTATTGCCTTCAATATAATATTTAGCTGCTGTTATGTTGAGTCTGTATTGTATAGCTTCCTGGAGTGCTAGATCGTAAGTCTCCTTTGCTGTCTGTAATTTAGATTTGTTAAGGGGATTTGGTGTCTTGTGATACCTTCTATAAGCTTTGGTCGCCTCCCGCTGTAGCACTGCTAGGTGTTGTATGAGTTCCCGTTTTCGTTTGGCTATGTAAGAAATGATGTGCCCACGTAGCGTTGCCTTAGCTGCCTGCCAAAATAATATAGGAGTCTCAATGTGTGCCTTATTATCTTCTTTGTATTGCGCCCAGGACTCCAAGAGACTGTCTTTGAATTTTTGGGAGTTAATGAGGAAGCTCGGCATTCGCCATCCATAGGGTATGCGCATTGGAGTTGTTGCTGCAAGCATGAGAGTGCAAGGGGCATGATCCGAAATGATTATATCATGTAGGTTTATATGGCTTGCATGTTGGAGCGAGTTTTGATTCAAGAAGATATAATCAATTCTAGTGTATAGATCATGGACATGTGAGTAGTGGCTATAGTCTCGGTCTAAGGAGTGTGTTATTCGCCAAGCATCCAGTAATTGTAATTTCTTTACAAATGAGCAGAGAGGATTAGCTCTTTGCGCAAGGGGATTGTGTGCTGGTTTATTCCTATCTAGATGATAATCCATAACTGTGTTGAAGTGAAGTCACCCGCCACTATGAGTTGTTTGGTAGGGAAGTCTATTGTTTGTTGAAGGATATGGTAAAAGAAACTATGTGTGGGGGAATTCGGAGCATATACGTTACATAAAACATGTTTTCCTGTCAATGTGTCCTTTAATGATTAGGAATCTACCCTCTGGATCTTCAATTTTGTTAAGTAGTTTCCAGTTGAGGTTTTTGTGTATTAAGATAGCTACACCCCGGCTATGTGACGTAAAAGGTGCTGCGTAACAGGTTCCTACCCAATCTTTGCAAAGTTTTTGATGTTCCGCTGTTGTAAGGTGTGTTTCCTGTAGAAGTGCTATGTGTGGGTGTAGCAGCTTGAGATGGCGAAGTATCCTATATCTCTTAATTGGATTATTGACGCCCCCTATATTCCAGGATGTGACTCCTATGTGGGTGGACTTGTTAGTTATTTGGGGTGTATGTGCCATATGAGCTTGTGAATTGGACTTACTACGCTGTTGTTTTTGTTGTCGCGGTTCTGTTACACCTGCTTAAGCTACTAAAAGGTGGTGGGAGAAAATACTGAAATAACCCTGTGTGCCATTTCCCTAAATGTTGTCTTGAATGAATAGTGGCATATAATTAACATAGAGAAAACAATGCAGTCTTTGTAAACGTTACAATGTGCTTTTCATACAGTAAAAGCAGACTTTCCTTTCTGTTACATGCTACACATGCATTCCACTTTGATGACTGCTAATGTTTGCCAAGCAGAAAGGAATGGGAAATATTTGAAAGTTAAATTATGCATTCTTCTTTAATACATATTGTTGTAAATTGTCATCAGCATCAGAAATTTTTCAGTGTCTCAGAAGATATAGAAGATATTACTTCAGTTTTGGTTTGTGAGTGTGCGTGGGAGGGATGAGGCAGGATGGGGTAATTGAGTGAGCAATAATTACAGAATGTTCAGGGGCCTGACCCCAGGATACAAATACTGTGCACTTAGAGTGCACAAAGACAAATTATCCATAGCAAAGATATGTGTGCAGCTTTATCTCAGCAGAGATTACATATGGGTTCATAAAAGGTAAATGCATCATTATGAAGCAGCTACATATGAAGAAAAATGCTTTCATACAGTTGCCTCTGATAACTGTCCAGTTTCCTGGAAAAGACTGAGGTGCTGAGACTTGCAAGCAATTACATACTCTTCGCTGTTCATTTGGGATCAAAATTTTATTTGCACAGCACTGATCTCATCGTTGTGGGGATACACACATACACTCAGAAAAATTATCATATAATGGATACCTGAAAAACCTGAGTGCATTAAAGTACTCACTTATTTTTTCATTTGTATCCCCCTGAGCCTAGTGCTAGTACAGGTATGGGACTTCAGAATGCTCAGGACCAGGGTTTTCCGGATAATGGAACTTCCCGTGATTTGGATCTTCATACTTTAAGTATACTAGAAAATCATGTAAACACTAAATAAACCCAGTAAGCTGGTTCTGCTTGCAATAAGGAATAATTATATTAGTTGGGATCAAGTACAAGAGACTGTTTTATTATTACGGAGCAAAAAGGAAATCATTTTTTTAAAATTTTGATTATTTGATTATAATGGAGTCTATGGGAAAAAACTCTTTAGATGACTGATTTCAAGATAACAGATCCCATAACCTGTACTGTAGATATTAATATGTGTAAAATAAGATGAACTATCTATCTATCTATCTATCTATCTATCTATCTATCTATCTATCTATCTATCTATCTATCTATCTATCTATCTATCTATCTATCTATCTATCTATCTATCTATCTATCTTGGCTAAAACAGGCCTTTCCAAGTTAGTGAAGCATAGAACAAAGGTCACACTAGACTCTTTTTCCCCAGGTATGCAACTATACCTCTCCTTCTGTTGGGTAAAAAATAATATAGAAGACACCAGAGGTTCTTGCAAACAAAACAGAACAAAAGGTTTTGTAGAGGCACCTATGGGTTAATCTGCCCTGCAGCTTTAAGGCCCCCACCTTTTTCTTAGAGTGATCTGCTAGGAGAGGTGTGACAGCTTCCTGCTACACTGCACTATAGTGTGTGTAAGGAGTGGCCTCTTCCTCTTTCGCTTCTGGATGCTGATCCAGTTGGTTGTGCTCAGAGGAGCAGAAGTACAGAAGACTCAGAAGAAGGCATGTGTCCAAGTCGGGGACTAGGAAACCCAGTGAATGAGGAATAGATATGCTAGGACAGACTTGTCATAGTTTCTCTATAATCTTAATCTTAGCGAAGGCCCTAACCTGAAGTGTTAGAGGCACGTGTAACCCATGCTCTAGTGCAGTAGCTGGTGAATTAACCCCGTATGGCCCACATAGGTGTTACACTTTATTGTAAAAGCACCACAGGGGTATTCTCACAAGCAATGAGAACGTATTAGTAAGGAATCAGGATTAGATGTCAGATACAATCATAGGCAGAGTACTGTAACACCACTGTGGAGATACCTAGGCAGGTTGCAAGGTTCACATTTAGGCTTAAGTCAAGTGGTCTGGATCCCTTACAGCACAAATGGGTCACGGAGTAGAACATAACCTTGTTGGAACACAAGTTGCTCTTTCTAGCTTTTTCTAATTATCTTACATGCTTAGAACATACTTTTACAAAAATGCTAGTCCTGTAACTGCCTTTAATTTGTTCAAAGGGTCCTAAAACCAGGGCCATATTTATATTAAGGCACCGAGGGCCTGTGCCTAGGGTGGCAGGTTTTGGGGGCGGCCCTATAAATAATTTTTTTTGAATTTTTAAAAAAAAAAAAAAAATCGCCCAGCCTCTTCCATGGATTTGCATTGGAAATTCGGTGAAAGAGCTGGGGAGGTGAGGGGTAGGGGGCCGGGCTGGTTTGTGGAAGTTACGGCACATGCACGCAGCGTGTTACGTCACTTCCGCGACGTCGGCTGACATCACACACGACTTTGGTGGCGTATTTAGGTCGGATGCCTAGGACAGCATTGGACCTAAATACTAGGGATGCACTGAATACACTATTTTGGATCCTTTGAGAAAGATTCAGCCAAATACCAAACTGAATTCAAATCCTAATTTGCATATTCAAATTAGGGGTGGGAAGAGGATAACATTTTTTACTTCCTTGCTTTGTGACAAAAAGTCAATTTCCCTCCCCATCCCTAATTTGCATATGTAAATGAGGATTCGGTTCGGCCAGGCAGATGGATTTGCCTGAATCTGAATCCTGCTGAAAAAATCCGAATGCCAAACCGAATCCTGGATTTGGTGCATACTAAGTACAATCCTGCCTAAAACCCCACTAAAAAGGTTGTCTCTTAAGGGCAGCTTTACTGTGTGTTGTTGATCCCAGACTCCCTAGACAAATGTTTCTGGGTTAGCAGATGAAGGTGTTTTTAGTACCCAGACCTCTTTATAAAGCAAAACTCAGAGAGAAGGCTATTCAAAATAAGTGAGGTCATTTATTAGACAAAGAAAAATAATACAAGAATTTTGCTTAAGAAGCTGTCACAATCACATCACAGTGTAACACTTAAGTGGGACAGGAGGACTTCCCAAAAACATTCCTGTTACAACAATCTTTTATACCTTTTACCATAAATAAGAGCAAAGGGTACACAGATATACCATACATGGTCAAAGCCCTCCTTCTATATTGGAAGGCATGTAAGCTTACTATAGTAAATATTGCAATACCTATTGCACCA
Organism: Xenopus petersii; assembly: GCA_038501925.1. Classification (NCBI taxonomy): domain Eukaryota; kingdom Metazoa; phylum Chordata; class Amphibia; order Anura; family Pipidae; genus Xenopus; species Xenopus petersii. Next base: position 83,056,762 of record CM076681.1, read on the forward strand.
TTTTATGGTTCCCTGATTCCAACATACACAAACCATAAAATATATGTCTGCTAGTTTGAGACAGGATGGGCGTCTGTAGTTCTGAAGCAACGCTTCTGTATCTAACTGCTGTTTGACTTCTGTCTGCAGAGTCTTGACCTTTGGTCAGCATGCCAGTGTATGATTTCCTGAGACCACTATCTGCCTCAGTTCACCTACAGTATCTGTCTTAGGTCTGGCCTCTGTAGGTACCAGGATGAGGGGTCTTGATCTTTAATTCATATTAGTAGTCCAGCCATTACCGTCATGGAATAAGATGTTCTCATTATTCTATTGTCATTATCATAATTTTATTCAGGGCCGGATTTACATACTGGGTGCCCCTAGGCCCACTGCCATTCGTCACCCCTGTCCCCCCCCTTTATTTGTGCAATGGGGATTGGCGCATGGGAAATTTAAAAAATTATTGTATCTCCAGTGCATCCCCAGTGTTTTTGAACCAATAAGGGTGTGGTTGGGCAACATGCCACCCCCCTAAAATCCTGCCGCCCTAGGCCCGGGCCTAGGTGGCCTTTCCACAAATCCGGGCCTGATTTTATTGTCACAGAGAAAGACCAGAGAAGAAGTGCCACCCCTTTCCAATCACTATAATGAAGTGTGACATAAATCAGTCACTATCTCTAAGAGCCAATGACATGGATATGTAAATGAGAGGAACTAGATTTATGGGATTATGCTTAGTAATTCAAGAGTAGAAAGCGTAAAAGATTTAAAGACATAGGGATTGTAAACCATATTGGACCCTACATTTTGTGTAGAATTCTATTTATGCTACACACAAAGATCCATTTTTGTTAATGTCATGCAATGCATACCATTGCTAAACTAATGTATGGGAGCTATATAAAAATAATATTCAAAGCCAATAAACAGATGTAGTAGATTTTATTACCTACTAATTTTGTACATTATGGTGGTTTGGACAAAAAAGGGCATATTTATTATGCTGTGTAAAACTAAATTTGCAGAAAAAAATGTTGTAAAAAGCTGTGTAAAATCACAGGTGAATTATATCTATGCCTCGAGAATGCCAAATTCTACACTGTTATTTTTCATTTCTTCCTGCAGAAAACTCCTAAAAATGTTACGTTGTTTTTTACATGGCAACGCCTTGCGATATGTGGTGTATTATCCTGCTGTTTTCTTTACACAGCACAATAAAGATGCTTATTTATTAAAGGTTGAATTTTGGTGTTTTAAGAGGTTTTTGAAACCATGACTAAAACCATGAATGTCATGGAATTTATTAGAAGATCTAAATGTAAAAAATACAAGAGTAAAAAAAATCTAAGCAATGCGCTAAATAATATCTCTAAAAATTCGTGTTTTTCTGACAATATATAGGGAAAAAAATGGCAAAAGCTCTAAGGGGGTTACTCATCAAAGTCTGATTTTTTCTTTTGGACTTTTAAAGGAGAAAAGCACCATTTTTAAAAGTCTGAATAAAAAATTACTCCAACTCAGACCTGATGAGTTCATGTAGAAGTCAATGACAGATGTCCCGTTGATATCCTGATCTTCAATGGGCTTTGTCCAATAATCTGAAGATTTTTTGGTTTGTGGGCGTCAAATCCAAAAAATTCACAATTTTCGGCAACAAATCAAAAATTTGATACAATTGAGATTTTTTCCTGATTTTATAAATTTTTCATGCAAAAATTAATTTTAAACATTTTGTTGATAAATAGGGGGAAAAATCAGCGAGGATTTGGTTGAAGTAGTTTTAGAAACTAGTGAGAGCTTTTCGGATTTTGATTAATAACCCGATAAAAGTCCAAATTGATGAAATGGTCCAATAAGACCAGAGCAGCTCCTGCTGACTTCTATAGGACTGTGACAACTTCTACTTGCCGATGTTTTGCATTAGAGATTTTCGTAATTTTCACACTTGATAACATTGCAAAGTTTTAGAGCTTTTAAGTAGTATAGGAAAACCACAATTTTTTTGAGATTTGTGTAAAAAATTGCTTCATTTTTTTATACATTTTATCTTAGAGTGACTTCTGCCGTAAGCAAAATTAATGACAAGAAAACTGCTGTTCGTATGCTGTAAAATAAAACACATCTTCATAAATTTGCCATTTGTCAAGGATTAGGTAGGGGGCGCTGTGGAGACTGATGGGAAAAGGGCGAGTCCTTGAGGCAGGAGCTCTATGAGCCTAGGGAACACATATAGGGGAGGAAGGAACAGGTTGATGAGGGCAAAGAGTCAGTCTAGATCAGGTACAGAGCATAACAGGACGGAGAGGGCGAAGATCAGGACTGGACTAGGCTGGATGAAGAGGGCTATGACTCAGGACAGGAACAGACTGGATGGGACAGGACAGGGCGGGCATAGATCAGATCAAACTGGGGATAGAGTGCAGAGGGAGACTAGAACAGGATAGCGGGAGAGGTCTGGAGAGCAGGATAGCGGGAGAGGACTGGAGCAGGATAGCAAGAGAGGGATACTGGAGCAGGATAGCAAGAGAGGGAGACTGGAGCAGGATAGCAAGAGAGGGCGACTGGAGCAGGATAGCAAGAGAGGGCGACTGGAGCAGGATAGCAAGAGAGGGAGACTGGAGCAGGATAGCAAGAGAGGGAGACTGGAGCAGAGGGAAATTGGAGCAGAGGGAAACTGGATAGCAAGATAGGAGAGGGAGACTAGGGAAGCAACAAGACAGGGTACAAGGCAGAGCAGGTCAGGAAGCAGGAACCGGCAAGGCAGGTACAAGATGAAGTGAGTGAAAGGTACAAGGTGGAATAGGAAATGAGAACAGGCCAGATCAAGGTCAAGGCTGGGAAGGTACAAGATAGGGTAAAGCAAGACAAGGACAGGCAGACAAAGGCAAGGAGGAATAATAAGGGAAAAGGGGCAAGAGCAAGTATTACCTAGTTACGAGCGCTGCCGCAGTACTTGGGAGAAACAATGTAATGCTCTGGCAAGGAGTGTTCTAAATGCTGCCCTTAAATAGGGAAAAGTCAGCCCTGATTGGTTGATTGCAACTAGGCAGCAGCTGGGTTGGGGCTGTAGAGGCTAAACAGGCTGCATCTGGGCTGGGGAGGCCAATCAGGCTGCAGCTGGGCTGGGACTGCAGAGACCAGGTTACACATAGCGAGCAGCCCTACAAGCTGCTCACCTGGCCAAATGGTTAAGGCATCGAGCCAGAAACCCAAAAGTCCCTGGCTCGAAACCCAGCAATACCTGACAACATCACAGACTGTTGACATTTCTAAACAAATAATTCTGCATCTAATAATGTGTACGCTCATATTGCCTAAAGAATGTCATCCTGTAACCAACAAAATATTATAGAATCTAATATACAGAATACTTGGAGATCTTGGAGTACAGCAGTAACATAACTATCTTCTTCCTCCCCCCCCCTCCAGACAAGCATTTTCCCTACTGCATTAACTGTGGTGTGGGCCCTGGAGGGCCACGAGGGGGAGCGAGCTCAGATGCACCCCCTACACCTCAGTAGTTACGCCACTGAGTACAGGATACTTGGGGTTCCCAGGATAATTGATCTTTCTGTAATATAGATCACCATGACTTTCTTCTATTAAAAATAATTTAAATATTAAAGGGCTTGTTCACCTTTGAGTTACCTTTTAGAATGATATAGAGATTGATATTCTGAGATAATTCACAAATGGTTTTTAATTTTTTTATTTGTGGTTTTTGAGTAATTTAGCTTTTTATTCTGCAAAATTTAACCATTATGGCTTTTTTATGGCTTTTTATGGCAACTTAATTAGGATAGTATAAATTAAATATATGAGGTATTGTTTTATTACTACAATTATTGAGTTGTTTCATCCTCATCTTTTTCAATGTCAGCTGACGAGCCATGAGCCAAACACGGTTGTCAGTTTTGGGCAGTCAGCTTTAATGCCATTGCAAATTAAGGCCTAACATTATCAGTCACTATCATTAACAAAACTTTTGACTTGAGTCACCACTTACAAAGAACTAAGCTGGCCATAGACGCAAAGATTTGATCATACGAATCCTCAATTCATAAGATTTTCGGACCGTGTGTGGAGAGTCCCGACATTTTTCGTCTCATGGAGATCGGTCGTTTGGTCGAAGGGCCAGGTTAAAAGATTTCTGGTGGCTGCGGATAATTTCTCTGCATGTATTGCCGATCAGACTATTTTCAGTGGGAGACTGTTACCAGCTTTGTCAGACATAACTTTCATTCGATTGCTGTCAGGGGCAGAACATCAGCTGATCTGTTCTTTTACTACTTTATTTGATCTGAATGGTTAGTGGCAGGTCGGGAGATGGGGAAGTCTGATAGTTCGAGGATTCGAACGATCAGATCTTTGAATCTATGGCCAGCTCTAGACCCTGGATGGAATATTTATCAAGATTAGAAAATGTTTCTCAATATTTTTTACCTAACTCACTCTGCGTTTTGTGAAAGAAAACCTTTGTTGTTTCAGTAATTTTTACCCAAACATGCTTTTGGAATGAAGATTGGGCAGCTTTTTTTCTTCATTCCAAAAGCCTGTTCAGGTAAAATTATGGAAATTGCTGAGGTTTTTTCAGCCTGAACCCATCCTGATTTAGGAAATGATAAACACAAGCAATCTTAAATTGGCCCGAAAAGTATTGTGGTTTGTTTGCTTTTAAACTAGATAAATTTGAGTAGTATGGTAATAGGCATGATAATTCTCTATCCTCTAAATTCCTACCTTTGATAAACCTTGGTGTTAAAGAGGACTATGTCAGAGGTACAGTACTTTTACATTTGCTCATGTTTGTTAATCACTTACTATTTACAAAAATATCACTAACAGTGCTTGGGCTATCCATATAAGATGTATTGAGAAAAATAATTCATTGTCCCCAGCCATATGAAAATAAATGAATCGTCAATGTAATTATACAGTAGTACATAAACCATTGATTCATATATTAATTAAGTCTTAAATAAAGCAAGACAAAACCACACAGTTCATGTATGAAAATGCATCCATATTCCACAGAATAATTGCTGAAAGTATTCTATTCTACCACAAAAAAACAGAACATTCATTTATTTGTGAAAATACTAGAATATCTCTGCAGCAAAAACACATTACTCATCCACAAATCATTTTCAATTATTCTAGCATGGAAAAAAACTTGAATTGAAAAAATTATTTAAAATTTTGCCTAGGACAACTCCCATTGACTTCTAATTGAACTTTAAGATGCCAATTTATTTGTGCTTAATGAATCTCAAAAATTGAGTTTTAGTAATTCTAATTTGATTACCTGAGTTTAAGAAATATTCCCCAAAGAGTACCTCTCCACATTTTGTTTTGTTAGCATGAGTCCATTATGCATTGGGTATTATCTGTGTACTGGTAATCTAATTATCCACCTGGAGTAGCTTCAAATTCTCTGTTTGTACAAAAACAAAAAGCACAGATTATTACATATTCTTTTATCACTGACATATATTGATATGCAAAATAAAGAATAAAACATACACATTCTAATATTATCTACAGTTGTTAGATTCCAGTTATGCTTGCTTAATAGATTTTAATATGTTATTCTTTGATTTATAGTAATCCTAATGCCTCTATATTGAGAAAAAATACCTACTAATTAAAGAACTTTGTATGAGAATAGATATTTGTTTTTGTAGTCTCAAATGGTATTTGAGTTACTGAGAGGACATTTCATGAATCTTTTCAGTGGTTCCAAGCATGGTGGTGACCTAGAAAAATAGACAAGGATAATACATTTTAATCATATTTGGTTTTCAAAGAGATCATGAAAAAATGTTCCCAGGATCTCATTTTAATATGAACATCCTGAATGATTGCTTGGATGGCTGTGGGCTTGAATTCTCCCTTCCATCTCTCATAATAACTCCTATCTAATGTTTTTATACAGTATCAACTTACCAATTAAATTGTCTAGGACCTTCAAATGGCATATATATTCTAGTGGTTAGCACTGACTAATTGTAAATGTAGAAAGTTTTATCAGTGATGCATACCTGGCACAAGGTACTAGAATGTGAACAATTTAAATGTGAACAAGTACAATGGTATGTATGAAGTTTTAGTTAAACTGACACTTTAAACTTTAGACTCCATCATGTATTTCTCATAATCTATGATTAATATCATCATATTAAGGGTCATGTAACAAAATACTGCCAACGGTTCTTTCAACCTCAAATCAATAACTTAGGGTTTTGTATAAGTATTTGCAGAATGTGTTGATGTCTAATAAGTTTACTAGGGGATGGATTTACACATCTAAAGTCTTTCATTAGTCAGAATCACTTAACGGGATTCTGTCATGATTTTACTGTATAGTTTTTATCACTTACTTGTTTAAATTGCAGGTAATTCATTCTATCATTAAAAATTGTATTCTTGAACCACTAGGTATATTTTTTTTAGATGAAATTTTGGTGTGTAGGCAGACATCTAAGGCCATTGTGCCTGATCCTGTGCTTTTAGAAAAAGTCAGCACTATTGATGAGCAAAATTTTTCACTGAGTTTCGCCACAAAAATTATGCCCATATACTCCAATAGGTGTTAAAAATTGTCACATGACAAAAAAAAATTGATACCCATAGACTTGCCAAATTTTCACCTCGCAAATGTTTGGCGAAACTGGTCAGATTTGCCCATCACTAGCCAGCACTTCAAAATAGAACTGCTTTCAGATAAGCTATTCTGCTACTCATTGTAACTGCAGAAGTTGTGGTCAGGCTTGGGTGTTTTACTACTGAGTGCTATTCTCATATCTACCACTATCATGGGAGCATTTTTAGAAATGCAGGTGTCAGGGAGATGTTACTTGGTTACCTTCCCATTGTTCTGTTGATCGACTGGGGGCACCTGGAAAGCTAAGAAAATATCCAGCCCCCAATGCAGATTTTAAAATTAAATACAAAAAAATCTGTTTGCTCATTGAAAAATTGATTTCGAGAGGAGAACTAACTATTAACTGATTTGTTTTGTAAAGAACATGTTTTCCCATGACAGAATCCCTTTAATATCGCCCTTTAATATCGTCTATTAAAAACAAAGCAATACATTTTGTATTATTTATTGTGGTACTCATTCTTGAGAGTTGATATTTTTTCCATGGTTTTACCAGAGGAAAACCATGCTGTCTAAGGTATTCTAATAACAGAATACTTGATATTAAGTTTCAGACAGAAAACAATATGGGCAATTAATATCATCTTGACTGCTGCCAATTTCCGAAATACAGTGAGATAAGGCTGGCAGTTTACAGACTGTCTGCTTCTTTTTCACAAGCACAATACAGTGCTTCCTGTCCTCACACATCTTTGATCGTTGTTATTTCAAATAATTCTACTTTTTTAGCTGTGTTCCCACCAGTCATAATCAATGTTTTAAACTGGAAATACTGCCTGCAGAGTATGAATAATGGAAGGTGAGGAAAATGTATAACCACCTCAATAAATAGCCCCTTGTGATTAAAACTAAAACTCTAAAAATAATATTTGGACTTTCTTCTTATTTTTATTGTTTTATTTTTGTATTATATTTTTGATGTTTTATTTATTTGTCGATTGTAACTCTGAACTGCAAGTTGCAATTTCAACTTCTCTTGCCTGCTGGTGATTGCTGAGATTTGTATTTCTGCAAATGTATTACTATTAACACATAGTTACATAGTTAGATCGGGTTGAAAAAAGACCAAAGTCCATCAAGTTCAACCCCACCAAATGAAACCCAGCATCCATACATACACACACTGACCCCTCCATACACTCACATAAACTATATATACACTAACTATAGATTTTACTATCACAATAGCCTTGGATATTATGCTTGTAGAAGAAATCATCCAAGTCACTATTAAAGGCATTAACAGAATCGGCCATCACAACATCATCCGGCAATGCATCCCACAACCTCATTGTCATTACTGTGAACGGCTTCAAATGAAAGTTCTTTTCCTCTAGTCTGAAGGGGTGGCCTCTGGTGCGGTGATCCTCTTTATGAGTAAAAATGTCCCCTGCTATTTGGCTATAATGTTCTCTAATGTACTTGTAAAGTGTAATCATGTCCCCTCGCAAGTGCCTTTTTCCAGAGAAAACAACCCCAACCTTGACAGTCTACCCTCATAATTTAAGACTTCCGTCTATCTAACCAGTTTTTATATATTATATTATATTATATTATATATATATATATATATATATATATATATATATATATATATATATATATATATATATATATATATATATTGTTTTTGCCACAGTGCATAACCTTGCATTTATCAACCTTGAACCTCTTTGCTGCCCAGTTTTCCAATTTAGTCAAATTACTCTGCAAAGTGGCAGCATCCTGCATGGAGCCTATAGTTCTGCACAATTTAGTATCATCAGCAAAATAGAAACAGTACTTGCCCATCTCCAGGTCATTAATAAACAAGTTGAAAAGCAAAGGTCCAAGTACAGAGCCCCGCAGTACTCCACTAACAACACTGGTCCAATTCTAAAATGTTCCATTTACCACAACTCTTTGTAATCTTTTAGCCAGTTCGCTATCCAAGTACAACTACTATGTTACAGGCCAACATTCCTTAATTTAACCAGTAACCTTCTGTGTGGCACTGTAGCAAAGTCTAAGTTGATCACATCCACTGGCTTCCTATAACTCATTATTATTATTTGCAATGAAGTCCAGTATCTTATTCTTTAATACCCTTTTGAAAAGTTTTCCTACCACTGATGTCAGACTAACCGGTCTATAGTTTTGAGGCTGAAAACGTGATCCCTTTTTGAATAGCTGCACCACATTAGCCATACGATAGTCTCTCTGCACCGTGACAGACCTCAATAAATCCTGAAAAATTAAGTAAAGAAGTTTGGCAATCACAGAGCTAAACTAGTACCCTGGGATGAATACCATCTTTTCCCAGACCTTTGTTTATTTTAACATGTTCTAGTCTCTTTTGAATTTCCTCATGTGTGATCCATGCAATATTAGTTGTATTACTAGAATTGGTATTATTAATAAAGAAGCCTTTATTAACTGGTCCCTCATTTGTGTAGACAGACGAAAAATAAGAGTTCAGAATCTCTGTTTTTTTCTGTTCTCATCAAACAGCTGACGCCCCTTTATATTAAGGGTCTCATCCCTTCCTGCTTGTTTTACTATTTACATATTTAAAAAATAATGTTGGATTCTTTTTACTGCTTGCTGCAATACCCTTTTACATATCGATTTTAGCTTGTCTGATTGGCCTTCTTGTACCTTACTTATAAACATTTCAGCTGTCCCAGCTAACTTGAAAGCCTTAAAGCACATCTTTTATTACCCACCTCAACACCTCAGTCAATTACTTTCACTTTCCATTCAGCACTTCATAGATGTCACTGCTCTCCCCACATTCCCCTCTCTCCTCACACTCTATAATTGTGTAGGGCAATGTGTATAGGCATTAGGTCCCTCATTCCGGCACATACATAAGATTTTGGGGTGATACACAACTTGTCTTAATAACAGTGTTCACAAAATGGCTCCTGCTTGCATGCTGTGATTGTGTAATTCCAAGACTGGAGGAAACAAAATGTAAATAACAAATGTAATGTAAGTACGTTTTATTTTGCTCAACTAACATGATAAAAAAATATTTGGAATTATTTCTTAGGATGACAGGAAACATGCTTTATGTTCAGATAAGGAATCCATTGGCTCATGCCAAATGTTACAGTACATTATTTCCTTTGCTTGGTGAATTTAATGTAATCTTGGATATTTAGATAAGGTTATACAGATACATCTGAATAGCTTTTTATATACCTTTTAGATTAGGTCCCACTGAGTTTACAAAACCTAGAGCAAATTTAATTCTGCATAAAATTATAGGATTTTTTGGTTTTGTTACAAAGGATTTATTTACATTTAGCATGATGTGAAGCTAAAAATATGTATCTACTACAGCACATCAACATCTTATCTGATGATACGGAAATATGAACATTCACCACAGGGCAGAAAAACAGATTGCACTTAAAACACCCTGTCCCGCCTTCTGTATATAAAAGTTAATGATGCTCCTGCTGTACGACAGTTACATGTGCACATTATTTCTTTGCTTCTTGACTACGGAAAGTGTAGCTGAAATTGGGATTCTCTTCCCCAAATTTACTGAATTTACAGTTACAGTGGTAAGAGAACAAAAAGTTACATTTTGTAAATGGCCCGTTGAATAGCTCTAATCTCAACTCAACTTAGACTCTGGGTTATTTTCAATAGCTGCACCCTAAGCAGGTGCTGCCTACCCCTAGATCTGGCCCTGCATAACAGAATGCAGGTCCCACCGTTTCATAGGTCATGAGAGCTCATTTTCTTTCTTCTGTTAAAACCAAATATATATTTCTTTCATTATTTCAACTATAACAGATAGTAATTGGTTGCTAAAGGCTAATGTATTGTATTGTTGTTGAACTTCACTTGCATGCTGAAATACTATTCTGTAGTCAAGCTCTTATATTTTTGACAATAAATCTTAAACAAGTGCCTTGCCAGTCATGTTACATAATAAATTAATATGCCTCAAACCAAACACTTTTTTTTTACCAAATCTGCATGCTAACATAATTCCTGTTTGATGGATACCATGCAGATCTATAAAAAGGCTTGAAATGCTGGTTGCCATAGAAACTAGGATACACTGTCATTTTATGATTTGAGAAATTGTTTAAAATAGCACTCAAAATGCTTTTGGACTAATTGAGATGACTGTTATGGTGCACACATTCTACAAGGCCATTCAGTGAAAGTATAGAAAGGCTGGTTGTTGGATCTGAGATTCAAGTCACATAATCTGCTATACCCATTGCTGCCTGCCAGCAAAATTAAATTAGATGAAAACAGCAGATTTCAACAAATAAAATCATTGTAGTATAAAGATACTGAACTCAAGGCACAGATATGCCATACACAGACCTTTAAACCACTATTGCTTTTATATTATTATTTATATTATGTTATTAAATGGCAGTAAGGATGTTGTATGCAATAAGCAAACGTATGTTTTAATAGCCTTATGGCAAATATAAGAACAAGCTTCCTGAGCTGTTTTGCTGAACTGCACTATTTAAAGAAGAACTAAACCCACCAGTGTATAAACCCCCTTCAATTTGCCTCCCTTACCTCTCCCCTGGTGGCAAAAGGAAAAATACCATTGAGTCAGTGTATTGCGGATGATGGGTAAATAAATAAAAGACATGATGGGTGCTGTGGTACGAAGTCCAATGCACAGGATGGTAATCCCAGGACCATCTGCCAAGGGAATCAGGACAGGTTAAAAAATTGTTATGGATGTTAAAATGTTAATTGTTTTGTAAGTGCTAACTGCTACAGATTATTGATAGTTGAATGCTTTGAATATGTAAAAGTTAATAAGGAAGCTGTGGCCTTCATTATCCAACAGAAATATGGTGTTGTCTTTTTTATTGGGAGAGAGGTTTGGGGCAAGGTCGCAGCTAGGGAGCTAGATGATGGGTAAATATAAGGTCCCCCTCACATTCTCTCCACTCCTGGCCTTTTGCAGTCATGAAAAATGACTAAAAAAAGTATTGTAAGGTTTGAGACAGAAAATTCACGCCAATTTTGGTAAATCGATGGTAATGAGTTGCTTCTTTATTCAGTATTTAAAGATATTGACTTGATTTAACTGTTCTATATTCTTGAGCCAAGGCATCGCATTTCATCAGTACTCCTCTGTTGCCTCTTCTATTCTAAAACATATATTAAAGTAATGAAACAAGTCAGCTTGTGGACAGAAAAAAATGTATTGATATGTCATGTGTGCCATGGCATTACAATAGACTATCTAGGCTTACATTTTAATAACACATGAAGGACTCATGAAGAAGGCAATCATAGAATATATTGTGTGTCCTGTTATTGCACACAGCAATACAGTACAGCAAACTTGCTCACTGTAAAAGTCACAGTAATATTGCCTTATTGGACTTGGGTATGCTGCATATAGTGCTCTGATCTGAAAGCATGACTTAATGCTTCTGAGACATGTAAGATAAACTATATAAATAGATCATTCTGCTGCAGAATCAGAAGCATAATTTTGGATAAAAATATTGTTTTCATATTACAGTCTTTTGTTGTTTTTAAAAAAACAACAAATTTGGTCCATAAATTCATATTTGGGAAATAATATTCTTCATTAGACAGCTGTTACACTGGAAATATTAATACCAGCTGAAATTGTAAGACCTGCTTTTTAAATGTGTGATTTTTTGTGCACAAAAAAATGCATTCTTCTTTTGCACCAGGGTCGAAATGGACTGGAAGGACACTGAGAAAAAACCTCGTGGCTCCCGTCCATCGCCAACCCAGGCCTGCTCCCTGCCCAGACCACACCATTAGAGTAAAGAAGGAAGCACAATACATGCATTGCGGCATGCAAACACGCAGTGCCGGGCCACGCTGGGCAGGCGCCCTAGGCAGGCCCAGCAGTCGCGTCGCCTGTGCACATGCGCGAATATGCGCTCGAGTGCACATGCGCAAATTCCTGCATGCGCCAATTTCTGCTCGTGTGCGCATGCGCAAATTCCTGCCCACACAGAAGCGCTGAGAAGCGCAAAGATAAAAGAAGGGAACCGGACTTGGGGTAGGAGACAGAGAAGGTACGTGCCTGGCGCCCTCCCAACTTTGCACCCTAGGCACGTGCCTACTCTGCCTACCCCTAGTTCCAGCCCTGCAAACACGTACACGCAGGTGCATGCTTGGAGATTGTGTGCAGATGTCAGAAGGAAGGCCCTGGGTTTGCAAAAAGGGACTTTGAACAGGATCCAAGCATTACCACTTGCTCTATCAAAGGGCTGGCCTGCATGTCTTGACACTGCAATCTACACCTCATGTCGGATTTTTTCAAAGCACAGGTAGACCAAAGGAAGAGCTGCTGGCTGAATTAGCATTTGTACTTCTTCCCCTAGATGTCAAAATTCCCCATAATTATCCTTAATTTACACTGTGCAGTGGTGTAAGCTACAAGTTTCCAGCCTTGCTGAATGGAGGGTATTGCTTAAAACTCTTCTTGTTGTGAGATTTTAAGTCTGTGGGGACTATTTATTAAAACTCGATTTTTTCCCATTATTTTAATAATGAAAAATTAATCTCCCATCCACGATCTGGCTTAATTTACTAACAATTTGGATTGAAAATTGTCTGTAAGTCTTAACAAATCATGCGACAAGTCAAATTGTGCAACTTTTTAGAATTGTTGGCCAAAAGCCTCAAATTATACCGATTATAGAATGAAATGCTTGAATTTATTGGATTATTGAATGAAAAACAGTGTCAAACAGCACAAAACTTTCGACAATCATGAAGGCAAAAAAATGTTCCAATTGTTAAAGGGACCATCTGCCATTTACACAGGTTTTAGCTTGAGTAATTTTGCTTTAATCAGGTCATTTTACCCGTCTAAGTCCTTAACTCAGGTTACCTGATCTTAGCAGGAATTTAGCTTTGGCCCCTAGCCCATAGTGCAGTGTTATAGTCATACAAAAACATAAAGGTTAAGCTTGACTACTGAATTATTTTCTATATGTTCTAATGGCATAATAAAAGTCACAATGTTTGTACCGGGCATACAAAACATAGCAACAAACAAGAGATTTGCATTCATATATGGCACATGCTAGCTGCTCATTGGTTGCTATAGGTTACTATATAGATAGTAGATAGATATGCTGAATAATCATTCATGCTTATCAATAACTGTAAATAGCAGAAATCATTTCCAATACATTGCAATTGTAGCATATTGGCTGGCCTTTTAAAGAGTTAATGTTATATACTGTAAGTAGGCTAATTTTAAAATGTCGTAACAGGTAGGGATGTAGCGAACAGTTCGCCGGCAAACTAGTTCGCGCAAACTTCGACTGTTCGCGTCCGCCGAATGTTCGCGAACGTCGCGCGACGTTCGCCAATACGAGTTCGTGTTCGATTCGAACAAAAATCGTTCGACCATTCGACCATTCGATTCCTTCGACCGCTAAAATCGAAGGATTTTCGTTCGAATCGAACGATCGAAGCCATTGGATCGAATGAAATCATTCGATCCAATGGCTTCGATCGTTCGATTCGAACGAAAATCCTTCGATCGAACGATTAAAATCCTTCGATCGTTCGAATCGAACGATTTTCGGATGTTCGAAGTTCGCAAACTGTTCGCGAACTGTCCGCATTTTTTGCCGGTGTTCGCGAACGGCGTTCGCGAACACATCGGCGGCGGTTCGCTACATCCCTAGTAACAGGTGAATTTTATTTTCTGAAATAACTATCCACAAAGCTATGAATCTGAAACTTTACTTAATACAGACTATTATTAAAACAGCATTAACATTGGGAAACACTGTAATTTAAATGTGTAATCTTTTACAGTGCCTAATTAGGCAAGTAGTTATGCTCACTATGATTTTTCAAAAAGTTAGAAATTATTAGTTTCTTAATATCATAAGTTTTATTCATGAATATTTTAATTACTTTTACTTACAATATATGTTTTATATTGCATGCTCGAGTCCATTCATAATCCTAGTTTAAAGCATGTAGCGTAAGACATATTTTTTCCTCATACAATAATTGAATAATTAATGGAACTTAATTATTAATTTTATAATTTAGAATAAAAAGGATTTATATTTCCTTTAATACCACATAAATGTGTTACTTGAAGTTTTCATTTGCTAATATATTTTCACATTAGCCTTGAATACAAAGACATTTATTTAAAATCAGGAGAAATGGCTTTTAGCTAAAATGAACTTGACTAGACTTGTGTAAAGGCCAAATTCCTATGGTTGATGAATCTGTCACATAAAAACAAATCTAACCTTTCCAAAACTACAAAATGATTAACACAACGCTGGGAGATCAAAAGTACACACAATTAGTTAATAATGGGGGTTGTAATCAGGATATTGTTTCACTTAAATAATCAAGGAATGCTAATAGCTAACATGTCATTGCAATTCTTAAACTATAATTACGTTTTTAAGTCTGTAAATGTGTTAAAAATCATGTCTGTAAGGTGCACTGGGTCCCCAGTTGAATGCACAGCAGCACATGTGCACAGAAAGTGCATGTTTTTACGCCATTTCATCATTTCTCTGCACCCTTCCACTTCTGGTACTCTTTTCTCTGCATAATGAACTGCCTAAGCCTGTCTTTCTGGGTTTTTATTGTTTTGACCTGTACTTATTTTGCTGACCTTGGTTGTTGTCTGGCTGACATTTTGCCCTTTTCTTGACTAAAGTCTTGCCTCATCAGAGCTTATGGGCTCTGATCTCTGAAGTAAGTTTGTTTCCTGTCAGGCCCATCACATAAAGTTCCTGGGCCCCAAACGGGCTTTGGTGAATGCAGGTGGCAGGGTTCCGTTATCACAATTTTACAATGCCTATTATTAAATTGTCTATTCATATAAAAATGTAGGGACCCGCAGGGTTTATTCCCCTACGGTCGAAACCACATGTCTGGAAATCCCCTGGATTGAAGCTACAGGGTCTACCTAAAGCCTTGGCAGGGGCAGAAGCCCTCATGCATGTGCAGCATGGCAGATACTGGAGGGCGTCTCTAGATGTTGCACCACCTTTCTATAAATAGGAGATGCCATGTGCTCACGATGGGATTTGCTGATTTTACTTCACTGAGGACAGAGTGAGAGTAAGAATCTGGCCGTCAAGATGTATGGGCAGGAGGGCTCTGAGGCTAGGGTGCAGCAGCCCCAAGCCTGGGAGCTAGACCAGGAGGGTCTGAAGCTCCTGATTTCCAAATCTGGATTTCTGAGTGCTTGCGCTATGGAGAGTGCTGGGAGCTGTTACATAGTTACATAGTTACATAGTTAAATTGGGTTGAAAAAAGACAAAGTCCATCAAGTTCAACCCCTCCAAATGAAAACCCAGCATCCATACATACACCCCTCTCTACTTTTAATTAAATTCTATATACCCATACCCATACTAACTATAGAGCTTAGTATCACAATAGCCTTTGATATTATGTCTGTCCAAAAAATCATCCAAGCCATTCTTAAAGGCATTAACTGAATCAGCCATCACAACATCACCCGGCAGTGCATTCCACAACCTCACTGTCCTGACTGTGAAGAACCCCCTACGTTGCTTCAAATGAAAGTTCTTTTCTTCTAGTCTAAAGGGATGGCCTCTGGTACGGTGATCCACTTTATGGGTAAAAAGGTCCCCTGCCATTTGTCTATAATGTCCTCTAATATACTTGTAAAGTGTAATCATGTCCCCTCGCAAGCGCCTTTTTTCCAGAGAAAACAACCCCAACCTTGACAGTCTCCCCTCATAATTTAAGTCTTCTGTCCCTCTAACCAATTTAGTTGCACGTCTCTGCACTCTCTCCAGCTCATTTATATCCCTCTTAAGGACTGGAGTCCAAAACTGCACTGCATACTCCAGATGAGGCCTTACCAGGGACCTATAAAGAGGCATAATTATGTTTTCATCCCTTGAGTTAATGCCCTTTTTTATGCAAGACAGAACTTTATTTGCTTTACTAGCCACAGAATGACACTGCCCAGAATTAGACAACGTGTTATCTACAAAGACCCCTAGATCCTTCTCATTTAAGGAAACTCCCAACACACTGCCATTTAGTGTATAACTTGCATTTATATTATTTTTGCCAAAGTGCATAACCTTGCATTTATCAACATTGAACCTCATTTTCCAGTTTGCTGCCCAGTTTTCCAGTTTAGACAAATCACTCTGCAAAGTGGCAGCATCCTGCATGGAACCTATAGTTCTGCACAATTTAGTATAATCTGCGAAAATAGAAACAGTACTTTCAATGCCCACCTCCAGGTCATTAATAAACAAGTTGAAAAGCAAGGGACCTAGTACAGAGCCCTGCGGTACTCCACTAACAACACTGGTCCAATTAGAAAATGTTCCATTTACCACCACTCTTTGTAGTCTATCTTTTAGCCAGTTCTCTATCCAGGTACAAATACTATGTTCCAGGCCAACATTCCTTAATTTAACCAGTAACCTTTTGTGTGGCACTGTATCAAATGCTTTAGCAAAATCTAAGTAAATCACATCCACTGCCATCCCAGAATCGAGGTCTCTACTTACATTCTCATAAAAAGAAATTAAGTTAGTCTGGCAAGATCTATTACGCATAAAACCATGCTGGCACAAACTCATAGTATTATGATTTGCTATGAAGTCCAGTATCTTATCCTTTATTAACCCTTCGAAAAGCTTTCCTACCACTGACGTCAGACTAACTGGCCTATAGTTTTGAGGCTGAGAACGGGATCCTTTTTTGAATAGAGGCACCACATTAGCAATTCGCCAATCTCTAGGCACTATGCCAGATCTCAATGAATCCTGAAAAATTAAGTAAAGAGGTTTGGCAATCACAGAGCTAAGCTCGCTAATTACCCTGGGATGAATACCATCTGGCCCTGGACCTTTGTTAATCTTAACATGTTCTAGTCTCTTTTGAATTTCATCATGTGTGAACCATGCATCATTAGTTGTATTACTAGAATTGGGACTGTTAAGAAGGAAACCTTCACTTACTGATTCCTCATTTGTGTAGACAGATGAAAAATATGAGTTCAGAATTTGCGCTTTTATTTTGTTTTCATCAACCAGCTGACCCCCCTCTGATAGTAAGGGACCCACCCCTTCCTGCTTCATTTTTTTACTATTAACATATTTAAAAAATAATTTTGGATTTTTTTTACTGCTTGCTGCAATATCCTTTTCTATAGCAATTTTAGCTTGCCTTATAGCTTCTTTGCATGATTTATTGGCCTCCTTGTACCTTATAAATGATTCGGCTGTACCAGATAACTTGAAAGCTTTAAAAGCACGTCTTTTCTTACCCACCTCAACACCAACGCTTCTATTGAGCCAAAAAGGTTTTGCTTTGCAACGACGTTCCTTGCTTACAAGTGGAATATACTGACAAGTATATTTATTAAGCAGCATTTTAAAGACTTCCCATTTTTGTTCTGTGTTTAACCCTGAGAAAAGCATTTCCCACTTAATATGTTGCAGAGATGCCCTTATACTGTCAAAGTTTGCACGTCTGAAATTTAGTGTTTTAGTTACTCCCTTATAGAATTGCTTCTGCAACAGAATCTCAAAGGAGACCATGTTATGATCACTATTCCCTAAATGCTCACCCACACAAATGTTAGAGATGAGTTCAGTATTGTTAGTTATTACAAGGTCCAAAAGAGAGTTATTCCTAGTAGGTTCTTGAACGAGCTGGAATAAAAAGTTGTCATTCAGCATATTTACAAACCTACTAGCTTTTTCTGTCTTAGCAACCCCATTACCCCAGTCAATGTCTGGATAATTGAAGTCACCCATAGCAACAACTTGACCCAGCTGTGAAGCCGCTTGTATCTGCAAGAGTAGCTGGGCTTCATACTCGATACGAGGTGGTTTATAGCATACACCAATGATAATTCTTTTTGTTACCTTTTGCCCAGAGTGATTCTACACCCTCACCAGTGCCAGCTATTGTTATTTCTTTAGCGCATGGCTTTAATTCAGGCTTTACATACAAACACACTCCTCCACCCTTTTTAATACCTCTGTCCCTCCTAAAAAGGGTGTAACTATTTAAATTCACAATCCAATCACATGTTTCATCCCACCAGGTCTCAGTGATACCAATTATATCATAATTTTTAGAGCATGCAATTAATTCCAGGTCTCCCATTTTACCTGACAAACTCCGTGCATTTGCTAGCATACAGCGGAGGTTACTACTTTTACTTTTGAAATTAGCATTACTTAGTGAAGAATTATAAGTTAAGTTAGTATTAATCTGTTTTCCTTGTAACAGAGGGACCTCCTTAGCTGGTAAACTGTATGCCCCCCTCACTCCTCCCCCATGACCCCTTACTGACCCCACTGCCCCGTCTTCTCTAGCTTCCCCATAATTCTTTATCTCACCCACCCCCGTCTGTTGTTCTGCAGAGGAGGATTTCTGAGTGCTCGCGCTATAGACAACATTGGGAGCTGGTTGTGAGGATTAAAGGGGGTTATCGTGCTTGCACTATGGACAGTGCTGGGAGCAATACCATGAAGGTTTAAAGTAAGTTGTGTGCTTGGCTAGGAGAGCCTGGAGCTTCTAAGGACTTCATCGCTGTGGATGCCTGTTCCAGCTCTGGAGGAGCCTACCCCTCTGAGTGAATACCCCAGGTGAGTTGTGCCTGAGGGAGGGTGGAAAAAGAATAAGGATCCAGCGTATCTTCTGCTTGTGAAACAGGTTTTTTGTGTGCCTGTGCCTGCCACATGGGAGCCAATATATTGTCCATTGATCAGGTAGCGCTACCTGGGGCCAATTGTGATCTTTTGGGGAAAAGGGACTAAGACTCTTTGTGTGCCAAAGGAGTTATGGGACATTGTCTGGTACGGAGCGCCAGGATTTGGACTGCATACATTCCCAGGGTAGTGGGTCAATTAATATGTAAATGTATTTTACTTTGCCTTTCTCTTACATAAAGTTAGAATGTTGTGCTTTTGAATGTTTTCCTAATGGGGCCACCTGCAGGTGTATTCCCGGATCCCATTAGGTGGAGGCACTGCCATGAGAGGTAATTCCCAGTACCCCTTTCAAAGGGGACTCAGGACTTGCATTGGTGATGTATAACAGGGTGGTGGCCAAAAAGGGTTTACAAAAAGATGGTGGATCATTTCTTACATTAATACCAAATAGTCAAGGTTTTGAAGAAAATTTCTTGAGTATATTGGCATTCATGTTTTTTCCCACTTTTGTTTTTGCAAATTGTAGAAAAAAAAGCAAACTTGAATTTTAATAAACCAGTATATGTTAATAAAGTTAATCAGTATATGATTAATAAATCAGTATCATGTATACAATCGGTATCAATTAAAGATTAGGGCTTAGAATTAATCAAAGTTTTAAATTATCTGATTTTTTAAAATAAAAAAGTCTGACCAAACTAGACTCCACAATTTGATCATATTTAATATTAAAAAAGCACGATTTGATTGGATCTGAGAAAAATTAGATAAAAGCTATGAAAACCATGAATCGTATGATGTTATTGTTTTTTCTCCCAACTTACTCAATTTTTTCCAGCTTTTTCTCGATAAGCACAAATTTTTCAGCATTTTTTACCAAAAAGTCCAAAATAGTCAGATTTTCGGGCTAATTCCAGCGCAGACCAAAGAAACTTCCAAATAGGATAGGGACCTCTTCCATTGACTTATATACATGTCTGAGAGGGCAAATTTTAAAATTTGGACTTTTTTCAGCCTCTGGGTAAAATAAATCTCAAAAAATTCTGAAAAACTGAAATTTTTCGAGTTTTTAGCATTTGAACTTTAATAAATAACCCCCTGAATGTCATAAGTTCTTAATGGAAACTAGCTTACAACATGTAATTTTGTTAAGAATGTTGTCCACATATACAGTATATAGGCGAAATCTCAGCATTTTTAGCAAGAGTCAGATTAGCTAAAATCCTTGGTAATTGACGGAACCAAATTCCACCCTTAAAGGGAAAGTGATTTTCAAGCAATGGAAAATGTTATGTGACAAATTTGTTTTTATACTTTACTGTATTGAGTTTTTCAGACTGTCCTCAAATTTCAATTTGCAAATTAAGGTAAATATTTGATGGTGTATCAAATATATATACATCTGCATCAGATATAAATCTAAATTGTATATGTTGTAGGGTTTCAGTGCTTTGTCTTGTCATTGATTAAATTGATTTATGATTGATTGATTGATTGATTGAATTAAAAAGATTTCTAAATTAGTGTATAACCGGTATATGTTTTAATGAAACAAAAAAAGAATTTGGGTTTCATGTTAAATTTGAAAAGGACTTTTTTTTGTCTGAGTGACAGATCCCCTTTAAGTTGTAATGAAGTGAACACTATTGAAGAAGAACCGATTTTGGCCTAATTATCTTTTCACGTTCATGCTCAACCAGAACTTATCCAAATATTATTGGAGTACAGCTACAAAAATTATCAGGGCTAGATTCTTAAACCAAAAGGTGGTAAAGGGTGCTCCAATTTCTCCCTGGCCATCATTATTAACAGTAAAAACTTTCTAAACTCCAAGTTCAGGCAACTTCTATTGGAGAGTTGGAGAGTGAAATGGACGAGTTTTATGGAGGGCTTATACCACTTCTAAATAGCTTTTAACATTTATAGACTGTACATGGGCCAGAAAAAGAGTTACAACAGTACCATGTAAAAGGGAATAAGTATAAATGTTGAAATTCTTATATCAAAATTTCTTAAACATAAATCCAATTTTATTGTATTTCAAAACTGATGAACTCTTGCTCAGATAAATATCCAAGCTGATCTTGGAGCTTTTTCTATTTTCACATTCCTCCCGGAAAGAAAGAGAGAAATGTTTTATCACACTGAGAGGGAGATTCCCCAAGGGATCTATTTTCACAAAGAGACATTAAAAGAGCAAGTCATCAGACATTTGTGTTAAGACGTTAAGAAAGATTGGAATGTTTGTTTAAGGTCCCAGGCCATAATCAGGCAGCCTTGCAATAGCCAGGGTTCCAGGCAAAACGGAAACCAAAAATCAACACAAGCAGTAATTTCATCTGACTGATCCCATGAAAACAAATGTAACCACTTAGAAAGAAAACCACCTCAAATTGGGTTCTCAGAATGTTTTGATGATAAGAGACACTGCACACAGAAAGGCAACGTCAGTGAAAACAGTTGTAAATTATATCAATCGCACTGAAACGTCACCAGATTCAGTCAATACGTTTACCATCGATGGACTTCAAGCTGACAATTTTACCTCAGAAATCAGCATTTTATGCCAGAGTTTGTAAGTTAATTACAAAACATATTTCTTAGCATAATGCAAAGTGATACTAATGAATTTCAATTTCTTTTAAAGGAATGCATTGCAATCACATATTTTTTTCACTTCTGTCCAAAGGACCTGCACTTTTCTCATAAATACAGGCTGTCTATATTTTGCAGCAGTCTATCCATGAAGGGGAGGCTGGTGAGGCACATAGGCATCTTCAATCCTGCTTTCCAACTTGCATGCCATTCAGAAGTGAATTATGTACAGACTGCCTTGCTGGATCAACCATAAATGCAAAAGAGAGCAATTGCCCCACACAAGTTCTGTGGAAATCTAAGGGTTGTGATTTTGTGCCACTCCTCTTGGAATGAATAAATAAATGGCCTCTAATGTCTTGAAACTTGTCAGTGAAACTAAAAAAAGAAACATATACCCAATGTTTATATAAAGCTTAATTCACTATATATTATTTTATATATATTTAATTCAAATGTTTGCTAGGATAAATCATTTAGCTGCATATCTGCCTTTAATTTATTGACAGCTATGCTGCCTGCCCACATGTTAGTGTCCTTGATTTTCTCCTTTCACATTTGATTTTTTTCTTGTTGAAAAACAATGCCCTGTACACTCTATTTATTTTTATATCCATAATTGGTGACTATTATATCACAGTTTGTACTTAATGGACTTTTTCAGGCAGTTCACTGTGTATTTCATTTCAACTGTTTTGGGTTTTTTTCTTCATTGCATGGATGTGATCTCTAAGCTTTTGTGACAGGCAGGACTTGGATATCAGTGGTCAGAGCCAAATATACTGCATTAACAAGTATTAAAAGCTTAATGAATGTATACAAAACATCCAAATCATGTTATGTTTTGGTTTGGTATGCTGTCATTTTTTATTCTTTTTAGTGCCCACGGTTACCAATCATTATGTGATAAGTGGCTGTATCAGAAGCTGCAGTGGTACTGTGTGGACCACAGACTCACGTTACCATAGTAAAAGGCAGATTGAAAGCTTATGGAAGGTGCACACTCATGTGACTCAACTGATCACTCCCCTGCAGAGATTAACATCTTCAAATTGCACTGTAACACAACCAATAAAGAGAACAGCTTCCCCATAAAATAATGTACTATATGATTCTAAACATCATTTTCTCACATTCTAATAAAGCAGTACTCATGGATGTGTTGTATCCACTGTCTGATATTTAATAAAAATTAGATAATTTAGAAAGGCTGAACTTGATGAACATTTGTCTTTTTTCAACCCAAATAAACTAAGTAACTATGTAAAATTGTTCTCCAGGATGGTTGTGAATATTTATTGGCTGATTTGTTTAGCACAAAACCATTTAGAAACATGTGAAAATGTAAACTATTCTAGGAGATATCATGCATCAAAGGTGTGCTTGACACATGAAGCATTGATAAAAGCATTTACAGTATACTAAACTGCTCTGATGCTGTGTATCCCCACCACAGCCCCCCTAGATCCTGCACCCCCCCCCCACAGCACAGTAAAAAAGTCACACAGACATGAGCGCTAAAACAGTTATAAAAACCTATTGGTGGTCAGGGTCCCCCTATAAGTTAAAAAATCAATTAGTAGTCAGGGGCCCAAAGAAAAGTTTAAAAAAAACAACATTGGTGGCCAGAGCCTCCCTAAAGGTAATAAATATCATTGTTGGTCAGGCCTCCCTACAAGCTAAAAAATAAATAATTTTTTATAGTGTTTTGTGGAACTTACCTTTTAAAGTTTGTCGGACTGTCTTCTTTCTCCTCAGTGATGGCACCTTCTTCATAATTCAGCTTTGGTTCCGTTTGTTTCCCTTTGGATGACTTTGGCAGCTTTGCCTTTGGATGACTTTGATGGCTTCCCACACCCCTTTTAGCAGTTGAAATACGCTGGGTCCAGGAAGACTGTCCCCCTGATGGTGGCACTGGGCGCACTTGCATATTTTTTAGTGTGCCTACAGTACAGAATGCAAGTTCTTTTTGTCCACTATTATCAAAATCATAATATACCTGCTCTTCCCTGTAGTGGAGATACAGGACTCGTGTGGCACCACAAGGAATTAAATCAGTGCTAGATTTTCTGCAGTAGCAAAATAGGGCTACATATTATATATTTCACGTATATCTACAAATTTTGCACTACAAAAATGTAACTGTAATTTATATAATGCTAAAACATAGATCTTGAAAAGTATCAAGAATCTAAGGAAAATTAATAGGATGTATAAATTCTGCAATAAACTGTTTTCCATCTTTCTATTTCATACCAACCATGTGATACATAATGATTTTAGCAGATCCATTGGAGAGACTGCAAAGGGATTCTTTGAAAAGTTCCACATAAACAGAATATAGTTAAATGTTTTTCTTGTTCTCTCTTTAGCAAAGCACTTATTAGATTTTCCTCAAAATCATCACTGTCATCATAACGTTCAAGACAAAATTATTACTTTAGACAAAATCACTCTTTAGAGAAGTCGCGTTTCAAATGTATACGTACATAGAATAGCTCCATACCTATCACATAAGGAAATTATTTAATAAAATGAAATATGTGTTAAGAATATAAATAAATAAATACTATGCACTCATGTCAGCATAAACTCATTTTAAAACCAAAGTAAGCAATATTCTGAAACAGCCACCCAGGTTACCAAAAAATGCCACTCCCAATAACTTTAAGAGCCGAAAATTTGATTTTCACATCTTCTAATGCAGAGAGCTGTTGTGATCACTGCAATGTGCCACCCAACCCGCTCCCACACAAGAAAACTGGGTGAGCAGGGTTAGCATGTTCTGGCCTGCCTCAGGGTAGCATTGTGTGCTGAATCAGTCCTGGAC
Source organism: Xenopus petersii (assembly GCA_038501925.1). Lineage (NCBI taxonomy): Eukaryota > Metazoa > Chordata > Amphibia > Anura > Pipidae > Xenopus > Xenopus petersii. Next base: position 83,081,516 of record CM076681.1, read on the forward strand.
ATACATGCTTGCTGTAATCTATGTAAATATTAGCAAAATGACAGTGCAAAATGACAGTGCTAGTTTGCAGGTTTCTAATTGGGCATTCCTCTTGTTTGTATTATTTGACTACCTAAGATACAATGGGGGTCATTTATAAACTATTTATAAACTATAGACCCCTAGGCTAGAAGTTCTATTGTGAAAAATAATTCATTGCAATCATGCATAAACACATACTGTATAATACTATCCAAAATCAAACCCTTACACCATCCATACCTCTTATTGTGGTTCATTTATAAGCACTGGGCAAATTTGCACCTGGGCAGTAACCCATGACAACCAATTGGATGATTTCTTTCAGTGCTCAACCTGCAGCTGGTTGGTTGCAATGGGTTACTGTCCAGGTGCAAATTTGCCCAGTGTTTATAAATGAACCACAATAAGAGGTATGGATGGTGTAAGGGTTTGATTTTGGATAGTATTATACTGTATGTGTTTATGCATGATTGCAATGAATTATTTTTCACAATATAACTTCTAGCCTAGGGATCTATTGTTTGGTTAATTCCTTTATTTGTATTAGGTCAGCTGGTGAAAATACATTGTTTCTATCTCTGTGTAATTATTTTGGCAGATAAAGAAAGGTATAGTAGTCCATCAAGCAGACTAATTTGCCCAATGCTGCGCTGATATCCATTATCGCTTTCTGCTTCACTTGTAACAGTATGTATATCTGCAAATGTTCAGTGAACTCTGACCAAAAACTGTCAGATTGTCCTAAAAGCAATTTGTGCAAAATGTTTAGCCATAGCCAGCAGTATCTGATTTTTTTGTGAAGCTGGATGGTAGATTAAATGCTGCAGAGAGAGATTCTTTGTCTTGAAGGCACTGTTATTACTACATTTGAATTCTGTGCAAAGCACTCATTGTATTTCCAGAAAATGAATTCAGAAATGTCTCTTTTCCATAAACATTTTCTGCCAGTGCCACATGTACGCAAAGGTATAAAAGGGGTGCTCCTGAAACACCCTAGGTAATTAAGTTATTTGATTATATATAAACATCATTAAATTAATGATTACAACACATTCAATGTGCACATTTTAAAAAACCTTTTGCACTGACAGCAAATTTGATTTTAAAGGAACAGTTCAGTGTAAAATCGATTAAAAAAAATAGGTTATGCAAAATAAAAAAAAATATCTAATATAATTAGGCAAAAATGTAATGTATAAAGCTGGAGTGAGCAGATGTCTAACATAATAGAGCAGAACACTACTTACTGCTTTTCAGCTCTCTAACTCTGAGTTAGTCGATGACTTTAAGTAGGGCCACATGAAACAAAACTGTTCTGTGCGTTTGCAATTGATCCTTAGCATTCAGCACAGATTCAAAAGCAAACAGTAATAATCCATGTGCCCCCCCCCTTCAAGTCACTGATTAATTACTGACTGGTAACCAATCAGTGGAAACCAAGAGTGCTGCAAAGCAGGAAGTAGTGTTCTGTTCTGTTATACTACCAGTCTCTACAGCCTTTATATATTACATTTTTGCCTAAATAACTATATTGGAGTTTTTTTTTTTATTTTGCCTATCTATTTACTCAGTTTTTATTTACTGTGTTCATTTAACAGGTCAAACACAAACTTCTTTTGAATCCTATTTTCTTCATTTAGTCGAATAAATCAGCTCCCCTTGTCAGACACCCATTTTTACTTTCATGTTCCAACTTATGTCTGCTCACAACATACAGTACCATCGGGTGCCCATCACAAAAGTGAGGGAGTTAACAGTATTCTATTTATACTGTAAGTTATGTTGTGAATCATTGCTTCTTGTTTTGCTTTTGAACATTGTTTTAGCAAAAAGGAAAAAAATATTAAATTGATTCAGTTATTGTTTACTTTCCATGGAGTTTTGTTTTAGATAACAACATGATTTATTTTTGCATCTCTGTTTCATTAGGATTTAAGTAAACATGTTCCACTTTGTTCATGTATGTATCAAAGAGCATGAAAATAATGGCTGATAGAATAGTTGTTATTTTCAGTTTATTAAGAAGATTCCAATTTAGGAAGAACTGATGCATTTTGAATCCTGAATGGCACCTTCTTTTATGGCACTACATTTTATTAAAATATATGTAAAACGATGTGGTATTACTATTCCTCTGATGATAGGCAGACTACCATGGTTCTCTGGCAAATGGGCTAGAAAAATGGAAATTTGAAGAACCACAGTCATCTGGGTGTGTCCATAAATACCATTGGGGATGAAAGCTCACCCCAACTAGCAATGCACTTTGCACAGCAATTTGTCTTTTTGACTGCATTCATTTCTATTGGATTGGCCTTTTGGTTGGGCATGGATATTTTTATACGGGGAAAACCAATTGGGAGCAGGCACTCAATGAAGGCAAACTTCCACCAGGCATAAGTTCAAAGTGAAGAAAGTTTATTGTGTCCACAGCCTTACGCGTTTCATGTCCTAAACACTTAATCATAGGCCTATGATTAAGTGTTTATCTTTATGTTCTTTCCATGGATCAACTGGTGCAGTTCACACTGCTTTGCTTTTCAAGATCCAAATAACTTTATTTTTCTTGCTCATAGAGCCTTCGGTGGTTACTTTTTTTTGGCACAGCCATAGTTATAGTGCCCTTGGGCAATATTAGGATAGTTCCACAGAACAGGGACAAACCTTATCCTTATGCTTGTGGTTAAGAAAGACAAAACTCATCTGAGGAGATACCAAACTATTAAATTGGCAATTGCTATCTTACAGTCTTGTGAGGGGCAAAGTGTTTGCAACTGTAAAATTGTTCATACTGATTCTCATTGTGAAAGATTTTGTATTAGGGACCAATATTAGATTCTCCCAATTGTGTGCAGTGTTTATGTGTTTACACCAAAGAGCTAAAAGAAAATGCATTGTTCAATTAACTCATCATGGGTCATATGCATTAAGGCTCCTGAATTCAGTTTCAGTAACAATTAACAGTATTCCAAAGACAAACCACCAGTTTCTCCATATAACAATTGTTATATACATAAATCAGGGGTGTCCAAACTGTGGCCCGAGGGCCGCATGTGGCCCAGCTTGAAACACACGGTTCCTGAGGAAATGTCATAATAGTATAATAATAAGTCTATTTACTGTAATATCCAGGTGTCCCATATTCCAGTGTATAGCACCGACTGGTTATCCAACTGGTACTGGTAGTTATTTTATGTGTATTTTCTTTACTTTTACAAATCAAAAGTGTTTGTGTATCTCATGTGTGGCACCAGACAATTTTTCTTTCTCCAATGTGGCCCAGGGAAGCCAAAAGTTTGGACAGCCCTGACATAAATATATATTATTTATTATGTAATTTGCTAGTGAAATCTCATCTATTAAAAAGATGGAGCTCAATGGCCCATAGGAAAATGCTGAGAAGCAGGGGATGATGATGCTGGGAGGGCTGACCCTCCTTCATCTTCCCTAGGTAGTAATTGGCTGGGGGATCCCTGGACTAAAGGTGATATTGGATGATACCTAGCAGTTGCCGATGTGCAGATAGAAGACCAGGAGCGGAGCAGCAGCCCTCCATTCCTCCCTATGTATAAGTTAGAAGTTTTGTTGCAGTTGGTGGGGGACCCTTGACTCTCAGCCCCAGGGTTCAGTTGAATGGGCAGTGGGCAAGCTTAGCTGGTAATTAGGTAGGCCTGGGGTTCTGGCGGCGAAGACAGCCTAGGTCTGGTACTTTGAGAGGCGGAAGGAACCAAGCTCAAAATTGTTCTTTTGGCAGTATATGGGCATTGTTTATTGCTGTTTTAATGTTGTGTTATGAGTCTGTTACAGTACTTCATAGTTGTTATGCATTCATTTATGTTATTTTTGTTATTAAACAACTGTGGTATCTTTTCCAATTGGTGGTGGCATGTGTCAATTCTTTGGTAAGGGATAGTAAAATGGGAATATAGGGGGAAAAGTAGATCTCAACACTGTATTTGTAGTGGCTCCCACAATACTAAGTATGTGTTTTTTTTTTACTGTACTGTAGCACAGCTTTATATTTACTTTAAAATAATAAATATTAAACAGAACAAAGGATTTACTCATCCCATGTACTCCAAAATCTCAGACAACACATTCAGTTTAGATTGTATTTATGGAAGACATTAACAGTAATAACAAAAAAATTGTAACCTAATACAAGTTATTATAAACATTCTTTCTCTTTTAAAACGACTGCAAAATCCAAACCTTGCTCGGGCCAAACAAGATTACAGAATTATACACATTTGTTTTACTGTATGCCAAGATACAGTACAAGAGAAAGATACATTCATATGCGATTTCTTTTAACTATACGAAAACATTTCACGGATCTCATGCTGTTACAAACAGATACAATCTACCTACTTTTATGCAGGGTGACATACTGTATATTTTATTAAGTGTCTTCACGTCATTTTTTTCCTATACAAGGGGTCAGCCAGCAATTAAGGTATCCTTAGTAACCCATGGGTGAAGACTGACAATATTTCACAATGTAACCCATGGGTGAAGACTGACAATATTTCACAATGTATGGTCACAAAATCACTCTGCAAGTATCAAACCATAAAAAAAATAACAAAAACGTTGGCTGAACTATACTTTGGCTTTAATTTGTGGAACCACCTTGTGACACCTCATACATATACATAAACCGTATTCATTCTACAAGAAATATTAGGTAGTCTAGATATACTAAACATGAGGAATGTGCAGGGTGAAAAGCTTTGTTTACTTATGGCCAAGCTAACCAGCATGCAGAATCTTGAACATATTCTGAAGACGTTTTGTCTTTCAACAACATCAATGGTATAGAACTCCTTCTGCAGTAAATCAACAGAAGAAAAAATATGTATCAGATCTGGTTATGCAGATACAATATACACATAAATTCAAAAATATGCAGACTTTTCATGATTTTAATGGTTTGGAACAGTTCCCTAAGCCTAGCCCCCTGCTGATCTGTATGACTACTTTGCTGAGCTGGCTGACTACTGTTACTTTGTATCAGCATCCAACTGTCCTCAGCCTGCATCCTCCAAACCCCACAATTCCCTGCACACATGATTTCAATAAGCGACAGAACATCACAGTGCAATGCATTGTGGGTTATGTAGTTCCTGTATGCTGTCTGTAAACTGTGAAGAAGTTGTTATAATTTGTAACATCAGTGTTTTAGTCCCTCCTTCCCTGCCAGGATTTCAAATGATGCAGAAAGAGAAGAACTGTTAAACAGGTGGATTTCAGCATAGAAAACAACATTTATTCATACTTTTTGACGAAACAGGTAACTGTGATGGATATATTAGGGGTTTCTGTGTTATGTGGCCCTCTTTATCAAATTTTGGTTTGGAAGCCCCCTTTAACTCCAGTACAAGCTGCATGCACAATGGACTGCCTAAGGGTGAAGGTATGTATACCGGTAAGCTACTATACAGCATTGTTGGCTGCATATCCCTTTGCACCTAGGAAGAAAAGAAGTGGAACCGTGAAGGGAAGGTTAAACTGCAAGAACTTAAAGGGGCAGTACATGATGATGAACTCAACTAGTGGCCAGCAAAAACCTAAAAAACCTAGGTTAAGAAGTAAATTAACTATTTGCACCAAACCACCCTCTAGTAGGAATATAGATCAAGTCTATGGAGCAGTGCTGGGCAAATCAAATGTAAGCACTGCCCAAAGCAAGCCCATTGCTAATAATCACCTCCCTACATGCACACACACATACACAGTAAAGTGACAAGTGGAGGAGCAATGGCAATTCTGTGATGAGCTGTGTTATGGCGACCATGCACTACAACCCGGTACCCACAACAACACAAATCTGAACTAGGGGCATGCAGGCAGAAAATTTGTATGTCTTGTACCCTGCCACTTTTCGTAGTGAAAGAGAGACCAACAGCTATCACAAATAAATAAATAAATAAATATTATGTGTGCTGTAATGGTCCATAGTGACATGCACCCTACCCAAATCCTGTGTAGAACCTGCAGGTACCAGGGAAATCCATAATTTTAGTTTACCGTAATTATGATGTAGACAGTGGTACTCTAAAAATTCTGAAAATGTGTCCTTGGTCTTATTTGGCATTTTATGAGGCTTCGGTCTCAATGGTTGCCCTCTTTAGCTCATAAAGCATAAACTATAGATTTTTCATGATTAAAAACCAGAGCCAAAAATTATATTGAGCACAAGTCCTATTCTATGAACTCATGCTAAACATAAGGGTATAATACCCCTTTAATTTGTGTTGTCCGGCCATCAGGCATAGAACTTTCTCCCAAGTGTTTTCAGTTTACTGTGGATGTGTCAACTTCTCATAGCTTTTTGAAATAGAGTTTTTATTTCCCTCGAATACACGTACATTGTCAAGTATAGAATTGGAATCAAAATATTATCATGTTTTAAATAAATAACATGTTGCCATTTTCCATTGAAAATATTCAGTAGTTGAAGCGGGAATAGTTAGTGGGTAAGTGAAGTATAGAGAGCTTAGTCCAAAGTGTTTAAATTTCCATATTCTGTTGGTAAAAGAAAATCATCACGTTAGAGAGGATTTGTGGTTTCTGGAGAAAGTATTTATTGAAGCGAAACTAAGTATTTCAATGTTATGCCTGATTTTAACCTAAGTGTTATAGATGATGTAGATAATGAGCAAAAGACAGCAGATCAGGCTTTTCCCAAACTGCTTTTCTACACAGATGGAGAATATGCCTAGGGTACCACTTGTCTTAAAGGGGTTTTTCACCTTCCAAAAACTTTTTTCAATTCAGTTGTTTTTAGATTGTTCCCCAGAAATAAAGACTTTCAATTACTTTCCATTATTTATTTTTTACTGTTTTTCCAAAATCTAAATTTAAAGTTGAATGTCCATATCTCTGGTGTTTGAGTCTGGCAGCTCAGTAATTCATGTGCAGACTCTAAATGGTTACAATTTTGCAACACTTTTCAGCAGCATCTCTGGAGTATTAGCAACTATTGTATCAATTCTAACAGCTGCCTGTAATGAAACCCAAAGATTCTGCTCAGCAGGGACAACGATAAGAAATGTATCAACTAAATGTATACATTAAGAACAGTTTACAGGGTTGGCGGCCCCCCCTTCCCAGGGCTGCTTCAGAAGGTGAAAAATTACACTTTACACTTCAATATTACAAAAATGGTGATGCATACAAAATAGAAAGTCATTGGAAAAAACCAACTAGTTGTTTGAAGGTGAACCACCTTTAAAAGGAATAGTAACACATTGCTATCAATAGTGATGGGTGAATTTATTCGCCAGGCGCGAATTTGCGGAAAATTTGTGCGATTCGCCGCTGGCGAATACGCCGTGAAAATTCGCCGGCATAAAAAAAACGGACGCCGGTGAATTATTCAGTGAAGCAAAATGCCACAAATTCACCCATCACTAGCTATCAATGATGACAGCTGATAAAAATTACATACTTTGGCCATGTGGAGTACAGGTCCTAATTTAAACCCAACACGTGGGTCTGCACAGCACCCAGGCTTTTTGACTACTGGCAGTCAAAATTCCCCCTACTAGCCTAATTTAATGCCTGATGCTGCCAGACCACTACTCAGAAATAGTAGCAAAAAAAATGTTTTTGAGCAAAGGTCCATCTGTTATTGCACACCAGGCATAGGCAAAGCATTTCCCATATATCTGTATGGAAAGTCTTATTAATCATACTAAAAACCTACAATATATATATATATATATATATATATATTAATTGTAGATTTTTAATATGACTGTAACATACAAAGTATCCCACCATAGAGGCAAATTAATCTGTAAACTAATCAACAAGATCTCACTGTCTGTCTAGATTAGTAGAAGAAAAAATAATTTGAGAAGAAATGTTATTTCTAGGAAAAACAGTTTCATAGGGACAGAGTCTATATATATATATATATATATATATATATATATATATATATATATATATATATATATATTGAAATCACATTTAGCCCCATCACTAGATCACTAGACTGTCTGTAGCATTTTTCTACTTTGAGATTGCTGGTAACCATTTTGCAGCTGAAGTTCTGAATCATGTTTATTTAATGCATTGCAGTGTATCCAGCTTACCCTGAGGCTTAATGAATGCAATGAATAAAATGTATTTATAGTATAGTTTCCTACATACACTGAATAGCCAAAGAATCTCAGCAACAAGGGAAAAACTAAAATACAAGTAACAAAGTGCAGGACCCATCATACAAATAAATACCATAATACCTCAGCCCTGTAAGAGAATTGTTCAATTATATATATATTTTTTGCAAAATACTAATCATCAGCCCCTTGCTTTAATTTATGGATTATTGGCCTTCTTCACCTCATATGAAGGGCAAACAAGCAATACATTGCATATAACAGCATACAGCAATAAAGCTGCCCATGCAAATATTTGCTTCTTTGTCTAGGTAACAAAGTGACACATTTGGCTATGCATGCTGCATGGTGTATACACTAGTGGTAGGTGTAATATAAGTCCAACATAAGGGCTCATTTACAGATCAAATGCAAAGAATGAAATACACCACCTTTAGGACACAAATTACCATGACTTGACCATTTGGAATAGTGGGAATATACCACTTATGGTGGTAGCGATTGCATGGAATTGACAACAGTGATAGCATCTAACACAACCTTCTAGAATAGCCCAGAAGTTACTGCCACATTCAGGCTGGCAGTTGTTCGAAAGGGATGCTTGTATCTGAGCAGGTTAGGTGGGCACATTAGCACCCCCTGCAAGTAACTGCAATTTGCTAGGAGCAGGTATGTGGGGGAATGTAATAAAAGTCGGTAACGGAAAACTATTTGCAATATGAAAACGTATGCCTTTATGTAAACACATTTTTCTTTATTCATATTTAATATAGCTTTTGCAAACTTGTAAACTGTTTAGCGACCACTAACAACAGTAAAAGAAAGATCCCAAATTTCAATAGTTTGCGGCAGTGTGCAGTGTATGTAATAAAACTTACTGAATAAGTTGGTATGTTTGCTCCAAAACATTACGACACCTTCAAGCAATGCGAAATTAAAATTCACAATCCAATAACAGACTATGAAAGAATAATATACTGTGAAATGCAAATTTTTATTCTTTTTGTGCAAATTGTTTTTCTCTCTGTGACTTTAATTATATCCCCACCCATAATGTCTTAAAATACACAATACACCCTGACCCTAGTACTTAGGGAGAAGGCATTTTACTTTTGACTAATGACCCCATGGCCATTAAGGATTTAAAGGAGGAAAGATTTTTTACTAGGACAGCCACTTACGACTTACTTTTATGATGAAAAATGTCCATATTTGCACGTTTCACCTTTACAATTTAGTTAAATCACTATATATTAAACAAAATGTAGTTCTTGCCTTTGATGAGACACACAGTTACTGTAGCTTAATCATTGGAACAGTTTTATTTATGAGATTTATCGATTGTACCAAACTAGGGAGAATGGGGCTCATTCATCTCATAATTATTAATTTCTTAGCATAAAAATAAAGTTGATCTTGTGCAGTCCAAAGTACAATTTCATCAACTAAACCCTAATTAGACTACTGGAGTTTTAACATCTGGGAGCCCAAGTTGCTCATTTATTTATTTTATAACTGCTCAGACCAAAATTAACTTACAGTATGTTGATGCATTCCCATTCTCAAACCATATCTGAGAGCCAGAATTATTATTCTGCCATTTGAGATATATAGCATTACTAGATCTGCCCATGTCCATTAATGTAAGAGGTGAAATGTATACCTATCTCTTATAGCAATTCGAAAAGTTACCCCATATTTCTTTCTGTTATTTGTTGTCCAGATGAGGAGTCATTTGTGTAATAATATTTTTTAGCAATGGGATCCCATAATCTGGTCTCCAACTTGAACATTGCAGTGTTTCAAGAAAGTGAGTCAAAGTGAACTTTGAAGGTATTTCTACATTTGATATTTGTTAAGTTAAATAATTATTTTTATGATGTCTTTCAAATATGAAAGTGTTTAGAAAGTGTTATTTAAACCAATCTTCTGACTGTAAAAGTAAATAATTTCATTCCTTTGACAAACATGAATTATTTTATCGTTGACAGTGGGATTCCCTACTGGGGCTGACTGTATTTATTTCAAAAGAAAATCAGTGAAAAAAACAATGACCAACAACATTTATGAATCAGCCATTAATGTGTTGTCTCTACTTTTGATTGCTCATATCATTGCGGATACAGAGTCTTTGCAGCCTTGTTTTTTGAATGGAATAATGTAATCTGAGGTGTAGAGTTTGCATTAGAACTAGTATCTTGTAGCAGCTAGTCATCAGGCAGCATATATGGATCACTTCTCTGAAAATAAACATTGGTTGCTATTGGTAACCTGGTGCAAATTTTGCAACTCTCATTAAATTACCAAATTTGTGTTTTTCTGTTTACATAAAAAGAAAAAAATAGAGCAAATCTTTGTAACCCATTTTTGGCCACCCCCCTGGTGACAAGGTGGTACAATACAATACAATATTTCCGACTTACAGATCCTGAGTCCCCTTTGCAAGGTGAAAAGGTACTGGGAATTCTTCTTCTGCAGTGCCTCCACCTAATGGGTAGCCCTATTAGGAATAACATGCAACACACACTTTGCTTTTATAAAAACAACAACTTTGTATAAGGAAAGTGTAATTTAAAGGGTAAGTAAAACACATTTACATCATCCAATATAACCCACTCCCCTGGGAACCTGTGGCAGTCCATTTCCTGGCCCTCCGTGCCAGGCAAAGTCCTGCATTACTCCATTTGCAGATTAAAGTTGCAGTCCCTTATCCCAAATGAGTACAATAGGTCCCAAGCAGCACTAGCAGCCAAAATACCTCTCCCTCCAGATTTAGTATTGGCTCCCTTGTGGCAGGCATAAACAAAGCCTGGGTCACTAATGGAATATTGCTGGATCCTCTCTTTTTCCACCCTCCCCTGGCATCACTCACCCTGGGGATTCACTCAGACGCATGCGATGAATCCATTCCATAAACATATGCAGCTTGTGTTATCCTTCAGACATAGCTCCCAGCACTGTCTATTGCGCGAGCACACTGTTGCTGAATCCGTAGCTGAACTGTAGCTCCCAGCACTGTATATAGCATTTCACATTCAGTTGAGAAATACGGAGCTCCCAACCCTCTCGATCGAGCTCCCAGGTATGGGGTCACCACCCCAGCCATAGAGGCCCTCCTGCCTCTACATAGTGGCAGCTGAACTCAGTACTCCTTAGTGAAGTACAATCAGCAGAAATCCTCCAGCAGTAATGGCTGACTGAGTACATGGCAATCTCCTTTATAGGGAACAGCAGCAACACCTTGTGGCTGCTTTTGGGATCAGCCATGCTGCACCAATCACAAGGGCTCTGCCCCTTAAGAAACCCTGTATCAACCACGAGGCTCTGAATGAAAAGGAGAACTTAAGCTTCAGGGTCCCTACATCTTCTAAAAAGGTAAAGCCACTGTTTATTAGTTCATAAAAAACACAAGTGGCTGCTGTGGAATAAAAGCTCTGGAACACCCCCCTGGAACACTCATATGCTTAAAAAGGCTTTTTTAAAGCCTATAATTAAGGGGTGTTCCCAAAACGTGTCAGGATTTATTCCACAGAAGCCATTTGTGTCTTATTAAAATTATAAAAAGTGGTTTTAAGGAGTCCTGCATGGATGTATGCACACCTAATTCCATGAATTCCCTCTCTTGATCTTTAATTAAGGAGTAAGAAGTCTTAATAGGTTTAAGCCTCAAAACTATAGGCCAGTTAGTCTGATGTCAGTAGTAGGAAAGCTTTTCAAAGGGTTAATAAAAGATAAAATACTGGACTTAATAGCAAATCATAATACTATGAGTTTGTGCCAGCATGGTTTATGCGTAATAGATCTTGCCAGATTAACTTAATTTCTTTTTATGAGAATGTAAGTAGAGACCTTGATTCTGGGATGGCAGTGGATGTGATTTACTTAGACTTTGCTAAAGCATTTGATACATTGCACACAAAAGGTTACTGGTTAAATTAAGGAATGTTGGCCTGGAACATAGTATTTGTACCTTGATAGAGAACTGGCTAAAAGATAGACTACAAAGAGTGGTGGTAAATGAAACATTTTCTAATTGGACCAGTGTTGTTAGTGGAGTACAGCAGGGCTCTGTACTAGGTCCCTTGCTTTTCAACTTGTTTATTAATGACCTGGAGGTGGGCATTGAAAGTACTGTTTCTATTTTTGCAGATGATACTAAATTGTGCAGAACTATAGGTTCCATGCAGGATGCTGCCACTTTGCAGAGTGATTTGTCTAAACTGGAAAACTGGGCAGCAAACTGGAAAATGAGGTTCAATGCTGATAAATGCAAGGTTATGCACTTTGGCAAAAATAATATAAATGCAAGTTATACACTAAATGCCAGTGTGTTGGGAGTTCCCTTAAATGAGAAGGATCTAGGGGTCTTTGTAGATAAAGTTGTCTAATTCTGGGCAGTGTCATTCTGTGGCTACTAAAGCAAATAAAGTTCTGTCTTGCATAAAAAAGGCATTAACTCAAGGGATGAAAACATAATTATGCCTCTTTATAGGTCCCTGGTAAGGCCTCATCTGGAGTATGCAGTGCAGTTTTGGACTCCAGTCCTTAAGAGGGATATAAATGAGCTTGAGTGAGTGCAAAGACGTGCAACTAAATTGGTTAGAGGGACGGAAGACTTAAATTATGTGGGTAGACTGTCAAGGTTGGGGTTGTTTTCTCTGGAAAAAAGGCACTTGCGAGGGGACATGATTACACTTTACAAGTACATTAGAGGACATTATAGACAGATAGCAGGGGACCTTTTTACCTATAAAGTGGATCACCGTACCAGAGGCCATCCCTTTAGACTAGAAGAAAAGAACTTTCATTTGAAGCAACATAGGTAGTTCTTCACAGTCAGGACAGTGAGGTTGTGGAATGCACTGCAGGGTGATGTTGTGATGGCTGATTCAGTTAATGCCTTTAAGAATGGCTTGGATGATTTTTTGGACAGACATAATATCAAAGGCTATTGTGATACTAAGCTCTGTAGTTAGTATAGGTATGGGTATATAGAATTGAATTAAAAGTAGGGAGGGGTGTGTGTATAGATGCTGGGTTTTCATTTGGAGGGGTTGAACTTGATGGACTTTGTTTTTTTTCAACCCAATTTAACTATGTAACTATGTAAATATTGTTTTGTTTGGTTGCTTTTTCTATTTACTGGCAGGGTAGAACCTTATACTTAAATTGGTTACTTTGCTGTTTGTGGATTCTTGCCACACATTACTGAAGTGTAAGATCTGTAATGTGTGAACAGCAATGTGATCAGCACCGTTCTCAAATATACCACTATAGTTGATGACTTGACAGACATTGGGCTGCTTGACAAGGCTACTGATTGAAGCAAGAGAGAAAGAACAAATGAGGAGTGAGGGACTATGGAAAATTAATACAACCAAAGAGGACCCAAATAATCCAGTGGGTCCTTGGGAGATGGCCATTTTGCCTATTTATTAAGATGGCCCTGACTGTTTACTACAATATTTGCCTAAATTTTGACGAATTATGGGTCTACCATCTGGATTTTATACAGTATGAGATGCAAACATTCGCTACAACATCTAACCAACCACAATTGAACTGATATTTGTAACCATCATGTGCTTAAATTCTACTAAGAAAGGAATAACTTTTCTGCAATTGTACAATTCATGTAAAATTAATTTTGCCCATAAAACAGTGCAAAAAGCTGTTTAAAATAAACAGCTAGTTTATCAAGGTGTGTGTAATTTTACTCCGTGCGAATGCCAGATTTTACGCAATTATTTTACATTGGTTACAGAAAAAAACCCATAAAAATGTTACGCTGTTTTTTACACGGCGAGGCCTGGCGATGTGGAGTGTGTTATCTTGCCTTTTTTTTGCACCACATCATAAATATGCCCTTAGTAAAATAAAATAAAGATGCTCTTTGAAGTTTTATTAAAGGGGGAAGGCAACTTATTAGGGTAGGACTAAACTTTATTCTACTCACACTCTTTGTGGATCCAGTGGGTAGGTTCCTAAATGGAAATATATTATTAATGGTGCGTCATATACACTTGTCGTTTGGAATGCTTTAAGCAAAAATTTAATTACTTATTGATTCTTTAATAACTGATGATTCATAAATAAGTATCCAGCAAATGGCAGCTTTGAGTTGCCAGATAACACACTTGTCAATAAATCAGGACCTACTCTTTATTCATCTTCTGGACATGGGAAAGTTGCTTATAAATAATTTGTTTTTTAAAATGTAATGACAGACGGCAGTATATCTGACCCATGGAGCAGAAGTCTTCCTTGAGAGGATTAGGCTTTTCTTTTATCTAAAACATACTTAAGGAACTCTCAAATTACTTTTTAATAGATCCCAGCATTCGCCAACAAATGACCTTACAAAATGAGGACTGATAACAAAGTCAGACCATAAAGAGATCTCTGTAACCATTTTTAAAACATTTGAGAAATATAATAGACCCCCACTGACAACTTAATGAGCACAGAACCTTTGTAGAAAGAATTAATCTTTTGAATTTAATGAAAATGAAGCCACAGATCTAATGGTCACGTGGTGTGCTTATATGTTACAGATAAAGGACACAATCAAATTAGTCTTATATTAATCTCTGTAAAAAAGAAAAAAGATAGAAAATGTCAGTTTTATTACAGGCTGTATTATCCAATTTGGAGCAAAAATATATATAGATCCCTTGAAAAATGTTACTAAAGCATGTTGGTTTTTTTTTTTTTTTTTTTGGCTTTATTATATTACTTTACTCAGTCCAGTAACTATATTCTCTTTCCTTCACTCTGGAGTGGCCTCCATTTATGGGGCAAAACCTGGTGTGATCCCCCTAAACTTCACACCTATAAAAAAAGATGTTTTGGTTTGGCCTATGCAACACAAGTTGGGCTTTTTGTTAATCATGTATTTATTTGCTTATCTAACCCTTTTGCATCAAAAAAGATTAAAGCTGGCCATAGACATGCATACACTGTATAACTTCAATATTGGATGAACGATCGTGCGGTGCAATCTCCAGACCTGCCACTAACCATTCAGATATAAAACAATATATAACAAAATAGTAAAAGAACAGATCAGACAATATTCTACCCCTGACAAAAATTTTACGAAAGTTGTGTCCGACAAAAGCTGGTGACAGTCTCCCACTGATATTGTCAGAATGGAAATACATGCAGAGAAATTATAGGTAGCCAACAGAAATATTCATACCTGTCCAATCGGCTGAACGACCAATAGCCATGGCACCAAAAATATTGAGACAATCCACACACAGTCGAAAATCGTACAAAACGTAAGATGGAATCTTTGTGTCTATGTTAGCTGCTAGTTGAAACCACAATTAAAGCCTATTTCACTAAAACAGAAATGCAATGAAAGTTATTAAAAGATCCTAATATAAAGAGTACAAACTGAAAAAAATGCTGAATACAAAAAGTTCAAACAAAAAAAAAGTGCTGAACACTCCATTTTTAGCGCTAATGTCTGTGTGGTCTGTTAACTGTGGTGTGGAGTGGGCAGGATCTGGGTTGGGGCTTGGGGGCTGGGATGGGCAGGGCAAAGGGGACCCAGAAAATTTTGTTGTACGGGGCCCCGTGATTTCTAATGGTGGCCGTGAGTGCAACTGCCTCTCAGGATGCACTGCCACATGTCTACATTCATGTTCCAATATCTAGGTTAATTGAAATATTCTTGGAGAATGGATACTTACAGTTTGCCACCGACAGGCAATTTACGATTCTTCGTTTTCTGCTTTAAAGGAGAACTAAAGATTAACTTAAGAAGTAGGCTAGAAATGTTATACATTATGTTTTGGGCTTCTCTACCAGCCCAAGGCAACCACAGCCCTTTAGCAATAAACATCTGTATCTCCAAAGATGTTCCAGTAGCTCCGTATCTTCTTCCCTGTTGAAACTTTAGGCTGGTATATCAAATATGTAATTTTTAGCCAAATTAATTTTTAGGGTTTAGTTCTCCTTTAAATCTGTTTAACCACAAGAGAGTTAAGCTGGCCATAAATGCAAAGATTCCATCGTACGAATCCTCGAACAATTGGACTTCCCCATCTCCCAACCTGCCACTAACCACGCCGATCAAATAAAATAGTAAAAGAACAGATCAGCTGATGTTCTGCCCCTGAAAGCAATCGTACGAAAGTTATGTCCGAAAAAGCTGGTGACAGTCTCCATCTCAGAATCGTACGATCGGCAATACATGCAGAGATATTATCGGCAGTCGACAGAAATCTTTTAACTTGGCGATCGACCAAACGACCAATCTGTGTGGGACAAATAATGGCGGGACACTCCACACACAGTCCGAAAATCGTCCGAATCCTCGATTCCTACGATCGGATCTTTGCGTCTATGGCCAGCTTTATCTGCAACATGAATAATAATAATAAAGGAGAAGCAGATATATAACGTGTGAGTTAATGAGATGGGGTGCAATGGACACGGCCATTTATTAACACTATGCGCATTTGCACTCATCAGCTCATCATTGATTGGTTGCTGTTGGTTAATGCTTAGAAGTGTAGTACTGGGGTGTCGGGGAACCAACAGTGCTGTTACCTCTGGGCCCCCATCCCAGTCACTGTAAGCCTACGCCTCCCCTTGCCCCTTCCACTGCAATGCATACCTCTACTTGTGGGCCTTGCTGTTGCGATCTTGTAGTACGAGGAAGGAGCACCAAAACTCAGATATCAGAGCAGCGAGTGATCCTGGATTGGCAGGGTTTCCCCTCGCTCTCCCCCAGGTGCAAATTTATCATGGGTGCACAAGGGGTTCAGTTGTACCGGGCCCGAGCTTAAAGGGGGGCCCGGCTGTGCTGCACTTTTCAAATAAGCCGGGCCCACCTTGACAGCGTCAAACTGCAAAAGTCCCGAAGAGCTGAATACTCGAAGATGCGAACTGAGCAGAATCTGTGGAAATAACCAAATCAATGAAGACCAGAAGCCGCAAAAAGACCCAAAGTTGAAGTCCTAGAGCTGCAAAAAGACCTGAAGCCACAAAATGAGCTAAAGGTAAGTTCCACTAAACACCAATGTGTTTTATTAAACCCCTGGCCACCAATATATTATTTTAATACTATATAGGCCCCTGGCCACCAATGGTTTTTTTTTTAAAAAAAACTTTTATGGGGGACTGTGGCCACCAATTATTATTTTTAAGTTGTAGGAGGGCCCAACCTCCAATGGTTTTTTTAAAAAATTTATGGGGGCAACAATTTTTTTAACTTATAGAGGTGTCCTGACCACCGATGATTTTTTTTAACTTGTAGGGTGGCCCTGACCACCAATGGTTTTTTAAAAAACTTTTATGTGGGACCCTGGCTGCCAATGTTTTTTTTTTACTTATAATGGGGTCCAGACCACCAATAACTTTTTATACTGTGGTGTGGGTAGAATCTGAGGTGGGGTTTGGGGGCTGGGTGGGCATGGGTGGGGCCCCAAAGAATTTTGTTGTACGTGGCCCCATGATTTCTGATGGCCACCCTGACAAGTTGTACCCAACCAGTGGATTGTGAGCAACAAGTTGCTCACCAATCCCCTGGCTTTTGCTCCCAGTGGCACATTTGGAACCTCTAGGAACTTTTTTCATGCTTGTGTTACTTTTTATAATTTATTGTTGCTCACAGGTAAAAAAGGTTGGGGATCCCTGTTTTAGACCATTGTTAATTTTATTTTTGGGAGCACAACAGCTTATGTTCCACTGCCGTTTATCACTCCAGTCCCCTCCCCTTCCTTTGTGCACATGCTCAACTTTTTAGCATCCGGTCCGGAGTACTAGCGATTGGTACACTGGAAATTTTAAAAATTATTGTATCTCACGCAAATCACCAGTGCTTCTGAACCAATGCGTGTATAGTTGGGTGCCATGCCACCTCCCTAAAATGTTGCTGCCCTAGGCCCGGGCCTTTGTGGCCTTTCCACAAATCCAGGCCTGCATGTTCTCTAGTGAATGGCATGCTATTTTCTTTGTGGGTGGCCATATACCAGAAGTACCATTGAGTTATGGAACAATAATACTGAAAGCATCTCAGCTTTTTCCACAGATGTTGATTTCCACTTGTAACAGCAGAAATAGCGAGATATATGGAAAAAGTAAGTTAGACATGTATCCAATGGTTAATGGATGAATCTGAATTTTCCCTGGCACTTTGGTATCATCTGGTCTTGTTTCAATTCAACTCTATATGCACCTCCAGGAACTAATGAAAATGACATCCTTTGGATTGGTTGCCTGCTTTCCTGGTGTCTTGCCATGTCTCCTGAAAGCAAGCACCGCAATCCATTTTCTTAGAAAGTGCCAGTTATTCTGTCTGTCAAGTCTGTGAACTCTTGCAGTTCCCTGGAGTGGTTTCAGAAGAAAATTTCCCTTTGCCTGCCAAATCTTAGCCAATGCTCACACAATGGAGAACATGTAAACGGTTGGAGAATATTAAAGAAAATGTATTCTTTAAACATTGCAGTGAATGCATGACAATTGTCTGCTATGCTTACTCAGCAATGACCCAAAACATAATGATTTTAGGTTAACTGTAAGAAAATAAAAATTTTCTGTATTTTTACAATAAGTCTGTAAATGTTTCCAGTTTGCAGAATTTAAAGGGAAGAGCTTGCCAAGACTATGCAGCTGGCTTTATTTGGCACGGGTAATATAAGAATACTTCTTGCAGAAATAGTGTTAGGAATAGATATTCAGACCCATACTGTACATCACCTTACCAGTCAACACGTGTTATTATTTAGTTTAAGTTTTATGACAAACTATCTTTACCTAGAGATGTAGTACAGAAAAGTCAAATGATTAGTTTTAGTTGCTGGCCAGTGGTATTTCCTGCCTGAGCATCCGTGAGTAGATGGATCAAACCATAGGCATTCACATGGTTGTGCTGTGTGGGAGCATGTGAGTCATGTCACATCAAAGCAAAGTTTACAAAATATACAATACATGCAGAAGTTGAATTATTTTCCAATTCCAACCTATTCCAGAAAACAAATTGGGAAATATCCAACTTGTTACCAAAGGGTGAACTTTAACTTTCTTCAGACTCAGTTAAAGCCTTGACTTGAAATCCAGACTCTAGACTGGTGGCAAGTGTCAGAATGCATTCAAATGTTAGAACTGAGCAAATAAGGCAAGATGAGAGAGGCTTCAAATTGGTACCAAATGACAGTTTTAGTTACTAGTTGCTAGTTACTAGTTTCAAGATACTTTTCCTGCTTTTGCGATTAAACTAGTGTAATGAAGTCATAAAATAAAACAAAACACAAAACAAACCCCAGTTCCTCAGTACATTAGAAATTGTAGTTTAGCCAACTGCAAAAATGTTCTGCATTAGAATTTTGCCATGTGGCCTGTTTGTCCCCCCCCCCCAAAAAAAAACCACTGCAGACGTCATTATTTGCCTCGCCTTTCACATCAGCCAATGAGATGGGAGCCCTCCCCCTGTCTCTCTTAGGAGCTGTTGGGGCACCATGTTTTGATGAAACTGGCAACATGGGAACCTTTATTTAAGAGAACAGCATTATTAGCACCAAGTAGTGCAATGTAATTTTACCTTTACATTAATCCTATTTTACATTTTGGTAAAATGTTGTAGTTTTGAAAAAGTTTGGGCAAAAAGGCCCCATGTGCTATAAGACTAAAGAGCAAGTTATTGATGGGGTAGTGGCATTTGCACAGTCAAAATTTATCATGTACTGTCTCTTTAAAAATTTGACAATGACCATTCACCATCTAAAACCTGGCGAATTGCTGTTTTAGCCTATGGGGGACTTCAGAGTACCTATTTGGAGTCAATTGGTGGACTTTGAAAATTGTACGATTCGAATGCGCTACTACTTTGATTCGTACGATTCAAATTCGATCGAAAACTGACCTATTCGGCCAAAAAAACCTGCAATTTTGGATGGTCTTTTTGAATTCAAATTTCGAAGTTTTTCAAATTCTAAATTTGACCCTTGATAAAGCAAGCCCTAGAAGTATTATTAAAAAAATAATATTAAATATAGTAAATATAATTTTATAATTCCATTTTACTGCTCCTCTCTGGGCTTTAGTACTTATGTGATAACTCTGTAATAATAAAACAGAACCTTGTACTTGATCCAAACTAAGATATAAGGAATTCTTATTGTAAGCAAAACAAACCCATTGGGTTTATTTAATGTTTACATGATGACATGACTAGACTTAAGGTATGAAGATCTGTATTATGGAAACATCTGTTATCCGGAAAGCCAGTCCAGAGCATTCTGGATAACAGGTCCCATACCTGTATATATATATATATATATATATATATATATATATATATATATATATATATATATATATATAAAAAACAGCAGGTATGAGCCGCTGGGAGGACGAGACCTGGGTGCCCATGCGTAAGAGAATCATACATAGGATAGAAGGTGATGGCACTCACACATGGCACTCACACAAGGACCTTTTTCAAGGTTTCCTTGAAAAAGGTCCTTGTGTGGGACCGAAACGTTGGATCAATAAAATTTTTTCTTTTTTTATCCAGTTGTTATTTTCTCAAATCCTGTGAGTGCCATCACCTTCTATCCTATATATATATATATATATATATATATATATATATATATATAAAACTATGGGATCTCTTATCCAGTACTCTTCTATCCAGAAACTTCAAAATTATGGGAAGGATCTCCCATAGAGTCCGTATTTAGGAAAAAAGTTAATTTTTAAAAATGATTTCCTTTTCTTCTGTAATAATGAAACTGTACCCCATACTTAATCCAAACGAAATTGCATGAATCAGTATTGGTGGCAAAACAATCCTACTTGTTTTTTTAATATGATATCAATTTATATACATTATGTGCACACAGACAGAAAGATCACTTTAAAATCGTAAAAATAGGAGCGTCCACATTTTCCTGCTAGATGCATGCCAGTAGGATTATCATCTCATTAGTTCTTGAAACGGCAGAATGCCATTATTGCAGCACGATTACTTTTTTACAGTAGTTTGGAAACAAGCTCTTTTTTTCTAGGCGCCAGTGGATTATCAGTGGCTTTGCAAGGCAAGGTTCAAATAAGTCAGCAAACAGAGGAATGCCTGTCTCTGCAGCTTGATCTTCTTTGAAAAAGTATTGCACAATCTGCAAGAACCAAAAAAAAAAAGACTTGTATCATTATTTCTCATGTTTGTGAAGAACCAGTCATCCATTAAATTCTGTTTTATTTATCACAATTGGTTGATTTTATCTAGATAAGTTAAAAGCCTTTTCAAAATATAAAGGCAATGATATCCTTTGGGTAATGACACTTATTTCTGGATCACAAAATATTGTTAAGGCATGTCTGTTGCTTAAACCTTTCCACAGTTCTGAAGATATTAAGTCATAATATGAAAGCAAACATTAACCATAAAGATAGAGACCTGTGCTATAGTTTATTACTCTTCCCCTGTAAGAGTTTTGCAGCTTTGTCAGCAGTTTTCTTCTTTAATACAGCTACCTCCAGGCTTGCACAGAAACAATCGCATTCTCAGTCTCATTTTACACTGAAATAAGAAGTAGAGTGAGTAGAAAACATGCCAATGAAAGTAGTGGAAGCAAAAAGAATACATTGAACAAGAATGCGTGTGAAGTTAGGAAATTACAATTAGATGTTAGGAATACAGTATATGGATAGCCTATTTGAATTTAGTATATTGCGTAGTTTAGTTAAAGATAGTATAAAATGACTAAATATATATTTTACAATATAAAAAATATACTTAATAAACTAAATCAAAGAATTCAAATCACAGTCACAACTAAGGCCCTTTGGACCAAGGGTCTGGAGCAAATGCATACAAAATTATTATTTTTTAAGCACTAATTCCCCATTGTATTCTCTCCTAGGCACAATGACTGAATTTATTCCAGTAAATATTAATTATGAAAATGACCCATGTGCCATTAACAAATCCTGTGTCTCTGGCTGTACTCACTGAGGTGCATGTAAGTGCAAAATGCAGATGAAACGTATCAAGTTGAGTTCCACCTGCATTTGGTGCTTACATGTGCTTTATTGAGTACAACCTGATTAGGAGGCTTGGGCTGCATTTGTTGCTAAAGGCCCTTACATTCACATGGACATTTGTTCCTGCATCCTGGGCTGCACTTGTTGAGTTGCTATAAGTGCCGAACGCAGCTGCAACACAGAAAGTTGCATTCCACCTGTGTTTGGAGCTTACATGCATCTTACTGAGTACAGCCCAATCAGGAAGCATGGGCTGTGTTTGTTCTCCAGCAATGGGAAGCATGACATATTTGAGTATACAAGAACAAACACTAGTGTGTAAGGGCCCTTAGTCATCTCTCTTATAACTATATTGAACTCATCCGTTAACTTTCAGATATCTGCCATTTCCATGAACTCAGTAGATGTAAAACTTCAGACATAATAAGCCTCATTTACTGCAGCAAGCACAAGTTTTTGTGCCCTAAATTGGTTGCAAGTGTGTGCACATATTGATACTATTCATTTTAGGTACTTCAAGACTGAAACACACTCCTTTAACTTCTGCATAGTTGTGCAAGCACTTATACATCAATCCTGCTTCTTCTCATGAATCATGAGTATCTATATACATACTGTATATATATACACACTATATATACCAACATTTATACTAAACTAACTGTAGATCTTTAGATCCCAAAAGCCTTTGGTATTATACTTGTTCAAAAAAAATCTTCCAAGCCACTTTGTTGAAAGGTATTAATAGACTCTGCCCACAACATCAACCATCAGGGTATTCTGCAACCTCACCACTTTCACTGCTGCAAAGGAAAAAGTTCCATTCCTCAAGTCTTAAGGGGTGGTTTCTGGTGTGTCGATTTTTTCTAAGGTAGACAAGGTAGACTTCAATGTCCTTTACTGTATATGTAAAAAGTAATCAAGTCCCCTCGCAATGTAATTATGCTGTCAAAGCTTGAAAGCCATTACTGGGGTTGAAATCTGGAACACGGAGAAAACCAAATTCATATAGTTCAATTATATCCAAGTTACTGTATCAAAGAGGTTAAGAAAACTCAAAGAAAGTTGTATTCAGGCAAAAGGTTGAGCCGGGCAGCAATGAACATAGCGAGAATGAAAGCAGATAGTTAGGAATCAGGAGAGATCAGGCTAAATAGTAATTTAGATGCACCCAGGAACTCAGGAGTAAGACCTGCTGCAGGGAAAATAAGTATTGAACACGTCAATGTTTTTCTTAGTAAATATATTTCTAATTGGGCAATTGACATGAAATTTACACCAGATGTCGGTAACAACCCTAGTAATCCACATATACAAAGAACTCAAAACAAACAAGTCCATAAATTAAGTTATGTTAAGTAAAGTGGATTGATACAGAGCCCAAGTATTAATTTAGGTCATTGCTATTTGTAAGGGATGCTTACCCTGGTGGTCTAGTGGCCGGCGGGGATGCCCACTGCATGGTTCTTTGCTCCTCAAGCACCGGTTCTCCTATGGCACATTCAGCACGTGCTTCCGGGTTTTATGTGCCGGCATGATGACGTCACCGCAGAATGGCACAAAATTCCAATGTATTTTAAGAGGCGTATGAATGAAACTCATTGCCCATTGTTAGGTCTAACTTGTTTAGTTCCTGGATGTTTATTCCTTGTGGATCCTGCTTGTTAAACTGGTATTGAACCTTGCCTGCTTGCCTGACTATTCTGAACTCTGCAATCCTGACCCTAGCCTGCCTGACTATTCCAAACTCTCCAATCCTGATCCTAGCCTGTCTGACCTTGCTTGAACTCTGCCTGTACTGACCCGCCTGTCTCCTGTGATGTGTGGCCTTCCTTCTAAAATCCTCGGTAAACATTTGTGCCTTTTTGCTGGTCCAGAACTCTTTCTAGGCTCCTCTCTTATTAAGACCTAGTGGAGGGCTTGTCCCAAAGTGAAAGGCAGCTGCTACAGGCGGAAACGGAGCCGTGACTAGGGAGCCTAGCACTTGTTCTGGAATTAGGGTGCGGATTGTGACACTATTGCTCACTAATTCAAGTGTTTGCTATTTTTCAGCAGGTGTGTGGACCTCCAGAGTCTACAGGGTTGTAATTCATCTAGCAATTATGACTGTACTATGCATTTAACAATTTGTTAGTGTAATATGGCCAATTTAATCAAGTATACATTGCTTTTACATGCAATTGTATTCAATATCAACCAAGGAAGGCCTGTATGAAATATAAGCTGTAAAATAACTGTAATATATGTTTAAGTAAATATTTCCCTTTTACATCTATTGCCATGAACCACTATTTTGTGATGGTCTCTGTGCTGCCTCAGAGATCACCTGACCAGAAATGTTACAACTGTAACTGTAACAGGAAGAAGTGTTGAGGCAAGAGACATAACTCTGTTAATTGGCTCATGTTACCTACGTTTGTTTGGTATGTTTGTGAGTACAGTGAATCTTATGATCCCAGGGGGCGGCCCTTATTTTTTAAAATGGCACTTTTCTATTTATGATTACCCAATGGCACATACTACTAGAAAAGTTTATTATTATGAAAATAGTTTGTTTACATGAAGCAGGGTTTTACATATGAACTGTTTTATACAATATCTTTTTATAGAGACCTACATTGTTTGGGGGTATAGTTTTCCTTTAACTCATCTAGCTCTTGATAAAACTCATATATATTTCATGAATTAGAAGTATATAAGACCCCTATAGACTAACATGTCTTACTTCTGCAAAAAGCTCATTCGTGCTGTGATTCCCTAAAGACAGCTCGAGCAATTGACCACAAAAACTTTTAGGGTGCAGGTATATGTGCATTTTAATTAATCTCATATTTTATGGCCTTTCCAGACAAATAACAAGCTGGATGGATATTGTTGGGCAGCACTTCTTCATTTCAGACCTTTGCACTTTATGCAAGAAGTTCTCCATGTGACTGCCTGGGTTTTCTCTGGGTATTTTATTTTCCTCCTACATTCCATATTCACACAGGCATGTTAATTGAATCCAGATGAAATCGGCCCTGGGATATGTGAATGTAACCTTAGATCGCAAGCTCTACTGTGGGGGACTTTTTGCGCTTTCCAAGAAAAGCCAGCATTGCAAAAGTATATTTTAAAAGGACTTTTTGATACCAATTAAAATACAAATCAACATTATGGAACACCAGCATACTATATTATTACTATATATTACTATATATCGCTAAGAAAATCTTCCCGTTGCATACATCCCTAGCTTAGCCCTACTACTCTACCTCTATGGCATTTGTGAAATTCCTTTTGCATGGATCTCAAAATATCACATTCTCCAGTGGGGTTTTTAACTTTTTGATAGTGTTTTCTTATGCGTTGTGCCAAATTTACCCCTCCCCCCTCTATTGCTGCCTGAGGCTAGAAATTAATCTCAGTTTATAGCAAGGCAATTGTGGAAGAGTTCTACAGATCTTCCCTTTCTTGGTGGCTTTTTTTGGGAGTATACATTTCTATAAATTTATTCAGTGAGAGAACAGTGCAAAGAGTTAACCAAAAGCAAGTACATTCACTAGTACCTGCATGTTTCCGAAATATCTGCCAGTCAAAAACACTTGCAGAAGCCCAACCAAAAGTAATGAAAAACTGGGATAATTTCTGCAGCTATTCCATTACATAGTAACATAGTAACATAGTAAGTAAGGTTGAAAAAAGACACATGTCCATCGAGTTCAACCTTTTTTTTTTTTATTAACTACCTATCTGCCAGTTGATCCAGAGGAAGGCAAAAAACCCATCTGAAGCCTCTCCAATTTGCCTTAGAGGGGGAAAAACACATTTGCCTTATCTGTATCTGTTACAACCATACTGGTACCATTATTTAAATATAGACTACAGCATTACTATATGACATCACCCAGTTTGGAAACTAGATTCTTGATTCTGAATTATGACCTTGCTTTCTGTTATGTCTGTACAAGGAAATAACTCAAATGAAAGTTAACAACCTTCATATTAGTACAACCTTCATATTTACTCTCCCGGTTTATACTTGATCTGTAGCCTCTCACTTCTTGCTTATGTATATTGGCATAGCCTTTTATGATTGTAATTTATTTGCAAATATATTAGAACATCTGTCATACCACTATATGGGTTCAACATAATATCACATATCTGTTTTGTTTTTAAGTTTATGTTTGTTGAAATCTGGATTGCTCTGAGCAACTGAACCTCTCAACTCAAGAAAGGCATTCAAATTCAGTTGCGTACAAAGATTCTTTGAGTAGACTAACAAAACATTTAGTTTTATCCTTAATCACCATTAGATTCCTTGATGAAATAAAAGTTCAATGGGTTTTTACAGACAAGGTTTGGGGTTTGTATTTTAAGCGTATTAAATGTGTTTTTCATGGTACAGGTACAGGATCTATTATCTGAAATGCTTGGAAACTGAAGTTAACTGGATTGGTGGTTTTTCTGTAACCTGAAGCACCATTTTTAAGGCCACTAAAACATTTAAACAAGAACATTAAAATAAAATGTGTTTTGCCACCAAAATGGATTATTGTTATCTTAGTTGCCATCAATTAAGAAATATAATTTTAATATTACAAAAACTGAAATTAGTAAAAAAAATAAGTACATTTTGTAAGAAAGTCCCCAAACCCTAAGGGGGTTATTTACTAAACTCTGAATGCAAAAATCCCAAACAATTTGTGATTTTTTTTATAAATATGGACTTTTAAAAAATCATAAATTTTTCAGAATGTTAAACCCAGAGGATGCAAAAGTCAGAATCAGAAAATACGGCATCTCAGACCTGTCGAGGTTGCATATATGTCAATGGGAGAAGGCCCAATGATTTTTTTGATGTTCCCTGGGTTTTGTGCAATACCCCAAAGTTTTTGGAGTTTTCAGGCAAAAAAGCATAAGAAATTATTGGGGTGAAAAATCTGAAAAAATCATGAAAATCTGATTTTTTCCAGCAAAGCAAATTTTCAGGGAAAATGTAATAACAAATAAGCATAAAAAAACGGAGCAGATTTGATCACAGTTTGTAGCAGAAAATTTTGAGATAAAATCAGACTTTTATAAATAACGTCCTAATTATTTCAAACTGTACTTCACTCTAGCCCCTTCTCAATAAATGAGCCTGAAGAAGACGTTCGGCTCTCTGTCGTTTGTAGCCACCATACTGGCTCTCGTTTGCATTAGTGCAAAGCTCTGCTGTAAAACAAAGGAGCAAGGAAATTTTATTTGCATATACAGATATTGAACAGACATTTATATGCACATGCTGTGGTCCACAACTAACTCCAGGAACACTTCCTGAGCTGGATATCACATATCACATAGCTGGCTTTTTATTGAACCACAAAGAGAATAGTATATATTTTTGGGACTTAGTAACTTGGCTAGGGGCTATTTTTTGACACCCTAATGGATGATCACAAGCTTTGAAGCCTTTTTTTTGTCCTTTAAAAACTGGAAAATGTAATTGCTGTATGGAATTTCGAGTTTTCTGAATAATGGGTTTCAAGTTAATATATCCCATGCCTTTACTGTGTTGAATTGAACCTTATAGCATACTAAGGCAGAAAATGGGCTACATTTCTGAAAATTGACATTCACAGTGCTCACATATCTTGTGTTCAAAATACATTGCTGGGCAAAATTGCTAAGAATAAGTAGTGGTTCTTAAAGGGGTTGTTCGCCTTTGAATTAACTTTTATTATGATGTAGAGAATGTTATTTAGAGACAATTTGCAATTGGTTTTCATTTTTTATTATTTGCGTTTTTTGTTATTTAGCCTTTTATGTAAAAGTTCACCAGATTGCTATTTAAGCATGCCCTGATTTGAATAAGATACTGGAATATGAATAGATGATTATCTGAATAGAAAGATGAGCAATACAAAGTAGCAATAACAGTACATCTGTAGTTTTATAGAGAATTTGTTTTTAGATGGGGTCAGTGAAAGCTGGAAGCTGGAAAGAGTCAGAAAAAAAGGCAAATAAAATAACATAAATAAATAATGATGATGAATTGAAAAGTTGCTCAGAACATACTAAAAGTTAACTGAAAAGTGAACCACCCCTTTATTTGTAAGTTTATTGAACAGCAAATTGACACATTCTGGCACTGCCACAGACTCAATAAGGGGGGCATTGCCGCAAGCTAGCCTCCGGAATCCAAGATGGCGTGGGTGCGCTCTCAACTCCACGCATCAGAGTTTGCCAAGGTGCCACTCACAACCCTGACCAAGCATAGCGGGGAGAGAGAAGCATCGGCGCCTCTGCAGCACAGAAACTAGGCAAAGACGCCAGGGACATCTCTGATAACCCAGCCACTCAAGGTACTGTAGCTGCTGCTCCAATTTCGCCTGAGGCTTCCCCATATAGCTCTCCAGTGCCCTCCCTAGCCAACGCTTCTGATATCAACACAACAGAGCAACCCCAAACAACCCTGGCAGAGCTTATGACACTCATCAGCAGCAATCACACAGTAACAATTGCTAAAATTGATGACTTTAAATCTGACTTTGCCTTGCTTAAACATACATGTACAAAAGATAAGAGAGCGTACTATGGAGGTTCAGAGGCATATTAGCACACTGGAAGACATCACTGCTCCCATTCCAACAGCCTCTCTGCAATGACGCAAAGAATGTGCACCCTTGAGGTGAAAGTGGATGACCTTGAAAACAGGCTACTTAGGGACAACATCATATTGGTGGGCCTGCCAGAAAGGGTGGAAGGCAGCAACCCTAAACTCTTCTTGTAAGCTTGGCTTAGGGACAAGCTAGGCAGCGACATTATTTCACCAACATTTACAGTGGAGCATGCCCACAGGATCCCAGCTCACCCTCCTCCACCCAGAGCCCCATCAAAGCCATTCATCGCCAGACTGCTGAACTATAGAGATCAGGACAAGATCCTCCTGGAAGCCCGGAAAAAATAAGATATCATCCACGAGAACTCCAAAGACTCAATATTCCCAGGTTTCTCAGTGGAGATACAACTGCCCCTATGCTGCATTTATGCTTCCTCTCATGCTAAAATACAGTCCTAGACCCTGGTCTCCTGGAATACCAGAGGACTTAATTGTAAATATTAGAGAGCCCGCCTATTTCACTACATCAAAAGATATAAACCCGCAGCAGTACTGTTGCAAGAGACCCACTTAATGGGCCAAAAGCTACTCTCCCTCAATAGACACTGGGTGGCCCATGCGTATCATGCCCCCTTTTCTACCCACACCAGGGGAGTCTCTATACTAGTTAGAAGGGGTATCCTCTTTGACTGCATGGGGGTTTGAATTGATTTTTATGGGCGGTACCTAGTACAGCATTGTAAGATTGCCAATCAACTGTTCACACTAGCCAATATCTACTGTCCCCCAGCTTTCTCACTACCTCTCCTAGAGCAGGTGTAGGCAGCAATATACTCATTTCCAAATGCCTATAAGGTGACTTCAACTAAAATGCTACTCTTGATCCTCTCATTGACAGGTTGGGCCAAACAAGTAGCCACAATCAGAGTTTCAAACAATGGGTAGACAATCTGGGCCTGCTAGAACTTTGTCAATGGAAGCACTCCTTTGGTGAGAGGCAGTATTCCTGCTTCTCCGCTAGCCATGCCTCCCTCTCCCGAATAGACCTGGCCCTATCCCCGGCCCCAATACATCACCAAGGCTGAGTACCTGCCCAGGGCCTTCTCAGATCACTCCCCTCTGGCTATCTCCCTTTGGGTGGAGGGCCAGGGCAGTAGAGCTAACTGGAGACTGCGCCCCTTGTGGCTGTCAAACACCCAGGTTAGGGATCGATCCCAAAAGGAATATGCAGCATACTGGGATGTCAATTAGGGTAAAGCCCCCCCCCCGGACACCTTGTGGGAAACTTCTAAAGTAGTGGCCATGGGAGTGTTAATCTGTGAAATAGTAAATACCAGGAAATTGGCCAAAGCAGAGAAAGCCTATGTAGAGGCAGAGCTGTCTCACAGCCAGGCCCCCACAACGACTTCCTATAAGGCATTGACCCAGGCACAAAGGGACCGAACCAAAACAACTAGGAAACATTTACTATTCATGGACCAGAGCATATTTGATCATGGGGATAAAGCCGGTAAGCTGCTGGCAAGACTGGCTTCCACTAGAGATTTCCAAACCCAGAGGCTATTGCAGCTCTTCCCTCCAATAAAAGCCCAGGCCCGGATAGCTTTCCGGCCACCTGGTATACAGCACAGGGCAACCTCCTGATTAAGCAGCTCCATAATACCGATGCCAAGATATTGGCTACCTGGTTATCTAAGTTTGACTCCTCCATTTTCCATATGGACCAAAGCAGCTTTATGCCTGCGAAATCCACCACCAATATCCTGAGAAGAGTATATACACACCGATGAGGAGGTTTGGCTTTGGCCCAGGGTTCCTCAAATGGGTGAAATAGTTGTATCTTAAGCCCACTGCATGGATTAAAGTCAATGGGATCCTATCCTCCCCTCCCCTCTGGCCAGGGGTACCAGGCAAGGCTGCCCACTATCCCCGCTGCTGTTTGCAGTAGCTATTGAGTCCCTGGCCACTTACCTCCGACAGGCTCTGGCAATGGTGTGATCCCATCACCATTTACCAGAGCCCAGAGGCGTTGGCAACAGGCAATCCCTGTGCTCAGTGAGGACTTGCTTGACGGAGACCTTATTTCCCTGCGGGATAGGTTAGTACAGTACAAGTTTATCCACCAGTTGTACATGATCCCAATAAAGCTTCAAAAAATGGGAAGGGCGACAGAGCCCAGGTGCCCGAGATGTCAAGAGCCGGAGGCATCCTTCCTTCACCTGACGTGGCACTGCCCCCCAATACATTGTTTCTAGAGGGAAGTGATGAGATACTTGTCTGAGAACATGGCACTTCCTAATATGCACTCTCCAGAGACCTGCCTGCTGGGCCTGGTGGAGGAGCTAGTGTCCCTTAACAAAACCAGAACACTTATGCGTGTCACTACGCCAAAAAACTGGTGATAATGAACTGGATGGGTACTGACACTTCCACTATTGCCCAATGGGTGAACCTAATCAACAAAATCCTCCCTCCATAAAACATACTTACACGGCTAGGGGGTAAGTAAGTTTGATAAAATATGGAGGCCATGGCTAGATGTTAATCCGATAGAACTCCCTGATGCATGATATCTATGCCAACTAGGTAACTTGGCAAGGTGACTGGACAGTACAGTCCTATAACATGGCATGCATGTATGATGTTGTATTATGAATGTTTGCCCCTGGACCTTTAAGGCGGCCTCCTCAGCAAGAACCACTGGAGACACCGTACTACAATTACAATGCTTAATTGTGAAACTCATTTTCTTCTCATTTTGTTGTTGTAATCTCCCATTCACCCTGCCCTGTAAAACAAAATAAAGACAACATTTTTTTTTCGAAGCTCTGTGTTATGCTACGCAAACTGTGGCTTCAGACAACAGCCTTTACAAGGCACCTATAAAGCAAATACTGATAAAATATTATAATTTTGTATATTACGTTTGATATAAAATAGGCAGAGAAAGTGCAAAAGGTAATTTCCATATCCACATTTTTATCTGCATTCCATCTGGAAATATTTAAAAAAATATTCCTTTAGACTGCTGCAGTGCTATGCAAGCTGACCTAGCAAGCCAATATAACCAGTTTAGCTCAATACCGACGAAAAGGGCATGTTTTTATTCTTCTCAGCTTGATTTAATTTAGATTTAAATAAGATAAAAGACATGATAGATAGAATGACAGGGTGTGTAATGTTATTTTTTTCTCATTTATAATCAGTAAGCATTACTTTTAAAATGCAGTTTAATAAAGCTTTAAAACATTTCTATACAGAACAAATCATTTAACGATAGTATATATAAAAACAGAGATTTATAGGGCACCTATCATAGGAACATTCTTTCCCCCACTAGAGGTGCAGAGTTATAGCATATTTTTTGCAATACTATTATGTCCCAAAAATTGTTATAGTAATTGCTATGGCACCTACTCTTGGGTAGCTCTGGGATGTGGTCGGCCATGTTTAGTGACATGAATGCACAAAAAATGTGAGTCTCCTCCTTTACACATGCACCTCAATTAATGAGCGGTAAAACAGCATTTGCTACTAAATTAAGCAGTGAGAGCTCTGTATCTATTCTGAACTGAGTGAAGTGGGCATATGCACACAGAAGGGCATTACACCTCCAACAACTATGAAATGCAAAAACCAGCAAAATAAAAGAAAATCTGAAAAGCCTATATGTAGCCCAAGTTCCCACCATTGGAGATGAACGGACACTCCGGGGTTTATTTATCAAGGATCGAATTTTAGGGTAATGTGAATTTTTCTGATTCTATTCACAATTTGAATGGTATGTTATTTATGAAAAAAACTTGAACATGTCTAAGAATGTCTAAGATTCTATCAAATAGTCCTGACCTGAAAACTC
Organism: Xenopus petersii; assembly: GCA_038501925.1. Classification (NCBI taxonomy): domain Eukaryota; kingdom Metazoa; phylum Chordata; class Amphibia; order Anura; family Pipidae; genus Xenopus; species Xenopus petersii. Next base: position 83,114,115 of record CM076681.1, read on the forward strand.
AAATCAAATTCTAATTGAGTTTTCCTCCGGAAAAAAAACTTGACTTTTGCGCATCTAGTTTTTTTAACATGCAACACTTTTTTGGAGTCTATGGGCATGATTTTCGAAGTGAAACTTATCAAAAATCATCACTACTATTAACATCTTCAAATAGTTCAAGGGACCTCTGCCATTGACTTTTACATCAACTCGAATAGTTTCATTAGAACTGTTTCCAGGGCCGAGGTGTGATAAATCTCAAATTTAAATACAAATTAGAGTTGGTGGTTTTAAATTCGAATATGTGAGTAATGAACAAAAATAAAATTTGAATATTCTAATTTACCATTCGAACCTTAGTAAATCTGCCCCTCAGTATAACCCCAGCCTCACCCAACCTCACCCAACATTGCATGATTTACTCAAGGCGGTACAGCAATGTTAACAATACTGCCAAGGAAATGAATATGTCTAAAAACTTATGAGCTCAAAGCAGAGTTATCTTTGATTAAGCAAGACTTACACTGTATCAGAGAGTGCACATCTGCTGTTAAAGCCCACATCTCTGCACTGGAGGACACATGCCACCCACACAGAAAACCACTCTAGAACTACAACTCCAGATAGACCAATGGAGGAAGAAGGCCAATGACCTGGAGAATCGGATGAGAAATGTAAAAATAGAGACAAGCTCTTCATGCTGGCCGGACAATAACTCCTTATCCTGAAAACTACACTTCTTTGTCAGATGGCATACAATCCAGCTACTTAGCAATGGTGTGATAAGACTAACCCAGTATTCTGAGCCCTACTTGCACCCTAGGTTGATACTCAGATGCTTGGCCTGAAACTCTGCCATGCCCTAATTTGGGCCTTAATGTTCATCAGTTACACTCCAGAAGAGGCAACACAGACTAGGGGGCACATTTACTATTGGTCAAATATTGAGGGTTAATTAACCCTCGAAGTACAATCCTTCGATTTCGAATATAGAAGTCGAAGGATTTACCGCAAATGCTTCGATCGAACAATCAAAGGAAAAATCGTTTGAATCGAACGATTCAAAGGATTTTAATCCATCGATCAAAGGATTTTCCTTTGATCAAAAAAAGCTTAGAAAGCTTATGGGGAAGGTCCCCATAAGCTAACATTGATTCTCGGCAGGTTTTAGGTGGCAAAGTAGGTAGTCAAAGTTTTTTTTAAAGAGACAATACTTTGACTATCGAATGGTCGAATAGTTGAACGATTTTTTGTTCGAATCGTTCGATTCGTAGTTGAAGGTCGAAGTAGCCAATTCGATGGTCGAAGTAGCCAAAAAAAACCTTCGAAATTCAAAGTTTTTTTCGTTCTAATCCTTCACTCGAGCTAAGTAAATGTGCCCCAAGGAGTTGCTTTTTCAAACCCCACACTTTCAAGGTTGATACTGTGAGTAAGGGTTAAAACTACCCTGATATACGTTATGGTTTTGGGAAATGTGCACCACCGTTTGGGACTGGGGTAACGGGGAGGAATTGGTTAGTACATTTTGTTCATGGTTCTTATACAGTTCTTCTTTGTTTGTATATACGGAAGTACTACAAGTTGTTGCATTGGGTGTGCCCTGAAGAAAGGGACAAAACAATACTACAGGCAGGTGGGCAGAAATGCTATAGGAAATATGAGCTTTGTTTTTACATCCTTAGGGAATGGCAGATAATCTGAAACTGGTGTTCTGGAATATCAGGGACCTAAACAATCCCATAAAAAGATGCACTTTCCTATCCTACATCAAACACCTGAACCAGACATTCTCTTTCTTCAATAGGCGCACCTTACAGGCTCAGTAGTAAAAGCCCTTAAAAACCCTGATTGGGATGTGGATACCACTCCACATACAAACACCCATAAGTGGGAGGGGGGGTCACCATCCTTATAAACAAACAAGTCGTTTTCTCCCTACTAAATCTTCAAACTGACGCTAAGGGATGCTATGTTTTTATCCACTGTAAATTATCCTCCAAATGATATATCCCTGCTAATGTATACATCCCATCTCCATTTTCTGAAGAGGTACTTATTGAATTTACCAGATACCAGGCCCTCCAATTCCCTAACTCTATCATTCAATACTGCTCTAGACCCTATTCTGGATAGGTGAAGGCAATATGATGCTACTGGAAGTGGGTATAACCCTAAACTTAAAGGGTTTCTCCATTTCCTCAACCTAATAGATACTTGGAGAACCTTCCACCCTTTAAGGAACCAGTAGTTCTGCTACACCAAGTCTTGCCAATCATTATCCTATATAGATCTAGTTTTAACCTCCAAATCAATGCTCCCTCTCATCCACCGTATCGAGCTGCTGCCCAGGAGCATCTCTGATCATGCTTCTTAGAGATTGTATGCATGGGGGGGCACCTCCTCTGGAAGGGTTTGGAGTTTCAACCCCACCTGGATTGAAATAATGGGGAAAACTGAGGATATTGACTTAATGATAAAGGCTCACTGCTCTGGTAAACCTGCCTCAGATGAAGCACCTGTCAGCTGGGATATATATTAAGGCTCATTTTAGGGGGATATACTGTACATTACTAAGATCAACACAATTAAATCTAAAATCAAAACCATAGAAATGCAACTTGAGACATATGTAAAGGCAGAATGAGGGGTCACATCTAATCCCATCCCATCCATGCATAAATTTCTGCAAAAAGCACAAGACGAATACCACCAGTTCTTACATGCCAAATCCGAAAAATATATTTATTTTTGAAATGTAAAAATTTTGAACAAGGAGGGAAGACAGGGAAAATGCTGGCCCATCTGGCCTAATTTGAAACTTCTCATTTAATGATCCCATCAATTATAGATCAAACAGGGTCCCTAGTGGACAATCCTAAGGATATAAGTGCAACCTTTGGGAAGTTTTATGAAAATCTCTACCATAACATATCCAACTGGGTAAGGGTACCTATGAGGGCCATTGGGTGCTTTCATAGGGGGAAATCACCTGGTAACGATGGACTGCCCATAAAAATATACAAAACCTTTGCAGAAACTCTTAAACAAACCTGGGAAAACCCCACTGGAATGTGGATCATATAGTCCCACTTCTCTCTTAAACTGTGACATAACAATTTTAGCAAAAGTTCTGGCCAGGATGCTGATACAAGTCATAGAGACCCTCATAAACCCTGATCAAACAGAATTCATGCCACACAGAAGTATGACAGTGAACCTCAGAAGGCTGCACACTATAACCTAGTCATGAATCACAACAATAAAGGGATGAGGGCCTTAGCAACATTAGATATAAACAGGACCCTCAACACTGTTGAAATTGGCACTTTTTATGACAGGTGATGTTGAGGATGGGATTTGGCCCGAAATTCCTGGCACTCATCCAACTACTCACTGCCAAAATAAGGGGTGACCCAGTAGTAGTAGTAGTAGTCGTTGGCTGGAAAATGGGGCAATTCAGGAAAAAATGCAGCTATATTCTGACAATTCCCTAGTTTACTTGGCAGACTGCAGCTCCTCACTTGATAAACCAGACCATATACTACAAAAATTTGGTGACCACTCTGTTCTGAGAGTGAACCTCTCTAAATCCACTCAGTTTTTAGTGGATAAACCAATAGCCCCTGTAAATAATAAACATGAGTTGATAATGGTGTCAGATTTCATGTACCTGGCTGTTAAAGTGGCCTTGCCACTCTGCTCCTACTGGGATACTAACATTCATCCCCTTTTGGGATTGCAGTCACTATTATTGAGCGCTCACCTCAAAAAACAAAACATGAACATTATACATTTTCATTAAGATCTGGCATACCTGAGACACCAAAAAAGAAACTCACTCTGCATACCGTACTCAGCACTTTCCTGAGACACCTTATGATATACAAGATGTGTTGTCGGCACTCAGGGTGTTCTATGCAGATCTTTAGTAACCTTAAATGAAAAAAATGAAAAAGTAAAAAAACAACAACTCATTATTGAGTTAAAAACATCAGATACATAACATGTAACATCAATGTATGTGTATATAGGACTGCCACAATTATCTAGAAAATAAATCAGGCCGTAGTGTATTCTCTATTCAGACCACAGGGCCAAATTGTGTCCAAATTATGTATCCACATAATATCCAATTTCTTAAGCATTAGAACTATTTTCTCCTTTTCTAGGTATAACCACAGAATCAATCAACTGAAACTTGAGTTGACTAATAGAATTTTGTGTCGCATGAATATGTGCCAGAACAGGTAGTGCGGTTAGTTTCCCTTCTGGCGTTCTCTCCCGCCTCTCTTTACTGCAGATGATATTGAGACCCCTAAGGCTAAGACCTGGAGAACAATGCCCCCACTCCTCCAACAAAGCCACAAAATATGGTCGCACTAGTAGGTAGCTTGTGGCCACCATGCCAAACATCCAGATACACCTATCTGGGGCAACCGATCGTTGAATTTGAGCAAATTGAGAGCGGGGATGAAGCTAGTATACCATCTGATAAGAGTCGGGTCCCTTAAACACTTTGATGCACTCCAGAGGGAATTTGGTATCCTAGGTACTCAGTTGCTTATGTACATGCAAGCGCAACATGTCAACTCAACCAATGCCTTTAAGGTGGGGAAATCACCCTTTGTAGGATACTGGAACTGCAAGATAACCAACTCTTGATATCCAATATCTATGGGGTGCTAACATTCTGTAAATATGAAAAAGCAAATGCAGGACTCTTGGCGGCCAGGCAATTCCAGCACTAACAGAGAATCAATGGTTGGATGCCCTTAAGGCACCAAGATTCACGTCCCCCAAAGCTGGTCAAAAAATTATACAGAAGTATTTAATTCACAGAAGTTATGCGCACCCGCCCATACATCATGGGCCTGTGCAAGTGGGGCAGAAGAAGGCTGCGGGCAGGGAGAATGGATGCTAAAATTCAGCCCAAACACGCCCGTGGCCCAAAGAAGTACTGCAGGCTTCAGGCCAGCCCAAACATCACTACTACAAGTTATGGTAATGTACCCATCTTCAGCAGTTTCTACAGTGATTATTGTCCGCCATCTCCAGCCCATGAAATGTCAATATTCTGGGCCTACGATGATTTTTAGTTTAACAAACGTCTGTAGGTGCATAACTCAGGAAAAAAGCTGCCCCCCCCTCCCTGTCTGACCAATTTTGGGTAGAACAAATGAAAACATATCTACGTATATCTAAATCCTTTACACCAAACAGGAAACCTCCAAGAAACTTAGTTACAAGCAGAGAGAACATACAAGCAACTGTATGTTAATCAATCAATAAAGGTTATGACGTTAAAAAAATGATAACCATAGTTACATAGTTAGATCGGGTTGAAAAAAGGCCAAAGTCCATCAAGTTCAACCCCTCCAAATGAAAACCCAGCATCCATAAACACATACCCCTCCATACTTTCATATAAATGATATACTGTATACCCATATCTATTTTAACTATAGAGTTTAGTATCACTATAGCCTTGGATATTATGCTTGTTCAGTAAATCATCCAAGTCACTTATAAAGGCATTAACAGAATCAGCCCTCACAACATCATCCAGCAGTACATTCCACAACCTCATTGCCCTCACTGTGAAGAACCACATACACTGCTTCAAATGAAAGTTATTTTCTTCTAGTCTAAAGGGGTGGCCTCAGGTACAGTGATCCTCTTTATGGGTAAAAAGGTCCCCTGCTATTTGTCTATAATGTCCTCTAATGTACTTGTAAAGTGTAATCATGTCCCCTCTCAAGCGTCTTTTTCCAGAGAATACAACCCCAACCTTGACAACTACCCTCATTATTTAAGTCTTCCATCCCTCTAACCAGTTTAGTTGCACGTCTCTACACTTATATCCCTCTTAAGGATTGGACTTTATTGTGTTTATACTTTGCTGGCTGCTTCACAGTTTGTAAGAAACGTTGCTGGTTCTGGCTCAGCCCTCTTGAGCCCCAAGAAGGTCTTTTTGTCTTGTGTCTACATGCTCAAACACAGATGGCTTGTTACAAAAATAGGTTTTAAAGGAGAACTAAAACTTAGGTAGGTTAAGTAGGTTAAAAATGTTGTTCATTATGTGTTGTGCTTCTATACCTATTCAAGGCAACCACAGCCCTTTAGCACTAAAGATCTTTGCCTCCAAAGATGCTACCATTAATTCCCCGTCTTCTTTTCTGATAAACCACTGTACATGCTCTGTGCTGCTGTCACACTGATCTTAGACAATTTACTGCATATAAAAAAAACAAATGTCACACTATAAGGTTGTTTAGTAAATAATTTTGATTATTCATACAGCACAATTAGAGGCCCATTTATCAACAGTCTCACATTAGTGGTTTTAGAGTTTTTTGAAACCACAAATAAACACATTTTTTCTAAAACCACGAATGTCATGAAAATTATTAAAAGATCTGAATATAAAAAGCACAAATGAACAAAAAAAACACTGAACCATACGTTAAAAAATTAAAAAAAAACTCAAAACCCCTTTTCAGGCAATATTAGCAAAAAAAATCTGTAAAATCTTTAAAGGTCTTAATTGGTTAAAAAAATGGGCGGATAGGATCAGCCCACCTCCTATTGATAACGTTTACTTGGCAAGTTTTTGTATTCGAGTTTTCCTTGTTTTTACACTTTATTTCACTTTATTTTTCACTTAATACATCTCAAATTTTTAGAGTTTTGGAAAAATAGAAAAAGAAGATACATTTTTCGAGATTCGTGAAAAAAAAATAGACATTTAAATGTTAGTAAATATGGCCTTTAGCATAATAATTGAAAAATGTTGCTCTTTAGACTCCCTGCTAAGGGTGCCCATTTTTAGTTTTACTTTTAGCTGTAGGAAGTGTAGGGCAGCCTTTGCTATAGCATTCTGTTTGATCTATTTAGTGAAACAGCAATGGCAGGCGAAGTCCCAGCATGGAGGCCTGTAAATTAGTGACAAACTCCATTAGAATCTGGTTAGTGCTGTGCCAATGTTTTCTTACTCTTCTTACTGTTTCCCTTCTGGTATTGTTGCTATCACTATTCTTGTTATAAAACCTGTAAGCTTTAAATTATATGTAATGTCCAGATGCACCTTGTTATAGAGGAATATAGCATGTGTACACCAGGGGAACCATGCCAAGATTACTGTAATCCTTTAATCCTATATCGTTAAATACTGATAGATCTCCAACCTCCAGTGTTGCAAAATTATCAGTGATAGAGCTAGTCAATCTACTGTGTAAACAATACTTGTTATCTCATCAATCTCATATAGTGCAGAGTTGCTTAGCTATGAAGGGAAATGTTCCACTGAGCAAGCAAATATAAAGCTCACAATGATATACTGTATGCATTGTTTATTAATTATATAACATCAGCTACCAGATGAACTGAGAGATATCCTTTTGTCAAATTGATTTCCCTGATAGGACTAGGACAACCTTTGTAAGTTCAGCATCTTGGATGAAATTCTCTGTGGTTAAATTGACATGGAATTCATAGCACTAAGCTCGGTAGAAATAATTTGCTACATAACCTGTTTATTGGCATCATTTGTTTAACGCTACTTGCAAGTGTGATTTTTGGGGGGCATTCTGCTTTTCAACAGTTTTTTCAGGAGGCCCTGAAGTGATATCAATTAAAATAATGTGTACATACTATCTGTGTATGCAGAAAACCAGTCATGGGCCCTGTTATAAGCCATTTGAAATTGCATTACCAAATTGGTATTAACACAATAGCAGAGCTATAAGATTTAATCAAATTAGTAACATAGTTATATAGTTAAGTTGGGTTGATAAAGTACATGACGTTAAACCCCTCCAAACAGGGTCGGACAGGGCTGGCGGTGGGCCCCGGACCTCACGCGTCCCTGCCCAGGTCCTCTCCGATGATCTGCCGAGCCCCAAGAAAAAAGTGTACGCCGCGGCATGGTACGATGCCGGCGTTCGTGCATGCGCGCTGGCATTTGTGCTTGCACGGTGCATGCATGTTTAGTTGCACATCTTTGCACTCTCTCCAGCTCATTAAAGGGATACTGTCATGGGAAAAACATTTTTTTTCAAAATGAATCAGTTAATAATGCTGCTCCAGCAGAATTATGCACTGAAATCCATTTCTCAAAAGAGTAAACAGATTTTTTTATATTCAATTTTGAAATCTGAAATGGGGCTAGACATATTGTCAATTTCCCAGCTGCCCCAAGTCATGTGACTTGTGCACTGATAAACTTCAATCACTCTTTACTGCTGTACTGCAAATTGGAGTGATATCACCCCCTCCCTTTTTCCCCCCCAGCAGCCAAACAAAAGAACAATGGGAAGGAAACCAGATAGCAGCTCCCTAACACAAGATAACAGCTGCCTGGTAGATCTAAGAACAACACTCAATAGTAAAAACCCATGTCCCACTGAGACACATAAGTTAGCTGGTACAGCCGAATCATTTATAAGGTACAAGGAGGCCAATAAATCATGCAAAGAAGCTATAAGGCAAGCTAAAATTGCTATAGAAAAGGATATTGCAGCAAGCAGTAAAAAAAATCCAAAATTATTTTTTAAATATGTTAATAGTAAAAAAATGAAGCAGGAAGGGGTGGGTCCCTTACTATCAGAGGGGGGTCAGCTGGTTGATGAAAACAAATTAAAAGCGCAGATTCTGAATTCATATTTTTCATCTGTCTACACAAATGAGGAATCAGTAAGTGAAGGTTTCCTTCTTAACAGTCCCAATTCTATTAATACAACTAATGGTGCATGGTTCACACATGATGAAATTCAAAAGAGACTAGAACATGTTAAGATTAAGAAAGGTACAGGGCCAGATGGTATTCATCCCAGGGTAATTAGCGAGCTTAGCTCTGTGATTGCCAAACCTCTTTACTTAATTTTTCAGGATTCATTGAGATCTGGCATAGTGCCGAGAGACTGGCGAATTGCTAATGTGGTGCCTCTATTCAAAAAAGGATCCCGTTCTCAGCCTCAAAACTATAGGCCAGTTAGTCTGACGTCAGTGGTAGGAAAGCTTTTCGAAGGGTTAATAAAGGATAAGATACTGGACTTCATAGCAAATCATAATACTATGAGTTTGTGCCAGCATGGTTTTATGCGTAATAGATCTTGCCAGACTAACTTAATTTCTTTTTATGAGAATGTAAGTAGACACCTAGATTCTGGGATGGCAGTGGATGTGATTTATTTAGATTTTGCTAAAGCATTTGATACAGTGCCACACAAAAGGTTACTGGTTAAATTAAGGAATGTTGGCCTGGAACATAGTATTTGTACCTGGATAGAGAACTGGCTAAAAGATAGACTACAAAGAGTGGTGGTAAATGGAACATTTTCTAATTGGACCAGTGTTGTTAGTGGAGTACCGCAGGGCTCTGTACTAGGTCCCTTGCTTTTCAACTTGTTTATTAATGACCTGGAGGTGGGCACTGAAAGTACTGTTTCTATTTTTGCAGATGATACTAAATTGTGCAGAACTATAGGTTCCATGCAGGATGCTGCCACTTTGCAGAGTGATTTGTCTAACCTGGAAAACTGGGCAGAAAACTGGAAAATGAGGTTCAATGTTGATAAATGCAAGGTTATGCACTTTGGCAAAAATAATATAAATGCAAGTTATACACTAAATGGCAGTGTGTTGGGAGTTTCCTTAAATGAGAAGGATCTAGGGGTCTTTGTAGATAACACATTGTCTAATTCTGGGCAGCGTCATTCTGTGGCTACTAAAGCAAATAAAGTTCTGTCTTGCATAAAAAAGGGCATTAACTCAAGGGATGAAAACATAATTATGCCTCTTTATAGGTCCCTGGTAAGGCCTCATCTGGAGTATGCAGGGCAGTTTTGGACTCCAGTCCTTAAGAGGGATATAAATGAGCTGGAGAGAGTGCAGAGACGTGCAACTAAATTGGTTAGAGGGATGGAAGACTTAAATTATGAGGGTAGACTGTCAAGGTTGGGGTTGTTTTCTTTGGAAAAAAGGCGCTTGCGAGGGGACATGATTACACTTTACAAGTACATTAAAGGACATTATAGACAAATGGCAGGGGACCTTTTTACCCATAAAGCGGATCACTGTACCAGAGGCCACCCCTTTAGACTAGAAGAAAAGAACTTTGAAGCAACGTAGGGGGTTCTTTACAGTGAGTTCAGTGGGGTTGTGGAATGCACTGCCGGGTGATGTTGTGATGACTGATTCAGTTAATGCCTTTAAGAATAGCTTGGATAATTTTTTGGACAGACATAATATCAAAGGCTATTGTGATACTAAGCTCTATAGTTAGTATGGGTATATAGAATTTAATTAAAAGTAGAGAGGGGTGTATGTATGGATGCTGAGTTTTCATTTGGAGGGGTTGAACTTGATGGACTTTGTCTTTTTTCAACCCAATTTAACTATGTAACTATGTAACATGACCAGGGGCAGCTGGGAAATTGACAAAATGTCTTAGCCCCATGTCAGATTTCAAAATTGAATATAAAAAAATCTGTGTGCTCTTTTGAGAAATGGATTTCAGTGCAGAATTCTGCTGGAGTAGCACTATTGACTGATTCATTTTGAATTTTTTTTTTACCCCTGACAGTATCCCTTTAATATCCTTCTTAAGGACTGGAGCCCAAAACGTCACTGCATACTCCAGGTGAGGCTTTACCAGGGACAAAGAGGCGAAATTATGTTTTTATCTTTTGAGTTAATGCCCTTTTTTATGGAAGACAATACATTATTTCTACCAAAGTGCATTTGTCATCATCGAACCTCATTTTCCAGTTTGCTACCCAATTCAATTAAATATCTCTGCAATATGGTAACATCCACATGGAACTTATAGTATAATTTAGGATCATCAGCAAAATTAGAAAAAGTACTTTCAATGCCCATCTCCAGGTCAATAAAAAACAAATTAAATAGCAAAGGACCAAGTACAGAGCCCAGTAGCACTCCAATAACAACACTGAAAGTGCAGAATGTAGAGCTGCTCAGTAAAAAATGAAATAACTAAAAAAACACAAATAATAAAAAATTAAAAGCAATTGCAAATTGTCTCAGAATATCACTTTCTACATCATATTAAAACTCACTTTCCTCGTGAGGCAACTTTGGGCGACTTCGGAAAACAAATCGCCGCGTTTGATTAGCGCCGGCGATTTTTCATTTTAGCCAGCACAGAGTGAGGGGAGGCGTTTGGGGACATTGGTCGCCGCAAAGTCGAGGCGATTAGTCGCCAGGCATCTAACTCTCCCCGAATCACCCAGTGTGCCCTTACCCTAAAGGTGAACAACCCCTTTAACTAAGCTAAATTACACAGGAGATTTTGTAGGATGGTGTTTGATCTTTCCGTAATCTGGATCCCCATACCTTAAGTCTGCTAGAAAATAATGTGAACACTAAATAAACCCAACAAGCTGCTTTTGCTTCCCATAAGGATTAATTGTAACTTAGTTGTGATCAAGTATAGTACTGTTTAATTATCACAGAGAAAAAGAAATTAACTTTTAAAAATTTGGTTTATTTGGATATAATGTAGTCTACGGGAGACTGTCTTTCCGTAATATGGAATTTTCTGGATAACAGGTTTCTTGATAACGGATCATGAAAAGTCTCTGAGAAAAAGCTTATTTTATTTAGAAATGAGCTTTTTAAAAAGTTACCTTTTGTTAGCCTTGAAAAAATTCTATTTTTTGTGTGCAGACGTTGTACTTGTTCTTTACATGCTGTCAGCTGAAAATGATTTGGTTGTTTTATATGATTTAGTAAATACATACCGAAACACATGAGACCAATAAAGTAGAATGTTACTGTAATGCTATAAACTGATAAATAATATGGATGTTAAATAATATGGATTGCTAATTTACCAGTCCCCTACATTACTTGTTTTCAAGAAAAAAAAGAAAAAAAGAAGAAAAAGAAAGAAAAAATGTTAGTTACATTTTTGGCTAACTAACTATATTAGAAACATTTTTTTTTTTGCACAGCCTATCTATTTACCCAGTTTTTATTTTCACACTGAACTATTCCTTTAAGCGCCTTCCCTCCGACGATCTCCCCTCCCTCCTCCCCTCACCTACTGCACATGCACGCACAAAGTCTTGATCGGGTGCACGCGCCTGGCCACTCCATACAAAGTCAGGTCTTTATTCTGTTACAAAATTTTATTGGTATATGTGACTGAAATCATTTACATGTGGTGTAACTTTGTCCAACACCTCTAGCTAAATAGCAATTGACTGGCAAACCTGTAAGATAAATATTAACATTAGCTGAACAAATTATCCAAATTAAAATCAGTTTTAATGCTAGCTAAAATAAAATGACATGACGCGTCTAAAATCCAAGTCTCCAAATAATTAACAGATAGAGATTTTTTAGCACATGTAACTCTCTGAAGTAAACATAGTCAAATATATTTAATTAATTCATTGATTGTGTTAAGGATGTGCGCAAATGACATTTGTTTGTAGCGTTTCATTGCTCTGTAAAATTAATGGCGGCAAACTGTTTAATTAACAGGGCCCCCTTATATAACATGTAAAATCCAGCAGCAGAGCTACAGATGAAGCCACTTGGATTTGTGAGTTAAATGCGTCATGACTCAGGGGTAATTGAAGAAACTGTGTTATCTTAAGTCATCTTAACTCATTTAATGCATTTAACCTTTTCATTAGCATACCAAAGCTCCATTGTACACAATGGTGAATGCTTTAATTAGATGGGATGTTGTGACGCAGTTTTCTGTGTTAAATGAGATAAATGGGATATCTGTGTTTAGTTATTCTGTGTCAAACAGACAAACCAAAGTGGCTGCATCTGTACTGTACATAATTTTCTTCATGCCTTACCAGACCAATAATTGTTAGAATGCGCTTAAAAACCTGAAGCCTCTGGACTTTATTGTATTATATTAAAGCTGCAAGTTAAAAAACAAATACAATAAAACTTTACTAATGCTTTTGGGTCCAATTTTAAAACTACAGTACAGTTTATACCAGCTGCCAATCCTTTTAAAATCATTCATAAAAACGATTTCTAAGAGAAAAAAAAGAGATTTAGGATTAAAAAAAAGATTCTCTATGTAAATGTAACACATTTTTGAAGATAGAGTGCCTTCCTCTCTGTATGACCTACAGATGTAGATCCTCAGACTTGACTGGCAAAGTCACAACTATATTATAGATACTTGGGCTTGCACACTCAAGAATAATTGAAATATTCACACAATGGTATTTGTAAAAATAATTCTTTATATGTAATATATTGTCACTGCATACAAAATTATTCTCTACAATCAGTGTAAATCAAGCATTTTAACATATAATTTAATATCAATAGCATCGCTGACTACTGGGTATGTGATGTCGCATCCGCATGCATCACTTCCACGGATGCGCGCAACTTGAGAGGTTGATGTTCGGTTTACTAAGGTATTTATGCTATTAGCAATCGGTAACACACCAAAATTCCCCTTGATAAAGACATTGACGCTGTAACGTCGGGGTAATTCTCATTCTCTGACAAGGGTCACTTGTACTGCTTGGCATTCGAGCTACAATTTGGTGGTATGTAATTTAAAAATATTAAATAATATGTAAAAATACTTGATTTACACTAAGGGGCAGATTTTTGAAAGTTTTTTTTTTTGTTGGCTGAATAGGTCAGTTTTCGATTGAATAGGTCCGTTTTCAAACGAATTCGAATCATACGAATTAAAGTAATAGCGCATTCTAATCGTACGATTCAAATGGCAAATGGTCGAATCAAATTTTTAAAGAGACAGTACATGATAATTTTTTGAAATTCGAATTTTCTAATTTTTTTCATATCCAAATCGAATTTGTACTATTCCCTATTTGAAGTACATAAAAAAATAGCTCGAAATTCAGTTTTTTTTAATTAGAATTTTTATTTCGACCTTTGATAAATATGCCCTAATTGTAGAGAATACTTTTGTATGCATTAACAATATATTACATATAAAGAATTATTTTTACAAATACCACTGTGTGAATATTCAGATTATTTTTGAGTATTTTTTTGAGTATTTTCCACAATACTGCTGGTGTCTATTTCTTCTCTCTCTTTATACAATTCTAGTGTAAAAGAGCAATTTGACTGCAATCCAAAATTATATCAATGTGGGCGTATTAAAATCAGTGATTGACTAATACAGATGGTGAGGTATAACACTGCTGAATACCCTTTTCTATGAGATTTTAAATATTATATGCTGCTAAATTCATTAGATGAACTATATTCCAGGTTTTACAGCTCAACTTTTGGCATGCATATTCCATGTTTCCATGTGGTTCTACATTCTTTGATCTTACAAACTTCAGAGCAGCTTAATGTAATACAAATTCTTAATAATTCAAATGATTTTTAAAATTTAAATTCCCAGGATTTAAATAAATAGATTAATAGCAGTGTTTAACAGTGCTAAAACTAAGTTGTATTTTAATGGAATGGCTCGTATAGTGTTGGCAATGATGGTTGCAATGATTTTGAAAATGCTCTGGTGGGATAAATGACTGGCAAGTGCCCATGGAAGATCTTGCAAATATCTAATACGTATCCATGTGCAGGAGACTATCTGATGATCCTGGTATAGCTATGGTACATAGTCAAGTTCTCTAGAAAGTAAAAAAATATATCCTTTATCCACTGTTAATATTGCATTGCTAAACTGAACACCAAAAGGACATAAAATTAGTTGTGTAGTTATGCGCCTGCCTTTTAGGATTTCCTCTTCCCTTTTTAGAGTTACAGATGAGCTATCCATGCTACAGTGCACTGATACAGTGTAACATCCCTGTCTGATTCTTAATTAATAATCCAGACATATCTATGACTAAGTATTTGGTGAACAATATAGGATTGCTCTCAAGAATACATATCACATATTATGCACTCCAGAAGATTGGGCATACCAAATCTGTTTGCCAGAATTTAGTGCAGAAGCATCTACTAATTAACCTTACTAGAGAATAGCAGATACTAGAACAAGATACTCTACCTATACTTCCTTTCACACTCTGACATAGGGTCACACTCTTGCTGCTCATATCACTACACTTATGTAAACACTACACTACTACACTCCACTCTTGTTGCTTCTTACAAACTGGTAAGTTACTGTAACTAATGGCAAAACGGCAGTATAAACTTTCTCTTAAAAATAGTATCTCTTGATATTGAATATAATATAATAATAATATAGTTTTTTAAGTTGGATGCTCCCTTGCATGAGGGGAAAACGATGTCTTGAAACTGATAAAAAATAGTACAGGTATGGGACATTAATAAATCTCAATACAATTGTTTTGTCTCCAAAAATGATTAATTATATCTAAGTTGGGATCAAGTACAAAGTGATGCTTTATTATTACAGAGAAAAAGGAAATTATTTGATTAAAATGAAGTCTAAGGGAGATGTCCTTTCCGTAATTTGGAGCTTTCTGGATAACTGGTTTCAGGATAACAGATCCCACACCTGTAATCATGAAAAGTGTTATCCGTTTTAAATGCATGGGATGAGCAAATGTTTTCACTTGATACAAATATGCAGATTTTTCAGCAAAGGCTTATCACTTCATTCCAGTCAAATGGTTGAAGTTGAAGAAATAAATGTTATTTTGTACATACAAAAATAGGACAAAGGACAACAACATGATAAAATTGTATAACAGAAAGTTGTAAAATTATCAGGGATGAAGGCGACCTAATGGTTACATGTTTTCAAGATACCTGTACAATAATACTAAAAGATAGTTAAGAAATTAGTTGAAAGGTTTTTTTAATAGTATGGTAATAATGTCATTAAATATTCCCCACCCAAACATCAACATCACTTGTTTTGTTTGCCTTTACTATACCCATGAGAAAAAAAATCTGCTTAGGTAATTAATATTTTATTAGAGTTCAACGTAAAAGGCAAAAAATTAGGTGAAACTGGATATCAAGACACCACATATGTTCTGATAAGAAATACCTGTGACTGAGGTGCCATTCATTTTTAGTATTACTATTTCAGAATGTCTTTACTATGAAAATGCAATGCAGAAGACAAACTGACTGCTTATTTGCAGGACATTGTTTGTCCTATCATTATGGTGGATTATGGCAAGGGCATTCAACATGCACACTGCTGGTGGGAGATTTTAATATTTTAAGACATAAAATCATTAATTTTGTATAAAGTCAGGAGCTAAAGGGAAATTGTCAACAGAGAAATCATATAACAGTGTCTTTCTAAAAGAAACTACTGGGCATTTGCTTTTCCATCCTGTCAATTTAGTTCATCATCAACTGCCTTAGAGTCTGCAGTGATGGAGCACTGGGAGTTTGTAAGAGCTTTAAGAGAGGCTGTAAAATATAACCCAGAGTCAAACGAATGCCACAGCTAATACCCTACAATAACAGACACAAGTATTTAAGATCTCTTCATTTCACTTCAAATTTCATTGAAATTTATCAATCAGCCCTATAGTGGAATATGTAGAAGGTTTGTAGTCAGGTATAGGACCCAAACCTGGCATAGTCCTTATATTAAGGAAAAAGGAGTGGAATTAATGTAATAGTCATCTTTATTTAAAAAAACATGCTTTTCACATTAGTAATGATGATTTAATTAAGGTGTATATTTTACAATAGACAATTGGCCTTTCCAACCAAATCATGCCTGTTTTGTGCTGTGTATGCGACATCAGTTGGGGAACTGAAATAAAACATGGCTATGATTAAATGTGCAGTCCTATTTATTTGCAATAGTCTACTTGCTTTTTGACTTTTGGTTTACTCTTTGAAGCTCTAAATGACCCCAGAGTGCAAACACTCAATAAGTCAGCCATTACATGCCCCGTGGTTCGATGCCAGTAAAAAAAACAGCATAGAACTAGTTGTATAATAAATTAGCAGCTGAATATAAGTGTATTTCCACCCTTCATTTCCCAATTTGTACTTCAATGAAATAAAAAAATTGAAATACTAACATGTCAGTATAGGTTTGCACATTATTGTATTTAAATAATGAAAATAACACACACTATTTTATAGTACGAATATGTAATAAAGTTGGTGTAGAAAAGAAATGTTCCTGATTCTTGTGCTGAAGGTTTAGCTATATACATATGCACAAAAAGAAGCACACGTAGATTGTAGCTGGTACTGCTGCATCAAATGTTATTAATGTCACAGCTTCCAGATAATGGCCTAAGGAAGAAAAAATTAACTGCCAAAATAGTGGCCATCCATTTGCTTTCCAGCCATGGGGCAGCTGTGAGGCCCATGTCTAGCTCTGGAGCCGTGTACTCAAAGCCCTTAAGGGCTCTTACTAACGAGCGGTTGAAGCTGCGCTCCCCTGCGTTCCGTTTTTCTGCGTTCAGCCGCAGGGGAGCGCAGGAATAGATGCATTTAGCTTTTTTCAATGGGGCTGTACTCACACAGGCGCGTGTAGGCGCTGAACGCAGGTTGAGAAGCAACATGCTGCATTTTTCCTGCGTTCTGCGCCTTCACGCGCCTGTGTGAGTACAGCCCCATTGAAAAAAGCTAATTGTGTCTATTCCTGCGCTCCCCTGTGGCTGAACGCAGAAAAACGGAACGCAGGGGAGCACAGCTTCAACCGCTCTTCAGTAAGAGCCTTAAAGGCTTAGATTAGCTGTGCTGGGAGATCTTTTCATCAGCTGGTGTTAATTCTGGGGCTTGAGTGTTTTTTCTTGTTCTGAAAATGACACTGTAAACTGTACTTGCCTGCAAGTGCCCCCAAGTCCATATCATATAGAACAAGAAATAATACATGTAAAATCACAGGGAATAAATTATGAAACATGCTAATACAAGCAACTACAAAAGCAAAAAGGTAGCTATCCAAAAATGAAGGGGTTAGCCTATTTATCAGCAGAAAGTAATAACCAACATCATGTCTGTTAGTCTGTCTGTTAGTATAGGTATTATTTTACAGGTCTACCTTGATAAGGGCTTAAAAGCTTCCATGCTTGTCGAACTCCTGAGTAAAGTGTAAATGAACGTGTATTTACAACTTGATAAAACATTTGTATAAAGCATTTTAGGAAGGTTTTTTGATTTATTAGTGATGGTACCTGCATGAGAACATAACTCTTTCAGCAAACTTAAATTTAAACTATCACAGCATGCTAAAGAAATATAAAAATGGTATACAGCATGTTCATAAATTATGAGTTATATGTGATTAAATTACACTGTAAACTAAGAAAAAGTAGAATATGGTAGAAACATATCACTCAGCAGATGATTAAAATACCTGCTCTTACCCTTCATCATCCATCATCAACTTCCAAATGCAAAAAAGTGTAATTTATAAATGATTACTACTATACATATTGCAAGCTAAAGTACAAAGTGCAAAATTACATGCTAAATCGCAACTGCTTTCGTTTTGTCTGCTTTTTGATTTGAAGAAATCATCTTCATCATGCCGAGTGATATCATCATTTAGCCCCTCAGTTTTACCCTCCTTATTATTTGTAGGGACATTGGTGGTTTGAAAAGTCTCAGTCTCTGTTCTGGGAGAATCTGTTATATTAAACACAAATGAAACATCACTGTTCTAAAAGAAGCATCATCAACACTACTACGAATAGCAGGGAAGTGATAAAAGCTTGAAAAAGGCACCCTAGATACATATATAAAAAATAGGTAGTAAAAAGTACTAACTAGTGCTACCTAAAGTTTTAGGTAGGAGAAATTATACAACCACAAATTTGCATTGTATCATAGTGGTTTTACTATATATCCTTTGAGTATTCTAAAATTACATAATAATTTGAATATTTTGCAGCCAGATATTTTGGTGTTCAGTATATTCAGCCCATGACCTATTTCACACCCAAAAATATTTGCATTAGTCCTCAGTAATGGTACCCTAAATTATGGAAACACATGGAAAACCCAAGGTGGCAAGGATTTCATATAATAGATCCAATACTTTTTTTTTTAAATAAATACATACTGATCATTATAGGAATATTAATTATGGTATTCATATATGATAAAATGATAAATGCATATATAAATTATAAATAAATAAAAAATACATTATAAATAAATTATGTCAATCATTCAAATTTTAAATGATTTCCTTAAAGTGGACTCTATGTGATATGGCCTTTAGAGCTTCCTGAATACGTTTCATAATACTGGATCCCATTCCTTTATGTTGAAAAATAAAAAATAAGGGAATTAATAATAAAAGCATGTTTCTGACCTCCATCCATTTGAAAAAGCTACATTTTTCTTTCTCTAATTTTAGCAGTTTTTTTCTGAATTCCATTTAGGCTTTGTTTTATAGACTATTAATAACACATTAAACCATAAAAACTGGAGTAGATCCTGGAAAAAAGTCTAATGGAGAAATTAATTTCCTTTTCATAAAATTCCTGGCCCTTGCACTTGATGGATTTGTGGGATTTATTTAAGCATTTACATCTGCCTGAAGGAAAAAGACAACACACTGCATATATATTTATAAAATATTCATGGTAAATTCTAGGGTCATCATTATCAGTATAATGCAAGTCATAACATTTACCTTCTCCTTGTGACATTTTAACAGCAATTCATGTAGAGCTCTAAATCAAATATCTTTAATTACAAAATAATTTAAATTAACATTATTGATAAAAACAGCTTTTATCAAGCTAATACAGCTAAACATTATATTTTAAAATTATGACATACTGTCAATGAATCTATTTTTTTTAACTTATTTACTGAAATATATACAAACGTAACTAATATGTGCATATTGTGAAGTTTTGGTTTCATTGTAAATGCAGGCCACTCCAAACTTTTTTTTGTAAATTCATTATCTATTTTTCAACTTTATGGGATGGGACTTACAGAAAGAAAGGCTGGGTAGGGTGGGGGGGAATGCATATGTAAATACTGTTTCTCAATATACCATTTATTTTGCATTTCAAACATGTATCGATCCTGAATGTCCCCTTGCTCATGGGGTTAATTGATTACATCAAACCAAGGGATTGGGGAAAATAATGAAAGTGTAGCTCCCACGTGAAGCTCCAACTCTCACCAATTCACTTGCTGCTATGTTCTGTGGACCTTCAATAACAAGTCTAGGCCCCACAATAAATCAGAATATATAATTCCATCAATGTACTGCAAATTAGAATCTGAAGGCAAATTTCGGATTAATGCCTATGTTAGTCGGCCATTATATGCATGGCCGGAACTAGGGATAGGCAGAGTGAGTGCCTACTCGTGCTGATGTGCATGTGCGTGCCTACATATGGTTGTGCGCATGTGCAAGCCTACTCACTTGCGAGTGCCTTCACACGCTTCTCCTTGAATGAAATTGATCACTCAGAGATGAGTGCAGGCATACACTAATATTTCACATTTAGCACTCACAAAACATAAATGGGGAATGTACTAAAAGTTGGTAAAGGAAAAACTATTTATAATGCGAAAATGTATGCCTTTGTGCAAACAAAATTTCCTTTATGCATATTAAGGGGACAATTTTCTTAGCTCGAGTGAAGGAATAGAGGAAAAAAATGTTGAATTTCGAATGTTTTTTTTGGCTACCTCAACCATCGAATGGGCTACTTCGACCTTCAACTTCAACCTTTGACTTCGAATTGAACGATTTGAACTAAAAATTGTTCGAGTATTCGACCATTCCATAGTCGAAGTACTGTCTCTTTAAGAAAAAACTTCGACCCCCTAGTTCGCCGCCTAAAAGCTACCGAAGTCAATGTTAGCCTATGGAGAAGGCCCCATAGGCTTTGCTAGCTTTTTTTGGTCGAACAAAAATCGATCGATCGATGGATTAAAATCCTTTGAATCGTTCGATCAACCGAATATCGATAAATCTTTCGACTTCAATATTCGAAGTCGAAGGATTTAACTTCGAAAGTCGAATATTGAGGGTTAATTTACCCTCGTTATTCGACCTTAAGTAAATTTGCCCCCATAAATACGTAGCTTTTGCAATCTGAGAAAGTATTTAGCGACCACTTCTGATAATAGAAGAAAGATTGTGAATTTTATTGCATGCGCCAGTGTGCAGTGTATGTAATAAAACTTCTTAATGAAAAAGTCCCTATGTTTGCGCCACAAATGTGTGAAATTTGCATAATGCAAATTGTTATTCTTATTTGTGCAAATTATTTTTCCCTTTGCAGCCTTTATTACATCCTATCTAAAAAATTCAAAAACACTTAAAAGTTAGAACAGGTTTGCGTATGTCATTTTATTTACATAATGACAATGATTTTTTTCAGTACAACTATGCAATGAAGTAGGATAAAACCATAAAAAAATTAAATCAAAGTTTAATTCCTTTATTTTAACACAGCACTGTAAAGACATACTAACATTGTATATATCATTCTCATAATTCAGTCATATAGTAGAAATGCATTACCTGGCAGATGGTATCTCAGTAACTCTTCTCCCATCTACTAATCCATTGATATCAACTTCCAATGCAAGTTTTAGAAGTTAGCTGCTACATGTAATGCAAGCAAAGCAAAAGTAGAAAATGCAAAATCACATGCTAAATTGGATTTTCAAAAATGGTATTTACAAAAGTACTTGCACACAAACACCTATTAACCATGTGTTGGTTCAGTCTGCTCTGATGAATGTTTCACTATTGCATGCAAAGTACAGGGTCAATGAACATTAGCAAGCCCTAAAATGTGCCTTGAGGAGGTTTTACTTCCAGCGCGTTACATCTACACATAATACCTAGTGAACAGCATACTTACATTGTAGATAAATATATATTTATAATTAAATGGTAGTAAAAAGCACTAACATGTAACCTAAATACATTGTACATCACCTTAGCATTAAAAGATGCTTTCCCTGGGTCATATACAGTTATTATACATAATACATTATAGATTATCTATTATAACAGAAAATGAAAAAGTCAGTTTATGATTAGTCATGAGTACATTTTTTCGCCAAGCATAGATTTGCAGCGACATTCCGCACTTCGCCATATACCTATTGCACCTTCAGCCCTAAAGAAATATGCGAGAGCGGCCCGTCACTTTGTGCCAGTACATGTTTATTGCTAACACCTTCAGCACACGCCACACAGGCAACATTATAGACCAAGTGGCAGGTCATTACACTTAAAATCTGGCGGGCCGTTATATTATTATTAATTTCATGCCGAGGCTGAGGGCCGGTGTAAATTTGAAAACGGGCAGCAATTAGCCCACAGGCCTGCCTTTGTAACATCAGTGTTTTAGTCCCTCTTTTCCTGCCAGGATTTCAAATGATGTAGAAAGAAAAGAACTGTTAAACAGCTGGATTTCAGCATAAAAAAATGGCATTTATTCATACTTTTTGAAGAAACAGGTAACTGTTTATAGTAGGGGTTTCTGTTTTATGTGGGCCTCTTTATCAAATTTTGGTTTGGAAGGTGGAGTTCTCCTTTAAAGTTTGAATGCTAAAAACTCCAAAAATTCCAGTTTTTTTTACTATAAAATCCAAATTTCTAGTGAAAAAAACCCTCCATTTTTTCGAGATTTATTATACCCAGAGAATGCAAAAAGTTAGAATAAGAAAATACTCCATTTTCAACCTGGCGAGGTCCTGTAGAAGTCATTGGTAGAGGTCCTATATTCAATTTGAAGATATTATGGTCTGCGCAGGATTTAGTATGATAATCCGAATATTTTGGGCTGTTTCGCTGATTTCATGGAAAAAAATTTTGTGGCGTCAAATCCGGAAAAAGTTTCAGTTTCAGTTTTCCTACAACTATCTTAAAACGTCATGTATTTTTTCATGGTTTTTAATGATAAAATGGATTCTAGTTTGGATAGACTTTTTCTATTTAAAACATAAAAAAATTCGGATTTTTATAAATAAACCCCCTAAATGAAATATTTGACTCTCCTCTCCCTGGCTCTCTGACTAGGCCATGATTTGGTAAGATTTAATGAGCAGTCAGAAGTGCTTGAAGATTTCATCTAAAAATCGTTGTTTACCAAATAAAATATAAACTGTTAAGCCATTAAAACTAATTAATGGCATATTTTATTTAGGGAAGTATATTAACATGTCAGCTACACTGGTTCTATCCCTGAGGAGTAAAGAAATATAGCACATATCTTTGTGGTATGGCAGGAGAATTATTTAACAATATACAGTATACAGAAGGCATTCCTATCTGCATCCCTGTTATGAATGTTCAGCCCTATTTTCATTTCCATATAATTAGATACATTTTTGATGTGTTGTAGATTTTTTTTTTGCTTTATATTTTGCTTAAACCACAGAGCAAGGAACTGATGTACTGTAACATTTGAAATGAACTAAATAGATTCTTCATCTGAACATCTCACTCTACCGTATGTTTCCAGTTTGTGTTCAGACCTAAATCAATGCTTTATAAATAGTTTTTTTTATATACATTGTATGGTTGAGTAGCAAAAGTAAGTTACTCAGCACAAATAAACCCAGCACTATTACTTTATAATAAAAACATAGTCAAATGACCTGAGGTTATCAAATATTATTAGGTGTCCAATAATATCCTCAGTGTAGCTGTCAGTTACCAGAGCTTAAAGACACAAACAGATGAGTGTGTGTGTAGGGAACAAGAGTATATAATTCTAATTAAATAAGATTGTCGCAACTAAAAAACCAGTGAGATATGCATGATAATTTAAAAAGCCCTGTAACATAATTTCCTATGGCAGACAAACCTCATTAGCACTTGATAATTTGTGATAACCCCTAATCTTGGTTTTTGTCTTAGCGCAAACTGAGCCTGTGACACTTCTAACCAAATCCAAGATAGTGAGCTCCTGTGTACAAGTTTGAAGGCCTGGATCTTTACTTTTATAGAGATGCTGAACCTTTAGGCTGGTGCATTAAGTTCAGTATATACATTTTTAGCATTTAGTTCCCCTTTAAAGGATCCCTGGGAGTGGCCCTTAGTTTTTAAAATGCCAAATTTCTATTTAGGATTACCCAATGGCACATACTATAAAATAGTATATTTTTATGAAAATAGTTTATTTACTTTAAGCAGGGTTTTACAGATGTGCTGTTTTCTGCAATATATTTTTATAGAGACCTACGTTGTTTGGGTGGAGGCGTTGCCTTTCCTTTCAAGAGAGACCATCACATGAAACTGTTGAGATTTAAACCAGTTTAAATAGATAAAGCTGAATTGTTGAATATAGACTATTCAAGTTAGTAGGGCTGTTGAAAGCAGAAAGGGTTGGAGGAGCAACACCCACTAAGGAATAATCATTGTAATCATCTATCTCACAAATTCATAGTCTGTAGGATCACTCCAGAAAACCCATTGTATAACTATGCAATTGCCAAAAAAGAAGAAAAACATTTGATTTGAGTCTGCTGAATTTAGAATACTGCAAAAATAGAATATCTGCAAAAGCCTGATTTATTCCTTAGATATTTATTTTGACATTTGTTATTCCAAAAAAACATTATTTTTGTGGTTAAGAACAATAATAGGGAAGCTGCAATAAAAGCAGATCAATGCAGTCACATGAGTATTTTTCAAACCTACAAATATTCAATTATTCCAAGAAAGTGACAGAAAATCATTATAGTTAGTTTCTCATAACGTATTTTCCAACTGCATGGCTACAGTTTGATTACCATTGGCACTGATGAGTATCTATACCACTATATTTGGCTCCATCCAATTGGCGTGAGCTACCACTCTGTAATACAGTATATGTTTCTGTCCCCTTTTCTACTTAATTTTTTTAACAACACGGTGCAACAGCTCACAGGTACTGTATCTGTGGAAATGGAAATGTATATACAGTATATATATATATATATATATATATATATATATATATATATATACTGTATATATACATTTCCAAAATGAGTAGGTGCACAACGGAAGCCTTTCAAAAAGTCAAAAAATCATTGCTTTTATTAGATTAATTTAAAAAACATTTTTGGTCTCCATTTAAGACTTTTAAATTTATACATATATATAATAGCTTTCAAATGTCACAATATGTGAAAATATTAATGTATAATATTATATAATATAATGTATTTCATATAATATATTATAATATATACAGGTACAGTATAATACTTGACTTTAAGTGCTTCAAGATATGCATACAGACGAGAAATTAAAACAGTATATGATTACATATTTGTTGGAAAAAGTTTCCATGACATTCCATATGTGTGGCTGCATAAACAGTACAAAGATTTTTGCCAAAGTAAATGTATTATACAGTATAAAATTACTTGCCCTGGTTCTCTGCAAAAGTTATATCTTATGAAAGGATGTTATGAAAACTTGGAGCCTGTAGCAGTGGCAGAATATGTTCATGTGTATTTTGCTGAAATGGAAGAAATGGAGCTGAGCTTGGATTTCACTCATCTGTGAGTAATTATGTATCTGTTTCAGAGGATTTTTTGGCACTGGAATAGTAGATATATCAGGTTCAACTAGTTAATAATAAATTATCATACCATACCGAGCATACATAGCAAGAGTTGATGCTGATTGATCTTTACCAAACAGAATTAAACCCTTATAGCTCTCAAGAATACAAATATCAGTAATAAAGGCAGAAAAGGGTTTCTAATTGTTCTGTAATTAGTACACTACTGGGAGATGAAAATACCACCATTCTCTTGAGTCTTCAGAGGCTGTAATTACAGAGAGATGCGGAGATGAATGAACTGGCTCAATCGAGATCTGAAGAATGCTTGGCAAAGAAGCAAAAACTGGGGATTTCTGTAAATCAGTTTGTTAAAATACTTTGCTCTCCATCATAACGTTTACTATAATATTGTATATCTGCTCATGTGTGTCTGAAAAGCTATTTACATATATGCAGAAGAAGATGTATTTTAAACTGTATTTGTAGTTGTAACACTGCTATGAAAAACATAATCCAATTGCTTAAAAAAAATTAATGTTATTTTACTGTAAATCTTAGAAGACCAAGAATTTAATAAGTGGTTTCAGTAAAATAACCTAAATTACTCTATATGAGTAAGTAATTTCCACACCAAGAAATAATATATTTCCCTTGCTGAAAATACATGACTTTTATTAGTAATGTTGATTGTTAGCTATGAAGCTTAAGGCTGTCAAACCAGTGTTTGACTTTGAAGTTAGCATCATTTTTAGGCTTTCATCCATAGAAGTATCAGTGTTAATTTGCAAGTTCATATTTTCAAATTAGGAGTCTGGTGTGTGGCTCTCTGATTCAATCTGAACTAGAGTTTTCTGAATGCCAGACAAAATAAGGGCCTATTTATGAAGCCTTGATTTTTCGAAAAAAAAAACCTCACATTTTTGAGATTTATAAAATGCTAAAAATCCTCCAGCTAAAACCTGTCGAAATCATGTAAAAATCAATGGCAGATTTCCCTTTGCATTTCTTCAGGCATCAAATCGAAAACGTTTTACTATTCAATTTAATGCATTAGAGAGGTTATTGTACAATCCCCTTATATATTTATACATATCCCACTTAAGTGACTCTTCTCCAGCGTGAACAACCCCAGCTTGTCCAGTCTTCATAGCTAAGATTTGCCATACCTTTTACCAGCTTAGTTGTCTCTGGACTGGTCCTGTAGGACAGTAGGAGAGGGAGGCCTTACAAGTGCTTTGTATAGTGGAAGAATAACCCCCTCCTCCCGTGAATCTATGCCCCTTTTAATACAGCTCAAGATCTTATTTGCCTTTGATGCCACTGACTGGTATTGCTTGCTACAGCCAAGTTTATTATATACAAGGACTCCAAGGTCCTTTTCCATTATGTTATTGCCTAGTGTAGTTATTTAGGGTATAAGTGGCTTCCATATTTTTACATCCAAGGTGCATGACTTTACATTTATCAACATTGAATCTCATCTGCCACTTAGATGCTCAGATTGCCAGTTTATCAAGATCCTGCTGCCAGGATGTTGCATCTTTGATGGATTGCCTAGTGCAGTCCCTTTTATGGTATAAGTGGCTTGCATATTTTTACATCCCAGGTGCATGACTTTACATTTATCAAGATTGAATCTCATATGCCACTTAGGTGCCCAGATTTTCAGTTTGTCAAGATCCTGCTGCAAGGATGCCGCATCCCAGATGGAATTAATTGGGCTGGATAGTTTTGTGTCTGCAAACACTGATACATTACTTACTTTACCCTCCCCTAAGTCATTAATAAACAAGTTAAATAAAAGTGGACCCAATACCGAGCCCTGAGGGGCCCCACTAAGAACCTTATTCCAAGTAGAGAATGTACCATTAACAACCACCCTCTGTACCCAATCCTGTAGCCAGTTTCCTATCCAATGTGCAAATTACCTCATTTAGCCCCACAGCCCTTAGTTTAGAAAGCAGTCATTTGTGGGGCACTGTATCAAACTCTTTATAAAAATCCAAATAGATCACATCTACTGCTCCCCCACTGTCCAGCATCTTAATTACCTTATCATAAAAAGTAATCAAATTTGTCTGACCTATCCTTCATAAAGTCATGCTGATTGCTGCTCAAATTTTGTTCACTAGGACAAAATTTTGAATGTAATCACTTAAGAAGCCTTGAAATAATTTGCCCACCACGGATGCCAAACTTACTGGCCTATAATTGCCAGGCTGAGATCATAAACCCTTTTTAAATATAGGAATGACATCCACTTTCCTCCAATCCATAGGTACTATACCAGAAAGAGAATCTGAGAAAATTAGAAATAGAGGCTGGTCTAAAATTTAACAAAGCTCTTTTAAAACCTGTGAGTGTATTCCATCTGGCCCTGGCGCATTGTTCATATTCATTTTTAGTAAAGCTTTATGAACCATTTCCTGAGTTAGCCACTGACTAGATTGAGCTGAGACAACTGTGCAAAAAAAAGTCTTGTTTTATGGCGGTTATTATGGCAATTTTTACTGTGACATTTATGGCTAGAAATGCATCTTCAAAAATCATAAGCTTTATTGACTGATGATTATACCATCCAATAACATTACCAACCAGTAACACCAATGAAACATGTATGCATCGTATAAACTGATACTTCATTCATCCAGTCACAAACCCTTCTGCCAATAGAATCATATGAACAAGAAATCATAGTCAATCTCTTTGCATCATATAAATGCACAGCCAATCACAATGAAATCGAACCCCTTGCTAATAGGATCATAAAGTTACAGAAATCAAATATATAAAAAATATATGCAGCCGCTGCCAAATACGCCTCTGAGCTGAAACTGCAGCTGTTGCAGCAGATAGATGCAGAAGCCAAAACATCCTGTCAGCAATAGCTACAGATCTCTCTCCTGTCAGCAATGGCTACAGCAAAGAATGATGGGTAAAAAGAGTATTATGGGATATTTCCTGTTCCCTTTCAAATTTACAAAAATTTTGCAAATATTCTGGTGTTAATTTTATCTTTCACATATCTCGCCAGTGTCGGACTGGCCCACTGGGATACTAGGAAAAGTCTCGGTGGGCCAAGGTGTCAGTGGGCCCTTATGTTGCTAGACATTTGGCCTGTTTCATGGCCATTCCCAAATTCTATGAGAACAAAGAGGCTAAATAGATGGAATAATAGATAATAGTATGTAAAAGAAAGAGAGTAGGAGAATAGATGTTGAGTGAGGAGAGGAAGAATAATAGTACTAAGAGTGGGCCCCTGGTCTAAGATTAATTGGTGGGCCCCTGGTCAAAGGTTTTTGGGTGGGCCCCTGGTGTCCCAGTCCGACACTGTATCTCGCTATCAAGTAAACCGGGCATTAAATTGTACGTGTTATTTTCAGCAAATGCGATAACTGGCAAACACCTATTCTTGCTCAAGAAAATTAGCAAATTTATATTTAACACAGGTTAGTAAACTGGCGAAAACATATTTGGCAATAAATTTGTCTATATTTTGTGCGCATATTTTTACTGTGCGTTAGTAAACGGACGCCATAGTTAGTTAGTCAAAAATGTAATGTGTAAAGGCTGGAGATACTGGTTGTCTAGCATAATATCCAGAACACTGCTTCCTGCTTTGCAGTTCTCTTGGTTTCCAGGCAGTAACCAATCAGTGACTTGAGGGGGGGCCACATGGATTAAAACTGTTTGCTTTTGAATCTGACCTGCATGCTAAGGATCAATTGCAAACTCCCTGAACTGTTATGT
Organism: Xenopus petersii; assembly: GCA_038501925.1. Lineage (NCBI taxonomy): Eukaryota > Metazoa > Chordata > Amphibia > Anura > Pipidae > Xenopus > Xenopus petersii. The sequence goes on from CM076681.1 coordinate 83,143,259, forward strand.
CCCATATGGGCACCCTTAAAGTCGTGGACTAACTCAGAGTTAGAGAGCTGAAAAGCAGTTAGTATTTTTGGCTAACATTAGAAACATTTTTTATTTTGCACAGCCTATCTATTTACCCAGTTTTTATTTTTACACTGAACTGTTCCTATAAGCCACATAGGGTGTTTCTTGGTAATTCTTAGGGGAATAAACTGAGAACAGTAACAATTTATTATTATTTGCAATGCCAACCATTGCTGTTCTGTGTTTTTAGCAGAAAAAATAATGACTCAATCTATGCTCTGCAGGGCAGCCCTTAAGAAGCTAAAATCAGCTTTATTTGTGTAAATATGCTTATTTGTTTTTTGCACCAGACATTAAATAAGATCACATTATGGTCACTATTGCCCATGGGTTGAATTACTTGCACATTTTATATACCTTCTGGGTCATTAGACATCACTAGATCCAGTAAAGTATTTGTCTGGTTGGCTCCTCAACAACCTGTGCCATAAAATTGTCATGCAACAAGTTTATAAACTTGCTCCCATTAACAGACCTGACAGTAATGTTGACCCAGTCAATATCTGGGTAATTAAACCTTTTATATTTGCATCAGGAGTAGGGATGGGTGAATTTGACCTGTTTCACTTCTGAGCATTTTGATGGGCATCAAAAATGTTTTGACGCGTGGTGAAATTGTTTTGACGCGAGTCTTTTTTTTTTTTGATGCACGACGCCATACAAGTCTATGGGCGTCATTTCTGCGGTGAAACAAGGTGAAAAAATTCATCCATCCCTAATCAGGAGCTTAGCCTTCTCCTCACCACTTACATTAGGGGGTCTATAGCATACTCCTATGATTAAATTGCTGCGCTCTCTACAACCAGTGAAGAGCTCTACCCATAAGGCTTCTTCCCCCTCATTTTCAAACATAACCTACTCCTTTATATAATCTTTTAAATCCTGCCTAACAAACAGACATACCCCTCCTCCTTTTCTATTGCCTCTGTCCCTCTGAAACACAGCATAGCTGCTGATATTTTCTGCCCAGTCATGCGACCCATTCAGCCATGTTTCGTCCACACCAATCACATCATATTTCCCCTCCACAGCCAGCACCTCCAGCTCTCCCATTTTACCAGTCAGACTCCTTGCATTTGCAAACATACATTTAATACTGGTACCAAATTGCATATTTGACAGGAGGACTTCCCTGTCAACTGTACCTCCAACCATATATCTTCCCCCATTTTCCCTTCCTATGCCCACTGCCTCATCTTACCTGTCTTCCATGGAATCCTTTACTGCACCCCAACACCTAGTTTGAAATCTCCTCCAACCCTCTAGTCATCTCCCCCAAAGCAGCTGCACCATTATCATTGAGGTGCAGTCCATCCCTGGCAAAAAGCCTGTAGCCAATTGAGAAATCAGCCCAGTTCTCCAAAAAATTCAAAGCCTTTTTCCCTACATCAATCTCTCAACAACTCATTAATCTCCCTAAGCACCTACTGACTTCGTTACGTTGCTTGTGGCACAGGTAATATCTCTGAGAAAATGACCTTGGAAGTCCTCATCCTCAACTTTACAACTAGTTTTTTAAAATCATTCTTGAGGGCTCCCCCCCCATTACCAGTTTAATAAATGAAATTTAAACTGATTAGGGATGCACCGAATCCACTTTTCTGGATTCGGCCGAACCCCCGAATCCTTCACGAAGGATTCGGCCGAATACCGAACCGAATCCGAACCCTAATTTGCATATGCAAATTAGGGGTGGGAAGGGGAAAACATTTTTTACTTCCTTGTTTTCTGACAAAAAGTCACGCAATTTCCCTCCCTGCCCCTAATTTGCATATGCAAATTAGGATTCGGATTCGGTTCGGCCGGGCAGAAGGATTCGGCCGAATCCGAATCCTGCTGAAAAAGGCCGAATCCTGGCCGAATCCCGAACCGAATCCTGGATTCGGTGCATCCCTAAAACTGATATCTTAATCAATTTTATGGGAGCCACTAAATTAACTAAATAAAATGACTGCTCAAATTCCGTTATAAATATATATTCTCTGAATTGTGTTGAGAGCAATAGTTAAACCTCTATAAATTGAGTTACAGCTAATTGATAGAAAAGGAGAGGTGCTTCTTCAAGTTTGGTATATTATAATGGATAGCTAGGTCCTTAACTTAAATGAATTGGGCAAATATACCGTTAATACTGTGAGTTCTATTTACACATTCAAAATAATGTTACAATAAAAAGACACAATAGGTAGCTATCTCTCCCCTCTTTATTCTTTTAACTTCTCTAAACAGTTATAAAATGTTATATAAAATGTTATAAAATGTCACCAAATATTATATGAATTATACTGTGTTTCTGTGAACTGTAATGTCTTAAACTGCTACAAATTGTTATAATGTTGTGGATTTGAAAAATTGTTTTTCCGGACTGGGTTAACAGTGGGAAGAAATACGTCAGTTGTGATGTCACCTCCCAATACTTTTAATGGAATTTTGTATAATAGACACTTATGCCTATGGGTACGTGTTAGGAGGGTTGTTCGGACAAAAAAGATACTTTTTATAATCACCGCTGTCTCAGGTTCCGTGGAGTGCGTGCCAATTTGGAAGTGCATCTTTTCTGAGGCTTCCCCCCTCTAACTTTGTAATTGCTACCTTCAGTATATGTACCAAGATAACCAGATCTTCCCAAGCCCCTCCCAATAACCTGTCCACTCGTTAACACTCCTATAGAAGACATATTTCTTCTTTTATATTTGGCTGTCCCCAGCTTTGCAAAATTTCGCTCTCCAAACTTAATTACAGATTCTAGAAATGTCTCATGACATGCTGGTGGCAGTGCCATCTATTTTGCTATTATCTTGTCTGTTTTGCAGGTTTTTTCATTTTCAAGAAAATGCTGTAATGAAAATATGAGAAAGGCAATGTATTGCTGTGTAGGTGCTTGCAACTAGCAGAAATATGTTTTATGCTTTCCGTGGCAATTATAAAAACACAGAGTAGATACTTTTCATTTGAGATCCTCTTGCATTCACGAGACTGTTATCCCTTTGGGACGTCGAGGCAGTCTCCAGTGAGAATCCTGCCAGATATGTGTCCACCTGCGTCCCTTGCTCTTTTTTCATGTAATGGAGGTATTAAACATATTTTTCCATCTCTGACCCTTGTTTCTGGGCATCTGTTATTGGTCCTGCACCCACACACAACACTATATTCACTCTTCTGAAGTGTAATTTTGGCAAGCTAAACAAACATGCACTGTAATCTTAATATGTTTGGTTAGATAATAATGAGATTTCTACTGTAGTGCTACTAGGGATAATTCTTATATTTAAATATAACGTGTTTGCATTGCTATCAAACATACTGAGATAACTATGTAACTTTTAATCACCATTATTATACAGGTACGAGACTTGTTATCCAGAACACTCAGGACCTGGGGGTTTCCGGATAATTTATCTTTCCATAAAAAATAAACCCAATAGGCTGGTTTTGTGATTTAAGCACTTCCAGCATCTTTCTATGAACTGTAAGTATACTGGTTACATGCATGCAATCATGTCTGAGTAAATTTGGTGCTGTAGTCCAACAATATCTGAATGGAACAATAATGCTATATGCACAGCTTCCTATCATGCACTGCAAATCAGAGACAGTAATAGGAGATAAATCACTATAATCAATATTTTCTATTCTTCTACATGTAGAAGGAAAAGTATATTGGCCTCTCTCTCTTATTTGTAGGTATTGTAAAATACCTATTAATTCAGAACTGACCTCTTCTAAGCTCAATGAGGAAAATACCCTATTTAAAATGCATTAGCAGTGGGATTGATATTGGAGTGATAATGCAAACACGGTGAGATTACAATGAAATATTTTCATCTGCCCTGTGAAACAGTTACATGGCATATGTAGTACAGGTATGGGTCTTGTTATCCAGAATGCTTGGGACCTGAGATTTTCTGGATAATGGATCTTTCCATAATGTGGATCTTAATACCTAAGTCTACTAGAAAATCATGCAAGCATTAAATAAACCCAATAGACTGGGTTTGCTTCCAATAAGGATTCATTATATCTTAGTTTGGATCAAGCACAAGCTACTGTCTTATTATCATTAAAGAGAAAAAATAGATAATTTTTAAAAATCTGGAGTTTCATTTATAATATTCATATTTCATTATAATGGAGTCTATGGAAGAGAGCCTTTCTGTAATCTGGAGCTTTCTAGATAATGGGTTCCTGGATAATGTGCTGTGTTGTGAATTGTAGTTTGCAACTACCGTGGTGCTAATACATAAATACAGATTGTATGTTGTATTAATGAAGGCCCAACAAAGATGTTGCACACAGGGGTCCTGTAATTTTTAAGTACATTGCTACCCTACTGAGTAGATATTTGGTAGATATTAGATGTGTAGTTTAACATCATTGAATAAACAGATGGTGAGTTACAATATCCTTGTCTTCCATCTCATTATTGAAGGAAAGGGAGGGAAGGGAGAAGGGTAAATGGGATGGGGGGTAGGAATGGAACTGAATGTAAATTGGGTCCCTTTTCTTTTGATCACCACTACATAATGTAATGGAGTACAATCATTCTCCAAGGTATTACAGATTTGATAGGGAGTCCTAAATTGTGCATCCTCCACCTCATTTGAATAGCCATGTCCAGTGGACTACCCCAATTATAAAAAAAAGAGAGAAATTATGGCAAAAGCACTATATGGAGATTCTACTAAATGAGGTACTAAATGGAGGTTATACTACAATGCTCCAGGAGCAACAGTGCAATATAAAATGCTCTTTACTAAGTATCACATATCAAACTATGGCATATTCTGCAGGCATCACTAATACTATGCAAATGCAAAAATGCAATGCAGAAAGAATCCCATAGGTAAGGCTACCAGTAAAATACAATAATAATTAACCCTATACTTACAGATATCATGTATTAACTTATATCATGCTGTTTTTGAATAATTATATTTTGGTGTCCCATAATATAAAATGCAAAATACATTTATGGTTTACAATAACCACCTTCTTTCTTAAAGCAACATATCCCAATCTCCGTACTTTCGTCGCTTTAGTTCCTTCTTTACAATGTGCCAAAGCAATTTTGTAAATGAAAACAAACGTTTGTTTAATTGAAGAGTTTATGAATAACTTTTTTCCCTTTCATAGGTTTCTGCTTTGTTGTTAATCTTGGATGCTGCAAATTTCATTGACAAACATCTGGACATTGCAAACCCCCATCATTTGTTATTGGAATGTGAAAAAAAACCTGGAAAGTTATGTTACCCTCAAGTGAGTTTTTTTTTTTTGGACTGCTGAGCATTCTAGAACAGGATATCCAGCTATTCAGCATTGCACTCACAGGTGGCTCACTGTCCAGCTGTATCAAGTTTCCTGCCATGAGGTTAAGAGAGTCCAGAGGAAGAAATGTTTCTTTCCTGCTGGAAAATGTTTTTTATCTGCAGAGAAAAAGATGTACAGCAGTGGCAATAATGCCTACACAGCAATGGGTGTGTAAATGTCTGCAGAATATAGATTAGAACATACGACTTACCTAAAGTTATAACAGCAGAACGACAGTGAATAAATATAAAAAAAACAACAAAATAAATGTAAAAGGTGTATTTTAACTTTACTGTCACACTTTTATATTAATAACTGTTATTCAAATTGATGCTGTTAGTCACTACTTGGGTTCCATTAATAACCTGCTACACTATTATTCTGATAAATAACAGGGCTTTAAGTATGTAAATGCATTTCATGTTCTGTTGGTAAAAAAAAACACCAACATAGTGCTGGGCAGCTGGTGGGTCTTCTTCTCTGCCTCCCACTTCAGGAGGGAGTGCGTGTGACTGGGAGCATGGGGCTTTCCCCAATAAAGGAAGGCCCCAGTGGATACAGGGACTCTGTGATTTAATTTTATATACACTGATGGACATAATCTTTACACCTAAATGTTGTTAGTACCTACTGTAATGCTACAATGCTGCTCAATTATTCCACATATACGTACATTTGTGTCTAAGAACTCCTGATGGAATGGGATCTGCATTCATGAGGAGACTGTAAGTAACAATATATATTACTGAACATTGGGTGCTTTCCTTTCATCCTTACAAATGCCAAAGTGTCTGTGTTCCATATATTTAAGTCACAAGTCAGAAGGGTGGACTTCACAAAAAACATGCCCTTCTTGGTATCCTTTAACACAGAGTTATATTTTATTTAATAAAAATGAAGGAGTTGCAGGTACTGGGGTTCGATACGAGTCGCAAAGTGTAATGGACTGTACATCATTGTTGTGTGCTTTTTCCCCTCCTCATTTCTACCCAGTTGTGTTTGTCATTTTTTTAAAAGTGTAGGGGAGAAAGGGTTAACCTCCCTTTCTATTGGACGCCTTCTGGTGTCTAGGGTAACAAAGTGTATAAAAGAGACTTAGTATCTTTGGCTTTTACTGTGACAATGAATATTCTGTAATAAATTAGTGGTGAGGAAAAAAAATCCTTCAAGTAATTTAAAGAAGTATGAGGTTTATATATCAGCTTGATAACTGTTTCTCTACTAGTACAGCAAGGGTTCAGCTTAGAGAAACATTCTAAAATACAACATGCTCTGCTTAGACAGTAGCAGAAGGCTAGTTAAATACTGTAACATTACAATAGTTTAAAAGAGAATTAATACTCATTTTCAACATTATGGGTCCCAGTTTTACTGTACATGCAAAATAAATCTCACACTCCCACAAACATATATTAGTTTGGAGTACTAAACCAGTACTCAACATTAGGGTCACTGCACAGGCAGCTCTGCATTTGGTGTGCAAATACAGAGAGGCTGGAGAAATGGCAGTGTGGTCTGTACAAGGATCCTAATGTTGTAAACCATGTTTAGTTTTTATTTAAAATACAAATATTTGTTTTCATTGGAGTGTAACAGGTAACCTACATAGTTTTAATTAGCCATATTTTTGTAGAAATTCTTTGACTTATGCAAAAACTTTTTAAACAGAACCAGAATTGTGTCCGACATTGAAAGCATGAAATGCAAATTAACATCTCACTTGAGGTCTTTCTATGGATTTAGCTAATTTAGATGCTGGCTCTTTGTGATCAGGCATAACAAGAGATGACATTGAAGTTGTTGCAGAATGTTAAAATATAGGTCTTTGCTGAAGCAATTTGCATAACATATGTAATAACTGGATTGCCCTAAAGGCTTTCTAAACTTTATGATAAAAAAGAAAATATTGTATTAAAAGTTTAAAGAGTTGCAGAAAAAGGGAACCTGCAACATACTTAATTTGACACTTTTAAAGATGTTCTAAACCCTCCATAAAACAATGCACCTCCTAGTTCTCTTAAAGTGTTATAATAAACGCAATTCATGAGAATTGTGCTTACCAGCACTAGGTCATCTTGATACGATATTACATACAAAGATAGTTGTGTGGATTAGATTTACACAGATCAGACAGGATTTTTGTAGCAGATCAGAAGATATTTGTGCAATGATTGATTTTATAAATTGTTATGCTTTTTTTGCTCGAATTTATCTCGTTGGGTCCAATGAGCCAGAGAGCGATGAAGGTTGGCAGAAATATCCTACATTGTGGTTGGCTGGGACGCCTTGACTCTGAGCCCCAGGGATAAATCAAATGGCCAATGGGCATGGTGGGGGTAACTGGGTAGGCTGGGGCCCTGGGGGGAGGTGGATAGCCTTGTATGGGGGCTTGGATAGGAAGTAGAACCCAGTCTTCAGTCTTGGAGGATTTATGGTGTTGCTACTGTTTAATGTTTGTAGTACAAATGGTAATGTTAAGTTATGTTAAGCAACTGCTGCCCAGTGTTCAGTTATGAGGTTATGGGAGGGGTAAGAGAAAGGAGGAATAGTAATATGGATCACCATACTGCACCTTTCATGGATCTTTGCCTCTCAAAACACTGAGGTTCAAAGATATGGTCATATCTAAGTTTCATTGTAAGATTGATAGTATCTGACATAATTCTTATTTAAGATAAAAAAAAAGTCTGTGATAGCTACTTTGCTGAACCAAGAGATTTAAAAAAATGTAGGTAAACTTTATGTACCTTTAAAGGGGATGTAAACTCTAAAACAGACTTTTTCGTGTCCAAAATGGGCCTTCCAAAATGGAGAGGGCCAACAACCAATTCTTTAAAATCGCTGTTAGTTTCTTTGCCAAAATTCATTTGTACGTTGTAAATTTTCAAAAATGTAATATATGCTTTAAAGGCAAGCAAATTCCTTTATTCAGTTTGAATTCAATTAATCTGGCAAATGATGAATATACAGTACATGTTTTTGATATTTCTCTAGTTAGAAAGGGCAAACAGAGTGGCTGAAGCTTCTCAAAGTTTGGTGCACATACAGTATAATTCCCTGTATAATGGACTTATGCTTTTCTGGTGTTTTGGACACTCGATTTGAAGGATTTAACTTTGCTTCATTTTCTGAGGTATACCATGTAAATCATTCTTTATGCACAAACATAAGCTACCTTTCTCTAAATTTTAATTCAGTAGAGACTTTAAAAAAAACTGGTCTTACTTTACAAAAAGTGTAGTTCTTATTCATTTAAGATTGTTGCAACAATGAAAGTATCATAAATGGGCTTTCCTAACGATGTTATCAGGAAAATTGTGATAAAAAAGTCTATGGGACCAAAACAGATTTCCTATTTATGATAAAACTTCTCTATAAGATGCCAATGCTAATTAATCTTGATGATTTTTTTTTATAGATGAGCTGTCGGAGATGGTTTGGATTATAAGGGAATCTTATGTTAGGCCATGAAGTATGCAGGGATTTGTCCATATGGAGTTAATGTGGGGACTGATTTAGATTTAAAGATTGCAAGATGGATGAGGCTTAGTGGATTAAAAAATATGTTTTCAACTTTAGCTTAAATTGTTGGGTGATCCTCTCAGCCAAAACTAGAACAATAGCCGATATCTGAATAATCAAAAGGGATTATTTGTCTTACCTCCATGATGATGCCTGAAGTTGTGTTCATCTGGTCTGAATAATTTCCAGTTGAACAAATCAGGGGAGCTGGAAACCTTAAAATATATATAAGCGAAATCTGAATCTATCCATTTCAAACTTTAGTCCATTAATATTTGGGTTTTTCATCATTACAAACTTGATAGAGATGCAGACTTATTTAGGTCTGGAAGGATCCATTTATTGGAAATTGGGATGGATTGGCAATTTAGAGTAATACGCAGGTGAAATGCTTCCAAATTCAAAGGGTTTTAGGAGTTAGGCATAGTTGGTGTAGAGTTGCGTTAGTATTAGCAATTGGCTCAAGCTATGTTGATGGCTGGATAACTAGTTATAATGTTAAGGTGATCTTCTGGAGTTATCAGGGGCTGACATGACAGGAGTTTAACTTAACCTGCTTGTTAATAAGCAATCTGCATCTTAGCACCACCATATTCAATTGTTAGTGTGTTATGTTTATAGATTTTAGTATAAAGTCAATAATAGCTGCCTGTGTCTATTAGTGGAAAACGGGTGTGGTTTAGCGTGTTTCTCATTTGATAATTCAGATGTTGGGAGGTAAGTGTAAACTGTGTTGCTTGGTGTTTGGAGCTTGAAAATAACTGGTTAATGTTCTGGTCGAAAAAGTTTTATTGTGCAGTTTTACTGCAAAAAGCCATCTCTATGGTTGCTGAACTAGAGCTCCCATCTAGAATCCTGGTTATAGCTTAGCAATACTGTATTTTGGTGGTACAACACTGCTATGACAAGTTTCTGTCTCCTATAACAGAGAATTATCTAGTCTAGAAAAAATACACAACTCCATGAATTACACAAATATTTTGAAAGCAAAAAACAAACTGGTCTAATGTCTCTGACATAGTTGGAACACTGTAACCATAAAACCATAAAACAGCTAACACTCATAAGCCTCATGGAATGTTAATGATTGAGATATTTACAGTAAAATGCAGCTGCAAAAGATACTTGGTGGCCAGAAATATGAGATGAGCTCTGACTTAATGTTATTGGAATAACTTACGCCAATATAAAATAATATGAAATATGTCAACTTTAAATGTCAAATATCCATAAATGAGATTGCCTCATATGACCCTTGGTGCGGAGTAAATACTTGAATCATGTTATACATGCTAGCCAATGTTTAAATAATTTCATGCCTCTGATATACTGCAAAACCTTTCTGTTCTGTAGTCGCTACAAGCAACCACCTTAACAAAAATAAAAAAAATGGTATTCTTACCCAGGGACCTTAATCCATGGACATTATAATACTACAGACAAAAACATAGGCAATCCCATGATATTAACCTCAGTATGTAAAACATGAAGCCTCCACTATTGCCCCACATAACTAAACTAAATACTGGAGACAGGGTCTGGACTGTGACCAGGGACAGGAATATGACTAGAAATTCAGGACCAGTTTTAAAAACTGTGCATCCCTAGGCCGCTTGGCCCAGCCCCCCTTACCTGACCTGCTCACACATCCAAACACCCACCACCCACTTGCACACCCCCAGTACACTACAAACTGTCCTCACTCTATCCGTTCACTCCAGCCTTTATAGATTACATTTTTGCCTAACCAACCATATTAGGATTAGGATATTAGGAACATTTTTTTTATTTTGTACAGTTTTTATTTTTACACTAAACTGTTCCTTTAAGACCAAAAGAGTATTTTGGTCTTTTGGTCTTAAAGGAACAGTTTAGTGTCTTTTGAAAAGATGGCTATATAAGGCTTATTCTGTGAGGTTTTATTTTGAGTATACCACTCTCTACTCTCTTGTCTCTACTCTCTTGTGTTCTGGTTCAGTCTCCCCCCATTTCTAAATTTTACCATTCTAATTCTGTTATTTTTTGAATGCATCAAGGCAAAAGAGTTAGTACTAGTTATTTACCCGACCCATATGAGTGCATTAGCATGTAGCCTTACTGCTAACCACTTTTACAACTAAAATAATTGATTTGGATTGTTCTTTGCAAACAGTGTAGAAGAGCTCAGGTATTTATCAGATGTTTATTAGCATCTTGAAGTCTTGTTTCTAACAAAATGCTTACAACAAATAAAGAACGGCTGAAGGAATAAAAGACACAAGAGTGTCTTTAATAAAAACATGCAGGATTTTTAAAAAAACTCATTCTGAGAACATATTCAGCTTTATGTCTTCATTACTATTAGGAACAAATGCTTCAGACATCTTTACCAGCAGTGTTTGTAAACACCATAAGCACTGAAGTTGTCAGTGGTGGCCTATCTGCACACTATTGCATAATTATGCTGTCTGTCTTTATTCATTCAGTGTATTTTTGCGCTTGCTGGGCCAGAAAGAATAGGTCTGTGTAGCAGCTGTCATTGTGTTTTTGCTTTTCTCTCTATTGTGTGCCAATGTTATAATTCACCAGCTGACACCCGTCTTGGCAGTGATTAGATGCTGCTATTCAATGCCAAAGCAACAACAGTACTCTGAAGTCAGAGCTGTGACACAATTTATCAGCAGTCTCATTATCAAAGAGGGTTTCTTTTAATGACCAAAACCACCTCATTTTTCTTTCTTTGGCGGGTTCAACAACTGAAAAAAAAATTAAAGGAAAAAAGATAGCACAATAGTTTGGTTTAAATAACTTAGTATGTTCTAAAAAATATGATTTTACCTGCAAAAGGTGTGTAATTTATATTAGTGTTTAGTTTTGAATGCAATGTTTGTGAATGCACTTATATTCTGCTGGCTGCCCTATACACTGAAGACTATATAATTTGTTTTCTGTTGATCAGTACATTTTATCATATTTGCTAATCTAACACTACAAAGGAAAAGGAAAGATAAAACAAATCATGTAAAATTGCTTATCATTCTTTTTAATTTGTATGATATTTTAACATGTTCTAATATCAAGTGAGCCCAAAGAATGAGCCTAGGATAGGTAGAGAGGCAGAGCCATGACTTGGGGTTATATAGGGACCTGGGTAAATAATATAGTTTGGGATGATGGTATATGCTGCTCATCACTATTGCCTCCGCCTTCTCCCCCCACCACATTCCTGCTATCCACCTTCCCAATACATTCTCCTTACTGCCCTGCTACCCAAGCTATACAACTGGTCGGGAGGGGTGAGTAACTGCAAAATGGTAGGGTCAGAGTAGGCAGAAGAGGTATGTGCCTCTCCCACTGTTGTACCATTGGCATTTGCCTCTTCTGCAGGAAGACAGTGGTGTATGGTGTATATATATATATATATATATATATATATATATATATATATATATATATATATATATACACAGTATATGAAGCAAAAAGTGGTTGGATCATTAAGTTGAGGACAGCAGGAGAGAAGACAATGTCTGCGGGGGGGGGGGGGGAGTGTGGCCTGGTACTGACATTGTATGTTGCAATTGTAAGTGGCATGTCTGGGCTGACACCAAAAAGAGGGTAAATAAATTAACAGGCCTGGAACTAGGCTTGGGAGGAAATGGGCACAGTAGGCAGAGGAAACTTAGAGATTTGGAGGAGGACACTTATTCAAAGGCTTGGTACTGGGTTGTTCAAGTGGTTAATGCTGATTCTAATGTTACGTTATTATACGTTTTGATAACTTTCACACAGCCTTCAACTGCAAGTTATTACACATCCATGTTTATCTACTGTGATTGTGAATAGTGTATGATATCAGTGTAAGTTACAATTGTTTTGTGTGGTGTTAATAAATGAGCCTTTCCACCCACATTTGGTGTTGTGTGAGTCTAATTGGTGTGAAATGGGGAGTAGGTATTTAGGTGCAGTTATTGTAATATCATGGCTTTAAACAGTAGTGCTGCAGTGCTGGCTATAGCTGACCGGGCAGAAATCAGACCTATAATTCTCCCTCTTTGCCAGCTAACATCTTGTCATACACGTGTCCCGAGATGCTTCTGGCATCAGTCACTTGTCTGTTGGGCAACCTAGCGATCAGCCAGCACTGCAGGACTTTACTGCTATTTAAAATCATGATATTAGTGGTATAAAACTGCTGATAGGTAAAGAAAATAAAAGAAGATGACATCAAGGTAACGGTAAGATAAATTGGTTAATGTGATAAGTGTTTAGCGAAATTGCACTTGCATTTATCACACAAAATGTACCATATCGCATTGAATTGAATCAATCCTTTAGTCTGACTAATCAACTGGCCAGAGAGAACAGCATGAAACCAGCTGACCAGACAGAACAGCAGGGGGTTCATCAGTTACACATTTATAATATAAGCAGTGTAAAACTGCTATAATTATTATGAAATCTAAAGATTGCTCTGAAGAGCACTATGAACAATTTTATATTGAAGCCTTTAAATTTGGAAAATCTTAATGGATTCTAACATTGAGGCTGTCAGATAAATCAATAGTTACAATAGGGGGGTTATTTACTAAAATCTGACTTTTAAAGGGGAAAACACAATTTTTTCATAGAAATTTTTTTTTTCAGAGATTTATTAAACCCTGATGCTGCTAAAAGTCAGAATATAAAAGTTTTCAGGATATAATTCAAAAAAGTCGCAGTTTTTGGGAGTCAAATCCGAAAAAGTTGTCGTTTTCATCGAAAAATGCGGAAATATCTGTTTTTTTCACGATTTTATAGTCTTTTTCCGCATCATATTTTTTGGTGAAAATTTATTGATAAATACGGTAAAAAAAGTACACAGGAGTTTGGTCGCAGTGGTTTTAAGAAAATAGTGAGAAATTTTAGGAGTTAAATAAATAACCCCCTAGATGTTTCAACATTTCTGAATTGGACTATAAAAGGAAAAGAAAATATACTACTGTGAAAAGTTAAATAGCAATGTTCACTTAATAAGAGCAAACTTTAAGGGTAACTAAGCCTACAGCTACTAGAGCAGAAAATGACATTTATGTTCTTTGAATTTCTTATCTTGGGTCAATGCAATTAACTGCAAAGTGACTTTTTAAAAAAGCCAATGTTTCCTGTTTGACCCCTTTCAGGGAGTAATTAGGGTTACCAATCAGTTTAGAGGGCAGGTAACCTTGCATACTAAACTGTTACTGTGAAACATACCATTAAGAAAATGAAACATTCATTTTTAAAATGTAAAATATAAAAATGGTAATTTAATAGAAAGGATCTAAAAAAAACTCTGATTATGTTGCACAATTTGCAAAAGACTTTTGTGAAATCTAGTTTTCACAAAAGTGAGCAATTATCACTCCAGTAGGTAGGATTGGAGCCATGTGGGGTCATTTTGAATTACTCACATAAACAGAATTATATAGACGACCATGTATAACCTGTTTTGAAATTCTTTTGTAGTGGTGTAAACAACATTCATCCTTTCTGAAACCAAGATTCAGATCAACCATATCTGCTCACAAGGTTAAAACATACAGCTCACTTTCTAAACACTGGGGGGGAAATGTAAAAAAGTCATAACTTGAATTTTTGTGACACATATATAATGGCTTTTTCAGTAAGATGTTACATTACATGCACTGTACACTGATGCCAACTATAACATTCATATTCTTTCTTCCACAGCAGCATGGAATTGCTAAATACTTTCTGAGCTTGCAAAAGCAATAATAAATCTAATTAAAGCTAATTAAATTATAGATATTAAAAAAGTTTGCATTGCACATATTTTCCTTTAAATTTCAGGAATGTAATAAAACTTACATATATATATATATATATATATATATATATATATATATATATATATATATATATACAGTATATATATATATATGTTATATATAATTATAGTATATCGTTATTAAGTAAAGCCTTATGCATTAAATGCATAAGGCTTTACTAGACTTTCTCTAATAAACATTTATTAAGTTATTTTAATGTACCGTAATTGTTGTTGATCAAGTGTTTGTCTACTACAAAAATATGGTAATACAGTAATATAAACAAACAAGGGACAATTAGCACCTGCTGTTTGGATAATGCTGTGTCTTAATTCATGTTTGTAGGTGGTACTGTACATGATTCCTGATATACTGAAATGCACACTGGGAATACATAGTAGTTAAAGGGGACATACTTACTGCCTAAATTGAACTTTTAAGCTGTCCCTGGTGCTCCAGACTAGGCATACCAACTGCAGATACAAAAAATGGCTAAGGTGATAACCCTTTATACATTGTATGAAAAACTCATTCCCCCTTTAAAGGCAACAAACAGAGAAGGACAAAAACAGGCCTGCCAGCCCTTATAGTTGCACCAGTTTAGGGCACCTTATTGTTTTTTATGAGTGACACCAAAAGTATGACTTAAATTCTCAGAAGCTACATGGATTGATAATTCCATAACAGAGGGCTAAAGTTTTGGTAATCTATATTATTTCTCATAATGTTATTATAATTATCAATTTCAGATAATGTTATTGATGGTTGTTTCTTTATATTCACCATTTACATAACTGATAAATTATAATTTAAACCAAGACATGCATGCTGTAGAACTCTATACTGGGCCATTAATAATGACAAAGATCAATCAAGAACTGCTATATTTAAAGGGGTGGTCACCTTTAAGTTAACTTTTATTATGTTGTAGAATGGCTCATTCTAAGCAACATTTCAATTGGTGTCCATTTTTTTTTATAGTTTTTGAATTATTTGCCGTCTTCTTTTGACTCTTTCCAGCTCACAAATGGGGGTCACTGACCCCATTTAAAAACAAACGCTCTTTAAGGTGACACATGTATTTTAATTGCTATTTTTTATTCAGTTCCTCTCCTATTCATATTCCAGTCTCTTATTTAAATCAATGCATGGTTGCTAGCGTAATGTGGACCCTACCAACCAGATTGCTGAAATTGAAAACTGGAAAGCAGCTGAATAAAAAGCTAAATACAGAAATTTACACTTCTGTAAAACATGCGGTTCCCTTGCCTGCCCAGAACTCTCCCCCTGGCCTCTCATTTTAAAACCTGGCGGCACCTGATTAGCGGAGGGCTCCTCCCGCAGTGAAAGTTGTTGTTAAAGGCATTAGACTGAGCCGAAACAAGGACCTTGGGGTTTGTTCTGGGTTTGGGATACCAATCGTATAATCGTTATATTATATTTTTATTACTTTGAAACATCTTAATTTTTTGGTGTTACCCTTCCTTTAAGACAGTTTGTGTATCCAGCTCTCCCCATTAAACAAAACAGGGACTGTTTTAAGGTAGTAAGTACAGTGCAAAGATTTTCCATATCACAAAGAAATTTGTGATAGAACAACAAGGCAGGCAGTAAAACATAGTCTGTGCTTATTAAAGTAGTCATGGTCGCCAGGTGTACGGGCCTGAACCAACATCCATGGGAGGAGAATGACCCCAATAACATGACAGAAAATAACAAAACACTATTAAAGCCTGTGTAAAAAATTAAATAGTATTGCTTTTAAAGGGGATAATTGCGTGACAAAAGTTTCCCTTAAATGAACAGTCAATTCTGTCTTAAAATCCAAGAGGTTAACTTGTCTCTATTAATGAATAGCTTAATGTATCTAAATTTACCATGTGTAAAACAGAAACTAAGTTATGATTACTTGTTGCACTGTTATTTATTGGTCTTCTGTATGTATTGCTATAAAGCAGATGGCTATATAAGATAAAATAGGACCCTTGCTTCCTTAAAAGTCTGAGAAATTCCTCTACTGGTATTGGATGTTTGTACACACATTACAACATATTAAGGGGCACATTTACTAAGCTCGATTGAAGGATTCGAAGTAAAAAAACTTCGAATTTCGAAGGTTTTTTTGGGTACTTCGACCATCGAATAGGCTACTACGACCTACGACTACGACTTCGATAGTCTAAGTAGTGTCTCTTCGATTTCAACTACATACTTCACCACTTTAAACCTAGCTACAATGTTAGCCTATGGGGACCTTCCCCATCAGTTTTATAAGGTTTTTTGATCTAACAATTTTTCCTTCGAGCTTTCAATCGTAGGATTTGCGGTAAATCCTACGAATTCGATATTCGAATTTGTAGGATTTTACCTTGAGGGTCGAATTCGAGGGTTTATTAACCCTCGATATTCAACCCTTAGTAAATATGCCCCTGAGAGTAAACAAACCATAGTAAAACCTATGAATCCCTTTCTCATGCATTGAGAAATGCAAGGTTCCCTGAATATAGTTCAGTGTATTATTACCCAGTACAAATATATATTAATAATATTCATAAAATATAAATATTTCTGTTCAAAAAATCCTTAAAACGTTGCAACCAAATGATGAATAGATTTTGACCAAGCACCATTCAAAACAAAAAGATTTATAACCATGTCCTTTTTCTGTTATCAAAGGAACAACATTAAATAAAATTTTACCATAATTATCCTACAACCAATATCCAAATAGCAGTGCAATTGTAGATGGTTTTAGAATAGGTTTTGCAGCATATTATATTGGTCAATCTCTTTTTTTTTAAACAAAAATGTGATCCTAAGTGACTAACACATAGGGGCACATTTACTTAGCTCGAGTGAAGGATTAGAAGGAAAAAAACTTAGAATTTCGGCTTCATTCGACTATTCAACCATTCGATAGTCGAAGTACTGTCTCTTTAAAAAAAAAAACTTTGACCACCTACTTTGCCACCTAAAACCTACCGAGCACCAATGTTAGCCTATGGGGAAGGTCCCCATAAGCTTTCCTTGCTTTTTTTTTGATCGAAGGAAAATCGTTCGATCGATGGATTAAAATCCTCCGAATCGAAGGATTTAATAGTTTAATTTTTCCTTCAGTAAATCCTTCAAATACTTTTCGAAGTCGAAGGATTTTACTTTGAGGTTCAAATATCGAGGGTTAATTAACCCTCAATATTCGACCAATAGTAAATGTGCCCCATAATATTGCCATATTAAATTAGTTTGAATTTAGCATCATTTATTTAGTCAGATTTAAGTCAGATTTTTTGTGGTCAGACTTTTAAAGGGAAAAAACATTTTTATTAAAAAATAAAATTTGAACCCTAATGGTGTTAAAAAAGTACTCCAACTCAGACCTGCCGAGTCAATGGCAGATGTCCCATTGACATTTTGAAAATATCCTGATCTGCACTGGGTTTCGTTCAATAATCCAAAGATTTCATGGTTTTGGGCATCAAATCCGAAAAGGTCGAATATTTATTGATTTTCCCTGTAGCTCCCCATCTTCTTTTCTGCTGATTTATTGCACATTCTCTGTGCTACTGTCATTTACTGAGCATAGGGACCCACTCACAATATACAGTACACATTTAATTTAACTCTCACAGTATAAGGCTGATTAGTAATTAATACAGATAATTACTACATGGCAACACAGAAACTTGTGCAACCAGCATCAGAATTTAAAATCAACCTTGTAGCATCAACATATATCACAAGCAAGCCTTATTTCCTGCTTGCTAATTTATGACAGCTCCTAAGCTTAGCTTCTCAACAGCTGCTTAGAGCCCACTGAGCATGTAACGCTTTCCAAGATGGTGACCCCCTGTGACAAGTTTGAAGTCTTGGATTATTGCTGCTATCGAGAATATGAAACTTTAGACTGGTGCATTAAGTTCAGTATATAGAATACAGCATTTTTAGCCATATGCATTTTTAGGATGTAGTTCTCCTTTAAGGACTAAATTAGAAGATTAAACTTAATAAAAACAAGCATGGGGTGAGTGCAGGCCCCTGTTGCAGCAGCCATGGTGCACCCAGACGCCTAGTCTGACTCTGATTACACAGAAACCACTGATAGCTTAGTTGGACCCTGGTACACAGATTAACGATTTCCATGATTTGGTTTCTATAAAAGTTTGTGGCTAGATTTGCTTTAAAAACAAATGGCTTTTTTAAAATAAATAAAATGGTGTGCTGTAACACAATCATGGTAGTAAAGATACTTAAGGGACATGCATATTAATATTTCCAATTATGTGCTAACAAATAAGGAGAAAGACTTTTTTGTAAGTAAAAAGTAGTAAAAAAAATACTGTAGAAATCAGTGGATAAAAAAATAACATACAGTACATTATTTGCAAAAGTTTTTGCACAGTTATATTTTATTTCACCAACTTTAAAACACAGGAACAAAAAAATAGTAGTTGTGATACTTGCAAAAGTTAGGACACGCTAGTAAAGCTGGCCATGCACATAAAAATACACTAGTTTGGAGATCTTGTCTTATTGCTCTACATTGGCATTTAGAATTTGCTGATATTTCAGTCTATTCTCCCCTCTACATGTACAGCTTCTTTGTAGTCATAGGAGTTTTTTTACTTGCCTTTCTGGTATTTTTCATTCATTTTGTAGCCTTCTCATGATTTGCAGGCATCAGTTTGCTATATATTCAGTTTCTCAGTATGTTGTTTAGTGGAACCCATATTAGTTGACGATAGCCCAAAGTTTGGTGTGTCAGATCTTCAGTTATCAACAGCATGACAAGTCCTAATCAATAGCAAGGTCTAATGAGGTAATTAGAATCAGGAGCCTTGCAAATGAAGTGTTTTACTGGATAAACTTTTTAATTTAACTGTATTTGCTTCTTTAATGTTTTACTGCTTGTTTGTGTTTTTATTATCAGAGAGGCTGAATTTTAGCAACACATAAAAGGGCTTTAAAGTCTGCAAAAATCTTAACTATGAAAGTCACACTTGCAAAACAACATCAAAACAAGCATTTTAAAAATGTAAGTTCTTATATGCTGTTGTTGTTTTGAGTTCTTGTTACCATATTGATAAAAAATAGAGTGGATTGTTAATCTTTTCTCAAGTACAGAAAGGACATCTTATTAGTTGGCAGATTTTTTTGTAAGTTCATTATTCTTATAAAAATGAACCAGACAGACTTCTGGTACAGTTTAACCCTAGTTTACAGATCCAAAATTTGCTAAATTGTATTATGAAAGAGATCACAAGTTACCTGTTGTCAAATTGACAACTCAAGCTATACAAAGTTCATGTAAGTTTCTGACATCCACTCCGAACTGTGTATGTGGCTATAAGTGTCCATTGAGGGTGGGCAAAGGGAGAACAGGGCAAGAACAAGTGCCCCAAATCCCCATAATGGTATTTCAAATCTAAGTAACTGCTGATTCGGTGCATCTCTACTGATAACAGTGCAGGTCTCTCTGCCAGTTGCAGTCTGATACACCTTACAATGCATCTTTTTTGAGCCTGGTCATATAATGCAGAGTGTGTGAGAGTGAGACTGTGTTAGAAAATGTCCATGCTGCAGTTTGGGGGGGGGAAAGGCAAATCTGCTTGAGTCTGTTTGTGTTCTTGTGTATGTGTGTGTGTGAGAGAGACTAACTGAATGTGTGTGTTGGGGGGGGGGTATGGCTACCTGTGGCTATATCAAGAGAACTCAAATCCCAGGCTCAGCTCTTCCTTATTTATTCTGTGAGGTTATATAGTGTGTAAATCTCTTCCTATAAACTCTTTTGTGTTCTGGCCCAGTCTCCACATTGATTGGTATTTTTGGCATTTATATTACTTGCAGCTGGGATAGTGACTGTTTGCTTCTTATTATAACGATCAATATCATTTTGGGGTAATGACACAAAATTCCCACAGTGGGAATTTACTCAAATGGTAGCCTCAGCAATAACTTCTCACAGCAGAAAGGACAATGGCATCCAGGTCATTATAACAGAAATTCATATGTTTTATTCACAACAGAGTTTTCCAAAGAATAATACTTATATTAAAAGTGTAAAAAAAAAAAAGTAGACGAAGTTGAAAAGGCGAAAAGACCTGAAGTCACGAAAAAAGATGAAGTTGAAGTCTGAAACGCCGAAAACACCCGAAGATACAAAAATAGACGAAGTTGAAGTCCTGAAGCGGCAAAAAGACCTGAAGCCACTAAAATAGCCAAAGTTTTAAACCCCATGTCACCAATGTATTATTTTAGTAATATTTTTTTAAACTTGTAGGAGGCCCTGCCCACCAATGTTTTTGTAAAAACGTATGGGGGACCCTGCACAATTTTTTATTTATAGGGGGGGGCCTGACCAGCAATAATTTTTTTTAACCTAGTTTTCCTTTCAATATACACTGGTGTAAACTACTTATAAATCTGCTCAAAATTATATGTACCAAAAAACTGTGTAAAAAGAATTGTAATATAAATGCCATACAATAAAGCTGTATATTGTCCTTCCATTATAATCAAGGAAATCAACAATTAAAAAGAACCTTGTGAATAGATTAGCTGACACTGAAGATTTGTGTGGCTTTGTATTGAACTTCAAGGGATACTGTTGTCTGAAATCTTTTAAATGTTGCTGTGCTTGTTGTCACATTAGTTGTTTAGACTTTGTATATTTTATATCTTTTCACCTTTATATCTAAAGTTATTTGTCACAGGCCTCTCCAGTCAGAATGGCAGCCTTCTACCTAAAGTTTAATCGATGTGTCTCGTGAGACATCTGTACTCTAAAACTATGGTGCCTTTAATTAACAATTGAATTTCATTTTTCCATGAAAAATTTGAAAAAATTTGTGGTTTTCCTATATTTTTAAAAAAAACTCAAATTCAAGATTTATCAAGTGTAAAAACCGTGAAAACCTCAGGCAAGACTGGCAAGTACAGGTAAAAGTTGTTGAGGTGCTATAGAAGTCAGTGAGAGCTGCTCTGATCCTTTTGGGCCGCTTTAAATTAATTTGTATTTTGAGGTTTTTGGATTTTTTCTCCACTAGAAATTGTCAGAAAAACACATAGAGGTGTAACACCTATTTGGGCCGCATAGCACACAAATAGTTAAAACTGTCCAGCTAGCAGTAGAAGCATGGGTTACATGCGACTTCACACAACAGGGTCAGGGCCTTCGCCATGTGGAAGTGTTCCCTCCATGGTGTAGTGCAACTACATCCCCCAGGCTACTGTGCATACAACAAACAAATTGGGCGCCAGGAGGTTCTTGCAGTAAAACAGAAACGGTTTATTTAACTATGCACGAGGCAAGTGACCACAGGTTTAGTACTCACGCAGGAGCTGAGGCAATAGCACATTTCTCACACAGAGCTGCAGGCATTAGGCATTTCTCGCAGAGGAAAGATCTCTATTAGGCATTTGCAGTATTACACACATTCCCTCCTGGAAGTTGTCAGGCAAGCAGCTTCTACCCTACAGTCCCTCTTCACTGAGGTTCCTGACTGGAGGCAACACACAAAGCCTCTGGGAAGCTACTCCCTTACTGCAAATCCTTGTTGGAGCTTCAGCTGCTCTTTCTCTCTCACCTCTCTGCCTTTCTCTCCTAGAGAGACTATGACAAGTCTGCCCTAGTGTAACTATTCCTCATTCACAGGGTTTACCTGGTCCCCGACTTCTTCTCCAAAAGCACACGGGCCTTTCTGGGCCTAGCTGTACCCAGGCTCCCCTGAGCACACCCAGCTGGATCACCATCCACAGGCCAAAGAGGAAGTGGCCACTCCCTACACACACTATATAGCAGTGTAGCAGGGTAGTGTCATTCTCTCCTGGCAGATCACTCCAAGAAAAAAGGTGGGGGCCTTAAAGCGGCAGGGCAGATTAACCCATACCCATAGGGGCCCCTACATACACCCGGGGGAAAAACCCATTTCATCCCGACAATGGTTTAAACATCCCCAACATATATCAACTTACAGTACCATCACATCCACTTCTGGTATCCTCTCCTAAGGCATACCTGGTAACAATGGTCACTGTAAAGGAAACACAGCATGCACAATACTGTATCAAACATTTTCAATTGCATAATAAAACAGTTGCAGTTGGTCATCTTTATTACACATCAGCAAAAATACTTCTCCCCCTCCCAAGGGTCCACACAGGCCAATCCTTGGGTGCAGAAACACTACTAGCGAGTAGGTGAAGGCAGAAGAGTTGTGGTGGGGATCAATAGTCTTTTGTTAGAACCCACTTAGTCCACTGTCCTTCCAGCCACAAAAAAACAAGCAAGCAGCACTCTAGGCATCTCATTCTGCAGGAGTCCATAGAAGAGCCGTAGCAATCACAGAAGAATCCATCCTCCAGGTCCTTCTCTCACATCAGGGGGCACAAATGAACAGGGAGTGGTCCCAGCAGAGACATCCATCTTCCTCCCATCCATTCCAACTGACATCCGCAGGCCTTCGTGAAATTCGGGGCGAACC
The DNA here is from genome assembly GCA_038501925.1 of Xenopus petersii. Classification (NCBI taxonomy): domain Eukaryota; kingdom Metazoa; phylum Chordata; class Amphibia; order Anura; family Pipidae; genus Xenopus; species Xenopus petersii. Next base: position 83,166,420 of record CM076681.1, read on the forward strand.
TCCAAGCCCGAACCCACGGCCAAACACTCTGAAGAAAATTCGTACAATTCGAAGTATTCGTACGTTCCGTTTATCCACTTCGAAAAATTCGTACGATCCATTCGTACGCTCCGACAAATTCGTACATCCATTCGTACGATTCAAACAAAACAATGCACAGCCTGGTTTTAGGGAATCGAGCCCCACGTTGGGCACGCCAAATGTAACACCTATTTGGGCCGCATAGCACACAAATAGTTAAAACTGTCCAGCTAGCAGTAGAAGCATGGGTTACATGCGACTTCACACAACAGGGTCAGGGCCTTCGCCATGTGGAAGTGTTCCCTCCATGGTGTAGTGCAACTACATCCCCCAGGCTACTGTGCATACAACAAACAAATTGGATGCCAGGAGGTTCTTGCAGTAAAACAGAAACGGTTTATTTAACTATGCACGAGGCAAGTGACCACAGGTTTAGTACTCACGCAGGAGCTGAGGCAATAGCACATTTCTCACACAGAGCTGCAGGCATTAGGCATTTCTCGCAGAGGAAAGATCTCCATTAGGCATTTGCAGTATTACACACATTCCCTCCTGGAAGTTGTCAGGCAAGCAGCTTCTACCCTACAGTCCCTCTTCACTCACGTTCCTGACTGGAGGCAACACACAAAGCCTCTGGGAAGCTACTCCCTTCCTGCAAATCCTCGTTGGAGCTTCAGCTGCTCTTTCTCTCTCACCTCTCTGCCTTTCTCTCCTAGAGAGACTATGACAAGTCTGCCCTAGTGTAACTATTCCTCATTCACGGGGTTTACCTGGTCCCCGACTTCTTCTCCAAAAGCACATGGGCCTTTCTGGGCCTAGCTGTACCCAGGCTCCCCTGAGCACACCCAGCTGGATCACCATCCACAGGCCAAAGAGGAAGTGGCCACTCCCTACACACACTATATAGCAGTGTAGCAGGGGAGTGTCATTCTCTCCTGGCAGATCACGCCAAGAAAAAAGGTGGGGGCCTTAAAGCTGTAGGGCAGATTAACCCATACCCATAGGGGCCCCTACAGAGGTTTTAGATGTATTTGGCTTTTTTAGAGCATCTTTCAGTGCTTTTTTTCATTTGTGCTTTTTATATTCGAATCTTTAAATAAATTCAATGACAGTCGCGGCTTTTCAGAGTTTGTGAGTTTAGTCGTGGTTTTCAAAACCTCTAAAACCACTAAAATACAACCTTAAATAAATATGCCTTTAAGTGTGTATCTATAACTCCCTTCCATTACCGAGGTAAGACAGGAATTCAGTTTTAGTCAGAGAAAGGATGTAGTGATGGGTGAATCGGACCCGTTTTGCTTCACCAAAAATTAGCAAAATGGAGAAAATTCGCCAATATGCATTGAAGTCTATGGGCAACAAAATGTTTTTTGAACACGTGACAAAATTTTTTTCACCCATTAGAATCTATGGATGTCATTTTCTTGGTGAAACTTGGCAAAAATGTTCAGTCATTACTAGTGTGATGATTACCAATAAACACCATAGAAGCTCTAAAACTAACATTTATCGCAAATACATGTCAATTTTTTTTGGAGCTCATTTACTTAAAAAATGTAAATTCCCTTCAGCTGGCTCTGTATTATATAATGCAACCTCTGATGCTAAAATAATTAAGGGCAAGATGCGGAGCGGACATTAGAACATTTCTGCATGTCATATGGGAATGTCCCCCAGTAAACAGATACTGGCAAAAAAATCTTCAATTCTTGGCAAATGAGTTTGCATTGCCAAATGTAATGTGCTAGAAGTATGTATCCTACATGTTATCCTTGACATACTACTGAATACATGCTCGGGTACATTGTTTCTCTTTCTCTTATTTTATGCAAAAAAAGTAATAGCTATGACTTGGATGGGCTCTGGGGTCCCTGGATCGATTGCCCAAATACAAATGCTAAGTAAATGTTATGCAGTGTATGTACCCTAAGATAATGACTGCTAAATGTAATCTCCTTATTCTTTTCCCTATTTCTTTTAATTCTATCTTATAATTTCAATTTTGTTATGTTTAAAAATGCCAAAATAAAATACTTTAGGGCAAATACTTTGCATTACGCATTTACTGTTTTGTTCTGTTACTGAATAATCCCCCCCAAAAAAAGTAGTTCACCTTAAAATTAACCATTAGTACAGGTATAGGATCTATTATCTGGAATTTTTGGGACCAAGAATTTAATTATCTACATTGCAAAAACCAAACATGGAGTAGCATCAGTTTCCTAGTTTGCCCTGTTTAGCTCAAAAAATAACAAAACATTTTTTTTATTGTTATAATATAAAAATATAATAAAAATGTTCAGCACAATCTGCAGTGATTAACATTACCCAACCTACTTTCTGTCGGCTGTTTAAAAACGGTATAAAGATTTAGATGAATAACTCATAATTTATCCACTTGGCCCTTAAATAAATTCTATGAATAGCAATCCTACACTTGAAATTAAACCAACATTTTACCTTGCCCACAGCAGCTGTGCTTTGAACCTCTGGCGACATTGCTGCCGGTTCAACCTGAATGAGAACTAAAGGAAGCCTATTTGGGTGAGAGGCATACTTACAGTAAATGAGATGTTGCTATATGAGTGCCCACAAAGTTATGTTGGGAATTAGCAGTTCAGTTAAATGTCTATCATTTTGTTCAGTGTAGGGTTTCTGAAGATAAAATAAATATGGGGACATACTGATTTGTTCTACCCCCCCCAAAAAAAAAAAATTGAAGACTTTGTCTCCTGCATCTGTACTACCCTGTCCTGATTGATACCGACCCAGCCTGTCCCTTGACCATGCTGTACTGCTTGCCCTGATTGGTATCGACCGGGCCTGTCCCTTGACCACGCTCCTGTTCTCTGTTCTACTCACAACGGTGGGCTGTTCGGAAGCGAGGAACTTTTTGGATGCCAGCTTTGTACACAAACACTGTATACCAATTGAAACCCTTGTTCCATCCCTCCGTCTGTTGGCAATTGATGGCAGTTCCCTTTGGTCTGGATTGATTTCTTCCAAGTCAAAAAATCTCCTTATGTCCCTGGGTAATCATACTGAATTGAATTCTTTCTATGTTATTGCCCTCAAACTCCAATAATTCTAGGCCTCCTCTGGTTGTAGAGACACAATCGTAGGGTAGACTAGCTAGCTAGCAAAATAATTCAGTTGAGTCCAGTTTGTGAATCCTCTTGTCTAAAATCTACCCATGTTCTTGCTGCAACTTCCCTTGAGGGTTTACCTATTCATTATTCATCTTTCACTGACATATTTTCTAAAAAAAAACAGCTGAGATCCTTCCACTGCACAGCCCCTATGGTTGTGCCATTGACTTAATACCAGATTCCGCTCCTCCCAAGGGTAGAACTTATCCTCTATCTCTTCCAGAGTCACAGGCCATGGAGGAGTATATTAAAGAAAATCTGGAGAGAAGCTTTATAAGGCCTTCCACTTCACATGCGGGTGCCAGCTTCTTTTTGTAGAGAAGAAGGATGGGAAATTGAGGCCTTGTATTCATTATAGAGTGTTAAATAAGATCATGGTGAAGAATCGTTACCCCCTCCCTTTGATCACTGAGCTCTTTGATAGAGTCAAGGGTTATCCCGTCAACATCCCATTGAAAGTTCCTTCCGCCAAGCTAGGGCCTAAATTCATGGTCCTTTTGTGTATCTGAAGTCATCAATCCTAGAACTGTCAGATTAGATCTGCCTCCTGAACTGAAAATTTTTAATTCATGTCATATTTATTTGTTAAAGCTGTCTAGAGCTGTACAACAGTCTTCTCCTCCTTCTCCTCCAGTTTCTGTTGAATGTCAGCCTAAGTATTTGGAGCAAAGGTTGGTAGAATCTTTCTAGGGGTAAGCTGCAGTACTTGGTCCATTGGAAAGGCTATGGTCCTGAGGAAAGGTCTTGGGTTCCAGCCTTTGATGTTCATGCGGACCATCTCAAGTTGCAGTTTCATGCTAAGTTTCCTGACAAGCCTAGAGGTCCAGTGGCCCCCTCTAAAGGGGGAGTACCTGGTGGTCTAGGGCCCCACCATAATCTGGCCGGGGATGCCCACTGCATCTTCTTCTTTGGTGCTGTGCTCTGCACTACTGGGTTTTTTGACGCTGTGCTCGTTTTACGTCATCAGGCACTGGTGCGAAATTCATATATTTAAAGGGCTTGTCTGGCAACTCATTGCCCAGTGTAAAGGTCTATGTCATAGTTCCTGGCTGCAATTGCTTGTGTTTCTGATCTGTTGCTGACCCTGCCTGTCCCTGACCTTGTCTAGTCTGATGCCTGTCCTGACCCTTGCTGGTGTATTGACTTCTCTCTTGGATCCTGCTTTGTATTGCTTTGGTATGTTTGACTTGGCCTGTGACCTTGACTACTCTTACGTCTCCTGAATATGTACTGCTTGTCCTGATTGGTACTGACCCGGCCTGTCGCTTGACCATGCTTTACTGCCTGTCCTGATTGGTATTGACCTGGCCTGTCCCTGGACCACGCTCCTGTTCTCCATTCTACTCACAACGTGTGGTTCCCTTGTCTGCCCAGAGCTCTCTTCCTGTTCCTCTTACGTTAAGACCTGTCGGCACACGAGTCGTGGAAGGGCTCCAAAGTGAATGGTGGTTGTGATAGGCGGAAGAGTGACCCGGACCTTGGCGCTAGTTCTGGGTTTGGGATTCTGATCATAACAAGGTGCTCATCTTAAAATTAAACTTTAGTACAGGTATAGGATTTACTATCCACAATTCTTGACCAGGGGTGTTCCAGATAAGGGATTCTGTAATCTGATATCATAAATCTGTTAAAAACCATTTATACATTAAACATACCCAATAAGATTATTTTGCCACAAATATGAATTCATGCAGTTTAGTTACCATAAAGTACAAGGTACAGTTCTATTATTATAGAGAAAAATTAAATCATTTTGAAACCTTAAAATTATTTGCTTAAATGGACTATGAAAGATGGCCTACCCATAATTCAAAGCTTTCGGGATAACAGGTTTCCAAATAGTTTCTGCATATAAAAATAAATTAAAAATAACAAAATGAAAGGCCTCTCCATCAACCTACATAGCATGTTAGGCTGTAAATATCCAATACAAGCTTTAAAAACCATATAAAATAAATGCTTACGACCATTTAACAAAACATTTTTTTAAAAAAAGTTAATGTAATGGCAAGCTTCCCCAGGTTTAAAAAGTGCTTGGAAAAATCTGGAAAATCAGTTTTCCCAAAATGCAGAGTAACTTGCCTTATAATTACCAAAAACATTTGAAAATCCTAGTGGAATTGTTTTGTCACCAAAACAAATGTATTATAGAATAGTTAACATCAATACAAGGTACTGTTTTATTGTTACTAAGAAAGAAAAGAATATATGAAAAATTATTAAAACAATAGGAGCAGAAACATTTTTTAGGGGTTAAGCCACATCTGCAGTGAAAAGCAGAGGTAGATTTAAGACATACCAAAAAGCTCCTGGAATGATAATAATCACAAAGAAGGATGGATTTTAGAATCGGATACAATAACAGTCCCCTGAAGCAATCAAGATTTTCATTATATGAACTCAGTAAATACCTAGGGGATCACATTTCCATAAAGCCAGACAGCAGAGCTATATTTTAACTGATGTTCTGAAGTATTCAAATGTAACCATATGTTTTCCAAGAGACAAGTATGGCAGGTTTTAAGAGCTGAACTGAGAACTTGGACCAACAAAAGAAAAGGAGATCTGCTGGATTACAGTGAAACCACACGAACTAAACCTTGATGTCTGGTGAAATTTGTACTCCTTTAGGGTAGTGGCAGAAGAGGCTACAGTGGGACATTAGTCGTCCAGTGACGACCTCTTCTTTGGGCGACTAATCTCCCCTAAATGCCTTACAGCTGGCTAGAATAAAAATTGCCTGTGGGATGGCACTCGGATCGCTTCAGCTTTCCGAAGTTGCCTGTATTTTACTTGTGAGGCAATTTCAGACGAAGACAAAGCATTCCGAGTGCCATCCTGCCGGTGATTTACATTCTAGCCGGCGGGAAGCCATTTAAGGGAGATTAGTCGCCCAAGGAAGAGGCAATTTGTCGCTGGGCAACTAATCTCCCACAGTAGCCTTGTCAGCCACCACCCTTAAAGTCAAAAACACATTCACTTTCTGTTCTGACGTTGGGTGAGATTTTACCCATTGTGAATTGACAAAGTTTATAAAAGAAAACAACATACTACTGTTCCTAAATAGAAAAAATATATGTTTCCGTTTCCTTTTCATATATGCTTTGCCAGAAGCCTGCTTTTTTGCTTCTTACATCAAGAAGATTACAGTATCATCAGTTCCTCTAGAGTTACAAATGTGTTAAAAATGATTGGATTCTTTTTGTACACATGTTGAATCTGTTATCCAGAATGCTTGGGACCAGGGGTTTTCTGGATAAAAAATCTTTCCAATCATTAGATCACAGTACCTTATGTGTGCTAAAAATCATTTCAACATTAAACTGAGATAATTGAGATCATTTCGGACCTTGATAAATAACCCCCTAAGACTAAGGTTACCACGAGGTAACCTATGAGGGATAAATCCACTGAAAAACATAAATAGTTCTATGCAGACAAGGGGCCTAATCCTAACCAGCATACAATATTGAGTTGACTATACTGATGCAGCCACTTTGGTTTGTCTGTTTGACACAGAATAACTAAACACAGATATCCCATTTATCTCATTTAACACAGAAAACTGTGTCACAACATCCCATCTAATTAAAGCATTCACCATTGTGAACAATGGAGCGTTGGTATGCTAATGAAAAGGTTAAATGCATTAAATGAGTTAAGATGACTTAAGATAACACAGTTTCTTCAATTACCCCTGAGTCATGACGCATTTAACTCACAAATCCAAGTGGCTTCATCTGTATCAAGCAAATATTCAACTTTTACTAAAAAAAAAAAACTTGTGTGGTCTCTAATGCAGAGTGGTATTAGAGGTTACTGGTACCTTTTAATTTTGTTTTGATCATGTCTGCAAAAATTATTTTTGTGCATACTTTTAAAACAGGTGTGCAAAAATAATATTTCTTTGTACATAGAGGTAGTTGTCTCAGATAAAGTGCTAAATTATGTGTATTCACTCAAAATTGTTTCTGTGCTTCACAAAGTTTTGTGTTGGCCTCAAAATTTGTACACGTGCACATGAGTACATGATTGTTGCCCCCAAACTCTGGTAAACGATCTGTGTCTTACATATTTATTCAATTTGTCTATGGGTTCGCACACTCCCAGATACAAAAATTCAAAGACAAGAGTGGTATATATAAAAGACAATGTTTTACTTTTATGCCAAATAGACAAAGGGAACAGTTCAGTGTTAAATTAACAAAAGATCTACATCATACAACAGTACATATTAGATATACCACCCAATAGTGCAATGGAGCAAAAGAGCAAAGAAAGTAAAAAACAGGCAACAAGGAGCGAGTAAACCTACCAAAAAATTGAGAATACTGTGTTAACCTGTGTAGGGGTAACTTCTGGTTTCTGCACCTCATATTTTGTCATTTAAAATTTTATTTCGCTGAATTGGTGTGCCTTCCATCCATTGTTAACTCTTTATTACATATTTATTCAAACCGCATTAGTCAGGATCCCCGCTAGATTTTTTTTATATTCCTGAACCACGTCCCAACAGCCCCAATTCTTATGTTTAAAAAAGGGGAATATTCAATAAACTCTCTTACGCATTATTTTACTGTAAATTCTTCTTCTTACATTTCACATGGTTCAAGTTGGATTAAGTTAATGCAAAGTAGATATTTTGTTTCAACCCAAAATATGTTACCAGAGGATATGAAACAGGTAAGGCACAATACCATGGGATCTGTATGTTTATTGTTTTAATGATTTTTTTAATAAAAACTCTACCATACATATCTCTACAGAGATATGGTAAAACCAACCACCCGTGGATAAGCAAATCATTGTTAGTGTAATATTACTGGTATATAATTATAGTAACCATTAAGATTGGAAGTCAGATTCATAAAATATGTGATATGTCTTATAACGTTATACTGTAGTTGACCTGTCTTTGGAAAAAAATCTTTGGTGCTGGGAAATGACACTATTGTGTTTTCTCACTTTAGGAGCATTTCCTGGGGGGGGACTTTTAGCTTATTTTGGAAATGTGTACTTTTACATCATACTGAATTCAAAATGACCAAACAATTCTTTCTACCCCTTACTACCAAACCCTAATGGTAATGACACAAGGAGCTACTAGTAGCAGTTACTTGTTGTGGCTACAAAATGCCAAAAAAAAAAAACCTTGCCAAAAAGACAAAACTGAGAATTGCTTCGTAAAAACACAAGTAGGGGCCGATTCACGAAGGGTCGAATATCGAGGGTTAACTAACCCTCGATATTCGACTGGGAACTAAAATCGTTCGACTTCAAATATCGAAGTCGAACGATTTTGCGCAAATCCTGCGATCGATCGATCAAAGGATTTTTCATTCGATCGAACGATTAAATCCTTCGAATCGAACGATTCGAAGGATTTTAATCCAACGATCGAAGGAAAATCCTTTGATCAAAAAATCACAGGCAAGCCTATGGGGACCTTCCCCATAGGCTAACATTGACTTCGGTAGCTTTTAGCTGCCGAAGTAGGGGGTCGAAGTTTTTCTTAAAGGGACTGTACTTCGACTATCGAATGGTCGAATAGTCGAACGATTTTTAGTTCGAATCGTTCGATTCGAAGTTGAAGGTCGTAGTCGAAGGTCGAAGTAGCCCATTCAATGGTCGAAGTAGCCCAAAAAAACTTCGAAATTCGAATTTTTTTCAATTCGAACCCTTCACTCGAATTCAGTGAATTGGCCCCGTAGTGTCTTTGCAGTGAAAATGATAATTATTGTCTATTGTGTAGTCATGATAAATAGCTCCTCTAGTAGCTCTGTGTGTCATTGCCCTAAAGAGTTATCAAACTCTAAAGCTGCTGCTGAACTTTGAAGGTGATCACAAACAAGACAGAGAAGAGAAAGCTGCAGAAACAATCATGTGTACCTCAAAGCAGGTACAAAATCTCCCACATACCATTAGGTAATAAGAAAAAACATCCTAAATAAGAATTCCAGGTCTGCCAAACCATTTGATGCCTAGTATGCATAGATCAACAAACACAATTTGGCATCTGTTTGACTAATTGTCCTGGAACTCACCACAGCTACTGAAAATTTTTATGTGGTGTAAAGCCATGAAAAAATATGTTCATTCCATATAACCATATATTTTTGAAAAATACACATTTGAGAAAATTTAAAATGAGTAACCATGTCTTTCAACTCTGCACTACCAAGTAACAAAGCTTTCATATTGCAAAGTCAACACAATCACTACATTTAATATGGGGTATCCATAGCATGGTATATATGGGATCAACAAACTTTCGGACATATAGAGACCCCAACATTGTGCATACATATTTCTACTATTAAAAAAATATACTGCCTGTTGTGTGCTTAAAGTGGCTAATAAGCTAGTAGACCTCTAAGACACAATCTCAGTGATTCCAGAAAGTGAGCTTAATGGTATGTGGACTGACCTGATGTTGTATGAATGTAAGGGGCAGATTTATCAAGGGTCGAATAGTAAATTCAAATTCGAATTTCGAGTTTCAAAATTCATACATTCGAATTTGAATCCCATTATTTGAATTGGCTAGTGGCTGTTTTCTTTTATTGCAATATGTTTTAAAGGATAGTACCAGTATCACTCATACCGTATTCAACACACTATTACAAGATCCAAAGATGCAACGATATTCTATTGTTCTTTACATAAATACGGTGAATAATGCTTTGCATTTGACTCATGGTCATGGATCCAAACTAACGTACTAGCAAACATTTGCCCAAAAGACTTTGTCAAAAACTTAAATCACAGTAGCTGTCATTTCTGTCCACCTGCTGTCAGCCTGACTATCATTTTTGCTGAATCCTCAGGGACTTATACGCTCTATCCATTTCTTTAATTCTCTGGGATCAAACTAAAATTCAATAATTATGTGAAATAAAATATCAATTTATTTTGTTCATTATCAGCAACATCAGTGTAGGTATATATATCAGTCAATCTGTAGGCCTTTTGTTTTCTATTTAAGGCTCTTCCATAGCTACTTAACAGTTTTAGATTCAGCTGCATTGCTATACCTGCCTTTAGCTATGACTTCATTAATCTTTAATTGGTATTGCCATGGTTACATCAAATAAATTGCCATTATCTGTGAACAATGCAGAATATGGTTTGAGGTTATGAAGTAATGCTAGAGCATTGCACAATGCAACTGCTCCAAATTGCAAATTATAAACTGACTGTTCTTAAAACACAAACACATTAAAAAACATGTTAAAGGAAAACTATACCCCTAAAATGAATACTAGAACAACAGATAGTTTATATCAAATTAAGTGGCATATTAAAGAATCTTACCAAACTGGAATATATAATTTAAGTATATATTGCCCTTTTATATATCTTACATTGAACAACCATTTTGTGATGGTCTCTGTGCTGCCTCAGAGATCACCTGGCCAGAAATACTGCAGTTCTAATTGTAACAGGAAGAATTGTGGAAGCAAAAGACAGAACTGTCTGTTAATTGGCTCATGCGATCTAACATATGGCTTTTTTGATAAGTTTGTGTGCACCGTATATCCTAGGATCCCAGGGGACGGCCCTTATTTTTTAAAATGTAAATTTTCTAGTTATGATTACCCAATGGCACATACTACTAAAAAAGTATATTATTATGAAAATGGTTTATTTACATGAAGCAGGGTTTTACACATTAGCTATTTTATGCAATCTCTTTTTATAGAGACCTACATTGTTTGAGGGGTATAGTTTTCCTTTTATGCTTTTTTCAAAATACCTAGCTAGGGCCTTAACCAGTCAAAACTTTATGGTCTAGTTTCAAATTTTCGAAATTATTTTTTTTTCATTAGGGATCAAGTACAAGGTACTGGTTTATTATTACAGAGAAAAAGGAATCATTTTTTAAAAATGTGAATTATTTGATTAAAATGGACAGCCCTCTCGTTATTGAGAGCATTTTGGATAACTGGCTTCAGATTACAGATCCCGTACCTGTATATACTGTATATATAGATACATGTACAGGTTTAGATACAGATGCAGGTATACAGTACCTAAATGAAATAAAAACCAAATGCAAACCAAATTTATATTCAAATTGTTCGAATTGTATATAATAGTATAAACTTCCATTTAAAGTTCTTGCACACAAACCTACCTGTATATATGTATAAATACATGTACAGATTTAGATACAGATGCAGGTATCTGGTATCTATCATCGAACTATCTATCTATCTATCTATCTATCTATCTATCTATCATCTATCATCTATCCATCCATCCATCTATCTATCTATCTATCTATCTATCTATCTATCTATCTATCTATCTATCTATCTATCTATCTATCTATCATCTATCTATCATTTATCTATCTATCTTTAGACTTCTGGATAGGGGTTACATTTTAGTAAATAGAGTTAATCTATCCTTTCAACCCTATTAATAGTATTCTTGAAAGATTAATAATAGTGTATAAAATTTTCTTTTTTTTATATGGAGCAAAAGTAGGGACCTATAGGGTTAATGCTCCCCTATATCTTTAAATGTCTATACTTCGTTGTTCCTCCAAGAGGAAGTGGATGGTAATGGGAGCCTGGAGCTTAGGCCCCAGTAAAGGGAAGACCTTGGTGAAGTCGGGGATATAGGGACCCCATGAATGAGGTGTAGTCAGGGCAGGGAACTTCTCTGTAACAGCACTTTCTAGGAAAGTAAGGCAAATAGAACTAGTGAGCAAGAGCAGCCTGGCTCCAACTAGAGGGATAGCAAGGGGGTAGCTCTCCCTCAGGCAAGACTGGCCTGTAGTGTAGGGATCACAGCCTAAGGATGCATCTAGCCATGTGGCACGTTATCTCCACAGGGATGTCACAAAGTGCTGGCTCTGACATGCTGTGTTGTTATCTGACATGTATGTGATAAACCTCATATAAATGCTAGAAAAGCTTGTGGTGAGCATAGATAATTAATTAGATTATTTAATGTTTGCATAGAATAATGTAATTTTGTTTTTTTTGTTGGTACATGCAATATGATCCTGTTGAATGCAACTAACTTCATTATTTATGTTTAAAGGAACAGTAACACCAAAAACTGAAAGTGTTTTAAAGTAATGAAAATATCATGTAGTGTTGCCCTGCACTGGTAAAACTGATCTGTTTGTTTCAGAAACACTACTATAGATCATATAAACAAGCTGCTGAGTAGCAATGGCGGAAATTGAAAAACGGCTATATGCCACAGGATAAATAATGGATAACAGATAGCATTATGTTCTACAGAGCTTATCTGCTATCTGATGTGTAACTTGAGCCTTTTCTCCTTTGAATAGCTGCCCCCATTGCTACACAGCATCTTATTTATAGAAACAATAGTAGTGTTTCTGAAGCAAACACAGCAGTTTTACTAGTGCAAGGCAACACTGCATTATATTTTTATTACTTTAAAACAATTAGATTTTTTGATGTTACTGGTCCTTTAAATTTTTTAATGGATTTTATGGCAATCAGTGTCAGAATAAATATTTGCATATATGTTTAACAGTTGCATAACAGTTTAAAACTGTTTGTAAGTTTAAGTTGTTTGGTGCTCATGTGTATTTTTTTACAATACAATATTAAATATTCTGTAACATATAATTGGAAAAATATCAGGCTTTAATATAGCTCTTGCAAATGAACTTTACTAATCAGACTTCTTGGATCATATCAGAGAACTTCTGAATATTAACACAAAATCCGTGGAAAATAATAGGTAATTGGATATCCCTTTCAAGGAAGAAAAAAAGAAGCAAATATTAAATTCATTATGCTCCTTTAAATTCATCTGCATGAGACAAAACATTCTAAGCTTTCTTATTGAGCTGACAATTATATCACAATTAATGTACACAAAGAAGAATTTACTGAAGAAAATACGTTTGGGAGATACATTTGTGTTAAAACTATCAAGAGATATTCTAAACTATACAATATTTATAGATTAATTAAGGGGTACATTAAACATTAATGACACATATTTGCTATCTTTATCATATTAGGGAGTCCTGCCAAGAAGAGTTATACTGTAGATAATATTAAATAGTATCAAAATCATTTAAACACCTGGCTCAAAGGGTGCAGAAGGACTTACATGATGAAATGGTCAGACCTCTATTTCGTCTAATCATATACTACCAATAATGCAGAATGGTAAAAGCCAGTGTGGCTGTATCATTGGTAATCCATAAATAGTAGAAATAGAAGAACAGAGATCTAGAACACTTTCTGTATAATTAATTATAGACAAAGTAAATTGACAGGGTTATTCTTGAAGGGATACACACATATCATTAATATAGGTGATTATTCTTCAATACCTACTGGGAGCTACAACCTTTAATTGCCTTCACCTATACCATGTTTATAAGTCTGAAGGGTAAATCATTTCATAGGCGAGGGACCTCAGGAGGAACTCAGTGTACCCCACAACCAAAACTAATATTACTCCCTAAAATATGTCACACACCACAGGAGGCATATAAAAGGCATGCTTTAGTAATTGACATACAGTATTGGCTTATCTAAAAAATAGACAATACAGTTAATAACATTTAAAATAAAAGAACCCACTTACCACTGTGAACCCCAACCTGTATCACAAATTGGTAATTACTAATATAAAGCAATGAGAGTCTGGTATTAAAAAAAATTTTTTTATAGTGGGTGCAACGTGTTACCTAGGCAAGTACAATGAATGGTGCTAAATATGCTTAAGCTAAATATGCCTAATAAAAGCTTGAAGCATATTTAGCACCATTCATTGTACTTACCATCATGGTTCGGCAGGATTGCCACTTTGAAAATGACCATTTTGCTCCAACTACTTTAGTATTATTTTGAGTCCCTCCCAGTAGTTGTACCCAGAGCAACCCTGCAGAGCTTTCAAAATAATATACTATAAATATACTGTTTATGGGGGTAAGAGGCAAATAATATGCAGAGGGATTTTGCAAAGATAAAGAACACAAGGAGGGCTAGATGTCCCTGACTTTTATACATATTGTTTAGCCAGGTCAGACAAACAATACAATGGTCCTTCAAATTTGCATATACTAAATGGATGGAAATAGAGAAGCTTGCTCTCCCTCCAATACATCCTAGTAGACTTACCAACCAGAATATTAAGCTGGGAAGTCTGGCCCCTCAAACCATATAATTCACAAAACAAATATGGTCCAAATGCAAAAGCAAACTAGTTCCTGCAAACAAGACTTCAAATTCCTGGCATTGTGGAACCACACCAGCAGCATTATTCCATATGTTTTGAACTTGCCCCAAAATAACCTCCTTATGGTCCTGGTTACAAAAGCTACCTGTTTATATCTCCACAGTGACCCTCTGACCCACTTGCTGGGGCATCCAAATTTAGGAGTTGGGAGAAGAACACAAAAGGTATTAAATTGCATATTTACAGCAGCAAGGGGCTTAATTGCTGCACGATGGAAGGAACCTACACCTCCATCCTTCTGGGACCTAATAAACAGCATAGAACATGGGAGACATATGGAATACCTAACCGCTGTATCACACAGCACCTCATTAGTGTCAGAGGGAGATTGGTTTATGTGGAACTCTAACTACAATGAGCTACAAAGTAATGTATAGAAAGAGAAATCTGGAAACATGTAAATCCATATTTGCCCCCTCCTCCTGCTCTATACTACAACACCACCAAACAACCTGCTATTTTTAGAAAAAAGGGGAGTAAAGGGAACTCTATTGCTGGCATATAAACAGGACCATGCAACTTATAACAGCATTATTTGGTAAAGTTAGCTCAGTGCCTTTCTGCGAGTCATATAATATTGTACCACACAATATATTCCTTTATTCCTGGTTCATATACAGTATGCTGTTTATAATGCTGGTTCAAACCCATGTAAACACTGGGTGGTAATACTATACTTTCTGATTCGTGGCTATGTACCGTTGTATTCGCTTTTCCATGGGAACTCAAATAAAAAAAAGTTTATTAAAAAATAGAGAAAAAGGAAATCATTGAAAACCTGTATTATTTGATAAAAATTAAGTCTAGGGGAGATGGCCTTCCTGTAATGCCGAGCTTTGAAGACAGGTTTATGGATAAAATCAAGTTCCCCAGTAAACAGTGTGGCTGTAATAAGTAGTAAGACCAACAGTGCACTTACCCTTAACTCAGAATCTCTAGTGAGAAATCAGGGCGCTTTTAAGCCCAAGCCCATTAACATACACCTGTAAATCATTCCTTGTTTTAAAGGCTAAATGGCAGCTATAGGCAATATTTGGCTACAATTTATGCATGAACACACAGAAAAAAATTGCCAGTGCTTGGGTAATTCATGCATGAAAAATGCTGTGGGATTTGATATCATGGCTTCCTGTCTTGTAATTTATTTAGTTAATTATATTTTTGGTGCAATATTTAAAATTTTTTACTTAAATGGGTAGTGCCAATGGGTTGGCCACAAAATTTGCAAATTTTACAATGAAATTGGCGAAAAGTTAACGAAACGAGAATTTTGATGCTGGCTTCAATTCGCGGGCGTCATAATTCCTCCATCACTAGTAGGCAAAGCTAGGACAATAAAATTAAAGTGACAAAGTTTATACCCGTTCTAGTAACATATAGTAACAAATCAAGTGTTTTTTTACAAACATGGAACAGTTATACAAAGAAGAAAACTGAACAATTTACAATAAATACTGTATCTCACTGATGATTATTATTGCATAATGATTGAGTTAACCAGCAGCTTTGGTTTAATGATGCCCCCTTAAGAGGGGCACGTTTTTGACACTAAGGGGCAGATTTATCAAAGGTCGAGGTGAATTTTCAAACTCAATAAATTCAAAATTTCTAGCTATTTTTTATGTACTTTGGCTAGGGAATAGTCCAAATTTGATTCAAATTTGAAAAAAATTAGAAAATTTGAATATCGAAATTTCTCATGTACTGTCTCTTTAAAAATTTGACTTCGACCATTCGCCATCTAAAACCTGCCAAATTGCTCTTTTAGCCTATGGGCGACCTCCTGGAACCTATTTGGGGTCAATTGGTGGACTTTGAAAAATGGAAGGTCTTTTTGGGAAAAACTTTGTTTCGAATTTGATCGAATGCACTATCCTGCTGAATACGGACCTATTTGATCGAAAACGGACCTATTCGACCAAAAAAAAAAATTGACTCAATTTTGGTTGGTCTTTTTTAATTCGAATTTCAAAGTTTTTCAAATTCGAAATTCGACCCTTGATAAAGGGTTAACTGGCTGATGATAAAAGTGGTCCTACTGTGATTGTAAGCTCCATGGGACAGGGACTGATGGGAATGATGTATAATTCTTGTTCAGTGCTGTGTTGAAATGTACTGGTGCTATATAAATCAAGGTATAAAAAATACTTTTTTGATACATGGTAGTGTTTTGTTTTTTCTGGAACTGAAAGCAAACTGTTTAGTATATTGGATGCTTACATCTTAAAGGAAAACTATACCCCCCAAACAATGTAGGTCTCTATTAAAAGATACTGAGTAAAACAGCTCATGTGTAAAACCCTGCTTCATGTAAATGAACAGTTATCATAATAATATACTTTTTTAGTAGTATATGCCATTGGGTAATCATAAATAGAAAATTGTCATTTTAAAAAATAAAGGTCGCCCCCTGAGATCATAAGATTCACTGTGCACACATACAAACTACATGTAAGGTCACATGAGCCAATTAACAGACAGAGTTCTGCCTTTTGCTTCCTCACTTCTTCCTGTTACAGTTGGTACAAATGTACAGTTTTTTCATCATATTTTTCATCTGTCTACACAAATGAGGAATCAGTAAGTGAAGGTTTCCTTCTTAACAGTCCCAATTCTAGTAATACAACTAATGATGCATGGTTCACACATGATGAAATTCAAAAGAGACTAGAACATGTTAAGATTAACAAAGGTCCAGGGCCAGATGGTATTCATCCCAGGGTAATTAGCGAGCTTAGCTCTGTGATTGCCAAACCTCTTTACTTAATTTTTCAGGATTCATTGAGATCTGGCATAGTGCAGAGAGACTGGCGAATTGCTAATGTGGTGCCTCTATTCAAAAAAGGATCCCGTTCTCAGCCTCAAAACTATAGGCCAGTTAGTCTGACGTCAGTGGTAGGAAAGCTTTTCGAAGGGTTAATAAAGGATAAGATACTGGACTTCATAGCAAATCATAATACTATGAGTTTGTGCCAGCATGGTTTTATGCGTAATAGATCTTGCCAGACTAACTTAATTTCTTTTTATGAGAATGTAAGTAGACACCTCGATTCTGGGATGGCAGTGGATGTGATTTACTTAGATTTTGCTAAAGCATTTGATACAGTGCCACACAAAAGGTTACTGGTTAAATTAAGGAATGTTGGCCTGGAACATAGTATTTGTACCTGGATAGAGAACTGGCTAAAAGATAGACTACAAAGAGTGGTGGTAAATGGAACATTTTCTAATTGGACCAATGTTGTTAGTGGAGTACCGCAGGGCTCTGTACTAGGTCCCTTGCTTTTCAACTTGTTTATTAATGACCTGGAGGTGGGCATTGAAAGTACTGTTTCTATTTTTGCAGATGATACTAAATTGTGCAGAACTATAGGTTCCATGCAGGATGCTGCCACTTTGCAGAGTGATTTGTCTAAACTGGAAAACTGGGCAGAAAACTGGAAAATGAGGTTCAATGTTGATAAATGCAAGGTTATGCACTTTGGCAAAAATAATATGAATGCAAGTTATACACTAAATGGCAGTGTATTGGGAGTTTCCTTAAATGAGAAGGATCTAGGGGTCTTTGTAGATAACACGTTGTCTAATTCTGGGCAGTGTCATTCTGTGGCTACTAAAGCAAATAAAGTTCTGTCTTGCATAAAAAAGGGCATTAACTCAAGGGATGAAAACATAATTATGCCTCTTTATAGGTCCCTGGTAAGGCCTCATCTGGAGTATGCAGTGCAGTTTTGGAATCCAGTCCTTAAGAGGGATATAAATGAGCTGGAGAGAGTGCAGAGACGTGCAACTAAATTGGTTAGAGGGACGGAAGACTTAAATTATGAGGGTAGACAGTCAAGGTTGGGGTTGTTTTCTCTGGAAAAAAGGCGCTTGCGAGGGGACATGATTACACTTTACAAGTACATTAGAGGACATTATAGACAAATGGCAGGGGACCTTTTTACCCATAAAGTGGATCACCGTACCAGAGGCCACCCGTTTAGACTAGAAGAAAAGAACTTTCATTTGAAGCAACGTAGGGGGTTCTTCACAGTCAGGACAGTGAGGTTGTGGAATGCACTGCCGGGTGATGTTGTGATGGCTGATTCAGTTAATGCCTTTAAGAATGGCTTGGATGATTTTTTGGACAGACATAATATCAAAGGCTATTGTGATACTAAGCTCTATAGTTAGTATGGGTATATAGAATTTAATTAAAAGTAGAGGGGTGTATGTATGGATGCTGGGTTTTCATTTGGAGGGGTTGAACTTGATGGACTTTGTCTTTTTTCAACCCAATTTAACTATGTAACTATGTAACTATGTAGTATTTCTGGTCAGGTGATCTCTGAGGCAGCACAGATAGAGTCACGAAATGGTGGTTCAAGGCAAGAGATGTAAAAGGGCAATATTTATGTAAATATATATTCCAGTTTGGTAAGATTCTTTAATATGTCATTCAATTTGATATAAACTATCTGTTGCTTAAGTATTCATTTTGGGGGTATAGTTTTCGTTTAAGAATGTTATTCTCTTATTCTTATCATTTTTGCCCATATTATGCATAGGCATAAAATGTACCCTGAAACAGCCAATTCTAGTGATCGGAATTACAATCATAAGATATTTTTAATGTCATTAAGTCATCACAAACAGATGTTTTTATTGCCATACATGTCAATTAATGAATTTAAACATATGCAGTTTTAAATCAAACCAAACCCTCCAAATCATTATTGGTTTTGTGGCCCTGATAACTATAGAAGCACAGACCTTTTATTAATGAAGAAGTTCAAGAATTAAAATTGAGGACCAGCATCTGTAAATCTGAAATTCAAATTGTGAACTTGTTATTAGCGTAATGGTCCTGACATGAGCAAAACCTCCCACCTGCTCCCATGCAGAAGGATACATTGTATCACTACTAATTAGCATCAGTTATAGCTGAGATCATCATGATCTGTAAATCCATCCGTCTTAAGCTGCAGGTGCACAATTGTTCCTGTGGCCTCTTACTCTCGGATGGTTCATTGGTAACAGTAGTAGGTGGCTGTCAGGCAGCAGAACACAGTGGGAGACTGATATCATTTTAGAGCTCCTGCTAAATATTCTCTGTTTTGTTTCATTTGTTTTATTAAAAGATAGTTTTTATTTAGATGCACTGAATATGTGAATTAGATAGCTAGCATTGTCAAGCAAACTCAGCAATTATCTGCTGTTTCATAGGCAGAATCATGCTGGTTACACTGAAATGCTAGTGGATAATAAAATGTCCCTTTACTGATTTAACTTCTCTTTCAAAAATATAATTGCTTGCTATTTCACGTTAATGTAAATGGACATCTAATAAAGTCAAAGCACATTAGAGCTGTGAAGATGTGGAATTCTCTCCCTGAATCATTTGTACAGGCTGATATATTAGATAGCTTTAAGAAGGGGTTGGATGGCTTTTTAGCAAATGAATACAGGGTTATGAAAGATAGTTTATAGTACAAGTTGATCCAGAGACAAGTCCAATTGCCATTTTGGAGCCAGGAAGGAATTTTCCCCCTCTGAGGCACATCAAAGAGGCTTCAGATGGAGTTTTTTTTTTTTACTTCTTCTGGATCAATTGGTAGATAGGCAGGTTAAAAAAAGTAAAAAGGTTGAACTTGATGGACGTGTGTCTTTTTTCAGCCTAACTTACTATGTTACTAACTATTAATAAACCTAATTAAATTTGTTGCTGTTGTGATGCTAAAAAAAATCTCTTATCTTTTTGTGGTCCGTTCTGGCAAAGTAAAAACAGGTTTATGTCAGTCCTTTATATTTAAAGAGAAACTCAGATATGTGTATTTTGTTCTGATTTTTGAACTGCATTATACCATATTCTTGAAATGAGTACATTTGTAAAATGATAATTCATGTCATTAATCATGAACAGATACTTATTTTGCCATACCTGTCAAATGATAATTAATGCTTTGAACCATCTGCAGTTTTAAATGAAACCATACCCTCCAAAAGCCTTATTCATTTTTACTTTTCCCTTTTACTGCCAGCAAAATAAGATCTATATTGATAAAAAAACAGCTACAGAGTAAATACACACAAAATTTCCTTCAACTGAATGGCAAACACATATCAGTGAAAGGAATAAAATACCTAAGGCTATTAAAATAATAGCAGGGTAATAATTCAGGCATTGACACTTTTTGGCTAATATTTGGGCCCATACCAGCACTGTTAAACTCTTCTTATACTGCCAAAGATCCATAGAGACTCTTGTGAGACCAGAAGTGACAGCATTAGGCTCAGTGCTTACTCCACTGATTTACTGTAAGGTTATTACCCTGCCTCTTGGCAGGAGTGGCAAAAATCAGCCTCTTGTAACTTTAAGAGCCACATTTCTGTTCTTTAAAATGGAAATTTGTCTCCTCTATAGCAGAGAGCTATATAGTGATCATTGCACTAGTGATGTGGTCCCCCTTTGACCTGCTCCAACAGTGAAGTTTGAAAAGCAGAGCAAGGGAGAGGTTGGCATCAGGGCTTCTGTCTCAAGCGGCAGCAGTCACGACTCCCAAGATCACTCCAGAATCCATAGACAACTTTTGTAGACACAAATGCAAAAAGCCTTAAGGCGGTGGTTAAACACAGAGTTCCTTTGTGGTCCTGAGTGCCATTCTCTTTACCTTGGTGCCAGCAAATGCTTAATTACTGCATGGTTCAGTGGGCACAATGAACTGTACATAGCTTGTCAGTTTGGAAAAAAGATCACAATTTATATTATTCCACAAAAATGTCAGTATTGCATTTTGAATTTAAAAATTTTGTTTCAGGATATTTTTTAATAACAAGTTAAGGAAATATTTATGGGGTCAAAAAGATATATCTTTTAGGGATGCACCCAAGAAATGAATCGAAATTAAATCCAACCCAAACATGTTACATGATTTGTGGAGGCTTATTTATTAAAGGTCGGATTTTAGTGGTTTTCAAAGTTTTGAAAAACACTACTAAACTCATGATTGTCATTGAATTTATTAAAAGATCCAAATATAAAACGTGTGAATGAAAAAAGTGCTGAGCAATTCTAGTTTTTCACAATTCCAAGCAAAATAAATCTGAAAACTCTAGGAGGGTTATTTTTCTGGTCAGAGTTTTAAAGGGGAAAACAATTTTTTTATGGAAAAAAATCCTGAATTTTTCTAGATTTATTATACACAAAGTCCGAATCAATGGCAGATGTCTCTTTTCCGCTTTGTAGATATAACAATTAGCACTGGGTTTCGTATGATAATCCAAAAAATGTGTGGTTTTAGGGTGACAATCTGTCTGTGTTTCGGTCGTCAAATCTGGAAATTTGAGTCTTTTCCTGCACCAATTTTTTTACATTATTTTATTGATAAGTAAGGTAAAATGGGAGATTGGTCGAAGTTGTTTTAATAAAATACCGTATTTGAGGGGATCTATTTGGATGAGATGCATTTTAAATTTAAATATAGAAAGCACCCCTCTGAGTTTTAAGAATCAAAAATGAAAAACCTGCTAATAAGGGTGAACCTCCACTTGAAAAGGTCATATGTGGTAGATCATGACTGCATTTTGCAAACAATACTTCTGTCACTAGAAATGTTAAAGCATCAAAGACATGGCTCAGTCGGTGTTTTAACTGTAGATCACTTCATTTGACGTGTATATTGAATATTTATGCTTAATATTGTCAAATGAAATTGAAATTGAGCTGTATAAAATGAAAAAAAGCAAGTTTTAATAGTATATTAGTATATATATATAAGCTGTTATATAGCCATGGGGGTAGCCATTTAAGTTCAATAGAGCAAAAAGGCTCATAGCTAACAACAGATTCAGTAAACTATTCAAAATACAATGGTTTTAGTTCTTACACAATAAGCTAAACGGGATCATGGCTCTTCTTAACATAAACAAAGAACGAAAATCTCTCTATTATAAAACGGGACATTGGTGCAAAGAAATAGTTTATTTGTTGGTGATGGGTAAAAAATATTCTCATGTTGCAACATTAATGTTCCTTTAATGAGAATATGAACAAAAAAGAGAGAGAAACGTGTACCCAGGGAAGGCAGGATAGTTAATGGAATCTCTTTTTGCCTCTGACCCTTAGTAAGCTTGGCAACTTTTATTCAACAGTACTGCTTTAATAATAAAGATGTAATATATGCTTTAACCCTTGATAATATAATGTTATGTTAGAAGTTGTAGTCTGGCAACATTTAGGTGAAACTTCTTTATAATTGGAGGTTTAACTGCCCTTTAAAAGAAAATATGACTGCATTGTGAAAAAGTCTAGCATGCCCTTTTCAGATTTACCATACAGTGCAGTTCTTCTATCTGTAAAGGTTTGTCCTTTTCTTGCCTTTGTAGGGCTCCTTTACTGATAGTGATTCAAACGGGGAAGATTTATTATGGTTCAAATGTTAAATTCGAATTTGCATTTTTGAAAAAAAAAATTGGTCAAACTCACAAATTTGAAATTTAAAAGCACCAACTTGAATTTGAATGTGAGATTTATCATGCCTCGACCCTGGAAACAGTTCTAATTCAAATATTCACCACCTAAAACCTGTTGAGTTCATGTAGAAGACAATGGCAGAGGTCCCTTGAACTATTTGAAGATGTTAATATTAGTGATGAGCCAGATTTTGTCAAGTTTTGATGTGAAAATTATGCCCCACAGGCTCCAATGGCAATAAAAATTTGAAGAGTCAAATTTTTTATCGGCGGAAAGCATGATTCAAATTCTATTTGAATTCTATTAAAATTATCAGGTTATTCAACTTCTGATTTCGATCTTTGATAAATCTGCCCCTTAGATTAAGGTAGACCTAGCAGTATATGAACAAATAGCTTTGATCAATCTAGTGCACAATGAAAACAAATATGTGAATGTATACTATGGGTTACTGCACTTGTTCAATTAGACACACATGTCAGTAAATGACTTCTCAGGAATTTATAGAAATCTAAATGGGGCAGCTTCAAAGTTTGTGAAGGTAGGTCGCTACACGCCAGAAGGGGAAACCAGTGAGAGGACCCATACTAAACGCTATACCAATGTCCTTGGTCTGTAAGTAGGCACTTTAGCCATTTGGTGGAGGTGTTTTGAGACCAAACACAAAATTTGTTTATTCCAGCACAACTGTAGAACTCTGAATGCAAATTTCTGTGGGATCTCCAAAGGTTAAACGTGGGCACGTCTGTAACAATCTGCTTGAACACCGGGTGGTGCCAACAAAGCCAAAACATACTATACCATATTAGTTTCTAATTTCTGTTGCCACAGGCCGCTAATCTTTGTTTTTATTTTTGGCTCCTCTAAAGTCTCCTGTAGGGGTCAGGAATCTATGCTATTTATGAAGCATGACCACAACTGGTTATTTGGACTTCCACAATCTATAAAGGAAAATTGAATTATGATAAAGTCTGAATTCCCGGCGCATTGCATAAAAGGCATATTTCTTTCATGTCAAATTCTTCTTCAGTTGCCACAGAGGTACATTGTGTGCAACAAGAACAAAAAGATAATTGTTGGGTCTTTTCAAATACCCTAGAAATATTCTGTGCATAAAAGAACTACAGTATGTCTCCCAAATCATGAAATGCCTAAGAAGAAGAAAAGCAGTGACCTGCTAGCTGAATAGGGGTTCAGCTTTGTGCTTTATAATTTTTTTAGATCCTTTCACCAAATATTTATGAATTTTAAGTACTTGTGTGAATTCTCTTTTGTGCTATATACACCTCTAAGAGGAGCTGGGTATAGGTTCAATGTACAATTGTTATATAGACTGCATCTCAGCTTTTATTTGTAGGCACAAAAGCATTATTGTCGTGTAATTGATCATCAGTATAGAAGATAAGAGACTTCTGGAACCTCACATAAAATAAAGCTACCTTTTCCTCTATGGCATTCCTCAGCAGGGTCCTACCTCTTCTTTAGGAGAGAATGGCCAATTTTGTGGTGGGGTTGCTTGGCTCTCATGCTTACAGCATTGTTCTGACAAAAAGCACTAGATTTCCTGTGTAATAACATACTGTTTACTATAGAATCAGGGTAGTTTGGAAAAAAAATGATTGTGCTTCTAGGCAGTTGTTTTGATCATACACTTCACTATTAATGCCCTTTAAAAAGAACTTTATGATGCAACACTTGTACCCAAAATTATTTTTAATAGTAATGGAAGGCAATATGCTATTTAAGTAGTTGAATTTTGATATATAAGGCCCCCCAAGTCCTGGTTTACTGCTTTTGCTATCCCTGTATTTCCAGGTAGGCATGTCCTGTTTCACCTGTTGTTAATCTACTCACGGGTGTTCTGAGTTAGTCATTCTGGCTATATAACCCCCTGCTCTGCACCGACTTACTGCCCCTTATACAGTAGGTCAAGTGTGCTTGGTCCTAGGTGCACTGATCCTTGCAATTGCTGTTCCTTTAGCTCCTGCTACCTGCTCCTGTTCCCTGTATGACTTCCTGGTTCTGACCCCGATTTGTTCCTGACCTTGAATTTGCTTCAAGATTCTATACCTGTTATCTGGTTTCTTACCCGGCCTGTCTGATTATGTCCAGCTCTGTCCTTATCTGCTCCTTCCCCAGACTATATATTTGGCTCCCTTGCCTGTCCCTGGAGTACTGGATTCTTGTGCGGTAAGTCCTGGCTGCACCCAAGTAGGCCCAAAGCCAAAGGTGATTGTTATTGGCAGAAGATCACGCCTAGAGAAGAATCCAGTCACTTCCCTGGGTTTGGGTTTGCCATTTGTTACAGTTTAATGACATTTCAGTATGATGTAGAGAATGATACTGAGACAATCTGCAACTAGTTTTCATTTTTTTATTTGTGGTTTTTGCTTTTTGCAATTTCAGCAATCTGGTTGCTAGGATCCAAATTACACTAGCAACCATGCACTGATCTGAATAAGAGACTGGAATATGAATAGGAGAGGGCCTGAATAGAAAAGTAGTACTAACAAGTAGCAATAACAATAAATTTGCATTCATAACCTTTTCAAAACCATTCAAAACATGTGTCTTTTTTAGATGGCATCAGTAACCCCTATTTGAAAGCTATAAAGAGTCAGAAGAAAAAGACAAATGATTAAAAAAACAATAATGAAGACTGACTGAAAAGTTAGCTTAAAGATGAACCACCCCTTTAATAAGATATATTGTTACCAATACTTTATGTAATAAGTAGTGACGGGCAAATCTGACCTGTTCCGCTTCGAAAAAAATTACCAAAATTGACTCGTCGACAAATTGTGCAAAAATTTGTTTCACGTCTTCGAATCTATGAATGCCATTTTAGTGGTGAAACTTGGTGGAGAATTTCGCTCATCATTAGTAATAAGGCAATGCAAATAAAATACTCCTAAGTATTTTTTTTTTTTTTTTTGACATTACATGCAAACCCTGTTGTACAGAGCAAACAATATGTTTGCTTTCTAAAGAACTCTACACAGTTTAAGTAATTTATTATTAGCAGTTTCAAATGTATATAATACAGTTGTTAAAGGAGAAATAAGCAGTTTCCCCAGTTAGGAACCCCCATTATACTATAGAAAACAGAGACTATAGTCTCTGGAACTGTCCCAGTACATATTTCAACATTCGTAACATTTGCTAAGGTACAAGAGGCTGCTAATTTATAACAGTAAAATCTGAATGTATAGTCTGTGTGCTCATATGGCTTCACTTTAAAATAATCATCAGTCATCTTTTCCTGAATGTATTTATTGTCTGAATCAAGTAAAGCATGACATGCATATTTTATAAATAAACAGTGGCATAAATAAAACATAGCTATCACAACCAATCTGGACATTAACAGGGTAAAATGGATCTTGCTTTTCATTCTTTTTAACTATGTGCTAAAAAAAAGTAAGTTTCATACAAATAATAGCAGACTTTATTTATTATAGTAATGTAGCTAAATGATGCTAATTTTCTAATTACCGCCTCTGTGTACTATATGCTGGTTAAAAATGTCCTGGAAATCACAAGAATCATATATTATTTTATAAGTAATTAGTTATGTAAATTACCACTGTTGCTTTCCAATATGGTTTCAAATGGTTTTGTTTTCATTGTTGTGATGAGAAAGGTTGATGAATAAAAAAAACAATTAAGGGGTCATTTATTACATGCAGGGAGGGGTTACACAGTGCAGTAAAACTTCCATGCTGTTTGCACTTTGCGCTATGCCCTGCAGCTATAAGTATTACTACTAGTCTTAAAATCACAAGGTGACCATATTTATTTTAATATGCAATTAGCTTAAATTCAATATTAGAATTATGTATTTGTATAGTGCCATTGTGTAAATAAAGCAAATTTTATTGAAGCTCTCGGGTCTCAGAGCCATCTTGTGGTATATTTAATTACTGTTGGCATTTACTCCTCACTCCTTACTTAACACTGTTAATTTTTGGAGGAAATTTAGCCCTAACAAGAGTTTTGGTCTATAGTTTTTACACTCTCTGGACAGATTTCAATAGTTGTATGACTTAGATGATTTTTGTTTTGTACAAAAACATATATAACATTTCGCAGTGCTCAACTCCAAGCAAGAATCGAGTGGTGGCATAGATTGGAGGAGCAATGAAGTATCAAAGGCGAGGTGGTGACATATCAGGGACAGGACTGTGACATATCAGGGGTGGGGAGGTGATGTCAGGGGCGAGATTATGATGTGGCTCATCAGTCTCAGGGAATTGGAAAATCGGACAGGCAGTTTTGACCCGAACAACCCTTCCAAAAACTGGGCTATCCAGGTCAAAGCCGGACAGGTGGCAACCTTAAAGAATTATAGAATGTGTTAATTGAAGGCATTGTATTAAATATTTTTTAAAGAAGGTTTTTAAAGAGGTTTCTGGAGGTACTATTTATGAGTATTTGCCACTTAAATAGTGAGATCCTGTTTATGGTTAATTCTGTGCTAAAATACTAGTTATTACAGGCTATCCAGCACTCACATCACAAATTTCTGCTTTTCTTATATTTCTAAAACATTTAAAAATTTGAGATTTATTGAGTGTAAAAACTATGAAAACCTTTAATGCAAAACTTTGCCCAGTAAAGGTGGATGAGGTGTTATAGAAGTCAATGGGGGGGGGGACTGATCCTATTGGACCATTTTTAATCCAATCAGAATGTTAGAGGTTTCTGGATTTTTTTCAGTCCGAATTGTCAGAAAAACTTAATTTATAGAGATTTTACAAATATTCGGATTTTTTATGGGAGATGGCTTCCTGTAATTTTGAGATTTTGGATAGGGGTTTCAAGATAATTGTCTAAAAATGTAGGTATGTACCAAATCTGGTATTTGCTTCAGGATTCGGCCCTTTTCAACAGGATTCAGGTTAGGCCAAATCATAGTTCCTGGCCAAACTAAATCTGAATCCAAAAAATCATTTGACTTTTCATCAAACAAGCAAGGAAGTAAAAAAAAATTCAGTTCAGTATTCAAATAGTGGATTCGGTAAATAACTACTAAATGTACCATATATATATATATATATATATATATATATATATATATTTTTTTTTTTAAAGTCCACCAAACAACTCTAAATTGATTGTAGGAGGTCCCCCATAGGCTGAAACACCAATTCGGCAGGTTTTAGATAGATAATACTCAAATTCAAATTCTTAACAAGATAGTACATGGAAAATTTCAAAATTCTAATTTCGATTTTTTTTTTAAACTCGAATAGAATTTAGACTATTCCCTAGTCAAATTACACTAAAATAAACTCGGAATTTGAATTTAAAAATTTGAATTTTCAATTTGATCCTTGATAAATCTGCCCTTTTGTGTGTAATATGCAACTTAAAGGTATACTTCCTAGTAAATATTATGCCATTGCACTAATGTTATGCAGCTGAGGTGAGACAACTGCTGACTTCATGACTTCAATGCTTATATATTTGAATTAGAAGAATCTATACTATATAACAGTCATTCTGCTTAGAATGTAATTATATTTGTTCACATTCCATGTATGGGATCCGTTATCCAGAAATCGATCCCATAGACTCAATTTTAATCATGTAATTAAAAATGTTTATTTTTGTATTCTTTAGTAATAAACCAGTACCTGGAACTTGATTCCAACTCAAGTCATTGTTGGATGCAAAACAATCTTAATGGGTTTAATTAAATTTTCAATTATTTTTAGCAGACTTAAGGCATAATGATCCAAATCAAGGAAAACCTTAAGTCCGGAACATGTCCCCTACCTGTTATACAGTATTTGGATTTGGTTGCTAAAAATAACATCCAATATTCCTTTAGTATTGTTTTCTGTACAGGTAAGGAATCCATTATCTGGAAATCCGTTATCCAGAAGGTTTCAAATTAGGGGACAGTCATTATCCATAGACTCCACTTTAATCAAAATTTTAAAACACAGTTCCTTTTTCAATGGAAAAATAAAACAATACCTTGTACTTGACCCCAACTGAGATATATGTAATTCTTATTGGAGGCAAAACTATCCTGTTGGGTTTTAGGATTTGTTCTCTGCTTTGTGTGCAAACATAATATCTATCTATACAGTATATTTATCAATAATATTACTTCTGTTGTGCTGGCATGCTTTCTCCTGTTACCAGCCTACAAAATGATCACCATGATATCACATAAATAGGTAGTCGGCCCTAAACTAATGTCCTCTTTGGATACTGTGGAACTTTTATGTTACTTTGACAATTAGATCCAACGTGAATCCAGGCACAAAAAGAAGCACGCAAATGTCACATCTACAGCATTTCTCCCTTTTAACAGCACTGTAGTACCTGTGTGTTGCAGGCAATTCATACAATGTAACCCTTTGTGACCCACTTTGGGTACCAAAATGTGAAATTTGTTCAAGTTGAACAGTAGAGCATTGTTACATTCCTACACTCTCTCAGCTGAGCCCTCCCTGGAGGTGTCTGTAGGAAGGGAGATATAGTTGAACTACAAAGTAATACTGTGACAGTGCATCATGGTTCTTAAACATAGTTCTTTTTTTCATATAAAGGTACTTCCTTTATACACTAGTGATTAAAGTAACATATTCTTCAATACTCCAACTGCAACAGGCATCAATGGTTAATCACACCACAGGTATCTGCCCCAGTTTACTGGATATTGTGATTGTATAGTGTTAAAGGCCAACATTGTATGGGAGAGGAGGAACTGTTGCCCCAGGCCCAATCAAATTCCAGTTGGAAAGGGGGCACGATTACCTAGCAGGGAGTTATGTAAATTGCCTAAGTTTCCTTATAAACTTACATTACAACTTACGTCATTTCCATAACTTCTGTAAAAACTTCTGTGACATGCATGGAAACAGACTTACTTTCATAGTAGTTTATGTAATTTTTGTATAAAGGAATAACAAGGCAGTAAAGCATGACAGGAGCAACCCTGCTAACTCCCAACACACTGACTTATTGGCACATTAATTAATGGAACCATATATATGAACTACTTATTATAGAGCAACATCAATTGTTTATATTATGATCCATTTACTGAATTATATAAGTGTGGAATGATTAGTTATTGCCCCCCCAGCAAGATTAATGGCCCCTAAACTTTGAGAACAAGGCAATTGCCATAAACATATATTAAAGCTGCTTATCAATCCCACTGGGCCCCCTTATAGTTCCTAGACCGCCCAGCAGGCTCTGTTTCCCGATAGGTACACCCCTATTTTTCAGTAAATAATTTGCGGGTAACGTAGCTGTCATTAAAAAAGAAATTACACATCCATCAAATTCAAATAAATAGTTGCTCTAAATATTATTCGGGGAAATTAGCGTTTTATTAAGGTTATGATAGATATTAAGGTTAACCCCTAAATAAATGTTGCTGTCAAACCTAATGATACAGGTTTAAAACAAAGACATATTTGTTTTTTTTTTAGTTTTATTGCTAAATGAACAATATGTTTGGCATACAGAAACTGCATTTCTTTTCTTTCTTTGTTTCTTTGTTTCTTTCTCTTTCTTTCATTATTGCTTTCTGTGTTTTTCTTCTTTTTTTTTGTTTTCTTTACTCTCTTTTAATAAGAAAAATATGCCTGACTTGCTTGACTTTCTAATGACAAGCTATGCCTCAGAGACAGACCAATGTTAAGCAAATAATCTTAGCCAACTGACTTGGATCCCTCAGTGTGACATACTGCCCTAATCAAGACAGGGCCAAATCTTTGTCTTAGAACTCCTGGATCCTAAACAATGCAGACTTGTGGAGATATACAGACACAGGGTTGATCTGGGTGCCAAAATAGTGTCACGTTTTGTTCTCCAAATGGCTCAAGCCAGGAATTTTATATGATTAATAGTGCAAATTAAATTTTCTGCTGCACTTTTAGGAGTTTTGCTTTTTACAATTGGATGTCACACTGTATGTACAGTAATAAAACATTAACCATTGAGTGGACATTAAGGGGTATATTTAGTAATGGTTGAATATAAAATACGAATTCGATTTTTCGATTTTTTTTATGTTCAAAACAGTCAAATTCGACTAGGGAATTATCCAAACTCGATTCGAGTTTTTTTAAAAAATTATTGATCTTGATTTCACCACCTAAAACCTGCAGAATTATTGTATAAGTCAATGGGAGAGGCCCAGGGATCAATTTGGTGATGTTTGTAGCCTTCTTGACATTTGAGTTTTTTTCAGAGAAAAAACATGAATCAGGTTTGGTCAAATTCGAATTGAATTCAATTCGAGTTTTCGGGTCAGTAAAATTAGTCCAGGTTTAAGATATTCATTTTAGCGACCACTTCTGACAGATGAAGAAGGTTTGCGGATTTTATAGTTTGCGTCAGTGTGCAAAGAATGTAATAAAACTTCTTACTGAAAAAGTTTGTTGCTCCAAAAGATTCAAGCACTTCTTAAAAGTGGGCAATACGCAATTAAAATTCGCAATGCAATAACAGTTTAAGGAAGAGTATTTCATTGCGAAATGCAAATTTTTATTCTTATTTGTGCAAATTGTTTTGCTCTTTGCAACTTTTATTACACTCCCCCAAAATGTTCAAACACTTCATTTTATCATTGCTTCCTGTTGTTTCACAACCCCCAGGCAGGATGTGATATAGGGGCATATTTACTAAAGGGCGAAGTGGCTAACACTAGCGTCAATTTGCAAGCATAACCGCCCGCAGGGACATCGCCAATCTATCGTCAATCGGACGCAGGCGCCAATTCGCTAGTGAAAGCGATAGACGCTAGCAGTCATTCGCACTCTATCGCCAGGCGAATTTTCACTCTGAAGAATGAACGTTACTCCATAAATTCACTTAAATGCAGATTTTACTGAATGTTACTTCTTTTGCCAGACTTGCCTTCACCAGCTCAGACCAGGGGAAGTGCACTGGAGTGCATAGAGCTACCTCAATCTTCTGTCACTTACATCATATTATATGTCAGTGGAAAAAGCATCAAAAAAACGCTGGCGTCTTTTTTTCTTTTTTTTTTTTTCAGAGAGATAGCCTGCAAAAGTCCTAAAATACATGCATGCACACATTTTCTAACATATAGAACATTAACTATACAGTGGGCTCATGTGTAGGGCATTATAACAACTTTATTTTCTTTATTAAGGTTCCCTGGACATGTGTAATTAACAGTGGAAATGTAATATATTTGCTGCATTCACGTCCATTCAACTTTAAATTTCCCGCTGTATGCAAATCAACCTGAGCTCAAGACCTCTAGCGAATTTGTGCTAGGCATAAATGAATGCTATCGGATCATCACTTTGAATTGCTCACATTGGCAAATTAAGGGTAGCGAAAAATTTGAGAGTGCCCGCATTTTAGTAAATTAGCGTTGTCTGAGTAAATGTTCGCCTTGTGAAGTGTTGTGATGGGTGCAAAGCGGATACTGGTGAATTTTCGCTGGTTAGTAAATCTGCCCCATAGGTTAGTGTCCTTATGGGGCTTGGTTAACAAGAAATACACTGTAATGAATGTATATATGCATAGCTGCAGTAGTATTAGGCCATTACTATTACTATATTAGCAAAGGTGTTTTCCTGCAATCATTCACATTCAGGGCTAGTGTATTGTAGGAAAAAACTGGAATTTTAACTATTATCAAAGTTTAAAAGGCAAATATAGAATGGGGTTTCGTGAGTACCTTGTGAGATTACAGTGAATATATTCAAAGATAAAACTATAGGTATGGATCTATTATCCGGAAACCCATTATCCAGAAAGCTCTGAATTAAGCAAAGGTCGTCTCCCATACACTTCATTAAATCCAAATATTCAGAATTTTTAAAAATGACTTCCTTTTTCACTGTAATAATAAAACAGTACCTTATACTTGATCCAAACAACAAATACAATTAATCCTTATTGGAGGCAAAACCAGCCTATTGGTTTTTTTAATGTTGACATGATTTTCTAGAAGACTTAAGGTATGAAGATCCAAATTACAGAAAGATCCATTATCTGGAAAACCCGAGGTCCCGAGTATTCTGGATAACGGTTCCATACCTGTACAATTATGGCAGGAGATAATAAAAGGCCACTATACAGGAATCCAGGGCCAGCATTTTGGCCAGCAAAAGAAATCAGAGGAAACAAGTTTAATACATTCTGAGGGTCAATTATAAAGTTCGTGCAGCGCATATTATTCGCAAATGGTTGTATTGCCCATGTTTTTTCCTGAAGCTAATATATTGCACTGCTCTGCCCATCTTTCCGTTTTTTGCAAATTCGCATTGTGAATACATTTTCGCAAATGGCGTGCAAATGAGTTTGCGCAAGCGCATCCAATGTGCGAGGTTGTTGTGTGCGAAAATAGCATTGACAGTAACATAAATTCGCACTTTGCTAAACTGTTTTGCGAATATTTTCTCTGCCACCAAAGTTGTGGCGTAATTCAGTCGCAGAGTGTGCGCATAAATATTCATAATTTGCGATTTTTGACATATTTAAAAAGCTCTTATAGACATTCGCATTGTGAAAAAAAATTCACACACTTATTCACCACACTTATTCAGCTTTATAAATATAACCATGCACATGGCAAATATATTCACTTTATGAACCAATCTGCCTTGCGTGAAGTTTATAAATGACCCCCTCTGAGGCTTATAATTGTTTCAAAACCTGTATTAAAAACTTTAACATATTCTTCAATGGTTGATACAGATATGATAATAAAAAATGGAAGTCTTGGAAGTCTTATTGTATCTGGACATACTACTGTATATGTAGGCTGGTACCTATAGAAAAATAATCTTTAAATGTTTTTAAAAGTTGTACCATGTTTAGCCTACTAAAAAATATTTTATAAAAACATTAAATCCCAATAGGATTGTTCTTCCACCAATAAAGTTTCATTATGTCATAGTTGGGATTAAGTAAATGATATTGTATTATAACTACAGAGAAAAAATAATTACATTTTTTTTTAAGTATTTGATTAAAATGGAGTCTGTGGAAGATGGCCTTCACTTAAATGTGAGCTTTCTGGATAAAGGGTTTTCAGATCACAGATGCAATACCTGTATAACATAAAGTTATGCAACTCTCCTTTAATATTCATATTATATGAAATTTCAACAAGGAACTTGTTCATTTTTACTTGAATTATAGACCTCCAGAGTCCAGCTTCCAAATTGCACAAAATATGTTAAATCATTTTAGACCATTTTATAAAGGAGAGATTTTGATTGATTCACATTTTTTTGACAGCTCATAAGGGAAAATAGAGGAATGGGTGAAAGTGAATGATTTATGTTTTCAAATATGAAGAATGTTTCCCCTCCTTTTGTTGATCATTTCAAATGCCAAGAGTTCACTGGAATTCTTTGCTAAAACGAAAAGACTAATCCTTCTTTGTGTACTGTTAAGCAGTCGAATATAATTAACTTCCGATTTTTAAATGCGTCTTTCTCTTCCCTTAAACAATACATCTTTGAGAACACAGATGTGAACTCAGCTCGAGATGTTTCCTTTTCATTTTGCCTTTCTGCACTTCACATAACTTTGCCCTACAGCAAACTTCTATTTTGTAAATATTCCGTTTACATACTTTTTCTTTCTAATCGTTGTGACAGGCAGACATGAGAAATGCTAGTGGTTTCTAAAAGGAACGAGGACTGTTGAAAAATGGCCTGTTTTGTAACCTTATACACAATGTTAACAGAATATGTTATTGGAACATAGAAAGCTAAATAGACAAATGCACAAAGATTACTACATTATATTTTAGGAATCATATTGGCAAAACTGCAAATAACCAAGAAAGTAGTGATACCGATTGATGTTCAGTATTCGTTTCCAGATTTTATAGGTAAAATAATTTGCTGGGAAAAAAACTGTATGTCTCTATACTGCCCCAGAGCAAATGTGATCTCAGTGGAAGACAAAAACCCTAAAAATCATAATACAGTGACTTCCATCCAGCCCCAGGGGCGTAACTATGGAGGAAGCAGACCCTGTGGCTGCAGAGGGGACCAGAAGGTATAGGGGCCCCATGAGGTCCTAATTCATATAAAATGTAAATAAATATTGGTAAAACTGGTCAACCTAGGGGCCTGAAAAATAATCTGCTGTGTGGCCCAGTAATATCTAGTTAAGCCACTGTTCAGCCCCTCCTGATTTTATTTACTGGCAAAAACCTTAAAATATCCCACAGATTATCTTTCCACACAATTAGTAGTTAACGTATAACTTTTCAGGCTTTACAATATGCTTTTATTATAATAGTTATTACCTATACTTACTTCTTATTTAGTACAGGTATTGGTAAATTTGGGAGGTTTAACTTTAGTGTTCTTTTTACCCAAAAACAATGTATGCCATCATGTATGTATGTAACTAAGTATATTGAACTCTATATTAGTATATGGCCTCCTGTATATTATGGGGCTGGACATATTAATGAGCTTCTTATATCTGAGACCTTCTGGCAACATAGTTAGGAAGTCATATGCTTATGTGAAATTAAACTATTGAGACCTGTGAGCTGTAGCATTCATATTTATTATGTTTTGTCTTAATTCTAATTTAAATTATACTATACAGGTACAAAGGCTATTATCTGGAATGCTTGCTGCCTGAGGTTTGTTATACCATTAAGTTTCTCAAGGCTTCTAAAATCATGAACATTAAAAGACCAAATATGATAATTTTGTTACCAATATGGATTTATGTGGCTTAGTAAATGGTACTAATTTTATGTTACCAATAAAAAAGGAAGACATTATTAAATAAGAAATGTTTGCTTAATGGCATTCTCATATTCTGTATTCTATTGGAAAATATACAGTATGTTACTGTTTTTTTGAGCCATATACAGCATATAGTAACTGAAGTTCGAATCAAAGATGAAGTCGAAGGTCGTAGTAGCCTATTCGATGGTCGAAGTACCCAAAAAAATACTTTTGCATTCGAATCCTTCACCCAAGCTTAGTAAATGTGCCCCTATGTGTGTAATGTTTCCTATAGTGAAGTGTCTTATGTGATCCCTTAAAGTCAATATTTATCGGTTAGCTATTTTTTCATGTACCTTTGGAGGACCCTTTTTCTAATTTAATTACATTATATCTGACTTTGGGGGGATTACTTATCAAAACCCTATTCTTCTAATTTTTTAAATAAAAAAAGTCAGACCATACTAGAATCCACGATTTAGAAGCCAATAGACTGCAATTTCTGTAAAGGTTGTGGACAAAACAGGCTCCAAACCGCAGAAGCTTTGCTGCAAGGTTTATTCAACACAACATGTTTCGAGCATTGTGGCTCACTTGATAAAGAGCCACAATGCTCGAAACATGTTGTGTTGAATAAACCTTGCAGCAAAGCTTCTGCGGTTTGGAGCCTGTTTTGCCCACAACCTTTCCAGAAATTGCAGTGTATTGGCTTCTAAGTGGGACAGAAGCAGTGGCGCAGGCAAGTAACGGTGTAATTGGTAACTATCAACTTATATTATTTCTGCAGAATCCACGATTTGCCATTACTTATTAATAAAACCTGAATATTTTGAGTTTGACGGCTGAAAACCACAGAAAAACTTGAATTTTCCCAGTGTCAAACCCCAAAAACTCTGAACATTTTGTGAGGGTTTAAACCTTCAAATGGTTACGGTGACATCTGCCATACATAAATTCAGCAGGTTTTAGAAGGAGTATTTTCAGACTTGGAACAGAATCGGGGGCATAATAAATTGTGAAAAAATTGGGTGTTTTTTCACCATGACTTTGTCAGGTTTTCCGCGTCAAAACAAACGCCATGAAAAAAATGCTTTAACAAATAACCCCCTGGCTGTACAGTCATCAAACTGAGCCAATTGTGCAAACAATTGCTATTATCCGCTCCCAAAATGTCAAGTGATTCCCTCCAATGCAGATGGTTATAGGTGGGGTTACTAAATACTCACTTGATATTGAATCTTGGATATTCTTTTGAGCTAATGTTTACCAGATGTAGAAAGGTGATTATTGAGAGGTACTGAAAAAAGAGCAAAATATTAAAATATCCTATCATAACAGAAATAGAGGCTTTACCTCTTATTCAATTTATTACAAGTGCTTGGATTGAGTGTTTATGTGACTTTAATAAAGTAATGAGATATGGAGATCTCTTAATGAGTTCTGGTTTCCTTTAGCAACTTTCCAAGAATGCGTTACAGTTTTTAATTCAAACCAGATGTGTCTCACAACCCCAAGCTTCTTTGATGAATTATTATTTACATTAGCTGACATGCAGCACATGCATTTTTTAGTCAGCTTTTAACCCTATTTCCTGTCCTGAGAGCACTGAATGTCCCACAGGCAGTTAAGGTGTTAGAGACAAATATTTACACAATCAAAACTTAAAGGGACTTTAGCACTCATTTTGAGACACTGCTGTTAGTGTCCATATCATTTAAAGACTAATTGTTTTTTTGTGGTTCTTTTGGCATTAGTTAAAAATGTACAACATGGTTTTGTTTAAACAACAGCTGCAACAATGCAATCATATTATTATTTCATATTATTATTTGTTATTTAGCACTTCTAATAATTTGTCCCTGTCTTATGGAGTTTACAGTTTGGTGCATGAGGTGCAAGGAGGTCACCATATGCAATCAAAGGAAGTTTGCCCTGGTGCAGTAACCCATACCAACCGATAAGTTGTTTTTTAATAGTTGATGTTCCTGCTGATTGAATGCTGTAGTTGGCTAAATCTGTACCAAACCTTACACCTTTAATAACATAATCACATTGGCCAAGACTGCAAACAGCAAAAACAGCTATAAATACAGTTATCAGTCCAAGGACACCCTTATATTTAATTATATTTAATGTTGCATTAAATATAATTGTATTTTTAAAATGATTAATATAATGCACAATTTATTTTATTAACTGTCCAATATAAATGTAATCAGCAATTGTAATTGATTATTGTGTTATTTGTAAATGCAATTGCTACTGAATGCAAGGTCTGCATGTCTTCTGTTACTCCCTACACTGTTGGTTCTGACTCCCTGTACTATTGCATCAATATTGTAGGAATCAGCTTTGTAGCAGCCAAGAGTCCATTGCCCACAAAGCAAAGCACACAACTGTGATTTTCCTTCTTTACAGGAGTCTTGGATTAAGATGATTTGGCTATGGCACATGTAATGAGAACCAGCAGTGCAGGAAATTGGGCAGACAGATACTGATTTCAGTAGTATTTCTATTTGATGATTACTTTTAAATAATTTGTGATAAATTTATATTGGATTGTTAAATGTAATTAATGAAATAGAATGTGTCTTCTTTGAGGACATACTATAATAACAATATAAATTATATCATAATCCCTTTATAGAATACAGAATTCTGAGTATTTTATAGCAAATGTAAAACGAACCATGAACAACATATCCCTGTTTCATCTCCTGACTTTTCTAGTAACACTAAAAGAAAGTTGTTGTTGCCTCAAGTTTCCATCTCTTCTGTAAAATAATCTACATGACCCAGATTTTCATACAGTGGAACAATGCCTGGGATATCTACTAAACTGAGAAATCAGGAAAGCCAGCCCATCAAACACACATGACATGACTTATACACATGGAAGTCACAAAGAAAAATAAAGTCTCATAATTTAGTTTTATGCCAAAACCTCCATCATTCTATGGCCAGCTAAGCATATGTCAAGGTAGGAGTCACAGTCCTGATTTATCTTTAACCAAAAGCAAACCTTTGGCCTTATGGTATGGTTCATAGCAAAAGATTTGTAAAACAAATATTCCGATATCTGAACATTTATTTTTTCAGAAAATAAATGGTTGAGCTAGATATGCCAGAGACATTTCTTTTGTAGGTCCCCCACTGTTCAATATATGATGCAATGTAATTAATTCCTTAAGGGCCCAGTCTGTCTGTGATAAAGCTTTCGCTGCAGCAGCAAAATGTAGGGATGAGTTACAGCTAACAGGATCCTGTAACTTTCATAAAAAGCAAAGAATTCCAATCCTTTAACAAAGCTAGCAAACATTTTCAAAAACATATTTTTGCCTTTCTTTGCAGTCTGTCTTTCCCTTTTTCCATTTCTGCTGGTTCTTCTAAAAGTAAATAATGTAATGTATATGTGAAAGAGAGGAATTGCCCTCTGTTCTGCAACTGTTCTGTGGAATAGTCCTATTTGCAGAATGAGTATTTGAAGAATATTGAAAGTGTAACTGTAGACAGGTAATGACTGCACTCATATTCAGGCCCGAAATTATGGTGAGGCCACATAGGCTCAGGCCTAGGGTCGCAAAATTTTAGGGGCGGCATGCCGCCCAGCCGCATCCTAAGGAGCACTCGGTGCTCCGGTGCTTGTCAAGGTGGAGTGTGGCAGTGGCCCATGTTAACAGGGTGCAGTTTGTAGGTTTCAAATAGGTTGGAAATATAAGGGAGTTACTGTACATAGATTTATAGTATTTGGGTCCTCTTGGATAAAGGCCTTGCACCTGGGGGCACGCACAATGATTAGAGCAAGCTTGGTGGGCTGCACTCGCTGATTCTGTGTGGTTGCAGATGGTGAGTAGCCTTTTGGTTAGTCAGATATCGTGGGGGCTATTGTAGGCCAGAGAATGTGAGCAGTTTAACGTGCCTTTTGAAAAAGGAGTAAAAGCTAATAAGGTGGTTTTTGTAAGTTAATTAATTAATAACTTATTTGCTGTTGATATATATTATTGCAAATAAATGCTGTGCTTGAGAAAAAATAGATGCCAATACCTGTGAGTCAAAAGTGCTCATAACACAAGGGTTACGATCAGACGTTGCAGGACAATGACTGCCCTTCTTCAAGTGAAGTGAATAAATGCTGTGGCCTTTTAATTTAATGTCATACCTGGTGTGTAATTTCCAATAGTCAGTGGAGCATGGTAAGGCATCAAAATTAGGGGTGTTTGCAATATTTTTGCCATGATCCCATTAAAAAGATTTAAAAATTCATATGTTGGTGAACAGCATGCTAGTAATTAAATGAGATGTTCACCTTTAAGTTAACTTTTAAATAAATGTTTTAAAAGTAATTAGATAAATGAGGCCCTAACAATCAAAAAGCTGCTGAAATTAAATTCCAAACTGCAGAGCTACTGAACAAACAGCTAAATAACCGAAAAATCGCAAAGAATAAAAAATGAAAACAAATTGCAAATTGTTTCACAATATCAATGCCTGTATCATACTAAAAGTTATATCATACTAAAAGTTAATTTAAAGTTTAACAACCCCATGACTCTAATTTATTTGCTTCTATACCCATGGGAGCCTAATCTTGTTTCTAACACAGAAACATAATTTCTTATACTTTTAATGCTATTCAAATCAATATATAATTTGCTTCCAGAAAGCTCTGTTAGCTTCTTCTTAAGAGCAAAGCTGACACCCCTATTTTATACTGATTCTCCCAAAGATCTTAGCAAATGCGACTATCCATGGTGTGTTTTTGTTCTAAATATAAGCTGTTTCATGGAGCAATCAAGTCAGTTTCCTTAAGGGTCATGGAGTCAGCAACCTTAGGGTTAACTCTTCATACAGGGAGAGCATAGGCAATCATTTTGCTGACTCCATTCTACATCAGTGGGAAGTATTAGGTCAATTATGCCACCTATGATTATGATTATGTTTTTGGTTCAGCAATACACACTTCATTAATTTTATCTAAAAATGTATGTATACATTTCTAAATTTCTGAAGATTATTTCAGCTACTGTGTAACCATATCATACAGTATATACAGCACATGTAGCCATTAGGGATGGGCGAATTTTGTAGACTTGTTTCGCTGCGGAAATGACGCCCATAGACTTGTATGTCGCACTGCGTCAAAAAATTTCGCCCATTCCTAGTAGCCATAGTTATCTCATAATTTGTCAGCATTTTAGGGGAATGACTATATTAATACTGAGTATTAAATGTCCATTTACAAGCAATGTGACTTTCTATTCTCATCAGGACCTTTATCTAGGCCTTGCTGTGACCTTTGGTTTCTGTGGTCACTTTAGGTCTGTCTGGTCTTGCTTTATATAAAGGTTTCTTGGTAAAGTATTTGGAAAAACACTTCTCCCTTACAAATTTAGTTGCATGTTGGTACTGACACCTTTTTTTTAGCACTCAGGAGAACAATTTGCCTAAAACTGCTTTTCTAAGCACCTTTTTTTTGCAGTACCAACAATAAAGACTAGAGGATTATATTAATTTAGGAACTTTCCAGTGTTAGTTGTTCGAAGGCCAACATAATTTACAATGCTTATTGGGAGCATATGCTACAATTAGAAATGGTTTTGTATCTTCTCAGAAAACAACTTAATCAAATTGTTGCTAAACAAAATATGCAGATACATTTCAGTTTTATAGAAAAAAACTTAAAGAATTCTGGCATTTCTCAGTAGTGCATAGATGGTATGTTCATTTATTATTTTTCTTTTCAGCTGATTAAATAGCTCATGATGTAGACATAAGACTAACGGGAGCTTTTTTTTTTTTTTTTAGCTCTCCATGGCAAGGGGCTGACTGACTAAAAGTGGATACTTTAATGAAAATTTTGTCTCCACTTTGACTCCATGGGGCAAATTCACTAAAATCCGAAGTTGCACCGGCGACTGCTTCGCCACACTCTGCCACACTTTGCCAGGCGTAGTTTCGTCAGAGCTACGCAAATTCACTAAAATGCGATGTTGCGCTCAGGTAGGTGAACGGTAGCGAAGTTGCGCTAGCGTTAATTCGTCCAGCAAAGCGAAGTTACGTTAGCGATTCCTAATTTGCATACGGCGCCAAGTTAAAGTACAATGGACGAAAATGTAGCACCAAATACATTACACTACACGAGCGCTATTTTGCCCTATACATGTGCCCACTGTATAGTTGATGTGCCATATGTTAGGAAATGTAGGGGGGAAAGAGGGTACCCCCAAAAAAATTTACAATTTTTTTCAACCTATCACCCTTAAAAAAGGAAAAAACATCACTGATTTTTTGGGACTTAGAAAAAATTTAAACTTTTTTTGAAGCAAGCCCTATCCACTCTATTGCAGTTCGCCTGGTCTGAGGTGGCGAAGGCAAGTATGGCGCAACAGGTAACGTTTAGTAAAATGCGTAGTTACGTCCCATTCGCCATAGCGCAACTTCGCCTGGCATAAGGGTGCGAAGTAGCACTAGAGTAGGTCCACTTCGCTAGTTAGTAAATCGGGGAAGTAACGAAATGACGTCACGCTGGCTCGCGCTTGTGAATTTGCCCCATGTTCTATCAGTTACTTATTTGGCCATTCTCTTCCCTTCTATTGTAACGACAATCTCAAAATAATGAAGAATATTGAACATTGTTAGAGATTGCTAAATCCTTGTATGTTATAGAATGACTAATTCTAAGCAACTATTCAATTGGCCTTCCTTGGGGGTCACTAACCTCAAAATAAGGCTACAACGTTATTGTAACTAAGTATTACTCATCTTTCTATTCAGGTCCTCTCCTATTCATATTCCAGTCTCTAAATCAGTGGGGCTCATTTATAAACACTGGGCAAATTTGCCCATCCGCATGAACCCATAGAAACCAATCAGTGACTGGCTAATTTCAGCAAACTGCAGGTTGAACAATGAAAGCCAACATCTGATTGGTTGCCATGGGTTACTGTCCATGTGCAGATTTGTCTAGTGTTTATAAATGAATCCCAATGTGTGGTTGCTAGGATAATTTGGACCCTAGCAACCATATTGTGAACATTGCAAACCGGAGACCTGCGGAACAAAAAGCTTAAACTTATAAACCACAAATAATAATAAATGAAAAATAACTGCACATTTTCTCAGAATTTAAATCACACTGTAAGGACTATTAAAACGTCTTCTTTGGAGAGTTTTAAGTGGAGGAGGTACAAATGGAAGTATTTTAGGGAAGGTTTACTTCCTTTTTAATTGGTAGCATTTTTTTATACTACATTTAGGCTCTTCTAAGAGTTGCCATGTGAAAATAAATGTTGCCTATTGAAAATATTTTATGTAGTGCTGGTCCAAAATACTTTTTTGATATAATTTAGACATGACTGTTGAAAACATATCAGAGCACAGTTTGAGTTTAGAAACTTTGATGGAAATTGAGTGCCAGTGAGTGAAGGGTTTTCACTGAAATAAAAAGAATGTTTTAATTAATTTAAATTTAAAAGGAATTTAGGAAAAAGAAGCAAATGTTGAGTAAAATAAAAACCAGAGGATACCTGCAGCAGCATTGAAAAGGGGATTGCATGCTGCATTCATGGAAATCTGAGTAGGCTGCAAAAATCAAGACAGAGGAGAATTCAAGCTTTCTTTTTCTTTCTTGTTCTTTATTTCTGCCAAATCTATTGATACTGCACCAAACCTATACATGTCATGGAGAAAACTAAAATGTTTGACATAACTTCAGAGTTAATAAAACTATTATAAGGAACAGCCCACTTAAATAGGCAACTTGAACTTCTAACATACACTAGGGCTCATTTATATACACTGGGCAAATTTGCACCTGGGCAATAACCCATAGCAATCAATCAGTGATTTGCTTTTTTCAGCCAACTGCAGGCTGAGCACTGAAAGCAATCATCTGATTGGTTGCCATGGGTTACTGTCCAGGATCAAATTTGCCCACTGTTTATAAATAACCCCCACTGTCTTTTAAGATACCCTACATAGTGATACGTTTATTATTGTAAAATTTAGATACACATGTGGATAGCCAAAATGAACTAGTCTAACAAACTGGTTCATACCCCAATTGGTCAGCTTTCTATGTGAAAGCCCACTGTCCAAATCCCCATTTACATCATCATAAAAAAAAAGCAATTCAATTTATTTGCCAAGATCTATCCTTCGGAATATAAGGAGTCATTTACATTACTTAAAACTTCAGGCGCAATCACCATGTTTTTTACCCACAATGTAGCGTGTATTCCCATAATACCATTGTCATTACAGTTGCCAGAGGGAGTTGCACCTGACACAATTGCACTTGTGCTTTGATGAGAATTACACACTATTGCAGTTGATATTTTGTAAATCTGTTTGGCCTCATTCCTAGCATTTGATAGGGGAGTACATGTTTTTTCTTTCAGTGCATCTGTGCTGCTTTGCAGTTATTGATGCAGGTCACTGTAGAATAGGGATGCACAGAA
Organism: Xenopus petersii; assembly: GCA_038501925.1. NCBI lineage: Eukaryota > Metazoa > Chordata > Amphibia > Anura > Pipidae > Xenopus > Xenopus petersii. The sequence goes on from CM076681.1 coordinate 83,210,467, forward strand.
TCCAGAATTTGGTTCAGGATTCGACCAGGATTCAGCCAATTGCAAATTAGGATTCAGATTTGGTTCGGTATTCGGCAGAATCTTTCGAGAAGGATTCGGGGGTTCGGACGAATCCAAAATAGTGTATTCGGTGCATCCCTACTGTAGAAACCAACTAACCAGGCAGAAGGCCTAAGTAGATAGGCGAACTACACGGATTTGCAACAGGCTGCTGAAAAGACCAAGTGGTACAGAGCAGGAATGATAATATAATGTACTATTACCCTGCACTGGTAAAACTGGTGTGTTTGTGTTGAAACACAACTATCATTTTTGTAAACAAACTGATGTGAAGCCATGGGGCCAGCCATTCAACAGATAACAGATACGTTCTAAAGAATCCCATTGTATACTACAGAGCTTATCTGCTGTGTAACCTGTGCCCTTGCTCCTTTTTTCCCCAGGTTGAATGGCTGCCCCCATGGATACACGGCAGCTTGTTTATATAAACTATTGTAGTCTTTCTGAAGCAAACACATCAGTTTTAACATTTAAGGACAACACCACATTATATTTTCAACACTTACATTTTTTGGTGTTACTGTTCTTTTAATATACTTTTCCTCCCTAGGTAAATGGATACCCAGGCATCTCTTGATGCTTAGGGTCCAAAGCAGTCATTTTCTGCTACTGAAATAACTATGCCTTCCATACGTACATTCTGAATTTTTGCTATCATGCTAGCCTTTATTTCCTGAAGCCATATTGTAAAATAAAAAAAAACATCACCAGGCTAACTGCAACATATTTTGTTGTATTCAAATTTATGTCATTCTAGAAATTCAAATTTGTGTTATTCCAGAAAAATGCATGCTAAAATACATACCTTTTCCATTTTTTAAAAAAGCAGTATACACATAAGTAATAAAGATAGGGCTTCTGTGAAGTATTATAAATAAATAAATCAATACAGTCTTTATCCTTTTTTTAATTTTAAGCACTTGTAATGGATAATTGTTTTAACTTGAGGAGTTGACCTAGAGGTTAAGTCATCAGCCTTTGATGTGGGCTCTCATAGGAGACCTTGCATCAGTTAACTATTGCAATTCCTTGTGACCTTGGACAAGCCACTTAAAGAAAATCTATAACCCCTAGAACCAACAGCTTATATCATATAAAGTGGTCTATTAAAAAATCTTCACATCTTGAGCCATCGTTTTATGATATTCGCTGTGCTGTCTTAGAGATCATCTGGCCAGAAATACTGCAGCTCTACCTGTAACAGGAAGAAGTGTTGTAGTAAGAGACAGACCTTAACATCCATGTGTGCCCTTGGTTTGTTTGTGTGAACCGTGAATAGTAGGAACCTGGGGGGGGGGGATAGTACTAAAAATAAGTATATTTTTATGAAAATAGTTTATTTTTATTTAGCAAGGTTTTACATATGAGCTCTTTTGTGCAATACATTTTTTTATTGTTCAGGGTTATAGTTTTCCTCAGTCTCAACTTACTTAGTGCATCTACCATGGCTGCCTTGATTGCTTTAAAAATCCTGTAAAGAGCATTGGTCGAATGGAAGAAAAGTGCTGTATAAATAATTTCCCTTTCCTTTGCCTTTCACCCCTCTGAGAGTAGGAGTCTTTTTAAATACACCCAATCCCTTCCATTTTTTGCCTGGGCAGCTGGCTCCAAAAAAAGGAGGAGTTTATTATACAGGGAGTTTACTGTTAATCAAACTACCTTTTTCCTTTTTAATAAAGTTTTGTTCATATACAAGTGTACATTGTCCTTTTATTAATTTCAGGCTGCAAATGCATATTTTGTTATACCTATCCCTGACAAAAGTGGTGTAGTATCTTCAAATTGTATAGTTTTCTCTTTACTGTGCTTCCATATTACAGTTTGGCTGACCCCTTTCTAGGAAGTAGTGCTAATAACATATCATTGATATGGATTAAAGATGTACAATACTTATTTCATAGCTATCAGCATTTCCAATAGTGCAAAATTTAATTCAACCATGTAACTTCTGATTAAAGCTAGTAAGTTCTTCATGCACTGGGTCTGATCTTGCTGACCTCCATATTGCTTTTGTTCTTTCTAGAGTCATTAAAATATATTTAAAATGTCTGAAGAGATAATACACATCAGTTAAAAGTGGCTAGGCTACTCAAGCATTTAGACTGCCACTAATAGTACAGCAGAATGGAAAGTATTTTTAATATCATTCTAAGCCTTCTCACATTATACAATATTCCTCAGTTACTCCTGGAAACTACAGTTTCACATTCTTTCCAAACCAGATTGATGAATATCTCTTGATAAATGACTTCATAGCATACAGAGCCAAAAATGATACAGGGTTGCTGTATAAGTTACTGAAGAATTACCATGAATTACTGTGAAACAGAGAAGCACATGTTTTACTACTCTCTGCACTGCTTCCATCATATGTATATAATGTCCTGCAGATTCTCAGTAAAAAAATATAGACCCTGAAAAGGAACATAAATCTTTCTTAAATTAATCCACCTCTTCTTTGTACCTGTCTTTCAATCCTTCACATTTACTAAGTATCCATCTTACATTTAGAAATTCCACAGAAATCCATGGATTTCCTCCAAAAGTCAGTTAATGCCAGTTTAAATGATGATATAAATACTTTTAATAAGCTTGCTTGAGTACCTAGATTTCCATCTATTACATTTAACCTTATTCTCTTTGGCCCATTGTCAACCATGGCAAATTCCAGTTAACAGAATGCACAGTCATATTTAATAAACCAGGGATTGACAGATCTAACTTGCTGGAGGAGACCAGTTTGAAGCATTGTTTAAACTGTAACTGCCAGGAGTTAAGCAAATGTTTCTTTCAATAGCATTTACATTTATAAATACATTTTAAAGCACTTACAATTTTTTATACACTCATATTGGAAAGTTGCTTATTATTGCACTTTCTTTTATTAGGCAAACAATTATGCTTTGGGTTTACATGGATGCTCACCAGCTTGTGTGTAACCACATGATGCTAAAGCTACATTATCAAATGGAAAGACCCAACACCTGCGGTGTAGAAGCCCCTTCTATGAAGTAAAACATTTTTTTGGGTGACAAGATGCAAATTGCTCTGAACAATGGATTTAAAAAATTGTCTTAAAGGTAATCAAAACAAAGTGATTCTTGATAAGTATTGGAACAGCTGTATAAACATTATATTGAGCAAAGTGTAATGACGCCTGTACTCACCGTATCTTTTCACATGATGCAGTGTTTTCCTCAGCATTCCAGTAGTATTGCAATTGCAAAGGGGGATTGGGTCTGACACAATTACAGCTGATGCATCAAAATGAATGCAATTGCGCTCACACTTTGAAGCAGGACCGCCATCAGAAATCGCAGGGCCCCATATTGGTGGCTAGGGTTCCCACATGTTAATAAAAAATAAAAATATATTGGTGGTCAGGGCACCCCATAAAAAACATTTGTGGCCAGGGCCCCCCCATTAAAAATATTGGTGGCTAGGACCCAACATGAGAAAAGAAAATTGGTGGCCAAAATTGGTGGCCAGTCCCCCCCCACATTATGAGAAAATTGGTGGCCAGGGCCCCTTAAACGTCCATGCTTTCCCGAAGTCAGCTGCTCTCAGAAAGATGGGGGGCCCGGCTAATCAAGTAAGTGTCGCGTGGCCGGGCCCCCCATACCCTCTGGTCCCCTACAACTCTCCCCCCTGTCCCCCCCGATGGCTGCCCTGCTTCGAAGCATCAGATGTAATTGATTGAAGAGTTTTCTAAGTCCAGTTGGCAGTGTTTGGCATGAAAGTGACCAATTCCTTAGATCATCCTGACATAAGCATGAGCAAAATGAGCAAGTTGCAGCACTCATTATGCGCGTGTGTGCCCCAACATGGTCACTCAAACCAGGCGCTCCCTCTCAGTACAGATGTCCTAGTCATAGTGGGGGTGCTTAGGCTTATTTATTAATACACTTTCCCAAAAATTTTGTTTGCGGGAAAAAAACAGAAAAAAAACTTGAAAAACCAGATTTTCACTATTTTTTTGGATTTTTCACCCGAAAACTTCAGGGTATTCTCAGATACCCAGTGCACATCAAAAAATCATTGGGACTTCTCCCATTGACTTATATGAGACCTCAACAGGTCTGAGATGCTGGATTTTCAGATTCTGACTTTTCCATCCGCTGGGTTAAATAAATTCTGAAAAAATCATGATTTTTTAAAAGTTTGATTTTATAAAAAGAAAAATCACAAATTTTTCGTGATTTTTGCAATCAGAGTTTAGTAAATAACCCACATAATGCTATCATACAAGAAACTATAAAGAAGGCAAATTACTTAATTTCTGTAATGTAAGGCCATTTGCTGACTTTTTGGTAAATATTTAGACATTAAAAAGTCATACATATTCAGCCTTAAAGTGGTTGTTCACCTTTCAGTTAACTTTTAGTACGATGTAGAGAGTGATATTCTGAGACAAATTTGCAATTGGTTTTAATTTTTTATTATTTGGGGTTTTTGAGTTGTTTAGCTTTTTATTCAGCAGCTCTCCCATTTGCAATTCCAGCAGTCTGGTTACTAGGGTCCAACTTACCCGAGCAAACCTGCACTGATTTGAATAATACACTGGGATATGAATAGGAGAGACCTGAATAGAAAGATGAGTAACAATAAATTTGCAGCCTTACAGAGCGTTCCTTTTTAGATGGGTCAGTGACCCTCATTTGAAAGCTGGAAAGAGTCAGAGGAAGGAGGCAAATAATTTAAATACAATAAAAAATAAACAATGAAAACCAATTGAAAAGTTACTTAGAATTAGTCATTCTATAAAATACTAAAATGAACTTTAAGGTAAACCACCCCTTTAATATAACTTTAGGCCAACATATTTCAGAAGTGGTTTCCCCCAATGTATTCTCAGAATACCACATAATTTTTCAGTGACTTAAATAATGAATTAAAATTACACTATATCTTTAGCTAATGCTGAATGGGCTAAATTCTGACAATACGGGATGTTGAGTATTATTCCGCAAGTCCAAATTCTGTATATGCTTGGATTCTTATCCTGCTTAAAATGTATTCATTGCTTTCCAGTCCTTTGTTAATTTCTGATTACTGGTGTAATGGCACATTTGAACCATATGTGAGTTGTGAATTCTATACTAAAGCAAACTGCATGAATGAAATCATTGTCCAGTAGCAGGCTGCATTTTGCTGTAGGGCTAAGGAACATATAAGTGGTCCACAGTACAGGTATGGCATCCATTATCCCAAAACCTGTTATTCAGAAAGCTCCAAATTACAAAAAGGCCATCGCCCATAGACTATGCTATAATCAAATAATCCAAAATTTTTTTTTTTAAATTTCTCTGTAAAAAAACAGTACCTTGTACTTGATTCAAACTGAGATATATAAATCCTTGTAAGCAAGATCAGCCTATTGTGTTTATTTAATGTTTACATGATTTTCTAGTAGACTTAAAGGGATAGTGTCATGGGAAAAACTTTTTTTTCAAAATAAATCAGTTAATAGTGCTGCTCCAGCAGAATTCTGCACTGAAATCCATTTCTCAAAAGAGCAAACAGATTTTTTTTATATTCAATTTTGAAATCTGACATGGGGCTAGACATATTGTCAATTTCCCAGCTGCCCCAAGTCATGTGACTTGTGCTCTGATAAACTTCAATCACTCTTTACTGCTGTACTGCAAGCTGGAGTGATATCACCACCCTCCCTTTCCCCCTCCAGCAGCCAAACAAAAGAACAATGGGAAGGTAACTAGATAGCAGCTTCCTAACACAAGATAACAGCTCCCTGGTAGATCACTCAATAGTAAAAACCCATGTCCCACTGAGACACATTCAGTTACATTGAGAAGGAAAAACAGCAGCCTGACAGAAAGCATTTCTCTCCTAAAGTGCAGGCATAAGTCACATGACAAGGGGCAGGTGGGAAATTGACAAAATGTCTAGCCCCATGTCAGATTTCAAAATTTAATATAAAAAAAATCTGTTTGCTCTTTTGAGAAATGGATTTCAGTGCAGAATTCTGCTGGAGTAGCACTATTAACTAATGTGTTTTGAAAAAAACATGTTTTCTGATGACAGGATCCCTTTAAGGTTATTCAGAAACTGCCATGTCCCAAGTATTCTAGATAACAGGTCTAGAATAGGCACTAATGCTTATGACTAAGGGAATGATTTCCCGAAATACATAAGGTGATGCTGTTATCTTAATGTTGCAATAAAACTACTCAAATCTATCTGGAGTGCCACCTGAATTGCTTATTCGGACCTATATCACAGCTGGGATGCTGGTGGCTGAGCACATGCAGTTTGCTGAGCTGATTGGAGAGACATGGCGTGGTGAGCGGTCACATTCCTACTGACTTTCCGTAATTATTCCATAGATAAATAGTATAATGGTGTATAGCAGAACTATGATATAAACACGGTTTCTTAAACATGGCTTGCCTAAATGTATCTGGATTACAAGCACATTCCATCATTTTATAACCACTTACAGTGTAATTTAGTCCAGCAACTACAAAGATGGATTGCCCAATGAAACATTACCCTAGATCTCAATCTCAAAAAGGAGTAGTTTACCTGCACCACGTACAGAAGGCTCCCCATTATTTGTTCATGCAGTTATTGCTGGATACGTGGAACACCTAAACAGCACTATAACCACCATTATTACAGTTTAATGAACAAGAAAACATGCCTATTAATCTCCCTAGAGAGGTTTTAGGATTTCTGTTAATGCACTTTAATGGAGTTTAAGACCGCAGACAAAAAAAGACACACATATTCTGAGAGCAACTCTAACATTATTCACAAAATGATGGCATGAAGAATCTTTTGGGGGTTCAAGTATTCATATAGTGGTATACCAGAGAAGGACAAAAGACTTTTGAATAAACCATTTGGCAGCATGCCACAAGCTAACAGATATCACATTTGGGTGAGGGATCATTGTTATGGTAGTTTTATATCACATTAGTAAAGCTCAACCACATTAAAGAGCATGTGAAAAAATGTGCAACTTGCAACATGATCAAAACAGGTAGCCCACAATTAATTCTAAGAGATTGTAATTAACAGTAATTTCATGTGTGACTTCAGGAGTTGTAGGTCATGCCACATTAAGCGAATTAGATTCTTTGAGGAAGAAAGCATAATTTTTTTTATGTCCTGTATTGTGATTCTTCACTTCTATTCAGTATTGTACATGTACATAATGTACATAATGTATCTCAACTCATCAGATCTGGCATAAAAAGTGCTTTAGTATTTTGGGCATACATTGACTGCATGCTGAATAACAAAATTGTAAAAAATATATATTAGTATGCTCTTTTAAGTATATTTCAAAGTTGGGCAATTATATAAACATTGGGGCAGATTCACTAAAGGACGAATTGTCGCCAGCATCCGCTTCGCACACATGGCCAGGCACAAATTTGCTACCACTACTCACTAATATGCAAAGTTGTGCCCTGAGCGCCGAACAGTGGCGACTTTTCGCTAGCTTTACTTCGGCAGTGCGAGCATTTCATAGCAAAGATGAGCTAGCGTTCCTTTATGCCTAGCAAAAATTTGCTAGTGATCTTGTGCTTAGGTCATTTTGCATACTGTGGGTAATTTAAAGTTGTATGGCGGTCTTTATTATAAATGTTGGTGCAAATACTTGAAGTTACCACTTTTTCAAAAATATGTCAAGGGAATCTTAATAAAGACAAGAAAATTAATGTTCAGTGGCTCTCCCTGGTAGTCTAGTGGCCGGCAGGGATGCCTGCCGCATGCATCCTTGTTCCTCCTGTGCCGGTTCCCCTATGGAGCATGAAGCATGCTCTTCTGGGTTTATGCGCTGGCATGATGACATCACGGCACAATGGCGCAAAATTCAAACAGTATATAAAGGGATTTTCACATTGAGGAAATTGCCTATTGTTAGGTTCTATTTGGTAGTTCCTAGGTGCTTATTTCTATGGGAATCCTGTTTGATCTTATGGTTAAGACCAATACCTGTTGCCTGACTATTCTGAACTCTGTATCCTGACCCTTGCCTGCCTGTTTATTTTGAACTCTCCAATCTGATCATTGCCTGCCTGGTATTCTGTCCTCTCCAAGATTAACCTTGCCTGTTTGACTATTCTACGCTCTCCAATCCTAATCCTAGCCTGTCTGACCATTTCTTGAACTCTGCCTGCACCGACCCGGCCTGTCTGACTATTCCGAACTCTGCTTGTGCTGGCCCGGTCTGCCCGTCCACGTTATATTATCTGGTCAGTCTTCCCAGCTGTGTTGTCTTCCATCCAGTATCCTTGGTGAAACGATCGTGCCCCTTTACTTGTCCAGAACCTTTAGCTTTACTCTTCTCTTAGCAAGACCTGGCAGCATTCAATTAGCTGAGGGCTCCTCCCGAGGTGGAAGGTGGCTGTTAAAGGCAGAAGCAAGAGCAGAGACTAGGGGGCGTAGCATTGGTTCTGGATTTAGGGTGCCGTTGGACATTTTTGGAACTTTAATGCATTTTCGGCTCACAGGATATGATTCAAGTGACAGAAGATTGAGGATGATCTAGCTTCTTTTTAGGACTTTGCCTGGTCTGAGGTTGCGAAGTCAACTCTGGCGAAAGAGGTAATGTTCAGTAAAATCTGCACTTCACTGAATTTGCGGAGAAACAACCTTACGCCAGAGTGAAATGTCGACTGCTGATAGAGGGTGAACGATCGCTAGCGATGGTCTCTTCCTCTAGCAAATTGGCGCCTGCACCTGTTAGTGATGATAACGCTGGTGAAAAGTCGCCAGTCTTTATTAGTGATGGTGAATTTCTGGAAGTGGCCACTTATTATTAAAAATGTCCAAGGAAGCAAAATAAACAAAAAAGAGATCCTTTGTTCTAATAAGGAGCCTACCCTAAAACAAATTTGGCATGAGCTTCAAGTTAAAAAATGTAAATAACGTATTTAACAGTTGCAACTATTAAACATAATCCCACATTAAAATATGAAGAAATGTCAGTATTTTTTTCTTTTTTTGAATACAGAATATGATGTCAATGACATAGTAATGTTGAGGCTATAGCTTCATCTTAACAATTCACCAGGTAGAAGTAGGCAAAGTATACTTTGGCAAAAAGAGTTTACACTTTGCTAAATGTGCAGATTAACTTTCATCTGAGCAATTATTTGACTAGTGAAATAGTGCAAGAGGTTTTTCACTTGTGAATTGCCTTTTCCGCCTTTTAGTAAATTGGCAAATTCGTTGGTAATTGTCATTTTGGCAAATTTTCACCAATAAACCACATTCCGCAAATGTGCCCAAAGGTGTTTTACCGAATTTTGCATTTGTTCCTTTGTTCATAAAACCATCATTATCGGTAAAATATATAAAAAAATTGTTGAAACTAGATGCACTCTTGGGCACAGAGAATAAAATGTTCTCCTTTCTAATAATGATAATAACATTCTGCTTGCTGTTTCTCGCTCATTATGGCAGCCTGCAGTTCTTTATAAGTCTAACCTGCTTTTTGCCATGCTCACGTAATTGTAGTTTCCCCTGTCCTCTCCATGTCAGTACTCACCGGGACTAGCCCCTCCCCTCATGCTCCGTCAGAAGAACCCTCCCACAAACAATAAAGGGGTCACTTACACTCTTGACGGTGTCTTTTTGGTTCTTCTCCTTTGCTCCGCTCCTTTTTAGGAGCTTGTTTTTTCTTTTAGGGGGGATTAGCTGGGACCTGCCCATAAGGCGTCCCTGGAACCGGCCTTTTCCCTGGTGAGTCAGGGTTTTTCGCCCGCCGTCTGCCTCAAGAACTCGGCGTTCCCCTGCTTCCCGGGTTACCGGCCTGCTCATAAAGCGTCCGGCTCCCATGCGACCTATGGCTGCCGCATCAGTTTTGGAACGCAGGCGGGGATGCGGAAGTTAGCGCTCGGCCGCAATCAGAGGAGTTCGTCGGGGCGGTGACGTCATATCCAGAAATCCTTTTCTTCCGGGTTGCGGACAAAGAGCGCGCCTTGTTTGAATTGGCGTCCTGGGTCTGTGTCACATCCGCTCTCGGCCACTGCTATACTCCTCTGGGTAGGCCTTAGTTTAGCGGACTCCAGGGGGTACCTGTAATTATTGGGGCTGATTCAAGGGAGAGATTCCCACCTAACAGCTACCGTATTTTTTCTTTTTTACTGCAGGTCCCTTCCTGGCTGGGTCCAAGCCGCATCCCCCAGAAGTCTAGTCCCCCCCTGCTGAGGTAGAAAAAAAAAAAGATAAATCAAGCCCACACAAACACTACATCTGTGTAGGACCTGGGCAGGTGGGGATATTAATAACTATATGCCTCTCTGTTTTCTCCTAGCACCATGAAACCAGCCACTAGGCGAAAGGAATCCCCCAGCCCTACGGAGGCCTCAAGCAGTCAATGCCTGGGATGCTCTGAACCAGCGCTAATGGGCAAAAGACTATGCCAGCTCTGTCTCACGGAAGCAGCTGGCACATCGATCCCGCCATCAGATATACGGGCCTGGATCAAACAAGCTGTAGCCCAGGAATTGTCAGGTGCCTCAGCTGTCACAACCCGAGCTTCCAAAGAGGCTCATCCACCAGAAGAGGATGCCTGTGGAGACCTATTGCTTGATTCTTCCTCAGAGGAAGATTCGGAAGAGGAACATTCTTCCTTTGACTTTAATCTGATTTCCCCATTGATTAGGGCCATGAGACTGGCCCTAAATCTCCAGGAAAAAGAGGCATCTACAGCGCAGTTCTTACCCTCAGCAAGGAAGAAGGGGCAAGTTTTTCCTCTACACCAAGAGGTGGCAGATCTGATCAAATCAGAATGGGAGGTCTTGTCCAAAAGAAGTCCAACTCAACAGCGATTTACCAAGTTATATCCCTTCAATGAAGAAGATATCAAGGACTTCTGTTCCGTCCCGGTTGTGGATGCCCCAGTACTAAACCTTTCCAGGAATACACTCTTACCCATTGATGATCAAGCCTCACTGCGCGACCCCATGGATAAGAGACTTGAGACAGACCTGAAAAGAGCCTATCTCAATGCAGGAGAATCTCTTAAGCCAGCGGTGGCTAGTCTTGCTGTAGCTAAAGCCATGGAGACTTGGCTAGCCAATATAGAGTCTGCCATCAAAGAAGGCCAGGAGTCGGGATGAGCGAATTTTTTCGCCTCGTTTCGCCGAAAAAATGACGCCCATAGACTTGTATGGAGACGTGCATAAAAAAAAAAAAGACGCGCGACAAAATAATTTCGTCGCGCGACAAATTTTTTTGACGCCCATAGACTTTAATGGGCGTCTGCGACATTTCGCCGGCGGCGAATTTTTGGCGAAACGAAACGGGTCAAATTCGCCCATCCCTGGCCAGGACAGAAACGACATTCTAGAGGGCCTTACGGAACTAAAGTTGGGTTCTTCCTTCCTGATAAACACGTCTGTGGATCAGGTTAGATTAGCCTCAAGATCATTAGCCCTCTCTGTCTCAGCGAGAAGGGCTCTGTGGCTCAGATCATGGGAGGCGGACACTACTTCTAAAATTGCCCTTTGCACCCTCCCCTTCCAGGGGCAGGCATTGTTTGGAAAATGGAAGATCTAATTTCCAAGGCTTCTGGAGGAAAGAGCCAGCTGCTTCCCCAAAGGAAAAGAAGAAGGTTTCCAGAGAAACAGTCCTCAAAGGGCAAGTTTCCTTCTAAGACTAGACAAACGTCTGGAGAATCATATTCCTTTCGGAGTAAGACCTCTGATGACAAATCATCAAGTTGGCGCGGGGGCCAGTCTGGATTGTTCAGGCGCTACAGAGGAATATCCTCAGGCCCAGCCCGTCGCCCGTTCTGAAGGTGGTGGTCCCCAGGGTCTCCAGTTGGGGGGAAGACTCCACCACTTCTGGGACGCCTGGGATCAGTCCACAGACGATGCTTGGGTTCGCAGGGTGATCAAAGAGGGCTACAGTCTAGAGTTTGTCACCATCCTTCCGCGACCAGTCTTTCACCGTTCAGCTGTTCCAAGGAACCCAGAGAAAAGAAAGGCTCTTCTCCAGTGTCTCGATACCTTGACCCAGCAGAATGTCATCATTCCGGTCCCGAGAGAGGAAAAGAAGTCTGGGGTATACTCAGTCTTCTTCCTAGTCAAGAAGGCCTCGGGAGCTTGGCGCCCGATCCTAGACCTGAAATCAGTAAACAAGACTTTACGGAAGCAGCATTTCCGAATGGAGTCCTTGGACTCAGTGAAGAAAGCCTTATGTCCAGGCGATTGGATGTGCTCCCTGGATATACGCGACGCGTATCATCATGTTCCGGTCAACATCCGGGATCAACAGTTTCTGCGATTTGCAGTAGGAAAGGCTCACTTCCAATTTCAATGTCTTCCTTTTGGCCTCTCTACAGCCCCGAGGGTCTTCTCCAAGATACTGGTGGTACTGGTAGCCCTTTTACGATGGCAGAAGATCCGAATCTTCCATTACCTGGACGATCTAATCCTCCTTGCAGGCTCCAGGAAACAACTAATAGACCACAGGGAACAGGTGATATCTTTTCTACAGGGGCATGGATGGTATCTGAACTGGCAAAAGAGTCAACTTCTCCCAACTCAGAGAATAGTGTACCTGGGAGCAATCATAGACTCCTGCAGGGGTACCATCAGACTGTCCGAAGAAAGACAACGAACCTTAGCTCTAGAAGCAAGGGAACTAGGACTACTCCCCAGAGTCCCAGCGATCAGATTGGCGAAGATCTTGGGGATGATGACCTCATCCATAGGATTAGTCCCTTGGGCCCAGTGGAGGATGAGGGGAATTCAATTTCCTTTTCTTCAACAATGGGATGGTTTTTCCCAGGATCAGAGAATCATAATGTTACCTTCAACGTTGAAAGCTCTTTCCTGGTGGCAGGTCCCTCAACATTTGGCCAGGGGAGTCAAACTCTTTCTGAAACCATGGTCCATCCTGACCACAGATGCATCAGGCATAGGCTGGGGTGCAGAATTAGAAAACCAAGTAGCTCAAGGCTCATGGCTAATTCCATCCTCAGACGTGCCCTCAAATGTGCTAGAGATCAGGGCAGTAATCGCAGCCTGTCGATTCTTCAGCGGTCAACTTCACGGCCAAAGGCTAATGGTTCGTTCCGACAACACGACCACAGTAGCCTATATCAGAAAGCAGGGGGGCACAAGAAGCATCTCACTGATGCAAGAAGTAGAGCCTCTCTTTCAAATTGCGGAAGAAACCTTGGAGGATCTCTCAGCAGTCTATATTCCAGGCAGAGAGAACCAAACAGCGGACTTCCTGAGCAGACACACGCTAGAAAGGCACGAATGGGAACTTCATTCCCGGATTTTCAGGATAATTGTCCAACGCTGGGGCCGTCCCACAATAGATTTGATGGCGACTTCAAGGAACTCAAAATGCAAAAGGTTCTACTCAAGAGATCCAGAACACAACGCACTAGCAGTAGACGCCTTGTGTCAGAAGTGGATCCATCCTTTGGCTTATATCTTTCCTCCTCTTCCTCTGATCGGGAAAGTGATTCAGAAGATCAGGGAGGACAGGGCGGAGGTCATATGCATAGCTCCGGCATGGCCGAGACGCCCCTGGTTTCCTCGTTTACTACAAATGACAGTGGATGTCCCATGGAAACTTCCATGTGCAGGACCTCTCCTGGTCCAAGGGACATTCATCCATCCAGACCCGGGTCCAATGGCCCTGACGGACTGGCGACTGAGCGGCAGAATCTAGAGGCTCATGGTTTGTCGGGAGAAGTCGTAAACACATTACTAAAATCCAGAAAGGATTCTACTAATAGCAGATATGGCAGAACCTGGGAATGTTTCAGGATATGGAGAGAAACTAGAGGCATACCTTCAGCAACCATCAAGGTTGGAGAATTGCTCGAGTTTTTGTAGTCAGGTCTGAGTAAGGGCTTGAGCGTAAGTACCCTGAGGACTCAGGTCTCAGCCTTATCTGCCTTCTCTGAGGTACGCTGGTCCCAGCATCCTTTGGTAGTTCGCTTCTTCAAGGCAGCCGTTAGAATCTTGCCAGCAAAGAGACCTTCTTGCCCGCAATGGGACCTACCTTTGGTACTACAGATGCTGTCCAGACACCCCTTTCATCCTACAGAAGGAATGTCATTATGGTTCCTGACGTTAAAAGCTGTGTTCCTGGTGGCAATCACCTCGGCCAAGAGGGTAGGGGAACTACAGGCTCTTCTATACGACAACACCAGTCCAGTGTTTTTTCAGGATAGAGTAGTCCTGAGATTTGCGGCTTCATTCAAACCCAAGGTGGTATCCCCTTTCCATCTGAAAGACGAGTTATCTTTACCATCCTTTCCAGATGAGGAAGAGGACCAAGATCTTTGAGCATTAGACGTAGCAGTGGTGATAAGATCCTATTGTGAGGCCACATCTCAGATAAGAAATAGTGACCGTCTTTTTATTGTCCCTGCGGGAAAGAATAAGGGGAAAGCAGCCTCTTCCTACACGATCTCCAGTTGGATAAAGCTGGTCATTAAGAAGGCTTACTCGTCTCAAACCACTCAGGACCAAGCAAGCGTTAGGGCTCACTCTACCAGGGGGCAAGCAGCTTCATGGGCGGCTGAAGCGGGGACTCCAATGGAGGTGATTTGCAGAGCGGCTTCATGGTCATCATCCAATACCTTTCTTTCACACTACAAGCTGGATGTATCCTCATCCAGGAACGCTCAGTTTGGAGCCAGTATTCTCAGATGTGCGTCTGGAAAGCAATAAATGTTTTTTGCAGTTCAATGTCTGTGGTTATTTATCCCACCCTATGGATCCGGGGAGCTTGCTACATCCCGGTGAGTACTGACATGGAGAGGACAGGGGAAAAGGGAAAATTGCGTCATACTTACCGTGATTTTCCTTTCCTAGGCCTCTCCATGTCAGTACGGCCCTCCCAGACATTTAATTAAGGAGCTTGTTACTAGACACCGTCAAGAGTGTAAGTGACCCCTTTATTGTTTGTGGGAGGGTTCTTCTGACGGAGCATGAGGGGAGGGGCTAGTCCCGGTGAGTACTGACATGGAGAGGCCTAGGAAAGGAAAATCACAGTAAGTATGACGCAATTTTCCCTTATTATTTAGTAGGAGTGTTTAAAAAGGGCAACTAGTCAGAGAAACTCAAATATATTGAATTTGTTCTAATTGCTGGAAACTGCACTAAAAGCAGTACAAATTGATATTTTTTTAAATAAATGACCTTTGCATGGAAGAGAATGTTGCACTTGCACATTTATTATCCAAATTATATCTTTAATGTTTATGCAAAAACAATTAGCATGATGATTGAAACATTTTGTGTTTTATCTGTCTCTAATGGTGATCAGCAAATCTCCCTCTGTCCACTCTTACCCCCGCGTGTACCTTCTTTTCTCGCCCATTCTTGCAGCAGTCGGGTGAGGGAAGGCCAGGAAGGAAGCAGCTCCGTTGTTGCATAAGGCACAGCACTTCCATGTAACTTTGTATGAAAATGCGATATAAGTCCTAAATGTTATTAAAGGCAGGATACATGAATAAATGATTATACTATGGATAGCAATAACTAAACATAGTACATATGCACGTCATAGTGAAAACTGAACATAGTAGAGCATCCTATCAAAGGAAAGGAAATATATTATTCTGAGCTACCAAGATTCTGTTGGATAAATTATACACCAGGAATAGTAACAATGTTTGGATTCATTAACAGGTATAGGATCCATTATCTAGAAAGATCTAAAGTATAGGAAGGCCATCTCCCATAGAATCCATTTTAATCAAATAATTCAGATTTTTAAAAACTATTTACTTTTTCTCTGTAATAATAGTACCTTGTACTTGATCCCAACTAAGATATAATTAATCCTTATTGGAGGCAAAACAGCCCCATTGGGTTTAATTCCTGTTTAAATGATTTTAGAAGATCCACATTAAGGAAAGACTAGGAAAACCCTAGGTCCAATCATTTTGGATAACAGGTCCCATACTGGTATTTGACCTGAAAAATAGCACTCTACCTTTATCTTTTATATGGCCACAAAACTGCTCTGTGACGTCTACTATTTTTAGAAATTACAGTAGGGGTTACCTATTTTACTATATATACACCTTTGCTCAACAGGACTATTGTTTTAATTAAAAATCATTAATTTCCTGTATGTTGGTTAGTATAACGCACTGATGGAAAAGTGTGCAGGAAACCCCCCCCCATTCTTTAGGGTAGAACTACACGTTGCGCTTCCATGTGTTCCGTCACGATGAGAGGAAACGCAGGCATCACGTCAGATGCGCCGAATCTAATGTAAGTCGGATGCAATCATCTTATATGTACGACATTTGTATCACTTACATTAGATTCGGTGTATCTGACATGACGCCTGCTTTTCCTCTCATCGTTCTGCCTTTTTTTCTTTCTTTTTGTTGTCTGTGCCCCTGAGGAAGACCAATATGGTCGAAACACGTTGGGCTCACTTTCATTTTTTGTAATTTTTGTATTTTTTGTTTTCACCTTTTGTCTTATGTAATAAATATGATTTAATTTTTCTATTGAGTGTGCAATCCGTCCTAGATTTTCTATATGTAATACTTCTCTAATTTTTATTTCCTCTCATCGTGTTGGAACGCACGGAAGTGCACTATGTACTGTAGTTCTACTCTTAGAAACAGGGTAATTTGTTCACATTGAGCTTTGTATAATCAGACTCCTCTCTTCCTTCAGCTGGAGCCTTTATTAGACCTATGAGATAGGGAGCAGATTATTATACAGAGTGCACTTGACTGCTAATTTGTTTTACTTTTCAATTTAGCAAAACAGGAACTTGGAAAGTGAAAGTGGCTTTATGTTATTTCTTAATTAAAATAATCAGCAACATGTATGTGCAGCACAAAGCTTTTTCATGGAGATCAAGTTGAAAAGGGAGTACACTGTCCCTTTAATTTGAGCAAAAACACCGGATATATGTGTGCATTGCTACTGTATCTTTACAGCATCTCTGTACACAATGATGTCTGGCAATTTCGTGTTAACAAATTATACACTGCAAGATAAAGTGCTTACAATCACAAGCATTTTTCATATGTATTGAGTCTATTAAAATAAATTGCTTTGTATGTGGCTGTCAAACCACCCTGAAATTGTCTGCTAATGCAAAGTCAAATTCAATATATCTTTGGGAAAACCAAATGTAATTGTTGAGTGCTTGTATTAATTGAAATGTAGTTGCGGAGACGAGCTATTCCTTATGTGTTACAGTACATTTGTTAGCATGTTTATATACAAAACTTCTTTGTTGTTTACCAGAACATTGGGTAATCTGCTGTCATATCCTTGCTGGGTGTAGGGTTAAAGGAGAACTAAACCCTAAAAATTCCACATTTTATATACTGCACTTATTGCACCAGCCTAAAATGTCCACTTCTCAATAGCAGGACTTGTCACAGGGGGTCACCATCTTGGAAAGTGTCTGCGACACTCACATGCTCAGTGGGCTCTGAGCAATTGTTGAGAAGCTAAGCTTAGGGGTCGCTGCAAATTATCAAGCAGAAAATGAGGTTTGTCTGAAATATTAAGCTGATGCTACAAGACTGATTATTACATTCTGAGGCTTATTGCACTGGTTTCTGTGCTGCCTCATAGTCGTTATCTGTATTAATTACTAATAAGCCTCATACTGTGACATTTCTATTTTATGTGTACTGTATATTGCGAGCGGGTCCCTAAACTCAGTAAGTGACAGCAGCACAGAACATGTGCAGTGCAATCATTAGAAAAGAAGATAGGGAGCTACTGGGGCATCTTTGGAGACACAGATCTTTACTGCTAAAGGGCTGTGGTTGTCTTGGCCTGGTACAGAAACCAAAAACATAATGTACAACATTTCTAGCCTACTTCTTTAGTTAAACTTTAGTTCCTTTAACTGATTTGATATTAATTGAATGCACAGTAAGTAGTGCTAATAACATTTGAGGTTTTAATCAGATCTCAGAGTAAAAAAAGATTAAAATGCAGGATTACTGGAGGTGAACTCTTGGTTCATCACTATCACCTGAAAACATGAAGATGTGTCTTTTGGGTCTAAACTCTTGGGCATCCCAAACAATTAGGATGTAAGTCTAATTATTTTTTTAAGGTAACTAGTAAATGGTACCGCCCACTGATTAGTTGCTACGGACTAATAGACCCATTGACTTTTATTGAAATAACCACTTAGTATATTGCAGAGCTAGCACAGCTCCCTGAATCCTAGTCATTTCTTTCACTGGAGTTTACCCCATTTCCAGTGCCTGATATCAAGCTCTGTCTTGTTATGTTCAGTCTGTCTGTACTTCTTCCTGTACAACACAAACCTCACTTCTTGAAGGTTACTGTGGAACACACCTCTATAATTCATAAACAAGTACCTGTTGTCATATATACATACAGGGGCATATTTATCAAGAATTGAATGTGTGAGTTGTGTGAGGGTTTATCTACCTCAAATAAACTCGAATTTCAAATGTTTGCGTGTTTATGGAAAAATCTAAATATGTTTAAGTCAAAAACTTGCATGAAAAATGACGGAGGAAAAAACTCATGATCAAATTCATGTCCCAAAAAAACATGTATAGAATGAACTTATGTCCCGAAAACTCAAATTGATCGAGTTTTTGGATAAAAAACAGATTTTTACATTCAAATTTTGGATTTTTTTTCTTATTAAAGCTGGCCATAGACGCAAAGATCTGATCGTACGAATCGAGGATTCATACGATTTTCGAACCGTGTGTGGAGAGTCCCGACATTTTTTGACCGGCGGAGATCGGTCGTTTGGCCGATCGGACAGGTTAGAAAATTTCTGTCGGCTGCCGATAATATCTCTGCGTGTATTGCCGATCGTATGATTTTCAGTGGGAGACTCTAGCTTTGGTTGGACATAGATATCGTACGATTGCTGTCAGGGGCAGAACATTGCTGATCTGTTCTAAAACTAATCTGACTGGTAAGACTTTGATCTGAATGGTTAGTGGCGGGTCGGGAGATGGGAAAGTTCGATCGTACGATGATTCGTACGATCGGATCTTTGCATCTATGGCCAGCTTTACTCACAGACATTTGAGTTTTCGAAAATATAATTAGAATGCGTTTGGGTGCAAAAAATTGAATCATGGGAAAAATCAAAATCGTTTTTTGATAAATTTGCCCCACAGTATTATAAGGCATTATAGGGCTTGTTTAATAAAAGGTGCAAAGTTTGCTACTGCAACTAACCATAGCAACTAATCAAAAAGGCAAACATCTTATTGTTTGCTATGGGTTACTGCACCTGGGCAAATGTTGTGCGTTTTATTAGTTATGGAGGTATGACATCTACTAAATAGACTGCAGTTATAATGTTACATCACATGTAGCTTGTTAGTCACTGCAAACTTAACTCCTTCCCTGCCAGAAGCTGTGACTGCTTTAGAGATATCTGTTGCTAGGTAATGCATCTTTATTAGTGATGGGCAAATCTGTGTAGTTTCGCCGGAAAATTTAACGCAAAATTCTCAAAACAACAAGGTCAAAATAATTTTGAAGCACAACATTTTTAACAGGAGCTACAATTTTTATATGCAAATTTTTGTGCGTTTATTAGCTGGCGGCAAAACACGGAAATTCACCGTAAATGCATGCCTGGCAAATTTATTCGCCCATCACTAATTTTTATCGATGATTAGAATGGAATGAGACAAGAATCTATGACACCGACTGATCTGTAGCTTCTTTTTCAGTATTACAGGTAATTTTGAATTTTGGTGATATCCTCCCACACTTTACAGGGTTCATCTCAATAGAGTAATGGCACCACTAGGACCATCCAACTTCCAAGATCAGCATAAATTTCACTCTGGAGCACCACATCAAGTTCAATATTGCTTTATTTTTTCATGCATGAAAAAATAAAACAATATTGAATTTGATGCGGTTCTCCAGAGTGAGATTTATGCTGTCCTTGCCAGCATTGTAGAATTATCAAGTGTTAATACAATATATAGGAGCATATCAAATTTAATTTTTTTTCCAGCATTGCTGGTTAACCAATCAGAATGTGATCAAACCTTGTTCCAATTTCGTACTAGCAGGTAACTGCTTGGAACAGCAAAATAGCAAACAAAAATACAGTAAAATCAAATGTTCAAGCAGGCAGCAGTATCCAAAGGGATTTTGCTTTTTTGTATGTGAATCATGTATGAGCAACTTAAACCTTTTGTTGGAAATGATTTGTTGGAAAGGTTACAGACAGTTGTTCCTAAACTGCTGATGGCAGCATTTCCATTGCCAAGAGATTTAGCTGCTTTTCACTTGATACAAAACAGCGAAAATGCTATACATAAAAGACTGAATGTCAGTAACCAATGCATACTCTAAGCAAAATAACAACTTGTTTGCAAATTGGAAGTGCCCCTATTATACAGCTTAGCTGAGAGAATGTTTCATATGGACTACTTTAATATGGTATTTGTCTTGATGATAGCTATGATATTTTGAATATGCTTTAGGGTAAGGGCACACTGGCTAAAATGGAAAATCGCTGGCTCTAGTCAGACATGGCGATTCGTTTTCCGAAGTCGCCCGAAGTTTCCTCGTGAGGCAACTTTTGGCAACTGCGGAAAACAAAACGCCGCGTGTGATTAGTGCCGGTGTTTTTTCATTTTAGCCAGCGCAGAGTGAGGGAGGGCGTTCGGGGAGATTGGTCGCCACAAAGTCGAGGCGATTAGTCGTCAGGCGACTAAATCTCCCCGAATCGCCCAGTGTGCCCTTACCCTTACTGAAAATAACCTTACATGGGAAACATGAACGGCTGACTACACTTGGCCAACTACTTGATCCTGAAACAACCCTGCGCCAATAAATACTTGATCAGGACTTGTTTAGTTAGTGAGTATGCTGAGAACTGCTTTGGAAAGTGAGTCGGTTTTAAATAATATGATATAATTATATATATATATATATATATATCTATATATCTATATATACAGTATATATATATACAGTATATATATACACACACTGGAGGGCAGGTTCTAAAGTAAAAGCGTTAAGTTGTGGGTGTGCTCTCATACACAGGGGCGATCCTGGCCCCTCTGCCGCCTGAGGCAGCAGCATTTTTGCTGCCCCTAGTACCTAGTGAGGTGCTGCCGCCTGAGGCGACAGCCTCAACTTACCTCATTGGCGAAGCACCCCTGCTCATACAGATCCCATAAATAAAGTTTTGACTTCTTGAAGCAAGAGAAGCATGGTGTCTGTATGTAGTTTATCCTCTGTCTGAAAGCTGCAAGCTCACGTAAGATTAAGCTACCATTTATCTCCTCTCTTAAAGGGATTGTTCACCTATAATTGTTAGTATGAATTAAAGAGGGATACACAATTAGCAATTGGTTTTAATTTTTTATTATTTCTGGTTTATGAGTTATTTAGCTCTTTATTCAGGAGCTCTCCAGTTTGCAATTTCAGCAATGTGGTTGCTAGGGCCCAAATATCCCCTAGCAACCATAAATAAGAGACTGGAATATAAATAGAAGAAGACCTGAATAGAAATATTAAGAATAAAAGTAGCAATAACAATACATTTGTTTTTTAGATGGGTCAATGACCCCCATTTGCAAGCTGGAAAAAGAAGAAAGGAAATAATTCAAAAACTATAAAATATAAATAATGAAGAGCAATTGAAAAGTTGCTTTGAATTGGCAATTCACATACTAAACATTAAGTTAAAGGTGAACCACCCCTATAAACAGAATGACCACAGGTTATGGGCCCAGGAGAGATGGAGGAAACTGATGGAGCAGGCTGGTAGTTTATGGAGAGGAAAAGAACCAAAAGGGCAACAAAGCTGATGCATGCCTGAGCAAACTAGAGAAAAGAATGTTACAGTTACAGTGTTACAGTTACAGTGGTGTAACTGTTGCAAGAGTCCAGTGCATAAAGAGGCATTTTGCAGATGCAAAGGGTGGGATAATGTAAACAAGTGGCTGATGATGTAGAGCAAACATTTGCCTTCAAATAAGAGAAAGGAAATCAATTTGTTTAACACCAAAGGGACAAATGGTGGATACAGGAGTGGCATCACATATAATTGCAAGCATTAAAACGTTTAAAAGGTTTGATGAGACATTTAAGTCAGAGAATCACTACATTGAGTTAGCACTCAATTGGACATATGTAGTTTTTACCTTGTGATTTCTTATTCACTTCCTTTATCTTCTGGACTTCAAGCAAAGTCACACACTCCACTCGTGGTGGACAAAGAGAGTCACAGTCCCTTTTCCTTAAGAACTCTTACGTTTCCCTAGGTAGCGCTACCTACCCAAATACCTCTCCAGATGAACAGAGGTAATTGCTCCTATATAGCAGGCACACTAACAAAGCCTGTTTCTCAAACAGGGGACACGCTGGATGCTTTCACTACCCTCCCTCAGGCACAACTCGACCCAGGGACTCACACAGATGGGCAGGCTCACACAGAGCTGGAACAAGCATTCACAGCGATGAAACCTACAGTTCACCACACAAAGCTTGCTTAAATCTTCAGGGTACAGCTCCCAACACTATCCACAGTGCAAGCACAATAAACCCCCTTTACTGCTCATGACACAGCTCCCAGCACTCTCCGCAGTGCAAGCCCACAAAAAGTGCTCTTTTGCAATGGAGCTCAAGACCCTCCTGGTCAAGCTTCCAGTCTTGGGGCTCCTGTACCCCAAGCCCTTCCAGGGGCTCCTCACATCTTTCCCCCCTACATCTTTGCAGTAGTTTCTATTCACTCTGTTCTCAGTGAAAATGAAACTAACTTCTGAACACATGGCTCTTGCTATATGAAGCAGTTATGCACCAGTGACACCTTCTGACCAAACCTGAAATCTGCCAGGGCACACTGCATTGGGGACAAAGGGCTTAATCCTCCTCCCTTATCCAATTTATGTCCAACCCGTAGCTGGCCAGGAAGAGGATTGCCCACCATTTGGTACTTTTAGGACCATAGGGGAAATTATCTCTATGGATCCCTACACAATGCATAGGTGTTACCATCAATTATAGCTGGCAGAGAAGCATTTTCGGAGTTTGTTTGCATTTGGTCATGGATTTTTTTATTACGGGCGACAAATCTCCCCATCAGCCATGACCTTACCACTAAAACAGAAAAACATTTATCAATGGGTGAAATTTAGAGTTCTCCATTTGACTAATACAATCCTACAGGAATGAATAGAAAGTGATTTTTTTTTTAATGATCTCTAATCTCACATTTTGATAATCTGCCCCTAAGTGTAGTTTGACAAATGAATGTAATGAATGTAAAGTGTAGGCAAACAGGTATAATACACTGGCAATTTTGATTTACAGTTTACCTTTACTTAGAGATACTGTGGCTGCTATTTCAGTTAGCAAAGCATCTGACAGCTCAGCTGCAGATATTCCAATTGCAAAATTACTGAAGAAGTAAAGAGATGCCACATATTTAGCACTTGGCCCTTTATATCTCCTTTTGCATTTGTTTTATGCATTGTTGGACTTGATACATTGGTTGGTGCTGGAATAAGCAATGGTATTTGTCATTATTTTGTGGACATTACATAGTACCTCATAAACATTATGTATACCAAGTTCTTCTTTCCTCTCATTATGCTGGAATAATCCTGATTTTATCTTTGATTATCTCTGCCAGCAGTTAAATATACAATTCACCACAAGCAAGTTCACAGAGAAGATACAGCAATGTCCTAACTGTAATAGCTTTAACATTGTGCTGTACAAGGCTCATAAATGGACTCCAAACATGGTGTCAGTATGCTAGACTCTTTTTGTTACGCAATGATGGGAAAGAAACACTTTAATATGATATGAGAGTTTGAGTCCCAAAAATGTATGCAAAATAAAAGTTTTGCCATGTGATTCTTAATGAAAAGGGTGCAAAGGGTGAGTCACCTTGCCTACACTTTCTGATCCACACCAAAGCTTGGGTTGATCCACTGGTTTAGGACACATAATAAATGGCAAATGCACTTTCCCTAAGTGTCGGACTTGGCCGGCGGGAGCTTATGCATGTTGCCTGAGTCTGATGTGTTCCTAACGGTAACTCATCCGCCTCTACTGTACTAGATATTGGCACAGAGTACCCCGTTACCCTACTAACATGCTACCCCATGTTCCCACAACAGGTGTGGGTTAGGTCTATAGGAGTTGGCTTAATTAAGGGTTAGTACATACATGAGCCCATTGTTACAACCAGACGGTCATTTTATCTTTACAAGTGTGCTTCTTGTGACTATGATGTCATCAGGGTGGGCGGGCTCTATCATCACCTAGCCTCTCTCTGGCTATATATATGCTGAACTCACTCACTGCACTGTGTTTCCTTGATAAAGGTTCCTGTGTGGGACCGAAACGTTGGACGAATAAACCTTTTTCATTTTTTTGACACCTGTTGTCTGTTTTTCCTCAAAATTCTGTGAGTGCCATAATTTCGTACTTTATAGATTATATTCAGGGTGTGCGGCTCATACACACTTTATATATATATAGCACTTTGAGAAAGGCTAGAGTGCTAGCCGAAACGTCAGTCTTTGCTTTGAATAATAAACACCATTTTTTCTTCATAAGACCTGTGAGTGCGTACCTTCCTCGAGGCTGTTGTTCTACTTTTTGGGCTTATCGCACCCAGGCAACATTTACCTGCTTACGTGTTGTGCGGGCCTCCAATAGTTCCTATATATATATATATATATATATATATATATATATATATATATATATATATTTGGAAAAGTACCCCCTTTTGTAAAATATAAGGATATTATAAGGAGTTTCATGACCATATATTCTATATATTTTATAGACGTCATGGAACTCTAAAGTTACTTCTGATATCCTCATATTTTCCAACATGGGGTACTTTATTTATTATAATACACAAGTTTATTATAATAAAGTCGTGACAAAAATGACATCACTACGCCATTGATAAGTATATAATTTATATACTTATCAATGGCTCAGCATACTAACATTACCCAATGTAGTACACAGCCCAAGCACATCTGCAAAAAAATGACTTTTTTTAAAAGGATGAATTCCAGCTAATTTAACAGAACATACTGTAGCATCATACTTTCCCATTTAATAGCAATGGGAAATCTACTTTATTTGTCCTTAAGGATCATCCTTCTTGAGCTGTCACACCCTGACAGATGCTAGTTTCATTTAATTAAATTAAAAAACCTTGGCATAAGAGTTAACTGCTGTCAGAAAAGGTTTTGGTGGTTTTGATAGAAATGGAGGCTATGCTAGTACTTCTAAGTTATTTTATGTACTGAATTTACTGTAGTAACTATTATACTACAGGGCACATACTGTAAAAAGTGGCCTAGTTGCATAAAGAAATCAAGGTCACAGGAAAAATAAAATAAATACGATTGCAATTCCAAACTTTCTAAATTCTATTTCACAAGTTGACATCCAGTGAGAGGTACAGTTTATAAAGTCAGATATGGCCTGCACAATCACAAACACATATTTAGTTAGTAATAGCAGACATTCTGTAGTTTCACATGAGTGGCACCAGTATTGCACAAGTATTAATCTATCTGTATTTAGCTTGCATGGATTTCTGGTCCTGTTGAAATGCAAAGAAACTCTGTTTGTGCATTGTATTCTGTGATTTTGTCCACAACCTGGCCAATTGTGTAGCTGAACTCCTCTCCTCGATAAGTCTGTCCCAGTCACTCGATTGCCTCAGTACCTTACATTCCAAATTGATCCGAGTGTAAGAAGGTCACCTATGAATAGGTATCACACACTTTAGCCGTTTGGCCGAGATGGTGCCTTTGCCAGGATCATGTTGGCATGTTGTCATAGTTACCGGTATTTAACCACATGTGTTGTAGTTGATTGAACTCTGTACCATAACACAAACATACATGTTTTTCTAACTATACTTCAAACAATCCTTTAACTCCAGAAAGGTAAATTACATTAATTATCCTATCCTTGCACATCCTCCCTAGAGTCTGCCTGCCTTTCTTACTTCACCAATTTCCATAGTAATGCAGGCTCTTTGCAGAAAGAACAATAGTGATGGGAGAAAGCTGTACAATCAGTAGTGCATATACATGCACTCTACATTTGCAGCAGCCATCAGCAATATGTAAAGCTGGTCAGTGCTACAGTGTGTGTTATAATATTAATTACAAATATAATATTTAAAACCCTTCTTCACTCATGTCACCACATTATGCTTTAAAATTTCGGCAGTATTCACAATTTCTGATTATCATGTTCCAACACCAAAGGTGACCATTTTGCATTAGGTTATAAATGAACTATAGCTTTGATGTATGTATAAATTTGATAACTGTTGTTCTGCACTGAAAAAAAATTGGAGTAAAATAAAAATCTTAGTCTCTCTCACTTTTCTCTCAAAAATGTAACAATGTGGGTGTTTTCATTTAAAATATCACACGTCCCAAAAGTAAATTATACGTGTAGAAAGAAAATGGATGCTAGCGCATTGGAATTTTTATTCAGCACAAGGGAAATAGACTTATTCAGCATGTGGGCAGAACAGAGCCTCTCCCTTTATTTTGGACAGAATTCAGCTACATCTGTAAACTAAAACAAGATTTTAAAGTGAATGGTGGTAACTTTTTTCTGCAGAGGACAGAAGATAAGCGAAATATGTTATAACTGTAAAATGTATATTCTCTTCCAGATGTGTTAGAGGGAGTAATGGAGACAAGCCATTCTCACAGTCCACCCAACAAATATAAACATATATATAAAGTATATACATACAGCCACCAATAGAGAAAACATAGATAAAAAGATAGATGTGTGTATATATAGCAATGTACAAATAGAGATACATGCCGGCATGTATATTTGTGTTGGATAAGAAATAAGAAGTTCTTACTGTGAAAAGTCATTGCATGTTCCATGTTGGTGCCACACACTGTGAAATAGCATTACAAGATTTATGACAATACCACATTAAATCGAATTATTTTAATTAACTTAGTATACAAGATGTATTGTGTTTTTTTGTTTTTTTTTTAAAGTTAACTCGTTAAGTCCCAAGAAAGACAATGACACTGCAAGGGTTAATGTTGCCTTAAGATGATCATTAAGGAATATGCAGTTAAATTCCAAAGTATCAAATTAATACAGGTATGGCATATTCTATCCAGAGACAGTTATCCAGAAAGCTTCAAATTAGAGGAAGGCCATCTCCCATATACTCAATTCATGGCAAATAATTCTATGATGTGAAAATGATTTCTTTTTTCTCTTTAATAATAAAATAATACATTTTACTTGGACGGAATGAATCCATGTTTGTTGCAAATCAATCATATTGGGTTTATTTAAACATTTGAATACACATATAAATCCCCAGGTCCCAGGCATTCTGGGTAATATATCCTATATTTGTACTTTCATAAATAACCCTTGCAGTTAATAGGAACATTAACTCAATGCTCCTGTGAAAATAAGGCACCACACAGAACTCCCAACATCCTCCAATGTATGTTATGTAAAGGTGAAAGCATACTGGGAGTAGTATTGCAATATCAGCGATGGATTCTGTGATACAGTGATACTGCTTCAGGTCAATGGCATTGTAAATTCAAAATCCAATGAGATCATCATGTTTTCTCTCTATATCCCTGTTATACTTTCATAGGAACACATGCTATGTGCAGAGTTGAGACCTGGCTGGTATTTGACTGGCCTAGACTATGAAACATATGCCAAGGCTGGGGCAAATTTAGTTGCCGGAAAATTTGTAACATCCTTAAATTAAGCTCCTGGCCTGCCCACTTAAGGTGCTGCTCTTCCCCAATATTACCTTTTCCTCTTTCCTGATCTGACAAAAATCCTCCCTGGATCCTCCATTTTGTAAGAACTTTGGGGGTTCGGTCATAACCCCACCCCATTTAAAGAACAACCCAACCCTTTTACATCACAACCTGTAACCATTCAACATTGCCTCCAGCCTGCTGTTAAATCTTTTTTTAAAAATATATATCACTATACCTGATATATCTATATTTTTTAGGGAGGCCCGGAATCCAGGATTCGTTTTTTTTTCAGCAGGATTCAGATTCGGCCGAATCCTTCTGCCCGGCCGAATCGTAATTTGCATATGCACATTATGGGCGGGGAGGGAAATCACGTAACTTAAAGAAAAAGTAAAAAAATGGATTCCCCTTACCAACCTAATTTGCAAATGCAAATTAGGATTTGTTTCAGTATTCGGCTGCATCTTTTGCAAAGGAGTTCGGCCGAATCCAAAATAGTGCATTCGGGGCATCCCTAATATTTTTATATTCTATATATTTAGCATTCAATAATAACCTGCCAATAATTAAAAATACGGTAGAATAGAGTAGATCCAGGTTCAGTTGTTCAAAAGTAACTAAAAATGTTATGAACAATGCTATTGCATCTTAACTTACTTAAAGAATGATGAAAATAGTATATGTAAGGAAATAGCTGAATTGATGAATTGCAGATATACAGATTCCTGTGGTTTGTTTTGCCTCTGTAACGTTTTATCTGCTTTACAAAAAAACAAATTCTTGGATGTTTAACTAAACAATGCTAGGCTAGCCAACCGTAGCCATAATATATTACTTTTAACACCAGCCTGCAGGCCTTTCGTTTCACATTTTCAGATTTGCACCAGATCTTATTCTGACAGGGAAGTTTGGTCTTGCTTCTTGCAAAGATTGATAGATTTGCAGTCTTAACCATTGTATTGTACACAGTTCAAGCTTGTCTATAATTACTGGCATAATTAGCCAAAAACTTTTGCAGTGTTCTTGTACAGTGTGTATAAGCTATTAAAAGCAAAATATCCATAATATGAAAACCAGATCATCTGGAGTGAATTGTATTCATTACTGCTGTCCGGATTCCCCAGTAAAAGAGATTTTATGGTCAATTTAACTTTAAAGCTCAGTATCAATAAATTTACCAATTTACAGTTTTAAGTGCTTGAGCACTAAGGTGAGCAGAACAAAGCACTTGCTTCCAGTCATTGTATACTGTAGGTACAGAGCAGGGACACTCCTACCTTGAAGCAGGGTGAAACCTCGCCTCAGGCATCAGTGCCTGTAGGTTACCAGAGGCCACAAAAAGCTGCTACTGGTTTTGTTAATTTGTAAACTAGGAATCATATGTTAGTATACATAAACCTTCTCTTCTCATACCTCCATAATGGATATTTCATTTAAGACTAAAATGCCACAATGACCATTGCTGGACAGAGAAAGGAAAAATATGACAAGGCTTTTTATTCCAAATCTGTGCAAGAGACTTTTGTTTTCAATAGTAGAATTTATTGTACAAGTAGCAACCTATTGAATTCTTTTGGTTTGGCAGAAAGTTCCAGTAGCAAAAATTGTGTAACTAATACCAATCACTCGAGGGAATGGAATGTACCAAAAATGTATTCTTAACCATACTTTATAAAATACATTGTTGCACTGCTCTTTTGAGTTCTTATCCATAACTAAATGAACAAAAAGCACTGAGCATGATTCTTTTATGTTTCAAGTCCAGATTAAAAAAAAACAAAAAAAAAACATATATTGGAATACTTAATTTATATGACTGTATAATATTCTATCTGGAGCAATCATCTATCAAGCATCTCCCTCCTATATAGATGGTATCTAAAGGGATATTTCCCCACATAATACATTAAAAAAAGCAGCATTAATTAAGGTCAATGGTATCATGAAGATAGAGAAGCAGTCATTCAAATTTTTAAAAGTCAATGGATCCCATGCTGTGGGGTTGGCACCATTTGGAAGGGGTATAAATCTGTGATGGGATAACCAATCCTGACAGCAAGTTTGGGCGAAAACAGTGGGCATTTACAAGGGCAATATTTGTTGTCCTGGATATTCTTCATACTGTAACTGCATGATTGATACACCAATATTACTCTTACTGTACTTATTTCATGAGCTATAGGGGCTTCTAACCAAAGGTTGGACCGTCAAGAGGGCCCTAGCCAAAGGTCGTTCCTTCAAGTGAGGCCGGAACTGAAAAAGTACAGCCACTGTCATGGAGAGCTATGATGGCATACATAAGATTTGAGCAAAATCAGTGATTCTTCCATGAATCTGACTGCATATTGCAAATTATTGGAACAATATACCTCTTTTTGAAATAAGCTCATTCAATTGGACTGCAGTGTAGAAAAGGTGCATAAGCACTTGCATAAGTAAATGTAAATATATTTTGCTTCTTTTTTTACACAAACATACCCAATTTACTTAGATTCAAAGGAAACTACAATATGATACCTTAATTAAACATTTCCCAAAATTCCTTAGGCTGACATCCATTGTATAGTGATGGATTCTGGGACTTGAAGTCCCTCTGCTTTTTATAGTGGGTGGTGCACAGATTCTTTAGAAAGCATAGGGATTGAAGGAGGATAGAGAACTAGTCTGTGCAAGAAAAGATACTGTAGATGATCACAGTTTCCTTTCAATCCATGGAATTAGGTGTCTGTGAAAAAAAATACAGTTTTGTTTATTTTAGGAAGCTCGGTGTTTATTCACCTTTCTACATAAGCCCAAATTAATACAAACTTATTAAAAGGGGGGGGGGTGGCATATTTTCCTTTAACAATACATTTTCTATATAAAGTGTTAACATTTGTTAAGAAACTGTACAGAAGAAATCAGAAACATAAAAAATGGTGTAATATATTTTAAAATATGTTTTCATGCACAATTTTAACATTGTTTTAAACCATGACTAACTCACTTTCTCTAAAACCAAGGAATTTAATAAAAACTCCTAGTGAATAAAATGAGAAAACCTCTAAAAGCCTGAAACTGATTAAAAAAAGGTCCAGTTTGATCATTGCAATTTCCACTGACTTCTATAGAACCTCGACAAATTTTATTTGGAGAATTTTTATATTAGGGTTCTTCATGGTTTTTACACTTAGGGGCCGAGTCACTGAATTCGAGTGAAGGGTTTGAATTGAAAAAAATTCGAATTTCGAAGTTTTTTTGGGCTACTTCGACCATCGAATGGGCTACTTCGACTACGACCTTCGACTTCGAATCGAACGATACGAACTAAAAATCGTTCGACTATTCGACCATTCGACCATTCGATAGTCGAAGTACTGTCCCTTTAAGAAAAACTTCGACCCCCTACTTCGGCAGCTAAAAGCTACCGAAGTCAATGTTAGCCTATGGGGAAGGTCCCCATAGGCTTGCCTGTGATTTTTTGATCGAAGGATTTTCCTTCGCTCGTTGGATTAAAATCCTTCGAATCGTTCGATCGAACGAAAAATCCTTCGATCGATCGATCGCAGGATTTGCGCAAAATCGTTCGACTTCGATATTCGAAGTCGAACGATTTTAGTTCCCAGCCGAATATCGAGGGTTAATTAACCCTCAATATTCGACCCTTCGTGAATCGGCCCCTTAATAAATCCCAGTTTTTTTGAGTTTTTCAGAAAAAACACAAATTTCTAGAGATTCGTATCTAGGTTATTACATAACCCCATAAATATTTTTGACCAGTTCTGTAAAAAACAGTTTCAACACCTAGAGGTTAAGGACCATTTTAGTCTTAATGACATGCTCATGGTTACATTGTTCAACACTGTTTTGCTTCATCACAGCGCAGTATTAGCCTAATATGAAATGAATCAATATCTTTATAAAAACGTTTTAATGTCTTTGTAGTGTGTGCAATCAATCAAAAGGAGAAGCAAAGTGACTGACAAATCTAATGGCTTTCACAACATTGAAAATGATGTATGACTAGATATTTGAAAATTGTCTTGTCAAGATATAGTGATGTTTTTTTCAGGTGAAGAGAACTGAAAAATATTATTAAGATTTCTTTAATTTTAAAGTGTGGTATTATATTAATCATATTTTTTACTATGCAGTTTTAGAACATTATGAAACATTCATTAGGCTTCTTAGTAACATCAGTTAATCCAGGAATTCTGTAATAAATCTTATTTTTATGTACTTTTTTTTAGCTGCTTTAGAAATAAATGTTTCAATAAAATGCACAATAAGATCTGGATAAAAAATAATTGAAATTTTATGTATTTTGGGGGATTGAAGATAAACAGAAAAATTCAGAGGGTTGAGAAAAAATCTGATGAAATTTTAATTCATACAATTGTACAACTCTAAAAGTCAGACTTCATTCTACATTGTAAGGGATGAGAGCTCAACAGCTATTGATGGATTAATGAGATATGGGACCCCTAGGCTACATTCACAGGCCACTGCTGTATTTATCAAATGAACAAATCAAACGAGCTTTTACTTTAATCAATTGATATATTTATGCTTCTAGAAATCCCATAAGAAAGAATAGAAAGTGGGTGAGTTTTTCTACTGTGAGCTCTAATTTCACACTTTGAAATTTGTCGCTAAGTGGCAGTGACTAAGCAATACTTTATGGGGCTAAATACCCCACCAAAAATACTAGTCTATGTATAGAGGTATGGAATCATTTATCTGGAAACCCATTACCTAGAAAGCTCTGAATTATAGGAAGGCCGTTTTTAGAATATTTAGGGGCAAATCTACTAACCTCCAAAAATTTGCCAGCGACGGCTTCACTCACAGTGCAACACTTCACCAGGCGTAGATTTGCAGGAAAACGCTAATTCACTAAAATCTGAAGTTGTGTCCAGGGTGCAAAACGCTGGCCAAGTTGTGCTAGCACTACTGCACAAGTGAAGCGAAGTTGCGCTAGCGTTGGCTAATTTGCATACGGCAGAAAGTTAAAGGAACAGTAATGTCAAAAAATAAAAGTGTTTTAAAGTAATGAAAATATAATGCAGTGTTGCCCTGCACTGGTAAAACTGTTGTGTTTGCTTAAGAAACACTACTATTGTTTATATAAATAAGCTGCTGTGTAGCAATGGGGCAGCCATTCAAAGGAGAAAAAGCTCAAGTTACACAGCAGATAGCAGATAAGCTCTGTTTGTCTAATGGTGTTATCTGTTATCCATTCGTTAACCTGTGCCATTTAGCCGTTTTTCAATCTCCGCCATTGCTCCACAGCAGCTTGTTTATATGAACTATAGTAGTGTTTCTGAATCAAACAGATCAGTTTTACCAGTGCAGGGCAACACTACATTATATTTCATTACTTTAAAACACTTACATTTTTTGGTGTTATTGTCCATTGTCCTGAATGGACATATACGTTGCCGCAAATACATTACACTAAACAAGCCCGGAAAACCTTAATACAATAAAATAAAGTTGTTATATTTCCCTACACATGAGCCCAGTGTATAGTTTATGTGCCATATGCTAGGAAATGTAGGGGGAGCCGGTTACCCCCAAAAAAATTTACGCTCTTCTTCAACCTATCACCCTGAAAAAGGAAAAGGCGCTAGCGTTTTTTGGGAATTTTCAACTATTTTTTTAGGAACTCCTATCTAATCTATTGCACTTCGCCTGGTCTGAGGTGGCGAAGGCAAGTCTGGCGCAAGAGATAACGTTCAGTAAAATCCGCATCTTAGTGAATTTGCATAGTTACGTCCATTAGCCAGAGCGCAAATTTGCCAGGTACCGAAATGACTTCATGCTGGAGAATTTTCGCCAGTGTTAGTCACTTCACCCTTTAGGAAATTTGCCCCTTACAGTTTTTTTTAACAATTTCTTTTTTCTCTGTAATAGTACAAAAGTAGCATATACTCGACAGTAACTAAACTGCATGAATCCATATTGGTGGCAAAACAATCCTATTGGGTTTATTTAATGTTTAAACTAATTTTTAGCAGACCTCCATCGGAAAACTGGAAAGAGAAAAGGAAAGCAAATGCAGGGGTCAGTGACCCTTATCTGAAAGTTTTAGGGTCAGAAAAGGAAAATAAATAATTCAATCTATAAAAATGAATAAATAATAATTAAAACTATAAAGACAACAATCGCAAAGTTGCTAAAGATTGGCTATTTTATAACATACTAAAAGTAACTTGAAGGTGAACCACCCCTGTATAAGGTAAGGTGGTCCAAATAACAGAAAGATCCCTTATCCGGAAAACTGCAAGTCCTGAGCATTCTGGAAATTAGATCCTATACCCCTGTCCTGTGGCATCAAGCTTGTTGTAGATCCAAAGTTGACAATTCATTTTAAAGTGTTATTATGTGTGTTACCAATTATGAAAGTCAAAAATGGAAATATTAAAAAATAACCCTTTCTACCAACCATCAAATTTGTTTAATTTCTATGGGGAAATTTTGTAACATAGACAATATCAACACCTATTTGTCAATTTTTCCACTAAAAATAATGAAATCTTTAGTGCATGTAAGTGTCAACAGTGGATAGAATTTTTTATTAAAATAAATAACAAACCGCCCCCCCTAAACATTTCATGATTTCTATGTCACTAAAGAAAGAACCCAGTCATAGGAAAAAATGTTGATCTGAAAAAAGGGGCTTCATTCTATACCCAATTCTGTTGACTGTTGTAAATGTTAATAAGGCACCATACTACGTCAAGGTAAACCCCATGAATACTATGACCGGAGCTGAATAGTTAGGGACCACCATATGACATAGTCTGGTGGCTTACCAATTTTATGATCATAACTTTGTAACTAAAAGCCTCTCTTTTTGTAATGCAATTGAAAAGATACTAAATTACTTACGAGACAGGATACAGGGGAATGTGCATTGATCAACCCCCTTCTTTTTTGTATGTTTTGTAGGAACACAGAGAAGGCACATGTTTTAATGGATGATTCCCTTGCCATGGCTGTGGCCTCTGTAGAGAAGGGGAAAGCTTTCTGAAGCAGTGTTGTATTAACAATTAACTGCTTCGGTTTTTCTTTGGGTCTCAACTGTTTGATTTTCAGATTTGTGAAACCTGAACAATAATTTTGCTAATAAATGAACATCTAACTATTATAATACTCACCATGATTTTTTCAATCAATATGGCTTAGCTATTATCAAGCAAACCCTCCCCCTCTTGTGCGTTTAGTCATTGGAAAAGGTGCCAACCCTATTATAAATGTTTAATTATTATGTTTTATTCTCTACAATGGCAGTAACAGGCATAACTAGACATAGGAGGATACCCCATGTTACAGTGCGAGGAGTCATTTGTTCATATTTGAGTTCCATGAAATGACAAATCAAAATAATATGCTTATGGACTTTTCTCTACATGTTCAGAATAACTATCACAGAAGGATACTGTACTGGTGCATTCATTATGAGTATTTATTTTGATGATGGGGAAGGGGTACCTCTAGATAAAGGTATATGTGCATGTATGTAGTAGGAAGAATGAAAGGTTTAGAACAGAGGAACAATTTCTAGGCAGCTGGTTTAGCATGATAGCTTGTGAATTAAGGGTAGAAGAGCATTTTAGAAACACACTGCACAGAGCTGAATACAAAGAGAATGGGCTGCAATCTAGAAAGATTATTCTGCAACTCTGACTGTGAAGTGGAAAGCCAACAAATCAAACTGTAAAGTGCTCAGTATATTACAGGCATGAAAACAATGTGAAATATTGACAAAGATGAGGCATCCTATCAGTTTTGTAGTTTGTAATCTGTAAGAGGGATATAGGGCAGTTGACAAAAAAGATGCAGTGAATTAACTGAAGCCTTCTTAGGATTTGACTTGAACTTTGACAGATATAATTTAACAAAGGTGAGGACATCAGTCAATAGTTCAAGCCATTAAATATGTTACAAACAAATACCTAACAAATGCTGTTTTCTTCAAACGAAAGGAGTTTTCCCTATCCTAGAACTAGTCACAAATTCTTCGGATATAGCTTGACATGGATCAGATTTAAAATATAATATCCTGTAAAACACAGAATTAGATATGTAGAGAATGGCAGGAGTAATGACAGCAGCACAATGCTTCAATTAGTAAGAGGGTAGAGGGTCAAGTGAGCAAATAGTAAAAAGACAGGATATGAGAAGATGAGAAACTTCTGTCAGTGTCACAGGAACAAAAAAGTCAAATGCTGAGTAAGAAGCTTTAGGTAAAAACAGCTCATTCTTGGTTGGAGAGGTGGAATCCAAATCCCTTATGAAAAGACAAATGCTCTGGTGGGCTGTAAAGGGGCGAGGTACTCAATGTATGATGGCATTTTCCATCTACATTTGCAGAAAGGTGGTGATTCTGTCTACTAAAAGGTGCTCACTATAAAAAATAATGGTTGCCTCAAGTGAAACAATACTAATGAGAAAATATATAATCAGAGTGAAACCCCAATTGTGTAGATAATCAATGTCTAAAGCTTTAAGTGTCATTCATGTTTGTAAATAACCCCCTTAGAGTCAACATAAAATAAACTGGGCCAGATTTAATTCAATGAGCAAAAGTCTCATGTTTGAGATTCAAGTCGAGGAGAAAAAAACTTTTCTCCAAATTCAGTTCCAGTTTTCCCCCATAGAATTCAATAGAGTTTTCACGTAATAGGGTGAGATGATTTTTTCTGAATTAAATTGCATCTCAAATCGAATCCTATCCATGACTTTTCACGTGATGAACCTTTTTCTTACTGGCCCAATGTATGAGCTGGAGACAAGAGCTGCAGTTTAGAAAAAAAAATGGAGCATAAATGGGATACTCCTTTGACCTCTCAATGATGATGTATTGCTTAAGATCACTCTTTAAAGTAGAAAGAACTGATAAAGAAACAAATAAAGTAAACCTCCAAGACAGGGCCACTCCTGCCATGAGGCAAGGCAGTGAGCTGTCAGTTACAAAGGTTGGCAAAAAGCCTCTGCTTGTAACTTTAAAAGCAGAATCTCCGGTTTTTAAGCCATAAAGCATTACCTGTTTAAAGGACAAGGAAACCCTGATTCAATGGGGTGCCAATGTGTTAGGCAATGCCCAGTGAATATAAGCAAAGCATTTTCCCTGAACCAGGGCTTCTTTAAGGAAAAACAAATTATTTGTGGTGCATAAAAGGTTGTTTGCTAAAGATTTATTGGATGCCTGTAATTTTGGGATAAACTCAACGGCATAGTTCCCCTTCAAAGTAACTTCATTTGGTGAAGACACCAGAATTCTAAGCATACATTTACTATTCTGCTGCCTTTAGGCTTGGAATTCAATTATCTGGTTGCTGAAGATGTTTTGATGTCAAAAGGTGAATAGCAGAGAACCTGAGCAAAGACATAATAAACAATAAGAACAATAGTAAAACTGCATCCTCTTTGTCAATCTGTATTTTGCATGCTTGGTCGGTGACCTCCAACAATCAGATAACTATAGGCTTGAAACAGGAAGAGCAGAAAGGCTAAAAATTAGAAAAGCATAAAAAGACCAATTGAAAAGTTTCTAAGAATAGGTTCATGTAAAGGTAAATGGCCAACTGTCATTTTAGCCTTCGTTAAATCACCTTGCCAAGGGAATTGCCTTGTTCCTTCAGATACCTTTTATGCTGCAAATAAAAGAATTATGCAAGTACCAGCAGATATACTTATTATCTCTGCTAAAACTCTTTCATGTGGTATATATTTGCCAGATCCCATTATTTAGATATAAAAATATGTGCATGTGGCTTTTACTTTGCATTTTCCATGGTTTTCTTTAGACTTGAGTACCAAGCATCAGAATATCAAAGGAGCCATGTCATAAGCCGTCCTATTTATAATCTGGTCTTGTTACATTTGGAAAGAATTCTCTTACAGCTGTGCAACCAAAGCCAATTTTGAACACTACTGTGTATTTCAAGCATTGTCAGACTGGGCTAATTCCTCT
Organism: Xenopus petersii; assembly: GCA_038501925.1. NCBI lineage: Eukaryota > Metazoa > Chordata > Amphibia > Anura > Pipidae > Xenopus > Xenopus petersii. The sequence continues at coordinate 83,248,239 of CM076681.1, forward strand.
TACATTTCCTGCACTTCTTACTGTCAGAAAGATCACTTTGATGGCCAGTCTGCTAGTTGTGCTTACTGCCAGATCTGTCAGCTTGATTTAAAAAAAAAACACACTACAATTCAAAACATATTTTTAATTATCATGTGTGGCTGGTATTTTTCCTATAAACTGCTCTAAAATAGGTCAACAGTGTATTCCAAAGTAAAAATAAACTTGTTTAATTTAAGAAAGAAATGGAAATATCATAAGTATACCATAGATTCAACAGAATGCTGCCTTCGAGAAAAACATAACTTTTCTTATATAGTTCATACTATTAATGCGAATCGTCCCATTTTGCCCAAAAATTCTGAAAACTGCAAAAATTTGTGAAATGCATTGAAGACAATTTTTTTTACTCAAGCAACTTTTTTTTTTACTCTTTCCAAATGCATTATTGGGTTTTTTTTCTTATGGTGACTTTTTTTGCCTCAGTGACTTTTTATATAAAAGCATTAAAGTTAATGGGCGTTTTGTTCCTTGTCTTGGTGACTTTTTTGGGGTGGAAAAATTTTGGCAGATGGCAAAGTGTGGAATTTCACCTATAATAAATGGCTGGCTAAAAAAATCACTCATCACTACATACTATGCCTAATCCCTACAGTAACTTATGCAAACACCTATTATTTAAAATAACCTAAACTACAACATTAATCCAACATCTGATGTAACCAAACAGAAGTCAAAGCAGCTATATACATAAACTTTGTCTTTCCCACACTATGACCCTTTGAACATAGCATTGAAAAGTGCAAGTGTGTTTATGTACATTGAGAAGATAGTTAATGATTTCATTTATCTCACATAGAGCAACATGTTGCAGAAGAGTCAATTTACTACACAGGACAAAAGGCTGTATACTTCACACCAGGAAAGCTTGCTCAGTGTTTGGTGAATTTATATTGAATTATCAAAAAAAGTGCGGTGTTTTTAACCATGCAGTCATAAGGCTGCAGCTAAAGGAATTGGCTAATGTTCAACATACATAAGGGTTTTTATAAAAATGTAATGCATGAGGCAGGCTTGACAGTGTTACTCTTTGCTTTATCTGAAACACATTATATATGTTGAATCTATAACAATAAATGTGGTTTATATAAGCATGCCCCAGTTCTTTACAAATATATGTATGCTACTAGTGACAGCATGTGTTGATGGTTCTGAGAGGGAAAAGAGGAGTATACATCAACAATGAGTTTTCTAGAATCAAGTATAACTGAAAAATACAGCAGCATTTTTAAATGAATGATGAGAACTACGCCTAGCAGGATGTGTAGAACAACTGGGACTGTGTTGCATATTTGCTATGTGTGCAAATATATCCTAGCCTCCTGTAGTGTATCATTTTTATTTAATTTCACAGAAGAGAAGATTGCAATGCTATTCATTTATAGACTGCCCCTCCATATTTCTTGTGGTGATGTTGCAGAAAGGCACATGTAACAGCGCTGCTTAGATGATAATAATGATGGATACAAAAAGAAAACATACTAGAGCTTCAGAAGACAATCAATAACATAAGTTGTGCCAGCCGGACAGGAAACTGGGAAGCTTATTTACTAAATAAGAGAAAATCTGCCAAATATCTTGTATTTTCAAATGTGAAGGCCAGTGAAGTGATTTATTTCATCAAAATGTGCACATTCATACACTGAATAATGGGAAGACACATATAAACATGTAAAGAGTGAGAAGAAAGAAAGATGTGCCTCAGGTTCAGCATGTTCGGGGTAACCTTTTATTTCACAAGCCGGCTTTTCTAAGGTCAAATATTATCGGATCTCCTAAGATCAACATGCTACCCATTTGTAGTCAGGATTCTTTATGTTGTGTCTAGAAAGAAACCCAATCTTTTTTTGGAACATATGAACTGTATCCATTATCTGCTAAATGAGTCTCAGCAGCATGTTCTACATTTCTTGCTCTTTCACTTCTTTCATGTTGTATTTCATCACTCTGCAGCCAGAGGGACCTTCAGATTATCATGTTACTTACCCTGTTTCATATCAAACAGATTAATGTGCAGTACAAAATAAACATGGAAGACAAGATGCCCAAGCGTAATGCTTTTTAACCAATTAAAAATCAAAGCAATGTTGTAATAGGAATAAGCTGGAACTTTTTCTCTTTAGCTTGCTTTTTGTAGGTTAGAAAAAGGTTTGGGATATTGTACAAATCCCTGCTTATGTACTTAAGCACCCTCTTCATGTTTCTAGAATGGGGTCTGTATTTATAAAAGTGTATATTCAATGGTACATGAAAAAGTGTACTTCTATATTTTTATTTATTTTTTTAATTAATTAATTAAAAAAATTTAAATTAATTAATTTAAATTTTTATTGATTTACGTCAATACAGTATAGAGTTCAAGGAATGGTTCATCAAGGAGATATCAGCATGTGTAATGACATGGAATGTATCTACCCAGTATATCATAAAATTTAGTCTCCATGAACAGATATTATCATAAAAGTCCTAAAGCGACTGTATCGTTAATTAACGGGGGGAGAGGAAGAAAAAGAGTATAGGAACAGTGGCGTAACTACCGAGGAAGCAGACCCCCGCAATCGGGGGGCCCGGGAGTACAGGGGGCCTGCTTCCTCAGTAGTATGGGGATGGTGCTATGCTTCTTTCCCCTCCCGGATTTCAGTTGCACTCGGCTGCTGTGTTTAAATTTAGCTACAGAAGCAGCAGCTGAGTGGCGAGAAACAGCATGGGAGGGAGCTAGAGGCGAGGGGTGAACACAGCCAGGGTTAAAAATTAAATGTTGGAAGCCCCACCTCCATGCTGTGACTGAGGCGCGCATCGCTGTGACTTGGAGAGCAGGCAAGGCAATGACGCTAGACGCGTCATTGTAGGAGTTCTGAAGCCTCTATTCATGGGGCTCCAACAGTGGCGGATCACTCAGGCACCCAGAAACTGAGGCGGTCTGAGGAACTGCCTGAGCCTGAAAAGAACATGAAGAGGAGATGGACTGGCGATGCCTGCACTGAACAGCGAAGAGGAACTACTCAGTAATTAGCACAGGCCAATAGAAAGTGCAGGCACTGCCCCAGTACAAGCAGAGAGAATGGGACGTCTGGTGGATCAGCTCATTGGTGACCTTGGCTACTCATGGCATGCAGACCCTTGTCTTCCCCTGAACTCCCACTGTGCAGTTACTAGTAAGAATTGAACTGCAGTTTTTATTATTTGTACTTCTGAGTTGTTTGGGCACCCTGCTGTGAGTTATAGGGGTATTTATACATGAAATAGTTAGTGTTCCACCCTGCTGTGAGTTCTGGGGTATTTATACACAAAATAGTTACTGTTTCACCATTCTGTGAGTTATGGGGGTATTTATACATGGAATTGCCACTGTACCAGCCTTCTATGAGTTCTGGGGATATTATACATGACATTCTCCCACTATTGTGTGTAGAGGGGACCTTGTAAAATTTTTTTGCAGGGGGCCCTGGCATCCGAAGTTACGCCACTGTATAGGAAAGTGGAAGGAGAGGGAAAAAGGTGCCAAAAGTAGTGAAAGTATGTTCAGCTGTTTACGTACATCAATTGTGAGGTATCTTTTCTTGCACAATCTATGTGCAATACCTTACCTTGCAGTATTTGTCCCCATCTTAAGCATTTCCAGGTGGTGGGCCCAGGGATGCCACTCCAGCTCCTCCTCATAGCTCCTGTCCAAAAGTCTTGTTCTTATGGACTCCATTGCTTTGATCCAATTCACTTTGGTGATAAGTGTTTGCCTTCCTGCAATTTGTGTTTTTTTCTAATTAGCTGCTAGTAGTAATCTTGCTGCTGTTAGAATATGTGTGGCCAGCTTGTGTGAACTTTTGGAGTGCATTGCTAGGATTCTCATGCCTAAAAGAAATGTGTGGGGGGAGGCTTGTATAGTGCAGGGGAGGACCTTGGAGAGCAGAGTGGCTACCTTCCTCCAAAATTCCTCAGCTACTGTGCAGGTCCACCAAGTATGTAAGAATGATCCCTGTTCCCCACAACCTCTGAAACATTTGGCATGGTTGGGATTGCCGCTAAATTTACTTATGCGCATTGGGGTGTAGTACCATCGGAATACAATCTTATATGCTCTTTTGTTAGAGACTGTGCAAATAGATGTCTTTTTGGCCGTGTCCCATATGCATGACCAGGTTTTGTCAGAAATTGGAAAACCTAGATCTTCCTCCCATTTCGTCATGTAGAGTTGGTGTAATTTTGTGGTGTCTGATGCTATACTGCTATATAGACTGGTGATCAGGTGTGTCGGGTATGATCGGTTTTGACAGATGGTTTCAAAATGTTACCATTTATTTGATACACCCCTTCTCAGATTGTATACCCCATTTAATTAAAATGCATATGTTGTCGTGCTAACACTACCAGATATGAACAGCTCATTACTGGAAACAAACAAGCAGATGTAGCCTGGAGAACTAGCCCACACTACAGGCTCCTTTGTGCAGAAAATTGCTCTTACTAGCTTATATAACAAGCTTACACAACTTTTTGAGGTTTTTTTTTTTTTTTTTTTATTAAAGTTGGAGTTTAGTGGTTTTAGAGGTTTTTGAAACCACAACTAAACTCACAAATGTTAAAACCACAAGTTGAATACCTTGAAGACAACTAAAACTTCAAGTTTTTTGGACAATTCCAAGTGAAAAAAAATTAGAAAATCTCTAAAAGTCAGAATTGTTTAAAAGTGGTCCAATAGGATCAGTGCAGCTCCCATTGACTTCTATAGCACCTCAGTGACTTTTACTTTTCTTTTTTTTTGCATCAGAGGTTTTCATGGCTTTTACACTTCATAAATCTTACATTTTTAAAAGAATTATAGGAAAACCACAAACTTTAAAAGATATTTGGAAACATGACAATTCGATTGTGAGTAAATGGGCCCCTTTGAGTGTATATATATAAAAGTAGCTACATGCCATCTAAAGCCTTTATTCACAGGGTTCCTCATCCCAAACCTCACTAAGGTACCTTAGGTTTCCATCTTCAGGCCTTTTGTCTCAGCCACCCCATCACATCCATTTGCAGCAAAAGGTGGAGCCCTAAGAGACAGAACCGCATGCTTCCTTCCAGGCCTGGACTGAGATTCAGAATAGGCCCTGGCATTTCAGGTACAAAGAGGCCCAATCAGCCCACACAGAGGCCCAAACAGTCCCCACTAAATACTGACTTTCTATGGTGCCTTATAGCAGCCCCTCTGGCATTTGCCAGAACCCACAGATTGCCAGTCCGGGCCTGCTTCTTTCTCTTATATAGAGAACAGGAACTCCCCATACTACCCCTTTGTCAAATAGGAACCCCTCCCAGTTACAGGACATAACTTGTACTAGCCAACAGTAGGGATGGTTCACTCTTTCACATCCTCGCAACAATTCATGTGAGTTCATTGCAGAAGAGTAAAATTGTTTACAATTTATTTGTACTGTACATTGTCAGAGCAGTGAAGCTATCCCAAAAAATTATTATAATGAGAAATAAAGTAACCGCGGTCACTTTCTATGAGACATGAAAATGTCAGATATTTTTGCTATTCTAGCTATATGTTATGTATGCCTGATAACATCAGTGAATGCAGAAATCCTCTATGAGATTTTTTACATTTCAAAAAGGTGGAATGGGTTTTTCCTGTTTGGACATGAGAGTGATGCATTTACATTAGGCTTACACTAGGATGTGTTTAGAAAAGGTCCTAAGTTTCCTCCTTTTGTATGTCCTAGATGTAAAGTTTTACTTATCAAAAGGGCAGAGATGGGTCATGTGTAGTCATGCTACGTTTCTCCATATAGTTCTTTGGAGCAGCGTGTGATCGCATTTATAGAAGACATAACACGTGTGTTTCCTAATTGCCTGACAGTACTGAGTAATTTGCAGGATTTTTTGGTGTATTCATTTAACGTTTTACCCACATAGAAAAATATATTAATATTGAATATTCCAAACTTCTGTAACAAAAAGGTACGGATTATAAAATTATTTTATGTTTTAACCTTTTGGTCTGAGCGCTATATTCTGACCTCTTCCTTTACCCAGTCAATAACTATATTGTTTTATTTTCAACCTAAGGAATAGTTGTAAAATATGAATATTCATCAAACAAGTTGCTACTAGTTGTATCTGACGAATTTATTTGCCCATCACTCGGGGGGTTATTTACTAAACTCCGAATGCAAAAGTCACAAAAATTTTGTGATATTTTTTTTTATAAAATCAGACTTTATTTTTTGGAATTTATTAAACCCCGAGGATGGAAAAGTCCAAATCAGAAAATCTGGCACCTCAGTTGTTGTTGAGGTTGCATATAAGTCAATGGGAGAACTCCCAATGATTTTTTTGATGTGCGCTGGGTTTCGTGCAATACCCTGTTTTTGGGCAAATATCTGAGTTTTCGAGTGAAAAATCCCAAAAAATTTTGAAAACCGAATAAAAAATTTAAAAAAAAACGTGAAAATCGGATTTAATCCAACAAAGCAATTTGTCAGGAAAATGTAATAATAAATAAGCATAAAAAAACCCAAGCGGATCGGAGTTTGTAGCAGAAAATATTGAGATAAATTCAGACTTTGATATATAACCCCCTAGGTGCTACCATAGTTCTAATTCAATTCACTTCTATTCTATCAGATTGGATTGTCAGCTCTAATGATTCTTAATAATTATTGTAATTAATTAGTAGATGGATTTGGGCCACTACTAATTTCTTGTGAAACGTTAATGCTTGTGAAATCAGTCATAAAAATAATACATATATTTATATGTGCATCAATGCAGTGTCCATGGCAGATACATTTTCTTGTAATGGTAATTTATACAATAGTTGTCTTGAGGTAACCCAGACACAGACTTGGCTATCAGGACAAGTTTCAGTGCACATCTGTTCCATACACAATATTTAGCAAAAAAGGAAGTTGCATCTTGAGTCTCACAAAGAATACCCAAAGCTCACATTGATCACCAAAGCTATACTACAGTAAAATTTTCCAGGTAGTGGGTCACATACATGCTCTTGTACTTGGTATGCTGTATTTTGCCAGTAAACACATGACATGCCATAGAGCAAATAAAACACACAACTATAAAATCTACAGTACAAATATGGGATCCGTTATCAGGAAACTCATTATCCAGAAAGCTCCCAATTACAAGAAGGCCGTCTCCCATAGACTTATTTTTATCCAAATGATTCTAATTTTTTTAACAAAAATTCATTTTTCTCTGTAATAATAGAACAGTTTCCTGTGCTTGATCCAAAATATGATACAATGAATCCTTATTGAAGGCAAAACAAGCCTATTGACTGATTTTTTTTAGAGGTAAGGTGTGAAGGTCCAAATAATGGAAAGACCCTTTATCTGGAAAACCCCAGTTCCCAAGCATTCTAGATAGCAGGTCTCATACTTTTATTAGAAGAATGGTACCTTTATGCCAGCCCAGTGGATTTTATTTTGGCCATCACTCAAAGGGTTTAAATATTATAGTATAGTAACATTTGAAAAATGATTCTTACCATAAAGCTTTAGCATGTTCAACATTAATCATAATTATTAGTTTTTATTCTGTTAACAGCAAGATTCTTATATTGACTTTATAAAATAATTATAGACACCACATGTACTTATAGCTATTGTTCCCTTTAAATGTAAAGTGTTACAATCTGCTGCTGAATAAACTGTAATCAGTGTAACAAATTGTTCCCATATTTTCAGGCAAGACTCAGTAACAGCAAACTGTACATGTAACAGACGGCAATATGGATAGAATGAAAACACCAGAGGGGGTAGACATAATATGACTCAACTAAAACTGTGTATAATTAGTATTTTCATAAACTGCTAGTACCGTGAAAGAGAGCAGCTCTTAGTAGTCAATTTGGTAATGAACAGCTTAAACCTTTCCTCTTTGCCTTGAACTATGCTGAAAATGTAGTTTTAATCATATGTAGGACATATGATTAAAAAACATCAAAAAGTTGTTTTTTTCCCCTCTGACTCTTTTTATGTTTTTCAGGGTTTTTTTTTTTTTTTGCTTTTCTCTTTATTGTAATGTTATACATACTGTGGTAACAATGATGTGGAACCATTATAACAATGATGTGGCACTTTAGGCCAATTGGAGAAGCTTTTATGGGTAATTAATTACCCAGAAGCACCCTTGTAAATAGCAAAGTGATTGCACCAACCCTACATTTCTTTGTCTTTAACAATGTCTTTCAATAACATAATAGGTCTATTATTATTAACCGATGACAGCAGGTTTACATATTTCATTTTGCAACTTTAATAGGTAATATAATCTCAAAATAGTTCTTTATGTAATTTATTTTAATATAGGGACCAGTAAAAGTGTCAAATACTTCTCTCTATTTATTGCTTACAAATTAATTTGCTCCCCTATCTATAAAGGCCTGATCTCAACCAAACAAATATACTTTTAACGGGAGTATATAAGGTTGTTTAAAAGATGAGAGCATAGGATATAACCCTCAGAACCAAGTGGCAAACTATAACTCAAAATATTAAAGATTACCTGATTATCCATCCATTTTGAGTCTGCTGTTGGCTAGATTCAATAAATAAAGCAGAACCCTGTAAATTAAATATTTTTTAGTTCCACCCATTGATAATAAAAGTGCATATATTCACATTAATGCATTATTTTATGCCATTATTCATTATCTTCCGCTGTTTTGGATTTGGAAATATCTGTTAACAAAACTCGAGTTTTTTTTAAAAATTATTGTTTAATTTTTGAGATTTATGATACACTGGCCCTTGAAGAAATAGAATTAGAATGATCACCACTTAAAACCTGCTGCATTGCTGTTTTAGCCTATGGAAGATGTCCTGGGATCAATTTTAAATTGTTTGTAGCCTTCCTGACATTTGAATTTTTATCACAGAAAAACACAAATCGAGTTTGAAAAACTCAAATTTGATTTGAGTTTGCGGGTCGATCCTATTCATACAACTTTGAAAAAAAATATTTTTTTTTACATTTTGTGTTCATGGGAGTTTTAAATAATTCCCATGATCTCGAAATTCGACCCTTGAAAAAATCTGCCCCTTGGAGTCATTTAAATTAGCAGCTGTAGATTATTAGCTACTTTCATTTTCTGACAGTGGGACTAATCACACTGATTTTTCTCATTTTCTTGCTTAGTCTAGGTTAACATAGGTGAGTTGTCATTACACAAAGCTAAATGGCACAAAAAATTTGATACGCTGCCTCTTACTTTTAGTAACCTCAGTAGCAATATAAAAGTTAAGTCGGGGCGCATGGACTGCTCTGGGGAAAGGGAAAGGAATCACCTAATGATGGAGGTGCAGCTGATAAATATAAAAAAACAAGTGATCCATCTATATCTAGTATCTAGTTATATCATAACATTACTATCATTACACAGTTTAACAGATAAGGGAAATCATTAAAACAAAACAGAGTTAGAAGTGATGTACAGAGTTGGCTCTGTTAGGTCTGATTTACTAAAATATGTGCTATATAGCAATGAGCGTGATTTTTTGGCCAAGTTTCACCACAAAAATGACCCCCATAGACGCTTATGGGTGAAAAAAATTGTCTTGCGACAAAAATTTGTCAAGCATCAAAACAATTTCCGAGAATTTTAGCCATTTCACAAATTTTTGGCAAAGCTAAATGGGGCAAATTCACCCATTACTAGTGCCAAACAGTGCAGTTGTCAATGGCATCCAATTGCAGCTTTGCTTTCATATTTCAACTGGTAGTAAACTGACCAAAACTAGGCTGCTGATTGGTATAAGCAAATTCACTTGCACAGTTTAACACTTTGCTTGTAATAAGAGTTTTACATATTATATGTATTGTGTGGTTCTCCAGAGGCTATAGACCATGACTGTGAGGAGGTATGTGCTTATTGTGTAGCACCTAACCATCTTAACTGTTTATACACTTAACAAATAAAATCACTCTGAGACAAAACTTCCTTTATGTGGGTGAGGGTCGGCCACAGCTTTTTTATTTGAACAGATTATTATTCATAACGTAAACATAAAAAGCTTGCCATTACATCACTAACCATTAATCTCCAGATGCCAGCCACCGCAGCCGCGGTGGGCATGTAGGTTCCGCCAACCAGATACAGTATAACCAATGGCAAGGACACTTTTACACCGCTGTGACAATGAAATAGGAAAAGGAATGGAAATAAGTTTTTTTTTTTTTTTTTTTATAAACAACAGTAGAGAGATATAAAATGACATAACCACGGAGGAAAAAGACGGGAGGGTGGGAGGGCAGCTCCACCAGCGCTCCAGGATCCAGGGGGAAGAGGAAGCAGGTAAGTAATAGCCAGCATATATATATATACCTTCCCCTTCTACCTCAACCTATCCTGCTCTAACCACCTCCTTGTTAACCAATCCCCTCCTCTGCCATCCCTCCTCCCAGTCACTGGCACCTTCGCTACACCCTTTGGTGCCCTCTAGACTGTGAGGAGGTATGTGCTTATTGTGTAGCACCTAACCATCTTAACTGTTTATACACTTATACACTATATCACTCTGAGACAAAACTTCCTTTATGTGGGTGAGGGTCGGCCACAGCTTTTTTATTTGAACAGATTATTATTCATAACGTAAACATAAAAAGCTTGCCATTACATCACTAACCATTAATCTCCAGATGCCAGCCACCGCAGCCGCGGTGGGCATGTAGGTTCCGCCAACCAGATACAGTATAACCAATGGCAAGGACACTTTTACACCGCCACGGAGGAGTTCATGAAAACCTACACTGAACTCCGACCCCCACCCAAACGTGAAAGAGCCTCACCAATACCATCCTGCAAACCGGAAAGAAGAATGTCCATGCCAATATCATTTAAATGAACACCATCGCGCAACATGAGTCCTTGATCAATACCTTCTAACTGCCGGTGCCGGACTACAACACCCCCCCTGTCGCGAATAAAACGGGAAATTCTAGCATTAAGAAGACGCCGGGCTCTTTCTATTGCATCTGGATCCCTAGCGCCCCGCCAGGATAGCCGGGGAACAATTTCGGACCAGACCAGTACCATGTCAAAGAAAAAGGCTTTAAATCTGGCCATATCGGACCGAATCAAAGACAACAGTTCCGCTACACGCAATTGGCCGAGGTCATTCCCACCAGCATGAATAACGAGCACAACTGGGGGGGAAGTAACTCTGCTGATAGCCACCACCTCAGGTAAAACCTGTAACCAGCGTAACCCGCCCACTCCGCGCCATTGAAATTGAACCCCTCTAAAACCCAAGGTGTCTCCTCCAGGACAAATGGACGCTCTTTGTTCAGCCTGACGGATATAGGAATGCCCGACCAGCCAAACCGTCGCCGTTGGAGGCCCTGCAAAAAATTAAGGCGTCAGTAAATCGGGGCGAACATAAGTAGTAAAACATGCTGATTTCCAGCGACCTATCTTTTTAATATGTTCATCATTGAGACCGCTCAGACTCGCCTCCGTCGCTGCGCCAATGCGGAATGAATGAGTTCCGAAATCAACCGGATTGAAACCAAGATGAGCCAAACAACGTTTAAATATGGTCGCGAACTGAAAGCGAGTCAAAGGGGAACCATCAAGATGAGAAAGGAAACAGACACTAGGAGCCCGAATTAAAGAAAAATTGGAAACTAAAGTGTAAGGGCATGCCGGACCAGCTATAGCTGTTAACGGGATCCAACACCCCTGTCCCATTACATCCGTCTTGGACCTCCGAATACGCAAACGAATGGTACAGTTATGACTGAGAACGTCCCTAGCTAGTAACCCTCCCGGTTTGAACTTACTTGGCGGGACCAGTTCGCCAACCCGCAACGCTGCAAAGAATGCCAGAGCAAAAGCCGTTCGTAAAAGGGAGACATCATAACTAGACGTACACAAGTTAGGCAAAACTGCCAACAAGCGGCACAACAGAGCAAAAGATACAGGTCTCCTGGACTCTTTACGAACGTAACTCCTCCTCCAACCTTTTATAGCCTGCAGAATGGGAAACCGTTTGGTGACATCTTCCACCCCCATAAGTTTAAACAAAAAGGCTAAAGCCGACAGGCGTTTCCTTGCGACAGCAACTGAGTGGCCTTGGCCCCGAAGCTGTAAAATGTACTCCACCGCAACCGTAAAACAGGAGTCGGATGACCAGCGGCGCCAACTGGAAACAAAGAGAACCACTCAGCCCAAGCCTTACCATGCGTAACCCAAGTTGCTGGAGCCACTGAAGATCGAACCATGTTCATAAGCTGCGCTCCACTATCTCCCACAAGGAAATTGGGCATTCCCGACCAATGGAATCGGCCTCCGGGACTAGGTCTCTGAATTTCTGCCACTGTGAACGAGAAAGAGCGTCAGCTGCTGCATTGTCAACCCCTGGCACGTGCTTTGTCCGAAACCAAATGTTATGTGTTAAGCAAAGCAGGACCAGCTGTCGTAACAGAGATAAAACAGGCAAAGATGAATATGTTAAGTTGTTGATTGCAAACACAACGCTCAGATTAACATGTCTGTCCCGCCCAATGATGGAGCACGGGCTAAGATGCCTGTCAACCCCCCGAAATGAATGGGCCCGCTCACCCTCAGAATCCCTACTGTGCGCAGTGTGTAAAATAGGTGGTAAGACCACACTGTCAGGGGAATGGGACATGTGCGCCCGAGAACCCCCCCTACAGGCCTGATCTGCGGTAGTATAACACAGAGGGGGGTCACTATCCCCTTCAGACGCCACAGAGGGAGCAGTGACAGAGGCTGGGGGTACAGGAAGCAGTGGCCCTGCGTGTGGAGTCACACGCGCTGTGAAGCTGGGAGGAAATGTAGGGGAAGGCTGACATGCGGCTTGCGCAATCACAGGGGCAGGAGGAGGGATACTATCAGCAGGGCGCTTCTTTGACTGCGCCCTGCGAAGATGTTGCGGCTGCGCAGGAGCCAACGCCACCTGGGGAGCTCCTGCTGCACTAGCAGAAGCCTTTGTTCTCACTGAGGCGCTGCGAGCGGTCGCTCGCTTCATTGCGCCGCGGGTATTAGGCCTAGGAGGGCTGGGACTGAGACGGGAGGGGGGGCGGGAACGACATGCAGGCCCTTCTGTGGTGCGCTTAGTAGCAGGCCTGCTGCGCCCCGTGCTGGACAAGGACGCAGTGGGAACAAGCTCTGCGAGGAGTTCTTCCACCCAGCCTGTGCCCTGCTGCAGGACTCTGTCCCTCACCTGCTCGGCTAGCAAGTCTGCCATGATGGGAACTGGACACGCTTCTGGCAGCAGCTCCACCAGCGCTCCAGGATCCAGGGGGAAGAGGAAGCAGGTAAGTAATAGCCAGCATATATATACACCCTCCCCTTCTACCCCAACCTATCCTGCTCTAACCACCTCCTTGTTAACCAATCCCCTCCTCTGCCATCCCTCCTCCCAGTCACTGGCACCTTCGCTACACCCTTTGGTGCCCTCTATTACTATAATAATTGAATTCTGGTTGTGTTATACTGCTCTGAATGTCGTTCTGCACAGGACATTGTGAACAGAGGTCATTTAAAGTCACATTATTGCATTTCCACACAGAAAAGGAAATATCTCTCTTGGGGAAATCCCACATTCCTGTCTGCCATCAAATATACATTTACTAAACAGGAAGTGATAATTATGCTGCATATCAATTATGGTGGATTCATATCTATTGCTCTGGGGATTGATTGTCTGATATAAATTACTTATACACAAAAACAAGGCATGGGAATTAATACCACAGCCTTTCGTCCCAGTAATGATGATTTAATGTTGTGCATTGTGCATTGTTTAGCTTTATGGCAGCAATCATTACTAGTAAAACTATATTTTGTTGGCAACAAAAAGTCATCTAAAAACACCCTAACAGAATGGATAATTTCATTGTTGCAGTTCACATTTAAACTGTTAAAATAAAAGTCACAGTTTTAAAGTCAGAGGAGTCTTTCTCCCAATCTAGCTCCACATCTGTTCATGGGGAATGCCAAACCATGAAATTCCAGGCAGCAAATTCCAGCTGATCTGTCACACTGATTCATTTGAGCTTTAAGTTTAAATGAATCAGCGGCGCCCTGGCGAAACGTTGTCTGGCGAAGTGCGGCAAAGGCGTCGCTAGCGCATTTTTGCTGCTTAGTGAATTTGCCCCTATGTTGGGTGTTGCACAGAGAATGTACTTTGTATACATTTAAGTAGAAATATTTTATCTTGGAGATATATTTAAATAAAAAATAAAGTAAGGAGGACAACTCAAACTACTGTAATAAATGTCAATGGAAAATATATAGCTACTTCTTCAGCAATAGTGGAATATTGTTAAAATGTCAATGAAAAAGATGATAACTGTAAATTTATGTATGCTCCTACATGAACAACCCCATCATGTGTTGTGTCTCTTGCTAAAATATAACATATAGTGTTCTTTATTTAGCAAAACAGATGTGCAAACTAGGAAAGTACTGGGTATGAGCCAGCAACAGTACCAATGATACGATTAGTTTTAAGTTCTTTTAAAAAATATAAAATAATTTGGTTCAAAACATATGTCAATAACATATGTCAAAAAGTATTATTTTAAACAAATGTGGAGGCAGGGTAGAGATATTTATGTCTGGATAAAGAATTTTATGGTGGAAAATCTTACATTTTTAAATGTTTTTCTTTTGACTGCTGAAAAAGCAATGGACAGTAAGGTTGGATAATTTTAACCTAAGCATGTGGGCCAGGTTAAAAAAAAGCTAAGAAAATATGCAACTGATATTTAACTAATAAAAACAGAATCAAATGGCAAGGAAAAGCTCATACTGAAAATCACTTTTCCCTGATGTTAAAAGGTAAAGTTGTTGTACCGTGATAGCAAGTCACAGGGCAAAAAAAATAACAAAGTGGTAAAGGTGATACCTTTATTTGCTAACTAAGATAATCATAGCAAGCTTTTAGAACATTTTAGTTCCTTCAGCTTGAAATAGGAACTAAAATGTTCTGAAAGCTTACTATTATTATCTTAGTTAGCCAATAAAGCTATCACCCATAACATCTGTTTGTTATTTTTCTTGCCCTGATGTTAACAGTAAGGGGGTATTTAATATAACTCGACTTTGTCTCACAATAATTCGAAAAAAATCGACCAAATCCCCTTAATTTACCAATAAATCTCCTCGAAATTTAGAATTTTCTAATTGTCACCCAGAATACTAGACTTTATTGAATTGTGACCTCGACGACTCAAATTTTTTGAATTATCGAAGGAAAACCAGTGTCAAACAGCCCAAAACTATCGACAAGGTAAAAATATGTTCCAGTTGTTAAAGGAGCCATCTGCCATTGACTTTTATATGATTTTGACAGGTTTTAGCTGGAGTATTTTCAGATTCAGATTTTTAGAAACTTCAGAGCATAATAAATCTTGAAAAATTCGATTTTTTTCCCCCTCTAAAAAAATTAGATTTTTTTTCCCTGACCAGAAACCTGACCAGAAAAAATTCAGACTTCATAAATGCCCGTTTTTACGCACAACTTTTTTTTTACAAGAGTGACAATTTTTCTTACTCAAAATGCTTTAGAGGCGTTTTTGTCACTGAAAAATTTTCCGCGGCTATTTTTCACTGCAGTTTCACAAAAGATTTGCTCATGGCAAAATTCAGAATTTAGCCGTGAATCCATGGCTGGCGAATCACTAATCTTTATGTTAAAAATGATTTGGCACTACATGGCAAGTGATAAGATTGAATATGCATGGGTTGAAAATGGAGGTAAGCGATCAGACTTTTATTAAAGAAAATAAACAGAAAGAAAGAGTCATATGTCAAAGGGAACAAAACTACAAAGCATGCAGCTAATTTTCATTATGCAACTAGCTAAACAAAGTACAGCCAGTCCTAAAATACTAATCACAGAACAATGGATTTGAGTGTTAGTTCATGAGAACATGAAAATGATAACACGATTACATAATACTGGGGGAAAGATAAATGTTTACTCTTTTTTCGATGTGTACAATAGATCAGAGGCTTCCCAAGTGCTGATATGTTCTCTCCAGCCTTTTCTTTCATTGCTCTGTCACATGGGGACCAAGAAATATTGCTTAGAAACTGAAATGGAAGAATCATCTAAACAAAAGCCCCATTTTGTTGGGAAGTTAAACATCTATTATACAGAATGTTTGGGACCTGTGGTTTTCTGCATAAAGGATCTTTCCCTAATATGGATCACCATGCCTTAAGTCAACAATATGATCTCTTAAACAGTAAATAAACCCAATATGATAGGTTGGCCTTCAATATGGATGTATGCAGTTTAAGTATCATTAAGTACAATGCAATGCTTTATTATCACAAATTCAAATCATTTTTAAAATATGAATTATTGATTAAAATGCACTCTCTGGGAGATGGCCTTTCTGTAATCCAGATCTTTCTAGTTAATGGGTTTCTGGATAAGGGATTCCATACCCGTATCTCTTTTTATATTCTGTGTTTTATAAGTAAAACTATTTTTAAAGGTTATTTTGAATCAGCTTATTACAGTGTGTCTAAATAACCCTTGTCTACAGTACAACACTGCTACAAACTCATGCCTCATGCATTATTTGAACACACCTCAACCCTAAGATTGTAAGTTTTTATGGACAGGATCTGCTGTCTTTGTGAATGTTTCATACTTGTTCCAACATTTGTAACTGTTTTTAGTGGCAGATAGGGTTGCCACCTGGCTGGTATTTTACCGGCCTTTTCTGTAAAAATTATGGTTGATCCTAATGTTATTAATAGGGAAAAAAGATGAACATATAGGAAGGCTGGTACTTTTTTCCAGAAAAGATGAGAAACCATAGTGGCGGATGCTGTTCAATTTATTATACAGAGCTGCAGAGTATTGTATATTATATAAATATATATAATAAACTCTAAAAAAAAAACCTTTAAACTTTAATTCAAACTAAAATGTAATATATACATATATATACTCTTTAATTAACAGTGACTAAACTGCTGTGTAGCTGATAAATCTGCCTACTACAATATGGCCTATTGCATAAATTCATTAGCCACCAAGTCTACCTGTTTTCCAGATGATTTAGTAATTCAGATAACTGGAATAAATGGATCCATGCATTCAGCTGCCTATGCTCTAAGCATATCTTAACACTGAAAACAAGTCCATTCATGTATCAAAAACAAAACAAAACAAAACAAAAAAAAAAAAAAAAAATATATATATATATATATATATATATATATATATATATATATATATATATATATATATATACCCCATTTCGGAGCATCTTGATATAGCTGTAATGCACAATGCCTGAAACAATTGCACGGGCAATTATTGTCGTGTATTGTCTTGTTCATGAATATATTCTGGACAGTGGGCATAGGAAAAAAAACAGTACAGCCTCCCAGATAACCAACACACAAGCTTAATAAACTTCCTCCAGGCTCTAAGGGTGAGCTTTAAGCAACGTATCCATAATAATTATACATTATTCAAGATTTGTCAGATTTGTCAAAATAAGCGTTATTTTCCCTTGTCTATTTGAAAGAGGAAAAAATGCACATGTGGCGTTCCCTGAACTATGGCTTCCACCGATGGACCAATAACAGAGAATTCAATTAGTTGAATGTGGTTTAACCACAATTACTGCTTATTGACTGTTTACACCGGTAAATAAACTGCACATCACTTCAACTGGACAGACATTAGAAGCTCATTTATCTGAGTGGGGAAGTACAATTTTATATCAATTAATCTGTCATTTTCTCTTTGCAGTTCTAGGATTTTTTGGAAGAGGTTGTCTCTGTCTGCTGTGTTCAGTGATTTACTTCAAGTTCCATTTAACAATACCATTTTATCCCTTTACTCAGTTATATTTCCTCTTGAATTATTTTTTTTTTTCTATTTAATCTAAGATGTGCTATTAATATTTAAAGCCATCTAATTAGCACATGCAAGAGCATTTACACTTCTGGTATAGCCTTTGCTTTGGTCCTTAGGTCCTGTGGCTGTTTTATCATGCAATGGTGATACACTGGCAATGCAAAGCCATGATTGCTTCTTTCCTTCTCTTCCTTCTCTTCTCTTGTTTTCATTCTTTAGAACCAGGCCAAAAAATCTTGAGGTCTTTTTAATATCAGTTTCAGTGGCAGTTATCAGACCTGCCATCATGTCAAGTAGAATCCTGAAATATTTCATGGCTGCATTCACATAAGACTACATAACAGGTTGTGGAAATTTCACTCTTAATTGAGTGAGGGTATAAAAAGATCTGGTGCTAAAAGAATTTATATTCTCATTTTTTATAGGCATTTTAGAAGCACATATATTTTGTAGAGCATAGCAGTAGGGACATTTATATTTATATTTTAGTCTTTTATGTCCACTATAATCATAAGGTTTTACAGTAAATTTATAGTACAAAAATAATAGGATCACTTTAAAGAGTGGTGTGAACAGAAAATACAGTAAGATATAGCGTAGGCCGTAGGCGAACCCTTGCCACATAAAGTCAGCATGCAATGGTTTGTTTGGTGACTACAATCTATTTATTATGTTGCTTTTGGTTTTCAAATACAAACGATTACCTTTATGAACTGAAAGAGAAGTAATCTGTCGGCCTAGTTCTGCCTGATGTAATTTTTAGGTGCTTTTTAGGTCTTTTTAATGGCAGGGTTAACATCATTTGGGTACACGTTACAGGGAAAAGCTGCTGCTGGGTGACACAGAGAGGGGAGACCAAGATTGGGTGGACTCCAAAAAATGTGTGTTTTATCACCTCTGCTGCACTCCTGCTGAATTGCCTAAAGACAGCTCTATAGACTGTGGACGTTCTATGTTCTTGGTCTTTCTTTTGTGACCCCCCCCCATTTTTGCCTGCTGGTTGAGCAATTAGGAATCAGAGTATTTGCTATTAGGATGTTTGGCCCTAAATTTGGCATCTTGCTGTGCTTTCCTTTCTTCCCTTTTCCTTTAAAAAGAACTCCCCCTTTCCCTTCCCAATACTCTCTTGCTCTGACCTGACAATAGTACCTGTAACTTTTGGTCCAACGCACCCCTTGTTTTTATGTTATGTTTCACAATCATAATCAGTTGTTTTTCTCCATTACTACTTCTATTCTTAACCTTAGGTCATCGTCACTGCAATTCCTGTAATCTACCACACCCCCTTGCTCAGGACCAGTGTATTTGCAGGTAAGTTATTTCAAGTCACTGCAAATTTCTCTTGTTTCTGTGACAAACATCACATCTAGGTTAAAATGGCTCTAAAATTGTGTGTTTAGATTCAGGGGGGTAATGACATCACAAGAATCCAAAATGGCATTGGGTAACTATTCTGAGCTAAGAATCTTTCAGGTTCTAGTGCAGAGGTATATAAGTGCAGGGTCAGACTGGGCAGATTTGCACCTTCTTCCTGCTGCGACTGCCCGACAAAGGGCAAAAACATTGCACCTGTGCACACATGCACGCACACGCGGTGCAGTCCGCATTTGCATGCACACGGTGCAGTATGCCTGTGCGCATGCTTAGCAAGGGAGGATGGAGGGGGCCCTCAGACTGCAGCCCTGGTGGGCCTGGGGCCCCCCAGTCTGACCCTGTATAAGTGCTTTGGGGAAAAATAAGCACCATGACATATTTAGTAATAATATCTATTTTATCCCTTTTCTTCTCCTTTAAACTGGTTACCAGTAAATGATATCTGCTGGTTTGTTTCTACAGATGACTAGACCTTAATCAAAGTTTCACCTTTTATTGTTTTCAACCTTTAAAATATAACTATTATTGTATGTGCCTTGGAATGTTGGGGAATAACCCTAAAATATTTTGTTTACAGACGTGTTTTATATTTTGACGGATTACAACAATGGGAACAGGACCTTTCCATGGATTAGGTAGGTTCTTAAAACAATCTTAAAGGAGAAGGAAAGCTTAAAACTAAGTAAGCCTTATCAGAAAGGTCCATCTAAATATACCAGTAAACCCCCAAAGTAATGCTGCTCTGAGTCCCCTGTCAAAAGAAACACAGCATTTCTTTCCTTCTATTGTGTACACAGGGACCTCTGTATCAGACTTCCTGCCTTCAGCTTAAACCTCCTTGCCCTGGGCAAGAGCATGCTCAGTTTGTTCCTCTTCCTCCACCCCTCCCTTCTCTACTGTAATCTGAGCCCAGAGCAGAGCTCCTATCCTAAACAAACAGAGAGTTTCTAGAGCTTTTTACTCAGGTATGGCAAAACATTCTACAGAATAAATATAGCATTCTAGCTTGCACTATTGCAGCTAATCTATTGGCAATAAAATGCCTCTGTAGCTTTCCTTCTCCTTTAAACTATAAAACTTGTTTTCTAAATCTTTCAGGAGCAGCAACCCAGTTAATGGAAGAGGATCCGACAGGGAGTATCCTGCCTGCTCTGTTCACATTACTCTGTTCTTGTACAATACAGTTATTGTGAAAGGCATCAACATTTTTATGCTAGATGATCTAAACACCTAAAGGTTGCCATCTGAGTTGCCAAGATCACTCATGTGGTGCTGATAGGAATGGCATTCTTGCATCTGTAAGTAATCTTGGAATGCCTACTTTAGAGTGGTAGGGGGGCAAAAGATCCAGTTTTAGGAAAGGTATATATCCATAGGTGGAAAAAAGTAAATATTTAGGGAGGCTTCCCCCAAAGGAGATCAACTGTTGTATAAAATATAGAATCTATATAATAATAATAAGTTCTATTGCCTTCCCAAACAATTATTTATTTTACCCTCCTACCTTGTTTACATCCATTAAATAGTGATAGGCCAATTTATTCACCCGGCATGGATTTGCTTAGAATTTCTGCATTTCACCACCCACAAATGTTTTTGCAAACTGCCATGAAAATTCACAGTGGAAAATTTGCTGCAACAAAAAAAAATGTCGGGAGTCAAAATTGCTGCATGCATAAAAATTGTCACACGTCAAAATTATTTGGACGCCCATAGGCGTTAATGCATTTGGACAAAAAGTTGCACGTATAAAAATTGATGCTTGTGTCAAAATTGTTGCTCATCAAAATAATTTTGACACCCATAACTTCAATGTGTTTTGTGAATTTTTCACCATTTCACAAATTTATTTTTGCTAATTTTTCGGCAAAGCGAAACGAGACAGATTCACCCATCACTACCAATAACCCTACTTAAAGCTACTGTACATAAAGATCTTGTTGTGCCAACTAAATGTTGCTGGACTTCAACTGCCAGCATTCACCCAGCATATTATTAAGAGTGACATAGTACACAAATAGTGTGGATTCTATTTGCAGTATTGATTACACTTTTTCCCCCTAATACTGATTATCCTCCAGCCAGATTTCTGGCTCCCTTGTGTCAATCTGCTGCCTGTTTTTTGTTCAAGCGAATGTCACTGGAGGCATTACGACATCCAAAGTCCAAACACTTTCTGATATTCTATTACTGTGTTTATACAGTATGTGCAAGCTACAATTGCAAGGTAATCAAATGTAATATAATAGCAAGATGACTGACATAGCTCTGATTAAGATAATTCTCACTGAAGAATGCTTTGTCTGTAATTAAGTTTGAAATATCTTATATGGAGGCATATGGAACAGTATTTGTCCAGGAGTATATCCCCTCTTGGATAAGACACGCAAAAGTTTGTTTACACATGCTCATTAGGGCAGAGACACATGGTCAGATTCGGGGAGATTAGTCTACTGGTGACAAATCTCCTCTTCTTCGGGGCGATTAATCTCCCCCCGAATCTGACCGTATGTCTCTGCCCTTAAAGAAAAACCTATACCCCCAGTATAAATACTTAATCAACAGATACGTTTAAATCACATTAAGTGGCCTATTAAAAAAACTAACAAAATAATTAACAATATATAATGGTAAATATTGCTATTTTCTATTTTCCCTTGAACCACCATTTTTTGATAGTCTGTGTGCTCCCTCAGAGATCACCTGACCAGAAACAATGCAGAGTAAAATACAGAGCTGATTAATAACTGATATGCCCTAACATCATGACCTAACATGTATGTGTGCCGGGGCTACTATCAGTGGGGCACAGGAGGGACAGTCGTGACAGACTCAAGTCTCCCTTGAGTGAATGTAAAGCCACCAAATAAGCAAAGACCCGAAGAGCCTAAGCCGTTAAAGATGGTGAAGACCCGAAGCTCCCAAAACTGGACGAAGATCCGAAGCTGCCGAAAGGAGTCGAATCTCATGTTTATGTTTTAGCGCCCCTGTCTGTGACATTTTACTGTGTTGTGGGGTGTGCATGACCTGTGGTGGGGGTGGGCAGAGCCCAGAGCAGCTAAAATATTATTATTATTGTCATTTTTCATTTTTTCAGTCATTTTTCTTTCTTCAAATGCAATGGAGGCAATAGCATTTTTCTTACATTTATTGGTGCCAAATGTATGTACAGTGTAAGTCTCATTTTTTCCTTGTACCAAACGCATTGTAGTCAATGGGCAATTCTTCTCAAGTTTTTTTGGTCATAAAAAAATGGCAATTTACAAAAAATGTTGGCACTTGCAAATTTTGCCACAAATCCGCCACAAAAAGTAGTGATGGGCGAATCCGCGGTGTTTCGCTTTATCGAATAATTCGTGAATTTATGAAAAATTTGCAAAACGCATTGAAGACAATGAGAGTCATAATATTTGAGGCATGGCAATTTTATGTGCGCGACTATTCTGACGAATTTTTGAATCTATTCGCTGGTGACAAAATGCTCATATTCGCCGTGGATTCATGTCAGGCGAATTCGTTTGTCCATCACTACATATAAGTCAAAAAAAGTGCATGTCCCTATACACTATGTTGAATCAAATTACCTGTATGTGATGTATGGAAATGGTTTTTATAAAGCATTTTATTTTTATGATAACATTTCCTCCTCACTAGAATCTGATTATAGATTACACCACGTACATGCCATAATGCTCCAATTATAAACAGTTTTTCAATAGATTATCAGTTGTTATGCGCATGTACTGGGGAGCTGCCTACGATGACGCGCATGCAAATCAGTATGTGCGCATGTCATCATTGACCCTCCTGCCCACGCCCCCCAGTCAATAAGATTCTCAGCGTCAGGGAGCTGAGAGACACCGGAACTATTTTTTAATTACATTTGGGACTGCAAATAGTCGGCAACAAGTGCTTGCGGTGTGCAGCGAGTGGGGAATAAATTTATACACGGCAGGCTAAGGTGAGGCACAAATGGCATGATTATTACATCACTTTTTTTATTTATTTAATTTCATGCATGCGCAGTAACATGGCGCCTGTGTGTCTTATTATGCGAGCAGAAGAAGCAGATGGATTCTACACGATAGGATTAATATATGTGAGTTATAAACATAGCGATTAGGTATTAACTTTTACCTTTCCTTCTCCTTTAAGAAACACTTTTAGAGGCACATTTATCAAGGGTCAAATTTGAGTGTTTTAAAACTCCCATAAATGTGAAATTCGATCAATTAAAATTTATTAATAAAATCCAATTTTCTCAACTCGGACAAATTGAATCAATTCAATAACTTGAAATGTATTTGTTTTGAATTAGAAAAACTCGATTTGAGTTTTTCTTTTTGTTCGAAAAAAACTTGAATGCCAGGAAGGCTGCAAACATCACCAAAACTGATCATTGGACCTTTCCCATTGACTTATACAATAAGTCAGCAGGTTTTAGGTGGCGAATAGTCGAAATTGAGTTCTTAAAGGTCCAGAGTATGCTAAATCTTAAAATTCAAATTCAAAGTAAAACTCGAATTTAGTTTGGATAATTCACAACTCGAATTTGAGAGTTTTGACCAAATAAATGTTGAAAATTCAAATTCCAATTTTCACTTCAACCCTTAATAAAAAGGGTAATAAAAATGTAATAAAAATTTTGAAAACTCGAATTTCAATTTTTACTTTGATCCTTAATAAATATGCACCTTGATAAAGAAGGTTAGTTGCTTGGATGCCCATGCTGATTGAAATAATCCACTGTAATTAGATTACATTTTAATGGCACTATCTGTTGATAGAATTTAGATCCAGCAAATATATTAATCTCATATGGTCTTAATTAGGTAGTATGGCAATGTCATTTTATATTAGCACACAGTAATAGTATATCGGCATGTAAAGTGTCTGGTAGCTACAAAACACGTCAAGCGTGTGACATGGCAATATGCCTCTAAAACCTCTTTGTTTTAAATTGCTTTAATAAAAGACTGATTTTAAATGATACTAGCCTCGCTGGTGCTCCATTCAAAGGAGTTTCTTTATACAGGTATAGGATCCCTTATCCAGAAACCCAATATCCAGAAAGCTCCGAATTATGGAATGGCTGTCTCCCATAGACCCAATTTTATCCAAAAAAATCCAAATTTTTTGAAAATGATTTCCTTTTTCTCTGTAATAATAAAAGAGTAGCTTGTACTTGATCCCAACTAAGATATAATTAATCCTTATTGGAAGCAAAACCAGCCTATTTGGTTTATTTAATGTTTAAATTAATTAGACTTAAGGCTTGAAGACCCAAATTACGGAAAGATCCATTATCCGGAAAACCCCAGGTCCCGAGCATTCTGGATAACAGGTCCCATACCTGTATTACTATTCCTGCCTTTCAATTACATTAGCAATCTGAAAGGACTTGGTTAGTGATGAGTGAATCTGTCCCTTCAAACACATGGAAGTCAATATGTGACAAAATTATTTTACACGCAAAATTTTTACGCATGTGACTTTTTTCTCACTACAAATGCATTAAAGTCAATGGGCGTTTTGTCTTGTGGCGACTTTTTTGTCTTGGCAATGTTTTGTCCAAATGTATTAAAGTCAATAGGCGTTTTTTCTTGTGGGGACTTTTTTTTTTGTCTAAGACAATTGTGCCTTGGCAACTTTTTTGTCACAGCAAATTTTTGTTGCAGTTTCTCTATAAAAGAAATGCGAATCCATGCCTGGTGAAATAATTCGCACATCACTAGACTTGGCCCTTATAAAATGTAGCTATAGTATGAATTTCCTCACACTATCACATTCCTGAGATTTACAGCATTGTTTACATTAGCTTAACAAACATGCGGAATGTAATAATATAAAGGCAGGACAATTTGCATTAAAAATAACATTTTCAGACAGAGATTGCTCAGACAGAGATTGCTCAAAAACAGGGGCATTCTGGGACAGTGTGCCACACAAGGAAACGTTTCCTCATTGGGAGGACTTCCCATACTCAGAGGGTAGGGGCAATCTATGTTTATTCTCACTTCCCCATAGGAAAAATAAAATAATTCCACTATGGTGTGTTGTTATACAGCAACACAAATGCCATATCCTTCCAGTTTATTTCAGTAAATACATTCTAAGCTGACTTCCTTTCCTCCAGTGTAATGTAATAGGTTGGTTCATTAATTGGTTGGTATTTCTGTGACATACCACACTGGTGTCTTGGGGTACATTAGGTTAAAGTCTTTTCTGAAGAGAAAAATGCTTCCTGGAAATATTAGCCAGGAATGCTTCTAGGTTTTCATTATCAGAGCTATGCAAGGAAGATGAGACCAGTTTGCCCTGTCCTGCATATCTGTTACTAGTGATACCTTGGCCCCTCCGTCCACTCCAAACAAGTTGGCAGCTAAATGGTCCATTGTTGGGCCTTCCTAATGGCCTAGGTAACATCAATCTCACTTGGGCCTAATTATATTTGTGTCAAGGTGTAAAAGTCTTGGTATTTACAAAATAAGATGAATACACTGATGCAGGGTCCCAATACTGTAGAAGGTGTTATTGTACAGCTACAGGATCTATTATCTGGAATGATTGGGATCTGAGTTTTCCCAAATAAGGGTGCCTTTCCATAGTGTTCCAAGAAAATAGGTTTCTGAATAATAGATTCTATACCTGTACGTGTCATTATTTCCCCCAAAATGCCTTATATCTTCTCCTGCAACCTTCCATAATTCTAGAGGGTTTAAAACAAGCATTGGTATGCCACCTAGTTGCCATGAAAACAAGAACTGATGTACACCAAAAAAAACTGAAAATAGATATACATGGAAAAGATCTGATAGAATTAAGATAGCTCATTGCCTGCAGAAAGAAATCTCAACAGGATTTATACCAGCTTGGAAAATAATTACCCCAATCCCTTCTCCTATGTCATTGGGGAGTAAGGATTTGGATGAGTTGTGTCCTAATGCCCCAAAAGGAAACTAACATAAGCAGTCAAGAACATACTGATGAATTGACCCCCTCATCAGCTTTAATAAATGTGTCAGTTAGTTCCTGGCTGTCAGGATTTTTTTTCCAACAGTCAGGCAAGTCTTGATAAATACAAAGATGCTTCTGGGTTCCCCAGTACAAGCTTTCATAAATTAAATCCTATACCGACAATAAGTCTTACAGGTATAGAATCTATTATACAGATTAGTTGTGGCTTGGGATTTCCAAATAAAATATTCATACGTAATTTAATTCTACTAAAGACAATGTAAGACTAAAAATAATACGATTGTTCAGCAATCAACAGGCATTTGGACTACTTTAGTTACCATCAAGTACAAGGTGTTTTCTGAATAATATAGCAAAATATCATGTTAAAAAAATATTTGTTTAAAAAGAATATTGTGGGAATTAGAAACAAAGTCTTCTAGGTAATGTATCCCATACCTATACTAATTAGGAATTTTCAGCCTACTGGACAATCAAGGCATGTGCATGCACACAAATTTTGAGGTCAGCACACACAACAAATTGTGGTGTGCACAAAGAATTTTGTATTAATTCTTAGTTTTTAAAAACTGCATGCACAAGTTTAAAATGTGTACACAAAATATTTTTCTGCACACATAGCTGAGAAGAAATAAGATTGAGCATGTAGACAACTAAAGAGATGGGGGCATTCTAAAGCATTTCTTTGACAACATAGGTTAGAATCTAAGAACATTGATTCTAAATATGTATGTATGTTTATATGTAAATGGTTTCTTTCTTATTTGAATCATCTGCAAAGCATAAATGACTTGTTTCCGTTTATTCTTTTTTTGTTTACTTTTAACCAGAATAAAAAACATAATATATATATATAGCATAATAACAAATATATATGCATGCTTGCAGTAGCTCAGTATGTAAAAGAAAGTACAGGATTACAGTTATTTTGAAATAATGGACTTTTTTTCAATAATTAAGGAAGTGGGTATGAAGAAACTGTGGTTTTGCTAAAGTGCCCATTCAGATTTATCAGTAACAACACTGGTAGGACAAAAAGCTAGATCTAGGAGGAATTTTGAGAAAGAGAACAGTAACAAGTTACTGGGAAATCTTGAAATCTTAAACATTACTTTTAGCAATAAATAATGTTATCAAGTCTAACTACCATTAGCAAAGCCAATACAAATGATTACATTTTTTTTCTTTGATTTACAGTATGGGGCCGATTCACGAAGGGTCGAATATCGAGGGTTAATTAACCCTCGATATTCGACTGGGAACTAAAATCGTTCGACTTCGAATATCGAAGTCAAATGATTTTGCGCAAATCCTTCGATCAATCGATCGCAGGATTTGCGCAAAATCGTTTGACTTCGATATTGGAAGTCGAACGATTAACCCTCGATATTCGACTGGGAACTAAAATCGTTCGACTTCGAATATTGAAGTCAAACGATTTTGCGCAAATCCTGCGATCGATTGATCGAAGGATTTTTCGCTCGATCGAACGATTAAATCCTTCGAATCGAACGATTCGAAGGATTTTAATCTAACGATCAAAGGAAAATCCTTCGATCAAAAAATCACAGGCAAGCCTATGGGGACCTTCCCCATAGGCTAACATTGACTTCGGTAGCTTTTAGCTGCCGAAGTAGGGGGTCGAAGTTTTTCTCAAAGGGACAGTACTTCAACTATCGAATGGTCGAATGATTTTTAGTTCGAATCGTTCGATTCGAAGTCGAAGGTCGTAGTCGAAGGTCGAAGTAGCCCATTCGATGGTCAAAGTAGCCCAAAAAAACTTCGAAATTCGAATTTTTTTCAATTCGAACCCTTCACTCGAATTCAGTGAATCGGCCCCTATATCTAGGGACCCAGAAAATCTTGCATTATGCCTTATGCTTTCCGAATTTCCAAATGCTCTCGCTATTTGAACTGGGGAAACATTTTTTAATTAGTCTATCACACTTTTCTATTGTATTTTATACACTGGTATAACATTTAAGTTATAAAAGTTTTTTATTTTCTGTTTGAGATACCTTCTGAAGCTGAATCTGTCATCGAATGAATGCAGCAATCATTTTGACAAGTGGACATTTAAATTTCCGACCAAAGCAACAAGGCCAATGTTTTGTTTAGAAACAGCTCTTTTTATATTAAAGGATTTTTTAAAAAAACACCACATCTCTGTCTGCTTTAAATCCAGCAACACACACTGCAGCAGCAACTGGGGAAAACCAAATTACACCTGCATATGTCACAGCACAGAAGAGCCAGCTCCTCTGGTAAGGATTCAGCCGTGTACCTGCATCTAAAATAAAAAGGACACACGTTTAAAGACTGCCAAGTCCAGATTCTAGACCGGGAGCATGACTGGTTGAAAAAAGGTGTTAAAGAAGCCATATAAGTAAAATCTGAAAAACCAAGTTTGAATAGAGTTGTGTGTGTGTGTGTGTGTGTGGGGGGGGGGGGTGACCTCTATTGTTTGCCACATACAATGCTATTATGGCACCTTTCCCTGGAAGCAGGGGTGATCTGCCACCACCCCTCCTCCCCACGGCACTCACAAGCGCAATTGCTCTCTCTAGAAAAGCCAGATTTCCAGGTTGGAAAAATGGAAATTCATCTCTTAGTTACCAGGAGCGGCGTTTTTGCACTGCCGCCTGAGGCGAGTTTCTCAACTTGCCTCATTGGAGGAGAGCCCCTGCCTGGAAGGTTTAATAACACCTCAAAGCTCCAATTACTAATGCTAATACAATCAACATCTAACTTCATGACATCCTTATGGTAAACAGATTCTGCTGATTGAAACAACATTGTCGGGTATTTATTCCAGAAAGATCATTTTTACAAG
Organism: Xenopus petersii; assembly: GCA_038501925.1. NCBI lineage: Eukaryota > Metazoa > Chordata > Amphibia > Anura > Pipidae > Xenopus > Xenopus petersii. Next base: position 83,277,336 of record CM076681.1, read on the forward strand.
TCATTCTGAATTGAGAAAGCCAGTTGGATGGCTGGTGAAATGTCTTCAAGAAAAACACAGCAAGTCCAGTTGATTTGAGATATTTTTACAGATATACTTTGACCTGTATGAATGAGAATCTTCACAAACACCCCTTTTATATCATTCCAAAACAATCAATGAGCTGCACTGCAAATGGAATAATTTCCATCTGAATAAAATGTGCAGGGAGAAGAACTGAAATCAGCTTTTGCATCCGATATATATAGATGATTTGTTTGATACGGATTATTTTTAAGCATTTCTCTTAGATCCACATCAGACTGAAGCCATTAACAATGCTTATTTGGGTAAGATCAAAAACTGCAGGGATGGTATAGCATTTTTATTGTACAGACTATATTTTTTTAAACTGTTTTATGGGATATGCATTACATTATTTCCTAGCTATTAATTCTGTTAATGAGGTTGAAATCCACTGTTGTGCCATGTTTAACATGAATAATTCAAGCACTGATATCTTACATTTTAAAAGTTCTGTTTTATCCCACACAGTTGGCTCCTTCTCAGCTACAATTTTTAACCTTTGGTTTTACAAATTGATCTTATTCATGTCATTATACCAGAGCTGCCACACTTTGGTCTGATGGGTTGAAAAAGAACTTGACCCTGCATTTTTTTCTCTCCCCATGAATGTTATGGTTGATTATTGGGTGACTCCACATAGTTTTCTGAATGCTTGTAGTTGAACCGCAACTCATTAGCTGCGTTTAACATGACCCTCAGAATTCCAGTTTCTCATTGATTTTCTTCAGAGACTTAAATGGAGAAGCACAATAAAATATATTATATTAGAGCATTTTTTTGCCTTCTAACATTAAACTCATGGTTACCCTTTGAAATAAGATGGTACCACAAATCTTTGTATTCACACTTAATTGTGAGATTTTATGAAGAAAATTTAGTTTTCCATTGTTCTCTGCCCACCATGGCTAATTTACTAAGTTAGCTAATATGAATTGGCAAAGGCACAAATAAATATAGACATGGAGAAATAAATATATACAGTACATGGGACCTGTTATCCAGAATGCTCAGGACTTGGGGATTTCCAGATATGGGGGTCATGGATCATCATACTATGAGTAAAAAATCTTTAAAACTTTAAAGAAACACTATACAGTGCATAGGTGCCCTGTACTTAAATTCTGCCTTGACTATAGTATTGCACTACTTTTGCACTATACATATGCTCTTATCTCACCATGGTACCACCCAAAGATACATCTTGAAAGCACCAGTTTTGGTTATTTAGGGTGCTGGAGCACATGAAGGTTAAGCACCCGCTATAAATGTCTTCTACTGCAGGTGACTAAACTCCTGCAAAAGTTTTCCCACTAGCATAATGTAAATCGCTGGTGGGAACAGATACGAGTCACCCAAGTCAACTTCATGCCACTTTACACGTATATTTCTTACTGTTGATTTATATTATCTCCAAGGGAAAACATTTGCACCCTGATACAAAACTGTTACAAATCCCTTTTCCTTTGTTAACTCCCAAAATGCTGTACCAGATTGCTAACTTATTTTGAAGCATAGTGTTTTCCATTCCTTTTTACAAACAGACCAAGGCATTCCCAGGAATAGTCAATAGAGGTGTATTTCATAGTACTATCATGTAAAGGGTTACGAACAGGAAGTTGAAATAATGTAGCTTAGTAGGGAAGAAGAACATTAAGGGGATTTCTATTTGACAAATGGATTGATGTTTACTCTGAAATCCTGTGTAATCACAGAAGATGGCTATTGCATCATCACTTGTAAGGATTTCACAAACTACAACAAAAATGCAACTTTTGCTTTTTTAGTTCATTAGGAAGATGGGTCATCCAGCTGTACAGAAGCATTTCATAAATCAAATATGGAGAAATGGATGACTTTTTTTCAACCCCAACTATGGAAACAAAAATGGAATTTTTTTTTACAAAATAGTCAAATGTATATTTTCTGCAGGTGGACATAATAAATTATTAGTAATAATAGTTTAATTAACACAACAATGCATAAAGCTGTGATTTTATAACTAGACTAGGCTGACTAGATATAGTTTGTGCTGCAAATGGGTGCTCTATATGGCACACGAAAAACCCTGTTGCTATTTTATCATGACAGTTTTTAAAGTCTTATGATGATTTTGTTGTACTAAGCATATTTAGGATTTGGCTCCCATAAATCACAATCATTTATTACTGGTGAAAGAGAGAGAGAGAGCACACTTAGGCTAACGTTAGCGCAAATTCGCCAGCGTGACATCATTTCGTTACATCGCCAATTTACTAACAGGGGCTGGCGTATATTCGCTAGCGAAGTGGACCTACTCTAACGCTACTTCGCACCCTTACGCCAGGCGAAGTTGCGCTATGTCGAAGGGCGTAACTACGCTAATTCACTAACTTGCGGATTTTCATGAACGTTAACTCTTGCGGCAGACTTGCCTTCGTCAACTGAGACCAGGTGAAATGCAATAGAGTAGATAGGGCTTGCTTCAAAAAAAGTTTAAATTTTTTCCAAGTCCCAAAAAACTCTGGCGTCTTTTCCTTTTTAAGGGTGATAGGCTGAAAAAGATAGGCTGAAAAAGATGGTACTTTTTTTGGGGGTATCCTCCCTCCCCCCTACATTTCCTATATGGCACCTAAACTATACAGTGGGCACATGTATAGGGCAAAATAACAACTCTATTTTATGAAGCCTTCCCAGCTTGTGTAGTGTAATGTATTTGGTGCTACACATACGTCCATTGTACTTTAACTTGGCACTGTATGCAAATTAGGCATCATTAGCGTAACTTCTGTAATGTGCACAGCGGGAAACCGCTGCAACGGGAGTTAAATTCACACTTGGCAGTGCGTGTGGTGGAAGCCCAGAGAAAAAGCCACAAATACTTGAAGCAGGCATGGTGAAATATACAGGATTTAATGGAACTGAAGTAAAACAGAAACAGGTCAAAAATAAAGTCTTTACCAGGCAGGCAATGGAAAACTGGAACAAAAACACAGGAACAAGATTCAGGAACTTGGAAGATTCAGGAACAAAACCAAACACATTCAGATTCAAACACATTCAATGACTCAGCCATGAGCAAGGCTCAGGGCGTGGTTTATAAAGAGCAATTGATTAGAGAACACAAAACACATGAGGGTAACAAGAAGGGCGGAGACAAACTGGAAATGTAACAAGATACAGGATCACTATAACAGGATCAGGACCAACCCCAAGAGCCTCCAGTGGCTCACTTGGTAAGCGCACCGACTGTACACAAGTCCAGCAACCCCAGTCCCAAGTGTTCAAATCCAAGATGGTCCTTACAACTTTGCTTTGCTTTACGAATTAACGCTAGCATTTTAGTGATTTTGCATAGCGTTGGTGAAACTACACCTGACAAAGTGCGGTGGAGTGTGGCGAAGCTGTCGCCGGCGCAACTTCGGATCTTAGTGAATTTGCCCCATAGTTGTTGTGGGATATTGGCTCTCATTAGCTGGCACAGGAGCTAAAATGCATATCTTATTTTGTCTATATCAACAATTAGAATTTAGAAATCTACAAAGAGAAATAAAAGTAAAGAATTATTGGTTGCTATAAACTGTACTGGTGCAAGTTAGCACCTATGTTAGCAAATCAGCACAACTATCCCTGTGTTGCCAAATTGTTGGGGTAATTTTTACAATGCACACCGTAGACCACAATGGGCCAGTTTTCTTGCACATACCAATGTGTTCTACATTATGTAAATGGCCACAGCCCTCTGCCCCTTGTTCTTGGACTGCAGAGATCTGCTGACCCCTATATTACAGCACCGAACCATACACTAAAGAGATGACTGCGTTAGCGCTGTACTAGTGAAAGGTGGAAGCAGGATGCTTTTGTTCCTGCATTTATAATAGCAGCAGTATAGGCCAAGTAGCAAATCATTTCACTAATAGTGTGCCCAAATATTACTGCTGCGGCTACGCGATTCCTTGTTTAAATGAGGCGCGAAGAATAAGTCCAAACAGACTCCACTTGTCCACTCCCTAAATGCTGTGTACGCGTCCATCTCCAGGAGTGAATGATCCAGATCGCAAGCTAGCTACCTCGGAATGGATGTCAGGCTGAATGGTCAGCCTCCCATTAGTGTAAATCGACTAGGGAATAGTTCAGATTCGATTTGAATTTAAAAAAATTCTAAATTTGAATTTTGAAATTTATCATGTGCTGTCCCTTTAAGAATTCAAATTCATCTATTCGCCATATAAAACCTGCTGAATTGGTGTTTGAGCCTGTTGGGGACCTCCTACAATCAATTCGGAGTCATTTGGTGGAGTTTTGAAAAAAAAATATTTTTTTGGGATGAAAAACCTCGATTCGAATTTGATCGAATTCAATTTGAATTTGATTCGGATTTGCAGCTCTAAGGGAGTTAGATAAATCGGCCCCTAAACATGGTCCACTAAGATCCATACAGCGGCCATTGACCATAGCACCTCAACAACGTTTGCTTGGTGAAGTTTGGTATTAATGGTATTTGTGTTTTTTTTCACTTAATATATTTCACATTTTTAGAGCTTTTAAGAAATGAAAACCACAATTTTTTAGAGATTCTTGAGAAAAAAATGGGCATTTGATATTTGTTATTAAATGGGAATGTGGAGATTCAATTGAAGAAAAGATCCTTTATCAAGAAAACCCCAGGTTCCAAGCATTCAAAATTATAGATCCAGTACCTGTACTTAATTGTAATTAAGCTTGTAATCAAGCTTGTAATTAAGCTGTACCCATTCATGTTGGTGACAAACATGTTTAGGGTCAGATTTATGTGGTGTAAAAACAGCAGAATTATTCCCCACAATTTGTTGTGTAAAATGGCATCGTTTTTTACGTGATTTTTCTTTGAGCAACTTCCACTGGAAATGACTTTCAAAGACTAGTATGTAAAATAATAGCGGGAAATCTGTTTTTTGCATGACCTAAAATATCACACACTTGATAAGTTCTCCATTTAGTTTATGCAGCTTTTTACACTTTTTCCAGCGAATTTCGATTTTACACAGCATAATATACCCTTCTATGTTTACATTTTTTTTGTAGGGTAATATGTTTCTTGCTCAAGCCATTGTATAATTACACATTCTGGTGTTTTCACTTGTTTAAAGGACATGTAAACCCCCCCAAGCAAAAATTGAATCAGTGAAAAGCCTCTTTGAAATTTCTAAATAACTGCCACTCTGGTTGTTCAAAGGTTAACCGTAAGGCTGCAGCATCCCCATAATCACTTGGGATTCTTTCTCCTCCTCTAACCTACTCTACCCCCTCCCTCAGGAATTTCCTTTGGCTGTTGGGTCATGAGCATGCTCAGTTCTTCTCAACTCAGATTAATAAACACACCCTCCAGTCTAGCAGCCAATGAAGAGATGGCATTGCTGGTTCCCATAGAAACTCTGCTCTAGCTATCTGATCATATTTTTAAATCCTAACCCCCTCTCCTGAGCTCAGAGTAACTATTACAGTGCTCAATCCAAGCAGGACTTGTCGTCATAGTAAATTCTGCCTGTTTAAACCTGCATTCTTCAATTGCAGGGCCGGCCTTAGGCCAATTGGACCAATTGGGCCCAATTGGGCCCCGCACCTCTGGGGGCCCGCACTGCCCCTTTCCTTTCTATTTTGTGCCTGTATGCCCTTATTTTCCTAAATACTTGCTGAGTCAGTAGCCAGCAACACTTTGTTTAGGGGCCCCGCCAACTGGTCCCAATTGGGCCCCACATTTCATAGGATCAGCCCTGTTCAATTGCATGAACTTTACAGCCATATGTGCTGTTTGCAGATATAAATGCACTGACGATGTGTCAGAGGGAAAATGGCTTCCGGGTGAAAGCTGCTATTTGTTTTAGGGAAATGTAATGACGCTGGCAAACGGAGGGGGTATAAGCAGTACAAATAATGTCATTTGGGTGGGGGATATGTGCCCAAATTATATACGTGGTAGGAAAATGTAGGCTTTACATGTCCTTTAATGTAGGTGATAGTGTGACAATTGTGGGTGTTTTGACACAGCATTTTTTTAACGTGGAAAAAAACCTAGTAGGTAAAAGGTCCTTTACTGCATCAGTGCTGACACTGGATGCTATAATCTTGTTTTATATTGAAAAAATAAACAACTTCGTACCAATGGCAAGGCATGCCATGGCTTAGAATAAAAATAAGAAGCATCAGGTACAATGGAAATGAATATCCTTGCATTAATTACATGCTGGCTGCACAATGCATCAGTCAAATAACGTTCTCTAAAAGCTGGTGTTGGCTGCCATGCTTATAGACCCTGTGAAAGTGCACTGATCCTCTCCTGGTGCAGATTTTGTTGTTAGACCTTCTTGTTTCAGAGGTTGCCATGGTATCATCCAATTATCATATGAAAGCAGGTGGGAAAAGGCATTCAGAAAAGCCTGTTAGTTCAGGCGAGAACTTTTATTTCTTATTCTTACATTTACTAGGGGAAAAAGTGCACATTAACCACAGACATGATTCTAAAGCTGTGCTTAGCACATATTTCTCTTAATTGTGACACATTTTTAAAATGTATTTAATTCTTTTTCATAGGTTTCTCCTGGTATATAATAAGTATTTTTTTATCAGATATCTCTTCCTCCTAATAAAGAATATCTTCCATGTATGTTTTCAAACCCATATAAAGCTGGCCATAGATGCAAAGATCCGATCGTTTGAATCCTCAAACGATCGGACTTCCCCATCTCCCGACCTGCCACTAACCATTCAGATCAAATAAAGTAGTAAAAGAACAGATCAGCCGATGTTCTGTCCCTGACAGCATTTGAACGAAAGTTATGTCCGACAAAACTTGTGACAGTCTCCCACTGAAAATCGTACGATCGGCAATACATGTAGAAATATTATCAGCAGATGACAGAAATCTTTTAACCTGTCCGATAGACCAAACGACCGATCTCCGCCGGACGAAAAATGTCTGTAATCTCCACACGCGGTCCAAAAATTGTACGAATCCTCGATTCATATGCAAAAGTTCTCTTTGCGTCTATGGCCAGCTTAAGATATATGAAATCTACAGTATATAAAGAAAATGCATTCTTGTGTGGATAATCTCTGAAAAGCAGGATTTATTGACAAAATCACTAGAAAGGTGTCTTGATTTAGATTTTAAATGTGTCTGGAGTATCTAAATATGTATAAATGCAGGAAGGCACACATTCCAGGTGTTAATGGGCCTATAACACTCTAAAAGGAGAGGGTGCATAAGATGAAAAAGAAATTGACATCTAAACAAATTCACGAAAGACTATGTTAGCGTTAAGGTTAATGTTCTCCAGTTAATTTTCCTTGGCAGATAACTTTGTTGGACATCAGGGGTGTATTTAGATATAGGTGCCCGAGAGCATGTGCCTAGGGTGGCCCTATATAATAATGCCTATATAATTGAATACATTTTTGAAAATCCCCTCGACACTTACTGCCTAAATCCACTGGTGGAGCTGGGAGGTGGGGTGAAGGGCATAAGCCTTGGCACATTCTCGACCAAAGGTTATATAGCTGGAAGTGACACCACGCTTTTGTACATGACCTCACATGCATATACTGGGGGCACTGTAAATTCTGGTGCTGGGCCTAAATATAGCCCTACTGGATATATTTGTAGACACCCACCATATGTATAAAATCAATGTATACAATATGTATACTATAACTTATGTAAAACATATGAAAATAATAAATATTACAAATGATGAATGTACAAGTCATAGTTGCAGTACCTTAAAACCATAAGTGGCAATATAATACAATAGGAAAAGGAAACCTGGTACAGGAACGTGTTGGCTCTAACTGGGGCGGGACAAAACTACCAGGCAAGGGTTAGTAGTCGGGTTTAGTTAATTTGAATCAATTGCAGTTAGGGAGGGAATCCATTTTGGAGTACCACCCGTCCTCCCATTGTTAGTTGTCACTAACTCTATTCCCCCACCTCAGTGTGGTGAATAGCAAACTCTATTTAAGTTGTTGAATCAAGCTTTCATTTACAACGTTTTAATTGCTCTGAGACTCAAGGACATTAAGATTTTCCATGTTTCCAAAGTGAAAAAATAGGTACAGTTCACCATGTGAAGAGTTGTTTTCCCTCTAAACTCTGGTGCCATTGTACATATAACAAATGAGCACAGATCAATGCAGGGGAGATACCGGCGGCAGGCGGCAGCAGCCCCCGATGCCGCCCCCTCCTGATGCTGCTGCACAATAGTACTCTGTGCACTGGAGGAGCCAAATTACCATTTTAAAACTTGGAAATTCTGCTCTCAAAGTTAGCTTTTTGCTGCCCCTTGTAACTGGTTGCTCACTTTGCCTCATAGCATATCAGTGGACCTGATCAATGGCAAGTGTAAAGTACAGCACTCTCTTGCACCTTATTCACCCCAATTAGTGTATGGTGTTTTAAAGGGATTAGGGATTGGCGAATTTGACCCGTTTCGCTTCGCCAAACATTCGCCGCCAGCGAAATGACGCTGACGCACATTAAAGTCTATATATGGGTGTCCCTAAAAGGGGTAGTTCACCTTTTTTTTTTTTAACAATTATTTTTATTAAGATTTCCTTGTGCACATACAGCATTATTAACATTCAATAAACATCCATATAATAATATCAAGTGTCTGTCAATCCTTCAACATCCATTATACAGATTTTTCAAGCATGACATGGGTACACATTAAGAATGAACCAAATATAACCTGCCATTGCTTATTCAGAATTTCACAAGCAAGCTTCTAACCTACATACAGTGTTTATTCACCTGGACATGTACTTATCACTCCCCACATATTAACCCAAAAATAACCCTAACTAAATTGCTAACCATAAATTTAACCAAGAGGTATTTTACTAGCATTATCTAGGGGAGTCTTGAACAAAGGACTACAGCGCTAATCTTTGCTCTAGGATTGCATAGATTTAAATCTACTCATCCCTCTGCGTCAAAGGGATTTATGTTCACTTTTAGTATGTTGTAGCAAGTCTAAGCAACTCTTCAATTGATCTTATTTTTTTTTCTTTTTCATAGTTAAATTATTTGCCTTCTTCTTCTGACCCTTTCAAACTTTCACATAGGGGTCAAAGCCCCTCTTAAAGACATTACATGCGACAGGGTATTGCACAACCTTACTGTCCTCACAGTGAAGAACCACCTTTAAATAACAGTTCTGTCCCTTTAGTTTAAAGCAGTGGTCTGTGGTGCAGAAAAAAACTTCCCCCACTATTTGTCTTTAAAGCCCTCTAATGTATTTGTAATGGGCAATCGTGAACCCCTGCAAGGGACTTTTCTCCAGAGAGAAAAACTCCCAAATTTGACAATTACACTCATAATTTAAATCTTTCATCTCTTTAACCAGTTTTGTTGCCTGTCTCTGCACTTTCCAGCTCATTGATATCCTTCTTAAGGACTGGTGCCCAAAACTGCACTGCATACTCAAGATGAGGCCCTACAAGGGACCTACATCCCTTTTGTTTATGCCCTTTTTAAGCAGATGCCCCGTCGATATCCTGATCTGTGCTGGGTTTTGTTCATTAATCAAAAAATGTTGTGGTTTGAGGCCCAGTTTCCATTCTAGTTAAAGCTCTCTGCAGAATTGCAACATCCTGCATGGAACTTATAGTCTCTCATTTAAATCAATGCATGGCTGCTAGGGTAATATGAACCCTAGCAACTGGATAGTTGCTGAGTCATTTATCCCATAACAATAGGTCTTATATAGTGCACTTAGACAACTAACTGACTTGCAAAAATGTTAATGGCATTTCTGGTGCCATGTTTATCAGAGTACTGAAAAATAAAACATTTGCACCCACAGTGACAAAGAAAAAGGGGTCCAACGACTTGCACATGATTTAGCGGATGCAGATTATCACACTGGCACATCACTACTAATTCTATAAACTCTATGTGGCATCCTGCCTATGGGTTTTTACAAAACAGCAATGAAGAAAGACCCATTTCTGAACATTAAATGAGACTGCTGAGATATTAGATTTTACCAGACTTTATCTCATAACATAACCTTGAACAGCACTGGTTTTATTTATAACATGCAACATTTTGCAACAGTGGTAACATATGTTTTGCAAGGTCAGCAAAATAATCATTTCCCATAATGAGCTTGTGTTTCAGTTTCGACTAATTGGTTAGAGAAAAACCCATCTTTCCCTAATATACAGCATACTCAGCATGTCAAAGCACTACTTTCTTTTCTCCTTCCAAGAACTGCTCTGTTGGCATAGACTACGATATGCTGAAGCAAACAAAGTATGGATTTGCCTCTCCAAATAACTTCTTTCCCAAGTCTCCTTTTCAAAGAAGTTACAGACGTATATTAAGTGCAAATATCCAAATGACTAAATGCAGCTGTAGTCTCACATGCTATAACTCCATAAAAGATGTGAAGTTTACATCAATGTTCATGCAAAAATACATTTTCCATAGAACAGAATACTCTTTAAATCAGACTCCTACTATCTCTGCAAACTTCCATTGTAATCTATTTCCAAGAACCCATTATGCCCTTATACAGTGCAGCCATTGTTTCCAGCATGTCATTGCTCACTTTTCAGTCGCAACATTAACAATTTCTTTGTATAAAACATATTTATTTATTGTAATAAAATGTAATTACTTTCTTCCCAAGGGAAGACAGTGAGAACCACAAAAAAATACCCTGTTTAAAACAAAATCACTCAGACAGTTAGAAACAAGAGAAACAATGGATAGAGAAGAATACAGGCATCATTAGGGAAGGTAATGAGATAAAAGTCACAAACATTACACCAGGAATAGTAACCCATAGCAACAATCATTAAAGGAAAAGGAAAGGATTTATACTTGGTGGTGCCAAAAGTTAGGCACCCCCAAGTGATTGTATTTACTTACTTGACACTCCGGCCCGGTGCTCAGCAGAAAACTCCACTGGCCCAGGTTCTTCCAGGAAGCACCACGGGGCAATCCTATTCCTGCTTCTTCTTTCAGCTTCCGGCTGGGCATGCACAGTAGAGCAAAAAGCCAAACTTTAATGAAAAAGCCAACTATTTCCTTCTACTGCACATGTGTCCGCCACGGGAGATTTTAAAAGCGAAGAAGAGAAGAAGATAATCACTCCATGGTGCTCGCTGCAAGAACCCCGGGCCTGTGCAGTTTTCTGCTGATAGGAGCACTGTGTCAGTTAAGTAAATACAACCATTTGGGGGTGCCTAACTTTTGGCACCCCAAGTATAAAATGACTTTCCTTCTGCTTTAAGAAACACTTCCTGGCCACCTATTTGATAGCTAATATCTAATTGGTTACTATGAGTTACTAGATCTAATGTGAATTCTGGGACTTTTATGTCTACTTGCATTGATACCATATTGTTTTCACTTCTGTCTTGCCAAATTAAAATGTATTTTTTAAAAAGTATTATATTTTATATGTTGATTTTGTGCTTTATTGTCAGCAATTTTAATAGAAAGTACCAGTCTGTAAAACCTAGACATTTATCTTCAGAACATTAGGAAGGGAGGGGTTCTGGGAAAAGCAAACATATAGACACAATATAATTTGTGAATCGCTTAAGAGTCATATGTGTACTTTTCTCTTCCCTTTCTCCTGGCCAGTGCTTAGAATATGGGTCAGGATTGTGGGCGTCAAGTCATAGAAGATAAAATCAGGTTCAGTGTGCAAGTATGGCAGTGCAGGTTAGAGCAGACACTAATCTACTGCTGAAACTAGGTCAATGGGATGCTTTGAAGCCTGCAGCTGGCTGTGTGGGGACCATAGTCTCATGCAATATTCACAAATATTGTGGCTGGACTCCATTTTATCCGCTACTTAACATTTCAAGTAGAAAGAATTATCTCCATTTTTTTTACAATGTGAGCAAGTTCTAATTTCAGCATGCTGGGCAAATAGCATGAGTGGAATCTGCAACTCAAATTGTTGTTTACATATGCTTATTAATGCAAAGTAAAATCATTACCAGACATACTGACTCAGTAAGAAGTCAGGATTTTGTCAAGTCTTTAATATAGTTAGCCATCAGACAGTATTGATGTGTACATATGTTGATTTTTAGAAAATAATATATTAAGGTTCACAAGCTAAGAAATTTACCTTTTGCAAAATGTAATCGGTACAACATTGCAGTTTTTCTGCACACATTCCTTTTTTTGCTGGATATGAAAAGTAATGCGGTTTCAGTTTCTTTTAAGGCAGTTATAACTCAGTGATATCTGCTTCTATGCTTTCGGAATCATGGAAATCATACAGTGTGTATTGCTTTACAGTCATTAAGCAGAATTTCATTTCAGATAAATATTTATGCATGAGAGGATTTCCATGGAGCTGCAAATATTTCCAGCTATTAAAAAATAAAACACATTGCAACACTGCAGATTAGGCAATATTGCAGGCTTGTGCAAACTGCAGCCTCCGAACCCCAAAGGGTTGACAGTGAAATCTGACAGGCTTTGCCTAAATGCAGTAGTAAAGTTCCATGCAAATTTATAGAAGAGCAATAGGCCACAAAATTATATGTTTAAAATATTTTATTTGATTTTCATATTAAACAAATGAAATCAAAATGACAACAAATGTTATGCAGAAGAAGAAAATATGTTGCAAAGGAGACAATGGCATGATAGTATCAAAACTATATCATTCATGAAAAATAACAAAAAACGAACTAAAAATTAACTAAGCCAGTAGATGCACAAGTAATAAAAAAATCCACAAAATTATAAATCTGATGGGAAATGTAATTTGCAACCAGCATTGAGCTTTAGCTTTATTAGCAATTTGGCATGCTCACTCCTGAATAGTATGAACACTGGATATATACCTATAAGTGTTGAATGCAAAATAAATTCACACTTCCCTATCATATCTCAAAAAGTTAGCACTGCTTGGTCCAAGCTTCATTTTAACCATGGGTAAGCATAGTAAGAAAGAACTTGAGCTGCCTAGTTGTTTTTGGACATATTGCCCTAAAAAATAAATAATAATTGATAGAGTATACAGGGTTGCCATCTCCTGAAAGAGTATACAGCGTTGCCATCTTCTGAAAGAACTTGAGGATCTCCATGGAACTCCGGGCAGGAGGGCAGAGCCGCGACATAATTGAGGCGAGTCCGTGACACGGCAAGGGTGGGTCATGATGTCAGGGGCGGAGCTATGACGTGGCAATCAGCAATTGGCTGATCGCCACTTCAGTCATAGGAAATCCTGCCCTGTTTTCCTTATTTGGAAACCGGGCAGGCAGTTTTGACCCAGGCAGCCCTCCAAAAAACCAGGCTGTCCAGGTCAAAACCAGGCAAGTGGCAACCCTAAGAATATACCAAGTATAATAAAGTAATAGCCTTGGATAGCAATTTGGCATTACTGCAATACATCAGTGAGACCTGCCCTTTGTGATTTTTTCTTAAGAGATTAAGAGCAATAAAAAGGAAAAAAGGGAAAATAAAGAAACTCAGACTGGCTTTTCCCACTGAAGTTGACCCCCAGGATGTCCCATGTGTCAGAAGGCACTGAAGGATTTAGAAAAATGGAACTGCAAGGGGCTACCTTTTAACTGTGTCAGTGTTAGTGTGTGTCCACTGAAACTGCAGAACAAGGCATCTTTCTGTACATGTGGAAGTCACTCCTGTACAGCTGATTGTTCACCTTCTGACAAGTGAGACAGTGAAGTCATTCATGTTTGGAGTAATATAACACCGCTCAGAGGTCCTGACTACTTTTTCATTGCTATATGTCACATGCCCAATCTCCAACACCATATTTTTTACCCCAATAAAGCATTCTTTCACTAGCTTCCCACACTCCATGCTAGTTGATTTCAAGATTACATGTGTACCTAGTATCAAAGGGCAAATGGTTTTAGACACAAGTATAATCAATGCTCTTTTGGACTTTCTGAACTAATTCAGCATAAAATGTACATTTAGGTAATAGCATCAATGGAAACAAAATCACCAAAAGTTTGCACATAACTAGAAAAAAAGTAAATTTTAATGTCACATGAAATCAATTTAGGGAACCTTGAAAGAGGAAAAAGTAAGGCGAAAGTATCTCAAACAACGAAACTTCTAGGATATTACACAAATACTGTTTCAGGAATTCAGAAGCAAAATGCAGAAAAGTAAATTGAAACCATTGTGGTTAAAAAAAAGTACAGTATTAGTACTTATATACAGAAAAAAAGTCTACAGTATGAAGAAACCTTAAAAAAATGCAATTTTGTGCTACTCTTACACAGGACACATGCAATTTGTCTAAAGTTAACTACTCATCCTCATAATATTAGAACAGGGCCAGAACTAGGGGTAGGCAGAGTAGGCACATGCCTAGGGTGCACCGCTGGAGGGGCTTCTCTTCCTTCTACCTCCAATCTGGTTACCTCTATCTGGGCAGCGACTAGTTACATGGGCACGTTGGGGTGTCCATTCGCGCATGCTCGTGTCCACCTAGTGAGCAATGTGAGTCCAGGTCACCTAGAGTGCCTGTCTGGCCTGCCGCTGTATTAGAATGATGCTCTCTTGAAGAAAAAAGTGGATAACAGGGTTGGGGGGATTACAAGGTTTCAGTGGAAAATAACTGTCCAACCTGGATACCTTAGATGAAAGTTTTCTATTACTCAGATTTGTAAATTTGTGGACAACAAGAATTTCCTAGGTCATACATTGTCAAGCTTGTTTAAGTTCTCCAGCACTAAAAGCATATTGAGACCTTTGTAGAGGCAGGTGGTGGGAAAGGCATATCTTAATACTAGCTAACAGGGCTCCTGTTTCTGTCAACTTCTAAGCCAGGAGTGCCCATTCTCTACTAATGTGAGGTCTACTTTTAGTGATGTTATCCCATTATAATCTACACCCTTAAAAGCATTGTTGGCCAGCTAAAGGTTTACTGGTAGATCCAGATCTACCTTTTGGACATCCCTGTTCTAAGCTATTCATTACATCACAATCCATAGTTTTCAGAAAACAGTTTAATACAGAAAAAAAACTCTCAATGCATTGATCTATCAGCAAGGCCAAGACCAAAAGCATGCACTGTATGTGTTTTTCCCATTTTAAGCCAGATGCCTGACATTTGTTATCCTAGCCAAGTCTACCTTCCCCAGAATGGGAACAAATCACAACTGCTTATAGAAGTTGCTGTGGTAACCCGTGTACCAACCTCAGAGATAGACACCAATTTTCAATAGTTAGTTATGAGCGAAAATTTACACTGCGCTTCGCCGCAAGAATTACATCCATTAAAAAATACAATGGGTGAAAAAAAATTGTCACGCAACAGAAAAATTTTACTTCCATGGACTTTAATGCATTTTGGTGAATTTTTTGCAGTTAAGCAAATTTTTTGCAAAATGGGTCAGATTTTCCCATCACTATTCAACAGAACAGTATTTATTCATGCCCACTGCTAATCAGTAGCTGTTCTCTTATTACTTTGCCAGCCTTGCCTCCTCCCTTGCCTCCAGTCTTGCACTGTTGCTATGTAATTTGTAAGGGTGTGCAAGGAGACTAAATGTGCATTTCATCTATCTTGGCGATCTTCATGTTGTAGCCTCAGTAAAGATGGCGGCTGCGACTGATGCCCGCATAGAAGATATATAGTTTGTATCAGCAATTTTAACAAGTTTCATTTGGGATTAAAATTTTGCGATTGGGGAGAGGAAGAGCTGTGGCACATGAACTTGCTTTTGCTGAGCTCCATTGCCTCATCAACCCCATACCCAAGGGGAGTGACTGGATTCTTGTTTTGGCATGCTCTTCAACCTATAACCCACGATAATCCAATCCTACTGTGGGGCAGGCAAGGATGCCATATATACCCAGCAGAGAAGATGCTTGTAAGTATAGAACTAAACCTAGTCAGACAGGCTGGGTCAGAACAATCTTAGAATTGTGAGACAAATTTGTTAACAGGAACAAGAAGACAGGGTCAAAGCAAATCAACACAAGAGACATGAACTGGGGAGCAGTAAGTGGGATTCAGAGCACCCAGGAACAAGGGAAATTGATGTACAGCAGGTCAGGAGTGAGCTCAGCTATTTTATAGGTAGGTTTATGGCAACTGCAAGTCACTGGTACAAATCCAGACAGGATATTACAAAAATATATTTGCTAAAGTTATTGTGATTTATTGGGGTACAAAGAGCTCCATTTGGAGGGATGACTGTGTGGCATTCTGGCGAAGGAGGTGTTATATACTTCTTTTTTTTTTATTTCATTTTCATTAAAAAAATTCTCCAAAAGATGAACAAATAATCAGGCGTTACACTTTTAAAGCAAAGCATTGTTACAGTTATCCCCAGGCTCCTCTACCCCCAGTAAGAGTGGGGGGACTAGATTGCTGTACCCCAAAAGTAACAGGATAAACAACTGATGAAACTATAAATTGATTGGGGAGAAAAAAATCATTTTTGGGCAAATTCCAGATAGACAACAGTAGTACCTATATCTTTACTTCAGTTTTTCACAGCAAACAAAAATAAAGCAAGCCTTGCAATGAGTGACAGCTAAACTTTATATCCATTATGAAATAATGACGTGGCTGCAAATTAAAAGGCACCATGGCTGCTTCTATTAATGCATTTTAAAATTAAATGAATACAGGATTACACTTACAATCTGAATCTTCTCGGTTCAGTCATATTTTCATCAGAAGATATTCTTTAATGTTACATTAAAGTTCATTTTATGTATATCCAGAACATAAGAATTAATGAAGCATTCATAAAATACTATATTTTGTTTCTGCTAATATTCAGCAGATCTTCTATAATTCAGCTGGCAATGACAAGTGAGAAGGTCCTTTAATAAGGTAATCTCTGAAAATAACTTAGTAAATGGCCAAAAATATGTATTTACTGAGATTTGAGAGCATGAATAAATGCTCTATATCAAGTAGATGGCACTAGCTCCATATATCTTGCTCAATTGTTTTACTCATTGCGATATTATTTAAGCGTTTTTTACTTTAGTTTCCATGGTAATATTAATCTTACTTTGACTTATTTTACTGTAATTTACAATATGACTGGCTCATGCTGCAAACAATTATCGGCTCAGTCTAAACAGCACAAGGCTTAAGTAATAAGTGTCTCATATTACATTTTTTAAGGGAAGACTCAAAGCTTGCATTGGGCCCTTCTTTAAATTTTGTGCAGTGTAGTCCATAATGAAACGTATCTTAGAATGAGCTTTTAAGACAAAACAGCTGAAAATGACTATAGTATGGTTTTGCAATAAACAGGAAGGCACTATTGGAGTTATGTAATAAAAAAACACAATCTGCTCAGGACCAGTAACTCATAGCAAACAATCAGCAACATTTACTGGTCATTTGTTTAAAAGCAAACATCTTATTGATTGCTATTGGCAACTGCTCCTGGGCAAAGTGCCTAGTGCCTTGTATTACATCTGGGGGTATGGGGGGTATATATGCACTTTGTGCATATTATTATCCTTTGATTAAACTGACAAAAATATTAATGCAATGCTTTAGTTATCCGATATTTGTTTTGCAGAACTCTGGTGTTTTGGATATGGTCAACTGAAGATTTACTACTTTCCAAAAATGAGTGAGCACTGGAAGGGTATTTGGTAAACACAGAGGATACTTAAACAGTGACATAGATTGACAGCAGTGAGCTGTCAATCTACGTCACTGGCAAAGACTTGACTACAATAGGAACTATAGGTTCCATGCAGGATGCTGCCATTTTGCAGAGCGATTTGTCTAAGTTGGGAAACTGAGCAGCAAACTGGAAAATGAGGTTCAATGTTGATAAATGCAAGTAATAAACTAAATGTCAGTGTGTTGGGAGTTTTTCTTAAATGAAAAGGATCTAGGGGTTTTTGTAGATAAGTTGTCTAATTCTGGGCAGTGTCATTCTGTGGCTACTAAAGCAAATAAAGTACGGTCTTGCGTAAAAAAGGGCATGGTATGAAAACATAATTATGCCTCTTTATAGATCCCTGGTGAGGCGTCATCTGGAGTATGCAGTGCAGTTTTGGACTCCAGTCCTTAAGAGGGATATAAATGAGCTGGAGAGAGTGCAGAGACATGCAACTTAACTGGATAGAGGGATGGAAGACTTAAATTATGAGGGTAGAGGTAGACTGTCAAGGTTGGGATTGTTTTCTCTGGAAAAAAAAGGCGCTGGCTAGGGTACATAATTACACTTTACACGCACATTAGAGGGCATTATAGACAAATAGCAGGGGACCTTTTTACCCATAAAGAGGATCACCATATCAGAGGCCACCCCTTCAGACAAGAAGAAAATAACTTTCATTTGAAGCAACGTAGGTGGTTCTTCACAGTCAGGACAGTGAGGTTGTGGAGTGCACTGACGGGTGATGTTGTGATGGCTGATTCAGTTAATGCCTTTAAGAACGGCTTGGATGATTTTCTGTACAGACAGAATATCAAAGGCTATTGTGATACTAAGCTCTATAGTTAGTATAGGTATGGGTATATATAATTTATGTGGAAGTATGGAGGGGTGTGTGTATGGATGCTGGGTTTTCATTAGGAGGGGTTGAACTTGATGGAGTTTGTCCTTTTTCAACCCAATTTAACTAACTATGTAACAGTAGAGGTACCCCAACTGGGGTTTGCCAGGGAGAGTCATCTGTCACATAATCACATTGCTTTTATTTACTGTTATATCTATTACTGTTACAGCTTTAGTCAGAAATAAATAGGGAGCTTCAGTTACTAGCAGATATGACTGCAGGTTTGATACATCTAATCTGTCACAGTTTAACCAACAGGAAAAGGCCTAACATATCTGAGATATAAATCTTTGATTTAAAACAATTGCCTGTGACTTTATTATTTAACATAATTATGTATTTCTGAAAAAAAAGAATATAAAACTTAATACAACACCCACAATGTGATTGTAAGTAAACGTCTGCTTATTGTGAAGAAACAGGACAAACATTTAACAAAATTCCTATTGAGTTATTATTATTATTATTATTTATTTTCTTGGGGTCCAACACTGGGCAAATTTTATTAGTGCAGTAACTCATGGGAACCAATCAAAATGTTATCATAGTTCTACCTGCAGATACCTGAGTAAAGAATCATTGATTACTTGCTCAGTGTTTGGCAAATTATGCATGTTTCCAGTTTTCTACTAGATATAATGACTAATGGCAGATGCAACTTTAACTGCTGGACAAATGACATCATAGTCATGACGTCTTTAAGAAAACAATTTATAAAATATGAGACTTTTTTGAATGAACATTTGCATGAAAAGAGCTAAAATCTTTATCTGTACTGTGTATAGATTGTGGCTGAAAATTGTGAACGTCTGCTGAGACCGCAATATTCACATGGCTTTGTATTTACTCTCTTAGCTGACAAATTATTTAAGCTAAGGTTTAATTGAAATGCCTTCTGCATTAAATTTGCATTATACTATATATATTTACAGCCTTACTTTACCAAGTGCATCCCACTGATGCATAGACGTTCTAAATTTATGTCAAATGTAAATTATTAACCAATAAATAACCAATACATGAATCTAAGGAGTTTGACTGTACATCTAATGGTCTATGAATAGATGCAGAAAGATGCACTATAGTTTATGAATGATGAATGGTTTTTGCCTTCAGTACTGTGCCCCGCAAAATATTTATGCCATTTTTGGCTTAGATCATCATATATATGTTAGCTTAAATATAATAAAACAAATAATCCATATGGCAACTGTAACATTTACAACAATAAATTGCATTTCTGCTATTTATGCATTTTTTAACACCAAATGCATCTTACACACTATAACATTTACCATGGAACTAGATTTTTTTCATTAAATTGGCACATTTTAATTATAAAGCTTCTGTGCATAACAGTGAAATGGCTTTTAATGGTCAATATAAAAAGAAAAATCTATGTCTGAATGAAAAACTGTAGATGAGGAAAACACATTATGGAGTCGAACTTAGATGGGAGGGAGAAATAACACAAACTAATTATGTTGCAAATTGCAAAGCTATTTGCAAAAATTTAATCAAAATTCCCTGCTCATACTGCATTATAAGGGAACATAAAAGTAATTTGCCAGGCCTATTTTTTAAATGAGGACGAATATTAAATATCCATTGTGCAAGGATGTTTCATGTTTTCTTGATCTGCTCTACTGAGTTGTATATGGTCCACTGTTTGAAAGCCTGGACTGGAGACCTTTTCAATTGGATTTTGCTAGTAGGTCATCTGATTTGATTTTTATTTTTTTTTTAAACATTTAGTCAGAGTTTTAGCACCCATATTCAGTTAATAATTTTTAAAGAGATACTGTCATGGGAATTTTTTTTTTTTCAAAATGAATCAAATAGTGCTGTTCCAGCAGAATTCTGCACTGAAATCCATTTCTCAAAAGAGCAAACAGATTTTTTTATATTCAATTTTGAAATCTGACATGGGGCTAGACATATTTTCAATTTCCCAGCTGACCCAAGTCATGTGATTTGTGCTCTGATAAACTTCAATCACTCTTTACTGCTGTACTGCAAGTTAGAGAGTGATATTACCCCCCTCCCTTTTTCCCCCCAGCAGCCAAAGAAAAGAACAATGGGAAGGTAACCAGATAGCAGCTCCCTAAAGCTGGCCATAGACGCAAAGATCTGATCGTACGAATCGAGGATTCGTACGATATTCGGACCATGTGTGTAGAGTCCCGACATTTTTCGTCCGGCGGAGATCGGTCGTTTGGTCGATCGGACAGGTTAGAAAATTTCTGTCGGCTGCCGATAATATCTCTGCGTGTATTGCCGATGGTACGATTTTCAGTGGGAGACTGTCACTAGCTTTGGTTGGACATAGATATCGTACGATTGCTGTCAGGGGCAGAACATTGCTGATCTGTTCTTTAACTAATCTGACTGGTAAGACTTTGATCTGAATGGTTAGTGGCGGTCGGGAGATGGGAAAGTCTGATCGTACGATGATTCGTACAATCGGATCTTTGCATCTATGGCCAGCTTAACACAACAGCTGCCTGGTAGATCTAAGAACAGTACTCAATAGTAAAAACCCATGTCCCACTGAGACACATTCAGTTACATTGAGAAGGAAAAACTGCAGCCTGCCAGAAAGCATTTCTCTCCTAAAGTGCAGGCACAAGTCACATGACTGGGGGCAGCTGGGAAATTGACAAAATGTCTAGCCCCATGTCAGATTTCAAAATTGAATATAAAAAAATCTGTTTGCTCTTTTGAGAAATGGATTTCAGTGCAGAATTCTGCAGGAGTAGCACTATTAACTGATGCGTTTTGAAAAAAACATGTTTTCCGATGACTGGATCCCTTTAATATTTGACTTATATTTGGCATCATTGTCTTATATACAGCAAAGAATTTTGGCTAAAACCAGGTTTGCCCCGCCCCCCAAATGCCGATTGCTGGAGTACCGTGTTTGCTAAATATAAAACTAACATGAATAGAATTCTGGTCATTTTAGACAGAATGAAATGTTGATATTTAGATTGTTTCTTCTCAAATACTGTTTTTAAAATACATATACTAGTTATAGTTAGAGATGTCGCGAACTGTTCGCCGGCGAACTTGTTCGCGCGAACATCGGGTGTTCGCGCTCGCCGGAAGTTCGCGAACGTCGCGCGACGTTCGCCATTTTGGGTTCGCCATTGTTGGCGCTTTTTTTTGCCCTCTCACCCCAGACCAGCAGGTACATGGCAGCCAATCAGGAAGCTCTCCCTTGGACCACTCCCCTTCCCTATAAAAACCGAAGCCCTGCAGCTTTTTTTCACTCTGCCTGTGTGTGCTGAAGAGATAGTGTAGGGAGAGAGCTGCTGCCTGTTAGTGATTTCAGGGACAGTTGAAAGTTTGCTGGCTAGTAATCGTTTTGATACTGCTCTGTTATTGGAGGGACAGAAGTCTGCAGGGGTTTGAGGGACATTTAAGCTTAGGTAGCTTTGCTGGCTAGTAATCTACCTTCTACTGCAGTGCTCTGTATGTAGCTGCAGTGGGCAGCTGTCCTGCTTCTGATCTCATCTGCTGACTGCTGCAATAGCAATAGTCCTTGTAAGGACTGCTTTTATTTATTTTTTTGTTGTTTTACTACTACTACTACTACTACTACTACTACTACTACTACTACTACTACTATAAGAGCCCAGTGCTATTAGTCTAGCAGTGTTGGGGAGTGGGACTGGTGTGCTAATCTGCTGCTCCTAGTAGTTCAGCAGCACCAACTTTAATTTTTTTTTTTTAATATTCATTCTTTTTTTATTTAACTTTTTTTTTATTTTACTACCGCTGTAGTAGTGTATAAGTTGACCTTTTAGGCATTATTTGCCCTGTAGGCATTTTTTGCCCAGTGTGTTATTCAACCAACTGCTATCTAGCTGTGTGCCCGTGTTCACATTCTGTCTAAATATCCATAATATTACCGTCTCCAGAAAAAACACCGGAGTGACTTTTTTCAAGCAGCCATAATAAATTTTACGTAATCCGTATCCCTCGCTGTAGTAGTGTATAAGTTGACCTTGTAGGCATTATTTGCCCTGTAGGCATTTTTTGCCCAGTGTGTTATTCAACCAACTGCTATCTAGCTGTGTGCCCGTGTTCACATTCTGTCTAAATATCCATAATATTACCGTCTCCAGAAAAAACACCGGAGTGACTTTTTTCAAGCAGCCATAATAAATTTTACGTAATCCGTATCCATCGCTGTAGTAGTGTATAAGTTGACCTTTTAGGCATTATTTGCCCTGTAGGCATTTTTTGCCCAGTGTGTTGACCTTGTAGACATTGTTTGCCCAGTTTTTTTGGACGCAGCCACTGAAGCACAGTTGCCAGAAAAAATATGCCATATAAATGCTGAAAATATAAATTTTTTTGGTTGCAGCCACTGAAGCACAGAGGCCAGAAAAATTATGCCATATAAATGCTGAAAATAGTCATTTTTCGCCATACGTTGACCTTGTAGACATTGTTTGCCCAGTTTTTTTGGACGCAGCCACTGAAGCACAGTTGCCAGAAAAAATATGCCATATAAATGCTGAAAAAATAAATTTTTTTGGTTGCAGCCACTGAAGCACAGAGGCCAGAAAAATTATGCCATATAAATGCTGAAAATATAAATTTTTTTGGTTGCAGCCACTGAAGCACAGAGGCCAGAAAAATTATGCCATATAAATGCAGAAAATATGCATTTTTTTGGTTGCAGCCACTGAAGCACAGAGGCCAGAAAAATTATGCCATATAAATGCAGAAAATATGCATTTTTTTGGTTGCAGCCACTGAAGCACAGAGGCCAGAAAAATTATGCCATATAAATGCAGAAAATATGCATTTTTTTGGTTGCAGCCACTGAAGCACAGAGGCCAGAAAAATTATGCCATATAAATGCAGAAAATATGCATTTTTTTGGTTGCAGCCACTGAAGCACAGAGGCCAGAAAAATTATGCCATATAAATGCAGAAAATATGCATTTTTTTGGTTGCAGCCACTGAAGCACAGAGGCCAGAAAAAGTATGCCATATAAATGCAGAAAATATGCATTTTTTTGGTTGCAGCCACTGAAGCACAGAGGCCAGAAAAATTATGCCATATAAATGCAGAAAATATGCATTTTTTTGGACGCAGCCACTGAAGCACAGTTGCCAGAAAAAATATGCCATATAAATGCTGAAAATAGTCATTTTTCGCCATACGTTGACCTTGTAGACATTGTTTGCCCAGTTTTTTTGGTTGCAGCCACTGAAGCACAGAGGCCAGAAAAAATTAAACCAGTAGGGTTTGCACCCTAGTTTGTAACGGTGGCGGAGGGAGGAGGACGCTAAAGGACAGCTGTGTGTGGAGTCATGAGGCTTGAAGAGAAGGACAGCTGCATAGAAGTCAGAACAAGTCTTCCGGCGTGCAGTAACCCTCCGAGATCCACCCCTCATTCATTTTAATAAAGGTCAGGTAATCGACACTTTTGTGACCTAGGCGAGTTCTCTTCTCAGTTACAATCCCTCCTGCTGCACTGAAGGTCCTTTCTGAGAGCACACTTGAGGCTGGGCAAGACAAGAGGTTCATGGCAAATTGTGACAGCTCTGGCCACAGATCAAGCCTGCGCACCCAGTAGTCCAGGGGTTCATCGCTCCTCAGAGTGTCGATATCTGCAGTTAATGCCAGGTAGTCCGCTACCTGCCGGTCGAGGCGTTCTTTGAGGGTGGATCCAGAAGGGTTGTGGCGCTGCCTTGGACAGAAAAACATTTGCATGTCTGACGTTACAGACCGGCCAAAGGGCTTTGTCCTTGCAGGTGTGCTCGTGGCAGGATTACTGGCACCTCTGCCCCTGGAATGTTGATGAGTTCCTGAAGTGACATCACCCTTAAAAGCATTGTACAACATGTTTTGCAGGCTGGTTTGTAAATGCCGCATCTTTTCGGACTTGTGGTATGTTGGTAACATTTCTGACACTTTATGCTTGTACCGAGGGTCTAGTAGCGTTGCGACCCAGTACAGGTCCTTCTCCTTAAGCCTCTTGATACGGGGGTCCTTCAACAGGCATGCCAGCATGAAAGACCCCATTCTCACAAGGTTGGATGCAGAGCTATCCATCTCCGCTTCCTCATTATCAAGGACTGCATCATCCACGGTCTCCTCCCCCCAGCCACGTACAAGACCAGGGGTCCCCAAAAGGTCACCACTAGCCCCCTGGGAAGCCTGCTCCTGTTGGTCCTCCTCCTCCTCCTCCACAAAGCCACCTTCCTCCTCTGACTCCACTTCTGGCACCTCTCCCTGCGTTGCAGCAGGTGCCTGGGTTCGTTCTGGTGATTGCGACCATAAATCGTGCGCTTCCAGCTCCTCGTCACGCTGGTCTACAGCCTCATCTGTCACTCGTCGCACGGCACGCTCCAGGAAGAAAGCGAAGGGTATTAGGTCGCTGATGGTGCCTTCGGTGCGACTGACCATATTTGTCACCTCTTCAAAAGGTCGCATGAGCCTGCAGGCATCGCGCATAAGCACCCAGTAACGGGGGAAAAAAATCCCCAGCTCTGCAGATCCAGTCCTACCACCCAGTTCAAAAAGGTACTCGTTGACGGCCCTTTGTTGTTGCAGCAGACGTTCCAACATAAGGAGCGTTGAATTCCAGCGAGTCTGGCTGTCAGAAATCAAACGCCTGACTGGCATGTTGTAGCGCTGCTGAATGTCAGCAAGGCGTGCCATGGCTGTGTAGGAACGTCTGAAATGGGCCGACACCTTTCTGGACTGGGTGAGAACGTCCTGGAATCCTGGGTACTTGGAGACAAAACGTTGGACTATTAAATTTAACACATGTGCCATGCAGGGCACATGTGTTAAATTTCCCAGTCTCAACGCTGCCAACAGATTGCTTCCATTGTCACACACCACTTTTCCGATCTGCAGTTGGTGTGGGGTCAGCCACCGATCGGCCTGTGACTGCAGAGATGACAGGAGTACAGATCCGGTATGGTTTTTGCTTTCCAGGCACGTCATCCCCAAGACAGCGTGACAACGGCGTACCTGGCACGTCGAATAGCCTAGGGGGAGCTGGGGGTGCACAGGTGTGGAGGAGGAGAAGGAGGACCCAGCAGCAGAGTAAGAAGAAGAAGAGGAAGAAGACGAGGTAGAGAGCGATGGAGGAGTAGAGGTGGTGGCAGAACCGCGTGCAATCCGTGGCGGTGACACCAACTCCACTGTTGTTGTTGTTGTTGAGCTACCCATTCCCTGCTTCCCATTCCCAGCCATTACCAAGTTCACCCAGTGGGCAGTGTAGGTGACATACCTGCCCTGACCATGCTTGGAGGACCATGCGTCAGTAGTCATATGGACCTTTGGCCCAACACTAAGTGACAGAGATGCAGTAACTTGGCTCTGCACATGTTGGTACAGGTGTGGTATTCCCTTTTTAGAAAAAAAATTGCGGCTGGGTACCTTCCACTGCGGTGTCCCAATTGCTACAAATTTGCGGAAGGCCTCAGAGTCCACCAGCTGGTATGGTAAAAGCTGGCGGGCTAAGAGTGCAGACAAGCCAGCTGTCAGACGCCGGGCAAGGGGGTGACAGTCAGACATTGGCTTCTTACGCTCAAACATGGCCTTCACAGAAACTTGGCTGGTGGCAGATGACTGGGAATGGGAACAGGTGGTCAAGGTGGAAGGCGGAGTGGAGGGTGGTTCAGATGGGTCAAGGAGAGCAGAGGTAGAGCAGTAAGATGCTGGACCAGAAGGAGTGTGACTTTTAGTTTGCCTGTTGCCTTTGAGGTGTTGCTCCCAAAGTGCTTTGTGCTTGCCGCTCATGTGCCTTCGCATAGAAGTTGTACCTATGTGGCTGTTGGGCTTACCAAGGCTCAGTTTCTGACTGCACTCATTGCAAATTACAATGCTTTTGTCAGAGGCACACACATTAAAAAAATGCCACACTGCTGACTTTTTGGAAGTCTGCGATCTGGCGGTAACAGTAGAAGTTGGCGGCATTGGCGGCAATGGCGGGTGCGTTGGCCGGCTGAACACAGGTGCCGATACATGTTGTTGCCCTACTGATCCCTGCGGGCTGGCCTCCCTGCTTCTTCTAAGTCTTATTCTCCTACTGCCTCTCTGACTCTCCGTCTCTCCATCTGAACTACCCTCCTCTTGCTCTCTTCTACTAGGCACCCACAAAACATCAATCTCCTCATCATCATTCTCCTCAGATGCATCAATTTCTTCTGACACATCACAGAAGGAAGCAGCAGCGGGGACCTCCTCCTCCTCCTCATCACTCATCATTATGTCCATCTCTGTCGTGTTCTCTGCCAGAATTAAATCTGGTGTAACGTCCTCATCTCCTTCATCTTCTTCTGCCAATAATGGTTGCGCATTACTCAGTTCAAGAAACTCATGGGAAAATAACTCCTCTGACTCCAGTGAAGATGGGGCACCGGTGGTGGAGGAAGTGTTACGTGGGGTGGCCATAGCAGTGGAGGATGAGGAGGATGTTGTGGTAAAGTTAGAAACGGTAGAGGATGGGGTGTGCTGTGTAAGCCAGTCAACTACCTCTTCAGCATTTTGGGAGTTCAGGGTCATTGGCTTTTTAAAACTGGGCAATTTGCTAGGGCCACAGGATTGCATAGCAGCACGGCCCCTAGCACGGCCTCTGCGTGGCGGCCTGCCTTTGCCTGGCATTATTTTTAAAAAAACAACAACAACAAAAACTCAGTTGGTTTTTCTGGAAACGATAATACACACAGCTAGATGGCAGTTTGAAGAAAACAGTGTGCAAATAATGCCTACAAGATCAACGTATACACTACTACAGCGGTGGATACGGATTACGTAAAATATATGAATGCTGCTTGAAAAAAAGTAACTCAAGTGGTTTTTCTAGAGACGATAATATTATCAATATTTAGACAAAATGTGAACAAGCTCACACAGCTAGATGGCGGTTTGAAGAAAACACTGTGCAAATAATGCCTACAAGGTCAACGTATACACAGCGGTGGATACGGATTACGTAAAATATAAGAATGCTGCTTGAAAAAAAGTCACTCCGGTGTTTTTTCTGGAGACGGTAATATTATGGATATTTAGACAGAATGTGAACACGGTCACACAGCTAGATAGCAGTTGGTTGAATAACACACTGGGCAAAAAATGCCTACAGGGCAAATAATGCCTACAAGGTCAACGTATACACAGCGGTGGATACGGATTACGTAAAATATAAGAATGCTGCTTGAAAAAAAGTCACTCCGGTGTTTTTTCTGGAGACGGTAATATTATGGATATTTAGACAGAATGTGAACACGGGCACACAGCTAGATAGCAGTTGGTTGAATAACGTATGGCGAAAAATGACTATTTTCAGCATTTATATGGCATATTTTTTCTGGCAACTGTGCTTCAGTGGCTGCGTCCAAAAAAACTGGGCAAACAATGCCTACAAGGTCAACGTATGGCAGTTGTTTAAAGAGAACAGTAGATTACTAGCCAGCAAAGCTACCTAAGCTAAAATGTCCCTCAAATCCCTGCAGACTTCTGTCCCTCCAATACAGAGCAGTATCACGCAGATTACTAGCCAGCAAACTTACTATCATCTGTCCCTGAAATCACTAACAGCTCTCCCCCTACACTATCTCTTCCAAGCACACACAGGCAGATTTTTCAGATACATTTTTGCCCTTGATCCCCCTCTGGCATGCCACTGTCCAGGTCGTTGCACCCTTTAAACAACTTTAAAATCATTTTTCTGGCCAGAAATGTCTTTTGTAGATGTTAAAGTTCGCCTTCCCATTGAAGTCTATGGGGTTCGCGAACCGTTCGCGAACCGCTCGCAATTTTGCGCAAGTTCGCGAATATGTTCGCGAACTTTTTTTCCGACGTTCGCTACATCCCTAGTTATAGTGGTAGTAGCTATGAGAAGTATTAGACTAAGACATCTGTCACTAGTTATACATGTTTATAATCATTCTTCCTATTTACTGTGCATTATTTATTTCTTTTATATCACAATTCATCTTTCCCCTCAGGAACATTTTTTGTCTGTCCATCAGTAACATTTGTCTGTCTGTCAGGATTCAAGCAGTCAAATGTTATGTCTATGGGGTTACTGGTGCTACCAACTCAGCCTATCTGAAGCCTTGCTCACAATGCAAATTCCATTTGGCTAGAAAGGACTTATTAACAAACAGTTTCAGTACAGAAAATAAATTGTTTCACCCTTAAGTGTCAGTAATATTTGTTGCGTGTCACATACATGCCACTTCGCAGCCTTGAAGTCAGTGGCTGTTTTTTTCTGGAGACTTTTTTTGTGTGCAAAATACACTGGGGTCTTGACAATTCATTCTTTCTCTTAACACCTCCCTGTTCCCTCTCTGTTTCATTCTAATTTGCTAAATTCGTTTTTTATGTTGCTTTCCTTTTTCTCTTTAACTCACTGAATAATTCTCCTTTGCATCCAGTCTGACTCTATCATGCTTTCTCCTTGTCTCCAATACGTGATCATGTCCTTTATGACACCTTCAATATTCTGTTTCTCTTCTGATTTCTTATATCTGTGCTCACATTGCGTCTCTTTTAGGTATCTATTATTTTAATTGTGTCCTACTGTCCATTTCAAATCCCCACTCTGTGTCTGGCTTTACTACAAACCCTTTTACAACTTTTCCAACTATTTAGGATGTTTGGATTGGCTTCACTATGCATACAAATGTATTCAAATGCACAAGTAAATATTTTGTAAGTATTATGAACTTTTGCTGAGGTTACCTGACCTCAAAGCAAATTGAAAGCTTTCAGAAAAAAAGGGGGGGGGGAAAGAAAATTGAAAGTTTACTTACGTTTCATAAACGTGTAACCATGAAACAGTCATAGTCTCTTTCTATGTTCTTTAGAAAAACTTTTCCTAATATAAACACCCAGGAACAAGCAAAGCAAATACATCCAAAACAATTATCTTGATATTTTTTTATCTGTATTATTGAATTATATTTGTGATGTGCAAATAGTATAAATACAGTAAAACAGAAAATATTCATGTGTCTCAGTAGGACATTAGTAAAATCTGGAACATCAGATACCAGACTATTTGTAGATTAAAAGCTTCTGGTGCCAAAGAGCAGAGGTTAATACCATTACTGTAGTATAATCTGATTATAGACGGTCTAAATCACACAACCCAAGCAGAAGATTATATAGGACTGCTTTCCCAAATGGTGGAATTTTTTTTTTTTATTGTAAAATCAGTGGTTAGTTTTGTTCAGACCGCTGCAGGAAGAACAAAAAAAACAACTTTTTTTTTATTGGTTATTTCCCAAGTGTAAAATTACCCAGTGTTGATAAATGAGTTCATATAGTCTCAGCATATCCAAAAAGACGAGAAAGTAAGGTACTGTAGCGAGTGCCACTGAAACAGAGTGAAACTGCCCACATTGTTCACCTGTTCACACTCATACAAACTGCTGGAGGTGTACCGGCACTGTGTCACTGTATGTAGTACATCTTAGAGTGGACCTGCTAGGTTTCTCTGTCTCCTGTTATGTTCTGCATTCCCTGTGCTCCCTGTGTGTGGCCTACACTGCCTGTGTGCGTCCTACTCTGTGGGGGCCCCTAAAGTGTTTAATCATGTGCTGGAGGGTTGCTGTGTTATCCACAGGGGAGGATGAGGCATGTGAATTTAAGGGTATGTCTTATTATGACTTACCTTTCATATATGAGTGATGAGTGATATCCCTGCAGTGAGCAACAGAATTTTTTTTGGTGTTTTACAACCAATAATGTGGTGGTTTAAAGTGGGTGTGGTTTAAAACAGGGAGTGGTCAACACTGGCTTCCATTATCTGCTCTCCACTCTGTAGGGAAGAAAAATTTTGACCCTCGGTACCGCAGAAGTTCGACAGCACTGCTCTAGAATATGGCTTGTTAGCAAGCTATCTCTTTAAGAATTTCTGTATAGGAACACATTTGTGTTGTTGAAGCTGGTCATTTAAGGCAACAAATTCCTCACTTGCATCATATTTTATTTTGGATAGAATTCTTGGTAGTTTCCAGTGATACAAACCACAAATGAGTTACAGACAAAAGAATGAAGTTGTTGCAGCAAGGGTTTTCTATGCTCTAGAGCCCTGAGCTTCGAAGCATTCCATTGTCACTATGTTATGTAAATGCATGCTGTTTCTTTCATCTGCTTTATCTCTTAAGTCAAAACTCTTGCAACTTTTTACAAGAAAGAAAAGAAAGAAAGAAAGAAAGAAAGAAAGAAAGAAAGAAAGAAAGAAAGAAAGAAAGAAAGAAAGAAAGAAAGAAAGAAAGAAAGAAAGAAAGAAAGAAAGAAAGAAAGAAAGAAAGAAAGAAATATGTGGATATACATCTCAAGGGTATTTACGTTGCAGACCTCCAGATGTTGTAGAACTTTAGCTCCCAAACTTTCTCGGGAGCTTTGGTAATACACAGTAGGACATTTAACTGAGAATTCATAACTTTACAGTGCAAAGGAATTTTCCACTCATCCAGTAAAACAATCACATGTTCTACATTTAAAAAGTTCTGAAAGGAAATTATAATATTTAAGAAACGTAACTACTTTTAATTTCAAAATACATTTTTATATCTGAGAAGCACTCAATGTAAAGCATTTATTCTACAAATAGTAATTATAGATATATACTGTAAGTCTACTTTATTTTTTATAGGAGAATAATATTTCTACTTTTCATAAGGATAAAATATCTAAAATGAAAATTGATCAGGGCTCTAACAGCAATCTATGGGGCCAATATAGTACATGGTTCTAGTAAACCCATAGCAAATAATCAGCACACAAACAAACGAAAAACCATACAGGCAGGTTATTTAGCTCCGGATAATATTGGTCATAGTGCAGAGTCGGACTGGGCCGGCAGGATACTGGTAAAAAACCTGATTGGCCCCTGGCTCTTGTGGGCCCAGCCGGCCCAGAGCCGCGCCAAGATTTGCAGGATTGATCACACCATGACCTCCGTTGTGTGGGAGGTCACGGCAAAACATAGTGAAGCGGGGAGGGGGTGGACAGGGGCCCTGGACAGCTGCCTGGTGGGCATCCGGCCCCCCCAGCCCAACCCTGTCGTAGTGTGATAGGGGCCTTAAGAATGCCATTTATGACCCAAACAACTGGCCAATGGACTGGACAAATTGATGCTGTATAAGGGGTCAAACATGGTATGATCTAGGGATGTAGCGAACTGTTCGCCGGCGAACTAGTTCGCGCGAACTTCGACTGTTCGCGTCCGCCGCAAGTTCGCGAACGTCGCGCGACGTTCGCCAATAGGCGTTCGCGTCAAAATCGTTCGACCATTCGATCGCTAAAATTGAATGATTTTCGTTCGAATCGAACGATCGAAGCCATTGGATTGAATGAAATCATTCGATCCAATGGCTTTGATCGTTCGATTCGAACGGAAATCGTTCGATCGAACGATTAAAATCCTTCGATCGTTCGAATCGAACGATTTTCGGATGTTCGAAGTTCGCGAACTGTTCGCGAACTGTTCGCATTTTTTGCCGGTGTTCGCGAACGGCGTTCGCGAACACATTGTCGGCGGTTCGCTACATCCCTAGTATGATCTGCCTTTTTATTGTTTGGACAGCAGAAAGTAAAGGAAAGCTGCAGCTCCTCTTCACTTTCTTATCTGGTGTGCATTGTTGGATAAAATTCTCCAAACAGGCACAAATAATTAACTTACTGACATCTATAGTACATGGTATTGTGTGGGATCATGAGGCCACAATATATTCACCTAACAACATTTCACGTAACAAGATTTTATTAGCACATGTATTTCCATGTATAATTTGTAAACAGTATCAGGGGAGAGACTGATGTGAATGGTATATAATATCTGAAACATTCTGTAAAAAATGTTGCCAAGTATAAATAAAAAATAATATGTCTGCTGAGTTTGTATTATTTAAAGCTTGATAACAGGCTAAATGGAGTATGTCAAGAACCATTTAGATAACTGAGGTTGGGCCATAATTCTTACCCATTTTTTTTATAAGGGGCATAGGTCTTCTAGTGATCAGTTATATATTTCAGGTATTGTGCTGGTTTTGATGTTGTTCAGATGTGCCTTTACGCATAGGAACAATTTCATGTTTACAGAGTCCATGACTTTTATGGTGGCCATACATTGGTCCTTTAGACTAATTCAGCAGCTTATCTGCAAGTGTATGGGGGCTTCCGAGCCCATTGCTCCTTGTTGTAATCCGATCTTCGGAATATAGCCCTGCGTTGGTGGGCATATCGGGGAAAGATCTTATAGTGTATGGCCAGCTTTAGATTCCAACCTTGTCTGCAGCTGTTTGGGGCTCACCGCAAAGCAAAGCAGCAATTTCAAATGGGATGGCTTTTATCCTTTAACCCTTGGCTAAACATTCATAAAATTACAGTGTAATCATCTGTGATTCAACACTTTGCTGCAGTTTTCTTTATGCCAGTCGGTTTATCTTGATAATATTTTTTAATGTCTTCTAAATTTAAAAAAGGAAAATAAAAATAGCAATAACAACAATAATATTCAGCCATTCTGCATCATATACAGTAGGATTCCCCCAAAAAGAATTCATGAAGTCCTGTAATAAGTTATACAATGCTATTAATCATTACAGTACTCTGACGGGTACAGGCATATAAACATTACAAATATTTTTATATAGCTAAGTTATGCTTTATGACCCTAAGGAACTCTTGTTTATCTGCAAGGATATCCCGTTTCATTACCACTTTATTCAAAAACTTGGATTAGTTCTGCAACTGAAGTTATACAAAGGTCTCTTGGCATACATTGTTCTCTTGTTGCTTTTGTTACTATATTTGTCTCAGAGTTGAATGATCTTAAAAAACAGCAAATTTGGTTTCTGTGAAATCAGATTCTTTAAAGTTTCATCCTGTTGAGGTAGCATTAGCTCAGTCAGTAATGTTTTTTGGATTGAAAATTATATTTTATTATGTTGGCTTTGAAGAAGTCAACATACTGATCTACTAGTTCAGCTCCTTCTTCTTCTTCTTCTTCTTCTTCTTCTTCTTATTAGCGCCCCCCCATTTTCTAAACGCTACTCCTCCTACAGTTTTAGGGGTACAGGTACCAAACTTTCCACACCTATTCGCCTTATAGCAAAGCACGTTGCTTGTGCTTTAGTAAGTGATCCCACCCACTGCGCCCGTGCGGCGGACCACCGAAGACGTCTTTTTTCGTATTGACTTGACAGGGAAAATTTTCAAATCGCTGCCACTCGTACAGTTTTGAAGCTACACTCCCCAAACTCAGACCACATATTGTTGGTGCCACCCCAAATAAAAATATGTATTTTGGGGGGCACCCCAAAGTGGGCGGAGCTACCAACAGCCAATGAAATTTTAGCAATATTCTAAACGCTACTCCTCCCAGAGTTTTAGGAGTACAATTATGAAACTTTGCACACTTGTTCGGCTCATACCCGAATAGGTAGCTTGTGCTCTGTTAAGCACTCTCACCCTCCATGGCCCTGTGGCGGCCCCCCAAAGACCCCATTTTTTCCCATAGACTTTCATTGGAAAATTTGAAACTTTTGCCACTCGTACAGCATTAAAGTTACACTCACCAAACTTGGGTCACTTAGTCATGGGGTCAACCTGAAAAGTTCTGTCACATTTTGGAGACTCCAAAAAGTGGGCAGAGCAACAAACAGCCAATCAGATTTTCCCTATTGACTTCAATGAGAAAATGTCAGAGACCCAAAACTTGGCACCATGGGTTACTGGGGTTAAAATTTTGAAAAGTGGGCAGAGTCTACCACAGCCAATCAAATATTAGCCATTTGTTTAAATGGGAAAAGATAAAACTGTCGCCGCTCTTAGATTGTTAATGGGAGGGTCCTCAAACTTGGCACAGTTGGTCACTGGAGGACCGGGATCGAAATCTGGAAATCAGGTTTTTTGATTGATTTTAATGGTACAATTTGATCTGCTTCAATTTTCACAGTTTTAAACCAGATTCTACCAACTTTGTGTACTCTCTATGCACCAGGGGCGACTGGCACCAACACCTCTTGCGTTTCAAAGCCAACATCTTGTGGTTTCTTCAGAAATGACACCATCTAGTTCTTTTTGTTCTTGGATAGGTATTCTAATCTTGAAAGGCTGAATATCAGAAGCAAGTGAAACTTGCACATAAGTTACATTTAATACAGCAATCTTGTCTTATCCATAACATAAGTTCAAAGGCATAGGCCAACCAAAGATGGTAACTGAACATTTGGAAGCAGCAGTTGTAGCTACTATGTATTTACTTACTTCTCAGGCAAGTTTAAAATTTTAATCTGTTGATGCACCATAGCCAGAGTATAGTGCATCAGCAGATTAAATCTTCAAACTTGCCTGATCAACAAACCAACCCACAGCGATAGTACATTGATATTGGTCTGGAATATTGTTCCACCATGCACATTATGAGAATCATAAGAAAGAAGTAGTTGCGTGTATGGTCAGAATTAAGATCTGAATCTGGCCAACATTTAGGATGCACTTGTTCTGACATGTAGGATGCACACTTTTAGATTTTCTTACATCATATTAACTGTAATTGATAATTATATATCTCTTCTTTACTATTAAATTAAACATAGTTTAAGTAATGGTAAGTTAATGCTCATTTTATAAATGATGTGAAACTAATGTGCATGTTTGTACAGTATGTTATTATAATAGTACTTAATATTTCAGGATATAGTGGGGTGGGTTTAATAATTGTAAACATGTGGCCAAAACTGACTGTAATATGGATATTAGATCTGTAAGTATCTCTGGGGTAGGGGCTGATGAGAATGGTCAACTCTATATAAAGCACTGGAGACTCTGCTGGCTAATGCACTGACCTTTCTTATAGTCAGTGTGTTTACCATATTCTATAATCTGGCACCAGAGCCTGTTTGACTTTTTTTAAGCAAAGCTTTTATTCATTAGGGCTGTGACTTTCTGATAATCTTATCTACTTCCTACTAAAATCCTTGTTGTAACCTTTTAGTACTGCTGTTCTCTTCATCACACATGACAAACTGGTTGACATTAAATCAAAACTTAGGCAGACTATGCTAGGCTCATTTTTATTGTCAGTTGATTAACCCATCTGAATGTTTTTCAAGCAGGGATCCCCAACCTTTTTTAGCCGTGAGCCACATTCAATTATAAAAAGAGTTGGAAAGCAACACCAGTATCCAAAAATTCCTGGGGTGCTTAATATGGGTTGTGATTGGCTACTGGTAAACCCTATGTGGACTGTCATCATACAGAAGGTTCTATTTAGCACTACACATAGTTTTTATGCAAATACAACTTGCCTTCATGCCAGGAATTCAAAAAATAAGCACCTGCTTTGAGGCCACTGGGAGCAACATCCAAGGGGTTGGTGAGCAATATGTTGCCCTCGAGACACTGGTTGGTGATCACTGTTTTAAACAGTGGGATGAAGAATAATTTTTCTCTTACATCACAGCAGTGGAACTAGTGATCAGAAATTGGTATAGAATAGAAACTGTAATTATTTTTATACCAGATTAAGGCCTGAAAATAGTTTTTAAGAAACATTTAACCTAATATTTATGGAAAAGAATGATAATACATACAAGGTATGAGCACTGAAAGAAAAGAGGCAATAAAACTACTGGCAAGCACCCAAAACATTGGACCGAAAAGTCGCAACAAACCATGGGACAATGAAAATAATCTTAAAATTAAAGGATAGGGTGGGAACAAACCAATCCAATAGTATTCCATATTTGTAAATGATAAGGTCTAGGCAAAGAAATATCATGTTTCACTTGGTGTAGTTATGGACAAAAGTACATTGTTCCAAGATTAAAAATGTGCAAGGAGTGATTATATCTCCTTTGTCATTAAGTACTCGAGATGAAATACGAAATTTCTTTGTCCAAACCTGTTATTTTACATTTACAAGTTCTGTGTTCAATGTCATGTTCTCACCCTGCCTACCTTTGTTCATTTTATTTATTATTCTACTACTTTATTATGTACAGTTAGGCCCACAAATCTTTTGACAGAGACAACTTTTTTCTAATTTTGGTTCAATACATTACCACAATGAATTTTAAATGAAACAACTCAGATGCAGTTGAACTGCAGACTTTCAGCTTTAATTCAGTGGGTTGAACAAAAAGATTGGTGAAAAATGTGAGGAACAAAAGCCTTTTTTTAACACAATCACTTCATTTCAGGAGCTCAAAAGAAATTGGACAAATTAAAAAACTGAAAATAAAATGTTCATTTCTAACACCTGGTTGAAAACCCTTTGCTGGCAATGACAGCCCGAAGTCTTGAACTCATGGACATCACCAGATTCTGGATTTCCTCCTTTTTAATGCTCTGCCAGGCCTTTACTGCAGCGGCTTTCAGTTGCTGTTTGTGGGCCTTTCTGTCCGAAGTTTAGTCTTCAAAAAGTGAAATGCCTGCTCAATTGGGTTCAGATCAGGTGACTGACTTGGACATTAAATATATTTCACTTCTTTGCTTTAATAAATTCCTGGGTTGCTTTGGCTGTATGTTTTGGGTCATTGTCCACCTGCATTATGA
The DNA here is from genome assembly GCA_038501925.1 of Xenopus petersii. NCBI lineage: Eukaryota > Metazoa > Chordata > Amphibia > Anura > Pipidae > Xenopus > Xenopus petersii. The sequence continues at coordinate 83,314,475 of CM076681.1, forward strand.
AATGCCTCCCAATAAATTTGACTGGATTTGAGCTAAATGTTAACTATAAGCCTAAATGTATTTCCCTGTGATGGGTCAAATATAGATGTAACACATGTAACTAATGTTTGCAGGATACTGTCATTAAATGTAAAGTTACATCCATCTTTTTTTTATTTTATTAGTAGCTAATAGGAAACAATTCAAGTGGAAAGGCCATATTAGTGAATGAGCCAAACTGAGCAGAACACATTTTGGTGAGTTGTTACAAATATTCTAGTTGCGTTTTGTACACTCAGTAGAGGATGGCTTAATGTTTCAGGTTTATTTCATTATGAATTGCAGTACATTTAGGATAGGAACAGTCTCATTAAGTGACACAGCCAGGGCACCCCTAGGCCCGCTGCCGTTCTTCACCCTAGGCCCGGGCCTTGGTGGCCTTTCCACAAATTTGGCCTGGACACAGCATTATCCACTGATGCCCACTAATAAAAGTTTGAAAGTTTTCACTTAACTAATAACCCTTAACAACCAATCAACAGCATTGGTCATTCAATTGAATGAAATCATCTTGCTGGTATATATATGCATCTGTATTGAGCATGCTTTTAACCTCACCAAGTGAAGTCATCCAGAAAATTTTGTATACACTATATAAAGTGGTAATAACACAAAACAGCTTTGTTTACCATTGGGAGAAACCTCTCAGAATCCAAAAAAACTCACTCTGCACATTGTTTCCGTAGGGTATTTAACTACGACTGATTATGATTTTAATTACAGCAATTTTTTTAAAAGGTAACCAAACTGTATCATATACATATAATTAGGTCAGAGAAGTTCAGTAATTGACCTTAAGTAAAGGTCATGCCTTGTTAGGGAACGATGCATAGAACTGACTAGATGTATAGAAAATCCAGCTCAGAAATTGCTGGGTGGTGGAGGAGTTTCTGCATATTGATCCCCTTCTAAGTCCCCTACATTCTCCAAGACAAAATATTAGCCCTTCTGTGGAACATTATTAATAAATAATGTGTACAAGCTAGTGCAAAGCCAAGAAGTATTTGCTCCAACAGGAAGTTTTTATGTACTTTCTCCCCCCCAGGAGCTGTACCCTAGACATCTGCCTATATGTAATTTTTGCTTTGGTAGAAACTTTGATTGAATTTGTCATGTGGTTGCAGTTACTGTTCATCATGTTGCCTGCCAGATAGGAAAGCTGAGTGGATGGATGTGTCACGAGCACAATGTATGCACATATAGAAAATGCAGTGAAAATTGTTGTCATAGGTAGACATGGTAAAAACTGGCGTGGTTAGCAGCAGGGAAAATATGTGGTGGACACTTGCATTTTTAGGTAAACATGTGGTAAAACACAAATGTAGGACATGAGATTAGAATAACATAGGTGGGTTGTTGGTGGATATGAAGTTTCTACAGTCTGTTCAGTTAAGTGCAAGTATAGTGTATGTCAGAACAGCAACAGTTTAGCAGAATCACTTTGACAATTGGTCTTTTTGTCGGATTGATTTCTGTCTCCTGTGGGTTGTATAATACGAGGTTTAGATTTCTTATATGACATAAAGGGGGTTATTTATTAAAATCCGAATCCGAAAAACTTGAAGGATTCAAATTTTTTTTTACTATAAAATCCAAATTTTTGGTGGAGAAAAAAAACTCAACTCAAATTTTTAGAGATTTATTATACCCCGAGGATGGAAAAAGTCAGAATCCAAAAATCTGGTATCTCAGACATGCCTCGGTTGTATATAAGTCAATGGGAGAGATCCCTATCCATTTTGAACGTTTCTGTGATCTGCTCAAAAATGAATCCGAAAATCCGACTATTTCTGATAAAAATCTGAAAAATTTTGGGCTTTTTCGGGAAAAAGCACAAAATGGTTGAGTGATTTAGGAAAAAACTCATGAAAAGATCGCATGATTCGGCTTTTCGATCGATTTTATCAAGTTTGTTCCTGATCCGATGAAATTGTGCTTTTTTAAATATTAAATAAGGTCCAATTATGGATTCTAATTTGGTGAGACATTTTTTATTTAAAAAATCTGGATTTTGATAAATAAGGCCCAAACTGTTGTTCTTGCTTAATAACCAATTTATATCATATACCCTGGGGGAAAAGTTTTATCTCATTAGCTCTTCATTCAAAACTTTCAGTATTAGGCCTAACATGTCTCCGTCTCAGATATCAGCTGAACGGAAGTCAGTTTTTAAATCCTGTGTAATGTAACTCCTGAAGTGTTTCTAAAATGTTGCATACGTCACTGACCACTTTCTTATAAAAACATTTCCTCCCCAAGAGTCATTTTAAAAGGATCTGCAACAATTTCCCCTGACTTTACAGGACTAAATTAACAGTAAATGAAGAGTGTGGTTTTGGAGAATGTCTTCAGAAGAGAGTGATTGAGCACTGAGGCCCTGTGTTTATGACTAAAAATGCACAGGTATGGGATCAATCTTAATTTAAATGTGTGAGTTAACACATATTAAGACCAGCATATAACTAATGTCTATTTATACGTTTGACTCCAAAAAAGAAAGAGACATAGAAAAATGATCATAGAACAAGCAAAGATTAAATAAAGAAAGACAAGAAGGATAATGAACTAAACATAGAACTCAAAGCTAACATCAGTCCCTGAAATGTATTTCAAATAATGAATATATTACACGAAAGACTGTTACAATGGAAATGTACTGTATACAGAAATAAGGATAGCTTTTCTATAACTGCCTGAAGTGGGCAAGCTATTCCTATTTAGGGAAAAGGGAGGTATTGTTATGTGTGTTCTTTGTGTTTATGTTCTTTTAGTAACAGCGTGTGATTGAGTTTGTTTTATCTAAGTAATCACCAAATACAAGCCTGTGGGGTCTACCAGTAGCTTAGGCACTACTTCTGGATGTCTGGTCTCAGACCTCTAAAAGACCCCAAAACAAACATTTATAAGATTTTCACAGAAATTTGACAGAAAGTAACTGCCTCACCAAACCTCTGTACTTGAGTTGCATAAGAAAGTACCTAAAATATGATATATATAGTAGTGTGTATTTCCAGAATAAAATCAACAAAATTTAATCTTCAAGGGGCGGAGTTACCCAGCGCACAAGATGGATGCTTGAAACAGTAGCTCCGTATAATCGAGCCACCTAAACGCTAAATAACAGTAAGGACTCTGCACTATTCTGCATTGCTAAATCGCAGCTGTTAGCCCGGATCATGGTGCCCAAGCATAACCCCATGAAAGCTCCGCAACAAGTCACTGCGTACTTCTGCTCACAATCACAGCCTGCGCAGACACAGCCAGACGCCATTCTTGACAACCAACTAGAGGAAGGTGACGGCGTGCTGACTCGAGCTGAGGAAGGCAATTCAGCGGACGAGATTAAGTCTATGCTGATCGACCGAGCCGTAACGGAAGATATACCGTTACCCTCATCTAAGGCGGATGTCCTTCCCTAATCTTTTTTTTAAGCAATGGCTTAAAACGGAGCATTCACTTTATCCCTTTTTTTTCTTTCCCTTTTTCTTATCTTCTCCCCCCCCCCCGCTAGTCTACAAGCTGATCGCCTGCAGACGAGATTTAGGCACAGCCAAGATATCACCTTTTTCTGTGCCACAGGATGGTAACTATGTCAACCTTTTTTCTGTCCGACATTGGTAACCATCTTGAGTATCTACAATGTTGTTACTATTATTACTTTTCCTCCTACCTTGTTTCACTACAGTTCAGCAATGTTTGCTTTAATATTCTATTTCAGATAAATGGTCACCAGGTCACTGTCCAAATGCTCATTCTCAATGTCAAATGTATAAATATGTATGGTTATGGGGTACAGCAAATAGCTGATCGCTACGATGGTTAAGTTTTACTCACTTAATACCAGGGGCTTCAACACCCCACAGAAATGAAATTTAACCCTGAATGAAGCTTACAAAGCTAAAGCAGATGTGATATTTTATCAGGAAACTCACTTTAAAAGGTCCAATCATCCTAATTTTTACAATAAGAAATACCCGCACAATATTCATGCATATTCCACTTCAAAAACGAAAGGAGTCTCTATTCTATTGAGTTTCAGACTGGCCTTCCAAAAGCTTCAGCTGTTTGCAGACCCCCTGGGTAGATATATTATGCTTATTTGTTCTATAAACAATCAGATTTACACTCTTATTAACCTGTATGCTCCCAATGACAACCAGTTACAGTTTCTTTCAAAAACACTCACAAGCCTGTTAGAACAAAAGGCAGGGAGATGTATTGTGGCGGGGGACATTAAAGTCGTATTAGACCCCATCCAAGATACCTTTAAACCGTATACACGAGTTACACCATCCCAACTCAGGATAGCAACTAAAGTACGAGAATTGTTTCACGGCTTGGCACTTGTTGATGTATGCAGGGCTAAGCACCCATTAGATAAGGAGTACACATACTATTCCCCCAGACATGCCATGTCATCAATTAGGATTGATATAATACTTACAGATCGACAAACTTCGACCCTGATCTCCAAAGCTTGGATAGGCATCCAGTCCTGGTCAGATCACACACCAATTGGTATACATCTTGATACAGGCAAAACCGCCACTTAACACCCTGGAGATTTAATGATGCTATACTACAAAATCCAGATACACAACAACAGGTGCAATTGAAGATTAAGGAGTATTTACAATTCAATCAGACAGCGGAGATAAATCCCCAATCATTATGGTTAGCGCATAAAGCCACCCTTAGAGGAGACTTAATTGCGATATCAGCTAGGTTACGTAAACAAATGGATATTAAGAGAATTGATTTAGAACAAAAAATACAGTCAGCAACTATTGCGTATCACTCCAACCCTACCAATGCACTCTACTCCGAAATCCAAAACCATTAAAGGGAACTCAGTAGTCTACTAATGTATAAAACAGAATATAGATTGAAATTACTCAAGCAATTTTATTATACCAATAGTAACAAGGCGACTAGACTCCTAGCTACCCAACTTAAAGCCAAACAAGCTCAGTCCAGAATAGGCCATTTAATGAACCATAATGTTAAAATCACTGACCCCAAAAACATAGCTGACGACTTTGCACAGTACTATACCTCCCTCTATAACTTATACACAAATTCAGCAGAAGTAAAACCATCACACGATCACATAGAAGGCTACTTAAACTCTTGTAATTTACCGCAACCCACGCTAGAACAAAAAGAGGAGCTGAATGCCCCAATTTCCATCTCAGAAGTTTTCCAAGCAATTAAGATCCTAAAAATGGGAAAGGCACCAGGGCCGGATGGCTTCACGAATGCTTATTATAGGTCATACAAAGATCTACTTGCCCCTCATTTAGTGACGCTTTCAGGAACATAATTGACACGGGACAAATTAACCCTGAATTCTTGCAGGCACACATTTCAACAATACCTAAACCTGGCAAATCACCAGATCTCTGCCAGAATTATAGGCCTATTTCACTGCTCAACTCCGACTTAAAACTCTATTCCAAGATACTAGCATTGCGACTTAACAACATATTACCCTCCCTCATTAGCACAGATCAGGTAGGTTTTATACAGGGACGCCAAGCAGCGGACAATACTAGGAAACTTCAAAATCTATTGTACTTTATTAAGGAAAATAAAATACCAACAGTCTTGCTGTCTTTGGATGCGGAGAAGGCGTTTGACAGGATTCATTGGGGTTATATGGAAACTGCATTGCGCAAGTTCAACTTAGGACCTACATTCCTTAAAGCAATTTCAATGTTATACACCTCCCCTACTGCTAAAGTTTGCGCATCTGGGATCCTGTCTTTTTTTTTTTTGCAACAACCCTCGAGCAATGGTGGTTTGGGATTACCCAACCTGCTGCAATACTACAGGGCCTCTCTTTTAGAGACTGCAGTAAGAATGCATAGTCCCCCTGGTTGTAAACAATGGCTAGACATTGAGAATGGTACCCTTTATAATTTAACCGTTTCCCAATTGTTATGGTTGCCAGTTAAGCACAGAAATCGGAATTTAAGTTTATTGCCCACCACCAAATTTATCATTCTTCAGTGGGATTCCCTACACACTAACAGGAATATGGGGAAATTACCTTCACCGAACATGTCATAGTTGAATGTGAAATTTTTGGTGCAGGATCTAGATTTGCAAGCCTTGGTGCAAAAAGGCATATTGATGGTTTCTGATTTGTACTTGATAAATACCTATTGACAATTTGCAGCACTACAGAACAAATACCAACTGTGTCAGAAGGACTATTACAAATATCTCAGACTTACGCATTTTCTGAGCATGGCCTCACCAGCATATAAAACCTTACGTCAGAGGACCAGGATTGAATATCTGTGTAAAATTGGGGGTCAGGCTAAGGGAGTTCTCTCAGACTGCTACAAGTTCCTACTTACTCTACCACCAGACCATAAACATCTACACATCATTAAATGGGAACAAGAACTCAATGTAGAACTATCCCCTGAACGATGGCAAGAAATTCAGCTAACCCTCATTGGTGCTACTAGGTGCACGAACCATATTGAAGCTTATAAAAAACGCTTTACAGATGGTACCTTACGCCAGTAAAATTAAACAAAATATCGGAGACGTTTCCTCTTTGTGCTGGAGGGGTTGTGGGCATCATGGGACATTAATGCACTTGTGGTGGTCCTGTCCTTTGGTAGTTGATCTATGGAACAACGTTTTCACCCTGATAAATGCTGATCTACAATTTGGGGTCCCACACACACCGGATGCTGCCTTGTTGTTGAACCTGCCAGATACAATCACGAAATTCCAGAAGAAATTTTTGTTTCATATTTTCAATGCGACAACACTTTTGATTGCTAAGAGTTGATGGCAGCCAGAAACGAACACAATTACTCGAAATTCGACAAAATATGGTCTGTCTGGCAGTCTTTTCGACACCCGGCCCCACTGTCTACCACATGACCCTGGAGGGTTGAGTAAATTTGAGTTGAATTAAACCATAATATGTAATAGGCGGACATACCTGGTGACCTAGTTGCTCTAATTGACCTAGTTGACCTAGTTAATCACATTGGTCTGCTTGACCTACCTTGACGAATTCTTTTAGTTGTCACTCTACTTTCAGACACTAGTTGTACATTGTGTGATGTGACAATAAGATTGTAATGTACTATATGTGCCTTTATTTTGTATGGAGATACACCATGAAATAAATAAAGAGAAGTTTAAAAAAAAAATGTAATCTTCATGAATAATATTACTGGTCACTTATGTTACACAGTTGCATTATAGGTATTTTTAATTCATTTTGTTTATTTTTCTAATTTACTGTAAACTGTATGCATATGATGTATATACAGTTTTTCACCCCTTAGTGCTCTTGAACTTGCCTCCAAGGCCATTGTAAATTGACCCTACTGTGTGCAGGATATAAAATGGCACAATGGTTGTAATAACCATTGTTCAACTACTTTGTTTTATCAAAGTTTGCCTCAAATTTTAGAGGGAGGTACCAAAACCTTAATTGTCTTCACTTTCCTAAAACATACCATGGGTTTTTCACCTATTAATGGGACAATAAAAAGGATGGCTAAATGTTTCAGATTTGTTACAAAAAAGATAACCTTTAATTAACATACTGTAAGTTCCATCTCTCTTTGGGCGTTTTCTTATCAACTTACTCTCCACTTTCCCTGCTTCAAATTTAAATAGTGCCTCTAGCCACTGGCTTCAGGAATAGCCCTCCACTACTCAGATTCCACCAGGAATGTTCTGGGCAGGCAAGGAAACTGTAGTGTATACAGAAGGAACGGGGAACAGAAAGTGAAGTAGCGGAACAGGCTGTGACAGTACCAACCAGCCAGTGCAGTAAAGAATCAAGAACCAGAAGCGTAGTCAGGATAAACAGTCTGGGGTCAAAACCAATCTGTAACACAGTATAAAGTCATGATCCAGCAGAGTGGTCAAACAGGCAGGTTCAGGCTGCAATACAGCAAGGTCAAAAACAGGCAAAGGTCGGAAAAGGCCTAATCAGACAAAAATTACACCCAGAAACTATCAGGAAATATACCTACGTAGGGCAATGAGGTGTTATAGGCAGAGGTGTTATAGGCAGCCTAATGGCTTAGACCTCTGGCCAGATTGGTAACAGGTGAAACAAGTCATGCTTACTTGAAGTTACAAGGCATAGCCATAGGAGTGAACAAGGGCCTTAGTTGTCTGCAGCAGTAATGCAGACAACACAGGAACACCAGGTCCCCGGTTCAACTCCAGGCAAGTTATTACACCCTACTTGGAAAGCTATAGGGTAGAATGTTCCCTAATGAAAATCTAAAGATGATGTTTTGTTACACAAAATGTGCAATCTCTCAAATAAATGTGTGAACTAATTTTAATGTCTATAGTCATAGATTGGAACTCATGCAGTTCTTATTTGCGGAAAACACTATAAATCTGAAAATGCCTATGTAGCAGCTGCGAATCCCTTCAAAAATTTACAGAATTCATTAAAAATCCCAATTTATGCAAACGATTTACTTTTGACCATAAGACCTGGCTAGAGTGCAGGTGTGATCTGCTTGCTCATTACATATCAGAATGGAAAGCTAAGCTGCTCTGAAGGCCATGTCCAGGGTTAATAGAAAAATATTATATTATCCATTAGTCAGCAAACAAAGCATTATATCTAATCAAGGATATATTATACATGTAACCTTGGAGATCATGTTGGTGACGCACAATGTTGTCTTTTCCACCCTCCCCTGTAAGATTCACTCTTCAGTTACATCAGAATATCTCCATGCCAAATCAGAAACTTGTTTTTCGAAAACATTCCCTCTACTACTTGCAGATTATTGGCCTAAAACACCAGGGTCTCCTTTGTTATTTAATTATGGAATGATATACAGTGAAACCTCGATTCTAAAGGAGAAATAATGCCTAAAAATTAATGTGGCTAAAAATAGCATATTTTAAATAATGAACTTATTGAACCAGCCTAAAGTTTCAGCTTGACAATAGCAGCAATGATCCAGGACTTCAAACTTGTCACAGGGGGTCACCATCTTGGAAAGTGCCTGTGACACTCATTTGCTCAGTGGGCTCTGAGCAGCTGTTGAGAAGCTAAGCTTAGAGGTCGTCATAAGTTATCCATCTGAAAATGAGGTTGGTCTGTAATATAAGCTGAAAATGAGGTTGGTCTGTAATACCGGGCTGATTAAATTCTGCTGATAGTTGCACTGGTTTCTGTGTTGCCATGTAGTAATAATCTGTATTAATCATCCTTATATTGTCAGGCCCGTATTTGTGGCGAGGCCTGAAAATTTCCTGCCTGGAAATTATAGGGGCGGCATGCCGCCCAGCCGCATATTAAACTACATTGGGAACTCTGAGTTCCCATGCACTAAGTTGCATGTGCATGCTTGTGGTGGTGCGCACGTTTGCGGCGGGGGGCAGATGTACGCGCGGTTGGCGGGCGCTAGGACCCAGAGGCCTTGGGGCGGCAAGCAGGGAAATCCGCCTGTATATTGTGACATTTCTATTCTATGTGTACTGTATATTGAGTGGGACCCTAAGCTCAGTAAGTGACAGCAGCACAGAGCATGTGCAGTGAATCAGCAGAAAAGAAGATGGGGAGCTATTGGGGCATATTTGGAGACACAGATCTTTACTGCTAAAGGGCTGTGGTTGCCTTGGGCTGGTACAAAACATCATGTACAACATTTCTAGCTACTCTGTAGTTAGGCTTTACTTCTCTTTTAAGTGTAAAAATCTAAATTTTGTCTTGATTTGCCCAAAACTGCCTTTTTCCCTCTATGAATGTTATTATTTGTTAAATAAAGAGGTTTAAAATACTAAATGTTTATTTTGCCATGGTTTTGCCTGTAAATGGTCAATTCCAATTAGTCTGCCCCATAAACAGTCCTGCACTGATCACTTATTGCTTTAGGTTGTGTATGTGACTGACAGAGAGGCCTTGCACTTGCCCCCCATAATGTAACATTAACACTGTAATACTTAACCATTGTTATTAACATAGTAAATATTGTACAGTATCTCAAAGTAAAACTGACTCCTTTGCTTATAACCTTTTAGTACTTGACGAAAAAGTTACTTTACCACATTTCCCTGATTTTACATTTTCCCGGATTAGACATAATTTTTTTCGTGGTCCCCTGAAAAACATAAAATGGGGGTTCTACTCTATTGGCAAAATACATAAATAATTATTGTTTTAACGGCAGAAAATGTGACAGTGACCAGTAGGGTTGAAAAAGTAAAATCATATTCATCTCAGATAATATATGATAATGTTATTATTAGCCATTGTATACTAAGGGGTGTATTTACATAGGTAATGCAAAAAGCAGCTGTTAAATTTAATTTGTACCCCCACATTTAAGTAAATTTTAAAAAGTTATAGAAAGCTTGTGTAGAAAGCTTTGCATAAATGTTGCATAAATTACAGAATAACTGTGATATATGTATTTTTATATACAGGTACACCACAGCTTTTACATATCGAAGTTATGCACAAGTCAAACTCAGTAGTCTTTTACCCACTGCAACATTCAAAATATGCAAATAATACTATGCCAATTTTTTTTTTTTTTTGGTTTAAAATTAAATCTGCATGTTTATAAATATGCTCATTAATTGTTTTAGTACAAAATAATACAGTATAGTAACATCTTGATTCCAGTGACTCCAAGAGAATGCCTCACTATCATCAATGATGCTAACATTACAAGATTCCTTTCAGCGTGATATATGCAGAGTGTAATACTGGCAAGCAAAAATTGCATGGTAAATTCAATATGTTATGAAACATTGGAGAATACTCTTGAATGTGTAATTAAGCTTGGGAAACTTACAGTATATGGAAAGCTAGGAAGAGCAAATGAGTCAGGAGGTAAATGGGGTTGCTGATATCCAGAGGACAATGGAGCCATTTGTAAGTCTGAAATTGCAAACTTAGACAAAAACACATTAATAAGAGCTAGGGAAATTCATTATCAAATAGCTATGCACTGCATTCTTAAAGGTTCATACAGAGAAATATATGAAAGGGTAAATAAAAAGTATTGTGGGCCTTTGTTGCCTTTGTTAGTGCTAATTAAATAAATATCCCAAAAGAAGAGTTCTTATAGTCGCACCATCCCAAAATTTGTGAAACAAGATTGGTATGTGTGGAAAAAGAGAAAACAATACTTGTTAGTACTAAACCAACTTGTCAGCATTTAAAATTATGGCCTTTTTAAAACAGCAAATCTTTGCACAACATCTGCTAAAAACATAGCATTGCACTACAGAATGAGATATAGGTAGTCTTTGATTGGGGATAGTGGGAAATATAATATTACGAACACAAAGGCTGCCTATTCCTGCCCTATGCCTTGCTATAGATAAAGAAGGTATATGGGTTATATTTCAGTAAATATACACTATATTTAACATCTGAGAAATTCTGTATGTGAAATATGTATGACCTTGGAGAATGGTTGCTTTCATCCTGGATAAGGGTTATACTTATATTTAAGTGCATTTCTGACTGCTGAGAGTCTCAGAACATTAGGTAGAACCTCTGCACATGTCACATTCCCTCTTTGTAAATATATAATTTAAATCAATAAATTTCAAATCATTCATATTAATTCTGCAAGTCAGAAAACACAAAGTAAGCATGATGCAGACATGTATGAAACAATGCCAAAATTAAAAAAAGGAAATTAAAACACTGACTCTATGGGGGTATTAATTAAAACTTGATTTTTTTTCTTACTACGATTTAAAAAAAATTCAACCAAACTCCCAAACCCAAATCCCCTTAACTTACAAAAAGAGTTCTCTAAGAAATTGGTTCAAGAAAAATTTGCGTTTCAATTGAATTGTGCGACTTTTTCTAATTGACGCCCTGAAAACACTACTTTATCGAATTGTCCATTATAATCAAATAATCCACATTTTTTAAATAAATAGTACCTTGTACTTTATCCAAACTAAGATATAATTAAATCTTTTTGGAAGCAAAATCAGCTTATTAGCTTTATATTATGTTACATAATTTTTTAACAGACTTATGGTATGAAGATCCAAATTACAGAAAGATCTGTTATCCAGAAAACCCCAGGTCCCCAGCATTCTGGATAACATGTCCCATCCCTGTACCACTTTTCAGCAGCCTTGAGAAATGAAATCTTTCTGATTACCTTCCAAAGGCAGGTAAGACACAGTACACTACACCTATTAATGATCAGGGCTGCATTTTTAAGGGGGGATGCCTATACAAAAAAAGAGTCCCCCTAACCTGTTGCTTGATAATGCAGCTAAATCTGGTAGCAGAGCTATGGGAGTAACTAGACTGATACATGCACAGATTCACTTTGCATGTACTGATCAGCATGGCGGGGGGCAATAAAATGTCCAGTGCATAGACACAAATACTGACCTGATAATGATTGCAATATTAAAAAAGATTAATAAAAAAACAAACAAAATAAAAGTAAAACATTTTCAATGTATTCAAGGTTTATGATTAAAAATTGTTACACAGTGAAGGCAGTATTTATAAAAAAAAACATTATACAATTGGAATAAAAAGAAAAATTGTTTTACCATAGCAACAGGGTAACAGATACTGTAGCTGCAATTAGAATAGTAGAATAGTAGAATGATTGAAATCCCTGGAATCCCATTTAATGACCTATATAATATATCCTTTTATACAAAATCAGCTTAGCCCTTTACTGTTTATTGAATTAAAACTTGGCAATGCAATCAGGAAGGGAAGGGCAGCAGATGCGGAAAAAAGTAGGGGAGAGAAATATAGAATTGGATTTGGTTCAAGAAATGTTTTCTGCCTAAAATATTCCCCATCTCATCTCATGGATTATAGTTATGTATTTATGTACAAAATTCCAGTTACAGGATCCCAGGGGAAAAGGTATGTGCTGAGAGGAGAAACAAAAAAAGTTGTATGGTGCAGTCATAATAAACACAAGTTTTTTACCTGAATTTAAATTCCATGTTGGCATTTTTTTCTCTGTGATGTTTTTGTTTCTGAAGTACTGAAATAAAAATTTAGATTTTTCTAATTTGACATTTAAAAAAAAATTCAAAAAATCATGGGTCGAATTGAAAATTTTAATTTTTAAATTTGAATTTCGAGTTTGCTTTGGTGTAATTCAACTAGGGAATAGTCCAAATTAGATTCGAGTTTAAAAAAAATTGAAATTTGAATTTTGAAATTTATCATATACTAAGAATTCAAAGTCAACTATTCACCATCTAAAACCTGCCAAATTGGTGTTTTAGACCTCCTACAATCAATTTGGAGTAGTTTGCTGGACTTTTGAAAATCACATTTTTAAAAAAAAAAAAAAAAATTTTTGTTGGTGAAAAAACTTGAATTGAATTCAATTCGAGTTTGCCGTTCAATCAATTCGACCCTTGATAAATATACCCCCTAAATGTATGTTTTCACCTTGTGCACCACCCTCAAATTAGGGTTGAGCAATTGCTTCTCAGAAAAATCGAGTGCATCAGCAAAAATGAAAATATTTTTTCAAATAATATCTGAGATTCTCAACTGTATGGAGATCAGGGTTTTCCACTGTAGGATAGTCACGTTTGTGTAGTTAACCTGCTCCAGTGTTACTTTGTCCTTCTTGCTGGACTGATTGTCCTGCTGCAAGGTGACCTTTCTCCTAATACAGTATTTTTAGCAGACTGAAACTGGTTCTTTTTTACCCACCGATGTAGGTATTGGTGAACTATATCAAGACCTCTATGTAACACTGACCTGTGAAGAAGGGTGGCAGAAAACCATAAAATGAACCACATGAAAGCACATCTGGAGTTTGTTAAAAACCATAAGTGTCACAGTTGCAATATGGAAAAAATGCTTTGTGGTCAGATGAGACCATGAGATTTTTTGTCCAAAATTCAAAGCAATATGTGTGGTGCAGATCTACGCCTGCACACACCTCAAAATGCGCAGTGAGTTCTGGTGGTGGAAGCATCATACTTTGTGGCTCTTCTTTTCAGCAGGGGATGGTTATACACATCCTACCTAATACAGAAGGAAGAACGAATAGTGCTAAAAAAAAAACAGGTTAAAATTTTTAACTTTAAGTCTGCTAAAAAATTAATTATGCTAAACACAAGGCAAGTTACACTGGAGTGGTTCAAAAACAAAAAAGGTGTGCTGCAATGACCCAGTTTATGCCGGAGAGGCCTGCAGTTGACCCCATGAATATTGTATTGCATTAGTTCAGCACACAACAGGAGCCCATAATTACCCCCTGGTGGTAAGGACAGGGATGGCCTACGCCCTCCAACATTGTACTTTTGCACCTCACACTGGATAAAGGTGTCAATAATGGATGATTTTATGTAGTATCATTAGTGGGGCTTATCTTGACATTTAAGTTGGGCTGCCCACTTTGGTGAGCTGTGGAGAAAAATTAGAAAGGTTTTTTTTTGCTGGGTTTTATGTTCCCTCCCTCTGCTTAAAAGCAGTTGAAGTGAAAGAGTTTTCTGCATGGTTTGTGTGCCCTTTCAGTCATCCAACAGATTCTCTACTAAAAGTGATCCTGGCTTAAAATGCCTGGAAGGCACCAACTGATGCCTTTTTGTATAAGTCCCTTTATGTACATATATCTCATTGTACTGAAGCCGTGTATTTTATGGTATTTAAAGAATGCAGCCAAAAACTCTTCAAGTATCAGTACAAAAACAAGAAGATGGAAAAAGTAGTACAGAATGCAACAGTTGTAGCAATGTCGAGGTTGTATTTCCATGAATACAGAACTGAAATATTGAGAAAGAAAATGATGCACTACCATCAAGCCAGTGGCTCTATTGCACACCTGCAAACATAAATTAAATTAAATAAAATAGAATCCCAGACAATTCAACTACTATACTTAGTAGGTAGAAAGGATAAAACTAATTCATTTTTATTGGATTCACATGCCTAGAGGAATCTGCTTGAACTCTCTGCCCAGAAAGGTTTACATTTCTAATATCTTCAATGTTGCTCCAATTTGGCAGCCACAAGTCGCAAAATATCAATATTGAATATCAGTAGGTGGTAACAAACAAAAGCATATTTTTAAATAATTCCTTGATGACATTTGTTGTAAATCATTATCTGAAAACTCATGAGTTTGGAATGTGATTATGTGCATCCTGGCCATATATGTGACCACAGGAGGAATTAGAAAAGGTCTGTGAATAAGCTCGAAGCTCAAAAGCAGGTGAAATGGTATAAAATTCAACCTGTTTGACCTGAGGCACATTCCAGGCTGGATTCTATATTGTATTTTGCTGTTTTATATCAAATACAAATAATCTGTTATTGCATCCTGCATGACAATACTCACTGATATACTACATGAATCTTTATTATTGTAGACTGGGTTTTGTACAGAATACTAAATGCATTTGGGAATGGTATAACTTAATATTTCTGAGCCCTCTCAACAAATATCTCTTGAGCTCCCCTCATATTCACTACCACTTCATTCTCTTCTTTCTCTCTCCACTTTTTCTCACTCCTCTTTCCCATGTTCTTAACTTCTTTACCATTTTCGTGTTATTCAGTCACTCTTTCCTATTTTGTCTCTTCTGCTCTCCACAGATTTTTCTTCTGTTTTTCCTTTCTTACTGTTCCCTGTGCGGTTCTTTTCTAATATATATATCTTTTTGTACAACTGTACATTATTTATGGGTTTATGAAACAACATTACTAAAATGTGCTTCATTTCTAGTAATGCATAACTTCTAAGGCCTTAATCACAATGCCCCATGCAGTGTGCAAAGACGGCAATCTGTCTTTTTTTTTTTTTGCAATGGAGCTTTATGCAAATAGTAAAGGCCTGCGGACTGCGTCTAAAATTCAGTGTTGTCTGCATTAAGCAGGGCTTGGTTCAAATGAGGTGGGTGACAGGCAGCACATTGTTGTCCACCCTCCTGTCCCCTACCCAATTCTTACCTGCCTTATACATTGAGCATCAATTACGCTGAAGCTGCTCTGAGCTGAGCTGCACAGAGCTCCAGATTTTTGATCCAAAGCACACCTCAAGCTACTTGATACAAGTCATAAGGCTAATGCCACATGTAGCTGATTCTTTACTTGCCTATAAATGGTATCAGACCTTCCCCGGCCTACTCCATGTGCTGCACCTACAGTACCATGGATACTGGGGAGCACAGGGAAAGGCTGTGTTTATCCTCAGGATGAGAATCAGCCATATCTGGCTCACAGTAATCTCAGCCAGCACTATGCGTAGGCTTATGCCTACGCATAGTGCTGGCTGAGATTACTGTGAGCTGCATTCACAGTTACTAATTCCAGTATTTATACAGGTGCGAAATCCAGTTGTTCATTCATCACCATATATACATAGAGCATGAAAATTACCACCTGATGAGGCTTCTGTGCTGTATATAAAAAATAATAATAGAATAATAAAAATAATAAAAAGACATATACAGTATGGTTCTTGGCATAACAAAACAAAATGTGATTCTAAGGAACTTTCCAATATATTTTACTCATAAAATATATTTTATAATTTCAGTTTAAATTATTTATAAATATAATCAAGGTCAAAAGTAGTTTTTGTTTATCGTTCTCCAGGTCTGATTCTCAAAACTATGTAATTGGTGTCAGGGTTGTTCCAGCTATTTCAATTAGCTTTTATCAGCTGGATTGTCAGAAGTGGGAGCCAGGAATGCAGGAATGTAAACAACCAGCCATATCTGCTTGTTAGTACAATTAAGTTTACAAAATAGCTTTAAAACCATTAAAAATATTTGCAATAAATATATATTGAAAGTTGCTTTATATCACATTTTCTTTTATTATGTAAAAGAATAGTTCTTGAGTGGATCACCCCATTAATTGAGTTCTGTTGTGGAAAATGTTTTTTATTTTTTTCAAAATGGATCAGTTCTGCTCCAGTAGAATTATGCACTGAAATCCGTTTTTCAAAAGAGCAAACAGATTTTTTAGATTTGACAATCTGACATGGGGCTAGACGTGTTGTTAGTTCCCCCATTGCCCTCAGTCATGTGAATTGTGCTCTGATAAACTTCACTTACTCTTTACTGCTGCATTGCAAGTTATATCACACACACACCTTTACTCCCAACAGAATAGTGAGAAGGTAACAGGATAACAGCTGCCTGACACCAGCATGCTAGGTGTAGATATGAGAATAACACTCAATATTAAGAATCCAAGTCCCACTGTGACTCCTTCAGTAATATTGAGAAGGAGAAACAATAGCTTATATGAAAGCAGTTTCATTGTGAAGTGTTGGCTCTTTCTGAAGACACAGGATCATGCACAATGACCTGAAAAAAAAACATTAATATTACAACCAAAAAAAATACATTTGTTGGTTCAGGAATAACATTTTATATGGTAGAGTGAATTATTTGTAATGTAAACAGTGTAATTTAGAAATAAAAATGACACCATAAAAATCACAACAGAATCCCTTTAACAACTGAACTGCTGCTTTTGCTGGCCACAAGTGTGTTTATATTTCATACAGCAATTTGATACAATTGTGCCAAAGTTGCTTAACCCATCTTTCTGTTGTATGATCAAGCATTTCATGCTCTGGGTGCAAGAGAAGATGTTTATATAATCAGACCATTTTAGTTTCCTTCCATGTTCCATGACCATAACCATAGAGACAGATTAATAAAACTGACCATAGTCTGTATGTGTGATGCAACATAGATCAGGCCTTGATTGGGATGCAAAATAGGCATTTCTAGTAAACAGTGTCCCAAACAGCCCCCACCATTAGTGATGGGCGAATTTATTCCCCAGGTGCGAATTCATGTGAATTTCCGCATTTCACCACGGGTGAATAAAATTCACTAATTCATATATTCAAATTAACGGACGCCAATTGACTTGGGTGGGTGAATTGTCGCCGGCGTCAAAATCCATGTTTCGCAAATTTTACACTCGTTTCGAGAATGTCCTGGGAAATTAGCAAATTTCATGGTGAATCGAAACGGGACAAATTCGCCCATCACTACCCACCATTCCAACTAATAGTAACTGAATATGGCATCTTACTACAGCCCCTGTGGTATTTTATGTGAATAGTGAACAGTCTCTGTAAAGAGCTGCATAAATGTATAGGTCTATATAAATAAAGATTATAAAAAATCTACTTGGCTGTGTGTGGCCATTAGATGACATTATTATAAGCATTACTCATACATCTAGAAAACAGAATACGCATTACATTCATTCTGGCTCTTTATTATTTTATTGTTCCTGCAATTCCAGCCCTTTGATCTATGTGTAACAAGGTTGAAAAGTATAATAGATATCATTCATTTATCTATTTACATCATCACCCTGCAAAAAAAAAAATGCTGTACTGATTAAGCTTCCAGTTCGTTGATAGCAAAACGGTTGTCATGAGAACTGATAAGAAACATAGAGAAAGAGAAAAGCTTGTTTTGAAAAGCCTGTGCCATACTCTGTTTACCCAGTCTGGCTTAAACAGATCTGTGTTGCTGTCTGTCAGTTATATTTATGTTTATCCATCTGCGTCATTGGCATTTCTCATGCAAAACTACATCATTCCTTATAGGTCTCCATCAGATGTTTTTTATTGCTCCTCAAGGATATTAAAGGGATCCTGTCATCAGAAAACATGTTTTTTTCAAAGTGCATCAGTTAATAGTGCCCTTATTTCCAGCATGGGACCTATTACATCTAGCACTACATCAAAGTGGCTCCAAAGTCTCTTATTTTCTGGTGGGTCCTGGGAGACCTAGACCAATACTGCCTACATGAAGGCAAATAATTATCCTCCTTAAATTAGTGAATGAGCCCTATAAATTGTACAGAAACAAGAAAAGTGCCAAAGAAACAAAAACAGTATATTGTTAAGGACTTCATACTTCATAGGCGCCAATAAATGACTATGCAACAAAGCGTTCACAAATAATTGATTAAAGGAGACATAAACTTTCCATAACAGTCAAATATTGCTGAACTAAAATTCTCAACAGAACTGAAAAATATTCTTCAGGGTGAAAGTAAGCTTGAGCTTTGATGAATTCATAATGCCATAATGCATGTCCCCATCTCTCCAGTGCCAGCTGCCCTCGTAATGCAAGAGAATTCCCTAGTCAGAATCCCACCTCCTCTGTATAAATTCAGCTTCATGTACCTTGCTCATATATAACTGCTGGTGGCATGAACAGTGTCGGACTGGCCCGGCAGGACACCGGGAAAAAACCCAGTGGGCCACGACCCTCGTGGGCCCCCGCCGGGCCAGACCCCCCCTCTCCAGTGTGAAATGTAAATATAAAAAAAAATCACTGCCGCGCAGCCTGCGCGCTGCGCCGAGTGCAGCAGCAGAATGCATGCACGCCAGCGCGCTTCACAGTAGGGGCTGGGTGGGGAGGTCGGAGGGGGGCCCTTGACAGAGGTCCCGGTGGGCTCCCCAGTCCGACCCTGGGCATGAAACATTCTCTTAGATCCAAACACCATAGTTTGGTGACCTAGGAGCATGTATAGGAAGCTAATAGGCAAGGTTTCTGTCCACTATGCTGAATCATCCAGTCATCCTTTTTTTTCCCATCACTTTACACAAGTCTGTAATAGAATGAAAATCCAGAATTACCTTAACAACAGAAAAGTAGCTCCACCAAATTATCCATCCCAGTGGCATTAAAGGAAAACTATACCCCCAAAATGAACACTTAAGCAACAGAGTTCATATCATATTAAGTGGCATATTAAAGAATCTTACCAAACTGGAATATATATTTAAGTAAATATTGCCCTTTTACATCTCTTGCCTTGAGCCACCATTTTGTGATGGTCTGTGTGATCACCTGACCAGAAATACTTCAACTCTAACTGTAACAGGAAGAAGTGTGGAAGCAAAAGACACAACTCTGTCTGTTAATTGGCTCATGTGACCTAACATGTATGGTTTGTTTGGTATGTTTGTGAGTACAGTGAATCCTACGATCCCAGGGAGCAGCCCTTATTTTTTAAAATGGCAATTTTCTATTTATGATTACCCAATGGCACATACTACCAGAAAAGTATATTATTATGAAAATGGTTTATTTACATGAAGCAGGATTTTACATATGAGCTGTTTTATGCAATATCTTTTTATAGAGACCTACATTGTTTGGGGGTATAGTTTTCCTTTAAAGCAGGAGTTTATATTTTGAATTACAGTCTTGGAAGTTTTGGTTGTATTAAACGAGGTGTACTGCCAAACAGAGCCTCAATGTAGGTTGACAATCCACATAGGGCCTACCAAATGGCCAATTACAGCACTTATTTGGCACCCCAAGAACATTTTTCATGCTAGTGTTGCTCCCCAACCCCTTTTACTTCTGAATGTTGCTCACGGGTTCAGAAGGTTGGGGATCCCTGATGTAGAGGCACACACAGACTTTATTCCCATTGGCCAGTTCCAAGAAGACAACAGTTTTAGAGAAGGTGACCTTACACAGACCATTGCATTTGTGTATCTTGAAATTAAATAATTCAATACAATTTGCTGATGTCCACAGTTTAGCAACAGTATTGTTGCCTGCATGCTTAGAAAAGAAACAGTAGATAATATTCTATCTATTTCTGCAGTTTGTGGAACAATGATTTCTTTAAAGCCAGATTGATCTTCCTAAACTGAGATTATAGTTATTTGTCCTTCAAAAATAGAAATTATTTTAAAATTACCTTGTATGAATTTGCATTGCAAAAGAAAATAGGCTACACATTTATATTTTGCTTTTCTTGAAGGCATAAACTTCCATTCCTAAATCTTCCATATGCACCATTTGGGTTTCCATTATAGAAACCCTAATCTCAGTTACAGGTGTGAGAATCATGTCTACAAGCCTTATGTTATATATGCACTAATGTATTACTTATATAGTGCTACTAGGATACACAGCATTGTACACACATAAGGGCAGATTTACTAAAGGGCCAAGTGGCCGTCGATAGCGAAAATTGACCAAAAAATCCCATCCACAGGCACATCAGCAATTTACTAACAGGCGTAGAGGACAATTTGGTAGCGAAAGAGACCGATGCTAGTGTAGTTTTACACCCTAACAATCGAATGATTGTTACTCCACAAATTCACTAAAGTGCACATTAAACAGAAGGTTAACTCTTTTGCCAGAGTTTCCTTCGCCACCTTACACCTAGCGAACTGATAAAATGAAGCTACATCCTCCTGAATCTTATGTGGATGACATCATATCTTGTATGCTGGAAAGTCATAAAAGTTCTAAAAACGCTGGTGTTTTTTCATATTTTAAAGCAGGATTGCCTTCAAAAAAGTTCTAACCATTCAAGATTTTTGTGTTCAATTTGTTTTACCAATTTGAGGGGCATGCCACATTTGTTTTAGCTCATGTCTAGGACATTAGATGTTAACCAACATCTCTAAGATGTCTATACGACCTGTATTTACCGACCTATTCAAAGTGTACTAATGAAATTTCACTAGGCAGAATTTAATGCTAGTGAAAGACCTGTGGAAAGATGACATCCGAATCTGCCTTCTGAGACAATTTGGAGTTACACCATTTGGGCAAGGAAGCTGGGCTAGTCAGTTCTTTTTGATCTGTTGATCAAGGAAATGAGCTGTGAATCTGGAACTGCAGGGGGGATAGTTAGAAAAAATATGGATTATAGGAAAGGATCCATATCTCCTCATAGGATTCACATCATCATAACTCACATATTGGTTATGAGGAGACTACCTGCTTTCTAATGATACCAAACAGGATCAGCCTATACCCACCAGTTAGGAGGGATGGTTCCTGGGGGACTGTAACATGAGACACCCCTCCTGTTTGGTATCATTCTGAATGCCCACATATGGATCACAGCCTGCCCATATTTTCATTATAATATTGGGTGCTGGCAAGTACCAATATTATATGGGGAATCTGGCCTGAAAATAACAACCCCTTGCAGGGGGTCATACATGACAAGTTCATGGGCTCTCCTACCTCATGCAGAAGGAAAGGAGGAGAATGTCCCAGCAGGCAATACAAATGTGATAGACCCAGTACCCCATGTCATGCAAGGAGGCTTCATATCCATGGATTGTATGCCCAGTGTTTCCCAAATATTGCCTCAGAGGACACCACAGGAAGTTCCTAAAAATAACATTTTAATAATGTTTGTCTTTGTGCTTCAAAAACCTCATAGCCCATATGAAAGCTTGTGCCTAAGTGTATGTGAACTGTTTGTATGTGTGGAAAGGGAAAGTTGTCTATTTATATGTTGAATAACTAGTACGGCTAGCAGGAAAGCGTATTTGAATGTCAATTAACCCTTTGGCTGCTGGAATGCTTGTTGAACTAGTAGGATCTTACCCTGATCTTAGTCTGATGTTAGGCTCACCTGTGTGAAAGGTGATTGAGAAACTGAGTGTAACCCCTTATAGCCAATCTCCATTTCGGAGACCCACAGTTAACCCTTTAAACAGAGCACTTCCTGCATTAGATCTATCCAAAAGGAACAAGCAAATGGAGGCACTGAGGTGTCCCATGCATCACCAGTTCTGTAACGGTACCTAGTGGCAAGCAAGGACTCCCATAGCCTTCATCATCTTCTTCTGTTTGCGCTTGTCTTTTTTTAGATCCAGCACAAAATTCAAATGGGCCTCAGCCAAGTACTCGCTGCCCAACACGGGTCTATGTTTGTGCTTCTAAGATGATCACTAAAACACCCCCTGGAGATAAGATAATGATCCCTAATATGTTAAGGAATGCTGGGAGTTGTCCAATTTTGGTGGAACAATACTTTTCACACAAATAGACTTATGCTCAAAAAATCACACAGAATTGACGCAATCCCACATTGAGCACATTAGGGGCAAAACACCAACATTGAAGCAATTAAACTGGAATTGATGGTTTAAAAAAAAAAACATGGTTAGTTCCCTCCACAGTACACTTTGCACACAATGACGCTTTAATTCTCTGAAAGAGCAAACCAATGGGTATTTATGGTGGGGCCCCTAAAAGTACAGGCAGGTATTGCAGTACCATATCAAATATTGTGTCTGTAATAATCTGTATATAATATTTTTTCCACAGTCACAGAAGTGAAAGTCTGCAACTCATTCAAGGAGAGACCTTGCATTCAGCTGTACAATACTGGAAGCTGAATTCCAGGAACATTTCGATTGAACAAAGTCATGGAGGAGTAATGTCACCTTTAGCACTGCTTTAAAAGTTTACACAAAAGCAAGGTTAATGCAGGGAGCTATTCCTTCGTTAAAGTATGCATATGGCTTTTAGCATACCCCAAACACGTCTGTGCTATTTGATATAATGCATGCTTGACCCATATTCATACTGCATACCTGTTAAATCCACAAGTATAAACAATGGGGCCAGCTCAAGCTCAAAAGACATGAAGCTGATAGCTGTGGATTTCCAGCAGTGCCTACTGCTACAGTCGTGACACATCCAGGTCAAGGATATTTATCTGATGTATTAAAAGATAGCAGCAAATGCAATTGCTGAAATGAAAGTGGGTTATTTATTGTGTAAGTACACAGAACCTTTATTTAACAGTGGCTTGAGGAATGACATTATCTGCTATCAACAATTAACAGCAAGCACCATAAATCAATCAGGAGTTATAGCGTGGTCAATACCACTCCATGGACCCAAGAGAGAGGATTAGGGAGAAGAAAATATTCATTGCTATGAGAAATCTTGAGGCATCCCTTCATGATCAGCCCAGTGGGCCTTTGTAGGTACCATTTAGATCTAGATATTACTTTGCCTAGGGGCACTAGGGGCACTTATTCTTAAAAGAAAAACAGGAAAAAAACATTGCTGACCAAGCCTACTGGGCCTCCTAAAGGAGCCCTGACTAACTTCCAAATGAGGTAGGTATTCTTCTAAGGTGTCCCAGGGGTGTCCCAGAGTGATAGCCACTGGCTTTGCTCTACTGGTGCTTATAAAGCCATGTTTTGCTGCTAGACAATTCTAGTGAACTTGCTTTCTGTGTAACAAAGGCCAGATAACTAACTACCAGAGAGTATTTCCCAGTTTACCATGAAAGATCACATCATGGAATGCCCCTGGACCTACTTACACCTGCCTTAGATAACAGGGGGCAGGCAGTAAAGAAAACACATTAGCGGGTCAGGAATAACTGTCACATATAACATGCTTCCTCTAGATAAATAAGCACAGGTTAAAGCCTTAAAGGGAACATCTTTATGAACAGTTTATTTTGTGCTTTTTTTCTTTAGTAGCATGGGAGAGTGGGCTATAACCAATATGTTATGCATTTCAGGAGGATCATTTTCAGACACATGGACACGTAACAGTGAACACAGTTAACTTTTTCACCAATTGAGAAAATGATTTCTGATGAAGATCAGAAATCTGATGAAATTCCATTACCATAGCCCACAGGGTGGGCTTTTTGGATAATTTTCTTGTAACACTTTTCAGTCTGTAATTCAGCTTTATTTCCCGTCTGAATACTGTTTGTCCAGTATCACTAATAATAGTATGAGCACAACATACAATAGGTGGAAGGTGAAGAAATATGAAAAGCCTTACCACATATTTATTAAAGATTTATTTGAGAAACAACAAGAGGTGTGAAATACTTTTATTTTGTACACAATACAAAATTAAATACAATATAATATTAAATCACTGTTTTTTCCATATGTATAAAGTTTGCCAGACTGATGCTGATGAAGTATTCTCTCCCCAAAATTGAGCAACCTTATTGAATTATAAAGTATTATCATTTTAAATGCCATCCACACAAATGCTGGGCCAGGGTACAAGACAGGGTAGCCTTTCTGTTTGTCTTCTCTGCTTGGCTGTGCAGCATTGTGGTTGAATAACAAGTAGCAACTTTTTAGCATGTAAGGGGGTCTTGTGAGCACAGAATATTGAAAGCAAATATCTGATTGGCTGATCTTTGTTACAGTAGTAGAGTTGGCTACACATGTACAAAATAGAAAATAGAATGCCTGATTGTAGGTTGTGGATACCCTGGTTTCCATTTTAAATACATTGCTGCTAAAATGTGCTTGCCTTGATCTTTGTCTACACTTGAAATTTTGCCTTCCACTTTTTCTTGTTTGCCTTGTTTCCAGTTCCAGCAATACCTACCTTGCCTCACCATATTGGGGCCACTGGTCCTTACAGAGAATAACTTCCTCTCCTCTGCTAGGTGATTCAGAGTTGTAACTACACCAGCTTTCCTCCAGTCCATTGGTATTTTACCAGATGAAGGGATCTGAGAAACACATACTAAAAGTGGACTGGCTAAAATTAAACCAAGTTCTGTATATACCTAAGTGTGTATTTCATCAGCCCACAGACCCTTGTTGATATTAATGGGGTTGTTCACATTTAAATTAACTGTTAGATTGATGTAGTGAGTGATATTCTTAGACAATTTGCAATTGGTTTTCATTTTTTATTATTTGTGGTTTTTGAGTTTTTTATTCAACCGCTCTCCAGTTTACAATTTCATTAATCTGGTTCTTAGGGACCAAATTACCCTAGCAAGCATGCATTAATTTGAATAAGAGACTGGAATATAAATAGGAGAGGCCTGAGTAGAAAGATAAGTAATAAAAAGTAGCAATAACAATATATTTCTAGCCTTGCCATTTTTTTAGATGGGAACCCCCATTTGAAACCTGGAAAGAGTCAGAAGAAGGCAAATAATTCAAAAACTATTTTAAAAAATTAATGCCAAATGAACAGTTGCTTAGAATTCTGTAACATACTAAAAGTTAACTTAAATGTGAACCACCCCTTTATGTACCATATCTTGTGCCAGTCACTGACATTAGCCACTGAACTGGTACTATAACTCCTCAATTAAGCACATTAGCTTGTTCAGAGTCCCTGGAATCGAAATATCTCCATATTTATTTTGTTAAACTATTTCATTGTGTTGAGTTTGCATCTCAGAAGGTAACGGCAAGTATGGCGACCTATGGACAAAGACTTTCCTGTTTGTGCTAAATCTTAACTATATATTATTTCTAGTGATGAGTGAATCTGTCCTGTTTCCCTGAAAAATTCACAAAACTGCAAAACAAATTTGTAAATCACATTGAAGTCAATGGGAGTCAATAAAATTTTTCTCACTCCAAATGCAGTCAATGGACATTTTCTGGTGGCAACTTTTTTGTCGCAGCGGAATTTTTTGCAGCAGATTTTTGCCGCAGATGGCGAAATGCAGAAATTTGCCGCAAATCCATGCCTGGTGCTATCCACTAATTATTTTGTATTATGTCCTTATCTTAAATTACAATTTTCTTTATGCACTCTACCTTCATCTGTGCCAGATGAAGGTTCTGCACATAACAGAAAGGAGTCTATTTATATAAACCCCCTCTGCATGTTCATAAAAGACTTCTGAGTGCACACAGGAATTTGCTATCGTCAGATGAGTTTTTTTTTATTTTATAGGAGTTGTTGAGTACAGCCCTGCTTGCATTGATTATACTGAGGCATAATTTGCTGCACTGTATCTGTATATTTTCTAAACACACATTGAAGCAGTCCAGACCTAGAGGTCATTTGGGAGAAATTTAGCTTGGTGCACTCTGAGGCCAAAATTATTTATCAGTTGAGGGGCTTCTGCTGATGAGTCCTAAAGGAATAAAACATTTGTGTGTAGACAGTTGTATAGGCATTGAAATTAGAGATGGCGCGAACTGTTCGCTTGCGAACTTGTTCGCGCGAACATCGGGTGTTCGCGCTCGCCGGAAGTTCGCGAACGTCGCGCGACGTTCGCCATTTTGGGTTCGCCATTGTTGGCGCTTTTTTTTGCCCTCTCACCCCAGACCAGCAGGTACATGGCAGCCAATCAGGAAGCTCTCCCCTGGACCACTCCCCTTCCCTATAAAAACCGAAGCCCTGCAGCGTTTTTTCACTCTGCCTGTGTGTGCTGAAGAGATAGTGTAGGGAGAGAGCTGCTGCCTGTTAGTGATTTCAGGGACAGTTGAAAGTTTGCTGGCTAGTAATCGTTTTGATACTGCTCTGTTATTGGAGGGACAGAAGTCTGCAGGGGTTTGAGGGACATTTAAGCTTAGGTAGCTTTGCTGGCTAGTAATCTACCTTCTACTGCAGTGCTCTGTATGTAGCTGCAGTGGGCAGCTGTCCTGCTTCTGATCTCATCTGCTGACTGCTGCAATAACAGTAGTCCTTGTAAGGACTGCTTTTATTTATTTTTTTGTTGTTTTACTACTACTACTACTACTACTACTATAAGAGCCCAGTGCTATTAGTCTAGCAGTGTTGGGGAGTGGGACTGGTGTGCTAATCTGCTGCTCCTAGTAGTTCAGCAGCACCAACTGTAATTTTTTTTTTTTAATATTCATTTTTTTTTTATTTTACTTTTTTTTATTTTACTACCACTGTAGTAGTGTATAAGTTGACCTTTTAGGCATTATTTGCCCTGTAGGCATTTTTTGCCCAGTGTGTTATTCAACCAACTGCCATCTAGCTGTGTGACCTTGTTCACATTCTGTCTAAATATCCATAATATTACCGTCTCCAGAAAAAACACCGGAGTGACTTTTTTCAAGCAGCCATAATAAATTTTACGTAATCCGTATCCATCGCTGTAGTAGTGTATAAGTTGACCTTTTAGGCATTATTTGCCCTGTAGGCATTTTTTGCCCAGTGTGTTATTCAACCAACTGCCATCTAGCTGTGTGACCTTGTTCACATTCTGTCTAAATATCCATAATATTACCGTCTCCAGAAAAAACACCGGAGTGACTTTTTTCAAGCAGCCATAATATATTTTACGTAATCCGTATCCATCGCTGTAGTAGTGTATAAGTTGACCTTTTAGGCATTATTTGCCCTGTAGGCATTTTTTGCCCAGTGTGTTATTCAACCAACTGCCATCTAGCTGTGTGACCTTGTTCACATTCTGTCTAAATATCCATAATATTACCGTCTCCAGAAAAAACACCGGAGTGACTTTTTTCAAGCAGCCATAATAAATTTTACGTAATCCGTATCCATCGCTGTAGTAGTGTATAAGTTGACCTTTTAGGCATTATTTGCCCTGTAGGCATTTTTTGCCCAGAGTGTTATTCAACCAACTGCCATCTAGCTGTGTGACCTTGTTCACATTCTGTCTAAATATCCATAATATTACCGTCTCCAGAAAAAACACCGGAGTGACTTTTTTCAAGCAGCCATAATATATTTTACGTAATCCGTATCCACCGCTGTAGTAGTGTATACGTTGATCTTGTGGGCAGTATTTGCACAGTGTTTTCTTCAAACCGCCATCTAGCTGTGTGAGCTTGTTCACATTTTGTCTAAATATTGATAATATTATCGTCTCTAGAAAAACCACTTGAGTTACTTTTTTTCAAGCAGCATTCTTATATTTTACGTAATCCGTATCCACCGCTGTGTATACGTTGACCTTGTAGGC
Organism: Xenopus petersii; assembly: GCA_038501925.1. Classification (NCBI taxonomy): domain Eukaryota; kingdom Metazoa; phylum Chordata; class Amphibia; order Anura; family Pipidae; genus Xenopus; species Xenopus petersii. Next base: position 83,342,955 of record CM076681.1, read on the forward strand.
ATTATTTGCACACTGTTTTCTTCAAACTGCCATCTAGCTGTGTGTATTATCGTTTCCAGAAAAACCAACTGAGTTTTTGTTGTTGTTGTTTTTTTAAAAATAATGCCAGGCAAAGGCAGGCCGCCACGCAGAGGCCGTGCTAGGGGCCGTGCTGCTATGCAATCCTGTGGCCCTAGCAAATTGCCCAGTTTTAAAAAGCCAATGACCCTGAACTCCCAAAATGCTGAAGAGGTAGTTGACTGGCTTACACAGCACACCCCATCCTCTACCGTTTCTAACTTTACCACAACATCCTCCTCATCCTCCACTGCTATGGCCACCCCACGTAACACTTCCTCCACCACCGGTGCCCCTTCTTCACTGGAGTCAGAGGAGTTATTTTCCCATGAGTTTCTTGAACTGAGTAATGCGCAACCATTATTGGCAGAAGAAGATGAAGGAGATGAGGACGTTACACCAGATTTAATTCTGGCAGAGAACACGACAGAGATGGACATAATGATGAGTGATGAGGAGGAGGTCCCCGCTGCTGCTTCCTTCTGTGATGTGTCAGAAGAAATTGATGCATCTGAGGAGAATGATGATGAGGAGATTGATGTTTTGTGGGTGCCTAGTAGAAGAGAGCAAGAGGAGGGTAGTTCAGATGGAGAGACGGACAGTCAGAGAGGCAGTAGGAGAATAAGACTTAGAAGAAGCAGGGAGGACAGCCCGCAGGGATCAGTAGGGCAACAACATGTATCGGCACCTGTGTTCAGCCGGCCAACGCACCCGCCATTGCCGCCAATGCCGCCAACTTCTACTGTTACCGCCAGATCGCAGACTTCCAAAAAGTCAGCAGTGTGGGATTTTTTTAATGTGTGTGCCTCTGACAAAAGCATTGTAATTTGCAATGAGTGCAGTCAGAAACTGAGCCTTGGTAAGCCCAACAGCCACATAGGTACAACTTCTATGCGAAGGCACATGAGCGGCAAGCACAAAGCACTTTGGGAGCAACACCTCAAAGGCAACAGGCAAACTAAAAGCCACACTCCTTCTGGTCCAGCATCTTACTGCTCTACCTCTGCTCTCCTTGACCCATCTGAACCACCCTCCACTCCGCCTTCCACCTTGACCACCTGTTCCCATTCCCAGTCATCTGCCACCAGCCAAGTTTCTGTGAAGGCCATGTTTGAGCGTAAGAAGCCAATGTCTGACTGTCACCCCCTTGCCCGGCGTCTGACAGCTGGCTTGTCTGCACTCTTAGCCCGCCAGCTTTTACCATACCAGCTGGTGGACTCTGAGGCCTTCCGCAAATTTGTAGCAATTGGGACACCGCAGTGGAAGGTACCCAGCCGCAATTTTTTTTCTAAAAAGGGAATACCACACCTGTACCAACATGTGCAGAGCCAAGTTACCGCATCTCTGTCACTTAGTGTTGGGCCAAAGGTCCATATGACTACTGACGCATGGTCCTCCAAGCATGGTCAGGGCAGGTATGTCACCTACACTGCCCACTGGGTGAACTTGGTAATGGCTGGGAATGGGAAGCAGGGAATGGGTAGCTCAACAACAACAACAGTGGAGTTGGTGTCACCGCCACGGATTGCACGCGGTTCTGCCACCACCTCTACTCCTCCATCGCTCTCTACCTCGTCTTCTTCCTCTTCTTCTTCTTACTCTGCTGCTGGGTCCTCCTTCTCCTCCTCCACACCTGTGCACCCCCAGCTCCCCCTAGGCTATTCGACGTGCCAGGTACGCCGTTGTCACGCTGTCTTGGGGATGACGTGCCTGGAAAGCAAAAACCATACCGGATCTGTACTCCTGTCATCTCTGCAGTCACAGGCCGATCGGTGGCTGACCCCACACCAACTGCAGATCGGAAAAGTGGTGTGTGACAATGGAAGCAATCTGTTGGCAGCGTTGAGACTGGGAAATTTAACACATGTGCCCTGCATGGCACATGTGTTAAATTTAATAGTCCAACGTTTTGTCTCCAAGTACCCAGGATTCCAGGACGTTCTCACCCAGTCCAGAAAGGTGTCGGCCCATTTCAGACGTTCCTACACAGCCATGGCACGCCTTGCTGACATTCAGCAGCGCTACAACACGTCAGGCGTTTGATTTCTGACAGCCAGACTCGCTGGAATTCAACGCTCCTTATGTTGGAACGTCTGCTGCAACAACAAAGGGCCGTCAACGAGTACCTTTTTGAACTGGGTGGTAGGACTGGATCTGCAGAGCTGGGGATTTTTTTCCCCCGTTACTGGGTGCTTATGCGCGATGCCTGCAGGCTCATGCGACCTTTTGAAGAGGTGACAAATATGGTCAGTCGCACCGAAGGCACCATCAGCGACCTAATACCCTTCGCTTTCTTCCTGGAGCGTGCCGTGCGACGAGTGACAGATGAGGCTGTAGACCAGCGTGACGAGGAGCTGGAAGCGCACGATTTATGGTCGGAATCACCAGAACGAACCCAGGCACCTGCTGCAACGCAGGGAGAGGTGCCAGAAGTGGAGTCAGAGGAGGAAGGTGGCTTTGTGGAGGAGGAGGAGGAGGACCAACAGGAGCAGGCTTCCCAGGGGGCTAGTGGTGACCTTTTGGGGACCCCTGGTCTTGTACGTGGCTGGGGGGAGGAGACCGTGGATGATGCAGTCCTTGATAATGAGGAAGCGGAGATGGATAGCTCTGCATCCAACCTTGTGAGAATGGGGTCTTTCATGCTGTCATGCCTGTTGAAGGACCCCCGTATCAAGAGGCTTAAGGAGAAGGACCTGTACTGGGTCGCAACGCTACTAGACCCTCGGTACAAGCATAAAGTGTCAGAAATGTTACCAACATACCACAAGTCCGAAAAGATGCGGCATTTACAAACCAGCCTGCAAAACATGTTGTACAATGCTTTTAAGGGTGATGTCACTTCAGGAACTCATCAACATTCCAGGGGCAGAGGTGCCAGTAATCCTGCCACGAGCACACCTGCAAGGACAAAGCCCTTTGGCCGGTCTGTAACGTCAGACATGCAAATGTTTTTCTGTCCAAGGCAGCGCCACAACCCTTCTGGATCCACCCTCAAAGAACGCCTCGACCGGCAGGTAGCGGACTACCTGGCATTATCTGCAGATATCGACACTCTGAGGAGCGATGAACCCCTGGACTACTGGGTGCGCAGGCTTGATCTGTGGCCAGAGCTGTCACAATTTCCCATGAACCTCTTGTCTTGCCCAGCCTCAAGTGTGCTCTCAGAAAGGACCTTCAGTGCAGCAGGAGGGATTGTAACTGAGAAGAGAACTCGCCTAGGTCACAAAAGTGTCGATTACCTGACCTTTATTAAAATGAATGAGGGGTGGATCTCGGAGGGTTACTGCACGCTGGAAGACTTGTTCTGACTTCTATGCAGCTGTCCTTCTCTTCAAGCCTCATGACTCCACACACAGCTGTCCTTTAGCGTCCTCCTCCCTCCGCCACCGTTACAAACTAGGGTGCAAACCCTACTGGTTTAATTTTTTCTGGCCTCTGTGCTTCAGTGGCTGCAACCAAAAAAACTGGGCAAACAATGTCTACAAGGTCAACGTATGGCGAAAAATGACTATTTTCAGCATTTATATGGCATATTTTTTCTGGCAACTGTGCTTCAGTGGCTGCGTCCAAAAAAATGCATATTTTCTGCATTTATATGGCATAATTTTTCTGGCCTCTGTGCTTCAGTGGCTGCAACCAAAAAAATTTATATTTTCAGCATTTATATGGCATAATTTTTCTGGCAACTGTGCTTCAGTGGCTGCGACCAAAAAAATGACCATTTTCAGCATTTATATGGCATATTTTTTCTGGCCTCTGTGCTTCAGTGGCTGCGGCCAAAAAAACTGGGCAAACAATGCCTACAAGGTCAACGTCGTTGACCTTGTAGGCATTGTTTGCCCAGTTTTTTTGGCCGCAGCCACTGAAGCACAGAGGCCAGAAAAAATATGCCATATAAATGCTGAAAATAGTCATTTTTTGCCATACGTTGACTCAACGTATATGGCAAAAAATGACTATTTTCAGCATTTATATGGCATATTTTTTCTGGCAACTGTGCTTCAGTGGCTGCGACCAAAAAAACTGGGCAAACAATGCCTACAAGGTCAACGTATGGCAAAAAATTACTATTTTCAGCATTTATATGGCATATTTTTTCTGGCAACTGTGCTTCAGTGGCTGCGTCCAAAAAAAACTGGGCAAACAATGTCTACAAGGTCAACGTATGGCGAAAAATTACTATTTTCAGCATTTATATGGCATATTTTTTCTGGCAACTGTGCTTCAGTGGCTGCGTCCAAAAAAACTGGGCAAACAATGCCTACAAGGTCAACGTATGGCAGTTGTTTAAAGAGAACAGTAGATTACTAGCCAGCAAAGCTACCTAAGCTAAAATGTCCCTCAAATCCCTGCAGACTTCTGTCCCTCCAATACAGAGCAGTATCAAGCAGATTACTAGCCAGCAAACTTACTATCATCTGTCCCTGAAATCACTAACAGCTCTCCCCCTACACTATCTCTTCCAAGCACACACAGGCAGATTTTTCAGATACATTTTTGCCCTTGATCCCCCTCTGGCATGCCACTGTCCAGGTCGTTGCACCCTTTAAACAACTTTAAAATCATTTTTCTGGCCAGAAATGTCTTTTTTAGATGTTAAAGTTCGCCTTCCCATTGAAGTCTATGGGGTTCGCGAACCGTTCGCGAACCGCTCGCATTTTTGCGCAAGTTCGCGAATATGTTCGCGAACTTTTTTTCCGACGTTCGCTACATCCCTAATTGAAATTTCATTCCTTGGTTGCTAACTCTTTATCATGCAGCAGGATTACAGAATGCATACTCCTGAAAGGCTTATTGGATGCTGCAAGGCTAATGCTTCATCTCATTAGTGATGATTCTTCATGTCCTTACATAGCATTTCTAGGGGTATATACAGTAGTAACAGATTACATGTTGAAAATGAGCTATTTTGCTTGCAATGCAAGAACCCATAAAAACCCAGATACTGTTTTCAAGGACCAGTTGATAAAGTAAGGCTAAGAAAAACAATCTCAATTCAATTTACAGAATCACTTATAACATTTTTAAAAAAAGTAGTATGGTTTTTAAGACTAAACATACAAGATTAGACCTCTCCAATATTATATATATAGATTATGAGCTGCGGTGCTGAATATGTTGGGCACTAATCCTTTTTTCCTTTGACCTTGCTTTTACACTTTCCTCTACTATTTACTGGCACAGAGGGAAAGGTATATCTATTCTGAGGTGATACCATATGATTTTTTAAATATTATAGCATCTTTCAAACTATTTGTTGGAGCCATATTGTAAGACAACCCTTCAGCCGTATATTCATACATTTTGTCAATGTCTAAAAAACACTTCAAATAAATTAAAATGGTATCTTGTTGAGGCTGGTTGGAGACCTATTATTGTTATTTTTTTAAAAAAAACTCCATTACTCCATAAAACTACATTTGCATTCTCTTTGAAGGAACAACTATTTTACCCTTTAGCTTCTAAAAAGCGAACTTTACTGCCTCACCTCTACTCTCCCAACTCTCTGGTATGTTATAATCCATTTAGAAGTAGGGATGTCAAACACAAGCACTTTTTGCAGAATTTTACAGATTCAGTTCAGCTGAACAAAATTTTTTGTTCAGAGTTGATTCTTTGACTATTTGAGCATGCAAATGAGGGTTCAATTCAGAATTATCACATAGCCACACCAGTGAGTGGAGTAAAATAATGCCACAACAGTATATACTGATTTCTATTTATAACATGACAAGTGAACATTAGTAAGTTTAATTGGGGAACAATGACATTTATTAGTACATTTTTAGGGGCAGATTTACTAAGGGTCGAAGTGAATTTGAGGGAATTTTCGAAGTAAAAAAATTCGAAGTAATAGGATACTACGACTTAAAATTTACTTTGACTTTGATTCGACGTAAAAATCGTTCGAATATTCGACCATTCGATAATCGAAGTACTGTCTCTTTAAAAAAACTTTGACTTCAATACTTCGCCAAATTAAACCTGTCGAAGTGCTATGTTAGCCTTAGACCCTCTACAACATTTTTCTAAGTCTTTACACATCGAATAAAAATCCTTCGATCGATCGATAAAATCGCTCAAATTGATTTTTATTTGACCGCAGGATTGCCAAATTTGTTGAAAAAACTTCGAATTCTAAGTTTTTTAATTCGATGGTCGAATTTCGAAGTTTTTTGTACTTCGAAATTTGACCCTTGATAAATCTGCCCCTTAGTGTTAATATTTTTTTTTTTAACTTCGGGTAGTTTATTGAAAGAAAAAGTAAGCAGTTTACAATGTACAGACAAATCACAGAAAAACATTGTGTCATATGTTACATGTCTAGATCAAGCAGGGTGAAAGAAGCATAGCATGCAATATACATTTCATCATGAGTATTGCAGTACACAACAAAATGGAGACTCCCTCCAATGAGGGATTCACATCTAGTTGAACAAGTGGAATATAAATACCAGTTACCTTCCCTGAACCCTATTCGATTTAAACTGCAAGTGGTTGTCTTGGGTGTAGGGGGTAAATGTCAGTCCAGGGTCCCCAAATTTTATGGAATTTGGTAGGGGCTCCCCTTTTTAAGTACATTAGGTATTCAGTGGTACAGGTATCCTGCATTATTGCTTTCCAGGCAGAGAAGGTAGTGATTAGTCTCTTGGCTAGTAACAGTGCCTCTAGTAGAAAAAGTGATTGACATTGATTCAGTTTTAGGTCTTGAATTATGGCCAAGATGCAAGTTTTAGGAGTTCTAGCTATTGTCAGCTGAAGCACCCCGTCTAAGGCATCTAGTATTTCCCTCCAGTATGTAGTAAGCTTGGTACAGCTCCAGTGCATGTGTATCAGAGTTCCCTGTCCAAAGCACACCTAGTGCAAACATCTGGGGTGCCGGCATTAATGTAGTGAAGTCTGACAGGGGTGTAGTAAGCTCTGTGAAGAATATATAGTTGAATTAGCCGTAGCCTATGGTTGGGGGATACTAACTGGGGGGATTCTTGCGCTTCTTGCCATTCCTCATCTAGGATGGTGCCAACATCTACCTCCCATTTAGAACGTAGCCCATCCAAGTTACTTCCATGCACTTCTTGCAGCAACTTAGCATATAACATGGTGACCAAACCTTTGGTATGTCCCCTTTTAATGTAAACTAGAAAGGGGTGCGTGGACAGCGATAAATCTTGACGCTTGTGAGTGACCATGAGAGCATGACTGAGCCTATGAAAAGTCAGCCATTGGTTATGTGGGATCTGAAAGTGGTTCTTCAATCGAGCAAAAGAGACTAATGTGCCATCATGCCATATATCACCTAAAGTATTTACCCCAAGGTCCGACCAAAGACTCATTGGACCCAATTTTGCCAACAAGGGGTAATTGAGGTTGTTCCATAGTGGAGTAAGTGGGGGGAGATTTCAACAGTGCATTGGTCATTTTCCATTAGTGTGGAAAATGGCCAATTAATTGGCCATAATTCGGTAATAATGACTTTACTACTACAATTAGTTTATAATTTATAATTTATAATTCACAAAAATAGTTCACTTCACAGTGTTGCAATGATGCAAAAAATCAGCAAGATTTATTGCAGAATATCGCATTGATCAAAATGGGAGTTACTCCGCAAATTCACTAACGTGCAAATTTTACAGAGCATTGCCTCTTTCGCTAGAGTTTCCTTTTCAGCTAAGACCTGGCGAACTGATAAGATGAAGCTACATCCTCCTCAATCTCATGTCAGTGACATCATATCCTGTATGCCGGTCATAAATTTTTTTTAAAAAACGCTGGCATTTTTTCATATTTTAAACCAAGATTGTCTTAAAAAGTTACTTCTACAAATTTCTGTTTCTAACCTTTTTTTTACAATTTGCCACATTTGTTTTAGGGTGGGCTCATGTCTAGGACATTAGAGGATTCCGTTTGTCTTTATTATGCTTCCTTGGACATTTTTAATAATAAGTGGCCACTTCAAGCATTTGCACCAATATCACTAATAAAGACATATAAGACCTATATGTACCCGTTCTATTCAAATTGACCTAGCAAAGCAGAAACGAACATTAGTAAAAGTTCGGTATGAAATGCTCCCGCTGATGAATTAACGCTAGCAAGACTTCGCCAGCGTTTAGCTGCAGAGACGCAACTTTGCATTTTAGTGAATTGGCGGTGGTAGCGAATGTGTGCCTGGCGAAGTGGTGTAAAGTTTGTGAATAAAACACATTTACACACCTATTTAAAGTTGCTCTGGGTGTCACTTCCTATGAAAAACGTATTCTAAATCCTCACACTGCAAATACTTTTTCATAGCCATCCAGTTCACAAATTCACAATTAAATTTCAAGACTTTTGGTTATTCACCAAATTTTTCCTAGCTCTAATCTGTCGTTACTCCCCGAATTCTAAAAATTTGATTAACATGGGCTCTATAGGAGATGGCCTTCCTGTAGCTAACCTTTAATTTCTTCACTAGCTGCTTATTAAGTGTCTCAGAATTTAGGTTATCTAAAAGCTTTTCTATGTAAACCATTCTAATTAATTGCAATACTGGTATAGTAAACATTTACAGCCATTTTCATGGTTAATTTGCTTGTGTTCTTATATTTTTAGCCTTGTAGTTAGACTCCCAAAAGTCATCTTAGAAAACACTGCACACGGTATGAACCCATTTGATGTCAAATTATTATAGGCTTGATGAAATGCAAAGCTGTGTAATGTTTGGTTTCCTGATAGCATTGTATGCATTAAACATGCAGATGTCTGTAGATACAAAATATGTGCCTGGGTTACATTACTTTGGCTCAGGAAACACCAGAAGAAGAAGAAAAAGCTGTTTTAAATACTTTGGCATGAGAAGAAAAAAAAGGAGATCTCCCTGCTTTGTAGACTCTAACCTTGTGATATAGTTTGTTATTAATACAATCCAAGGACACGTAGAAAAGAAAGCCTATCCAAAGGTCTATCCAAAGAAAGTCAATCATTAATGTAACAATCAAACGTAAAAAGCCAATTACATATTTAATATAATTAATATTAATGTCATATATCCTGATGACTGAATGAGTAGTGATGGGCGAATTTATTCGCCAGGCGCGAATTCGCGGCGAATTTGCGCGATTCGCCGCCAGCGAATAAATTCGCAAAACTCCCGTGAAAATTCGCGTCAAAAATTCGCCGGCGTCAAAAAAAAATTTTTCGAAAAAAATGGACGCCGTTTCGCGAATTTTTCGCCGTTTCGCAAATTTCGTGCGAAATTCGCTCATTTTTCGGCGAAGCGAAACGGCGCAAATTCGCCCATCACTATGAATGAGCAATATGATACAGGGCTCATTCTGCATTAAAAACCATGGGGCATATTAAATCTATGGGATTTCCAAAAGAGTATTTATCAATGGGTGAAAGTGAAAGTGCATCCTTTGATAAACACACCTTTCAATACTTTTCTCTTGGTCCCATTACAGTAAGATTCCTAATTCATGTGTATTATAGCACTAAGCAGGTACTTTTGGCAATGACTGCTAAATAAGTTTTAAGGAAGATTTAAAGAACCTTAATGAAATCATAGGTTATTTTCTTCTTAAAAAGCAATAGTATAACACAAGTGGTACTTTATAATAAAAAATTCTGTCCCATTCATGTAAACAAATAGCGTATGTGCTGCAAGTTCAACTGTGGAGGTGCTCAACTGGCCACATCCCAGTGGTGCCAAAAGTATAGGGGTGTACACAACTGTGTGGTGTTCAATTCCTTATAGCAATTGCATGTGATCAATCTGTCAAATAGAAGTGCAATTGGGAAACTGCATAAGACACAACTAGCTCTGGCCACCACAATGATTGAATACGGAAAAAATACAAATTGTAGGTAAGAAAACTTTAATTACTGAAATTCTGCACACTGCAGTGCATTAATAACCCCCCCCCCCCATTTTTGTAGCTCTAAACACATACCTATTGGCAAGCAAAAATTGCAAGGTCATACATAAGGTATCAATGAGATGACTGGCATAAGGTTATTAAGGATAATTATAGAGGAATATGGCTTCCATAGCATTGTTTCTCCACCCAAATGTTGCTGAGCTAACATTCCATAAAGTTTCCAGAATATCATTATTATTAATGCAGGTAGAGAGCTAAAGTCTAGCAACTATTGAGAAGGACTAAATGAAAAGTTCCCAGTGGCCCAATTGATGCAAGAGTGTGTTACAATTGGAATCTTGCCTGCTACTATTACAGATGGCAGTAGTCTATTTTTGGTGTCATATGATTGTTATGAAAAATATTAGTCACATTTTTTCTAGCTGTTAACTTTTAAAAAGCCCCTGGAAAAATTGGCAAACAAAAATTGCATGGTATTCCCATTATTTTAGATAACAAGGAATCAATATAGAGCGGATATGGATTCCCACTGGAGAATTCTCTTGCTTAGATTTGATTCTGGCCAGAGTATTATTATTTAGTATTTTTTCCTATATCTTATACGTGTGGGTTTCTTTCTGGTCTCCTCCCACAAAAGATCTGCCTGTATCAAAACACAGGCAAATTAATTGGCTAATGATAAAACTGACTATAGTATTTGTGAATGTGATAGGGACCTTAGAATAGGTAAAATACTGATGATTGGCTATGCTATGAAGAACTACACTTGTGCAGTTTAGCAGCTGTGTTTGTAAATATACAAATATATCCTGCTGCACTTATAATTAAACCTACTGGCAGCCACACTCAAAATCAACACATTCTACATGGGCCCATAATGTTGAGAAAGGGGGAAAAGAGTAATGGTATCTCAAGAGGTGATCACTGCATGTAGTCTTTTTATAAGGGCAGTGGTTTGTGCTGTAAATGTGGAAGACCCCAATATCCACCACATAAAGTGATACTGCAAGTTTTTCAGGATCTTTAGAGTGTTGGACAACAATTTCCCTCCCAATGGAAGTCCAGAGCTACTTTAACTGCAAACCACAGCTAGCTGTTAAGTAGTCACAAGGTGATGATGGAATACATGATCATTTCATTCTTGACTCGTTATATGCTGTCTTTTTCTAACAGCAGTAGAAATCTGTTCAGTTTGATTACCTACCACTGCTATGACAAATAAAACTTAAAATACATTATCATATGTGCACTGTTTTGATCCAGAGGAAGGCAACTATGCCTTAAGAGGGAAAAATCCTATATAACTGTGTATTCAGGAAAACATCCACATCCAGTTATTAATAGATAATATGAGAACATAAAGAAGAAAAACTTCTGGGGGATGTTCCTACCTGCTCAGACGATGAGGAAGTGAACTGCTTCTTCCTCTGACATCAGTTTTCTCTCTTTTTCTCTGCCCCCAGCTCAGCTTTCCCCTGCTTTAACTCCTTTTCACCGAATCACAGCTACATCTCATACTGCCAATCTTTAAATGTAAACCAGTATAATCTGGCTGCTGCCCATTTGAATCCCTTGTCATGCAGCCCCTGCTTTTATAGCTCCAGACTTTTATGGGATAGATACTCAGCAGACCATAGATTATTATTGCAGTTGCTCTATATTATCAGGTGTTCATAAGTAACTATTATTGATGACTTCAGTATATCCTTTATTTTGTGCAAGAAGAAATTATACTCCAAATGCAGAACTGAATCACTGGAATGGTTGCAGTGTTGCCTTAAAAAATTTCTGGAGGGGAGGGGGGGGTGTTATCTGCTACTGCTATTATCTTTGTAATAGTCCAGCTTGACAATTGTTTCAGTTTAATCATGACTTAATTTAGCAGGCCTACATACACATACAGACATATTTATACAATCAATAAATCAATAAACTGACATTCGCTTTGTTTATTTTCTGCATATAAAATTCCATTCACAGGGTCTGACTCTAAACTAAGGAATGGCCTCTTACGGGGAAATGTAATAAAAATCGCTAACGGAAAAACTATTCGCAATGCGAAAAGTTATGCCTTTGCGCGAACAAATTTTGCTTTGTGCGAATTTAATATAGCTTTTGCGAGCCCGGAAACTGTTTAGCGATCACTTCCGACAGTGAAAGACCGTTTGCAAATTTTATAGTTTGCGCCAATGCGCAATCAATGTAATAAAACTTCTTACTGAAAAAGTCGTTATGTTTGCTCCAAAAGATTACGACACCTTCAAGCACTTCTTATGAGTGCGCAATTAAAATTCGCAATGCGCAATTAAAATTCGCAATGCAATAACAGTTTAAGGAACAATATTACATTGCGAGATGTGGATTTTTAGTCTTATTGGTGCGAATTGTTTTGCTCTTTGCGACTTTTATTACATTCCCCTGTAAATGTCTAATACTAACAAGGGCTGGTTACAAGTTTTAAGCTGAGTTTCCAGTTGCCCATAACATTAGTGGCATGTCTATGTAAGCAAAGTGACAAGTGTTTATATAAGAAATAAACAATGGTATAAATCTTGCGCAAAAATATAGTGAGCTCCGGATGCGCAAAATACAAAGGGATTCCACCCCAAAATAAAATTAAAACAAACAATTTGATATGCGCTTCCGTTTGAAAGATAAATAAATACACCAACTTTTAGTGTCCCCCAATTGTCCCAAAGTTCCCCTATAGTCCACCGGGGTCCGGAGCCAAAGGTGGTAATCACTTCTAAGCTTTAAAACAGAAAAGAGACAAAGACCGCACCAATGTGAAAAGCTTTCAAAGCCGGTATCAGGGCCCTGCTTTGGTTACTACTTACAGGATTTCCCGGACACGGCTTGCACACAAGAACAGATCTGCAGTGCGGTAAGTCTCAGCTTGTCTTCCTAAGCGATGCCGCTGGTGTACAATTTCACGATCTTGTGCGCTCGCTATCTCTGCGATCCTTCTCCTGAGCGTTCTAGTTGCTTCGTATCCCACAGTCTTGGCGTCCTCTCATACACTTCCCAGGTCAGTCAAGGTCAGGTACTCACGAGTTGGTAAGAGGATAGGGAGTGCCTTGTGCTGGGGAATTATGTAAGCAACGGAGGGATGCTCAAATAGTTGAATGTTATTTATTTATAAACATAATAATCACTTACACTTAAGAATACTCTGCCTAACGCGTTTCGTGAGTCAATCACTTCATCAGAGGCTAAAATTTACTTTACTCGGTCGCTCCTTTATGACCTGCCTAATTGGCATAATTGGTTACCTCATCTCACCTGCTAACGAATTTCGTTCAGGGAGGAGGTAAACCAGGAGTATATATTTTCATTAATACATTTAGAAAAAATAAATACAATTTAAATAGTTAAAAAGATACAAATTTTCAAGATAAAACTTTTGTAAGTATTAATAACAATTCACTCAAATAAAACAATTTATATCGAGATCTATGTTTAAACCCATTGGTTGTAGTGTTTTTAAGGATATTATCCATCTGGTTTCTTCTTGTGATATGATTTGAGTATTGTCGCCACCTCTCCAAGATAAATATATAATATATATATAAGAATACAGATTCATTTCATATTATTGTTTATAAGCTGATGTCAGATACCCCATCGCTAGGCAAGAACCACATTTTATACAATAATTCAAAGAGTTGTTGATCAAAGCATCAAACACATAGGGATGTGTGATATATGTTTACCCTTTTTGTCTGCTTTGTAAACACCTATTTCACAGTACACTTTATACGCAGGATAAGTATTCTGCTAAACGCATAACAATTTTATGTACAATAAAACAAGTTAGCATTTGCCTTGTTAGGAAACAAGCAGCTCTGATTTATAAATCTATCCATGATGAAGCCGGACTATGACTTCCATGATACATCTTCCAGCATACATGCTACAATGTAGCGTAGTTTTCCAGGCCCTGTGGTACTAGAAGATATTCCAATTAAATTGTCTGTCTACACTTGGTTCCCTGTTCTCTGACTGGAGCTGGAAATATTAAAGGAATTAAAGGACAAGTAAATGTTAAATCACTGAGGGGGGTAGTCTAGGTGAATGCATACACAGTTCACTAGGACTTACTAAAATTGCTATACTATGAATGTTTTCAACCAAGGAAACATGGAATTACCAGTTGTTGGAAAGTTTTATAGAAGAGGTGCACCAGCCCTGCGCAAAAGGTTAACATTTTTTATGACTTTTGCTGACTTATGATGAGTTATGCGGTGGTCTTAAAACCCTCCCAGTAATTTTATGTTTTCTTGAAACAGAGATTTCTAGCAAAGACACACCCACCATTTTTAATTACCAGAAAAGCCAAATTACAGAGTCCTCTCACTAAATAAGATAAGAGCAAGGATGGAAGCATTCTAAAGGGTTACATCCCCTTTGACCCTTGATGTAGTTCAGCAAGTTATCATTGATATTGATATAACAGCATCCCATTTAATATTCTGGCACGAGAGAATGCATGCTGTAGAAGAAAAAAAAATGTTGTCATCAGATTGTCTTGCCTTGCAACTGGTGAATTGATGTCTTATATCAAGTGCAAATAGTCCTTTAAAAAGTCTACATTTTTGTGGAAGATTGTTATTAAAAACCCTGAAGAAAATACTTCCACTTCAAATTAAACTCCTGGGAGTTTTTCTGAAGTAAAGATTTTTTTTCTCAGAATCATATGTACAGGCTATTCATGCTGGTTTGCCTTCTTGGTATGAAAGATGTATATATATGCAGTTAGTATGATATGAATGCAAGGAATGCCTGGAGTGCAAAATGAATTTCTTAACAATGTGCTTTGGACACACACTTGAGGAACCTGCAGAAAATGAGACTGTTTATGTCAGAATACCTAAGGAAAAGTACCAAAGCAAACATTATATGTATATGTAGAGACCCAGAGGACTACATATTTTACTCAGGCAGTTTCCCTTGTATTTGGAAACTGCCTGCTCCTTTGATCCACCCAGGCAGCTATGTCCCTTTTCCAGGGTCCTTTGTAACTGAGCTAGTTCAAGATTTTCCCAATCGCTGGCAGTGTTTAAAAGTATTAAAGGAGAGCACACGTGCTCAGGGATCTCTTCCTGGATCTCACCTTTCGGGGAGGTGGGTACAGGAAAGGGTTTGAGCAGTATCAGGCCCAAGTTAGGGAAAGTTTATTTAGTAGAAGGTGTTTGTGTCACTCTAGGAGCATAAGATAGTGGCAAATTGTTTTAGTGTGCAGCTTTCTGGCTCCAACAAGGAGAGTAATTGTGGTTAGTACCCTTGCGGTGACCAAGGCGCCAGACAGGGAAACAAGTGGGTGAGCTCAGGAGCAGGGAAAGTGCCAAGGAGCTAGATACCCTGTGAGATCCCTAGTGCTGGGGAAAATCACCAAGACAGGATAAACTACCCCCCTGAAAGGGATCTACTAGCAATATCAGAGAGTGTCCAGGTTTCCCACTTTGTGCTGTGATTGTATTTGAAGAGCTATACTGCCTGACTGCTGTGAGCCATATCATCTGCATTGTCCAATAAAGAAGTAACCTGTTTGAAGCAACCCATGGACTGCTGTTACTTCCAACTTGGTTGGTCTGTGCACTAGGAGACACATAGGGGCACATTCACTAAAGGACGAATTTTCACCAGCAAATGCTCCACCACACTTTGCATCACCTAGCCAGGCATACATTTGCTACCACTAGGCTAATTCATTAAAATGCTAAGATCACTAGAGTTAATTCACCAGCGTGAGCATTTCTTAGCTATCTTTCACTAGCATTCAATTCTGCCTAGTGAGACTTTGTTAGATGCTTAGGTCAATTTGAATAGGGTGGGTACATATAGGTCATATAGATGTCTTTATTGGAGATGGTGCAAATGCTTGAAGTGGCCACTCATTAATACAAATGTCCAAGGAAGCAAAATAAAGACAAAAGCGATCCAAGACATGAGCCCACCCTAAAACAAATGTAGCATGTCCCTCAAATGGTTGGGAAAAAATGTTAACACAAAAATGTTTAATAGTTACAACTTTTGAAGGCAATCCCGCTCTAAAATATGAAAAAATGGCAGTGTTTTCTAGAACATTTATGACTTGCTGGCATACAGGATATGATGTCACTGACATAAGATTGAGGAGTATGTAGCTTTTTCTTCCCCTGGTCTAAGGTGGCAAAGGAAACTCTGGCGAAAAAAAGGTAAAGTTCTTTAAAATTTGCACTTTAGTGACTTTGCAGAGTAACAACCGTTCACCTGAGTAAAATTTGCCTGGCGATAGGGCACGGAACTGCGCTATGGGCAGTCTCTTTCACTACCGAATTGTCGTCTACGCCTGCTAGTAAATTGGTGATGTCCCTAGGGATGAGATTTCTGCGGATTTTCGCTAGCAACGACCACTTCGCCCTTTGGTAAATCTGCCCCATAGGATTTACCTGTGGGTAAGGTGCTTAAAGGGGCATACGCACATACTGCTGGGAGTTGCAGGGAGTTGCCCTTAGCTTCAGGGTGCCTGGGATACACTAGCAGCAAGTATATACAGTATCAAACAAAGACATTAACAACTCAATTAACATTAGTAAACCATTGCAGACTTTATAACATTTAAAAACATGATTTTGAAAATAGATCTGCCTCCCTGTGTTTCTAATATGAGACTGGATGGATAGAAGAGAGGTGGAAGCTCTGGGTGAAAGAGATACACAAAGCTGTAATGGCAACAGAATAAAACATGAAACTAAGGGTATCTCATAGACACTTTCTATGATACAGGGTAAATAATAAACCAATGCTTTTAAGAGAAAAAGGTTAAATGTCAAATTAGCAAAAGTTTAATTAGTAAACTTGACATGTTTTACTATTGGATTTATAGTTCTAAATATTTGGATTGAAAAGACCTTTCACCTCTTTAGGGCCATGGAAAGCTGCAATGATCTCCATTCTCCAATTGACACAATTTACCAGCACATCTGACACCAGAACGTTTCCTGTCATGTCATTGAGACTAAGCAATAAATGTTATTAACAAGGTACCAAATATATTTCCAAGCTGCTAAACAAAAAAAAAAGTATTATGATTTAAAATTGATACACATACGAAGGAGCAAATGTTTGTTATAGTATTATATTATAATTTCTATTTTTTTAGTTAAATATACATATTTATTGAGGCACTAATTAAACTGCCTGCCCAGTTGACATGTATTATTATCTTTTATTTATATAGCACCAACATATTCTGCAGAGATTTAAAGGAAAACTATGCCCCCAAAATGAACACTTAAGCAACAGATAGTTTACATCATATTAAGTGGCATATTAAAGAATCTTACCAAACTGGACTACATATTTAAGTAAATCTTGCACTTTTACATCTCTTGCCTTGAGCCACAATTTCGTGATGGTCTCTGTGTTGCCTCAGAGATCACCTGACCAGAAATACTACAGCTCTAACTGTAACAGGAAGAAGTATTGAAGCAAAAGACACAACTCTGTCTGTTAATTGGCTCATGTGACCTAACAAGTATGGTCTGTTGGTATGTTTATGTGCACAGTGAATCCTACGATCCCAGGGGGGCGGCCCTTATTTTTTAAAATGGCAATTTTCTATTTATGATTACCCAATGGCACATCCTACTAGAAAAGTATATTGTTATGAAAATGGTTTATTTACATGAAGCATGTTTTTACATATGAGCTGTTTTATGCAATATCATTTTATAGAGACCTACATTACAATCTAAGTTGCTATGACATATACAAACACTATGGTCAATCAATAGAAGCCAATGAATCTGTTTGTGTGTCTTTCTAGAGAAAACCAACACACGTGGGAAGAACACCTTATGGATCTGGATGGAATCAAACTTAGAACACCAGTGCTTCATGGAAGTAATGCTAGCCACCAAAATGTATCACCCTGACTGTCTTCAAAACCTGTGTAACCTAGAACTGTAGTGAGACCAATGGGAACACATATGATGCAAGCTTCTTTTGGTACAGGCCGTGAGAAAATATAGGGCACAGTCCTTATAATTGTATGAAAAATGAACCCATTACCAACTACTTTCTGCTGGCCAAGAATGCTATGACCTCAGACAACGTCTTCTGAACTAGCATATGAGCTGATTATAACACAATAGGAAAGATAAGGGAGGGGATATCGAAGAATCTGATTTAAGATTATATAGGTCATTGATCCCCAACCAGTGTTGCTATCTAACCCCTTGGATGTTGCGCTCAGTGGCCTCAAATCAGGTGCTTTTATTTTGAATTACTGGCTTGAAGGCAAGTTTTAGTTGCATAAAAACTTTTTGTACTTCCAAACAGAGCCTCCTGTTGGCTGAAAGTCCTCATAGGGGCTACCACTAGCCAAAAACAGCCCAGATGTGGTATCCCAGGGACTTTTTGCATGATTGTGTTGCTTTCCAACTTATTTGTACATTTGAATGTGGCTCACAGGTAAAAAAAGATTGGGGACCCCTGATTTAGGTGGAACACTGGCATATTATCATTGTTTACTCCTAATGCCATGAATTTGGCTTTGATTATATCCAAGTGAACTAGACAAAGTTTTGGGGATTCCTCTTGATGCTTGAATTTTCATCTCTATTATTTCATATACTGGTAGTCTGTCTTCAGATGAAATAGATCCTAGATTGGATTGTAAGCCATCCTGAGAGAGGGAGTGGTGTGAATTATAAAAAGAAATTCTGTAAATCCCTGTATAATATTCTGGCACAAATAATAATAATGACAACTAAGGCAGGAGTAAAGATGAGTCAGTAACACAATCATAAATGCAATGGCGAATAGGGAAAAAATATCTCTTTTAGAAAAATCCAGCTGAAAAATAAAAAAATAGAGGCATTGTTAATGTTACTGAACAGAGCTAGAGAGCTTGATTTGAGTTCAGAGTATTCCATTAATTTCAGAGAAATGCTTCTCAACCCAGTAGTTCTGGATCAGTTATATAAAACACATACACATACAATGTCTGTGCTGGCTTCATTAGCATTTTCTTTGCTGTCAAATTGTAATTCCAATTGCTAACATTCAGCCCAGCAAAACAACAGGGGCCAAAATCTGTTTGCAGGTTGAAAGAATTCCAGATAAAAACACAACAGTTAGGAATTATGTATGATCTATAGAAGTATTTCAGAGATCTGCAGCAGAAGACTAGTTAACTCTCCATATCAAAACCGCAAGATATCAGGGCTCATTTAGTAATGCCCTAGACACAAGGGCAACAGCAATAACCACAGAAAAAGATTTTTAAGATGCAAAAATTTCATTTAATGCACATCAACAGTAAACGTACTCAACTCAATACATTTTTTTCATGTATTGTCACTCAAAAACACCAAACAGTAGAAAGGGGTGATAATACATTGAGGAAAATCTATTAATGGTGATACAAAGGGCCAGATTTAATTCAGTGATAAACAGTTATCACATGGTTTATCTCGTGAAAACTTTTAATGAGAATCCATTCAACGAGAAAGGCTATTTCTTTCAATACATTTGGCTCCAGAAAAACATGAGAAAAAACACATATTGACAGCAATGCATTTAGCAAAAATGCATTTTTCTAATTTTCCAGCAGTTTCCCAGTTCCCAGCAATTTTACTTTCAGTTATCACTTGTTTTCAATAGTGGATTCCTTTTCAAGAAACATTATGGGGCACATGTTGAGGAAAAAAACTTTTTCTCACTTTGGGCAAATTTAATTCAGTGAGAAAAAGGTTTATCACTTGCATAGTCATGTACGAGATTCAATTTGAGATGCAATTCAGTTCAGATGACCAGGGACAGCTGAGAAATTGACAAAATGTCTAGCCCCATGTCAGATTTCAAAATTGAATATAAAAAAATATGTTTGCTCTTTTGAGAAATGGATTTCAGTGCAGAAGTCTGCTGGAGTAGCACTATTAACTGGTGTGATTTAGAAAAAAAACATGTTTTCCCATGACAGGATCCCTTTAACATCGTTGTATAAGTACATACCAGCTTGGTGCAATCACAGGCTAAAGGAAGCAGATATATTGACCAACGAATGAGAAGTACCCTGAATAAGCCTTTCTCAAGGGGAATGCTGGTATGTTCAGCTAAATGTACGCTTTAAATACCTTAAAGGAGAATTCAACCTGTAATAAAAAAACCCTCCCCCTACCCTGGGTAGACCCCCCTCCTCCCCCCCTGCCTACCTGCCCCCCAGGACAAAGGCTCCTCTACCCAAGGTGGGGGGAGGGTTTTTTTTTATAATGGGTTGAATTCTCCTTTAAAGGACCAGTAACATCAAAAAATGAAATTGTTTTAAAATAATAAAAATATAATGCAGTGTTGCCCTGTACTAGTAAAACTGCTGTGTTTGCTTCAGAAACATTACTATAGTTTATATAAACAAGCTGCTGTGTAGCCATGGGGGCAGCTATTTAAAGGAGAAAAGGTTCAAGTTACACAGCAGATAGCAGATTAGCTCTGTAGAACATAATGCTATCTGTTATCCATTATTTATCCTGTGCCATATAGCCTTTTTTCAATTTACACCATTGCTACTCAGAAGCTTGTTTATATGAACTGTAGCAGTGTTTCTGAAGTAAACAGATCAGTTTTACAAGTGCAGGGCAACACTACACGATATTTTCATTACTTTAAAACACTTTCAGTTTTTGGTGTTACTGTTCCTTTAAGGATTTGTGCTCTGAATAGCTCTGTCACAATATAAACTGCCTAACTGATCGTCTTATGTACTATAATGTTGTACTACTGCTGAACTATTGTGTCAATAAAATTTTTAAAAAATACCACCTTGTATGTTCTTTTTTCTGTGTGCAAGCCCCTACTTGAATAGTATAAAGAGAATCTGTCACACAGTTTTTAAAAATGATCATTGGTCACCGCAACTACTATTCCCATATACAGAACCAATTACACTTGCAGAGTACTGTAATTTTTTGAATTACTCTCCGTATTCATATTTTTACATACATTCCAATTTAGTTCATTAATCTTCATATTGGGCCTGACCATGATACTGTTGGACTACATATATCAGACTCTCATATTATACTCTTCTGTCATGCTGAATCTCATGCATAATAATCTTTGGGAATTGATCGGTGGTGGAAGATGCAGCACAGTATTAGCTGAAATGTGCATAGTTGTAGTGACCTCCTGCTGAAGACTATACTAATCTGTTTGGTATCAAACCATTCGTCCTTTTAAAACTCAGTGGCATAGCATTGCTCTAGCAATGGAAATTTTTGAAGCATATAAGTTATTCATTTCCCATGATAGAGTGCTGACAGAGCCCTCCTATTGGATATTATGGATATGCAACTTCAAATTTGCAAAACAGGGCGCCAAGATTGAAAGTAATCAACAATTAATTCCTAATGGATACATAATAAAGGGTGCCATTAAAAGCTTACATGATGCCCCAAATCAAATAGATTGTAAATAAATGAACTTTTTTTGTAACTGGTAACTTGGCTTTTCCTGCCAGATATCCTTACTCTCCTAGCCTTTAATTAAGTTTTCTGTCACTTACTTGACCTTATAATTTTATGAGCTTTTATGACCTATAACTGCATAGCTTTCCAAAATTAGGTGTGTTACATAGTAATGGATGGGGGCAAAAACAGAAGGGCATTTAACTTCATATTTAGAGTGACTGCCAGTTAGTCGTTGTCCTGAATACAACAAAAATATTATAGGGCGTTTGTTTCTGCAAATTGTGACTTGAACAGCTGTCATTAAACAACAGCACTTGAACTCAGCTTGAACGGTATGTAGAAAAGACTAAATGAGTGTACAAAGATGATTATATAAACATACTGTAGATAAAAGCAGGCTGCTGCTTTGACAGAGTTAACCATTTGACTCTTTTATGTGCAAGAACAAAAATAAAGATTTAATTTTTACAAATGTAAGTAAAACATTTGTTTGCATGTGACATTACTGAACTGAAAACTATATTTTGCTCCCAGGCACAAAAGCAAACTGTATTTTTGGATATAGCATACCCTTCACATATGCTTTGATTTAAGATGCCAACAGAAGAGGGAACGTAATGAGCTGTTGAAAAGTAACAGGCACATTTAAAAGCAATTATACTAGCATAGCAGAAGGAAGTGGGGCTTGTTATTTGATGAGACAGCCACACCAATAACATCAGTAATGTCATCAACAAATGGGGCCATGTTAAACAAACTGATAGACTAATTGTTGATTATTGTGCAAATCTGTTTGTGGGGAAACCTTTTGATTCACCCAAACAATGACTTCATCTAAAGAGTTTACTCAGTTTAGATACATAAATAATTTGTATAGTGCTTCAAGCTCCTAATTGTAAATTTTTTGAGAGTTTAACTTACCCAATGCATTGGGGGATCCAGGTGCTCACACCTTAAGCCTTCAGCTCAGGAAGGCACTGTGACAGAATATCAAATGAAAAAGGTTGGCACAAACTGGATCACTCATCATCCCAACATCCCAAATGCCTTACGCGTTTCGTGCCTATGATTAAGTGCCCAAAAGGCACGAAATGCGTAAGGCATTCGGGATGTTGTTCTAAATAAATACATTTTTTAACTACATCGTGGAGAGTGATCCAGTTTGTGCCAACCTTTTTCATTTGATTTACTCAGTTTAGGTTATTATTATGTTCGTTTCTACCCTGCAGCCCTGGGGATTTATTTTCAGTTTCAGCCAAGGAACTATCTGCAAGTAGTTTTTTGTGATTGCGTAGGTGATTGCAAGCCCCCTACATTTCCCCTACCCCCTACATTTCAAAAACACACAGGGAGGTTAACTGTGTTTTAATAATGCATTGCAATCTAAATGCATTGTATGTCAAAGTGAAATAAATAAAGGATAATAATAACAATAAAGTATGTAATGCGTTAAATTCTAAAAGCTAAGCTATAACATGCAGATGGCTGAAATGGAGCAAAAAATGGATATTATGATTTGGTAAAATTTTTGTGTGACATTGCACTAAACATTAGCAACTGAAGACAAATAATAGCCTTGTATGAATAATAATATCAATGCATCCATTGTCACTATAACTTGATGATAAAGTTAACTAGCATATGCAAAGGTTTAAAATAAATAGTTTTTTTTTGTTTTTTCAATCTTCAAAATCACTATGGTGTGGCAGAAAAAACTATTGACATGCACACAAAATGCAAAAACTTTTTGGTGTGATTAATTCACTAGGCAATCACCGACACAACCAAAAATCAATGGGACTGTTCCCATTGACTTTTATGCAACCTTGACAGGTTTGAGATGCCGTGTTTTTATTTTCAGGCTTTTTAGCACTCGGGGTTTAATAAATTCCAAAAGATTCACGATTTTATTTAAAAAAAAATCGGATTTCAGGGAATTTCGGGTATTTGGAGCTTAGTAAATAACCCCCTTAGTGTTTAGAAATGGGCAGAAATCTGGTCTGTTAAAATACATTGGGGAGTACTCTCCAAACAAATGAAACAGGATTTTACTATCGAACACCTGATGACATGTAAAAGATCTAAGAACATCAGAGATTAATTGATTTATAGTCATTTTAACCCAGTATATAGACTAGACGTAGGGATAGGTCTTAAAGATACCTTTCTGTGTGGATGTTATAATATACAGTATGTCCATTGATTTTGAAAATGGTTGAATGGGACATGAAACTTATTTTAAATTGTATAACCAAAAATGTGGTATACTTGGTGTGTTATTGTAGCATATATTACATAGTACAGACTATGCAGCAACTACATAAAAGGATACAGAAACACTGTAGAATCTGCTATGTTGAAGAGGATATAGTAAAGCACAGTGGCATCACATGTTTTTAGCTCATATGGAGGGAAAATTGACATTGGAGTTTGAAGTTGTGAAATTTGGCATGGAGTGGTAATATAGCAGATGCACTTAAAAATTGCAGGTATTGGTACTGATGAGAAATAATATAATTTGGTAATGTTTTTTAATGTTAAGCAATGTATTCTGTTTTTTAATTGTGTTTTTTTCTTTATAGCCTTTTTGTGGATGACTTTGGCATGATCTTTGATTCCTCCATTCTCTTTAATGAGTGAGATCTAGCCAAATGTTGGCCTGTTGGTCCCTGGACATATCCCTAGTTAGCCTGGATTGTTGTGCAGTGCTGCCCCTCTGCCACTCATCCCTTGGAGAGGCAGGGGAAGTGGCAGAGGGACGTCTAGTGTTTGTTTGTAAAATATGTAGTAATATATAAAAATGGGTGTTGGTTTGGACAATCTCTCTCTTAAAAGCCGCATGCAGGCATGGGAGGATTTAGCCCTCAGACTGAAACCAAGGTTCTGGATACACTGACTGCAAGGAATGCTACTATGCAGAGAAGTAAAAGACTTTTTATACTATGACCAGAGGTAAACAAGTTAGAGACCACCGTATGGGGTTTACCTTGACGTGGTATGGTGGCTTATCAATTTTATGATCATAACTTTGTAACTAAAAACCCCTGTTTTGTAAACACATATTATATAATATTATATATATATATATATATATATATATATATATATATATATATATATATATATATATATAATATTATTATAATAATAATAATAGGACAGCTTTCCTGTCTCTGTGGGCTGGCTCATCATCAACAACTCACAGTGCCTCCTCTGAACTATTGCTGTTGTCATCCTCCTGCGTCAACTCCTAGGGTCTGTCCCCATCACCATCATCCTCCCCTATATCAAATAAAACATTACAAGTAGTGCCCACATCCAGCATAATGGCCTGCATCTCTAGACCAGAAGTCTGCTGCCTTGACATTTGGAGACCCTGACAGGCATCCCCTACTGCTGGAGTGCTGGGGCTTGCCACATTTTCCTCCTCCTCAAAAAGTATTTTTCCCATGCCTGTTGGCTAATTCAAAAGACCCTGGGTGTATGGACCCATGTCAGATTCATGTTCACGCCCAAAATCTTGGGAAAGTTACTTTGACTCAAAAAATAGCTTTAAAATAAGCAAAGACTTTGTGGAGTCGCAGAAGGTGTAAATTATGGATAAATTGACAAAACATGTGATTGTAAATGCAACTGTGATTGTAAATGCAACTGATTTTAGTTAATTCATAACTAGACCAAAAGTACAATAAATTGGTTTAGTACACTGAACAAGAATCTATAATAAAAAAGTAATGTTAGGCTGGGAATTGCAATTAATGGGCAGCCTGTGTTTGGATACAGAACAAATACCATTCTTGTGCATTTAAGAAATGGAAAATACAGTTTTAGATGGTGCTGTCATTTACTATTTTATTCAGTGCTAAATATTACTTTATTGCAAATCAATGGTACAAAGCATTTACAGAGTAACTGTCCAGTGTAACTGGCAACAATGCAAGATTTCAGCATAAATATGAAGGATTATAGTTTACTTCTACAGTAGGCTGAGCTGGGATTTTGGTTAGATATAAATAGATAAATAATGAATGCACTGCACTACCCTTCAATTGAAAGGCCCATGTGGTGTATTTCAGGGGACTGGTAACTGAAAAGGGTTAGAAATATATAATGGGGAAGAGCAAATCAATGTTCTTGATGCCATACCCTGTCCATCTTTAGTTGGGATATATATATATATATATATATATATATATATATATATATATATTGGGAAATTTAGTTGGGTAATGTTATGTTAATGTTATAATTCTATAAACCATGACTGTCATAAAATATTGCCTGAATTGCTGTGTTTTGACAGGAAAGAACATGAAAGCTACGTGACTTCCAGAGAAAGAAAGTTCAGATGAGAGATAGATGATAGAGAGAGAGCTAGATTTAGATAAGATAAGATTGATAGATAGCTGTAGATCAACCAATACATGTATGGGACCTGTTATCCAGAATACTAAAAAAAAACAAAAAAAACTTTAAACATAAATTAAACTCAATAAGGATTTATCCAGTATTAGTTGGGATGAGATACAATGTACTAAATTGTTTTTAAAAATGTGAATTGTTTGCTTAAAATTGAGT
Organism: Xenopus petersii; assembly: GCA_038501925.1. Taxonomy (NCBI): domain Eukaryota; kingdom Metazoa; phylum Chordata; class Amphibia; order Anura; family Pipidae; genus Xenopus; species Xenopus petersii. The sequence goes on from CM076681.1 coordinate 83,368,906, forward strand.
CTATTGGAGATCTCCTGTAATTTTTAGCTTTCTGGATAACTGCTTTCCGGATAATGGATCCCATACCCGTATAGGTAAATACATGGATAGACTTATATGTAAAGAGATACAGACAAAAACAGTAGATAAGCAGAAAAAGAAAAGGCAGATTGACATATAGTTTCCTAAATGTCAACCTACATGTGATTGCATGATAGATGGATAGTCTAAATCATGCTGTTACAGTGAAAACAGGCTGAACTGTACAAAAACATAGCATTTTTGCTCCCAACACACTCTTTAATCATAATCTGATACTTAACAAATCTACAGGCTGCAGGGTTTCAGTACCTCTCCATATTTGTATGCTGAACAGCAGAAATCTTGGGAAAGAAACCTATTTTTATACTAAATGTTGTATTTCATGATAAAATATGGGCATGAGCTTCAGTATATAGGCTATTCTTTAAGAGGTTTCCATAGAAGAAGGTCTTCTTATTCTAAAAGCTGGCCATACAAGTAAAACAGTTTGGAATGATTATTCAGTAGGCAAGCAGGATAACAAGTAACAAGTAAATAGCTACTACTATATCTTTATATATAATACTATATCTTTATAGCCAGATTCACTGATATGCCTTCTCCTTTAAGTCAACCATATTGAAATTTTCAAGCTTGTCTAATTGATGAACTGACCAATATCTTTGTGCCATGCATATATCAGTTGGGATTTTTTTGCCTAGCATACCAACCAAAAATTAGAAATGCATTTCCAACTTTATGAGCTGTTCATACATATGAAGCTCAGAATTTTTTCAGTAAACTAATGATGCCCAATAAGGGCTAAAGTGTTTGGATCAGTAGCTGTTCTTTAAACCCCAGTTCATAGTTGCTCCCTTCTGCTGGTCTGCTCTCCCCTCTGCCACTTCCCCTCCCCTCTGCCACTGCCCCCCCTCAATGTCAGGGTGCGCATGTGTGTGCACATTTGTGTGAGCACATGCACGACTGGGTTGCCTGGGGTGCCCAGTTGGCTTGGCGTGGCCCTGCTCTCCAACCCCTTGGATGTTGCTCCCAGTGGCCTCAAAACAGGTGCTTGTTTTTGAATTTCTGGCTTGGAGGCAATTTTTGGCTGGAAAAAAAAAGGTGTACGGCCATTTGACATAGGGGCTACCAAATAGCCAACCGTGGACCTCATCTGGCACCCCCGGGAACTTTTTTCTTTTTTTTTTATAATTAGATTTTTCTTGGTTTTTACATTACACATGATAAATTACGAATTGCAATTTACACATTTAACATTAATAATTTAGTAAGTAAAAAGGGGAATTCCTGTAAACAGTAGTCTAGGAATAAACATCATTTAAAAACCCACACTTTAAAATCTAATAAATGAGGGGGTAATAATAAGTGATAAAACTACCCAAAGTGCATCTAAAATTGTAAAACCCATTTGTTTACCAAATTTACCTTCCCTATTGTGATAACATTATGGGTAGGATATACGTGTTGTTATATAACCTAATACCAATAGTGTTGTGAAGAATGCCCATGAGATTATATAAGCCAAATGCCAGGGCTGATGTGTAGTTCTGTGCCAGCGTACTTTTCCCCAAGTATATCCATGTGTTGGTTAGGGCTTGTGCTAGTGTTATACTTATTATGAAGATCTAATATCAGTGCTCTTGTTAGAAACGAATGCCAATTACTTTTTAGGGCAATTATCAAGGATTTTGTGGGGAAAGTGCCAGGGAGAATTATATCTCAATACTAATAATAAAACCAGTGAATGTGATAGCCGTGATATTTGAGAAAATCTAGTGTTGCTTTAGGAATAAGTGCATCTAGTGTTGCTTTAGGAATAAGTGTCAATGTTTCCCCCCAGAATTAGTGCAAGTGCTTGGATTTAAAAATATTCTATTTCTTCCCTTCACCTACTGCCTACAAAAATAAGAAAGAAGAGAAAGAGAAAAACAAAAAAAAAGGAAAAAGATATAAAAAGAAATTACAGAAAAAAATTGTTGTCTTAGGTTTGTTGCAAAATTCATGTTTCATATTTCATATTTGCTGCTTCACTAGTTACTTCTCTAGTCACTTTGATTTTGCTGGTTAGACTGTTCATTCCGTTTCCAGGACTCCCATCTTAAATGAGTGGAATCTGGTTTCTTCTTGAAGTTATTTATAATCGCCATTTTCTCATAACCCAAATTTGAGTCTGTAAGGCTTATTAATTCCTCCATTGTTGGTATTTCCATTGTTTTACACCGTCTAGGTATCAATAGCCTGGCAGAAGTAAGTATATGGAACACTAATCTTCTCAAGTTCAGGTGGTAATCTTGTATTTCCAAATTGAACAACGCTAGACTTGGTGTTAATTTAATAGTTTTTTTTATTACTTTTCCAAGTAGAGATGATACTTCATTCCAAAATGGCGCTATTTTTGGGCATACCCACCATATGTGAAGCAGTGTACCTTCCGCCTTATTGCATCTCCAACATGTAGTGGGTACTTCGGCACACATTTGATGTAGAACCTTCGGTGTGTTATACCATCTACACACTATCTTCCTCTGAATCTCCATATTTGAGAGGTAGATTAATTGCCTGAATCCATTGCGGAAGTGTTTTTGATATTTGCTGGTCTTGTTCCCATTTCATAATATGCAGTGGTTTTCCAATTAGCGGTTGGTTTGTTAGTATGTTTTTACTTTAGATAGTCCTTTCTTTTGTCCTGCATATTTGAAACACAGCTGTTCAAAGGCAGTTGAGTCTGTTGGAAAATCCCTTAAATAAGGAAATAATAAGTGCCTTATTTGTAGGTATTTATATAAATCATGTTTTCATATGTTATATTGAATTTGAAGGTCCTCAAATGGCATTAGCATATTTGAATGAATCAGTTGTTCAATTCTGTTTAGTCCATTTAGGTTCCAATTTCTTACTGAGATTCCTGGGATCATTACCTCTAATACCTCTATGGGAGTTTGTCTAGCTGGAAAGACATGAATGCTCTTTTCATTTTTAATGCGGTTCCATATTCTCAGAGCTGTTGTTGTAGTGTGATAAGGTTTTACCTTTGTTATTTGGGAAGTTCTTATATTACTAGCCCACATCATTTGTTGTAACGTGAGTGGGTAGATTGCTTCTTGTTCTATAAGGAGCCATTGTTTTTGGATTATGGGAAGATTCCACATTGCCATCTGTTCCAAAATGGCTGCCTTGTAATAATTTTCTATATTAGGTGCACCGAATCCACCTTTTTCAACATGGAGCTGTATAAATTTCCGTTTAATCCTAGGTCTTTTACCTCCCCAAATAAACCTATCCAATTTTATTTGAATTTGGCGTAATAATGATATGGGTACCATAATTGGTAACGTTCTAAAAAGGTACAATAATTTCAGCAAGGACATCATTTTTATTGTTGCAATTCTTTCCATCCACGAAATGTGTAGGGGATTCCATTTTTCTAATTGATTCTTTATTTAAAGAAAAGTAGGTGGGTAATTACTGTTATAAGTATTAACTATAGTATCCCCTAGTTCTATTCCTAAAAACGTAATTGAGTGCTGCTTCCATTGAAAAGGATAGTTTTGTTTTAGCCGAATTAATTCAGTTTCAGACATTTCTAAGGGTAATGCTTGGGTTTTAGTAATATTGAGTTTATAATAGGAGATCTGGCTGTAGTCCGAAAGTATCTGAAATGTTTCTACTAATGATTTACTGGGATTTGTGAGTGACAAAATTATGTCATCTGCAAAAAGTGTCATTTTAAATTGTGATTGTCGTGTATAGACTCCTGTTATTCCTTCAGATTATCTTATTATTTTTGCTAATGGTTCTAAGATCAAATTAAAAATTAGTGGTGAGAGGGGACATCCCTGTCTGGTCCCGTTTGTAATGTGAAATGTCTCCGAAAGAAATCCCATGTTTGTCACTTGAGCTGAGAGTTTAGTATATAATGCTTTTATTGCTTGAAGTATTGTCCCCTTCATTCCGTATTCCTGTAGTACCGCATCCATATATTGCCAATTTACCCTATAGAAAGCCTGTTCGGCATCCAACGCAAGGAGAATTGTCGGCGTTTAATGCCTGGTAGTTTTCTCTATGATTGCCAACATTTTTCTGGTATTATCACTGCCTTGCCTCCCTTTCATAAATCCTGTTTGGTCTTGATGTATAATAGATGGTAAAATGTCTTTTAATCTATTGGCCAATATCTTTGCGTAAAGTTTTATATCACAATTAAGCAACGATATACTGTAGGTGTATAGTTTGAGCATAGATTTGGTGCTTTCCCTGGTTTTGCTATGGTAGTTATTGTTGCTTTTAACATCTCTGCTGGTGGTATTCCTTGTTGACAAATTACGTTAAAGGAAAACTATACCCCCCAAACAATGTAGGTCTCTATTAAAAGATACTGAGTAAAACAGCTCATGTGTAAAACCTTGCTTCATGTAAATAAACCATTTTCATAATAATATACTTTTTTAGTAGTATGTGCCATTGGGTAATCATAAATAGAAAATTGCCATTTAAAAAAATAAGGGCCGCCCCCTGAGATCGTAAGATTCACTGTGTACACATACAAATCACATGTAAGGTCACATGAGCCAATTAACAGACAGAGTTCTGCCTTTTGCTTCCTCACTTCTTCCTGTTACAGTTAGTGTTGTAGTATTTCCGGTCAGGTGATCTCTGAGGCAGCACAGAAAGAGTCACGAAATGGTGGTTCAAGGCAAGAGATGTAAAAGGGCAATATTTATGTAAATATATATTCCAGTTTGGTAAGATTCTTTAATATGTCATTCAATTTGATATAAACTATCTGTTGCTTAAGTATTCATTTTGGGGGTATAGTTTTCCTTTAAAGAGGCTTGTTAACTGAGGAGCTAATATATCCTTAAAATGTTTATAGTAGAATGAAGTAAGTCCGTCTGGTCCTGGTGCTTTCCCCATTGGGCTGTAAGTACTTCATTTTCTATTATTGGTTGATTAAGAGTTTGTAATTGGATTTCTGAAATTTGCGGTAATTTTGCTTTAATAAGAAAGTTTTTAACTCCCTGTGTTGTTGGTTGAGGGGTATCTTTATCTTTTTGGAGGTTATACAGTAACGAGTAGTATGATGCAATATCTTTTGGGTTTGTTATCTTTTTCCCCTTCTGGTCTAAAATATGATCTATCGTTCGACTTATCTGTCGTTGTTTCAGGAGATGCGCCAATTGCTTAGATGCTTTATTGCTCTTAGTGTATCTTGTTAGTCGCAGTTTCTGAAGACTGTACTCTAGTTTTATTAGTTCGATCTCATGGATTTTACTTTTAACTTCTCTGATTAACTTTGCTTTGGATTTTTGTGGATTTTCCTTATTGCTATTCTCTGATTCTTGTAATTGTGTCATTAAATTTTCCATTGTTTGCTCTCTTTGTTTTTTTAATTGTGACGCATATTTAATCAACTGTCCTCTTATAACGGGTTTATGAGCACACCATAGAGTTTCCATGGTTACCTCCCCATTAGCATTTAATTTAAAGTATTCCTGTAGTGTCTGTTGGCATTGCTGAGTTATTGTGTTATTACGCAGGAGGGAGTCATTTAATCTTCAATATGCCATATTTGGCTTTAAGGTCTTATTTGCTATTATTGCTGTTAGTGGAGCATGATCTGACCATGTTCTGAGTCCGATACTTGTTTTGGTGATTTGCTGAAGTAAGTGTTTGTCTACTAATATATAGTCAATTCTTGTGTACTTTGTATGTGGATGAGAGTAGTAAGAAAAGTATTTTTCTGTTGGATGCATTTCTCTCCATACATCAAAAAGGGAATGAGACTTCAACAAAAGTTTTACGTTTTTCGCATGCGTCAAGATTTCTTGTCACGGAGTAGCAATTCCTTGTGTTTGTACATCTAGATTTTGATTTTATGGAATATTAATATCTCCTCCTATTAATATCTGTCCCTCCTTCTGCTTATCTAAAGCTTTAAAAAATACTCTATAATAACCTGATTGTTTAGTGTAATGCTTTTGAATATTTGAACTGTTAGTATAAGATACTTCCTCCTGGATCTGCTATCTGTTTAAGTATTTGTAGTTTAAGTGATCTGTGGAACCATATTGCCACTCCTCTCTTTTTGGATGGACCACTAGCATAGTATTGATTAGGGTATTCCATATTATCTAGCCTATTTGGCTGATTAGCAGCTAGGTGTGTTTCCTGGAGGCATATTATTTTCGCTTTACTTTGTTTTGCCCAATGGTGAAGTTTCGCTCTTTTGTTTGGACTATTAAGTCCATTTACATTCAATGTAATAATAGATAAATTCATTATGATGTAAGATGGTAATAAATTAAGATATACTCACTCATCTTGGCTTTTTAATATGGTATCTCATAATTGATGGTCTACCTGATTTTGATCCTAAGTCGTTCCAGCATTGACTTGATTGTTGTATCGCTAGTGTTGCAGCAATTTTTGAATTCCAAATCAACTCAAAAATAGAAAAGAGTAAAGATACAGAAATTAGACTAAAGGGGATAGGTAAAGACATAAAACATTTCAATTTCAAAAAGAAACATGCAAGACTTATATACAACAATACTTGATTGAGCATTGTAACTTTTGGCTCTATGTAATTCTCTGAATATTTTCTCTGTAGTGAATAGACGTAGTATTCCCCCTTTGAGCCATGGGGGGTGTTAAATCTTACTCTTTAGTCCTTGCTTGGGGGCATCATATTTAATAATTTTTGTAGCATAGGGCTCTCCTGTTTAGGATTAGTAACGTTATACTGGAGGAGGCAGTATCTTCAAGTAATTTCTCGGAGTAATGATGTATCGTTCTCAATTTCTGTATCCTCCCCATCCTTAGCTGGGCTACCTCTGGTACCTTTCCTTGAGTTCTTCTGTTTTCCATTCCATTCTTGTGGTACCATCGAAATTTTAGACACTTTTTTCCCAAAGATTTCCTGTTGCGGTCCTAGATGCCATTTTCGCAGCAATTGTATCCCCTGTTGTGGAGAGTCTGTAATGTAAGCGGAGTGTAACAATCTTACCTGGTGGTCTAGCAGGAGGGGGTCTGCAGGGACGCCTGCAGCCCCCTCGGCGGGGACACCCGCCACGTTTCTCCTCTGGGCCGCAAATGGGGAATAGTTAGGGCGCGCGCGGCGCGCCTCTTCCTGATTTATGTGCCCATGCGCGCTGGCGTGTGACGTCAGCGTGCAGTGGTGCGAAATTTAAAAGTATTAAAGGCACAGTTTGGATTTTTAACATTGCCCGTGATAGGATTTTATTCCTGGTGCTTCTGAGCCTTGTGCTATATTCTGAACCTGTTTGATTCCTGTTTTTGACCCCTGCCTGGCTATTTGACTATTCTGACTTCTGGATTCTGACCCTTGCCTGATTACTGACCACCGCCTCTGATTAACCCTCTGATTGACTCCCTGGTTTGACCCTTGCCTGTCTGATAACGTTTGTTCTCTGCCTGCCTCGACCCGGCCTGATCTGACTACTCTTTTGCCTAAACGCCTTGTACTGCGATCTTCTGTCCAAAGACTGAAGGCTGCAAAAGGGACCCCCAGGGGTCTAAATCCACTCACCCCCACCACACAACCTCTCCCACAGTCCAGGTGTATCTCCGCACTCTCTCTAGCAGTCTCCAGATAGAACCGCGCTGCAGGTAGGGTCCCGACTGGGTAGCGCAATCACGCGAGGCCGCGGCTTCCCTCGCGTGCTAGGCCTCAGCCGGTTCTCTGGTGTTATAGCCCTCCCGGACCACGTTGTTTCTTTTGGGGAGTCAGCGGATCGTCTCCTCAGGTGAGAGGACCCGTTTAGGGACTGGTAGATGGTGTGGGAGAGGATGGTGGGGTATAATTGCGGCCCGGGCCCCAGGAGCTTCACAAACTTGCAGCCACACCGCTGCCTGACCAGCCACACCCCCCCCACCCCCGGGAACTTTTTTCATGGTTGTGTTGCTCCCTAACTTTTTTTATAATTGAACGTGGCTCACAAGTAAAACAGGTTGGGAACCCCTTGCTTTAGTATGATTTATTTTTTGTATGTGTATGTATTTCACAAGCCATGCTACTATGTATACTGTAGCATCCAGAAGAATTGTAACACGGTGCTTCCTATTGTTTAACAACACATGCAAAAACCATGGAATTACCAAACTTCTCCTTTGCCAAAATGATACAAGTAATTCACAGGCAATGAGGCCGACAGCACAACTAGGGGAGCCAAATAACCTTAATACCTTTCTAGAAATTATGAAGAAGAGCATTTTGCAAAACTTTTTTTCAGTTCAGCTTCAAAAACAAAAGTATCTTTAAACTTAGTTACCTCCTCTATGTACAGTCTTCAGTCTTAGGGCTATTCCACACGGGGAGATAGCCACGCGTTTGCGGTCGCGGCGTCAAAGCGCCGCGACAGTCGCCGCGACCGGCGCAGGCGACAGTTTTGTATGGGCGCCTATGTAAAAACGCCTGTGCTAACCACACGAGGCGATGCGCTTTTCAACAGTCGCCTGAAAAAGCCTGGCGAGGCATTTTCAGGCGACTGTTGAAAAGCGCATCGCCTCGTGTGGTTAGCACAGGCGTTTTTACATAGGCGCCCATACAAAACTGTCGCCTGCGCCGGTCGCGGCGACTGTCGCGGCGCTTTGACGCCGCGACCGCAAACGCGTGGCTATCTCCCCGTGTGGACTAGCCCTTAGGGGTATATTTATCAACAATTGAAGTCTGAGATTGCCACAGTCTGCTAGAGTGAAATTCCACCTCTCCCCATTAATTTCTGTGGGATTTTTTAAAGAGTATTTATCAATGGGTAAAAGTGAAAGTTCACCCTTTGATAAATACACCTTTAAAAATTCCATACAAATGAATGGAGAGAGGCAGAATTTCACTCTAATGGACTGTGACGATCTCAGTCTTCACTTTAACTTCCTTATACTTTTGCAATCTGGAGCTTTTCTGCCACATCATTTCAAAAGGGGCATGCATGTCTCTTGTAAAGAACTAGAACTACTGTAAATTGTTTTTAGCCTGTTCTGGTTCAAGTCCGTGATAAGGTCATATTTCAGACTGTGAATTAACATTAAATTGTTCACCTTCCAAACACTTATTAAGTTCAGTTGTTTTCAGATTGTTTACTATAAACAAATACTTTTTTCAGTTGCTTTCCATCTTTTATTTCTTACTGTTTTCCCAAAATTTAAAAGAATTCTGTCATTATTTTTATGGTGTAATATTTCTAAATTACATAAATTTATACTGCAAATAATTAACTCTTCCATGGAAAATGTAATTCCTAGCCCAACAAGTGTATTTTTTTTAGTTGTAATATTGGTGTGTAAGCAGCCATCTCAGGCCTGGTCATGTGCTTTCAGAAAGAGCCAGTGCTGCACTGACAGGCTATTGTTTCTCCTACTTACTGTAACTGAAGGGGTCACATTTGGACATGGTACAATGCAATACAATACAATTAGAATTGAGTGCTGTTCTCATATCTACCAGGGAGCTGTTACCGTTATCGTCTCATTGTTCTGCTGATGGGCTGCTGAGGGGAGAAGGGAGGGGTGATATCACTCCATCTTGCAGTACAGCAGTGAAGTGTGACTGAAGTTTATCAGAGTCACATTACAGGGGGTACCTGGGAAACTGACAATTTGTCTACCCCCATGCCAGATTTCAGAATTAAATATAAAAAAACTGTTATCTCTTTTGAAAAATGGTTTTCAGTGCAGAAGTCTGCGTGAACAGCACTATTAACTGATGCAAGTTTAAAATGTAATGTTCCTGTTTTTGGTGTTTCAGTCTGGCAGCTCAGTGACACAGGAACATTCTAACATTTACTACATTTAGTTGATACAATCAGTTGATACATTTCACAACAGTATCTCTGGAATATTAGCAACTATTGAATCAATTCTAACAGCTGCCTTTAATGAAACTCAGGGATTCTGCTAATCAAGAATAAAGATAAATGTTTAAACTAAATGTATTAATTTAGAACAGTAAAAAAATCAGCAACCCCCCAAAGCTGCTTTAGAAAGGGAAAACTTAATTCAATATTAAAAAACAGTCACAAATAGAAAATAGAAAGTAATTGGAAAAATACTTTATATTGAGTGAATTATCTGAAACCAACTGAACTGAAAAAAGTTTTTGAATGTGAACAACCCCTTTAATAGTAATTTTTACGTTTAAAAAAACTATAAAGGACTGAGTTATAAGCTAATACAAAGACTAAAAAATGATTAAGCAAGCAAAGAAAAAAGTGGGTTCATTTAAATAAGTTTTTGATGATACTTGACCATTCTAATGCTTTGTCTGTCCAATTGTTCCACTCACATTTAGAAGTTGGTTATTCATATAGTCATCGACTCCCATGAGAAACAAACCTTAAATTTATCAGCACAATTTTTATCTGTCTGGAGAAGAAAAGTAAAGTCCCTAAATGTAGTAAAGTAAGGTCACTGATCTTAGGATCCTACTATATAAGATACATTATTATATAAGATACATTATTCATAGACATATGGAAATGTAGACAGCCACCAGCCACCTATTTGATTTTTCACTTTAATCAGTGTTAACATATTTGTTGTGTGTGTGCTTGTATTACTGTAACACAAAGCTTTTGTGGTTACCAAGCATAGCCTTCTAGGAGCATACAGTATATAGCCACACTGTGTTTTGCCTCAGAATGTTGTGTTTTATATGCATTCAGTTTCACATACAGTGAGCACCTTCTTTTTATTTGAATTTTAAAAGTTCTGCTTTGAGGTAGATGTATCAGCACATCCACCTAACAGTTAATATAGATGGTAGCACCATGGCACTGGAAGTGAATTTGATCCATCCTGGAGACTTGAACATACTTACACGTTTGTTTTGAAGCAATATCTGTTTTACAAATTGGTAGGTACTGCATTTCATAATGTTCATACACTAGGGGGCACAATTACTATGGGTTGAATATCGAGGGTTAAAAAACCCTCTAAGTAAAATCCTTCAAATTCGAAGAATTTTGCACAAATAATATGATCGATCAATCGAAGTAAAAATCGTTTGATTTGAGCAGGGTCGGACTGGGGGGCCCAGGGCCCACCGGGACTGCTGGTCCAGGGCCCCCCGCCCCCCTACTGCGCCGCTCGAACGCCGCCATGCGCATGCGTAAGCGGCGCTTCTCGGTGCGCAAGTGCCGATGCGCATGCGCAAGCGGTGATGCGATGCGCATCGCCAGAAACTTTTTGAAAACTTCTATACTATTAGAGGGGTTCTGGCCCGGCGGGGGCCCACGAGGGTCGGGGCCCACCGGGTTTTTTCCCGGTGTCCCGCCGGGCCATTCCGACACTGGATTTGAGGATTTTAATTGATTGATTGAAGGATTTTTCTTCGATCAAAAAAAACGTAGAAAACTGATGGAACTGCCAAAGAATGTAGTCAAAGTTTTTTTTAAAGAGACAGTACTTCGACTATCGAATGGTCGAACGATTTTTACTTTGAATCGTTCGAATCGAAGTCGAAGGTCGCAGTAGCCTATTCGATGGTCAAAGTACCCAAAAAAATACTTTGAAATTCGAAGTTTTTTTACTTCGAATCCTTCACTCAAGCATAGTAAATGTGCCCCCAAGAGTACCCCTGGACGTGGTTTTCTTTGAATTGTAGCTTTTCCCACTGAAAGAATACTGCAGTACTCTGTAAGATCCAGGGAGAAGCTGAGGAGTGGTTATCTATCCATTCTGGCTGGCATCCTACAGTACAAATTGCTACTAAGCAGCAGGGCCAGAACTAGAGGTAGGCAGAATAGGCACGTGCCTTGGGTGCCTACCTCTGCTATCCCCTAGTCTGGTCCCTGCTCTGACTCGTATTTTTTCACACATGAGCACTTGTGTATTGGGTGCTTTGCCCGCATTGGCCCGGCACTGCTAAGCAGCCAGTGGAAAATGAATGGCTGGGTGGTGCCATGAGAAATTGATACTTTTAGTCATCTATAATCAGACAAAAAGTGCAAAAAGTGTGTAAAATATGCTATAGAAGTGCAGTATTATTAAAGCTGTGTATTTCTCCTTACAAGTGATTTCATGATATTTATCACATTTCCTTAAATTGTCCATTAAAATGCGTTGTCTCTCTTATTTAAAAAGTAGTGCATTATAGTTTAAACCACCCATCATTACACATCATCTTCAACAATGCAAAAAACTTTGTCTGCAAAAAAATTCTGCTTTATAAAATAAATAGTGGCAATGGAGAAAACATTTTACACTGGGCTTTGTGGTTACCCAAGATCATTACACATGTTAATTAATATGTTGGATTATACTATGACATTCAGATGGCAAGGTGTGGTGTTGTTTTTTAGACAACTTTACAGATAGGCCCTTATATGCCTCTATAATAGAATAATCTTCAACTGTAACGGAGGTCTTGAAGAGGATTTAAAATGATTCAGCCCCCTATGAACCATCACCGTCTCTCTATTAGGATATTCAGTAGAATAACTCCCTTGTAACACACACACACACACATATCAAAGTTTGGAATAAAACATTCCTGGGCCAGCACTTCCATTTCTCAAGATGGGGACACCCGCTGCGTGGTTGTTGCTCCGTCTGCTCTAGTTTCCCCTATGGCGCGCACGGCACACACTTGGTTTTACACGCCAGCGTGACGACGTCATCGACCAATGTCGCAAATTTCAAAGTTTTTAAAGGGGCTTTGAATGAAAATGAAAATGAAAATCATTGCCCGTTGTTAGGTTTTATTGTTAGGTTTTATTGGCTAGTGCCTGGGTGTGTTTTTCTACGTGAATCCTGCTTGATCCTCTGTTATTTGACTGTTGCCTGTTTGCCCGACTATTCTGAACTCGTTATCCTGACCCTAGCCTGCCTAATTATTCTAAATTCTCCAAAACTGACCTTTGTCTGTCTGTTGACTATTCTACGCTGTATTCTACACTCTCCAACCCTGATCCTAGCCTGTCTGACCACTCCTTGAACTCTGCCTGCACCGACCCAGCCTGTCTGATTATTCTCTACTCTGCTTGTGCTGGCCTGTCCACGTTATATTGTCTGGCCTGTCTTCCAAGCTGTGTTGTCTTTCATCCTGTATCCTTGGTGAAACAATCGTGCCCCTATCCATCCAGAACCTTTAGCGTTGCTCCTCTCTTAGTAAGACCTGGCAGCATCCAATTAGCTGAGGGCTCCTCCCGAGGGGAAAGGCTGCTGTTAAAGGCAGAAGCAAGAGCCGAGACTGGGGGTCTAGCATTGGTTCTGGATTTAGGGTGACAGTAGTGTAGTTGGGGACCATCTCACACCAATTCATGGCCTTCTCTGCAATCAGCAACACTGAGCATGGAAGATCATGGGAAAGTGAACCTGAAGTGGAGCAAGATGGCCCCCATCAACCCTACTGTGCTACACCACTTTTCAGAACATCTTACAGCAAAGGGATCCTTAGTAGTACAGTTTGAGGAATGGGGGACCCAAGTTGTATCAGTACCACATGTGATGTATTCATGGAGAATCATCTAGCATGGTTTGACTTATTTGTTCCAAGTATACAAGTGAATACAACTATGGCACCTGTTTCAGAAGGAAACAAAAGGTGACAGTTGGAGAGCAATTTTTTTAAATTGTGTCCTATATGTTAGTATGCATCTGTTACATTTATTATGGTGCATCACCTAAGATGAAATATATCTTTGTATATATATTATCCCATAGGCAGCAGAAGATGGTTTTGACAGGGGTGGCCAGGACGAAGGTCAAAGGTGCCGCGCGCAGCGCGGTGGCAAAATTTGGCCACGCCCCTTTTTGGTCACTCCTTTTGGACTCCACCCCCTTTTCTGTGTGCTTTCACTGAATTTTCAGGAAAATCAAACCATAGCAGTGGGGGCAAAATTTGCTTAAAGTCTGGCACTGCAGGAAGGGGGTAATAACACCACATGTACAATTTTAACTGAGAGCTGTGAATGCTGCACTACAAGCGCATTATGGGGTAAAGGGGGAAAAAGATTCTGGCACCTAAAGTACATTACATGCAGAGACTACGGGGTACTAAAAAGACATAAAGGAGCAGTAGGTACTGATCTCCCAAGAACATAATATAGAGAAGGCACCACAAGCACTATAAAGAACATTATATAGTAAGAAGCCGAGGCACTGGCACACCAAATACATACATATAGAACAATGGACAACAGCCACACAAGCAGTAAGATATAGAGAATACTGACAGGCCAAGCATAATAAAAACGTACAAGAATGCATTATATAGTAAGAATCAGTGAGCACAGGCACTCTCCCAAGTTCTAGCACCTCCCCATGCACTGCCTCACTCTATTGCTCAGCCAAAATGCAAGGTATGAGGAACTGTAGGCCTGGAGCAGTGTGTAACCTGTAGTAGGGAAAGCCATGAAGTGACTGAAGTAATGTGAAAAATCTCTCACTACATGGATACCTTTTCTGCTAGTCAGACAGCAATGTTATATTATTATGGGGCAGTTGTACAAATGTTCCAATCCAACAGCATCAGCATAATAATTATATATAAACATAGTAATTTAGGTTGAAAAAAAGACACGTCTAGCCTTTTTAAAACCTGTCTAACTTCTAGCTGATACAAAGGAAGGAGAACAGCCCCTTCTAAAGCTTATCCAATTTGCTTCAAAAAATGTCTTCCTGACTCCAAGATGCAATTTGACCATTTTCTGGATTAACTTTGTACTAAGATCTTTAACCCTGTATTTTCTGTATACCCCCCCACCCAGAAAGCAGGATGGCACAGTAGAAATTCCATGTATAAATACCCCTAGATCTCATAGCAGAATGGCAACTTAATTTATAAATCCCCCAGAATTCACAGCATAATTGCAATTTCATTTATAAATAACCCCAGAATTCATAGTAGAATGGCAATTCCATGTATAAATACCCCCAGCATTTATATCAAGTTGGGACAGTGGCAATTCCAAATATAAATAACCCCAGAACTTATATCAAGATGTCACAGTGGCAATTCCATGTATAAATGCCCCCAGAATTCATGGCAGGATAGCACCATGGCAATTCCATGTATAAAACCCCCACAATTCATATGATGGCAAAGGGGCAATTCCATGTATAAATACCCCCAGAATTCATGACAGGATGGTACCATGGCAATTCCATGTATAAAACTCCCCAGAACCCATAGCAGGATGGCAAAGGGGCAACTCTTTGTATAAATACCCCACAGAACCCATAGAAGGAGAAGAGAAAAGTAGATGAGCACATTGACAAATTGGCAATGATCAGCCACTCACCCTCACCAATGGGTGTTAAAGGGGTTGTTCACTTTTGAGAATACTTTTAGTATGATGTACAGAATAGTATTCTGAGACAATTTGCAATTAGTTTACATCTTTTATTATTTATGTTTTTTGAGTTATTTAGCTTTTTATTCAGCAGCTCTCCAGTTTGCAAATTCAATCTGGTCGCTAGGGTTCAAATTACCCTAGCAACAATGCATTGATTTGAATAATAGACTAGAATATGAATAAGAGAGAATAGAAAATGTAGTACTTAAATAGTAGTATCAATACATTTGTAGCCTTACAGAGCATTTGCTTTTTAAATGGGGTCAGTGAACCCCCTTTGGAAGTTGGAAAGAGACAGAAGAAAAAGGCAAATAATTAAAAAACTATAAAAAATAAATAAGGAAGACCAATTGAAAAGTTGCTTAGAATTGGCCATTCTATAACATACTGAAAGTGAACTTAAAGGTGAACCACACCATTAAGAAATGCATAAAGCTATTAAAATAGATTTGCTATAGATTCCTTGACATAGATTTGCCTGGGGTAAACACGGTTCTAGTTGTCTGCTGTTCCTTTTATTCCTGTCGCCTCTGATTACATTATAATACATTTATAATAAGTTAGGGCCAGGGATTGAGACCTTAGCACAGTATTTCCATTTAAATTGTGCCAATACGTGTATATCAGAGTCCAGGTATAAGATATATCTGTTACAATGGAAGATGTATGCATCTTCATGTTTCACAAATATATAAGGGATTTTTCTTTAGATAGCATTATTTACCATTAAAATAATCACATGCAATGAAGAGTATTGTACTGTAAGAGAGGGATGAGGGGTGAAGCTGCATTTTGACGATTTGTGCTGCACAGAGACAACTTTGGATACTGCGCTCTATTTGCACTGTATGGAACACATGTGCAGGCCTATCCGTGCATTCCTATGTACTCCTTACTCCTGACAGGCGCTAACACGATGCTCGCTTCTCTTCCGGACTGCAGCTGTGCGGCAGGCGGAGCTTCCTTTCATTCGCTGGCCACTTCAACTTTACCAGCTTGGAGGGGGTGGTGCAAAATGAAAGTGGACTGGCTGGGTAAGGGAGCCAGCCCAGATACTTCCTTTCCATCGCTGGCCACTTCCACTACTGGTTTCTAGGGGGTGGTGCAAAATCGAAGTGGAGAGGCCAGGTAAGGGAGACAGCCCAGACACGCACCGGCTTAAAAGAAAAAAGGCAAAAAAAAACCTGTAAAAAAAAAAAATTTTTATTTTTTTTTTTATTTAAAAAATGGTTTCAAACTGGAGGAGGAAAATTCTGGGGGGGCCACGGACCCTGTGGCCCCCCTGGTTCTGAAGCCTATGTATTATCCCATATTATCTGTTAAATAAAAACATAAGCAATACCTTGCAGAGAAAAATATAAAATCATGATGCATTTCTTCAAGTGAAAATGTATACAACCATTTTATTCTAGTTATTTATCTTCGTAAAACATCTCACTGTAATCAATAATTTAAAATGAAAGGGAGAACCCATATGTACTTCACCTTTACAGAATTCAAATATATATATATATATATATATATATATATATACAGATGCAGCCACTTTGGTTTGTCTGTTTGACACAGAATAGCTAAACACAGACATCCCATTTATCTCATTTAACACAGAAAACTGTGTCACAACATCCCATCTAATTAAAGCATTCACCATTGTGAACAATGGAGCTTTGGTATGCTAATGAAAAGGTTAAATGCATTAAATGAGTTAAGATGACTTAAGATAACACAGTTTCTTCAATTACCCCTGAGTCATGACGCATTTAACTCACAAATCCAAGTGGCTTCATCTGTATATATATATATTGACCCCCAAAGACATTTGTTTCTCCATTTTGTGCAAACACCTGCCCGTCACAATACTGCATATTAAATTCAACTCATTGCCTTTTGTAATGTCCTTTGGCAAGCAGTAGATGGATTGCCAATATTTATAAGGATAATGGCAGGTTAGAATCAAGCAGGTTGGTCTGGAAAAGACTGTGTTGCATGTACAATACAGTAGAGCTGTGTATTTTCTTGCCTCAGCTGGAGAGCAGAAGCACAAAAGAGGACAGCTGGTAGAAGCAGGAAAGGACAAGAAATGAATGTGAAAATTGAGAAAACTGAAAGCTCATAGGATGCAAATCAGATCTGGTCCCTGTTTTTTCAAAGGCGTTTGTGAAATGTTAAAAAAAGATATAATGAAAATTTCCAGCATCCTTTACATGCATTCTCATAAACAATTTGATAAAGTTGGACTCTGCAAACCATATTCCAGCATGTTTTGCTTAATAAGTTAATGCTCAATGCAAAGAAAATAAATAAGAGGCAGGAGAAAGGAACAGTCCATAGTCTATTGAAGCGAATAAGGATTTACTTAGTCCCCTGGGTATGATTCGCTATGCTTATCTTAAGAGACTGAGGAGACCTGGGCTATGAAGCTTGTAGATCCGTTAAGCTTCCTAAAAGCCAGCAATAGATAAAATGCAGCTTCACATGTGTGTGTGTGTGTGACTGGTTACATCTGTGTTTGCTCGCATTCACATATCCAGCTGCCCGTCACTTTAGCAATTGGCTGATGTAATTTGAAAATTAGCATTTGGCGTGTATGCACAGAGATCTCAGCGAAACAAATCTGCCAGACGCTGGACACTATAGTAAATTGGCAAAGCAGCATGTATCTTGTTGAATTTTCTAATTAGAATATATTTAAGACCATTGCTTGGATTTTCCTTTACCAATGCATTCAAGTAACAGATTGCATCTAAGGAAAAAGCCAAAAGGGATTTTGCTTTATGTGAAAATGGACAAACATATTTCTTTGTATTATTAAGCGGTGACTGTTCGTGTCCGCCGAATGTTCGCGAACGTCGCGCGACGTTCGCTAATACGAGTTCGCGTTCGATTCGAACAAAAATTGTTCGACCATTCGACCATTCGATTCCTTCGACCGCTAAAATCGAAGGATTTTCGTTCGAATCGAACGATCGAAGCCATTGGATCGAATGAAATCATTCGATCGAATGGCTTCGATCGTTCGAGTCGAACGAAAATCCTTCGATCGAACGATTAAAATCCTTCGATCGTTCGAATCGAACGATTTTCGGATGTTCGAAGTTCGCGAACTGTCCGCATTTTTTGCCGGTGTTCGCGAACGGCGTTCGCGAACACATCGGCGGCGGTTCGCTACATCCCTATTCACAATTGATTCATTTATATAGAATTGCCTATATAGACAACTTTTTAATTGTTCGCAATCTATTAATTGTAGAGACTGATTTAATAGATGTTGGATACGGTTGTCTTTGTACATTCATAAACTTGGTCTTGAATTCTAAAAAGGGTGTTTTGGGGCACCCAAGGACTCCTGTAAAGGTTTTATAGATACCAATTTACTGGAATTACCTGATATAAAGATGTGTAAGAAAAGGGGTTTTGAAAAAGTGTTCAGATATGTTTGGTTTGATTTTTCCTTTTTTAATTCATCAAAATAATTCATAAATCAAAAATGCAATTCAAAATCTAATATTACAGGATAATAAAATGCAAAGTAGAATATAATATACTGAAAAAAATGTACAGGATGCCTATGATTAGTTTCAATGAGGAACAAATTTTTTTTTTTCCTTTTTAGAAATAATTCTGCTTCCCATTTTTGACATGCCTTTGTAATTCTAGGTGGTAGAAAACAAAATTACAATGTAAAATAAATATCACATTTTATTAATATAATTTTGAACATTACAACTTCAAATTTACATAGCAAAAAAAATAAATATATTAAACAGCCTGCATCAGGATATTGTAATAATTATGCAAGCCTATAAAGCAATCGTGAACCCTTACACTAGTTGTGCCTTAACATTTATAGAAATACAAATCCACTGTGGCTCCTCCAAATATTAAGTACCAATACAGTAATGTTGATCAAATGCCTTTGTAAATTAGTCAGCATCAACATTTACAAGAAGAAAAGCACAAACATCTGTACATACAAAAGGGTAGCTCACCACATTTATAAAAGTCACCAGCCTCACCCCCAAAATAAAAAAAGGTTATGATCACCTGGTAACTTTAATAAAAAGAGAAAGCTTCCATATTTTTCATGTGTGTCTTACTGGGCATTTTCTCCTTGTAGATGGTGAAGGGAGCCTTACATCTTTTTAAATCGTATTGGTTGGAATTGGTTACTTCTCTTGGGCAAACACAGTGCCTTTTATTTGAGTGTGTATAAACAGCAATGAAAAGAAAAAATGATTGGATGACAGAGATTGCTGAAGACAAACGCTACATAGTGGTTACTAATAGGATGGAAAATTACTCTATTCTCAAATGAATCGTACGTCTTTATCAAAATGCAACTCAAAAAACTAAAATGTATGGAGTTTTCAAGAGAAAAACTAGCATCAAACACCCCAAAACTCCCAAAGTTAGTCAAGGGTAAAAACATCTTCAAATAGTAAAAGGGGGAGCTTCCATTAACTTTTACATTCATTCAACAGATTTTAGATGGAGTATTTTCGGATTCAGACTTTTAGCTTGAACAGAAAAAAATCGAGTTTTAATAAAAAATGCTTTATATGTCTGTTTTTTTTTGGGCCCTCTGCATTTCACACTGGCCACTTAAAATGTGAGCTACTTTCTGAATGAATCTGAATGTTTAAAGGCATTAAGGCATGTCTCCCCTAGATTTATCCTTGCCTGTTATAGTGCATTGGATGTGATTTTAGTTCATGTGTAATGAGGAGGCTCATGCACTAAACTATGGGAATGCAAAAACACATATTTTCATCTAGACATTCCAGTCTATGCTGGTCACTTGGTGTATAAAGATAAAAATATATTGTAAACAAAGACATATAAAAATACAACATGCTGTTTAGTATAAGGATGGTCAGAGTCTCCTTATAACGGTACAGGTTGAATACATTTTACTAAGTCCAAGAAGTTTTCTAATATTGAAAATAGCGTGGTACCTCATATACATGATGTGGCCAGATAAACATAGTATTTCTAAGAAACATGAGCATATACAAACATAATATGGATTTCAGTTGGGGATATTTATCTAGAGGGGACTGCAACATCATTGAAATATATGGCTATGTTGTCCCTGTCTGGCAGTTTAGGCAAATATAAGAATATGTACAACTGTATATATAAAGTTCATTTGTATTATACCCACATAAACTTTCATAAAAAAAAATATGGAAGAAGATTAGTCAAACTAAATGCACACAAAAGAGGCATAATGCTACAGATGCATGTGTTTATCTTGAGAAGCTAAACATTGAATTCTGGGAGGTGGATGTGCAATGATGCTTTTCAGGTATGTCCTTTTTATGTTCACTATTGTTCATGCTTCCTTCCTTACCACCCAAGATAAAGAAAAATTGTAATTTATGTGTAAACCCCTGTATGTTCTCCCAAAATCAGCCCTCACATCCTTCGGCCGTCAGTTTCCAAGCCATCTCTATTAGAAAGCAACTTTCTGAGGTTTGCTAATGATGAAAATGTGCTCATCATGAAAAATAAATGATTTTTGTTCCATTTTTGTTCTTGGTTGGCTTTATAGATTGGTAGTTTCAGCTGGAAATTACTCAAGAGGATATATTCTTTACACTTTGTAAATTAAATAACGCAAGCCTGAAGAGCTGGGTCTCAGAAGTAGTTTAAATAAAGTTAATGAAAATGTATGTTAGAAAAGAGAACTATTTAAAATGATACATTTAATTTCTCTTTCTGTTTTTTTTCCCACAAGCCCTTTATAGTAGGACCTTGCAGTAAAAACAAGCAAATATGTATATATTTTAAAAAGTAAGTTTGCAATTGTTATTGCATTAAAATAGGCATTAATTTAAAGAAATGTAGCAGACAGCACCATCCAGGGATAGAATTAAAAAGCCTTTATTAGTTACTTTTTGGCTTCACAATCTGGACAGCTACAATGTTTCAAGCCAACAATGGCCCTTTATCAAGCTACAGTTACACATATGCTCAAACATCTTTATACCAGGGTAAATATAATTTAACTGAATAAGTAAAACAGTTTTTACAGCAACAATATTTAATGCAGTACATTTAGGGGCAGATTTATCAAAGGTCGAAGTTAAAAAACTACGAACTTCGAATTCAAAAAGACCAACTGAATGGTGGTCAAAGTTTTTTTGGGTTGAAATGGGCACTACTTTGATCTACTTAGATTCAAAGTTTTATTAACTTCGACCCTCGATCTCCCAAACTCCCCCAATCGCCTCCATACGGGTTGTAGGAGGTCCTCTATAGGCTAAAACAGCACTTCGGCAGCTTTTAGGTGGTGAATGGTCGAAGTCGAAGTTTTAAAGAGACAGTAATTCGACCTTCGAGTTTCGAAAGTTTTTTTCAACTTTAAATCGAAGTTGGACTATTCAATGGTCGAAGTACCCAAAAATTACTTCGAAATTCAACTGACCCAACAATAGAAACAGTTTATTTTATCTATTCAATCTATCAAGAGCAATATTAAAAACAGGAAACATAAACATATGACTAAGAACTGACAGAAGTATTTAATACGCTATATATATACATATATATATATATATATATATATATATATATATATTCAAATAATCAAATTCAAACATGCTCCATAACATTCTATAAAAAAAGAATATAAGATTTGTTAGCTGCATTTGGTCTTTACAGGTACAGGACATTTTATCCAAAATATTCTGGATAAGGGTTATATGTAAATGTGGATCTCTATACCATATTGGGGTTATGTAATTAAAGGCACTAATTTTGCCCGGGGCAGTAACCTATAGCAACCAATCAGCAGGTACAATTTCCTGGCCACATGTTTAAAAGCAAACATCTTATTGGTTGCTACTGGTTACTGCTCCTGGGCAAACTTTGTGCCTTTTATTACATGTGGGGGAAAGTCTACTAAAAAATAATTTAAACATGAATTAGTAATGTTTAGCCTCTAATAAGGATCATTATTATTTAAGATATTATATATCATATTTAAAATATTATATATCAACTACAAGTACTGTTTCTTATTATTACAGAGAAAAAAGTAAAACCTTTTTAAAAATGTTAATTATTTAATTAGCATGGAGTCTATGGGAGATGGCCTCCTTGTAAATCGCTGCTTGCTAGGTAATGTATTTTGGTATAATAGATCCCTACTTGACAACGGCACAATTTTACATGTTTCTTTCAAAACTTCTTAATGTAAATGGTATATAAGTCACAATGACATTCCTCTTAAGAAATTACCGCATATTAAGAAATAACATGGACTGTCATAATAGCAATGTGCTATTGTGCTTGTACTCCAGTATAAACCAAAATTTTAATGACATTTATGCATTACTGTAAGATGAAAAACTGCACGGCAGAAAAACTTGGAAAACTATTATCTGTAAAATTATTTGTCATCCGACAATACGTCTGGACTAAAATTATAAGATAAGTGATATAAGTACATAGTTTATCAAATAGTTTGCTCTGATTGTTATTGGAGGCAGTTATAAAATATTGGTTAATATAGTCATTGCTCATTACTTTAAATAACATTTGATCACTATTTGCAAATACCAATTATTTTATTATTTTCAATAAAGAGATTTGGATACTAATATATCAAGTTATGTCACACAGTGTTCAATCATTGATATAAGCTCTATGAGTTATTGTGCGTCTTTTTGTCATTGATTGATGAATTATCCTTTCAGCTGGAAAGAAACAGAAAGACATTTTTTCAGGCAAGAGCGTGACACATTCTACAGTGTTAAGGGACTAATACAGAAATACCAATAAAAGAGGTGGTGAGGAACATGGCCATAAATAATGCCTTTTAGTAGTTTGCAACTCTGGTTATATTCTCAAACATGGCACAAGGCTGAAAAAACACACATACTGTACATAAATACAAGCATAGCACATAGTGTGTGTTTAAAACTGAAGCAAATTCTGACTGTGATCACCCTGCAAAAAAAAAAAAAAAAGCAGACTGGGAGCAGCAGAGTTAACGCTCTTAGGCTAGGGCCACACTAGGCGATAGCGCCGCCATTTGACTCGCGGCGACTTTTCGCCGCGACTTTTAATCCGCAATCGCTGGGGAAACTTTTGCGCTGGTGTCTATGGGGAATCGCGAAAAATCGCCAGCGTAAAAACACACGCGGCGATCTTTTTTCTACTGTCGCTCGAAATTGCCTCGCTAGGCGATTTCGAGCGACAATAGAAAAAAGATCGCCGCGTGTGTTTTTACGCCGCGATTCCCCATAGACGCCAGCGCAAAAGTTTCCCCAGCGATTGCGGATTAAAAGTCGCGGTGAAAAGTCGCCGCGAGTCAAATCGCGGCGCTATCGCCTAGTGTGGCCTTAGCCTTAGGCCTAAAAATCCAATTAGCTATTCCCACTCGGAAGAACCAGTCCTTTAACTTTCAGTAGAAAATCTATATTGTTGTCCACAGCCTTTGTTAGGGGTTTTACACTGGGTGGATGAGACCCTTTTACTCCTACCTTGTTTACTTGCTCAGGACATCTTGAGCAAGTGACTAATTGATCTTGATTCCTATCAATATAGCTTTCCACAGACTACTCTCACTTCTACATTCCCTGCACCACCATCTGTGCTTTGTTATGTGTATGGGGTGGGGGAGTAGTGTGCTGTAAATCAATATAATAAAAGTCAATAACTAAAACATATTCTGAATATGAACAGTAGTACCATACAGGGTCATTTACTTGATGTGGGTCACAGTATATACTGTAGAGTTAAATAAATTTGCAAACTGCCATGTTTTTCACACTTTGCACCCTGCCCTGCACTAAGCAACTATATACTATAAGAGATGGGCAAGGAGAGTCACTTAGATTTTCCTTATTATGCCCCCTACAGTCCCCTAAGTTGTTCGGTAATTGCCACTTGTAACTGTATATTGCCACAGTTCTGAGAGTCAGGGCAACGATTAGCTCTCCGCTGAATCAAATTAATTAAAAAACATTTTTTTCAATGCATTTCTGGCTCTTTAATGAAAATCAGCTATTAGTGACCTATGTCCCTAGTCCCTGGCCTTTGTATCAGCATGAATCCTCAGGAAATGGATACAAGACTACAATGCGAGTGAGACATAAAGCCGGTAGAAGAAATACATTTAACAAACCACATATTTAATACAGAGAAGTCTAGAATTTGTATTGACTGGCGTTTTATATTCCTTACATACTAATTTATACATATAAAAACATGCATTTCATGTTGTTTTTCTTAGATTGAAATGATGAAATGTAGAAGGAGTATTACAGTGCTTACGCAGCAAATTGCAAACTGTGGTTAAATACACTAAAACTATTTGAACCATTCATTTATATAAGAAATCGTTCTATATTTGACGTGACATGGAAAAATTAAAATAACTCAGGAGGAAAGTACACATTATGTGAATGTACTGATAAGATGTAATAGAAGAGTCATTTGCTAAAAGCAGAATTCCTTATGTGAGCGTTCTCATTTTTGGCTTTAAAGCAGTGCTCTATGTTCAGAAAGAGGCATGTGAGTACCTTGTATTTTCAGAAGGCTTTACACTGCATGTCTTACAGCAGAATTAATACATTTCGAATTGGATCTGGCATTAAGTATATACCAGTCATATTAAAAGGTTTGGGAATCCCTCTCAGCCTGCATAATAATTTACTCCACTTTCAACAAAAAAGATATGGTATGTCTTTCATTTCCCAGGAACATCTGAGTACTGGGCTGTTTTCTGAACAAAGATTTTTAGTGTAGCAGTATTCAGTTGTATGAAATTAAATAAAATGTGAAAAACTGGCTGTGCAAACATTTTGATAATCTTGTAATTTTGCTCATTTGAATGCATGTAATTGCTCAATACTGATTTCTGGCAACACCAAATTGGCTGGATTAGCTTGTTAAGCCTTTAACTTCATATGCAGGTGTGTCCAATCAGGAGAAAAAGTATTTAAAGTGGCCAATTGCAAGTTGTACTTCTGTTTGTTTCTACTCTGAAGAGTAACTGTGTGAGATCCTCAAAGCAACTCTCAAAAGATCTGAAAACAAAGATTGTTCATGGTTTAGGGGTAGCTACAAAAACTCAAAGGTTTAAACTGTCAGTTTAAACTGTAAGGAACTTAATCAGGAAATAGAAGGCCACAGGCACAGTTGCTGTAAAACCCAGGTCTGACAGGCCAAGAAAAATACAGGAGCAGCATATGCAGAGGAATGTGAGAATGTTTACAGACAACCCAAAGATCACCTCCAAATACCTGCAAGAACATTTTGCTGCAGATGGTGTATCTGTAAATCGTTCTACAATTCAGCACAATTTGCACAAAGAACATGTTTATGGCAGGGTGATGAGAAAGAAGCCCTTTCTGCACTCAGGCCACAAACAGAGTCACTTGTTGTATGCAACAGCTCATTTAGACAAGCACAAGCCACTTGTCATTTTGGAACAAAGTGTTTTCAACTGATGACTGAAAATTTAGTTATTTGGTCATAACAAACACAGCTTTGCATGGTGTAAGAAGAACACCACATTCCAAGAAAAACACCTGCTACCTACTGTCAAATTTGGTTGAGGTTCCATCATGCTGTGAGGCTGTGTGGCTAGTTCAGGGACTGGGCCCTTGTTAAAGTCGAAGGTAGGATGAATTTAACCAATATCAACAAATTCTTCAGGATAATGTTCAAGCATCAGTCACAAAGTTGAAGTTACTCAGGGGTTGGATATTCCGACAAGACAATGACCCTAAACACACTTCGAAATCTACAAAGGCATTTATGCAGAGGAAGAAGTACAATATTCTGGAATGGCCGTCACAGTCCCCCGACTTGAATATCATGGAATGATGGGATGATTTGAAGCAGGCTGTCCATGCTCGGCAGCCATCAAATTTAACTGAACTTGAGAGATTTTATATGGACGAATGTTCAAAAAAAAACACCATCCAGAATCCAGACACTCATCAAAATCCATAGGAAGCATCTAGAGGCTGTTACATTTGCAAAAGGAGGCTCAACTAAGTATTGATGTAATATCTCTGTTGGGGTGCCCAAATGTATGCACCTGTCTAATTTTGTTATAATGCATATTGCATATTTTATGTTAATCCAATAGACTTTATGTCTTTGCTGAAATACTACTGTTTCCATAAGGCATGTTATATATTAAAAAGAAGTTGCTACTTTGAAAGCTCAGCCAATGAGTAACAAAACTCCAAAGAATTTAGAGGGGTTCCCAAACTTTTTTATATGACTGTAGCTTACAAGACTAAGAGTTAAAATGGAAGATGCTCTGATCAAGTGGTTCTCAGACTATTGATGCAGAAACAAACATGTTACAAAGCCAACACCTAAAGACTATTCTCTAAAGTCTAATCTATGTATTGGTTTACATTAGGGGGTTATTTATCAAAGGTCGATTTTTTTTTACTCTAATAAATTTGAATGTACTCCCAACTTGAATGGGAGGTTATTTATGAAAAAAATAGAACATCATTTTTAATCGAATAGGAACGACTAACTCGAATTTCAGGAAGGTAATTAATATTTTCTAATGGTTCAACGGACCATGCCATTGACTTATAAATGAACTCGGAAAGGTTTTAGGTGGCGAATATTCTCATTAGAACTGTTTCCATGGTCAATGTGTGATAAATCTCACATTCAAATTTACATTTGAGCTGATGCTGTTAAATTCAAATTTGTGAGTTTTTACACACTCAAAAATATACCATTTGAAACCTTAATGAATTTGCCCCTAAGAGATTACACTAAGGGGCATATTTATTATGCTGTGTAAAAAAACAGTAGGTTAAATTTTTTTTTAAAATGTTTACTCTTTTTTTTTTTATGTGACTTCTACTGGAAGCAATGTAAAACATTGGTGTCAAATATTGCGTTCGCATGGTGTAAAATTACATACACCTTTATAAATTTACCATTTATTTTACACAGCTTTTTAAACAGTTTTTTCGGCAAATTTCTTTTTACACAACATAAAAAATATGCCCCCATCACTTTACTTGCAGTTCAGTGGGAGTTATATTAAAATAATTCTGCTCTCACTGGAACTAGGGTTCAGATTCATTATAGTCATGGAGATCTATTAGTAAAGCACATAGTTACATGTTCTCAAGTGAAAAGGGGCTGCCACTGAGGTAAGAGTAAATAATATATATATATATATATATATATATATATATATATATATATATATATATATAGCAAATTTAAGTATAGTGCACACGGATAACCGAAAAAAAGCAATGCCTGTGTGCTGATTACATGTATCAATAGTCATAAGTAAGAGAGAAAAACCGCACCAACAGGTCTTTATACAAAAATAAAAAACCTTTTATTCAACGTTTCGGCTCGACCGCTAGAGCCATCTTCAGGAACAAAAAAAAAAAAAGCTTTCGGTCGAGCCGAAACGTTGAATAAAAGGTTTCCTATTTTTGTATAAAGACCTGTTGGTGCGGTTTTTCTCTCTTACCTATATATATACTATATATATATAACATCTGCAAGAGGCAGGATGACCCCCTTGAAGGATTGAAAGCTGGAATCACTTAAAGGAAACCAAGGCTAAAGTTAGTCTTACTGGTGTTGATCTAAGATGAAAAAAAGGACTTTGCTGTGTTCATAGATAGGTAAGTCATTTCACTGGATTATTGAAACAGGATGTTTTGACAGGTGCAGGGGACATATTTTACCCCCCATTAATTGGAGGATACCCCACAGGCTGCAAATGCGGAGGTGATGACAGTGTCTCTGTATAGACTAAAGAGCAGATAGTCATTCAGAATGGATTCTGCACCAGCTGGATGGTGTTTAGTGTTGATACTGGTGTTATCGATCTCAGGCTGTATCACTAAAATTTTAAATAGATATTGAGGTCTGTTTTTGTTGCCATTCATTTTTGACATGTATGACAGACTTCAGATTGACCCTCTTCTTAAATGAACAATCACTATTTATTTTTGGTAGAAATTATATTTCTACATGGCAAGTAATTTACTAGTAGGTGTAGTAGAGTGATAGAAAACAGTTATGACATGCATTCTGATGATTCTGTGTAATTGAATCATTAACTGAGGCTTGTTCACAATAATAGCAGTGTTCAAAATAATAATCTCTTGTTCCAAATAATAGCAGAATGGAGTTCAATTAGTGAGGTTATTCATTCTGTGAAAAAACAGGGTTGTTCCAGACAGGGCCGGACTTGGAGTAAAAAGCAGCCCAGGCAAAAAAAAATCAAAGCAGCCCACATGTAAACACACAATCGTTTTGTACTCATCCACACATATCCAGCCCAGGTTTGCCTAAGAACAAATGCACCCTGCTGTTGCTTCTAGAACAGAGATGGAATGCAGCGATGAATGCACAATTGCCAGTTTATCAAACCGGTTGGGGGGTGCATCTAATTAGGATTACCAATCAGGAGCGGCCCACTTGAACAAAAAATAGAGTGGCCCCTCTGGCCCTTACGGACAGATTGCCAGTCCGGTCCTGCACCTTGGGGTCGTAAGCAGGGCATAACTTGCCAACCCCTGGCTCCCCCTCAATATAAAGTTGCAAGCCATTTAAATGCAATGGGAAGGATGAGACACGCTTTAGTGGAGGAGTGAGTTCTTACTGCTCCTCCTATATTCAGGGTCAGACTGGGCCAGCGAGATACTGGGAGAAAATCCGGTGGGCCGTGGCCCTCATGTGCCCCCGCAGTCCCAGACTTGCTCCCTCATCAGCTGGCCCATCGGCTTCAGCGCATCCACTCAGCGTGTCTTCAGCGTGTTCTCACAACATTTGTGCTGGCATGCATGAGAGTCTTACGGGGCAGGAAGATTGGAGGTCGGGAGGGGTTCCCCTTTGGCTGCCAGGAGGGCCTTTTGATTGCAGTCTCGATGGGCCCCCAATGTCGCAGTCCAACCCTAATTAGGGAGCTGATTAGGTTCACAATTCATGCCATGGCATGTCTGCTTGGAGTATGTATGTATATTCTTCCCTTGTGGGTTTCCTCCTAGTATTCCTGACTCCTGATAAAACTGAAAAGCATTATGATATGGGGATGTTTCTCATACTATGGTGTTGGGCCTATTTATCTCATACGAGGGATCATGGATCAGTTCGATTACATCAAAATATTTGAAGAGGTCATGTTGCCTTATGCCAAAGAGGAAATGGGTGTTTAAAAAAGACAACAACCCCAAACACACCAGTAAATGAGCAACATCTTGGTTCCAGACCAACAAGATTGATGTTATGGAGTGGCCAGCCCAATCCCAGACAATAATCCAATAGAAAACCTGTGGGTGACATCAAAAATGCTGTTTCTGAGGCAAACCCAAGAAATGCAGAAGAATTATGTAACAGGTGCCAGAAGTTGGTCGACTCCACGCAACACAGATGTCCAGCAGTTCTCAGAAACAGTGCTTATACCACTAAATATTAGTTCAGTGTATGGAAATAAAGCTATTATAAGGATTTTGAGTTTTATTCACTTTTTAAATGCACTGCTATTATTCTGAACACAACTGTATTTAAAATGAAGAGTGGAATGTATTTTAGTGTGATTGTGATTTTTTAATGATATTAAGCAATCAATTTAGTGCAAGCTAAGGAGCACTGGGAGATGCAAGGTACTAGGGGCACTGTACATACAACATACCTGTTAATTTATTACATTATGTGGAAGTAACACAGGTCACCCTGAATCCATGAGTTAATCCCCACATATGGCTGCTTATTTCCAGACAATAAATGCATGTATGATGTAGACCTGCAGTGGTTTCTTTTCAAATCAATGTCAAGAAATCAGCAGGCAGTAAGTTTTCAATGACTAGGCAGTGGATACAATAAAACACCCTTTTTTGCCATTAGAGGTTTGTTATAGAGACTGGACGCTTTATAAGGTAAAGCTACAGCAACAGAGTATGAATCATCAGTCCATTTTAATTCTTCTCCTGGCTTTGCATTTTAATTTATAAATGTTGGTCTATTTTTCAAGCCAATTACAATAGAACCCCCATTAACATTTTTCAGGGGACCAGAAAAAAATGTAAAATGTACAGTATATACAGTTCGATACAGTATAGGAGGGACCACACAAAATGGTGTAAAAAGAGGGAACACAATCAAGGGATATAAAATTGAGGATTGACCGTATTACTGTATAAAACTTTAACTTGCTTGTAATTGGCAGTGTTCTTTAAGAGCCATATACAGTACAGTGAACATAGCAGCACAAATACACATTTTTTTCTTTGGAACAGGAGACAATTACAGCCAGGATATAGCTGTTTTTAGTTTTGTTTGCACAAGCAGTTTGGTTAGACCAGTATTGTCAGATTGATTAATGGATCTGGCCAATGTTAAGTCAGATGTAAAACAGCCAAGTTACACTGATTGCCATATATATTAATTTTTCTAGAGGAAAAGGGCCAGTTTTCAAAGCTCACACTCTCTTCAATATTTTGTCAGATGGCACTAAAAATGAAAAAAAAAAAAAAAACTAGCATTCCTAGCACAGGAGGCATCTTGAAGCGGTCATTACCAACATAGACTTTTCTACCAAGAATTAAATGAATTTCAGTAAGCATCTTCAATACTTATTCCCTGTGCCATTGCACTTTACTACACATAACTTAATTTATGGACTTATTTGTTTTGAATTCTTTGTATGTGTGGATGACTTGGGTTGTTGCAAACATCTGGTATCAATTTCATGTCAATAGCCCCATCAGAAATGTATTTACTGAGAAAAAGATTGACATGATCAATACTTGCAATATATTTAAGATGGCCAACTACATCACAGTCATCCCATATCTGGCAAGTCCTACACTCAATTTTCATCTGCTCATTAAGAATTCTATTGCTTCATTATATATTTTACAAAGGGACTAAGTTTTACCTGCAACTTACTAGCTGCTTTCAAAGTAAAACTCCCAAACTTGGCTGCCCTTTTATTAGAAACCAGTGGGATCACCTGACTAAAGCTGGGAAGGGTGGGAGCTACAACATGGAGCTGGTCACTGCTCCTGTATAACTATAACAAACAAGGGAAAGTTGTACTCACCACTAATTTTTAAAACCATTAGGCAGGGGTGCAATGAGGCTGTGACCACAAAATACATATAGACAAATACAAACCGTCTGCTCAGAGAATTATCACACCTAACCAATATATTTATACATACATATATGTAAAAAGCTTTCAAATATATTACAAGTTTGTACTTTCATATACATAGGAATCAATCTAAGGATTACTATATCAGCCTGTTTCATTTCAGTAACAAAAACAAAACTTTCCTATAACTGAAGACAATTTCATTGTTGCACACTATTAGTATTTTGGTTTCTGTGCTAGCCCAAGGTTAGAGAAGATATTTCCTCCAGTCATATTCTCTAGTCCCATCCTTTTTTTCTGTTGATATGTAGATCCGCAGTAAAAATGCTTCGTGCTGCCAATTCCCTACCCTTGGGGGAGAAAATTACAATTTACAATATATACACAATACAATGCTGATTAGTAATTAATTCAGACTCTCACTACATGGCAGCTCAGAAACCGGTGTAATATGCATCATAATGTAATAATCAGCCCTGTAGCCTCAGCTTCTATGCCAGGACATACTTCATTTTTGTGGTGAAAGTGATCTTGAAGATCTCAGATTAGACCACAATAAAAGCTACATACTGTAGGTATGATTGTTACCTCTGTGAGCAGTGGGGGAAATGTAAATTTGCTTGAGCTGGGGAAGCTTTTCACCCACTCTTATGTATGTTTACAAATATGCAAAGAAAAACATTTGTACAGAAGGGCAGAATTCTTTCTAAAGAAATGTTCTATTCTTTAAACCTGAAAATAAATTGTTAAACGAGGACACAGTAATGAAGCAGAATTGCCAACTGTGCCCACAAGCTAAATAGAACTAACAAAAACATATATTTATTATTGCCTTTACTTGACATCATTGCAAAACACCATTCCTGTTTTCTACCAGTTTTTTTAACATTGAAAAAGGCATCCCTTGGGCAAATGAACAGCAAATGAACAGAATTGCAATGAATAGTTCCCTGTACACATAAAACTTCAGCCTTGTGGTGGAGACCTGCCTTATGCATGTAATCAGGCTCACAAACCATGTACCAATTTTGTACAGATTGTTTACATACCTGTTTATGATGGAAGCAGGGGATAAGAAAATACATGACATTCTGAGCTATACATACAGTTCTTGCTAGAATGGTATTTAACGCTATGTATCAAAGTCAGACACATTTAGGCACTGGAGCATTTTAAGAATGCTGAACCATATTAATAAAACTCTCAACTGGAAGTCTATACCAATTAAATTAATATGTCTTTCTCTATCTAATTGTGAGTAGGCTTCTGGTAAAATAGCATGCCTATAAGAATGTTCCCTCTAAGCTGTGTGCATGTCAGGAGGTGAAATCAGGACCAAGGAGGAAGCCAGACACTGGAGAACAGGCCAATAGCAAATAGGCGGTGTTTGAAGAGTTTAATCTCATAGTCAGAAGTCAGGGCAAGCAATGAGCATGGTGGTCAGAAGCAGGCTAGAAACTCAAGAACTGGTAAATGAGTAATAGATGATAACAATAACACATCCAGGACAATTCCTATTATTGGGCATTGAAGCTAGGTCTTTGGGCTTTTTTTCTGGTGCATCATACATTGGCAATAAAGGTCAGAGTATGCCAAGTAATAATGATGCTGGTGCCATTGATGATCTTGAATCCAAGGTGCCCACTGCCTAGAGTTCTAGCACTACTATTGCCTGGACCAATAAAAATACAAGAAAGAAAAACAAAATATCTGTTAGTTAAAGGAACTAAACCACAGTTTTAAGAATACATTTTAGTCATGATTGTCATGTAGCATCAATAATAATTAACTTTTTACTCAATTTGGCTATGTTTTAGAAAAAATAAAAGTTCTACCACGATTGGGAAATAAATAAATAAAGGTGACGGTTATACCTTATGTGAGACATACAGTTGGAGAACAGCGGATGTGGTATTGCTGTATTCAAGCGTACCATACACAAATGAGTTGATAGAAATTAAGTACCTC
This sequence comes from Xenopus petersii, assembly GCA_038501925.1. Taxonomy (NCBI): domain Eukaryota; kingdom Metazoa; phylum Chordata; class Amphibia; order Anura; family Pipidae; genus Xenopus; species Xenopus petersii. The sequence goes on from CM076681.1 coordinate 83,402,335, forward strand.
TTAACTAACAATTATTTCATGTTTGGGGGGTTTATTACCTCCAGGAGCATGGGGACACTGTTTGCGCCCATATACACCAACGTATATATGGGTTGGTGGAAGGAGTTTTGTTTCGGTGATTTATAGACAATTTGTTGTTTGTGTGCAAGAACTACCAGTTTGAGAATTTTATCACAGGCATTAATAAAGAGCAAAAAAACTTGAAATTTACTAGCTGTTTTGGTGCTAAAGAAATAGTATACTTGGGTCTCTATTAGAGGGATTAAATAGTTACAATGCTGTATAACAAACCTTGCTCCAGCAGCTCCATATTAAAGGTAGACTTGTAGCACCCACACCACTTTAATATGGGTATTCTAAAGGGGTAATTAGGATAGATTCCCATCCATTCCATTTTGTGTTTTTCCCACATACAATAGGTGACACCACAGGGACATATAATAATATAAAGACATGAGTACTTTTACAGGTTATGAGGTGTTCAATAGGTATTATTTTGCCTGTGCATTGATGCACCTGTTATCATGGTACGGCAGTTGCTACAGCCAGAACACTTGTAGCAACCTTTTTAAAGAGGGACAAAAAGCTATTGCCATGTCAGAGCAGTGTGGCTCTGGCATTGTAAAGGGTTAATACTGGAAACATTTGGTTTTGGGGCCACAAAGAGACCCCTAATTAGACACACTAACATAATTTGTAGATGAATTGGGAGAATATAAAATGCATGAATATATATGGAGCGTGTGAAAATATGATGAGTGAAATTCAGCTATGTCCCAGATTAGCTTGAATAAAAGATCCTACTTGCTCTGAAAAAAATGCAGCTGTACAGAGGGCTCCTATTTTTAAGGTTAGTTTATTAAGTCATTTTCACGTGAAAAAATATGTAAAAAATACTGTAAAAGAAATGTTGGTACAGCTGTGTATTTTTATTTATATGTGATCCTGACTATGCATTGTGATTCTCCAAATATTCCTCTAGAAAGTACAGTAAATATTAACGTGTGTATTTTATGTTATTTAATCAAGGTAATTTATGCCATTATTTCAATCTCCTTAAGATGGCCATACATGGGCAGATTTAAACTGCCAATTCGGGTTCTTTAGACTGTTTAGGCAGCTTGTTGCCTTAAGAACAGCAATGGCAAAACATAGCCAATTTCAAGACAGTGGGGACACAAGACGCATGTGGCAAGGAGTACAGGCAAACACCAACTACAGGATGACAACACCAGCCGGTCATAATGATGCCTCCCTTCCAGATGTGCTGAATAGTTTTTACGCCCGGTTTGATGAACAACATGAAGGTGCTGAAATCCATCCCTCCACACAATGACCGGGTGCTATGTCTGACCAAGACTGATGTGAGAAGGACCAGACAATATCCCTGGTCGACTGCTCAGAGAATGTGCAGACCAGCTGGCAGATGTTCTCACCAACATCTTCAAAATCTCCCTGAGCACTGCTGTTGTCCCGAAGGGCTTCAAGGAGTCCATTATTATTCCTGTGCCAAAGAAACCCGATGTGTCCTACCTCAACAACTATCGTCTTATTGCACCATAATGCAGTGCTTTGGTCATGAGACACATAAAGGCCTGCTCCCACCATCTCTGGACCCACTGCAGTTCGCCTACCATCCCAATCGCTCAACGAACGATGCCATAGCCACTGCCCTACACCTGCCACTTACTCACCTAGACAATAAAAACACGTATGTACGAATGTTGTTCATAGACTTTTGCTCGGCATTCAATACATTTATTCCCCAGCACCTAAATGTTAAGCTGAGCATATTGGGCCTGAACACCTCTTGGATCTTGGACTTCCTGACCAAAAGACCTCAGGTAATCCGAATGGGAAGAAAGATCTCCAGCAATATCTCACTGAGCACGGGGGCCCCTCAAGGCTGTGTGCTCAGTCCACTGCTGTTCACACTGCTGACCCATGACTATGTGGCAAGGCATGGGTTGAATCACATCATCAAGTTCGCTGATGATATAACTGTGGTGGGTCTCATCAGCAAGAACAATGAATCAGCATACAGACAAGCGGTAAAATGGTAAAACAGACTGGTGCAAAGTTAACAATCTGTCTAGGAACACGGAAAAAACAAAGACAATAGTTGTTGACTTCAGGAGACCACATGGTGATCACTCTCCCCTGTACATTGACGGATCTCCAGTGGAAATCGTCAAAAGTACAAAATTCCTTGGGGTACATTTGTCGGAGTACCTCTCCTGGACCATTAACACCTGCTCTATAGTGAAGAAGGCACAGCAACATCTCTACTTTCTGTGAAAACTGAAAAAAGCCCATCTCCCACCTTCTATCCTCACTATCTTCTACAGAGGGTCTTGAGAGCATTTTATGTAGCTGCATCACTACCTGGTACGGAATCTGTTGGTGAGGACAGCGGAAAAGATCATTGGGGTCTCACTTCCTGCCATTATGGTTATTTACCTCACCCGCTGTTTTCTGAAGGCTACCAGCATTGTCTGGGATGGTATCCACCCTGCACACAATCTCTTTTCCCTCCTGCCATCTGGTAAAAGATACCGCAGTATTAGGGCGTTAACTTCCAGAATATGCAACAGTTTTTTCCCATAAGCCATCAGGCATCTCAACTCCCAAGGACTGAACTGAATATATTCATAAAGAACTGCATAAACCTCTGGAATACTTTACACAAATGCATGTCTACCTTGCCCAACAGGACTGTTTAGTGTTCACCTCAAGAACTCACACTTGATATACCCTCATATAGTTCTATGTGTAGCACCATGCGTTCTGGAGAAATGTTATTTTGTTTCCACTATGTACTGTATTATTGTATATGCCTGAAATTACAATAAAATCCACTTGACACTTTTATGGGGACTTCCTACAGGCCTCCCAATCCAATATCTAGTCAAAAATAGGGCAGATATCGATTGGGCAAGTTCCCCGCAATTGAGGACGCATTGGCTAGTTGATGCGGTTCTCGTCCTGTCGGTGCCCATTCCCATCGTGGTAATCCGATCATTTGGCCCTAGGGCTGAACGATTGGATTGGCCTGATATTGCCCTGCCTTTGGTGGTTATATCGGGAGAAATATTGTTTGGCAACCTTGCTAAATGAGTGGATCTTATAGTATATGGTCACCTTCAGTCATGGAGTTAACCAATCAAGTGGAAAAAATTGCAATAGAAGAAAATGACAGCATAAGTATCAGTGGGAAAAATAACATTATAAGCATTTTTCAAGGGGCCATAATTGTACACTGGACAATGTGATTACCTGAAATAAATTCACAACTTGATAGATACATTGAATTTTATACAGTGGAACCTGTTTCAGACAATTGATTACTTTTTTCTTGAAAAACAACCTACATACTGCCCCACTCAGTAACTGTTAAGTATATTCCAAGTTGAAAAAATATAAAAAAATTTCCTCCTACACAGAGTTTAGAAAATGAACTGTAAAATTAAACAAGAGGGGTCATTGCAAACATTTCCCAAATTTCAACAGTTTTGTCAGAGTTCATTCCTTGTTTTTTTTTTTTAACGCAGCTAAAGCTTTAAATGTGGCTTTGCCCAAAAGTAGCATCCAACTCCAAAAATGTGGTTTTTGCGAAAACTCCACAGAATATATGAGGAAGAAGAAGAAATAATATTGTTGCTATTTCACTGTGGTATTTTTGTGCAATATATTTAAAACTTGATCATGCTATGATTATGGATACCAAATGTTCGGTTTGATTCAGCACATTGCTCTGCAGGGCAAATGTTATGTTAGCGTGAATGGGAGGGTACCGTCAAGAAAGGGAAAAAGACTACTGAAGAACATAGTTACATGGACTAAAGTAAAGGTGTCAAAATGTGAGTATTGCCTGCAAAGAAATATGAAAGGTCAGAAATATGAAACATTGGGTTTTTTTTTACATTTAAAAAAAGGATGCTTTTATATTCAGAAATTTCTATTCCACAGAAAAGAATGTCAGAATTAAGGATGAACAGTAGAAATCCTGCATTTTTTTCACACTTTTTCCTGAAGCTCTCAATTCTTTCGGATTTTTGCCTGAAAACCCCAAATTTTTCAGATTTTCTGGCTAAACTTAGCGCAAACCACGATATCTTCAAGTTGAGATAGGCGCCTCTCCCATTGACTTATACAGGACCTTGACAGGTCTGAGATGGCGGATTTTTAAATTAGGGCTTTTTTTTGCAGAATCTGGGTATAATAAATCTCAAAAAATATAACGTTTTCTTCCACGAAAAATTACAGTTTTTACCCCAAAAAGTCTGACCAAATAAATTTGAAGTTTAGTAAATAACCCTATTGGTGTGTACTTTGAGACCTCAAAACTTGCACAGTGCTTCAGCCTATGTTGGCTCTATAAATCCATATAAATCCAATTGATTAGATTCTGCAAGCAACAAGTCCTAGAAGTAGTAAGTAAGTCAGTTGTTGTGCTGGAGGTAAGCTTCAAGAGTAATGGTCCCCATAGACACAAAGATTTTTCTTCCGGAATAACTGATTTTAGCGAAGTCCGACGAATACTCCGAAATTATCGTGCGGTTAGTGGGATTCGAACGATCGTAAATTTTACGATTTTTCGGCTGACATCTGTCAGAAAATTGATCGGCCAGGTTAAAAAATCGGCCCAGTGCAATATATCTATGTTTGCAGGGCCAAGCAGGCAGCTACACTATGTTTTCCTGGCAATATCGCCTGAAATGGTCTTTTTAGTTGATGGACAATGCATACGATCGTGCGATCATTTCGAGATAATCATGGTCTCACGATGACAATCGGATCTTTACATCTATGGCCAGCTTAAGAGCCAACTCATATTGTATGTATGGTTTTGCAATTCTTGAGCCTTTAAAGGTGTGGTTCACCGCTTTGAGGTAACCTTTAGTATGTTATAGAATGTCCAGTTGCTAGTAAATTTGCCATTGGTCTTCATTATTTATATTTTATAGTTTTTGAGTTACAGTATTTGGATTTTTCTTCTGCCTCTTCCCAGCTTTCCAATGAGAGTAACTGACACCATCATGATCCATAAAGATACAAATTTATTGTTATTGCTACTTTAATTACTCATCTTTCTAGCCAGAACCTGCCCTATTCATATTCCAATCTCATATTTAAATCAATGCATTGTTGCTAGGGTAATCTGGACCCTAGCAACCACATTACGGAAATTGCAAACTGTAAAACTGATGAATAAAAAGCTAAATAACCACAAATAATTAAAACATGAAAACAAATTGCAATTTTTGTTACAGAATATCACTCTCTACACCATACTAGAGATAATTTAAAGGTGAACTACCCCTTTAAGAGCTTAAACAGCGCTTTGTATCCATGAACAGGAAGTACATCCATATTGTCAATTATGAAGACATTTAAATGAAATTAATAGATGCCTCTTGCAGCAGCAGCTTCAGCCAGGTACATCCGCAGTAAAGTAATTCTTGAAAGCAGTACTGTACTGTTCCTAATCCCAACCCAAGATCCATATTTTTACGTTTTTAAAGGTTTGTAACTTTGGCCACGGGGGGGGGGGGGGTGACAGTATTTAACAAATTTGCAACTCCCAGTTCTTTTTACTTTACTTGTCCTTTAATTGTAATTTCAATAGAATTTAAAAAAAATATGCATAATGCAAACAATTTGTGTATACTCAGTGCTGGATTTCAGCCTTGGGCACAAATCTGGACTTGTATACACTAGAGAACAATATTACAAAGAGAATTGTGAATTTAGTTCTAAATGTCGCCTGTTGTTATTCTACTTGCTACTTTACATCTGGTTTGTGGCTATAAGAAATGAATCCCATACAGTTTTATGCAAATAAGTTGTGTTTGTAACACAGCGAGAGAAAGTAGCCATTGTGAAATCTCTTTGCCCTAAAGATGGATCTGAGATCCTGCAGCTCTCTTTATGTGCTGAAAGATGTTTCTGGTAACTTAATGAACAGCTGCATAGCAAGTTTCATATGAAGGATGTAAAATCCATTGGGCTGTGGTATGGGACAGGAGCCAAGAAATGTTGGACGAGGGGTGTACTGGATAGGAATATAACAGCATAAAGAGCTGACATGTTTATATTGCAACTAGAAGACATACTTGGAAACATAGTCTGTAGGGAGCCTTTGAAAGATTTTGTGATGGTTGGGAGACAACCTCTTGCGGTGAAGTTAAATTCCAAAATTCCACAAAGTGGGTGCAGCAAGGCTAAATAGAGTAGGAAAGAAGAAAACTAGAAATGGATCATAGATGAGAAAGACAAGAAATTACATAGTACACACAAATACACTTTATTTCATGGTACTTTCAAGAACTTTCTGTATGAGATTTTTATTTTATAAAAGGCAAAAAGAACACAAAGTTTTAAGCATACTTCCAAAAGACAATGACCATAACTAAGTTGGGGCTTTAAACACATTACTAGTGTTGGTGTACTTGCCCTGTGGTGTGGTCATATAGCTTTCACTGCAATCCAACATTTATCAGTTATTAGTTTTTATTATCAGTTATTAGTATTATTATGAGTTTATCATAATAATAAGGCTTTGATTTTGGGGGGTGCTGCGAATGATCATTCAACGATCAGTCTCAAATTTGGCCCAAAGTCTTAAAGCAACACTGTTTAATAAATCCTTTACCCATCGCTCACCAGGTTTATAGGTCAATTTACTCCAAAGGATAATCCAGTGGCAATCCTTCCTGCCTTGTGTACACCTGTACAACAGGCCAAGGTCAAATACTAATTGATTGCCAGAATTCACTGACTGAATAAGGGAACACCCAACTTCAACACACAAACCTGTTTGCTCAGACAACAAGTAAACAGAGGCAGGTCTCTAAAAAGCCTCTCCCAGCAGCTGATTGGTGGAAGGGTTCAGGTAGGTTTAACCCCCTCTTTTCCAGAGTGCCCCTGACACTAAATAAGCACTATTTCCAGCTTCCGGGTATCATATGTGTTATCAAGGGGTGGCCATCTACTTTCGGGGGCAAGAGAGCAAAAAGAAAGTGGTTTTAAAAGATTTGCATCCCCTTTTACATTTTCCTAATGCTAAATACAGGTATAGGATCTGTTATCTGGAACCTCGTTATCCAGAAAGCTCAGAATTAAGGAAAGGCCTCCCATGGACTCCATAATAATAAAATTATCCAAATTTTTAAAATGATTTCCCTTTTAATGCTAAAACAAGCAGTAGCTTGTACTTGATCCAAACTAAGATATAATTAATTATTGGAAGCAAAACCAGCCTATTGGGTTTATTTGACGTTTACATGATTTTCTAATAGACTTAAGGTATGAAGATCCAAATTAAGGAAAGAGCCATTATCTGGAAAACCCCAGGTCCCAAGCATTCTAGATATCAGGTCCCATACCTGCACTAACTACACCCATTAGTATATAATCTGGATACATAACTAAATACAGGTTTTGATCTCTTCACACTTCACAAAGGAAAAAATGTGTAGGGTATATGTAATTATTTTATCTATATAGTTTATCTGTGCTGGTCTTTGTTATAAAACCTACAGAAAGCTACACCACAATCCAGCATTTATCAGCATGTAGTTCATCTACACATAAAGGAAAATTGTGTATTTCACAGAAGTTAAACTCGTAAATAACAAGGCACATTAAAATTGAACTTGTTTTGTCTATCCTAATTTAGATACTATGCACCAGTATCTGCTGTTCTGTTTCTTAATAGAGAGACAAAACCTGATTTTTATTATTATTATTATAACAGGTATTGGATCAGTTATCCAGAAACCCATTATCTAGAAAGCTCCAATTTACATAAAGGCTGTCTCCCATAGAAGCCATTATAATCAAATAATCCAAATTTTTCAGAATTATTTCATTTTTCTCTGTAATAATAAAACAGTAACCTCTACTTGATCCAAACTAAGATATCATTAATCCTTATTGGAAGCAGAGCCAGCCTATTGGTTTTATTTAATGTTTACAGGATTACTGGTAGACTGATGAAGACACAACATGTAGCGTTCGAATTCGACAGTCCTTTCATGACGAATGCAATCAGATTCTACGTGTCTTGTGTATTATTTACATTAAATTTGGCGCATCCAATGTTATGCCTGCGTTTCCTCTCACTGCGTCAGAAAGCTTAGGGATCTCTTATGTAATAAGTATGTATCCCAAAGGTGATTCCAGGTGCTTATTTTGTTTGAGATAGGCAATAGACTGGTGTCCTTTGCCTGCTTAAGAGTTTTTTTTAATAGAGACATACAAATATAAAATCTGAAAGCAGGCATGAACCAGATTGTCCATCAAGTTTTTATTTAATGCTCTACTGTCTAGCCCATGTGTGTTTGAATGATTTTGACTGAATCTGTAGGAAAGCTGCATATTGTTGCCTTATGTCAGGATTGCCCATACTTTTCTAATGCAAGGTCTACTTTTAGTGATGTTGTCCCATGAGGATCTACATCCATAAAGGCATTGTTAGTATTCTGTTCCATGGAAAATATTACTTAAATGTTGATTTATAAGAATATGTATATTGTTATATTTAACAAACAACTATTATGTACCTTATGTAACCATAACGTAATAAATATCTGAATAAAAACCATGAAACAGGAGGGTGATTCAGACAAACTTTTTGTTGACAGTGTCTTGAGATTTACTGATCACCAGCTAAAGGTCTACTGGTAGATCCCGATCTACCTTTTGGGCACCCCTGCTTTATGTTATCCTCCAACTCATATCCCCTCATTCATCTTTCATGTTTCCATCCTCAAACTCCTTCCCTATATCTTTCTTTTGTTTATTTGTTTATTTCGGTCAGCTGAACTGGATTTTTAAAGAGTAAGTGCATTTTTTCAAAATAAACAAATCATCATTTATGCACCTTAATAGGAAGGGAAAAACTGCTGTAGAAAAAACACCGCTGCTCAATATTAGCATTTGATTAAAACAAGTTCTGGTAAGTAACGTGTTGGCTCGTTCTGCTAAAATTACTTGCAAAGTAACAGATGTGCAAAGGGAAAAGGAGGGGTCGCTGTAGAATTTCACTATAAAGCAGGTGCTGTATTAACTAAAGCATGGCCTTTCTAGCTGTTTCTCAAGTCAATTTGTATAGAAGCCAAGAGCAAAGCCCCATAGCCCATCCCATATACATCCAGCTGCGTGAATGTGTAAACTGTTGGGGCAGCTGAAGTAGTGGAGACACTGACACCTTGTCAATTCTCCTACTGTTTCAGGGAAAACTCCTTCCAGAGCAAAAATGGACTCCCCCTTCTCACTTCCAGCTGTCAAGTATGTCTGTCATATGCTTCAGCAGGCAAGCCAGCACAGGGGATTAGAGGAGCCGAAGAGAGACAGCAAGAAACAAATTACCAGGTAGAGTGACAAACATTCATATTAAATGTTAGTCTGTACCAGCAACTGAACTGCTGTGGCATAATAAAACCATAGATAATTGAGTTCTATCATTCTGTGAGCAGAAGCATCTGTCATACATATCAGTCACTGGTATCACAGGTCTGTGCAGCCTGCAGCAGTGCAGATGTTTATGCTTGTTAGTTACCTGTTACCAGTATTTTATTAAAAGTACAATGTGTTTCCCTGACATTTAAAAAAAGAAATGCTATATACATGTTATACGAGTTCAGTACCAAAATATTCATGTGAACTATGAAATGTCATTGCTCGCAGGGAATGATGTCTCATTCCTTTGTCACCATATGCCCTTTAGAAAGATGTGTGGGGATTTTATATACTTATTCTATAGAACAGTGATTTCCAGATTTAGCAAATTACCCTTAGGTGTGTTTTATAGCAACACATATGTAAACATCACCATATCAGCTAATGTGCTCAGACAACACTAATTCACTAATATGGGGAGTCTCGTCCTGGGCGCCGAACGCTGGCGACTTTTCTCTATCGGTACTTTGGTAATGCGCTACCATTCATTTGTGCCTAGCGAACATTCGCTAGTGATCTTGTGCTCGGGTCAATTTGCATAGGGTGGGAAATCTAAAGCTGTATGGACGTCTTTATTGTCAATGTTGGTTCAAATACTTTAACATTTCCACTGTTAAACCACAAGTCCAGGGAACCATATAAAGACAATAGAGTAATTTTAATGCCCTACACATGAGACCACATGTTCCATATGTTTGAAAATGTATGGGGGAGGGCGTTTAGAAAAAAAAATTTCTTAGGACTTTAGTAGGGAGCAGGGAGTTAATACCCCCTGCGATCCCATGGGGTTGGTGTGAGCTGCCCCCCCTCCTCCAATGGGCTGGCTGCCTGCGTCGCCACTTAAGGAAGATTATCATTGGTGGTTCAGTGGCGGCGCAGCAGCCGAGGGGTTAAAAGCAGGAGCGGGCTTACCCCCCTTCCTTTTCCAGCGACGAGCCGAGCAGACAGAGCAGGCTGTGCTTGTCCCACCCACCCACCCAGAATTTTATATTTACATATTTAAAAAAAAAAAATAAATAAAAAAATAAAAAAAATAAAATAAAATAAAATAAAAAATAAAAACCTGTGGTTGTCGCAGCTTGCATGGAGGAAAAATTATATTACAAGTCACAATTTAAATTCTGGCCTGGTAATGGCAGTTCTTATGTTAATACGTTTGGTAAGGCAGTCTGCTGAGGCAAGCAGAGGCTGGCCAGTCTGATTGAAATAATTCAAAGATATCATTTATAATGCTTATGTATAAAGCAAGTGGAAGTGTTATTATATGTGTTGGAATAAAATAAGCTGCAGCCTTTCACCACCTCACCTCGTGTCCAGAGTCTTTATATATTACTGGGGTCAACATGTGCATTGTGAGTTACCAACCCCATGCAGGCAATCACTCTGAAAAAAGGAAAAGTCGCCAGCATTTTTTGAACTTTTTTCGGCTCACAGAATATAATGTAAGGCAAAGGCAACTCTGGTGAAAGAGGCAACTGTCTTGCTACAAGTTCCCTTGGCAGACTTATCACAAACTAAATGTCTAACTGAGCACTTCCCCCAGTAGGCTTATCAAATATAGGGGTGGAAATAAAACACACACACATTGATCATCATTAGAGAAGAATAATATATTGTAAGAAAAGTAATACAATACCGATTGAAGACAACGCAACGTCTAGCCGAGCTTCCCTTGGCAGACTTCTGAGAGGAACATCAGCTGGGGGACCCCGGGCCCAAATCAAATACAGCGACTCCCAGAGCACATCAATCGGCCAATGGTCCTTACAAGACCAATTATTCTACACAACACGTCTGCTTGTAGATGAAGTCCCAAAGCCCCCCCAGCTGAGCTCCTTTTTATATTGGTACAATAACAAAGTAATAGATCATTACACATAGACATATAAAATAATAATAATGGCTACATGCCCAGTACATGGCCATGAGAATGACCATGAAAATGGAAATAACCATGTGAATGAAAATAATTGCTGTGTATAATTACTGTGTATGTTGATTATAACTATGTGAATAAGATATGAGAGTCTATCACCTTAACTCCTACTATTCCCTGTTCTCCTGCTAATAACTGAATAACTCAACTTCAGTTGTTCCTTGGTCTCCTGCTAATATCAGTACATCCATTTTACAACTAAGGAGCCATATTGAATGCACTTGATCACACTTACATTCATACATGGCCTGCCATGTCACATTTGTATCACAGCAACGTTCATAAAATCTGCATTTTAGTGAATTTGCTGAGTAACGTCCATTGCCAGAGCGAAAAGTGCAAATGACTGCTAGTGACAGTCTGCTTCGCTAGCAAATTGCCGCCTGCACCTGTTAGTAAATTGCCCATGTCCCTGCAGGTGGCAACACTGCCAAAAAGCCGTTAGCGTTAGCAACTTCGCTCTTTAGTAAATCTAGTCTATCACTGGCTTTCAAAATGAGCTTTCAGTAGTATGGAATAGGTAGAATAGGCATACTTTCCAAGACTTTCCTAACAGTCCTCTTGTCTGAGCCCAGCAAAGGCTCCTGTGCTTAAGAAAACAAAAACACTTAACAAAAAACAGGGATTCTCCATGGGCTTCATAATATTTTACAGACTGCAGCAATATACTACTTAGCACAAATGCAACATGACAGCCACCAGTGCCAAATGAGCACTGATGCAGTATAAAGGAGTCTCTAGTTCTGCTAGCTCAATGGCAGATATACTAATTTAGAGAAAGTGCAACTAGACAAAACTTTTCAGTGGCAACCTATAGCATTAAACAAATAAAATAATTATTACAATTGTTTAGAGACTATGGATATTAGATGACACCATAGTTTCAAACTGGAGGTGAAGTCCCTTTGTGCATATTTATATATATCCATTTTGATATAGGCCACTATTTAACAACACGGGATACATCCAGCTTGAGTTCTCTAGTGTTTTCCATGACACCATAGTAACCACAAACTAGAAGAGATCGACACTCAGCACCCAATTTGTGAGTTTTACTCCTCCCACTTAAAAGAAGCTCCAGTCACTGACCACTGTATGACTTTCATATATCAGCAATCACAGTATTATGACTCTACATGGGGGTCTTGTGAGGAGTTACAAATAGTACTGGAGAGAAGGGTAAAATGTCTTTAGAGAAGCAATGGGGAAAGCAATGAACAAAATCACATTTGAATATTTCCATTAGACAAACACAAACTAAATATAAAACATAAGCTACTTTTTCTTTGAGTCATGTAAAAGATCCAGCTTTTAAAAAAGTGACAAAAGGTGTAGTCAGATTTTTTTTAGTTTTCTTCATAACAAATGCAATACAGCACAAATGACTCACACATACAGAGACATCTAGGAAATCCAGGTCAGCTATTGTAGACTTAGCAGACTTCTCCAGCTGGAAAAAAGAATACTACTCAAGAAACACACTTCAGTAACTCCTTAGGTCTCTAGGGTGATACTTCATGCTCAAGGTACACTTAAGCTACTTATTGAAGACAACATTACTTGAAGCATTTAACACATTTATTTTTAATGCTAAAAAAAATCTAAAATGAACTATTTGTGCCCTCCTGATGTTTTTGAGTAATATGAGCAAAACCAATACTGCATTTTAATCTCAAACACCACTGCCATGACCCTGGCAGACAAAAAGTCTGACTGGAGCATCTTTCTACATTTGCAGTTAAGGTTAAAGTAAAGCATGGAACGAAGTTCAGAAATACTTCAGTAACCATTACAGTAATGATCATATTACTGTAGGATAGAGATTCAGAAAGATTAGGCAGACAAGTCAAAAGCAAAACAACAGGAATACCATATGGAAGCCTTAGGTAGGCTGACACATATCCTCAAAGCTGCTGATATCTAGGTCTTCCTCTTTGCTAGTCTGTGAAATGTCAACACATATTGACACACAGAATGCAGTAAAGGGGCCCCTAAAAGTGATCCTGGGATAGGTTGAGTAGCAAGGGTCATGACTAAGAATAAATAAGGACCTGGGGTATAAATATGGTGAAGGAGGAGTTGATGGGATATGTAGCCCTAGGAGAGCAGGAAGTGGAAGGAAGGAGTCCAGGATAAATGCTGAAAGTAGGCAGGTCATTAACTTGTAGGGAGTAGATAATCAGGCAAGTCCCAACCTCATGGTAGAGGGCAGTTAGTTTTAATTTGTCACAGCCCACAGAATGGTGGGTGTAGCTAAAAAGGATGGGGGGCGAAAATAAGATGCAGGTGTTTTGGTAGGAAGAGGCTTGGGGGGGGCAAACAGACACAGAACGCATAGGAGGCTTAGGGTTGTAAGGCAGAGGCTTAGTCACAGGCATGGTATTGAGTTGTTCAAGTAGTTAATGTTAAATGAATGTTCATTTTTTTGCGAAGTTTTGATAACTGGTAATGCAGCCTTTAGCATCTAATGACTACATATCCGTGTCAATCTATGCTACTGTGTAAAGTGTATTGATATCAAAGTTGGCTTAATCTGTGTGTAGTATCAATAAATGAATCTGCAGCCTTTTCATCCACATTTGTGAACTATTGACTTGTGGACTATTACTGCAATCTCCTCAAGTCATGTTGGATCAGTCTTTTTTCTAGGCATGCAATATAAATGCTCACCATCTTTTTAAAACTCTTTTAAAACTGGTAATCAAGATTCAACTACTAAAAATATGCATTTAATTTTCTTATATTTTTTCTATAATAAGACAAAACAAAGTTCATTGGGTTATAATAAAACAACATTATCTAACCGTTGCTTAAAGAGAATTCCAGATCTTCAAGATGTCCCTTTATGGAGCTCTGTAAAATATAAAGCATACCTTTTATGCTGTTAAATAAAACAGATTCTTAATAGACAACATATGAAGAGTTATAGGACGCTTGTCAGATACATATTCAATCATAAGTTCAGAGTCTGTAATGCTGAGTAGGCCTATTCTCTTCAAGAACTAAAATAAAACCATATTAATAATTTGCTCAACCACATTTAAAAAAGAAAAGCTGATATCTGAAATAAAGATTGCATACAAATGAAAAGTTAATACAGCTCCTGCTTATGAATTTGATTCATTTCTTTTTTACATTCTGCATTCTCTGCTGATTCCCCTTAGGCAGTGTGTTTATTGAAGGAGTCTTAAGGCAACAATATATTCCCTTCCACACACTCAAGACTTAATATTATACCCACAGAAGCTATTTAATATAAAAAATGTCTTCTCGTTGTCAACTTAATTGATTCTATAAGACACCTAAACCCAAAAGTAATAGAATATGCCAAGCAAAGTACAGTTTATTTCTGTTCATATTCATAGCTAGGTGGGCATGGGAATCTCTTACTTTGAAGCTTATTTATTCATGAACAAATGGCATTATATACCCATGGAGTCGATACTTTTTTTTTTGTAACTTAAATTTTTATTTTCAGAAAGTAAAATAAAAGTTGCATTTACAAGCAAGATGAAGTACAAAGGTTACATCAAAAGCAACATTAATGCTCCACATTCAAACATCTTACCGACATATCTCACATAATGCCTTAACATAGAGTATTTTGCAATCACAGATATCCATAAATGCATAGACACAGATGGAGATAATAGCTTCAATCCCAAAAAACAATAATAAAAAACAAAAATCAGTGAAACTTAGGTTAGAGAAATGACATGTATTGCTGGATAGCAGAATAAAATATAAGGTGTAAGTACTAAAACTGTTACCGATAACCCTCACATCTCCACCAGTGCTAACTACAATCCCACCATCTGGAGTTAAAGTAGACGAAGGTCCCAAGGCGCCCATATCTTTAAAAACTGAGGAATTCTATTTTGCAATAATGCAATATTGTATTCAAACTTTCTATTACTGTCAATCCTTTGGTCTATTTCTAACCAGGTGGGAAGAATATGAGATTTCCATTTAGAAGCTATTGATATGCGTATAACCGTTAGTACATGATTGAGTAACTTTTGAGTTGGCCTACACAGCGTCTCAAAGGGCTTTCCCAATAAGAAAGTCGTAACATCCAAAGGTATATCATCACGTGTCAAACAGTCGAACAATTTCTTAACCTCCCTCCAGAACGGTTGAATAGAAGGGCAATCCCAAAAAATGTGATAAAGTGTGCCGGTAAGCTGACAACCTCTCCAGCATAATGGTGAAACTGCTGGGAACATTTTGTGTAATCTAGAGGGAGTAAGGTACCAGCACATCAATATTTTATAAATATTTTCCTTTTGTTTGACACAAGTAACACAACCTTTAGCATTACTCCAAATTGCAGACCAATCGTCCGGAGAGATGGCATACCCAAGCATAGCCTCCCATTTCCTCACATAGTTATGTTTAAAGTCCTGTACAATTGCGGGGTCATTTATTAATCTGTAAATCTTAGATATCAGGACCTTGCGAGGCAAGCCTCGTAAAGCCACAATTTCAAACTGAGTGGGGGCCCGCTCCTTAAATGATCTAAGAAACGGATCCAAGTAGTGCCTAACTTGGAAATACAAGTACCAGGGTATAACTATGTCTGGGACCTTGGCCTGCAATTGATCCAGAGTAAGAGTGGTCATTAAAGAGGCATTCACCCAATCAGAAATTTTAAATAGCATATTAGACTCTGACAATTGACTCCTCCAAAAAGTGACACCCGGTGGAAAAGAGGGATTACCCCCTATTGCAGTTACTGGGGAGTACGGTGAGAACAATTTATATTTAACTTTCAATCTTCTCCATAAACCCAACGTCAGAGCAGTAGAATTTAGCATCAAAACCTTAGGTAGTATAATTCCTGCCGTAGGCCATAACCATGCATTAGGATGATAAGGGTAAAACAATATGCATCCAATGGGAACCAGGAACCTGCGTAGACCATGCTAACAACTGCCGGAGTTGGGCCGCCTCATAATACTGGTGCAACAGAGGAACCCCGAGCCCACCTTGGGCAACTGATGTAGTTAATGTCTGTTTATTAATTCTATGTTTCTTCCTACCCCAAATAAAAGTATGGATTGTCATTTGCAGTTCTTTAAAAAATTTCTGTGGAATAGGAATAGGTAACGTTTCAAATAAATATAAAAATTTGGGCAAGATATTCATTTTAACAGAAGCAATTTTACCTAGCCAGGAAATTGGGTAAGTATTCCATTTAAGCAAAGTGGACTTTACTTTTTGTGCTAAGGGAACAAAATTTTGCCGAAATAAACCATCATAAGTAGGGGTAATTTTAGTCCCCAAATAGGAAATATAATCCATTTTCCAGTTATAATTATAGCGCAAGCGCATACCTGGAAGTAACTGAGCAGGAAGTCCAATTGGGAGAGCCTCTGTTTTGGAGACGTTTCGTTTGTAGCCCGACAGCCTCCCATAATGCTCTAACAGCTCCTGTAGTGCTGGGAGAGAAGTCTGGGGGGACGTCAGGGTCAAGATTACATCGTCAGCATAAAGTGCTACTTTAAAAGGTGTGGACCCGACATCAACTCCGTGTATACGCGGATCGGATCTAATATTCGCAGCTAAAGGTTCTATGCTTAAGGCATAGAGCAGGGGGGAAAGGGGGCAGCCCTGTCTCGTCCCATTCCGAATATTTATCGGGGATCGTAGCTGTGCAGGTAATTTCAAACAAGTACTGGGAGTGGTGTAAAGTGCCTTCAAAGCCGCTAAATATGGACCCGAAAGATTAAGGTGCGAGAGCAAGGCAAATAAATATGACCAGTCTAGACGGTCAAAGGCTTTCTCCGCATCTAAGCTCAATAACAGCATCCCTTGACCTTTTCTACCCATGAAATCAATAATATTGATAAGTCTCCGCGTATTATCACCGGCTTGTCGACCCTGTATAAAGCCCACCTGATCCTTATCAATGAGCCCAGGTAAAATCGGAGCTAGCCGATTCGCTAAAATTTTAGAATATAATTTAAGATCCGAATTCAGCAATGCTATAGGCCTATAATTTGAGCAAAATGTAGGATCCTTACCCTCTTTTGGAATCAGGGAGAGATAAGAGGTTAACATAGAAGAGGGTATGGGCAAACCTCGCATAAACCCATTAAAAAGATCAACTAGATGAGGGGCCAAAATATCGGAATACAATTTATAATACTGATAGGGATAGCCATCAGGGCCCGGAGCCTTACCATTTGGAAGATTTTTAAGCGTGCTAAGAACTTCAGCTAAGGTGATGTCAGCATTCAGGAATTGGAGGTCTTCCTCCTGAAATTTCGGCAAATGTGCTTTCCGAAAAAAGTAGTTAAATGGCATAGGAGGAGATGACGCGTCCTGCCCTATATTATACAACTCAGTATAGTATGAATGGAACTGCTCCGAAATTTCATCTGGGCTATAAAGTTGGTCTAATCTATTTCTAATGGCCTTGATCGTCATTTGTGCCTTTTGCTCTTTTAACCGTCTAGCCAGCAAAGTATGTTGCTTATTGCCCTTCTCGTAAAATAACTGTCTGGTCCATATCAGTGCCTTTTCAGCCTCTTTGTGTTTCAGCTCACAGAGAGCTTTTCTCACCAAGAGAATATTATCCAAAACAGAAGTAGAATTGGTCAGATTATATTCTCTCTCATAAAGCTGTAACCTGGCCAGAAGTGTTTGAAGTTGTTGCCTGGAAGCCTTTTTCTTAGCTGCAGTTATGGCAATAATACAACCTCTTATGGAAGCTTTATGAGCTTCCCAAAGTATAGAATGATTTTGGACCGATCCCGTATTAAACCGAAAAAACTCATGCAAAGCCTTATGTATAGCTTCAAAAGATGTTTTATCATGAAGCAAAGTCTCATTAAGTCGCCAATGAGGCTCTCTCTTAGGAGCTGCCGTGAAATCTAAAGTAAGTTGAATGGGTGCGTGGTCTGACCAGGTTATCGGAAGGATATCCGATCTGTATGGGATCCTCAAACAGGACTGAGACAGCAAAAAATAGTCTAAACGGGAGTGCACCTTATGTACTGCCGAGTAGTACGTAAACTGTCTCCCAGCAGGATGTTCGATCCGCCAAATATCATACAATGGGAGTTGATTAACTACCTTTCTGAGTTCCCTAGAGAGTGAACGAGCCTGAGCATCAGGAGAGGGATACGACCTATCTTCCATCTGTATTAAAGGAACATTAAAGTCTCCCCCAAGCACTATATAACTAGTCTGAAAAGAAGCAAGTTTATTACATATTCTCCGAAAAAATTTAACCTGTCATTTATTGGGGGCATATATGTTCACAAGTAACAAGGAGTGTACTCCCAGTGTACCCTCCACAATTAAATAGCGCCCATGAGGATCACTAACAGTCCGTAAGACTAGTAGCGGACAGTTCTTGTGAATAAGAATTGCTACTCCTGCTTTCTTAACAGTAGAGGAAGCATAGTATGCAGTGGGATAAAACTTAGAGTAAAGCTTATGAGGTTTAAGGCTAGAGAAATGGGTCTCCTGCAGCATCGCTATATCAGCATTCTGAGTCTTCATTTCTTTTAAAGCTAAGAAACGCTTCGTAACGGAATTTAAGCCCTTACAATTTAGCGAAGTTATAAGTACCATGTTAGATCTAAAATTAGGTCAGCATACAGATGAAGCCACTTGGATTTGTGAGTTAAATGCGTCATGACTCAGGGGTAATTGAAGAAACTGTGTTATCTTAAGTCATCTTAACTCATTTAATGCATTTAACCTTTTCATTAGCATACCAAAGGTCCATTGTTCACAATGGTGAATGCTTTAATTAGATGGGATGTTGTGACGCAGTTTTCTGTGTTAAATGAGATAAATGGGATATCTGTGTTTAGTTATTCTGTGTCAAACAGACAAACCAAAGTGGCTGCATCTGTATGTAGCAATCATACTCACACGGAGATGTCCTCCACGGGAGAGATAAACAGTAGCAGCAATACATGTCATAATCCCAACATCAGTCAGCAGTAAAGTGAGTCTAACCATCAGAAATGTTTTCAATAACAACATAGTAAATAGAAAAAACAAACTATCAAAACAAAAGACAGAGAAAAGACAATTTCCCTGGTCACTATGGCAGCCTCCACACCTATGAGATTCCCCGCCCTCTTACCAGTGATAGGACAGAATTCACCAATGTAAATCCACCTACCTATATAGTATAACACCTCCCTTTATGCTATGTCTTTTTTCTGTCCTCGCAGTGGGAACATTTTTGGGAGTTTTTTTCAAGCTCTGTATTTTCTTTTGTGGCTCACAAGGACCCATGTTTGGGATCCCAGACCCGGGGAGTTCAGCCTCTCTCCCTGGTAGGGCCTGGCAAGGGTACTTCCTCTTAGAGGAGGTCAGCAGGTCGGACCCCCGTTATTAGCAGCCCGGGGGTCACTTCTTACCACCCAGCGTAGCTGTTTTTACAGTGCAGGGACTCTTTGGTAATGCCGTGTATTAGACCGGTAAATTGGGCGGCACTTAGGCAGAGAGGTAAGGAGGTTGCGTTCCACCTATGCGTGTCAGCTACTTCCGCGTCACGTGAGCAGGCAGCTGAAGAGAGGCGTCTTTACGCGTTCGCTCCCTCTTGCGCTCTGCGTCCTGTGTCTTCTGATGCGGAGGACGTTGTGAGCCGTGACGTCATTTTGCCGCGACCGAGTGTATGCTGGCGTGTTGAGACGGTCTCGCAAATGGAGCATTTTTCCTCTTCTAGAGCAGTAAGTTTCTGCTTCTTAAGTTAGTTTTGGCTGTGGTTTCTTTTATTCTCACAGCGTTATTTTCTATTTAGGTAGACATTGTGGATCAAGTGCCTAGTAGCCCAGATAATGCTGCAAATGAAAATAGGAGGTGAGCCACAGTTATGGTAAGTTTTGTAGTGTGGTTAGGCAGGCAAAAGAGTGCTAAAGGTGATTTCTTTTCTCCTCAGTGTGTCTCCCCCTAGAAAACGGAGCAGCAAGGAGAAACATAAAAATTGTGTGGCTTGTGACAGCCCGGCAATGAAACACTCTAAATTGTGTCAAAGGTGCACAAGAAGATTATCTGCGGCAGATACAGCAGATGTCATGCGCTGGATAAAGGAAGCAGTGTCAGAGGGACTGAAGTCTGCAAAAAGATCTAGAGAGGAAATGGTAGATAGCCCTGGACATGGGTCTAGGACAGGATCGTCAAGGGGTGAGGACATAGAGGTTTCTGAGGAGGAAACAGTAGAGGAGGAAAGTTTTTCTACTTTTGAAGTTTCACTGGTGGAACCATTAATTAAGGCGGTAAGAGCGCAGCTAGATCTACCTGAGAAAGTTCAGACACAGCAATCATCTTCTAACCCCTTTAAATTCCTTAGGAAGGAAAAGTTGACATTTCCATTACATGACGTAATTAAGGAGATCATTGTCAAGGAATGGGAGAAGACGGATGCAAAGTTCCCAATTCCATCAAAGGTACAGAGAGGGTATCCATTTCCTGAGGAGGAAGAACAAATCTGGAACAAGCCACCAAGGGTGGATGCTGCAATGGCCAGATTGTCAAGACGGACATTATTGCCAGTCGATGATGTGGTGTCCTTCTTAAATTCTATGGATAGGAAGATGGAGGCGTCGCTTAAAAAGTCTTACCTTGCATTAGGAGCAACATGTAGACCGGCATTAGCTCTTACTTCGGTATCTAGAGCGATGCAGATGTGGTTGCAAAACATGGAGTCAGCCTTAAAGAGGGGTGTAGATAGAAGGAGTATCTTAGATTCCTTCACAGAGATTAAATTAGCAGCGGATTTTATTACAGAGTCTTTAGTGGATTTGGTAAGATCATCTTCCAGGGCAATGGCGTTGTCGGTGTCAGCAAGAAGGGCATTATGGTTGCGAGCATGGAACGCAGACAAGGCTTCAAAAATGAATTTGTGCAATCTACCATTTGAAGGCCAGATGCTTTTCGGACCAAAACTCGATGAGATCATCAAGAGAGTCACAGGAGGTAAAAGTGTGTTCCTACCTCAAGAAAGAAGGTCTGAGGGAGTATCTGGAGCATCTCAGAATAGAAGGCCTTTTCGGGGCAAGCCGTTTTTTCGTGAGCAGAAGTCCAGGGCATCGGGACAAGGTGTACAGCCACAATGGAGAGGAGGTCAGTCAACATTTGTTAAAACGCAAAAGCCTAAACAAAAGAATTGTAGATTCACAAAGAAGTCATAATGAAGGTGTGGCAGCGCAGACTTCAGTGATACCCAGGCGACTTCAAACGTTTGGGCAAGGTCCATTACAGATAATTGGGTATTAGACACAATAAAAAGAGGATACTATTTGGAGTTCAGGGAGAAGCCGGCAAAGAATCTCTTTGTTCTTTCTCAAATTCTTCAGCAGATAGAGAAAAGGAAGATTTTAGTATCTTATGTTCAACAGCTTCTGGTAGAGGGAGCAATAAAACCAGTACCTCAGGAATTTTGGGGGAGAGGCGTCTATTCAACCCTATTTATGTTAAAGAAAAAAACGGGAGATTTTCGTCCGGTTTTGGATCTGAGGATAATAAATTCATTTTTGCAAATAAAAAGCTTCAAGATGGAATCTATATTCATGATAATCAAGGAAATTCAACCAGGGGATTGGCTTTTGTCAACAGACCTGAAGGACGCATATCTACATGTACCTAGGGATGGGCGAATTTGACCCGTTTTGTTTCGCCAAAAATTCGCCGCCGGCGAAATGACGCTGACGCCCATTAAAGTCTATGGGCGTCAAAAAAATTTTGTCGCGCAGCGAATTTTTTTTTTGTCGCGCGTCTTTTTATTTTGACGCACAACTCCATACAAGTCTATGGGCGTCATTTTTTCGGCGAAACTAGGCGAAAAAATTCGCCCATCCCTACATGTACCCATAGCAGAGTCCCATCAAAGGTTTCTAAGGTTTGCAGTAGCAGAGGACATGCATTATCAGATCACATGTCTGCCCTTTGGCCTAGCAACCTCACCAAGGGTATTTACAAAGATACTGCAAGTACTGATAGCGGAACTAAGGAAAAAGGATATACAGATATATCACTATTTGGACGATATCCTGCTCAAAGCAAGGAACAAGGAAATTCTCATTCATCACAGAGAGTTGGTAGTCAAATTTCTAAGTCAGCATGGTTGGGTATTGAACCTGCAAAAGAGCCAGTTAATATCAACACAGGATTTGATCCATTTGGGTGCAAGATTTCTGACGGAGCAGGGAGTAGTCACCTTGCCAGAGGAGAAAAAGAGAAAGATAGTAGTGGCAATTCTCAGCTTACGGAAAAAGGAGAATATGAGGGCGAGAGAAGTAAGCAGTATTTTAGGCCTGTTAAATTCAACAGCACCAATGGTGATGTGGGCGAGATGGCACACAAGACCACTGCAATGGTGTTTTTTGGATCAGTGGAAAAGAGACAGGCAAGATTGGAATCAAAAGATCGTAATACCTCAAGCGGTGAAGGCACGAATGAAGTGGTGGATGTCCAATTCCAATCTGTCCAGGAGTCAGAAGCTGACCGAGGTACAGTGGACGATTCTTACAACGGACTCCAGCCCCAGAGGTTGGGGAGCCCATGTGGGAGAAGATTATGTTCAGGGCAGATGGTCTTAGGAGGAGAGTTGTCTGTCAGCGAATGTTCTGGAATTAAGAGCAGTTTGGAAGGCAATTCAGTTATTCAAGTATCAGATAAAGGGAACTTCCCTTATGGTGGAGATGGACAATTTGGCGGCAGTGGCCTACATACGAAAGCAGGGAGGTACGCGCAGTTGGAGTTTGATGCAGGAACTTCAACCAATTATGCAATGGGCACAAACCCATCGACATCAATTGTCAGCGATACATCTGCCGGGGATTTGGAATGTCAGGGCGGATTTCCTAAGCAGAGTAACAGTGATGGATCACGAATGGGAATTATGCCAGGAGGTCTTTTCTCAGATAGTAGAGAGGTGGGGTTGGCCACACATAGACTTAATAGCGTCTCTCAACAATCACAAAATCGAGAGATTCTGCTCGAGAGTTCCATGCCAGGAGGCAATAGCAACGGATGCATTGAGACAGAGTTGGAAGGGAGAATTGATGTACATATTTCCCCCGATACCGTTAATTTCCAGGGTCCTAAGGAAGATAAAGGTGGAAAGAGCGGAAGTTATCGCAATTCTTCCAGATTGGCCAAGAAGGCATTGGTACCCACTTCTCAGGTCATTGGTGATAGACAGACCGTGGAGTGTACCAGACAGGAGGGACCTGTTATGTCAGGGACCAGTGTTGCATCCAAACGCGCCGGGGTTATCTCTAAAGGCTTGGAGATTGAGAGGCGAAGGTTAAGACAGGAGGGGCTCTCGGAACCTGTAATAGATACAATTGTGGCAGCCAGGAAGAGTTCTACGAACAAAACCTATGAAAGAGTGTGGAAAGTTTTTATTCCTTGGTTATTGCATAAGGAATTGACAATTGAAGAACTGTCAGTGACACAAGTTCTGGACTTCTTGCAGGCGGGTTTCGATAAGGGATTAAGCCTGAGAACTTTAAAGCTGCAGATTTCTGCTATTTCAGCTTTAACAGGAGAACAATGGGCAAGAAATTCCAAGGTAATAAAATTCGTAACAGGGGTAATGCACCTTAGGCCACCAAGCAGGACACTCTCAGCTGTATGGGATTTGTCATTGGTGCTACAGGCTCTCACATGTGAGCCATTCGAACCTCTTAGAGACATAACTGACATGTTACTTACCTTGAAAGCGTTTTTTTAACGGCAGTGGTTTCGGCCAGAAGGGTGAGTGACTTACAAGCCCTCTCATCAAAGCCGCCATTTACTGTTATTCAAGAGAATAAAATAACGCTGAGGACAGTGCCAGAATACCTGCCAAAGGTGGTAAGGTTACAGCATCTAAACTGGGAAACAGTTTTTCCAGCAATATATCAAGAGGACACTTCAGAAAAGAGGAAGTGTCATAGGTTGGATTTAGTCAGATGCATATCAGTGTATCTAAAGAGAACGGAGACATGGAGAAAGTCGGATAGACTTTTCATTATACCAAGTGGCAGTAGGAGGGGGCAAGCGGCCTCAGTATCTACCATCAGCAGATGGATAGTAAATTGTATACGCATTGCCTATCAGAACAAAGGAAGACAATTTCCTAAAGGGGTAAAGGCACACTCCACAAGGGCGTTAAGTACTTCATGGGCATTGCAGGCAGAAGTTCCGATGGAAAAAATTTGCAAGGCAGCATCATGGAGTTCAACAAGAACGTTCTTAAGGCACTATCATGTGGGAGTGCAACCCAGATCTCAGGAGGAGTTTGGAAATAAAGTACTAATGGCGGCATTGCCTAAATAATAAAATAATAATAGGAATAAAATCTTTTTGTGTGTAGCAGAATTGACTATATGTGGTTTTCTTTTAAGGGGACCCACCCATTCTGATTACTTGGGTATGATTTCATAGGTGTGGAGTCTGCCATAGTGACCAGGGAAAAGGGAAAATTTAACTACAATACTTACCGAAATTTTCCTTTCCTGGTTACTATGGGCAGCCTTCACACCATTTCCCTCCCTAAGAAAAATGTGTTATGTTAAGCTCGGACCCAAAGACATAGCATAAAGGGAGGTGTTATACTATATAAGTAGGTGGATTTACATTGGTGAATTCTGTCCTATCACTGGTAAGAGGGCGGGGAATCTCATAGGTGTGAAGGCTGCCCATAGTAACCAGGAAAGGAAAATTTCAGTAAGTATTGTAGTTAAATTTTCCCTTATATGCCTATAGGTATAAAAATCAGGTTAGTTGCACCTAATTAGTATAGGAGAAATCAAAATCAAGTTCAGTGAGTCAGTAACCAAACTAAGCAGAAGCTCACCTAGCTTCCAATGGGGGGAAGAAAAACCTAATACCTGTCACAAGATGTAGGTACAACAGGTAGTAGAACTTGAACATCCAGGAAAAACGGAGTCGGAGTAGTTCTCAGTTGTTGGTAGAACATCAGGTAGCCGCCAGTCCATAGTCAAATACAGACAAGGAGCAAAAAATGAGTCCCAAATCGGCGGTTCAAACTCAAGCAGGGGATCTTGAAGCCGATGACGAGGTCAAAGCAAGTCGCTGCCCTGAAGAGGAGCCCCGTGCTTGTTGCCATTGTTTTTGCACGGGGGATCTTGGAGGTGATGTCTGCGATGGGGTACGCTGGTCAATAGGCTGTATCCCTAAGGCTCTCAGGAACTCTTGTTGCTTATCCACATTGTGAAGAATAAAAGTTTGACCCTTATGTTGGACCACAAGCTTAAAGGGGTATCCCCAGCGATAGGGCAGTTTATGAGCCCTAAGTGCCTGAGTAGTTGGTCGCAATTCCCAATGCTTGGCCAAAGTAATAGGAGAAAGATCAGCAAATACCTGAATTTTATGATTCCGATAGTCCAGAGCAGGTAGCGACCGGGTTTGAGTCAAGATGGCCTCCCTCTGTGCAAAATGGTGAAAACAAACGATAATGTCTCTGGGGGGCTTGTGTAATGGGCGTTTGGGGCCTAGAGAGCGATGAGCTCGGTCAAATTTCCAAAGATCCAAGCCTACCTCAGGGCAAACTCCATGGAAAAGACCCCGTAAATATTGCACAATATCTTGTTGGGGTATTTCCTCCGGGACCCCTCTAATGCGCAAATTTTGCCTGCGTGATCTGTTCTCCAAATCTTCACATAGGCCTTTCAAATGTGAAATGTCTTCCTTAAGCACAGCATTCTCCTCTCATAGTTAACAAACCTCTGTGTCAGGTCATCAGTTATATACTCCAATTTGTCAGTACGGTCCCCAAACTCTCGTAATTCAGTGTGCACCTGTAAGGTACCTTTGGTCGCAGCTCAGTCTTCTCTTGGGCGCAGGTGCAGGGGTGTGCAGGTTTCTGCGCATTCTCGGCGTCTGTTTCCGGCGCCCGCGTCTTTGCGCGGGCGCGCGTCCGTTCATTCGGACGCGCACATGCCGCGACGGTCGCGGGCACGCTAAAGTTGACGCACGGCGTCCTGACGCTGCGTCCTTACGTTTGGCGCCAATCTGCCCCTATTTATTATCGTCGGAAAAAGCAAACAGTGCTTGGTGATTATTTTCCCTGCTCCTGAACCTTTGCTGTTATACCTCGCTTTGAACTTGATTCCTGGATTTTGACCTCGGCCCGTTTCTGACCACTGCTTGACTTCTGCCTGCCATCGACCATGCTTGTTTTGGACTACCGCTTGTACTCCGCCTGCCTTCTGACCTCGGCCTGTTTCCGGTTTGCCTGAACTCCGCCAGCCCTTCGATCTCTGCCTGTCTACGGATCACCTGTGAGCTCCTGCTGTACACTAAAGCAGTTTTAACTGCTAAGCTCTTCTCCAGTGGCTCCTATCCTCCTGACAGTTCCTGACAGAATCACCAAGCCAGAATGGAGCCATCAGAAGAGTTGCCAACTCTAGTCGATCTGTCTCAACAGATTGCTGCTCTGACCCGCGTTGTGAGAGATCTTCGAGGAGACTATCAGAATGTCCAAGGACAACTTCAAGACATTTGGATGTCCACTGCTGCCTCGTCTCCTTCCTCCTCGGGACAGTCGGATTCGGGAACTGCAGCTGCTAGTGCATCTCATGGGGAACCCAAGGTAGCGATGCCCGACAAATTTTCTGGCGATCCCAAGACTTTTAGAACTTTTATTAATGGTTGTCGCCTCCTCTTTACCCTCAAGCCTCACTCTCACGCCACAGATCAGATCCGAGTGGGGGTTATGATTTCCCTTTTGCAAGGACAACCACAAGCCTGGGCCCATCGTTTGTTGGAACAGAATAGCCCTCTTCTTGCCTCCACTGATTCCTTTATCCAGGCGTTATCCAAGATCTATGAGGATCCTCATAAAGTAGAGACTGCTGAAGCGGCTATTAGTAATTTACGTCAACTCCGTAGACCTGTGGAGGAATATGTGACGGACTTTCGTTGTTGGGCACCAGACACCTTGTGGAATGACAGAGCCCTCCGGCATCAGTTTCGCAAGGGTTTGTCCGATCAACTCAGGGATGAGTTGGCTAGAGTGGGTCTTCCTGGTTCTTTGGAAGAGTTGATTCTTCTTGCCATTCAGATTGATAGAAGATTAAGGGAGAGACGCCAGGAAAGAGGGTCCAGTATGCCAAGTCAGGCATGGGGCCATGAATGGGTGCTTCCTACAGCTCCTCCTCCAGTCCTTGTTTCTCCTTCTTCTGATGGCGAGCCCATGCAAATTGGGGTGGTACGCAGAACCCTGTCCACGGAGGAAAGACTGCGACGAAGACGGCTGAATTTATGTCTGTACTGCAGTCTGTCTGGACATTTGTTAAGAAATTGCCCCACTCGACCCAATGGTAATTTCCTCTCACAGCAATCTCCTAATACTCCCTTGGTTCCCTCTCTCCAGTCTTATGTTCTTCTACGTCTCTCTTTTGCAGTTGAACCAAAGAAAGATTGAGGTGGATGCCGTAATCGACTCCGGAGCTTGTGGGTGCTTCATAAACCAAGACTTCGCGAGTCAATACAAGATTCCTTTTATTTCCAAGGCCCAGCCAATACCTGTTAGAATGGCTGATGGTAATTTTGTTTCTTCTGGTTCTGTTTCTCAAGAAACCCCATATATTTTGGCTTTTTCATTAAGGGGTCACTCTGAATTAATAAAGTTTGATGTGATGGAAAACCTTCTTTTTCCCGTAATTCTTGGCATTCCTTGGTTGAGGGCTCATAATCCAACTATTGACTGGCAGGCTGGAACAGTTTTCTTCAACTCGGATTATTGTCGTCTGAATTGTTTTCTTCCAAAGATGCTGGGTGCAACCATTTCCGATGATGAACTTCTCCAATTTGTCCCACAAGTTTACCATGAATTCGCTGATGTCTTTAACAAGAAAGCGGCTGACTCACTTCCTCCCCACAGGAGTTATGATTGCCCGATCGATCTTCTCCCTGGCGCATCCATCCCTTTTGGAAGAATATATCCTTTATCTGAGCCTGAGTTAGCTACTTTAAAGGACTATATTGATGAGAATCTGGCTAAAGGCTTCATACGTCATTCTTCCTCTCCTGCCGGTGCAGGTATTTTTTTTGTCGAGAAAAAAGACCATTCCCTAAGACCCTGCATTGACTTTCGTGAACTCAACAAGGTGACAATTAAGAATCGTTACCCGTTGCCGCTCATTTCTGATCTTTTTCAAAGACTTGGTCGTGCTACAGTTTTTTCTAAGTTAGATTTGAGGGGTGCTTACAATCTGGTTCGAATACGTGAAGGGGACGAATGGAAGACTGCCTTTCGTTCCCGATATGGACATTTCGAATACACCGTCATGCCTTTTGGCCTTTGTAACGCCCCTGCCACGTTTCAATATTTCATCAACGATATTTTTCATGACTTACTAGATCAATTTGTCATCGTATACCTGGACGATATTCTTGTTTTTTCTAATTCTTTAGAAGATCATCGTTCTCATGTGAGGGAGGTTTTGCTTCATCTTAGGAAACATCTTCTCTACGCCAAAGCTTCAAAGTGTGAGTTTGAGAGATCTCACATTGAATTTCTAGGATTCCAAGTTTCTAGTCAAGGTTTCAAGATGGACACTAAGAAAGTTGAGGCGATTATTAACTGGCCACCCCCGAATGACCGAAAAGGGGTTCAACGCTTTGTGGGATTCGCAAATTTTTATAGAAGGTTTATCAATAAATTCTCTTCCATCATCAAACCTCTCACAGACCTCACAAGTTGTAAAATCAAATTTTCTTGGTCTCCAATTGCTCAACAAGCCTTTGAACTTCTTAAAAGACTTTTTATTTCTGCTCCCATTTTAGTCCATTCCGATGTTTCCAAACCTTTCGTTCTTGAAGTGGACGCCTCTGAGGTAGCTATTGGAGCAATTCTTTCACAGTAAGCTGGCCCCAAAGACAACTTACATCCAGTAGCATTCTTCTCTAAAAAGTTAACTCCTACTGAAAGGAACTATGATGTTGGAGATTGTGAGCTGTTGGCGATTAAAGGTGCTTTGGTAGAGTGGCGTCATTTATTGGAAGGAGCCGTTCATCCTTTTATCATTTTCACTGACCATAAGAATCTCGAATACTTAAGATCTGCAAAGCGTTTAAATCCTCGTCAAGCTAGATGGGCACTCTTTTTCTCTCGTTTCCAATTTCATATTACGTACAAACCCGGGGCCAAAAATGCAAAGGCTGATGCCCTGTCCAGAGTTTTTCCGGTGGAGAAAGTGTCCATGGTTCCTGATACAATTCTTCAGTCCGGACACTTTTTACTTCTGCAGTCTTCTTTTATTGATCGTCTAAAGAAGATTCCTCAAGCTCCAACAGATTATCCAGGTGTTGAAGATATTGTGGCTCAAGATGACTTACTTTTAAGGAACAGTAAGTTGGTGGTTCCACCGAATCTTCGTGTGGAGGCCTTGAGAATAGTTCACGACCATCCTTTAGCTGGGCATACTGGAATTCGAAAGACCTTAGAATTGGCCAGACGTCTCTTTTGGTGGCCCTCTTTAATAAAGGAATGCACTGCTTATGTGCGATCGTGTGAGTCCTGTGCTAGATTCAAATCTTCCTGCAACAAACCTGTGGGTCTTCTCCGGCCCTTGCCTCTTCCTGAGAGACCTTGGAGTTCTATTTCCATGGATTTTATCGTTGAACTGCCTCCATCCAATGGGTGTAATACTATTTTTGTGGTTGTCGATCGCCTTACCAAGATGGCACATTTTATTCCTCTTCCCCGGCTCCCCTCTGCTGCCATGACTGCAGATGTGTTCATTAAAGAAATAGTTAAATTTCATGGACTTCCTAAAGAAATTATTTCTGATCGTGGTACCCAATTCACGTCAAGGTTTTGGACTGTGTTGTGTAAATCCCTTGGTATCTCTTTGTCTCGTTCTTCAGCTTATCACCCACAGACCAATGGGCAGACCGAGAGGACTAATCAGACGCTGGAGCAATACATTCGTACTTTTTCTTCCTATTTACAGGACAATTGGGTGTCACTTCTTCCATGTGCTGAGTTCTGTTATAATAATTCTATGCACTCTTCTACGGGCCAGACTCCATTCTTTTCTAATCTGGGTTTTCATCCTATCATGTTTCCAGACGTCCTTCCTGAGGTGAACCTTCCTACATTACAAGATCGTTTGGAGTTTCTTAAACAAAATACGTCTTTTTTGAAGGAACAGATAAGTAAGGCTCAACAAAATTTCAAAACTTTCGCAGACAGAAAACGGGGGAAGGATCCCGAATTCAAGATTGGTGACAAGGTTTGGCTCTCTTCTTTGAATCTTCGGCTCGCCTCTCCTTCCAAGAAGTTGGCTCCAAAGTTTCTGGGTCCATTCGTTATCAAGAGGGTCATTAATCCTGTGTCCTTTGAATTAGATCTTCCTAACTCTCTTAAAGTTTACCCTGTGTTTCATGCTGCTCTGCTTAAAAGATTTGTGCCTAACATCTTTCCAGGTCGTGTTTCTCCATCTCCTCCAGTTATCTCTTGTCAAGGCGAGGCTGAGTTTGAAGTGGAAAAGATCTTGGATTCCAGAATTCGTGGCAGAAGGTTGCAGTACCTCGTCAAGTGGAAAGGTTTTCCAAATGAAGAGAATTCCTGGGAACCAAAGAACAATGTTCATGCTCCGAGGTTAACCACAGCCTTTCATAGGAAATATCCTGACAAGCCTGCTTTAGACGTCCTGAGGCCGCCCCTCAGGGGGGGGCAATGTAAGGTACCTTTGGTCGCAGCTCAGTCTTCTCTTGGGCGCAGGCGCAGGGGTGTGCAGGTTTCTGCGCATTCTCGGCGTCTGTTTCCGGCGCCCGACGGTCGCGGGCACGCTAAAGTTGACGCACGGCGTCCTTACGTTTGGCGCCAATCTGCCCCTATTTATTATCGTCGGAAAAAGCAAACAGTGCTTGGTGATTATTTTCCCTGCTCCTGAACCTTTGCTGTTATACCTCGCTTTGAACTTGATTCCTGGATTTTGACCTCGGCCCGTTTCTGACCACTGCTTGACTTCTGCCTGCCATCGACCCTGCTTGTTTTGGACTACCGCTTGTACTCCGCCTGCCTTCTGACCTCGGCCTGTTTCCGGTTTGCCTGAACTCCGCCAGCCCTTCGATCTCTGCCTGTCTACGGATTCCTCTCTTCTCTAACACGGCCTGCTGATACCACCTGTGAGCTCCTGCTGTACACTAAAGCAGTTTTAACTGCTAAGCTCTTCTCCAGTGGCTCCTACCCTCCTGACAGTTCCTGACAGCACCTCTCTAATCGCAGCAGCAACTGCGTCAGAGACAGTTTTAGATAAAGTTCTGGAGAGATCTTGTTGTAACTGCGCCAGTTGCGACATCAATGTTTGTAGCGTCACCGGAGCCTTACCAGATAATTCCGGGTCCGTGGATGCGGGCGCAATGGGGGCCAACTGATCTGGTTGCGATTGCGACAAAGCCTCCTGCCCACTCCGGACAGAGTCGGGTGAAGAAGCAGATACATTCGGATCCGCAGAGTCTTCCGGCAGCGATCCGCCATCTTGGTCTTTCGCGCCGCAGGCAGTTGCCGTCTTGCGCAGGTATGGCGACATGGTTGCACGCTGATCTTTGAGCTTCTTTTTACCCATCTTAGGCTTCCAGAGATGTTCCGCCAACGATTACCTCCCAGAGAGAGTTATATGCTCCTGATAGCTAAAATTCTGGGGGATTTGCTAATTAACCTCACGGAGCTCCTGGATTTAGCGTGCGCTCTCCATCGTGGTTAGCCACGCCCCCCGGAGTCGATACTTTTAAACACATTGTTATTTAAATGTATCTTGTTAATAGTAATAAAAGTCAGACTCTCATACAGTCTGTCTAATTTTACTCAGCACTTTAGAGTGAAATATTCAAAATCACATTTACAGATTCACTGACACAGGTACAGTGTGTTGCACTTATTGATGCAAAGGAACCCTGGACCTACCGCCACCTCCAGACCAGGGATAGCATTTCTATTATTTATTAATTAATTATTAATTTCAACCACATTTGGGAGGCTATTGGTGCCATTTTATCTGATTTATGGTAAAGTATGAGCACAAATGCTTTAATTTTGATGCATTGCCTGTAATTGCGTCAGAGAAACATCCCTTGCACCCAAATTGCACTTTGCTTGCTGCACTTCCAGTTGTGAATGAACCCTACTTTGTGTTTTGCTCATCTACACAGATACATAGATTTTATCAGTTTGATCTGTCCAATGGCCTGGATGAATGGATCACAACAAAACTCTTATCTACTGATGTCACATCTAGGCATCTATGTACCCAGACTTAATATGATGAAATTTACAGTTTGGACAAAGCAGCTAGAATCAGATTGGATTGCAGGATGAACTGACACATTAATTTGCTTTGATAATTGTGTCAATTTTTTTAACAGTTTCCTGAGTGACAGGAAAATTTTCAGGACAGTCACAAAAGTGTAAACAGCCCTATTGCCTTAAAGAGATAAATATATGTTATTGCATTCAGCCCACTTTTAATCAGGAATAAAGAAAGAGCATTAAAAACAATAGCAAATAGATTTTCCTGAGATCTCTTGTGATTGGAGCAAATGCACATTCAATACTCAACCAGTAATAGAATAATAAATATATTAGAAAGGAAATTATTATGATTATTAATCATTTTATTGAAGAGATCAGCAAACTCACTCTCAAGATTTGTGCAACATTAAATAATCCATATATATCTATTGGTCAGCATTTTCTGCAAAGTTATTTGTGGATAACTCATCTGAGATTTACTTTAGTATTATACAATTTATTTAATCTTTTGTATATAATATGTGCAACACAGTTCACTTTTATGTATACTATGTGCAATGCTTGTGTGTATCTAATATCATTTTTTACGTGTATTATTGTGTTCATACTATATGCTAGAGATGGATGGTTTCTGGGTGCACTGATTTTATTATTCTTTTGTTGGGGCTCAGCTTGCCTTTTCTCACATCAATACCTTTGCCCCCTATGTGACTTTTTTTAAACAGAGTCAGAGCAATGGAAGAGGATGAAGATGAGTGGGGAATGATGAGAGTGAAAGCAATGAGAGAGAAGAAAAAATTAATTTGGCCAAAGAGAGGGAGAGACAGGCAAGTGACTAAGAAGGTGAGTTCTGAGGCAAACAAGTAAAGAAATCAACAGCATGAGGTGAGAGAGAAAAACAACAATAATTAAAGGCCAAACTCTGCTAAAGTTCATATTAATGTGTCATGAATTCTTATGTAGGTACATTGTTTATTTACTTAAAATTATAATTACTCCATTGTCAGTATACTTTGTCAGTATTATACTGGTGTAAATACTTTGTGTAATTATGACACAATTGTATAGGAAAAATACATTGGTGAATCAACGCCATAAAGCAATGATAAATGTGGGATACTAATGGGGATGATATAACATAGATAATTAGATACTTAAAGGGTTTACCTTTAAGTTAACTTTTAGTACCTTACAGAATGGCCAATTCTAAGAAACTTAAATTGGTCTTCATTATTTATTTTTTATACACCTAACAACAAATGGTCTGTAAGGCTAGAAAAGTTTTGTTATTGCTCTTTTTATTACTCATCTCTCTATTCAGACCCTCTCCTATTTTTATTCCAGTCTCTTTTTCAAATCAGTGCATGGTTGCTAGGGTAAATTGGACCCTAGCAAACAGATTGCCTAAATTGCAAACTGGAGAGCTACTGAATAAAAAGCTAAATAGCTCAAAAACCACAAATAATAAAAAATGAAAACCAATTGCAAAATGTCTCAGAATATCACTTCCTGCATCATACTAAAAGTTAACTCAAAGGTGAAAAATCCCTTTAAGAGCCTAGTGTATATTTATAATGGTAGTTTGCCAACCTGGGTTTTTATTAAATTGCCAGTATTATGGAGCATTTTTGTTTTTTGCAAAAGTACATTCAATTTGCCATTATTTTTAGTAAATATGCCAAAGAGAGAAATAAAAAGTGGAAAGGTAAAAGAAAATAAAACCAAATATCGTTTCAGAATAAAGAGTAAGTTGAGGGATGACAGGGAATTTCATGGGGGTGTCTGAACAACAACTATTGGTTTGCTTCAATATTCAGAGGGATGTCTCTATTAGATACCATGTTGCTTTTCAATTTCATTGGGATATATGGGTGGCTATATAAAAAGGAGAAAGGCTGATATATACAAATTTATACTTAACAGTCTTTTTATTATACATTTAGGCGCAGATTTATCAAGGGTCGAATTTCGAAGCAATGGGAGTTTTTTTGAACTCCCATAACTTCGAAATTCGAATAAAACCAACCACCAATTCCACCAAATGATTCCCAATAGGTTCTAGGAGGTCCCCATAGGTTAAAACAGCAATTTGGCTGTTTTTTAGATGGTGAATGGTCAAATTTTTAAAGAGACAATACATGATCAATTTCGATATTCGAATTTTCGATTTTTTTTTCAAATTTGGACTATTCCCTAGTCAAAGAACACAAAAATCAGCTTGAAATTTGAATTTTTAATTTTTTAATTAAAATTTTCACTTTGACCTTTGATAAATCTGCCCCTAATTGTTTTACCATCCTCATAAAGCCAATTAATTATTCACATTGATGATTTGCATTGCTTATTGTATAAACCTTTTTATGTCTCTCATCAGCCAGTTGTTTATAAAGACCACTTCACTGTGCTCATAGAACATTTCTCCTACGACCACATACTTTTTCATCAGTCGTCTTTTTTTGTACAAATCACTTTACCCCACAAAAATTTGCCAGCTCTATGTGCCACTAGTTCTTTTTAAAAAAAAAAATATTATTCAGGCAGAAAATGTATCTAAAGTGCTGTCAGGATGTGCAGATGAAGATCTGGAAGATTGAAGGTTGTTTTGCTGCGAATTGGTAGTTTGACAGATTATTGCCAAAAAAACACAATTCGCCCTTTAGTAAATGTACCCCAAATAGTGCCATTTATGGTCCTTTTTTTGCTATCCACACCTCCAGTTATAGCATACTATGCCTCTTGCCCACAGGTCCCTCCTGGTAAAGGTATTATAAAAACAAAAGCTATGCCATGTATTTGCCAGTGAAACAAAAATGATCATGCAGTTTTTGTTTCTAAATGGTTTTCGCTTCAATATAAGTTGATTCACATTTTGAACAGTTGGCTGAGGGTTTGTCTCTGAGCCAATGTTTCTAGCAGTCATGTATTTGTTCACAGTAAACATTAGTTAAGGGACAACTGATGAGCTTCACAGATGGAGCAGCATAAGACTGCCAAGCAGACATTTTCTGTGCAGCTTTTTCAAAGGTCAATTATTTTAGAGTAATAAAATGCTAATTTTATAAAAATACAATTACATTGCAGTTTTCACAATCCAGGACTTGTGCAAAGCATGTGAATATGTTCCTTATATATATATATATGTATAGCCATATTCTGCCTGATTAGATTCAATTACAGTAACAATAAAATGTTGTACAAGAAACCCAACACCGGAAAGTGATGCACTGGTTGTAGACTTCTCAATAGGAGAAATTAATGGAGGATACAGTTTTACCCCTTATTCTATGTCCTTGAAACTATGTACTGGTACTCTGCTTCCCAGTCTTGCCCTCTGCAAATCCTTGGTTAAGTGCAAGACAGCGTTGCATTTTAGTCCAGTTGCCAATAACAAGTCAAAATTGGAATTTAGCCCCCACTGGTTGATTCTT
The DNA here is from genome assembly GCA_038501925.1 of Xenopus petersii. NCBI lineage: Eukaryota > Metazoa > Chordata > Amphibia > Anura > Pipidae > Xenopus > Xenopus petersii. The sequence continues at coordinate 83,438,405 of CM076681.1, forward strand.
ATTCATGGGGTTCCCTGCAACATCTTAGATTTTTGCAAAGGCACAGCTGTCTGAGGCTCAGAACACACACACTCTCAAGGCAGAGAATGATTAAAAAGAAAATTCTAAACCTCCCTTTGCTTATGAATACTTCTTGGGGGGATGCAATAGTCCTGTCTCTCACATGAAACAGTAGACAGACAGAGACAAGACACATTACTAATAAGGCTAGGCTAAGCTTTCCCTCTACTTCTAACCCAAAAAGATTCAGCCTCTTCACATCCAGAGGCTATGTTTGGATATTTTCAGTTTACTTATACCTTACAATTAAGTTTATACAAATAAATACTGTAAAATGATAATATAGTAGCAAAATGACTAATATTTATGAGATTTCTTTTTGGTTTTGTCTGTTGTTATTAAAATGCAATGGACTTGTAGACAATCTCTAGAAAAGTGATACATTTTATAGTATTCACAAAAGGCAGCCAATGTACAGTAAATAGGAAAGAGGAGAAGAGGATGAGAGACAGGTAGAACAAAGTTACCATAAACTTCTTTAAAGAATGCAGTTTAATTATGAAGAACAGTAATGGTGTAATGACTAAAAGTCAAAAGGAATAATAGACTTTATGCTGAAAATGTCATACTATCTGGACACCTTTGGTTGCAAAATGTTATACACAACAGATTTAAATTGAACATAATCAAAAGGCATTTGTGGCATGTTTTAGTATTGCTAATTTAACTGTCAGGCAGTGCAATCATGTTTCCCTATAGAGACCACTCACTCTAGTTAGGTGTAAGTGGGGGACAGTGCTACCAGGTGGCACAGTTTAAGGTGGGAATCGTAGCACCATTAATAAGAAAAGAATCTAACATTATTATTGATCTCATGGTAGGACAAATGTAGTATGGTGCAGCAATCTGACTCATTAACCTATAGACTGAAATAAATATTAAACTGCCTAAATCTTCTACAATTTAGCCAGAATAATTTAGTTGTCATAGCTAACAGGAAGGAACTGGCAGTTTGCCTTAAAGAAGGTGATAGAAATGTTATCCAGTGTGGCAGAGCTTAGAGCTCATATGAAGATTAAGGTAGTCAAATCCATACATCCAAAACCATTGCATCTTCCACATATATCGGAAAATTGGTGGGGGGGGTATTAAGGCTGCAAAATTTCAGCAAATGCATTGGAGTCAATGGGAAGGTGAAATCACATTGCTGTTACGGCACGTTTAGATCTGTAATAGTATATGAGTTGCCCTGCATTGTTAGGAAAGCTACTTTCTATTATTTTAAACATGTTCTTCAGTTTCTACACTAGCTAAATTCGCTAACATTAATTCAGAATAATGATGTCTGCTAGGAATCTCTTTTTTTCCAGACCACCTGTAGAAATTCTAGCATGGCTTTATTCTTAAAAAAAAGTTTGCTCATCCCTACTAGGGATAAACAATTTGTTCATCGCCCTATAGAGAATACAAACACTTTTTTTCCCTAGGCAGGTGCGCCTCTTCTATAAAAAAAAAATATACCATACTTTCTTGTCATGAATTTTCCAGCCATCACTTGCAATGGAACATGCACAGTATATCAACGTCTGACATTTTACTATACTATGTCAATCCTGGACATCCCCATGAAGGTATTACAATACATCATCAAGAATAAGAAGAAGCATAATACTATAATACAGCTGATATATTCAAGTGAGTGAAGCCAAAAAATATAACAAACAACTGTCTGCAATACACACGCGTTTCACCGACCAATCGGCTTCCTCAGAGGCATGAAGTGCTTCTACATAGGCGCCCTTAAGAGGCGCATCGTCCCTCATTATCCTAGATTACTCCCTGGTGTGTTGCCCATTGGTTCCGTGTCTTTCCTGTGGTGCGCGTCCCCCTTGCGTTCCACATGCGTTCCATCGGTATCGCACTTCCGGTTTCCTGGTTTCTGGTTGCCACAGCAACCGCAAGTGTATTTGTAAGTCCAGCGTCTTTTGCTGCTATGGATTTCTCACTCAGGGACATTTTTAAAAAAGGGATCTTATAACGGCCATAAACATTATATGCAGATTTTACATCTAGAGTAGCATGTACATACATAATAATAGCATTGAAACAGTGCAGTCTTTTTTTATATATATCAGACTGAAATGCTTCTTTTGAATATCAATTAAGCTGTTAAATGACTCAATATACATTAAGTCTCTTTTCAAAGTGTTTTGTGCTATATCTGTAAATTGATATAATAATAATAAATATGTTTAAAACAATTAATTTATGTCTTATTTTCATAGTTTCTATGTGTACATGTGTACAAATTTCTATTTTACTCAGTTTGCCCAAATAATATCTCACTTCATTTCTACTGTGTGATGTGAGTTTTTTTACAGAAAGGCTCTTAAATTCATATCTATATTTAGTCCCCGTGGGTTTAAGGTCTGCATGTTGTGAATCCACCTACTTTCCTCTTGTAAGGTTTTCCTAACTATATCTCCCCCCCTCCAATTATTTTTTATTTCAGCGATACCCCAAAATTTTAACCCCCTAGGTTTTTTATTATGATGCATTCTAAAATGATTTGACACACTGTGGTTTTCCACTCCTTTTTCAATGTTCCTAACATGCTCATTTATCCTTTCTCTCAAGCTCCTATTTGTCTTTCCTATATACTGTAAGCCACATGGGCATTCTAGGCAGTATACCACATTTTTAGTTGTACATTTGATGCAGTCTTCGATTTTATATGTTTTATTTGTGTTATTGGATTTAAAATTTTTCTTTTTTTCTGCATACTTACAGGCTTTACATAGGGCACAAGGGTAAAAACCTTTCCATTCTTCTTTCTGTTTCCTTTTTTGGGTTTTGTTCGTGGGGATATAATTTTGTACTAAAATCTGGCCTAGATTTTTTGCCTTCTTATATATTACTTGAGGTCTTTTTGGTAATTGACCTTTCAAATGTACATCTCCTTCAAGGATATTCCAATGTCTAGTGATAATTTTCTTTATGTCCTGTGTGCCCGGGGCATATGTGGTTATGAACATACATTCCTCACCTATCTCTTCAGTTTCCTTATTTCGGTTTATATTCCCCTTAAGGATTTTTTCTCTGCTTATTTTGCTTATTTTATCGCGCGATTCTTCAATTAGTTTCTTACTATATCCTCTTTGTTCAAATCTTTTTGACACAAATTCTAATTGTGTTTCTAATTCTATTGTGTCAGAGCAATTTTTCTTCAGTCTATGGAACTGTCCATAAGGTATATTTTTTAACCAGACTGGGTTGTGATTGCTCGTGTTATGAACATAGTTGCATACATCAACCTTTTTAAAAAATGTTTTGAAATGTAATTGTTCATTTTTAGCATATATTTCTAGATCCAGGAAGTTTACATGTGTTTGGCTGTAGGTTGAGGTGAATTCTAAATTTATATCGTTTTTGTTTAAGTCAGTGATGAAATCCAGAAGTGATGCTTCACTCCCCTGCCATATTAAAATAATATCGTCTATGAAGCGCCGCCATAGGATCAGGTTCGCACCCAGCTTTGGTACTATGTTGTGTTGTTCCCAATGTCCCATGAATAAATTAGCGTAGCTGGGTGCGAATCTTGTTCCCATGGCGTTGCCCCATATCTGTAAATAATACTTGTCATCAAACCAAAAATAATTGTGTTCAAGTATAAAGGATATTGCTTCCAAGACAAACTCTTTTTGTTTGTTTAATAGGGATTTATCTTCTTCTAAGTAGAAGGTAATCGCTTGTATTCCTAGCTCATGTTGAATGGAAGTATATAATGCTTTTACGTCTAGTGTGCATAAGTAGGTCTCCTGTGTAAACTCCATATCCTGTAGTACCTGGATGGTTTGTGTGGAATCTTTCAAATAAGTTGGAAGGTTTACTACATATCTTTGCAAGATTTTATCAACGTATTCTGACAAGTTACATGAAATTGAATTTATTCCGGATATGATTGGTCTCCCTGGTGGGTTGATTGCATCTTTATGGATTTTGGGTAAACAATATAACCAATGTACTGTTGTACTAATAGGCAGGCAGTTCTTACTGGGGTATGCTCGTGTAGCTATAATTCTGGATACTTACTTTGAAGAACTAGGTCGAACATACCCTCACTCTGCTTAACTACCAAACGCAACACCACATTCAATACCACATTTGTCACCCACTTAATTCAATCTTGCCCACTCCCACACCTTGTGTATTACTCCCTTCCCTTTAGACTGTATGCCTATGCATAGGGCCTTCCTCACCTTTTTGTGCCTGTATTGATTGTGATGTTTGTTACTCCATATATTCTATATATGTAATTCATGTGATGTAGTTGTATAATCACATTTACTTTACAGTGCTACGCAATATGTTGGCGCTATATAAATACATGTTAATAAAAACATAAGATACAAATAGGAAAATTATAAATTTCAAGATGATTTTGTAAACTGTAATCCATTTATCCATAACAATGGATTTTTTTCTAACTCATTGCTATAGATAGATTCATGGAACAATTAGTTTACAGAGACAGCATGGACATACACAGACTGTATCAAAATATTTATTCTTCAGTAAAGTTCAGTGATCCAAATGCCATAATGAAAAAAAAATGAAAACCGCATGCCATAAATAATACAAACATGCAATTAGGTGGAACTTAGGATAGAAATAGGAAAATTATACATTGCAAGATGATTTTGTAAACTGTAATCCATTTATCCATAACAAATTAAACTCTTCCAGATTTCCCCTACCTTAATGCTATAGATAGATTCCTGGAACAATACGATCAATATAGCTTACACAGACAGCATTGACATACACAGACTGTATCATAATATCTATTCTTCAGTAAAGTTTGTTGATCCAAATGCCATACTGAAAAAGATGAAAGCCGCGTGCCATAAACAATACAAACATGCAACTTCAGTAACGTAAGGAATGCTTGCATTGAATGTTTCTTCATTGTTCTCTCTAAAAACAGATTTTGCCAGTGGGAAGTGATGATTGGGACAAAGAGGAAGGAAGAGTCAAAGTCATTGATCACAAAGATTCCAGAAAGGAAGAATAAGACAAATACTATATCTGACTAAATATATGTGAGTGTATATTCTAAGATTTGCACAATGCCATACATCATCATATATTTAAGAACTATTTATGACTCAGAGATACCCAGGCTACTTGAATCTATTTGCATTATTCCTAACTTGGACAACAGTACAAATTATAGTCTTGAGTTTCCATCCCAAACATGATGTGCAGTTGTGGCTTCATGATAAAAGGTCAAAGTGTATGAAGTTCCAACATCAGTGTCAGAGAAATGGTACAGGATGCAAGTAGAGTAATAAAGTAGTATATTACTCTACTTGCAGTAGAGTAGTAATAGTCTCTTTAGGATAGAAACAAATTCTTTAAATATTATCTAAGTTTTTATTAAAAACTTGCCAAGCTGAGCATTGTTCTCTGCTTAGATTTTTAGACAACAAAGAGCTTATGGTATGTATATATCTATGCTATATAAATATATATTTACAGTCCAGAAAGTGCTAGCACTCTTTTCTTTTATTCACTTGGTCAAATATTTAATATGCAGATTTTCAAGATGAACCAGCACACTGTATTTCTTGAGAGTGTAAATCATTATTTAATCATCAATTGTCTATTTTAAAAAAAATTATGTACCCCCCTGTTACACAATATGATGATATTTACTACAGAGTTCCATGATTTGTAAAAAAGCACTCTTCTGCAGGCAGATCATTAAAGCCTTATATTTTACAATAAGTGGTATATTATTCACTTGAGGTTATTTATCAAAGTCCATTTTTTTTTGGTTTGCATTTTAAAGGGGAAAACCACCATTTATTAAACCCCAATGGTGTTAATAGTCCAAATAAAAAAAGTACTCCAACTCAGACCTGCCGAGTTCATATAGAAGTCAATGGCAGATGTCCCGAAGATATCCTGATTTGCACTGGGTTTCCGAAAAAGTTTCAGATTCGGGTTTTTTTATGATCTTATAAAGACTTTTCCAGCACAATAATTTTTGGGGAAAATGTACTGATAAATAGGGGGGGGGGAAGTCTGTGTGGATTTGGTCATTGTGGCTTTTCAAAAATAGCGAGATAAATTCAGATTTTGATAAATAACCCCCTATATATATTTAAACATAAATGTTGCTTAGATGCTGTGGTTCTCCTAACATGCCAATAATTGTATTGTATAGTAATTGGCCTCAGATTACACTGTTCCTAGTGTGCACATGTATTTGTGTGTCTATGGGATAATAGATTGTAAACTCATCTGGCAAAGGATTTATATATGCTATTTGTCTTGGCTCCAGATGCTACAGATATGATAAAAATATGTCAAACTTAAAGCCTGTTGTTCAATGCTCAGCTGAAACAGCACTCTTATACCTTCCAAAATTACTGACTTAAACATTTTTGATCTTGTCAATCTGCCTGAAGCCCCCATTCATTCCATGCAGGTCTGGCCCATTTCACTTACAAGGTAGCTATGGGGATGTGCAGAGCAGCAATCTCATCCCTAAGTCTTACTTACTTTGTGCTTGTTTAAGCCAAGGTCATTTAATAATTTTCATCTTGAAAAATACCTGTTATTTTTCAGTCAGGAATAAGAATATCCTGAACATGAACACAACATTTGTAAATTTTCAGGTGTTATTCTGGTTAAAGGGGACCCGTCACCCAAAAAAAATGATTCATAATCCTATTTCATCACATTAGTCAAGCAAAATGAACTTTAATTACACTATATAAATTATTTAAATCTTGTTTCCTCCAGTGTGGGAATTCATAATTATAGCAAGCAGGCAGGAACCATTTTGTGGACACTGTTATTAAGACAAGCCTTGTATTATCTCAGAATGTTGTTTGTGCACTAGAATGGGGGACCTGATGTCTATCCCCATGCACTGGTTACACAATTAAACTGTGAAAAGAACGGGGGAATGTGGGGAGAGCAGTGATTTCTAGGAAGTGCTGAATGGAAAGTGAAAGTAATTGTCTACCCCGCCTCTATGCCCAGGGCATAGAGGAGGGGCAGGCAATATTTGATTGACAGCTGAAATGCTGAAATGCCCAGGGCATAGAGGAGGGCAGGCAATATTTGATTGACAGCTAAAATGTTTAAATGAGTTTACAACAGCTATGATTGCTTTAGTAAAAGATAGAAATTGAATTTCATGTTTAATTTGAAAAGGACTTTTATTAAACAACTTTTTGTGTCTGGGTGACAGGTCCACTTTAACAAGGGATACCATTGGACTAAACTTATGAGCTTATAAAGTATCCAAGAGAAAAAGCAATTCCTTCCTCTTTCTGTCCCTATTTCCTTTGTAGATGGGGTGGATTAGATGCCTTGCATCCAGTTTTTTTTCGGGTGGGTCTATTTGTGTGCACATTATCTGAAACCAATGCACATGCCAGACATTAGGCTTTTTTTCAGTTTAATTACTAACTTCAATGTGTCAGTAGAGGTTTGCATTCCAGATTGAGTTTGGATTGATTTTTATCCAGATATTTGATCTTTACTAGCATGAAGAACATGAAGTGGCCCACTCATCTGAGGCCTTCTGGAATCCTATTATACAAATTCTTGGAAGAGAGATCAGTGCTGGTTCTGAGTATTGGCTTTATAATAACATCTTTATTAGCTTAATATTAATCAATCTGTTTTGGTGCTCTTTTTAACACATGCTATCCTTATGATATTACCTCCTTTGATTAGATAATACAGTGCACTCTATTAGCTAGAACAGTCATTTAAATAGCAAAATAAAAATAGAAGAATAGAAGAAAGATGTGACATTCCACAATTTTACAGTAATAATACACCCTGGAAAAACACTGAGATAGTGGTAAGGCACACTGCTTCTTGTTTTTCCCTATATATTCTGTGACCACATTTCTGCTTGCTGACACTGTGCCTCTGATACTGAAAGCCAAAGAGGTTCAAGTGGAAATTATGGGAGTTTAATGGTATAGTACTGTGATTGCAACTTGGTGCACGCTTCAGTAATGTTTTACTCCAGTTGTTTAAAAACAACAGCTAGCCTGTCCAAACCCGAAAACAAGATTTCTGCTTTCCAAAAGAGCAGGGTAAACAATTTGCCTTGTAACAAAACTATAGCTTTTTAAGATGATAAATAGGGGCTGCATTGAGAATATGTGCCACCTTTAGTTGAGAAGAATACAGTTTAAAGGGGTGTTACACCCTTAAAGGGATTCTGTCATGATTTTTATTATGCAGTTTTTATTTCTAAATTACAAATATTGCAAATAATTCACTGTACAATATAAAATAGAATTCCTGAACCAACAAGTGTATTTTCTTAGTTGTAATATTGGTGTGTAGGCACCATCTCAGGTCATTTTGCCTGGTCATGTGCATTCAGAAAGAGCCAGAACTGCTTTCTGCCAGGCTGTTGTATCTCCTACCTTATGTAACTGAATGTGTCGCAGTGGGGCCTAAATTTTTACTATTGAGTGCTGTTCTAAAGCTGGCCATAGACGCAAAGATCCGATCGTACGAATCGAGTATTCGTATGATTTCCGGACCGTGTGTGGAGAGTCCCGACATTTTTCGTCTGGCGGAGATCGGTCGTTTGGTCGATCGGACAGGTTAGAACATTTCTGTCGGCTGCTGATAATATCTTTGTGTGTATTTTTCAGTGGGAGACTGTCATTAGCTTTGTCAGGCAAAACTATCGTACGATTGCTGTCAGGGGCAGAACATCGGCTGATCTGTTCTTTAACTACTTTGTTTGATCTGAATGTTAAGACTTTGATCTCAATGGTTAGTGGCAGGTCGGGAGATGGAAAAGTCCGATCGTATGTTGATTTGTACGATCGGATCTTTGCGTCTGTGGCCAACTTTAGATCTACCAGGGAGCTGTTATCTTGTGTTAGGTAGCTGCTATCTAGTTACCTTCCCATTGTTCTGTTATTAGGCTGGGGGGGAAAGGGGAGGGAGGTGATATCACTCCAACCTGCAGCACAGCAGTAGTGACTGAAGTTTATCAGAGCATAAGTCAAATGGCTGGGGGCTACTGGGAAACTAACAATATGTCTAGCCCCATGTCAGATTTCACAATTAAATATAAAAAAAAATCTGTTTTGAGTTTTCACAATTAAATATAAAAAAAATCTGTTTTGAGAAATGCATTTCAGCGCAGAATTCTGCTGGAGTAGAACTATAACTCATGTGTTTTGAAAAAAAATTTTTTTTCCCATGACATTATCCCTTTAACTTAAGTTTTACTATGTTGTAGAATGAAATGTAATTCTATGCAATTTTTTCATAGGCTTTCATCAAGGGCGTAACTACAGAGGAAGCAGACCCTGTGGCTGCAGGGGGGCCCAGGAGGTACAGGGAGCCCCATGAGGCTCTCATTGATGAGCAATTTGAACATATATTGGTAAAACAGGACAAACACTGGATATGTTGGGGGCCCTAAAATTAATTTGCTGTGGGGCCCAGCAACATCTAGTTACGCCACTGGCTTTCATTTTTTATTTTATTTATAGTTTTTGAATTATTTACCTACTTCAGACCCTTTCCTTCTTTTAAATGGGGGGGGTCACTATCTCCATCTAAAACAAGGCTACAAATGTACTTTGGACCTAGCACCAAGATGGCTGAAACTACAAACTGAAGGGCTGCTGAATAAAAAGCTAAATAACTCAAAAACCAAAAATATCAAAAAATAATAAACAATTGCAAATTATCTCAGAATATTAATCTCTATATCATACCTTTAATTTAAAGGTGAACATCCCTTTAATTGTTTCCATCTTCCACATTGGTAATACAATGAGACCAGAGGTGAAATAAGACCAACCAACATGGTTGGTTGAAAGGTAAAATAAAAACATTCAAGCAATTGCCCTGTTCTATACTATTAATACAGAAAATAACAAAACGATGTAATTTGTGTTGAACACAACTATGAATTACCCATTAAACTCTTTACACCAATATCATTTTATGTGAAAACTTGCATTTATTGGCAAAAACAGAAATTGCCACTGGTAAAATAGCCAATTGCATATTTGCCTTTGTATGCAATTTGACGTGATTACGTGAATGACATGTTTTAATAACAATGATATAAAAGTATAATTTAATAAAATATATAGGGCAATTTTGATCAGCCAACAAAGTAACCCATTGTGTCATTGCTCTTAAGAGAACATTAAATAAGGCACAAAAGAATTACATTGGATAGCAAACAGATAATTACATTCCATGTATTTCAGTATCATTTTCACTGTGCATTTTATTTTGCTTCCTAAGTATTAAAAAATATGAGCTGAAAAGAGTGCCGACCAATAATTAAACAATAGAAACCTCCTTGAATGTTATGCAACATATTGTAACATGCTTAAAGAACTTTCAAGTAAACAAAGAGGAATGTTTGGCTACTAGTCTCTTCTACAGGAGAATTTGATCAGTTAATCAAAATTCATTAGGCAGGGTTGCTCTGGGATCTGTAAATATTTAGATGTATAGCCTTGCATGGTGGCTGACAAAGTTTATGATAGCAGAATCTGATCCTTAGGCCAACAAAGGCAAAGGAGTGTCAGAAAGATTGGCAAAACATTACCTTAGGAGTGTTTGAACTCTGCAACAGCTGCAATCAATAAAGATTTGTCTCTTCTTGGGTTACAGCCAGATTCCTCCGTGCAGAAAATCCTTGAAAAGTATAATGAATTCCAATTGCCACATTCTTCTAAGTAACACAATGCTCAGTGAGGTGGCCCCGGATAATGAAATTATTTAGGACACAAACGTTTTCAGTTTTTTTTCCAGTTCATAGAAAGGTACCGTAAGCTTTCACCCTCCCTGTGGCGTTTTCACTCTGGGTATAGTTTCCAGCATCTCATTCTTCAGAATTGGAATACATTTAAGACTCACTTTAAATAAGTCCAGGGTGTTTCTAGTTTAACATGAAAAACAACCGGCCTTCATATAAAGTATGAACGTAATATAGCTTGTATTTAAAATTACCCCCTGGTAGTCAGGAGAAAAAAATCAGGTTGTATGTAAGAGAACTTACACTGTTTTGTTTTTGCTTTCATTGATTTTACATACGAAGATTCAAATAAAATTGTGTTTTTTTTCACACAAAACATTGCAGATGAAAGACAGACTTCTACTGAGAAGAAGAAGAATTCACAGAATTTACTGTAAGAGAAGTTGCAAATTCCATCAGGCCATGTCACATGTAATGCTTATTAAACAATTACTAGCTGGAGATATTTTGTTGCCAATTTGAGGTCAGTTGGCCAGACCAGCTATAGCTTCCTCTAGATCAGCTTTAATTGAGTTATACATGACAGACTAAAACTTGCATCAATGCAGGCCCATAATGGATTTTTGTAGTGTTACATGATAAAGTTACATGGACGTATATGTTGCAGCAAGTCCAGGGAACCTTAAAGGGATCCTGTCATTGGAAAACATGTTTTTTTCAAAACATATCAGTTAATAGTGCGACTCCAGCAGAATTCTGCACTCCAATCCATTTCTTAAAAGAGCAAACAGATTTTTTTTATATTCAATTTTGAAATCGGACATGGGGCTAGACATTTTGTCAATTTCCCAGCTGTCCCCAGTCATGTGACTTGTGCCTGCACTTTAGGAGAGAAATGCTTTCTGGCAGGCTGCTGTTTTTCCTTCTCAATGTAACTGAATGTGTCTCAGTGGGACATGGGATTTTACTATTGAGTGTTGTTCTTAGATCTACCAGGCAGCTGTTATCTTGTGTTAGGGAGCTGCTATCTAGTTACCTTCCCATTGTTCTTTTGTTTGGCTGCTGGGGCAAAAAGGGAGGGGGTGATATCACTCTAACTTGCAGTACAGCAGTAAAGAGTGATTGAAGTTTATCAGAGCACAAGTCACATGACTTGGGGCAGCTGGGAAATTGACAATATGTCTAGCACCATGTCAGATTTCAAAATTGAATATAAAAAAATCTGTTTGCTCTTTTGAGAAATGGATTTTAGTGCAGAATTCTGCTGGAGCAACACTATTAACTGATTCATTTTGAAAAAAAATGTTTTACCATGACATCCCTTTAATAAATAAAATAAAGCTGTTAAAATGCACTACACATGAGCCCACTGTATAGTTTATGTTCCATATGTTAGAAAATGTAGGGGGAACTGAGTTACCCAAAAAAAAATGTACACACCTTTGCAGGCTTTCACTCTGAAAAAAGGAAAAGAAGCCAGCGTTTTGGGGACTTAGAAAAATTTTCCTCTAAAAATTGAGGAAGTCCTATGCACTCAATTGCACTTCAGCTGGCGAAGGCAAGACTGGCGAAAGAGGTAACGTTCAGTAAAATCCGCATATTAGTGAATTCATTAGAGATGATCACTAGCATCTGTCTCTTTCACTAGCGAAGTTATGCCTTCGTCCGTTAGTAAATTGGCGAGGTGCCTGAATGACGTCGCACTGGCGAATTTTCACCAGCGTTAGTCCTTTAGTCCTTCGCCCTTTAGCAAATCTGCCCCATGTTTCTAGTTTAAGTATTTACATAACCAGTGTTATTGGCCAAGAGGTGTAATGAACACTTCCTACCACACTTCAATAATATAGTGTGTGGAAAGGGATGGATGTTCCTCTTTGGCTGCTGGTGTCCTTACCTACTGTATGTTCCCATTGAGCCTGGGTACACCAAGGCCCAGTAAAGCCATTGCCCTAAAGGGACAGCACCTTTAGTGATTAAGTCGGGGACCAGGGAACCACGTGAATGAGGTTAGCTAGAATAGGTTATATCTGTTATAGACTCTCTAGAAGAGTAAGATAGAGAGCTCAGATAGCAAGAGCAGCTTTGTGCTCCATCGAGGATCTGGAACAGGAAGTAACTTCTCAAAGATTGCCTTTATTGAAGGGACCAGAGTGGATAGGGCGTCAAGCTAGACTCCTTCTCCCTAACCATTCCACTGGGTGGGATCTGGAACACTTTTAGGTATATCTGCCTGACGGAATTGATGTACTGCTTGACTACAATGCCTTATGGGAGTCACATTCCTCAGCTGTGTCATCCAACCCTTTTTAACACATGCTGTTACATCTGCCTATACCTCATCTGATGTACAGTAAGTAAACCTGGGGATAATAAACTATGTCTCTGTTGTTCACCATAAGAACCTCCTGGTGTCCAATCATTTCCTATTTTTATGCACAGTAGCCTGAGAGTTGTAGTTTCACTACACCCTATTAGAATCTTCCAATAAGGCCCAGACCTGAAGTGTTGAGTCGCAATGTATCCCATGCTCCTATCACTAGCTGGACATTAACTCCTTGTGGTCTTTATCGCCAAAGTTAGTATTACATTTATTTGACAGTAGGATAGCAACCTTGCTTCCATTGCTGCAAATCAAGGGGGCTATTTTTAGGCACCCTACTCTGTGGCCTTACATCGACTCCAGAAATTCATAGTTTAACATTACCCCTGACAGATTCTACCCTTGCTCTCTGACTTTTACTCCTTTCTAGTCATATTTATACAGCTTCCCAGCTTTTTGCTATGTTTTAATTAAAGAAGATGATGCAAAAAGAGTGAAGACAGTAGTATAAAAGCCCATATCCATTGCATAGTATAAAGTATGAGTTGCAGCTGTTTTCCACACTTCCGTTCTGCATAGTTTTATCTCCCTACAGGATGCTGTCTCAAACACAGAAAAGGGCCATGTCTGAATTGTTTCTCCTCTCTGCAAAGCTCTCAGACACGCTAGTCCAAATATCTTCAAAGCTATCATGAGGAAAACATGAACCCTACCTTGTTTTTCTTTCACAAAACTGATCTTATTTGCCACAGCAGCAGATCAAGTTTAACATAGTTCTTTAAACAATCACCCAGTTGAAACTGAGAATGATCAACAAGGAATTTTTGTGTTTAAGAAACACATCAGAGTAATGTACAGTATTCTGCAGTATATCCATATCCATCACATTATGAAACATAAGTACCTGTTGTTTACAGTCTGCCATTCTTTACTGTGCATTATCTCTTTACAAGTATTTTGTGATTTGTGATTTTTAGAAAAGATCACTTTTTTTTTTACAACTGTGAATGGTGGATGAAGTGTTAATTAAAATGGATTCAACAGTACTATCCGTTCTTTTCCTCAGTCCTGCCTAATAATCTGTATCTGCCTAATAGTCTGTAACAACTGCAGATGCAACTGCAGTTCCTATACAAACAAAGCACAAATGCATTTGCCAAACAAATAGGCAGGTGAGGGCTGAAGTAAGAGACTGCAGCTTCTTATATCTGTGGTGAATGAGATAAGAGTTATGCAGAAGTGGATACTGAAAATGGGCAGTAAACAGGCTAAGCACTCTAGCCCATTACGCACTTAGGCGAACAAGAAAATCCATTATTACAAAAGGATTCTTGCTACTGCAAATATAGGCAAGTAAACATCTTGTACCAAGAGGGAAGACTTCAATGATGAGTTAATCTCAAAGATAATTAAAAAAAAAAAAAAGTTTAGTGAGTCCCACATGGTGTATCCTTGTGCAGGGAGCAGTAAGGTGTGGTAGAGGCTGGGGAGGGTGAAACAGTTCTGAAAATATCAAATATACTGTGTCATAATAGGCTGTTTACTAGCTGATAGCTGATGAAGTTATTAAAATAGCCAAGGCATGTGAATCCGTGTTTAAACAACAAGGAAACGAAAGGTGAAACCTTGTCTTTATAAGATTGAATAAATGTCAAATAATAAGAAAACTGCTTATGCCTAGAGGTAGGCAGATGAGCCACAAATGGAACAGACCTAAAACTCAAAATTGGTCACATTTGGTTAAACATATAGGGGCAGATTGACTAAAGGGTCGCTAGCGACCAGCAGGCAATTCCGCTTCAAAAAAGTCACCAGCGTTTTTTGAACTTTGGTGCATTTCGGCTCACAGGATATGATGTAAGTGACAGAAGATTGAGGAGGATCTAGCTGCTTTAGAGCACTTCGCCTGGTCTGAGGTGGCAAAGGCAACTCTGGCGAAAGAGGTAACGTTCAGTAAAATCTGCCTTTTAGTGAATTTGCGGAGTAACATCCGTTCGCCAGAGAGTGAAAAGTCGCCTGGCAATAGAGTACAAACGACCGATAGCCACTGTCTGTTTTGCTAGTAAATTGGTGATGTCCCTGCGGGTGGCAACACAGGCAAATAGTCTAGCAAATAGTCAATAGTGTTAGCCACTTTGCTCTAAAGTAAATCTACCCCATAGTCTTTAAACATAGAGGGTGAGGGCTTAGCTCGTGTCTTGTGTTTAAGATAGAAAAGTGCACTTGTATACAGTTCATCTAGTGTTGTTGATGTAAAATATACCTTCTGTACCAGCCACCTGCCAAGCACCCATCAGATGCAGTAAAAAAAAAAAGGGTAGCTGCTTAGCATACAATTAGACAACATATGTAGAAACAGTGGAGAAAAACATCGCTGGTGATCAGGGCCGCCATCAGGGGGGGACAGGGGGGACAAGCGTACCGGGCCCGGGCATGAAGGGGGGCCCGGCAGCGCTGCATTTTTTGAAGATCCGGGCCCCCCTTACGAGCGCCCGAGCCGTACGTCTTGCCTCTGTGCTGCCGAATGCGGAAGTGCCGAAAAGCCGAAGCCGATGCGCCAAAAAGACCCGAAGTCACGGAAAAAGCCGAAGTCACGAAGCGCCGAAAAGACCCGAAGTCACGAAAACAGCCGAAGTCCTGAAGCAGTGAAAAGACCTGAAGTCACGAAAACAGCCGAAGCCGAAGTCCTGAAGCAGTGAAAAGACCCGAAGTCACGAAAGGAGGTGAAGTTGAAGTACTGAAGCCGTGAGTTCAATTCTACTGAACACCAGTTTGTGTATTTTTTTTTTTTTAATCTCCTGGCCACCAATGTATTATTTTAATATTCTATAGGCCCCTGCAACCAATCTTTTTTTTTAAAACATGTTTTTTTGGGGCCCCAATTTTTTTTTTAACTCGTAAGGGGCCCCTTGCCACCATTGTTTTTTTTAAAAAAAAAAAAAATTAATAATTTTCTTTTTGGTGGCCCTAAATTTTTTTAACTTGTAAGGGGGCCCCTGCCACCAGTTTTTTTTTTTTTTTTTTTCAAAAAAAAATTATTTTTTTTTCAAATTTTTTTTTGGGGCCCCAATTTGTTTTTAACTTATAAGGGGGCCCCTGCCGCCAATGTTTTTTTTTTTTTTCAAAAAATTTTTTTTTTTTTTACATTTTTTTTGGGGCCCCAATTTGTTTTTAACTTATAAGGGGGCCCCTGCCACCAATGTTTGTTTATTTTTTAGTTTTTTTTACATTTTTTTTGTTGGGGCCCCAAGTTTTTTTTAACTTATAAGGGGGCCCCTGCCACCAATGTTTTTTTTAAAAAAAAAAAATTTTAATTTTTTTTTTTTTGGGGCCCCAATTTTTTATAAGGGGGCCCTGACCATAAATAGCTTTTTACAACTTGTGTGGGGGGGGGTTACTTTTTTAGCGCTGATGTCTGTGTGGTCTTTTAACTGCGATGTGGAGTGGGCGGGAAATGGGGTGGAGCTTGGTCGTCAGTGTGGGCGGGGCCCAGGGGGCCCCAAAAATTTTGTTGTTCTAATGGCGGCCCTGCTGGTGATGTTGCCCATAGTAACCAATCAGCAAACAACTTGTCACCTACAAGTTAGAAAAAATGGTTGCTATGGGCAACATCACCTGTGATGTTTTTCTCCACTGTTTTACACAGGATGATAAATAGGTCCCACAATGTGCTAAGTCTGTTTCTATTTTTTTCAGCAGAGTTTCTGAAATGGAAGCACACGATTTGTAAGTAATTCTATAAGTCTGTAGGGGTTACAAAGTGCAGAGAGCCTGAAATAAGCTAATTAATCTACAATATATATGTTATAATATTATTTTATTTAATGTTGATGGTGAGATGGACAAATAGAGCATTTCCTGGTTTTTTTTTTTGTTCCCTTAAAATAAATTGCAAAATCAGTGAGTTTTAACAATAGCAATGCAATGTATAAAAGGGGAATATGAAATGAAGAAGCTGCTCGGATGAGTAGTGAAACGTCTTCATTGATTGTTTTTAGATTTACCTATACTAGATATACCATGACCTGGATTAATGAAAATCTTCATAGTCATATAAAAGGGGAAGTATGAAATGGCAATTAGATACTTTACTGATCCATGTAGTATATATATTAACATGTAGTAGTCTGAGGGGCCATGTCAAATTCAAATATATTGCAAGTCATTTTTTGTTCTTCTAGATAAAAATTAATTTTTGAAAAGTTCTCAGAATTGTAAATGCCAGGTGGGCTGCGGTGGATGCACATGTGAGAGCCAAGCCATGCTAGTGTTTCCTAGCAACCGTTGCATCCACGATGGAGTCATTCACTGTGCAGCTGCTGTAGAACTACAACTGACACATCATCCTTCTAAACACCCTCCGCTTCCTCAGCCAGAGATTCATTATAAAGCTGGATGGTTGGCTGCAGCACTCAGGAAATGAGCAACCCTAACAGAGATTTGGCAAACAACACATTCCAGAAGAAACCTTTACAAACATTTTTGTAGAAATTAAATAATTTCTAAGCAGCTCTGTTCCATTCTACAGGAAAATGTGCTCTTAGAGTTTAAAAAAAATTATAGTGAGATTAATTTTATGCAATACAAAACCATTATACAAAATACAATATATAACACAGAATACTGCTGCACATCATTGTAATACAATTATATTGTTACTAGATATTATGCCTTAATTTAGAAAACATATCTTAGAGCTTTTATACAAAAGGGCAATGTACAAATAAAGGACAATTTGTTTTACATTTTGCTTCTTTCTCCCCCAGAACTGACCTGCTGTCACTTGTACTCAGGGTAAATTATCCCTTTTTAGTTATGGTACATGACCATAAAGTTTTGTGTTTTCCAGCTCCATCAATGCAGTTGTGTTTAATTAAGTCCTAACTACCTTCTATATTTCACATCGGTAGGGATTGGGATGATTCACAAAAGTTACCCTGATATTGCAGTTAAAGTGGAGTAAACTATTTGTGTAGACCAGAAAATAAGCGTTCTTATTCCTGGTCTACTTCTAGCTCAGGTTCATGGTTTGGCCAGGTAATTTGAAATCAACCAGATCCATAGGCTAAAGCTGCATAAAAGCATCACTAATAAGGTCTAGAAGTATGAAGGGATCATTCATTTATTAATAGCGGTCACTAGATGGAGAAGCACCAGGTGGCAAGTGCAACTATATTGAAATGCATATTGATTCGAGTACCTGTAACAATTGGATTTTTGCACAACTGACTGCTGGGAAACTACCCCTCATGCATATGTGTTCTGCTCTTATATTTATCATATGGAACTAATATAAAAATATAATGCAAAATCGATGTAAATAACTTTAACTTGTTTCTGAAACTCTTCAGTATCTAAAAGAATAAGTATCTTTGAAACTGATATAGTTGCCATACAGGAAGCATGGTTATTAACTGATAAACCATTAAGGACAATGGCACACAAGGTATTTTTTCACTCTGTTCGATAGAGTGATTATGATGATTGCAAGTTTAGCCTATAGACGGAATTTGTGGGTGTTTTCTCATTCATCCATATATGACAAAAACACCTTTTGCCATTGCCATTAAAATACAGTTATTACATTTTGTGAGCTACAGTATGAAGCAAGGTGTTCAACCAATTTAGTTGTTGGGTTGCCTTCACTCCTTGTATTCATCCTTTCATATTCTCTAGAACTGCTGAATGTCTGATTAGATTCAATTCCAGTTAGAAGGGCCTGCAGTCTCCTCAGGGTTCCTATGCATGCCAATTATTTAGCATGTGAGTCAACTGACATGATTGGGACAATGTGGCTATATTCAAGATTATCTTAATTATGGTAACGCTTGTATAAACCAGTTTTTCTGAAAGTAAAGGTGCATATGGCAGTTTGCTTGCCACTTCTAGGGTTACCAGCCATATATTTCTTCCATTGACTTAAATGGGTATTGCCACAGGTTGTCTTGTACAAACAAATAGCATCCAAGAATACACGCTGCAATTTCTTTGTACCCATGAGAAGTGATCTACAGCAGGAGGCAGTTTTTTGATGTATTCAAAAAGACTGATTTGTAATTTTAGACTATCATCATTATCATCATCATCATTTATTCATATAGAGCCAATAAAATATTTTTATTGTTTAATATGAACAGGAAACTAATAATTACGATTGGATTAGTGGACCCTACTCGCTGAGTACCAGAGAAAAGCAGAAGCCCCCAGAGAAGTCTTGTAGGTGAGAATGGTCTAAAGTTATGAGAGGAGAAGAGAGGCGAAGGTCAGAAGCAGAGTTAAGGTGTCGAGAAGGAGTAATCAAAGATAATAAGAGCTTTGATAAGTGTTTTGGGTGTATCTGAACTGAAATACAGTCATATTCGGGCAATGTTGCACAGCTGAATAGGAAAAAATTTGGCAAGTGTTTGGATGTGCAGTGAAAAACATTCGAGTTTAAGATGATTCCTAGGCAGCGTGCCTGTCTGATTGATTGAACGTTGATGTTATTGACTGTGAGTGAGATCTGAAGAATGTGGAAGATCTTGGAGGAGTTCTGCTTTCAAAGATTCAGGTGGAGCTGTGACATCCAGAAGGAGACAGCAGAAAGGCAGTCTGTAACTTGGGAAAGGAGAGAGGTCAGGAGTAGACAAGTATAGTTGGGTGTCATCAGCATAAAGGTAGTAATAAAGTCTAATGACTGA
This sequence comes from Xenopus petersii, assembly GCA_038501925.1. Taxonomy (NCBI): domain Eukaryota; kingdom Metazoa; phylum Chordata; class Amphibia; order Anura; family Pipidae; genus Xenopus; species Xenopus petersii. The sequence continues at coordinate 83,458,191 of CM076681.1, forward strand.
ATACATTTTTCTGGTGAAGTAGTACAGTATAGAACAACAGATGGCCTAAGGCAGAGCCTTGAGGATCTACAACAGAGAGAGGGAACATAGTAGCAGTACAGTGAGATAAAGCAACTTTAAAGGAATGATCAGAAAGATAAGATGTAAACCTTGAGATAGCAGCGTCATCTAGCAGAGTATGGAATATTGACATTTGGGTGGTGTATTTACTAAAACTCAATATTAACTCACTATAATAATGAAAAAAGTTGGGCAACTTTAAAAAATACAAATTAACACAGACTCATCACAATTTATTATTGTTAATCTAATGCGATTTGTAACATTAAATAAAATTAATGAAATAAGGCTTTTTTTTAATAATAAATATTTTTCATTCTTTAAAATAAAATCAAAGATAACCAACTAGGAAAAAAAAAAAAATACAACCCATTTTGTGAGAGCTATAACATATTTACACCTGACCAGTGTTAGTAAATAGGGATGTAGCGAACTGCCGCTAATGTGTTCGCGAACGCCGTTCGCGAACACCGGCAAAAAAAGCAAGCAGTTCGCGAACAGTTCGCGAACTTCGAACGCTCGATAAAATCGTTCGATCGAACGATCGAAGGATTTTATTCATACGATCGAAGGATTTTCGTTCGAATCGAACGATCGAAGCTATTCGATCGAATGATTACATTCAATCGAATGCTTATAATCGTTCGAACAAATGGAAATCGTTCGATTTTAGCGATCGAATGGTCGAATGGTCGAACTAAATTTTACTTCGAATCGAACGCGAACACCAATTGGCGAACGTCGCGCGACGTTCGCGAACATTCGGCGGACGCGAACAGTCGAAGTTCGCGCGAACTAGTTCGCCGGCGAACAGTTCGCTACATCCCTATTAGTAAATAGGCTGTGTCATGAAGAATACAGTACATTACATGCAGGATAAATATCTGTAAATAACAGCACAATTATGTGATTGTTTGTTATATATTTATAACGTATTATATATAATTTATAGAGGCCAAAATATGTACTGGGTATATACCTGTGCCTGTGCAGGGCAAGCTGCAAAGGGGGAAATGTAATAATATTTACAAAGAGAACAAATTTGGAAATAAATCTTTGCATGCAGCAATGTTATATTCTTCATTAGACTTTTCTTGCATTGCGAATCTTAATTGCGCATTGCAAACCTTTAACACCTGCTTGAAGATATTACCTGATACACATGTTAGGGAGCACATAGCCCTGTAAAGCAGACCCTAGATGTAAGTGCTTTTTGCTTGAGCATGGATTATATGGATCTCGTATACATATAAACAAAAATTCCTTGTGAACACTGACAGTGGAAAGATTTACCACCTGGCAAAAAATAAATGTTTTATGAATTATATATGATTCCCCATGGAAATATTAAATATGGTCTAAAATAAGCTTCTCTAGAGGCCCCAAAAGCATGGAGAATTGAGAAGAATTGACATGGAGTTGTTTTTTACATTTTTTGCAGCTCCAAACAGCTATATATCTAAAGCCAGGTGGTTAGAATAGTGTGGGTAAGTTATGGAGTTTTTAGAGAGTTACACAGTGTAGTGAGTGATTTTATTGAGTGATTTTATTGAAGGCTAACATCAGCGCCGATTCGTACCTTAATGCCGCCTGAGGCGGCTCCTGCAATGCCGCCCCCCCTCGCCGACTTACCCGTCGGGAGGGGAGGCAGGAACACTAATGCGGAGAGCGCAATTGTGCTCTCTCGCATTCGTAAAGCCGAATTTCCGGTTTAAAAACCGGAAATTCGGCTCTTAAAGGTGCAGGAGCGGCTTTTTGCCGCCCCTGGAAACCGCTCCGGCGTTGCCGCCTGAGGCGAGCGTCTCAGCTCGCCTCATTGGCAGCGCGCCCCTGGCTAACATAAATAAGTTATTTATATGGTGGTCAAAATGCAGAACTAAATCCACTTTCCTGTATACAGCCTCTTCACATATACATGCATACATGAGTCTGTCTGGAGGGAACCACTCTAGAACATCAAAGGGAGTATTTCTGAGCAATCCCAACATGACAACTGACCATCTGCCCTAGGCAACTCTGTTTCCCATGTATTGAAAAGTAGCTACAGTTTGGAAAAGGATGTTTTGACACAGTGTTCTATAAAAGAAAATGCTTCACAATAGCTTACACATCCATCCATGAAGCACTGTAGTTCCCAGCATACTAAGGGGCAGATTTATCAAAGGTCAAAGTGAAAATTCGAATTTAAAAAATTCAAATTTCAAGCTAATTTTTGTGTACTTCGACTAGGGAATAGTTCAAATTCGATTCAAATTTAAAAAAGAATTGAAAAGCTGAATATCAATATTTATCATGTACTGTCTATTTAAAAATTCGACTTCGACTATTTGCCATCTAAAACCTGACGAATTGCTGTTTTAGCATATGGGGGACCTCCTACAACCTATTTGGAGTCAATTAGAGGACTTTGAATCGAATTCGGTCAAATGCACTATTACTTCGAATCGTACAATTTGAATTCGATCGAAAACAGACCTATTCAATCAAAAACGGACCTATTCAGTCAAAAAAAAAACTTTGATTTAATTTGGTTGGTCTTTTTGAATTCAACGTTTTTCAAATTCGAAATTCAAGTATTGATAAATCTTTCCCTAAGTCTCTGCTGGGGCAAGGACTGATGTATAACCTCTGTAAACTTCAGTGCTTCAGAATACACTGTCTCTATAAAAAATAATGGCTTATAGTAACATTTGGCTAAGCCATGGTTGACCATCAGTCAGTATTGCATTTATGAAGATGTATTATTAAAATAATTATAAATATTCTTTATTCTAACATCTGCAACATATTATTCCTCAGTGCTGTACAACAGATTTGCCTTTATAAATCTATTTTGAGCATTAGTAAATTGGCTCATTTAAGTTATGAGCATTCTTTTACATATACTAATGCAAAGACTCAGTCCTATTTATTCAGTTTGCTTTTTTTATGTAAAAGACTATATCAATGACTGCCCAATTTATGCTGGAATTTTGCATCCTGTTCCTTCAATGGATTACTAATGGAATGCGTAGCACATTCTTAAAGAAGGCATCTCAAAGAGCCGCTGCTAGAGCAAGATGTGATTATAAGCAAGACTTGCATTTTTTTTTATATTTCAGGAATTCCACAATTCAGTATCAGTATCTTCAGGTAAAGTATAACAGATTGCTTTAAGTAATTTCTAATTTCTCGGAATATAAACTTTCTACAGAGAATTACTCAACATTAGATCTGCATCTCCAGTAGAAAAGAATGGATTTACATCAAGCTGTAAAAAAAAAAGTCTTTTTTTTAAGGGGGGGCTAACCCCAGAACAAGTATTTTTATTGCCGCATGAAGGAAGGATAGGATTATTTGTATAATGTTAAAAAAGAGGTTTTCAAGTCGAGTTTTGCTTGTCCTAAGATACATTCTGACTTGTCTTCATACAAAACATTTTTATAGGGGTCATGAAGAGAGAAATTCCCACCCACACGGTTTAGGTTCAGATGATCAAAGCTGGTATGGCGGTATATAGAGGCTGTTTTTTGCTCCGCAGCGGGGAACCTGAAATTGATGCCAGCTCCAATTAGAAAGAATCCTTCAATTACATATAAGAGAATTACTAAAATATTGCAAATTTTTCAGAAATGTCACAGAACGTTCTTGCTTTTTCAGTTCTTGGGAATTTCATATTTGCCAATTACATTTTTTTGATCAAGGAACAGCTGAGCCTTTACAAGAATTTCACATTCACAAGGATTACATATATTTGAGATGAACATTTAATATTTTTTTTTAAAAAGCCTAGGTGGCGTTGCTTTCAGCTCTTGCTGACTCTTAAGGTGCAAGTCTGCTACATCTATTGCTATCTCTGGGGTTCCCTTGCATCAGTAGACTGATGTGCACTTAATTTGAAACAGGAGGCACAAGAAAGGCAGTGGTGTCAAAACTATGGGTGAAAGAATTCATCCTTTGATATATACGCCCTACAAATATACAAAAACAGCGGCACAACTTTGTTCTGGTGGACTGTTGAAAGCGCTAGATTCACTCTGATAAATACTGTATGCCCAAAGTATCTGGAAGAGGAAATACCTAATACACTGTATTTACTGGCCAGTACATGTTGTCAAACATTATAATGTGTAACTGCTGGATTGTGGAGAGATTGAAAGGAATTGTACATATGGGGGGTACAAGGTCTGAAAAAGTGTATTATTAATTCCAGTTCCAGTACAGTTCCTCAGCCTAAAAGCAGTTTTTTGTCTAAAAAAAGAAAATGTAATTTAAGCAATTTCTCTATATTACACATTGGTTATTTGTAAATGTATTTATATTTTATATATGAAAGCATTGCTTTACAGACAGAACCTAAATATACTGCTTTTAAGAGCAAGCACAATTTAAGAACTTTAAAAGCATTTACATTTTTTAAAATTGTACTGAATGTATATGGGACAATCACTTTGTCCATTTTTTTCAGTATTCAAGTAATACTTTTTGGGTGGATGGCTACTTTAATGTATTAAAAACACATTCAGAGTCATCAGAGCAAATGTGGAGTGATCTGAAAATAATACAAATCTAAAACTTACTACAATACATTTGTTTAGTTTTTTTTAAAAAAAGATTACTTCTTACCCAAATGGAAAACCAGTTGCTGGATTTTGTTTTGTGTATAACTTTTTGTCAGCTTCTTTGAGGGTAGTGGGGGTTGGGACATAGCATCTATGCTTTGTTTCAGAGACTTCCCAATATCAATAGCCTTCAATACAGTGAATCCTGACATTGTATTATGTGCATTGATGTAGCAGCCTAAGAGAGAGAACAAAAAGGAAAGAATCAAACAATAGAAGAGATGAGTCATTGCATATACAAGGTTGTATGCAAAGAGGCATACAATGGCTAAATACACATCAATTATTGGTGAAAGAGAATGGGTGCCCATTCAGAAATATATAGGTAATAGAGTATACCGAATGAAATTGCAATTGCACATGCGGTTTTTAGCAATCTGAAGAAGATGGAGCTGCCCATGTGCCATTGTTTGTAGGCTCTTGACAGCCAATTCCTCAGAGTCCAGAAACTGTGGGGTTTAATGAGGAAGATCATGTCTATGCAAGCAAAACCCAATGACAGCAAAATTAGTTTGCATATTTTTGAAATAGGATGGAATCCCCTGCTTTAATGGAGTTCAGTTACAACTTCTATTTCCCAGGAAATAGAACTTTGACGTGAGGCTTACCTTGTCTTCACTCTTCCACCTGTGTGCAGTTATGCCAGGTGTCTAGAGGGTGGGCCGTTCACTGTGGAGTTATCTCATTCCCATAATGTTAGGTATCAATATTCAGTTTGCATTACATGTTTTAGCCTGTTTCATTAGCAATGTGTTAATAAAGCTGTGTCCAAAAAATTTTTTTTACTACTCAACTGCTGCAGTCTATACAGGCCTGTCAAAAAGGGCCAAAATTGCTGGAATATAGCCCCCAACTCCAAAGGGCACTCAAATCAAAAATTTTAAAATATATTCCCAGTCAATTCTCAAAGTTAAAAAATTACTTTTTATTCATCATAAATATTAAAAAAAGGCATAAAGACCAATTGATGCTCCGCCTACTAAAACTAATAAAGCTGTGGCCTTTAAACATCCACCCTGGACTATCAGTGTGCTTCTTTCCTAAAGGCGGAAATGTCTGGTGTAATAGGGAACCGGTTAGTTGGTGACACACGTAGGTGGGTATGACCATTTGCCTTGACACTGCCCTGGACATTAAGGGGCATATATATTATGCTGTGTAAAACAAATTTGCAGAAAAAACTGTGTGTAAAAGCTGTTAAAATAAAACAATGAGAATGGCAGATTTGATGCTGTTTGGCATTGTTGCCAGAGGAAGGCACATAAGAAAAAACGTAAAAAAGCTTACAGTTTTTTTGCATGGTGATGAGTGCTGTATTATCCAACCATTTTTTACACAGCATAATAAATATGCCCCTTATAATTTAGTTACTGTGGCATCAATGTTGTTGCTTCGCAACCTGTAAGCCAAAATGTATGGTTGCTGCAGACCAAAACACCCTTTCTGACCCCCCCCCTTCGACAGGATCACATTCCAGAGCACAAGTACTTTTGAGGCATGGAGGGAGGTTTGTCAAATGGTGGTTCATACATACACATTTGCATTCCACTGGTATACATTGTGAGATTTAAATCCAAGCTATTCCATTGAACATCCATCACTAGATTAAATAACATTTTGTAGACGTATTTCAGACTTTCATTTTAACCCTTAAAACATCTGATCTGTTCTGATATCCTACAGGCTTAAAGTGAAATGCACAAGAGGCATAAAAACAGAAATCTACATACAATGTACATACAATAAATAGAAAAGTGACAGGGGCTAATGAATTTCCAAGGTCCCCTACTGTATCCCTAAAGGCAAAAAAAAAAAAAATTACAGGTATGGGACTTGTTATCCAGAATGTCAAGGACCTGGGGGTTTTCCATATAACAGATCTTTCCATAATTTGGATCTTCATACTCAGTCTATTGGAAAATGATGTAAACATTAAATAAACCGAATAGACTGGTTTTGCTTCCAATAAGGATTAACAATATCTTATTATAACAGAGAAAAAGGAAATCTTTTTTAAGAATCTTGATTATTTGGATAAAATGCAGTCAATGGGAATCAGTCTTTTTGTAATACGGAGCTCTCTGGATAACGGGTTTCCAGATAACAGATCCCATACCTGTACAAATACAACTGAAAAATTATTGGGCATATAAATACAATTTTACAAAATTAGCAGGAGAAATTCAACAGTGCTCGGCGCTGCTATGGAGAAACAGATGTTATTTTTGGCAACTGAACCAGTTTTAACAAAAGAGACAAAGATGCTTCTGCTTCTCATCTAGGAACCTGTGAAAAACACAGGAAATGGTGACAAGAAGGTAAGATATTTCTGAAATTCTTCTGGTCCTAAATAGTGTTGATTCCTGACTCAGGGCACAATGAAATTAACCTATGATCCAGCTGCAAATGTTTGTGCTGTCAGCAGCATGTATTTATTACCACAGCTATTTAGAAATTCTGACCCAAAAAAGCTTTTAAGTTCATAGAGCCCTTCTATAATATAGTATTAATTCCCGTGCTTTGAATGTCATTAATACTGCAGAGCGTAATTGCCGTTTCAATTTCTTTTTTAACAATAACTCAGACAACATAAAATTTCTGAACATACTTCCAAAACTGCACTGCATACTCCAGATGAGGCCTTACCAGGGACCTATAAAGAGTCATAATTATGTTTTCGTCCCTTGAGTTAATGCCCTTTTTTATGCAAGACAGAACTTTATTTGATTTAGTAGCCACAGAATGACACTGCCCAGAATTAGACAACTTGTCATCTACAAAAACCCCTAGATCCTTCTTGTTTAAAGAAACTCCCAACACACTGCCATTTAGGGGCACATTTACTATAGGTCGAATATCGAGGGTTAATTAACCCTCGATATTCGACCCTCGAAGTTAAATCCTTCGACATCGAATGGTCGAATAGTCGAACGATTTTTAGTCGTAAATAGCCAAAAAAATACTATTTTTCCTTCTAATCCTTCACTCAAGCTAAGTAAATGTGCCCCTAGTGTATAACCTAGCATTTATCAACACTGAACCTCATTTTCCAGTTTGCTGCCCAGTTTCCCAACTTAGACAAATCACTCTGCAAAGTGGCAACATCCTGCATGGAACCTATAGTTCTGCACAATTTAGTATCATCTGCAAAAATAGAAACAGTACTTTCAATGCCCACCTCCAGGTCATTAATAAACAAGTTGAAAAGCAAGGGACCTAGTACAGAGCCCTGCGGTACTCCACTAACAAAATTGGTCCAATTAGAAAATGATCCATTTACCACCACTCTGTGTAGTCTATCTTTTAGCCAGTTCTCTATCCAGGTACAAATACTATGTTCCAGGCCAACATTCCTTAATTTAACCAGTAACCTTCTGTGTGGCACTGTATCAAATGCTTTAGCAAAGTCTAAGTAAATCAGATCCACTGTCATCCCAGAATCGAGGTCTCTGCTTACCTTCTCATAAAAAGAAATTAATTTAGTCTGGCAAGATCTATTATGTATAAAACCATGCTGGCACAAACTCATAGTATTATGATTTGCTATGAAGTCCAGTATCTTACCCTGTATTAACCTTCCGAAAAGCTTTCCTACCACTGACGTCAGACTAACTGGCCTATAGTTTTGAGGCTGAGAAAGGGATCCCTTTTTGAATAGCGGCACCACATTAGCAATTTGCCAGTCTCTCTGCACAATGCCAGACCTCAAAGAGTTATTTTTGGAACATTAGTACAACACTTGTGTGTAAAATCTGGACCCACTAAAATGCATTGTAAATTGGTGGGACTACAACAAATTGTAAAATGCAGAAAGACTTAAAATCAGTATTTAGAATTGAGGTTTCACTGTATTTAAGGTATAATATCCAATGCTATAGTTATCTATATATGTTGACCTAGGTATGTGCATGTATATACAATGGGGTTCATTTGGAGGGGGTAAACTTGATGAACTTTTTTGAATCCAAATATCCAAACTCTGAAAGCTGTTATGCTTTATCTGCATGATAACAACCCCACAGCATTAACCAATTTGAATGAATCTAAAATGGCAACAGGCACACAGGGTTACTCCCTGGGTACCATCAGCCTAAATACCCCTACCACACAATTTTGCATTTAAACATTTGTAGGCAGGACCTACAGGGTAATTCATTTAGCAGTAGGGTTTAGAAAGTTATACCATTTTAAAGATCATGGGAACATTAGGAAACTAGCCATGGTATGTTGTCACAGCTGCTCCTGCCATGAGGCAAGATGAGAACTTTACCTAAGGTGGCATGGAGTGGCCAGTTACCAGTGGTGGCAAAAAGCAACACGGGAATTCGGCTCTGCTAGTGCAACAAGCGCAATAGCACTCACTACACTAGCGATGTGGCCCCTCCTACTAAAACTAAAACACTTAAAGTTGAAAGTGCGGAGCTGGGAGGGGGAAGCTCTGCTGTATGTTGTTCTACCTTAACAGCCAAAGGAAAACTTTGCCAGTTTAATTGACAACTATTTACTTAACTATTTATTTCTTGAAGCTGGGATGTAAAACTGTTGCAGGTGACTGAAATGAGATAGCTGAAAAACTTCATTTATTTAAAAACTGGTAAGCCTAAGGCAGGATGACAAGGCCAATACCAATGTCAAAGTAAGTTCGCCAGCCAATGTCAATGTAAATATGCCATATATTGGTATTAAACAAAAGCTAAGATAAAAATAGCATAATAGCTGGCATGCAGTGTCATTAAGATTTATTTCATAAAATGTCAAAGACATTACGATAATGACTTGAATAACCATTAACGTTTCATAATGGTTATGAAACCTGAATAAATTATATGTTCTGTTGAATCAATATGAAAGGTCTTTGGACACACAGTTTTTCCCCCCACCTTTTGTTGTGCAAAATAGACCTGTATGAATTATATTGTTCTGTATAATGTAATCTCGTTGTTTAGACGTAATTTTTGCCGTGGTTTTATAAAAATGGTTCTTCAGTGTGACAGTTATCTATACTGTTCACTGAAGGAAAAGAAACCCTTTTTTGCATGAGATAATTTTTAGTTTAACAAAGAAATAGACTAGAAATGGATCCCAAGCATATATCTTCTTTTCAGCTGATTCACAGTACATACCCTGGGATGCTGCCATTTACCTGAGCTTTGGCACTGACTTGCAACACTTACGATCTATGCAATAATATTTACTGTACAAGGCTGATGAGTAATTTTATCCAAATGGGCTTTTGTAATGAAGAAAAACTTTGCCAACTGAAGATTGCTGAGCTTTTTCAGCACAAAACTCTGCATAATTAGTAAACTCATACAGGGTTTCAGTAAAGATTGCTTGTGCTTGCTTGTGTATTTTCATATAAACACAGTATCCAGCTATTTTTGCTATTAGCTGAAAAATTCTGAGTAGTCGCTGTTTTTGTTTTCATACCATAGCTGTTTAACATGGTATTTGATATAATGTTTGATGTCACTTTCGCCACCCTAAATCCAGCTGCTAAGCTCCCTGGTCTCGGCTCTTGCTTCTGCCTTTAACAGCCGCCTTTCATCTTGGTATGAGCCCCCAGCTAATTGAATGCCGCCAGGTCTTACTATGAGAGGAGCAAAGCTAAAGGTTCTGGATGAGCAAAGGGGCACGGTTGTTTCACAAAGGATACTGGATTGAAAGAACACAGCTTGGAAGACAGGCCAGACAACACAACATGGACAGGGAAGCCAGGCCAGCACAAGTAGAGTTGGGAATAGTCAGACAGGCAGGGATCAGGATAGGAGAGTGAAGAATAGTCAGCATGCAGGTATGGATCAGATTGGAGAGTTCAGAATAGTCAGCAGTCAAAGGTCAGATTGGAGAGTTCAAAATATTCAGCAGGCAGGCAAGGGACAGATTGGAGAGTTCAGAATAGTCAGCAGGCAGGCAAGGGTCAATATTAATAGATCAAGCAGGATTCACAAGGAACAATTACCAAGGATACTAACAAATAGAACCTAACAACGGGCAATTTCCTCAATGCGAAAATTGAGCATTTGAATTTCGCGCCATTGCAACGTGACGTCATCACACCAGTGCATAAACCCGGAAGTGCGTGGCATCCCTGCCGGACACTAGACTACCAGGGTAAGCAGCAGTCCTTACAACGTGACTATTTATTAGTCTATATCCCATTTGATCTATGAAGAATTCTGATAGCAGTGTCATACAGCTCTTTCTCCAGTACCCTAGCTGTAACCCTAGCTGGATATTGTGCAGCTTGGCCATAATTGATGATGGATACATTATTATCTTAGTCAACTTAGTACACTGAAAAATTAGTGTACTACAGACATACTACATTAAATCACTACACACATCATTACATAAGTAAACATTTTCCTGTATAGGCATGTGTATAGGGTCATCAGCCAACATGTAATATGATGGGGCCACATTGACTCAATGACAACCTATTTGGTAAGTAGTCCCACACAAACTGATAGTTACCCCATTTGATTAAGAAATTACCAAAATGGATGACTTGCTCACAACATATGGATCTAGCATAGCTAAATAGATAACCAATAGAAATTTATAGTACCAGCACAACATAAAATATACTGTATTAAAGGTCATATTACATTGTTATTAGGTCTGAAACAACTTGAAATTTTAACTTTCAGATAGTATCCACCACTTGGATATTAACAAGTCTCCAATTCTCCTTCCCTCAAAAGTAACGTTTTGCTTTCTTCCACTCCTGTGATCAAGTAAAAACAACCCCCAATGACAAATGTTTCTCTTCTCTTTTAGAGATGGTGGTGTTTTCTACAATGAAATGCAAACCAAAATAGTGTGGATAAAACAAGGAAAGCAGCTTATTTCTTAAATAAACACTGTTTTAGGGTCTGTATCTCAAAATTAGCAGCTTTGCTAATTTAAATTTTTAGCACTTTATATTATATATTATACTGGAGTGTGTGTCTTTGTTATTTATTATTCATATTATACTGTATACTGATAGAGTGCTAGAAACATCAGTCCTTTTTAATAAATAACTTTTCCAATTTCTAAGACCTGAGAGTGCGGACATTGCTGTTCAATTATTCTATATTTTATGACTGTATATATATATATATATATATATATATATATAGAACAACAAAAAACGCACACATAGGACTTGTAAAGTGCAAAAAAATAACCAATTTATTGCAACGTTTCGGCTCCTGTACTCGAGCCTTCTTCAGGTGGTGTGTCTTCATTTTTTTGCACTTTACAAGTCCTATATGTGCGGTTTTTGTTGTTCTATGCATTTTTCATGATAACCTGCACCTGGGCAATTACCGAATAGATTAGAGTGTTCCAGCCACATGCATGACTATATATATATATATATATATATATATATATATATATATATATACTGTATATATATATAAGAGTCCAAACTGGTGCACTCTACAATGAATAGGTTAAATGCCTTGGTGCTGGTAAAACGTATGTATATTCAATGAAAAAAGAGACCGCACTCACAGGACTTGTCATGAAAAAAAAGCCACAAGGGCTGTGATTTTATTCCTCAACGTTTCGGCTATCCAACTCTAGCCGTCACCTCCTGAGGACGGCTAGAGTTGGTGTGATACAAATGTGACATGGCAGGCCATGTATGAATGTGAGTGTGATCAAATGCATTCAATATGGCTCCTTAGTTGTAAAATGGATGTACTGATATTAGCAGGAGAACAGGGAATAGTAGGAGTTAAGGTGATAGACTCTCATATCTTATTCACATAGTTATAATCAACATACACAGCAATTATACACAGCAATTATTTTCATTCACATGGTTATTTCCATTTTCATGGTCATTCTCATGGCCATGTACTGGGCATGTAGCCATTATTATTATTTTATATGTCTATGTGTAATGATCTATTACTTTGTTATTGTATCATTATAAAAAGGAGCTCAGCTGGGGGGGCTTTGGGACTTCATCTACAAGCAGACGTGTTGTGTAGAATAATTGGTCTTGTAAGGACCATTGGCCGATTGATGTGCCCTGGGAGTCGCTGTATTTGATTTGGGCCCGGGGTCCCCCAGCTGATGTTCCTCTCAGAAGTCTGCCAAGGGAAGCTCGGCTAGACGTTGCGTTGTCTTCAATCGGTATTGTATTACTTTTCTTACAATATATTATTCTTCTCTAATGATGATCAATGTGTGTGTGTTTTATTTCCACCCCTATATTTGATAAGTCTGCTGGGGGAAGTGCTCAGTTAGACATTTAGTTTGTGATAAGTCTGCCAAGGGAACGTGTAGCAAGACAGTTGGATAGCCGAAACGTTGAGGAATAAAATAACAGCCCTTGTGGTTTTTTTTTCATGACAAGTCCTGTGAGTGTGGTCTCTTTTTTTATTGTGTGTATACTGTATATATATATATATATATATATATATATATATATATATATATATTCATATAGAAAGCTGACGCACACTGGGATTTATCAAAATAAAAACTTAATTTATTGGATCGACGTTTCGGTCCACACACAGACCTTTATATATATATATATATATATATATATAAATTTATACTTAATGTTTGATTCAGAAGTACAGATGCAGCCACTTTGGTTTGTCTGTTTGACACAGAATAACTAAACACAGATATACCATTTATCTCATTTAACACAGAAAACTGCGTCACAACATCCCATCTAATTAAAGCATTCACCATTGTGAACAATGGAGCTTTGGTATGCTAATGAAAAGGTTAAATGCATTAAATGAGTTAAGATGACTTAAGATAACACAGTTTCTTCAATTACCCCTGAGTCATGACGCATTTAACTCACAAATCCAAGTGGCTTCATCTGTAGTTATGATGAGCTAATGTGTCCCATTAACCGAATTATTTGTGAAATGCATTGAAGTCAATAGGCGTCACGACAATTACGTGCGACAAGTTTTTCTTACTCCAAATGCATTAAAGTCAAAGAGCGGTTTTTTTTTGTACAAACTTTTTAGTCTTTTTTGTCCAAATGCATTAACCCTTTCCCTGCCAGCCGTTTTGTCCTAGATGCGAACATCTACTGCCAAGCAGTTTTTAGATATTTTGCACTCTTTCACTTTAAGGGCCTTTCCTGGGGTGGTCTTTTAGTTAACCCAGGAAAACAATATATTGTTTTTTTCAGGACAACCTGAACTTTCACAATATGCAAGAATTTTGGTGTAATTCTACTTCTCTAAAAAAATATTGGATTCTAAGTGTCAAATAAAATGAAAAAAATCATGTTGCACGAAGAACAATCACATATATCAGAAACATCATTCATTTTATGTACGAGAACACAGCCGATTTAGAAAGGTCTATGTCTCCTGAACGCGACAATACCAAATATATATAGTTTTATGGAGATTTCTCACTTGTATAGCTCAAAATCTACAAGCAGTACACAACCAAATTTCCAAAGCAACACTCCCCAAACGGCATACTTTTGATTTCAAGGCCAAACATTCCGCTAACAGTAGGTTTACCCTAGAAAACTACCCATTACTAGAAAGAACAGATTCTGGTGAATCAAAAATGGGTAGAAATATCTTTGTACTCCAAACCACCAAGTTGCAATTGTTTCCTAAAGTTATAATGTTTTATAGAAATTGGTGAATTTTTTGAAAAATGACCTCAAAGCTTCCACTCTACAGCAACATATCTCCCACACATCATTAGGTATCAATGTAAAACACCCCAAATATAAAATCCTGGGTCCACTGAACAGTTTGATGCCCAATATGAATAGATGTACCCAAGCACGTGGCATAGGAGGCCCCAAAAGGAAGACCCCCCGTTTGTTCTGTCATTTCAGATACTGCAAAATCAACACATTTACATCGTTTTGGGGGGCGGCAAAGGTAGAAAAAAGTACGTTCACCCCAGAAAACCATATATTTTCGGAAAGTACACATTCCCCTGAATCCAAATTGGGTATGCATGTCTTTCTACACCAAAGTACCAAGCGGCAAACCATTCCTAAATTTGGTGATTTTGGCGACATTTCCAAAAATCACCTAAAAATTTCTACCCTGCAGCATCGTATTACCCACATACTTTTAGGTATCAAGAAAAATCACCCCAAATATGAAAGCCTAGGGTCCTCTGAACAGTTTGATGCCTGATATGTATAGGTGTACCCAAGCACGTGGCATACAGGGGCCCCAAAATGAAGACCCCCATATAGTCTGTCATTTCAGGTACTGCAAAATCAACACATTTACATCGTTTTGGGGGGGGGCAAAAGTAGAAAACAGTAAGTTCACCCCAGAAAACCATATATTTTTGGAAAGTACACATTGCCACGAATCTAAATTGGGTATGCATGTCTTTGTACTCCAAAGTAGCAAGCCGCAAATCATTCCTAAATTTGGTGATTTTGGTGACATTTCCAAAAATCACTTAAAAATGTCTAACCTGCAGCATCGTATTTCCCACATACTTTTAGGTATCAAGAGAAATCACCCCAAATATGAAAGCCTAGGGTCCTCTGAACAGTTTGATGCCCAATATATATAGGTGTACCCAAGCACGTGGCGTATAGGGGCCCCAAAACGAAGACCCCCATATGGTCTGTCATTTCAGGTACTGCAAAATCAACACATTTACATCGTTTTGGGGGGGGCAAAAGTAGAAAACAGTAAGTTCACCCCAGAAAACCATATATTTTGGGAAAGTACACATTGCCACGAATCTAAATTGGGTATGCATGTCTTTGTACTCCAAAGTAGCAAGCCGCAAATCATTCCTAAATTTGGTGATTTTGGTGACATTTCCAAAAATCACTTAAAAATGTCTAACCTGCAGCATCGTATTTCCCACATACTTTTAGGTATCAAGAGAAATCACCCCAAATATGAAAGCCTAGGGTCCTCTGAACAGTTTGATGCCCAATATATATAGGTGTACCCAAGCACGTGGCGTATAGGGGCCCCAAAACGAAGACCCCCATATGGTCTGTCATTTCAGGTACTGCAAAATCAACACATTTACATTGTTTTGAGGGGGGCGAATGTAGAAAAAAGTAAGTTCACCCCAGAAAACCATATATTTTCGGAAAGTACACATTCCCCTGAATCCAAATTGGGTATGCATGTCTTTCTACGCCAAAGTACCAAGACGCAAATCATTCTTAAATTTGGTGATTTTGGGGACATTTCCAAAAATGACTTCAAAATTTCGACCCTGCAGCATCGTATTACCCACATACTTTTAGGTATCAAGACAAATCACCCCAAATATGAAAGCCTGGGGTCCTCTGAACAGTTTGATGCCCAATATGTATAGGTGTACCCAAGCACGTGGCGTATAGGGGCCCCAAAACGAAGACCCCCATATGGTCTGTCATTTCAGGTACTGCAAAATCAACACATTTACATTGTTTTGAGGGGGGCAAATGTAGAAAAAAGTAAGTTCACCCCAGAAAACCATATATTTTCGGAAAGTACACATTCCCACGGATCTAAATTGGGTATGCATGTCTTTGTACTCCAAAGTACCAAGCCGCAAACCATTCCTAAATTTGGTGATTTTGGGGACATTTCCAAAAATGACTTCAAAATTTCGACCCTGCAGCATCGTATTACCCACATACTTTTAGGTATCAAGACAAATCACCCCAAATATGAAAGCCTGGGGTCCTCTGAACAGTTTGATGCCCAATATATATAGGTGTACCCAAGCACGTGGCGTATAGGGGCCCCAAAACGAAGACCCCCATATGGTCTGTCATTTCAGGTACTGCAAAATCAACACATTTACATTGTTTTGAGGGGGGCAAATGTAGAAAAAAGTAAGTTCACCCCAGAAAACCATATATTTTCGGAAAGTACACATTCCCACAGATCTAAATTGGGTATGCATGTCTTTGTACTCCAAAGTACCAAGCCGCAAACCATTCCTAAATTTGGTGATTTTGGGGACATTTCCAAAAATGACTTCAAAATTTCGACCCTGCAGCATTGTATTACCCACATACTTTTAGGTATCAAGACAAATCACCCCAAATATGAAAGCCTGGGGTCCTCTGAACAGTTTGATGCCCAATATGTATAGGTGTACCCAAGCACGTGGCGTATAGGGGCCCCAAAACGAAGACCCCCATATGGTCTGTCATTTCAGGTACTGCAAAATCAACACATTTACATTGTTTTGAGGGGGGCAAATGTAGAAAAAAGTAAGTTCACCCCAGAAAACCATATATTTTCGGAAAGTACACATTCCCACGGATCTAAATTGGGTATGCATGTCTTTGTACTCCAAAGAACCAAGCCGCAAACCATTCCTAAATTTGGGGATTTTGGGGACATTTCCAAAAATGACTTCAAAATATCTACCCTGCAGCATCGTATTACCCACATACTTTTAGGTATCAAGAGAAATCACCCCAAATATGAAAGCCTAGGGTCCTCTGAACAGTTTGATGCCCAATATGTATAGGTGTACCCAAGCACGTGGCATACAGGGGCCCCAAAAGAAAGACCCCCATATGGTCTGTCATTTCAGGTACTGCAAAATCAACACATTTACATTGTTTTTGGGGGGGGCAAAGGTAGAAAAAAGTAAGTTCACCCCATAAAACCATATATTTTCGGAAAGTACACATTCCTGCGAATCCAAATCGGGTATGGATGTCTTTGTACTCCAAAGTACCAAGCCGCAAACCATTTCTAAATTTGGTGATTTTGGTGACATTTCCAAAAATCACCTCAAAATTTTCACCCTTTAGCATCGTAGTTCCCACATACTTTTAGGTATCAAGAGAAATCACCCCAAATATGAAAGCCTGGGGTCCTCTGAACAGTTTGATGCCCAATATGTATAGGTGTACCCAAGCACGTGGCATATAAGGCCCCAAAACAAAGACCCTCAAATGGTCTGTCATTTCAGGTACTGCAAAATCAACACATTTACATTGTTTTGGGGGGGGGGCAAAGGTAGAAAAAAGTGCGTTCACCCCATAAAACCATATATTTTTGGAAAGTACACATTCCTGCGAATCCAAATTGGGTATGCATGTCTTTGTACTCCAAAGTACCAAGTTGCAAGCCTTTCCTAAATTTGGCGATAAAAGCAACTGTTTTTACATTTCTGAAAATCGCCTAAAAATATTGCAATTGGCCGCATTTATCTCACCCAATTTCTTACATACAATTGTAAAACACCATAAATATTGATGCCAAGGGTCTACTGAACAGTTTGATGCCCAATATGCATAGATATACCAAGGCAGCTGGCATGTGCGGACCCCAAATAAAAATAGTGAATATGAGTTTTCTCCGCTGCCGATTCGCCTTCTGTGAACATAGACCCTTGACTTCATATTATTTGCCTCAAGACCCTCCTAACAGCAATGACCCCCCAAAACCATACATTTTTGGAAAGTACACATTCTGCCGATTCCAACAAAGATAACAACGTCTTTCTACACGAAACTACCAAACTGCAAAGCTTTTCTAAACATATAGGTTTTTACAACATTTCTGAAAATCGCCTAAAAATGTTGCAGTTTGCCGCATTTATCACACACAATGTTTTACGTACAAAGAAAAATCTCTCTAAATATGGACGTCAGAGGTCTAATAAATAGTTTGATGCCCAATATGTATAGATTTACCAAAGTATGTGTTGTGTATGGACCCCAAATGAAAAACGTGCCTATGAATTTTCACGCTAGCCAACTAAGCTGCAGAAAAGAGAACCCTAACTGTACGTTATGTGCCATAAGACCCCCAAACTGTAAAAATACCCCCAGAAACCCATATATTTTTGGAAAGCACATATTTTGGTGGATCAAACTAAGTAAAATCTATCTTTCTATACCAAAGCACCAAACAGCAAAACGATACTAAAGATACATAAGGAACAATAATGCAGGGATAAAATTGCAATAAAACCACAAAAATAGCGTAAATCAATGAAATAACAAAATAATTGTTCTGACAGCGTAATTAGTGGCCGAAATCGATTATCCAATAGTCACGCTGCCAAAATAACACGTTTTTAGGCAAAAAAAACAAAAGATAACAGTATAATGAATTCGTAAAAAAAAAAAAAAACACCTGTTTGTGTATACATATTTGTGCACTAATAAAAGTTATCTGAGTGTGCAAATACATGTAAATAAGTGTAAATAAGTGTAAATAACTGTACAAAAGGGACCAAGTGTGCTAAAATTAAAAAAAAAATTTTTTTAAAAATTCCAATCTTTACTAAAATGCATAAATGTACTGTAAGTATGTGTAGGTGCAGGTAAGTGTGTAAAAAAAAAGTGCACTTACCGTTTTTGGAGCAGGAGAATCGCTGTCTTCTTTGGAGGAGTCCTGGCAGCGTGTCTGCAGAGTTGCTGCGCAGCAGGAAGTGCGTGGGCGGCTCTGCAGGCAGGAAGAAGGTGAGTGTAGTAGCAGACGCTCCATGCGATGCGTCTGCTACTTTGAAGTCGGATCTGCGACAATCGAGTCGCAGATCCGACTTGACAGCCCCCCAGCCTCGTTGCCTAGGGGGCTGTCTTCTCTCCCCACTCTCTGCGGAGGCAGCAAAAGCCGCCGAAGCAGAGAGAGAGCTCAGCTGCCAAAGAACGTACAATGTACGTTCTTGGCAGCCTGAGCATTGGCCTGCCAGCACGTACGCCGTACGTGCTTGGCAGGCAAAGGGTTAAAGTAAAATGGTGTTTTTTTCTTATGGCAACTTCTTTGTCTCTGCAAGTATTTTGTCTTGGTGACTTTTATGTCACATTGAAATTTTTTGTGGTGGAGTTTTGCCACAGTTTCGCAAAAAACATTTGCAGATAGGGAAGTGCAGAACTTTACCACAAATCCATGCCTTGCTCGTCACTATTCAGAAGTGGACTATATCAAAAAAATATATTTTAGACACCTGTGGAAGCAGGAGGCCCTTTCCCTTCAGTTTCGTTCTGGTTCAGTTTCATTCTGTCACTCCTATTTGTGAATGTTGTTGTGACTTTTCTGTTTTATTTTGTATTAGAGCTTTGTGTAAACTGTTGGCCTTCTGCAAATAAATGGTACTAATAGCAGAGCTGGAAGTTCCATATGGTTCCTGTCTGAGCAAATTATCTGTTCTTGAGATTATGTTTGCAAAATAAATATTGTGCCTTTTTACAGAGAAGGGCCATTAAAAATAACCTGGTTAAGCAATACACTGTGTAATACTAAAAGTTGTGTCAATTCAGATATTGTAAGCTGCTTTACCAAAATAAATATAACTGAATCAGTACAGCCACACAAATTCTTTAGAGTATATTTCATTATATTCATCCTTATCAGGCACAAAATGTTTGACACATGCACTCAAGTAACCCCTAGCTGTTCTTTCTACTAATTCCCATTAGTGCACTAAACTGGAGATCAGCAATAAAAATGACTGAGATTGCATACAAATAGCTAGTTAGTAATTGTGCAAATTCAGAACATGTTTGCATGCAAATTCTTTATGCCTGTTTACATGTGCAACAAGATCGCATGACAGCAGTTCTGATGGTCTGTAACACTTAAACAGATTGTTTGAGATTAAAACTAAAGACATACATCCATCAAGGTCAACCTCATAAAATTCCTAATTAGCTTTTGGCTGATCTAGAAGAGAGATACCCGTTTAAAGCAATTTTACCTCTGTAATAGAAACAAAAATGTTCCTTATTTAGCAGTTTAGCGGTCTTTGGATCCATCATTTGATAAAAGGGAATCTAAAGTTTTCCTGTACACACACACTTCTGCAAAATGCTAATATTGCTTCTGTTAAAGTAATTCAACTCAACCAGACTTGGAACACTCCTGCTGATTAGTTTATTGGTAACAATAAAATACACAGATTGTTGTAGGAAGCAAAGGTATGGTATAAGATAGTGTGAATGGCCCTAGCCTGTTAGGAGGTACTACAAAAATGTATTTATTTTAACATAAAAGTGAGTAACATAAATGCAAAACAATGCTGAGATAAAAACAGAAATAAATCGACTGGGGGCCATTACATATGCTATGGCACTGCCTGTGTGAAAGGAAGAGAAAGCTGCTGAATGTTACTGAATCATTTTTAATAACAGATAAAAAGTTAACAGGAGAAATAAATTGCTCAGAAAATGGTAGCATTCCTTTCATGTCTCAACACAAACTTTATAATTGCAATACTCTGTGTCGGTTAAACAATACAGATATAGTGAAACATTTCCCGCATTTTACATTTTTTATTTGTGGTCCCACCATTTTATAATGCATTTCAATGGGTGCATTTCCCTGATTTTAAGTAATGTTTTCCTGAATTTTGCATCAAAATTTTGTCCTGATGTACCTATCGATGAATGTTATTATTTGTGAAATAAGGAGGTTTAAAATACTAACCAGATGTATATTTTGCCATGGTTCTGCCTGTAAATGGTCAATTAGTATGCCCATTAGGGCTATTACAGACAAACAGCGTTTTTAGCTGTGCTCCCCTGCATTCGGGTTTCATCCGTTCAGACGCAGGGCGAGTAGAAGAACTGAATTCTTTTCAATGGGGCTGTACTCACACAGACGCATGTAAGCTCCGAATGCAGTAAAAATGCAACATGCTGCGTCCCAACCTGCGTTCGTCACATGCATCTATGTGAGTACAGCCCCATTGAAAAGAATTCAGTGAGTCTACTCCTGCGCTCCCCTGCGGCTGAATACGCTCCCCTGCGGCTGAATGCATGAATCAGAACGTAGGGGAGCACAGCTAAATTAATCATCTGTAAGAGCCCTTATACAGTCCTGCACCAATCACTTATTGCTTTAGGTTGTGTATGTGACTGACAGAAAGGCCTTGCACATACCCCCAATAATGTAACATTAACGCTGCAGTGCTTAACCCTTGTAATTAACACAGTAAATATTGTATCTCAAAGTAAAACAGCCTCCTGTGCTTATTTCCTTTTAGTACTTGAAGAAAATGTAAAATGGGGGTTTTACTATACTTGCATAAAAAATTAATTGACATAATTTAGGTTAAACAATACAGTTATGGAACCTGTTATCCAGAATGCTCAAGATCTGGAGTTTTCTGAATAACATATCTTCATACATCTAGTCTACTAAAATTATTATGTAAACATTAAATAAACCCAACATTTGGATAAAATGTATGGGAAAACTTTCTGGAAAATGGGTTCCCAAATAACAGATCCCATACTTGTACAAATACTTCCATAGACTGTGAATGAACTGACATCAATTCCCTGCTGTACTGAAGATAATGAAGATAATCAAACAAGAAATCTGGGAGGCGTCAGGGACGCCAACCACTCCCTCTCTGCAATTTCTTATGTACTTCATTAAAAGGATTTAAATCATAGGAAAAGAATATTTTCAATACAACTGAGTCTAATATTTTTTGTCCTGTAGAATATAAGAGTGCTGTATTATTATTTTAAAGATAGTGCAGGATGTGAACATATTGTTAAACTAAGCAATACTATTGGGTATTATACAGGGGCAGATTTATCAAGGGTCGAATTAAGAAATTTAATTTTGAGTTAATTTTACTGTACTTCGACTAGGGAATAGTCCAAATTCGATTGAAATTTGAAAAAAATTCGACCCTTGATAAATCTGCCCCTAAATGATGTCAGGTAATGAGTTCAGGGATCAACTATTTACTGAACTTTACAAGTATGTATATTTACACCTTGACACTAGAAAGAGCATATTGAAAGAATCTGAAACACATTTTTAACATATGCATTTGTTTAATATATCTTAGCAGTTTATCCAAGTGCATGTGTATATATGTCAAATTCAGCATATATAAAACTGGCTAGCAAAGTCCGGCAGAGTAAAGATGTGCTAAAGGAGAAGTTCATGAGAAAATTCCCATAAAAATACACTAGCACCAATAAAATAGGTCATGTTGAATAAATGCATGCTAAATAGACAATTTTCTTGCAGGTGTAAATCATTACTGGATCCTGCCTAGCGTGCACTTCCAGATATGACCAAAATAAGCGCATTCATGTTACTATTTATATTCAGTTTTGATTTGTACTCAAAGAAATTTAAAAAAAATAGGGCTCTTGGTTTTCACTGAAATAGATTTAACCAAACGGAAATAAAATCATTATGCTATATATGGCAATTATTTAGAAGCATGCACCAGAAATATCTGAACAATCAAAATGTGTTCAAAACAATATACCAGTTCTGAATATTAAAGGTATAGCTTACATGTATGGGGGCTTTCACACTGGAAGTAGCCCAAACAGCTCTAGGATCATTTTCTTTCTTCATGTACCAAAATATACAAAGAATGATTTACAAGCGCTAGCTGTTCAGCATTAGCTGAATTAAGCACTAAAGGCTTGCTTTTCATAACAACTGGAAGCACAAAGAAAAAATACTTCTTCATATGTGAAAATGGAAACTGTTTTTTTTTGGTTGATATTCTCAGTTTAACACATATCAAGCCACACCAGTTCACTGTTCTATGGCAAAAAAAACAATCTCACTCTCAGAGCTTTTTTGCATGGAATTTGCCAAGGGGCAGATATTTCTGGCCAAAAATGGTCACATGCCTTCAGGATATCTAACGAATTAGCTCAGGAGCTATTAGCATCATTGGCCATACAAGCCATACTTCTCTTGTCAGACCAATTTCAAAAGTGAGCACAAAGCAGATGAGTGGCCCAGTGCAAATGAACCAGAGATCTGTGAGAACCCATACATTACAGAGTTTGCTCAAATAATATGAGTAGTCAGCAAAAGTCAACAAATATTATGATTTATAAGTCTGACCACTGTTCAAGGAGTTGCGCAGAGAACCTACCTTGTGAGCATTAAAAACAGAATCACATCTAGGGGCCGATTCACCAATGGTCGAATATCGAGGGTTAATTAACCCTCGATATTCGACTAGGAATTGAAATCCTTCGAATTCGAATATCGAATTCGAAGGATTTAGCGCAGGAAATTCGATCGATCGATCAAAGGATTATTCATTCGATCGAACGATTAAATCCTTCGAATCGAACGATTCAAAGGATTTTAATTCAACGATCGAATGAATATCCTTCGATGAAAAAAACTTAGGCAAGCCTATGGGGACCTTCCCCATAGGCTAACATTGAGTTCGGTAGCTTTTAGCTGCCGAACTAGGAGGTCGATTTTTTTTTTAAAGAGACAGTACTTCGACTATCGAATGGTCGAATAGTCGAACGATTTTTAGTTCGAATCGTTCGATAGTCGTAGTCGAAGGTCGAAGTAGCCCATTCGATGGTCGAAGTAGCCCAAAAAACACTTCGAAATTCGAAGTCTTTTAAATCGAATCCTTCACTCGAATTCACTCGAATTTAGTGAATCGGCCCCCTAATTTACAATTACAATAATTTCTGTTCCAGATATTTAAACAAACATATATTTTGTGTGTAATGCTATATCTAACTTGTATTAACTTATTGTCCACTTGAATAACGTCATAACATTGATAAATGTTCCCTTTGTAATAACATTTTTCTATAAATGTTCTATATAATTTTGCTGTTCGCTATATTTCACTAATTTCAAGGCTGATAAAAGCTTGTATTCCTTTGTGTTCTGTGTATTATCTCTGTTATATAGCTCATGCACAGCACTTTGCTTGTTGCTTCCTCCATCTCATGTCATTCATGGTGTCACAATGGGTAGCAACTTCAAAAGCTCAATAGTAGGTCTGTTTCATGTTTTTTCAGTCTTTGCTCATTGGATGGTGTAAGATCCCTATTTCCTCTTGTCTTTTCCTACATTTCTTCTTGTTCTTTAAGGGAATATCCTATATTCAGCCACATGGTACATGTCTTAAAGCTACTAAAGTGAGCGGAGGGAAACAGGACTTGCTTATGTGCATTTACTCGGATATCCTCTGCCATAAATCACTTGAACTTCCACAGCATTGTTTACAACACAATGACACAAACTAGCAAATTTTCAACAAGGGAACCTATAAAGTTTCCTGTTATCTCTTCTTAAAGAGATGTGAGAAAGCAGTTGCTTGACTTTTGGTGCATTATAAATGCAATTTAATATAAACATTTTAATCAAAGAATTTTAAAAATTTTAAAAAGTTTGCCCAAACTCGCAGTATGGTATTCAAGACAAATATGTTTTTGCAGTGTCTAAAAATATTCTTTCACTTTGTTTTCATAGGATTAATAGTATGCATATACCATCAGTAGTGCACAGGTGTAAAAAAGTAATTAATTATTAATTATTTTCATTGCATAGATTACACACAGTTCTTATATTCATCTATCATCATCTTCTATATCCACTTGAACCTCTTTCTTTGGTTAAGTGCTCTCACTTTTTGTTCCTCTTTACCTACTTTGCAGCAAAAGAAAATACTTTAATTCACTATTTCTGAAGAAATATATTTAGGCCCTAACTATTGCAGTGCCCTTGCAAGTCCATAATAGAATTAAGCAATAAAATAAAAAAGCAAAAAAGTCTCTATTTCCTCCATCCAACTTGACTAAACTGTAATAAACCAAAAAAACAAACATGACTCTATGGTGAAGTGTAAATTTATCAAGGCTAACTATGTAAGAAACCATAACTCTTTTACTTATGTCCATTAAGCATGCAACAAATATATTATGAGTTATATAATTACGTCTAATAAGATTAGCAAATCACTTGTACATTAAGCAGCATTAAAGAACATATTGCAGATTCCCAGAACACCAGAACAATGATTAAACGGACAGAGATATTAATCATGTGGTTTGGTGCTCTGTCCTTCACAAATGCAACCAAGCAATAAACCTCACTAGCAGTAGCTTTCAGGGTATATTCCAACTATAGACTACCAGCATACCAATTTAATGGCCACTTGCAAACATTCACAAGATACACGAGGTTCACCTATAGTTCTGACATTTAGATCTGACTTTGTTTCCAGCGTTCCTTATCCTTAATAGAATGCAGCACTCCAAAGGAGCATAAGTGTACCTGATGTCCTGTATTTGAATGTCATTTGTTCTTGTTATATTCAGGGCATTTGAAGAGTTCAGTTTTCATTGCAGTTCCGGCCCTGTGATATGGATTCTCATTTGAAGTGTGTCCAGGGTGTCACTTATATACATAAATATGCGGTATCTAGAGTGACATTTTGGACATAAATAATGCACACTTTTTTTGCAGTATTTTGTGCCAATGCAACAAAATGAATGCAATTGCCATTGTGTTTTGGCACAAAAAGTTCACACAAAAAAAAATGCAAGTTGAGTGTGAGGGCTGCATCACTTCTTTTGAAGTTCTAATTCTCTAGTCAAGTTGTTGTAGGACTCTGTAGCCTCCAGGGTAGAGGCAGCTCTAGTATTCCAAAGCATCGTGCATTGCATAAGTCACACAACCCACAGAATATTTGTTTGGTGTCCAGCAAATTTTATTAAGCTTTGGTTATCTATCGGGACATCTCTTTCCATTGCAATTGAATAAAAAAATATTTCAACTGGTTTGTTTATGGTTGACCATGGTGACCAACATTACTGACTGTCTTGTGGAATTAAAATAAGTTGGCTCAGTTACAGACTGTGAATGCCAAAAATATAAAGAAGGCAGTCAAGGATTAAAGAGGAAACAAAATAACCTATTTATAGTTGCATGGGTAGTATTAAGACTAAGGATATGTGTTGTGGAAGTATTTCAGTTCAATATGGGTCTGCAGCATACAACAGTATAGGCAAGAGCATATACAGGGCACAGGTACAGCAAAGAGAGTAAAATGGAGAGAACCTTATAACAGAGGTACTTAATTACTTATAAATAAATATCAACTGATATTAAAGCTTGTAACTCAAAATAACTGTTACTGCACAGCTACTTAAAATCAAATACAATTTTCACAAATGTACCCAAGGCCTGTGACAGCTTGTACTCTTGTCACTGAAGCCATTAGCCTCAGCGGTATACACCTGCCACCTTTTTAGTGGATGTGTACCAAACGCTACACTTCTAGCAAACTATACACCAAGGACCCAGAGCTGCCGCAACACTGCAATTAACCCTAGTCAACTAAGGTATTTCTGAAGCTGTAAACATCAATTAACATGTGTTTCAGGAATCAGAATGAACAATGGTTAATTTATAAACAACCTCCCAGCTCCCCTGTAAAGATGCAACTTCTCTGGGTTTAACTAATTTGAAAATTGTGGCTAATTCAGGTATTAAATTTTTCAATACATCCCCCTTGGGGGGTTCAGAGACCTTTACTTTACAACAGATCCCTGTTACCTTATAATCTTGTATGATTATTTTGAATAATTATGAATAGTTACACAATGTCAAAAAATAGCTTAATCTACAGCCAGATTCATATTTTGTAAACTCTTTAAACAGAAGATCTCATTTAGTGGCATGAATTGGTGGATGCACAGTAGAGCATGCTAAGTTAAATAACAGTCCAGTAATTTGTGCCAGCTTCAAGACAGTAGGAAGTGTGGGGGCCTTTTCAGTTCTCAACAATTTGCCTTTGCACCTGTCCACTTGATTCAGTTTCCTTATCAGCTCATAAACCCAACAAGTTATGTGGAAATTGAGTGTAAAGTAATGTTTTTGTGTAATGTGTCAAATAATAACAAATAAGAGTGAGTGCAAAGGGCATGCAATGTGCAAGTAGCTTTAATAAATAATGTTGATATGTGTGTCAAATTTTGGGAGACTGCATAGACTTGTATGGCGGCCTGCGTCAAAAAAAAAAAGACGAGCGTCAAAAAATTTGCAGTAACTAATCAGTGACTTGAGAGGGATCCACATGGGCCATAACTGTTGCTTTTGAATCTGAGCCGAACTGAACAGTTGTGTCCCATGTGGTTCCCCTTCAAGTCGCTGACTAACTCAGAGTTGAAAAGCAGGAAGTTGGATTCTGGCTATTATATTAGACATCCAGTCATTCCAGCCTTTATAGATTACATTTTGCCTAACTATATTAGAATTTTTTTTATTTATTTATCCAGTTTTTATTTTTACACTGAACTGTTTCTTTAAAAGAGAACTAAAGCTTAACTAAAGAAGTAGTGCCGAACTGTTGTACATTATGGGGGTTTATATATTAAAGTCCGTTTTTTTCTGGTCGGACTTTTAAAGGGGAAAACTCAAATTTTTCGTGATTTATTAACCCTGATGTTGTTAAAAGTCCAGATAAAAAAAGTACTCCATTTCAGACCTGCCGAGATTATGTAGAAACCAACGGCAGATGTCCTGTTTACAATTGGAAGATATCCTGATCTGGGTTAGGTTTCGTACAATAATCCAAAGATTTCATGGTTTTCAGGCAATATTCAAAAAAAGACAAATCCAAAAAAACTATGTGGATTTTTTCACAATTTTAGCAAATCTTTCCCCAAAAAAATAGATTTTTATGAAAATGTAATGATAAACAGGGTTTCAAATAATATGTATATAAATAAGTAGGTATTGAGCAAAAAATCCGATACAATCGTAGAATTCTGACTTTTTTTTACAATTTTATTGTGACTTTTTCCACACAAGAAAAATTCGTGAAAATGTGTTGATAAATAGGAAAGGAAAGTCCATGGCATTTGGTCTGAGTAGTTTTCAGAAAATAGTGAGAACTTTTTGGATTTTGATAAGTAACCCCTTAGGCACCCACAATGTAAAGTCAAATTACTTAAAGGAGGCACTAAAAATAAAAGGGCTCTAAAAGGAGTAGAATCCAAACTTTTCCAGTTTGACACAGCTCTCTGAGGCCCCCTTGTATTAGGATATATCAGTATGCCAGAGATGCCACTGTCCACTTAAATCATTTAGCAAACAGTACTTACAAAGTTTCTAATTATGTTACCTTTTAGAATTTACTTTAGGCAAATTACGTTACTGATTCTGATTCTATCTTAGATTTGCAGTGGTACACAAAAGGATGATACCCTTACATTTTACTGCATTTTATTGTTACTTCTTCAGACAGGCGATGTGCAGTAAAAATTTATATCTTTTTTTTCTAGGTGCTGACTTTGTCTTATGTGCAAATCCCTTGCTTTAAAAATCTTGGCTTTCATTTATTTTTCCAGTTTCATCATTGTCTATCCATATTTTAAAATTTATTTTAGGAAATTCTCTATGACACTACATTAAACTTAGCCAAAAAAGTTTTATTGTCGATTTAGTCTAGCCTTTCATGACTATTATTGTCACTTTCACTGAAGAAACCAGCAAGAACAAGTAAACAGTAATAACCACCATGCTAATATGTATGCACACAGTGATACTGAGTGCTAGCTATATGTTATATCTTTGCAATAGCCTCACATGAAGGGGAATTATGAGCCAAGTATGATGTGTGTTTCCAAGTCATATGAAAATGCCAGAAAAACTCTTAGGCAGAAGCCAGAAGAGAGACTTTCGTTATGCAAAAAAAAGAGAGAATTTCCCTAAAATTTAAGCATTTCCCCAGCTACAGCCAGATGTCGCAAGCGGGCAAATCAATATTTCCAGAGCAATACTCTAATTTATACTAAAAATGTTTGACTTGATGTGCAGTGCCAGTGTTGCACAAAAAACAGCAATAACAACACTGGGGATTATGCCCCATAACTCAGGGCTGATGTTGCATACAGTATGATGAGTTACCTTAGTTGCTTGAGTGGTCCCAGCAATTAAACAGGGCATTTTTTTCAGCTAAATGTATATATGTATATGTATATGTATATTACAGTTTTTTATGACATCATCTTTATGAGTAGGTGCAGCCATTATTCACTGGAACAATAAAGCTTATTTGGGCTTGTGGGTTAGAAAGTCTGTAGTAAAAATTGATAAGAAGCTAGTGATTCATTTGAAAAGGCTGTCAGACTAGATTATCAGCAGGGGCATTATACAATATCTCCTGTTGGCACTCACTTTGGCATCCACTGCAATAAAAATTGTGGGAATATTACAATAGGTAAATAACCTCATCCTAATCAAATACATTAATGGCACAGAATCACATAAAAGACTCTCTGCAAACCCTTCATGGCTACAGGACATAACAGTGTACACACCTTTCAATGGATCCCTGTAGGTTTTGAGTGATGTGTCTGAATATACCACACTTTAGTGGACACAACATATAGAAAGTTACATGTCATTATATATATAAGAGCATGTGTGAAATGAAGAGGAGCTCATCTGAATGAGACTTAAAGCAGTCCATGGGGCCTCCTCGTGTAGCTTGTGCTTTGAGGAGCCTCTCTGCTATATTCTATATAATCTGAATAACTACATTTTTAGGGAATTTATAGAACAAGGAAATGCATACTCACTGAGGATTCCAAAATGTTAGGTATTGGATTCATGGGGGGAGGGGGTTGGGTGCCTAAGATTTTTCCAGTGTTTTTTTTTTTTAGAAAGCCACTACCTAGGGAGATACAGTAATTCGCACAATGCGGCCATGTTTCTTACCTTTCCAAGAATCCCTATTGCAGACTTAGTCTATCTAATTTCCAGCACCATAACTGCCCATTGACAACATATGGAGCTGCAAAATGATGTGGTACTATGTGGATAATTTGCACCTAGCTCTGGTTAGCAAATGAGGCCAACATAGTCAAGAATACAGTTACATACAGTACGCACACAAAGAATGTAAATGTAACCTCATACCATCCAATCTAGAAAATCCCAGTTTGTCAAATTACAGCCTGCCTAAATGCCTTTGAACTATGCTGATCATCCATATATACAGCACCAAAAGGTACACAGCAAGGACCACCATCAGGGGGGACTGGGGGGAGTGTCTGCCATGGTCTGGTGGGTTTTGGCTCTTAAGGGGGACCCAGCCTGGCAAACTTACTTGTTTTATGGGGACCCACGCTGCAGGATCACATAAAGCCTGGAGCTTTTACTTACTCCTACTGCCTGAACATTGAGTGTCCAAAACGATCCTCAACCCTGATTGGCTTAGCCCACCCCCAACCCTCATTGGCCCAGCATTCCTCCAACTGATTGGCCTGGCCTGCTGTCAACACAGATTTGCCCCGATGACTTCCACCCCTTATTGGCCCAGCCTACCTCCAACTGATTGGCCCAGCCTGCCCCCAACCTGGATTGGTCACACCCATCCCCAACCCTCATTGGCCCAGCCTGCCTCCAACCATGGGACCAGCCTGCCCTCAACCTGAATTGGCCCCGCCAAGTGTCATCAAAGTAGCCTGCCCCCAACCTGGATTGGCCCAGTGTCCCCAACCTGGATTGGCCTAGCACCTCCATAGGGAATCTGGTTGAATTCTGAATTTGAAAAACTTCGAAATTCGAATTCAAAAAAACCAACTGAAATTAAGTCAAAGGGTTTTTTTGGCCGAATATGTCAGTTTTCGATCGAATAGGTCTGTATTCAGTGGAATTCGAATTACTCGAATCGAATAGCGCATTCGATCGAATTTTTCAAAGTCCACCAATTGACTCCAAATAGGTTCTAGGAGGTCTCCCATAGGCTAAAACAGCAATTCGGCAGGTATTAGATGGCGAATGGTTGAAGTCAATTTTTTAAAGAGACAGTACATGATAAATTTCGATATTCGAATTTTTTAATGTTTTTCAAATTCAAATTGAATTTGGACTATTCCCTAGTCGAGGTACACAAAAATAGCTCGAAATTCAAATTTTTTTAATTTGAAAATTCAACTCAACCTTTGATAAATCTGCCCTTAATGTTGTGCCAATATCGTGCAGCATAGTGCATGTCTAATGCCAATTTAGTTCCAATAGGCTATCAATATCTTGCATTTGTAATACCACTGTAGTGCCAGTAAGAACAGTGTAGTGCAAGCATGTGTATCAATGTAGTGCCATTGTGATACCTGTGTAGTGCCAATATAGTGCAATTCAGTGTCATTGTGGTGCCAGTATGCAGTGTCTGAATGGGCCAGCTGGACACCGGGAAAAACCCTGTGGACCCTGGCCCTCATGGGCTCCTGCCAGCCCAGACCTGTCCTCCCACTGCCCTATAAAGAAATAATCCTGCGCAGCTCGACCACGCATGCACATGCATGTAGTACGGCGCTCAAACCCGGCCAGGGGGTTGGAGATGGTGGGGGTCCCTGGGGACTGCCAGGAGGGCCCTTCTTTTGCAGCCCCCCAAAGCTCCAGTCCAAACTTGCCAGTATGGTGCCATGTAGTGCCTATGCAATACAAATTTAGTGTATATGTAATATTAATGTGATTCCAATATTGCCAAAATAGTGCCTATGCATTGAAAGTGTAGGGGTAGCGTAGTGCCAGTATGGTACATATGTAATAACAGTATAATGTATGTGTGATACCAATGTGGTGCCAATGTGATACCAATCTAATACTAGTGTTCTACCTATGTAATGTCAGCGTGGTACAATATAGTACCAATATGATACCAGTTAGTGTCACAATATAGCAATATGATACCATGTAATACAGTGAACTTGATATCAATCCGTATATATTTGGAATTACCTTCTAAAATTGACATTACAGAAAACTGTAGGCCAATACACAAACAGTAAAAATCTCAAATTCAAATTCCAACATTCAAATTCTAGCAGGGGAAGTTCAGAAACCCAAATAGATCTCTGAATTTATATTGGAAATAAGTTTCTTTTCTATTTTTAAATGGAGAGCCTGTGACCATTAGGAACCCTGCCCACCAATATGTGTTTTTGTTTTAAATCAAGGGGTGGTGCTGGTACTTTTCTTGTGTTAGGGCCCGTGATTTCTGATGCCAGCCCTGTAAACAGCATATTGCAAGGTGTATACAGTCCCCAACTCTCTGAAGCTTACACTTTTATTTTCCTTATTACAATTTCACACTCGGGTGCGGGAAACCAGACAGCCTAGACTCAGGAAAGCCACGCATCTAGAGAAAACTTAAAACAAAACTTTATGTAGATGGCGGTCTAGTCCAAAAAGAACCAAAGACGTCAACCCACTAGAGTACAGTGATTTCTCTTTTTCTTTCACATCACAATGCTCGAATTTTAAAAGACCGTTTTATAATGCATAACTGTCATACCAGCCATTATTTAATAGTCCAACATGGCCCTTTATATTGACTGCTCACGTATCCAGTCTGTAATACATGGCTAGGCCTGTGGTGCAGAATGCAGAATGCAGCTTTTTACATTATTGTTACAACACCATGGATACGGGCGACTTTCATATGTCTTGTTCCTGATAAATATTTTGGTCACAATTTGGGTGGCTTGCCTCAACATCAGCAATTAATCACAACAGGAAAGTTGCCCTGTGTGATATGATCCATACTGGTACTTTCTCAGCTTTTTATATCTGTGGTTATGTTGCATTTCATTGCTTTGTCTTATAACCTGCTTTCCTCTACTACATAACAACATTAAAAATAAATGCATATAAAGAAAGCATTGCATAATGTAATGGATAGCGTTATTAAAAATTTTATGTTGCACGTCGCATTTCATTTAGAATTTATGTTCCAAAACTATACCATTCTGGTATCTATTGATTAGATGAATTCATGAAAGCTTAAGGAATAATTCTCGTATTTAAAATGGGTCAACTGAAAGCCAGCTAATCATCAAAAATGTATAGCCTTGCTATACACAGTGATAAAAAAACACTTTAAAAACACAAATGTACATGCATCTTAAAAGGAACAATACAGGTATGGGATCTATTATCCAGGATGCTAGGGGCATGGGGTTTTCCAGATAATATATCTTTCAGTAATTTTTGGATCTTCATACCTTAAACCTACTAGAAAATAATTTAAACATTAAATAAACCCAATAGACAGGTTATGCTTATAATCTGGATTAATTATCTCAGTTTGGATAAAGTACAAAGTACTGTTTTATTATTGTAGAGTAAAAGGAAATCATTTACAAAAAATTGGATTATTTGGATAAAATGGAGTCTATGGGAGATAGCCGTAATTCAGAGCGTTCTGGATAATGGGTTTCTGGATAATGGCTCCCATACCTGTATTTGAAATATTCTTATTTATATTTCAATTTTAATTTGCTATTTCTTAGAAAAAGGCAATATTCCAGAATTAATTTGTACCAAATAACGTTTTAAAATTAACTTTTTGCCAGAGATAGCTAGACATTATTTTGAAAAAATCTTCATCATAAAATTTACATTGTGGATTACAGTAGAACACTGCAATACCACAACACAGCATCTACTGGCAGTCAAATAACCTAGGTGTAATAGTATGTGAAAGGCCCACTGCTAATATCATATTACAGTTGTTTGTGGCACCTTGAAGAGGTACCCTCATGCCCATAAAAAAAAGGTTCTGGCACTTGTTCAACACAATAGTCTCATAAATTGCCATCCTAATAATTGACTCATTCTTTGCTAGAAGCATTAGTCATTGGTTTTCCTAGGACAGATAATGTGAGATAGCAAAACAACTGCAACCTAAAGTATAATTCCATTAAAAATATAATAAGGCCTTATATTTTTGATCAGCAATACGCTATCCCTTTTAGGATGGACCAACTTTACTTTTCTGCTGTTGTCTTTAGGCTGTCCTTCCTTTTACCTAACATACTGGAGAAGGCAATCCTATATACAAAAAAAATACAGCTGTAATAAAACTGGAGGGTTAAAACCATTAACACTACCAAACAGACTTCATTAGCTGAGCTCATCCAGGATTTTTCCTCTAACGTAATAGTTGACTGTTGGGCTCAGTTATATTATCTACACATCTGTCTACTCTCTGCCACTTCTACATTTTGGCATTTACTGTTTTTGTCTGAAAGACTAGCCTTCATGTATCCCTCTTTTTGTCTGAAGAACTATCCCTCCTTCATCCCTCTTTTTGTCTGAAGGACTATACCTCCTATATTCCTCTTTTTTTTGAATAATAACAAATAAAAAACAATCAAATATATATATATTTACCAATATATGTATCACTTCTACAATACTTTTGTATTATTTTGTTATTTATAGTGATGGGCGAATTTATTCGCCAGGCGCGAATTCGCGCGATTCGCCGCCAGCGAATAAATTCGCAAAACTCCCGCGAAAATTTGCGTCAAAAATTCGCCGGCGTCAAAATTTTTTTTTTTCAAAAAAATGGACGCCGGCGTCAAAAACGGGCGCCGGCGTAGAAAAAACGGGCGCCGGCGTCAAAAACGGGCGCCGGCATCGAAAACGAGACGCCGGCGCCGTTTCGCGAATTTTTCGCAGTTTCGCGAATTTCGCGCGAAATTCGCGAATATTTCGGCGAAGCGAAACGGCACAAATTCGCACATCACTAGTTATTTATTTGTTAGTTTTGCTACTGGCTAACACGGTACCATCGTTTTTCTCTTTGTCTGATTACTATCCCTCCCATAATCATCATCCTGGAACAGGTAACTCTTTGACACAGGGTTTATATGATCTTCATTACTTAGTCATCTGCAGTGTGTGAGAAAATGTTTGTCTTCCAAAAAAACAAGCACAGCTGCCCTTTTACAAGTATGCAGTTATTCCCATAACAATACCTCACCATACATTACAGCATATTTGGCTTCTTTTCGGGAAAATATTTTTTGTCCAATGTATTTTCTTATTTCCTGGCATGCAGGGTTTCTGATTTGTAGCAGATATACCTACAGCAACCCCTATCAAAATAAAAAGAATCCATGCCAACATAATAGCAGGAATTGACTACCACCAGTCTGTGGAAAATATGCTGAGGAAAAGCCCTCTGCTAAAAGGTTCTGTATTATATATTAAAGTGATACTGACGCTAAAAACTTTCTTTTCAAAATATGAATCTACATTTAAAGTTACCTATAGGTCATGTTGATTGTTTTTGATAGTTCAGTTTCTTAAAGTAATTGTTACTTGATGTCTCCTTAACCTGACTGTTTTGTCAACCTGACTGTCCCTTCTCAGCCTGTCATATAGGAGTTTCTAATTCTAACAAATTACTGCTGCACAAATATAGCAGATCCCTTATAGAGGAACATGGGTGTAAGAAAGGTAATGTAAAAGCATCTGGCAAATACTTTTATGACAAAATTATAAATTGAATACAAAGACAATATTATGATAAATATAAAAAAGGTTATTTTCTGGTGTCAGTATCTCTTTAATATAATATACTGTAACTTAAAAACAACTTCTCGACTACTACATATGTGTATTTCAAAATTTTGATTGATGCAACTTGTACCAAAAAAAAATTGCGATTGTTAATAAATCTGCCACAATAGTGGCTATATTTTTTAGCTTTGTTGCCTTTGCCTTTATTGCCTTTAAAACTAAGAAGTTCTGACCAACCACATCATCCAGACAAACAAGCTGAATTATTGAACTACAGGGGGGGAGGTTATAAATATAAGAACAACAATTTACAGTGTAATATTCCCTATTAGATATTTATTACACTCCAATTTGTACTTGCTCCAATAGACGTGATGGAAGGAGGCACAAATGGTTTTGGATGCCTATCTGACTACTGAAATAAAATATAAATTATAAATTGAGCATAGTAATTATATTTAATCTTTACATGTGTATTTGCTATTGCTAATATTTTAGTATTGATGCATTGTCTTTAATATTTTTTTCTGTTAAAGTACAAAATACAAGTTCCTTTAAAAAATGATCACAAAAAAATCAGAAATATACTATTGAAAAATGTTCATCCAGTTTTAATATATTTTTGTCTTTTCTGATTAAATCAACCTGATAGTGCGGTCACACAAATGCAAAAATCGTTCACTTTGAGACCTCAAGTTCTTCCCACATGGCCAGTGCTTAATGGGCCGTGTAGCATGAGGGAGCACATAAACAAAACTAACCTCTCACCCCATCAAGGAGGTTTTTACCATGGCTAGGAATAAGATAAATTGTCTGTCTTGATCCAGGCATGCTTTCTAAATCAGAATTTACAGTCATAACTACAGGACTACTTTATGGATTAGTTGAAACATTAAACAATCTCCAACAGATCATGTGCTGTGTATAATTATGTTTTTGTAAAAGCATTAATTACAAAGCTAAGAAAATACAAACCATTCCCATATATATTGGATGGCTACTTAAGGCAAATATTTTGCACATACATGCACATACAAGAATTTTAATAGACATTTTGTAACTGATATTTTCCTAAAGCTTGATCAATAAATGTTACAGTTTTTTATCCTTGAAACATACTAAATTGTCATTTTATAAACAACAGGTGCAGTTTGATCCAAAAGTATTTAGACACCTGACCAATTGTTTTATGTCATATATTTATTCCAAAACACTCAAACTCAAAAAAAGTTTTGTGACATGACACTGTTTGGTGTTAGTAACAACTCAAGAATAATAAAAAAACAAAATGTGCAGTTTGCATATGTATTCTGTTTCTACGTAAACTGTAAGGGGGTTATTTACTAAGCTCCGAATACTCGAAATTCCCCGAAATATTTGTGATTTTTTTTATAAAATCGAATTGGCTAAAAGGCCCGAATATAAAACCATGGCATCTCAAACCTGTCGAGGTTGCATAAAAGTCAATGGGAACAGTCCCATTGATTTTTGGTTGTGTCTGGGGTTTTGGGCAATTTCACAATGTTTTCAGAGCTTTCAGGTGAAAATTCAGAGATTTCATGGAAAATTCACTGAAAAATCGCGAGAATCTGAAATTTTCCTGCAAAGCAAAGTTTCGGGAAAATGTAATTATAAATAAGCGTTAAAAACCCGAGCGAGTTAGATCAGAGTTTGTAGCCGATATTGACAAATTCGGACCTTGATAAATAACCCCCCTAAGTTTACAATAATAAAAAACCAATGTCTTAATGATGACACAAATACCTTACAATTGGCCTCCACCGATGAATTAAACCAAGCATTTAAGGGATCATGATTTAGAATTGTGAATCTGAAGGACATCTATGAAACTAAAGAGCTTACCAAAGAGCTTACAGCTTACAAATTATACCAGTTAAACAAAACTGCATACCTGACCTGTATGTTAGGATGTTAGGGTGTCATAAAAAAGCCAAAAACCCCAAAAGAATAATTTTAAAGCATGTGGCATTTAAACAAAAAAGCATTAAAGTTGCCCAGTTGTGATAGTAGAAAACATTTGTAGTCATTTGAGACCAATGTAAAGCTATTTGATCAGTGCTGAAGCATTATGTGTGATACAACTATGCTTACCACACAGAACACATCATACCTAAAGAAAAGTATAGAGGGAGTAGTATTATGCTTTGGGGTTTGCTTAATATTAACAGGGAGTCGGAATATTGTTAAAATAGAAGGAAGAATGGATGGTGAAAAATACAGAAAAAATAAAATGCAAACAATTTTTTTTGTCAACGAAGAAAATACTGAAGCTTGGCCAGACATTTAGCAGGAAAATTATGTGCTTGATACCACAAAGTACTGGCCAAATAACACTGGAATGTCATAACAACAATATAGTTAATGATCTTAAAAGGCCCAGTCAAAGGACTGATGGCAATCTAACAGGGCACACAATTAATCTGACTAACCTCATGGAACAAAAACTGTGGGGCTAGGACAGAGAGGTTAGAGAAATGGTTGTGGGGGCAGCCTGAATGTAAGCTAGAGTGAGATATAAAGTGTATAAAGTATTGCCAATTTTTCTTCCAGTTGTTCAATACAGAAATTCTCCAAATCAGACTCTCTTCTCATTGGAGGTTACAGAAAGCAGGAGGCTTAATTGTAATGACATCTTTGGGGAAGGGGGTTCTCCACAACTGACAATTGTTTTCCCCACCAAAAAAAGAGCACATTTAGCTTATTGCAGATCTACAAAAAAAGTTTGCCACTTGTGATACTGTGAATTTTCTGTGAATTTGACTGTGAAGTCAAAAAGGATATTAAACCAAATAATGCTGACAAGTTCACAGCGAAGATTAGTGCTGTCAGAGACACTGGATTGGAGGACCACCAAAGAAAGTCATTTCTGGAGTAACATACCCCATTATGCATTCAGTTGCAAAAAGCAATCCAGAATACTGACAAAAAGGCTATGGGGTCAAAATTCTAGGTCAAGGCTGAGGACAAATAACAAGGCTAAAGGAATTCAGTATAAGAAATGAAAATGAAAAGCTGCTTCTTATTTCAGAGACCAGCATTGTTTTAAAAAAAACTGGTTAATCTGTTCTTTCTGTTAGTAGACCTCAGATTTATTTAGAGATTGTGGAGCTTTAGCATATTAGGAGATCTAAAGAGAGTTGTGTGATGTGATTACTACTACAGGAACCCACTTCAGTTGTGATGAAATTAACTAAAGGAGAATTAAAGCTTAACTGAAGAAGTAGGCTAGAAATGTTGTACATTATGTTTTGGGCTTCTGTACCAGTCCAAGGCAACCAACCAAACAAAATTGGCACTAGGGAGCACGCAGGTAGAAAGACTCTATGGGGCAGATTTTCTCAAGGGCAAAGTGGCTAACCATAGCGTCAATTCACTAGGGTTTTCGCCCGCAGGGACATTTCCAATTTACTGACGGGCGCAGACGTCACTTCGCTATCGAAAGAGATAGACGCTAGTGGTCATTCGCACTCTATTGCCAGGCGACAATTCGATCTGGCGAATGGATGTTACTCCGCAAATTCAATGAAATATGGATTTTACTGAATGTTACCTCTTTCGCCAGACTTGCCATCGCCAGCTCAGACCAGGCGAAGTGCACTGGAGTGCATAGA
The DNA here is from genome assembly GCA_038501925.1 of Xenopus petersii. Classification (NCBI taxonomy): domain Eukaryota; kingdom Metazoa; phylum Chordata; class Amphibia; order Anura; family Pipidae; genus Xenopus; species Xenopus petersii. Next base: position 83,497,509 of record CM076681.1, read on the forward strand.
TCTTCCTCAATCTTCTGTTACTTACATTATATTTTTTAGTGGAAAAAGCTTCCAAAAAAAACAGGCGTTTTTCCTTTTTGCAGAGTGATAGCCTGTAAAAGTCCTGAAATTTTTTTTTGGGTAACCGGGTTCCCCCATACATTTTCTAAAATATGGACCATTAACTATACAGTGGGCTCACGTGTAGGGCATTATAACAACTCTATTTTCTTTATTAAGGTTCCCTGGACTTGTGTAATGTTATGTATTTGCTGCAACATATACGTACATTCAACTTTAAATGTCCCAATGTATGCAAATTAACCTGAGTGCAAGACCTTGCGTGAATTTGCGATAGGCAGGAATGAACGCCAGCTCATCTTGGCTTTCAATTGCTTGCATTGCCGAAGTACCGCTAGCGAAACGTCGCCAATGTTCGGCACCCATGACAAAACTCTGCCTTCCAGTGAATTAGCGTTATCCGAGCGAATTTTTTGTAACGATGGGTATGAAGCGGTCGCTGGTGAATTTTTGCCCTTGAGTAAATCTGCCCCTATGTGTGCTGCACATGTGAAACTGCTCCGGATAGCATCAAAACCAAGTATTCCTGTGTGCAGCACGCAGCACAACTGAGTCAAACGTAAAAAATCAAATACTTTATTTCGCCATTAAAATCAGTACAAAAAAATGTGTGTACGGAATATTGCCTGTAATGCAAAGAACCATTACGCTTGACGTGTTTCATATCCCTCTGGCCACTTTCTCAAAAGCTTAACGGTTCCTACTCAACCAAGACTTTTAAATCGACAGAAGGCAACCAACCAACCTTTAGCAGTGAAAATATGTAACTCCAAATATGTCCCACTAGCTCCCTATCTTCTGCACATGCTCTGTGCTGCTATCAGTTTCTGAGCTAAGGGGCCAACTCAAATATACAGTACACACAGAATATAAATGTCCCAATAAGGCTGATTAGTAATTAATACAGATAATTACTACATGGCAGCTCAGAAACCAGTGCAACTAGCTTTAGAATTTAATAATTAGCCTTGTAGCATCAACGTATATTACAGACCAACCTCATTTTCTGCTTGCTAATTTCCAATGACCCCTAAGCCAATCAGCTGCTCAGAGCCCACTGAGCATGTGAGTGTTGCCCTTTCCAAGATGGTGGCCCTCCTGTGACAAGTTTGAAGTCCTAGATCATTGCTGCTATTGAGAAGCTGAAACTTTAGGCCAGTGCAATAAGATCGGTACAGGTATGGGAACTGTTATCCAGAATGCTCCGGCCCTGGGGTTTTCCGGACAATGGATCTTTCCATAACTTGTATCTTCACACCATACGTCTACTAGAAAATCATGTAATCATTAAATAACCCCAATAGGCTAGTTTTTTAAGTTTTAGTTCTCCTTTAAACAGGCAAAATGTACACTGCAAATCTTTTAAAGCAAATATCTGATTGGTTGGTGTGGTTAAAAGACCTGGAGTATACCTTTCCCTTGCAATTGTTTGCAGAAAATAAGTGAACTGCTGACTTGGCCTCTTCACATAATTGGCTCACATATGGGGTCCTCGGGATTGAAACTAACAGATCTCAGTGTGTATTATCCCCTTTAGTTAATAATGTAACATTTTTTTCATTTACTTTATACTTGTATATTTAATAGCTCCCAAATCTTCAGCAGGTAAATGCTAAGTTTAAAGGAGAACTGTCATGATTGCAAAAAGTCTATTAAACTTACTGTTTGTAATAACAACTGAAAATTGCTATTACTAGAGTTATACAAATCCATTAAACTGTAATGGGTAATATATTTTTTTCACACAAGAAGTTTTTAATTGTTTATTCTTAATAGTTTAGAATTAATTTATTTGTGAGTCCCTTGATCTACTGCACAATTGAACTGTTATCAATAAGAAAATTAATATTACACCAAGAAAGATGTTAATAAACCATTTACTGTATATCTCAAATACTATTAAAAAATTACCTGTGAAAAAGAAAAATAATTTTTAAGTATCCACACAGTTTGTGTGCGGTTATTGAAGTGACAGTTTCCGTTAAAGCTAGCGTTTGAAAGCAGTTTCTGTTTTATTAATAGATCAGGCTATAAAACAGTGTAAAGGATCTAGTCACTGAGTCTTTGTTTGCACAACACTGTAAACATCAAATTCTTTTTATGTAGTGCCAAGGTTCAGACTGTACATTGTACCCTACAGTTGCTATTCCTTCACATATACTATTTTTTACATAATTACAGTTTGTCTTACGGTCATCTGTATTCCACAGGACCTCTTTCATTCCCTCCTCTAAAGACTGTTCATTTGCAAAGGTTACAATTGTTTTTTTTTTTGTAACTTAAAATTTTTTATTAAGAATAAAATTCTCCAGAGAAGAAAAGAAAAATAAAGCATTCCAAGCTTGCGATATCACATGTACACATTACAGAAGTAGAATTAGACATTGCCTGTCTGTATTACAAGCAGAGATTGTTCTGGATATTCTCATACATGTTAAAACATTAACATATAAACAGAAAACAAAAGGAAAAAGAAAAATACAAAATAAAATTCTACCTTGCATGAAATAATCTCTATATTGATTAGCAAAAAATTGTACAGTACATTGCATAGTAACTCAGATACCAGAGCAAATTCCACATCTTAAGAAAGCATAGTGAGTTAACTAAAAATCAAGAATCTATACTACATGTATCTCAACACTTGCCACCTAGTCAAATGTAAAAGTAGTCAGGAATTTTGTGGCTTTGCCAACATCTCGTAAGGTGCCCAAATAGCTAGAAACTTATGTGTCCTGTTTTGAGTATAGGCAATCATATTTTCAAAAGCCATATTCGAAATAAGTCTTCTATGGACCTCCTGAACAGATGGGGATTCAACTGATTTCCATTTAGCCGCTAACGTAATATGAGCTACTGTTAATATATGGTTAACCAGAACCTGTGACGAACTAGAAATCTCCTCAATAGGTTTTCCCAATAGGAAGGTTATAGGGTCTTTCAAAGGTTACAATTCTTAGTAGTAGATTATATTTTATAAACAGCTTACTTTGTAAATAAAAAGTATAAAAAAAATGAGCTTTTTGTTGCACAGTTAACCACAAAAAAACAAAATTTCTGATGCAGTATTTTCTTTAATGGATGCGTAACATTTACACAAAAAATCGGTCAATACATCTGTCAGATAGTTGTATGTCTTACAGTCTTGGGAGGTATCCTGCTGTCCACTCTATTTTTCTATTGTCAGGAATTTTAGACAGGGTCTTCGCATAAATATTTCTTCTTCTTGAATTACCTCTTACAGCAAACAATAATATTTAATCTTCTGAAATATAAAATAATACACAGGGTTGGGGTTTGGATTGCAATGTATTCTTTTGTGCTTGAGGTTAAGCTCAAACTCCCCCCAGAGAAATTATGTAAACATGTATCATGGATGGAAATATGGACATTTGTTGGCCTTCAATATACTATGGAAATGAGAGCCCAAATTATTCTCAAGGCAGTTATATATTTTTAGACACGCTGGTACAATAGAGAGGTCACATGCGAACATTGTAGTCAAATCAAGGGGCCAACTAAAATACAGTTATAACTGTATTCATGGAAAATAATAAAAATCCAACAACATTCAGCACTTAAGTATTTCAGCAATCAAATGACTGTGCTTTGCCACTAGGACTTCTGAATTGAATTATTTCATATAATGTGCTGCTTTATGGGTTAGGCTGAGAATTTGGGAAGGCAACTTAAATTACATAGGAAATTCTTTAAATATCTCTTCTCCTTAAGGAGCCATCTCCAACAGCAGTGCTCTAAACTCAACTAATAGCTTTAAAACAGATTGCTGCAAATGTACAGGGCTAAAACAGTTTTCAGGATGTGTAAACACAAAATAAAGACACCATTGACCAAACAGATTTTCTGTATGAATCTGTATACAGTTCTTTAAAGACCCAATTTCAGACCAACACAGACTCAGAGTGTTCTTTGTTAATACACAACATCTCTTCATGGGGTGTATAAGGAGCTGAAGTACTCACTGCAGCAGGTGCTTGTGCACTGGGTCACAGTAACTTTAACAGTGACAGAGATTTTGCAGAGTTCTATTACTTATACAAATTGTTTGAAACTATTTGATGAATGGTCATGATCTGTTGATGAATAATTTTTATTACAGTGAATGCGGGGAGTAATACATCATCAGCTAGACAGTGTTGCTGTCATCAACTTGCCCCCTCTATTTCTGCTAAACTGCATTCTTCCATCCTAAAACTGCTGCTTTTCATTACCCTAAAACTTGAGGGCCCCTCAATTCAGCACTACTGTGCCTATCTACAGAAATGTCTGCATACTGGAGTATACATTTCTCAAATGATTGATGATTACCAATGTAAATTTCTCATAATACTATCTAACTTATACTTTGGATCCCTGTTGCGTTCTATATCTGCCACAGTGATAATAAAGAAATATACAGTATCATCTAAAATGCAAGTACAACTTGTTTAACAGTTTTACATTATTTGAGATAAATTAGACATTTCCGTTAATATTGGTTAGAAAGTAAAAGGATTATTATAGAGATAATAGCAACTTAGACTAGGGTTTATGATCTAGTAATATCTTTCTAAAGGCTAGGGAAGGAAGATAAATAATAAAGGCATAGTGACTCATTTATGAAGAGAATACAACATTCTAGTTCTACATTCTTTATGTTGTTTTAATCCTTGCTTACATGGCATTTCTCTGAAACCTGTGTTTTCCCAATATAATCCAAAAACATAGGGTAACATATCCAGTCCAAAAACATAAGATAGGCTAACTGGATACTGGTATGTGTATGATGATGATGACTGAATAAAGGAAACTTGGTTTCAATTAATATACCTTACCTATATAGGACAAAGATCTCATTACTTTATAAATATTCTGTAATGCTCCCCCAGTAGTTTTAAATAAGCAGTCTGCCATTTCAGTGTGATACTTCAATTAAAAAAGATAGCAGATGAAATGTCTGATTATAGGCCCCCTGTCCTGTTGAGCCCTGAGCAAATGCCCCAATTCTAATTTTTTACAAGAGCTTTGGCACCATTAACCAACAAGGCTAATAATACATTTATACTATAGACCCTACAAGGATAAGTAGCTGAAGCTGCCTCCTCTTTCTCTCAGTTTCTCCAATACCATGGGTGAATAGACAGATTGTATATTAATATTCACATACAACCATTGATGCATGGAATTTGACTAACATTTTATATTTTAAAAATGTCCAATGTTGGCTCTGCTTAAGTTACACTACATTAAGGGGCAGATTTATCAAGGGTCGAAGTGAATTTGAGGGGATTTTCTAAGTTAAAAAATTTGAAATTCAAAGTAATTTTTTGGATTCTTCGACCATCGAATAGGATACTACGACTTCGATTTTACTTCGAATTCAATTTGAAGTAACAATAGTTCGAATATTTGACCACTCGATAATTGATGTACTGTCTCTTTAAAAAGACTTTGACTTCAATACTTCGCCAAATTAAACCTGCCGAAGTGCAGCCTATGGGGACCTTCTAGAGATCTAGACCATTTTTCTAAGTCTTCACACATCTAAGTAAAATGGTTCGATCGTACGTTAAAATCATTCGAAACGCTTGATCGAACGATCGTTCGATGGCCAAATTCAGTGAAAAATACTTCAACTTCAATATTCAAATTTGAAATATTTCAATTCGATGGTCAAATTTCAAAGTATTTTTTACTTCGAAATTCAACCCTTGATAAATCTGCCCCTAAGGGTGATATTACACAGGATACCTTACTAAGGTGATCAAATCTGAGACTGTTGCTTTTCCCTACTAACAACCAGCTGGTCTTGCTTAGATCATTTAGGTGACAAGGACAATTCCATTAATGACAACTATGAATTGGTGTCTTAGGCTTTGTGCAAAGTGAAGCAATGCAGAGCTACAATAAACCTTTTTTTTCCCGAAAGGTGTTTTGCATGAAAATCTAAAATCTAAATCTAAAATATTTTTCTCTGTATAAATCAGAAAAAAAGCACTGAAGGAGTTACCAGCATGTAGCATTGTTTTAACAGACAAAGGCAAAATGTTAAAGGAAAGGCAAACTGCAAAGTTGTGGGCAGTCATATATGATGCAAACATCTGCCAAAAAAGGTGGAGAGATAAAAAGGGCTAATATCAAGTGTATGGCCATTAAAAAAACACAATAATATGTTTAAGGTTCACAATAGTTTGTTTCTAGTAGCATGGCTATTTGGGTTTTATAGCAAAAGGGTAAAACTTTTACTGGGTTTTTGCTTATGTTAAAATAAAAGCAAACATTTGAATGGTTCATGTGCTTTCCTAGTGGATGGTCTTGCAACATATCGAGATACCAAGCAGAGGGGGAGACAGAAAAACAGTGCTTCTAAGACTGGAGGCAAAATGGATAGAAAGATTACAAACCATTGAACCAAAAGGAATGAATGAGGCATGGAGCCTAAAATGCTTTTTATAATAAATTTACTAGTACTAATGAAAAAAACTTTTTTCACAGGTTCCACCATCTGATTTATCCTATAAGGACACTTACTATGGACTGAATACTAACAGATGGTAGGATTATATACAATATTGTTACATATTGAAATGTTGACACTATTTGTTGCCATGTGTGTCGGTTATCAGATAGACCATTGGTAGTATCTCAAATGTATATATATGCACCTGGCCAGTAGATGGAGCTGGTGCACCCAGTTTTGATCACCTGTATGTTGATATCACTTTCTATTGGACACATGAATTTGGTCACATGATGAAGTGTGGGGGGTGAAGGCCTATAAAAGGGCTCATCGTGCCTTAATTTCTTCAACTGCACCAGAGGAAGGACCTGTGTGGTCCGAAACATGTAGTGCTTATGCATCTTCAATAAAAACACTACACTGCTTTGTAACCAGCTCTCCAGTGGAATCATTATTTGTATCCTGAAGTTTATGTGGACCTGGCGAACCCCACCACTGTGTGATTGAGCGATTAACTTTATTACACAAAGGGGATATCCAATTTATGTTTGAATCCTATTATATTAATAATAATAATATAATATATATTATATTTATCTATCCACATGTGCAGCAAGATTCCCCACCCTGCAAAATGTCTTTTTCAAGAGTATGTTCACTAATGAGTGTAAGCACTTTCACATACATTTAAAAGGCACAGACCACATTTGAGTGTGGTCAGAGTGTAAATTGAATTTAAATACCATAGCTGCACCTGATGCACATGGATGCATCTGTTAAAAGTGAAGTGTTTCGAAAGCCAACCACTGTCCCCATGTTGAGAATAAACCTAACACTTGGCATATCTTAAAGGAGTGCTTGAATAAAAACAATTTTTGAATGCATCTACCACACTTATAACAACTTCGTATATGCAATTATCAGGGGACTCTTATTTAGTCTTACCTAGTCTATTTTAATCTTGTTTCCTGAAATGTGTCTCTATATCATACTTTGTGCAACAGAGAAGTATATGGCAGCAAGGACAGCTTGGTGGTAAATAGAGCAGGTGATGAAATAAAGGTGTGGCTGTAAAATCATTTGTTCAAAGCTTCCACTGATATCATATTGGTTCGAAGTTCAGTCATTTAAAACCAGCATACAAATATCATGTAAAAAGAGAACTGAGATATAGAAGATAATAAAAGCATTGTGGAAAATAAAGATGTTTTATCTCATGCTCTCAAAGACTATACAGTATATGAGGCACAGTAATATACACCTCTGTATTAAAAAGGCCAGCAAATGGGCTTCCCTCCAACTATTGTTACAATAAAACTATGCCTTGGAGACTGAAATTCTTACCCTGAATTCACATCTGCCCATTTAACCTACATTTTAAAAAAAGGAGGAATAATGAAATCTAAGTAAGTTGTTCTAAGCAGTATTTTGTACTGTAAAAAAAAACACAACAAAGGGGCAGAAGGCAGTAGCATGTTCTGGAATAACAACAGTTGGAAAGTATAAAGAAGCAGGAAGGACTGGTTTGGTGACTTTTTTCCAGTGCTCTCTATTTAACAAAAAGTGAAAACCTATAGCTTAGTAAAGTACTGGAAGAAATGACCTCAGAAATGCAAGGGGTGCTTGTGCAGAACTACCAATCTGTTCCAAATTAAACACAATCTCGGGCATGTGTTGAAAAGTTGTGTCAGCCTCTGCTTTGTGATAAGTGAGGTCAATATTTGTTCGTACAGCACATATGTGCAATGACAGCTATTGTATGGCAGTATTAAAATATAAACTGAAAAGAGGCCTGTGTCTGATTATACTGTGACTATCTAAGAATGCAGAGAAAGAGAGGAAATGATGGTTTAGCTGTACTGTAGTAATTCTAGCTATGCGCCAAAAGTCTTTATTGTTTGTGTTATTCTCAGATCCCTCAGAATAAAGTGGCAGATCTTGGACACAAACATAAATAGGTTCTATTAAATTACAGAGTAACCAGAGAGCTTTCTCCAAATACTTAGTGCACTTACCCCTTGACTTGCATTGACTGATAACCTGTGTTGCACATATTTGCTTTATGTTGCTTCAGCAATATGATCTCTACATGCACAACACTGTAGTTCTAAAAAAGGCTTATAAAAGTGTACCTACTGTAACTGTTATACTGTAGATCTACCATTTCCATCATCCTACATACAGTAAATCAGAAGTAAATTGAAGTAAATACTTTACTCCTCTACAAATAATCAGGTTAGTTTATTGATTTCCCATATACAGTATGTACCTAAAATCAGACCAAAAATGCCTTTCTTTTTTTTTTTTTATAATTCAAAGGTTTTTATTGTTTTAACAATTTCAAACACAGTAAACACCAGTCAAGCATTGGTATAGCAGAGGAAACAGTTGGTTAAGTTGACTTGCTGAGGGACTAGCGTCCCCCTAGAGGCCGTTAGAAGAGAAGAGCAAGAAGAGGAAAAAAGATGAGAGAAGAAAGAAAAACAAAGAAAAAGAGGGGAGGGGGGGTAGGGCAGGGGGGCTATTGAAGTTAGAACAGAGCTAACCTACAGATATGGGGCCTGGTGGTCATCAATTCTTCCATTTGTCTTCGCCGGGTATGGGTCTATGCCAGTTTGCCTATCATCTCGTTGGCGGGGATAGGCTCACGTCTGGGCTTGGAAGAAATAGGCTTCTTTCCATCGCTTCCACATTTGCATTGAGGTTGAGCTGAGTTGCAAATGTTTGTTGGATCCGAGCGCTATTTGTTCATATGTGAGATTCGAGTCAATTAGGGTTATCAGTTCCCGTGTGCTGGGCACTTCGGTCTTTTTCCAATATCTGGGAATCAGGAGCCTGGTCGCCGTCAATATGTGAAAAATCAGGTGTTGTACTAGCTTCGGATACTCGTTAAGGTTGTAATTCAACAACGCAAGCGGTGGAGTCAATTGTATTTGCAACTGTGTTGCCTGCACCAGGATTTGTTCAGTGGCTAGCCATAGATCTTTAATCTTAGGGCATTGCCACCAGATATGTATTACGTTGCCTTCCCCCTTGCAGTCTCTCCAGCAAGCATTAGGAACATTTGGGTAATATTGGTGGAGGATGGTTGGAGTCTTATACCATCTGTAAAACAGTTTTCTCGAGTTTTCAATATGATTCACACATTTGGAAAGTTTATACGCAGTGTTAAGCATTTTTATCCAGTGTGGCATGGGAATTGAGACTTGGAGATCTTGTTCCCATTTCTCGAAATGCTTCGGTTTAACTTCTATATCATCTGCTGTGAGCAGTTTATAGATTTGTGCTATGCCTTTGGGGCTACGTGGGTTATGAGCAAGTAATTTTTCAAATGGGGTGTGTTTGGTGCTGCTGGTTGACCTGGTAGTACCTAACAGGTGTTTCATCTGGAGGTATTTGTAGAAATCATGTGGTGGCAGGTTGTATTCCTTGGTTATCTGTTCATAAGTTTTAATGAGGTTTCCATTGTACAATTGGCCTAGCGTAGTCAGGTTTGCCTTTTTCCAGTTCTGCAAGTTTAGGTTTGGGATGTTGGTTTCTAACATCTCTAATCCTGCTTGATGTGCCGGGTAGTTTAAGAGTGGTTTCTTTTTAGTGATCCTATCCCAGATAGTCATAGCAGTTTGAGTGGTATGGCTCGCTGTGTGTGGCAATGCTATGGCTTTCATGTTCTCAGTCCATATGAGTCCTTTAAGCTTGAGGGGAGATAGGAAGTCTTGTTCCAGCTGGAGCCAGTGTAGTTCAGTAAGTGCAAGATTCCAAGCTCTCATTTGATCCAATATTGTGGCGTGGTAATATTTCTCTAAGCAAGGAACTCCGAATCCTCCTTCTCGAGTCCCTCGCTGCATAAATTTTTGTTTAATCCTAGGTTTTCGTTTAGCCCAGATAAAGTCTTGAATGGTTCTTTGTGCTTTGCGGAAATAGGTTAATGGAACGGCTATCGGTAAGGTCCTGTATAGATAAATGAATTTAGGCAATATCATCATCTTAATTGTTGCAATTCTGCCTAGCCAAGACACATACAGAGGAGACCATTTCCGTAGTTGTTCTTGTACTTCCGCTAATAGTTTGGGATAGTTCGCCTCATATGTTTCGGCTACGGTCCTGGCCAGCTCAACACCTAGGTAGTTTATGGAGTGAGATTGCCATTGGTAAGTATATCTGGCTTGCAATTTTCGTATGATCTCTCTCGACATTCCGATCGGTAGAATTTGTGACTTTGACTCATTGAGTTTATAGTAGGATACAGAGCTGAAAGTTCGGAGAATCTGTGTGACGGCTTCCAGCGATGGTTCGGGGTCTGTTAACGTTAAGATAATGTCGTCTGCAAACATTGCGAGTTTGTGCTGTGTATTCGCCACGAGTACTCCCTTTACAGAAGTTGAGTTTCTAATTGTTCTAGCAAGGGGTTCCAAAGTGAGGTTAAAGATGAGAGGTGACAATGGGCAGCCTTGTCTTGTTCCATTCGTTATTTGAAATGACTTTGAGAGAAATCCCATGTTGTTTACTTTCGCAGAGGGTTTTGTGTACAGGGATAGTATGGCATGCTTAATTGGGCCCAGTAACCCATAAGATTGTAAGGTGGAGTCCAGATACGTCCATTCTACTCTGTCAAAGGCCTTTTCGGCATCTAAGCTTACCAGCATAGCGGGGTGACGGGGTCCTTTCTTTTCTCTGCAACTTCAATGAGTGCCAACATTTTTCTAGTGTTATCTGGGCCCTGTCTACCTTTGGTAAAACCGGTTTGATCCAAGTGGAGTAAGGAGGGCAGAATTTTCGCTATCCTATTAGCAATCACTTTAGCGTATAATTTCAAGTCCGTGTTTAGTAATGATATGGGTCGGTAGTTGCCACACGCTGTCGGGGTCTTTCCTGGCTTGTGAATCGTTGTTATCGTAGCTGCTAGCATTTCCTCCGGGAAGGCGCCCCCTCGAAAGACGTGATTAAACAGATTTGTGAGGTGCGGTACTAGTATGTCTTGAAATGTTTTGTAATAGGCAGTTGTGAATCCGTCCGGGCCAGGAGCTTTCCCTATGGGGGTAGTTCTCAGAGCTCCCTGCACTTCCTCCGTAGTGATAGTAACATTCAACTGGTCGAGTTGGCGTTTCTGTACTTGGGGTAGGTTTGCTGCTACAAGGAATTTTTGTATTGCTTCCGTGGTAGGTTGTGGGGTGGTGATATCTTGTTTTAGATTGTACAAGGAGGAGTAATAATCAGCAAATTGGTCTGCTATAGCCTTAGGGTTTGTAATAGATTTGCCATTTGAGGTAATTATTTGAGCAATTGAGTGGTTGGTTTGCCTCCTCTTTAGTTGATTGGCTAGTAATTTTGTTGCCTTGTTGCCCTTAGTATATCTGTGTAGGCTTAATCGTTGTAATTGCCACTCCACCTTTTTGTTTTCAATACCTTGTATTTGGTGCCTCAAATCTATTATATGTTTTGTTCAGGATTGTGTTGGATGCTGTTTGTTTCGAGTTTCTAGATCTAGTAGTTGGTCTGCTAACTGATGAAGAGTGCGCTCCCTGTTTTTTTTTGTAGTTGAGGCTATTTTTATAAGTTGTCCTCTAATAACTGCTTTATGCGCACACCATAGTGTGGTTTGTTCTATTTGTGGGGTCTTGTTAGTAACAAAATAATCATTTAGTGTCTTCCTGCAGTCCTCAAGGTTAGCTTTATTCTGAAGAAGTGAGTCATTCAGTCGCCATTGGTATGGTTGCCGAATCCTGTGGGTAGTGTCTAGTATGATTTCTATTGGGGAATGGTCTGCCCATGTACTTGACCCTATAACTGATTTTTGGATAGCCTGTAGAAGCTGCTTATCCACAAAAAAGTAGTCGATTCGGGAGTACTTGGCATGGGGATGAGAGTAAAATGTGTAGTCCCGCTCTTTCCCATGCTGTATTCTCCATACATCAAATAACGGTACCTGTGTTAAGTGTTTCTGCAAGGCCTTGGCTTGTTTTATTGCTTCCTGTGGATGTTTGGTCCGACTTGAGGCTGTAGTATCTAACTCATATTGCAGAGAGGTATTGAAGTCTCCTCCTAGTAATATGTGACCCATCTTCTCTTTGTTTATTTTTTTGAAGAGACTACTATAGAATCTGGATTGCCGTCTATTGGGGCTGTAAGCACTTATTATAGTGTAGGCTTGTTCATATATCTCTATGTTAAGGATCAGGTAGCGACCGAGTGGGTCTGAGTGTTGAGTCACTATCTTGTGTGGCAATTTTTTGTTTATCCATATAGCTACCCCATTTTTCTTCACAGTGTTAGAAGCATAAATTTGTGTAGGGAATTGTTTCACGTTAATAGCTGTTGGTTTCTGGCTTGTGAGGTGCGTCTCCTGCAGTAACAGAATATCCATATCGTGTTGTCTACACCATTGTGTTAGCTTAAGTCTTTTCTGTGGACTATTGAGGCCATTTACATTTTGTGAGACTATTTTTATCCCCATGTTGATGAGCATGAGAAATGTTGAATTAGACTGGACTCACCCTTGTATGTACCTTCAGTGGTAGGCTGTCCATGTGGAGTACTAGAGGATGTTTCTTTGAGGATTCTCCGCCGGACTTCTGGACTAAGACCTTGCGTTCTTACGTGGCCCCTGGGGAGTGGGAGATTGGGGGTGGGGAAGAGTGGAAAGAAATAGCAAGGAAAAAGAGAGGAGACATAAGAAAAACAGAGAAACATAAGCATGTAACATGCAACATATTTACAACAATACTGCAGTGGTATTGGATCCGGGTGGGGGGGAAGCTCTCTGACCTCAGATGGTCTTCCGTTGTGGGTCAGAAGTTGCAGTGACGAGCCTGGATTTATTCGAGCTTCAAAGGGTTGGGGGGAAGGTTGGGAAATAGTTTCGGTCATAGTTGAGCTTACTAGCCCACGGGAAATTTGACATGTCGTCTTCGTCTTGAGTTAGGCTTTTTGGCTGACCCTGTACTCGTACAGGAGTCCATTGCTTCTTCAGGTGTCTGTGTCTGTCTCTTCCAAGATGGGTTGCGCTTTGAGGCTCTTCCTGCTTTGCCTGGTTTGGGTAGCCCATTCAGGTTGCAAGCGGGACCTCTTTGGGGGTTTATCAGCTGTTTTAGTATTGGTCGGTTGCCATAGGTTCCAGCCCCTCAGTAGCTGTTCTGCGCGTTGAGGGGTGTCCGCAACTGCCGACGACCCATCCTTGTTGATTAGAATTTTCACTGGATATAGCCATCTGTATTGGATGTTATTGTCTCTCAGTATAGCTGTCGCGGTGGCGAATTCCTTCCGCTTTTGCTGCGTGTAAGTGGAAAGGTCCGCAAAGCACTGTAAGCCGCCATATTTTTCCGGGAAATCTTTCTTGTTTCTAAAGTTGTATTGCAGCTTCTCTTTCACATAATAGTAGTGTATCCTCATGATGGTATCTCTTGGAGACCCAGGCGGGGCGGTTTTTGCCCGTCGTAGTCTGTGTATTCTATCCAGCAGCAAATGGTCAGGAGGGACATCTGGGAGTATGTCTCTGAGCAGTGTGCAGACATAATCATTCAGCTCTGGGGCAGCGACCTGTTCAGGTATGCCCCTTATCCGGACGTTATTGCGTCTGTTACGATCTTCTAGGTCTGCTATTTTAGCTGTCAGTTTTTGGATGTCTTCCTCCATAGCATTATTAGCATCCACAACTTGGTTATGAGAACTTACTAGTTCCGCCATTTTGTTTTCTAGATGATCAGTTCTCTCTCCCACTTGCCTGATGTCTTTGCTCAGAGTAGATACGGCGGTGCGAAGGTCATCCTGAATCTCTGTTCTGAGATCAGTTAAAAATTCCCTCAGTATTGCAGCTGTGAGCGGTGTCCGATCTGCCTTACTATCAGATTGTCCTGGAGATCTTCTCTCCTGTGGAGCATGGTGTGTGGGGCTGCTATCTGCCGAGTCGCCACCTTCCTGTGAGGGAGACCTTGCTCCTGAAAGTGCTGCTGCTTTCGGATAGAATGCTGTCATTTTCATTGGGGATTCTTTTTTCTTGTGTTTGCCCATGGCTATTGGTAGGTGCACTGCTACTTATGTATGACAGTTAATACGTTTTGCCAATCAGCTCTGAATTTTTAAAGCTCCCGTGGGCGTTCACGTTCAGTTTAAACGGCCATTGTAGGTCGTGGTCTGGACTTTTAGACCGTTACTGTGTGCTGTCTGTATTAATGCCGGCAGCTCAGCGGCGGAATCTGCAGCCCCTCTGACATGCAATGCTGTCTATTTACAGAGACCTTGCTGTAGACAATGATTCCAGAGGTACCTTAATGGCAATGGTCAGACAAAAATGCCTTTCTTATGCTATTACATCATTATGCCATGCTAAGATGGGTTGCCCAAAGCACACTAAGCATGTGCATGTCACTGATACATCTAACAAAATCCAAGATGGAGAGCCCCTGAGAAAGCTATGAAGTCCTGGATCATTACATTTAAAGAGATGATGATGATATGGGTCATATTACCCGCCAACCGTTTTACTTTTATTGCATATGATAAAGAGTTGATAACTAAATAAAAAAATAAGAGACATGTAAGCTCTCTGTCAATAACTTTCCAGCAGAATTGTCGTTTTACGCAGCTTTTTAGACTTTACCCAAAACAAGGCAACTCTGTTGATTTAGTCTATTACATGTTAACTGTAAAGGGAATTGAGAATTACCAGCTGTGAGGGGCTTGCTGATACAGAGATTCAAATTGTATTCACTATTTGCATAACATTGCTTAACAATGATTCACATTGTTAAAGAAACAAAATATTTCTTTTTCTTGACACTTACATGCAATCTGTAACAGTTTTTAGCAACAGGAAGCGAGGTTCCCGTTAAACAGCAGCAATAGGACAGCACTTCCTGGCAACATGTAAACGCATGTGACTGAAATATCATGTCTGCACATCACAAGAAAAATTGTGAAACCAAGAAATCATTAAATTTAGAATGACTGTTCCCTTTTAATTACTTGCACTTGCAAACCTAAACTGACACCACAAGAAGGAAGAATATAAATGCAACATGCTAGTGCACTTTGTGGTTAGCTTGGCTTACTCATTTATGATCTTGTTCTGTGGGGGAGTTAATAACTATCGGGGCATACCATGCAAAACTACTGCACATCTGCAACCACTTCATTTGTTATGAGCAAAGAACTGGATACTAATAGTCAGTCAGGTCACAACAGCAGACCCTGCAGGGAGCTGTGTCCTGAAAGTAAAGACAATATGCAGGTTGCTCTACCCACTATAAGCTGAAAAAAGGCTGCATTATTTTCAATTCCACGTGGTCTACAAAGTGTGGTACACACTACACCCCTAAAAATATATATATATATTTTACCCTGCTAAAAGTTGCTTGGGAATCATAGATACAGATGTTGCATTTTATCATTAGTGTCCCTGTATAAGGAACAAGACCAATGCTTTAACCTTTTTGATTATTTCGGGCTTATTATGCATACAAATATATTTTACATGGAATGTTAAGTTTAGTTGTCCTGACACACCATCAATGGGTAACACGTGTTTATACTGTATATTGCAAAAGTGTCTAAAGACACTGATATATTTACTAAAGAAAAAGTAACGCATTTAAATGTTCTTATTAAGGAGTGTACCTATAATGCCATTAAATAGGCGAAAAAGGGCTACCTCTACTACTTAATACTTAATTGTAAATAAGAAAGTGCACCAATTTTCTTAATTTTGTTCTGGTATTTAAAAGCGATAGGACCATCTGTGCTAACAACAGGGGCTAAAGAAACAACCTACTTAGAAATGCTTTTAAACACTTTTCTTTAGTAAACTGCACCCATTAGAGAACCAAGGGTTGTAAAAAGACATTAGAGATCATTAAATCCTAAATTTAAGTAGGAACATACATTTTACAGAGTAAAATGGTGGACCAGAGATCATTTATCTTTTAGCTCACTAACACAACCTCCTAATTATAACAGTTTCAGCGCTACTTACCCTTCCAAAATAAACTGGCCAGGGCCATGGTCCAGGATGTATTTTTTCCTTGATGTTTAAGGAACAGTTGCACCAATGAAATTGTATTTTTAAATGTAATGTGGTGTCACAGTTGTTATGTTGGGCTTATATTAACACATTATTTTAGTCTCTTCCTCATACACTCTATTTGTATATTAAAGGCCACATTTCCCTATGGAATCAAATGTCATCTCACCAAGTAATGCTCTGGATATCAATAAAACTACTTCTATTTGCATAATTTACAGAAATGGGCCTGTGTTTAAAAGTTAAACAAGTAATTAAAAAGCATCCCATACTTTTAATATTCAATTTTATTTAGAAATATTTTCCTGTTAAAAGGGATATGGAATTGATACTTTCTAAGCAGTGATTTCCAGACATATTTGGGTAAAGTTCCCAAACTTTTGCCAAAACTCTGCCCAAAAAACTGTTGTTAAAATGCAGCACATACATGCATTCTGTATTTAGCACAGCTTGTGTCATATTTAATATAGAAAAAATGTATAAACCATTTACTGTTGCAAAATGTGCAAAAAAATGGGAACACAATTTAATGTGCCAAGGGGAAGAGTGTCAAAAGTTATGATGGTATATGCAAAGCAAGTAAATGGAAAGAGGAACAATGGTCATAAGTTGAGGCTTACTGACAGAGACAGACAGACACTTGATGAAAAACCACAAAATGAGGGCCTTGAACTTTACCATACCTTTATGACCCAGTCGCAAAACAATCTTGATGCATGGAGCTACAAAAAGCGAATCCATAGAGGTTTTTGGGAACAAAAACAAATTTTAAGGGAGAACTAAAGCTTAACTAAAGAAGCAGGGTATAAAAACGTTACCTTATATTTAGGCTTCTATACCAGCCCAAGGCAACCATAGTCTTTTAGCAGTAAAGACCTGCAGAGATGCCCCCAGTAGCCCCTCATTTTCTATTCTGCTGATTCACTGCACATGCTCTGTGCTGCTGTCACTTACTGAGTTTAGGGGCTTTAGCACAATATAATGAATGAATATATACAATAGAAGGCTGGTAAATAATTCAGATTATTGGTACATGGCAGGACAGAAAACAACACAATTAGCCTTATAATTTAATAAACAACCCTGTGCCATCACCTTATATGACATATAAACCTCATGTTCTGCTTGATGATTTGCGACGCCCCCAAAGCTTAGCTTCTCATCAGGTCAGTGTGCACACATGCACACTGAGCATGTTACATAGTTACATAGTTAAATCGGGTTGAAAAAATACAAAGTCCATCAAGTTCAACCCCTCCAAATAAAAACCCAGCATCCATACACACACCCCTCCATACCTTTACATAAATTATGTATACCCATATCTATAGAGTTTATTATCACAATAGTCTTGAATATTGTGCCTGTCCAGGAAATCAACCAAGCCACTCTTAAAGGCATTAACGGAATCAGCCATCACAACATCACCCGGCAGTTTATTCCACAACCTCACTGTCCTCACTGTGAAGAACCACCTACGTTGCTTCAGATGAAAGTTCTTTTCTTCTAGTCTGAAGGGGTGGCCTCTGGTGCGGTGATTCTTTGGGTAAAAAGGTCCCCTGCTATTTGTCTATAATGTCCTCTAATGTAAAGTGTGTGTACAACAGATATTCACAAGAAAATTCTGTGACAACTTTGATGGCCTGGATCATTATAGATGCTGAACCTTTAGGCTCAATTAGTTCAGTATATAAAATATGGGATTTCTAGCCACAATCATTTTTAGGGTTTAGTTCTCCTTTAAAGTGCCAAAAGCATTGCCTCACATTACAAAAAAGCAGGCCTCCTGGGCTAATATTGCTGGTACATACATATGGTCCAGTTCAGTCATTTCAGACCACTGAATGTCATAATAGCTTTGAATGTTCACCCATATAGAAAATGTGGTTGGTAAGATTTGGCCTTACCTCTCTTACCATCCAATAACCTGCTTACATTTTTGTTTCTGTTGATCATAACCTATTATGGGAAGTACGTTCTAGCATTACATTTTGGTTATTTGTTTGGGATTGCATGGGATTGCAAAAATAAAGATTAATACTGGGCTCATAAAATATCTAAAGATTAATACTGGAAAAATAAAAAACTTCAGTCTTTATATTTTCTTTTTGAACCCCTTTTTACTGGAGTACAGGTACTGGGTACTACAGCAATTCATATCCCTCAGCAACTTACAGTGTTTTTGTGAGAATGTGGGATTGGTCAAGTATTATTGTATGTGTGCACATAGAACATTTTCTGCTGGCTCACCAATATTTTGTTTGAGCTGATTTCGTAACGTGTATGTGCAGAAGAGGGCAGCTAAGAGGAAACAGAACCTAAAGGCCTTTTACAGTTTTAGAGGCTAGACAAAAGTTTAATATAATATTGCCAGGCTGCTCAGGCATGATTCCTGCAAGCAACTTCCTCTTTACTTAGCAAACATACAGTATAGAGTGTTCAGCTGTTTTAATAATAGCTCCCTTGAAAAAGCTTTTATATATTTTTTTTATATATTTAAAACACAATATATTAAATATTACATATTAAATATGAAAAACCAACATACTTGTTCAAACTGTAGAATAGCGCCTAAATAAATTCAAATACAGAGTTAGAAAACATTGGATTGATTCAATTAATATAGAAATACAGAGAAAAGTTCAAGTAAAAAACAAAAACATCTCTTATGCGTTTGGACAGGGCCCTCTTTGTCTCTTACATTGTTTACTGGTTGCTTTGTATCTAAATCTGTTCAATATATAAAGCCATCTGTTGTACAGTGCTGTAAAATATGTTGGTGCTTTATGAATACATGTTCTTAATAATAATTTTGAGGTTATACAAATGATTCTAAGAAATCTGTAAAGATACATAAAAATTATTATTACAGGTATGGGACCTGTTATCTACCTGGGGTTCTGGAAATGTGGTCTAGTCATAATTTGGAACACCAGACCTTAAGTCTGCTAAAAAAATCATTTAAACATTAATTAAACTAATAGGATTGTTTTACCTCCACTAAGGATAAACTAAATCTTAGTTGGGTCAAGTCCAAGGTACTGTCTAAACATTATAGAGAAAAAGGTAATATTTATTTTTTTTAAAAATGTGAATGATTTGATTATGGGAGTCTATGGAAGATGGCATTCTCTTAATTCAGAGCTTTCTGGATAACAGGTTTCTGGATAATGGATCCCATGCCTGTAGTACTATTATTATTTTCTCTTGCTGTTAATTTAATGTTTCCTACGTACGGTACAGTACAGGAAAACATTTGAAGATTGACCCTCCATGGTAAGTGCATTTCCTGGGTTTCTTGTTGTGCCTAGCATACAAACTCAAGTCAGAGAAACTGAATCATATTATGTTAAGGTAGAAGAACTGGCAAAGTCATCTTGTTCCATTCATTTGAGCAAGTCTGTTAAATCTTGCTTTTCTTTTATAAGAACTCATAAAATAGCTTGAATTTCCATTTTCTTTTTTAGAAGCACATCAGGTTTTAACTGCAAAATTTTTTCATTCAAATTTTTGAACTCTTTTTTAAAAGGTAAAGATCTAAAATTTAAATTTGAAAAGTGAAAATATTTAAATTCACAATTTTTTGCAGTAATTTTCTCGAATTGCAGCAAAACATTGATTCCAATTTAAGTAAATCAGCCTCTAGGTGTGGTCACACATGCATTTCATCATTGCTCAGAGCTATTCTTCTTAGTCAATTCTACTGAGCTGTTGTCAGTGTTCAATCTTCTTCTGCTTTAGAGCTTCAGTAGAGTATATTACACTATTTAAAAACACAAAACTCTCATACACTATATATACAGATATTTTATACAAACACACATTTTATACAAATCAGCATCATAAAAATAGTCTGCAGTCTTTTTGTCAGAGAATGACATATGGAGACAGGTCATGATTATGCTTAAATTGACTACACTAAACATTTCAACACGATGAGGCACATTTATCAAATTTCGAATTCATGTTAGTTTTTTTTAATTTTAATAAATTCGAATTTACTCGAAAATTCGATTGGGGGTATTTAGTAAAAGAAATCAAATATCTTAAACCCAAACAAATATTACCAACTCGAATCACATTCAAATTGAATTAGAATAAAATAAAGAATAAAACTTACCCTGGTGGTCTAGTGGGCAGCGGGGTCCACGCCGCGTCCTTGGCATGGATGCCCGCTGTGCCACTCCTATCCTGCCTTGCCGGCGCCATCTTTGTTTCCTAGGGCGCGCCTGCGCACCTCTTAAAGGCGCAGGCACGCTGGCGTGATTGCGCCAGCGTGCAACGGCTCGAATTTGCGCACGTTTTGGCGCCAATTGGATCCCTATTTAAGGCCCATTCAGACCTGTAGCCAGTGACCGTTATAGGATCATATCCTGAGGTTTCCTGAGCTTTTTGCTACCGGTTCCTGAATTTGCTATCCTGACTGATTATCCGTGTTTGACCCTGCCTGTTCCTGACTACTCTGCATTCTGTATTCTGACCCTTGCCTGCCTACAGCAACGATTCCTGCTTAACCCTTTGATTGACAATCTGGTTTGACCCTTGCCTGCCTGACGATTCTGATATCCGCCTGCCCCGACCCAGCCTGCCTGACCATCCTCCTGCCTTATCCAGTCTGTCTGATTATCTGCCTGCCAGACGATTCTGCTGTCTGCCTGTCCTGATCTGGTCTGTACCGTTTCCACCAGACGCCTTGTCCTTAACCTTCTGCCCAAAGACTCTTGCTATCCGGTCGTGCCCCTTTGCCTGCCAGAACTCCTCGCCTTGTACCCCTCGTTAAGTCCAGGTGGCACCCAATTAAGCTGAGGGCTCCTCCCGAAGCCCAAAGGTGGTCACACTACTGGTGAAGCCGAGCCGAGACCAGGGTCCTTGGCATTTGTTCTGGTATTGGGTGCCGGCCGTGACATTATAACGGGCCCTGATGGATGAAGAAGGTCAAGTCGCTGCTGCCGAGGCTCCCTCCACTACAGAACTGCTTCTCTCTACTCTGTTGCAGCGTTTGGAGAGTCAGGCGCAAAGACAAGAACACCTGCTGCAAGGCTTCCGTGACCTGTCGAATAGAGTGGATGCCACTGAACAGTTGCTAGTGGGTCCTTCTGCAGTGTCGGGTAAAATCCATGAGCCATCCAAGTTGATAGAAGACAAAGGGAGACTAGGGGGGAAAAGGGTACTTATTCTCTTCCCGGGGATATTAGTGTAAAAACTCCTCACACCTCTGTGTCTCTGCCTCAGGAGGAACCCATGCAATTGGGTACTATTCATTTAACTCCTGAGGAAAAGGCTCGCAGATGGTCTCTGGGTCTGTGTATCTATTGTGGGGAGATGGGTTATTTCCTTAACCTATGTCCTAAGAGGCCAGGAAGCTTCAAAAACCTAGATGAAGGTAGGGAGCTCCATTTGGGTCAAGAAGTTTCCTCTCCCCAAATTTCCTCCAGGATTGTGGTTCCTGTTAATTTAATTTAATTTGGCCTTCTGGTTCTGTAAAGGTTTCCGCTTTGGTGGATTCTGGGGCGGCGGGGAATTTCTTAAATGTTAACTTTGCAAAGAAGTTTAATATCCCCTTAACACCTCTCGTTCCTCCTCTAAGGATTCTGGCCATTGATAAAAACCCTTTGAAGTCTGGGCTGGTAACCAGGAAATCTGTGGCTTTGACTACAGGTATGTGCATTGACAACTTGCACTCTGAGGAGATATCCTTCCATGCTATCGAGGGTTCTCTATCTTCTCCTCTAATTTTAGGGTCACCATGGCTGCAGGCACATAACCCCCACATTGATTGGGTAACTGGGGAGGTTATTCAGTTGGGTTCTGGGTGTAAGGATTCCTGTTTAGTTTCCACACTTGGGGTGGCAGCTGCTTCCCTCACAAAACTCCCTTCTGCTGAATTTTGCTCCAAGTCCTGTTCTAGGGTACATAGTTCCCTTTTGTCTAACCCTGTCGCTCTGAAAAAGACAGCTGTTAAGTCCCATGGGGAGGTACCTAAATATCGGGTTGGGGATTTGGTTTGGGTTTCCACGGGGAATATCAAGCTTAAAATACCATCTTTTAAGTGGGGGCCCAGGTTTATTGGTCCATACCACATAGTGGAGATTGTAGACCCAACCTCTGTCCATCTTGAATTACCTGATTTATTTCTGTTATCTAATTTATTTCATGTTTCTGTTTTGAAACCAGCCATACAGGTCCCTCAGCAATCCTGCACATCCCCAGTATTGGCTAAGACTCTGGCCAAATCAGATGTCAAGGGTAACCATCTTAGGAGACAGTCCCATCCCTGGTCTCCTGGTAAGGTTGAGGGTCCAGTGGCCATTCTTAGAAGGGGGGTTAATGTAAGAAACTTACCCTGGTGGTCTAGTGGGCAGCGGGGTCCACGCCGCGTCCTTGGCGTGGACGCCCGCTGCGCCGCTCCTATCCTGCCTTGCCGGCGCCATCTTTGTTTCCTAGGGCGCGCGCGGCGCACCTGCGCGCCTCTTAAAGGCACGCTGGCGTGATTGCGCAAGCACGCAACGGCGCGAATTTGCACACGTTTTGGCGCCAATTGGATCCCTATTTAAGGCCCATTCAGACCTGTAGCCAGTGCCCATTATAGGATCATATCCTGAGGTTTCCTGAGCTTTTTGCTACCTGTTCCTGAATTTGCTATCCTGACTGATTATCCGTGTTTGACCCTGCCTGTTCCTGACTACTCTGCATTCTGTATTCTGACCCTTGCCTGCCTACAACAATGATTCCTGCTTAACCCTTTGATTGACAACCTAGTTTGACCTTTGCCTGCCTGACGATTCTGATATCCGCCTGCCTCGACCCAGCCTGCCTGACCATCCTTCTGCCTTATCCAGTCTGTCTGATCATCTGGTTTTGACCCCTTGCCTGCCTGATTCTGCTATCTGCCTGTCCTGATCCGGTCTGTACCGTCTCCACCAGATGCCTTGTCCTTGACCTTCTGCCCAAAGACTCTTGCTATCCGGTCGTGCCCCTTTGCCTGCCAGAACTCCTCGCCTTGTACCCCTCGTTAAGTCCAGGTGGCACCCAATTAAGCTGAGGGCTCCTCCCGAAGCCCAAAGGTGGTCACACTACTGGTGAAGCCGAGCCGAGACCAGGGTCCTTGGCATTTGTTCTGGTATTGGGTGCCGGCCGTGACAGCTACTAACAGCTTAAAAAGGGTCATTGGACCTCTCCCTCAGAGGATAAAACTAACATACAGAAAATCAATGACTGCCCCATAAGGTATATACAGAAGGGTGCTCACGCAGAAGTGTTGGTGTTATTTGCAAATTGTAAGGGCCCAAAGGGAAATACTTATCAGCCAGGTGACTGTATGTACACAACCAAACACTATTTACCAAGATGTGATGGTAAAATACAGGTACTGCTATAAATAAATAGATAGGGTTCATTATTAGAAAATTAAAAAAGGCATAGTCCATCAAGTTCTACCTATTCAGAGAAAAGTAAACAAAAAGATCACAATAGGTTTGTCACCTCATTCTCACCAGGTAAATAAGTAAATCCACACACATAGATATACTGTTTATGGGCAATTACTCATTAACTCTCTATTCGTAGGGAATTGCAAAGCCTAACTGCCCTTACTGTAAATTGTTTTCCTCCAGTCTTAGTGGATGTCTTTATCTGAGTTGCAAATAGGTAAGAAATCACTGGCACTCAAAGGGCAGGTGCAAGCAGGGAAAATCCCTTGTGTTTATTAGCAGAAAATGCAACGTTTCGGGGTCAGGCCCCTTTATCAAGCATAAATGTTATTATGTATTATGTTTTGTTAAATGGTTGTGGCATTTGGGGGTGTGGCCAAATGGGCATGGTCATGCAACAAAAATGTTGCGCGTCAGGGGTATAGGGGCCCACCAGTTAGCTCTTTGCCCAAGGCCCACAAAGGCCTTAAAAGACACACCCTAAACAGAACTACCAGGGATCATCTTTAAATTCAGTCCCTAAGCAGATGGATGTCACAATGGATTTATAGATGGAATTTATGTTGCACAGTTAGACAAGATGGATTATCATTTACCAATCTTTTGCTTTTACACAGGTTCCTCCTTGGCTATAAATGCAAGTGTTACATCTAGCCCTACATCTGTCCCTCTACTAAAGTGGTCACTAGATACTAGGTACTAGTGGGCCTGTACAAGCTTTCTCTTGTGAGGGAAATACTCAGATGAAAGATAGGTTTGGTATGCTGTGTTCTCAATAAAGTACTAACATATGTTAAGTAACATATAACTTACCAATGCCTATTCCACTGTACCCTAAAAAAATCAAGCATTCAGTGTGACGCTAATAAGCAATTGTAAAAGAAGCAAATTGACATGTTTTCTGACTGCAAGGTCTACAGAGGTAATGTAATAAAAAAAAATGTGTGCTACAAGTCTGGTAACCAATGATTAGATACAATTTGCATGAGCTGTTTAATTACACTGAGGGTAACTACACCAAGGCAAATGCTGCACCTTAAAATACCATTTACTGTATGTCTATGGTTACTTTAAGGGGGTTATTTGCTAAAGTCCATTTTTTTCTGGGCAGGGTTTTAAAGGGGAAAAAAATATTTTTTGTAGAAAAAAAATAGAATTTTTTTAGATTTATTATATCCCAAGGCTGCTAAAAATCGGAATAAATAAATACTCCATCTCAAACCTGCTGAGGTCATGTAGAAGTTCATGGCAGATGTCCCTTTTACAACTGGAAGATATCACGATCTGCACTGGGTTTCGTACAATAATCCAAATAATTTGTGGTTTTCGGACAATAATCTGAAAAAAAACCTCAAAAAATGAAAAATGATCCTAATGAAACGTACAATTCTGTTTTCTTTCCATGATTTTAGAGAGTCTTTTTCCACACTAGATTTTGTTGCTTAAATGTATTGATAAATATGGTAAAAATGTGCACAGGAGTTTGGTCGAAGTTGTCTTAATAAAATATTGAGAAAAATTTGTGTTTTAGTAAGTAACCCAGCAAAAGTAGCAATTACATCTTGGACTTCTTACAGGCTCATGGTGAAAAGTCAAGTTTATTTTATTTTTACCAGCATGCTAGCTAGGCTTTTCTTTAAAAATCTACTTACTTAAAGTTGGTTGTACCCGAATATGATAATAACAGTAGTATTTGATCTTATTGTACATATAAGTACAATTATTAAAATTATTAATTGGTATTTGCAGACCAGGTTCTAAAACAGGAATTTAAAACCTGCATATGTTGACTTCCAGTATCTCGCAACGTGTGTGTGTGTGGGGTGGGGGGCTGGAGTCCACAGTATGTAGCAATTACAATTTCACTTTAGGGTCGTTATACACGGGTACAAAGCACAAGTAATTCTATCATTAAAACAACTCCTGTGTGTGGCTTTTACTAATCCTTCCCAAGTAATATAAGCATATTCAGTCAACTCTCCCCAGGATTTGCTTCCCAGAAATGTGTATGTGGCAGAAACTGAAGATAGTGTCATTTGATTGCATCAGGTTTATTGAACCCTTTGGGCAGAGCATAGTTTTACATCCCATGCTGCACCCTCCCAGGCCTAAAAAAGGAATACATTGTAATTTAATCACTCGGTTGATCTAATGCATTCCCAAGTGGTACAGATATTGTCAGTTTAAGAAGGAACATAATAAACATAGAAAATCAAAGTTATTTTGCAGACTGAAAAATAAAACCAAAACATATTGCTTCTACTTATTGTACTGTAGTTCCTATGGACTACAGGGTATTCTCAGAGCAGGCACAAAAAAATTAATAGTTTGCAATGAATCTGAACATTGGTGTGCAGAGTTTTATATGTATGTTTTATAAGAGATTGTTGGACCTTGTTACGTATACAACATACAGATGAATAAAGGATTTGGGATAACAGATTTGATGACTGGATTAAATAATTTACAATACAATTTGTTAATGATCTAGCATAATTCACTACTAGACACTGCTGCGAGTTTACAGACAATAAATTTGTATCCAGCTGATCATAGAAAATGATTATCATTAGTTTTATATTCATCTATAATACTTTAATGTGCTTCTTACATTTTTCCATAAAGCTATATTTACGCATTAAATTCTTATTTTTAAAATAAATTCTCTTTCTCTGTAATAACAAAACAGTACCTTGCACTTTATTGTAACTAAGCTGTATAAATCCTATTGGGTTTTTAATTTTACATTTTTAATAGACCCAAGGTACAGAAATCACAGGGCGAAAAAACCCACATCCGGACAAACCCCAGGTAACCATTCTACATAATAGTTCCTGTACCAATATAAAAAAATTTGCTCGTCTTCAGAGAATTAAAGCACCAACCAACTAAACTTAAAGGGCAACTAAAGTCTAAAATAGAATAATGTTAGAAATGCTGTATTTTTTATACTAAATATAAACATGAACTTACTGCACCAGAAGCCTAATCAAACAATTGATTTATGCTTTTAAAGTTGGCACAGGGGGCTGTCATCTTGTAACTTTGTTAAACATCTTTGCAATACCAAGACTACGCACATGCTCAGTGTGGTCTAGGCTTCAGTTGGGAGGTTAAGCTTAGGGATCGTCATAAATTATCAAAACTGCACAAGTCAAATAATATCTGCCCTAGAAGCTGATACAGCAAGACTGTTTAATAATCAGAATATGCAGACTGCACTGGGTCTGTCGATACAAATCTACACAGTTGTTACAGGGAAACAAACAAACATGCTTGAGTTCTGGGAAGTAAGGTGGGGGGGTTCCCCCCTGTTGTTTGAAAGCATGATCGTTTCCCTGCACAGCAGTTAGGGACTGTCTGAAGTATCCTAACTGCAGCTGTCAGAGCAAGTAAAACGAAGGGTGAATTTCACTGCATACAGTCAGGTTTCTTATAAAAACGGTAGACATTTTTTAATTAAAGTATATTGGAGATAGGTGTCTTTTTCATTAAAGAAAGTAAAAATGGGATAGAAAAAAACAGTTACTGTGTTAAAGTTAAATTGATTATTGTTCTTAAAGGGGAAGTTTTTTATTTGTTTATGAAAAAAAGTTGTTAAATTATTCCAGCTTTTTAGAATGAGGTGCCTCAGATGTCTGTGAAATGGTTCAAGCTCCTGTATTCTACCACACATATTAGTTGTTTTGCCTGCAACATAATTCATATAATGGTGACTTTTTATATTTAACAGGTAAGAAGTGATATGTCAAGTGACAAAGTACCAATACTACCTTGCAACTACAAATACTGACTGAGATTATTTTGTAGGGTGCATTATATAATGGGACAATACAAATATTCTTGACAGAATAAGATACTTGTATGTGCACATTAGCAGTCAGGAAATGCATTGAAGTGAAAGCAGAGTGCTTGAAAAGAAAACTTAAGGGATGGAATCCACGGACAATTCTGGTGCGATCCGACACGCTATGCAAAAACGCAGGCGTCACATCGGATGCAACGGAAATAATGTAAGTAATTTTATTATTGTGTCGCAGCGTTGATGCGACGCGACTGTCGGATGCAGACACTGCATGCTGCATCTGCATCCGACAGACGTGTCGCATCAACAATGCGGCATGATCCGACAATAGCATTACTTACCTTATTTCCGTCACATCCGACGTGATGCGCCAGAATCGTCCGTGGAGTCCTGCCCTAAAGGCACAAGCCTGTGAGAAATTAGCTTTGTGAAAAAGTAGTAATGGTGAAATTGAATTAACATGGCAAAAACAATATTTACACAGTGGCCCAATGGGATTTAAACTCAAAACAAGTGACAACCCAATGTTTTACCTGGAGCAAGACTGACATCCCTCTATCTTGCACTGTGATTACATCACTATAATTTTTATAATTGATCCATAGTGAATATATGCCCCTGAAGCTTACACTTTGTTTTCGATCACAGGGAGATGTAAACACATGCCAACAGTTAACCCTTTAAGTGCCAGCAGAATTTCACATTTTGGTTACGCGAAATGCCAGCCGTTTTTGAAACATTTTGTGCTCTCTCACTTTAGGGGCATTTTCTGAGGGGAAACCTATAGTTTACCTAGGAAAACTATACATTGTTTTTTTCGGTAGAAACTGGGCTTTCTAAATCTGCCTGAGTTTTCATGTATTTACACCTGTGCAAAAAAATTTATAGTGCTAAATACCAAAACAAAATGAAAAATTACCATTTTTCATCGTATATCAATTTATACCAGAAAAATATTTCATTTTACAGATGAAAATCCAACTGATTTGGAAAGCCTTATGTCTCTCAAACGTGCCAATACCAGATATGTATAGTTTTAGGGAGATTTAGGATTTCTGTACAGCAAAAACTCCCGGCAGTATATTACCAAATTTTGAAAGCACTAAGGCAGAAAACGACATGCTTTAGGTTCCAAGGCAAAAAATCCTGAAACCGTAGGTTTACCCCAGAAAACCATACATTTTTGAAAAGTACACATTCTGCCGATTACAAAATGGGTAACTATGTCTCTCTACTCCCAACTACCAAACATAAAAGCTTGTCTGAACATAGCAGTTTTTCAACAAAAAATTCAAAATTCTGAAAAATCATTTCAAAGGTTTTATGTTGCTGCTCCGCATATCCCAAACTATATTAGGTACCAAGAAAAAGCACCTGAAATATGATTGCCAGGGGTCCACTGAACAATTTGATACCCATTATGCATAGGTTTACCAAAGTATCTGGCATTTAGAGACACCAATATGTAGTTAGCACATCCAAATTGTTCAGGACTTTACTTCAGCTACTGAGAAATCAACACATTGACTGCATTTTTTGTGGGGTAAAAACACAGAAATATATGTTTACCCCCCAAACCCATATATTTTTGGAAAGTACACATTCTACTGAATCTAAAATGGGTACCCATGCCTTTCTGCTCCAAACTACTGAGTCGCAAGGCTTTCCCAAAGTTGTCGGTTTTGGTGAAATATCTGAAAATTGCCTCAAAGCTTCAACTTCCCAGCACCATATCACCCATGTGTCATTATGTACTAAGAAAAGCACCCTAAATATGATTGCCAGGGTTCCTCTGAACATTTTGGTGGCCATTGTTCATAAGTTTACCAAAGTATCTGGCATTTAGAGTCCCCAAAATGAAGTTAGCGCATACAAACAGTCCCGTGGGTAACTTCAGCTAATGAAAGATCAACCCACAGGAGAAAGCTCTCTGTTTAGTGCTGAATTAAGCATTGAAATTCCTGTTTGAGACAGGATTTTTTGTTATCACTTGGTGTGTGAATGTGTTGTCCACTTGGTGGGTGAAATTTGGGAAGTTTTGAGTTGATTTTCTTTACTAAAAATCGATTTTTCTTTTGACCCTGAAGGTGAGTGATTCCTAGCCCAGTTCCCTTCACTTGCTCTGGGCTACAAACTCACTGTTAGATCCCCTACCCCTCCCCCGCACCTGGGTGTCAGTTTCATTTGCATTTTTCTGTTGTTTCAGCACAAATTGTTTAATTTTTGTACAGATTGAGTGGGTATTTTGATTTTGCACTCAGTTCTGTGAGGAGAGAAAGCTAAAGGGAGAAGGATTTAATATAAGTATAAATATAAAATCTTTTCCAGCAGCAGCAGTGCAGCTCCCAGGCACCTGCTCACATTAACCCTCTCCCTGCCACAGCTTCTCAACTTAAAACTTACTTTTTTGTTAATCAATAGTATAAAGTTTTCTTTTTGTGTGGTGTTGTGTAAAATAATGGGAGGGAATAAAAAGGAAAGTTATAAAAAAACATCTCTTGGTTCTAAAGCAAAAGGACCTGAAAAACCCAGCTGTAGCTCTGTAAGGAAACACCAGTCAGAGCCCATGTCAAAAAGCCCCATTGCCTCTACTTCTGCTGCTGCAGCCAATGTGACCCCTGCTAAAACATTTGCACACGCGGTAGCTACTGGCAGCAACCCAAGCCAAGTCACTGCTGGGGTAGAGAAGCTTACAAGGAAGCATGGGGTCAGATGCCTAATGTCAAGCACTCATGGCATAGAGGCTTATATAAAGGCTGCAGCTGAAGTGGTGGGCCACTCTGCAGTAGTGGCAGCAAGTAAAATGTATGGGAAAGCCATAATCTTTGCCCGTACGCTAACTGCAGTGCATGCTCTGGTACAGAGGGGTATCACAGTGGGAGGGAGTTATGTCCCTGTAGAACCCCTGGAAGGATTGGGCACAAGGGTGGTTTTATCTAATGTGCCCCCCTTCCTGCAAGACCACTTATTGTACCCCCACCTGCAAGCCCTTGGGGAGTTAAAATCAAATATGTCTAGAATTCCCCTGGGATGTAAGGAGAGCAGACTGAGGCACGTCCTTTCCTTTAAAAGGCAGGTGCAACTACTTTTACCTCGGGAAGACACTATTGAGGGGTCTTTCGGGGTTCCATTTGAAGGGGTGCTGTATAAAATTTTTTACAGCACAGAGGAAGTGAGGTGCTTCCTTTGCAAGAACCTGGGGCACACTCGGCAGAGTTGCCCCAAAGGGCAAATTAAGACCACAGCCCCTGTTCCTGCTCCCAGTGCCTCAAATAAAACATCTTATCCTGCTGGGACTATTTCAGCAGGGTCGTCAAAGGGGATATCTCCTTCACTAAAGAACCTCAAGGTGGCTGTTACACAACCCACCTCTACAACATCCAAACCTCCTCCTTCTTCACTGAAGACATCTAAGGCTGCAGCATGTCTTACAATTGCGGCAAAAGAGAAGGGGGGAAAACATGTCAAAGCTTCCCCCAGGGTCACAGTTGTGACAATAAGGTGTACCCCTGTTATGGGAACCCCTGAAGGTGTGGGGGTACCCATGATTGCAACACCTGTTGGGGCAGATAGTGGCCTTTCCTCTTCAGGTGCCAAGAAAAAGAGGAAATTTAAATCAAACTGGCTGGTACCTGAGGAATGGGCATCAGTGGTTAATGATGGGGCACCCCCATCCAAGGGTAAAAAGGGCAGCAAAACTTCTGCTCCTCATGTGGTGACATTGTCTGGCCCAACTGTTGGTCACGATCAACCGGTGTCAGACCATGCACTCTTGCCTCCAGAACAGGTGGGGAATAATGAGGTTAATGGTCTGCATGGCCTTGAACATGGCAGTGTTGGTTTCCCCACAGAGTCAGGGGTGCAGTATCTGCCTCGAAATCATTTGGAAGATCTTCCCTTGGAGTGTAAAGAGACACCTAATGAGACTCCTGCAGAGTGGGCAGTCAGTGTTCCTGAAGAGCTGAGATTTGGGAACTGCAACCAGCCTCAGTTTTTAGTGCCTCAGGGTATTTCACTCCAGGAGGGGGAGAATATTGGGCTAACCCCCATACAGGACCCTGCAGATAAAACTGCTGGGAAGGATGGTGAGGGTGGAGTTGTAAATACGGAGGAGGGTAGCCAGACAACCTCTACTGTTCATGCTAAAATCTCTCCTCCCTTGTCTTCAACTGACCCAAATGTTATTGCCATCCAGAAAGCACAGGAGGTAGTGGAGAGGGCAGAGGCTAACCATCGAGCCTCCAAAGCTCTACCTGTTGCTGTGGAGCTAATTAGTTCTGTTGCTCCTGTGTCAAACACTTCCAAATGTGTTTCAGGTGAAGTTGAGGGAACACCTGAGCCATTGCAGGGTCTCCAGAAAAGTGATTCTGATACTTTTCCTGTAACAACTTGTGGAGAGATTCTCAAAGCTCTAGTGGAGAGGGGAGATTATCAATCCCTTAGCCAGGAAGAGCTCATGGATGAGGGGAACATCGAAGAGGAAGTTGACATAGGAGTAGCAAATCCTTCTACCCCAATCATCCCTGCTGAGGAACTCAAAAAGTTTCTTGAGAGCACCCTTGGTGTTAAATTAGAGAAGAAGATGCACATGGCTCTGGAGAAGTGGCATGATTTGCCTTTAGTTATCAATTCTGTGAGACAATACATTAAGGTCATAAAAGAGGCCAAGAACTATGGAACAGCGGAATATCTCTGTATAATGAAGTTTCACAAAAAATGTTTGTCTCATCAGACCTTGATGAAGGTTAAAGCACTTCCTAAGACTCAGTAATGGCTTTGAGTATAAGCACACTTAATACTAATGGCTGTCGGAATCCTTTCCGAATGTTTCAGGTACTCTCCTTTCTTCGTCAAGGAGGGTACTCTGTGAGTTTCCTCCAAGAGACCCACACCACTCCAGAGCTTGAAGCAAGCTGGAATCTGGAGTGGAAGGGAAGGGTCTTTTTTAATCCCCTCACTTGGACATCATGCGGGGTGGTGACCCTTTTCTCAGATTCCTTCCAGCCAGAGGTCCTGAGTGCTACCTCTGTCATCCCTGGCCGTCTATTGTATCTTCGGGTCCGGGAGTCAGGTAGAACATATAATCTAATGAATGTGTATGCTCCTACTACCGGACCAGAGAGGGCACGGTTCTTTGAAAGTTTGTCAGCCTACATGGAGACAATTGACTCCGATGAAGCCTTGATTATAGGGGGTGATTTTAATTACACCCTTGATGCTCGAGATCGCAATGTACCCAAGAAAAGAGACTCGTCTGAGTCCGTTTTGCGAGAACTAATTGCTCATTTCTCCTTGGTTGATGTCTGGAGAGAACAGAACCCAGAGACGGTTGCCTTTAACTATGTCAGGGTGAGAGATGGTCATGTTTCTCAATCCCGGATTGATAGGATATATATAACGAGCCATCTCATGTCACGAGCCCAGTCGAGCACCATTAGATTGGCACCATTCTCAGACCACAATTGTGTATCCCTGAGAATGTCAATCACACCATCTCTGCCAAAAGCTGCTTACTGGCACTTTAACAACAGTTTATTAGAAGATGAGGGTTTTGCAAAGTCAGTCCGGGATACATGGAGAGGCTGGAGGGCCTTTCAGGATGAATTTGCCACATTGAGCCAGTGGTGGGATGTAGGCAAGGTTCACCTAAAGCTCTTGTGTCAAGAGTATACCAAAAGTGTGAGCGGGCAGCGCAATGCAGAGATTGAGGCACTGAATGGGGAGGTGCTTGATCTTGAGCAAAGGCTATCAGGCTCTGAAGACCAAGCCCTTCAGTGTGAATATCTAGAAAGGAAAGAAGCGCTGCGTAACATGGAACAACGACAGGCTCGTGGTGCCTTTGTGCGAAGCCGGATGCAGTTACTTTGTGATATGGATCGTGGTTCGCGATTCTTCTATGCTCTGGAGAAGAAGAAGGGGAACCGAAAACAAATCACATGCCTTTTTGCGGAGGATGGAACCCCCCTTGAGGATCCGGAGGCTATTCGGGACAGAGCCCGGTCCTTCTATCAAAACCTTTTTTCTCCAGATCCCATCTCTCCAGATGCCTGTGAGGAGCTATGGGATGGGCTCCCAGTGGTCAGTGAGAGGAGAAAAGAGAGGTTGGAAACACCAATCACTCTAGATGAACTCTCTCAAGCACTCCGTTTAATGCCCCACAATAAATCTCCTGGGCTTGACGGACTGACCATAGCGTTCTTCCAGTTTTTCTGGGATACTCTGGGCCCTGATTTCCATAGGGTCCTAACTGAGGCCTTCAAGAAAGGTGAGTTGCCACTTTCGTGTCGTCGAGCGGTGTTATCACTACTTCCTAAGAAGGGGGATCTCCGTCTTATTAAGAACTGGAGACCAGTCTCACTGCTTAGCACAGACTATAAGATCGTGGCCAAAGCTATCTCACTTAGGCTCAAATCTGTGCTGGCAGAGGTGATTCATCCTGACCAGTCCTATACAGTCCCCGGTCGGACAATTTTTGATAATGTCTTTTTAATCCGAGACTTACTACATTTTGCGAGAAGGACTGGTCTATCTCTTGCTTTTCTCTCTCTGGATCAAGAGAAGGCATTTGACAGGGTGGATCACCAATATCTTATAGGCACTCTGCAAGCCTATAGCTTTGGCCCACAGTTTGTGGGCTACCTGAAAACAATGTATGCCTCTGCAGAGTGTTTAGTTAAAATCAACTGGTCTCTGACTGCACCTCTGGCCTTTGGACGAGGAGTTCGGCAAGGATGCCCCTTGTCGGGACAACTGTACTCGCTGGCCATTGAGCCCTTCCTGTGTCTCTTAAGGAAAAGGCTCACAGGACTGGTGCTCAAAGAACCCGAAATGAGGGTGGTTCTCTCAGCCTACGCTGATGATGTAATTCTTGTGGCCCAGGACCTAGTTGATCTTGAGCGGGCACAAGAGTGTCAAGAAGTCTACGCTGCTGCTTCATCTGCCCGGATCAACTGGTCCAAGAGCTCAGGCCTTCTGGAGGGTTCTCTAAAGGTAGATTTCCTGCCTCCTGTTTTTCGTGACATCTCGTGGGAGAGTAAAATCATTAAATATTTAGGCGTCTACCTATCAGCTGAGGAGTATCCTGTCTCACAGAATTTCATTGAACTTGAGGAGTGTGTTCTAACGCACCTTGGAAAGTGGAAGGGTTTTGCTAAAGTACTTTCTATGAGAGGGAGAGCTTTGGTGATTAATCAGCTGGTGGCCTCTCAGATCTGGTACCGGCTGATATGTCTTAGCCCAACCCAAGAATTCATTGCTAAGATCCAGAGAAGGTTACTGGACTTTCTCTGGATAGGAAAGCATTGGGTTTCTGCAGGTGTCTCAAGCCTCCCATTGAAAGAGGGAGGGCAGGGAGTCGTGTGTATACGTTCTCAAGTGCACACCTTCCGTCTCCAGCAAATACAGAGATACTTGTATGCAGATCCTTCTCCACAGTGGTGTACTCTAGCATCGAGTTTTTATCGCCAGGTACGAAATATGGGATATGACCGGCAATTGTTTATAATTGAACCTGAGGGTTTCCTAAGAAACCTTTCAACCCTGCCGGCTTACTACCAAGACACGCTAAAGACCTGGAGCATGGTATCCGTGTTAAGGCAAGGAGCCATTGAAGGGGAAGACATTCTAAATGAGCCCCTACTTTACAATCCATCTTTTAAGACTAGGATGTTAGAATCCATCAGCATCCGACATCGCCTTTGCCAGGCTCGGTTAACCAGAGTTGGAGATCTCCTGGATTTTGAGAAATCAGATTGGGTGGACTCTCAAGCAGTTATGCAACGCATGGGATTCCTCACCACTAGGGTTCCACACCGTCTTCTCAAGGAAATCAAGGACACAATCTCTCCTGATTCTCACACCTTCATTGATGGGGTTTTACATGCTGGAGAGCCACTTCCACCTTGGAACTCCTCACCTCCAGACATAATAATAGCACCTAAAACCCGTCAATCCCCCCAAGCACCTCCTTCTCCCAACTTGAGCCAGTTGGAGAATTTTCCATTGACACGCTTTCATGATATAACAAGAAAGTTGTTGTACTCTCTAATGCTTCACACTGTACACTTCCTTGCCCTCATCTCCCGATATGATACCATCTGGAGACGTGTGCTTAATGAGGGTGAAAGACCTCAGTGGCGAGCTCTTTATTCCAGTTTGGTGCCTAGACCAACTGGAGACTTGAGTTCGAAAGTGCTGCATGGTGCATTGAGCACGGGAGAGTATTTAGCTCGTTTTACAGACTCCCCAGCTGCTTGTCCATTCTGTGGCAAAGGAGAGTCTGTGTTTCATGCTTATTTTACGTGTGCCAGACTGCAACCTCTATTGGCTCTTTTGAGGAAGCTTTACCTGCAGTTCTGGTTACACTTTTCCCCTCATGTTTATATTTTTGGACGCCCAGTATCCCGGGACAATAAAGAGAAAGACCTTCTCTCCAACTTGCTCCTGGCTTTAGCTAAATTAGTCATCCATAAATCTAGAAAGCAATGTTTGGAAGGTGGGAATCCTCTGCCAGCAGAGGTCTTGTTCCGAGTGCTGGTGCGTTCCCGCATCCGAGCAGAGTACACCCAAGCAGTGTTTACTGGTCGGTTGAAAGAATTTGCTGACCAGTGGGCAATAGATGGGGTACTTTGCTCGGTATCCCCAGACCTGGTTTCTGTTCAGACAATTCTCACACTCCATATTTAAGTGCACTTTAATTTAAGTGACAGTTGTATTTTAATCAGTTAATTATCTCCTTTGAGATGTGATTAACTTTGGTGAGCAATCACTCACCTGCAATTTGAATAATATATCAGCTAATGAAAAATCAACACATTAACTGCATTTTTGTGGGGTAAAAACACAGAAATATATGTTTACCCCCAAACCCATACATTTTTGGAAAGTACACATTCTACCGAATCTAAAATGGGTACCCATGCCTTATTGCTCCAAACTACTGAGTCGCAAGGCTTTCCCAAAGTTGTCGGTTTTGGTGAAATATCTGAAAATTGCCTCAAAGCTTCAACTTCCCAGCACCATATCACCCATGTGTCATTACGTACTAAGAAAAAGCACCCTAAATATGATTGCCAGGGTTCCTCCGAACAGTTTGGTGGCCATTGTTCATAGGTTTACCAAAGTATCTTGCATTTAGAGGCCCCAAAATGAAGTTACCGCATACAAACAGTCCCGTGGGTAACTTCAGCTAATGAAAAATCAACACATTGACTGCATTTTTGTGGGGTAAAAACACAGAAATATATGTTTACCCCCCAAACCCATACATTTTTGGAAAGTACACATTCTACCGAATCTAAAATGGGTACCCATGCCTTATTGCTCCAAACTACTGAGTCGCAAGGCTTTCCCAAAGTTGTCGGTTTTGGTGAAATATCTGAAAATTGCCTCAAAGCTTCAACTTCCCAGCACCATATCACCCATGTGTCATTACGTACTAAGAAAAAGCACCCTAAATATGATTGCCAGGGTTCCTCTGAACATTTTGGTGGCCATTGTTCATAAGTTTACCAAAGTATATGGCATTTAGAGGCCCCAAAATAAAGTTAGCACATACAAATTGTCCGGTGGGTAACTTCAGCTAATGAAAAATCAACACATTGACTGCATTTTTGTGGGGTAAAAACACAGAAATATATGTTTACCCCCCCAACCCCATATATTTTTGGAAAGTACACATTCTACAGAATCTAAAATGGGTACCCATGCCTTTCTGCTCCAAACTACTGAGTCGCAAGGCTTTGCCAAATTTGGCGGTTTTGGTGAAATATCTGGAAATTGCCTCAAAGCTTCAACTTTCCAGCATCGTATTGTCCATGTATCATTACCAGCATAAAGCATCCTAAATATAAACATATGGGTCTACTAAACAGTTTGATGCCCAATGTGCATAGATATACCAAACTATGTGGCGCACAGAGACCCCCAAATGACAATATGTATAGACATTTTCACGGCTGACGCGCTGGCTGCTGCAATATAACCACCCGGTGTGTGTATTATGCGACATTAGACCACCTAACAGTACAGAGACCCCAGAAAACCATATATTTTCAGAAAGTAAACATTCTGACGAATCCAATATGGGTAAATAAGTGTTTCTACTGCAAACTGCCAAACTGCAAAGCAATGCTGAACATAACGGTTTTTATCAAATTTCTGAAAATCGTCACAAAGCTTGAATTTTACCCCATTATATGCCCCACATTTCGTAACTTATCAGCATGAAACAGCCTAAATATGAACGCCAGGGGTCTACTGAACACTTTGATGCCCAATATGCATAGATATACCAAACTATGTGGCGCACAGAGACCCCCAAATGACAATAGTGTATATACATTTTCACGGCTGACGCGCTGGCTGCTGCAATATAAGCACCTGGTGTGTGTATTATGCAACATTAGACCCCCCTAACAGTACAAAGACCCCAGAAAACCATATATTTTCAGAAAGTACACATTCTGACGAATCCAATATGGGTAAATAAGTGTTTCTACTGCAAACTGCCAAACTGCAAAGCAATGCTGAACATAATGGTTTTTATCAAATTTCTGAAAATCGTCACAAAGCTTGAATTCTACCGCATTATATGCCACACATTTCGTAACGTATCTGCATAAAACATCCTAAATATGAACGCCAGGGGTCTACTGAACACTTTGATGCCCAGTATGCATAGATATACCAAACTATGTGGCGTACAGAGACCCCCAAATGACAATAGTGTATATACATTTTCACGGCTGACGCGCTGGCTGCTGCAATATGAGCACCTGGTGTGTGTATTATGCGACATTAGACCCCCCTAACAGTACAGAGACCCCAGAAAACCATATATTTTCAGAAAGTACACATTCTGACGAATCCAATATGGGTAAATAAGTGTTTCTACTGCAAACTGCCAAACTGCAAAGCAATGCTGAACATAACGGTTTTTATCAAATTTCTGAAAATCGTCACAAAGCTTGAATTTTACCCCATTATATGCCCCACATTTCGTAACGTATCAGCATAAAACATCCTAAATATGAATGCCAGGGGTCTACTGAACACTTTGATGCCCAATATGCATAGATATACCAAACTATGTGGCGCACAGAGACCCCCAAATGACAATAGTGTATATACATTTTCACGGCTGACGCGCTGGCTGCTGCAATATGAGCACCTGGTGTGTGTATTATGTGACATTAGACCCCCCTAATAGTACAGAGACACCAGAAAATCATATATTTTCAGAAAGTACACATTCTGACGAATCCAATATGGGTAAATAAGTGTTTCTACTGCAAACTGCCAAACTGCAAAGCAATGCTGAACGTAAGGGTTTTTATCAAATTTCTGAAAATCGTCACAAAGCTTGAATTCTACCGCATTATATGCCCCACATTTCGTAACGTATCAGCATAAAACATCCTAAATATGAACACCAGGGGTCTACTGAACACTTTGATGCCCAATATGCATAGATATACCAAACTATGTGGCGCACAGAGACCCCCAAATGGATATAAAGTAGATAAAATTTACAAGGCAAAACAAAATAAGGCAGTAAAGAGTGAAATGCAAAAAAATCCAATAAAACCACAAAAATCAATGTTTTTTTTCCAGACTAGTGTTATCGGCCGTCAGAATCACAGTTTGAATATTTTAGCTGGGCCAAACAGGTTATACGGCTAGAAACAAGTGAACACAACATACGCAGAGCTGAAAATGCAATAAAATGGCTAAAAATTCAATAAAATGGCTAAAAATGCACCAAAATACCCAAAATTGCAATATAATCACCGAAATAACATAAAAAAGATATTGCACAGTACGGTTAGCGAATACGCTATTCGTAATGGCAATAAAACATTTTTTTCAGCCAAAAAAAGAGACGATGCGATAAGAAAAAAAAAAAAAGCCACAATGCCATGTATGTGCGTGTGCGTGTGTACAAATGGTAAATTACATGTTATGTGCGCGTGTGTGCGTGTGCACGTGTGTGTAAGTGCAGTGAGTGTAAGTGACCCCCCCAATCCCCAAAAATGTATGTGTAAGTGTGTGTAAGTGTGAATCTAAGTGTGTATTACTGTAATAAGTGTGTGTTGGTGTGTTTGTGTGTGTAATTGTTGCACTAACCTGAAAAAATCGCTGGAGACTGTTGCAGGCGATCAGGAAGAGCCCCTGGAAGACATCTGCCTCGTGGTTCCTGTCTGTGTGCTGTGGGGGCGGAGATCGTCGATCCGGTGCAGGCTGCAGCAGCAGGACACGTAAGTAACACGTGCCTGCTGCTGTTTTTGGGCCCCTGGGCGATCGCGCCCCAGGGGCCACTCGATCCCCTGCTCTGCTCGTTGCCTAGGGGCAGGGGATCGAGCAGGAACGGATCGAGTGGCTCTAACAGCCGCTCCTCCGCTTCTGAACTCGGAAGTGCTGCAGAACGTAGAATCTACGTTCTGTGGCATTTCAAGTACCTTTGCCACAGAACGTAGATTCTACGTTCTGTGGCACTTAAAGGGTTAAAAGATTTGCAAGTTCCACTAGAATAGCTTTGGCTTAGTCCAGGGGCCATAGTTGCTGTTTTTATAACTATAGACATAGAGAAAAAGAAGAGAGATTGATCAATGCAGATTCCCTGGTCCCATCACATAACCCCTGTCTTTGTAAATACATTAATCTGCATAGATTACTTATGGACAGAAATATTTTTTGTTTGATCAGAGCCTCAATGACACCTAGAAATAGATACTCTTGTTAAAATAGTTTGTGGCGATCACTAACTTAATTTTTTGATAAATTTACCCCACTAAATCAGATCAGGGGTTTATTTTTTGGTATAGAATATGTATAGTTTTGATGTTCAGGAAATTTCATAATAATAAAATTAACAGATTAGTGACAAAGGCTTTCATTTATGCTGTTCTAGAAGGGTGTGTTGCAGCTGACAAACAACATCTGCTCTCACTCTCTCAAGTCACACATTTACTGCTTCCTTGTCTGCTTATACTTTACTGACTGATCCAAGCATTAGAGAGTATTAGGAATTGCAAACACTCTTCTGTGTATGAAACAGGGACACATATGCATACTAAAAAGTAAAGCTTTAGGATCTGTTTCTAGTTCAAGAGAGCATTTTGTGTTGCTTTCTGTTTGACAATCCTAGTGATTTAACTGCATTTATAAATGTGTCAAATTCAGATAAGCAGATTACAATAAGACCTAAAACCAGTAACTTAATATTCTTTAAGCATTCTAATATATGGTTTAAACAGCAGCTGTAGCCTTCATTAAACATTTGCCTTTCTGATATACTCACACAAGGTTGACGTAGATGCTGGTTCATACAGCAACTCTCTGCCAAATAAGTACTCACATAAGTACTGCATGTATTAAAGTGTTTTCTGAATTATTAGGGTGTAGCTTTGCGTTTAAAGTAAACATTGTATGCATAAGTAGAGTTTTCTGTAACAGACTAGTTGTTACACTGCTAAAAAATTACACATCTAGAAGGCCCAGTGCTTTTCATCAGTTATATGAGAAGGAGCTTTGCTTTTTAAAGCTGATGATTCGATTTGTAGCTTGTTAGCAGAACTAAGTTAGTAGCATAGGTTGACTATACTGCCCTATGATCAAATGTCTTGGATCAAAGAGCTGCAAAGGATGATGTGGCTATATAAATAATGAAAATAAAACATACAATTGTTCGACAATTTATTATCCCTACTAACTAGTGATGGGAGAAATACATTTTTGCCACTGGTGAATAAATTCACAAAACTCCCATGAATGTTTGCTGCTATCAAAAAATTTTGAATGGGCACCGGAAAAGTCGCTCACGTCAAAATGCAGCGTGTCAACTCTATTCAGACACCTGTTGACTTTAACGCAAGCATCAAAATTGATACGAATGTCAAAATTGACACGGGCGGCAATTTTCGAGTTTCGATCATTTTTCGACAAAACGGGAGAGATTCATCCATCACTACTAACATAATGGGCAGTTTTCTTGAATACAAACTGACATCTTGAACTAACAGAGCTATAGCAATAGGTGCTGTCACAAGCATTAAAGGCGTAAATATCTGAATATGTAGCAATAAAACCTTTCATGGTTTCTCAGGAAGGAACGGCAGTTTAACCAATTGTTTACAGAGCTATACATTTCAGAGTAAGAGTCATATAATATTGCACAAGCTCTCCAGTCCATTGTGTCCGTTGTAAAAATCACCTCTCCCTTTAAAGTGGACCTGTCATCCAAACATAAAAATCCATACAATAAAGGTCCTTTTCAAATTAAACATGAAATCCAAATTCTTTCTTTATTAAAGCATCCATAGCAGTTGTAAACGCATTTAAATATATCAGCTGTCAGTCAATTATTGCCTGCCCCTCCTCTATGCCTTATGCATAGAGACGGGGCAGGCAATTACTTCCCATTCAACACTTCCTAGATGTCACTGCACTCTCCACATTCCCCCTCTCTGTTTACCATTTAATTGTGTAGCCAGTGCATGGGGATGGAATTTTGAGATGATGCAAGGCTTGCCTTAATAAGAGGGTCCACAAAATGGCTCCTGCCTGTTAGTGATAATTATGAATTCCCAGACGGAAGGAGACATGACTAACATGATAAAATAGGATTTGGAATTAGTTTTTAGGGTGACAGGTCCCCTGTAATGAAGGTACCTGGTGGTCTAGTGGGGGTTGGCAGGGACGCCTGCCGCCCCCTCGGCGGGGACTCCCACCGCGACGAGCAGCTTCCTGTAGGCCGCAGGCGCCGGCGTCTTAGGGCGCGCGCGGCACGCTCTGGTGTAATTTGAAGGCGCAGGCGCGCTGACGTAGTGACGTCAGTGAACAATGGCGCGCAATTCAAACCCTATTTAAAGCCCATTAGGGCTTTGGGACCTTGCCCGTGATAGGATATTGTTTCCTGGCGCTTCTGAGCCTTGTGCTATTTCTAAACCTGTTTGATTCCTGTTTTTGACCCCTGCCTGGCTATTTTGACTATTCTGACTTCTGGATTCTGACCCTTGCCTGATTACCGACTACCTCTTCTGATTAACCCTCTGATTGACTTCCTGGTTTGACCCTTGCCTGCCTGATAACGTTTATTCTCTGCCTGCCTCGACCCAGCCTGTTCTGACTACTCTTTTGCCTAAACGCCTTGTACTACGATCTTCTGTCCAAAGACTTTGCTTTACTGTCGTGCTCCTCTGCCTATCCAGAACCCTCATCTTGAACCTCTCGTTTAAGTCCAGGTGGCATCCATGTAAGCCGAGGGCTCCACCCGAGGTCCAAAGGTGGTCACACTACTGGTGAAGCACGAGCCGAGACCAGGGTGCCTGGTGTTTGTTCTGGTGTTGGGTGCCGACCGTGACATTATCACGGGCCAAGATGGACGAAGAAGGTCGAGCTGCTGCTGCTCCTTCCACCACTGAAGCGCTTCTTACCACATTGTTACAGCTCCTGGAAGAACATGAGCAGAGGCAAGATTACCTTGTGCAAGGTTTCCACAATTTGACCCGTCGACTGGATGCTTCTGTTCAGTCTTCAGCTCCAGTAGTCACCCCTCCTGTGGTCACTCCTGTGGGTTCTCCTGCTCTGTTGGGTAATGTATCCAAAACCCATGAACCCAAAATTGTGTTTCCTGATAAATTCAATGGGGTAAGGTCAAAATTTTTTGTGTTCCAAGAGGCATGTAAATTATACCTCAGCTTTTTCCCCCACTCATTCACTACTGGCGAGGAAAAAGTGAGGTTTGTAATGACCCTATTACAGGGTGATCCCCAAGTTTGGGCTCTCAGATTGCCCCTCTCAGATCCTGGCCGTTTTTTCCCTTGATTCATTTTATAAAACCATGGCTGTACTTTATGATGACCCGGATCGTGCATCTTCTGCCGACTCCGCGATTCGTAAATTGCGCCAGGGGAAAAGGGATGTGGAGGTGTATTGCA
Source organism: Xenopus petersii (assembly GCA_038501925.1). NCBI lineage: Eukaryota > Metazoa > Chordata > Amphibia > Anura > Pipidae > Xenopus > Xenopus petersii. The sequence goes on from CM076681.1 coordinate 83,541,217, forward strand.
CCGAGTTCCGCCGGTGGGCAGTGGAGACTGGGTGGAACGACATGGCGCTTCGCAGCCAGTTCCGTATTGGGCTGTCTGATTCTGTCAAAGGTAGCTTGGTAAATTACCCTTTATCTTCCAACCTGGATGATCTCATGTCACTTGCCATCCAGGTAGATAGGAGGCAGAGGGAAAGAAGGGGTGAAAGGGGTTCTCCTTTGCATTCTGGGTTTACCAATGTTAAGTATAACTTTTCTAATATGGTGTCCAATGTTAAGTCCCCTAACCCTTCCATGGTTCAACCTCAGGAGGAACCCATGCAATTGGGCATATCGCATCTAACCCCTGAGGAAAAAGCCCGCAGGCGTTCCCTTGGTCTTTGCATTTAATGTGGGGAAAAGGGTCATTTCCTGAATTTATGTCCTAAGAGGCTGGGAAACTTCCAAGCCTAAATGGAGAAGGGGAGCTTCATTTGGGTGCAGAAGTTTCCTCTCCCCAGTCTACCTCTAGGATTTTGATACCTGTTAAACTCACCTGGCCTACGGGCTCTGTCAGAGTGTCCGCTTTTGTGGATTCAGGGGTGGAGGAAAATTTTCTGGATGCCACCTTTGCGGCAAAATTTGGTATTCCCTTAACCCCCCTAATTCCTCCTATGAGGATTTTGGCAGTTGATAAAAAACCCTTAGGGTCAGGCCTGGTAACTAAAAAATCTGTGTCCCTTTCCATGTGCTCTGATAATCATCACAGTGAGAGGTTAGCCCTTTTTATCATTGAGGGTGCGTCTTCTCCTCTTATTTTGGGGTTACCTTGGCTTCAGACCCATAATCCTCATATTGACTGGGTATCGGGGAAAATTCTGCAATGGGGTCTTAAGTGTGGTGGTTCATGTATTCCTCAGGTGGTGGCAACCACTTCTAGAAGGTTTACCTGCAGCATATGCTGAATATGCTGACGTATTTTCTAAGAAAGCTGCAGAAACCCTACCTCCACACAGGCAGTATGATTGCTTTATAGATCTAATTCCTGGGTCTATTCCCCCTCGGGGTAGAACATACCCTCTTTCCTTGCCGGAGGCCCAGGCAATGAAAGAGCGTATAAAGGACAACCTTGAAAGAGGGTTCATTAGGCCTTCTAGTTCCCCTGCGGGGTCGGGTTTTTTCTTTGTTGGAAAGAAAGATGGTGGTCTACGCCCCTGTATAGATTATAGGGGTCTCAATAAGATCACCATAAAAAAACGCTATCCCCTCCTGTTAATTTCTGAATTGTTTCAGGTTAAGGGTGCTAAGATCTATTCTAAGCTAGATCTTAGGGGCGCCTATAATCTCATACGTATTAGGGAAGGGGATGAGTGGAAAACTGCATTTAACACCAGGGACGGCCACTACGAATATCTTGTAATGCCCTTTGGTCTCTGTAACGCACCCGCCGTGTTCCTAGAATTTGTCAGCGACATCTTTCGGGACCTGCTGGGGATATTCGTAGTGGTCTGTCTATCTTGACGATATCTTGATTTTCTCCTCTAACTTGGGTGAACATAGAAATCATGTTCATCAAGTCTTGTGCAGACTCAGGGAGAATAATCTTTATGCAAAACTGGAGAAATGTATCTTTGAGGTCAGTTTCTAGGGTTTAATATTTCCAGCAAGGGTCTTGAAATGGATCCAGGCAAGGTGAGAGCTGTACTGGATTGGACCCAACCCCAATCATTACGTGCTACCCAAAGGTTCCTGGGGTTTGCAAATTACTATTGTCAGTTTATTAAAAATTTTTCCTTAATTGTGGCCCCCATTATTGATTTGACTAAGAAGGGTGCTGACCCCAGCATCTGGCCTCCTGAAGCAGTAGAAGCTTTTGACTTCCTCAAGAAGGAATTAAGTTCTGCCCCCCATTCTTCGACACCCAGACACTGCGCTTCCTTTTATAGTAGCGGTAGATGCTTCTGAAGTTGGGGCAAGGGCAGTCCTTTCTCAAAGGCATCCAACAACCAACAAGGTGCATCCCTGTGCATTCTTCTCTAAGAAATTTTCTCCTGCTGAGATCAACTATGATATTGGGAATAGAGAATTGTTGGCTGTTAAATGGGCCTTTGAGGAATGGCGGAATCTGCTGGAGGGAGCAAAACACATGATCACGGTTAATACTGATCATAAGAATCTTCTGTACATTGAGTCGGCCAAACGACTAAATCCTAGACAGGCTAGATGGGCACTTTTTTTCACCAGGTTCAATTTTTCTTTAACGTTTAGGCCTGGTTCCAAGACTACCAAAGCGGATGCATTCTCTAGAAGCTTCGAGTCCGATCCCTCTGAGTCTAGCGAGTGCATCCCCATCATCCCCAGGGAGGTAATTGTAGCAGCACTTGAATCTGACCTTTCCTCTTTATTGTCCCCTGTACAATCATCTGCTCCGGTGGATACTCCCTCTGGGAGGCTGTTCGTTCCACAGGAGTTAAGGGAACAAGTATTGAGGGAGGTTCACGATTCTAAGATGACGGGGCATCCTGGTATTTCTAAGACGGTGTCTCTGTTATCCCGTTATGTCTGGTGGTCTTCCTTCACCAGGATGCAAAGGCCTTTGTTAACTCCTGTCCGATCTGCCAACGGTCAAAATCATCGCATAACTCTTCCCAGGGTCTGTTAATGCCTTTACCAATTCCTGTGAAACCTTGGTCCCATCTTTCGATGGACTTCATTGTAGATTTGCCCTCTTCCCAAGGGAAGACTGTGATTTGGGTGGTGGTGGATAGGTTCAGTAAGATGGGTCATTTTATTCCCCTTCCACACCTCCCTTCTGCTAAAACCTTGGCTGATCTGTTCATTACTCACATTTTTAAGTTACATGGTTTTCCTGAAAATATTGTTTCTGGCAGGGGGGTTCAGTTTGTCTAGACGTTTTGGCGTGCCTTCTGTTCTTTAGTAGGGATTGAGTTATCCTTTTCCACTGCATATCACCCCCAAACGAATGGTCAAACCGAAAGGGTAAACCAGTCCCTAGAACAATATCTTAGATGCTATGGGGCAAATTCACTAAGATTCGTAGTTGCGCCAGGCGTAACTTCGCCGCACTTTGCCACACTTCGCCAGGCGTATTTTCGCCAGCGCTCCGCAAATTCACTAAAATCCGAAGTTGCGCACAGGGGTAGCGTAAGGTTGCGAAGTTGCACTAGCGTTTATTCGCTAAGTGAAGCGAAGTTATGTTAGCGATGGTTAATTTGCATACGGCGCCAAACTCAAATTTCAATGGAGGAATACAAATGCCTGGGAAACCTTCAAAACATCAAATAATTTTTTTTTTTGTCCTACACGTGTGCCCACTGTATAGTTAATTTGCCATGAGTTAGGAAATGTAGGGGGGAAGGAGGGGAGCCCCAAAAAAAAATTCGATCTTTTTCAGCCTATCACCCATGATATAGAAGAAACGCCAGCGTTTTTTGGAAAAAATGTTAACTTTTTTTTGAAGCAATCCCTATCTACTCTATTGCGCTTCGCCTGGTCTGAGGTGGCGAAGGAAGTCTAGCGTAAAAGGTAGCGTTCAGTACATTACGCGCATTAGTGAATTTGCGTAGTTACATCCATAGCGAAAATTCACCTGGCGTAAGGGTGCGAAGTAACACTAGCAAATTTACGCCAGCGTTCGTTAGTGAATTTGCGAAATAATGAAAATACCCAACGCTAGCGAATTGACGCTTGCGTTCGGCGCTTCGGCACTTAGTGAATTTGCCCCTATGTGTCCGATAATCTACATGGTCCGAACTGTTACCCTGGGCGGATTTCGCATACAATAATGCTACCCATTCCTCCTCCTTCTTTATTGTCAATGGGTTACATCCCAAAGGGTTTTCCTTTTCTGGCTCTAATTCCCCTGTACCCTCTGCAAATTCCTCTGTCGTTAAATTTTCTGAAATTTGGTCTCGGGTGCACAATTCTTTGTCCGCAGCTTCCCTTGCTCAGAAAGGAGCTGCTGATAAATCCCATAGGGAAGCACCCCAGTACAAGGTAGGGGACTTAATGTGGTTGTCTACAAAGAACATCAAGCTAAAGGTTCCCTCTCCCAAATTGGGTCCCAGGTTTATAGGTCCATACCCCATCACTGCAATAATTAACCCATCCTTTGTTCGTCTTCAGTTACCTGCTAATTTTAAAATTTCTAATTCTTTTCATGTCTCCCTCTTGAAACCTGCCACTCATGTTTGTCATTTGTCTGTTCCTCCCCCAGTATTGGTTGAAGGTCAGCCTGAGTTTGAGATCCAAGAGTTCCTAGATTCCTGCCTCGTACGAGGTAAACTTCAATATCTCACTAAATGGAAGGGCTTTGGTCCTGAGGAGAACTCTTCTCAGTAGAGGACATCAAAGCTGACCGCCTCAAGAAGCAATACCATGCTAAATTTCCCGGTAAGCCTGGGGGTCCAGTGGCCCCCCTAGAGAGGGGGATAATGTAATGAATGTACCTGGTGGTCTAGTGGGGGGACGGCAGGGACGCCTGCCGCCCCCTCGCCGGGGATGCCAGCCACGACGAGCAGCTTCCTGTAGGCCGCAGGCGCCGGCGTCTTAGGGCGCGCGCGGCGCGCTCTGGTGTAATTTAAAGGCACGCTGACGTAGTGATGTCAGTGCGCAATGGCGCGCAATTCAAACCCTATTTAAAGCCCATTAGGGCTTTGGGACCTTGCCCGTGATAGGATATTGTTTCCTGGTGCTTCTGAGCCTTGTGCTATTTTCTAAACCTGTTTGATTCCTGTTTTTGACACCTGCCTGGCTATTTTGACTTTTCTGACTTCTGGATTCTGACCCTTGCCTGATTACCATCTACCTCCTCTGATTAACCCTCTGATTGACTTCCTGGTTTGACCCTTGCCTGCCTGGTAACGTTTATTCTCTGCCTGCCTCGACCCGGCCTGTTCTGGCTACTCTTTTGCCTAAACGCCTTGTACTACGATCTTCTGTCCAAAGACTTTGCTTTACTGTCATGCCCCTCTGCCTATCCAGAACCCTCATCTTGAACCTCTCGTTAAAGTCCAGGTGGCATCCAAGTAAGCCGAGGGCTCCACCCGAGGCCCAAAGGCGGTCACACTACTGGTGAAGCACGAGCCGAGACCAGGGTGTCTGGTGTTTGTTCTGGTGTTGGGTGCTGACCGTGACATCCCCTTTAAGCTGCTATGTAAATCAGCATTGGCATAATAACAGGTGCACAGCAAGCAACCAGCTTGTAGCATTTGCTAGATTTTTCTTTGAAAGCAAATATCTCATGTTTGTGCGTTCCTTCAAAGAGTTAAATACTGGATTTAAGGTGTGCTCGGTTGATGCAACAGGTTATTTCCAGTATAATGCTTGCCACACATCAAACGTAATTCACTGTAATATAATTTATTCAGCATCTGGTACAAGCAAAAACCTTTTTCGAGAAAGAATGCTTGAATAATGTTGTTACTACTATAATGTATGGCCAGTAACATAACTACTCATCTTTGGCCCCGGGTGCCGGCCATGCAGCCAGGCACCCCCCAATCACATGCACAAGAACTGCCGTAGGGCACCGAGGTGGTGCGGGCCCGGATTTTTTCACACACCCTGCTCCCCCAGTAGTACCGCCAATGTAACAAAATTTGGAAAATAATCAAAAAATTTGTTTTCTAATGAATCAGAACTATGTATAGCTCCAAACTGCTGATGTTATGTTTTGTAATTTTCTAAAAACAAAAAAAAAAAGAGTATTTCTTTGATGACTGAATCATCCTCATTATGCAACAAGAAGGGGCAGATTTATCAAGGGTCGAATTTCGAATTGAAAAAACTTTGAAATTCATATTAAAAGACCAACCGAAACATTAATAAAAATCTAAGTTTTTTTTTTTTTTGGCCCAATAGGTCCGTTCTCTGTCGCATAGGTCCATTTTCAATCAATTCGAATTGATACAAATCGAAGTAACAACGCATTCAATCGAATTCAATTCAAAGTTTTTCCCAAAAAAAACTTTGAATTTTCAAAGTCCACCAATTGACTCCAAATAGGTTTTAGGAGGTCCCCCATAGGCTAAAACAGCAATTCGGCAGGTTTTAGATGGCGAATGGTCAAAGTCTAATTTTTAAAGAGACAGTACATGATAAAATTCGATATTTGATTTTTTTTCAAATTCGAATGGCATTTGTACTATTCCCTAGTTGAAGTACACAAAAATTGGCTCGAAATTCGAGTTTTTTTAATTCGAGTTTTCACTTCGACCATTAATACATCTGCCCCGAAATGTAACTTCACTTTCTACCACCTACCGTGCATCATCACATGTTCTGAAACTTCCGGGCAGAACCAATATAATATTTTTTGTTTCCAGAAAGTTTCACAGCACTAATCAGGTTATACAAGGCAAGGGGAATCCAATGAAATAACTAAATACAGAGACAATAATAACAACAAGGAAAAGCAATAATTGCTGGGGACGTCTCACTGCTTGCTATAAATTCCCCATATATTCATGGGGAACTCCACATTTGCTTTGAGAAGTAAAGCTACTGCTGTGGAAAGGAGAGAGGGTGAAACGTGACCAAATCATTTTAATACTGGTTCTTTAAATAAATACCATTGAGTGATTCCCCTTATCACTGAAGTGTTTTGGAAGTTCCCTAAGTTACATACCTAACGCATACAGAAACTTGTGAAAAAAATGTTCTCTTTCAATAGCTCTTGCGTATACTATAGTATATATATATATCTATATATATATAGATATATATATATAGATATCTATATATATATATATATTAAGGGACATTATGAGAAATGTTACAGGTATAGTTTTTAGGTGTATGCCATTTTCCCCTTCTGTTGAATGGGAAATGGCATACAATAATAGCATAAGCTAAAACAGCTCAGAAAGAGACATCAGCATACCCATAAAATAACTACTTAATATCATGTCTCATGTCAGGTTATTAGCCAATGTTCCCTCTAATTCCTTCTCAGCTATGTAAATGAGGCGACTTCACACACAAGGATCGGTTTAAGGGCTTCCTGCCCGCGTTTATTTTCCAGCGGCTGCAGAAATTTCCCCTCGCAGGGGGAAGGTAACCGAAAAACAACAGTCCAACAGAAATATCCAGCCTCCAAATAAATGTCTTGCTTTCTCTCCTGAAGCTGAGAAAACAAGCAGTTTGTCTCGCACACATTCAGCACTGCTGCTCAGCATCAGGCGTACTAAATAGGGCCTAGGGCCTCTTGAAAAACCTGGCCTACGGATTTTGAAATCCGTCCCATCCTACTCTTGCGGATTCCCAGTAAGACCAGCCCCTAATCACCAATTACAAAAACTTTGCAGAGAGACAGAGGGGTCAGTTTACTAAAGTGCGGTAAATCTGACTTTAAGTTTCTGCATGTTATCGCTGAGAATATTTTTCCGCCAGAATATTCGCAGCGACTAAATTTACTAAACAGCGATGCGCTCAGAGGTCATTGCGATCACTTGCGGTAACTACGTTATGGAACCAGCTTACATTAGCGGTTATTTTAGCGAGTTGCGAATTTTCTGGCGATTACATTTTTGCGGATATATATGCTATAAAATAGTCTTGTTATATGGCGGTTTTTAAGGCAAATTTTACTGTGACATTTATGGCAACAAATGCATCTTCAAAACTTATAAACTTTATTGACTAATGATTATACCATCCAACAACATTACCAGAGTAACACCAATCAAACATGTATGCATCATATAAACCCAAGAGAATCATATGAACAAGCAATCATACCAGTCAATCTCTTTGCTTCATAGAAATGCACAGTTTAATGTAGCCAATCACAATGAAACCAAAAAAGCGTAGAAGCTGACGAATCCTTGGACTGTGATGCCAGCTGCCAATAATACACCTCTGAGCTGAAACTGCTGCTTTTGCAGCAGATAGAAGCAGAAGCCAAAACATCCTGTCAGCAATAGCTGCAGATCTCTCTCCTCTAAGCAAAGAATGATGGGTAAAAAAAAAAGTATTATGGGATATTTCCTGCCCCTTGAGAATTTTCTGGCGAAAAAATACTTTTACGCCACTACATAGGTGGCGGTAAAATGTTACGAACATTCTTGCGTAAATTTAGTCTTTTGCACATTTCACTGTTTAGTAAACCAGGCGTTAATGTGTACGTAGCGTTATTTTCAGCAAATGCGATAACTGGTGAAAACATATTTTTGCGCAAGAAAATTCGCAAATTTATATTTACCGCAGGTTAGTAAACTGGCGAAAATATATTTGGCGACAAATTTGTCTATATTTTGCAAATATTTTTACCGCACTTTAGTAAACGGACCCCTTAGTGTTTCTCTGCTAACAGCACTACTGGTCTCACCTCAGTAACAATATCTGAGAATCCGTGGCCCAACATACATTCCATCAATCACTTTTCCCCAGGAAACTGGGGATCTTTTTGTCACCATACCACATATCCTCCCCCTCTTCTCAAGCCCGTAGGGCTGAGGACAGTATGCCACCAATGCATGTACCCTTGAGAGGGCATCTGCATTCCCTTGCATCTTTCCAGGTCTATGTTTTACTGAGAACTTGAAATATTTTGCGCCATCCTTTTAGGCTAAGGCCACACTAGGCGATAGCGCCGCGATTTGACTCGCGGCGACTTTTCGCCGCGACTATTAATCCGCAATCGCTGAGAAAACTTTTGCGCTGGCGTCTATGGGGAATCGCGGCGTAAAAACACACGCGGCGATCTTTTTTCTATTGTCGCTCGAAATCGCCTAGCGAGGCAATTTCGAGCGACAGTAGAAAAAAGATCGCCGCATGTGTTTTTACGCTGGCGATTTTTCGCCATTCCCCATAGACGCCAGCGCGAAAGTTTCCCCAGCGATTGCGGATTAAAAGTCGCGGCGAAAATTCGCCGCGAGTCAAATCGCGGCGCTATCGCCTAGTGTGGCCCTAGCCTAAGTGGTGCATGGTCAGTTTGAACTAACAGATAGTATCTCAAGCTCTCCAGTGCCCACTTGATGGCCAGGCACTCTCTCCCTCTACAATGGCATACTTTCGTTCAGCGGGGGTTAGCTTCCTGCTTAGGTATGCTACTGGGTGTTCTTCCCCATTCACTACTTGTGACAGAACAGCCCCTAACCCAACCTCACAGGCATCAGTCTGTACAAGAAACTCTTTCTTGAAGTCAGGAGCTATTAGCACAGGATATCTGCACAGGGAGGCCTTCAAGTTTATAAAGGCTTCCTCTGCCTCTGGGGTCCATGTAACCATTCCAGATTTACTCCCTTTTGTGAGGTCAGTAAGTGGGGCTGCTAGGATGGCAAAATTGGGTACAAACCTCCTGTAATATCCCACTATCCCAAGAAAGACCCTCACTTGCTTCTTGGAATTGGGCCAGAGCCACTCCTGAATTCCCTCAATTTTGGACACCTGGGGCTTGACTACCCCTCTTCCAATAACATACCCCAAATAACGGGCCTCTTCTAACCCCATTGCACATTTTGGGATTTGCTGTCAGACCCACCTTCCAGATAGAGTCAAGGACCACTATTCTGGATCAGAAACTCTTTCATCTCCTGCTTCTGACTGTTAGTGAGGATCTGATCCACTTTTACCACAGGCACCTGTGGGCCTTCTACCTCTACAGCTGCAGGACAGACGGACAGTGCTTCCTTATACTTCCAGGGCTTAATTAGGTTAACATGATAGAGCTGTTCCTTTTTTTTGCTTGTCTGGTTGGGACACCTTATAATTAACGTCCCCTGCGCGTTCTATAATCTCGTAGGGGCCTTGCCATTTGGCCAGGAACTTAATTTCCACCGTAGGAACAAGCACTAACACCCTGTCCCCAGGATGGAAAGTTCGGACACGAGCCGATCTATTATATATGCGGCTTTGAGCTTGCTGAGCCTGAAGCATATGTTCTCTCACAAGGGGCATTACCTTTGCAAGATGGTCCTGCATGTCTGCAACATGCTCTACCACACTTTTGTGTGGGGTGGCTTCAGATTCCCATGTCTCCTTTGCCACGTCCAACAGCCCTCGTGGGTGGCGGCCATCTTTTTTTAACATCCCCTTAAGGGTCTTGTTGAATCTTTCTACCAACCCGTCAGTTTGGGGATGATACATAGATGTGCGTTTGATTTGGAGTAACCTGCACAATTCCTTCATCACCCTAAACATGAAGGGAGTCCCCTGATCTGTAAGGATCTCTTTTGGAATTCCTGTGCGGGTGAACATGTGGAACAGCTCTTGGGCTATGGTCTTTGAAGAGGTGTTCCTTAAGGGGACAGCCTCTGGATACCAAGTGGCGTAGTCCATGACTACCAAAATATACTGATGCCCCCTAGCAGATTTTATTAGTGGCCCTAGCAAGTCCATGGCAATAAGCTCAAATGGGATTTCGATTACAGGTAACGGGACAAATGGGCTGCGAAAATGGGGCATTGGGGCCGATTTCTGACACTCTGGGCAGGTTTCAAAATAATTCTTTATATCTGCGTGTACCCCCGGCCAAAAGAACCGCTGCAGCACTCGGTCTTTGGTTTTCTCATATGCTAGGTGACCACCTAGTGGATGAGAATGGGCCAGATTGAGAACTGTTCTCCTATATGACTGCGGAACCACTAGCTGTTCCACAATCTCTCCTCGAACCATATCCACATGGTAAAGCAAGTCATTTTGTACAGCAAGGTGGAGAAATAATCTATCCCAGGAATTTCGGGGTTCCCATTATGAACCTTGACATTTTCCCAAGCTTTAGTGAGTGTCGGTCCCTTAGCTGGGCAGTTCCGAAGTTATGCCGGGAGACCTCTAGCTCAGGCATGCTAGGTTCCTCAATGGTTTCCGCAGTTACTTCAGATTCACCAGCTAATACAGCTAAGGGAAACAACTCACTAGCTTCCAACCCATCCTCGGTACCACTCACAATAACACCTGACATGTGTGGTTCTGTTTTCTCTCCCCCAGACACTCTATTGTCCTTAACAGTTCCTATAGAAGTATCCAGTTCAATAGGGTGGCGTCTCACCTCACCATGCTCAAAACTGTTCTTAGTCTCTGGAGCTTGCTCCTGGCACAGTTCTCGAAACAAGGGAAAGTCTCTGCCCAAAATTACACTGTGCAGGAGTATGGGAGACACTGCCACTTCATGGCACACAGTCCCTGCGGGGATCATGGAGTATTTCTTACAGTCCCCATGTACACACACCACTCCTACGCTGGGTTAAAGGACAGTCCTTCAGGAGCTGTGTATTTACCAGTGTGACTAAGCTACCTATGTCTAATACCTATGTCTAATAGTGCATTCACAGTGCGCTTACCAATCTGGACAACACAAGTTGGTACATCAGGATCCGCAATGAGACCTGCTCGAGCGAACAGAGACAACTTCCCCTTTGTTCCACACTCCATGGGTTCTGAATCAGCTGGGCAGTTGGCGGCAATATGTCACCACTCACTGCACCTTCAGCACTGGGAAGCTCCGCGGGTCTGGCGGGGGCTGTCTCCACAGGGTCTTCCTCTTGTCGAGTCTAGACCTGGGTTACCAGTGTCCTCTGGGCTGGGCTTCTCTGCTGTAGCCGACTTGTTGGATGCGACCACTGCAGGAGTCCTCTTTGTGGTGGGCACCGCCCGGGAAGTGAAGTCCTCAGTGGCAAGGTATCGCTCCACCAGTTCCACCATCTGGTCTGCTGTATTTGGGTCGGCTTGGCTTACCCACCAGCATAATTCAGGTGGAAGCGCTCTCAGGTATCGGTCCATTGTGACCCTTTCCACTATCTGAGGCGCAGAAAGCAAGTCCGACTGCAGCCAGCATTTCACAAGGTTAATGAAATCATCTGGGAGCGGGGTGATCCCTTAACCTTAAATTCCCAACTGTGGACCCACTGTGCCCTCACAGAGGTGGTTATTCCCAGTCTCCACAGGATTTCAGACTTCAGCTTTTCATAGTCCCTTGCATCCTCAGAGGACAGGTCATAAAAAGCTTTATGGGCATCCCCCACTAGTAGTGGTGCAACAATCATCGCCCATTGCTCCCTCGACCAGGCTTGCTGCTCCGTCGTCCTCAAGGTACAGAGGAAGGCCTCCACATCATCCTGCCCAGTCATTCTCCGCAGGATGTGGCTGCCTGGGATGGAGCGGTGCACTCCAGGGACTAGGGCAGCATCCCCAGAGACCCTGGCTGTTGTTTTACCACCTCAATTTGCAGCTGCCAATCCTTCTCTGCAGCCTGCGCCAGTGCCGTGATTTGGGCCTCCAACAGACGATTTGCCTCCTGCTGGGTGGCGTAGCACCAGGCTCTCCTGGTGGGCCTTCTGTAAGATTACAGTGCACTGCAACAAAGCCTTGAGGACATCCTCAATTTCACAACTTTAAGTGCACTGTCTCTTAAAATCTCACTTATAAGCTATACAGTCCTCACAATACCCACAGGAGACTTACTGTGGTTAGGCAACTTCTGCTTGTGGCAATCGCTGCCTGCATCTGAAACACCAATTGTGGGTTTCACTCGCTGGTAGGCTGCAAATGAGGCGACTTCACACACCAGTATCAGTTTAAATGCTTCCTGCCTGCATTTATTTTCCAGCGGCTGCAGAAATTTCCCCTCGCAGGGGGAAGGTAACCGAAAAACAGCAGTCCAACTGAAATATCCAGCCTCCTGGCTAACACAAAATAAATGTCTTTCTTTCTCTCCTGAAGCTGAGAACACCAGCAGTTTGTCTCACACACATTCAACACTGCTCCTCAGCATCAGGTGTACTAAATAGGGTCTAGGGCCTCTTAAAAAACCTGGCCTACGGATTTGGGAATCCGTCCCACCCTACTCTTGCGGATTCCCAGTAAGACCAGACCCAGATCATCAATTACAAAAACTTTGCAGAGAGACTTAGGGGCACATTTACTAAGGGTCAAAGTGAATTTTCGAATTAAAAAACTTTGAATCTCAAAGTATTTTTTGGGAACTTCGACCATCGAATAGGCCAAATTCAACTTTGATTTTAATTGAAAATACTTAGAATATTCGACCATTCGAAAATAAAAGTACTGCCTCTTTTAAAAACTTCGACTTTGCCACTTCGCCACTTTAAACCTGCAGAATTGCTATGTTAGCCTATGGGGACCTCCTACAACCTAGAGCCAAAATTTTAAAAAGTCAAAGTTTTTTTTTTGAAAATCGTTAGGTCGATCGATTAAATCGTTTGAATCGTTCTATGATTGAACAAATGATTTTACTTCGACCGAAAATGGCCAAAAAACTCAAAAAGAAAACTTCTGTTGGCCAATTCGATGGTCGAATTTCGAAGTTTTTTAACTTCAAAATTCGACCCTTGATAAATCTGCCCCTTAGTGTTTCTCTGCTATCAGCACTACTAGTCTCACCTCAGTAACAATATCTGAGAATCCATGGCCCAACATACCATATATACTCGTGTATAAGCCAACCCGTGTATAAGCCGAGGTACCTAATTTACCTAAGAAAACTGGAAAAATGTATTGACTCGTGTATAAGCCTAGGGGCCCCATGTCAGATTTCAAAATGTGAATGTGTAATCATTTGTATGTATTCATCTTTTGTTGGTGCTTTAGAATGTACGGACAATACATAATCAGGTCTTCAAAATAAACATTTTTGGCTCCATCTAGTCAGTTGCAATGGAGTGCCTTTCCCTAGGTATTCATGTGAACTTGTAGTCAGACCATTGTTAGGCAAGGCTAAAACTGCGGTCTCAATATATACGGTAATAATTGAAAGAAATATTTTGACAAAAAAATAATAAAGCTATACTTACCCTTAACAACATTAGTGGAAGAGCTAAAACAGCTTAGTGCTGATTGACTGGGGCTGAATAAACCAAAGCATTCTGAATCACTAAGGTCGCCGCGCCCGGAGCAGGTCCGGGCGGCGATCGTGACAGTCAGTCACGCTATGGGAGAGGTAGGTGTGTTGGAGCCGTGTTGGGGCCGCGGAAGGAGCGTATCTGCGGCCGGTGAGGTATGACCCGCGTATAAGCCGAGGTCGAGTTTTTCAGCACATTTTGGGTGCTGAAAAACTCGGCTTATACGCGAGTATATATGGTACATTTCATCAATCACTTTTCCCCAGGAAACTGGGGACCTTTTTGTCACCATACCACAAGTTTAGTTTTCTGTTTTGACAGTTTTTGACCTGGACTTCTATTTGTTTGCGATTGTAACTCTGGCAACTACAGGTTTTTGTTATCATCTTCCAGTCCAAACACTTTAAAGCCATTTTTATCTTATATGATTTAATTATAAAATATACACATTTTTACTACACCTATCTCTGCTGAACATTGTGATATCAATATATCATGTATCATCTCAATTGGGTGAGTATTTACACAAATTGCTATTAAACTGAAAAATAATATAGCAGTTTACTAAAAATTACAGCATTACTTTAACTAAATTAAATTTAGCAAGTGTAACCGTGCTATTTTACAGAATTTAAGAATTGTTTATTACAATTGGATTTCAACAGTAAAATAGGCTTTATATTCTAATTTATAGATCATTATTCAGTTATCTGGTGGCAAATAAAAACAATGCCTACAGGCACTCAGTCAGTGATTTGCACCTCAATCTCAGAGTGGTTTGTGGTCTGTCATAGCTAGCAGGATTTTCTGGCCATCCCCCCTAGCATCTTAAAGCCTTCGGGTATCCGTCCTCCAGCAGTGATGACAGAAGGAAAAAACGAACTGCCCACTATAAAGCCTCCTTCCTCTCCCTGCTATGTGTCAGCAGAAGTTTTCTTATCGGGCAGGGAGTTTTCTCGTCCTCTCTCTCTTGCAGCCCGATGCCGCACCGTTCAGCCTCCTGATTGCGGGGAATTGGACTCTTGTAGTCCCCCTATTGAAACTGTATGTTTTTTTAATTGCCTAATTACTGCGTCTGGGACAGGCACAGGCAGTGACATCAGCAGCTCAGCTTTAGCACGTCAGACACTGAGCCTCGCTGGGAATTGTGCAGACTGCCTGTGCCAGTCATGTGTTGTAGCCTCCCCTGTGTTAAGGTAAGTACTATTTTTAACGACCAAAGAGAGAGTGAGAATTTTATATGGAGAGGGTTTGACATTACGTTTCTATTTATTGTCAGCATGACACTGACCCCTGAAGACCCTGATCCTGTGACGGATCCCAGAGCCTGCCTCACATGTTTCCAAACAGTAGCTTGTCTCTCTAGAAAGACATGTTTACCAATTGATGATGTTTCATCCCTTAAACATCCAATGGACTGGAGAATGGAAACTGATTTGAGAAGACTTTTCCTAGCTACTGGGGCATTATACAAACCATCGGTCACCCAGATATCAGTGGCGAAAGCATATATACATATGATCGGAGAATTGGGAGCTTGCAGTTGAGTCAAGAGCTTCTCATGAATCCATGAGAGAAATACTTTCAGATCTGAAAATAGCTGCAGGGTTTTGCTTGGAAGCGGCAATAGATTGGAAGAAGCTTGTGGCTCGCATACTGCACTCTCAATAGCCACTTGGAGGGCTCTGTGGCTCAGAGGTTGGTTTGCTGATACAGCCTCCAAAAATATACTCTGCAAGCTTCCTTTTGAAGGTGGAAGTCTGTTTAGGAAGTCTTTAGATGACAATCTCCAAATCATCTGGAGGAAAATCAACCTTTCTTTCCCAGAATAAACGGTTAAAAGAAACTTACAGAAGGTCGCAGTCAGAGAGTATTTTACAGGCGCAAAGAGGGGTGAGGGATTCCTTTTGAGCCAAAGTTGGCGATCTGGACAATCTAGTCTTTTTCAGACTAGTAGATTGAGGGCAAAAGATCCCCCAAAGTTCAGAATAAAACAGAATGAGATGGTGCCTGCTCAGGTTCCCAGGGTAGGGGCCAGACTCCTCCAGTTTGGAGAGGCCTGGGTAGGAATTACTCAAGACACCAGGCTATTAAACATAATTCTTGGGGGCTACAGAATAGAATTTTCTTCAAAACCTTTTCGGAATCAGTTCTGCAAGACGAAAGTTCCCAATGACAGGGAGTCTCTTCAGGCTATGGAGGACTATGTGCAACAGTACATTTCAGAGGGAGCAGTGGTTCCTGTCCCAACAGATGCAAGGACAAAGGGCTTTTATTCTACTCTTTTTCTTGTAATAAAAAGTACGGGAGATCTTCGCCCTATCGACTTCTCAAAAGACCTTCTCCTCCTCATTCTCTCTGTGTTAGCCTTAAGGGAGCGGAAGTGCTTTCCTGTCCTCATCAGTGAGAAGAGTCCATTATTGGGATGGGAGAGGTCTTTCATGATCTTCTTGGCTTTCGTCTTGCACTGCTTAGTGTAGATAGACAGCAGGTCAGGAAGCTCAGAGCGAATGATGCGTTCAGCCGAGCACACCACTCTTTGAAGAGCTCGTCTGTCCTGCTTAGTGCTGTTCCCATACCAGGTACAGATATTTCCCGTCAGGATGCTCTCGATGGTGCATGTATTAAGCACCCCCAGAGGCAGATGGAAATCTTTTAGTCTTCTGAGGAAGAAGAGTCGTTGACGGCCTTTCTTCGCCAGGGTCTCGATGTGACAGGACCATGACAGGTCTTGTGTGATGTGAACACCCAGATACCGGAAACTGCTCATTCTCTCCACTGGCGCTCCACAGATGTATAAGGGCTTGTAATTCCTCACCTGCTTTGTGCTAAAGTCCACAATCATCTCCTTAGTCTTGCTGACGTTTAGGAGGAGGTTGTTCTCCTGACACCAGTTCTCCAGGTTCCTTATCTCCTCCAGGTAGGTCTTCTCTGAGTTGTCAGAGATCAGGCCCACCACCACAGTGTCATCAGCAAACTTGACAATGGAGGAGGTGTCTGATGTCGATACACAGTCGTAAGTATACAGTGAGTATAGAAGAGGGCTTAAAACACAGCCCTGAGGTGCTCCAGTACTGAGCGAGATGGAGGGAGAAACGTGTTCCCCCACCCTCACTGATTGGGGTCTGTCTGTGAGAAAGTTGAGGATCCACTTACAGCGATGAGCTGAGTCCTAGATCCATCAACTTGGTGTAGAGGTTTGAGGGAATTATTGTGTTGAATGCTGAACTATAATCTATGAACAGTATCCTAACATAATTCCCTCTACCAGTGACTCAGGGAAGTGTGTAGCAGGTGTGATATGGCATCACATGTTGACCAATTTGTCCGGTATGCAAACTGTAAAGGGTTGATGGTGGCAGGAAGTGTGGAAGTGATGAAGTCTCTGACTAGTTGCTCAAAACACTTCATCACTACTGAAGTCAGTGCTACTGGACAGTAATCATTGAAACAAGCTGGCTGTTGTTTCTTCGGAACAGGAACAATAATAGACTGTTTGAAGCATGCGGGAACCACTGCTTGGGCAAGGGAGAGGTTGAAGATCTTCGTGAACACTGGTGCCAGCTGGTCAGAGCAGGCTCTCAGGACTTGGAAGCCACAAACATTTTTAATTTAGTACACAGTTTGTATAATTCTATATCCTATATATAATATATATTGAATAAAAAACAAATAAAGTTTTTCCCTCATATGTAATAAAAGGCACTAAGTTTACCCAGGTTGAAAAAAGAGACATGTCCATCGAGTTCAACCTTTTTTTTTTTTTTTAAAGATCAACAAGTTACAGCAAAGGCTTACAGACTTTTCTAAGTAATACAGGAATTACTCAGGTATTACTTTATCAAAGTCCGACCAAACTAGAATCCCCAACTGGACCTTATTTATTATTAAAAAAGCACAATTTAATGGGATTGGGAACAAAAAGCTTGTTCTTGAAAAGCCAGGATTTTCAGAAAAGTTTTTTCCGAATTAATCAGATTTTTCAGGCTAATTCTAGCACAGACCACAGAAACTTCCAAATAGGATAGGGACCTCTTCCAATGACTTATATACAACCTCGGTAGGTCTGAGATATTCAGATTCTGACTTTTTCCATCCTCGGGGTATGATAAATCTGGAACAATTTTAGGTTAAAAATGGAAGAAATCAAAACCTTCAAATTTTTCAAGTTTTTGGCATTCAGACTTTAATAAATAACCCCCTTAGTCTACTTAAAACGAATTTAAATAATAAATATGATTGTTTTGCCCTTAATAAGGATTAATTATATCTTGTAACAAAGTACTGCTTTATCATTGCAGAAAAAACATACATTTTCAAAATCTGAATTATTTTATTAAAATGGAGTTTATTGGAGACCATCATTACGTAGTTTGGAGCTTTCTGGATAATGAGTTTCCAGATATTGAATCCCATACCTGTAGTAATCATCCCTACTAAGTTGGTTAAGGGGAAGCTAAATTGCAAACTAATTCTAAACAGTGGTGCTTTGATTAAAGTTCACTTTTGAGAATTTCTGAGAGGTATAGCCATCTTTAGCCAAAACTAGAAGCATGATGAATATTGATGGTCATTATTTTTTAGTAATTATTGTCTCATCTATCTATTAAGGGCAATGGCATATGATGGTTTTAATTGTTGTTTAAACTAATCAAAACAGGTTATGTATCATTGACCTAATGTTGATGTCTGTCAAATAAAATAAGGTACTCTCACGAAAATGCTGACCAGTCCAGTGAAGTTGTTATAAGGATGACTACGCCATACAAAATACAATCTATTACAAAACACAATCAGCCATATCACTGTGAAAATGTCACAACAGTCATATTGTGTCATTTTTTTAGAGGCAATACACTAAATGCAAGATACAGTGCAAAATGCAAAAAATTTATGAATTGCACCCCATTTTTAGTTTGCACCATGCCCTGCATGCTAAAGGTCTAATTTAAGAATGCTCAAGCCTTTATGTTTGAGCATTTGGTTCCAAAAACTACTTGAAAGTTCCTATACTCCAAGCAGAATTTTTCCTCCCCAACACAGAATTAAAAAGTATGCCAGGTTTAAGGTGCCAAGGTTTTTATTGTTTGTTAAAACCTGCACAGGAAAGAAAGCTGTGGCATTCAAAAGAAGAAACACAAGTGCTCAAGCACGAAGGCAAAAGCTGATGCTGACAAGTTCTCTGCAATCAATGAACTATCTCTTGGACCAGATGCCCCCACTCTACCCCCCCCCACACACACATACAAAAATATGCAGATAGAAAAAAAAACATCTCAGATGTTCTTTCTGTCAACTGAGAACCAAACAGTTAAAGGCATTGTAAAGTAATTTAGCTTGGAAAACCATATTTGCATTTGGCTAAATTTCCTTTGTCACATTGAAACAGGTTTGAATAGAGGTTCAGAGGTTTTATATGCTAATGTTCACAAATATTAACATATTTACAAGATAAATGCCATTTCACACAAAGAATCCTTATGATGGTAAGGAAGTATACAGGGTATGTGGTATGAGGAGATTACAAAGTATGTGGTATGAAGAGATTACAAGGTATGTGGTATGCACAAAACAAAAACACTAAAGTGTGCCATTAGTCTAAGGGTCTTTGGAAAATTGTGCCTTACCACATACAATAATCTATACCACACACGTTTAATATATGCACTTGCACACTCCTAGATACAAAATCCCGTTCATCTGCACTACTTCCTATCAACACAGATAGTCTAGAGTGCAGCTAAAATGAACAGGGAACAAGGAACATGCAGTATGTGTAGGGCATGCTAATTGGGTGCCAGCATTGAACAATAATAAATTCCACAAAAATCTTGTACAACAATCATATACAAATGTCCAAAAATCACATAAAAAGCATTTGAACTCAGGAGCAAAACAGCCTTTTCAAATGGAAAATCATATCACAAAGAAAAACCTGAGATGCCTGGAAACAGAAAGAGATAGAAGGGGTCATGCAGAACTGTGACTTGCACGCTAAGCTGCATCAAGGAGTGTCCTACAAGTGTTCTCTAATTGGATTATCTTGTACTTTTTGTCTAGCCTTTTCTTTTAAACACAAGAATTCCCAGGACCTGGGGTTTTCAAGATAATAGATATTTCCATAATTTGGATATTCATACCTTCATACCAAGTCTACTAAAAGAAAAAATCATTTAAACATTAAATAAACCCAATAGGCTTGCCTCCAATAGCATACCTACCAACATTAACCAATAGACAGAGGGACAAAAGGATTTGCAGCGCGAAAATGTATTTGATCATGGCCGTTTGTGGCCACACCCCCTGACTACCATGTTCATTTTACAAAATGTGCCAGGTTATGAAAGTTTGAACACATTTCTATGTTATTACAGTTTTGCTAATGAAGGTGAATTGCCCTTTACACTGCAAGTCCCAGTTTCCCCAAGAAATTGTCACAATTGTTTCTTTGCTTATCTTCAATTTTTGCAAAAGTATCTAAGTGCACCAGCCATTCTGCCAAAAGCCATTTAAGTTCTAGAAACTTGTAAATTGTTACAGAGAAAATATAGATTCAACACACTAAACTGTCCCAACCCACAGATTGCAGTTACTGTAAGTGGAGTTCATTTCCAACCCACATATCTGTGCAATTTTAGCTTTACAACTGGTTTGAAATGGTTGTAAATATAAAGTACACAAGGATATTAGAAAAAGCTTAGCGTATGTAATTACAGGATATTTTGCTACAAATTCCACCTTTTTAGTCTCATTTACATTTCTTGAATACATAGAATTTCAAAATTGGGACGATTGCCCAACAATTGCCCGAGGACCAACAATCTGATCATAATGGGGACTTAAGGTGGCCATACATGCAGAGATTCACTCGGTCCCATGTGGTCCTTGATCTGAGACTCTCGGCAGCTTAGATCAGCCAGTGTATGGCAACCTTTTGGAAGAACTGAACTGTTAACAGAGAACCATATCAATAAACCTATGCAGTCCATCCTATGATTTTTGGTCCTGTTCAATAGATATTTGGATGATTTTAAGCCCAATACCAGACCGGCAATATGTCAGGAAGTCAGTTACATTGAATTCTGTTGCAGGCAGTCAGTGGAGGTAACCCTCTTTAATTTCATTATTGAAGTCACAATATAAGAAAAATCAAAAGGCCACTAATTCACTGCTTTTGCAGATGACATATTGTTGTTCATACACAACCCTCTATTAGAAATACCACCCATACTCTCTATAATTCACAGATTCGGACGTATAGCTGGTTTTAAAATTAATGTTGATAAATCAGAAGCTTTATTGCTGCATGACACAACGCAACAGGACTGGCCTCCAAATTTCCCCTTCAAAAAAGCTGACCATTGTATTAAATATCTCGGCATCAAGATACCAAAACAACATAAGGACATATATCGCCTGAACATTAGAGCTATCATAGATAAACTTCAACAGGAGACCGTACTATGGAAACATATTAATCTGACCTTTTTGGGTAGAATTCATTTTATTAAGATGTTTCTATTTCCAAAACTGCTATATCCCATTCAAATGTTACCATATTGTATAACAAAATCAGATTTGACACGCTTGCATAAAATATTTCGCACCTTTATCTGGCAAAATAAACGCCCTAGAATCGGTCTTTATAAACTACACTTACCCAAAAGTTTAGGGGGGGTTAATTTGCCAAACATCAAGGAATACAATGACGCTGCACTACTACGTTATGCGGGGGACTGGCTCGCAGAACGAAGCTGGTTCACTACGATAGACTTAGACCAACACCAACCCAGTGGATTATCTCTAAACTATCTTCTCCACTCTCCGCTTTCGGTCATTCCACAGTCCTTGAAAGATTACCCGCTTTTTGCAGACACTTACAAAACCTGGCGCTCCCTAAGGCTAAAGCTCCATCTTTCCCCGCAACATTCACCATACCTTACTTGGCTTGGAAATGCTAACTTTCCTATCGGCATGTCGAATCCAATTTTACAAACTTGGAAAACCAATGGTCTATACAATGTGGGTAACTTACTTAAACATGATCTAGATGTCTTATCCCTAGCAGAACTGAATGAGAAATTCCCGTTCACGAAACCTAGTCTCTTTCTTAGTTTGCAATTATTACATTTTGCCAGGACTATCATACAAGACATGAGAGACAAAGGAATTGATAATGCGATTGATACTCTTTGGAAGGATCGGAATACTTACCGCTCCACCTCACACATATATTGTGCAATACGTACTAACATAGCTACTGATACGGTTGGAGACTCTATGTTCAAGTGGACACAGTCCATCCCTCAAATGTGCTCTACAGAGATCTTGAAATCCCATACTCGAATGATGAAACTGCTCCCGGCTAGCAGATATCAAGAAATGTCCCTCCAGATCCTCCACTACTCATATCTGACCCCCGAAAGACGCTATAAAATGGGTAGTCTCCCCTCGGATAGTTGTACTCGATGCCAAGCCCCCAAAGCAGATCTCTTACATATGTTTTGGCTCTGTCCTAAAATCACAGATTTCTGGCGGGATGTTTCCTCTTATTGGACGCAGTTAACTACCAAAGAGCTCCGACCGACCGTGGAGTGGGCACTGTTTAGTTCCATAGCACATTACCCGCATCTCACTAGGGTGGAGAAACAGTTGGCGGCCAGGCTGGCGGCAGCGTCCAGGAAGGCAATTCTTCATCAATGGCTCTCTCCCAATGGCCCTTCCCTCCTACTCACTAGACAAAAATTACACTACATCTTTCATATGGACTGGCTCGAGGCTACAGTCACAAAAGGACAGCAGGTAGATACATTTTTCTCTATTTGGCACACCTATATCATCAGTCTCCCACCCTCGCTTAAGTATCTAACTACATATACATTCCAAAACACTACATGGTATGACCTAGAAACCCTTAGAGATAACCCATTATTATTGGAAACCGCCCAGTATATTCAAAATCTATTTTACGGGACTGGAACGACATCAGGATCACCCCCCAGGACTCAGCGAACTAATAGATTACTGGCATCATACTTAAGGTAATCGATCTTGACCTATGGAAATGTTTTGTATTTTGTGACTTACTATTTCAGAGCAATTACCTCTTGTTTGTTTATTTGTTTATTTTTATTTTCTAAATCCTTTTCTTTCTCTTTACCTTTGCATTGCATGTATGTACCATCCTAAGTCACCCTACTTTTCATTCAAGACCTCTGGAAGGTCTAAATGTTTCCTATTGATGTACATGCCTGACTCTTAATAAAAACAAGTTAAAAAAAAAAAAAAAAAGGCCACTAATTGCTGGTCTGTTTGTTAAGCAGTGTTGTCCACATGTAAAGTTGTAATTCAGAACATTCTCCAAGTGAGACTTGAGACCTGTGCTGGGTTGGGAGAAATCTGCTCAGTTCCTGCAGCACAGAGCAAAGGAATGTGTGTGCATGGAGACTGCAGTATGCAATAATGAATTTGGTTGGAGAAGCAAACAGCATAGTTATGAACTGTTTAGACAATAAAAATACACATACCTAAACTAAAATGAAAAACTAATTTAAATAAACTGCATACATGTAATGCATATATATATATATATATATATATATATATATATATATATATATATATATATATATATATATATATATATATATATATATATATATATATATATATATATATATATATATATATATCCTGGACCACTCTAGCTTTTGCTGACGTGCAACCACTTAGAAAAATGTTGAAAGGCATTGGGCTGGTATTGCTGGAATCAGCAGATAGCAAATGCATGCAAAGCAGACCCTAGTATTCACATAATACAGACTCCAGCAAAGAGTGACGAAGAGACAGATTTCTATAAACACAAACAATGCACATAAAATGATCTCGATGAACAAGATGAGGTTATAGTAGAACAGTTGTCCTCGTAATCCTTAACAAAGAGCTTGCACAAAGCTGAAAACCGTTCCACATGTACAATATTTTCATAAGCTATTTTAGATTCTATGCTTTTAATATATGATTGGGACGGCATTCAGTGTTGGTACAGTAATAGGTTGGTAAACAAAGAAGCAGGACATCTAACTTCAGCTTCCATGCCATCTGCTTGGTGGCGAACAGAAAACTTACTGTAACTGAAGGGAACAATGCCATCTGTTTCTGTCAACAAAAGGCCACGTGTGTGCACTGGGGATAGCAATGCCTGTTAAATATTAGCCATTAACAGTAAAAAGAAAAATAATATAAAAAGGACTTTATACTTGGTGAAAACACACCTACAATCTGAGATTTGCTGCAATATTTCTATCTCTTTGATTTAGAGAGTTTAATTAATATTTAAACATAACAACTAATTAAATCAACTTTTATCCTTAGCATTGGTATCAGGTTGCACTCTGGTTTGGGATTTCTTTTTAACTTCTGTTGTATAAGCAGATGGATGAGTTTCTTGCAGCCATTTTTATAGCATTTTGCTTTTAGTCAGTCCCTTTGGGGTCAGACATATGACCTAATATCAGGTGAGACATCCACTGAAGAAAGAAAGCAGCAGCTTCAAAGAGACACTCCCCTTCACAAGTGAAATGAAGCACTATCAGTTTTATTTGGCAGCTCTTTGCCTGTAGGGGCAGATCAAATGAGAGGCAGACAATTTAAACCCACTCAGACATAATAAATCTGACCAAAGTGTGATTTTACATGAGTATCTCAGCTAACATTAAGGGGGGGGCATGTAAAACATTTTTCTTGTCTTGCTCTTTATCCAAGGGCAACATGTACTACCCTATCTTATCTGATGTTAGCTTACAGAATTTTGAGTTAATAAAATGTAATGCAAACAAGGCTTCAGGGCCTGGTGAAGAGAGCTTAGTTCAGTTTTAGACCAGCCCCTTTTTCTGGTTTTCTCAGATTTGCTTTCATCTGGTATGGTACTTATGGATTGGAGAAAATCATGTCATTCCAATATTTAAAAAGGGATTATGATCTCAGCCGGGCAATTGTAGGCCAGTAAGTTTGACATCTGTGGTGGGCAAATTATTTGAAGGATTGCTAAGGGATCACATTCAAAATGTTGTTCTAGTGAATGGAATTATGAGCAGCAATCAGCATGGCTTTATGAAGGATAGGTCATGTCAGACAAATTTGATTGCTTTTTATGATGAGGTAAGTAAGATGCTGGACAGTGGGGGGGGCAATATGTGTGATCTTTTTGGATTTTACCAAAGAATTTGATACCATGGCCCACAAATGACTGCTTTCTAAACTAAGGTCTGTTGGACTTAATGAAGTTGTTTGCACATGAATAGGAAACTGGCTACAGCAAAGGGTACAGAGGGTGGTTGTTAATGGGACATTCTCTGCTTTGAGTAAAGTTCTTAGTGGGGCCCCTCAGGTCTCAGTATTGGGTCCACTTTTATTGGGTCCACTTTTCATTAACTTCATTAATGACTTAGGAGAGGGTATTGTAAGTAATGTATCAGTTTTTGCAGATGACACAAAACTATCCAGCCCAATTAACTCCAACCAGGATGTGGCATCCTTGGAACATGATCTTGACAAACTAGCAATCGGGGCAGCAAATGAGATTCAATGTCGATAAATGTAAAGTCATGCACCTGGAATGTAAAAATATCCAAGCCACTTATAACCTTAATGGTACTGCACTAGGCAAATCCATTATGGAAAAGGACCTTGGAGCCCTTGTACATAATAAACTTGGCTGTAGCAAGCAATGCCAGTCAGCAGCATCTAGGGCAAATAAGATATTGAGCTGTATTAAAAGGGGCATAGAGCACTGGTAAGGTCCCATCTAGAATATGCCGTAAAGTTTTGGTCTCCAGCACTCAAACAGGACATTACTGAATTAGAGAGGGTACAGAGAAGGGCAACTAAGCTGGTAAAAGGTATGGAAAATCAATGCGAAAAGACTGGCCAAATTGGGGTAGTTCACACATGAGAAGAGGCGTTTAACTATGTATAAATATATAAGGGGATCATATAATAATCTCTCTAATGGCTTACTTACCAGTAAGTCTTTCCAGCTGACACCCATTCTGATTAGAAGAAAAGAGGTTACGTCTAAATATTCGGAAGGGGTTTTTTACAGTGAGAGCTGTGAAGATGTGGAATTCTCTCCCTGAATCAGTTGTACTGGCTGATACATTAGGTAAGAAGAGATTGGATGGCTTTTTAGCAAGTGAGGAAATACAGGGTTATGTAAGATAGCTCATAGTACAAGTTCATCCAGAGACTAGTCCGATTGCCATTTTGGAGTCAGGAAGGAAATTTTTCTCCCCTCTGAGGCAAATTGGAGAGGCTTCAGATGGGTTTTTTTGCCCTCTTCTGGATCAACTAGCAGTTAGGCAGGTTAAAAAAAGTTACAAGGTTGAACTTGATGGACGTTTGTCTTTTTTCAACCTAGCCTACTATGTAACTTACTATGTAAATATTATTTACCTAAAAAGGTGGTCAATACAGAAGGAAGGTATAGATATGAAGACATTGTAATACATGGATAAACCTAGGGCTCTGATGTCCTACAGAGATGTGAAATGTGTCAGTTAATAATATACACTGAAATAATGTTATATTATACAGTGTGTAATGCTAATTTTTTTTAATAAAAGACATTTTTCATTTTAAAGACTTCCTTAATGGAAAACTGCATTTGAAAACACAAAGGGCTGCCCTAAAGATGAAATAAACTGGTTACTGACAACTCGCCAAACAGATTGCCACACAAAGTAATTAGCTGTTTATGGATTATCTCACTTACTGCCAGTCACCACAAGTCTCTATGGACAACAGAAAAGCCATTTTGGACAATGTGGGTGAATAGACAGCAACCTTTGATTCCATAAAGGTATTACACACAGTCCTCTTCTAATAGGTAAATGATTATTTGACTGAAAACAAATGGCACATAAATAATTACAGTAGTAATCAATGCAGTAAGCAAAGTGCAATTTTGAGCACAATCACATGTTTTTCCCCACAAAGCAGCATTTTTTCCGATAATTCCAGAATTGTTGTAATCACCAGGGGACATCTGACCAACTGTGACTAATGCATTACAATTAGCAAAATTGTACTAATGGTCATAAATGACCCCTTTAATCTTGTATTTATGGACATGCTTACACAAATGGTTTATATCTTATATAACTAGTGCTATAGAAATTAAAATATACATACAAATATCAGCCTCATGTAGAAATAATGCAGAAATTACTAAACATACCATTTTTTCAAATTGTCTTCTGAGATTCCTGTTGATTTTCTACACAATGCAGCAGCTAGTGCCTAGTTTGCTTGAATAAATTAATTTCATTAGATTTGGATTCAATTTGATGCGAAAAACTTGTCTCATGAAAAAATTGGAGAAAGTATTTTTATTTTGGCACATACTAAGTATATACTATATATATATATATATATATATATATATATATATATATATATTTGGAGAAACCGCACTTCACAGGTCTTATATAAAATGTAAGTATTTTTATTTTGGCACATACTAAGTATATACTATAAGTATACATAATATATATATATATATATATATATATATATTGTATATTTATA
This sequence comes from Xenopus petersii, assembly GCA_038501925.1. Classification (NCBI taxonomy): domain Eukaryota; kingdom Metazoa; phylum Chordata; class Amphibia; order Anura; family Pipidae; genus Xenopus; species Xenopus petersii. The sequence goes on from CM076681.1 coordinate 83,568,581, forward strand.
TACAACTTTGATTACAACTTTGCCATGAATTGATACTAATCATGAAATACTTAGGGCCAACTTTATAATCAAGTGTGGCCATTTTTTATAGCACTCTGATGATGATGATGAAGTTGTGGTAGCGAAATTACTACTAAGGTACAAGAACCACAACAAAAAAATCCCTATTGTATGACTTTGTCCCAGTACTTTCAAGTGACTTTTATGATGACTAAGCACACACCGTCTTTTCAGTCTGTATACAGTCTGTGGCATGTTCCTATGTGTAAGTAAGCAAACTAAAACATTCACTGGTAAATTATAGGGAATATATTCCTACATACTGTATATATTGTACTATATCATGCCTCTGGTAGGGTTTCTCATATAGGAAGCATCACTGCAGCACAGACTGAAATGAATAATGACATATTCTCTCTAAAATGTCAGCTCTATGAAAATGATAAAACATCCTTTCTTTGATTTTTTGTTAAACAAGTAAACATATCTATCATATTGTAGTCTTTGATAGATTACTTTTCATACCTTATTTTATTACCTTACGTCTTGTTTTAGAACATGTACCAATCTTTGCAATATGTCTGAGCTGCATGTTAAACAAGCAATAGACTGTACATTACACACATACACACGCTTTTATGTGCATCTGCTGCAGGTACTGTCATTCCCTTCTAAGCTGTGTGCTCATGCATATGCACACATTTTGTGTGATCAGGCCCGGATTTGCGGCAAGGCCGCATAGGCCCGGGCCTAGGGCGGCAAAAAAATAGGGGCGGCATGCCGTCCAGCCGCATTATGGGGACGTGTGCGTCCCCATTCAATTACAGCAGCTGCGCTGTTGTTTTTACGCCGGCACGCTGGGAAGGGGAGGTGAGGTGGGCACTAGGACCGTGAGGTCGCCTGGTCGGACCGCGCGGCCTAGGGGCGCCCGTCATCGAAATCCGGCGCTGTGTGTGATCCAAACATTTTGTGTGTGAACACATAATTTTTAACATGGGCACACTGTTTTTTAAAAGTGTGCACACAGGTTTAGAAAGTGTGCACACAATAATTTTTGCTCACAGCAAAGAAAAAATTAGAGGAAACATTGCTGTGCTCATAGTATAATACACAGATCCTGTGTTTGCTGTGATGTATAATGTCTTCAGTAAGTCACAGTTGAAAATAGTTACATAATTAAATCTTTACATTACTAAATAAGAAACATTTTTGAAATGTAATAAGTTTAATTTATACTCCAGGCATTTAAAGGGGTTATTCACCTTCATAGCACTTTTTTTTAGTTCAGTTGTTCTCAGACGGTTCAAATGGTTAACTACAAATAAAGACTTTTTCATCTTTTATTTTTTTACAGTTTTTCCAAAATTGAAGTTTAATGTTCTGAAAATAACTGAATTCAATAAATATTTTGATCATCTTTTAGGGTGTTATTTATTAAAGTCCAAATGCTAAAAACTTGAAAAATTTGAGTCTTTTTACTATAAAATCTGAATTTTTAGTGGAATAAAAAAAACTAAATTTTTTTAAATGTATTATCCCCCAAGGCTGCAAAAAGTCTGAATCTGAAAATCCACACTCTCAGACCTGCCTAGGTTGTATATAAATCAATGGGAGAGGTCCCTATCCTATTTGGAAGTTTCTGGTCTGTGCTGAAATTAGCCCAAAAATCTGACTATTTTCGTCTTTTTGGGCAAAAATCCGAAAAATTCAGGCTTTTCAGGAAAAGGCCATAAAAAATGCACGATTCAGATTTTCGTTGATTTTATCAAGTTTTCCCTCGATCAGATAAAAATTATTATTATTTTTTAATATATATATTGTTTTCCGATAATGATTACAGAAAGAAAAAAAAAGAAAAAAATAAAGAAAAACATTCAAAATAACAGTTTGTAATAAAGTTCAATACATAAACAGCAGCTTAGGTTTCATTAATATATGACTATATGTATATTTTCCATTATATCTTTAGGTAGTCTCTACCCAAGGATTCTTGTAGTACAGGTATAGGATCCCTTATCCGGAAACCCGATATCCAGAAAGCTCTGAGTTATGGAATGGCTGTCTCCCATAGACTCCATTTTATCCAAATAATCCAAATTTTAAAAAATGATTTCCTTTTCCTCTGTAATAATAAAACAGTAGCTTGTACTTGATCCCAACCAGGGCCGCCATTAGAAATCACGGGGCCCCGTACAACAAAATTTTTGGGGCCCCCTGGGCCCCGCCCACACTGACGACCAAGCTCCACCCCATTTCCCGCCCACTCCACATCGCAGTTAAAAGACCACACAGACATCAGCGCTAAAAAAGTAACCCCCCCACACAAGTTGTAAAAAGCTATTGATGGTCAGGGCCCCCTTATAAAAAATTGGGGCCCCAAAAAAAAAAAAATTTAAAATTTTTTTTTTTAAAAAAAAACATTGGTGGCAGGGGCCCCCTTACAGGGGCCCCCTTACAAGTTAAAAACAAATTGGGGCCCCAAAAAAAAATTAAAAAAAAAAAACATTGGCGTCAGGGGCCCCCTTATAAGTTAAAAACAAATTGGGGCCCCAAAAAAAAATTTAAAAAAAAAAAAAATTTTTTTGAAAAAAAAAAAAACATTGGCGGCAGGGGCCCCCTTATAAGTTAAAAACAAATTGGGGCCCCAAAAAAAAATTTGAAAAAAAAAAAAAATTTTTTTGAAAAAAAAAAAAAAAACATTGGCGGCAGGGGCCCCCTTACAAGTTAAAAACAAATTGGGGCCCCAAAAAAAAATTTAAAAAAAAAAAAAATTTTTTGAAAAAAAAAAAAACATTGGCGGCAGGGGCCCCCTTATAAGTTAAAAACAAATTGGGGCCCCAAAAAAAAATTTGAAAAAAAAAAAAAAATTTTTTGAAAAAAAAAAAAAAACATTGGCGGCAGGGGCCCCCTTACAAGTTAAAAACAAATTGGGGCCCCAAAAAAAATTTAAAAAAAAAAAAAATTTTTTTGAAAAAAAAAAAAAACATTGGCGTCAGGGGCCCCTTACGAGTTAAAAAAAAAATTGGGGCCCCAAAAAAACATGTTTTAAAAAAAAAGATTGGTTGCAGGGGCCTATAGAATATTAAAATAATACATTGGTGGCCAGGAGATTAAAAAAAAAAAAATACACAAACTGGTGTTCAGTAGAATTGAACTCACGGCTTCAGTACTTCAACTTCACCTCCTTTCGTGACTTCGGGTCTTTTCACCGCTTCAGGACTTCGGCTTCGGCTGTTTTCGTGACTTCGGGTCTTTGCGCTGCTTCAGGACTTCGGCTTCGGCTGTTTTCGTGACTTCGGGTCTTTTCGGCGCTTCGTGACTTCGGCTTTTTCCGTGACTTCGGGTCTTTTCGGCGCATCGGCTTCGGCTTTTCGGCACTTCCGCATTCGGCAGCACAGAGGCAAGACGTACGGCTCGGGCGCTCGTAAGGGGGGCCCGGATCTTCAAAAAATGCAGCGCTGCCGGGCCCCCCTTCATGCCCGGGCCCGGTACGCTTGTCCCCCCTGTCCCCCCCTGATGGCGGCCCTGATCCCAACTAAGATATAATTAATCCTTATTAGAAGCATAACCAGCCTATTGGGTTTATTTAATGTTTATATGAATTTATAGTAGACTTAAGGCATGAAGACTCAAATTACGGAAAGATCCGTTATCCGGAAAACCCCAGGTCCCGAGCATTCTGGATAACAGGTCCCATACCTGTATCTGCTTTGTCATCATATAGCCACAAGGGTAAAGAAAAGTAAAAGAGGCAGATAGAAAAGGGAAGGATTACCAAATATTTAGGCTTCTGAGTCTCTTTGTTGGGAAGCCAAGTATTTCTCGTATTTCTTTATTGCCATCATTTCTGGGTTGACGACTCTCCAAGTACTGGGCCCACGGATACCACTCCAGTTCCCGCTCGTAGCTCCTGTCCAGGCGTTTATCTCTGATGGATTCCATTGCTCAAATTGTTGCCTTCTAAACTTTTGTCTGTTTGGTACCTACTTTGCTGTGCAAATTTATTTTTTCTACAAATGACACTGAATGAGCAATTACCCCTACTAGCCCTTCTGATGCTCCTACCCATTACTTGGTGCCCCCTTGGTGGCAGGCTCACATTATGGCATCCACTGTGACAGATTGTAATAGAAACTATTTAGTGGTATTTTAAAATGTTGATATTGTAATTGACATTTACTCAATGGAAAAGCTGCCTTCAATCATAGTTTATAAAATAAAGCTGGTCATAGACGTGCAGATTTAACCTTGTATCCGATCATAATCATACGCTATAATCTTCCGACCTGCAACTAACCATTCAGAACAAATCCGAAGAAAATATTCTGTCCATGACAGCAATTGTACAAAAGTTATGTCCAACAAATAGTAGTGACAGTCACCCATTGATATCGTCAGATAGGCAATACATGCAGAGATATTATCGTTAGCCAACAGAAATCTTCTAACCTGTCCGATTGACTAAGTCACCATGGTATCAAAAATGTCAGGATGATCCAAACACAGTTTGAAAATCATATGAACCTTCGATTTGCATGACTGTATCTTTGCTTCTATGGCCAGCTTAAGATGTGGAAAAAGATATGTTTGCTCTGCTCAAATAATGTCAATAAACACAACTTGTTCTTTTACATTACTGTTAATACATGCATCAGTCAAATATGGCACTGTTTGTTCCATATCTGAATGATATTGTGTGATTATCAATTCCCTGTCTCTTTCTGTGCTTTTCAGTTATGTATACAGGGTAAAGAGTGCCAGCAATCACCCGGTCTTTTCCCAATGTGCCACCTGACCATATTAATTCTCTAGATGGTAGCTTCACTACAATGATCGCTTGTATTGAGTGTGTGTCTGGGCTATACACATGCCAGTAATTCCCATCTCTTTCAATGCTTTTTATACTTTATTTTACAATGGAGCACAGTACATTTCTACAATATTATCATTTACTGCCTGGAGGCATATGACAAACATCTATCAAAAGAGTGTTTGTCTGGCTCTGAGGATGGGTGCTCTATTTAACATATCACTGACTGAAACATAAACCAGCAATGTCTGGTGGCCTAAGAATGCAAGAGTTCAGTTATTATGTCCCTGGCACTATGAGCAACTCTCTTGTTAGGTATTTTGCCTTAAAGCTAATTTGGTACATAACTCATTCCCATGTTAAAGACAAATGATGCTATAGCATGCAACATAAAGATAAATTGCTGCACAACAAAATCAGAGAATGTTTTTCAGTTGTGCCAGTACCTTATGAAATAGAACACTCGACCCCATGCTGGAAACAGCTGGAAAAAATAAATAGTATATCTAGGTCTAAAAGTATGTATACATATTGACACCTGTAAAATATAATACAACAATTGAAGAAAGACAAAACTCTAAAACATATGTAAATACATCTGTGTGTGTATATAAATTAGGGTTGCACTGAATCCAGGATTCTGTTCAGGATTCAGACAAGATTTGGCCTTTTCACGCAGGATTCAGCCGAATCTAAGGGCCTGTCTGAACAGGCCCTGGGAAGTAAAAAATATTTATTAAAGTCAGAATGCTAAAAACTCGAAAAAATCTGTGTTTTTTACTACAAAATCTGAATTTTTAGTGGGAAAAAAAACACGAATTGTTTGAGATTTATTATACCCCGAGGCTGCAAAAAGTCAGAATCCAAAAATCCATCTCAGACCTGCCTGAGGTTGTATATAAGTCAATGGGACAGGTCCCTATACTACTTGGAAGTTTTTGTGGTCTGCGCTGGAATTAGTCTATAATCAGACTATTTTGAGGTTTTTGGGCAAAAATCAAAGCCTGAAAAAAATCGAGCGATTCAGGAAAAAAATCCAAAAAAATCATATGATCTGGGTTTTCACTGGATTTAATTGAGTTTTTATCTGGTACAATTAAATCAAGCTGTTTAAATAATAAATAAGGTCAAATCATGGGTCTAGTTTGGTTGGACTTTTTTTAAATGAAATAATCAGAAAAATTTGGATTTTGATAAAATGTTTGTGTGTGTGGTTCTCTTTCCCCCTCGTTTCTATAATATAGGGTTTGGTTCTGTATTCAGTCAAATCTTTTACAAAGGATTCGGACAAATGCTAAAATGGTGGATTTGGTGCATCCCTAATACAAAATGCGGTGCTGTCCTCTCTTGGAGCAGAAGCATTGGCTCTGCTCAGGGCACGCAAAGCATTGGCTCTGTTGCTCAGCCTGCATTTTTTGCAAGCTGAGAGAAGCAGATCTGCTCCCTTACCCAACTCCATTGATCTGCACTGAGCAGCTTTCGCTTGCATGTGGGCACATGGAGTGGAGAGGAGGTTGTCCGAAAATGCGAAAGCAAACATTTTTGGCTGATCTCTGCTAAAAATTCCTGCACGTAACTTTTCAGTGCAGAACAAAGGAGACGGGGAAGGAAGTGGATCCAAATCTCTCTGGCCCTTAAGACCAAAGAGATTTAGTGAGAATGCCAATGCTTTCTTCTTGATACACCTGAAAGTACATAAGGTCAAGTCAAGGCAATTTTTTGCTGTTCTAAAGACTCTTGAAACCATGGCTGAAGACTAATGCCACAAAGGCTTTTGTCCATTGCATTGCTCTCTCAGGGAATCATGATGATCAAAATACCCAGCAACATTCCCAACCTATTCCAGTCAGTATCTGCTATGGATGGCGTATTTCATACCTATGTGAATTAGAAGCAACTGCTGATGAGGAAAATCAATAATCCTCCTGGTGGTATAATTACCCTGTATGGTATATATTATTTGTAGAGACACAAGTAACACCATTACCAAGCACCAAATATAAATCCCATCACTTAAGTATCAATTTTTAGGCTGCAAGCAGTGGAGACACAAAGGAATAATGAAATCCTTATACTTAACCTAATGTTTTATCCAGTGTATGCTGCCATTAGATAATTCTATTTAATCATATTGTCTTTAATGCAGAAATTTAGCTAAACAAAGTGCCAGCATATAAACATGACAATTTTGCTGAACTGCTACTTTGATGGGTAACATTTCCAGAGAAAGTTTATTTTATTTATTATCTTAAATTGAAGATAAAGGAGTGGGATGGACAAAAAGAGTTGAAGGCTGGAGCCAGACAGGTGACTTTCTTGTATTGTTTCAAAACCAAATTAATGTCCTCTATTAAATAAATAGCCAAAGCACCATCGGAAATGCATGCTGCTTTAGGTCTCCTGTGTATTTAGATAATTTTTAGCCCTAATCAGTTTGTTGACCCATGGCCCATATCCCTGCCCATTCTCTCTGTGTAATATAACCAGAGAGTTATTATAAACTCCAATATGTCCAATTTCATGTATATAATTTTTAAGAAGGAGCAGCCTATTGCTATAACAATTTGTGAGGTATTGTACTCCTATCAGTCCTGCCTCTTAAGTTAGGGCACAAGGAAAGAAAATGGCCTAAATTAGGATGGGCAGGGGGTGGAAGCCTAAAGGCATGTTTGACCTCCTGATCATAAGAGTATGCAAGTAACAAAAATCAAATACACGTAGAAATCCAATTCTACAGCCTGCCCACTCATGATGCCAATGCAGTTTCCGATAATAACAGAAATGTACTGGCAGTCATAATATTAAGGCACAAAGGGGATATGTAATTAAAATTGCAAGAGTTACTAAAAGGGATACTGTCATGGGAAAAAAAAAATTCCAAAAATGAATCAGTTAATAGTGCTGTTCCAGCAGAATTCTGCACTGAAAACCATTTCTCAAAAGAGCAAACAGATTTTTTTATATTCAATTTTGAAATTTGACATGGGGCTAGACATTTTGTCAATTTCCCAGCTGCCCCTGGTCATGTGACTTGTGCCTGCACTTTAGGAGAGAAATGCTTTCTGGCAGGCTGCTGTTTTTCCTTCTCAATGTAACTGAATGTGTCTCAGTGGGACATGGGTTTTTACTATTGAGTGTTGTTCTTAGATCTACCAGGCAGCTGTTATCTTGTGTTAGGGAGCTGTTATCTGGTTACATTCCCATTGTTCTTTTGTTTGGCTGCTGGGGGGGAAAAGGGAGGGGTGATATCACTCCAACTTGCAGTACAGCAGTAAAGAGTGATTGAAGTTTATCAGAGCACAAGTCACATGACTTGGGGCAGCTGGGTAATTGGCAATATCTCTAGCCCCATGTCAGATTTCAAAATTGAATATAAAAAAATCTGTTTGCTCTTTTGAGAAATGGATTTCAGTACAGAAGTCTGCTGGAGCAGCACTATTAACTGATTCATTCTGAAAAAAAATGTTTTTTCCCATGACAGTATCCCTTTAAAATGGTGCTTTTGCAAAACTTAAAAAACATTTGCTGACAAATATTACATTGCGCATTATCGATAAGCAAAGGTTAGCATTTTAAAACCTGCTCTGGAGTTTTGTTAATTAATTTGTCACAAAAAATGCTTTGTGATTGAGAAATTGTATTACATACACTACGAGCGTTCGCAACAAACAGCCATTTGGTCGCAAACTTTGCGAGGAAGTCATTGAGGTCTGTAATCAGGCAAAAAGGACACATAAATGGATGCTAATATTTGCAAAGTTGCCTGCGAAAGTTTTTTGCTCCAACCACACATATTACATTCGTCCACAAAGGGTTAATGAATCCTCTGTAAGTATCTATTCAGCTAATTTCTTCAGTGGGGCTTTTTGTAGTTTACCTGATATTTAGAACATGATTCAGTCTAGACCAGTGGCATAACTATAGAGGAAGCAGACCCTGCAGTCACGGGCTGGCCCGGACTGTAGGGTCTGCTTCCTCTATAGCTAATAAAAAAACCCTTCTCCCCAACGCTCTCTTACCTGCAGTGAGGAAGGGGGCGCAAGTCAGTCGGGAGTGAGCGGAGTTGGGGCAGTGAGTGGGTGGAGGCAGGACATGGGCAGAGGCGGGATGGGAAGTGGACGGAAGGTTTGGGATCGAAGTGCGCTGGGCACCTCTGAAGATTTTTTTGCAGGGGGGCCTGGCGCACTCTAGTAATGCCACTGGCCTTGACCATGTAATGTTTATACAACCTAAAGTACTAGTTTGACTACAGTCTGACAGTCTAGGGGATAGAAGAGTATAAAATAATTTAGCTAATGGTTTTATACCTTTTATAGTTTCCGATAACTAGGTTGCGGCATTTCAGCATGTCAATGTGATGGTTAAAGTCCTTCTGAACTCAGTGGACATGTATTTCTACTTCACTGCTTTAGACAGATGCATTATATTTTGTTCATCCAAAATATTCTAGCCCCTTTCTGATAGAGATGTGGGATATTAAAAGACTTTCTTCTCAACTCAGACTGTATGCTGCATCATTAGCAAGCCAACTCCCCTGAGATGCAGATGTGCATTTAAACATCAATATGTTCCACCCCCCAGTACACACCCTGTGCAGCACCCACTCTCTCCATGATGCACCTTCACTTCTCTCCCAGCAGACAGCCTACAGAAGCAAAAGGAGAGGTGTACATTACTCTGCAGTTCTGTGTCTCTCGCCACTTTCTACCCAGCAACACAACGTTAAGACTATTCTTTCTCCTCCACATTGCTCCAGGGCTGTGCCCTATTGTCCTCATCATCTTTTCTTTCTCTTAACCTACCATTCCTCCTTCTTGCCCTTTTACCCCCCCATCCTTTCTTATTCCCTCCCCCATTCTGCACTCCTCCATCTGCTTCTTCTATCAACCCCCCAACTGTTGTAAGAAAAAAAATCATGCAGACATTTTGAAGCTTCACCCTGCTGTTGCCATGGAAACCAGCACAGCACATAGTCCCATGAAAAGCAGAAGCTGTAGGCGCCTCCAAAGCAAATCTCTGTAAAAGTCTCCGCCCTAAAGCAGTGTATTAAAGGGACTTTTTCCTTTGTAAATAGGAAGTGAGAAAAAGAGGGAACAAAGAATGCTCTTTTTCATGTATTTGCATCACAAATAGTAGAGTTGTCAGTTAAATGATTAACATTAACCAGCTAAAGATAAAAAGCAACAGATGACATTATGTATGAGTGAGCAGATAGATAGATAGATGATAGATAGATAGATAGATAGATAGATATATAGATAGATAGATAGATAGATAGATAGATAGATAGATAGATAGATAGATAGATAGATAGATGATAGATAGATAGATAGAGTAAGAAACAGAGATGTAGGATATATGAGGGTTTACTGTAGCAGATGCATATTGGTGTTGCTTTTATAAACAAGCCAGTAATTTGGTAGTTGTCATTCTCCACCCCTATCTCTGACTATATATGATAGCTCTCAGGGCAACAATGCATTAACCATTATAACTAGGGTTGCCACCTGGCGGTATTTTACTGGCCTGGCCGGTAAAATTGAGGGCTGTTCCCAATGTTATTAATAGCAAAAAAAGATAAATACTGTATATAGGGAGGCCGGTATTTTTTTCCCAGAAAAGGTGGCAACCCTAATTGAAACATAAACAGAAGCAGGCTCGGACTCGCAATCTGTGAGTTCTGGCAAATTTCAGAGGGGCTGCTGTAAGATGCCATAGACTGTTGCGTGGGCTGGTGGGGGGCTATTTGGACCTCCGTGTACTTGAAATGCTAGGGCCTATTTTGACTCCCAATCCAAACCTGTACAGAAGGTCTAGGGCATATTTAACGCTGCACATCAAATCATGTAACACTACCAGGTGTGGATGTACTTCACCACACTGGTGAACAGCAATTTCTATAGCACCGTTCTAAAGCAACAGCTGGAGAGCAGCACATTTAAAATGTTATTGCCTCCAGGCACCCCTTCCAGCATTCAAAGGGATGGCAAAAGGCGGGAAGTGTCTAAGCAGCTGCCTTATTGCATTCAGTGAATGTTTGCTACAGTAGGCAGCTTCTCCCTCACCACGTGACTCCCCGTGTACAACCCGGCGCAGATTAAAAACACAGCCCAGTATATGCTGTAATAGTAAGGGGGAAAGCTGCTGCGTTGTCAGATCTGTCTGGGGGCGAGACACCCACCCTCTCCTTTTTGTCATTAATGACAATCGTTGCCTTGGACCGTCCCATCCCCCGCTGTATAAAGGGTGCGAACAAAGAGCAAACAATGGTCCACGCCATGTATTATCAAACTCGCTAGTGTACTTCCACATAGCCCCCTCCCCGCTTTGGACTGCTTAATGGGCGCTCAGGCTAAACTATAGCATTTGTGGCATGTGCATGAGTGTTTGTAGCGCTTGGCTGTGTGTGACAATTAATTGAATGTTTAAATAGCCACGCTCTCTGGTTATGTTCATTAGCGAGTTTATAAGTATTTCAGTGAACGTCTTCAAACTACACACAAAAAAGAATCCCGTCACATTCATGCATATTGCATCAGGAGAAACGGGCTCGGAAAGGGTTACACTGGGGACAGTGTCATGAATCAGCGGGTCATATACATAGCTAAGGGGCACTGGAGGGCAAAACCAAACAGGAGCATCCCAAGGGGGGTCATTTTCTTTTAACAAAAGCTTTCCCTGATTTATACCTCCCCTCCCCCTCTCTCATCCAAAAAAATTCTTCCCTACCCTCATCCCAGCTGTCGAGTTAACCCTTTCACATACGGGAATGGAGGGGGTGGAGAGAGAAATTACATTCCAGCAAAAAAAATGCACTTTTACTGGTAGACACAAAACAAAAGCGCCACCATCACCCGCGGTCAATATTGCTGCTGCTGCTGTAAATGTGAAACTGAATGGCGTTTAGTCAATCACTGTCACACACTACATCCCCTGATAGGGGGTTCTTCCCTTGTGCCCAGAATGGACACGAAAATGGGGGGCTTCATTGTAGGGGCGCGTTACAAATCAGACATAATTAGAGGCAGGCATCGCATTCGAGCTGTGGGCTAATCCATACAAAATGGCAGAAAGCAGCAGAGATACAATGTATTTATTATTGGCAGGCAGCAGAGGCATGAATTTCTCTTCACACAACTGGAATACAGGCCAAACTCATTTTCTCGCTTGTCATCTGCAAAACCCGTAATGTGATCGCTTCCTTTTTTAAATACTCTCTAAATGGAAGAGAATGGGGATTATTGGCATCAATTAATGGTTTAGGGGGGGTCAATCTGTTAATCATCTGAGAGGGAAGACATTAAAAAAAGTGTGGGAGGGGAGTTGACAGAAGCTCGGATGTAGTGCGATTAGCACCTACAGTGACCATTACTCAATGAGAACAAGGCAACCTGTGGCTAAAGAGCTCCTGCCGAACTACAGCGTCCAGATGCCTCCACCCGAGCGCTATAAATCAACTGGTTACAGGTGGTAGGGCACAGATTGCATCACGCGTTAAGAGAATAGCAGGTTAGATGAATAAACAGTTATGTTGTGACGCTGTTCAGCTGTACATTTCCACCCGTATTGTATTAGTATATTGGTGCTTATCATAACCAACCAACCAACCAACCCCCCCCCACCCAATTTCTTGCAATGCCCGGGCTGCATTGTTCTGCCCTCAAACTCCAGGCCCCTCCCCGTCATTTGTCTAGCTCCTCTCTGATTGGCTCGTCTCGCGCTGGGTCTGCCGTCATGCTTTTGGGAAGCCCATTCATTTGAGCAACTTGGGCTTTGGATTCCGCATCTTATTAGCGAGCAGGGAGTTTTCTCCATTTTCCTGTTGTATCCAGCACGGTTTACAAATCTGGGGGATTTTTTCCTGTCTCTGTGTGTGTGTACATAGAATTATTTTTTTTCGGGGAATTTGCAAAGGAAGGAAGGAATATTTTTCACACCTCCTCTCAAATTTTTTTTTCCGCCAGCCTTCATCTAAATTGGTGAATATCTGTCTTGCACTTTATTCTCCCTCCCCTCCTTTCTGTATAGAGGAGTTGCAGCAGCCGCGTTCCTCCGGCTCTCATCTCTATTGTGCCAAAGCTTCAGCCGCCAGCAGACACATCTCTTTGTCTCCCTCCGCTCTCTCTTTCTAAAGCCCGGCTCTTGTTCAGTTTTGGTGCTGCTCTCATTGTATTCGACTGTTTATCGTCTGTCTATATATCTTTATCTCGTCTCTTGGGAGTCACAACTGCATTTCCATTTCTTTGTTGGAGACACAGAGAGCAATGGGAGCCCAATTCTCCAAGACCGCAGCCAAAGGCGAAGCAGCTACCGCCGAGAAACCCGGAGAAGCTGTGCCAGCGTCCCCATCCAAGGCAAACGGCCAGGTAAACGCCCGTCCATTTCATAGGGGCAGCCTTTAGTGTTTGGCACATGGACTCCCTCCCCCTTTTCATTGTTCCATTGTGCCCGTTCTTAGACCTGTTATTGGGACCAGTCCACTTTCTGACTTGGTTTTCAGGGGGACTAATACAGGTAAATGCTATCGTGTATGTATATATTTCGCCCCCTCCCCCATTGTTATAACGTTCCCATTGCTAGACCTGTTATTGGGATTATTTCATGTTCAGTTTATTTATGGGGGCAAGCACTACCTGTTACTAGGACGAGTAAGTCAGTATGGGGATGTATGTGAAAGACGTGGTAGGTTAGAGACTAGCGAGTCCGCCGCTAATAGACAAACGGCTCTCTAAGGCAGACATGGGCGGCTGCTACAGACCTAATAAGGCACGGAGTGTGCTCCAGCAACATGTGGCCGCAGACACCCGCCAGTACCTGCAATTAAAGGCATCTGGGCCGTTTGCTTTTTCGTGCAGGCTGATGTGTGGGGTGGGCGCTCTGTTTCAGCCACAATAGAAGAGATGCAGTCTCTTATTATTTGTACGTTTATAAAGATGATGCTACAAATCTGTTCTGGCTTTGTTGCTGTTTGTGGACACTTTCAATGCAATGTATGGGTGCTGGTGAGGGTCTTCAGACACCATTGTGTAAATCTAGGCATAGAGCAGCCCCCTCCTTTCTTTTCTAATATCTTGTATGAGAGGGACAGCGCAGGCTTTGTCTCCCGTTCGCCTCTCTATTCTGCCTAGAAAGAAGGCGTGATGTGGAAGCTAATGCACTTGCAGTCTGAGCGAACTCCTCTGGGCTTTGCTTGCTTGGTGGAAGCTCAGCGCTCTCTGCTGGCCTGTATCTGATCTGCACTTCAATAAATTGAACTCTAGTAGCTTGGACAGCGGAGGTGAGGGATGATTCTGGAGGGAAATGCTTCCCCAGCTCTCTAGCGCCACCAAACGGCCAGCAGGGGATGTTGGCTGTAATAATGCAGTATTGTATTATTATAGAGAACTTCGGATTGTACATTTTTGCTGGTGTCTGTAACATGGTTGTGGTGTTATCACTTTATTTTGCTAGATGTCAGGTTAAGGCCAATTCTGGATAGTCCTGTATATTTACAGCTTGGGTGTGTATGTTAAATTCTTCTGGTAGCACATGCTGTTTTATAAAGGCTATGTAGAAAAGTCCCAGCTGGATATCGGTGGATCGCAGCTCAAATGATTATTTTCTTGTTTGTCTTCGGGCGGCGTGGTTCTGGCAACTCTGGAGCTAACGCACGTATCAGTCTGGTTTGGAACCATTAATATTTAACACTGTGTATAAAATAGTGAGCTGTAAATGTCAGAAAGCTGTGTAATGGAAATGTGCCACGTTCTAGCCTAAAAACTGCCATTGACTTCCCTTTAAAAGATTTAAAGGAGTAGTTCACCCTACAGTTAACTTTAAGTATGTCCTAGATAGGGATGCACTGAATCCACTATTTGGGATTCTGCCAAACCCCCGAAGCCTTCGTGAAAGATTCGTCTGAATCCTAATCCTTGCATATGCAAATTAGGGACAGGGAAGGAAAAAGTGGAAAAAATCGTTCTTGTGTGACGAAAAGTCACGGTATTTCCCTACCTTCCCCTAATTTACATATGAAAATTAGGATTCGGTTCAGCCAGGATCAAAGATTCGGCCGAATCCTGCTGAAAAAGGCCGAATCCCGAACCGAATCCTGGATTTGGTGCATCCCTAGTCCTAGAATGGCTAAGTCTAAGCAACTTATCAATTGGTTTTCATTATTTTATTTTTTTTTTAATAGTTTTATAATTTGCCTTTTTCGTCTGATTCTTCCCAGTTTTCAAATGGGCATTACTGACCCAATCTAAATGCTCTGTAAGGCTACAAATGTATTGTTATTGCTACTTTTTATTACTCCTCTTTCTATTCGGGTCCTCTGCTGTTGATATTCCAGTCTCTTATTCAAATCATTGCATGGTTATTAGGGTACTTCGGACCGTAGCTACCAGATTGCTTAAAATGCAAACTGGAAATCTGCTGAATAAAAAAAACTCCAAAAACAAATGAACTATTCAAATAGTTTCAGAATTTCACTTTCAACATCGTACTAAAAGTTAACTTAAAGGTGAACAACTCCTTTGACACCATAAACCTAAACTTGTCCCATTGACTTGTAAGTTATGCTACAGTCTGAGTTGGTATAAAATAATAGTCCCAATAGTTGGTAATTTAAGAAAATGCACACCTTTGTAATGAAAGATATCGGTGATATGGCTTAGTTCATGTGTAAGGACTATATCGGAGTATTGTACATAAAAAGCCTCTTATTTTACACTATTTTTTAGTTGTTAATCATTTTACACCACTCTTTAAGTGCTAAAGATATCAGAGTTAAATAAGGAGTGCCCATGTCTAAGGGCAAGATCACACATGGTGTTTGTATGTTGCGTTTTGCACAGTCGAGCGTAAATACGCCAATGAAAAAAAACCCATGCGTTTTTCAGCCGGTAGTTTTCTTTTCCCAACATGCAATTTTGTTTTTTCTCAATCCCCACAATTCTACTCGGAAGAGTTTTAGTAAACTTTTGTGGGGGAAAAAAGCGAAGCAGAAAAGCAATTTACAAGCAAAACATAACCGCATTGATTGTCAATACACAACATAATTATGGCACCACCATGCAAGGCTGCAAATACGTATATGCGCAATCCCTCTCATCAGAGTTTGGTCGCCATATTGAAAATACGTATTTCAGTGAAGTGTGTTTCCAAACCTGCGGATCCCATAGAGTTCAATAATATGGCGTATTGGCATTTCTGCTGAAAAACGCAAATCTTGGCATTGTGTGGCGGATGTTGGCTTGCAAGTGCCCTGTGGGAATTGCTAGTGCATATTCCATCATTTTCAATTGGCTTTTGTGTGCATTTACGCTCAGCTACACATTTTTAAAAGCGCGCGTGTGACCTTGCCCTAAGAGTGTAACCACTGGAGGGCAGCACTACTAAATCTGTTGTTGTTGGTCAGTTTCTCATTTGAGAAAATGTCAGATTCCACTTAATGCATATGCAGAGAAAAATGAGTTATGGACAAGTCTTAGCAATCCCTTATAGAATAAAACTAAATAAATGTTGCTTTAAAATGTATTTGTTGTTGGCTTACAAAAGGAAATGTCTTCTCCCAGACCCAAATTTGTTTTATTTTTGTTTTTCTTTCTTTTCCCCTTCTATAGGAAAACGGTCATGTGAAGGTAAATGGAGATGCATCTCCTGCTGCAGCTGAGGCTGGAAAGGAAGAAGTTCAAGTCAATGGGAGTGCCCCTGCAGAGGAAACTGCCAAGGAGGAAGCTGAAGCAGCTCCAGAGAAAGAGGTGGCTGCATCCCCTGCTGATGGGGAGCCTGCAGAACCTGCTTCTCCAGCTGAAGGAGAACCAGCTGCTAAAACAGAGGAAGCAGGTTCAACCTCTACCCCTTCTACCAGCAATGAAACCCCCAAGAAGAAAAAGAAGCGTTTTTCATTCAAAAAATCCTTTAAGTTGAGTGGTTTCTCCTTTAAAAAGAACAAGAAAGAGAATAGTGAAGGAGCAGAGAATGAGGGTGCTGTTGCTTCCACTGAGGAGGCAAAAGAGGACACTGCTGCAGCTGCTCCAGAGACTACAAATAGCGAAGAGGCCAAACCAGCCACAGAGGAGGCCCCTGCAGCCAGTTGCACAGAGGAGAAAAAGGAGGAGCCTGCAGCAGACGCATCTCCTGAAGTAGTGGAAACCAAAGCAGAAGAGGCTGCACCAGAAAAACCTTCAGTAGAAGAAGCTAAACCTGCTGAGGAGCAGAAGCCTGAGGAAAAGCCAGCAGAGGAGGCCCCAGCCCCAAGTGCTGCTCCTGAAGCCCCATCCACTGAACCAGAGGCACCCAAAGCCGAAGAGCCAGCAGTTCCTACACAGGAAGCTACATCTGAATCTAGTCCAGCAGCAGATTCAGCAGAGTAAAATATGGTAGTTTTGAGATAATCAAAGGACTTTTTTTCTCCCCTTGTTTGTTTGTTGGAGTGGTGCCAGGTACTGGCTTTGGAGAACTTGTCTACAACCAGGGATTGATTTAAAGAATTTTTTTTCTGTCTTTTTCTCCTTACAGATCCTATCTCAAATTGTTCTGTTATCACCATTCCAACAGGCCGAGGTCTAAATCACATCATCGGCCTTATTCCCCCCTTTTTTTTTTTTTTTTTTGCATCAGTATTAATGTTTTTTGCATACTTTGCATCTTTTGTCGAAAATGTATACTTTTGTCAGTTTATGGACAATTACCCATACATGAAGGCGATGGGTGGATCTTAAGGGAGTTTATCAAATGAAGTGATAAGTCACATTGGGATTCAGGTGGTGCAACATTGCCAAGATATTGTGCCATGTGGAATGGGGGTTTGTTTGTTTGTTTTTTTTTTTTTTGTTTTGTTTTTTTGTTTCTTTCAGTTTTCTTTCATTTGGGCTTTTTTTTTTTTTTTTTTTCTTTGAGAAAGTTATGTATGTTGTGAGAGGCAACCTTCTACAAGGTTTACAACACTAAAGGTCTTTACTTAGATGGCAAGAAAAACGTAAAATAAAAAAACTCAATACCCAGATCATAGTTTTAGTAATTCATTTAAACCATAGGAACTTTTCACTTATCTCATGTTAGCTGTATCAGTCGGTGATTAAATAGAAATACGAGTTGTATAGGCTTTATTGTTTATTGCTGGTTTATGACCTTAATAAAATTGTAATTATGTATTACCAGCAGGGTGTTTTTAACTGTGACTATTGTATAAAAGGAATATTGATTATCCAAAAGCACATGAAGTTTGCAACTCCTTTCCACCCTGCCCATTTTTGTAAAACTGCAGTCATTTTGGACCTTTTAAACACACATTTTAAACTCAACCAAGCTGTGATAAGTGGAATGGTTACTGTTTCTACTGTGGTATGTTTTTTTTTTTTTGCTTTTTTTTTCCTTTCCTTTATTACAGCAGACAATGCATACTTTTCCAGTTGTCTTTAAGAATTATGGAAAACTCTTCAGATGCAATGGTTTTTTTGTGTAGCATCTTGTCTTTCATGTTTTGTAAATACTGGAGAAGCTTTGACCAATTTGACTTCGAGATGGAATGTAACTTTGCTTACAAAATTGCTATTAAACTCTTGCTTAAGGTGTTCTAATTTTCTGTGAGCACACTAAAAGCGAAAAATAAATGTGAATAAAATGTATGATATGTTTTTCTCTGCGTCTCTTTGTAGTGTTGATGCTTACTGGTTTTCTTCTTATAATGGCAAGTGCTTGAAACTAACTTGCATGGTGTGTAATAATACCTGGCCTTTCAAATAACCTGTTTAAGGCATGGGTTCATATTTCTGTAAATAGTAAAAACATTGGCATGTTCTCCGTTGGGTTAATTTGTTCATATGTGCATAGTTCTTTGGTCAAAAACTATAAGGCAGATTACATTTTAACAGAGTAGCTAGTAAAAGGGGTCACATACAAGTGTGTCCATTGCACATGCAGTTCACTTACAGGCTTTAATATTTGTTTTTAGTGTGTGTAGTAGACTAGAACAATGAAGCTGAATATACTTTTCAATAGTTGATCCCATGTCCCTGGCCTTTTCAGAGCAGTTGTAGGAAATGAGGGTACCGGTAGGTAAACTACTTTGCAAGGTATATAATGACCACAGGTTGATAATGGATATAATAAAAGTCTCAGTTCTCTAAATGTGAAGCTCCCCAAATGCAGTAAGGGGTCCAGGTGCACCGCCCTGAATCTTCAGCTAAGGGAGTGGATAACCATATTGTAGTGGAGCAGGCACTTCAAAGACCAATCTTCCAGATAGACTTGTACAGTCTTAAGGTGGCCATACACGGGCCGATAAAAGCTGCAGACAGACCCGAGTCGGCAGCTTATTGGCCCGTGTATGGGGTCCCCCGACGGGCTTCCCCCGATCGAGATCTGGTCGAAAGTCGGCCAGATCTCGATCGGATGGGACTAAAAAACACGTCTGATTGCGGCTGCATCTGTTCGTTGATGCGGTCCCGCAATCCGACCACGCGTTACCATTCGTTAGGATCCGATCATTGGGCCCTAGGGCCCACGATCGGATCAGCCTGATATTGCCCACCTCAAGGTGGGGGAGAGATCCGCTCATTTGGCGACATCGCCTAATGAGCGGATTTCTGTGTATGGCCACCTTTACTCGTTTCTTATCTTACAGACTCTTAACATGTTACGGTGGCCATACACAGGCAGATAAAGCTGCCGATATCAGTCTATGGGGGCTGCCGACTGTCTTCGGGTCTTCCCGATTGTTATCTGGCCGCAATATCGATAGGGAAGGTTTCATCTTTCCCGTGACCGACGCGTTGGAGCCCATAGCTACTCATTGTAATCCGATCATTGGCCCTTGGGCCAAATGTTCTGATTACCCCCGATGTAGCCACCAATATGATGGTGATAAATTCCTCACTAAAAAAGCCTTTCTTTTCCTTCTGCAACATAATGTTGACTTAATGTGCTTCTGAAGGGACAGCTAGGCAGCAGTTCACTGAACAGAAAGTCAAGTGTTTGAGAAGTTAAAGCTACCAGCTTCATCAAAATTCAATGTCCCTTTCAATCACATGCATGTTGTAGCTATGTTGGCATGAAAAATAGCAAATTGCTGGGTTTTAATTTAACTTTGACAAATTTTGCCCTATATGTATTTTATGTTTCAGACATTCTAATAAAAGCACATATGCCGCTTAAACAGGGATCTTATTTGCCAGGTTTCTCTTTTGCATGTTTGGGTATGGGACCACTAATATACTTATTTTCCAAAGTATTCTTTCCTGTGCATGTTTGATGTCCTGCTGAAGGACACAACATTGAAGCCACTTTGGGGCTTATTTATTAACTATGGAGACATACCTCACTTGTGATATTGCCCATAGTAACCAATCAGCAATCTGATTTGAACAGTAGTCTACAAGTTCGAAAACAAAAGAGAAAATCTGGTTGCTATGGGCAACATTACTGGTGGTGTTTGTCTGCATTGTTAATAAATATGCCCCTTTCTATAAGATAAGTGATTAATCATAATATATAGTATAGTTATATTGTATTACTTAAAGAATTTGTGTCTGCCCTTTAAACAGTATGTTCCCTTATTCTTAATATTTTTGTCTTTATTGGATTACTTTAAGTTCTAGATGTGGTGCTCTAAATGTAGTTAATTCCATGATGGCCAGCAGGCATCCCTTCTCTACTCAGCTCTGATTATCAAGCTAGTTCCACAAAACATTTGGGTATGTTTGTTTAACATCACCTTTGAGTTGTCGGGAGGCCACATGTGAGACTCCTGAAATTTTAATTGTTACCCATAAAAGGGAAATCTTTATAGCAGAAACTGAATAAATATTCTCTAGCAGGATACATCATTTAAGTACAGGGAACAGTCCTTGGCCGCTACAAGATGCACGTGTAGATTATGTATCAAACCTTTTATTAATCTCTTCAGTTCTCTTATCTAATAATGCCACTTTGCTTAATATTTCTGAGCATTGCAAAGAATTATATTGCCAAATGGATGAAAGCAACCACATCACTTATGAAAATATGATTGCTGTGGGTTACTACACCAGTTCCAATTTGTCCCATCCCTAAATGATATGCTCCTCCTTGCAGCAAAATCCCTGATACTCTGTAACATTACAGCATAACATGTAGGGCTGTCAGGCCAAACATTTCCCTGTGACAGACTAAGGCCCTCAAGCTTCATGTGGACACAGTAGACTGCTTTGTACAATGTATTTGAATAAAGTATGGGAAAAAAAATACCGGCAGTATTGTATTAAGTTATATATTCCCACAAGATTGTGTTTTTGTTTTCACAGTAAATATCTAATAACATCTGAGAGAAGCAGGTGAAATGGGTTTCTACACATCCAGTAATCAATGTGCATATACATGTATTCCATTAATCCCGTATCCATAACTCCAGCTCCCAGTATGTTGTCGTTGCCTTTATAGATCCAAGGACCTAACACTTCTACTTTGGAGCGGTTAAATCTCCCCACACAAGTAGAGTATATACCTTAAAGGTGCTGCCACCCTGAGTCCATCACTAAGAGGAACATATTCACCACACCAATGGTTGTGGCGGCGCACTCGAAAGTTTCGCTTGTTCTCAAAATGTATGTAAAAAAGTTTCTTTATTAGCACATCCTGATACGCTGATAAAACAGCATATCAATATGTGCTAATAGAGAAACATTTTTACATACAATTTGAGAACAAGCAATTCTTCCGAAAGGGTCCCGTAGTGTGCCGCCACAACGATTGGTGTGTAAGGTAATTTATGTGATTTATCCATCTGTTTGACTGTTGTGGGTTAACAAATGTGGACACGTTATGCACCATCAAACCTGAATCAAGAAAATGACATCAGTGTATACAATAGAGGAGTTCCCAGGTTCACTTCATAGCTACACTGTTGGCTCAGCTCAGCCTAGTCAGTGGCTGACTCAGGATATGATTAATAATGCTTTAATATAAATAAATGGAAACAAGGCACCAGGGCCAGGTGGCATATACCCCCAGATTCTGAGAGAGCTTAGTCTTAGATCAGCACCTATTTCTGATTATCTCAGATTCACTTTCATCTGGTATGGTACCTATGGATTGGAAGAAAGCTGATGTCATTTCAATATTTAAAGAGGGATTATGATCTCAGCTTGGCAATTATAGGCCAGTACATTTGACATTTCTGGTGGGCAAATTATTTGTAGGCCTATTAAGGGATCACATTCAAAATGTTGTCCTAGTGGATGGCATGGCTTTGTGAAGGATATGTCATGTCAGCCAAATTTGATTGCTTTTTATGATGAGGTAAGTAAGATGCTGGCCAGCGGGGGAGCAGTAGATATGATCTATTTGGATTTTGCCAAAGCATTTGATACCTTGCCCCACAAACGACAGCTCTCTAAACTAAGGTCTGTTGGGCTTAATGAAGTCATTTGCACATGGATAGGAAACTGGTTACAGGATCGTGTACAGAGGGTGGTTGCTCACGCTAGAGAAGAGGTGCTTTAGGGGTGATATGATAACTGTATAAATATATAAGGAGATCATATAACAATCTCTCTAATACTTTATTTACCAGTAGGTCTTTCCAGCTGACGTGAGGTCACCCAATCAGATCAGAAGAAAGGAGGTTCCGCCAAATTATTCGGAAGGGGTGAGAGCTTTGAAGATGTGTAATTCTCTCCCTGAATCAGTTGTACAGGCTGATACATTAGATAGCTTTAAGAAGCTAAGCTTTTTAGCAAGGGAGGGAATACAGGGTTATGGAAGATAGCTCATAGTTCAAGTTGATCCAGGGACTAGTCCAATTGCCATCCAGTCAGGAAGGAATTTTTTCCCACTCTGAGGCAAATTGGAGAGGCTTCAAATGGGGTTTTGCCTTCCTCTGGATCAACTAGCAGTTAGGCAGGTTAAAATAGAGTTAAAAAGGGGGGGTGTGGCTTGCGCGTGCATGTAGTGGCACGCATTTCCCTGTGGCTCCGATCCAGTGTGGCTCAAAGCAGTTCAATACAGCAGTCCCAAGGGTGGCAACCGGCAGCAAACACTCAGGAACACCAGCGGACATGACCAGGAGAAGGCCTAAGCAGCAGCCGCTGCAACTCACTGACTTCTACGGGTCCCAGCCGAAAATCTCTCTGCGCAGTACGGCCCAAGATGGCGCCCGATCCTCTTCTAGCGCATCCTCGCCAGCGCGAACTGAAGCTGTTACAGAGCAACAGACAGATAAGTATGATGACCCGCAATGCTTGACGCAGGCAAACTTAAAAGTTATGCTCGCACAGCTCAGGGAAGACATTCGCTCAGACGCTAGACGTGCTGTGCAGGATTTGAAAGCAGAAATGCAAGCTATAGGTGAACGCACTGACCACCTTGAAAACAAGATGGCTGAATTGGTACAAGTGCACAACACCATGGCTGACACAGTTAACACACAGGATACAGAGATAGAGCGGCTGCAAAACAAGATTGCTGACTTAGAGGACAGGTCTAGACGGAATAATGTGCAGTTAAGGGGGATTCCTGAGGATATCCTACAACCTCAGCTTTGTCAGTATGCCCGAAACCTCATACAGGCTGTGCTCCCAGAAACCCTTACAGACCACCTCATAATAGATAGGATCCATAGGATCCCCAAACCCAAGACTGCACCGAGTAGTGCGCCAAGGGACACAATCCTCAGGATCCATTTCTTTCAAGTTAAAGAGGACCTGATGCGGTTTACCAGACAGCATAAAACTATACCACCCCCATATGATAAAATCCAGATTTTTGCGGATTTGTCAGCAGCTACCATGGCAAAGAGGCGCGAGTTAGCAGGAGTGACTCAGGTCCTGCGCCAGAATGACATACCATATAAGTGGGGTTACCCAACCAAATTGATTGTTCACTGGCAAAATACGACCAAAATCATTACCAATGCAGCCGAGGGTAAAGCTGCCCTCAAGCACTGGAATCTCCAAGTCGAAGTGCAACAGCCGCCATGCGCCTCGCAGGGGCAGATGCATGTCGATCAGGAATGGAGTAAAGTTAATACTTGACTGGTTGACTGATTGATAAATTATCTACTGCATTGTCTTCCCCACCCTGGGCCATCCGCCCAGATTACAGTTCCACTCACCGGAACGTGCCACTTAAGGTCGTAACATCTGACCTATCTACCCCTTGTCTGCTCTTTATTGCTGAACTCTCTGCCCACATGGGGCATGCAGGCAACAAGAGAACAGCCGATTGGATCGGCACCACTGTATATACGTTATTATTATTGTCTTGTTTGTTTTATGCTTTCCTTTCTTTATCCTCCCACCCTACTCTGGAGACTGGCAAAAATTATCTTTATGTTGCATGTGTCATTCACACACTGGTTTCAGCCAAATGCGCCCACTTTAGCAATTTTACGATGTATCAATGGTCCTAAAATGCGTTAGTGTTAATGCTAGGGGGCTGAATACCCCCCGGAAGAGATTGCTAGCACTTGCTGAATGTAGACGGCAACACGCAGATATTGTTTGGTTTCAAGAAACCCATTTCAGAGTAAAAGATCAAAGTAAAGTGGAAAATAAATATTTTAAGATGCTAGCAGCTGCGACCTCGCATACCAAAAAAAGAGGTGTAGCCATTTTAGTTCGGAACTCTTTAACCGTCGAAAGTGTAAGGCATTTGGCTGACTCCAAGGGCAGGTGTTTAATTGTTATATGCCGCATTAATCAACAGGAATATACTTAACCTTTACTCCCCAAATACTGGCCAGAATGTATTTTTGAAGCAGGTATTAGACCAAGTCCAAAATGTCAAACAAGGCATAGTCATAATCGGAGGGGATTTCAATTATATATTGGACCCAGCAATGGATAGGACCCCCCCAGCCTCAGCCCTGCCCAAAAAATATAGCAAAACAGTAATTAAAGAATCCCTTAGGTTTACAAAATTGCTGGAGCAGCATAATTTATATGACGTGTGGAGAGTACATAACCCTACTTTAAAGGATTTTACTTATTATTCAGCCTATCACAAGTCACACACTAGAATAGATCTTTTCCTGATCTCCCCACATACGATCCACCTAACGTCTCACTGTTCAATACACAGCACAACTTGGACGGACCATTCCCTTGTAGCATTTACACTTCAAGCAAAACATCGATTTTCTACTAGACCCCCATGGAGACTCAATAATGCACTTGTATTGGATAAGGGAATTCAAAATCAGCTGATAACTAGTATATCTGATTTATTTTCCCTTAATGATAGTCCTGACATAGCTGATCTTAACCTTTGGTGCGCCCATAAGGCGGTGATTAGAGGGCAACTAATTAGTATAGCCTCACATAGAGTAAAAACGGCAAGGGCTAAACAAGAACAGTTACTGCTTAAAATTAGCCAATTAGAACGACTAAATCGCACGGCTCCCTCACCCACTGTATTGGAAGAATTAAATAGGCTCAGGGAGGAGGTCAACCTGCTGATTTTAGGTAGATGCCAAGTTCAGCTTACAAAACTTAAATGTACTTCATACGCTATGGGAAACATAGCAACAGCCGCTCTTAAAAAACAATTAGTGCACCAAACGCTACAGTATAAGATCGGGAAAATACGAACTGCATCTCAACAAATTAAGGTCAACCCTAAAGATATAGCAGATACGTTTGCAAATTTTTACAGTGGCCTCTATAATCTTAAGGATGACCCGTCCACGATCATACCCTCTGAGGCAAATATCCGTGCGTTCCTTGGCCCGCTAAACCTTCCTGTTCTACCCAACTCTTCATTCGCTACCTTAACTAGCCCAATCGAGAATGCAGAGGTCCTTCATGCAATCAGCACTATGCCGACACATAGCCCCAGGCCCTGATGGGTATACGAATATGTACTACAAAACTTTCGGCAACTTACTCTCCCCCTACCTTACTAGAGCCTTAAATGCAGCAGCCATACAAGGGCAATTCCCAAAAGAAATGCTGAAATCATATATTTCAACCATTCCCAAGCCAGGCAAAGACGACACCCAATGCCCGAACTATCGCCCCATCTCTCTCCTTAATGGCGACTTGAAAATTTACGCCTCCATAATAGCAAAAAGGTTGCAATCTGTACTAGCCCACCTAATAAATAATGACCAAACAGGCTTTGTACAAGGTCGCCAACTCCATGATAACACGAGACAACTGATCACTTTAATACATCAATTACACAAAAGTAACACATCATCCTTAGTATTAGCACTAGACGCCGAGAAGGCATTCGATCGTGTGAACTGGACTTATCTCACACTGGTCCTCGAGGCATTCCAAATACCTAGCCCATTTATCAAAGCCATTATGGCTTTATATTCGGATCTGACTGCTCAAGTAAACATTAATGGCTTTTTATCAGATCCATTTCTGCTAACGAACGGGACTCTGCAGGGATGCCCCCTCTCGCCTATTAATTATATTCTAAGCATAGAGCCACTAGCCCAGGCCATAAGGCAGCATCAGGGAATTCGTGGCATCACGATAGGCCCCCATGAACATAAGATATTACTGTTCGCAGATTACATTGCATTAACAATAACTAACCCTGCAATTGCTTTACAGGAAATGTTTGATTTAATTGGGCAATTTGGTCGACTCTCGCATTATAAATTGAACATTACTAAGACACAAGCGCTCCCAATACATATGCCAGATACGGACTTTCTCAGGCTAAAGCGGGATTATGACCTAGACTGGCAAGTGAATGCGATTGGCTACTTGGGCACCAAAATGACAGCTAATCCAACATACCTTTACCAATACAACTATGGTCAACTTCTGAAGGACACTGATACCACCCTACAGAAATGGAACACTTTATATGTATCCTGGCTAGGACGAATCAACGCCGTGAAAATGCTAATTGTACCAAGAATCTTGTACAAATTTCGGGCTCTACCCATTCCGTTGCACAACTCCTTTTTTCATCAGCTCCAGAGACTCTTATCATCCTTCATTTGGAACAAAAAGAAACCAAGAATATCGCAGGACATTATGTACGCAACTAAACAAAACGCAAGGCTTGCATGCCCTAACCTACACCGTTATTATAAAGCCACTATCCTAGACCAATTATCTGACTGGCATCTACCCTTAGGTTCCAAGAAATGGGTAGACATGGAAAATTGGATTTACACATCCCACTTGGGACACTCAACCGTAGCACATATATGGTCTATGGACAAACATCACCGCACCATTGTGGACAGTTTACCTTTACCCATGCAAGCGACTTTATGGTCATGGTACACTGCGAAACATAACCACAATCTCACCAACCCCCCGACCCCGCTCCTGCCACTTGATCTCTTGGAAGAGATTATTCCTGACTTGTGTCTGCACCAATGGCGGGCACGGGAAATAACTAAGATAAGTGATCTCTATGATCAAGATGGACTGAAAACCTTCTCCGACTTAGGACTTGAATACAGTCTCCCGAGTGCACAGCTATATACATATATAAGGATAAGACATTTCCTACTTTCAAAGCATTGGAATGGACTACACCAACCAACTAGATTTGAGGTTAAATGCTGGACCCCTATTGGGAAAAAGAAAGGAACCAAAACTATCTACAACCTACTACTACAGCACGGTGTGGTGAAAACTCCACCGGCATTGCTGCACTGGGAACAAGACTTGCAATTACCTCTACCGGCAGATTTATGGAACCGGTTGTTTCAAAACACGGCCAAACACTCACGAGCGCTAAACCATCACGAGCTGACTGTAAAAATAATGTACAGGTGGTACATGACCCCAGACAGAATTCATAAAGCTTTTCTGAGCATACCCGATCGCTGCTGGCGGTGCCTGGAAGAGTCGGGCTCTATGTTACATATATGGTGGTCCTGCTCGATTGCAACACAGTACTGGGAAGCTGTGAACCTGCTAATTAACGATCTTGTTGACCCTCACATTAAACTTAACCCAGCACTAGCACTGTTAGGATTTGACCCTGAACAAAGAGATAAACAAACCAGGAGGACTCTTACTCGGCTGTTACTAGCCGGCAGAACCTTAATAGCACGGAACTGGAAACAGCCCTCTTTACCCACATATGCGGAGATAAAAGCTGAATTTGAGTGGAGTCAACTATATGAACGTACATTCTTCTACCTCTCTCTTGGGCAATGATAGTCATGGAGATTGATCTGGGTTGCGGCTACCTTAATACGTATTCTATGGGCAAATTCTTTATATCATTTGATTCCTCCCATAAATCATTGTATGTTCCTATGAGTGTTACTCTATATATATATATATATATGTGTAATTACATATGGCCCGTGCGTGCTCCTACATCCATTTACGTGTTTAATGCTGGTATTATGGGGTATTCGAATGCTTATTGTACATTGCTACTACAGCGAAACTTGCCAGTTCTCCACACTCTCCCCCCCCCTTCCTTCCTTTCCTCCCCTCTTTTTACTTTAAAATCTCTCCTACTTGATAGGAGTTGTTGTAAAATCTCAAAAATCGTTAATAAAAAAAAATAAAAAAATAGAGTTAAAAAGGTTGAATTTGAGGGTTGTGTCTTTTTTCAACCTAACTTACTATGTTACCAATATGCAGCAACTGTGGACATCCAGTAACAAGCTCACTGAACATATCTGTTTATGTGCCAAAAAGAATCAATCTGTATTTGTACTCATCCCCATCCAGTACCACAAACCTATAAATGACATTGCAAACTAAGGTTGCTGCATTTCCTCTGTGCAGGGTAGTGGTGACAGACCTTATATATTTGGAGATTTCCAAATATATCCATTTCATTACCACTATCAGCCAGCAAAATCAGCTTGATAAAAGACTCATGGCAGTCTGAAACGTTGCTAAATATCTGGGTCAGAGCCCATGCTACAATAAAGGGGTTTTAAATCAAAGAATTCTGTGGCTGGTGCTGTCTGTGAGTATACTCATTACCACTATCATGCCATGGTGGAAACACTATATACCTATTTTCAAAAAGGAGTTTTACACTGATTCCTGTGATGGTTCCTTGGATGCTCCCCCTCTGACATCCTGTATAGATTCAATATATAGCGAAGTGTTGGAATCACTCACAAAAGCAGATGAACTGCAATTAAGCCACACGACATGTTTCGGGCACATTGGCCCTTTTTCAACTTGAAAAAGGGCCAATGTTGGTTGGATTAGCTTGTTAAACCTTGAACTCCATAGGTAGGTGTGTCCAATCATGATGAAAGGTATTTAAGGTGGCCAATTGTAAGTTGTGCTTCTGTTTGACGCTCCTCTGAAGAGTGACAGCATAGGAACTCTCAAAAGATCTGAAAACAAATATTGTTCAGTATCATGGATTAGGGGAAGGCTACAAAAAGTTATCTCAGAGGTTTAAACTGTCAGTTTCAACTGTAAGGAATGTAATCAGGAAATGGAAGGCCACAGGCACAGTTGCTGTAAAACCCAGGTCTGGCAGACCAAGAAAAATACAGGAGCGGCATATACAGAGGATTGTGAGAATGGTTACAGACAGCCCAAAGATCACCTCCAAAGACCTGCAAGAACATCTTGCTGCAGATAGTATAAAGAAATCTATAAAGGCATTTATGCAGAGGGAGAAATACAATATTCTGGAATGGCCATCACAGTCCCCCGACTTGAATATCATGGAAAATCTATGGGATGATTTGAAGCAGGCTGTCCATGCTTAATTCGGCTAAATCTAACTGAACTGGAGAGATTTTGTATGGACAAATTATCAAAAATACCGCCATCCAGAATCCAGACACTCATCAAAGGCTACAGGAGGCATCTAGAGGCTGTTACATTTGCAAAAGGAGGCTCAACTAAGTATTGATGTAATATCTCCGTTGGGGTGCCCAAATTTATGCACCTAATGTTATGATGCATATTGCATATTTTCTGTTAATCTAATAAACTTTATGTCACTGCTGAAATACTAATGTTTCCATAAGGCATGTTATATATTAAAAGGAAGTTGCTACTTTGAAAGCTCAGCCAATAATAAACAAAACTCCAAAGAATTAAGAGGGGGTTCCCAAACTTTTTCATATGACTGTATATACCAGTTGCTCTGTTGCTTAAGTATTAATTATGAGGGTATTGTTAAAGGAAAACTATACCCTCATAATGAATTTCCAAATTCTTAACTCCACCACTTTGCTTAAAAAAAGACTCTGATAGTCAACATTTGCCAAAATCTAACAGCTTGGACTAAAAAACAAACAGACTTTTTTTGATGCTTTTTAGGGACTGTCTGGCACACATTGAGGAACTTGCTAAACTTATGATTTTGACATTGCAAAAATTTATGATTTATTGCACTACATGCAAGGCTATCTGAAGCTAAGTTAAAAGAGATATGAGCACTTTTCCAGGTTATGATCATTTTCTGTTTTTAGAATTATTTTTTTTAAATACTAGCCATTTTATGCATCTATAATTCGGAGAAGATTATAGTCATCATGTCTTGAGTCTATAATAATGGTACAACCCACACCTGCTTTCTGCTCCATCCAGCTGTGGTCAAATACAGCTTTAGTGGTACTGAATAGTCATAGCCTCTAGAGAAGCATATAGGCCCGTTAAGTACCTTCTAATGAAACTGACAGGGAACATAAACTTCATACAGGCATGTACATTAAATCATTTCCACTGCGGCAGGGACCAGCATTAACAATGAACAATGCTATACAGCACTGTGTATCAGAACTATATAAAAATACAAATTCAGCTATTTGACCTGTTATCCACAATGCTTGGGACCTGGAGTTTTTTGGATGAGGGATATTTCCATAATTCGGATCTCCATACCTTAAAAATGCTAAGAAAAATCAAGTAAACAAGTAAATAAACCCAGTATGACTATTTTGCCTCAGTAAAGATTAATTATATTTTAGTTGGGATTAGGTACAAGGTACTATTTGAAAAGTTAGAAAATTTGAATTAATTGATAATTATGGAGTTTATGGGAGAAATGGGACATTACCTTCCAATTTGGAGCTTTTTGTATAATGGGTTTCCGGATAACAGATTGCATACCATACATTGTATTAATAAAAAACCCAAAACCTCATCCATTTTTGGTCTTAATCTGGCTACAGAGGGACAAATTATTAAGCAAGACTATTATGCGGAGAAACCTAAACAGACAGAAGGCAGAATTTCATTGAATTCAGTGATCAAATCACTAGAGAAATAGTTGTTTCTTCTTGCAGGTCTGCTAAGCACACTTAGGGCTATTCCACACGGGGAGATAGCGACGCGTTTGCGGTCGCGGCGACAAAGCGCCGCGACAGTCGCCGCGACCGGCGCAGGCGACAGTTTTGTATGGGCGCCTATGTAAAAACGCCTGTGCTAACCACACGAGGCGATGCGCTTTTCAACAGTCGCCTGAAAAAGCCTGGCGAGGCATTTTCAGGCGACTGTTGAAAAGCGCATCGCCTCGTGTGGTTAGCACAGGCGCTTTTACATAGGTGCCCATACAAAACTGTCGCCTGCGCCGGTCGCGGCGACTGTCGCGGCGCTTTGTTGCCGCGACCGCAAACGCGTCGCTATCTCCCCGTGTGGAATAGCCCTTACATGGAACAATCAGGGTCAACACGTGCCTTATTTATTCTGTTTGAGATTTTATTTATTCAAAACTCCAGACACACACAGAGACAAGCCAGTTTGCATGGCTACGAATGGTCACGAAACATGTTTATTCACCTATGCAGTTGGTCATATCTAGCTGAACCACCCTGGTGAACAACATGGCCTATGCAGATTTTTCAATACCTTACCCAAACCTGGTCAGATAATGATTGGGGTGGGCATTCCATCACATATATGGGTCAGTTAGATGCCGACTCACTCTGCTAACTCACTCAGCGGCCAATATCTACCTGAGAATTGGATTTTGTATGTTTTCTCTGCTTCCACCAGTAGCTCAAATAAAACATATCCTCTACACTTGCAAAGCAGCAGTCAGACCCACCAAGGTGACAGCTTATCAAGACTAAACTGAAGGAATGTAACACAGAATAAGTGACCTTGACTGATCCCTCAGTCCTTAGGGATCGTCCCTACAGAAATGTAGCCCTTTAGGCATTACAATCCACATAGATGAAAGAACAAAGCAAGTGATAAGATAAAACACTGCTGCCTACAGCCCCCAAAGGAAACTGAATGTTTTTATCCTCTTTACAGAATGCTCAGTTTATGCTCTATTTATTGAGTTTTGGTTATTATTTATGAACATAACCATTCTGGGTTTAGGAAAGGGACCAATACCAACCCCCACTGCAATTTAGTCATTATCATGTGTAAGAAAGAGAATCAGTATGACTGTATCCTGGGGGCTATTTGAGATACAATCCTGCTTCATTCCAGAGCTGCCTGCGCGTTTGCTCTGTGTCAATGAGGTAACAGTCATGCTTCATTTCTTTCAAGCTCTGCATTAAATCATTTATTTGCCCTCATTCTTTTACAGCACATTCTGCTTCCTTTCAGTATTTAAATCCCTTTCTGTGTATATTCACTAACCATCTTGTCTGTTAGAAGCACTCTTCTGTCATTCTGTGTTTAGAAACACTGAATAACGCCTCGGGGTGTGACAACTTTAAAGAGGTTTTATGGACAGAAATCCATGGATGAGTTAATGCCAGAGTGACATTTAAATGGAAGCTTTATATCACTTTATATACTGTATATTGTATCTAGCCCTAACTATTAAAATCATTCCATAAAGATTTGTATCTTGCCTCTTTACACAAGAATTGTACCATACTGGGCCAGTGCATTTATAGATGCATGGAAACTGCAGTCAGTTGGTTACTGTGGGGCAATATCTACGTGAACAAATGTGGATATACTTATCGTCCAAAAATGTAACAATAATAAATGAAAAGCAGCAGAAAATGTAGCTGATTTTGCAACCTGATCTTAAATTTTTCATGTGGGGAGTGAGTGCTTTGGTCGAGTTGGCAGAAGTGTTGATAGGACATCTATATTCATAGCTATTGGATGCTTGTTAAGTGTATTGCAACCAATTAACCAGTCACGTATTGAAGATCTGGCTTTTGGCCCCATAAAAAAAACAACAAAAAAGGATTATCTTACTGTTCTGCTATTAGGAAGTTGCTAGATGCTGAATTGTAAGCTGATGTCTTCCACACGGACATTGCCAAACATACTGTGGAATACTCCTATAGAAAAAAACATGCAAACACCTTTGGGGAAACACATTTTTCATCTACAAGCACCTACCCCATCAATTCTGGTGAAATACTATCTTCACTGTCTACATTTGTGATCATTGGTCTGTACAGGTCCAAGGTCGGTGTAGCCAATTCCATTAGACATTCAGGGGCAGATTTATCGAGGAACAAATGGTAAATTCTAATTAAAATTTTCGAGTTTCTGAGAAAAACTCGATTCATAGAAATTGAACACGATTCGAATTTTCAGGTTAGAACCATTTGATCCAATATTAGACATTCAAATGTTTTCTTAAATAACCTCCCAGTCGAATTGTGAGTATATTTGAAATAATTCACACGAATTCGAAATTCGACATTTGATAAATGGACCTCTCAGACCTGTTTAGCCAACAATATGTGTGCTGTTTACAATGGTTTCATCATCTGTCAACCATTTTACTCTCAGTTGGTTATCCAGGTTTTCTGACTTTTGAGTTGTTCAAAACTTTTCATATAGGCACTCGATATTAATAGTCATTCACAACTGAGTTTCCTCTTATGGCTGGTCACCCATGGTGTAGCCAGTTTTACTGTCCAATTAATAAAGGTTTGTTCAGTTACAATAAATATTAGAGTAAGTGCAGCGGAGCTCATGGGCGTCAACTTCTGGCTCTTCGATATTCTTGGGATCCTCTTCCCTTCAGCACTTTTGGTGCATGCGCAGTTGCTACAAACTGGAAGACAGCTCCAACTGCATGCATGCACCAATATGATGTTCACTTCCTGAAGAATACAGAAGAGCCAGAAGATGGTGCCCATGAGCTCCACTGCGCTTACCCTGCACCTCTACATGAGTAATTAATTAGGGGCACTTTCAGGGGTGATCACCTATGTGGGGGGGAAGCAGGGAGGGGGGACTATATAGGGTAGGGGGTTTTATTATTGTTGGGGTTTAGTTCTCCTTTAAGAAAACATCTGACTGAAAACTCTGTGCTCTGGATTGATGTTTGAACAGAATATTTCTTGTATATTTCTGCTTGTTTCTTAGCAGATGAGTAGGGATGGGCAAATTTTTTTGTCACAAAAATGACGTCCATAGACTTGTATGGTGTCGTGCGTCAAAAAAATTTTCGCCGCACAACAACATTTTTTTGACGCCCGTAGACTTTAATGGGTGTTGGTGACATTTCTCCAGCGGCAAATTATTGTCGAAACGGGTCAAATTCGCCCATCCCTACAGATAAGTTTTTCTTGCTGTCTCAGGATGATGCCTTGGCTAAAGCAAGTAGTATGCATATAAGGAATGTCCTGTTGATAAAACAAGCTACAGTCTGATACTCAGGGCCGCCATCAGGGGGGGACAGGGGGGACAAGCGTACCGGGCCCGGGCATGAAGGGGGGCCCGGCAGCGCTGCATTTTTTGAAGATCCGGGCCCCCCTTACGAGCGCCCGAGCCGTACGTCTTGCCTCTGTGCTGCCGAATGCGGAAGTGCCGAAAAGCCGAAGCCGATGCGCCGAAAAGACCCGAAGTCACGGAAAAAGCCGAAGTCACGAAAACAGCCGAAGCCGAAGTCCTGAAGCAGCGCAAAGACCCGAAGTCACGAAAACAGCCGAAGCCGAAGTCCTGAAGCAGTGAAAAGACCCGAAGTCACGAAAGGAGGTGAAGTTGAAGTACTGAAGCCGTGAGTTCAATTCTACTGAACACCAGTTTGTGTATTTTTTTTTTTTTAATCTCCTGGCCACCAATGTATTATTTTAATATTCTATAGGCCCCTGCAACCAATCTTTTTTTTTTAAAACAGGTTTTTTTGGGGCCCCAATTTTTTTTTTAACTCGTAAGGGGCCCCTGACGCCAATGGTTTTTTTTTTTTCAAAAAATTTTTTTTTTTTTTTTTAAATTTTTTTTTGGGGCCCCAATTTGTTTTTAACTTGTAAGGGGGCCCCTGCCGCCAATGTTTTTGGTTTTTTTTTTAAAAAAAAATTTTTTTTTTTTTCAAATTTTTTTTTGGGGCCCCAATTTGTTTTTAACTTATAAGGGGGCCCCTGCCGCCAATGTTTTTTTTTTTTTTTTCAAAAAAATTTTTTTTTTTTTTTCAAATTTTTTTTGGGGCCCCAATTTGTTTTTAACTTATAAGGGGGCCCCTGCCGCCAATGTTTTTTTTTTTTTTTCAAAAAAATTTTTTTTTTTTTTTTAAATTTTTTTTTGGGGCCCCAATTTGTTTTTAACTTATAAGGGGGCCCCTGACGCCAATGTTTTTTTTTTTTTTTCAAAAAATTTTTTTTTTTTTTTTAAATTTTTTTTTGGGGCCCCAATTTGTTTTTAACTTATAAGGGGGCCCCTGCCACCAATGTTTGTTTATTTTTTTTTACATTTTTTCTGTTGGGGCCCCAAGTTTTTTTTAACTTATAAGGGGGCCCCTGCCACCAATGTTTTTTTTTTTTAAAAAAAAAAAATTTTATTTTTTTTTTTTGGGGCCCCAATGTTTTATAAGGGGGCCCTGACCATCAATAGCTTTTTACAACTTGTGTGGGGGGGGTTACTTTTTTAGCGCTAATGTCTGTGTGGTCTTTTAACTGCGATGTGGAGTGGGCGGGAAATGGGGTGGAGCTTGGTCGTCAGTGTGGGCGGGGCCCAGGGGGCCCCAAAAATTTTGTTGTACGGGGCCCCGTGATTTCTAATGGCGGCCCTGCTGATACTTGATTGTTTACTGCAGGGACCCTATGTCCTTTATGAAGAAAAAAAAACAATGTTGTGAATTCAAAGTTTATTCCATCTCAAGCATCTATGGTACAGGCCAGATATGGTAGTAACAAAGCTATTAGATTATCTGTGTGGCGAATAAGGTTCCCCTTTAGTAATAAATGTAAAACAAATTCTACTAACACCTGAGTTATGATCCCCTTGTTTAAATAAAAGGAAGGACTTTCACAATTTAGGTTCAAGTACCTGTAAATCTATATCATGTAACAATCTAAATAGTTATCCCAGATACATGAAATGCACATCTTCTGTTCTTAAAGCTGATCTTTTTACCGCCTAAGGACAATGGCACAAACACAGATTTCAGTCAGACAGCTCCCAATATTGGAGACGTGGTGTGCTTTCCCCATTACTTTATAAAGCATTCAGAATGTCACCACCTACAGTATTTGGGA
The DNA here is from genome assembly GCA_038501925.1 of Xenopus petersii. Classification (NCBI taxonomy): domain Eukaryota; kingdom Metazoa; phylum Chordata; class Amphibia; order Anura; family Pipidae; genus Xenopus; species Xenopus petersii. The sequence goes on from CM076681.1 coordinate 83,604,679, forward strand.
GTCTCTTCTGCACATGTTAAATACAAATTATTGCTAAGGGATCAAGATGAGAAAAAATGCAGAACGCAGAGAAGTGAAAATGAATATTTCAGTCAAATACAATAGTACTAGTGACATTTCCAAAGTAAAAAATAAACTATTTATGAGTAGGGTTTATATTCCTTTATTTTCATCATCAACCCAATAGTAAAGGTTAGTCCACACAGAAGCCTTATTTGTCTGCAGGTTTAAATGTTAACATTTGGAAGAAGCCATGATTGCATTTGGCTTAACCAAACCATAGCAACCAATCAGAGAGTTGCTTTAATTATTGTACCTTCAGCAGACTGATGGTTGCTGCAAATGAGAAGCAAGACTTTTGAACTAAATCCCTTATTCTTTTATTTTGCTTGTCTATAATTGGGACACCATTATTTATTTACACTACTGAACCTGAGATCGACATAACTGATTAATTTACCTGCTATAAAGATGACTCTATAAAGGAGCTAGTGGGCCTGGGGCACAGTGTAAAGTCTCTGCTTGGAACACATGGAGCAAATTCTACCAACCGTAACTAATTAATTTACCTGGTACAAAGACCACTGCATATAGAATCTAGCTATTACTGGCCTAGGGCAAAGTAATAACTACAATCTGGCAGAGAGCATGGAGTATATTCGACCCACCATAACTAATTGATTTACCTTGTATGAAGCTGACTGTGTAACTACACTAGTGGGCCTAAAGCAACGTGTTAACCATTCTCTGTAAAAGACACATATGGGGCACCATTTATTTGCTATAACAGCAAATATAATAAAGTGGCACTGGAGATGTACAAAGTCACATGTTTGTACTTATAACTCCAACATTATTTTCAAGGTCACAAAGCAGCATCATGCATAAAAATAGCAGATGTGTTTTTGCTTAATTTTATGCATCCAATCAACAGGCAGCTTTATGCCAACCAGCAGTGATTTGTAAGCTGTGAAGGTAAAAAAAAAAACAGGGAATAAGGAAGCATATTCAGCTGTGTAGGGGATTATTTACTAAACTCTGAATGCAAAAATCCTGAAAAATTTGTGATTTTTTTAATATAAAATCAGACTTTTAATAAATCACAAATTTTTCAGAATTTATTAAACCATGAGGATGGAAGTTCAAATCTGAAAATCCGGCATCTCAGACCTGTCGAGGTTGCATAAAAGTCAGAAGTCCCATTGACTTTTTGATGTGCGCTAAGTTTCGTGCAATACCTCAACGTTTTTGGAGTTTTTGGGCAAAAAGCATAAGAAATCAGAGTTTTCATGTCGAAAAATCCCAAAAATCTATTAATAATGTAATGTAAAATGTAATAATAAATAAGCGTAAAAAAACAGACCGGATTTGATCAAAGTCAGACTTTGATAAATATCCCCGTATTTTCAAACCATAGATTATATTTCACTGCCCTTTACTACAATTTTGACTATAAAATAGAAACATATTCTTCACCCCCATGTAAACAGAGCTAGCAAAACCAAAAGGCATGTTGCCCATGAACAAGCATTACCAACATGCCACTTAAAATTCAGAGAAAACCACAATGCAACAAAACTAAATAAGGAAGACCACATTTTGATCAGTGCAGCTCTGCAATTTACATCATTACTTGATTTATGATCTGCAGAAAATCTGAAATTATTGCTCAATTGGTTATGAAATGCTGTTATGCTGATATGCAGATGGGACATACTGTACATAGTGCAGACAGACACACACCTTGGAACGGCTATATAGAAAGCCTATAAATACACTTAAAGGCATTAACAGAATCAGCCATCACAACATCACCCGCCGCCAGTCCATTCCACAATCCCACTGATCTCACTATAAAGAACCACCAACGTTGCTTCAAATGAAAGTTATTTTCCTCTGAAGGGGTGGCCTCTGGTTCGGGGATCCTCTTTATGGGTAAAAAGGTCCCCTGCTATTTGTATTTGCTATATGTATTTATTTTGTATATATTTATATAATACACAAAAGCCATGAATATCCTGTAAATGATATCCTTATAAACGGTGAGTTCTGATGTCATCAGTTATAAACGGTGAGTTCTGATGTCATTTCTGTCACATGACTCATTGAAATTTGTGTATTATAATAAATAAAGTACCCCCAGTTGTAAAATATGAGGATATTAGAAGTTACCTTCGGCCTCGTGTTTTTATATGGTCATGAAACTCCTCGGTAACTTATAATGTTTAAAATATTTTATTTGATTTTCATATTAAACAAATGAAATCAAAGTGACAACAAAAGTTATGCAGATGAAGAAAATATGTTGCAAAGGAGACAATGGCATGATAGTATCAAAACTATATCATTCATGAAAAATAACAAAAAACGAACTAAAAATTAACTAAGCCAGTGGATGCACAAGTAATATAAAAAAGAAAAAGCCCATTTATCATCTGGAGTGTCAGATAGGTCATCTAACTATTGAAGAAAGCGCATTATTTTATCGCCAGTATTGGAGTTACCTCGGTAACTTATAATATCCCTATATTTTAGAAAAGGGGGTACTTTATTCACTATATAATGTACTTGTAAAGTGCAATCATGTCACCTCGCAAGCGCCGTTTTTCCAGAGGAAACAACCCCAACCTTGACAGTTTACCCTCATAATTTAAGTCTTTCATCCTCCTAACCAGTTTAGTTGCATGTCTCTGCACTCTCTCCAGCTTATTTATATCCCTCATAAGGACTGAAGTCCAAAACTACACTTCATACTCCAGATGAGGCCTTACCAGGGACCTATAAAGAGACATAATTATGTTTTCATCCCTTGAGTTTATGCCCTTTTTATGCAAGATAGAACTTTATTTGCTTTAATAGCCACAGAATGACACTGCCCAGATTCAGACAACTTGTTATATACAAAAACCCCTAGTTCTGCACAATTTAGTATCATCTGCAAAAATAGAAACAGTACTTTCAATGCCCACCTCCAGGTCATTAATAAACAAGTTGAAAACAAGGGACCTAGTACAGAGCCCTGCGGTACTCCACTAACAACACTGGTCAAAATAGAAAATGTTCCATTTACCGCCACTCTTTGTAGTCTATCTTTTAGCCAGTTCTCTATCCAGGTACAAATACTATGTTCCAGGCCAATATTCCTTAATTTAACCAATAACCTTTTGTCTGGCACTGTATCAAATGCTTTAGCAAAGTCTAAGCAAATCACATCCACTGCCATCCCAGAATCGAGGTCCCTGCTTACCTTCTCATAAAAAGAAATTAAGTTATTCTGGCTAAATCTATTACACATATAACCATGCTGGCACAAACTCAAAGTATTATTATTTGCTATGAAGTCCAGTATCTTATCTTTTACTAACCCTTCATAAAGCTTTCCTACCACTGACATCATACTAACTGGCCTATACTTTTGGGGCTGAGAATGGGATCCCTTTTTGAATAGTGGCACCACTTTAGCTATTTGCCAGTCTCTCTGCACCATAGAACATGGCATTTATTCATATTTTTTGAAGAGACAGGTAACTGTGATGGATTTATGTGTTATGTGGGCCTCTTTATCAAATGTTGGTTTGAAAGCCAGAGTTCCCCTTTAAGAAATACATAAATTAGTGTTTTGTATCTTCCAAGGAAACCTATGGCAAAATTCACTGGGCAATCCTTTCTTCTGCTTTGTTTAATATTCTCCACGTTTGATCATTTTCATCTAGCCATACCCCAAATAACCCTTGATTTTTAGGACAAACTACAGTAGGGCCATAACGAACATTGTCAAGAATAGGGAAAAATGTAGAGGGTGGCAAATGTAGATTATATAGGTATTGAAAGGTAAATATAACCTTCAGTGATAGCTGGACAGTAAAAGTGGCCACACCATGGGTGACCAGCCATAAGAGAAAACTCAGTTGTGACCAATCTGAACGACTATTCATTTTGAGTGCCTATATGAAAGTTTTGAACAGCTGAAAAGTTACTTAAACTGGATAACCAAATGAGGGTGAAAATGTTGACAGATGATAGTAACATTATAAGCAGCACTGGCCATAATATAAGCTAGAGGCTAGGCCTGAATGTCTACTGGAATTGACTACACCTACCTATTTTGGAACTGTATAGGCCTATGATCACAAATGTAGATTGTGAAGATAGTATTTCACCGGCAACAATCTAGGGGGCAAATTTACTAAAGGGTGAAGTGACTAACACGGGCGAAAATTCGCCAGCGTGACATCATTTCGGTACTTCGTTGATTTACGATTTATTTGCGTCGCTGGCATAACTTCACTAGCGAAGGAGATAGACTCTAGCAGCACTTCGCTCCCTAATGCCTCGCGAATGGACATAACTACGCAAATTCACTAAGATGCAGATTTTACCAAACATTACCTCTTGCGCCAGACATGCCTTCGGCACCTCAGACTAGGCGAAATGCAATAGAGTAGATAGCGGTTCCTAAAAAAAAACATTTTCTAAGTCCCAAAAAACGCTAGCGTCTGCAAAAGGGCGAATTTTTTTTGGGGGGGGGAACTGGCTTCCCCCCTACATTTCCTAACATATGGCACATAAACTATACACTGGGCTCATGTGTAGGGCAATATAACAACTTTATTTTATTAAGGTTCCCTGGGCTTGTGTAGTGAAATGTATTTGCTGCAACATATACGTCCATTAAACTTTAACTTCCCACCGTATGCAAATTAGGCAACACTATCAAAACTTCGATTCGCTTGGCGCAGTAACGCTAGCGCAGCTTCACTAGCGTTCGTTGCCCTGGATGCAACTTTGGATTTTAGTGAAATAGCGTTGTCCTGGCAAATCTACGCCTGGCGAAGTGTTTCGATGTGAGCGAAGCCGTCGCTGGCGAATTTTCGGAGTTTAGTGAATTTTCCCCTTGAATTAATGGGGTAGATGCTTGTGGGTTGAAAATTTGTGTCCCCATAGGTTTGCATGGTTGTTCCCACAGCAGTATTGCACATTATTTTTGGCATGGCCAGAATCTGCAAGGAAAATCAAAAAAATCATCAAAAAAGTCAATCTAGGAAAAACAAATTATCATTTTATATTCAACTCTTAATATTTCCTTTTGACAAATAAAAGTGTCTATTACCTATATTATTGTTGGTATTTGCTGCAGTATATGCCTTAAAATCAAGAGGTTTACAAAAGACTTAAGCTCCTCTCAGAAATGTTCCCATCTTCATGCAGATTTGTGTCAGGGTTGTTTTCTTATCACTTATAAAACTTTCATTTATGCCATAAGAGAGGTCAGCAATGCATTTTGCTTATAGTTGAATTCTTATTTAAAGAATATATGGCATAATTTTGTACAAATTGTTTCTTGAGTGATATAAACATCAATTCTGCTAATTATTACTCAGTAATATACGAGAACTTTATATCACTTTAGTAGAATAAGAGCAGTGATAGTGTTGCTCATGCACTTGCATAGCTAACCACAAACTTCCTGCTTGCCTTTATCTGATTCTATTTTAGCCCATAGGATGAGCTCTGCACCTGGTAACTACTGCATTTTTTAGCAGTTGGTATACAGTATGTACCTTTGTACAAGTAAAGCATTCCATTTCAGAGTATATTACACACAGAATTATGTGTATTTTCAAATCACTGATGTACTGATGCATGGAGTTATAAAAAATGTATAAACAAGTACACCAGCTCTCTGCAAATGACCTATCATATGTCAGTAAGAAGGCTTTAATGATGTTTCATTGAGAAACCTAATTAAAAGGTCCAGATAACATAGCCCATGTAACGTGCTGACCAACAATACAAGTATTACAGCATTTTAGAGGTTAGTATAATAAGAAATGATACTAGGTTTTTTTTTTTTTGAAAGATTATTTTTATTGATTTTATAAACATAAAGCAAGTAAGAAGGAAGAGAGTAAAGAAGAAAGAGAGAGAGAGAGAGAGAGAGAGAGAGAGAGAGAGAGAGAGAGAGAGAGAGAGATAGAAGGGTGGGCATTCCCATAATATTATAGGACATAACATGTAATGAAGAACCAGGTTAGGAGCAGTTCGCTTCCATTGAGTCAAATGGCAGCAGTAGCTGCTTGCGTTTCAGCAAGCCACCTATCCCAGAGTTTGTTGAACTTGTCTGGGCATCCACACATTTAAATAAGTCAATTTGTGACTGGGAAGAATATCGTTAACAAGTTTTATCCAGAAAGCCAAGGTAGGAGGCGCCAGGGCCTTCCATGTAAGCAAAATAGCTTTCTTTGTATAATGTAAAAGTTGCTGGAGGCACAATCTGTCACTGGATGAAAGAGTTAGATCCTCAAAATATCCCAAAAGGCAAAATGCAGGCGTCCGTATAGCTGGGAGTCCCAACGCGGCATTGATAAATGCAAGTACTGCTGTCCAATACTGTTGAATTTTAGGGCACTCCCAAAACACATGCATATAAGTGCCACTATCAGCGTTACACTTGAAACACAAGTCAGGGTACCCTTGATATATTTGTGCCAGCCTGTGTGGGGTCAGGTACACTCTATTAAGAAACTTAGTGTGTATGTATCTGTCCTAAAAGAAATGCTGGTTTCCGATATCTGCTCAAGAATATCCTTCCAGGTTTCTACCTCCAAAGAAGGAAAGTCCTGGGCCCATTTTCTGCAGATACACTTAATGGGATCAAAGCTATCCTGTAACAGAATGGTATATAACCAATTTAGGGGTTTGGAAAGGTCTGATTTCCATAGGTAGCCTTCTAGGGTTGATTGAGTAATCGATGGTGTGCCCTCCGGGAATTGAGCAGAAAATGCAGTCGCAGTTGGAGGAATCTAAAAAGCATATGATTTTGTAGCCCAAACTCCTCTTTCAACTGTGCAAATTGTTTAAGCTCCTCTGCACTTACCAGGTCACCCAGATATTTTATCCCGGCAGTGGCCCAAATACTGGCATTGGGAAGGGATTGAAATTGTGCCAGAAATTTGTTGCCCCAAAGCGGGGCCCATTTGGATCGGTTTCCTGACGCCTTATAAGCGGAGATTACCGTTTTTTGGAAAATTAGGGTTACAGTTTTCATGGGAGGTGGTAGGACACACATAGAAGGGAGACCTCTATGCAACCGATTGGCTAGGGCCTCAAAGAAAGTAGCCAGTGCCGCTTTCAGGACTGTAGCTTGATTGTTCGGATCAGGATTTAGCCACCACCAGGCGTAACTAGCATAATAATTAAGTGTAAAGTTGGGAAGGGCACCGGTCAAGCCCCCTTGCTTGACCGGTGCTTGCAGCATCTGCATGTTAATTCTTGGGTGCTCACCCGCCCAAATAAACCCCCGGACACAGGCATCTAGCTGCTTGAACCACACCCTAGGGAGTATACATGGTGCCCAAATTTCGTGACCTCAGCGAGGAGCTCAGAGAGAGATAACCTGGCGTTTGCAAGATAGACCAACATATCATCAGCATAAAGTGATATTTTTTCCTCTAGTCTCTGTATTCTAAGACCCTCTATTTGTGGGTTATTATGAATTTTGTTGGCCAGTGGTTCAATAGCTAGGGCAAAAAGAAAAGGGGATAACAGGCACCCCTGTTTGGTACCCCTAGCCAGAGGGAATTCCTGAGATAATTCTGTATTTACCAGTAGTCTAGCTCTCGGAGAATCATATAACGCTTTCACCCACAGTATGTATTTTTCCCCAAGCCCATAATGCTGCAGAAGGGTCCAAAGATAAGTCCAATCTACGGTGTCGAAGGCCTTCTCTGTGTCTAACGATACCACTACTCCCTCCACTGTAGTTGTATGATGAGCCCAAATGTTCGTAAATAAACGCCTAATGTTAATATCAGTGGTTGTGTGTGGCATAAATCCGGTTTGATCCGGGTCTATGAGATTCTCAATTACTTTTTTGAGTCTGTTCGCTAGGATTTTAGCCAGTATCTTAATGTCTGAATTGAGGAGCGAGATAGGTCTATACGATCCACACCTATCAGATGGTTTGTCAGATTTAAGAATAAGAGTAATCGTGGCGAATTTGGTACTATCTGGGAGATGTGTTCCCTGTGGTATAGCATTAAATAATGAACTAAGCTTAGGCACAACTATATCCTTATGCGCCTTGTACCATTCAATGGGAAGGCCATCCGGACCGGGGGACCTTCCATTGGGGAACGCGTCGATAGCATCCGAAACCTCATCTACCGTAATGCATGAATTTAGAGGTTCAGCATCCTCCTGAGAAAGTTTAGGTATTCGGATTTCATCTAGATACTGGTTCAATGAGTCCACAGAACACTGCACTTTGGAGCTATAGAGACTAGAATAGAATTGAACAAATTCTGAGAGGATCTGTTCCTGAGTGCGGATTTCTTGACCTGCTTCAGAGGTCAGCCCAGGAATAGAAGTTAGTCATCTGGAGTCTCTAGTAAGGATAGCAAGAAGCTTGCCGCATTTGTCTCCTTTGTCATACCAAGTGGCAGCTCTCTGAAGTTCCCACTGGGAGTATTTACATGTATAAGCCAGGTTAACCGCTCTCTGGGCCGTCGCCAACGCCAATCCCAATGGTTTGGCTGGATTACTTGTATATGATGTTTCCGCTTCTAATAACTTCCCCCTAAGGAGTTCCAGTTCTGCATCCTGCCTAACTCTAGCCCCTTTTATTAGTGATATATATACCCCCCTAGTAAAGGCCTTACTCGCATCCCAAACAACCTGTTCCTGGGCTGTGTCCTGATTAATTTCCCAATATTCTTTATACTGCGCTCTAGCTGCATCTCTAACCAGTCCATGAGCAATCCACTTTGGGGGCAGTCTCCATTGTCGGGACCCATTACCTCCACCCAGTTGTAATTCCAATAATAGAGGGGCATGATCTGAACAGATTCTAGGAACGAAGGAGACAGAGGCCACCTTCTGTAGGGCTGAGGGAGAGGCCAATACTAAATCAATCCGGGACAGGGCAGAAGTGGATGTCGTATAGCACGAGTATTGTTTCTCAGAAGGATGAAACCATCTCCAGACATCAGTAAGGTTTGTGGCTTGTAGCCAGTCACCCAAGGCTCCCGATTCTCCCCTAAGCGGTCGCAGTCTGTCCATCATAGGGTCAGGGACAGCATTAAAGTCTCCCAACCAATATGTTGGATAGTTGCCTTCTGTTGCTATTTTGCTAAGTATTGTTCGCAATAGCCTTAAATCCCCAGGGGGAGGGGAGTATACATTAACAATTATCATGGTATATGTCTGAATTGTTACCTTAAGAATAAGGAATCTACCGTATCTGTCAGACATCACTTTCTCAATACTAGGGCTAATTGTTTTCCTGAACAAAATGGCTACCCCTCTTGAATACGTTGAATACTCAGCATGTAGTGTACGACTCAGCCATTGCTTTTTAAGAGCCCGGACCCTCTGACCCACTAGATGTGAATGATACTAGGTTTAATTGCTTGGGCAGCCCAAGGACAATTCCTTCCTGTCTGACATAGGTGATGATAGTTACCCCATACTTTGAGCTTACCATATGTCTTGAAAGTTTGTTTGAAAATTTAGCCATTTTGAATTGTCAGTATTTTTGCATGTTATACAAAACATGATGTTTTTCATATAATTTCAAAATCTAGTTGAGAACGCAATTTAATAAGTGAGCAAAAACATTATACTTGTTCATTTATTTTTATTAATCCTAATAATCCAAAGTTAATAATTGTGTGTGACAAAAATATGGGAACCTTAACAATTCTCAGTGCATTTGAATGAGAAATTAGGGCTAAGGTCCTGCCTTATTTGGGTCTGGCCACACGGGCCGATTTCCGAAGTCGCCCAAAATTGCCTCACAAGGAAACCTCTGGTGACTTCAGAAAATGAAGCACTCTGTGTGCCTGCCCCCAGGCAATTTGCACTTTAGCTGGAGGAAGGCAGGGGAAGGCAGATCGAGGAGATTAGTATCCGCGAATCTGCCAATGTGACCAGTCCCTTTTTACAATAGAAAAGTGGGTGTTTACTATGCAAATCTGATCTTAACAACAGGGGTTTGTGAAAGTGTGCCATGGCTCAAACAAAGGACATTCCAAAAACAGTTACTGATGCTCATCAGACTGGAAAAGGTTAAAAAACTATTTCTAAAGTGTTTGGGCTCCACTAGTCAACCGTCAGGCAGGTCTTGTAAATACAGAGGCAATTATACATCATAGTTACCAGCCTCAGGAGTGGTCAACCGACAAAGATAACACCAAGAAGGATAACATCTAAGGAACTGAAGGCGTCTATTACATTGGCAAATATCAGTGTTAACGAGTCCACTATCAGGATTACTCTAAATTACAATGGTGTGCATGGCAGGGCTGCAAGGAGAAAGCCAAAAAGAATATCACTGCCCATTTACATCTTGCTAAAGACCATGATAAGGACCTTATCCCAGAACAGCTTGTCATCATTAATGGAACCATGAATTCAGAATTGCACAAGCAAGATCCGTGGGAATAGTGTAGGATATTCTTCTGTGAGCTGAAGTACAAGAGAAAGTAGGTCACGCAGGAAGATGACAACTGCACACAAAGAATGGTTAACTCAGATGAAATTTAATGTTTTAGTATGGCTGAGTCTATAGAAATGTTCTGGAAATACCTGAGGCGGGCAGTTTGTCTGAGGAAGCCCACTAACATCCTGGAGTTGTAATAGTTCAGTAAGAGGAATAGGCTAACATTGCCACAAGCTGATGTACACAACTTTTTTTAGATCATATTTATGCAGAAATATTACCTTCAAAAGGGTTTACAAAGTTTCAAGCACCACAGAGGAGTCATGTTTTTCTATTCAGAAGCTTGGCAGTTGTTTATCAGTGTTGTCTGGCATTTGGTGGGCAAGAGGCCCAACAAAAACCTCTTGCGTGACATCAAAACATCATGTTTATGCACACTAGAGGAGTAATGACATAGTTAGTAAAAGCTATTTTATAGAGATGCACTGAGTCCCACTATTTTGGATTCGCCAATTCTTCGTGAAAGATTTGACCGAAATCCGAATCCTAATTTGCATATGAAAATTAGGGGTGGGAAGGGAAAAACATTTTTTACCTCCTTGTTTTGTGACAAAAAGTCACGCGATTTCCTTACCCATCCTAATCCGAATCCTGCTGAAAAAGCCTGAATTCTGGATTTGGTGCATCCCTACTATTTTACTGTGCTACACTTGGCAAAGTTTGTTCCCACAGTTTTAAAATGACTGCAGTTTTGAAGGCAACTTGCCGTCCTTTGAGGAAAAGGGTTTGCATCTACACAAGAAATGTAGACTTTTAAGAATGTAGGTTCAAAGAATGTTACCGGGTACATCATCAGAAATTGATGTCACTGCTTTTAATTTAGTACACAAATGAACTGGAGAAGGTACACATAACTGAGTTTTGGAAACAATGAAACCAGGTAAGCCTTCACTATCCCAACCCTTTCCCTGCAGGTCAACTTCCATTTGATCAAGTGCTGAGCTTTTCCTCTTCCAGTATTTCCTGGCAAATGTTGTTCTATGGACATATGTCATGCATATGTCATGGAGCATGTTATATACAGTGTTCAGATGGGATCCATTAGCCATTCTACCTATTATACAGAAAGCTCTGAATTACTGAAAAGTTGTCTCCCATAGACTACAGTTTATCCAAATAATCCAAATTTTAAAAAAACTAAGATATATCTAATCCTTATTGGCAGCAGAACCAGCCTATTGGGTTTATTTAGAGGCATATTTATCAAGGGTTGAATTCATGTGAGTTTTTTTAAACTCCCATGAATTCGAAATTCGACTAGTTAAAATTTATTGATAAAATCACATTTTTAAAACTCAAAATAATTTAAACGACCTCAAATTGAATTTGAATTATTATCCAAATTTTAGTACAAGCTGGCACACAAGGCGAGTTGAACCGGGGTACGTTTATTGTGTTTATCCTGACGAAGGGGGAACGCCCCCGAAAGGTTGTGACGCAATAAATGCACCAGGGGTATGACCCCGGTTCAACTCGCCTTGTGTGCCAGCTTGTACTATTTTGTTACTTGGAAATTGGGAGTGCCGTGTCCCTTAAGCGCTTGAGCACCAAGCGGAACCAGTTGTGAAGGTCCTGAGTGTGCACGTGACCTTTCTACATAGCACAGAGATCCCTGGCCACTCCCCACCTCCCACCCACGCCATTCCTGACACCAGTGTTTCCCACACACCACAACCGCAGGGTCTGCCTTCTCTATAGTTACAGCACTGCGCCAAATAGGTGTAAGAGTTTATTGATTTTACTTTGCTTTGTGGGTCAGTAAAGGAACAGACATCACACTGAATGCAAATGTACAAGATAAACACTTACGTTGATGTATGGTGGAACAAATAAAACTGCCCTCCATAGCAAATGCATGCCATAGGTACAGAGCCTTGTAACAACAAGACTGCATTTGCTATACAACTAGAGCAAATTTTATCCTGAACATTTGGATCAGGTGGCTCATCCATTTAAACAGATTGTTTTAACACCTTTTCTGTTAAAATGAACGTTGTGAAATTGTGGCATGTAGTTTTGTGTGCAGCATGAATGCTGTGTGATGATTTCCATCTGTATATTCCCTTTAACTTGCAACTTGTATAACAATAACAGAAGTTTTCAACCATTCACAAAAAACTAAAGTTGAAGAGCTGCAGGTTTACCATCCCAGTGTACGGTATGTGCTAAACCCAAACACAACTTGGTGCCGGATATGCTTTAAGTGAATTCCACTAGAGCAGCAGCTAACTGCCTAGCATCAGGAGCTGGAACTAGGAACACTACAATTACCAAGAGTGAGCAATTACAGTGACAGGCCTCCCACATTTTCTACTTTTTTGTTTTGATAATCTCCCTGGCTGCATTCCAGGCCACATGTTTTTGTGCTTTACGTGCCTGTCTGATCCAAGAAAACATGTCAGTGACTGTGACACTGGATCTGTTGAAATCCCCCAAATGATTCAAATATGTGAGCTGCATTCCAGTAATTCCTCACCATACATTAATGGTACAGGTATTCACATGCACTCATTTCTACTTTCAAATAATGATCACCTATAATGAATATTCCTTGCCTCATTCCAAGAGTTCCTAGAAGCCCACTAGCACACCCTGATATCTCTACTGTTTGACAATTAGACACTTGTTCAGTTGGGATAGTCGGTACCTCAATGTAACAAAATTAAATGACGCAGTAAACACATAGAGGTGATCCCTTTCTTGCACTTGCTCTGCTATTTTCTCATCCCTAGACTCCCATGAAAATTATACATTTGGACACAAAGATCAGGCTCTGAACCAATACTGTACAGACACATAGCCTGTACATGTACTGTTAAAGCTGAGGCTAAGCTGAAATATAGATCATCATGCCACAGGCAAAGGGCTGTCATTTACATTCTGCTCCTTCAATTGTCTCTTCTCTTAAAGGGTCCTTACCACTAGTAAATGAAAGGACTTTGTATGTACTGTACTGTATGTAAATACACTGGTGAAAATTCTGTACAAACACGTGCTGTAATATTGTTTGTAATATTGTGTGTAAGTAAGCTACTATGTAATGTTAATGCGTAGGCCAGAACCGCATTTACCTTATAGTTATGCAAGGGCCTGAACCTAGGGTGGCAGCACAGCATAAGATGCCTTATATGGTAAATAAAATCATTCTTAAATCAAAAAAAATCATCTCCCTAACCTTCGCCAGATATTTCCCAACTAAATTTGGCTGTGGAGGAGGGGTATATTGTAGCTGGCTGGCCCCAGACAAAGTATGTATGGATGTATATTTTTATTTGTATAGTGTTCCTTGAGGTCAATGTACTGTACAGCAGAACAGTAAATTAGTAGAAGAAACAGTGGTCATTGTTATAAATGTAGTAACCAGCTTTTGTGGACATTTTGGTTAAGGGCATTACTGCTGTTTTGCCATTGCCTTATGATTCATTTCCTGTTCCTGTTTTCCCTCTTCCTGTCTAAGCTGAGAGCAAGTGTGGAGCAGGGCTGTGTTACCTGCCATGTTCTAATAAATGTATAAAGTTCCTGTGCTGGTCTGACTGCTTCACATGAACTAACACAGCATTATTATTTTAACCCACTGCTAGTCAAGCAGTGTATCACAATAATAAGTACAAATAAGTAAAACAAATACAATATACATAAATATAAAGTATAATTAAAATACATATTGCTTATTGTCAATGAGACAAAAGGATGGATGTCCCTGCCCCATATAGCTTACAGTCTAAATGGAAGGGTAATGTACAGACACAAATTGGAGGGATATTAAGTGCTGTAGATCACAGTTGGTGACACTTCCATATAAGTGTCACATGCAAATTACGTCACTTCTGCACAGCGCATTACATAATGTCCCTAATGCGCTGATGGGGCACACTGAAGTTCAATTTTAAATACGATCTGACTAAACTTTAGTTCTCTTTTAAATGACTGCTATGATACTGATATTTATTCATGTATTATTCATTCTCTTTAACCATAACTTTATACTATATGATGACAGCATCACAACATTTGAGGAACAGTTTACATTTCCAAATTAGCTGTATTTGGGAAAGAGCACAAGGACCTCAGTAACATATCTAAGCACAAACTACTATCTGGAAGATTTCATTCATGTCGTCTTCTATTTACAGCAAAATATTTATTCCTAATCAGAGTTCAGATCTAAATTTTGCCTAAGAAGAAGGTGGGCCACCACATAAAATTTTCTTGTAATAAAATTGCATGAGTTGTCAGAGGTTTTCTAGTGTATACTTTATAACATTTGTTTTTTGAGGTTGAAGATAATCATGGTTGAATGTATCAAAGCTCTTCTGCACCACCAAGTGGAAAAATCGTGGAAATAAAATTCAAGCTCCAAAACTATGATTGTAGTTTAGATTTTTTTTTTAAGGGTCCACTTTTCAGAAAGTACTCTGGAAAGGTTTATTATTAACCCGACAATGTAGAGCATTACAAATACTACATGCTATATATTATGTTGGTGTGCTTGGAGGCATTGCCTACCTTGTCATGCTTTTACAGCCATTTTCTATTCCTAATAATTTTACCACTAATATTTAGATTTTGGGAGGTATGCATACACAGTATTTCCATATAGAAATGGGGACAGAATACCTGGGCAGAGTCAGTCAAGCGCAGGTATTTACAGTAAGAAATTTGCACACACAACAAAAGAAAAACCCATGCTGGCACCTCCCCACTCAGTGATTTCTAGATACTTGTTGAGAAAGCAGAATTTAGTACTAAAAATGTAACTTCTAATGATCTGCTTTAAAACAGCTTTTCATTTACAGACCAGACAACAAACAAAATCCCATTAGTTAAAAACCCTGCTCCAAGACACAAATCAAGTGTGAACCCATTATTGTAGTGTGCTTTAGTGAGCTACTGAACTCATTTGGGACAACATAAAGTCAGGTGGGCTCAGACTCTCCTCTATCCCTGCCTCTCTATGGAGAAACAAATCAGGACACTAGTACAACACTATTCTCCCCTGATTTCCCACTAGCCCTCAAATGTATTACTAGCTCTATATTGTACCGTTGCTCACACTTGAATCACATCCGCAACTGCCAACTACAATTTGGTCACTACTCGATCAGTCATGTAGAGTTAAAACTAGTATACCATCCCCAAAAGGAACTTACTAATGCACATTTTGCTCAATAAAAAAAAAAGCTTTGTCAACGTCACCGGGCAGCAGCCAGTATGTGCTTAAAAGGAAAACTATACCCCCAAAATGAATCCTTGAAGGAGAACTAAACCCCCCCTACCAAAAGCCCCCTCCCTAATCTTGCAGGCATTGCCCCCCTACCCTCTCCCTCTTAAAAATTCTGACCCTTAAAGGAATAGTTCAGTGTGAAAATAAAAACTGGATAAATAGATAGGCTGTGCAAAATAAAAAAATGTTTCTAATATAGTTAGTTAGTTAGGGTAACCAGTCAGTGTAATCCAAGAGAGCTGAAAAGCAGAAGTAGTGTTCTGGCTATTATGTTAGACATCCAGTCACTTCAGCCTTTATACATTACATTTTTGCCTAACTACATTAGAAACATTTTTTTATTTTGCACAGCCTATCTATTTACCCAGTTTTTATTTTTACACTGAACAATTCCTTTAAATGCATCGGAGCTCCCGGTCACCATCTTCTGGATCTACGTGTAGTCTTCGGGTCTCTTTGACGTCACAAAGCCTGCCAGCGCATGTTCAGTTGGGCCAAGTCAGGAATCGGCTTCAACTCCACATACGCGAATCTGCATTGAGACCCAAATACTAAATGGAGAGCCGGAAGATGGCGACTGGAAACTCTGCATTTAAGGATCAGAATTGGTTGGGGGGGGTTCGCCTTTAAGCAACAGTCCCCAGCACACCACTATTGCTGAACTGCAAATAACTGCATATGTGGGTGATGGAATAAAGCTTTGCTTGCAAATTTGCAGTAGGAAAGTATTTTTGGAAAATATCTACATCATAAATGTATTTTGAATTTATTTATCTACATGCATAATACGCTATAGCTGGTAAGATTTACTGGAATGTTCCATATACTAATAAAATATATGCAAAAATGAGTCTTATTGCTAATAGTAATTTTTCTAAGCTGCTGGTGGTGGGGCGTTGCCAGTGTCACAAACCAGGGCTTAATACAGACCACCTGAGGCTCCTGACCCCTTTAAGGGCTCTTACAGACGAGCATTTTTACCTGCGCTCCCCTGCGTTCCGTTTTTCTGCCGCAGGGGAGCGCAGGAATAGACCCATTACATTTTTTCCAATGGGGCTGTACTCACAAAGGCGCGTGTAGGCGCCGAACGCAACATGCTGCATTTTTCCTGCGTTCGGCACCTACATGTGCCTGTGTACAGTACAGCCCCACTGGAAAAAATGTAATGCGTCTATTCCTGGGCTCCCCTGTGGCTGAACGCACAAAAAGGGAACACAGGGGAGCGCAGGTAAAAACGCTCGTCTGTAAGAGCCCTAAGAATTCAATGAGGATCTAAGAGGAGGCTGAGCTGGGAAACTGGATGGGTGCTTGGCAAACAGAAATGGTACTACAGGCAGGACAGAAAGCAATGCAGAATGCAGGCATTAATACACAGGGGTTAACAGTCTCAGATTCCAAATACATGCAGATAATTAGGACGGGCAGCATACAAGTAGGGTTAGGCAGGCCAAGGGCCACTACAATCATCAGCGTAGCAACAGAAGCACCTACCAACACTAAGGAAGTTCAAAAAACAAAACATGGGTATTTGTGGCCTTTTAAAGGGGTTGGTCACCTTTAAATTAACTTTTAGGGGCAAATTTACTTACCTTCGAAGTTGCGCCAGTGTTGGCATTGCCGCACTTCACCAGGCGAAGTTTCGGCAGGGCGACGCTAATTCACTAAAATCCGAAGTTGCGCTCAGAAAGGCGAAAGGTAGCGAAGTTGTGCTAGTGTTACTTCGTCAAGCAAAGTTATACTAGCAATGCTTAATTTGCATACGGCACCAAGCTAAAGTACAATGGACGTATATGTAGCAGCAAATACATTACACTACACAAGCGAGGCCACAAAGGCCCGGTCCTAGGGCAGCAAAATATTAGCGCTTTCAAAGGAGCACTGGGGACGCACGGCCGGGGCGTTAAGACCACGCTTCCATGGCCTAGGGGCGCCTGCACAGTAAATACAGCCTCATTTGTGGGTTTTTGAGTTATTTTGCTTTTTATTCTGCAGTTGGTAATTTCAGCAATCTGGTTGCTATGGTCCAAATTACCATAGCAACCATGCATTATCATAGCAACCATGATAGCTGGAAAGAGTCAGAAGAAAAAGGAGGATAATTCAAAAACTACAAAAAAGAAAAGATGAAGTCTAACTGAAAAGTTTCTTGGGGCTGACATATCTATTGTTTAATGATTTCCTTCTCATGCCTAAGGGCTATTCCACACGGGGAGATAGCGACGCGTTTGCGGTCGCGGCGACAAAGCGCCGCGACAGTCGCTGCGACCGGCGCAGGCGACAGTTTTGTATGGGCGCCTATGTAAAAACGCCTGTGCTAACCACACGAGGCGATGCGCTTTTCAACAGTCGCCTGAAAATGCCTCGCCAGGCTTTTTCAGGCGACTGTTGAAAAGCGCATCGCCTCGTGTGGTTAGCACAGGCGTTTTTACATAGGCGCCCATACAAAACTGTCGCCTGCGCCGGTCGCGGCGACTGTCGCGGCGCTTTGTCGCCGCGACCGCAAACGCGTCGCTATCTCCCCGTGTGGACTAGCCCTAATTGCCTACTCAACAGCAGACATTGGCCCCTGTCCTTTCAATGCACTGGAATAAAAAATGTCCTAACCTTAGAGATAAGCAATGAAACTCAAATATCAATTCTCATTTTTGGCCCCTAAAAATAGAGATACAAATAGATGTAAAAAAAAGTAAAATACACTCCATTCCTCTAAAGAATGGAGATTAGAGTTTAGCTGACCTGACAATAAGAGACGGCATCTGTGCACAGTATTTTCCAGTACATTGGGATCACTTGGGGATTGACCCCAGACAGATGTTCCTGCAAACTGTTTTTTTTTATTCTAAATGGGAAATAAACTCTTTGCAAGTAACAGCAAACTCAGAGTAACATGGAAAATTCTGTCTTTATGGCCATCATAAATAACCTTAAAGAACTAAAGCTTAACTAAAGAATTAGGCTAGAAATGTTGTACATTATGGTTTTGGCTTCTGAACCAGATCAAGACAACCTCAACCCTTTAGCAGTAAAGATCTGTGTCTCCAAAGATGCCCCAGTAGCTCCCCATCTTCTTTTCTGCTGATTCACTGCACATCTGTGCTGCTGTCACTTACTGAGCTTAGGGACCATCTCAAAATATATAGTACACATAGAATATAAATCTTACAGTATAAGGCTGATAAAACTATACTATAATTACTATATGGCAACACAGAAAGTAGAAAATTGAATAATCAGCCTTGTAGCATCAGCTTATATTACAGGCCAACCTCATTTTCTGCATGCTAACCCCTAATCTTAGCTTCTCAACAGCTGCTCAGAGCTCACTGAGCATGTGAGCATTGCAGACACAAGATGGTGACCCCCTGTGACAAGTTTGAAGTCCTGGATCATTGCTGCTATTGAGAAGCTGAAACTTTAGGCTGGTGCAATAAGTTCAGAATATTAATCTTGGCATATTTAGCCATATTCATTTTTAGTTCTCCTTTAAGGATCAGGGTCTAACTTGGAGGATTTAATTAATGACATACAGTCATGGTAATAGGGATTATTGGTTGGCCTGATGACTACAGTCATGGTAATATTCTGTATAAATCAAATCTCCAAAAAGGGAATTTTATATTCATTAATTACCTTTTCCTAAATCCCAGCTGAAATGTCATTTTCAGTTGTTTTTAAAATATCCAAATAAAAAAATATATGCTTTTGCTGTTGCGTTTTGGGTTTAACGTTGTAATAAAATGTTTGAACAGTTTTCTTCTATCAAGAGATTTCGGTTCATTTGGATGAGTGCTAAAGAAATTAAAATAATATAATTATTGTGGATTTTTTTAAAAAAAATTGTAATCTATTCAGTTGATGAGGAAATCCTATGGTGACAGATGCTTGACCTGGACTGTAAATCTATAAAATTGGTGCATGCCATTGTTCCTAGGGTTGGATTTATGTAAATCCTCACAATTTCCTGCTTGTATCGTGTGCCAAACTGTTCATATAGCATTTACAATTGTGCTGTGTCACAGGGCAGGTAAGACACTTGCATTTCAGTCTTCAAATGCTTATCGGAAAAAATTAAACATGTATTTATATGCAAGGTTGACATTAGCCAAATGGGTGATGTGGTTGTAACTGAAAATGCATGAATGTGCTTGCATACAACAGAGGAGCTGATATACTGAGATGAAAAAGAGGAATACATAAAATAGATGCAAAAGATAAATATCAATGATCAGTACTGTACATGCAGACCATGCACCACAGGATAGATGAATCCTGCAGAAGAAAGAGGCTGTGTATAATCCTATATTCAGGAGACTGACAAATATGACACGGAGCGTGCAGATAATTGAGTTTTACGTGGCTATGGGTGATTAAAGGGATTCTGTCATGGTTTGTATGGTGTACTTTTTATTTCTAAATTACACTGTTTACATTAAAATAATACATTCGCTCTACCATATAAAATTTTATTCCTGAACAAACAAGTGTAATTTTTTTTAGCAGTAATACTTGTGTTTAGGCAGCCATCTCGGGTTAGCATGCCTGATCCTGTGCTTTTAGAAAGAGCTAGCACTTCATGACGGAACTGCCTTCAGATAAGCTATTGTTTCTCCAACTCAAAACTGGAGTTGTGGTGGGGCTTGGGTGTTGCTATTTTCATATGTACCACTAGGCGGGGTATAGGAGCATTTTAGTGATGCATGTGTCAGGAAGCTGATATCTTGTTACCTTTCCACTGTTCATCATTTTACTCTTATCTCCATCTACAATCTAGGATCCCTCCATTTCAAAAAAACTCCTGCTATTTTTATGAAAGCCATTATCATACTGTGTTTATGTGAATACTTTGTGTTTACTTTGCTCATGTTCTCTCATACATTCTGTCATATTTGCAAAGGTCAAACACAAGAGGGTGTGAACTTATTTGTTTAAACTTTTGTCTTCCTTCTCTTTCCCTGTAGAGGGCTGAGTAAACAGAAAGCAGGTGTGAAGCAGGGATCCAGCTCATGGTCTCAGAGTTTTGCTGTGGAAGTACACATAAAGGTTTTAAAATAATATTTGCCATCCAATAGAGTTTAGAAGAGCATTTATATTATTCCAGTATGGTGTTTTTGAATGCAATTAGCAACTATTACTTGGAAAATGTCAGACAAGGGTTTTTTTTAGACTGGCTGAGCAGCTTCTGAAAATGTAAAACCACAACGTGTCTCAGCTGTGACATTCTCAATGTGTATATAAGAATAGATGCAATTTCAAACACCCCTGTGTAAGAGCATTTAAAAAAAACTAAACACTGTTTGATCACCTTGAACGAAGATTATTTCACCAACAGTGCTTATTGGCTCTTTACTGACCCACAGGAGTAAAGTGCACATAGGGGGGATTTTAGCTACAAAATGCACACTTGGGAAGGTAGGAGACTGAATATAACTTACATTCGTCTTATTATGTCACAGTTATAAAGATAAAACCATGTGCCTCTTTATAGGTCCCTGGTAAGGCCTCACTGCAATGCAGAGATGTGAAACTAAACGGAAGACAAATTATGAGGGTAGACTGTCAAGTTTGGGGTTGTTTTCTCTGGGAAAAAGGCGCTTGCGAGGGGACATGATTACACTTTATAAGAACATTAGAGGAAATTATAGACATATAGCAGGGGACCTTTTTACCCATAAAGAGGATCGCCTTACCAGAGTCCAGCCCTTTAGACTAGAAGAAAAGAACTTTCATTTGAAGCAACGTATGTGGTTCTTTACAGTCAGGACAGTGAGGTTGTGGAATGCACTGCCGGGTGATGTTGTGATGGCTGATTCTGTTAATGCCTTTAAGAGGGGCTTGGAGGATTCTTGGACAGACATAATATCAAAGGCTTTTGTAATACTAAACTCTATAGTTAGTATAGGTATGGGCATATATAATTTATGTGAAAGTAGGGAGAGGTGTATGTATGGATGCTGGGTTTTCATTAGGAGGGGTTGAACTTGATGGATTTTGTCTTTTTCCAACCAGATTGAACTATGTGGGGGGATGTAGTGGCTGTTATATCTGGGTTTGGAGATGTTACTGTATTTCACCACTCCAGTCCAGTGCAATGTCAAGGTGGTGCCCTCCTTTTATTAAGTAAGAAAAGATTCACTGGCACACAGGTACTGCTGGCAGGGTGAAAAACCCTTGCTTTAAATTTATTAATGCGGCATCATTCTCCTTTTATTAAGTGACATAGTGAAAAGGAGGTTGAGCTATGCAGGAGACCTCCAATCCATATATAAAGCCATGGGTCTCCAGCCTACCAGCTTCTCAAATAGCTTTGAAAGTCATTTTTTCTGCCCATGCCTGCCTCATCTGTATGTTCCAATGCTGTTGCTGCTTGCATACAAACAAGCCAGGGGCTCTATGCCATCTTGACTTCTTTCAGTTAGTGGGAGTAAATATAATCCCAAAACTATTTTGTTCAATTTAAGGTACTTTAAGATAATAAGGCAGAATGATTTTTTGCAAGATAGAAGAACTAAGGAACCTTAAACAACTATTTTCTGAACTAAGACTCACATTCTGCATATTATAAGTATGAGGTCGTTTTTCCCCCCCATATAAGCCAGGCATTTAATTACAGCACTGAATAGTCCATTCTTCTTCATGATCTGCTTCTCCATGTCAGATTGTTGGGTTATGAATGAACATTGGCCCATGCTGAAGGATTACCCATGGTCAAATACCACAATCATATTGTGAATGCTTTGCTTTCCATTACAACTTCTGCTCTGGTGCTCTCTTTTGTTTCTTCGGATTAAAGCAATAATTCCAAACTAAAGAACATTGAACATGGAAAAGAGACACGCTGGTAGCTTCCTAGTCTCTGTCATGGCTACTAGGCCAATGAATAACTGAATCTCTTATAGCTCTTCTGGAAGGAGAATAGCAAAATAGCATTCCCCTTACTCCTGACTTTCTGCTTCACATTCATATAAAGAGCTGCCAAATTTCATAGATTTCTGAAAAATGTACATAAGACTTCTCCTTCTTGCATAGTAATGTAGCAAGACTACATCATTTTTTACTTACCCCTCGGCGCAGATTCAGGCATTGGAGTTCCATGCAGCCATCTTCCGGGTCTTCGGTAAGCTGAGATGGAGACTGGCGAAGCGTCGCATATGCAGTCCATATGCAGTATTTACCTGATTGCGACAACTGCACATGTGCCAAAATGGATGGAAATTGCTGAAGCGCCGGAAGATACGAAGGCCCAGAATATGGCTGCGGTGAACTCCGATGCCTGAATCTGCGCAGAGGGTTAAGTAAAAAGTTAGGGGCATTTCCCCAGGCGGGGGGCAGGTAGGCTGGGGGGGAGGAGGGAGGTGGTCTAAGTGGGGTGGGGGTAAGGTTATTTTTGCAAAAGGGTTGATTCTCCTTTAAATTATTTTTTAGTGGGCTAAAGGTATGGAGATCCAAATGTTGTTTCAGCAGGAAGAGATTAGCTACAACCGTACAAATGTTTGCAGGTCATCACAAAATCACTGAAACTGCCTAAATATGAAGGTTGGGGCAATACTGAGCTGCTGCCAGATAAGTTGTAGTTCTACACTGCAGGTGGCATTTACAAAACCACCAAGCACTGATGCAACCTTGCACTAGTAGAGTAAACTATAGACAGTAGCACTGAGGAGATCAGAGAGTTGAGGAGTAATACTATCTGCTTATTTTAATGATCTGAGATTTTGGTTGGTTAAAATATATCTCATTCACTCCTGCTGAAATTTAGCAATAGTTAAAGGAATAGTAACACCAAAAATGTTGTTTCATTTTTTGGTGTTACTGTTCCTTTAAGTTCCTTCTTCCCTCTGTCAGATGTACATTGTACAGTGCAGTACATCATTAAAATGTTTGGAATCTTTTACGAGCCCAAAAAGGCCCCTTCCTTTGTTTCAGCTTGACTGCTTTGCTGTGACCATCTTGCCTGAGTTGCATACCAATCTTGTATCACATGAACAATATGGTGATTATGTGAGCCATTCATGGCATGATGTATGACAACATGAAAAGATAAAAAGATTCATTAACATGAGCAGATTAGGCACTGCAAACCTGCAAGGTCAGAAATAACTAAAACATGAGTTCTGCATAGTCATCATTCAGCAACATTGTGGAGTAAAGTGACCAATCATTTCTGCTGTAATACTGTGTATTTAACAGATGCTGAACAGCAGAATTTGTTATTGTATAGCTTTTTTTTACTGTATTGCTTTGCTTTGAATCACTGAACTAATATTTAGTTGTATGGGCATGGGACCGTTATCCGGAAACTCGTTATCCCGAAAGCCCCTCTCCCATAGACTTATTTTTATCCATACAATCCAAATTTTTAAAAAAGTTTCCTTTTTCCTTGTAATAATAAAACAGTAGCTTGTACCAGCGTACCAGGTTTATTTAATGTTTACGTGATTTTCTAGTAGACTTAAGGTATGAAGATCCATATTATGAAAGATCTGTTAACCCGGAAAGCCCTAGGTCCTGAGCATTTTGGATTACAGGTCCCATACCTGTATAACTACTGTTTCTGAGAACTGCTGCACATCTGTGTTGCATGGAGTCGAGCAATTTCTGGCACCAGTTACATTCCATAATTCTTCTGCATTTCTTGGTTTTGCCTCAGAATCAGAATTTTTGATATCACCCCACATGTTTTCTATTGGATTAAGGTCAGGGAATTGGGCTGCCCACACTTCTTTATATGTTTTCCCATCTCCAATCAATGTTTTAATCAAAGTATGCTTCTTCTGAACAATGGAACAACCCATTTTACTCAGATTTTCACAGAGAAATGCACTATAACCAGCATGCACAACATTTGCTGCCTTCCTTCCTTAAGGGTAGGACTATACGGACGTTTTCGGCACGGTCCGACGCGCTGCAACAAAACGCTGGTGTCAAATCGCATGCGACAGAAATAAGGTAAGTAATGGAAATGTCGGATGAAGTCACAGTGTTGATCCAACGCGACACGACTGTCGGATGCAGACGCAGCACGCTCTGGCATTTTGTTGCAGCGCGTCGGATCACGCCGAAAACATCCATGTAGTCCTACCCTTAATAAGGCCCGTAATTGACACCTGATTTTTCACAGATTGAATGAGCTCACTAATTGAAAACCACACTGCTATTATTTAGAACAAGCCTCAATTAATGATTCAGTTACACAGAATCAGCAGCATGCATGTCATGGCTGTTAGGTCTGTTGGTTTTCTATTACTCTACTACACCTACTAGTAAATCATGTGCCATGTAGAAATGGGGATTAAGCTGAACACTGGATTAGTTTGTCTCAGCAGGATCCGCTGCATAAGGAATCAGAGCTCAGGGCTATGCAGTTGTAAGATTGAATTATGGTGTTGCTTAAGGAAAGTAACACTAATGAACTGAAATCCCTTTGTTTAGTAAAGCTGAATGGGGTACAAGGGCTGCCTAAAAGATGAGAATCTGACCAAATTAAAACTGCCTTATGGAAAAAAAAACAAAAAAATTAAACCATAAAGAAGAATGCTTGACGAAGCAGTTTTTACACTTCAGCTTAGCAGGGAGCTGTTTTCCCTTAACTATTAGCCAAGATGATGGAGAAGAACGAAGGCTATTCAGAAGACTCTATACACATCAGCTCATTTCACAAAGGCCGACATATAGACTCTTCCAAGTTGTATGAAAGGTATGATTTTGACGTGAATTTAGGTGTAACCAACATGTAAACTTTTAGAAATGTCACACCTAAACTTTTATAATATATATATATATATATATATATATATATATATATATATATATATATATATATATATATATATATATATATATATATATATATATATATGTGGAAGGGCTGTGGCACACACTTACTGGAGTCGAGACCCAGGTGCTGGTCAGAAAGAAATTGTATATTCATGTAGAAAGCTGACGCACACTGGGATTTTCTCAAACAAGAAGCATATTTATTGGATCGACGTTTCGGCCCTCACATGGACCTTTATCAAGATAAAGGTCCATGTGAGGACCGAAACGTCGATCCAATAAATATGCTTCTTGTTTGAGAAAATCCCAGTGTGCGTCAGCTTTCTACATGAATATATATATATATATATATATTATATATATATATGTATTTATACTGTATTTATACTGTATATATATATATATATATATATATATATATATATATATATATAAATTATACAAATAATGTTAAATCAAGTAAAATGGATACATTATTATACTAATTAAGGCCAGATCAGAATTATTTTAGAGCTACTTTTTAGAGTTTATTGATGGTAATGACAAATATTGTAGGATTCAGTGATAATCCATCCCAAAGTGAAACAAACAACTGTTATTTGCATTAGGCCAGTCCTGCTGGAAATATAACTTGTGCTTATTGTGAATGCTGCTCTACAGCCAAAGCAATAGAAAGACTCTGGCCAACAGATTTCGAGTGGAATGCAGGAGTTAGAAGACATAGGAAAATAATAATAAGATACTTTAATAAAGTAGACATCTTTGAGGAGTCAAATTGTTATCCTAGTTTGGAAACTTCCCTTCTTACAATGTGCAGATCTATTTTTTCTGCCAGACATTTGATCAAGCACATCTTTGACAACACAATAACCTATATAATCTTGGAAAAACAATATAAATGCAGACATTCTATAAATAATATGATCACTGAATTCTCACCTATGCCAATGCCAGTTTTCGTATATTCACCACACCATGGTCACAAACTGCACCGGTACCAGTAGGTTGCACCATCTAACAGGAGCATATAAAAAGGAATACAGTGCCACAGCAATACAAGTACTTCTAGTTGGCACCCAGTTTACACAAGCTCCTATACCCACAAGTATTCACTCACCACTTATTATGGATAAACCACCGATATACAACATATTTGATATTATATTCTGTAAATTCAAAATAAACATCATCCATTGAATATCTGAGCATATTATTGGTATCTTATGCAACTGGGATACCCTACTGAATTATAATTGGTCTTATATAATGTGATTTGGATTTGTCTGTTGTGGCCAAGGGGCTATTTATGGGTTTATCAGCTTTCACAAAGGCTTGTTTATTAAATTCAGTAGGTTTCAGTGTGACTGCTCACTACACATAATTATTTACAATTAAATGAAGGGGCCTTTTAAAGCCCTGCATGGATTAATATTTAAATGAAGGGTTTTTTTTCTTGTGCTTTTGACAAATTTATTTTTTATTTACTATACAATGTAGCTTAAGTGTGGTGTGACACTTTTCTATGATTCTGTGTAGCTGGCCAATACCAAACTTCCATCTGATCCTCCAGTGGTTGTCCACAATGGAGCCATGTTGTTTGGATGATGATAAAACTACACGTACAGTCACCTACCAAACAGATATTGATCAGAATGTGATCTACTTTTCATCCCACACAAATGGAAGATATCAGTCCAGTAATTGGCTGACTGTATGTAGCCAGCTTCAGAAATATAGAATATAGGGGGTGAAACCCTGTAAAGGGAAGCTGATTTAGCATTATTCTCTTAATTTATATGCGTTATAGTTAATTTACAAAATGTATTAGGTGACTAATTACATCATTTAACAGCATTTACATGGCAAATATAAGTAAAGATTGCTAGATCAATTCAACAGTAGCATTTAGATAATCCTTACAAAACAACAAGATTACATCTGACAAATAATCCAGACAGGATTATGTATCCCTGCATTTAAGGTCATCATTAAGTAAAGGTGTTATAATGTGAATTTTATTTTCCCTGTAAGAAGTTAAAAGTTGTAAATCCAAGAAAGGGTAAACAGATTATGCACTATAGAAATCAACTGATAGATCGACTAGATGGAAGATTATTTGTGATGAGATCAACTCCAAATAAAATCTTTTAACAGGATTATTTCCTGATGAGGAAGATCAGATCATGTTCTGATTTCCGCTTTCGTCCTCTATTAAAGTAGAAGGGGGATTAGGAGAGAAGAAACAAAGGCTTTATTTAACATATAGGATGTTAGCATTTAAATCTGGCTGCTGAGAGACAACTTTAATGTATTCACTTGAAAATAAAATCGGTCATAATGGAATGCAATAAGGGGTATTTTATATAACTACTGCAGTCCTCACTAACGGGGTCAGATTTATGAACTGTAATTTCTACCAAACATCAGAATAAAGCTGTTTTCTGTATAGCTGTATCATTTGTTCAAGCAACAATAGGAGCTTGTCCAAATCTGCCCCATTAATATGCATAGGGGTTAAGGAGAATCACTAAGTTCATTCAATTCATATTTTTGGGTTAAGATTTCCCTTCAAGAGTTTTTTTTGTAAAAGTGAAAGCTGCGATGATGTGGCATTCTCTCACTGAAGTGATTGCGCTGTGAAATACATTTAATAGAATATCAGAAAATACAGAATATCTGCGTGTAAATTCTGTTCCCTCACTTGGTAGTTTGCAACAGTAAACAAATAAATTATAAATAACTAAATAAACTTTTATCTGTTTGTAACCATTGTTGCAGGATTCTTGTTTTCTTTACAAAGCTCAATCTTGCCTGAGTGCCAATACTGCCACCTTGAGGATTCAAGTGAAAAACAACCAATATAAGGAAGTACTAGTTACTACAGATTTTTCTACTGGGAAACAAACTACAAAACCTGCTTAGATTTTGGCTTAACGTTTAACAAGGTTATTTGCTGGTATCAAATGTAAGTTCTTTACTATGAACTTTGAATAAGTAATAAAGAAACCTCTGATAAATTCATACATAGTAGCCTTTACTACAATATGCAAAACCAGGACCATGTATAGTACCTGCATTTTAGTTTAGCACAAGCTAAAGAT
This sequence comes from Xenopus petersii, assembly GCA_038501925.1. Lineage (NCBI taxonomy): Eukaryota > Metazoa > Chordata > Amphibia > Anura > Pipidae > Xenopus > Xenopus petersii. Next base: position 83,633,279 of record CM076681.1, read on the forward strand.
ACCGTCATCTCACTGTCAGTTATAGAATAAAATGCTATGTGATTGGTGTACTGCATAATAAACAGGGCTGTAGAGTCTGTACTTAAATCCTTCTACTCCAACTCCTCTGATTTTAAAGGAACAAACAGTAACATCAAAAACTGTATCAAAGTAATTAAAATAAACTGTTAATATATAATGTAGTGTTGAGCTGGACTGGTAAATCTGCTGTGTTTGCTTCAGCAACACTACTATAGTTTATATAAACAAGCTGCTGTGTAGCCATGGGGGCAGCCAATCAAGCTGGAAAAAAAGGCACAGGTTACATAACACATAAGCCCTGTCCAATACAATGGTGTTTTATCTGTTATCGAACATGTACCTTTTTTCCAGCTTAAATGGCTGCCCCCATCGCTATACAGCAACTTGTTTATGTAAACTATAGTAGTCTTTCTGAAGCAAATCCACCAGTTTTACCAGTGCAAACAAATGGGGTGATGTATTAAGGTTCAAATTTTAATTTGAGTCAGTACATTTTTGGTGACTCCGACTCCAAATACCCAAAACTGCTTCCAACTCCATAGCTCTGATAATATACTGTAATTGGCAGACAATTTTCATAAAGCAATTTCTTTTACTGCCACCTATTGTGTGGTTTCACTTTAGGCTACTTAGGAAAACAATATACAGCAGAACTTCGGACTATGTTTCTGAGGAGGTGTTAAAATGGGGCAAATTCATGAAAATCATAAACTACATATTTGTTAAATCAGGGTTCTACTGTATTGGGGTTTTCATCAGATTTCTATGGAATGTACAGTTTGTATGTAATTACACTTCTGTAATAAATTATATAGCGCTAAATATCCCACTCCCCACCCCCATTTCTTATGAATGGCGATCTGGCCCCTGCAAACAAACACACTAAAGCCTATATTGTGCGTTATAAAGATTCCCCAGAAATGGCAAATATTTTTTGACAAAAATGTGTTTTACTAGGCAGAACTAGTGAACATTAATGCTGACATATTGTGGCCATTTAACATTATTAATGAGCCCACAATACAGCCTTAGGGTAGGACTATATGGATGTTTTAGGCGCGATCCGACAAACTTTGACAAAATGAGGCGTTTTGTCGCAGCATGTCGGATCGCGCCGAAAATGTCCATGTAGTCCTACCCTTATATGTATTAATTTTCATACTCCTAAATACATAAAGCATACAGTAGAACTCCCATTTTAGGTTTTTTTCAGGGGACCAGGAAAAATATTACGTAAAATCAGAGAAAATGTAAAATCCAGGATATTTGTTAAAGCAACTTTTTCTTCAAGTACTAAAAGGAAATAAGCACAGGAGGCCGTTTTACTTTGAGATACAATATTTACTGTGTTAATAACAAGGGTTAAGCATTGCAGCGTTAATGTTATATTATGGGGGGCATGTGCAAGGCCTCTCTGTCAGTCACATACACAACCTAAAGCAATAAGTGATTGGACTGTAAAAGGGACAGACTCATGGCAATTGACTATCTACAAGCAGAACCATGGCAAAATATACATCTGGTTAGTATTTTAAACCTCTTTAGATCACTAATCATAACATTCACAGTGGACAAACAGCACTTTTTTTGGAACATTAGGACAATTTATGTAAAATCTGGGAAAACATTAGAATCAGGGAAATGCACTATAAATTAGTGGGACCATGAATAAGAAATGTACAGTAAAATGCGCGGAACTTCAAATCAGGGTACTTAAAATCCAGGTTTCACTTTATTTTATCCAAGAAAAAAAATGACTATTTTATCCAAGCAAAAAACAAATGGGTATGGCATTCTTAAATATACCAATAGCTAAACCTTATTCCAGTCCTCCTGATATATAATCAAATTACAGGCAGTCCCCAGGTTACGTACGAGATAGAGTCTGTAGGTTTGTTCTTAAGTTGAATTTGTATGTAAGTTGAAACATATACATTTATTTATTAAATGCAACTTGGACAGATGTTTGTGTTAACATAGTATTTATTTTTACCTTTCTGTGCTCTGCAGTAGACGACACACACCATAGGGGAATTGGGGCAGGTGGTTTATAGTTAAATGCTAATAAAGGCCAAGCAAACCATAGTATGTTACTGTAATAGCCTCCATTTGTAAGTATGAGTTGTATATAAGTCTGATGTATGCAACTCAGGACTCCATTGTTTTTGCATCTTGTGCACTGTTGCTACAGCCAAACATTCATGTGGGCAAATAAGACAAAACGGATATGCTGCGGGCATGAATCAATTCTTGCTACAGATACAGGCCATAATGTGTCATTCACTTGGGCTTTCCATCCCCAACTATAACACATTGTATACTTGAATAGTGGCTTAGGCCAACAAAAATATTGTTTATTAACCAATGGTGCTACCTGCCAGGTGATGTAACTTGGACTGCATACGTCACAGTTTCTTTTTCACATTTGGTTGGGGGGGGGGGGGGGAGGAATTGGCTGCATTCACGAACTTGATCCCTGATCAAAATATCAGCTTTATAATGATGTTTTAGTTGTACAAAATAGTAGCCAATAGCTGCGCCCTGTGGTCAGCAGGCTGTGGGTTGGGAGCAAGCAAATAGAATGTGCAAACTGTATACATGTATTATGGGATGTTTACGGACCTCAAAAAATGAGCAGATCTTTCCTTGTATCCCTCCAGATGTGCATTCTGTGGTGCACATACATTTAAATTATGCATTCACATGCGAAGTTTAGTATTTTTAGTTTACACATGGATAAATGAAAGAACAGTCAGTAAAAGGCAAAAGGGCATTTTAATAGATCAGATTAAGACATGAAACAGAACTCATGTTTATTTAAATACGAATACATAAAGCATGGCAAAGATAAGAAATTTTGCTTCATAATTAGAAAATGCAATATGACCTGCCAGAAAAAAAACAAACAACAAAGAAAAAAATACCGTTTTACAATAAATACGGTCCATGCCAAGTGCTAGAATCAGCAGTCTTTTTTAAGAGGGTTGGGGATTAACGCTACGTCCACCTTTTGTTGCGGCATCCTGTCCTCTTTCCACAGCTCATGGATTAATTGGCTGTTCGGACTTAACACTATTCAAAGAGTTTAACAAAGATCTCAATGAATCAAAAATCTTAAATCAACACAAGTGTCTACAAATGTATTTATTTAAACACTATTCTGAAACAAGTTTTTTTTTACCCTTTTGTGTCCATTTTCTCTGCAATGTTGTCCTTGGATTTATCCTCTTCTTTGACATCTGATGATTTAAAAATGATAGTTTTTGTATGTTTTTCATGAATGAATAAAACAGATGAACTAGACACACATTACTTACAACATTGGCTTATAACAGGAATTCTACATCACTTTCATTTTATTGACAAAGACAATTTTGTTGATAAAGGTGGTCATACGTGGGCAGATTTAAAGGAAAACTATACCCCCCAAACAATGTAGGTCTCTATAAAAAGATATTGAGTAAAACAGTTCATATGTAAAACCCTGCTTCATGTAAATAAAACATTTTCATAATAATATACTTTTTTAGTAGTATGTGCCATTGGGTAACCATAAATAGAAAATTGCCATTTTTAGAAATAAGGGCCGTCCCCTGGGATCATAGGAATCAGGGTGCACACAAACAAACCACACGTTAGGTCACATGAGCCAATTAACAGACAGAGTTATGTCTTTTGCCTCCACACTTCTTCCTGTTCCAGTTAGAGTTGAAGTATTTCTGGTCAGGTGATCTCTGAGACAGCACACAGACCATCATCAAATGGTGGCTCAAGGCAAGAGATGTAAAAGGTTTATATATATATATATATATATATATATATATATATATATATATATATATATATATATATATATATATATATATATAATGTTTGTTAAGATTCTTTAATATGTCACTTAATTTGATATAAACTGTTGCTTAAGTGTTCATTTTGGGGGTATAGTTTTCCTTTAAAGGAGAAGGAAACCCCCAGGGCGCAAAACCCCTCCCCCTCCCCTGTGTTGCCCCCCCTCCCTTCTCCCCCCTGGCCTACCCGTCCCCCTGGCCAAAGGCCCCTAACTTGTTACTCACCCCTCTGCGCAGGTCCTGTCCACGGAGTTCACAGTCGCCATCTTCTCCCACGCGCGTCTTCTTCCTGCGAAGACCAGCTTCTTCTGGCGCATGCGCAGTAGGAACAGGTACCGGTACAGCTCTACTGCGCATGCGCCGAATGTCACAAAGTTTTCCGATTTCACTTCGTGACATTCGGCGCATGCGCAGTAGAGCTGTACCGGTACCTGTTCCTACTGCGCATGCGCCAGAAGACGCCGGTCATCGCAGGAAGAAGACGCGCGTGGGAGAAGATGGCGACTGTGAACTCCGTGGACAGGAGGTGAGTAACAAGTTAGGGGCATTTGCCCAGGGGGACGGGTAGGCCAGGGGGGAGGAGGGAGGGGGGGCAACACAGGGGAGGGGGGAGGGGTTTTGCGCCCTGGGGGTTTCCTTCTCCTTTAAGCTTCAGACAGAGATCACAACTTATTTCTCCATGTGTGGTCATCTCACCGGCATGCCTGACCAATATCTGGCTGAAAATTAGCAGCTTCAAAATACAATCCAGATAGGGGCAGAATCAATGGCCTGTACCAGCAAAGGCCAACTGGTTGGATCAGCCTGATATTGCCTACCTCATAGTGGGCATATCAGGGGCAAATTCAACTTGTTTGGCAACGTAAGAGCAGTTCAGATTTGCTCTAATTAAATATAGTTTTCATAGACGAGGCCATCCTTGCCTTTGCCAGGCCAATTCATTTAATTGCATATGTGTGCTGCAAGATCCCCCTATTATCTCATACATAAATCTGGCCATAGACGTGCAGATTTTAGCCTCAAATCTGCTGAATGATCGTACTTGCCAATCTTCTGACCTGTACCTAACCATTCAGATTAAGTAGTCAAAGAAAAAATCAGACGATGTGCTGGCTGTGACAGACATGTCTGACAAATAGTAGTGACAGTCACCCATTCATATCGTCAGAATGCATGCAGAAATTCAGTTGTATTCAGAATAACAGCGATCTGACATCACTAACCTGATCAATCACTGTTTTTGTTAGAAATTATATTTTTACATGGCAAATAATTTACTTATAGGTGTAATAGAGTAACAGAAAACCTCCTGTAGTCATTGCCTTTATCCTGTAGCTAAGAACATCTCTTCCCTTAAAAGGGCAGATGGACATCAAAATTTGCCTAATGAAAGAAAACATAATTCCAAGCAACTTCCCAATATACAGTTGTGTTCAGACATCACTAACCTGATCAATCACAGTTTTTGGTAGAAATTATATTTCTACATGATAAATAAATTACTAGTAGGTGTAGTAGAGAGAACCAACAGTCATGACATGCATGCTGCTGATTCTGTGTAATTGAATCATTAATTGAGGCTTGTTCATAACAGTAGCTTGTTCCAAATAATAGCAGTGTATAGTTCATTTAGTGAGGTCATTCATTCTGTGAAAAAACAGATGTCAATTACGGCCCTTATTTAAGGAGGAAGGCAGTAAATGTTGTGCATGCTGGTTAAAGTGCATTTCTCCTTGAAATTCTGAGTAGAATGGGTCGTTCCAGACTAGGGATGCACCGAATCCACTATTTGTGATTCGGCCGAATCCTTGAATACTTTGTAAAAGATTCGGCCGAATAGTGATTTCCCTCCCGCCCCTAATTTACATATGCGGATTCAGTTCAGACAAACACAAGGGTTGGACCTAATCCGAATCCTGCTGAAAAAGGCTGAATCCTGAACAAAATCCTGGATCAGGTGCATCCCTATTCCAGACATTGTTCAGTAGAACAGCGTACTTTGATTAAAAAGTTGATTGGAGAGGTGAAAAATGTATAAATAAGGGCAGAAAATGATAGACCGGTCAGCTAAAATTATGTCAAATGATTTAAAATGGCAACCAAAACCTGAAAGACGTGAAAGAAAACGACAATTCAAATGGATAGAAGAATATCCAAATGGGCAAGTCAGCCCCAGGAAGATCAAGGAAGCTCTAAAGTAAGAGTACTGTTACACTTAGAAGACACCTATGTGAAGCCAAGCTATCGGCAAGAAGCCCCTGTAAAGTCCTATTGTTGAAAAAAAAATGTGCTGAAGAGGTTACAAACACAACTGTATTATCATCATTAGTAGACAGAAATCTTCTAAACTGTTAGATCGATTGCCATGATAAGATTAATGTCGGGAAAATCCACACACAGACTGAAAATTGTAAAAAATGGATGAATGTGCGACTTTATCTTTGCGTTTATGGCCAATTTAGCCTCTCATCTTTCAAAGATCGGCTCTTTTGTAAAAGCCTAGAATTGGCAAAATTAGTTGCCAACAGTTTGAGGTGTGTTCGATGCATGAGATTATTACATTTTAGAGGTTACTACACTACACAGTTGGTTCGCCAACAGTTTTTAACTTGGCCAATAATGCAAAAAATTTGCAAATAAAAGGTAAAATACCAACCAGATTTCTTGTCATCAGTTTCCTTTTTGTCTTCTTCAAGTCTTGCTTTTTTTGCTCCCTTTTTGTGATCTGCTACATTACGTCTTCCTCCTTCACCTTCATCCTCAGAGTCCGAAAACTCCTCATCACAAGCTATCCGCTTGTCAGAAGCTCGTACTAAATGTTAGAAATATAAAAAGTGTTTAGGAGGCATTTCACAGGGACTTTTCTCTGTCCTGCTGCTCACTACCCCCTTCTAGAAGCAGTATCCTCACTTTTTTCTATGTGGGTCTTCTGCTGCAAATGCAAAAAACACTTTAAATGGCTCCAGTTGCAAATGAAGCAAACACATATTTCTTACCAAATAAAACAAGTTTGGTAACAAATACAACAAATCCTAATGTGAAATTTTCTCACGTATATTTATTAAAAAAAAAATTCTAAATTATTAAATCCACTTTAACCAATTATTGACTTCTTTAGCAAAACCTCAGCCATCATCTCAAGGCAGTTGCACACAATGAGATTTTAACTGCTGGCAAGCTTTCCAGTAATTCTTAAGTAATTCCCAAATAAGGGAATAAGGGCAATTTTGAGTGTTTTAGCTAGTAAAACAGAGCCCATGGGACACTGCTGTAAACTAAATGCCTTAATTAAGGTGTACTACTAAACAAAATAAGTATACTGCTTTAAACAGAATGGGTTTTCCCTGATTTACTTTGTAAAGGACCATTTTTGGCAGATCCCAATGTTTGCCCCACAAGCCTGGATCACATTGGAGGGCCTTTGTAGACCTTTCAGGATAAGATTACTTCAGATGATCTCCTTATCTAGTAATATTTTCCAACAGTTCTGGGCTAAGAAGCCATGATTTTTGGCTTATAAAATGGAAAACTGGTCAAAGATCTGCCAGTGTACAAATGGCTTACTCCAGCAGGATGAGCAATTAACAACTTTGTAGAAGCTAACTAAAACAACAACAATCATGTTTTATTTTAAATTTCCTGTTGGTTCATTTTAGTGGCTTTTTAGGTTTTTTTAGGGCCACCAGGGCATTCAAGTAACCTTGGTTACCTGATGTGGCTGGGCTACAACTACCAGCATTCTTCAAGATATAATCAATAGCTAAAGTATACTGTAAGTTGTAGTCTAACAATGGAAATGTTCTTGGGCACCACACCACTTACTTGTTTTTATGGTGCATTCATATCCCAGGCCACGTCCAAGTCAAATATTCCAGTTAGGCTATATGCAGGTAAGAAGAATACACTAGTATTTGCCGAAGTATGTTGGTGTGCATCTTTCCTGCATAAGGATTAAAGGGGTTGTTCACCTTCCAAACACTTTTTTCTGTTCAGTTGTTTTCAGATTTTTCTCCAGAAATAAAGACTTTTTTCAATTACTTTCCATTATTTATTTTCTACCGTTTTTCCAGAATCTAAATTTAAAGTTGAATGACCCTGTGTCTGGTGTTTTAGTCTGGCAGCTCAGTAATTCAGGTGCAGACTCTAAACTGTTACAATTGTGCAACATTTAGTTGATACATTTCTCAGCAGCATCTCCGGAGTATTAGCAACTATTGTATCAATTCTAACAGCTGCCTTTAATGAAACCCAAAGATTCTGCTCAGCAGGGACAAAGATGACAAATTTATCAAGTAAATGTATCACTATAGAACAGTTTGCAGGGTCGGCGAACCCCCTCCTCCCAGAGCTGCTTTCCAAGGTGAAAAATTACACTTTACACTTCAATATAGAAAGTAATTGGAAAAAGTATTTATTTATGGTGATCTATCTAAAAAAAACAAGTAGTTGTTTGAAGGTGAATAACCCCTTTAACTCTGCAATATCTGAGGACCAAAAGTTAAAAAACAGAAAACATGGAATACTTTAGTAACAATTGGGCTATGCACTTACTGGTGAATATTCATTTTCTTTAGCTCTGTAATTTTTGTGAAGTGTATAAATGCTTAGGGAGTTTGCTGTATATATATATATATATATATATATATATATATATATATATATATATATATATATATATATATATATATAATATTTTTTTTGTAGGTACTATTTACTAATTAGTGATATTTACTTGAAATGCGTTTGTCTGGGTCTTCTCCTTCCTCATCACCACTGTCCTCCTGTACAGCATCCTCTGGAATAGCCTGCATCTGTACTCCAGGAGCATGAGGCAGCATACGCAAGTTTTCAAATAAGCGCTGCCTGCAAGAAAACACATTTTAAGGTCTTTTAGAGCTTTACAGTTTGAGTACATATAACCAAATTCACACTTTTCACAATATTTACGCATTGCATTTATTTTATCATAGAAATAATTTTAATTTGCATATGAAAATTAGGATTCTGTTCGACCGGGCAAAAGGATTCGACTGAATCCAAATCCTGTGGAAAAGCAAAAATTCAGCTTTTCACTATACTGCACATGTTCACCATAACTAGACCTTACAGAAAATCCAAGAAGATGATGGCAGCATGGCACTCCTACAATAGTACCCTGTACCAGTGCAGTTTTCAGTGAACTGGAGTAACAGCCTGGGGTCTCAGATAAGAGATTATAGTTACTGAGGATGCTTAGCATTTTGACTCTTAAAACCAATGAAAATCTGAAATGAATGTATAGTCAGAAGTTGCTTATCATTACTTCATCTTTCAGCCTTGGACAACCTTATTAATCAAAGATTATACACAAAATAAAATTCATGCATAGATTCGACTTTGTAGTAAAATGATTTATTAAACAATTACATTTCCTGCTAATTAAACATTTTCTGTAAAAAAAATAAATAAATAAAATGAGAAATCCACTTACTTTATTTTCTCCATGTATTCAGGAGTATTTTGATTTGTCATATTAGAAGGGCTAATATGCAACTTGAAGTCAGGTCCAAAATATTCAAAGTAATCATTATATGGTAGCTCTGGTGAAGGAAGCAGATAAACTTTCTTTATAAACCTAATGCAACAATACAAAAAGGTTCTAGCACTACAGGAATACTAAAGTACAGGCAAACTATAATGAAAGTTAATGAATGTGACCTATACTGCTTCAAACTATGAATAAAAGATGGGTTTTGATCCCCTAGCCCCATTTTATAAATAATGTATGCATGTGAAACCCCCTTTTTTTTTACTATCAAGTTGTATTGAATTTTCAACATTACAATAATAAATAAAAAAAAAACAGAAAAGAGAAAGAAAATAAAGGTGTAGTAGAGTAATAAAAAACCAACAGTCATGACATGCATGCTGCTGAATGTAACAATCATTAATTGAGGCTTGCTCAAAATGATAGTGTGGAGTTCAATTAGTGAGGTCATTCATTATGTGAAAAAAACTCACGGCCCTTATGTGTTGTGCATGCTGGTAATATATAAATAGTTTATTGGTGAAGGGAAAACATTAAGAGGTACAGAAAATGATAGGCTGCTCAGCAGAAATGATCTAAAATGCTTAAAAAATGGCAACCAAAACCAAGACAATGGAAAACTACCATTCAAATGGATTGAAGAATATCCAAAATCAGCAGTTTGTCCGACAACCCCCAAATAATGAATTCAAGTCACAGTACACTGTGAAAACAGTGAAGCATGGTGGCACAAGCATTATGATATAGGGATGTTTATCATACTATGACGTTGGGCCTATTTATCACATACCAGGGACCATGGATCAGTTTCAATACATAAAAATACTTGAAGAGGTCATGTTGCCTTATGCTGAAGAGGCAATGCCATTGAAATGTTTGTTTCAACAAGACAATGACCCCAAACACACCAGTAAAGGAGCAACATCTTGGTTCCAGATCAACAAGATTGATGTTATGGAGTGGCCAGCCCAACCCCCGGACTTTATTCCAATAGAAAACTTGTGGGGGTGACATCAAAAATGTGGTTTCTGAGGCAAAACCAAGAAATAGCAGTGTGTTTAAAAAATATCCTTATACAGGTATGGAAGCTGTTATCCAGAATGCTCAGGACCTGGGATTTTCCCGGATAATGGATCTTTCTGTAATTTGGATCTCCACACCTTAAGGGGCAGATTTATCTAAGGTCGAAGTCATGTGAATTTTATTTAACTCTAATAAATCTGAATGCAGTCAAATGGGAGGTTATTTATAAAAAAAAAATCTGAACGTCTAACATTTGATCAAATAAGAACGACCTGAAAATTTTGAATCGAGTTTTCCTCTGAAAAAACCTTGAATGTCAGGAAGGCTATCAACATCTTCAAATGGTTCAACGGACCACTGCCACTGACTTGTAAATGAACCAGGCAGGTTTTAGGTGGAGAATATTCAAATTAGAACTTTTTCCAGGGTCGAGGTGTGACAAATCTCACATTCGAATTCAAATACAAGTTGGTGGTTTAAAATTCAAATTTGTGAGTTTTAACTTTTTAAAAAATTTGCATTATTTAGATAAAATAGAGTCTATGGGAGATGTCCTCTCCATAATGCGGAGCTTTCTGGATGTGTGATGTATTATTCCTCTGTTTTTTACACAGCATAATAAACATTCCCCACAAAGTAGAATACAACACACAGTGCACTTACTTACTTACTGCTGTAACTGGTGAAATATTTGAAATTTGTGATTATATTAAACATTTATTTTAATAGGTGTACTATTGCACATATTGCAAAATTAAACAAAATTAGAAATATCCATACATACCATTTGGGATTTCACAGTCCAGTGCAACAGCAGTCTCATATGTCCAGCATCGGGCAACATTACGTATAGTATATCCACCTCCTCCAAGCATCAACAAAGGTAAATTAAATGTCTTTACCACTTCCACACACTTTGCGTGACCTGTAGAAACATTTTTGGACACCATAGTTTCAAGGAACGTTAATAATAATACCATGCGTATAAAAGGCACTAGTTAAAGTGTGTTTCACTAGAAAAGAATTTTACACACAAGTGTTTCATCCTGGGTGCCTATGCTTTTATCCATTCCACCACAGGGAAATGCATTAATAGAGTATTCCGACTAAAATCTTTTCCTATAATTTCTGCCTTTTGGGGGGGGGGTGGGGGTGAACTACTCTGCAAAAAAAACTGGGTTTACACAGTCACCTGTAACTCCACAGTCTGAAAAATCTGCAATATAGGTGTATATGTACTGTATATAAAGCTATATAGTTAGTCCCTCATAAAACAGCGGAGAATAATTTTGAACTTATTTCATACATAAAGGGGTGGTTCAACGTCTAGTTGTTTTCAGATAGATCACCAGAAATAACGACTTTTTCCAATGACTTTCTATTTTCTATGTGTCACCGTTATTCTAATATTGAAGTGTAAAGTGTCATTTTTCTCCTTCTGAAGCAGCTCTGGGAGGGCAGGTCGCCGACCCTGTAAACTGTTCTAAATTGACATATTTAGTTGATACATTTCTTATCTTTGTCCTGCTGAGCAGAATCTCTGGGTTTCATTACAGGCAGCTGTTAGAATAAATACAATAGCTCCTAATACTCAAGAGATGTTCCTGAGAAATGTATCAACTCAATGTTGCAAAATTGTAACAGTTTAGAGTGTGCGCCTGAATTACTGAGCTGCCAGACTCATACACCAGACAGTGACATTCAACTTTAAATTAGATTTTGGAAAAAACGTAAAAAATAAATAATGTAAAGTAATTGAAAAAAGTCATTATTTCTGGGGAACAATCTAAAAACAACTGAATTGAAAAAAGTGTTTGGAAGGTGAACAACCCCTTTAACTCAGTACTAGCCATAGATAGTAAGGCGCTCTGGGATCTAGATGCTGACCTCAAGGATACTTACAAATCATCAAAACAAATAAAGTGAGTTACATGTGCTACAGAAGCAAATAATCTCACGCACCACTAAAAATTAAATCGCTAAATTAAATTCCAGATTTTCTCCTCAAATTGAATCTTGTCCATGATTTTCATGATAAGCCATAAAATAATGTTTTCTTATGGAACTGGCTCAGTGTGTGCAAAAATAGGATTTTTTGATACTCACCGTTAAATCCTTTTCTCTGTAGTCGATAGGGGGACACAGGGACTCTTGGGGTTAAGCTCCACCCTCTAGGAGGCAGGACACTTAGAACTGATTTGCAAGGGGGCGTGTCCGGGACTCCGTCTTAACCCCACACTGCCATAATCCCTCAGTTTGTACCAAAGAGACTGCTGAAAAAAGGGATTATAATATAACAATTTACAAACTTGCAGAACAGGTAATGCAGGAAAAACGTTTCCCATGGACCAAATGGTCAACTTTCGCTCAGGGTTGGGAAGCCCTGTGTCCCCCTATCGACTACAGAGAAAAGGATTTAACGGTGAGTATCAAAAAATCCTATTTTCTCTGCCGTCTCAGGGGGACACAGGGACTCTTGGGGACTTAACAAAGCAGTCCCAGAACAGCAGGGCGGGAGCGAATTAGAATCAAACACGTTACCGCACCACAGTGTGCAGTACCGTGCGGCCAAAAGCGGCCTCAGCCGAGGAAAAAGTGTCAAGGCTGTAGAATTTAGTAAATGTATGTACTGAGGACCAGGTGGCTGCTCTGCAAATCTGATCCAAGGAAGCAGAATTACGCCATGCCCAGGAAGGTCCCAGTGACCTTGTGGAATGTGCACGAACCTTCTCTGGTGGAGGCTTGCCCTTGGAAAGATAGGACTGACGAATTGTCTCTCTGATCCACCGTGCAATAGAAGTCTTGGAGGCCGCCATACCTTTGCGTGGTCCGGAAGGGACTACAAATAGGGATTGAGATCGTCGAAAGGATTTGGATCGTTCAAGATACCAGCGGAGCGCTCTAACCACATCCAATTTGTGCAATCGTCGTTCCTTCTCATTCTTGGGATCCGGACAAAGGGAAGGAACCACTATCTCCTGGTTGATATGAAAGGAAGATACGACTTTGGGAAGGAAGGAAGGAACGGTGCGTAGTACTGCCTTATCCCTATGGAAGACCAGCAGGGATGGATCACAGGATAAAGCGCCAATTTCTGAGACTCTTCTGGCTGAAGAAATTGCCACGAGGAACACCACCTTCCAGGTAAGCCACTTTTCAGATATTACTCCTAAGGGTTCGAAGGGGGGATCCAGCAGAGACTCTAGCACCAGGTTAAGATCCCACCCTGGGAGTGAAGGACGGAAGGGAGGAACGATGCGTGCAACTCCCTGAAGGAACGTACGGATGGAACTGTCCATCGCCAGACGTGATTGTAGTAAAACGGACAGAGCCGAGACTTGCACCTTCAAGGAACTTAGCTTCAGCCCTAACTGAAGTCCTTTCTGGAGAAAAGAGAGAATTTTAGGGACATTGAGATCCAGGAATGGGAAGTCTGCGTCTTTGCACCAGTTCCAATAGTTCCGCCAGACTCTGTGGTAAGCTCTGGATGACGTGGGTTTTCGTGATTTGAGCAAGGTAGCGATCACGTCTTCCGCTATGCCTTGTTGTCTCCAGATGGTTGCTTCAACAGCCAACCCGTCAAAGCAAAGAGACCCGGGTTGTGATGGAGAATGGGACCTTGCTGCAGTAGGTCGAGTCTGGGAGCAAGACGAATTGGTTGATCTATCGACATCTCCCGAAGATCCGAAAACCAGGTTCTCCTGGGCCAGTATGGTGCGATCACGATGATCTTGAGCTGTGATCGTCTGATCTTCTTCAGCACTCGAGGTAGCATGGGAAGGGGGGGGGGAATACATAGGCCAGGTTGAAGCGCCAGGGTTGAGTCATGGCGTCCACCCCCATCGCCATCGGATCCCGGTAACAAGCAAAGAATTGGGACACTTTGCGATTGGTTCTGGTTGCCATGAGGTCGATTTGGGGAAGACCCCATTGGGCGACCAACTCCGCAAAGGATTCCGGATGGAGTTCCCATTCGCTAGGATCCAGCTGGTTTCTGCTGAGGAAATCCGCTTTTGTGTTTGTCACCCCTGGGATGTGGATGGCGGATAGTCTTACCGATCTGAACTCCGCCCAAGCCAGTATTTGCTGTACTTCCGCTAGGGCCGCCCTGCTGCGGGTCCCTCCTTGTCTGTTGATGTATGCGACGGTGGTGGAGTTGTCGCTTTGCACTCGAACAGACTTGGTTTGAAGGTGGCGAGACCAATGATTGAGAGCTAGACGAACCGCCCGAAGCTCCAGTATGTTTATGGATAAGTTTGTTTCTTCGAGGGACCATAGACCTTGCACCGAGAGATTGTTCCATGTTGCTCCCCAACCTCGGAGACTTGCGTCTGTCGTGATCACCGTCCAGTCTGGGATTGCCCAAGACTGACCCATGGCTAGATGTTCTCGTCTTTGCCACCAGGTGAGGGACTCCTTTGTTGTGTTCAGGAGAGAGAATGTTTGAGAGAGAGACCCTCCCTTCCACCCTGAGAGAATGTTGGCTTGTAGAGGGCGAAGGTGTATCTGGGCGAAGGGAACCGCCTCGATGGATGAGACCATCAGTCCTAGAACTCTCATTGCTGAATGTACTGTGGGACGTCGGTTGCGGAGTAGCAGGCCGACCTGGCTTCTGAGTTTTAACTGCTTGTCCAGAGGAAGGGTCACCCTTTGGGTTAGGGTGTTGAACTCGAGACCCAGAAATATCATCTGGTGACTGGGTCGCAGGTTGGACTTGTCCCAATTGATAGTCCAGCCGAAATTCTGAAGAAGAGATATTGCTTGTTGAAGACTCTGTCTGCTCTGAGCTTCTGTCCTGGCCTTGATGAGTAGATCGTCCAGGTAAGGTGTCACCGAAATTCCCTGGAGTCTCATCGTTGCCGCAGAGACTGTCATTAGTTTCGTGAATACTCTGGGGGCTGAGGACAGGCCGAATGGCAATGCCACAAATTGGTAGTGCTGATTCTTGAAGGCGAACCTCAGGAAACGATAATGTGGAGGCCAAATCGGAACATGGAGGTAAGCATCTTTGATGTCCAGGGACATCAGCAGCAGTCCCGGGTCCATCCCCCGGATAACTGAACGCAGTGTCTCCATCTTGAATCGGACAAACTGAATGTGCCGGTTGAGGAGTTTGAGATCTAAAACAGGTCTGAATGATCCGTCTCTCTTGGGTACAAGAAAGAGATTGGAGTAAAACCCCGAGAATGTCTCTGAATGAGGAACAGGAACGATGACTCCGTTCTGTTCCATGTTGGAAATGCAGTTGTAAAAAGCTTGAGCTTTGTTGGGGTTGGATGGAACCCGGGACATGATGAACTTGTTGGGGGGAAGCGAAGAAAAGTCGAGATGGTAACCCTCGGCTATGATCTCGTTGACCCAAGCGTCCGATGAATAGTGGTTCCATACCTCCCGGAATCGCAACAGTCTGCCCCCTATTGGATGCTGAGATTCCGGAGGGGGTGACCCGTCATGCAGAAGTGGATTTATCCCCCGGGGGCTTGTTGTGGAACTTGTTGGACTTCCACGTAGGTCGACCCTTGTCGTTTGTCTTTGAGCGGAATTGGGAACGCTGTGGTGAATTATGCCGCCTGGTGAACCGTCCTCCTTGGGGACGAAAAAACTTCCCACGTCTGGGATAGGAGTTGGTTTTGCTCTTGTTTTGAGGGAGAAACGTGCTCTTTCCTCCCGTGGCTTGTGAAATAATTTTCTCCAGTTCCTCACCAAAGAGACGTTGTCCCTTGAACGGTAAGGAGGTAAGGGACTTCTTTGAACTGAGGTCGGCAGTCCAGTTCTTTAGCCAAAGCGTTCTGCGAGCTGCAACCGATAGAGCTGACGTGCGGCAGTGATTTGTGCCGTATCTAGAGTGGCATCACATAAATAGGCTGATGCTTCTGCTATGGATTGTACCGTTGACATAAGATCCGTTCTTGGTACTCCCTCTTGTATATCGTTGATCATAGACTCAGACCAGGCTTGGATGGCTCTGGCTACCCATGCTGAAGCGAGTGCAGGGCGTAAAGTAGATCCGGCCGAAGAGTATGTTGACCTTAGGAAACCTTCGAGCCTACGGTCACTTGGATCCTTAAAGGCTGCGGCATCCGTGACAGGGAGTGTTGTGGATTTGGACAATCTGGAAACCGGAGCATCCACTGAGGGAGGCATGGACCACTTGTCGACCAAATCTCTGGAAAAGGGGTAAGACTTAGAAAATTTTCTGGTGGCTTGAAATTTTCGTTCCGGAGAATTCCATTCTAATTGAATAATGTTTAGCAGTTGTTCATGTGAAGGAAAACAGACAGAGGATTTTTGTTGTCTTTTGAACAGGCTTGCAGAGGCCGACTGTTGTTCTGCGGTTTGCGTGATTTTTAGTACTTCCGTTACTCCCTTGATTATGTTGTTGATGTCATGCTGAACATCCCTAACCTTAGAACCATCTTCATTTTCTTCCTCTGATGCTGAGGAAACTTCGGAAAGAGGAAGTTCGCCCTCAGATTGTGAATTCTCCCCCGCTACAGATGATGCATCTGAAGAAGCGTAACCGCCAGCATCTCCTTTGGGACTGGAAGTTCTCTTGCGTTTCCCGCTAGACTTCTGCCCTAATTTGGCTAAGGCTTTGCCTAAATTGTCAGCAATGGAAGGGAGACTCTGCAATGAGGCCAATGACTGTGAAAGCTGTATAGCCCATAATGGAGCTGGAGGGTCAGTGGAAGTACCTGCTCCTTCTTCTGAGCCATGTCTTGTAAAGGATCCCCGGGCAGCAGTGAACTGGAAGAGTTGGATCCCATGGGAGGGGTAGACCCCTGCCCCTTGGAGCAAGACCTGCAGATAGGCTCTCCCTGGCCCCCAGGAATTTTAGAGTGGCAGTGTTTGCAGGAAAAATAAGTAACCTGCGCTGCTGCTACTGAGGCTGCTCTCCCACCAGCCCTGGGGAAAAGATCCCCTGTCTTACCTTCTGCCATGAGCTGCAGTAACTGAGGTACCTGCTGAGGAAACATGGCAATGATAGGGCTGAAGCGCTGTATTGCCCCTTAGTGACCTGGATAACTGCTGTCACTGTGGCCCCTTTCTGTGGCCCCCCCACTCCGCTCCAGTTGCCGAGAAGTGCTTGCTGAGGTTTAGAAGTGCGCCAGTGTAGAAACCGTCGCTCTCAATGCGGCGCGGGAAAAGAAAATGGCGCCTGGAACGCATGCGCCTCCTGTAAAGAGAGACGCGCCGTCAAAATGGCGCCTGGAACGCATAGCCATGCGTTCCAAGAGGGCACGCAAGCAGCCTGCGGCAGATAAATATCCCTGCTGCCGCCGACATGAAGACGGGGAAGGCTGCACACAGTGAGTCCCCTCTGGTGATGTCTGAACCGATTCCAACAGGGCAAACAATCCCTAGCAAGAGGGAGAAGGCGGAGGCGGAGGGGGGGGAAGGGGGGGGGGAGGGAGAGGTATGAGATAATGGCACAGCATACTCACACATCCAAGCGCCGGTAGGACCCTCTGTCCCCCCTATAAGCGGGGGGCAGGAATTGTCCACTGGTCAGTATAGCCCAAGGGCTAGGTTAGGACCCCGGTGCTGTCCCACGAGGGAGGTAATCTCTAAAGGGAACAGGTAGTCCTGACCCTAGGATACCCCATCTTGAGTTTCTTGTCTCTGGGGGACAAGGGCTGTCCCTCCTCCTAGTAAGCAGGACACTTAAAAACTGAGGGATTATGGCAGTGTGGGGTTAAGACGGAGTCCCGGACACGCCCCCTTGCAAATCAGTTCTAAGTGTCCTGCCTCCTAGAGGGTGGAGCTTAACCCCAAGAGTCCCTGTGTCCCCCTGAGACGGCAGAGAAAATGCAGAAGCCATTGCCAGCATCCAAAGAAGCAATTCTTTTATTTTGCCTGCTTTATTTAATCATCGTGCAACATAGTGGCATGTCTAGAAATATACTGTATCTTGAAGGTAAGCAATATTTCATGGATCACTACAGCACTTTTTCGCTCTCCATGCTAGTTAAATAGACAATCATTTTAGTACATTTTATAGATTCACAGTTTTAATCTATGATAGCGTAATCTGGTACCATATACAACAACTGTAAATATCTTAATAAATCTTAGGGTTTTCTCATAAATTGCAAAAAAAAAAATTGGCAAAATGAATGTATATATCCCCTTTAATAGACCTAGTTCTACTTTAAGTACAAAGGCAGATGCCTATCCTGTCTCTTTCCCTTACCATGTTTGGGTAGCTTGACAAAATATGAAATAGAAGGAGCAAATTAACTTTTGTTGTGCTCATTATTGGCTCATGATCTATACTGCTGTGCCTATCAGTGCCCCTGTCAAAGGATAGATAATATTTCTGTGCCATTGTAGATAATAATTCTGAGCTCCACAGTAAATAGTATAACCACCCTGTGACAGAGATCACTGTTGAAAGGCAGATTATTTTGCTGAGAGAAAACAGCAGGGCATTGAACACAGATTGAGTCTCTTTATTGAAAGTTATGATGCCACAATAAAATTTATTGCAGGTCTGTAAAGCAGAGGTTCAGACAGATAGATAGATAGATAGATAGATAGATAGATAGATAGATAGATAGATAGATAGATAGATAGATAGATAGATCAATAGATATACTGTATATATGGGAGACAAAGATTTATTTTGTCATATTGTTATGTTAAATCAATTTTCATCAAAATAATCATTAAAGGTTTCATACCTTTAACAGTCAGATTAAAGCATCCAAGACGGTCACCAGAAAGAGAGTCTGCACCACACTGTAGAACAACTGCGCTGGGCTGATACATCTCCATTACCTTAGAAATTATCTGTGAAAAGGATGTGATAAACAAATTAGTACTGGTAAAAAAACACCATAAGTACCAAAAGAAAAATAATCTGAAGCCAGAGAACATTAATACCTACTGGTTTAAAGATTTGTCCATAAGACTCATCATCAATCCCATCCCTCATTGGAAAATTGACAGCATAATATTTACCTTTTCCAGCACCAATATCCTATGGTGATGAGAAGACATTAATGAAGTATATATTATTTGTACCTGAAAATAGTTTTTTTTTTTTTTAAATAAAATAAATAGATTTACAGTCTTGCATACTTTTAAACTATATATTGATCTTTAATTTGTGATTTAACACGCTATTACAACGAGGCATGCTTTGAATGACTGAACTAAAATAGGAGAATCTCATAAATATTCACTATTCACCCCTATCCTGCAACCAACAGAAACGTTTTAGCATAATCACCAAAAACTTCTGTGATTGACTGGTTAAATTTGGTGTCTGGTCATCTTTTATTTGAAAATATTAGAACAATTAGTAGTATTGCTGGTCATAATTCATTTAAATATATCATGAACTGCATACAACTTAGCACATACCATAACAAATAGTTACAGAAATGTAACATATTAGTAAAAATTGAAAATTAAAATTCCCATCCTTACCCGAAGATCTCCAGTGCCAGGAAAGTATTCACCATACTTGTGAAATGACACGGTCATGACACGATCGGTGGTATAAAATGCCTCTTCAACACCATCACCATGATGGATATCAATATCAATATATAACACTCTTTGGTGATACCTGAGACAAAATCATCAACAAGCTTCTGTTTGCAACAGAAATCAAAATTTTAAATTGTTTAACCATGCAAAAATTCTGACATTCGCCCACTAATATGCTCGACAGTTGGTGTCACACTAGAATGGAAATACATTCAAATTTACAGTAAGAGCACATAGACGCTAAATGGCACAAGTGCAGTTAAGATGGCTATATACCTTTAGAAATTTGGAAAAGTCACCAAAAAAATGGTTCTTTCTCCCAATATGCTCACCCTAGGCTAGATGATATCAGCTTGTCCAATCCTGTAGCCCTTGGGCCAACTATGCTGACAGTAGAGGACTGCATCAAAAACTGCATCATTGTAATCCAATAATTTGGCCCTAGGACCAAGCGATCGGATTAGCCCGATACTGCCCTGCCTTTGGTGTGCATATTGCGAGAAAGATCTGCTCATTTAGCAACCTCTCCAAACAAGTGGATCTTATAGTGTATGGCCACCGTTATTCCAGGTCTGACTTCTGCTACATGGTTTCAGATTCAGCTTTCAACAGTGATAACATTAATAAATTACTTTAAAGGGGTCGTCCACCCAAATACAATATATGCATAATTAAAGACATGTAACACTAAGCATCCTTCCAAAAACACTTTCATTACACATTTTATTGGTTTAAAAAAAACACTATTTGTCTGGTTGTTTACATTCACTACACTCCTAAGTCTGGTTCTCAAAGCAAGGTTGAATGTAAGATGATTAAAAGACCTAGAGGAGACCTGCCATTGTCAGAACCAGAGAGCAGAAAGGGATAAACAAACACTGCTTTCAATTACATTACATTTACAAAATACATAAAACCCACCAAAAATTTGTAATAATAATAATAATAATAATAATAGATCTTCTTTCAGGGGCTTAGTTGAAGGGATTAAATATGTAACAGAGTTTTGAACTTATGAAGAAGTGGAAATAATTAGATCTTTCACCATGGCTAGGTTATTTCAAACAGATAAAACCCAATTTCTTATGGGCTAAGAGACCATCTAATCCTTTTAAACCCAGTATAGATACAGCATCCCTTTTTCTTAAAAATGCAGGGCACAGGTTATTTAATAAAAGCTTGCAACCATTATTATTTACTCATTTACAAGGATACTCTAGTAAGTTTACTTTACTGGTTTTTGGTTTTAAGGAAACAAGTGGAACCAAAAGCTACATACAGACCATGCTCACTAATTTTTATATTATGATTACAACAGTATGAAATACTAAAGATAGATGTAGAAAATTACACATACTAAATCACAGGAGACACATACAGAATATGTTTTCTCATGATGTATACAGTTTTGTTGTCCTATTCATTTGATGAAAATCATAATGGAAAATTATGAGAGCATCTTCAAATGCATGGACTTTTACGGTTACATGACTGCTGTACCTCAGAGATGATTAAATAATCCCAATCTGAGATGATAGTAGTAGAAGTAATCCCAATCACCCATCCTTTCTTTCAAGGAAACAACATATTTTAATAGCTTACTTCAAAAGTTCAAGGATTCCAAGAACAATATCATTAACATAACAGAATCCAGATGCTTCTGATTTCTTAGCATGATGAAGGCCTCCTGCCCAGTTAACAGCCATATCTGTTTGTTGGCGGTTGAGTTTTACAGCACCAGCTTTTGATGAGAAGAAAGAATGAAAATATTAAAAATAGACTGAAATGGTCCACACATTGACTTACCACCAGCTTATGCATTTTTTCCAGTAAAGAAACTCAACATCCTACTCTTCAACTCAGCTACCTTAAAGAGGACCTGTCACCCCAACATAAAAAGCTGTATAATAAAAGTCCTTTTCCTCATTCTGGTGCATAAACAAGATTTTGAGATGATGTAAGGCTTGAATTAATAACAGTGTCCACAAAGTGGCGCCTGCCTGCTTGCTATAATTATGAGTTCCCAGACCAAACAAAACAAGATCCAAAAAATGTATATAGTGTAATTAAAGTTTCTTTTGCTTGACCAATGTCATAAAATAGTATTTGGGATAATTGTTTTGTGCGACAGGTCCCCTTTAAATAAGATTTTCTGCATACCAGATGCAGACACTAAAATGTGTGTATATATAGATATTAATGTATTTTTTCTTACCTACAGACCCACCAGTAGACAGCTGACAAAACTCAAAGAGACCATCAAACACAGGGCAGTCTTCACCCACATTAACTGAAGGGAAAAAATGTTTTTTATATACTTCATTATGATTAAAGCCAGTAAATTACAACGTCTAATGCACACTACACTGGGGACAATATAATGGGTATCAAATCAGACATGTAATAATTTAAGAATCTGTCCCAAAATAAATGAATTATCAAAGTTTATAGCTGTACAAGATAACATCATTGGCCAACTCTGACATAACTTTGTTCTCACAAATGTTTTTTTTTTAAACTGGGCTTGGTAATGCTATTACCCCATGATGTTTTTACATCATTGTCTAATGATGTAATATTTTGAGAATGAAAATGAATAGTGCAAGCTAGAATGCTATATTTATTCTGTAGAACGTTTTACCATACCTGAGAAAAAGGCTCTAGGAAGCTCTCTGTTTAGTATAGCAGCTGCAGTATTAGCTTGGTGTGACATCGCTTTCTGCTCACTTATAGCTCTGGGCTCAGATTACAGCAGAGAAGGGGGGGGAAGAGGAGCAAACTGAGCATGCTCATTGTTTGGGGCAAGGAGGTTTAAGCTGAAGGCAGGAATTCTGATACAGAAGCCCATGTGTACACAAAAGAAAGAAAGAAATGCAGTGTTTCTTTTGACAGCACTACTTTGAGGGTTTACTGGTATATTTAGGTTTACGTTTCTGATAAGGATTACTTAGTTTTAACCTTTCCTTCTCCTTTAATAAATAAATCAAAATATTTACAGAGTATATTTCTTTTCAATTGTGGTTTAATAATTAATGCTTCACAAACATTTTACCTGAATACTAAACATGCATATTGAAAGTATGGTATAACCAGTACCTGCCCAAAATGAGGCAGATTCATAAAAAAACTAGAACGTTTTGGTAGGAGGTAAAGGACTTTTCCAATGCATATCTTGGAAACTTTAACCCCCTCACCCCAGAGTAGGCTATCTTAGGTCTCACTTCAAGACTTCCCTCTCTGCTAACCAGGGGTAGCAAGAGGGGTAGTAAGAGGTTACAAGAAAAAGTAATCTTGCAAGTATGGATAAAATCTGCTCCACCAACCCTCTCCCTATTTCTCTCCAAATTAACTTTTGTATTTAACATGGACAGGGTTGAAGCATTGTTAAAGAAAGAAATAAACCCAGATGAAAAAGTTCTTTGATACATGGGAAAGTTATATAGCTTCAAGACAGTGTTTTCAGGGAACGTACTGGTATGAACATAGAATGTTATTAAAGGGGTTGTTCACCTTTGAGATAACTTTTAGTATGATGTAGAGAGTGATATTCTGAGACAATTTATGTTTTTTATTATTTGTGCTTTATTTAGCTTTTTACTCAGCAGCTTTTCAATTTGCATCTTAAGCAATCTGGTAACTAGGGTCCAAATTACCCTAGTAACCATGCATTGATTTAAATAACAGAATGGAATATGAATAGAAGAGGGTCTGAATAGAAGTATCAGTAATAAAATGCAACAATAACAATACATTTGTAGCCTTATAGAGCATTTGTTTTTAGAAGGGAGTTCATTTGAAAGCTGCAAAGAGTCAGAAGAAAAAAGGCAAATAACTATAAACCTATGAAAACAAATTGAAAAGTTGCTTAGAATTGGCCATTCTATAACATAATAAAAGTTACCGTCAAGGTGAACCACCCTTTTAAATGGTCTGCCCATTATGTCTTAATCTTATAAAACATGATATGTTGATATTATGAGTTTGTAGACTTGTGTTCTGCACCATATGTAAATTTCCTAACTATGAAAACATATTTGTTTTCTATTTATGTTTCTAATTTACAATTGGATACTGTAATTATTTAATCCTCTTCTGCTTGATTTTATGCAGAAGGCCTGTTTGTATTTATGCATGTATACAAAATAAAAAGATGCTTTCTTTTAAAAAAAAGGTATGGGACCTGTTATCCAGAATGCTCGGGACCTGGGGTTTTCTGGATAACGGATCTTTCCGTAATTTGGGTCTTCATGCCTTAAATCTACTAGAAATTCATTTAAACATTAATTAACCCAATAGGCTGGTTTTGCTTCCAATAAGGATTAATTATATCTTAGTTGTAATCAAGTACAAGCTACTGTTTTATTGTTACAGAGAAAAAGGAAATCATTTCTAAAAATTTGGATTATTTGGATAAAATGGAGTCTATGGGAGACAGCCATTCCGTAATTCGGAGCTTTCTGGATATCGGGTTTCTGGATAAGGGATCCTATACCTGTACAAATGTTTAATAATATATAAGAGACGTACACCTCTGCATTTGTTTGCTGTATTCAGACATATTGTCTGGTCGTATTGATCGAAGGAATTTTATATATTCATCACTGTGATACTTGGTCATCTCTTCAGCTGTTGCCTTGTGAGGTCTCTAAAAAAAAAAAAAAAAAAGATGTACAGTTATATCAATACACTTACAAAAGGAAAGTAAAAGGGAAAAGACGAAGTGCATATACAAACTCACATAGATTTCCATTTTTCTATAAAGGCCATAGTTCAGCAGCAAATTATGGGTCATGCGGATCCTGTGAGGCTTCATTGGATGCCCTTGGCCATAGTAGTAATTTCCAATATCACCTAAAACAGCAATATAAACAGTTGTATAAAAAAAAATCATTGTAAGATACACCAATTAAATGAAAAATACTGAAATGCATTTAAAATCAGTCTAGGACAGTCTTTACAGGACTAAACCATATAATTGCAATTAGTGGTTTAGATAAATAGTAACATTGAATTGACAGCATTTAGTAACTTGGAAACTAATCGTAATGCACAGGAAAAGTCTCATCACATAGGGATATACCAGATCCACGATTTGGCTAGGAAATGCCCAAATCAGAGTAGTTTTTGCAGGACCCGACCAAATACCAATTGTTCTGATAAACAAAATCTAAACCCTTATGATTTTGAAGCTCTGAACTAAATGCGAAAATTTTTCATTTAATAACTTAGGCCATTTTTCAATATTTTGTATTATATTTGAATTTCCAAATAATTGTTAATTATTAATTAATTTGGGCCACATACTGGATTCGGCATTTAGATAAATCCAATAATGATGGATCATGGGAATCCAGGCTTTATGCACATTCATACGCTTAACACATTTTGTGAAATGTTAAACATCTTACATTATAGATCAGTTACTAGACTAGTTCATAATATTTCATGTTTACATTAGATATTGTCATCTGGTTACTAACCATTCCTTATTTTTATCTCTTATAATAGTTTAAATGCACAGTAATAAAGCAGAATATTACATTCACCAACTAGACAGTTAACTTAGAGAGAAAAGTAATGCTCTGTTTAATTAGAATCAATACTGCAATGTTGAATGCGTCAACACACCATACCTACACATTCTTTTAATCAAATCCCGGTCCTATGGCTAGCCAGTTGCATGCTATAGTCATTAGCTGCAAAATACTTTAAAATTAATTTATATTTCTGGACATTGGGCTTTAAAGCCCTTATGCACAGGTGTTTTTACATGTTTGCTGGATTTTTCTGCATTCTGGCCTTGCCTATACATCTATATTTGTGAATTTAGAGGGGTTGTTCACCTTTAAGTTAAATTTAGTATGTCACAGAATGCTCTATTCTAAGCATATTTTCAATGTTTTTTTTTAACTTTTTATAGTACAGGTATGGGATCTGTTATCCGGAAGCCCGTTATCCAGAAAGTTACAAATTACAGAAAGGCTGCTTCCCATAGACTCCATTTTATCCAAATATTCAAAAACATTTTAAAATGATTTCCTTTTTCTCTGTATTAATAAAAGTTCCTTGTACTTGGTCAAAACTAAGCTATAATGAATCCTTCTTGGAAGCAAGCCCAGCCTATTGAGTTTATTTAATGTTTACATGATTTTGTAGTAAAAGATTCAAATTACAGAAAGACCCATTATCCGGAAAACCCAGGTCCCGAGCATTCTGGAAAACAGGTCACATGAACGATTTCTTGTTATTATGCTTCCAGCTTTCAAAGAACAGCCCACTAATTCCCAGCAGCAAAAATAAAACTATTGCTTTGTAAGCCTACAAATGTACCATTATTATTTCTTGTTACTACGTTTCTGGCCCTGCCCTATTTAAATTTCAGTCTCTCATTGAAGTCACTATGGTTCTAGGGGAAACTGTACTGAAGCAACCAGATAAAAGTAGAACCACTAAACAAAAATTTTAAATGTTTACAAAACCATAAAAATGAGAAACACACTGTACCTACATCATACCAAGTGTTTATTTAAAGGGGAAACTACCCCGATAAAATACAGGACACAGATAAAATTGGACATGTTTAGTAGTGGAGACTAGGTTCAATTAACTGTGCAGTGGCATGTGAAAAAACCAACAGCAGGAAAACACTAGTAAAAAAAAAACTGATTTTTAAGTGCCGTTGAGAACTATTCAAGCTTGATTTAGCAGTTTCAGGGTATCTTAAATCCTACAGAACAATTTTCCATTCCTACATTTGCAATTAAGATTTAGGTTCACCATGCAGGAAATACCTAAAAAAGGTGCCAACTGTGCATGCCTGAATGATTTCCATTGGAAGGGTGAGCATGCCCAGTAGGCACCTCTTTGAGGGTTCCATAATTGGAGAAGAAGGCGTGCTCAGAAAGCTAAAGGGGACAGCGCTTCATGCTGGACAAGAATGTAACTAAAAGAGCTGCAGTTGAGTTGCTTGCAACAGAGAAAAAAAATGTTTGAATGCAGTGACAAAGGTATTTTGTTGTCGGGCTGTTTAGTGTAGTTTTAGGGAATTTTACAATAAAAAGCTACTTATCCTTTCAGCTATTTCCCCAAGCCTTTTGAAAAATAATTAAACAAGGGCCCAGAAAAAAGGATCTTAATTACCATTACCAGACATCCCTTAACAGACCGAGACTTGCAAAGGCGAAGTAAAGAAAATATATTAGCTGCTGCTGTACTACATGCAGGAGTACAGTAAGTGATGCCTGGAAAAGGTTAAGTAAGATGGCAGTACCCCAAGGCAGTGCATTACTTTCCTAAAAAGAGCAGTGAAAAAAAACATAGCAATCAGACATTCAGGGGGTTATTTATTAAGCTTCGAAAACCCAAAATCTGAAAAATTTGGATTTTTCAGACCTTAAAAAAAATCTGATTTTTTTTGGGATTTATTAAAGACCGAAAGATTGAAAACTCAGAATACGAAAACCCTGCATCTCAAAGCTCTCGGGATCTTGTATTAATCAATGAGGAAGGTCCCAGTGTCTGCGCTGCTGTCAGTACTGATATCCAATGATTTTGGGCCAAAAAGTCAGAAAACTCAGAAAAAAATTGTGGTTTTTGCAGAAAAATCAGAAAACTTCGGACTTTTCATGCAAAGGTCCGAAGTTTTCAGGTTTTTGCCTGAACCTATTTTTTTTGAATGATAAATAAGGTCCATTCAGGAATTCAGAGTTTCTTGGATCTTTATCTCAGAAATACTGAGATAAATTCGGAGGTTGATAAATAACCCCCTCAGAGTCATTTAACTAGTATTCAATTGAAGCGCATTCAAAGTGACGTCCTGCCACCACAGTATTCCCAAAAGGCAAGAGTCACTTGCACCCAAGGCCAAATGAATGTTAATTTATTACCAGATGCAAATAATGCTGAACTTCTGAGGAGATATATATATATAGATATAGATATATATATAGATATAGATATATATATATATATATATATATATATATATATATATATATATATATAGATATATATATATATATAGATATATATATATATAGATATATATAGATATATATAGATATATATATACAAACAATTTGCTAACTAGCAAAAGTTTGGCTAGAAATGCCATATTTTATATATTGAACATATTGATCCAGCCTAAAGGATCAGCCACCTCTATAG
Source organism: Xenopus petersii (assembly GCA_038501925.1). Taxonomy (NCBI): domain Eukaryota; kingdom Metazoa; phylum Chordata; class Amphibia; order Anura; family Pipidae; genus Xenopus; species Xenopus petersii. The sequence goes on from CM076681.1 coordinate 83,661,362, forward strand.
TATTAATGATTCAGGCCATCAAAGTTGCCACAAGAGTTTCCCATCTTGGATTTTGTTTAGAGTGTCAGTGGCACGCACATGCTCTGCGTAGCTGTTGAGAAGCTACGCTTAGGGATTGTTGCAAATCAACAAGCGGAAAATTAGGTTTGCCTGTAAAATAAGCTGATGCTACAAGGCTGATTATTAATTCTGATGCTAATTCTGTTCTGGTTTCTGAGCTGCAAAAATCTGAATTATTTACTAGTCAGCCTTAAATTGTGATATTTATGCTACATAAATTCAGTACAGGTATGGGATCCATTATATGGAAATCCATTATCCAGAAGGCTGTCTCTAACCTAGTTTTTAAACATGATTTCCTTTTCTCTGTAATAATACAGTCATATGAAAAAGTTTGGGAACCCCTCACAGCCTGCATAATAATTCACTGCACTTTCACCAAAAAAGATGACAGTGGTATGTCTTCCATTTCTCAAGAACATCTGAGTACTGGGGTGTTTTCTGAAAAAAGAATTTCAGTGAATCAGTATTCAGTTGTATGAAATAAAATCAAATGTGAAAAACTGGCTGTGCAAAAATGTGGGTACCCTTGTAATTTTGCTAATTTGAATGCATGTAACTGCTCAATACTGATTACTGGCAACACCAAATTGGTTGTATTAGCTTGTTAAGTCTTGAACTTCATAGAGAGGTGTGTCCAATCATGAGGAATGTTATTTAAGGTGGCCAATTGCAAGTTGTGCTTCTGTTTGACTCTCCTCCTGAAGACTGAGAGCATGGGATCCTCAAAGCAACTCTCAAAAGATCTGAAAACAAAGATTGTTCATGGTTTAGGGGGAGGCTACAAAAAGCTATCAGTTCAGTATCAGTTTCAACTGTAAAGAAAGTAACCAGGAATTGGAAGGCCACATGCACAGTTGCTGTAAAACCCAGGTCTGGCAGGCCAAGAAAAAATACATGAGTGGCATATGCGGAGGATTGTGAGAAATGTTACAGACAACACAAAGATCACCTCCAAAGACCTGCAAGAACATCTTGCTGCAGATAGTGTATCTGTATATTGTTCTACAATTCAGCACAATTTGTATGGCAGGGTGAGAAGAAGTCCTTTCTGCCCTCACGCCACAAACAGAGTTGCTTATTGCATGCAAAAGCTCATTTAGACAAAAACATTTGAGACAAAAATTTTGGTCATAACAAAAAGAGCTTTGCATGGCGGAAAAAACACTGCATTCCAAGAAAAACACCTGATATCTACTGTCAAATTTGGTGGTGGTTCCATCATGCTGTGTGGCTAGTTCAGGGACTGGGGCCCTTGTTAAAGTCGAGGGTTGGATGATTTCAACCCAATATCAACAAATTCTTCAGGATAATGTTCAAGCATCAGTCTCAAAGTTGAAGTTATGCAGGGGTTGGATATTCCAACAAGACAATGGGGTATATTTATCAAAAAGTGGAGTTAAAGATCACTACAGTCAGAAATGAATGGAGAGAGGCGGTATTTCACTATGGGATTTTTAAAGGCGTATTAATCAAAGGATGAACTTTCACCCTTTGATAAATAAGCCTTTAAAGTCCCCCGACTTAAATATCATCGAAAATCTATGGGATGATTTGAAGCAGGCTTTCCATGCTCGTCAGCCATCAAATTTAACTTAACTGGAGAGATTTTGTATGGACGAATGGTCAAAAACACCACCATCCAGAATCCAGACACTCATCAAAGGCTATAGGAGGCGTCTAGAGGCTGTTACATTTGCAAAATGAGGCTCAACTAAGTATTGATATAATATCTCTGTTGGGATGCCCACATTTATGCACCGGTCTCATTTTGTTATACCAAATACTGCACGATATTTGCAAATAGAACAGCTGAAGAGCTGAGGCAGATTCACTATAAAAGGAACAGTGAGAAACTTAACAGGACTACCTTTAAAGATCTTATAGATATATTATAAACATATTTTTGAGACCATACCACAAATCCGCATATTGACATTATAATCTGTATTACCAATTACTAGTTTTGTTATGGAATAGTTTTGTTGAACTCACACAATGTTAGAAACCAAGCGAGCTTTTGAAAGTTCAACAGATAGAATGAACCAACTTTATATGACTAAGTAACATGCAGAATACTACAATACAAGATTATTTCCACAAGGGTAGCAAAACAAGTTGCTGCACTTGCCAATAACATTAAAGGGAGCGAGAAACTGTCAACAGCTTTTAATTGTCTTATTAATTTTCCTGAAACTCCCTGCCTTCACCATGAATATAATTATGTCATGAATATATCTTTAGCAGCGAGTATGTATGCCTGCCAAGGAGTTCCCTTTAGTGGCAAAGAATCTGCTACTGGGTTGCTTGGAGACGTATGACCCTTGCATAAATGCCCCTTTAAAGGTATATATTCCCTCTTTCAACATTAATTTGATAAATAGAGTTTGTGCTGAACATATATTTCATAATAGGCCAAATACGGATTTATTTTATTTCTTGCTCTGAACAGGACATTCTCCTTCCTGTTCATTTGAGCATAATGAAAGCAAATCTACAGCCCACTTAGAAGCTTTACAAAGGCTTTTACTTAAAGGAGAAACAAACCCCTTATTAAAAAAAAAACCCTACCCCCTTACCCCACATAGAACGCCCTCCCTACACCTAGCTGCTATCCCGGGCAAATGCCCCAAACTTTTTACTTACCCCTAAGTGCAGATTCAGGAATCGGCGCAATCACAGTTGGAGCAATTTCCTGGTTTGCGAAATTGCTCCAACTGCTCTTGAGCAACATTTATTTGATACATTTCTAAGCAGCATCTTTGGAATAGCAACTATTGTATCAATACTAACAGCTGCCTGTAATGAAAGCCAGACATTCTGCTCAGCAGGGACAAACATAAGAAATGTACAGTATCAACTAAATGTATCAATTTAGAACAGTTTACAGGGTCGGCGACCCCCCTCCCAGAGCTGCTTTACAAGGTGAAAAATTACACTTTACACTTCAATATTAGAAAAATGGTGACACATAGGAAATAGAAAGTAATTGGAAAAACTCATTTCTGATGATCTATCTGAAAATAACTAGTTGTTTGAAGGTGTAAAAATCATGAAAACCTCGAATACAAAATTTTTTCAGGTTACAGTTGTCGATGTCCTATAGAAGTCAATGGGAGCTGCACTAATCTTACCATATATAATCAATTCAGACTTGTAGAGGGTTTTGATTTTTTTCCCCCTGCCAATTGTCTGAAAAACTCTTTTTATCAAGGTATTAGAGGTATTCGTATTTATTTCATTTCTTATCACTCAAATAGAAAGTCAAGAGTTGCCAACATAAACCATAAATAAAAACAAAAATGCACAGATACTTGCAGATAATAAAAAAAAAATAAAACAAAAATGCACAGATACTTGCTCAGCTAATAAAACACAATTGAGCAGAGGGCAATAGTTGAGTTATTTTAAAAAAAATGGTCATGGATCCTAACAATTTCACAAGTAAATATTACAGAAGAGAAAAACAATTATATTTCAGATGAACTTGAGCCATACCTATTTCTTACCCAATACACACCAGATCCCCAAGAGAATTCCATTCCCAGTCCAGCCTCACAGTTAGAGAATGTTAGAGATTTGAACCAACTGTTATGGTTTAGGACTAATAGTTGCTAGTTTTAGTTATATTTATTTCATTTGTGCCCTGTTGATACTAAGGGGCTGATTCACTATTGGTCGAATATCGAGGGTTAATTAACCCTCGATATTCGACTAGGAATTAAAATCCTTCAACTTCAAATATCGAAGTCGAAGGATTTAGCGCAAATAGTACGATCGAAGGATAATTCCTTCGATCGAACGATAAAATCCTTTGAATCGAACGATTTTAATCCAACGATCGAAGGAATAGCCTTCGAACAAAAAAAGTTAGCCAAGCCTATGGGGACCTTCCCCATAGGCTAACATTGACTTCGGTAGCTTTTAGATGGCGAACTAGGGGGGTCGAAGTTTTTTTTAAAGAGACAGTACTTCGACTATCGAATGGTCGAATAGTCAAACGATTTTTAATTCGAATCCTTCGATTCGAAGTCATAGTCAAAGTAGCCCATTCGATGGTTGAAGTAGCCCAAAAAAAACTTTGAAATTCGAACTTTTTTACCTTCGAATCCTTCACTCAAAGTTAGTGAATCGGCCCCTAAATGGTTAGGGCATATTTAACATTGAGACAAACATAACCAGTGATGTTGCCCATAGCAAACAATTACCAATTAGATTTGAACAGTCACCTACAAATTAGAAAACAAAGTTTGTGTGTCAGTCAGTGTTCCGTGGCTACTTACTGTAAATCCATTTGATATTTTTGACACTGTATCAATGTATCTAGTCCACATAAATATTGCCAAATTGTTCCACGCAACCTATATTTCATTAGTGTACCCAAAAGGGAATTCACAAGACTAGAAAGACTGAGGGTAAAAGAGTGAGTTTTTATAGCCAGAGACCTGCAGAAGGTTACTCATTCAGCAAAATATTTGAAGTACCTAATATTAAATTTGTTGTCCACCTTTAAATTAGCTTTTAGTATGATGTGGATAGCAATTTTCTAAAACAGTTTGCAATTGGTTTTGACTTTTTATTATATGTAGTTTTTGAGTTATTTAGCATTTTATTTAAAATCTCTACAGTTTGCAATTTCAGCATTCTGGTTACTAGATTCCAGAATACTGAAAGATGAATAGAATCATATTTCCTTTTTCGATGGGGTCAGTGACCCCCATTTGAAAGCTGTGAAGAGTCAGAAGAAGGCAAATAATTCAAAAACTAAAAAAAAATTCAAAAAAATATAAAGAAATAATGAAAGCCAATTGAAAAGTTGCTTTCAATTATCCATTCCATAACATACTAAATTTGAAGATGAACCACCCGTTTAACAATGAAGAAAGTTGTTGGACTATTTTGCACCCTTATGCCAGGCAAAGTTGCACTATGACGAAGGGACGTAACTACGGTAATTCCCTAACTTGCGGATTTTACTGAACGTTACCTCTTGCGCCAGACTTGCCTTCGCCACCTCAGACCAGACGAAGTGCAATAGAGTAGATAGTTATTGCTTCAAAAAAAAGTCCCAAAAAACGCTGGCGTCTTTTCCTTTTTTTTTATTTATTTATTTTTTTTAATTCTCTTTATTTTGAATTTTTCAAAAAGTCACATGAAATATAATAGTGGTATACAGAAATTGTATCAAGAACAATATCACGTTGTGAAATATAGCAATATACACAAACAAAATGTAAAATAAAAATAAAAGGTTACCTAAAAAAAAAAAAAATACTGTATATACTCGAGTATAAGCCGAGTTTTTCAGCCCCCAAAATATGCTGAAAAACTCTACCTCGGCTTATACTCGGGTCAAGCGCACAAACGGTCGCCGGCGTCTAAGAATAGACGCCGGGGTCCAAGAATAGTCGCCGGCATCCAAGAATAGTCTCCAAGAATATTCGCCGGCGTCCAAGAATGGTCACCGGCATTCAAAAACGAGACGCCGGCACCTCCAATGGGAGCAGAAACCCTCAATTTTCTAATAGAAACTTACCAGAAGCTGCTACATTTCTCACCCTCGGCTTATACTCGATTAGGTACCTCGGCTTATACTCGGGACGGCTTATACTCAAGTATATACGGTATATATACAAAATGGATACCAGCCATGGCAAACCTGACAGTTTCAAATCATGTGTTATAAAAAACCTTCATACTCTCATCAAACCCTCACATTGGAAGTACAAAGACCAGACAAGTTCCAACCAGACCATGCATGTGGTTAAGCCTATTTTCTACTTTTTCACAGATAAACTTACATTAGTAATATTAAGGTTGAGTTTTCTTAAAATTTTCCCAAGGTTCCCATATTTGCTTATATAAATCTAGGGAGTCAGAAATAATAGCCGAAAGATAGGACAAGGAATGTATGTGATCCACTCTGGTTGTCTTTTCCTTTTTAAGGGTGATAGGCTGAAAAAGATCACTTTTTTTGGGGTACCCTCCTTCCCCCCTACATTTACTAACATATGGCACCTAAACTATACAGTGGCCACATGTGCAGGGCAATATAACACCTCAATGTTATTTTCTGAAGCTTACGCAGGCTTGTGTAGTGTAATGTATTTGTTGATACATATACGTCCATTGTACTTTAACTTGGTGCTGTATGCAAATTAGGTATCGCTAGTGTAACTGCGCTTTCCTTGACGAATTAACGCTAGCGCAACTTCGCTACCTTTCGCCTCCCTGAGCGCAACTTCGCATTTTAGTGAATTAGCGGCGCCCTGGCAAAACTTCGCCTGGTGAAGTGCGACGAAGCCTGCGCTAGCGCAACTCCGCAGGTTAGTGAATTTGCCCCTATGTACAGTGTGCAGTATTTAGTATTTGTTGCGCATGTGAGCAAGTCACCACCTTTCCCTAGCAAGTAGATGCTACAAGTTAAGAGGTCTATTCTGTTCCTCCCCATATCTCACCTTCAGTCATTCAACTGCTTGTGTAGCCCAAGAGCCCAGAATTTATAAAGCACAAACTGTAAGATATTGTGGGACAAAGCTCCTGATCTTATGTACAGATACATTTTCAGATAATTTTCCTCTCATACTGTTTTCGATTAATATGTGTCCCGGCAGGGGTACGTGTCAGAGATTTAGGCACAGGAATTACATGTACAGCAGCTTCTAGTGTAACTAGATGTTGCTAGGGTCCCACAACCTTTGGAATAAAGTCATTTTTCAGAGGCAGACAGTGTCGGACTGGGATGCCAGGGGCCCACCTGAAAACCTTAAACTGTGGGCCCACTTTCCAAACTATTATTCCTCCTCTCTTCACTCAACCTTTTTTATTCTCCTAGTCTTTTATCTCTACATAATATACTCTATTCATCAATTATTAAAGAAATAGGGAATGACCATGATATAGGCCAAATGGTTAGAAGCAAGAGGGCCCACTGACAACTGGGCCCACCGGGAGTTTCCCTGATATCCCAGTTGGGCCAGTCGACACTGGAGGCAGATTCTCAAAAGATGACAAATCTTTGGCCACTGCTTTAAACTGTGAGTATAACCCACAGACACCCAAACTGGTAACCCCTAACTATAGTTTAAGTACACCTCCAGTTAGCTAGTAGTTTTAGAACAAAAGGAGATGGATGGCCAGGTGGCCTTTGCCCATTCAAATATATCTGCACCCCTTCACCCTATTCCTCCATCCAAGTGATGCTGAAAAACAATAGAATAATGGGCAGATCAACCCGGAGCTCCTGCACAGAAACCCCACAAGTCGGACATGACGTATCACTAAAGATGTCCCCAAACAACAGCAGAACCCCAGATAGTCACTAGCTCCACCCCTGGCCCCCATCTCGCTGTCACCACGAAATACTTGCGCTTGTCCGAGCCTTGAGGGCAGGGGGCGACACAGGATATCGGGTAGGCCTGTCAGCCTCAGGCCCCGTCGGTACCTGCTCATGCAAAAGAAAACCCGTGGGGTGGGGAGCACAAATGAGTCGCTCGCGAGGATAAATCATATCGGACAATGATGCGCCGGGGGCCTGGGTAGGAGTCGCTATTTATACACGCCCACTTCACCCTGACCAAGTGCCGCCTGGCGACTACCCCACAGCTGCCCCTTTCTTACCATCATAATAGTAGCAGACCTTCTTCTTGGCACCCCCCTGCGTATACGCCATGAAGAGCCCTGGAACCGTGTAAGGGCTTCCCTCGCGCTAAAAGAAAGAGGGCTATGGAAACGCGGAAGCAGTTCGGCTGGGGCACCGACTGGGCTGAAGAAAGGTGCACGAAGTAAACGAGTGCCGTTATTCGGTGCTTAATGAGACTTTTTCCCGCTCGGCTCGGGGGCGCGATAAGGCTCACACAGACACGGTGTAGACAGGGGTGGGAGGAGCCTAAGAAAATAGAGTCAAGAACCCTCAGTGAAGGTAAAACAGAAAGTAGGTGGGTTCTATTTTGATAAGGCGGGTTTAGGCGGAAAAGGGGTGGACAGTAGAACCCTAGAAGGCGACTGTGGGGAGGAGATAGCGGCAGCTGTGGGCGGGTGGGGTCGGCCTTTGCTAGTGAAGTAGGAGGTTCTAATGTCGCCTCAGTGAAAACATAGGTTGCACGAGAGAACGGAAACCGGTTGCTGCTGCGGGTGAGACGATAATTTCATCGGTGGAGGGGCTTTAGTAAATAAACAACCGCAATCATAATGCTCATTGGGATGTTCGAGAACTGCATTTTCTTAGCTCTAGACAACTAAATTCTACGCCTGAATGAAGAGAGTGGATCCCGTGCTCCTTTCTGGCTCTTCCTAGTCTCTTTCACTGTACGTCCCCTTCTCTGTACAGTTGGTGCAGTCCGGATTGCGCGTTAGATTGGGTCTGCGTGTCAAGGAATCCTAAGTAACTGGGCCTTTTCAGGGCACTGCTGCTGGGCATAGGCCAAAGCCTGCACTGAAGCCCCTCAACTGCCCTTAAGGTTTTTGTGGAGAGGCTTATAAATGTTAAGTTTGTCCAGCACTGATTCCACTTACGAGGAATAAATAATATTGCTGTACATATATGAACAAATACAAAAGGCCACAGTTGGGGAACAAAACCCATGGGCAAGCTGCTACATTGAGGCCTGCCCTGATCCAAGCCTTTGCACTCCAATAAAGAAACATTCTGTTGTTTGTCATACACCAATACAGCATATAACCCGTGTCTTTAATGTACCTGACTTTTTACATCATGCATGCTGAAATTCTCACTAGGCCGACAAATAGGAGCAGATTTATTAAGGGTCGAATTGAAAATTAGGGTTTTCAAATATATTTTTATAGTCAGAACTGTCAAATTTGACTTTAAAAAAAAAAAATCGATTTTTGAGATTTATCGTACTCTGGCCCTTTATGAATTCAAATTCAACTATTTGCCACCTAAAACCTGCCAAATTGCTGTATAAGTAGTGGGAGAGGTCCAGTGAGATTTCACAGGAAAGGCAAGTACTTCACTACTTCTTGCTGTGCAAATAAACTTTTATTTTAGCCAGTTTTACCAATCCAAGTACAGAACAACGTTTCAGGTGGTTTGCACCTCCCTTTGTCAGGTTACACACATGAGCCCAATTAGTCCTTAAATTCACTCCAACACCCCCACCCTTATGACATCATTTGTGTAGATGTGTCTCATCCAATTAATGTAATTTCTCCTACTGCACACCTGTAGTTCACCAATCCTGCAACTGGTGGTGCGTTTCTTCCGTAGACCCGGCCAGGTCCCTTAGCAACGTATGTGTATAGAAAGACGGATCCACACACACTCTGATTAATGCAGTCAGGGAGTATCCCCTTTTATTTAGCCACCAAACATCAACGTTTCGCCCACCCTTCATCATCAGGATGATGTTATTAATAAATTTCCCTAAGTTGAATTTGAAATCAATTGAATTTAAGGGAGTTTTAAAAAACTCACATGAATTTTAATTTCGACACTTGATAAATGTGCCTCTTAAAAAATTGATTTTCTAGCTAATTTTTGTGGACTTTGACTAGGGAATAGTCCAAATTCAATTAGAATTTGAAAAAAATGTGAAAATTCGAATATCGAAATATATAATGTACTGTTTCTTTAAAAATTAACTTTGACCATTCACCATCTAAAACCTGCCCTATGGGGGACCTCCTAGAACTTATTTGGAGTCAATCGGTGGACTTCGAATCGAATTTGATTGAATGTGCTATTACTTCGATTCATACGGTTCGAATTCGATCAAAAACAAAGAAAATGGACCTATTTAGCCAAAAAAAAAACCCTTCAATCTAATTTCGGTTGGTCTTTTTGAATTCGATTTTCGAGGTTTTTCATATTCAAAATTTGACCCTTGATAAATCTGCCCTTTAATGTATACATGTCTCCTTGTATTGCTGGGCTACATCTTCCAGTATACACATATAATATATAAGTATATCCAGTATATAAACATGTTATTGTAGAACCCACATTTTACGTTTTTTCAGGGGACCAGAAAAAAATGGTGTAAAATACAGGAAAATGTAAAATCAGGGAAATGTATTATGCATAATATATAGGTGGGGCACTGGTTCTTGTTTAAAATAAAAAGCATTTATTCAATATACATGGCAACAATCTGGATACAGCGACGTTTCAGGCCTTGTTTGGCCTTTTCTCAAGCTTACCAACTGCTACATAATTACTTCCTTTTATAGACAGAAAGCATTACACCATCTGCTGGCCATATCATCATTTATACTTTGGTATAATGCTTATCACCATTTTAAAAAAAATACAAAGATGTTACAGTCTTGCAGTGTTACAGAATATCTTATCTCACATCTTGTTATAAATCCATATGTTGTCAAGAACAATAAGATATCTGTAAAACACAAGTATTAAAAGCACATTAAAAATGTGAATTTATAATTCACTATTTAACTTAGTGGACAGGGGGCTCAGCCTAACGGCTCTTCCACATGAGCGTTCTGGGCTGCGCTCCCGTATTTCGTTTAAAGCATGCAGGCCCAGACACACTCAATTCTTACCTATGGTGCCGTCCACAACAACACACATAAGCGCAGACTGCAGGTGGCAACCCTAGGCAGAGGGAGACCCAAGGATTGAAAAGCTTGATTTGTGGGGTTTCTTTTATGGGTGGCTGTGATAGATGAGTGGGGTTTTGGAGGATCACGGGTGGAGAATGGCATAATTGGAAAGTGGCCAGGGTGGTTCAGGGGTGTAGTTTGTTATAATTGGGATCAGGGGAGGGGTTGTGCATGCAAAGGGTATTTATCTTCATTAGGGCCCCACAAACTAAGGCCAGGATAACCATGTGGCCAAATCAGGTCCCAGTGGCATCCAATGATGGCGAGCCTGGTACAAAGCATGGTGATTTGATTGCTCCCAATATTATATTTGAAATCTGATGTACTAAGATTCTACATTTAGCTAAACATCATGGGCATAGGAATGTGCACAATAATATATGCAATATATATATATATATATATATATATGTAGCGCTATAGTAATTTGAGTGCACCATTCTCTAGCTATAGGCTTCACCCCTATACTGAGCTCCAGGTGAGACCTTAATTATTCAGGGGTAAGCCCTCGCAAACTGTGTGGAGGCAGGGTGTAGTATAACTGTAAAATGGTGCAGGGTACAATAATTGAGCACCAGTGGTTCTTATAACCTATAACCGGAGAAGTTATTTATTGAACAGAATAATCCACTAAGGAAGATACATATAGAGCAAGCAGGATCATACGATAGATAGATTTATACTAACAGCACTTAGTCCCTACTTCTGGCCAATTAGTACCCGTGATCTTAATCCCACTCACAAGCCTCGGAGAGCCTCAAGCTGCTCAGCTAAATAGCCTGTTGGTCACTCCTAGGGGCAAATTTGCTAAAGAGCAAAAATTCGCCAAAAAAATAAGTCATTGCGGTTCTCCGCCGATGTACTAACTGTCACCGATGTAACTGCGCTAGCGAAGGAGATAGACTCTTTTGGTACTTCGCTCCCTAAAGCCTGCCAAATTTGCGCTCTGGCGAATGGACGCAACTACGCGAATTCACTAAGATGCAGATTTTACTGAACATTACCTCTTGCGCCAAACTTGCCTTCGGGACCTCAGACCATTATAGCAATATAGTAGATAGGACTTCCTCAAAAAATAGTTGAACTTTAACAACTTTATTTTATTTATTTTAAGGTTTCCCGGGCTTGTGTAGTGTAATGTATTTGCTGCAACATGTACGTCCATTGAACTATAACTTCCCGCCGTATGCAAATTAGCCAACGCTAGTGCAACTTTGCTTTGCTTGGTGCGGTAACGCTAGCACAACTTCGCCAGCGTTTGACGCCCTGAACGCAACTTCGAATTTTAGTGAATTAGCATTGTCTGGGCGAATTTACGCCTGGCGAAGTGTTGCGATATAAGCAAAGCAGATGCTAGAGCAAATTTGGCACTTAGTGAATCTGCCCCATAGAGTGACCTCTTAAGGTGAGTAGCCTATCCTTACTAGACCTGACCTATCTAGGTTCCACTTTACCCAGCCTGTCTGCTCAGGCCAGGGCTTGCACAAAATGGACCCTGAGCACATGACTGCTCAGGGCTTTATACTTTAGCACAGTGCCATCTACTGGTCACGGTTGAACACCAAGGGGCATAGATTTAAGCAAGATAATGAAACAGATCCCTCTCTTAACTGTATTTTAGGCCCCAGTTATGCATATATACACTAGGGGACTGCCTGCTAAATAATACATATAATATATGTATAATATATAAAATATGTAAAAAGAATATAGATGTATCATGCTGACAGCTTCCTTCAGTCTTCATCTTGATGTTTCTTGCACAGAATCTCTGTAACTTTTCACCCCACTATCCTGGAAGGAATTATTACCTAACTCATATTCATTCTGAGATGGGATCAAAGCAGTCGATCTGTCACAGAGAATCCTGTCTCCCTGTCACTTTAAGTATACTTAATTAGAAGTATATTTGTGCCTTTCACATGGGACTTAAATTATTTGTATCCACAAGATGGCAGCTCTGCACTGCAGTCTAGCTTAGCTCTTCTTTCTTCTTGACATCTTCTTAGAAAGTACAGTAGTTTTTCCATACTGCACCCTGATCCTGATCAAAACATCTTCCAACATATTGTAAAAATGATATGGGCCCTAAGGGATACTTTTATTTTTCTGGGATATTTATTTTGTAGTGTTCACTTACATGCTCAAATACACCCCACATACATATACCATATGCACTTTGTAAAGGGGTTACTGTACATTGTTGATAAGTTAACAACAAACAATTACTTTTTTTAGTCTAATTCATGAAATTATTTCATAACTTTTTACTATTATTTATGTATTAAGATCTACAGGCATTATATATAATTATAACCGATCACTGGAGTAAATCCTGCACCCTGGCCTGAGTGGCTATAGTTACACCACTGGTTTTTGGAGTGTGGAGGAAACAGGAGTACCCTTTTAAAAACCCAAGCAGACATGAGGAAAAAATACAAACACTTGGAAAATGGTGCTCTGGCTGGAATCAAACCAGGGGACCTTTTTACCCATAAAAAGGATCACCGTACCAGAGGCCACCCCTTCAGACTAGAAGAAAAGAACTTTCATTTGAAGCAACGTAGGGGGTTCTTCACAGTGAGGACAGTGAGGTTGTGGAATGCACTGCCGGGTGATGTTGTGATGGCGGATTCAGTTAATACCTTTAAGGGTAGAGGTACACAATGCTATTTGGGGGAGATTAGTCACCCAGCAACAAATCACCTGTTTTTCTGGCGACTAATCTCCTCACAATGCGTTCCCGCTGGCTAGAATCTATATCACTGGTGGGATGGTACTCGAAGCGATTCATTTTCAGAAGTCGCCCGAACTTTCCTCATGAGCTCATGAGACTTCAGAAAATGAATAGATTTAGATTCTAGCCGGCGGGAAGGCAATTAGGGGAGATTAGCTGCCCGAAGAAGAGGCGATTTGTTGCTGGGCGCCTGAATCTCCTGAATCTCCACGTGTTTCTCTGCCCTAAGAGTGGCTTGGATGATGTCTTGGACAGACATAATTTCAAAGCTATTGTGATACTAAACTCTATAGTTAGTATAGATATGGATATATACAGTATCATTTATGTGTAAAAAGTATGGAGGAGTGTTTGTATGGATGCTGGGTTTTCATTTGGAGGGGTTGAACTTGATGGATTTTGTCTTTTTTCAACCTGATTTAACTATGTAACTCTGTAATAATGTAACTAAGACCCCCAATGCTTCAAGGCAGCTGTTTTATGTTATATTTCTATATAAGTATCCCTTAAAGGAGAACTACCCCCCCAATAAGAAAAACCCATCTACTACCCTAGATAGTCTCCCCGTCCTGCTTTCTACACACGCATCATTCCAGAAAGTGCCCTGGACAGCATGCTCATTTATTTATGCAGAGTAGTGAGCTCATGGTGCATCTTCTGGATCTTAGATTTTCTTCTGCATTAACCAGATTCCAGTACATGATTAAGGTGGCACAGCACAGGGGCATAATTACAATCAAAATGCAATTTATATTTTATACTCTTCACATTAAAGGGGCAGGTTCACCTTAAAGTAACTTTTAGTATGTTATAGTATGTAAGTGCACAGATTTGCATTGGTCTTTCTTCCACCCATGCCTCCTTAAAACTGCATACCTCCCGTGTCCCGTTTTCTGTGGGACTGTACCGATTTTGACAATTCAAATTAAGATAAGCAAGTCCCTTGGAAGAACTGTGACTCACAGATTACAGATTAAATGACAATTTCAACTTCATTAGCAACACTATTATAACACATAAGACATGATAGAACTACCAAATATGTGTTCAAATTTTCATAACCTGCCAAATTTTGTAAAATAGATATGGTAAGTTCATTAAGTTTGAACCTTCTTAGTGGGCCCCAGTGCACATATATACACATACTTTTATAGACTTTTCTATACACCCACATATATACACTGTACTGTATATACTGATACCTATACTAAACTAATTTTCAGTTCCTTAAGGGAGAACTAACCCCTAAAAATTGATGCTACAGGACTGATTATTAAAGTCTAATGCTAGTTGCTTTGGTTTCTATGCTGCCATGTAGTAATTATCTGTATTAATTACTAATCAGCCTTCTATTGTGACATTTACATTCTAAATGTACTGTATATTGTGAGTGGGTCCCTAAGATCAGTAAGTGACAGCAGCTTAGAGCATGTGCAGTGAATCAACAGAAAAGAAGATGGGGAGCTACTGGGCATCTTTGGAGACAAAGATATATTTACTGCTAAAGGGCTGTGGTTGCCTTAGGCTGGTACAGAAGCCAATAGCATAATGTACAACATTTTAGGGATGCACCGAATCCACTATTTTGGATTCGGCCGAACCCCTGAATCCTTTGTGAAAGATTCGGCCGAATACTGAACCGAATCCGAACCCTAATTTGCATATGCATATGCAAATTAGGGGTGGGAAGGGGAAAAAAATTACTTCCTTGTTTTCTGACAAAAAGTCACGTGATTTACCTCTCCTGCCCCTAATTTGCATATGCAAATTAGGGTTTGGATTCGGTTCGGCCTGGCAGAAGGATTCTGCCGAATCTGAAACCTGCTGAAAAAGGCCAAATCCTGGCCGAATCCCGAACCGAATCCTGGATTTGGTGCATCCCTACAACATTTCTAGCCTAATTCTAGGCTTGGTATACAAATTACACAATTTACCACATCACTCCAACATATAGCCCCTTGGGAAAACCTGATTGGCACAACTGAACTTTAACTCTAATAAAAAAATACACTTTTAGTTACAAAGTTTGTACAAAGCATGAATAAGCTGGCATGCCCGTCAAGGCAGTGTCCATATCAAGCCTGACCACGTGCACCCAATGAGGTAAGGGATGAGCTGCATTTCATTGAGTTTTTTAAATGATATATTATGGGGAGGTGGCGCTCTCCTTAAAATGCCTGCTCTCCCAACCCCTGCTGATGGTGTTTTTGGAAGAGATCATGCTAAATAAAGAGAAAAGCAAAGATAATACTTTTTTCACTTAGATAGGACTGACGCATGGACACTGCCTCGACGAGGCGTGTCAGCTTATGCATACTTTGGACAAACTTTGTAACTAAAAGTGTCTTTTTTTATTAGAGTTACAGTTCAGTTGTGCAAAACAGGTTTTCCCAGGGGGCTATATGTTGGAGTGATGTGGTAAATTGTGTAATTTGTATATATATTTATATCCTGAACAATGTACTTCCTGTTGTAAAATATGATGATACAGGTATCCGTTATCTGAAAAACTTGTTATCCAGAAAGTCCCAAATTACAGAGAAGCTGTCTCACATAGACTCCATTTTACCCAAATAATCCAAATTTTTTAAAATTATTTCCTTTTTCTCTGTAATAATAAAACAGTACCTTGTACTTGATCCAAACTAAGATATAATTAATCCTTATTGGAAGCACAACCAGCCAGTGTATTTAATGTTAAAATGATTTTCTAGTAGACTTATGGTGAAGATTCAAATTACGGAATACACTATATTTGTTTGCAAAAAAACCTTAAAACTGTTCCCATGAAGCCGCCATCTTTTCTAGCTTAAGCATCACTTCTTGCCAGCAGATGAGACATTTAGCAGTGACAAAGACATCTATTGCAATAACAGAGGAGCTGTTCATATAGTGGACCTGGGTGTAGAGCTCTGAGCATGCTTCTCCTTCAGTACAGGGGTGGTGGAACCAAAATTCTTACTATATAGGAGGCAAATGCAGGAACACAGTAGTTCTTTACAACGAAGGCAAAATTCACTGGCACATTGAGTTAATAAAAGGAAACATGGCAGAGACCTTGGTATCAGGGAAACTTCTGAACTACCTTTCCCTGTCCTTTATAACGAAAAACTATATCTTATGTGTCCGTAGCCCATTCATGGACAAGTATGAAATATCAATGAAATTTCAGATTTTTCTTCAGAACCAGAAAAGCTGAAAACTACTAACTGTTGTTAAGTCAATAACTATGTTTGCCCAGTTTTGGTGAATGGTGTTGTACTAATGAGGCTAAAGACAGTCAGGTATCAATAATCATTATCCATTATCCAGAATACTTGGGACCTAGGGTTTTCCAGATAGAAATCTTTACTCAGCTTGGATCTCCATACCTTAAGTCTGTTAAAGATCATTTAAACATCCAATAAGGATTAATTATATCTTAGTTAGGGTCAATTGCAAGGTACTGTTTTTTTATTACAGAGATAAAAGAAATTATTTTAAAATATGAAGTCTATGGAAGATGGCCTTGTCATAATTTGGAGTGTTCTGAATAACAGGCTTCCAGATAAGGGATCCTATACATGTACTAAAATATCTAGAGTTTTTATGTATATTATTATTTATATTCCTTCTAATCTCTAATTGTGTACATTAATTATGTACCAGTTCCGTTGTGTTGCTCTTTGGGATGTAGCATGATATGGCGCCGCTCTACAATCAGCCATATGCGTACGGCTTTGTAAAGATCTAACATGATTATAGCTCATTTGATGCCATTTACTTTCCACTCTTTACTTTTATTTAACCCAGGCATCACCTCGTTGTTATCACCCAGTCCTCACAGATGACTGTATTATGTATTTGTCTACATTGCCTTCACAGAACAATGTGTAAGACAAACAGGGTAATTATTCCTGGGTAAATCTTTTGGACTAACTAGAGTGTAACATATTAAAGGGGAATTAAAACCTTGAATGTTGTATTTCATATACTGAACTTATTGTACCAGTTCAGCAATTCAGTAGCCCTATAACAGTATTGATACAGGCCTTCAAATTTGTCCACAGCAACTCCCCATCCTATGATTTTGTTAGACCATCTTTTGATTGTAAGTGATACTGCACGTGCTCAGTGTGCTGTTGTGCAGCTCAGTTTAGGGGTCATAGCTGAAATGAGGTTGTTCAGATGAAAAATGGCATTGTTCAGATGAAAAATGTACTGTTTCCTATGATGCAGTGCAATGTGAATCTGAAAAATCAGTCTTGTATTGTGAATGTTACATTTTGTATATTCTTCAGACTAGGGGCCTAGTATCAACAAAGCTGATTGGCCTAATTCATATGTTCAATGTAACATAGATTTAACAATTAAGAGATTTTTCTTTTCCAAGTGGCAAAAGAGTTGTACAGGGATCCTTTATCTGGAAACCCCTTATCCAGAAAGCTCCGAATGGCATCTCCCATAGACTCTATTTTATTCAATGAATCCAATTTTTTTTTAATGATTTCCCTTTTCTCTGTAATAATAAAACAGTACCTTGTACTTGATCCCAACTAAGATGTAATTAATCCTTATTGGAAGTAAACCCAGCTTATTGGGTTTATTTAATGTTTAAATGATTTTCTAGTAAACTTAAGGTTCTGTGATGTTTTAGTGAATTGTCCTCCCTCCTTGCTCAAGCCTAAGATATCATCATCATATTTTAACCAGCTGATTTGTTGGAGACCAAGCTAATTTTCTTTAGTTTTTGAATGTGTACAGTTAAAACACTTTTGTTCAAACCAGCAAATCCATGCTCAATAATATAAGCAAGAGCTGACGGTGAGACACTTTCTGTAGAAGATCACCCCTTCAAAATCATCAGCATAAACCAAATTCAATATAAATAAAGAGCCACATTTAGTGATTTTTAATCCATTCCATTTTTTAAATACCACAATAAAACTTTTCACAATAATTTAAAGAGCCATACTCAGTTTTACAAAATATAGGTACTTATTGTGAAACCAGTATGTACAACAAAATATACATTATTTACAGAATGATCCTTCTCACAAACATAAGGGCAAAATGAATTAAGCATCTTCTTTTGCTATTGCCAGTATGCTAACAATAGTGACAAACACCTGTGCAAATAACCACCAGAACTTTGGAATGTCTTTAGAATTAGTAGTTTTTGCAATATGAATTCGTTTTTTTTTTTTTACCCATAGCAATAGTTTTGGATACAGACTAAAAATCAAAACAATAAATTGTTACATTTGCTTTGTAAATTCACTTTCCTCTGCTGCAGTGTGTTGACGGCACAATTTCAAACCTTGAAGGAGCACAATATGAAATGACCTGGGATTTTGGTGCATAAATGATCAAGCATGTGTTCTTCTACCTGTTGCTCTTCTATAGGTTTAGGCTATTGGAATAGGACTGCTTTATGAATATTCATTAGCATCAAGACAGCTTTTTTTCATATCATAGACAGTACTTAATATCAAAGTCACAATTCTTTCTTAGTGGAGTTCGGATTTCTTTGTCTATCTATGTCTACTCTGGCCCGTCAACAGTGCAAAGTGAAATTATAGTGCAAAAGTAAAACTGCAGTTGAAAAAAGATGGCAGGTATAGATGAAACCTGTGATGGGGCTGTAGGAACAACATCAGTAATGGGCATATATGTATTAAATGTAGGGATGTAGCGAACGTCGGAAAAAAAGTTCGCGAACATATTCGCGAACTTGCGCAAAAATGCGAGCGGTTCGCGAACGGTTCGCGAACCCCATAGACTTCAATGGGAAGGCGAACTTTAACATCTAAAAAAGACATTTCTGGCCAGAAAAATGATTTTAAAGTTGTTTAAAGGGTGCAACGACCTGGACAGTGGCATGCCAGAGGGGGATCAAGGGCAAAAATGTATCTGAAAAATCTGCCTGTGTGTGCTTGGAAGAGATAGTGTAGGGGGAGAGCTGTTAGTGATTTCAGGGACAGATGATAGTAAGTTTGCTGGCTAGTAATCTGCTTGATACTGCTCTGTATTGGAGGGACAGAAGTCTGCAGGGATTTGAGGGACATTTTAGCTTAGGTAGCTTTGCTGGCTAGTAATCTACTGTTCTCTTTAAACAACTGCCATACGTTGCCCTTGTAGGCATTGTTTGCCCAGTTTTTTTGGACGCAGCCACTGAAGCACAGTTGCCAGAAAAAATATGCCATATAAATGCTGAAAATAGTCATTTTTCGCCATACGTTGACCTTGTAGACATTGTTTGCCCAGTTTTTTTTGGACGCAGCCACTGAAGCACAGTTGCCAGAAAAAATATGCCATATAAATGCTGAAAATAGTAATTTTTCGCCATACGTTGACCTTGTAGACATTGTTTGCCCAGTTTTTTTGGACGCAGCCACTGAAGCACAGTTGCCAGAAAAAATATGCCATATAAATGCTGAAAATAGTCATTTTTTGCCATATACGTTGAGTCAACGTATGGCAAAAAATGACTATTTTCAGCATTTATGTGGCATATTTTTTCTGGCCTCTGTGCTTCAGTGGCTGCGGCCAAAAAAACTGGGCAAACAATGCCTACAAGGTCAACGTCGTTGACCTTGTAGGCATTGTTTGCCCAGTTTTTTTGGCCGCAGCCACTGAAGCACAGAGGCCAGAAAAAATATGCCATATAAATGCTGAAAATAGTCATTTTTTTGGTCGCAGCCACTGAAGCACAGTTGCCAGAAAAATTATGCCATATAAATGCTGAAAATATAAATTTTTTTGGTTGCAGCCACTGAAGCACAGAGGCCAGAAAAATTATGCCATATAAATGCAGAAAATATGCATTTTTTTGGTCGCAGCCACTGAAGCACAGTTGACAGAAAAATTATGCCATATAAATGCTGAAAATATAAATTTTTTTGGTTGCAGCCACTGAAGCACAGAGGCCAGAAAAATTATGCCATATAAATGGAGAAAATATGCATTTTTTTGGTTGCAGCCACTGAAGCACAGAGGCTAGAAAAATTATGCCATATAAATAGAGAAAATATGCATTTTTTTGGTTGCAGCCACTGAAGCACAGAGGCTAGAAAAATTATGCCATATAAATGGAGAAAATATGCATTTTTTTGGTTGCAGCCACTGAAGCACAGAGGCCAGAAAAATTATGCCATATAAATGCAGAAAATATGCATTTTTTTGGTTGCAGCCACTGAAGCACAGAGGCTAGAAAAATTATGCCATATAAATGGACAAAATATGCATTTTTTTGGTTGCAGCCACTGAAGCACAGAGGCCAGAAAAATTATGCCATATAAATGCAGAAAATATGCATTTTTTTGGTTGCAGCCACTGAAGCACAGAGGCTAGAAAAATTATGCCATATAAATGGACAAAATATGCATTTTTTTGGTTGCAGCCACTGAAGCACAGAGGCCAGAAAAATTATGCCATATAAATGCAGAAAATATGCATTTTTTTGGTTGCAGCCACTGAAGCACAGAGGCCAGAAAAATTATGCCATATAAATGCAGAAAATATGCATTTTTTTGGACGCAGCCACTGAAGCACAGTTGCCAGAAAAAATATGCCATATAAATGCTGAAAATAGTAATTTTTCGCCATACGTTGACCTTGTAGACATTGTTTGCCCCGTTTTTTTGGACGCAGCCACTGAAGCACAGAGGCCAGAAAAAATTAAACCAGTAGGGTTTGCACCCTAGTTTGTAACGGTGGCGGAGGGAGGAGGACGCTAAAGGACAGCTGTGTGTGGAGTCATGAGGCTTGAAGAGAAGGACAGCTGCATAGAAGTCAGAACAAGTCTTCCGACGTGCAGTAACCCTCCGAGATCCACCCCTCATTCATTTTAATAAAGGTCAGGTAATCGACACTTTTGTGACCTAGGCGAGTTCTCTTCTCAGTTACAATCCCTCCTGCTGCACTGAAGGTCCTTTCTGAGAGCACACTTGAGGCTGGGCAAGACAAGAGGTTCATGGCAAATTGTGACAGCTCTGGCCACAGATCAAGCCTGCGCACCCAGTAGTCCAGGGGTTCATCGCTCCTCAGAGTGTCGATATCTGCAGTTAATGCCAGGTAGTCCGCTACCTGCCGGTCGAGGCGTTCTTTGAGGGTGGATCCAGAAGGGTTGTGGCGCTGCCTTGGACAGAAAAACATTTGCATGTCTGATGTTACAGACCGGCCAAAGGGCTTTGTCCTTGCAGGTGTGCTCGTGGCAGGATTACTGGCACCTCTGCCCCTGGAATGTTGATGAGTTCCTGAAGTGACATCACCCTTAAAAGCATTGTACAACATGTTTTGCAGGCTGGTTTGTAAATGCCGCATCTTTTCGGACTTGTGGTATGTTGGTAACATTTCTGCCACTTTATGCTTGTACCGAGGGTCTAGTAGCGTTGCGACCCAGTACAGGTCCTTCTCCTTAAGCCTCTTGATACGGGGGTCCTTCAACAGGCATGCCAGCATGAAAGACCCCATTCTCACAAGGTTGGATGCAGAGCTATCCATCTCCGCTTCCTCATTATCAAGGACTGCATCATCCACGGTCTCCTCCCCCCAGCCACGTACAAGACCAGGGGTCCCCAAAAGGTCACCACTAGCCCCCTGGGAAGCCTGCTCCTGTTGGTCCTCCTCCTCCTCCTCCACAAAGCCACCTTCCTCCTCTGACTCCACTTCTGGCACCTCTCCCTGCGTTGCAGCAGGTGCCTGGGTTCGTTCTGGTGATTGCGACCATAAATCGTGTGCTTCCAGCTCCTCGTCACGCTGGTCTACAGCCTCATCTGTCACTCGTCGCACGGCACGCTCCAGGAAGAAAGCGAAGGGTATTAGGTCGCTGATGGTGCCTTCGGTGCGACTGACCATATTTGTCACCTCTTCAAAAGGTCGCATGAGCCTGCAGGCATCGCGCATAAGCACCCAGTAACGGGGGAAAAAAATCCCCAGCTCTGCAGATCCAGTCCTACCACCCAGTTCAAAAAGGTACTCGTTGACGGCCCTTTGTTGTTGCAGCAGACGTTCCAACATAAGGAGTGTTGAATTCCAGCGAGTCTGGCTGTCAGAAATCAAACGCCTGACTGGCATGTTGTAGCGCTGCTGAATGTCAGCAAGGCGTGCCATGGCTGTGTAGGAACGTCTGAAATGGGCCGACACCTTTCTGGGCTGGGTGAGAACGTCCTGGAATCCTGGGTACTTGGAGACAAAACGTTGGACTATTAAATTTAACACATGTGCCATGCAGGGCACATGTGTTAAATTTCCCAGTCTCAACGCTGCCAACAGATTGCTTCCATTGTCACACACCACTTTTCCGATCTGCAGTTGGTGTGGGGTCAGCCACCGATCGGCCTGTGACTGCAGAGATGACAGGAGTACAGATCCGGTATGGTTTTTGCTTTCCAGGCACGTCATCCCCAAGACAGCGTGACAACGGCGTACCTGGCACGTCGAATAGCCTAGGGGGAGCTGGGGGTGCACAGGTGTGGAGGAGGAGAAGGAGGACCCAGCAGCAGAGTAAGAAGAAGAAGAGGAAGAAGACGAGGTAGAGAGCGATGGAGGAGTAGAGGTGGTGGCAGAACCGCGTGCAATCCGTGGCGGTGACACCAACTCCACTGTTGTTGTTGTTGTTGAGCTACCCATTCCCTGCTTCCCATTCCCAGCCATTACCAAGTTCACCCAGTGGGCAGTGTAGGTGACATACCTGCCCTGACCATGCTTGGAGGACCATGCGTCAGTAGTCATATGGACCTTTGGCCCAACACTAAGTGACAGAGATGCGGTAACTTGGCTCTGCACATGTTGGTACAGGTGTGGTATTCCCTTTTTAGAAAAAAAATTGCGGCTGGGTACCTTCCACTGCGGTGTCCCAATTGCTACAAATTTGCGGAAGGCCTCAGAGTCCACCAGCTGGTATGGTAAAAGCTGGCGGGCTAAGAGTGCAGACAAGCCAGCTGTCAGACGCCGGGCAAGGGGGTGACAGTCAGACATTGGCTTCTTACGCTCAAACATGGCCTTCACAGAAACTTGGCTGGTGGCAGATGACTGGGAATGGGAACAGGTGGTCAAGGTGGAAGGCGGAGTGGAGGGTGGTTCAGATGGGTCAAGGAGAGCAGAGGTAGAGCAGTAAGATGCTGGACCAGAAGGAGTGTGGCTTTTAGTTTGCCTGTTGCCTTTGAGGTGTTGCTCCCAAAGTGCTTTGTGCTTGCCGCTCATGTGCCTTCGCATAGAAGTTGTACCTATGTGGCTGTTGGGCTTACCAAGGCTCAGTTTCTGACTGCACTCATTGCAAATTACAATGCTTTTGTCAGAGGCACACACATTAAAAAAATGCCACACTGCTGACTTTTTGGAAGTCTGCGATCTGGCGGTAACAGTAGAAGTTGGCGGCATTGGCGGCAATGGCGGGTGCGTTGGCCGGCTGAACACAGGTGCCGATACATGTTGTTGCCCTACTGATCCCTGCGGGCTGGCCTCCCTGCTTCTTCTAAGTCTTATTCTCCTACTGCCTCTCTGACTCTCCGTCTCTCCATCTGAACTACCCTCCTCTTGCTCTCTTCTACTAGGCACCCACAAAACATCAATCTCCTCATCATCATTCTCCTCAGATGCATCAATTTCTTCTGACACATCACAGAAGGAAGCAGCAGCGGGGACCTCCTCCTCCTCCTCATCACTCATCATTATGTCCATCTCTGTCGTGTTCTCTGCCAGAATTAAATCTGGTGTAACGTCCTCATCTCCTTCATCTTCTTCTGCCAATAATGGTTGCGCATTACTCAGTTCAAGAAACTCATGGGAAAATAACTCCTCTGACTCCAGTGAAGAAGGGGCACCGGTGGTGGAGGAAGTGTTACGTGGGGTGGCCATAGCAGTGGAGGATGAGGAGGATGTTGTGGTAAAGTTAGAAACGGTAGAGGATGGGGTGTGCTGTGTAAGCCAGTCAACTACCTCTTCAGCATTTTGGGAGTTCAGGGTCATTGGCTTTTTAAAACTGGGCAATTTGCTAGGGCCACAGGATTGCATAGCAGCACGGCCCCTAGCACGGCCTCTGCGTGGCGGCCTGCCTTTGCCTGGCATTATTTTTAAAAAAACAACAACAACAAAAACTCAGTTGGTTTTTCTGGAAACGATAATACACACAGCTAGATGGCAGTTTGAAGAAAACAGTGTGCAAATAATGCCTACAAGATCAACGTATACACTACTACAGCGGTGGATACGGATTACGTAAAATATATGAATGCTGCTTGAAAAAAAGTAACTCAAGTGGTTTTTCTAGAGACGATAATATTATCAATATTTAGACAAAATGTGAACAAGCTCACACAGCTAGATGGCGGTTTGAAGAAAACACTGTGCAAATAATGCCTACAAGGTCAACGTATACACAGCGGTGGATACGGATTACGTAAAATATAAGAATGCTGCTTGAAAAAAAGTCACTCCGGTGTTTTTTCTGGAGACGGTAATATTATGGATATTTAGACAGAATGTGAACACGGTCACACAGCTAGATAGCAGTTGGTTGAATAACACACTGGGCAAAAAATGCCTACAGGGCAAATAATGCCTACAAGGTCAACGTATACACAGCGGTGGATACGGATTACGTAAAATATAAGAATGCTGCTTGAAAAAAAGTCACTCCGGTGTTTTTTCTGGAGACGGTAATATTATGGATATTTAGACAGAATGTGAACACGGGCACACAGCTAGATAGCAGTTGGTTGAATAACACACTGGGCAAAAAATGCCTACAGGGCAAATAATGCCTAAAAGGTCAACTTATACACTACTACAGCGATGGATACGGATTACGTAAAATTTATTATGGCTGCTTGAAAAAAGTCACTCCGGTGTTTTTTCTGGAGACGGTAATATTATGGATATTTAGACAGAATGTGAACACGGTCACACAGCTAGATAGCAGTTGGTTGAATAACACACTGGGCAAAAAATGCCTACAGGGCAAATAATGCCTACAAGGTCAACGTATACACAGCGGTGGATACGGATTACGTAAAATATAAGAATGCTGCTTGAAAAAAAGTCACTCCGGTGTTTTTTCTGGAGACGGTAATATTATGGATATTTAGACAGAATGTGAACACGGGCACACAGCTAGATAGCAGTTGGTTGAATAACACACTGGGCAAAAAATGCCTACAGGGCAAATAATGCCTACAAGGTCAACGTATACACAGCGGTGGATACGGATTACGTAAAATATAAGAATGCTGCTTGAAAAAAAGTCACTCCGGTGTTTTTTCTGGAGACGGTAATATTATGGATATTTAGACAGAATGTGAACACGGGCACACAGCTAGATAGCAGTTGGTTGAATAACACACTGGGCAAAAAATGCCTACAGGGCAAATAATGCCTAAAAGGTCAACTTATACACTACTACAGCGATGGATACGGATTACGTAAAATTTATTATGGCTGCTTGAAAAAAGTCACTCCGGTGTTTTTTCTGGAGACGGTAATATTATGGATATTTAGACAGAATGTGAACACGGTCACACAGCTAGATAGCAGTTGGTTGAATAACACACTGGGCAAAAAATGCCTACAGGGCAAATAATGCCTAAAAGGTCAACTTATACACTACTACAGCGGTAGTAAAATAAAAAAAAGTTAAATAAAAAAAGAATGAATATTAAAAAAAAAAAAATTAAAGTTGGTGCTGCTGAACTACTAGGAGCAGCAGATTAGCACACCAGTCCCACTCCCCAACACTGCTAGACTAATAGCACTGGGCTCTTATAGTAGTAGTAGTAGTAGTAGTAGTAGTAGTAAAACAACAAAAAAATAAATAAAAGCAGTCCTTACAAGGACTATTGCTATTGCAGCAGTCAGCAGATGAGATCAGAAGCAGGACAGCTGCCCACTGCAGCTACATACAGAGCACTGCAGTAGAAGGTAGATTACTAGCCAGCAAAGCTACCTAAGCTTAAATGTCCCTCAAACCCCTGCAGACTTCTGTCCCTCCAATAACAGAGCAGTATCAAAACGATTACTAGCCAGCAAACTTTCAACTGTCCCTGAAATCACTAACAGGCAGCAGCTCTCTCCCTACACTATCTCTTCAGCACACACAGGCAGAGTGAAAAAAAGCTGCAGGGCTTCGGTTTTTATAGGGAAGGGGAGTGGTCCAGGGGAGAGCTTCCTGATTGGCTGCCATGTACCTGCTGGTCTGGGGTGAGAGGGCAAAAAAAAGCGCCAACAATGGTGAACCCAAAATGGCGAACGTCGCGCAACGTTCGCGAACTTCCGGCGAGCGCGAACACCCGATGTTCGCGCGAACAAGTTCGCCGGCGAACAGTTCGCGCCATCTCTAATTAAATGACTGTGCCATAAAAAAAGTCATTAAAAGTGGTGCAAAATGAATGGCATATTTATAAAGCTTCTTTCATGAATCAACACCATGCAGTTAAGAAATAAATCAAGTATAATAAAGTGTAAAAGCATTATTTATATGATTATTTTTTACGCTAGAATGGCATTATGATTTACTCCACTATTTTATACCTCCTCAGATCTGGCATAACCCATTGAAGTCAGTGGTGCAAATTCTGATGTGTAAAAAGCAGTTTATGCAACTTTCCTCAAGCTAAAACTAGAGTTTTATGCTCAGCTACACATATGTGTAAAATCATGATATCACATAGTATACCATGCCATTAGAATGTATTTCAACTTTGTCTTGACCCTAATAAAGTGACCTTCATTTCCAAGATGGCTGCAACCTTTCTCTGTGTGTATTCTACAATAGTTTTGTTTTCAGACAAAATTTAATAGCAAACATAATAGCATCTTGTAATAATAGCAATTATATACAAATCAAACCTTAAATAAAAGTCATATCTACAAAGCTGATTGGCCTAATTCATATGTTCAATGTAACATAGATTTAACAATTAAGAGATTTTTCTTTTCCAAGTGGCAAAAGAGTTGTACAGGGATCCTTTATCTGGAAACCCCTTATCCAGAAAGCTCAGAATGGCATCTCCCATAGACTCTATTTTATTCAATGAATCCAATTTTTTTAAAATGATTTCCCTTTTCTCTGTAATAATAAAACAGTACCTTGTACTTGATCCCAACTGAGATGTAATTAATCCTTATTGGAAGTAAACCCAGCTTATTGGGTTTATTTAATGTTTAAATGATTTTCTAGTAAACTTAAGGTTTAAAGATCCTAATTACAGAAAAATCCATATCTGGAAAGCCCCAGGTCATGAGAATTCTGGATAACAGGTCCCATACCTGTATCTATTTCCTGCTATTAGAACTAGACCACAGCACTAAGAACAAGGCAACCACCATTTTTGGCAGACGTTTCAGAGCATAAGTCTCTTTTTCTGGTGTTTTTAACTTTAACTCTGAAGCAATCCCAGAAGAGTAAATGTGATGAGTCTGTACCCCCCCCCAGGTTATTTATGGCAATCTGGGGTAGAACGCGGCCACACTGCCCATGTTCTAAATTGGAGCCATTCAGATATCCCACTTGAAGATCTCACTAACTGAAGATCAGATATTGCAAAAGTAAATCCACATATGGCTTTCTTAACTGCTAAACCTACATTATTTGATATGTGGAAAACCTAATAAATTAAAACAAACAAATAGGTTTGACCAGTGTTGCATAATCAGTTACAGCTGATTTGTTTTTTTATGTTGACTTCCATGTGAGTGTAAAAGAAATAATTCTAACAGTATATTGTTGTTATATCATTTCCGTATCAAATAATTTGTGTTAAAAGGGAAGGTTTGAAGGGCCAATGGTGTAACTACCAGGGGTTCTACCCCTTGGGCCCCATCGAGCCATCGCAGGCAAGGGGACAGGGGATTTTTTGCACAGCCCGTGTCCAGAGAGCGCAGGTCTGGAGGGGGCCCAGGTTCATGCACTCAGGCCTGGCTTTGGCTAGTTACACCACTGTGAAAGCCTATAGTAAAGCTTATTATACAGGTCTAGTTATTTCTCATTAGAAAAATGAAAATTGATCTCTTCCTATATTTGGCCACACTTATCTCTCTCTTTATAGAGTATATATATATATATATATATATAATCAATGTATGCAACAAATAAAATAACATTAGCAATAGGAAAGAAAAGTGCATAATTGTCCAATTAGAGACATTACAGAAAGCAGTGTGCAACACATGGGGGCACATTTACTAATGGTTGAATATCGAGGGTTAATTAACCCTCGATATTCGACCGTCGAAGTAAAATACTTTGACTTCGATATCGAAGTTGAAGGATTTACTGCAAATACGATCGATCAAGGAAAAACCGTTCGATCGGTTAAATCCTTCGAACCGATTCTAAGGATTTTAATCCATCGATCGAACGAAATTCCTTCGATCAGAAAATTGTTAGAAAGCCTTTTTTTTCTTCAATTCCTTCACTCGAGCTAAGTAAATGTCCCCCTGGTGTTGTAGACAATAGCAACTATGGCCAATTAAATGTCCTTCCAGTAATCTGATAAAACTTTTGATTGAATGGATGAAAGAATTTGTGCAATTTGGTAATGACCGAGGGATCGACTTCTGGATGTATACGACCCTTGCTGCCTGCCAGGCACTTGTTGAAGACAATGTTAAATCGCAAGCAGTAAAACCCTCTGGTCGAATTAAAGTACAAGTTGTATTGGCTTATCCTGGGTGGAAGATTGAGAAATTTTTCCACCAACTGAAGCTCTGGCAATGGCTCTGTGATAAGACGATCCCCATCCACAATGTGGAACTGTTCAATGGGAAAATATTTCAGCCACCTTTCTAAGTGTTTGGTGTAGATACTGGTCCTCACGGCCTTGTACTTGGTGTTCACCTCACAGGTGTTAGAATCCATGGCCATCTTCTCAAATTTATAGTAGGTTTTATTTTTCCTTTCTTTTCCCTCTAGCACCTGTGTGTAGTCAGAAATAGCTCTGGTGGTTGGTTCTCTGACAATGATGAGCAACTTAATGGAGGAGTTCATTTTGTAAATCCTTTTAGGGACCTCGTCTGTTATGAAGTATGCCGGGCTCTTTTCTATTGTGATTTGCTGCGGATGGGAAAAGGGCATTTTTTTCCTGTACCACTCAATTCCTTTGGCATAGTTTTCATCGTTATCAAAAAAATGAATTTCTTGGGATGCCTTGACCACAGCTGGATGTAAATTTAACATCTCCAGTAGTGCTCTGGTTCCTCCTTTTCTCACCCCAATGATAATGGCCTTTGGTAGCTGCTGAACCAAATTGTGAAGTCGGATTTGCTCTTTAGTGGCATTGCCTTTCCGAAATTCATGGAGGAGTCCTCTCTTAAACTGCATAGCTCTGAGAGTGATTGCATCCTGGCTATGTGATCCGAATCTCCCTTCAACTGGACAGATTGGTGGCAGCCTGCACAGAAAACAAACAAGAGGAAAATGTTTGAATATCACTAGCTTTTCCCTGCTAGTTATGCTTAACCCCAGCCCTTCCATGCTTTTCATCATCTTTTCTTATATACATTTCTCCCCTTAGTGCTTCGGTATCTTGACCTGCGCTATGTCAGCTCTTCCTCATCTATCTATCCTCTTCTATCATTAACTGGACAACACAATGGTATCTAAACTGTTCTCAAGCTTTCATTTCTTCTCAGGGTCTGAAGAGCCAAAATGTTGTTCAGTTTTGATGCACTTGTAACCTTAAATAATATTTTGTTAGGTCCTGGTGCTATCATATAGATAGGATAACTCATTAAAGTGAAAGAGAATTCCATAGGCATTTCACACAAAGACACAAAATACATATGACAGTCAAATAAAACATGTGCAAACATAGTAAGCTCTTAAAAACGGGCTTCCATAAAAATGCTCTGTAGATTTTATCGCTTAATGGATGCAAGTTGGAACACAGGCACACAGAGTAGTGCCTACAGATAAACCACAATCAGATTAATTACACAACAAGCATCGCATGACACAGACAAAAGCATCATAGCAGCAAACAATGCTAGATAAAGCAGCAGGAGGAATGTTATTGATAACAGGCATCCATAGAAGTAAAACACAAAACTGTATGGCTTTATGCACAGGAACAATGGTATTAATTTATAAGGGCAGAGAAAATATGAAAATAACACAGACAACAGAGATATAGGAGTGCATGTCCATAATGATAAGTATAATGGGGTTAACCATAATTACAACCATATATGGAGAATATTAAGAAAATTCAGGTATAGGATCCGTTATCCAGAAACCCGTTATCCAGAAAGATCTCCCATAGACTCCATTATAATCAAATAATCCAAATTTTTTAAAATGATTTTCTTTTTCTCTGTAACAATAAAACATAACCTTGTACATGATCCGATCTAAGACACAATTAATCCTTATTGGAAGAAAAACCAGTCTATCTAGTAGACTTTAGGTATGAAGATACAAATTACAGAAAGATCCGTTATCTGGAAAACCCCAGGTCCCGAGCATTCTGGCAAACAGATCCCATACCTATAGTATAATGTACAAGAGATCGATAATAATATGAACACAAAAGGTAAAAGTACAACTAAGGGATTCATTATCCTGAATAATTAAGTTTTCTAAGATTTGAATCAACATACCTTAAGGGCAGAGATACACAGACAGAATGGGGGAGATTAGTTGCCCGGCAACAAATCTCATTTTCTTCGGGCCGACTAATCTCCACAAACTGCCTTCCCGTCGGCTTCAATGTAAATCGCCGGCGGCATGGCACTAGGGTGCTTTGTTTTCTGAAGTTGCCCAAAGTTTCCTCATGAGGCAACTTCGGAAAACGAAGTGCTCCGAGTGCCATCCCAACGGCGATTTTCATTCTGGCCAGCTGGAAGGCAGTTCGGGGAGATTAGTTGCCCCAATGAAGAGGAGATTTGTCTCCAGGCGACTAATCTCCCTGAATCTGCCTGTGTGTCTCTGCCCTAAGTCTACTAAAAATCATTTCAATATTTAAGTACAATTATTTTGTAGAGGGTTGTCTTTGACTATTAAAGTCAAAAAGGAACTAAAACAATTAATTATTTGTTTAAAGGGATTCTGTCATAATTTTTATGTTGTAGTTTTTATTTCTAAATTACACTGTTTGCAGTGCAAATAATTCACTCTACAATATAACATTTCATTCCCGAACTAGCAAGTGTATTTTTTGTTGTTGTAATATTGGTGTGTAGGCAGCCATCTCAGGTAATTTTGCCTGGTCATGTGCTTTCAGAAAGAGACAGCACTTTAGAATGGAACTGCTTTCTGGCAGGCTGCTGTTTCTCCTACTCAATGTAACTAAATGTGTCGCAGTGGGACCTGGATTTTACTATTGAGTGCTGTTCTTAGATCTACTAGGGAGCTGTTATTTTGTGTTAGGGAGAGGCTATCTGGTTACCTTCCCATTGTTCTGTTGTTAGGCTGCTGGGGGGTGAGATTACTCAAACTTGCAGTACAGCAGTAAAGAGTGACTGAAGTTTATCAAAGTCACATGACTGGGGCAGCTGTGAAACTGACAATATGTTTAGCCCCATATCAGATTTCAAAATTAAATATAAAAAAATCTGTTTGCTCTTTTGAGAAAAGGTGTCACGATCGGCACCCTAAATTCAGAACCAATGCTAAGCACCCTGTTCTCGGCTCTTGCTTCTGCCTTTAACAGTCGCTTTTCAACTAGGGAGGAGCCCTCGGCTTATCGATGCCACCAGGTCTTATTTAGAGAGGTGCCAAGCGAAAGGTTCTGAACTAGCAAAGGGGCACGACAGTAATGCTAAGTTTTTTGGGCAGACGGTCACAGTACAAGGCGTAAACAGAAATCGTAGTCAGATCAGGCTGAGTCGGGGCAGGCAGAGTACAAAAGGCAGGCAAGGTCAAACCAGGAGATCAATCAGAAGGGATACGGAATAAGTGGAGTCGGTTAACAGGGAGGGGTCAGGAAACAGAAGTCAGAATTGTCAAAAACCAGGCTCCAGGATCACAACAGGTATTAGAATCAGACAACAACAAGCTCAGAAGGCACCAGGAATTCTCTAGGAATGAACCTATAACGGGCAGTGAAAAAATATAAACTGGCACTTTAAAAACATTTGAAATTCACGGCATTGCGCCTACAAATACAGAAGACATGCACCGCCGCGCATGCCCTTAGTTAACTGGCGTAGAGGAGCGGTGAGGCGGGCGTCCTCGCCACACTGCTGGATCACCAGGGAGGCAAGTTGTTACAAATGCTTTTCAGTGCAGAATTCTGCTGGAGCAGCACTATTAACTGATGCATTTTTAATTTTTTTTTTTACCATGACAGTATCCCTTTAATATAAACTGTGTAGGAGAGGACCTTCCCATAATTCTGAACTTTGGATGCTGGATTTTCTAGAATACAGGCCTGTATCATGTACACGGGTTACTAATGAAAGTCTGATGTTATCTGGTCAGAATAATATCAACTGTGTACTAGGCAGAGTAAAGACAAGCATGTCGGTAGCTGAAGCAGGAGTACCTATTGTTGTTTCTGTGCATAGAAAACCATCTGGAGTACTTAGTGTTTTATAACTTATAAATACAGACACAAATACATATACAAATATATAAAGAGAATAAACTCACTCAAAAAGAGAGAGAAAGAGAGTCAAGTGTATAAGAGACGAAAACAGATTTTCTTACAAGACAAGACTTCATACAGAAGCCACATAAGACAATTGATTTAAACATGAATTTGCTCATTGTGGTCCATCATTTAACTGGCCTCAGGGTACAGTGCTGACTGAAATACACAGACCTTCCATGTTTAAATAAATTAGTCGACCTGGCTGTTATGTGAAATCCCATGAGTGTGGCTCCCTCTGTACATATTTTCCACCAGACTCATGCAAACTGTTACAGAATGTGCTTTTCATTTAGGAGCAATTTCTATTTCAGAATTTCCATCATTGATGTTGCTATAAATATCACAGTGTGGGTTTAACATAGCTTTGTTTCCTCATAGGTTTTTCAATGTTATTTTATAATTAACAGGGCAGAATAACTATATAAATTAAATGGAAACAGGTTTCTGGTTTGTTTGGCCAAGAACAATATGTCAAAGCTTTATTTTCCCTGCAAAGCAATGTTTTCATTCAGTGCATTCAATACTCTCAGAATCTCAGTCTGCTGAAGAAACTCCTAGGTAATGAACGTGGCGAGAACTCTCAGAGCCCGGAGCAATCTATCAAGTGCAATAGGAATTCAGAACTTGATTAGCTACTCAACAGATTTATGCATAATGTGAAGTACAGCTAGAGCACAGTAATTGCCCACTTGTACATTTCTCAGCTCCATAAACATCCCTATAGCTTCACTGGCTTTCTCAATAGATTTTTAGCTGTGTAAATGCACCATATATGCTAGTGAAGGGAAACAGCATTCCAGTGAATGCATCAGATTGTTTCTATCCATCATATATCTATTGTTCCTTCATCTATCTATCTATCTATCTATCTATCTATCTATCTATCTATCTATCTATCTATCTATCTATCTATCTATCTATCTATCTATCTCTAGCCATCTTATGTCTGTGTCTCTGTCATCTCTCTGCGTAGATGTTTAAATCAACACTCAATAGAGAATCTGCCATTTAAATGCACTTACCTATCCAAGCTCCCAACTCTGGCAACTAAATACAGGAGACTTCCAACAGCAAGACTGCCTAGAACAAAGAGCTTCTGTCTCAGCAACGCCTGCTGTTTGAATAGCATGGCCCTCCATCAATCTTCAGGACTTCTTCAGTCTGAGGAAAACACCACACATAAAACAGTCCGTCAGCGCAAGCAGCAGTATGCAAGCTAATGTGTATTAACAGGCAGGCAGTCAATTCTTACAAGTGATTAGGAAACCCTCAGAAGACAGAATTGTTTGTGCAGTCATTTGCGTTCTACAGACGTTCCTCTCTGAACAGAATGAAGCTACTGGCACCAACTGAATTTTGTTTTTTTTTTTGTAACAATACGGTTAAGTTTACATCTACATATAACAATAGCATTGGACAACAGACATATATGATATCTATTATTCCTTTAGTCTCTTTGCACTGGAGTGATGATACATTGAGCTCAGCACAGTTTATAAAAGGGGATCTCCTCATTATTTTATTTGTGGAATTTTTTGGGGTATGTATATAAATAAATCAAAGGGTGAAAATAGATTTCCTTCTACACATGTGAAGCTGGGACGTTCCCCACTAGGGCGAGGCAAGCTCTATTTTATTCCTATTCTGTGATAAATATGCCAATAAATAGCATTTACAAGTGAATACTAAGGTGTAGAATTCCCTAATGGTGAACTTTAATTAGCTCTATTTTGATAAATATGCCTACATATGAAAGCATTAAGTTATTTTATACATAATAGCACACAAAAAGTTCCCAAAATATGACACCTCCCTAGAATGCAAGCAGCCCATTAACTGGAGTCATTTTGTTTCTTGTATTGTGCCTATTGCACAAGAGCAGATTTGGGGTCTCAAATTAGCAATTACCAGAAAGCTCCAGTACTAGAACATTTTCTGGTGGTCATATGTTCTCTTTTTGCTTATATGACCATTTACCAATCTCCCTGCCTTCCATTAACACTCCCTTTTATACCTTGCCAAAAGTCTCCCATCTGATTTAATCCTTATGTAGTCTCCCCATCACTCATAATATGTACTGTCCTCTTCCCAACTCCTAAAACACAAATCTAAGGTAACATCACCAAGGCAAATCTCAAACGTTGTTACATACTATAGCTTCACAATGGGCTTTGTGTACATTTATATATACAGGTATGGGACCTGTTATCCAGAATATTTTGGGCCTGAGGTTTTCCAGATAATGGATCTTTCCGTAATTTGGATCTTCATACCTTAAGTCTACTAGAAAATAATTTAAACTTTTAAATAAACCCAATAGGATTGTTTTGCTTCCAATAAGGATTCATTATATCTTAGTTGGGATCAAGTACAAGCTACTTTTTTATTATTACAGAGAAAAAGGAAATAATTTTTACAATTTGGATTATTTGGATAAAATGGAGTGTATTGGAGACAGTCATTCCATAATTCAGAGCTTTCTGGATAACAGATCCCATACCTGTATTTATATTTATACACATTTCCTTCACCTAAATAAGTTTGTTTTAAGTTTTTGGACCCACCAAAACAGGGCATGTTTAGTTGTGGATCTTGTACTCAATGTAGGATCATAATCGCAATTTCCGAATATTTGAATAAATAGTACTGATGTAGACATGCATAGCCATTTTACACGTGAAACTGATTTTTCTGTTTATCTTTTATGCTGCCCCTGTGGTCTTATATATATACGGGAAATAACACAAAAAATTACATGATCATTTCTCACAACAGAGATCCAGTATCAAATGTAAACATGTGACTATTTCTGTGCCAGGGCATTATGTGGAGTGTGAACAAAATCACAATGATATATCATTTATGGTACTGAAACATGTTGAGAAAATGACAACGAGGGGGTGATCGAGTCAAGCAAATGTAGTGAGGTTTACTGGATCAACAGATTAAAAACTGTGCAACCAGGTGGATTTAACAAGGATTATTATTGTATTATAGTGTTTCTTTTGATCTTTATTGCTTTTTAGTTTTATATTTTCTTTTTTTCTTTATTTGGTTGACATTTACTGATTGTACATTGCATGTTTCACTATGTTTTGTAAACAAATTTATGGATGTTGATGTTTGTGTCACACACACATATTGCATGTCAGTGATACTTTTATATATTGCTTTCAATTTCAAGCCTGTGTTCATAATTTCTCATACTTGCTGTAATTTTTTGGCATCCAGTGGGATCTTGCCTTCTATATGAACATAAATCATGTCCTTTAAGGCTGGATAATGAACAGCAAAGCATGCTGGTAATATGCAACATTCTAAATATGGAATTGTTGTTGTTGACTTACCAACCAGGGCACCTGGAAAATTCCTGGTGGGCCTTCCTATTTTTAACCATTTGGCCTATTTCATTGTCATTTCATATTATTATATGGAAACAAAGAGGAGAAATAGGGGCAAATTTACTAAAGGGCGAAGTGACTAACGCTGGCGAAAATTCGCCAGCGTGAAGTCATTTTGCTTGAAGTCATTTCGCAACTTCGTAAATTTACTATCAGTAACCCTGGTGAAAATTCGCCAGCGATGCTGATAGCCTAGCACAACTTCACACCCTAACGCTGGTGAAGTTGCACCCTGGCGAAGGGGGTGAAAATACGCAAATTTACTAACTAACTTTTTCTGACTGTGACCTCCTTCACCAGAGTTTACTTCGCCAGGTTAGAGCAGGCGAAGTGCAATAGAGTAGATAGGAGGTTTTTTTTTAAAAAAAAAACAAGTTATAAGTCCCAAAATAGTTGAAATTTTTTCTAGTCCCAAAAAACGCTGGTGT
Source organism: Xenopus petersii (assembly GCA_038501925.1). Taxonomy (NCBI): domain Eukaryota; kingdom Metazoa; phylum Chordata; class Amphibia; order Anura; family Pipidae; genus Xenopus; species Xenopus petersii. The sequence goes on from CM076681.1 coordinate 83,698,140, forward strand.
TTTTCGAGTGATAGGCTGAAAAAGATCGAACGATTTTCAAAAAAAAAAAAAACTTTGAATTCTAAAAACTTAGCCAAATGTTGGCTATAGGTTCTAGGTGGTTCCCATAGGCTAAAATAGCAATTTGGCAGGTTTAAGGTGGCGAAGTGTCGAAGTCAATGTTTTTTAAAGAGACAGTACTTCGATTTTCAAATGTTCGAATATTAGAAGTTTTTCAAATCTAAGTCAAATTAAGCCTATTCGATGGTCGAAGTAACAAAAATTTACTTTGAAATTCGACATTTTTGAAGTTAAAAATCCACTTCGAATTCACTTCGACCCTTAGTAAATGTGCCCCTTAATGTTTATGTCTCTAAAACATAGTAACATAGTAAGTTAGATTGAAAAATGACACACGTCCAACAAGTTCAATCTTTTTACTTTTTTTAACCTATCTGCCAGTTGATCCAGAGGAAAGCAAAAAAAACCCCATCTGAAGCCTCTCCAATTTGCCTCAGAGGGAGAATAAATTCCTTCCTAACAAAATATGACTAGTCCCTGGATTAACTTGTATTATGAGCTATCTTCCGTAACCCTGTATTCATTCACTTGCTAAAAAGCCATCCAACCCCTTCTTAAAGCTATCTAATGTATCAGCCTGTACAATTGATTCAGAGAGAGAATTCCACATCTTCACAACTCTCTGTAAAAAACTGTAAAAAACCCCTTCAGAATATTTCTTCTAATCAGAATGGGTGACCTTGTGTCAGCTGGAAAGACCTACTGGTAAATAAAGCATTAGAGAGATTATTATATGATCACCTTATATATTTATACATAGTTATCATATCACCCCTTAAGCGCCTCTTCTCCAGCGTGAACATCTCCAATTTGGCCAGTCTTTCCTCATAGCTAAGATTTTCAATACCTTTTATCAGCTTAGTTGCCCTTCTCTGTACCCTCTCTAATACAATAATGTCCTGTTTGAGTGATGGAGACCAAAACTGTACGGCATATTCTAGATGGGGCCTTACAAGTGCTCTATACAGTGGAAGAATGACCCCCTCCTCCCTTGACTCTATGCCCCTTTTAATACAGCTCAAGACCTTATTTGGCCTTGATGCTGCCGACTGGCATTGCTTGCTACAGCCAAGTTTATCATCTACAAGGACTCCAAGGTCCTTTTCCATAATGGATTTGCCTAGTGCAGTCCCATTAAAGGGATAAGTGGCTTGGATATTTTTACATCCCAGGTGCATGACTTTACATTTATCAACATTGAATCACATTTGACACTTAGCTCCCCAGATTGCCAGTTTGTCAAGATCCTAAGGAAAACATAACATCACCTATTTGTGGTAAAAAAAGAATCATAAATATTGTAATTGAATTGTAGCAAATGGTTCCGCTTTAATAACAAGAGGAAAAAAACACCCGGCTAGCTAGTTTTGCGCTCACCATATAATTATTAATTAAACAAGAATGCCCTTATACAGTCTTTCAGGGTTATTGATAATGCAATCTAAAAATATTAGGCGCAACTGCAATGGAAAGTTTCATGTTACTGTCCTTTGTATGTCCATCTAAAGCTGCCACACTGCGTGTTAACGATTGAGCTATTGAATATGTACAAACTGCCAGCTATGAACTTGTTAACTCAGAAATGAGGGACCTGCGACTAGTACTTTCAACTCCCAGAGCCTTTCGGTATTCTTTGCTTTCAAAGATTCAAAAAAAATACCTTATTCTGTGTTCAAAAAAAGAGTGACTGCAGTTAATATAATTCACCATCAGGGGTCACTGAGAAACTACATTACAGTCTACATTGCAATTTTTTATCTATAGGTTCATAGCTGCAGGTTCCTTATTTATTATCATATATAACAGAGCATATACATTAAAAGTAATTGCATGAAGCCATGTGTAGTGCTATGAACAATATAAGTATAAGATGGAAGTTCCATCCCCCCATACCGTTTCATTAAATAAGCCTGCAATTAGAAATATTCTCTATAACTAATATTCCCCAAAGTATAACATGCTTAATTAAAAAGTAGCCCTAAGCACAGTATGATACTGTGCCATGGCATTGAACAAACTTTCCTAAAACTTTTTTAAATTATACAGGGTATAAGATACAGACAGAATTAGGCCGTGTCTTAGGGTTGAGGATGCTTCAGTGAAAATCATTTAGTGGAAACATTTATAAAATACTCATAAATCACCAATCACAACGTTTCGTGTGGATTTTCATATGGAATCTCTGCAGAAATCCTCAGCAATGCACAAGTGATTTTCTGTCTTCTAATGAAATTGGTGTCTATGGGGCAAATTCACTTCACAAGGGCGAATTTTTGCTTTGCCGCACTTCGCCAGACACAAATTCGCTGCCACTACACTAATTCAATAAAATGCAAAGTTGCGTCTCGGCAGCTTAAAGGGATACTGTCATGGGAATTTTTTTTTTTTCCTAAATGAATCAGTTAATAGTGCTGCTCCAGCTGAATTCTGCACTGAAATCCATTTCTCAAAAGAGCAAACAGATTTTTTTATATTCGGTTTTGAAATCTGACATGGGGCTAGACATATTGTCAATTTCCCAGCTGCCCCAAGTCATGTGACTTGTGCTCTGATAAACTTCAATCACACTTTACTGCTGTACTGCAAGTTAGAGCGATATCACCCCCTCCCTTTTTCCCCCCAGCAGCCAAACAAAAGAACAATGGGAAGGTAACCAGATAACAGCTCTCAAACACATGATAACAGCTGCCTGGTAGATCTAAGAACTGAACTCAATAGGAAAAACCCATGTCCCACTGAGACACATTCAGTTACATTGAGAAGGAAAAACCCATGTCCCACTGAGACACATTCAGTTACATTGAGAATGAAAAACAGCAGCCTGCCAGAAAGCATTTCTCTCCTAAAGTGCAGGCACAAGTCACATGACTGAGGGCAGCTGGGAAATTGACAAAATGTCTAGCCCCATGTCAGATTTCAAAATTGAATATAAAAAAATCTGTTTGCTCTTTTGAGAAATGGATTTCAGTGCAGAATTCTGCTGGAGTAGCACTATTAACTGATGCGTTTTGAAAAAAACATGTTTTCCCATGACAGGATCCTTTTAAGGACGAATTTTTGCTTTGCCACACTTTTCCAGACACAAATTCGCTACCACTACACTAATTCAATAAAATGCAAAGTTACTTCTCGGCAGCTGAACACTGGCGAAGTTTCGCTAGCGTAAATTCGTCAGCACAAGCATTTCATAGCGAACTTATGCTAACGTTCATTTCTGCCTAGCGTTTCCTTAGTACACTTGCGCTTAGGTTCATTTAAATAGGGTGGGTACATATAGGTCATATATATGTCTTTATTAGAGATGTTGGTGCAAATGCTTGAAGTGGTCACTTATTATTACAAATTTCCAAGAAAGCAAAATAAAGACAAAAGAGGTTCTCTAATGTCCTAGACATGAGCCCACCCTAAAACAAACGTGGCATGCCCTCAAATGGTTGGAAAAATATATTAAAGCAAAAAAATTTTAAAAAAAATTTAAAAAAAATATTAAAACAATTGTTAAAAACTTTTTTTTTAACAGTTACAACTTTTAAACACAAACTCACTTTTTTTTTCACTCACAATTTTTTTTTGTTTTTATAACTCGGCATACAGGATATGATGTCGCTGACATTAGATTGGCTTCATTGTATCAGTTCGCCAGGTCTAAGGTGACAAAGTAAACTCTGGTAAAAGGGTAACATAATGGAAAATTCTTGAAGTTGTGGAGTAACGATTGTTCACCTGAGTGAAACTTCGCCAGCAAAGTAATCTTTCGCTAGCGAATCCTCTACGCCTGTTTGTAAATTGCCAATGTCCCTGCAGATGGGATTTCTGGAAAATTTTCGCTAGTGATGGCCACTTCGCCCTTTTGTAAGTTTGCCCCTATGTTGGAGCTTCACAATTGAATCAATTGAGGAAAGATGCAGATTAAACCTTATGAAAATGTTTTGGCCTTTGCCAGCAAGAGACTCATTGTTCCCTTTGTGTACTTTTGTGCATTCTAAATGCCATACGGCAAGTGGCTGAGCCTACGTATTCTTGTGCCTAGTGCCAGTGCAACCATTGCACCTATTATGTTTAGAATGACGTAGAGAGTAATATTGTTAGATAATTGGTTTTCACTTTTTATTATTTGTAGCCAATTGAAAAGTTGCTTAGAATTAACCATTGTATAACATCCTAAAATTGAATTTAAAGGTGAACCACCTCATAAATGTGAATAGAGGACAAGTCTTTATTGCTACCAGTCAATAATTTTGTGTGTGGTATTGACTTTGACTATCACACGTGAAACTCATCTTACTAGAGGTGCCAAAAGCACCCGGCTAGCTAGTTTTGTGTCCAAATAATAATCAGCACCCCTTTAGCCTATTGGTTTTATGTCAGTTTTTTCTGGATTATTGCCTGCCAAAGCAGCTGTATCCTGCAGCACTATAATGAATTAGAACCGGTAAACAATATATCCAGTGATATTAATCAATGCTAATACATTTATGAGAGAGACCTGACTACCTACTTATGCTGGACATAGAAATTTACAGCATGCAACAGTTAGTCACTTGCTTATACAAAGTCATTTCGCAGAAAGGGTGTAGACGCTAACTATATGAATGGTTTTGGAGGAACATTTTCATGAATGTTGGTCAATGAATGTTGGTCAATGTCTTCCTTTTTTCATATTTTTTTTTTTTTTACAGCATGCAACAGTTAGTCACTTGCTTATACAAAGTCATTTCGCAGAAAGGGTGTAGACGCTAACTATATGAATGGTTTTGGAGGAACATTTTCATGAATGTTGGTCAATGAATGTTGGTCAATGTCTTCCTTTTTTCATATATCTAGAATGCATAGCGGATTGTTTCATATATCTAGAATGCATAGCGGATTGTATCAGCCCTACGCTGGGCATATATAAGAAGTTTAAGTAAATGAAGACATTACTTTCTTTTATTCACAGGTCATCATTGCCATAACTGGCTTATACAATATAACAAATTCACCATTATAAACAACCATTTCATTTTCATGCATACTTGAGAAGGCTTACTATCAAAGTGACTACTCTCTTGGCTTTAGCTGTAACAGCAAGAGGGGCTGAACTAACACTATCCACATAACAGACCCATGGTTTTCTTCAACCCCAGGTGGTTACCACATTATCCTTAAGGGTTAAACTAAAACATATCAAAGAGAAAAAAGTAATCCTTTGCAAAAAAATTAATTACTCCCTAATTGCTCTTAAAACCCTGACTGACCATTTTACTATATGCTATCTCAGTTTTGCTGTTGTGTGCCAAAATGGTTTACATTGTTAAGCAAGTTTATTCTGCATTTTCCTTTTTTTTGTATTACCTTATCTACCCTAAATATCATCCTGGAGGAGATTATGTTAATGTGTAATCTCTGATTGCCTAAAATCATCTTCTTTTTTTTCCTTTCTGATCAAAAATAGAAAACCTCAATAAAAAAGAAAGTTAAAAAAACATTTAAATTACTTGCTTAAAATGAGCTTTATGGAGATGACATTTCTGTTATTCAAAGCATTCAAGATAACAAAGCATTACAGATTATTTTCGGTTACCATTGTAAACACATTCTAAAGGTTAGGGTAACTTTAAAACCCTCGGTCATATGGCCCCTAGCTTCACTGACCTTTTACATGTACTTGTTTCATGTTTGCTGGGAATGGTGGCATTTATAGTGAACTCTGTCTGTATTAGTCATGCAGAAATCCCACCACAAGGAGCTACAAGGGCAGTGAACTGGCTGGAGAGACTAATCCTATTTGTATGCACATCTTAGGTTGTGGGGCTTTCACCCAGGTCCCTTGGAGGATCCTATCTGCATAATCTAGGAGTTGTCTGTGCTCAGTCAAATAAATAAAACTGCACAAAGAATAATAATAAAAAAATAACTTACTGGAAAAGCACTAAGCAGATATTAACAGTCTCAAATATAGTGAACAGTGGAATTTCAGGCAGTGTATTTCAAATATTACACAAAGAACTGACAGGAATACTAACACAATCTGCCTCAGTTCCCTTTAACAGATGTAATACATGCTGAATGCTGAGAGAATGTGCTGCAGAAAAGTTTACCAATTTATATTCAAAGTATATGTAAAAAGGAAGGGAATCCTTGGCAGGAGCTGTCACAGTGCTTACAAAAAATTCCATTTCATATTTAAAGTTTGAACAAAGTTGGCACAGACTAAATAGTTGACTTTGGGGGTTGCAAATGGATTTCCCAGCCAACTGAGGAAAAGTGTTTAATATAGCACACAGTCTCCACAGTCTCATGCATACTCTTAAGGCTAGTTCACACAGGGCATTTTGGTCGCCTGGCGACTAATCGTCTCGTTTTTACGGCGACCAATCTCCCCAAGCGCCTTCCCTTTTCCTGCGCCGGCTAAAATGAAAAAACGCAGGTGCTAATCACACACGGCGATTCGTTTTCCAAAGCCTTTGATATTATGTCTGTCCAAGAACTAAGTCACTCATAAAGGCATTAACTGAATCAGCCATCACAACATCACCCGGCAGTGCATTCCACATTCTCACTATGAAGAACCACCTACATTGCTTCAAATGAAAGTTCCTTTCTTCTAGTCTAAAGGGGTGGTCTCTGGTACGGTGATCCACTTTATGGGTAAAAAGGTCCCCTGCTATTTGTCTATAATGTCCTCTAATGTACTTGTAAAGTGTAATCATGTCCCCTCGGAAACAACTTTTTTTCCCAGAGAAAACAACACCAACATTGACAGTCTACCCTCATAAAAAAGTTGCACAATTCGAATTTACGCTCAATTTTGCGGAACTTTTTCTCGCACTGAATAATAATAATTATTGGTAAATTAAGGGCATTCAGGTTTGGACACTGAGCTCTGACACTGAGCACTAGTGCACATTGCACATATATTTGTGATTTCCCTACCCTGTTATATGGATAAAAATGTACCTTAATAAACCTCCTGCTTTACATGAAAGCAAACTTTTACTGTGTCACTGGATAAATCTGCCCCTGGCCCCATTCACTCACTCAGCACATGGCCTACATTACATGCATCTCATACAGAGAGGGTAGAGCTGATCCATATGGTGCTGTCAAAATGGGACAGTAGAACAGGAGTGGGTGCCTGTTTCCCTGCTTACACTGCACTCTGGTTAATCACTTTAATTTACTTTATCTGCTGCACACCTTTACAAAAAGCATTAACCGTTAATGCTTTTTGTAAAGAAATGCGGTAAATAAAGTAAAGTAAAGTGATTAACCAGAATGCGTGAGACTACAGCTTTCTTCGGTATTCTGTGCAGACAGCACAATGGACAAGGTATATATATAAGTATATCTAAAGAAGAAGGTTTGTTATTCTCTCCTGACGAAGAGACCTATGCGGGCTCGAAACATTAAACCTTATTTCATTTTATAAGTAGGTTATGGTATTATATATATATATGCAGAAACAAATCTAATGAGGCATGCGGCAGTGGCATTCAGTCAAACAACCACTGGGAAGAAGTTATAAAATTGCTATACCACACTGGTGCAACTTAGCACTGTTCCTAAATCAGCCCCTTTGTCTACATTTCTGCGTTTATTGCAAATTAGTGTTTTTGTATTACTGTAGTACTTGCCTTTCTTAAATGATAGCTGAAGCCTTAAAGAAGAACTAAACCTCCCTTTAGGCAAAAGTCCCGGCCTCCCCTCTGCATAGTGCTACAGCAGATTATGTGTCCCCTCTAGGAATACTGACCTGCACCTGCAGAAGAGGGCAGTGGAGCTCATGGGCACCATATTCGTAGCTTCAGTATTCTTCATAAAGTGATTGGTGCACCGGCGCATGCGCAATCTTCCGGTTCATTACAACTGCGCATGCGCCGAAAGTAACGGAAATTGCAGAAAGGAAGGAAGAAGACATGAAGAATACTGAAGTGGCGAACATGGCACCCATGAGCTTTGCTGCGCTCTTTTGCAGGTGCGGGTCAGTATTCCTAGAGGGGACACATAATATGCTGTAGCACTGTGCAGAGGGGAGGCAGGGAGGTGAGCCAGCGGAGGGGGCCCAGTGGGGACTTTTGCCCAAAGGGGGGTTTAGTTCTCCTTTAACTGGAAGTTATACTTTTCCTAACACTGACTCTTTTTCTCTCTTAACTTTCAACTTTAACTACAGAAGTAAGATATACACACATATATATATATATATATATATTATTTTGGGATTACTATACATTTTTGCTTGCCAGTATCAGACTTCAGAAGGACTTATATACTGTAATGATGTTAATGTATTTAGAAATAGAAAAAAATTAGTTCCGTGCCTTTGCATATAATCATATGAAACCAAGAACAGAGGGTTGTCATTCCAGGATTCTGTTGCACAAATGGGCTATGGGATAAACTATTGTATTGTGGAGTGTTGCTTAAAGATTCCATTACAATGGTTGCTGGACTACCATCTAAAAAGGTCAGTGGAGCTCAAGACAAAATATGATACTAAGGAAATCTGTCCCTTATCTAACTAGAGTTCTCTGCTTCCAATGCTGTATGCAGTGTGGCGTGCTTTCCATTACTTTGTCCTATGCTGTATCTGGATCTATTGCATGCACAAAGCATTCTTGATCAACAAAGATTCCCTACATTAGTGACATCCATATAGATCATTCTGCAACTGGATATGTAGCGGCATCAAAATAGGGGGCAAATGTGGAGAAAACAGTTGTGTAGGAGATCACACTTCAGGTTGCATACACCTATACCTCAATCTGAATAGGGAAGCTTTATTAAAGATATAATACCCTAAGCACAATGTAAATTTAATGCTGATATTCTTGTTCTCCAAAGGAGATGCAAATCAATATTCTTTGCAAAATTTTGTTTGATGAAATGAAATGATATTTCTTGGAAATGGAAATTATATAATGAAAGTGTTAAGGTCTCAGTTCATCATGATTTGTTATTTGGGTGTTAGATCTTCATTTAAATTTTTTTAGATTCTCAGTCACTTCATGTTTTCTGTTCCTGAGGCACCAAACTAACCGTATTTACCAGGCCTGGTCACTCAGAGTGAGTATAAGGATAGAGTAGGATGGAGGTGCTAGAGGAACACAAGCCATAGTGAGCAAAAGAGCCCTGTTGAGGAGATTAACTGGGGTTGTACCCACCAGGGGATGGATCTTACAGCTGGAAGAGGACTAGAGAGCAGGCCAACTGTGCAAATGTGTGAAGATTCTGACTTTGGTGCAAGTTTAACCTGCATATGTGTGCTTGTTGTCTGTATACTGCACTTATTCTCTACTCCTCTGCCTGAAGCCTACGGGGGTGTTTTCACTAATATCATGGTACCTATTGGCTAGTTCTTTGACTGTGACTGTCTGACTGAGGGCTAACCGAGCCTGATAAACTGTGACTTCAGCACGGTAAAGGATTAGCTCTGATGTATGCAAACTATGTTTATTAGTGTATAAGTAGTAACATTGGCTGTAATGGATTTACATCAGAAAATGGATAGTGGGATCCCATAATATGGTTCCATGATATTGATTTTGTAGATGTTATATTTTATCTATGTATTTCCCTATTGTATGTGTTTCTGCTTGATCTGCACACTTGACATACAGCTGGCAGCATCATATACAGTTTAGAAACAGAGGTGATGATGATGTTCTGTCAGTGATCAGGACAGTAATAGAAAACTGTTTCATTGTCAGTCTGCCCTAAGACTTGTTAGGTGCATGTCAGTGCCAGATGTGATGGGCTTACTTCAGGTAAGGCACCATACTGATTTGTGATTGAGAGGCAATCCAATAAATCTCATTAGATGCTCAGTAATTAGAATTGTAATGGCATGTGTGCAGGAATGTGGTAAATGTACAGAGATCTGTATGATTTAAGAACTTACTGCAGAAAGAGCATTACCATAGTCAGAGAGAGAGAGTCTCAGCACAGTAGTTTATGGGGCTTTCACCATTCACAGAAATGTCTAATATTTGCTTTGTAGATTAGATTTTTTATAATGATGGTGCCTGATTACAGATTCACAAATATTACCATTGGGCACTTGGAAGCATTATCATCTTCATAAAACAGTACTCACACCTAATCCCCTAAATGGTCTATGGCATCTGTTTTGAGTTGCTATATATTCTGGAAAAAATACCAGTATTCCTGTGCATATTATTACGATACTATTATATTATATTATTACTATACTATTTTTCCAATAAATAACAGTGACGCCGAGTAATATTTTTACCAATAAGCAAGGAGGTGACTGTGTAAGCCAGAACACCATACCATACCTAAAAGTTGGGAACAGAGAGTGTGGGTTGAAAACTTTCTTTTCAATATAAACCTGGTTTATGCAGAAATCTGCTTTGTTTACTAGTGTTTCCACCACAGATATCAGTTTTTTTCCTTTAGATTTTTCAGCATTGTGACTAAAGTCCTGATGAAATTATGTGCTGATTTACGGTATGTGTGTTTTAATTTAGATTTAGTATTACCAAAGGCAAATTAGAGACAGCAATAAAATCACTCTATGATAAATGCAAAATTATATGCTCAACTCAGATACAAATATATATATATATAATATTGGCACAAAAACAGATAACATTCCAGTTGCAAAATGAACATTTCCAATTTCCAATGAAGTATACAGTAGTATATTAGTATATTATATATTATAAATGGTTTCATAATAGACCAGACCCATATGTGTTGCCGATAAAACTAAATGTATTTCTATTATAGTACAAGAATGTATGCGTATTTATAAGGATGCAAGAAATCCTAGATTCAGTTCGAGCTTCAGCTCACTCCAAAGGGACCTAAATGAATCCTAATGTGACTTCAGAGCACTAGAAAACTAAAGCGACAATTTTTTATGTTGTGTTTGAGAGGAACTTTACTACCTTGCATATGCAATTTAGGAGTCGGATTAGGTTCTAGATTCAGATGAATCTTTGTTGAGGATTCGGTATTTGAAATTGTAGATTTTGGGCATCTATGGATAAGTAAAACATATATGAATTACATACATGTCATTATTATATTATATTTGTTTTACTTTTGTACTTTACTTATGTTATAGCTGTGCAAATTTCCCCTTTCAATTCATCTTTTTTTCTTAAGAGTGCTATTTTAGTCCTTCATTAAACTGCTGTACACTAGCCACATCTCAGATTGTTGAGCATCCCTTATCTATTTAATTCATTTTAGGAGAGCAATTATACATCTGAAGAAAATAAATAATTAGAAGTAAATTAAATTTAGTAAGTCTTATAGAATATTGCTAATTTACATAATCAGTTTGATGATTCAACACAGGCCATTCCTTTAGCCAATTTAATAAGCCTCTCCTAAGTAAATGTGTGCACTTTGTTCAGGAAAATGCAATTAAGAATCAGTGCAAGTATATTTAAATATTAATGATGCCTCCTAATGCATGTTGTCCTCTGAGGCAGATGGAAAGTCTAGTGTTCAATACTAAATTTAATGTATAATCGCATTACTCTAAAGGGATTTAAACACATGATTGTCACAGTTTTCTTTATTAAAATACATGCATTACAGCATTGTAACTTTTTTTAAATATTTATTCAGCATTCAGTTGCATGGACCATATTTAGCCTCTATAACAATTAATCTACTAGGGGTTTGTAGTAACTAATAAACAGTGACCCATATGCTACTGGAAACTAAGAATGCACTTTTTTTTTTAGTATGCATCTATGAACAGTGAATGCAATAAGATCCATACTGGAAAAGCAGCCATTTCAAGTTGAAAATGCCACTATCAAGAAGATTTTGCTTTGTACCTTTCAAATTGGAGTGCAATATTATATTATTGCATGAACAATAATTTCATATCTTAATTTTGTGAATTTCAATTGCACACATAATTTTATTTCTTTTATTTCTTGGCAAACCAACCCTACCAACCAAGAAACAAAAATGTAGCAGTACAGATATGGATTCCTTATCTAGAAACTCCAGAAAGCTCTGAATTGCCAGAAGGTCATTTCCCATAGACACTAGTTTAACCAAAACATAGAACAGTAGCTTGTACTTGATGGTAACTAAGTACCATGAATCCATACTAAAGGCAAAACAATCCTATTGGTTTTATTTAATGTTTAAGACTTTTGTTATAGAGAAAAATCTCTGGAAATTCACAGGCTCCAAGCATTCCGAATAACAGATCCCATACATTTTATGTAAGTGTGGTTCTAGTCCATATGTAGAAGTTACTATTCTGCGAAATTAATTAAGCATATCGCACAAGGTATTTTGGCAACAACAGTCAAAACTCCATTCTCTGCTTGAAGTTGCTCCGCATTCAATAGGGAGACCATAGTTCTCAATGAGAGCACTGCAGCAAATTTGGTCCATAAAGGTCATGGGTCATGGTGCATTCTCCATCATAAGCAAATTAAAAAAAGTAAAAACAGTGATCGTTTGAAAATAGAAATGTATTTTTTTTTCTACATGATATAACCCTCAAAAAGAAGACTTTTTCTGGGGTACAATTTTGCTTAATGGACAGGACCTTTTCATAATTCTTAATTGGATCCTTAAGAATGAAACTGTTTGGGGTTGTTTGCACACAATGATCAAAAATAAATAATAAAACTTTCAACAAAAGTTCAATTTTTGGTTGATTTTTGTTTGGAAACCCTTAGTAGCAACCACCTCCTCAAAATATATAGTTTCTCCTATAATAAATTTAGTTTTTCTTCCTTTTTGGGGGGAGGGGTCAGGGAGAGGATTGTAAACTTTTAGTCCGATATATAGTGAATAAAGTACCCCCTCTTGTAAATTATAAGGATATTATAAGTTACCGAGGAGTTTCATGACCATATAAAAACACGAGGCCGAAGGCCGAGTGTTTTTATACAGGTCATGGAACTCCGAGGTAACTTCTAATATCCTCATATTTTGCAACTGGGGGTACTTTATTTATTATAATACACAAATTTCAGTGAGTCGTGTGACAGAAATTACATCACAACTCACCATTTATAACTGATGACATCAGAACTCACCGTTTATAAGGATATAATTTACAGGATATTCATGGCTTTTGTGTATTATAAAGAAATTAAAATTAAAACAACAACAAAAACTTTACATAATTAAAATAAGTAGAAAAAAAGAAGATGATAATATTTGGGTTTGCACTAATTATTTTAAGCTAACAGAATATAAACATCTATTTATAGCTGGACATAATGTATCTTCATAGAAAAATAAGAAAAAAAGATTATTTCATCTACTGACAAGGATTGACTCTATGGTCAGCAGGATTTCCCAAAGGGTTATCGTCTTAAAAAAAAAAAAGGAAAAAAAAAATCAATATTCACTTTTGACACATTTCATTTGCATCAGTGTAGGGCTTTCAGTCTGAGCACAAATCAATAGGCAGCTTTTAAGGCTACTCAACTGGTTTGTTCTATGTAAAATAAGATAGCTTTGTTTTACAAAGCTCAGACTTCAGGTGCCCACTATTGGCTTGTTTTCTTTTTACTGGGAATAGGACTTTGGTTCTATTCCTTACTGAGTGATGAAAATGCTCTAAACAGTAACATCAATCAGCAGATAATTCCTTCAATGCTCCTTGCAATGTACCAGCTACAGTATGTAGTCAGTCAAAGCAGTAGAAACAGAACAATTTAGCAGTCAAGAATTAAACTAAGTACTGCACCACCTATGTAATAGAACAAACATTAGTGGGTGGAAAACAATAAATGGATACCCTCAATTTGATACAATAAGAAACCATAGGTTTGTATAAATGTCACAGTAATAATAATAACTACTTAAAATACTAGTAAGGAATTACAGGTACTACATTTTTTTTATAGGCAATCATGTTTATATTAAGCACTGAGCACTTATCTCTGTAAATGTACAGTTATAAAGGGGTCTGGTCGTAAGAAGTAAAATGTATCTCATTATTTCAGTTGAAATTTTAGATGATGTTTGCTAGATATAAGTACAACTATGGGACCTGTTATTCAAAATGCCTGTATAAGGAGACTTTTTGTAATTTGTATATCCATACCATAAGTCTACTAAAAATAATTTCTACATTAAGGGGTTATTTATCAAAGGTCGAATTCTAAAGTTATGTGAATTTTATTAAACTCTAATAAATTCGTACTCACAACTCGATTGGGAGGTTATTTATGAGAAAATTAAAATGTTTAACAATCGATCAAATAGCAACGACCTGAAAATTAGAATCAAATTCAATTCAAATTTGAATCGAGTTTTCCTCCGAAAAAAAACCTCGTATGTCAGGAATGCAATTAAAACCTTCATATGGTTCAACAAACCTCTCAGCAGGTTTGAGGTGGCGAAGTATCGAATTAGAACTGTTTTCAAGGTCAAGGTGTGATAAATCTCACATTCAAATTCGAGTTGGTGGTTTTAAATTGGAAATTATGAGTTCTGACCAAAAAAAAGAAATAAACCAAATATTAGTTTCCTCTGATATATCTTAGTTGGTATCAAGTACAAGATACTGTTTTAGTTTTACAGAGTAAAAGGAAATCATTTTTAAAAATTAAAAATAACTGCAAATAATGTAGACTATGGGAGATTGCCATGCCTTAATTCATAGCTTTCTGGATAACAGGTTTCCTTATAATGGATTCCATCCCTGTGCCAGAATAAAACTGATTGTCCTTTTAAAATATTAATTTGCCACCTAAAACCTTTCGAATTACTCTACAAGTCAATGGGAGAGGTCCAGTGACCAATTCAGAGATGCTTGGAGCCTTCCTGACATTAGATTTTTTCGAATCGAGTTTGGTCAAATTTTAATCTAATTTAAATCAAGTTTTCGGGTCGGTAAAATTCATCCGAGTTTTAGATATTCGATTTCTTTCATAAATAACCCCCCCAGTCAAATTCGGAATTTATTCGAATTTCAGGGTGTTTAGAAAAACTCACGTGAATTTGAAATTCAACCCTTGATAAATGTGCCTCCCCATGAATTAAATTCTGAATGAGTCAATAAGATAAATTTGTAAGGTTATATAAATCACCCATTTAAACAAAGCAAAAAAAGAGTAAAAATACCATTGTAAAATTCCTTTTTTTTATCTGTACTGTGGACCAATCATCTGAAAATAGCAAATTCAATGAATAACTAAAAGGATGCTAAAAGTGATAGTTGCATTTTCTCATCTTTAAAAAAATGTGGGGCAGGTGCCTGAAAACAGAGAAAATTTAAAAACGCATCTTAGGCATAAAAACAAGTTTAATTTGTAATATTTGTGAAAACAAATATTATAATTTATTCCCAGACTTCTCACTTAAATTTCTCCAGTTCCGCTCACTGTTTTCTTGGCAGCTACAGCGCCTCAAATCAATATGCTTGATAATCAGAATCATGAAACAGCTCATTTATATCTCATGCATATTTATGTGTATGTGCATGTTGTTACCCTTGAAACAAGCATTTTTTAAGATTGCCACATGTACAGTACAAACATAATCATTAAAACCATAGATTACAAAATGGCAATATACTTTAATTGTATTGTCATAATAAGATGATGAAAATGACTTACCATTTACATTGGGCAATGAGTGCAGCTATACTAAAATGGTTAAAGTTTTCCCTAAAACTTGAAATGAAAGTACATCCAAAGGAAAGTGTTTTCTATGTTACTCATAATAACTTACCCTCAACATGTCAAAGTGAATATTTCTACTTCATTGTGCTGAAAGCAGGAAACATGTTCTCAGCTTTGACTTTGTATTAAATTATTCATTTTCTTATATAAGATCTCATCTATTTAACATGATTCTCACCATCTGGATGCATTTACACACTTGACATGACTTTTAGGGCTGAAGAGTCTCAAAGAGCCAAATTAAGCATTCTATAGGAACATGACATACTTATTGCCCAAGTGCACACATGAATAGATATGTAAGTTTAATCACCAGGCGTGAAAGCGTTGATCAGTTAAGCAGCTCTTTAACCTCAAACTCATTTTATATTTCCGATAAATATCATTTCTTAATGCAGGTCATGTACATATGTAGAAAATGATTCTGCAACATCCCACTATAACAGCCACAAATAAATTCACAATTCTAAAAACACGAGCATGTCTCCTTATTGATTAAAAATCCAAATATAAAAAAGCACAAATTAATTAAAGAGTTGAACAAATATGAATACCTTGAAATTGTAGTTTGCGCGGGAAATATTTTGGGATTACAAGCAAAAACCCAAAAATCTCAAAGGATAGCTGCTGATGACTTCTACATGAGTTTTTCAGTGTTTTTACACTAAGGGGGCTATTTATTGAAGTCAGATCTTCTCTGGTCGGGTGTTTTAAAGGGGAAAACATAATTTTTTCATAGAAGAAACTTTTTTCTTCTTTTCAAGATTTATTAAATCTGAGCTTGCTAAAAGTCTGAATAAAAAAGTACTAAATCTCAAACCTGCCCAGTTGATGTAGAAATCAATGGCAGATGTCCCGTTTACAATTGGAAGATATTATGATCTGCGCTGGGTTTAGTACAATAATCAATAAAATTTGTAGTTTTCTGAGATAATCTGAGTTTTCAGGCGTGAAGTCCAAACAATTTGTACAATTCAGATTAGATTCAGATTTTCTCATCTTTTTCTACACCAGATTATTTTGAGTACATTTATTGATAAATTGGTAAAAATGCGCATCAGAGTTTGATCAAAGTGGTTTTAACAAATAGAGAGAAATGTTCAGATTTTAGTAAATAACTCCCTTATTAATGGTTTTAGAGTAATTATTTAAATTCATGATTTTTAGTACTAAAAACTTTGATTCACTGAAAAGAAAAAAATACAAATATTAACAAACTGGTCCCAAAGTGTGTTGTATATGCATGTGTGCTGAGTTTTTACATTTTAATTATGGGCTTTTAATATTGCAGTATTGCAAACAAAACTATATTTGTTCATTTAAGCTAAAGGCACATTATTGACTTGTCCACAGGCGTTTACAAAAATAACGTTTTACTATCACTGTATTCATTTTTTTTTGTAACTTAAGTTTTTTATTGGTTTTACAAAGGTCACATGAAACATTGCAACATTCCATTACTGTAAGGCAGAGTACGGTATACTGTATTCATTTTTACACTTCTTAATCAAGAATTTTCTTGAGTAAAAAAAATGTTTCCCTTGACTTTAATTAAATAAATTGTAATTTTCCAGAGCAAATAAAAATGTAATAAATCTCTGTGGTGGTGTAAAAGAACAAGAACACCCACTTTAGTAAGTATCACCACTTTGTAATGGGTTCTGCCTGCTCTGCTCAGAAATGGTGATGGATGGTGTTAAATCATGAGTAAGGAGAATACCACAGCTCAATAAATATCACTTTTATTTTATTGCCTATAAAACCACTGTTACTATTTGCTATAGACTACCACCAGGGACCGCTAGATTTAAATAGTAGCACCTTATAAATAAAGAAAAGGATCAAGTATTTATTGATACGCATCAGCCAAGTGACCATTTGGAACATCATCAAAGCTAATGACCATCTGCAACTATAATGGGTACAAGCATTTTAACATCTATCTTTAATATTTTAATATTAAATATGTTCATAAAAAACACGTTCTATGTTGTAATAAGTGATTTGTACTGTGTACCTCTCCTACAGCTGGTGACCAACTGTTAATAATTGTTACCAGTGACTATTTACAAACTTTAGACCTATTTTTTGTATAGCAATTTGCTGTTGTGTAACTACATGTACAATCTGCTACTGACATTGTAGCACTGATGACACGCTGGCTAATGCAGAATATGGGGCGTCCTGACTAGGCCGTATGTGTTAGGTTTTTATAGGTGTTTGCTAGTTGCCACTGCCTAGTTTTATCCTTTGGAATATATGTTGTGCTATTTGTGGATATAGTGAATGGTAACTGCTACATGTGTCATAATGCAGTAGTGATATAGAAAAACGTCATGGAATATACATGCAAATATAGAGGCAATACAAGGGAAATGTACAGTATTTCATACTTCAATACCCAACCCATCATCTGGTGAGAAACAAAAATTTTTGAGTTTAGTAACTATGGGACTGCAGGTTAAGTGAATATCATTGTTAGCATAAATGTCAAAATATAAACTGAACCTCATTAAATAATGTTTAATCCACTGTTTCTAAAAAAAATATTATGATTTACTATTTATTTACAGTTATGCAATGTGCTTAAAAAGCATAATTTAATTAAAAGTGAGATATTCTTAACATTTCTTCTTTGATATGTTTTGACAAAGCTGTTCAACAGCATGTTACAGTGATGCAAAGGTGATACTTATCAATTATCAAGGTGGATAATGAACTAGTGAGCAGGTGATAAATGAAAAAAAAATCAAATAGCCTATTGCCTATTAAATAATTGCTCAGAATCAGTTAAAACGTTTTAAAAGGAGCACGTTTAAAACAAGTATATGGGTCGGTGATCAAACCTGTTTAGATTAGAATATGCACAGGTTCATAAAATATGGATGAATATATAGTATTGAGAGTTGAGATATGGGTAGGCAAATTATAGTAGCATACATAGTAACATAGTAGGTTAGGTTGAAAAAAGACACACATCCATTAAGTTCAACCTTAATGGGCAGATTTATCAAAGGTCAAGGTGAATTTTCAAATGAAAAAAAAATCGAATTTCAAGCAATTTTTTGTGTACTTCAGCTAGGGAATAGTGCAAATTCGATTTGAATTTGAAAACAATTAAAAAAAAGAATTTGAAAAAAATTAAAAATTCAAACACTGTCTCTTTAAAATTTTGACTTTGACCATTCACCATCTGAAACCTGCCGAATTGCTGTTTTAGCCTATGGGGGACCTCCAAGGACCTATTTGGAGTCAATTGGTCAACTTTGAAAAATCTAAGATTTTTTTGGGAAAAACTTTGAATCAAATTCGTTCTAATGCACTATTTCTTCGATTCGTAAGGTTCGAATTCGGCAGAATACAGACCTATTCGATTGAAAACGGACCTATTTGACCAAAAAAACCCTTAATTTCGGGTTGATCTTTTTGAAATCCAATTTGAACGTTTTTTCAATTCTAAATTCGACCCTTGATAAATATGCCACCAAGTCTGTAAATAACTTGCCTAACTGCTAGTTAATCCAGAGGAAGGCAAAAAACCCCATTTGAAGCCTCTCCAATTTGCCACAGAGGGGTAAAAATTCCTTCCTGATTCCAAAATGGCAATTGGACCAGTCCTTGGATCAACTTGTACTATGAGCTATCTCCCATAACCCTGCATTACCTCACTAGGAACAGGATATGTGTGCTGAACACATAGTTTCCTCTTATTTTAATTAAGACATTTTTTTTTATTTCTTGTATTATTATTTCTTTTTTGTTATTTCTTGTATTGAACTGCCTAAGCTGTTAAAGTACTTGCTGTTAAAGTACTTACTTACCTTAGATTTGTTGCATCCGACGTGACGCCTGTGATTCATCTCAGCGGGTCGGAACGGATGCTATCGCAGTTAAAATCGTGTAGTTCTACCCTAAAACTGACTCAACCTATGGTTAAGGGAAGAAGGGACTCGTTTACAGAGTGGTGGTTGTCATCTCTCTTTAAACAAATGCTTTCTGCAGGAGGGGGGAACCTAAAGCTAAAAAAATCATTACCCAGCACTTTTATATTAAAAAACTAAGACAATTTGGATATTTTTAATGAAATGATTAGGCAGAATGCATTTTCAGTGAACACACCATTGTTGTTTATGGTTAAATGTGTAACTGAATCTGATGATAAACTCATTAAATGAAATCTGTCCAAATTTTGGAAATTTCAGGCTCAGCCCTGCTTTTTCAGATACTGAATTAATTCAAAAACCTTTGTCACAAGAAAGAGCACAATGATTCGATTTTATGGAAATATTTCCTTTTAAATGGTTTATTGCTTGTTTATTTCTACTCAAATACCGTATGCCTCTAAAGTTATAGTATATTATTTCCTTGGATAACCTTTTTGGCCCTCCATGTGATTGGGGACTTTGTGCACTACATTCTAAGGATTCATTCCTTACCTGACGACTAAGGATCCATTTTTATATATAGGTTGTCTACCTTCACCGCACTATTTATGTGTCCACATCATACAGTGTACTGTGCAGGCTGACCTGCTACTATTTTGTTTCTCATATACAGATATACTAATTCCCCACTCATTTGGTTTGCATGCAATTTCCTGACACCTGATTCATGGATTCATGGAATCGGTGTATGGGGTTAAGTATTCATCATGGAGGGTTCCCTCTTTCCATATGCAGCGCTGCTTGTTTTTTAGTTGTTTTTAACTTGAGTACTCATGGCATGGTGGTGAATAAATATTGCCTTTTACTTTTCATGTGTAATTATTTCCAACATTATAGCACTGTTTGGGCATATGGTGTGGGGGTCGAGTCCCAATAAGTGTGTATATAATTCAATTGATTTGGTTGTGGCATATATACCACGTTTGTGCTCTCTTGTTAATATACAGTATATTATTTCCCCTGGGTTTGTAAATGAGATTTCATATTTACATATATACTTGGCTCAGAAGAATACTGCAGCTCTATGGTAGTCTAGGGGAAATCCCATTCATACATAAATATGTAATATAAATATGCAGCCAGAGTATATATTCTTCTAACTTTACAATATATACTGATTTCTTTACAATTTTCATAATACAACAGTCGTCTCTTTAAGCCACTTGTACAAGTTACAATCCTCTCGTTAACAGGATAGCTGGCAGCGTACTGTCTACTGACCATAATGGGAGCCATTGGGAAAGGAATAGGCATCTCTGTATATTGAAAGTGCAGTTCAAGCAGACAATGGCTTTTATTCTGGTCAGTAGACAGTACAGCCAGCAGCCCTCATAGAAAGAGGATTGAAATGTGGTTGGGGCATGTGGCTGAATGAACAATTTATGATATAGCCTATATAAAAAATATAATGTATATTAAGTGCATTGCTTTAAAGTATTGTAGCACAATATTATTATTATTATAATATAAATACAAAAATATTGGTTATCTTACATCAATCACAATGCAACGTTTAAATCTAAAAATTCAAATTTATAGTAACTATTAATCTTGCCATAGGCACCATCTCTCTCAAGAAGAAGTAGCAGAAAAATAGTCTGAAGGCTCCTAAATAATGTATGTATGCATCTTTAAAGCAGCTTCTGTTTACTCTAGGGAAGTTAGAAAATAAACTTCAGCTTCAAATATTCCAGTATTTTCAAAAATGAATTATTTTCAAGTGACATGGAAGCTTTTCTTACATGTTTCCTTTTTAATCTAGCGTTTGTTCTCACTGAGTATTAGGCCTGTATCACACAGCTAAAAAAGTCAATAATCTGTGTACTGGTGATCCTGATATGGAATGCAATTTGCATGGCGCCTTCTTGCATTAGATCACTGTTTTTGATTGTTGTATTAGGAATAGAATTGAAAAACCTCTGAACTTTGTTGTGGTGGTAAAGCTGCTATAATACAATGTGTTCTGAGCAACAGAAAGACACAAAACTCATTCGATTGAGTAAAAGTTTGCATTTAATTGCTTCTCAATTGTACATTGTCAGTCAAGAAGTGGGGTCACAGGGCAGCCACGCTTAAGTAACCCCCTGACTTCCATTTTTCAATCTGACAGCTGCATTAATCATTTTCTGTATGTATTAAATGTATTCCTTCCAATCCAGAATATTACTTGGTGCCGAAGTTTATATTGGAAATTGCAGTGTGTTTGAGAGATGTCAAGCCTGTAGCCCACCAGCTATTGTTGAACTTCAGCTAACATCATGAAAAAAAAAACCCTTCCAGAAGAGACAGATTTTGGAATATGTTTTGGATAAACATCTTATAGGACTGTGTGCTGCTTTTTTATATTACCAAAAAAAGTAAAACTAGTGTTCATTAAACATCAATAAAAATTATAGGATTTTTTATTCCATACCAGCCAAAAGAATGACTAGTCTGGGGTGTGATAAGTTTTTGTTTTAATTTAGTTGAGTTGATTGATATCGGCGTGGTATCCCAAACCCAGAACAAACCCCAAGGTCCTGGTCATGGCTCAGTCTTCCACCTATAACAGCCAACTTTCGATTCGGGAGGAGCCTCCGCTACTCAGGTGCCGCCAGGTCTTGAGAGAACCAGGGAGAGAGTTGTGGGTAGTCAAGGGAACCGCACAGGAATGGAGAACAAGAAGCGTAGTTGGAGTCACAGGCCATATCAAACCAAACGAGATTCAGTAAGCAATAGTCGGGGTCCCAGGCAGGGTCAAAACACACCAATATCTCACTACTAGGCAGGAATCCAAGAGAGTAGTCAAAACGGGAAATGGTCAGGACAGGCAGCAGACTAGACAAAAACCGGGAACAGGCAGGTTCAGTAACAAGTCAATGTAAACTCAAGTAATCTGGAGTTTTACTGAACCATAAAGCAATGGTAAATGAGCCATTGTGTATGTAAGGGGGTGAAAAGAAAAAAGCAATCAAGGACCAACATTAACAGAACAGAGGTGGGACTGGAAGATAAAGCAAAATATCATTAGTGTAATGTAGAATTGAAAATCCTGATAGATTGTTTACTACCAATTATAAGGTGCATAGTAAATAGCATGTAGATCCAGATCCCTTACTGAGAGTATGTGTGGGGAGATAATTTGCTCCACACTATAACAAAATATTTGGGTGGCAAACAGGTTAACCGCTCATTCTAAATAATCATTATAAGTATCATCATTATGCTTTATTTTAATAGTTTATTGTGAATCTCATTTTTATCCAAATAAAACTAATCAGGTTCACCTATGCCATTTACAATGTCAAAATATCAGATTATGCATTATTTTACCCCAGTAAACAAATAATGCATCAGAGCTAGTATTACAAAATGTTGGTACACTGTACCAGTGTGCAAGAAATGCAATGAAATCCTGATGAAATCAGAACTTATTTACAATACTCATGCTATCTGCAAAATAATGCCTTAATACTAAAAATTATAGGCTTTAATCTTCAAGTATGCATCAAGAACCAATGGATTACTACTACAGATACAGCCTTATAATTTATAGTCTTTTTAGATCTCATCAGTGCAACATACTGAACGTTCCTTATAGGGCTTGGAGATCAGACAACTGTAAGATATAAAGGTTAGTGTAAGAAGGTATAAGAAGTGGCAAAAAGGATATTCTGAGACAATTTGCAATTGGCTCTTTTTTTATTATTTGTTGCTTTTGAGTTATTTAGCTTTTTATACAACAGCTCTCCAGTTTGAAATTACTGCAATCTGGTTGCTAAAGAATGTACAGTACCTGTACTGTAAATTTATAGGGCTCATTTACGTCTGCAAGTGCAGTTGCATCTACTTCAATATCACCTCTGAAAACCACTTCCATTAAAAGAAGAACTTAACCCTAAAATTTAATATGGCTAAAAATACAATATATTATATACTGCACTTATTTCACCAGCCTAAAGTTTTGGCTTCTTAATAGCAGCAATGATCCAGGAATTGTCACAGGGGGTCACATGCTCAGTGGGCTTTGAGCAGCTTTTAGGTTTCAGGTTTTAGATGGCGAATAGTCAAATTCAAATTCTTAAAGGGACAATACATTATACATTTCTAATTTTTTTAAACTCAAATTGAATTTTGGATTATTAAATTTTTAATTCGACCCTTGATGAATCTACCCCCTAAAGTATTGGGCTCCAGGGGGACTGTTTGTGACGAAATACATGCAATTTTGGTGTAACCAGTGCAATTGCACAATGAACAGTGCAGTCACTTAAAGCACATCACCCACTTATGACTGCAATGAAGCTGGAATTCTGGGAAAAATGCTGCTTTGTGGGAAAAATAATATAGCAATTGTGCTTGAAACATTTTGCTCACTCATCCTTTATACAGTATCTATTAATAGCATGAAAGAACAGACTATAAAGAAGTTTCTTGGAGGCTAGTCTTCTATAATAATTACTGTAGCCTTTTTATACACTCACTCAAAATGAACTGTTTATATTTTTATCACCAGCAATATAGTTTTCTATTTTACATCAAGTCACAGCTTCTTGCTAGATAATAAAAATATTTTGTGGAGATTCTTTATGACTGGATTATAAAGACATTTCCTTTTTGTACAACTATAAATGCTCTGGGGTTTCTTCAATAAAATCACAATGTGGTGCCTGAAATATTCCTAGTTGTTAATTCATAAGCACTGACAGTAATTTCACCATCTAGTTTTTATATGAGGTGGTTAGTGACTAAAGATGGAAAGCATTATGTGATTTAATTAAGTTTACCATTGTTTAACTGACTCCTCACTTCAACAATTTATCAAAATCCGAAAGTTCACACTTTTTTTTTGAAAACTGCTGTGACCAAATCCGCACGAACTTTATCTCCCATTTTTCGAAAAATTTCTATTTCAGAAAAATTACTAAAATTGTGAAAAAATCAAAATCGTACAAATTTTTCAAATTTGACGCCTCAAAACCATGAAATCATCGGGTTATTGGATAAAACCCAGCACATATCAGGATATCAACGGGACATCTGCCAATGACTTCTGCATGAGCTGGGCAGGTCTGAGTTGGAGTATTTTTTTATTCAGATTTTTAATGCCATTGGGGTTTAATAAATTATGAAAAATTCTATTTTTTTGCTGGTTTTCCCCTTTAAAAGTCTGATCTGGAAAAAGTTTAAAAGTGCTGGAAAAAAGAAAGTTGCACATTTTAGTAAGAAGATCATGCCATTTTTGGATTTTACAGAATGGGGATTTTAATGAATTTTACAGAATGACAGATTTTAATGGGTTAGAGTAACTGATATTCAGTCAAAAAAATAAACATGAATTTGGTGAATCAGTATTTACAATATGATCTGATATGATATATAAGGGTTCCTTGACCTATATAAAAGCACTTATATAGTACCTACTGTATATATATTATATATAAATAATAAGAATACAGAGAATATGCACCAATTTATAAATAATCTACTTTACTATACCTTTCAGAATGTAGTTATTGACTGGGATAGTATATTGCTTTCTCTGATAAAGTCAAATTAAAACGTATCCATTCCCAAGTGAAACACTACCTCCCAGTGGAAAAATTATCATAAAAAACTGGCTGCATGATTAACCAAAAAATATCTTATATGTAAGTTTAGTGTTCCTTTTAAATGGGAATGGATGCTTTTGATACATTTTTGGCTGATTAGGTTCATAAACATAAGCTAATACATTTTATAAATTGCTCTTAAGTCTTGCAAGCTAAACCCAATGCTTACTGCACATTCCAAACAGTTAGTGAGAACATTTTGAGGTAAACTGCAAATGTAATGAAGTGATTGGTAAATGACTGCTGAATTACACAGGCTAAATCACTTACCAGGCAATGGAGAGACTCTAATCACCTTGTAAACAAGGAATCTGCTGAGGATGCATTTTGGGTTTAACTGTATTATGTCAAACTACAGGACATTTTCTTTTCTTGCTGCAGAAGGGGATAACAAAATCCACAAAATGCAGTTTTATGCTTATAACGCTAGTTCTGTCAATCACAAAATCAAATTTGTTACATTTTAATCAATCTGGCAGTTTCTATAATTATAATCTACAAGCACAGTTTTATCTTAAAGGTAACTTGCGCACATGCATCCCCCTTTGCCCCATTGACCGGCTCATGTTATCATTAAATCCATATTATAGCTTTCGAATAAAAAAGAAGATGACATTTTAGTATAATGAAACCATTTGTAGTTAATACGTTTCTATTTATTTTTGTTTTCTTTAATAGTTTACCTTTCTATTCTGTCTCTCTTCAACCATTAACCGAAAATACTGGTTCCAGCAACTCCTACTAATCAGAAAGCAAATGGATTCTGAGGCTGGAATTCTATTATAATTTTTTATTACTTCTTTGATTCTTTTCTTCTGTCACTCAATCCACTGCCTGGTTGGTAGAGTCAGAGTCATCTTAGCAACTAGATAATGTTGTAAACGAGAGATGGAAGAGAACTGAATAATTAAAAGACCACAAAGGAAAAAAAGGACAAGCCAAGAAAAAGCCTGATTGAAGTGTGCTTATTACTGGAAATTACCATAGATATATTTTTAATAAACTATTTAGTTACCCCCCAACAACAATAAATAATACTGGGCATGCCAAGTTTAATATTATTACATTATTAATTAATTAATTAATTAATTAATTAATTAATTATTTTTGTGTGCACTGCTCAATTTACTTTGTGTCAAACAGTTTTATGCACAATATATTCAAGAAGGATTAGAAATGCATTCCAGATGAACAAAATCTGGGTCCTTCTATATGAGCCCTTAAAAAACAGTCCCTTTGTTTGTGCCATGTCTTTGACTCTTTGACATGGGACTCACTAAAACAAAAATGGCAGACATTTCTGTATTTAAAAAAAAGTCTGGGAAACCCCTTTAGGATATACTCTGAGAAAATGTCAGAAAAAGAACACTGCACCAGACAAGTATTAAGAATTTTGATCTTTGAACCGAAATACTTAGGGGCAAATTCCTTAACTGGCAAAAATTCACCAGCGACACTTCGCCAGGCGTAAATTCACTATGACAACGCTAATTCACTAAAATTGGCAGTTGTGTAAAGGGCGCCGAATGCTGGCAAATTTTTTTGTCACTGAAATGTCCCGACTTTCTTTTTGATCTCCTGCACTGAACAGCCAGAAAAAGATACAAAGTTTCTAACTTAATTGGCTATTGAGTCCAGAATAGATACGTTTGTAGCAGTTTAAGATAAGGAGGTCTCTTGGGAGAACTTAGACTCACATCTTAAAGGGCAATTCACCTTCTTTAGCAAAACAGTAATAACACAGAAAAACCAAGAAAAGTGTTCAAACTTTCATAAGCTGACAAATTTTGTAAAATTAACATAGTAATTAGGGGTTGTGGCCACCAATGGGGCATGGCCATGACACTAAATCTTTTGACACTAAATCTTTTTATCCCTCTTTCTGTTTCCAAAATGTTCGGAGGTATGTAGTTATCAGACTAAGTATTTGTGAGTGGTAGGCCATAGCTGTTTGTTGCCAACAGAGTTTGTAAGTACCTGTAAAAGTTTAACTTTTTAGAATGGTTGCTAAATCTATTTCCTCTAATAACATCTGTGAGATGCATTAACTGTGCTTCTGTACAATACTTAGTCCATTCTCACAGCAGTCTGGGGAATAGCTAGTCATAGTGTAAATAAGTCTGGTGAGCAGTAATTTGGTAGACCAGCATGTAAAAGAATGATCATCAATCCAGAGTACCAGATGTAATGATGTTTGTTTTATTGTAAGGGTTGCATTTACACGTCACATTAGGGCTAACATAGGGCAATAAATTGGCTTTTGAGAAAGGTAGTGTATAAATATAACACCAGTCATCATTTTGATTGTATATCTACTTTATTCAGATATATAGCCTAGAGATAAAACTTTGTGATTCATAATTACTGTATATGAGTACAGCCCACAGTAATTCATTTGTCTGGGATGTCCCCTATTAATCCGTTAAACTAAGCTTTAGTGCTTAGCTAGTGCTTTAAAGAAATATCTTGTATTAAATGATAGGAATCCCATATCTGCAAAGTCAGGTCACAGCTGGTTAAATTAATTGCCAACAATAGAGAGTCACATCATTGAAATTTTAATCAAATGTCTTCTTCAGCAGTGCTCATTCTAGACAAGGAGGTCAGAACTCATGACTTCAATTAGAAGGACCATAAATGTATTGGTATATTCAAATTTATTTCATTGTGCTGAACATACAGAGAGAGATCAGAGGACAGCCTTCTCCTTGTAGTCCAATACTAAGATCAATAGACACAAGTCAAGAATGAAGGCCATCACCTATTTATTTATTTTGATTTGTATTATCACAAAAACAGGGTAAAATCTTTACTTGCTGATGCAACATAATGCTCTCATTATTGCATAGTTAAATTGGGCAATTTGACCCCCTTCTTATCTCAATGAGCTGTTTTTAATCTCCTTATAAGTACCCTCTCACTTTAATAAAAGCTTTAGAGCAACCAATTCTGGGTATGGTACATCACTATTTATGGGTAAATGTGTTACTTACTATATAACCCACCATATTTTTTCTTCTTTCTAAAAAGGACAGTTCAGAAACAGATAAGTGTTACAAAATCATGTACAAATGCTATCCTCCAGTGCCGATGTTTCCAATTCTAACCTCTTCTGGGAAATAGTCTTCTGCCCTTTGTATCACCACCTGTCTTTATTTATTTACTGCACATTCCCCTTGTATGTACTACACATACTGTATACTGTAACATACTGCCTAGCAAAATAGTAAAAGTTCCGATGCTGGAACAGAACATATTAATTTTCTGACACTGTACAGTTTCTTGAGGGGTCTCTAGTGATCTACAAAATCAGTGATCTATATAAAATGACAAACATTCATGCTAACCCTTTAAACTGTAAAATTAAGAACAGAAAGATATACTTTCAATGAAATGTGACATGTCACATTCTAAAAATTATATCAATAATCAATAATTATCAATAAGTATTTTCAAAATTGTATATACATGGCTTTGCAAAAATATTCACCCCCTTGAGCATTCTTTAATTTTGCTGAAATATAAAGCCTGTACTCAAATTCTATTCTCTGTGATATTAAGGGGCCGATTCACTAAATTCGGGTGAAGGGTTAGAATAAAAAAAAACTTCGAATTTAGAAGTTTTTTTGGGCTACTTCGACCATCGAATGGGCTACTTCGACCTTCGACTATGACCTTCGACTTCGAATCGAACGATTCGAACTAAAAATCGTTCGACTATTCGACCATTCGATAGTCGAAGTACTGTCCCTTTAAAAAAAACTTCGACCCCCTACTTCGGCAGCTAAAAGCTACCGAAGTCAATGTTAGCCTATGGGGAAGGTCCCCATAGGCTTGCCTGTGATTTTTTGATCGAAGGATTTTCCTTCGATCGTTGGATTAAAATCCTTCGAATCGTTCGATTCGAAGGATTTAATCGTTTGATCGAACGAAAAATCCTTCGATCATACGATCGCAGGATTTGCGCAAAATCGTTCGACTTCGATATTTGAAGTCGTACGATTTAAATTCCCAGTCGAATATCGAGGGTTAATTAACCCTCGATATTCGACCCATAGTGAATCGGCCTCCAAGGGTTACATAAGGGTTACATTTCTGATTTACAGATCTTTAATATTGCATTGTTTTATGTTAGAAAAACAAATATGAAAAATTAAAAAACGGAAATATGCCATTTGTAAGAGTATCCAGCCTGCATTTCTATATTTTTTAGAGATACTTTCTTGCAGCAAGTATTTTGTGGTAAGTTCGTACCAGCTTTGCATTCTGATTAAAACTAATTTTGACCCATTGTTCTTGCTCTATGTTTTTCAGGTTAGTCAGATTATACTTGCACACCCCAAATATATAAATAGTGTCATAGATTTTCAGATGCAGGGGTTTTACTGTGTCGTTGCAGGACATTTCCCATAGTGTAATTGAGTTGTTTCATTATTACCTTGGTAATTACCTTGTGTTTGGGATAATTTTCCTACTGAAAGATGAACTTTCTCCCAAAATATGCCTAACCCCTGCTTGTGAAAAGCAGCCCAACAGCATGATGATACCACCACTTTACCTCTCTTCTATAGGTCAGCCTTATCAGCCTTAACACTGGTCTGTACAATAAGGTGGCACAAAAGAAGCCATCACTTAGAAGGAAGCTTGACAGAATGTGTCAAAATGTCATGCAAGCAACTGTGATGCTGTTTGGAAACATGTTACTTGGTCAGAGGAAACCAAGCCATTATAGGGGTCAGAGTTGCAGAAACAACAAAATGACTGTGGCTTGTTGCATGCAGAAACATTTTTTATTTTGCACAGCTTGTTTACCCAGTTTTTGTTTTTACACTGAACAATTCCTTTGAGAATGCGTAAGGACTGCAGAGCTCAATACTGTAGGTAACAGTTCAAGCATGAGTACGAGAAAGACTGCAACTTATGAAGCCCAAAATGGGAATAAATAGGAAGTGTTGTTTAAAAGCATGGGCCAGTAAATGCTGGCAACATAAACACCAAACACTAATAATCTCCCATTAAATGTTTGCATTGGAAAGGCTTGTTCATTTTCTACGACAATGATAAATTAAACGTCACTTTTACAAATAGCTTTCATTCTCTGTAAGGACAAGTCTATGGTTAACATAACCACTTTCAAATTCATGACTTACATACTATCTCAAGGGCAGAGCTCATCACTAGGTTCATAGTTACATTTTGGGAACCACACTGACCTCCACTTTTTACTTTAAAACAGCACAAAAGGTCATCCAAAATAAAAGCAGTTTAACAAGGTGCATTAACTGCTCATGCAGAAGTTCTATTGTGTGTAATATATACCTATCATTAGATACATTTCAGGCTGCTTTGAGCATAGCAGATCGGTCAAAAATTCAATAGGCCTTGGCACAAATAGCACACTAGTTGAATGGTCTCGGTAATCGGCTTTTCACACACTGCTTGTTTGCTCTATAATCAAATTAACACTAAAAAAGCCGGTTTTCCAGAACTAAAACATTATTTGTCTATATTACATACAGGCAGCAGCAGGTCATAAGACAATTCCAGAATAAAACATGCAAGGATCTGTACATGAATGCTGCTTTTATATTAATATATAGGCAAAATATACATTATATAATTAAAGAAAGGGTGAAAATTAGTTGATTCTCTATTCTAAATTCTGATTTAGCAAACTAGCAATAAACAACCCGATTGAGTTAGATCAGTCTAATTGATATATCTCACCTAGAAACACACACCTGCAGTTAAGTTCACTCAATATCAATACTGATCAAGTGAACAAGAAGAAACAACACAAAGATAAAGCTAAGACTGTATGTATTGCACATGATTCTTCTCTAGTCTAATTTAGTAAGCTTTAGGTTTAATTTAGAAAATCACCCTTGGGTTACTGTTAAGTCACCATCCATTATTCACCATCATTACATAGCTTACTCTGCTAACATCAACAAAAATTGACTGATAAAATTACTGAAGTCTTTCTGGCACTTTATTTCTATATATATTAATCACATTGTCAGATAGCAGATTCATAAAATTGCACGTTCTGAAAAATAGATGATCTTTTTCTGGGAGCAGTAAATAATCTATTGGCCATTGTCCCTAACGCCACAATATTATGGTTCAATCTCTTGCAAAGATGTATTGCAATATAATAGCCTTATAAACAAATTTATCATAATGTGCAAGAGTAAACCAATGGGATACATTGCAATAACTTTTAAAAACCAGCAGCTTTTAAAAGTATTAATTTCTGCTTCAGATAATTGGATAGGACAACTAGATCACTGGGCTATATATTTTATAGGATTGTTCTGTCAGTGGCACAGATTGTTTTTGGAGGCAGAAACAATTGCATAGCACTGAATGACAGTGAATCTTGCAAATCAGCCTTCTGTGACAGTATGTCCTACACTGAACTTCACTCCCAAGGTCAGTTATAAAGGGAGGCAGGTATGAAATGGCTGCTATTGAAACTTACACAAAGCCATGGGCTTCACAGAAATAAGCCTGGATTGGATGTCATAAAATCATCTTAATAGGCTGACAATATAAATTACAGTCCAGCGTTGATGGCGCCTTCCTCCATATACAGTAGCAGAGCAAATGGAATTTCTGCTTTTCGCTAAGGCAATGGAAGAGATAATGCCAAAGATTTATTTATACACAATTGTAGTTTTCAATATTGTCTGCTTGAGATTAGCTTTTTTGCTGAATATGGAATCATTAGTGTGGCAAATTGGTGATCATATCTAAAAAGGTGTGCTTGCTATGCAACATGACATAACATAAAGATCTAGGGGCTGATTCACTAAATTCGAGTGAAGGATTCGAAGTAAAAAAACTTCGAATCTCAAAGGTTTTTTTGGGCTACTTCGACCATCGAATGGGCTACTTCGACCTTCGACTACAACTTCGAATCGAAGGATTCTAAGTAAAAATCGTTTGACTATTCGACCATTCGATAGTCGAAGTACTGTCTCTTTAAAAAAAACTTCGACCCCCTAGTTCAATGTTAGCCTATGGGGAAGGTCCCCATAGGCTTGCCTAAGTTTTTTTGATCGAAGGATATTCCTTCGATCGTTGGATTAAAATCCTTCGAATCGTTCGATTCGAAGGATTTAATCGTTCGATCGAAGGAATAATCCTTCGATCGTTCGATCGAATTTTCTGCGCTAAATCCTTCGACTTCGATATTCGAAGTCCAAGGATTTCAATTCCTAGTCGAATATCGAGGGTTAATTAATCCTCGATATTCGACCCATAGTGAATCAGCCCCCTAGTGTACTGTGAATTTTTTATATCCCTAAAATTTTAATAACACATCCTACCTGGTCAGTAAACGTCTGAAACAATAATATTAACGCCACATTTTTTTTTATAAAGGATATGTTATAACATTTATAGATATTACATTTTTAATCCTATGGTTGAACTAGAACAATGTTGTCTCCTTTTCCATGTGTTGAGGTAATTAGCCACTAATTTAGGTGGTTGGACTATGGTGTAGATGATAATATCAAATCTGTGGACACACTATGGTCAGTTTAATCAGAAGCTAAGAACCCTGTCAATATATGAGAGGAAATACACATTGACATTGGGGGAGCAAACCTGCTCCTTGTATATAGTATCCAGGCAAGAATCAATCTATGGACCCCAGCACTGAAAGGCAGAAGTGGAACCCACCAAGCCATCATGCTGCTGAGATAACTACTGTAGTTTGCATTAAATCATAGGCAGCAATGCAGTATTTTCATTTTTTAATGAGTTTGCCATGTTTTCTGATTTTTTCTGTTTTCACAGTTAACAGACTTAAAAACAAACCTTCTCAGTATATAAACCACACACACCAAATTCCTGGACAGCGCACTCTTCGGATCACTCAAGGAATCGCCTGGTCATCAATTCATTGGTAAAAAACTTGATTTTTATTAAATATTCAATATATTAACAAGCTGTATAACCCTGCGCCATGAGGTCTGACGCGTTTCATGTCACTGCACAGTGCAGACAACAGTCTCCAGCGACTTTTTCAGGTTAGTGCAACAATTACACACACAAACACACCAACACACACTTATTACAGTAATACACACTTAGATTCACACTTACACACACTTACACATACATTTTTGGGGATTGGGGGTCACTTACACTCACTGCACTCACACACACGTGCACACTCACACACGCGCACATAACATGTAATTTACCAATTGTACACACGCACACGCACATACATGGCATTGTGGCTTTTTTTTTTTTCTTATCGCATCGTCTCTTTTTTTGGCTGAAAATTTTTTTTATTGCCATTACAAATAGCGTATTCGCTAACCGTACTGTGCAATACCTTTTGTATGTTATTTCGGTGATTATATTGCAATTTTGGGTATTTTGGTGCATTTTTAGCTATTTTATTGAATGTTTTGCCATTTTATTGCATTTTCAGCTCTGCATATGTTGCGTTCACTTGTTTCTAGCCATATAACCTGTTTGGCCCAGCTAAAATATTCAAACTGTGATTCCGATGGCCGATAACACTAGTCTCGAAAAAAAACATTTTTTGTGTTTTTTTGGATTTTTTTGCATTTCACTCTTTACTGCCTTATTTTGTTTTGCCTTGTAAATTGTATCTACTATATATCCATTTGGGGTCTCTGTGCGCCACATAGTTTGGTATATCTATGCATATTGGGCATCAAAGTGTTCAGTAGACCCCTGGCGTTCATATTTAGAATGTTTTATGCTGATACGTTACGAAATGTGGGGCATATAATGGGGTAAAATTCAAGCTTTGTGACGATTTTCAGAAATTTGATAAAAACCGTTATGTTCAGCATTGCTTTGCAGTTAGGCAGTTTGCAGTAGAAACACATATTTACCCATATTGGATTCGTCAGAATGTGTACTTTCTGAAAATATATGGTTTTCTGGGGTCTCTGTGCTGTTAGGGGGGTCTAATGTCGCATAATACACACACCAGGTGCTTATATTACAGCAGCCAGCGTGTCAGCCGTGAAAATGTATATACACTATTTTCATTTGGGGGACTCTGTGCGCCACATAGTTTGGTATATCTATGCATATTGGGCATCAAAGGGTTCAGTAGACCCCTGGCGTTCATATTTAGGATGTTTTATGCTGATAAGTTACGAAATATGGGGCATATAATGGGGTAAAATTTAAGCTTTGTGACGATTTTCAGAAATTTGATAAAAAACGTTATGTTCAGCATTGCTTTGCAGTTTGGCAGTTTGCAGTAGAAACACTTATTTACCCATATTGGATTCATCAGAATGTGTACTTTCTGAAAATATATGGTTTTCTGGGGTCTCTGTACTGTTAGGGGGGTCTAATGTCGCATAATACACACACCAGGTGCTTATATTGCAGCAGCCAGCGCGTCAGCCGTGAAAATGTATATACATTATTGTCATTTGGGGGTCTCTGTGCGCCACATAGTTTGGTATATCTATGCATATTGGGCATCAAAGTGTTCAGTAGACCCCTGGCATTCATATTTAGGATGTTTTATGCTGATAAATTACAAAATGTGGGGCATACAATGGGGTAAAATTCAAGCTTTGTGACGATTTCCAGAAATTTGATAAAAACCGTTATGTTCAGCATTGCTTTGCAGTTTGGCAGTTTGCAGTAGAAACACTTATTTACCCATATTGGAATCGTCAGAATGTATACTTTCTGAAAATATATGGTTTTCTGGGGTCTCTGTACTGTTAGGGGGGTCTAATGTTGCATAATACACACATCAGGTGCTTATATTGCAGCAGCCAGCGCGTCAGCTGTGAAAATGTATATACACTATTGTCATTTGGGGGTCTCTGTGTGCCACATAGTTTGGTATATCTATGCATATTGGGCATCAAAGTGTTCAGTAGACCCCTGGCGTTCATATTTAGGATGCTTTATGCTGATAAGTTATGAAATGTGGGGCATATAATGGGGTAAAATTCAAGCTTTGTGACGATTTTCAGAAATTTGATAAAAATTGCTTGCTTAACCCTTTAAGTGCCACAGAACGTAGAATGCTTTGCAGTTTGGTAGTTTGCAGTAGGAACACATATTTACCCATATTGGATTTGTCAGAATGTCATATTGTCATTTGGGGGCGCCACATAGTTTGGTATATCTATGCACATTGGGCATCAAACTGTTTAGTAGACCCCTATGTTTATATTTAGGATGCTTTATGCTGGTAATGATACATGGACAATACGATGCTGGAAAGTTGAAGCTTTGAGGCAATTTTCAAATATTTCACCAAAACCGCCAAATTTGGCAAAGCCTTGCAACTCAGTAGTTTGGAGCAGAAAGGCATGGGTACCCATTTTAGATTCTGTAGAATGTGTACTTTCCAAACATATATGGGTTTGGGGGGTAAACATATATTTCTGTGTTTTTACCCCACAAAAATGCAGTCAATGTGTTGATTTTTCATTAGCTGAAGTTACCCACAGGACTGTTTGTATGTGCTAACTTCATTTTGGGGCCTCTAAATGCCATATACTTTGGTAAACTTATGCACAGTGGGCACCAAACTGTTTGGAGGACCCCTGGCAATCACAATTTGGGTGCTTTTTTGTGATACGTAATGATACATGGCGATATGATGCTGGAAAGTTGAAGCATTGAGGCAATTTTCAGATATTTCACAAAAACCGTCAATTTTGGGAAAGCCTTGCGACTCAGTAGTTTGGAGCAATAAGGCATGGGTACCCATTTTAGATTCTGTAGAATGTGTACTTTCCAAAAATGTATGGATTTGGGGGGTAAACATATATTTCTGTGTTTTTACCCCACAAAAATGCAGTCAATTTGTTGATTTTTCATTAGCTGAAGTTACCCACAGGACTGTTTGTATGCGCTAACTTCATTTTGGGGCCTTTAAATACCAGATACTTTGGTAAACCTATGAACAATGGCCACCAAACTGTTCGGAGGAACCCTGGCAATCATATTTAGGGTGCTTTTTCTTGGTGCATAACGATACATGGGTGATATGGTGCAGAGAAGTTGAAGCTTTGAGGCAATTTTCAGATATTTCACTAAAACCGACAATTGTGGGAAAGCCTTGCAACTCAGTAGTTTGGAGCAGAAAGGCATGGGTACCCATTTTAGATTCGGTAGAATGTGTACTTTCCAAAAATATATGGGTTTTGGGGGGTAAACATATATTTCTGTGTTTTTACCCCACAAAAATGCAGTCAATGTGTTGATTTTTCATTAGCTGAAGTTACCCACGGGACTGTTTGTATGCGCTAACTTCATTTTGGGGCCTCTAAATGCCAGATACTTTGGTAAACTTATGAACAATGGCCACCAAAATGTTCAGAGGAACCCTGGCAATCATATTTAGGGTTCTTTTTCTTAGTACGTAATGATACATGGGTGATATGGTGCTGGGAAGTTGAAGCTTTGAGGCAATTTTCAGATATTTCACCAAAACCGACAACTTTGGGAAAGCCTTGTGACTCAGTAGTTTGGAGCAGAAAGGCATGGATACCTATTTTAGATTCAGTAGAATGTGTACTTTCCAAAAATATATGGGTTTGGGTGGTAAACATATATTTCTGTGTTTTTACCCCACAAAAATGCAGTCAATGTGTTGATTTTTCATTAGCTAAAGTTACCCACAGGACTGTATGTATGCGCTAACTTAATTTTGAGGCCTCTAAATGCCAGATACTTTGGTAAACTTATGAACAATGGCCACCAAAATGTTCAGATGAACCCTGGCAATCATATTTAGGGTGCTTTTTCTTAGTACGTAATGATACATGGGTGATATGGTGCTGGGAAGTTGAAGCTTTGAGGCAATTTTCAGATATTTCAACAAAACCGACAACTTTGGGAAAGCCTTGCGACTCAGTAGTTTGGAGGAGAAGGGCATGGGTACCCATTTTAGATTCAGTAGAATGTGTACTTTCCAAAAATATATGGGTTTGGGGGGTAAACATATATTTCTGTTTTTTACCCCACAAAAATGCAGTCAATGTGTTGATTTTTCATTAGCTGAAGTTACCCACGGGACTGTTTGTATGCGCTAACTTCATTTTGGGGTCTCTAAATGCCAGATACTTTGGTAAACTTATGAACAATGGCCACCAAAATGTTCAGATGAACCCTGGCAATCATATTTAGGGTGCTTTTTCTTAGTACGTAATGATACATGGGTGATATGGTGCTGGGAAGTTGAAGCTTTGAGGCAATTTTCAGATATTTCACCAAAACCGACAACTTTGGGAAAGCCTTGCGACTCAGTAGTTTGGAGCAGAAAGGCATGGGTGCCCATTTTAGATTCAGTAGAATGTGTACTTTCCAAAAATATATGGGTTTGGGGGGTAAACATATATTTCTGTGTTTTTACCCCACAAAAATGCAGTCAATGTGTTGATTTTTCATTAGATGGTTACCCACAGGACTATTTGTATGCGCTAACTTCATTTTGAGGCTTCTAAATGCCAGATACTTTGGTAAACATATGAACAATGGCCACCAAACTGTTTGGAGGAACCCTGGCAATCATATTTAGGGTGCTTTTTCTTAGTACGTAATGATACATGGGTGATATGGTGCTGGGAAGTTGAAGCTGTGAGGCAATTTTCAGATATTTCACCAAAACCGAAAACTTTGGGAAAGCCTTGCGACTCAGTAGTTTGGAGCAGAAAGGCATGAGTACCCATTTTAGATTCAGTAGAATGTGTACTTTCCAAAAATATATGGGTTTGGGGGGTAAACATATATTTCTGTGTTTTTACCCCACAAAAATGCAGTCAATGTGTTGATTTTTCATTAGATGGTTACCCCAAGGACTATTTGTATGCGCTAACTTGATTTTGAGGCCTCTAAATGCCAGATACTTTGGTAAACCTATGAACAATGGCCACCAAACTGTTTGGAGGAACCCTGGCAATCATATTTAGGGTGCTTTTTCTTAGTACATAATGATACATGGGTGATATGGTGCTGGGAAGTTGAAGGTTTGAGGCAATTTTCACATATTTCACCAAAATCAACAATTTTGGGAAAGCCTTGCGACTCAGTAGTTTGGAGCAGAAAGGCATGGGTACCCATTTTAGATTCTGTAGAATGTGTACTTTCCAAAAATATATGGGTTTGGGGGGTAAACATATATTTCTGTGTTTTTACCCCACAAAAAATGCAGTCAATATGTTGATTTCTCAGTAGCTGAAGTAAAGTCCTGATCAATTTGCATGTGCTAACTTCATATTGGTGTCTCTAAATGCCAGATACTTTGGTAAACCTATGCGTAATGGGATCAAACGGTTCAGTGGACCCCTGGCAATCATATTTCAGGTGCTTTTTCTTGCTACCTAATATAGTTTGGGATATGCGGAGCAGCAAAATAAAACCTTTGAAATGATTTTTCAGAATTTTGTTTTGAAAAACCGCTATGTTCAGACAAGCTTTTATGTTTGGTAGTTGGGAGTAGAGAGACATAGTTGCCCATTTTGTAATCGGCAGAATGTGTACTTTTCAAAAATGTATGGTTTTCTGGGGTAAACCTACGGTTTCAGGATTTTTTGCCTCGGAATCTAAAGCATGCCGTTTTCTGCCTTAGTACTTTCAAAATTCGGTAATATACTGCCGGGAGTTTTTGAGGTACAGAAGTCCTAAATCTCCCCAAAACTATACATATCTGGTATTGGCATGTTTGAGAGACATAAGGCTTTCAAAACCAGTTGGATTTTCATCCGTAAAATGAAATATTTGTCTGGTATAAATTGATATACGATGAAAAATGGTAATTTTTCATTTTTTTTTTTGGTATTTAGCACTATAAATTTTTTTGCACAGGTGGAAATACATGAAAACTCAGGCAGATTTAGAAAGCTCAGTTTCTACCGAAAAAAAAACAATGTATAGTTTTCCTAGGTAAAATATAGGTTTCCCCTCAGAAAATGCCCCTAAATTGAGAGAGCACAAAATGTTTCAAAAACGGCTGGCATTTCGCGTAACCAAAATGTGAAATTCTGCTGGCACTTGGAGGGTTAAGGGTGAGCCTAAACCGGCATTAAGCGTATTTTAAAAATCAAATAAATAAATTAATGTACAATAAATAGAAAGTATACCGCAGGACTCACAGGGAGAGAAAATATTTTTTGAATCCCAATAAGCAACGCTGAAAATTCTTTTGTGATTCAGTATATAAACCAGTAGTAATTAAATAAAACTTGTGACAAATTTGCAATGATGAGATGACATAATACTGTAGATTGCAGAATAAATAAAAGCACAAGGAAAAAAGAAAAACATAAACATTAATAAAAGCATAAGTTAAAGTAAACGATTATCTCTCTAAAGTCATTTTGTTACATAATTTGTCTTAGAAACCCCAAGCTTATAGGAATGTCATAAGTTATCTATAGATCTTCTCTGTAGGGTCAGTAAGGGGGTTATCTTCTTAAATCCCAAAATTTCTCATTATTTTAGTCAAGCCACTTCAGCCAAACTCCCATCCACATGTTTACCTTATTTATCAATAAATGAACTTGAAAATATCTGGTGTGGAAAAAAACTCGCTAAAATCGTGAAAAAATCTGAACCATAAAATTTTTTTCAGATTTTATGCCTGAAAACTAAGGGGATTATTTATCAAAATCAAATATACTACGTCCAAATCCATTTTTCGGATTTTCTGCCTGAAAACCATGAAATCTTTGTGCCAACCCAGCGCAGATCAGGATATCTTCGTGACTTCTCCCATTGACTAATATACAACCTCGGAATGTCTGAGATGCTGGATTTTCAGATTCAGACTTTTTCCATCCTCAGGAAATAAGTCCTACATTTTTTCGAATTGCCTTTTGACTACTACTACCTGATCTTGGCAGGATTGAGTTGGAGTACTTTCTTATTCAAGCTTTTAGAAACCTCAGGGCTTAATAAATCTCAAATAATTCAAGTCTTTTTCACAAAAAAATGGTGTTTTCCCCTTTAAAACAGAAAACAATCTGACTTTAGCAAATAACCCCCTAAATGTCCAAGAAGATTCGATCAATGGTTGCCAAAATTGCTGAAAGATGTTTATCCCTTAGAGTACTGGTTAACAGAAGATCAAGTCCATTTTAGTTTTCACTAACTCGTTAATTGCAGGTAATTTCCAAGACTTTGCAATCACTTGAGGTGCAGCTAAAAACAAACTGTTAAGCAATTGTCATTGTTTCTTAGGCACTCCCTTAGGAATAGCACCTAAAGGGCTACATAGGAATCACATTTTACATCAGGTTATACAGTCGTGTCCAGAAATGGACCACCTTGGGACAGGTCCATCAAATGTTGGCCATTGTCACTCGAGAAGGGCACCCTCATAAACGATTCTCATTTGCCCCCCCAATAGATCTTAGCTATTCTAAGTATGTATGTATCCAGTATCCGAAAAGGATTGTGGTTAGGGAGCTAGTCCTAACATTTTTGAGACCGTTCTTTTTCTGATAAATTTTTACCAAAATCCGTTTCCCAAGATACAGTGGAGTATATTTATCAAAGAGTGAAGTTAGAGATCGCCACAGTCCTCTAGAGTGAAATCCCGCCACTCTCCATTCATTTCTATGGGATTTTGAACTTTCACTTTCACCCATTGATAAATACTCTGTTAAAAATCCCATAGAAATGAATGGAGAGTGGCGGAATTTCACTCTAGAGGACTGTGACGATCTCTAACTTTACTCTTTGATAAATATACCCCAATGTATTTCAGATTTATTATATTTTTAGGTGTGTTAAACTTTTTATATAGTATCGAAATAGCACCAATAGGGGCTGTGCCAAAAGGATGATCATGTATCATGAATTTTCTGTTTAGCTTAATGGATGTTTGTGATAAGTCTTATAGGGATAAAATGGGAATGCTATGCTGTCCTTGCTGCCTGATTTGGTTTCCCTGAATCCATGTGATATGCAAAATATGAAAATGATTTATCAATTATACAACTTTAATTTTTTATATTTAAATATTTAAAAACATATTAATATTGTGTAAGCAACAATTAGGGGCCAATTCACCAAGCTCTAGTGAAGGATTCGAAGTAAAAAAACGTTGAATTTCAAAGTGTTTTTTGGGCTACTTCGACCATCGAATGGGTTACTTCGACCTTCGACTAGGACTAAGACTTCAAATAGAAGGATTCGAAGTAAAAATCATTCGACTATTCGACCATTCGAAGGTCCCCATAGGCTTGCCTAAATTTTTTTGGTCGAAGGATAATCGTTCGTTCGATTCGAAGGATTTAATCGTTCGATCGAAGGATTATTCCTTCGATCGTTCGATCAAACTATTTGCGCTAAAATCCTTCGACTTTGATATTCGAAGTCGAAGGATTTTAATTCCCAGTCGAATATCAACCCCCGATATTCGACCCTTGGTGAATTTGCCCCTTAGTAACCATTTAAAACCATTTTATAGTTGGTTCATGCCATCCATTAATTCCAGTAACTTTATAACCGTCGCTTATATTACAGCATTAACATGAAATTAGTAACACAAGATTTGATTTCCATACTATCATTCATTTTTGATATCGCAGGTAGAGTAAAATGTACAGTACTTGGTGTTTATAGAAATATTTTGAAAATCACTGCTTTAATCTAGCAGCAGCTGAGTAAAATAAATTAGCAGGTATGTGACAATCTAGTAACCATGTTAGGGAGCAATGAGCGATGCTCATTAACTGTGAGATGTCCTTAGCAGAGGGTGGTGCTGTGGGCAATATAGTCATCTTACTGCTGATGGTGAGCATAGGGCAGTGCTCCTTGTCTGTACAAGGATGCCAAATTGTTTCATAATGGCAATCAGAAGGTTATTGCACATGTGTAGATACATAGTTAATATATGAGGATATTCCTTAATGTATTAACAGAAAAGAGGAAAGAACTGACCCATATTATTGCACCCTTCCATTCCTTGCATCCGAAGACTCGTATATGAACAATATTTAAAACATAACTTTTAAGAAATAATTACTTAAAACAAATTGTCCAATGTGCATAATTTAAACTCCGGCTACTGACAGGGAGACGATAAACTAAAGCAGTGGGTTGGTTGATTAAATAAGCGATTGTTTATCCAAATTACCCTTCAGCTCATCTAATATGCTTGTTCTGTGAATTGGGTAATATCCATGAACCTATTGGAGTCACTTAATGTATCCCACCGCGGGTGCCAACCCCTTCTCCCACACAGAGTTCCCTCCTGTGAGCCAAAAGGTAAATGCACCGATCTGCAATGAACCGGTTAGATTCTGCAATGCTGCCTAACTCGCAGCGAGTCACTTAGTGTACCCCACCACAGGTGCCAACCCATTCTTCCACACAGAGTACCCTCCCATGAGCCATTTAGGTGGATTCACCGATCTACAGTGAACCGCTGAAATTAGGTAATGCTGCTTAACTTACAGCTAGTTTCATGCCTCAGGCACAAGTCGACAATTAAGAGTAGCACTTAAAGAAACATAACCCTCAGATCCAATTGGCAACCCCTTCACCTGCATCGAGTACCCTCCGATCTGTGTAGGGATCACTGCCCTGTGTCTAAGTTATTATCCAGCGCCCTGCCTAGCCTTAAGCTAAAATTGCACCTGACGCACCTTTTACCTGCCACTTGCAGGCTTTATCAAAGGTGG
Source organism: Xenopus petersii (assembly GCA_038501925.1). NCBI lineage: Eukaryota > Metazoa > Chordata > Amphibia > Anura > Pipidae > Xenopus > Xenopus petersii. The sequence continues at coordinate 83,741,033 of CM076681.1, forward strand.
TATATATATATATATATATATATATATATATATATATATATAGTTATACTAGTACACATCAACCAAAAATGTTATTTCTTGAGATATATCAAATATAATTTCTAAAAGATACTTTACCACTAATATAATAATTCTAATGCAATATATACATGGATTGCTCAAACAATTAAAAAAACTGTTAGCCTATCTAGGCTGTCTGTTTCTGTGTGATCATTATTATTACATAGATACACTTATTTATGGTATAGCCCAATTTTATCCCAATTTTCTTTGAAACAAAATATATGCTATTCCCATTATTTTCACCTGAAGTTTGAAACTACGAAGGTACAGACCATTCATTGTCCAGTAACCTACAAAGATACAAATTATTGGGATGTACCATATTTCTTTCTCAGCAGAGTGAGTCTCCATGGGCATCACTGAAAGAAGTACTCATGGGTCATAATGAGCTGTTGCAACGGAGCCTAGGGACAATGCTCTTCAGAGGGAGGAGACATGACGGACCCATATTTATTAGAATTGCCTACAACTCTTTCATTACATTCTTACTTTGTAATAGTTGCATTCTATACGACTTCACCCTAAATTATTGCCAATAACATAGCTTCAATGCAATACAAAGTTAAACAACCTGTCTGGAGATCCCATCTTTGTCAATGGGATATGAGGGATTTTGAGATTTCTGAATGCTTCTTCACATTTTCTAGTTTCCATGCTGTGCTTAGAGAAAAGCAATGCAATATTTTAACAATGTCCATCTACCGTAACGTTTTCATTCTTACAAGGATGTGATAAAACATTATAGGGCTACATTATAGGGTTAATTAACAGATGAAGAAGAATAATAAATAAAAAAATTTCAGGGTCAAGCTACTTAGTGATTGATATTGGTAATTGGACTGGAGGTGAAGGTTGTGTCTTCCAAAATAACTCTGGTATGTAAAAATCTGACAATTATATAATGGCTTTAATTGCTATTGATTCCAGATATGCTCATAGCGTGGTACAAATTATGCATAGTCTGCTGCAACAGAACATTTTTATTTTTTCAGAGGAACATATGGGAGAATGTAATAAAAGTTGTAAATGGAAAAACATGTGCAATGCAAACAAATTTTCCTTTGTGCATATTATTGTCTTTGCCAGTGAAATAAACATCATGTGTTTTTTAAAATATGCACCAGTGCTCAGTTTATTTCATAAAAATTCTTACTGAAAACACTTTTTAGTGTTAAGGAATATTCCTACTTCAAGAAGGTGCGCATTTCCATTTCCATTGTGATAAGTGTCAGCTGCTTTTGTGACTGTGGCTCTCCCTCTCCTCCTCCATTCTCTTGGCCACAGCCTTGTCCTGGTTTTTTATCTTACCTCAGAAATATTTTTTTCAGTATCTGTTACAATGGAGCATCATCTTTTCCCTTATCTGTTGTTGTTGGGATTCTAATCTTGCCCATTCCTACACCTTGTGTCTCAACCCTTTCTCCTTTTAGATTGCAAGCTCTTTTTGGACAGGGCCCTCTTCAACTCTTTTATTGGTTATTGATAGCTCAGTATTTAAACAAATTTATTGTACAGCACTACAAAATATGTTGTAAATACATCCTAATAATAATATGGACATAGGTGAATAACATGGGCAAACACCTTCTATCAAACTTATGTAGACAATGAAATACAGAAATATTCACAGGTTATCTAGAATTTTTGATAAGCTTGATGAAAATATGCTAACTTTCTTGACTTCACTCAGATTTAGGGGGTTATTTATTAAAGTCTGAATGCCAAAAATGCAAAACTCGATTTGAATTTTTTTTACTATAAAATCTGAATTTTTAGTGGAAAAAAACTCTAAAATTTTTCAAGATGTTTTATACCTCGAGGATGGAAAAAGTCCTAAAATCCGGCATCTCAGAACTACCAAGGTTGTATATAGGTCAATGGGAAAGGGCCCTATCCTATTTGGAAGTTTCTGGAAGTAGCCCGAAAATCTCACTATTTCAGACTTTTCAGGCAAAAATCCGAAAAATGCGGGCTTTTCAGGAAAAATCCATAAAAAATCAAGCAATTCGGGAAAAAAATTGTTTTTCGCAATTTTTTTTCGTGTTTGTTCAGGATCAGATTAAATCATGCTTTTTTTAAAATAATAAATAAGGTCCAATCATGGATTCTAGTTTGGTCTGACTTTTTTATTAAAATAATCAGAAAAAAAATAAAGAAATACAAAAAAAAGCAATAGCAATAGCAGTAATACTTTTCTTGCAATCTTTTATACTAAATTTGGAGGTCAACTAGCTAACATTAGATAAATATTCTATGCTTGTAAAGTATAAAGTATAATCTCCAGAGTTGTGGCAGTGATTCTCCGGCAATCAAAGGCCTATACATGATCCCATTGCCGCAGTATTATATATAGTGAATAAAGTACCCCTTATTGTAAAATATAAGGATATTATAAGTCACAGAGGAGTTCCATGACCATATAAAAGTACAAGGCCGAAGGCCGAGTGTTTTTATACAGGTCATGGAACTCCGAGGTAACTTCTAATATCCTCATATTTTTCAACAAGGAATACTTTATTTATTATAATATTCACATTTTAGAGAGTCGTGACAAAAATGACATCACTACTCACCGTTTATAACTGATGAAATCACTAGTCACCGTTTATAAGGATATCATTTACCAGATATTCATGGCTTTTGTGTATTATAATGCTTTATGTAGTAGTCGTTGTACACAGGTTCATACATTCAGTGAATCAGACCACCATTCTATATAAACCACCAAATTCATAAGCCTGATAATGACAATAAATATTAATAATAATGATAAAAATTGATAATGATCAAATGAACAGTGAATTTCAAGAATGTGTGAGCAACCCAACCAGTTATCTCCATTATAGTACTGTTTTAGCCAGGACAAACTGGAATATTTCATTTAAGAGATGGGAAAACATGACTGCAAATAGCATAGTAATAAAAAAGTAGTCATTGTTGAATATTGTCAGAAATATGATTTTTTTTGCTATGAAGGCTTGAAGTTCTATTTAGAAGAAATCAACTGTGCCAGAGGTTTCTTTGACAGTTTACATTTCCAAGCATACTGAACATGGTTCAAGGTTTCTAAAGGCTACACATGAATTCATGACTGTTCAGACCTGAACAAAAAACTAAGCTGGTTATTTAAAAGTTGAACCAAAGATTTTGTTTTGCACTGTTGCATTACACTTATTTGTGTCCATGTATTTTCTAAATATATGATTAAAGAATATAGGATTATAGAATATTCTCATTCTCAAGTACCTAATCCAAATACTGTACTTCTTTCAAATATTAACTAACTGCTCTGTTATAAACAATGTCAAAATGCAGTGTATTCACATATAAAGAACACAACTTTACCATTATATACAACAATATTCTATAACCAAAACCTTCACTGTTTTCTTACTTCGGTCCCCATTATACCCCATAATTGTATGTGTTGCCAAGAACCAGACAGAACAGAGCTGTGATTAAAATGGAAAGAGTACCACCAAGCGCCCCCATATTTCCACTTCCCAGCACCAGCTGGCTAAACTCTAAAGTGCTTCATTTTAATGGAGGAAAGGCAGACAATTGTTGGGATGTGCTGTCCAAAGTGATATTATACTTAGTAGTAGTTAAGCGAGCAAAGGAATGGAGGGAAGCTGCGAGTCACATATAAATGTAAAAATAGTTTAGGAGTAACACAAGCATGAAAAATGTTGCTGGGTGCTAAATAAGGGCTTTGACTGGCTATTTGGTAGCTCCTATATTGTCTGGCAGCCTACTGGAGGCTTTATTGGCAGTTTACCTGGTTTTTATCTATCCAAAACTTGCCTCCAAGCCAGGAATTCAAAAATAAGCCCTGCTATGAGGCCACTGTGAGCAACATTCAAGGGGCTGGTGAGCAACATGTTCCTGAGCCACTGGTTGGGGATCACAGTTCTAGTAGCTCAAATACTAGACAAGGAAAGTGAATATTCAAGGTTAAAAAATAGTACTTGTAGCAATGCTGAATGTAACAATTCAGTTTTCTGCAGTGGGAAATTTTTAAAAGTTTAATGGGAAACAAATAGAAATATTGTAAACTTAGTTCTCTAAGTACGTTTACAACTTATATTCAGTTTCTGTTTTAAGCAGTTTTTGAGATATTAGGAGTTTATGCTATATAGTATATGCATTTTATATGCACTGTCTGGATTCATTTAAATTTGGATTGACCTAAAAGGCTGGAATTAGAAGTCTAAACTTTTTCCGTCTGATCACGTTATATCATTGCAGGACTTAAAGAGGTTTTGATCACCTTTAAATCCTGCAATAAAATAGAGTGATCAGATGGAAAGAGGCATAACCCTGGTTATGAGATGCAGAAATCCTCCAGGACCCCATACAGATATGATCATTTGGCTCCTGAACAACAAGGAAAGCTGAATTTACTGGGGGTGTCAATTTATTAGTATGTGTTTAGAAAATTAAATTGCTATTCTTTTTATGCCCCACTCCATTTTCTTAGCTCTTTTCCCCACCAATCCCATGGAGCCCACTAACCTAGGTTAAGATGGCAGTGCAAAGCTTAGATAAAAAGGACTCTGGCCAAGTGTATTTTTTTGCAAAGACGACTACAGGCTTGGGGGGGGAGATAAGTAAGCAATTTAATCTACTGAAAGGTGCCTAACATATTGTCACTCCCTCTGTAAAACGGCTTTCCTTATTAACCTTATATTTCTCCAGTGCTTCTCATAATAAAAAAAACAAAAACATTACATAGACCCAGAAGAGCAAAATGTTGGGGACCTTAAAAATCACTAGGTCTCAGTGCTGTGCATAATTTAAGGCCAATTGAAAAGTTGCTTAGAATTGGCCATTCTACAAAATACTATGTGATCCACCTTTAGCACGCAATTACCTGCCTCCAACTTTCTTCTTATGAGCATTTAAGAACATACTTAAAGGAATAGTAACACTAAAAAATTAAAGTGTTTTAAAAAATTAGACAGGTGCATAAATGTGGGCATCCCAACAGAGATATTACATCAATACTTAGTTGAGCATCCTTTTGCAAATGTAACAGCCTCTAGACACCTTCTATAGCCTTTGATGAGTGTCTGGATTCTGGATGGCGGTATTTTTGACCATTCGTTCATACAAAATCTCTCCAGTTCAGTTAAATTTGATGGATGCTGACTATGGACAGCTTTCAAATCATCCCATAGATTGTTGATGATATTCAAGTTGGGGGTCTGTGATGGCCATTCCAGAATATTGTACTAATCCCTCTGCATAAATGCCTTTGAAGATTTCAAAGTGTGTTTAGGGTCATTGTCTTGTTGAAATATCCAACCCCTGTGTAACTTTGTGACTGATGCTTGAACATTATCCTGAAGAATTTGTTGATATTGGGTTGAATTTATCCGACCCTTGACTTTAACAAGGGCCCCAGTCCCTGAACTAGCCACACAGCCCCACAGCATGATGGAACCTTCACAAAATTTGACAGTAGGTAGCAGGTGTTTTCCTTGGAATGCAGTGTTCTTCTTCCACCATGCAAAGACCTTTTTGTTATAACTGAATAACTAAATTTTTGTCTCATCAGTCGAAAGCACTTTATTCCAAAATGACTGTGGCTTGTCTAAAGGAGCTTTTGCATACAACAAGTGACTCTGTTGGTGGCCTGAGTGCAGAAAGGGCTTCTTTCTCTTCACCCTGCCATATACATGTTCTCTATGCAAATTGCGCTGAATTGTAGAACGATGTGCAGATACACCATCTGCAGCAAGATGTTCTTGCAGGTTTTTGGAGGTGATCTTTGGGTTGTCTGTAACCATTCTCACTATCCTCCAGATATGCCTCTTCTGTATTTTTCGCCTGGCAGATCTGGGTTTCACAGCAACTGTACCTGTGACCTTCCGTCTTCTGATTACATTCCTTACAAACAGTCAGTTTAAACCTCTGAGATAGCTTTTTGTAGCCTTTCCCTAAACCATGATACTGAACAATCTTTGTTTGCAGATCTTTTGAGAGTTGCTTTGAGGATCCCATGCTGTCACTCTTCAGAGGAGAGTTAAACAGCAGCACAACTTGCAATTGGCTACCTAAAATACATTTTTTCATGATTGGACACACCTGCCTATGAAGTTCAAGGCCAAATGAGCTAATCCATTATATATGGTAACTAAATGCAGTTACATGCATTCGATTTAGCAAAAAAGGGTACCCCGATTTTTGCACAGCCAGTTTTTCACATTTAATTTAATTTCATACAACTGAATATTACTTTACTAAAAATCTTTGTTCAGAAAACAACCCAGTACTCAGATGTTCCTGGGAAATAAAAGACATACCACTGTTATCTTTTTTGTTGAAAGTAGAATAAATTATTATGCAGGCTGAGAGGGGTTCCCAAACTTTTTCATATGACTGTAGATTAAGGGGCATATTTATCAAGGGTCGAGTTTTAAATTGAAAAAAAAACGCTGAAATTCGAATTCAAAAAGACCAACCGAATTGAGGTTGAAGTTTTTTGGTGGTCGAAGTGATCCGTATTCGGCCTACATTGAATCATACGATCAAAGGAATAGCTCCTTAGATCTACTTAGATTCTTTGTATTTTAAACTTCGACCTTCGATCTCCCAAACTCCCCCAATTGACTCCATACAGGTTCTAGGAGATCCCCCATAAGCTAAAACGGCACTTCGGCAGCTTTTAGGTGGCGAATGGTAGAAGTCGAAGTTTTAAAGAGACAGTACATGTCAACTTTGTATCGAAGTTGGACTATTCGATGGTCGAAGTACCCAAAAATTACTTCGAAATTCTACGTTTTTAACTTCGAACCTTCACTTCGACCTTCCCTAAGAGTACATTGGTGACACTAAAATAACATGTCATATATAATGGAGAGAATAGTATTCTCTATCATGAATATGTAAATTATTCTGTATATATTAAGAACTTAGTTTGTTAAATCCAGGCAAAATATGTGCTGTAATTATTCAGAAAAATCTGAAAAAAATGGATAATAAACACAGCACAGAAGACAGCATTACCTGCATATACCAAAAACTAATTTTAAGAAATTTTAGAGCGACTCTATAATACATTGATACACAATTTTAAAAAATATATTTATTTCCTTTCTTTTTACATTTAGAACAAGTGTCAGTAGATTAGTGAAATACTAAAACCATATATGTAAATGCCATTTGCCAAACAATATATTTGCACTATCTTCTAGCATCAACTTTGTAGGATGAAACAACTTGTTTCTATAACTCACTGGGGACAAATAACTTATAACATATAATGACATGGTGCTGAATTGGTTCATTTTCTTCTGCAATTGTAGGTCATACAATTGCCAGTAAGACTGAATACCTGCAGTGCTTTGGAGCACTTTACTTGACTGTATGGCATTTGTCATGTTCATTTTAATCCAAAAGAAGCGTGACCCTGAACAGAAGAAGCTAATTGTGTGTACTATATCTAGATATGTATGCAAGCATTTTCTCTTGTCCAAGACTGACCTTATAAGCAATGATTTCAAATGAATAAGGGCAGAGCAAGTTTAACATAATATTTTTCACCATGGTATAGACCAGTATAGATTTCGAAGTGTGTTTAGGGTCATTGTCTTGTTGGAAAATCCAACCCCTGTGTAACTTTGTGACTGATGCTTGAACATTATCCTGAAGAATTTGTTGATATTGGGTTGAATTCATCCGACCCTCGACTTTAACAAGGGCTCCAGTCCCTGAACTAGCCACACAGCCCCACAGCATGATGGAACCTTCACAAAATTTGACAGTAGGTAGCAGGTGTTTTTCTTGGAATGCAGTGTACTTCTTCCGCCATGCAAAGCACTTTTTGTTATAACTGAATAACTAAATTTGTGTCTCATCTGTTGAAAGCACTTTGTTCCAAAATGACTGTGGCTTGTCTAAATGAACTTTTATGCATAATAGATCTTGCCAGACTAATCTAAATGCCTTCTATTAGGACATGAGCAGAAACCTACACTCTGGCAGTGGATGTATGCTACTTTTACTCACGCATTTGATACAGTACCGCACCACAAAGAAGGTTAATGATTACAGTAATGAATATTGGCCTGGAACATGTTATTTGTATTTGGATAGAGAATTGACTGAAGAATATAGTATAAAAAAAGAGATCCCCAACCTTTAACCCATGAGCCAAATTCAAATGTAAAACGAATTGTGGAACATGAAAAAAATATTCCTGAGGTACCAAATAAGTGTTGTGATTGGTTATTTGGTAGCCCCTATGTGAACTGGCAGCCTACAAGATGCTCTTTTGGCATTACACTTGGGGGCATATTTATCAAGGGTCGAATTTCAAATTGAAAAAACTTCAAAATTCAAAAAGACCAACCAAAATCGAATAGATCTGTATTCAGCTGAATTCAAATGATACGAATCGAAGGAATAGCGCATTCGATCGAATTTGATTCAAAGTTTTTCCCAAAAAAAAAAACTTAGATTTGACTCCAAATGGGTTATAGAAGGTGGCGAATGGTCGAAGTCGAATTTTTAAAGAGACAGTACATTATAAATTTTGCTTTTTGAATTTTTTTCAAATTCAAATCGAATTTGGACTATTCCCTAGTCGAAGTACACAAAAAATAGCTCGAAATTCGAACTTTTTTCATTCGAAATTGTAAATCGACCTTTGATAAATCTGCCCTTGGTTTTTATGCAGCCAAAACTTGCCTCCAAGCCAAGAATTCAAAAATAAGGACATGCTTTAAGGCCACCGAGAGCAACATTTTAGGGGTTTGTGAGCAACATGTTGCTCCCAGACCACTGGTATTGAAAGTAGTGGTAAATTAAACATTTAATTGGACCAGTGTTGTTAGCATGGTACTCAAGGTTTCTGTCCTTCGCCCTTTGCTTTTTAACTTGTTTATTAATGACCTGGAGGAGGGCATTGTAAGTCTGTTTTTGCTGATGATACTAAATTGTGCAAAGTTATAACTTCCACGCAGGAAGCTGCCACTTTATAGAGTGATTTAAATTGGAGAAATGGGCAGATGAGTTTCAATGTTGAAAAGTACAAAGTTATGCACTTTGGTAGAAATAACAAATGCAAGTTACACTCTAAATGGGATCGTGTGTGGGGCATTCATAATTGAGAAGGATTTGGGAATTTCTGTGAATAGCAAGCTGTGTACCTGTAGACCAGTGATCCCCAACCAGTAGCTCGTGAGCAACATGTTTCTCTCTAGCCCCTTGGATGTTACTTTTAGGGTCCTCAACGCATGTGCTTATTTTTGAATTACAAGCTTGAAAGCTAATTTTAATTGCATAAAAACTAAGTATAGTGCCAAGAAGAGCCTCTTGTAGGCTGCCAGTCCACATAGGGGCTACCAAATAGCCAATCATAGGCCTTATTTGGCACCCCAAGGAACTTTTTCATGATTGTGTTGCTCCCCAACTCTTTTTACATTTGAATGTGGCTCATGGATTAAAAAGGTTGGAGGGCCCCTGCTCTAGACAGTGTATCTAGCCAGTGGCTACTAAAGTAAATTAAGGACTGTCTTGCATAAAAAAAGGGACCTTAACTGTAAGGAAGAAAACAACATTTTGATTTATGGGTCCCTTGTAAAGCCTCACGTTGACTATGCTGTGCAGTTTTAGGCTTCAGTGCTTAGTGCACTTAAGAATTCAAAATATGATGAGAGACAGTCATGGTTGAGGTGGTTTGGATAAACATGATTACACTTTACAACTACATTAGAGGACATTATAGACAGATAGCACAGTATATTTTCCCCCATATAAAAGATCAAAGAAAGAGAGACTGCCCCAACATTCAGGGAGATTAGTCACCCTGCGATTTTCATTCTAGCTGGCGGGAAGGCAGTTTGGGAAGATTAGTCACCCCGAAGAAGAGGAGATTTGTTGCTGGGCGACTAATCCCCGAATCTGACAGTGTGTCTCTGCCCTTAAGGAACTGAAGCAGCATAGGTGGTTTCTCATAGTGAGGGCAGTGAAGTTATGGAATGTCCTTCTGGGTAATATTGTGATGGCAGATTCTATTTAGTTTAGATCTCGGTGTATACAGCTTGTGTGTGTGTGAATGTATAACTACATTTGATCTGTATAAATGAGTTATTCACATAGTAACGTTAACCAAAAAAATAACTCAAAAAACAAATCTTTCTGTAACTAAAATACTGTAACAACTCACCAATCAAATAACCAATCACAACACTTATTTGGTACCTCAGGAACATTTTTTTCATGCTTTACATTTGAATGTGGCTCATGGGTTAAAAAAGGTTGGGGATCTCCTTTTTATACTATATTCTTTAGTCAATTCTCTATCCAAATACAAATAATATGTTCCAGGCCAATATTCATTACTGTAATCAGTAGCCTTCTTTGTGGTGCGGTACTGTAGCAAATGCGTGAGTAAAAGTAGCATACATCCACTGCCAGAGTGTAGGTTTCTGCTCATGTCCTCATAGAAGGCTTTTAGATTAGTCTGGCAAGATCTAATATGCATAAAACCATGCTGGCACAACCGTATAGTACTGTGACTTGCAATGGTGTTCATGTATTAGACCATATATACGTATACTGGTCTATACCATGGTGAAAAATATTGTGTTAAACTTGCTCTGCCCTTATTCATTTGAAATCATTGCTTTCGGGGACTTCAGTCTGCAGTTAATTGCCCTTTATAGGATCTTTCCTAGTGAGTTCCTGGTGCTTCTGTATTTGAATTCCTGTCTGTATCTGATTCCAGCTGTGACCCCTGCCTGTCTTTGACTTCGCTGACTTCTGTGATTCTGACCCCTGCCTGGTAACCGACTATTCTACTCTCTGTAATCTGACCTGTGCCTGCCTTGACTCTTCTTGATTGATATCCCGGTTTTGACCCTTGACTGTCTGACTCAGTTTGTATTCTGCCTGCACCGACCCGGCCTGATTTGACTACGCCTTCTGTCTACTCCTTGTACTGAGACCTTCTGCCCAAAGACTTTTGCTTTACAATCGTGCACCTCTGCTTGTCCAGAACCCTTAGCTTGGCACCTCTCTTAAGACCTGGCGCCATCTGATTAGCCGAGGGCTCCTCCCGAGGTGAAAGGCAGCTGTTTTAGGCAAGAGCCAAGACCAGGGTGCTTAGCATTGGTTCTGGATTTAGGGTGCCGATCGTGACAAATACTTGAAACAGAGACTTTAAATAGTATGGGGTAATTACAGATGAAATGCTTTATCAAAGTGTGAGTAGCCATTTATCAGTGTGTTTGTGTGTTGTACACGTTCAAAATCAGTTTGTTTTTATAAACCAGATATTGACTATTCTTCCAGCTAATTATTCTTGGTAAAAACTCAAGAGAGAGAAAATTCAGTTTACATGAAAATACTATTAAAGTTAATCAAGTCTAATATGTTATATTGTACCTTTTAACACTTAAGTGAATTCACAATTATACTGTGCAGCAGAGATACACCAGAGTTGCTAAATGTCATGATGCTTGCATTTTAATTAGCATGGACTTATCCATTCTCTGTTCTGCAATATGTAGGTAGTACAGCGTATCCCATATTCCCAAATCAATTTTTTTTCTGTAGGTAAATTTGCTTTGTGCAAAAGGAAAGCCATGAAGGGGTACTTGATGGTCATATTACTACTGAGAATCAAACTGACTGTACAATTATGCAACTAAAAGAACACAATTACGGAAGTCTAATTAAAGTTTTGTTTTAATAGTAACAATGCACTTTAGTACAATCATTAAAGACTACCAATAAACCCTTGGGTGGACTGTTTGAGCTCTATTTAACCTTTTTATAAATATGACCCATGGTATGTTTTTTTTTTTTTTTTGCTCTAGCTATATAGCCAGCGCTGTACGTAACATACAGAACATACAGTGAGGCAAGGTTCTTCTTGTTTAAAAGACAAAGAAGGATAGTTAAGAAGAGAACCAGGTTGCAGCTTCTTTACATATACCAAGGGAACAGAGACTTTGTATTAGAGAGGAGCAAATTGTATCAAAAGCAGATTTTTATTTTAGGAGGATTAGAAAACTAAAATGACTTTTGGCAACATTTGCAACATTACATAAGGCTGTTTTAGTGTGCAGGGAGACAGTAACAAAGCTTTGGGCCTAACATATAGTATTATGGGTAGTGTTGGACGAATCTGCCCTGTTTTGATTCAGAGAAAATTTGCAAAATGCATTTAAGTCTAGGGGGCGACATATTTTTGTGACACACAGCATTTTTTTTGCTGTGCATCAATTTTTTTCACCCATTGTAGTCTACTCCGTCTTTTTCACAGTGAAACCTGGTAAAAAAGTTCGCTCATAACTAATTATGGGTGTGATAAAGTTTGCACAAAGTATTGTTTTATCATTACACAGAAAAGGACAACATTTTATAAAATAAGAATTTTCTGTATAAGGGACTTCTTACCTGTAATACAGAAGATCACAATACAATGCAGGATTATAGAATGATTGGAGGATAGATAAAAAATAAAGCATTTTTTTTCTTTTGTGAGCTTGGTCACAACCAATTATTATTAGTATTTTGAAAAGATTAAATTGTAAATTGAAAAGATCACTTAAGTTAATATTTGCTTTAAAATTGCAATGAAATTACAGATTGTCTTCAAGGTTTATTTTTGTTATTTCTTTGTCTTAGAATTCTTCTGTCTTTACTTAACTAAATGTTACTTTTAAAGTTAAAGGGGGTGTAAAGGCTTCCAAGCATGTATTTCGCAAAGTTGCTTGTTTTTAGGAACTCAATCAGATTCCCTTATCTTAATAGGAAGGCTTTACATTCCATTTAACAACCTCTTTAAAGAAAGTGGCACAAATAAACCCTGATACTAAAATATATTTTTTAATAATGTGTGCCATTGAATAATCTCAAAATGGAACACTGCTATTTTACATGCTTAAAGTACATCCCTCTGTCTTGTATAAGCCACCCTGCTCAAACAAACTAAGGGCAAACTTATATTCAAAGTTACAGCCAATGGACAGCTACAGGCTCCCTCTGCTTCTGGCAGGATCAGGCGGCACTCCCAGCTCCTCTGGAAGTTCCTAACTAGGGATGTAGCGAACGTCGGAAAAAAAGTTTGCGAACATATTCGCGAACTTGCGTCAAAAATGCGAACGGTTCGCGAACGTCGCGAACCCCATAGACTTCAATGGGAAGGCGAATTTTAAAAGCTAAAAAAGACATTTCTGGCCAGAAAAATGATTTTAAAGTTGTTTAAAGGGTGCAACGACCTGGACAGTGGCATGCCAGAGGGGGATCAAGGGCAAAAATGTATCTGAAAAATACATTGTTGACACAGCGCTGCGTTTTGTGCTGTAAAGGGCAGAAATCACACTACATTTCTAAACTTGTGTAATAAAATGCTTTAAAACGTCCGGCGTCTACATGCCAATCAAGTCGTGTAAAGGTTACAGCCTGTTCACACGCAAGGACGAAACGCGGTGCTTACTGCAACGCAAAAGAACGCAAAGAGCTTTAATGAATGATACCGTCAAGTGAGCAAATAATAGTTGTTAATTACTAGTTGAGCTTGTCACCTCCAGGATGTTCGTCCTGTTGGTGGCAATATTTCTGTAGTGGTGTGTTTAGCAGTCACCGTGCTTGTGCGCACGTGCACGGTCAGGCAGAGGTAATTCAATGTACAGTGAAGCGAACCAAAAAACACTGATTCTGCAGTGTGGGCCCAGTTTTGGTGTACTTTATTGATCACCTGCGGTGACCATAAAAGATGCGATTTTGCCACTGTTGCAGAACCCTGAAAAATTAGGCATGTGTACTTTCCTGAAAAATTATGTTTTTTTTGTCGCAGTCACTGAAGCACAGAGGCCAGAAACAATATGCCATATAAATGCTGAAAATATTCATTTTTTTTTTGTCGCAGCCACTGCAGCACAGAGGCCAGAAAAAATATGCCATATAAATGCTAACAATATAAATTTTTTTTGTCGCAGCCACTGAAGCACAGAGGCCAGAAAAAATATGCCATATAAATGCAAACAATATAAATTTTTTTTGTCGCAGCCACTGAAGCACAGAGGCCAGAAAAAATATGCCATATAAATGCTAACAATATAAATTTTTTTTGTCGCAGCCACTGAAGCACAGAGGCCAGAAAAAATATGCCATATAAATGCAAACAATATAAATTTTTTTTGTCGCAGCCACTGAAGCACAGAGGCCAGAAAAAATATGCCATATAAATGCTGAAAATATTAATTTTTTTTGTCGCAGCCACTGCAGCACAGAGGCCAGAAAAAATATGCCATATAAATGCTAACAATATTCCTTTTTTTTGTCGCAGCCACTGAAGCACAGAGGCCAGAAACAATATGCCATATAAATGCTGAAAATATTCATTTTTTTTTGTCGCAGCCACTGCAGCACAGAGGCCAAAAACAATATGCCATATAAATGCTGAAAATATTCATTTTTTTTTTTGTCACAGCCACTGAAGCACAGAGGCCAGAAAAAATATGCCATATAAATGCTGAAAATATTCCTTTTTTTTGTCACAGCCACTGAAGCACAGAGGCCAGAAAAAATATGCCATATAAATGCTGAAAATATTCCTTTTTTTTGTCACAGCCACTGAAGCACAGAGGCCAGAAACAATATGCCATATAAATGCTGAAAATATTCCTTTTTTTTGTCACAGCCACTGAAGCACAGAGGCCAGAAAAAATATGCCATATAAATGCTGAAAATATTCCTTTTTTTGTCACAGCCACTGAAGCACAGAGGCCAGAAAAAATATGCCATATAAATGCTGAAAAAATTCATTTTTTTTGTCACAGCCACTGAAGCTCAGAGGCCAGAAAAAATATGCCATATAAATGCTGAAAAAATTTTTTTTTTTTTGTCACAGCCACTGAAGCACAGAGGCCAGAAACAATATGCCATATAAATGCTGAAAATATTCATTTTTTTTTGTCACAGCCACTGAAGCACAGAGGCCAGAAAAACTCAGGATTTACCTGGATTCAAATTAAACCAGTAGGGTTTGCACCCTAGTTTATAACGGTGGTGGAGGGAGGAGGACGCTAAAGGACAGCTGTGTGTGGAGTCATGAGGCGTGCAGAGAAGGACAGCTGCATGGGGAGTCAGAATCAGAAACTCAGAACAAGTCTTCTGGCGTGCAGTAACCCTCCGAGATCCACCCCTCATTCATTTTAATAAAGGTCAGGTAATCCACACTTTTGTGACCTAGGCGAGTTCTCTTCTCAGTTACAATCCCTCCTGCTGCACTGAAGGTCCTTTCTGAGAGGACACTTGAGGCGGGGCAAGACAAGAGGTTCATGGCAAATTGTGACAGCTCTGGCCACAGATCAAGCCTGCGCACCCAGTAGTCCAGGGGTTCATCGCTCCTAAGAGTGTCGATATCTGCAGTTAATCCCAGGTAGTCCGCTACCTGCCGGTCGAGGCGTTCTTTGAGGATGGATCCAGAAGGGTTCTGGCGCTGCCTTGGACTGAAAAACATTTGCATGTCTGACGTTACAGAGTGGCCAAAGTGCTTTGTCCTTGCAGGTGCGCTCGTGGCAGGATTACTGGCACCTCTGCCCCTGGAATGTTGATGAGTTCCTGAAGTGACATCACCCTTAAAAGCATTGTACAACATGTTTTGCAGGCTGGTTTGTAAATGCAGCATCCTTTCGGACTTGTGGTACGTTGGTAACATTTCTGCCACTTTATGCTTGTACCGAGGGTCTAGTAGCGTTGCCACCCAGTACAGGTCCTTCTCCTTAAGCCTCTTGATACGGGGGTCCTTCAACAGGCATGACAGCATGAAAGACCCCATTCTCACAAGGTTGGATGTTGGATCATCCACGGTCTCCTCCCCCCAGCAATGTACAAGACCAGGGGTCCCCAAAAGGTCACCACTAGCCCCCTGGGAAGCCTGCTCCTGTTGGTCCTCCTCCTCCACAAAGCCACCTTCCTCCTCTGACTCCACTTCTGACACCTCTCCCTGCGTTGCAGCAGGTGCCTGGGTTCGTTCTGGTGATTCCGACCAGAAATCGTGTGCTTCCTGCTCCTCGTCACGCTGGTCTACAGCCTCATCTGTCACTCGTCGCACGGCACGCTCCAGGAAGAAAGCAAAGGGTATTAGGTCGCTGATGGTGCCTTCGGTGCGACTGACCATATTTGTAACCTCTTCAAAAGGGCGCATGAGTCTGCAGGCATCGCGCATAAGCACCCAGTAACGGGGTAAAAAAATCCCCAGCTCTGCAGATCCAGTCCTACCACCCAGTTCAAACAGGTATTCGTTGACGGCTCTTTGTTGTTGCAGCAGACGTTCCAACATGAGGAGCGTTGAATTCCACCGAGTCTGGCTGTCGCAAATCAAACGCCTGACTGGCATGTTGTACCGCTGCTGAATGTCAGCAAGGCGTGCCATGGCTGTGTAGGACCGTCTGAAATGGGCCGACACCTTCCTGGACTGCCTGAGAACGTCCTGGAATCCTGGGTACTTCGAGACAAAACGTTGGACTATTAAATTCAGAACATGTGCCATGCAGGGCACATGTGTTAAATTGCCCAGTCTCAGTGCTGCCAACAGATTGCTTCCGTTGTCACACACCACTTTTCCGATCTTCAGTTGGTGTGGGGTCAGCCACCGATCGGCCTGTGACTGCAGAGATGACAGGAGTACAGATCCGGTATGGTTTCTGCTTTCCAGGCACGTCATCCCCAAGACAGCATGACAACGGCGTACCTGGCACGTCGAATAACCTAGGGGGAGCTGGGGGTGCACAGGTGTGGAGGAGGAGGACCCAGCAGCAGAGGACGAAGAAGAGGAAGAAGATGAGGTAGAGAGCGAAGGAGGAGTAGAGGTGGTGGCAGAACCGCGTGCAATCCGTGGCGGTGACACCAACTCCACTGTTGTTGTTGAGCCACACATTCCCTGCTTCCCAGCCATTACCAAGTTCACCCAGTGGGCAGTGTAGGTGACATACCTGCCCTGACCATGCTTGGAGGACCATGCGTCAGTAGTCATATGAACCTTTGGCCCAACACTAAGTGACAGAGATGCGGTGACTTGGCTCTGCACATGGTGGTACAGGTGTGGTATTCCCTTTTTTGAAAAAAAATTGCGGCTGGGTACCTTCCACTGCGGTGTCCCAATTGCTACAAATTTGCGGAAGGCCTCAGAGTCCACCAGCTGGTATGGTAAAAGCTGGCGGGCTAAGAGTGCGGACAAGCCAGCTGTCAGACGCCGGGCAAGGGGGTGACTCGCAGACATTGGCTTCTTACGCTCAAACATGGCCCTCACAGAAACTTGGCTGGGGGCAGATGACTGGGAATGGGAACTGGTGGTCAAGGTGGAAGGCGGAGTGGAGGGTGGTTCAGACGGGTCAAGGACAGCAGAGGTAGAGCAGTAAGATGCTGGACCAGAAGGAGGGTGGCTTTTAGTTTGCCTGTTGCCTTTGAGGTGTTGCTCCCAAAGTGCTTTGTGCTTGCCGTTCATGTGCCTTCGCATAGAAGTTGTACCTATGTGGCTTTTGGGCTTCCCAAGACTCCGTTTCTGACTGCACTCATTGCAAATTACAACGCTTTTGTCAGAGGCACACACATTAAAAAAATCCCACACTGCTGACCTTTTTGAAGCTGGCAATCTGGCGGTAACAGTAGAAGTTGGCGGCGTTGGCGGCAATGGCGGGTGCGTTGGCCGGCTGACCACAGGTGCCGATACATGTTGTTGCCCTACTGTTCCCTGCGAGCTGTCCTCCCTGCTTCTTCTAAGTCTTATTCTCCTCCTGCCTCTCTGACTCTCCGTCTCTCCATCTGAACTATCCTCCTCTTGCTCTCTTCTACTGGGCACCCACAAAACATCAATCTCCTCATCCTCATTCTCCTCAGATGCATCAATTTCTTCTGACAGCTCACAGAAGGAAGCAGCAGCGGGGACCTCCTCATCACTCATTATGTCCATCTCTGTTGTGTTCTCTGCCAGAATTAAATCTGGTGTAACGTCCTCATCTCCTTCATCTTCTTCTGCCAATAATGGTTGCGCATCACTCAGTTCAAGAAACTCATGTGAAAATAACTCCTCTGACTCCAGTGAAGAAGGGGCGCCGGTGGTGGAGGAAGTGTTACGTGGGGTGCCCATAGCAGTGGAGGATGAGGATGTTGTGGTAAAGTTAGAAACGGTAGAGGATGGGGTGTGCTGTGTAAGCCAGTCAACTACCTCTTCAGCATTTTGGGAGTTCAGGGTCATTGCCTTTTTAAAACTGGGCAATTTCCTAGGGCCACAGGATAGCATAGCAGCACGGCCCCTAGTGCCTCTGCGTGGCGGCCTGCCTTTGCCTGGCATTATTTTTAAAACAACAACAACAACTCAGGTGGTGTTTCTGGAGACGGTATTATTATTGATATTTAGACAGAATGTGAACAAGCTCACACAGCTATATGGCAGTTGTTTGAAAATGAAGAACACACTGGGCAAACAATGCCTACAAGGTCAACGTATACACTACTACAGCAGTGGATACGGAATATATTATTGCTGCCTGAAAAACGTCACTCGGGTGGTGTTTCTAGAGATGGTATTATTATTGATATTTAGACAGAATGTGAACAAGCTCACACAGCTAGATGGGAGTTGTTTGAAAATGAAGAACACACTGAGCAAATAATGCCTACAAGGTTAACGTATACACTACTACAGCAGTGGATACGGAATATATTATTGCTGCCTGAAAAACGTCACTCGGGTGGTGTTTCTAGAGACGGTATTATTATTGATATTTAGACAGAATGCGAACAAGCTCACACAGCTAGATGGGAGTTGTTTGAAAATGAAGAACACACTGGGCAAATAATGCCTACAAGGTTAACGTATACACTACTACAGCAGTGGATACGGAATATATTATTGCTGCCTGAAAAACGTCACTCGGGTGGTGTTTCTAGAGACGGTATTATTATTGATATTTAGACAGAATGTGAACAAGCTCACACAGCTAGATGGTTGTTGTTTGAAGAACACACTGGGCAAATAATGCCTGCAAGTGCACTACTATTGGTGCACTACTATGAAGAACAGCAACAGCACTGTACACGTTAAAGAACAGTAAGATAAGTAAAAGAAAAAAAAAATATATGTATATTAAAAAAAAAAAATTTCTCGGGTTGCTGCTGTTGAACTACTAGGAGCAGCACAGCAGCACACCAGTCCCACTCCCCAACACAGCTAGACTAATAGCACTGGGCTGTTATAGTAGCAAAGTAAAACAACAAAAAAGAAAATAAAAGCAGTCCTTACAAGGACTATTGGGTTATTACAGCAGTCAGCAGATGAGATCAGAAGAGATCAGTGCCCACAGCAGGCAGCTACATACAGAGCACTGCAGTAGAAGGTAGATTACTAGCCAGCAAAGCTACCTAACCTAAAATGTCCCTCAAATCCCTGCAGACTTCTGTCCCTCCAATACAGAGCAGTATCAAGTAGATTACTAGCCAGCAAACTTACTATCAACTGTCCCTCAAAGAAATCAGTGAAATCAGTAACAGCTCTCTCCCTACACTAGCTCTTGCAAGCAAACGCTGCAGGGCTTCAATTTAAATATGGAAGGGGAGTGGTCCAGGGGGTGTGGGGGTGGTCCAGGAGGGAGAGCTTCCTGATTGGCTGCCATGTATCTGCTGGTCTGGGGTGAGAGGTCAAAAAAAAGCGCCAGGTAAGGCGAACCCAAAATGGCGAATGTCGCGCGACGTTCGCGAACATTCGGCGAGCGCGAACAGTCGATGTTCGCGCGAACAAGTTCGCCGGCGAACAGTCCGCGACATCCCTATTCCTAACACAGCCAGGTCTCCTACCTGCTGAGAGACAAACTCTCCCATTCCAATTAACTTTAAATAGTCTTTCCACAGGACAGCTTTCCTGTGGAAGGTGAACTCCAATCTCTGGACTGGCTCTATGGAATGGAGTCCCTGGCTACTGAAATCTTTAAACAGAGCACTGATTCTCTGTACCTGGGAAGAAATTAAAAGCTAGAGTGACCTTTTTCCTCCTTTTCCTTGTCACTCTACCACAATATGTATAAGCCAATGCCATAAAATTTGTTGTTGATTCACATATTAGGATATACATCTGTTGGCTAAACTTTTATTTCTAGCGCCATCTGAATAAAAACTACCCATCACATCAAAATGAAATAACACTTCTTCAATCTCTACAGATTTACACCCAAGGACAAATATGTAGGGAACATCTATGCGTTCAGATTTTAAAAGTCCTGGGACACAAAGGGGTTGGGATCCTTATGCCAAGCCTAAATTCTATCTTTGTGGTTCATGAGATTATTTCATTCAGAGTAATTACATTTGATAAGGGTTAAAAAGG
The DNA here is from genome assembly GCA_038501925.1 of Xenopus petersii. NCBI lineage: Eukaryota > Metazoa > Chordata > Amphibia > Anura > Pipidae > Xenopus > Xenopus petersii. The sequence continues at coordinate 83,761,437 of CM076681.1, forward strand.
GAATGTATATTACATATGGAAATTAAAAATGTACTGTGAATGTGAAGCCCAAAAGAAAATATCCCTTAGAGCAGAATTACACAGAACATAAAAAAGCACCTGCTGTGATACATTAAATCAATCCAGGATTCCTAATATAAAGTATCCCTCCAAGACAGCTAAGAGCCTCAAGCCCTTCTTTCCTGTACATACACTGTTCTTTATATGCTTGCCTTCTTTAAAAGAATAAGGGGAATACTGCTTCTTTAAAAATAAAGGAGAGTCGTCAAAACCATGTCAGCAAAATTGTATTATTTGTTAGAAATGTAGATATCCAAAGTCTGCATGATTCAGTCTATAACACTGAAAAAGTGATACACTTTTTTTCATAATTCTGGATACATATAGAACAAATTTAGGTTCTGGCTACATATCCTTTCCTTTCAAGCCTCTGACCTCTCACTTCCCCTGATAATACAGAAATCTACATCTGGCAAAGACTTTGCTTCCAGATTATTCTTCAGACCTCCTAGGAATTCATAATATTCATGATATTCTGTTTGGAGAGTCATTTGAGTCTTGTGAAGTTTTACATCAGGCTGAAAGAAGTGTAATCAGTATCACTGCTATAGGTCTATGGTTTTTACATGCCAACATAATACAGGATTAGCAATCCAATATAGACTGGCTCCTTATTTGAATTGGGGAATGTTTGAAGACTTTATTCACTAACACATCTTTATTTGGGTCTCTGGTCTTTGTTCTTTGTTCTATGCTAACAGAAAATGAAACAGCATCTTGCATGTGAAGAATTATTTATTAAACATAACAACCACAAAAAGCTGTAATGTAAAAGTATGCCATCTAAAAGCTGCCAAGGTCATGTAGAAGTCAATGGAAGCAGTCCTTAGCGAATTATCAGATATTGAGGTTTTAGAATTTTTGACATTTTTTTAGCTTTTAAACACACAAAAAATGTGGAGATATTCAAGGTTTTAGTATTCTTATTCAGATTTGTTTTGTGTTTTTATTCGTTTGTTTGAATGCGTATAATTGTGATCTCATTCTCATCCATGAAGTGAACCAGTACTTTTGGATTAAAAACTTGGGGCCTCCACATGCAATTGTCATAGAATGGAAAGCTACCATTTTAAATAGTAGAATCCATCTCTCTAGCTCTTATAAGACACCCTGCTCACATACAAATCAAGGGCACATATAGTCTAGGTCACAACCAATTCCCAACTTAATAGCCTCATATTTTACAACAGGGGGTATTTATTATAATATAGGTATGGGATCTATTATCTGGAAACCTGTTATCATATTTCAAACTACAGGAAGGCCATCTCCCATAGACTCCATTAAAAAAAGTTAAAAATGCTAATAATCTTCCCTGTAAGAAGACTGTACCATGTACTTGATCCCAACTAAGCTATAATCCTATTGGATTTACATGATTTTTTAGTATGGAGATCCAAAATATGGATAGATCCTTATCTGGAAAAGCCCAGGTCCCAAACAGTCTGAATAACAGGTCACATACCCATACACAAGTTTTAGTCATGTGACACAAATTATCACACTAAGGGGCATGTTTACTAACATTGGAGATAAATATCTGGAGAGATTTCTGGAGATGTTGCCCATAGCAACCAATCAGATCTTTGCTTTTGTTTTCTAACTTGGCTGTGGCTGTTTAACCCTTTCCCTGCCAGCCGTTTTGTCCTAGATGCGAACATCTACTGCCAAGCAGTTTTCAGATATTTTGCACTCTTTCACTTTAAGGGCCTTTCCTGGGGTGGTCTTTTAGTTAACCCAGGAAAACAATATATTGTTTTTTTCAGGACAACCTGAACTTTCACAATATGCAAGAATTTTGGTGTAATTCTACTTCTCTAAAAAAATATTGGATTCTAAGTGTCAAAAAAAATGAAAAAAATCATGTTGCACGAAGAACAATCACATATATCAGAAACATCATTCATTTTATGTACGAGAACACAGCCGATTTAGAAAGGTCTATGTCTCCTGAACACGACAATACCAAATATATATAGTTTTATGGAGATTTCTCACTTGTATAGCTCAAAATCTACAAGCAGTACACAACCAAATTTCCAAAGCAAGACTCCCCAAACGGCATACTTTTGATTTCAAGGCCAAACATTCCGCTAACAGTAGGTTTACCCTAGAAAACTACCCATTACTAGAAAGAACAGATTCTGGTGAATCAAAAATGGGTAGAAATATCTTTGTACTCCAAACCACCAAGTTGCAATTGTTTCCTAAAGTTATAATGTTTTATAGAAATTGGTGAATTTTTTGAAAAATGACCTCAAAGCTTCCACTCTACAGCAATATATCTCCCACACATCATTAGGTATCAATGTAAAACACCCCAAATATAAAATCCTGGGTCCACTGAACAGTTTGATGCCCAATATGAATAGATGTACCCAAGCACGTGGCATATAGGGGCCCTAAAAGTAAGACCCCCATATAGTCTGACATTTCAGGTACTGCAAAATCAACACATTTACATTGTTTTGGGGGGGCAAAAGTAGAAAACAGTAAGTTCACCCCAGAAAACCATATATCTTCGGAAAGTACACATTCCAACGAATTCAAATTGGGTATGCATGTCTTTCTACGCCAAAGTACCAAGCCGCAAATCATTCCTAAATTTGGTGATTTTGGTGACATTTCCAAAAATCACCTCAAAATATCTACCCTGCAGCATCGTATTACCCACATACTTTTAGGTATCCAGAGAAATCACCCCAAATATGAAAGCCTAGGGTCCTCTGAACAGTTTGATGCCCGATATGTATAGGTGTACCCAAGCACGTGGCATACAGGGGCCCCAAAAGGAAGACCCCCATATAGTCTGTCATTTCAGGTACTGCAAAATCAACACATTTACATCGTTTTGGGGGGGGGCAAAAGTAGAAAACAGTAAGTTCACCCCAGAAAACCATATATTTTCGTAAAGTACACATTCCAACGAATCCAAATTGGGTATGCATGTCTTTCTACGCCAAAGTACCAAGCCGCAAATCATTCCTAAATTTGGTGATTTAGGTGATATTTCCAAAAAATCACCTCAAAATATCTACCCTGCAGCATCGTATTACCCACATACTTTTAGGTATCAAGACAAATCACCCCAAATATGAAAGCCTAGGGTCCTCTGAACAGTTTGATGCCCAATATGTATAGGTGTACACAAGCATGTGGCATATAGGGGCCCTAAAAGGAAGACCCCCATATAGTCTGACATTTCAGGTACTGCAAAATCAACACATTTACATTGTTTTTGGGGGGCAAAAGTAGAAAACAGTAAGTTCACCCCAGAAAACCATATATTTTCGGAAAGTACACATTCCCACAAATTCAAATTGGGTATGCATGTCTTTCTACGCCAAAGTACCAAGCCGCAAATCATTCCTAAATTTGGTGATTTTGGTGACATTTCCAAAAATCACCTCAAAATATCTACCCTGCAGCATCGTATTACCCACATACTTTTAGGTATCCGGAGAAATCACCCCAAATATGAAAGCCTAGGGTCCTCTGAACAGTTTGATGCCGATATGTATAGGTGTACCCAAGCACGTGGCATACAGGGGCCCCAAAAAGAAGACCCCCATATAGTCTGTCATTTCAGGTACTGCAAAATCAACACATTTACATCGTTTTGGGGGGGGGCAAAAGTAGAAAACAGTAAGTTCACCATCAGAAAACCATATATTTTCGGAAAGTACACATTCCAACGAATCCAAATTGGGTATGCATGTCTTTCTACGCCAAAGTACCAAGCCGCAAATCATTCCTAAATTTGGTGATTTAGGTGACATTTCCAAAAATCACCTCAAAATATCTACTCTGCAGCATCGTATTACCCACATACGTTTAGGTATCAAGAGAAATCACCCCAAATATGAAAGCCTAGGGTCCTCTGAACAGTTTGATGCCCAATATGTATAGGTGTACCCAAGCACGTGGCATATAGGGGCCCTAAAATGAAGACCCCCCTTGTATGTTCTGTCATTTCAGGTACTGCAAAATCAACACATTTACATCGTTTTGGGGGGGGCAAATGTAGAAAAAAGTAAGTTCACCCCAGAAAACCATATATTTTCGGAAAGTACACATTCCCACGAATCTAAATTGGGTATGCATGTCTTTCTACTTCAAAGTACCATACCGCAAACCATTCCTAAATTTGGTGATTTTGGGGACATTTCCAAAAATCACTTCAAAATTTCCACCCTGCAGCATCGTATTACCCACATACTTTTAGGTATCAAGACAAATCACCCCAAATATGAAAGCCTGGGGTCCTCTGAACAGTTTGATGCCCAATATGTATAGGTGTACCCAAGCACGTGGCGTATAGGGGCCCCAAAACGAAGACCCCATATGGTCTGTCATTTCAGGTACTGCAAAATCAACACATTTACATTGTTTTTGGGAGGCAAAAGTAGAAAACAGTAAGTTCACCCCAGAAAACCATATATTTTCGGAAAGTACACATTCCCGCGAATCCAAATTGGGTATGCATGTCTTTCCACGCCAAAGTACCAAGCCGCAAACCATTCCTAAATTTGGTGATTTTGGGGACATTTCCAAAAATGATTTCAAAATTTCGACCCTGCAGCATCGTATTACCCACATACTTTTAGGTATCAAGACAAATCACCCCAAATATGAAAGCCTGGGGTCCTCTGAACAGTTTGATGCCCAATATGTAAAGGTGTACCCAAGCACGTGGCATATAGGGGCCCCAAAACGAAGACCCCCATATGGTCTGTCATTTCAGGTACTGCAAAATCAACACATTTACATTGTTTTGAGGGGGGCAAATGTAGAAAAAAGTAAGTTCACCCCAGAAAACCATATATTTTCGGAAAGTACACACTCCCACGGATCTAAATTGGGTATGCATGTCTTTGTACTCCAAAGTACCAAGCCGCAAACCATTCCTAAATTTGGTGATTTTGGGGACATTTCCAAAAATGACTTCAAAATTTCGACCCTGCAGCATTGTATTACCCACATACTTTTAGGTATCAAGACAAATCACCCCAAATATGAAAGCCTGGGGTCCTCTGAACAGTTTGATGCCCAATATGTATAGGTGTACCCAAGCACGTGGCGTATAGGGGCCCCAAAACGAAGACCCCCATATGGTCTGTCATTTCAGGTACTGCAAAATCAACACATTTACATTGTTTTGAGGGGGGCAAATGTAGAAAAAAGTAAGTTCACCCCAGAAAACCATATATTTTCGGAAAGTACACATTCCCACGGATCTAAATTGGGTATGCATGTCTTTGTACTCCAAAGTACCAAGCCGCAAACCATTCCTAAATTTGGTGATTTTGGGGACATTTCCAAAAATGACTTCAAAATATCTTCCCTGCAGCATCGTATTACCCACATACTTTTAGGTATCAAGAGAAATCACCCCAAATATGAAAGCTTAGGGTCCTCTGAACAGTTTGATACCCAATATGTATAGGTGTACCCAAGCACGTGGCATACAGGGGCCCCAAAACGAAGAACCCCATATGGTCTGTCATTTCAGATACTGCAAAATCAACACATTTACATTGTTTTGAGGGGGGCAAATGTAGAAAAAAGTAAGTTCACCCAAGAAAACCATATATTTTCGGAAAGTACACATTCCCACAAATCTAAATTGAGTATGCATGTCTTTGTATTCCAAAGTACCAAGCCGCAAACCATTCCCAAATTTGGTGATTTTGGTGACATTTCCAAAAGTCACCTCAAAATTTCTAACCTGAAGCATCGTATTACCCACATACTATTAGGTATCAAGAGAAATCACCCCAAATATGAAAGCCTAGGGTCCTCTGAACAGTTTGATGCCCAATATGTATAGTGTACCCAAGCACGTGGCATATAGGACCCCCAAAAGGAAGACCCCCATATGGTCTGTCATTTTAGGTACTGCAAAATCAACACATAAACATAGTTTTGAGGGGGAGCAAAGGTAAAAATGCACATTCACCCAGAAAACCATATATTTTCGGAAAGTACACATTCCCGCGAATCCAAATTGGGTATGCATGTCTTTGTACTCCAAAGTACCAAGTTGCAAGCCTTTCCTAAATTTGGCGATAAAAGCAACAGTTTTTACATTTTTGAAATTGCCTAAAAATATTGCAATTGGCCGCAATTATTTCACCCATTTTTTTGCATACAATTGTAAAACACCATAAATATTGATGCCAAGGGTCTACTGAACAGTTTGATGCCCAATATGCATTGATATACCAAGGCAGCTGGCATATGCGGACCCCAAATGAAAATAGTGCATATGATTTACTCCGCTGCCGATTCGCCTTCTGTGAACATAGACCATTGACTTCATATTATGTGCCTCAAGACCCTCCTAACAACAAAAAACCCCGAAAACCATATGTTTTTGGAAAGTACACATTCTGACGAATCCACCAAAGATAAAGACGTCTTTCTACACCAAACTACCAAACTGCAAAGCTTTTCTAAACGTAGAGGTTTTTACAACATTTCTGAAAATCGCCTAAAATTGTTTGCCGCATTTATCACACACAATGTTTTACGTATAAAGAGAAATCACCCTAAATATGGATGTCAGAGGTCTACTGAATAGTTTGATGCCCAATATGCAAAGATTTACCAAAGTATGTGGCGTGTACGGACCCCAAATGAAAAACATGCATATGAATTTTCACGCTGGCCAACTAAGCTGCAGAAAAGAGAGCCCCAACTGTGCGTTATGTGCCGTATGACCCACATAATGTAAAAAGACCCCCAGAAAACTATATATTTTTGGAAAGCATATATTCTGGCGAATCAAACTAAGTAAAATAAATCTTTCTATACCAAAGCACCAAACAGCAAAACAATACTAAAGATTCAAAAGGAACAATAATGCAGGGATAAAATTGCAATAAAACCACAAAAATAGCGTAAATCAATGAAATAACAAAATAATTGATCCGACAGCGTAATTAGTGGCCGAAATCGATTATCCAATAGTCATGCTGTCAAAATAACATGTTTTTAGGCAAAACAAACAGTACAATGAATAAGTAAAAAAAAAAAAAAAAACCTGTTTGTGAGTTTTTGTGTATACATATTTGTGCACTAATAAAAGTTGTCGTAATTAAGTGTAAATAAGTGTACAAAATTGACCAAGTGTGCTAAAATAAAAAAATAAAAAATAAAAAATACAAATTTTTACTAAAATGTTTGTGTAAGTGTATAAATGTACTGTAGGTATGTGTAAATGCAGGTAAGTGGGTAAAAAAATGTGCACTTACCGTTTTTGTAGCAGGAGGATCGCTGGAACAGATGGAGGCAGCCAGAACAGCGTGTCTGCAGAGTTACTGCGCAGCAGGAAGTGTGTGGGCCGCTGTTCAGGAAGGAAGAGGTGAGTAACGCGCAGCAGCGCTATTTGCAGCGCATTTGCGTCTTTGAAGTCGGATCTGCGACAATCGTGTCGCAGATCCGACTCGACAGCCCCCCAGCCTTGTTGCCCAGGGGGCTGTCAACCCTTCTGACACTCTGCGGAGGTGGCAAAAGCCGCCGATGCAGAGTGTAGGGCTCAGCTGCAGGAGAACGTACATAGTACGTTCTTGGCAGCCTGAGCCCTGAACCGCCAGCACGTACGCCGTACGTGCTTGGTGGTTAAAGGGTTAAATCTAATTGCTGATTGGTTGCCATGGGCAACATCTCCAGAAATCTCTCCAGATATTTATCTCCAATGTTAGTAAACATGTCTCTTAAAGGAATTGTTCAGTGTAAAAATAAAAACTGGTTAAATAGATAGGCTGTGCAAAATAAAACATGTTTCTAATATAGTTAGTTAGTCAAAAATGTAATATATAAAGGCTGGAGTGATTTGATGTATAACAAATCAGTCAGGACACTACTTCTTGCTTTTCAGCTCTCTTGGTTTACACTGACTGGTTACCCTGGCTACCAGGCAGTAACCAATCAGAGACTTGAGGGGGGGGGCACATGGGTCATATCTGTTGCTTTTGAATCTGAGCTGAATGCTGAGGATCAATTACAAACTCACTGAACAGAAATGTACCATGTGGCCCCCCTTCAAGTCGCTGACTAGCTCAGAGTTATAGAGCTTAGGGATGTAGCGAACGTCGGAAAAAAAGTTCGCGAACATATTCGCGAACTTGCGCAAAAATGCGAGCGGTTCGCGAACGGTTCGCGAACCCCATAGACTTCAATGGGAAGGCGAACTTTAACATCTAAAAAAGACATTTCTGGCCAGAAAAATGATTTTAAAGTTGTTTAAAGGGTGCAACGACCTGGACAGTGGCATGCCAGAGGGGGATCAAGGGCAAAAATTTATCTGAAAAATCTGCCTGTGTGTGCTTGGAAGAGATAGTGTAGGGGGAGAGCTGTTAGTGATTTCAGGGACAGATGATAGTAAGTTTGCTGGCTAGTAATCTGCTTGATACTGCTCTGTATTGGAGGGACAGAAGTCTGCAGGGATTTGAGGGACATTTTAGCTTAGGTAGCTTTGCTGGCTAGTAATCTACTGTTCTCTTTAAACAACTGCCATACATTGACCTTGTAGGCATTGTTTGCCCAGTTTTTTTGGACGCAGCCACTGAAGCACAGTTGCCAGAAAAAATATGCCATATAAATGCTGAAAATAGTCATTTTTCGTCATACGTTGACCTTGTAGACATTGTTTGCCCAGTTTTTTTGGACGCAGCCACTGAAGCACAGTTGCCAGAAAAAATATGCCATATAAATGCTGAAAATAGTCATTTTTCGCCATACGTTGACCTTGTAGACATTGTTTGCCCAGTTTTTTTGGTTGCAGCCACTGAAGCACAGTTGCCAGAAAAAATATGCCATATAAATGCTGAAAATAGTCATTTTTTGCCATATACGTTGAGTCAACGTATGGCAAAAAATGACTATTTTCAGCATTTATGTGGCATATTTTTTCTGGCGTCTGTGCTTCATTGGCTGCGGCCAAAAAAACTGGGCAAACAATGCCTACAAGGTCAACGTCGTTGACCTTGTAGGCATTGTTTGCCCAGTTTTTTTGGCCGCAGCCACTGAAGCACAGAGGCCAGAAAAAATATGCCATATAAATGCTGAAAATAGTCATTTTTTTGGTCGCAGCCACTGAAGCACAGTTGCCAGAAAAATTATGCCATATAAATGCTGAAAATATAATTTTTTTTGGTTGCAGCCACTGAAGCACAGAGGCCAGAAAAATTATGCCATATAAATGCAGAAAATATGCATTTTTTTGGTCGCAGCCACTGAAGCACAGTTGACAGAAAAATTATGCCATATAAATGCTGAAAATATAATTTTTTTTGGTTGCAGCCACTGAAGCACAGAGGCTAGAAAAATTATGCCATATAAATGGACAAAATATGCATTTTTTTGGTTGCAGCCACTGAAGCACAGAGGCCAGAAAAATTATGCCATATAAATGCAGAAAATATGCATTTTTTTGGTTGCAGCCACTGAAGCACAGAGGCCAGAAAAATTATGCCATATAAATGCAGAAAATATGCATTTTTTTGGACGCAGCCACTGAAGCACAGTTGCCAGAAAAAATATGCCATATAAATGCTGAAAATAGTCATTTTTCGCCATACGTTGACCTTGTAGACATTGTTTGCCCAGTTTTTTTGGTTGCAGCCACTGAGGCCAGAAAAAATTAAACCAGTAGGGTTTGCACCCTAGTTTGTAACGGTGGCGGAGGGAGGAGGACGCTAAAGGACAGCTGTGTGTGGAGTCATGAGGCTTGAAGAGAAGGACAGCTGCATAGAAGTCAGAACAAGTCTTCCGGCGTGCAGTAACCCTCCGAGATCCACCCCTCATTCATTTTAATAAAGGTCAGGTAATCGACACTTTTGTGACCTAGGCGAGTTCTCTTCTCAGTTACAATCCCTCCTGCTGCACTGAAGGTCCTTTCTGAGAGCACACTTGAGGCTGGGCAAGACAAGAGGTTCATGGCAAATTGTGACAGCTCTGGCCACAGATCAAGCCTGCGCACCCAGTAGTCCAGGGGTTCATCGCTCCTCAGAGTGTCGATATCTGCAGTTAATGCCAGGTAGTCCGCTACCTGCCGGTCGAGGCGTTCTTTGAGGGTGGATCCAGAAGGGTTGTGGCGCTGCCTTGGACAGAAAAACATTTGCATGTCTGATGTTACAGACCGGCCAAAGGGCTTTGTCCTTGCAGGTGTGCTCGTGGCAGGATTACTGGCACCTCTGCCCCTGGAATGTTGATGAGTTCCTGAAGTGACATCACCCTTAAAAGCATTGTACAACATGTTTTGCAGGCTGGTTTGTAAATGCCGCATCTTTTCGGACTTGTGGTATGTTGGTAACATTTCTGCCACTTTATGCTTGTACCGAGGGTCTAGTAGCGTTGCGACCCAGTACAGGTCCTTCTCCTTAAGCCTCTTGATACGGGGGTCCTTCAACAGGCATGACAGCATGAAAGACCCCATTCTCACAAGGTTGGATGCAGAGCTATCCATCTCCGCTTCCTCATTATCAAGGACTGCATCATCCACGGTCTCCTCCCCCCAGCCACGTACAAGACCAGGGGTCCCCAAAAGGTCACCACTAGCCCCCTGGGAAGCCTGCTCCTGTTGGTCCTCCTCCTCCACAAAGCCACCTTCCTCCTCTGACTCCACTTCTGGCACCTCTCCCTGCGTTGCAGCAGGTGCCTGGGTTCGTTCTGGTGATTCCGACCAGAAATCGTGCGCTTCCAGCTCCTCGTCACGCTGGTCTACAGCCTCATCTGTCACTCGTCGCACGGCACGCTCCAGGAAGAAAGCGAAGGGTATTAGGTCGCTGATGGTGCCTTCGGTGCGACTGACCATATTTGTCACCTCTTCAAAAGGTCGCATGAGCCTGCAGGCATCGCGCATAAGCACCCAGTAACGGGGGAAAAAAATCCCCAGCTCTGCAGATCCAGTCCTACCACCCAGTTCAAAAAGGTACTCGTTGACGGCCCTTTGTTGTTGCAGCAGATGTTCCAACATAAGGAGCGTTGAATTCCAGCGAGTCTGGCTGTCAGAAATCAAACGCCTGACTGGCATGTTGTAGCGCTGCTGAATGTCAGCAAGGCGTGCCATGGCTGTGTAGGAACGTCTGAAATGGGCCGACACCTTTCTGGACTGGGTGAGAACGTCCTGGAATCCTGGGTACTTGGAGACAAAACGTTGGACTATTAAATTTAACACATGTGCCATGCAGGGCACATGTGTTAAATTTCCCAGTCTCAACGCTGCCAACAGATTGCTTCCATTGTCACACACCACTTTTCCGATCTGCAGTTGGTGTGGGGTCAGCCACCGATCGGCCTGTGACTGCAGAGATGACAGGAGTACAGATCCGGTATGGTTTTTGCTTTCCAGGCACGTCATCCCCAAGACAGCTTGACAACGGCGTACCTGGCACGTCGAATAGCCTAGGGGGAGCTGGGGGTGCACAGGTGTGGAGGAGGAGAAGGAGGACCCAGCAGCAGAGTAAGAAGAAGAAGAGGAAGAAGACGAGGTAGAGAGCGATGGAGGAGTAGAGGTGGTGGCAGAACCGCGTGCAATCCGTGGCGGTGACACCAACTCCACTGTTGTTGTTGTTGTTGAGCTACCCATTCCCTGCTTCCCATTCCCAGCCATTACCAAGTTCACCCAGTGGGCAGTGTAGGTGACATACCTGCCCTGACCATGCTTGGAGGACCATGCGTCAGTAGTCATATGGACCTTTGGCCCAACACTAAGTGACAGAGATGCGGTAACTTGGCTCTGCACATGTTGGTACAGGTGTGGTATTCCCTTTTTAGAAAAAAAATTGCGGCTGGGTACCTTCCACTGCGGTGTCCCAATTGCTACAAATTTGCGGAAGGCCTCAGAGTCCACCAGCTGGTATGGTAAAAGCTGGCGGGCTAAGAGTGCAGACAAGCCAGCTGTCAGACGCCGGGCAAGGGGGTGACAGTCAGACATTGGCTTCTTACGCTCAAACATGGCCTTCACAGAAACTTGGCTGGTGGCAGATGACTGGGAATGGGAACAGGTGGTCAAGGTGGAAGGCGGAGTGGAGGGTGGTTCAGATGGGTCAAGGAGAGCAGAGGTAGAGCAGTAAGATGCTGGACCAGAAGGAGTGTGGCTTTTAGTTTGCCTGTTGCCTTTGAGGTGTTGCTCCCAAAGTGCTTTGTGCTTGCCGCTCATGTGCCTTCGCATAGAAGTTGTACCTATGTGGCTGTTGGGCTTACCAAGGCTCAGTTTCTGACTGCACTCATTGCAAATTACAATGCTTTTGTCAGAGGCACACACATTAAAAAAATCCCACACTGCTGACTTTTTGGAAGTGTGCGATCTGGCGGTAACAGTAGAAGTTGGCGGCATTGGCGGCAATGGCGGGTGCGTTGGCTGGCTGAACACAGGTGCCGATACATGTTGTTGCCCTACTGATCCCTGCGGGCTGTCCTCCCTGCTTCTTCTAAGTCTTATTCTCCTACTGCCTCTCTGACTCTCCGTCTCTCCATCTGAACTACCCTCCTCTTGCTCTCTTCTACTAGGCACCCACAAAACATCAATCTCCTCATCATCATTCTCCTCAGATGCATCAATTTCTTCTGACACATCACAGAAGGAAGCAGCAGCGGGGACCTCCTCCTCATCACTCATCATTATGTCCATCTCTGTCGTGTTCTCTGCCAGAATTAAATCTGGTGTAACGTCCTCATCTCCTTCATCTTCTTCTGCCAATAATGGTTGCGCATTACTCAGTTCAAGAAACTCATGGGAAAATAACTCCTCTGACTCCAGTGAAGAAGGGGCACCGGGGTGGAGGAAGTGTTACGTGGGGTGGCCATAGCAGTGGAGGATGAGGAGGATGTTGTGGTAAAGTTAGAAACGGTAGAGGATGGGGTGTGCTGTGTAAGCCAGTCAACTACCTCTTCAGCATTTTGGGAGTTCAGGGTCATTGGCTTTTTAAAACTGGGCAATTTGCTAGGGCCACAGGATTGCATAGCAGCACGGCCCCTAGCACGGCCTCTGCGTGGCGGCCTGCCTTTGCCTGGCATTATTTTTAAAAAAACAACAACAACAAAAACTCAGTTGGTTTTTCTGGAAACGATAATACACACAGCTAGATGGCAGTTTGAAGAAAACAGTGTGCAAATAATGCCTACAAGATCAACGTATACACTACTACAGCGGTGGATACGGATTACGTAAAATATATGAATGCTGCTTGAAAAAAAGTAACTCAAGTGGTTTTTCTAGAGACGATAATATTATCAATATTTAGACAAAATGTGAACAAGCTCACACAGCTAGATGGCGGTTTGAAGAAAACACTGTGCAAATAATGCCTACAAGGTCAACGTATACACAGCGGTGGATACGGATTACGTAAAATATAAGAATGCTGCTTGAAAAAAAGTCACTCCGGTGTTTTTTCTGGAGACGGTAATATTATGGATATTTAGACAGAATGTGAACACGGTCACACAGCTAGATAGCAGTTGGTTGAATAACACACTGGGCAAAAAATGCCTACAGGGCAAATAATGCCTACAAGGTCAACGTATACACAGCGGTGGATACGGATTACGTAAAATATAAGAATGCTGCTTGAAAAAAAGTCACTCCGGTGTTTTTTCTGGAGACGGTAATATTATGGATATTTAGACAGAATGTGAACACGGGCACACAGCTAGATAGCAGTTGGTTGAATAACACACTGGGCAAAAAATGCCTACAGGGCAAATAATGCCTAAAAGGTCAACTTATACACTACTACAGCGATGGATACGGATTACGTAAAATTTATTATGGCTGCTTGAAAAAAGTCACTCCGGTGTTTTTTCTGGAGACGGTAATATTATGGATATTTAGACAGAATGTGAACACGGTCACACAGCTAGATAGCAGTTGGTTGAATAACACACTGGGCAAAAAATGCCTACAGGGCAAATAATGCCTACAAGGTCAACGTATACACAGCGGTGGATACGGATTACGTAAAATATAAGAATGCTGCTTGAAAAAAAGTCACTCCGGTGTTTTTTCTGGAGACGGTAATATTATGGATATTTAGACAGAATGTGAACACGGGCACACAGCTAGATAGCAGTTGGTTGAATAACACACTGGGCAAAAAATGCCTACAGGGCAAATAATGCCTACAAGGTCAACGTATACACAGTGGTGGATATGGATTACGTAAAATATAAGAATGCTGCTTGAAAAAAAGTCACTCCGGTGTTTTTTCTGGAGACGGTAATATTATGGATATTTAGACAGAATGTGAACACGGGCACACAGCTAGATAGCAGTTGGTTGAATAACACACTGGGCAAAAAATGCCTACAGGGCAAATAATGCCTACAAGGTCAACGTATACACAGCGGTGGATACGGATTACGTAAAATATAAGAATGCTGCTTGAAAAAAAGTCACTCCGGTGTTTTTTCTGGAGACGGTAATATTATGGATATTTAGACAGAATGTGAACACGGGCACACAGCTAGATAGCAGTTGGTTGAATAACACACTGGGCAAAAAATGCCTACAGGGCAAATAATGCCTACAAGGTCAACGTATACACAGCGGTGGATACGGATTACGTAAAATATAAGAATGCTGCTTGAAAAAAAGTCACTCCGGTGTTTTTTCTGGAGACGGTAATATTATGGATATTTAGACAGAATGTGAACACGGGCACACAGCTAGATAGCAGTTGGTTGAATAACACACTGGGCAAAAAATGCCTACAGGGCAAATAATGCCTACAAGGTCAACGTATACACAGCGGTGGATACGGATTACGTAAAATATAAGAATGCTGCTTGAAAAAAAGTCACTCCGGTGTTTTTTCTGGAGACGGTAATATTATGGATATTTAGACAGAATGTGAACACGGGCACACAGCTAGATAGCAGTTGGTTGAATAACACACTGGGCAAAAAATGCCTACAGGGCAAATAATGCCTAAAAGGTCAACTTATACACTACTACAGCGATGGATACGGATTACGTAAAATTTATTATGGCTGCTTGAAAAAAGTCACTCCGGTGTTTTTTCTGGAGACGGTAATATTATGGATATTTAGACAGAATGTGAACACGGTCACACAGCTAGATAGCAGTTGGTTGAATAACACACTGGGCAAAAAATGCCTACAGGGCAAATAATGCCTAAAAGGTCAACTTATACACTACTACAGCGATGGATACGGATTACGTAAAATTTATTATGGCTGCTTGAAAAAAGTCACTCCGGTGTTTTTTCTGGAGACGGTAATATTATGGATATTTAGACAGAATGTGAACACGGTCACACAGCTAGATAGCAGTTGGTTGAATAACACACTGGGCAAAAAATGCCTACAGGGCAAATAATGCCTAAAAGGTCAACTTATACACTACTACAGCGGTAGTAAAATAAAAAAAAGTTAAATAAAAAAAGAATGAATATTAAAAAAAAAAAAATTAAAGTTGGTGCTGCTGAACTACTAGGAGCAGCAGATTAGCACACCAGTCCCACTCCCCAACACTGCTAGACTAATAGCACTGGGCTCTTATAGTAGTAGTAGTAGTAGTAGTAGTAGTAGTAAAACAACAAAAAAATAAATAAAAGCAGTCCTTACAAGGACTATTGCTATTGCAGCAGTCAGCAGATGAGATCAGAAGCAGGACAGCTGCCCACTGCAGCTACATACAGAGCACTGCAGTAGAAGGTAGATTACTAGCCAGCAAAGCTACCTAAGCTTAAATGTCCCTCAAACCCCTGCAGACTTCTGTCCCTCCAATAACAGAGCAGTATCAAAACGATTACTAGCCAGCAAACTTTCAACTGTCCCTGAAATCACTAACAGGCAGCAGCTCTCTCCCTACACTATCTCTTCAGCACACACAGGCAGAGTGAAAAAAAGCTGCAGGGCTTCGGTTTTTATAGGGAAGGGGAGTGGTCCAGGGGAGAGCTTCCTGATTGGCTGCCATGTACCTGCTGGTCTGGGGTGAGAGGGCAAAAAAAAGCGCCAACAATGGCGAACCCAAAATGGCGAACGTCGCGCGACGTTCGCGAACTTCCGGCGAGCGCGAACACCCGATGTTCGCGCGAACAAGTTCGCCGGCGAACAGTTCGCGCCATCTCTAATAGAGCTGAAAAGCAGGAAGTTGGATTCTGGCTGTTTTATTAGACATCTGTTCACTCCAGTCTTTATATATTACATTTTTGGCTAACTAACTATATTAGAAACATTTTTTATTTTGCACAGACTATCTATTTACACAGTTTTTATTTTCACACTGAACTATTCCTTTAAGTATTATATTATATATATATGTACAATGTATACATACACACATTAACTAGATATGGCTGACAGCATGTTATTGGTCAAAGGAAAATAACACATTATTATCCTGCCTTACAATTTTTTAATTAAAAACTTTTGTTAATGCAAAGACGATTAAAAGGGCACTACATTGTAATATTTTCTGGCACTACATTGTAATATTTTCTAGCTTATTACAAGAATAAAAAAATAATTCTAATTATAGAAATAATTTAATTTTTAACTCTCTCTCTCTCGCTCGCTCTCTGCAGGCTATAGGCAAACAAATGAGTATGCCCTATAGCTACGTAACTTGGTATTGTCTTTAGACTGATAATACCGTCCATTATTATTTTCATTATTTAAACTGCACTAGACAAATCAAAGTTAATTGCTATGGGTTACTACAACTACAACAACCTGTGAGTTATTTCTTAACATGATAAACTTCATCAACATTCAATTCCAGAGTATATGTTTTTTCCTAATTTGTTCTTACCTTTAAATTATAAATACGTGATTTTTCTATAATTTGTTTTTAAACCTGCTTTTAAAAAATAATTAAGTGAAATCGGAAAACTTCGTGACATTCGGCGCATGCGCAGTAGAGCCGTACCAGTAACTGTTCCTACTGCGCATGCGCCAGAAAACGCCGGTCAGAGCAGGAAGAAGACGCGCGTGGGAGAAGATGGCGACTGTGAACTCCGTGGACAGGACCTGCGCAGAGGGGTGAGTAACAAGTTAGGGGCATTTGCCCAGGGGGACAGGTAGGCCAGGGGGGAGGAGGGAGGGGGGGCAACACAGGGGAGGGGGAGGGGTTTTGCGCCCTGGGGCTTTCCTTCTCCTTTAATAAAAAATAGAAATTGGATTTCATGTTTAATTTGAACAGGACTTTTATTATACAGCTTTTTGTGTCTGGATGACGGGTCCACTTTAAAGGAGAAGGAAAGCTCCAAGACGTTTTATTGCCAACAGATAGCCACAATAGTGCAAGCTACAACGCTATATTTATTCTGCCAAAAAATGCTTTACCATACCTGAGTAAACCACTCTAGATACTATGTCTGTTTGTTTAGGATAGAAGCAGCCATATAAGCTTGGTGTGACATCACTTCCTGCCTGAGTCTCTCCCTGTTCACTTACAACTGTAAATTCAGATTACAGCAGGGATGAGAGGAGGGAGGGGGAGAGGAGCAAACTGAGCATGCTGTATCAGGAAGTCTGATACAGAAGCCCATGTGTACACAATAAAAGGAAAGAAATGCTGTGTTTCTTTTGATAGAGGACTTAGAGCAGCATTACTTTGAGGGTTTACTGGTGTATTTATATAGACCTTTCTGATAAAGCTTACTTAATTTCAGCCTTTCCTTCTCCTTTAAATCAATTTATACTTTTAGAGATTTAAGGATTTTTTTCTTTGTTAGGAATTGTCACTAAAACTTAAATTTTTATATGTTTTAGTTTTTTTAATGCATCGTTCAACGCTTTTTTCATTCACACATTTTTTTTTCCGTATCTTTTAATAAATTCAATGACATTTGGGGTTTTAGAGTCTGTAGGGTTAATGTAATATGTTTTGCTAGTTCAAAAAATGTTCGTAAAGGTGCTTTCTTACATTAGCGACCATGTTTGCACAATTTTTGACTGATTAAAGACATCAATGACTTCCTCGCAAAGTTTGTGACCAAATTGCTTTTGTGAATGTAATTAGAATTTCACAATTGCAAACCATATTTTGAAACAAAATATTTAACAAACTGCAGAACAGGTGTTAAAGGAAAAAAAAAATTCTAATATAGTTAGGGAAAGATGTAATCTATAAGGCTGAAGTGACTAGATGTCTAATATAATAGCCAGAATCCAACTTCTGGCTTTTCAGCTCTCTAACGCTGAGTTAGTCAGCGACTTGAAGTGGGGGCCACATGGGCGATAACTGTTCAGTGAGTTTGCAATTGATCCTTAGCATGCAGCTCAGATTCAAAAGAAAATCATTAATTGGTTACTTATTGGTCACCAGGGTTAACAGTCAGTGGAAACCAATAGAGCTGAAAAGCAGGAAGTAGTGTTCTGTTCTGTAAGACATCCAGTCACTCCAGTCTTCATGCATTATATTTTTGGATAACTAACTATATGTAACAATCTCGTTATCCTTGCTTGGTGGCGGATACACTCACAATGCACAAGGTATCCCTGCGGATTCCGGTTTTCACAGACACCCTTTTGGGGCCCGGGCTTTCTGCTGCAGAAAACACAAAGAAAAGTGCGTGACAACAAGTCCGTAAACGAGGTACCGGCAAGGATAAAGAGAAAACGTGGTTGAGAATTAGGCGGGCGGCAATAATCTGAGTCAAAAGTCAGGCGGGAGTCAAAAACCAGGAATAAAGATCACAACAAACACTTCAGCAGAACAGTAAAACTGGAACCAGCTTGGGCACTATCAAAATAGAGGACTGGCCCTTTAAGGGGAGTTTGGCGCCAAAGATTCAGATGACGTCATGACGCCCAGCGTCAAAACATGGGCGTCAAGGCGCTGGACATCCTCTGCTGAGAAAGGACGCCAGCGTCAAACAACCCTGGTGCACAAAGCAGGAAGTGCGCGCCTGCACAGAAAACATGAAGAGGCGTGCCGGGAGGTAAGAGACCGGGAGGATCTCCCAGCGTGTCTCACACTATATTAGCAACATTTTTTATTTTGCACAACATATCCATTTACCCAGTTTTTATTTTTATACTGAACAAATCCTTTAGGGGTTTGCAATAAGCAATTAAGATTTGCAATGCAATAAAAGCCTAACGAAGAATATTACATTGTGACAGGCAAATTTTTACTCTTTGAGAATTTTACTACATTTCTCCCTGTGAGTTTAGTCGTGGTTTCAAAAACCACTAAAACCACAAAAATTTGAACTTTAAAGGGATATTTACACGGGAAAACATGATTTTTAAAAACACATCAGTTAATAGTGCTGGTCCAGCAGAAATCTGCAATGAAATCAGTTTTTCAAAAGAGCAAACAGATTTTGGTACATTTAATTTTGAAATCTGACATGGGGCCCAGATATATTGTCCATTTCCCAGGTGCCCCCAGTCATGTAACTTGTGCTTTGATAAACCTCAGTCATTCTTAACTGTTGCATTGTAAATTGGAGTTATATCATGCACTCAATAGTAGGGATCCCAGTAGTTGGGATTTGGCCGAATCCCTGGTGAAAGATTCGGACGAATACTGAACCGAATCGGAATCATAATTTGCATATGCAAATTAGGGTCAGGAAAGGAAAAAGTGGAAAAATGTCTTCTTTTGTGATGAAAAGTCATGTTATTTCCCTACCCGTCCCTTATTTACATATGCAAATTAGGATTCAGATTTGGTTCGGTCAGTCACAGGATTCGGCCAAATCCGAATCCTGCTGAAAAAGCCCGAATCCTGTGCATCCCTACTCAATAGTAAAAATCTTTCAGTTACATTGAGCTGGAGAAACAATGGCCTACCTGAAAGCATTTCCATCCTGTGCTAGCTCTTTCTGAAAGCACAGAATCAGGCAAAAAGACCTGAGCTGGCTGCCTACACACCAGTATTACAACTAATACAGGAATAACATTTTACATGGTAGAGCGAATTATTTGTATTTGTAAATAATTTAATTTAGAAATAAAAACTACACCATAAAAAGCATGACAGTGTCCCTTTAATTAATAAGCCTCCACAAGTCATTCCTTTAAATGTTCCTGTCTTTAACTCTGCCTCCATCTCATTCTATCTGCTGATGATACCCAAATCTAACTGCTTGCTCCTCTCAAGTTACAGATTATTTCCAAAATAGAATTCATTATATTTCCTGCAACATTTTCAATATCATCCCCTTTTAATCAACCACACATGCACGCTGCACATGAATTATCTTAGACCACCATATGTCTTTTACACGTCACATCCAAACACTTGGACACTATGAACTTACCTCAGCTTAATAACAGGCTGGTGACTAGTGAAAGCAACTAAAGCAAACACCGCTATACAAAAGGATAATTGCAATTTTAAAGAAAGGTTTGTATATTTAACTTCTGTGGTATAATTTGTAAAAGGTTTTTTTCTGTCTTAGGTGTTATAGCAACGTTTGGTCTGCTATTGTGCTTACAGCAAGTTTGGCAAAGTTTGGGGGGTGAACAGTAAAGCAGGGTGGCAATTAGAGAATCTAGTGTGGGCAAAAGAAAAAGGGAGGCTCCTCTAGGGTTTATGTATCCCAACAGATTCACAAGATTGTGTGAAGAGGATGGGAGTGTGAACTCTGGATTGGTAGTTCTAGATGGGGCTGATCTCTCTAACAAACAGGAGACCAGTTTCTCTAGTAGTGGTGGGAAGAAGAGCAGAGCCAGGCCTAAACAGATTGTGATTATAAGGGAATTAATTATTAAGAAAAGTGGATAGGATAATCTGTCGTCCAGATCGCTACAACTTAACAGTTTGCTGTCGTCCTGGTGCCAGGGTTTAGCATGTGGTTGATTGGGTTGAAAATTAGTGGGCGGGGCTAGGCATTACAAAATTAATGGTAGATGGAGGACCTTAAAGAGTGAGTTCAGGGATCTAGGCAAGGCTTAAAATCTAGGATTAAGGCAGGGTTTTCTAATGTAATTAATTCAGAAAGAAGACAGCAAGAGTTTAGGGAGCTAAATGTGTGAAAGTTCGATTGAAGTGTTGGTGTTGAAGTTGATAAAATAAGACGTGCTTTTAAGGCTTTCAAGTGATCTGGAACAGCTGAACTGTTTACCAGGTACAAAGAGGTCAAAAAAAGTGTGTGTATGAATGTGTGTTGAGTTTAATTTGGAGGGGTTGAACTTGATTGACTTGGTCTTTTTTAACCTAACATGGTAAAAAGGTTTTGGATCCCTGCTCTATGGCATACAGGGAGTGTGAAACTGCTTGGCTCCACAACCAACAGGAAAAAGTATATATTACAAAGTTTTACCTCTAAATGAGCACTTTTATTATTTTCCTTGATTACATTCTTTAATGGGGTCATGTACACGGCTAATGTACGAATTTGAATTGTCCCCTTTATGAAGAGGACAAGAAATTCAGCAGTGAACAAAAATAAATATACAGTATTGACTTTATTATATCTTAACTGAAATTCCCATATTAAAGAGTTTATAATTATTTATGAACACATTTTTAGAAATGTAAACATGCTGTTTATTTCTTACAGTTGAAACAAAATGACTTCTTCTAAATTAAGATGCAGAGAGCATAAACCCCTGCACAGATGGATCATCAAACACTGGGAACTGTATATTTCAAAACCTTTGACTTATTTTTCCTACATTTTAGGAGTTCTAAACAGTCCTAAACGGCTTACAATAAGGGAACACCATAGTTTCTGTAAACATAATTTAAAGACTATTACATCAAAATATTTAAATAATAGTTATTATGTGAAAAATGGTGGTTTGGAAGGTGAGGTAGGAAGGTGGCACATACACATTTGTACTTAAGACTGCTTTGAAAGTTTGCAGTTTATATAAAGAACTATTTAGTGGAGCTAAAATGTCTTTCAAAATATCACTCAGCATTTAAAAAAAAAAAGATGCTCTCCACCACCTTTACATAACTCCTATGAAACTACACCAAATGGCTTGAGTACCAACTGATTCCTGCAAAGATGTGGTACACCCTCGGCAGGCTTCTTCCACATGATCTGGTCCTGTCCTCAAACACTACGCTATTGGTCAGCAGTAATAGAATTCCTCTCAACCAATCTGGCCTTCCCCAGAGTCTTAGCACCAGCAACATGCCTTATGTGGGTAGTAGATGGCATCATTCCACAGAAACACCTTAAAACACTTTTTAGAATACTGATCTATTATGCAAAAAAAAAGTGGCACTGGATGGGTACAACACCTCCTGGAGGGAGTTGGTTAACAAAATGATTCCTTTATATAAGTTGACCTACCAAAACAGTGGATCTAATAACAATTTCAACAAGGTCTGGGGTCCCTGGTGTGATCTGGATGACCCAGGCATTCGCATAGAACAATAACTCCTGAGACATCCTACCATGTCAAATTTTCTAGCATAATTTACCATAGTAGAACCTAGGCAGTACCCCTTAACAGAAGGCCCCCAAAAGAAGAAGGCTGATACAACAACGAGTATGCAACGTGTTTTATTAAGTATTCAGAATATGACACAGTACTAACATTTGTATACAGATACATGTGTAACACCACGTAATGATCACGAGTGGTTTTGTTATGTTGTGTATGTTTTATGTTCTCATCTTGCAGTATTGCTAACTAGATCATGACCAGGAGGTTGTTATAGGGCTGGTAAGACAGTAGCTAAAGAACCTTGAAATGTACAAGATGCAAGTAGCCTGATTTAAAGGACCTATGCAGTAATTTTCAAAACAGGTAGATTTGGCTACCTGTTGAGTCTGATTAACAGTCTGGCACATATCTGATATGATGTCCATGTAAATAATACCTATGCCAGATATCCCCCTAGAAACTAAGGATAAGAATTATAAAGAATGTCCCCTTACAGTATACAAGACCCCACTCATGGACCAAGTATATACATTTGTCAATGCATGACTAGTGAAGAGAAAGCTGCTTGTATGTCCCATACAAATGAAACTTAAATGGACAATGATACTTCTCTTTTCAATTGTGAGTATGTCGGTGTATGTATTGAGATTAATTCAGATCATAAAGGTGCTTATCTCATAAAAGTATATCCAGTTCAGTGTTCCCTCCAGGGTATTATTGACGGGTGCATTGGCAGGCCCTTATCTGCGGCCAACCTACTCCTCTCCTACCCCCACCTCACTATAAAAAAAATAAGCAGCTAATACTGCATGGTGCATTGCCAAAATGCAAAATTATTGGCAATGCCAATAAGTCACAGCATTGATCCGACGTTGCACGAACTTCATTCGACATTTCTATCTCTTACCTTATTTCTGTTGCATCTGTGGCGTTTTGTTGCAGCGCGTAAGATTGCACCAAAAACGTCCATGTAGTCCTACCCAAAGTAAAAGTCCATTTCATAAGACATAAGTTCAAAGTGAAAAAAGTCTTTGCATCTAACAAAAAAATCCATTCCCTAGGGAAAAAAAACATATGAGGTATAGAGAAGCCATCAAAACATTAAAATTGTAAAAAATGTATCCATATAGTTTTTGTTTTCGTAAAATTTCTCATATAATACAATAGTTGGTACAAGTGATACAATATAAAAGAAGCAACGGTGTGATACTTTTCTAACTTTTCTGTATGTGACAAAATAATGTTATCGCCATAAAATAAACCAAGCAAAAGGGGCTTATCTAGATGCCTACTATGGACCGAAACAGGCAAGAGACTACTGTAACACCAGCTTAATTAACTTATCGTTATCTTTATTCATCTATGATACTGGTGAATTCTATATTCAGGACCTGCTAGTTTGTATTTTAACAATTAATCTAAAAATCATTCAGAGCCCAGATCATGGGGTGTATGCCACTGCTTTTGATTCTTTCTCATTATTATGGTGCAGTTTTCCCTATTTTTTAATGCAGTGGTTATCAAAATCCCACAATTCAACAGATACATTTTATGGAGGATTATTTACTAAAATCCAAAAATTAAAAAAATTTACTTAAACCCCTTTTGACCAAACTCCCATCCACATTTTTACCTTATTTACTATTTACCAATAACTGAACTCAAAAAAATCTTGTGCAGAAATTACTCAATAAAACTAGGCATGCACCAAATCCAGGATTCGGTTTGGGATTCGGCCAGGATTCGGCCTTTTTCAGCAGGATTCGGATTCGGCCGAATCCTTCTACCCGGCCGAACCGAATCTGAATCCTAATTTGCATATGCAAATTAGTGTAGGGGAGGTAAATCGTGTGACTTTTTGTCACAAAACAAGGAAGTAAAAAATGTTTTTGCATTCCCATCGCTAATTTGCATATGCAAATTCGGATTTGGTTCAGTATTCGGCCGAATCGTTCACAAAGGATTCGGGGGTTCGGCCGAATCTAAAATAGTGGATTCGGTGCATCCAACTCTGCTGCATCCAACTCTGCTGCAAATCTTTGTATTACCATTGCCAATTATTCAATTGTGGGGTATTTCTAATTCCTGCTAATTGAACTTACTGCTCCTAGCTTTCTGCATCTCACCATCCAACTCTGCTGAAAATCTTTGCATTACCATTGCCAATTATTCAATTGTGGGGTATTTCTAATTCCTGCTAATTGAACTTACTGCTCCTAGCTTTCTGCATCTCACCATCCAACTCTGCTGCAAATCTTTGTATTACCATTGCCAATTATTCAATTGTGGGGTAGGTGTTAAAATGCATCAGTTTACATTTATCTAGCAATTTGTTGCTTGCTTTAGTGTATAGTTTGGTATGTCCATTTTATTGCTATTGATGGCGGTGGGGTGGGATTTTTTCTCTCCCCCAAATGTAGGTTTCAAAATCTAACTACACCGACTTCTCTCTCCTTCACTTCTTTTGAAGTCCACGGCATACATTTGTTTTCTCCAATCTCTCTGCGTGTTGCTGTCATATATCGCCCCCCTGGTCCCTACTCCACCTTCTTGGATCACTTTGCTGCCTGGCTTCCATACTTTTTCTCCAGTAAGACACCTGCTCTCATTTTAGGGGACTTCAACATCCCCATTGACAACTCTGCTTCTGCTGCCACCTCTAAACTTCTCTCTCTAACAGCTTCATTTGGTCTCTCTCAGTGGACCGACTCACCTACCCACATCGAGGGTCATGCTCTTGACCTTATATTCTGCCACTCATGCTGCCCATCCAACTTAATTAACTCTCCCTACCCTCTGTCTGACCATCATCTACTCTCCTTTCAGATACTGCTTTCAACTGCACCTTCACAACCATCTCTCTCTACCCACACGTACAGAAACCTTAATGCCTTTGAACCACAACAATTATCAACAGTATCAGCACAATCCATATCTCATATTAATACTCTCTCCTGTCCCAATATGGCAGCTTCTCTCTACAACGATGCCCTTTCAACAGCACTTGACTCCCTTGCACCTTCTACCACCCATCACAGCCGGCCAGCTAAACCCCAACCCTGGCACACTAGTGTAACTCGGTACCTCAGAAGATGTAGATCAGCTGAGCGACGGTGGAGAAAGTCACAAACTGATCCTGACTTCATCCACTTCAAATTCATGCTCTCCTGCTATAACCGAGCTCTATCATTAGCCAAAGAACAATACTTCTCTTATCTAATATCTACTATGTCCTCCAAACCACATTTAACTCACTCCTATGCCCCCCTCCACCTCCTCCACCTATTAATGTTACCGCCCAAGACCTTGCTCATTTCTTTAATGAAAAAATCGATCTCATTAGGCTGAGCATACCGTCCGACAACAATCTCAGACCAACGTGCAGTCCACTCACATCTACTTTGCACGCCTTCACCCCTGCAACTCTAGATGAAGTTAGCAAACTTCTAGCCAGCTCAAAACCCACCACCTGCTCCCTTGACCCCATACCCTCTCGCCTTCTCCACCCAATCTCTGATACACTCTCTCCTGCACTTACCCACCTATTCAATCTTTCACTCTCTACTGGTACCTTTCCATCATTATACAAACAAGCACTATCACTCCTATCCTCAAAAAACCTTCCCTTGATCCCAGCTCTCCCACTAACTATCAACCGGTCTACCTTCGTCCATTCGCATCCAAATTACTAGAAAGGCTTGTTTACAAATGCCTGATCCAGTATCTCACTCACAACTCCCTCCTCGACCCCTTGCAATCTGGCTTCCGCCCATCACACTCGACTGAAACTGCACTCACCAAAGTAACCAATGATCTTCTATTGGCAAAGTCTAAAGGTCATTATTCCATTCTAATCCTTCTAGATCTCTCTGCAGCCTTTGACACAGTTGACCACACACTCCTCCTTGACATTCTACACTCATCTGGCATTCGGGACACTGCTCTTTCATGGTTTACATCTTATCTGTCTGACCGTTCCTTTAATGTTTCCTTCTCTAACTCTACTTCTACTACTTTCCCACTCTCTGTTGGAGTTCCTCAAGGCTCTGTTCTTGGCCCCCTGCTGTTCTCGCTCTATACAACTTCAATAGGAAAACTCATTCAGTCATTTGGACTTCAGTATCACCTTTATGCTGATGACACCCAACTCTACTTGTCTACTCCTGATCTTTCTAATTCTGTCCTTTCCCAAGTCACAGACTGTCTCTCTGCTGTCTCCTCCAGGATGTCACAGCGCCACCTGAAACTGAACCTTTCTAAAACAGAACTCATATTTCCTCCAAGATCTTCCCCTGTCCCTCAGATATCACTCACCGTAAACAACAGCACCTTTCATTCCATCACACAGGCACGCTGCCTAGGAGTCATCTTAGACTCTCATCTGTCTTTTTCACCACACATTCAAACACTTGCAAAATCTTGCCGTATTCAACTGCGCAACATTGCTCGAATACGACCCTATCTCAGTTCAGAATCAACTAAAACACTGATTCAGTCTCTCATCATCTCCCGCCTTGATTACTGAAACTTACTCCTCACAGGTATTCCAACAAGTCACCTTTCACAACTCCAATCTGTTCTAAACGTGGCCGCTAGACTCATTCATCTAGCTCGCCGCTCAACATCAGCTGCTCCCATATGTATGTCCCTTCACTGGCTCCCAATCTCTTCTAGAATCAAATTCGAATTACTTACACTCACATTCAAGGCTCTTTATAATGAAACCCCTCCCTATATTTCATCTCTAATCTCCAAATACACGCCTTCACGAAACCTACGCTCTGCTTCTGATCTTCGCCTCACTTCTCCTCTGGTCACTTCTGCCCATTCTCGTCTACAAGACTTCTCTCGGGCTTCTGCTTTTCTCTGGAACGCTCTGCCACAAGCTGTCAGACTTTCTCCTTCCTTCCAAACTTTCAAGCGCTCCTTAAAGACCCATCTGTTTAAAGAGGCCTATTCGATGTACCTTAATTAATCATTGCTGTATCAAAAATGACAAAGTGTTTATACAATCCTAATGTCTCAATTGTACCCTAACCTTTTAGTTTGTAAACCCTATTGTACTCTGTAATCCTTATCTGTTATCCACCATTTATTCCCTGTTTGCTATAACTGCAGTAAAGCACTGCGTATCTTGACAGCGCTATATAAATAAATGATGATGATGATGATCCCTAAATAAAACTAAATAAAAGATCATGATATCTTTTAATTGTAAACTGGTCATCTGCCATTGACTCTTACATGACCGTGGTAGGTTTGAGATGGAGTATTTTTTTATTCGGATTAAGCAGCCTTGGGGTTTAATACATTTTCTATGAAAAAAAAATTGTTTTCCCCTTTAATACTCCAACCAGAAGAAATTGGACTTTAATAAATAACCCCCTATGACATGGGGGGGACGTATATTTATTAGTGTTCCTTTTTTTCCCTAGATTTGATTTTTCTCCAGCAATTAGGAAATTTCATGGACAGATGCAATTATATTGCAGGTGACCTGTTTTAGCATTGTCAAAGTGAATGATGACAAAAAACATTGATGTTTAGCGATGCTGATAGACCAGTGAACAATTTGGAGATGTTTGCAGCCTTCCTGACATTTGATCAAATCGGGTCAAATTTTTGGGTCATTAAAATTTGTCCGAGTTTGGTATATTCGATATTTTTAATCAATTACCCAGTTTCAAGCAAGACCAAGAAGGGGGGAGTTGTCGTATAATATAATAAAAACTAGTCACAGTGCATATTAGGGATGCACCGAATCCACTATTTGGGATTCGGCCGAATCCCCGAATCCTTGGTGGCAGATTCGGCCGAATACCAAACCAAATCCTAATTTGCATATGCAAATTAGGGACAGGAAAGGAAAAAGTGGAAAAAAGTCTTCTTTTGTGATGAAAAGTCATGGTATTTCCCTACCTGCCACTAATTTACATATGCAAATTAGGATTCATATTCAGTTCGGCCAGGAACAAGGATTTGGCCGAATCCGAATCCTGCAGAAATAGAATCCCTGGAACCGAATCCTGGATTCGGTGCATCCCTAGTGCATATATAATTTAATTATTACATATATAATGCCAATGTACATTTTATATTCTGCACTTCACTTCTATTATTACACTGAAATATAGAAAATATAATGTAACTCACTATAATAGAGAATCGGTGGGAGATCTGAGCTTTTTTCCCTGCATTTTTGGGGATGTGTAGAAAGCTTCACACATGGGTTGCAGTGGTGACACACGCCGCTGCGCACTGGGGAGCTTTGAAGAGTCAGCCCAGTATAGCAGCCCCATTGAGCTAAGCCTGCTGTCCGGCACTGGTCTGCGGCCCCACAGTTGGGGACCACTGTAATAGACAATATCCTTCACAGAAAACAATGGAACTGATTTCTAGTGATCTACTAATCTGTTTTGAGATGTGAAAGTACAGAAAACCTACAGAGAATCCAGGACCCTATGCATCTTTTCTGCTGGCAAAGTTTGTCAGTTTGCAAACATGTTGCAGACTGAACCAGCATCACAGGTCAGTAACTCCTATAGGGCCTAGTGATCATAAAACAAAGCTTAAAGATTGTAGAGCAAGAGCTCACTAGGATAAAAAATTACTGTCCTGAATTCAGCAAAATGAAACTCTGCACTGTTGGCCCATTGTCCCATAATTAGATTAGGAAACTTCAAAAAAGGCTTGCACAAGCTTGAAACCCACAAAGTAGTAAAACCGGAGTCAGATAGTAAAAGGTTAAAAAAAGCTTACATTTTATTGTTTCCAAAAATTAAGAACCAAGGCCTGACATGTTTCGTGTCTACCACAAACAATTAGTCATAGGCTAAGTGTCTGTGGTATACTCAAAACGCGTTTCATAGGCTGTGTCTGTGGTAGACACAAAACGCGTCAGGCCTTGGTTCTTAATTTTTGGAAACAATAAAATCTAAGCTTTTTTAACCTTTTACTAACTGACTCCGGCTTTACTACTTTGTGGGTGCCAACTTCTTTTAAAGTTTCCTGATATTTGTTCCCCTTGCTAAATGTCTGGGGCATGTGCACCTGGGCCCACCATGTACAGCGGTAAGCTCTTTCGACACATTTACACATAGCATATGCTGGTTACATATTTGTAAAGTTTCAATAATTAGATTAGTCATAATCATATTTTTGCAGGAAATGATACAAATGAGTGTCCCATTGTGCCAAATTCACTCCACTTTTCCTGTACTTGGCTCAGCCCAGTCATCAAAAAAGTATGCTATCTTGTAAAAGTACAAGTTGGTCCTGCTAACTAGGAATAAATGCATATACAGTATAATATATGTTGTTTAACACTTATGATATCAACCTTAGTAGTACTTAATATATTGTAAAAAAAAAAAAAACTCTATTGCTAATGTGTATTATCAGCTTCCATCACCTAACTGTAATATGCATGCTATTAATTTTTTTTCCTTGGAACCATAGATTTGTGTTATCACACTGTGTAATACACAGCAATGTTCCACTTTTATTATCACTGCTAAACAAACAAAAAGAATTATGGCAAAGTGTTAAGGAATAATTAAAATATATATATATATGGACTGTTAATTACCAACACAATTGTTTAGTCTCTGCAGTGATTAGAAAACATTGTGGGTTTTACCGCCTCCAGTAACTTTTGTATTATGTTTTAATGGTATATCTTTAAAAATGGACTTTCGTTGTTCCAGCACTTGGATATGATTTCTTTTAAATTATGATCTTTTTAAAGTACCTTGAGGGGCTTCTATTTTCATTTGGCTGATCAGAACATCTGTTAATGTTGAAAAAAAGCCAGCTTTGAAAACGGAGCAGAAAAAAAGCCAATGCGAAACAGATGGAAACCCCCATGCTAATAACAACAGAAATGAGCCAATGCCAAACTGCCTTATTTGTAACAATATCATCCAAACGGGACTGCATTGGAAATAGTCATTGTAAAATAATATCCTTATAATGGCTACAAGTTTAGCGAGATATGACATTCACACGTCAACAGCTGAGCTTCCACGGATCAAAATGCAGTGAAAACAGCTTCTTTACTGCCTGAAGAGAAGAACAGCATGTTCTTTCAAGTGCAATTCTAAAATCAGAAACTGAAACTGCTAGCAGCATAAGAGGTCATTACCGATAGCAAAATATAGTGCAAAAGTATTTATTTTAGGATCTCTTTAACAGCTCAAGTAATAAGACACACTGTACTGGAGCAGTTATAAATGTACTTAGAGTCGCTAAGTGGGAGCTAAGTACAAAATAGCTGCATATTTAGTATATTTTCGGAAGATTTATTGCTTTTGTGAAAAGCCAAATGCTTATATTATACATACAAACACAATGTAAACAGTAATATATACAGTACATTTCTCAGATATCAAGGAACCTTATAATACATGTCAGAGCAAGGCACAGATTTATATTAAAGGCTTCTTTTTTAAATGGTTATATAGTGTAGTGTCAGACTGGAGTATCCAGGGTCCACCAAGGCTGCAGCATGGGGGGCTCCCATCCTGCAAATGCCACTACCCCTTCTCACTGCACAACACGTACCATACTTATGTTCTTTGTAGACATGATTTCACTGGGGAGAAGAAGAGGAGCTGGGCCGGCGGGGGCTGCGGGACCCACTAGGGATGGGGCACACAAGGGACGGGGACCACTGGGTCCTGCTGGCCTTGTCCGATCTTGTACATGTGAAACTCATACAGACAAGACTAAGGGGCAAATTTACTAAAGGGCGAAGTGACTAACGCTGGCGAAAATTCACCAGTATGATGTTATTTCAGTACTTCGGCGATTTACTAATGGGCACAGGCGTAACTTTGCTAACGAAAGAGACGCTGGCACTCATTCGTACTCAATCGCCAGGCGAAGTTGTGCTCTGGCGAAGGGACATAACTGAACGAATTCACTAAGATGCGGATTTTACTGAACGTAACCTCTTGTGCCAGACATGCCTTCTCCACCTCAGACCAGGCGAAGTGCAATAGAGTAGATAGGACTTCCTAAAAAATGTTCTAAGTCTTAAAAAACGCTGCCATCTTTTCCTTTTTTCAGGGTGATAGGCTGCAAAAGAGCATACAATTTTTCGGGGTAACCAGCTTCACCCCTACATTTCCTAACATATGGAACATAAACTATACACTGGGCTCATGTTTAGGGCATTATAACAACAATATTTTCTTGTATTAAACTTCCCTGGGCTTGTGTAATGTAATGTATTTGCTGCAACATATACGTCCATTCAACTGTAACTTCCCGCCGTATGCAAATTAGCCAACACTAGCGCAACTTCGATCTGCTTGCCGAATTAACGCTAGCGCAACTTCATCAGCGTTCGGCGTGCTGGATGCAACGTCGCATGTTAGTGAATTAGCGTTGTCTGAGCAAATTTTTGCCTGGCGCAGTGTTGTGCTGCCTGTGAAGCCGTCGCTGGCGAATTTTCCCCGCTTAGTAAATTTGCCCCTATGATTTTTTTGCCTATAGGAAGGTACTAACAACACTGGTATAATGCCTCTACATTGTATTGTATGTAATTATTTATAAAGCAAACATATACAAAATGCAGTTCTTTACAAGCTGTCAATACCAACAGGAGTACAATATATATAAATTAGAAGTGCTACGTCTCAATACAAAGGACACTGATTCCAAGAGCTAACAAACTATAAGAAGTGGAAATGGAAACAAAAAAATGGGAGGAACAAGAGCAAAATGTAACAGAAGGCATACAATGCTGTGCATACAATACAATGCTGTGATTTATTATTGTAGTAAGGACGAATAGTGATGGACGAATTTGCGCTATTTTGCTCCGCCGAAAAATCGGTGAATTTCCCGCGAAATTCCCGAAACGGCGCCTGCGTTTCGTTTTTGACGCCGACGCCCGTTTTTGAATTTTTCCGGGTGAATTTTCGTGGGCATTTCACTAATTTATTCGTTGGCGGTGAATCGCACAAATTCGCCGCAAATTCGCGCCTGCCGAATAAATTCACCCATCACTAAGGACGAAGAGAAAATCAAACTCACATTGCTTAATACACTTGGGGCAGATTTATCAAGGGTCAAATTTAGAGTCCATAGCCGTTTCTAAAAACTAGTAGTAAAAATTAGAAGTCAGCACTCACCCACGAAATTCAGTAGAAGAAGGTGCAAATCTATAGTGGCCACTTCCACCCGTTCTGTACACACATTCAGCAAGTAGACAGCACCACACATGAAGTATTTTCTTTAAAAGGCCTTCATTGAAAAGGGCTTTTTTGGACAGATACATAGCAGCTGCTGTATATCTTTCCAAAAAAGCCCTTTTCAATAAAGGCCTTTTAAAGAAAATACTTCATTTGTGGTGCTGTCTACTTGCTGATTGAGTTTCTAAAAACTGCCATGAACTCGAAAATTCAAATAAAAAAAAACTACATTTTTCAAAATCTGGTGAATGGGATCGACCCGCAAACTCGATTTGAATTTGTGTTTTTTTCTCCGAAGGCTGCAAACAACTCCAAATTGATCCCAGGGTGTCCCCCATAGGCTAAAACAGCAATTCGGCAGGTTTAAGGTGGCAAATAGTCGAACTTGAATTCTTAATCAGATACAATCAAATTAATTAAAAAATCAAAATAGTTAAAAAATCTAATTTTAACTATTCCCTAGTCGAATTCCATAAAAAAAACCCTCCAAAATGTGAATTTCGAAATCCAAATTTTCACTTCGACCCTTGATAAATCTGCCCTTTGGTCATTACATCTAAAATATAAGCCATTGGGGATATAAAGCAGGCACAGTTTATGTAATGATCACACAGGCCTTTATGAACCATTTGCCTTTTCGAAGAAGCCACAAGGGTTAACAGATTATGATCTGGAGTGGGAAGAAATTATGAAAATTGTCAGGCTTTCTTCCTAAGAAGTTGAAAAATCTGGAAAAAAAAGTGCATTTCCACACTAGATGGAAAAAGAAATATCAAATAACATTTCAGATACACTATGGGGCCGATTCACGAAGGGTCGAATTTCGAAGTTAAAATTACTTCGAAATTCGACCCTCGAATTGAAATCCTTCGACTTCGAATATCGAAGTCGAAGGATTTAGCGCTAATCGGTCGATCGAACGATCGAAGGATTTTTCGTTCGATCGAACGATTAAATCCTTCGAATCGAACGATTCGAAGGATTTTAATCAAACGATCGAAGGAAAATCCTTCGATCAAAAAAAGGTTAGCAAGCCTATGGGGACCTTCCCCATAGGCTAACATTGACTTCGGTAGGTTTTATCTGCCGAAGTAGGGGGTCGAAGTTTTTTTTAAAGGGCAAGTACTTCGACTATCGAATGGTCGAATAGTCGAACGATTTTTACTTCGAATCGTTCGATTTCGTTCGACTTCGATCGAATTCGATCGAATTTAACCAATTCGATGGTCGAAGTACCCAAAAAAAACTTCGAAATTCGAAGTTTTTTACATTCGAACCCTTCACTCGAGCTGAGTGAATCGGCCCCTATGAATGATATTTCACAACTTTCCTAAGGTTATTACATTTAACATATAGTGGGTTATTTATCAAAATCTGAAAATTCCCACTATTTTCTGAAAATTACTCTGACAAAATCCGCACTGACTTTTTCCTCCTATTTATCAATACATTTTCACAAAATTGTCTTGTGTGGAAAAAGTCACAATAAAATCATAAGAAAATCCAATTTTTTTTATAATTTTGCACCTGAAAGCTACGAGTTTTTCATCAAATTCCCCAAAGCTATGAATTTTTCTGAAACCTATCGCTACTCAGAACTAGGGATGTAGCGAACTGTTCGCCGGCGAACTAGTTCGCGCGAACTTCGACTGTTCGCGTCCGCCGAATGTTCGCGAACGTCGCGCGACGTTCGCCAATTGGTGTTCGCGTTCGATTCGAAGTAAAATTTCGTTCGACCATTCGACCATTCGATCGCTAAAATCGAACGATTTCCATTCGTTCGAACGATTATAAGCATTCGATTGAATTAAAATCATTCGATCGAATAGCTTCGATCGTTCGATTCGAACGAAAATCCTTCGATCGTACGAATAAAATCCTTCGATCGTTCGATCGAACGATTTTATCGAGCGTTTGAAGTTCGCGAACTGTTCGCGAACTGTTCGCTTTTTTGCCGGTGTTCGCGAACGGCGTTCGCGAACACATTAACGGCAGTTCGCTACATCCCTACTCAGAACATCTTCCAGTTGTTAACGGAACATCTGCCATTGATATTTACATGTTCTCGGCAGATCTGAGTTGGAGTACTTTTTTCATCTGACTTTTAACACCATCGAACTTTAATAAATCCTGGAGGGGGGGGGGGGGAATTCTCTGAAAAAAGGTATTTTCCCCTTTAAAAGTCTGACTAGAAAAAACCAGAGCTTAATAAATAACCCCCTGAAAATCAGAGATTTACTTAAATAACT
The DNA here is from genome assembly GCA_038501925.1 of Xenopus petersii. Classification (NCBI taxonomy): domain Eukaryota; kingdom Metazoa; phylum Chordata; class Amphibia; order Anura; family Pipidae; genus Xenopus; species Xenopus petersii. The sequence continues at coordinate 83,796,277 of CM076681.1, forward strand.
CCCCAAAACTAATATCATTATGATAACACAAATTATATCCTAAATTTACTATAGGTTGTAATGGATGGTATAAAACATGCTGTATGGTAGTGAACACATTCACTAACACGTAGAGGTGAGATTATCATCCCAGAAGCTGCAGATGCAAACACCTGCAATGCAAACATCACCTACTGATTTCCAAATGTGCAATTAGGTAAATTTAATAACATAGCTATAACTTTGCTCCAATAAACAACCATTTAGCAAGTTGATTTGTCTATACACCAGTCAATTTATAAAATAATCTTTAAATCATAATTTCAAGAAATCAGTCTAAATCAAAATCAGCAAATGTGGCAACAGATTAAAAGAAGAACATCAGTTGCTCATAGGGGCAAATGCAAAGAGCAAATATAAGTGCAGTTTCTTTTCTAGCAGTCAAGCTTTTTTTATCTAGAATACAAGCATTGTTACACCATCAGCAAAATCTGAAACATGCCAATAGCCCCAAGTATTTCACTATTTTGTGCACAATTTCTGCATCTATTTGTTAAATGTGTGCATGTATAAGGAAAAATATTTTTTTTTATTATGCAGAAGACCCAAAAACTCACCAAAATCGAATATGTGCTTATTTATTAATAATGTGAATCTCGAAAACTAGACTGCTTAACAACGTGAAAAAACCCACAAATGCAGTGCAACAGCATTATACTCATCTTTTTCAAGTCTACCAACTTAAAAAAAAACCCTCCAAAAAAAAAAAACAAACTAATTCTAATTTGTGAGTTTTAGGGCAAAAAATCTTGAATCATGGGGAAGAATAAAATGTCATTGTTCTTTCTTTTGAAATTCTTTTTATTGAGATTTTTCAATAAAATACAAGAATATGACAATATGATAAACATACAGTGTTTCAACAGGGAGCAAAAGAAATATTCTTAGGCATAACGGTAAAAAACATTTGACATGAAAGAAACTAAATAAATAAATAAAGAAAAAGGGGAAATACAAATAAAATAAAATAATAAAATATTAGAAAAATAATAATAAAGTAAAATAAAATTAAGTTAGATAAATAGATAAATAGACCTGATATTCTTTCCTTACAAATTAAAATCTGACAATGCAAAAATACATAGAGAAACATTTTTGTGAATGAAGGCATTAAATATCTCTTTTAACGTATCATTAGCATAAATCTTGTCCCATAAGACTAAGGATAAATGACCTCTTATCAGCCTCTAAAGATGAGATATAAAGAGACCATCTATTCCTTATTCTATTTCTTTGGAGAAGATCATCCATTCTAAATCTAATTACCTCTTGAATACATAAGTTAAATAGATAAGACAGCACATCCTTCAAAGAAGGGGGGTTCTCTTTTATCCAGTACAAGAATATAGATTTCCGAGTAGCTGCCATAACTAACCAACAAAAAGATAATATTTCATCTGAGACATTAATAAAAGAACCATTGTAAGATACCTGAAAAAAAGTCTTTCACATCTACTAGAGCATATTGAGGATTTAAAGAAACATCTAAATTAATCGATTTTTTAATAAAACCTTTTATTTTCTCCCACAGGTTTCTAATAAACGGACAATTCCAGATATAATGAAAGAAATCAACATTCTGCTCTTTACATTTTGGGCAAAAAGAAATCTTCTGAGAGCCATCACAGTTCTCAAGTGGATCCATATCCTTGGAAACTGACTTTAAAAGATGTAATGAGATCCATGAGATATTATTTAGTTTAATGTCTTCAACCAACTGTAATAAATCTTTATAAAACTGATGATGACGTAGTTGTGTTTTTGTTCTATTATCAATTAATTGAAAGCCTTGTCTAATCTGCAAATAACTGAGCATTTCCTTCTCAGAAAGACTATACTTTTCCTTAAACATTTTCCAAAATAGGATCTAAAATGTGAGTAATTTGAAAAATCCCAAAATAGGATCTAAAATAGGATCTAAATAGGATCTAAAATGTGAGTAATTTGAAAAATACAAAATTTTCTCCATTTGTAAGAAAATTGATTTCTTTGCTTTATGGGAAACCCCTTCAGAAAGAAAGGAGATAAAAAAGGTGAGACATTGAAGTTTAGATTATTCTGTTTACATAGAATTTTCCAAGTACTAGTTGTATCCCTAAAAATTGGATTTCTCTTAATATCTATATGTTGCTCAGAACAGTTTTTATGTAAAGAAGATATATGTTCTTTTGAGTCCAAAAATAATTCCAGATTCAGATTAGTAAATTTCTCAGTACCCGACAACCATTCCACAATATATCTAGTATTAGCAGCAATATTAAACTTTCTAAAGTCTGGTACATTAAGTCCTCCTAAACCTTTAGGTTTTCTAAGTTTAGATAAAGAAATTTTAGGTTTTTTGTTATGCCAAATAAAATTTCTGAGGATTCAGTCTAACTTCTGCACATCAAGATGTTTTAGCAATAGCAGAAGGTTCAGAATAGGAAACGCAATTTTTGGAAAAATTAGCATTTTGAATAATGCTATCCTTCCCATTAGGTTCAGTGGACTATCCATCCATTTTTTGCAATGGGTATGCATTATGTGACTTAATGGAGAAAAATTCAAAGGGTACAATTTAGAGAGATCAGAAGAGATCATAATTCCCAAGTATTTCATTTTACCAGAAGGAGATTTGATTTGAAGATCAGCTAACAATTGTCTTGGAATGTTGGCACAAATGTTCAAAATATCTGTTTTACTGGAATTAATAAAATATCCCGAAAAAGTCTTATAATAGTCAAAAAAATTAAAAATATTTTTAAGTGATAACGTTGGATTACTAACAATCAAAAGAAGGTCATCAGCATATGCTAATGATCTGAAATGTTTACCATCAATCATCAGACCTTGGAATACATTTGAAGAATGAAGAAATCTAATTAAAGGCTCCATAGAAATATTAAACAAAAGTGGGGACAAAGGACACCCTTGACGAGTTCCTCTGAAGAGATCAAAAGTCTCTGATAGTTCCCCAACTGCTGCGATTCTTGCTTTGGTATTCGAGTAAATAGAGCTAAGTAATAACATAAACTGACCTTTAAGACCAAATCTGTCACAGCATTCCGAAAGATATTTCCAAGAGACATCGTCGAAGGCTTTCTCAGCATCTAAGCTCAATATTGAGCATGGAATCATAGCTTTCTTGGCTTTGTAAATAATATTTATTAAAGTACGTATATTCTTAACCCCTGTTCTATTTTTTACAAAACCATTTTGCTGAGGAGAGATAATACTGGGTAGCAATAAAGAAAGCCTATCAGCTATTATTTTTGTTAAGATCTTAATGTCAAGATTTATTAAAGATATAGGTCTAAAAGAAGCCGGTTGAGAAAGATCTTTGCCTTCCTTTGGAATTAATTTGATATGAGAAATCATACTAGAATTTAAGACTTTCCCATGACAATAAATTTCATTATATAGATTAGTCAAAAAAGGGGCTAGTTCCAATTTTAGTGTTTTATAAAAAGGAGAAATTAATCCATCATGCCCACCAGCTTTGAAATCCTTTAAAGAATTTATGGTAGACAGTACTTCCTGGATATTAATTGGTTGATTAAGCACATCTAGTTGCTCTTCAGATAGTTTTGGGAAATTGACCTTCGAAAGAAAATTCAGACTTTCAATTTCATTTATCTGTGAAGGGGAATAAATAGATTCAAAATAACATCTAAAGATATTTACTATGTCTTTTGGGAGGTTAGTCATCTGGCCCAAATGATTTCTAATCAACATAGGTTTATGAGACCATTTACTATGTTTAAACATATTGGCAAGATATCTGTCCCTCAAATTAACCCAATTTTTAAGTTTATCTAATGCTTCTTTATATCTTTCACTATGTTGTTTAGTAGGATGCATAACAAAATTCAAATAGGCCTTTTTTTGAGCCTTGGAATGCAAAATAAATTCTTTGTTAATTTTTCTCATATAATGTATTCTATATGAAGTAATTTCTCCACGGATTACCGCTTTCCACGCATCCCACAACAATGGCAAGTTGGGCTCATCCTCATGAGTCACCATATTCTCCTTAAGAAACAATTTCCATCTCTCTCTCAGCTTTTTATTAAATTCCGGCTTATCTTTGAGAAAAATTGGGTAAGACCAAGGAATGTAAGATCTTGGTGAAGGGCCTAGATCTACCTCTATTAAGACCGGGGCGTGATCTGACAAGTTGATACTACCAATATTTGCTCATCTAGTTTTATTAAGTAAATCAATTGATGAAAATATGAAATCAATACGAGTCCCTATTCCATGAGGATGAGAGAAGAAGGTAAAATCTCTATCTGTCGGATTCAACATTCTCCAAAGATCCACCATCTTTGTTTGACTTTCAAAATTCGATAACAATTTTGATTTTTTAATAGACTGTTTTTGGACTGGACCACTTTTATCTAAAGGCCATAAATAAGATTCATTAAAATCTCCGCCAATAACAAATTTATTTTGTGGATAAGACCCTATCTTCTGGATTATCTGAGAGTAGAACTGTTCTTTACCTGAATTAGGAGCATATAAGGAACTCATGAACCAAACCTTATTTTGTAAAAGCACCTCAGCTATCACGAATCTTCCATCATTGTCACTTTCTGAGTTCATTAATTGGATATTCAAAGATTTATGAAATAAGATCGCTACTCCTCCTTTTTTTTCACTGCAGGAGAATAGACTACATTTCCAACCCATCCTTTTTTTAATTTTTCAGATTCTACGTCAGAAAGATGAGTTTCCTGTAGCATAACTACTTCTGATTTAAATTTTTTTAACTCAGCTAAAACTCTTTTTCGCTTTATAAATGAATTAAGCCCATTCACATTCCAAGTAATAATATTAAGCATTAAAACCTATCATAAGATATGAAACATTGTTACAAGAATACCAAAAGTTTCTAAAAATACCAGGTCTAGTAAAATAAGAGGAGAATGTAATGTAGGCCAGATCACTAAAGTGAATGAAAAAATAAAATAGAATCATCATAAAAAAAAAATTGAACAAAACTCCCATAAAATACATATAAAGTCATCAGGGATGTAAACCATCTATTGATGAAATGAACATCTTTAAATACATCAACCCAAAAAACCCAATAGCTTCTTAACTTTAGTGCTTTGGTATCAAAAACTCTCAACCAACCAAAAAAGAAAAAAAAACAAAGCACCAGAAGAATATACATTAGGTTCAGTGACTTCACTTTTTTCCTAAAGAGAGAGACAGCTTAAACTCTCTTACAAAGATAAGTGGCAGGGCAAATTCCGCAACATCTACCACTTACAAACTCAAAACCTTCAAATTTTAATTTTAATTGTAATATCAAGTTGAATTAGGTCATCATAGTATCCAAATTGGATTGTTCTTGTGTAATAGGGGATCTGGATCTAGATCTTGGATTTGCTGTTGTATTCTTATCTTGAATCTTCTGTGTGGGACGAGAAAAAACTTTTGTTTCATGCCTCCTTTCCTTAGCCGAAGCAGAGAAACCAAATCTTGCGTCTTTAGAATGATCCTTAATAAAGGATGAGGATTGTTTCTCAAGCCGGAAAATGAAGTTTGAAGCATCCTTTGGATTTTCAAATATGTGAGTTTCAGAGGCCAGGAAAATCTTCAATTTAGCTGGGTATGTGAGTGCAAATTTAATGTTCATCTTAAATAAAGATTGGCAAATTGTAGTGAACTCCTTCCTTTTTTGAGAGACCAAATTTGAGTAGTCTTGGAATATAAGGATTCGGAAGCCATCAATATCCAATGTATGGTTTTTCTTATAGGCTTGAAGAAATAGAGCTTTTTCAGAATAGTCTAAGAACTTAGCAATAACTGCTCTTGGTTTGAGGGGAGCTTGCTCTCTCAAAGGTCCGATGCGATGGACTCTTTCCAGCTTCATATTTGTCAAGTTCTGAGAAATCCCTAGTTTTTTAGGAATTGTTGTAGTAATCATTGTGATAATGTCACTCATCTTGTAAGATTCCGGAATTCCTATAAATCTTAAATTATTTCTTCTTGTCCTATTTTCGAGATCATCAATTTTAGATTGCATATCCTTTGTCTTCTTTTCCAGATCATCCAATCTCGTAGAAGTGAAAATTGTGTCATCTTGAATAACAGAAACCAGATATTGTAATTCCTGCATCTGGCGGTTCTGTGAGGTTTTCAGACAAACTTTCAATAGTGCCTTGTAAAAGTTCGAGTGCTTTTTCAATAGCTGATTGAATAGCTTTTTCAATCGTTGGGTTAAGTAGTTTTGCAACTTCAGCTGCTAGAAGAGAATTTTCAGTAGATTTTTGTTGTGAGCTTTTAATAGAGCCGTTGTCATTTTCTGAATTTTTGGAATTCTTCAATTTACTTCTTTCATATGTTTTTCCATTACTCTTAGTAGAGAAAACTGAGGGAGCAGGAGAAGTATTCATATTTCAGCAGTAGATTTGTGTAAAAAAAAATAAAATAAATAAATATATATATATGTGTGTAATATATATATATCAAAATCCACTGTAGTTGCAAGCAGTATCACAAGAGACACTTACCCCCATATGTAATAAAAGGCACAAAGTATGCCCAGGAGCAGTAACCAAGAGCAACCAATAAGATGCTGCCTTTTAAACAGGTGACCAGTAAATGCTACCTGCTGATTGGTTGCTATGGGTGATAAGAAGTAATGCAAACTTTGCTCCTTATATTACATAAACCCCATGATCTACTTGAATGTAGACTGGTGTATATTTCAGAATTGGGGTAGAATGAAATATCACAAATTTATATTTTCTTCACAGTTTGCAATACTCTTTGCAGTCTGGTATGAAGATGCAGTAAATAGGTTCAGATAACTCACTTATTTTTACCTCAGCTTCTGTTTATTTGCAATTCAAGAGTCTTTACGCACAAATATTACTGTTTGTGGAGAGAGTATAACATGAGGCAATAGTTTAATCACCGTATTCCTCACACAAATGCGTCCCTCATTAGTTAAAGTTAGGTATGACTGAAGATCTTATCATCTCCTTAGTAAAACAATGAGATTCACTTTTTGTGTAGAAGCATTAAGGCATATTATGAGGGTTTATCCTGAGGTAAAGAAAGAACCCCTTGTCGGCCATCTTGCTTCATAAACAAATGCCTCACTCAATAATAACTTTTGTTGTACTTTGGGGTTATTACTGCTCCTGTACAAAAACTTAATCACTGACTTTTTCCTTCATAACTATTTCCTTTTCCCTCAGTCTGGTCCTCTGTATTTAGAAAAACAGTTAGGCTTGGTAAAAGGAGTTATCGTGAGGTGATACTTCTGTCAGCCATCTTGTTCCAAAAGTATATGACTCACAAATCTTTTAATTTTGCCAGGAACTGTTTAAATCATTAAGATATAAGTTATAGTTACTGACATCCTCGAAATAATCCTCTTTCCTTTCTGGTTCACAGGTTTACAGGTCTCCGTTTCAGAGCCAAGGCCATGGGCACCCGCCAGCACCGAGCCAAACTGCTCCTCTACTCTCCCCAGCCGCAACCGGATCACTTTGGAAGACTCACAAGAGAGAACAGGAACTCCTAGAATCCTCAGGGTAAGTAAATGAAGCACCTTGCCGAATTTAAATAGCTGTTGTAAGTGGAAATGCGCAGAGCTTCACTCCCGCCCTCCCGCTCTCTCAGGCGCCATCACCGGAAGTCTCAAAATGTCATTGTTAATACATCTGCCCCTTAGGTTTTGTCAACTGCATTATATTGCCTTGCTATTACTGCCTATTGTCTGATCTTCACCCAAATACTGCATTTTTTTTTCAATTAAAAAGTAATTTGTAATTTCGAAGAAACAACAATATACGTTAACTGGAAATGGTTAGTCATTTAAATGTTATTTGTAAATGCAATTGCTACTGAAAGCAGAATCAGTCTGGCTGTTTATATTCTCTCTATTACTGATTCTGACTCTTGAAACAATATAGCAGATGTCAGACCTAGAGGAGTAGAAGGGACTTCTGCTACATTGTTTCAAGTGTCAGAACCAGTGAAAAGAAAGCAATTAACAAATACTGCTTTCGACAGTATGTTTTACAGAGGTTGTCCAATCTGTCTTTCAAACCTCTGCCAAGTTTCCTAAACTGCCAGCATAACAGTGTTTATACTTGGCATTCTCGTACTAGGAATTCAAGCAACATGTAACACAAGAGGAAAAAGTACAGAATGTAGAAGGAAACAGATCAGCAAATCTATAGTAATATTTCTTAGAGGAGCATTAATTGTTTTTTTGGAAAAGGAACAAAGCAAAAAGAATGTGACTACAGGTCAAAGGGAAAGAGAGATCATCCCTAAAGAAAAAGCAATACACTTTGTATACTATATGTATACAAATAGATTCCACCCAATCATTACTTCATAGATGAAAATTCTGCCATCCAAACCAGAGATCATACTCATAATGCATTCCCTGAGGCATGAGTAATGTTCTATTGCTGCAAATTTCAGGCTTCCCCACAGCCATCTTCCCAGCCATAATAAGCTATTGAGTTCTATCATTTTACCGCATAATTCTTGAGTAGGAAAATTATATATATATATTGTCCTATATGCAATCTGCTATGTGCATATACTGTATATAAAGACAAATGTAGCATGACAGCTTGATTATCAATAACCATTGCCCCAACCAAATTTACATTTAGTAAGGAATTCCCTTTAGTTTAAGACGTACCTTTAACTCCAAGAATGAGTTTGGAAAATGTTCTGTACAGGCTACATGCCAGCAGATGTGTTGGCAAAACACTTGAAGAAGAGGCACACACTATTACATATTGTTAGCTTTTAAAATTTGGTAATGAAAGGAATCACAGTCTATTTTTATATTGCATCTATGGTTAACAAGGTTCATCCATCTACCACTCCTCAATTCCCAAAGGAAGCTATTTTAAAAATTCAAAACAGAGCATTTCTTTATTTATAATACTGCTATTGCTGAAGCACATTTTCCCTGTGGTTCTGATGCAATGTTATAAGCCTCTGTTTGGTAACAGACATATCTGACTTGTTAAATATGTCTCATAGATCATAATATGGGACTTGTTTCTTTTGTTTATGTGGAGAAATTGCATATGGGAGCCCTGTCTTTAATGTTAAAAATGGGTCACAAAGTGACAAATGTGCATATAATGTGTTATGTTTATTTAACAATTTCAGCACCTAAGATAATAAATACAAACCCTGCATTATTAATTAATTATACACACATGGAATCTGTTATCCGGAAACCCGTTATCCAGCAAGCTCCAAATTACAGAATGGCCACTCGCATAGACTCAATTTTATCCAAATAATCCACATTCTTAAAAAATATTTCCTTTTTTTCTGTTATAATAAAAATACATTGTACTTGATCCAAAAAAGTCTTTAATGGAAGCAAAATCAGCCTATTGGTTTTATTTAATGTTTACATGTTTTTCTAGTAGGGGGTTATTTATCAAAGCCAGATTTTTTCTGGTTGGACCAGAAAACCACAATTTTTTCATAGATGTATTAAACCACGATCTGCCAACTCCAACCTGCCAAGTTCATGTACAAGTCAATGGCAGATGTCCCGAAGATATGCTGATTTGCGCTGGGTTTCTGAAAAAGTTGTGGTATTTGGCCGTCAAATCCAAAAAAGTTATTGATACATAACCCCATTAAGGTATGAAGATTCTGGAAAAGCCAAAGGTTTTCACCTTTGTGGATTAAAGGTTCTACAAAGGTGAAAACATGCTATATTTTATACATCAAAATCTCACTATGATGCATTTTATATTATATTTAGGCATCCCTTTCCCTAGTGATAATATGCTCTGCATTCATTATATACCATTACTCTGCCCTTTGGAACAATATTAAATCTGAGCTGGTAACTTAATTGATCTAGCAGCAAATGCAATCATTCTACATCATTTAGCATGAATTAAGTTTTGGAGAAAAACAATGTATCAAGCTGGGAAATATACAGAATCAAATTACAAAACAAGGCAAACTATTAATTGCTGAAATTAATCAAAAGTAATATCTTGTTTAGTTACAAAACTTGATGGCTTACAGCTAAATCTAGTGGGTGGGAATTCATCCCACTGGTCTGATCTGAAATATACAGACTTTTTATTTCATATAAAGAAAAATGTATTCTATATTTGTTTTACAAATAGATAATATAACACAGTAGCATATTAAGTTAGGTTGAAAAAAAACAAACATCCATCAAGTTCAACTGTTTAATCTATACATAGTAGGGATGCACCGAATCCACTTTTTTGGATTTGGCCGAACCCCCGAATCCTTCACGAAGGATTTGGCCGAATACCGAACCGAATCCGAACCCTAATTTGCATATGCAAATTAGGGGTGGGAAGGGGAAAACATTTTACTTCCTTGTTTTCTGACAAAAAGTGACGAAATTTCCCTGCCCGCCCCTAATTTGCATATGCAAATTAGGATTCGGATTCGGTTCGGCTGGGCAGAAGGATTCGGCCTAATCCGAATCTTGCTGAAAAAGGCCGAATCCTGGCCGAATCCCGAACCGAATCCTGGATTCGGTGCATCCCTAATACATAGCCTGCCTAACTGCTAGTTTGATATTCCTTAAAAACAATATTTAAGTTCCATATCATGTGCTGCTACTGTGGTCCCTCAAACTGTAAATTCCCCCTGATACACCCATATATAACAGCAGCAGTCAGTTATTTGAACTGTGACTGTCGTAGGCAGTTCATGGCAACAGGGAAATATTAGGTGCAGGATACCTTAGTCTTTTGGTTTCACTATGGATAGAGCACACTTCGCATAGCATAGATTTATAGCAAAGTTTAAGGGGTTGGTACATTTTGGCTGCAGAAACAGAGATTGTCCAAAGTTAAGCTTTCGTTTCAGTGTCTTTCTTCAATTACTGACATATTTCATAGCAAATGCTGACTAGCTGTCCCTACAGATATGTCTGTCTAGAAATACCTCAACTGCACCTGAAATTTAATGTACATATACCATAAAAAGTAAAATAATGAAGCTGAACCTGCTGAAGATTATGCTACATGTCCTGCATAACTGCAGCTCAACCATACTTTTTACAAATATTGCTAGACCAACATACTAAATACCAAGTTCCAACATACTCAAACATTTCATGCAGGGTTAAATCATTCAGGAAACTGTAGTCAAGCAACATCAGAGCCATAGAAACATATTGCTCTACAAAACATTTCCCCAGCTCTTCATGATTACTGATGGGCAAATTTATTCGCCAGTCATGGATTTGTGGCGAATTTTCACACTTCGCCACCCGTGAAGGTTTTTTGTGAAACTGCTGTGAAAATTCACTGTGGCAAAAAAAATTGTTGCGCGTCAAAATAATTCATTGACTTTAATTTGGACAAAAGAGTCGGGTCAAAAATTGACTTCAATGGGTTTCACAAATGTTTCTCCATTTGGGGGTTTCACGAAACAGGAAAGATTCACCCATCACTACCAACGAATTCAAGATAATGCTCCAATGAGAACTGCACCTGGTCTGTGTAAATCCATGTACATTGTTCTTGCAATTTGAGCTGGAAACGTTAACACATTTTTTTCTAGCACCGAACAGCTGTAGATCAGTGTTTTGTTCTCATATTTGATAGCAATGCACTACTGATAAACCAATGATTGTGCACAGTAGAAATGTACACAGTTATCTCTGTATAACTTAAAAGGGACCTGTCACCCAGACATGAAAAGCTGTATAAAAGTCGTTATTTTTATTAAAACATCCATACCTGTTATAAAAGCATTCCAAACTATCTATAACTGTGTAGCCAGTGCATGAGCATGGGAATCAGGTCCCCCATTCTGGTGCAAGCTTGCCTTAATAATAACATTGTTCACAAAATGGCACCTGTCTGCTTGTGATTATGAATTCCAAGACTGAAGGAAACAAGATTTAAATAATTTATATAAGTCAATAAAGTTTATTTTGCTTGACAAACAAAATACAAAATAATTTGGAATTATTCTTTTGGGTAGCAGATCCTGTTTAATAACAGTAAGATGACCTAAAGTGTGCTGTTAAGCAGGGTACTGATAAATACTGTAAATATTACGTCCAAACAACTTGCTTAGAGTTAGATCCCTGTTATTAAGTAAGTCTGAAATTTCTTGGTCTGAAATCATGTTTAAAACCATAAACATATACCAATGTACATACAATGAGGCAGATTACCAATTTAAATATTCATATCTCCATTTAAGAATAATCAATTACCAGCACAGTCTAACCAAAACATGTAACTTTTCATTCATTCATTCATGTAAATCAGGAATATGGGTGAAATTATTTCCATTGTGCTCCAATTGGCTACAGGATACTGTACTGTTATAAATATGCAAATGCTCTGTTTGATTATGATCTGGTTTGTGCTTTATCCACTTTACAAATGTTTATAAATAAACATTAAGGCCAACATGAGAGATTTACAGCATTTCTAAGGTCCTTGGGATTTGTAACGCTATGTACAAAATTTAAAAGACAGACCTACAAATGGCACAAAGTCCCTTGTTGTTGGCCCACAGGACACCTTGCGACTGCAGGGAAGAACACCAATCCCCCCTTTCTTTTTAAGCTTGAATTGCCCAAATAAAGAACTCGGAGGCTAACTTGTGGATGAAGGTCGGACACAGCTTTTATTAATCATGTTTTATATAAAGATCCTTGCACCTTTATAAACACATATTTCTTAAATCGACTTAACCCTTTATTCAACTCAAAGAACACCGATGCCGGCCATTGCAAGAGCAATGGGCATGTGAGAAAAATTATTTTTTCATAAAGTGCAAAGGCAAGGATCAAACCATTTTTCGCCACAAGGAGTTCATGTACCCCTACACTGAACTCCGACCTCCACCCAACAAGAATAGCGCCCTTTCAACCCCATCTTGTATACCTGAGAGGAAAATATCCAGGCCAATGTCGGTTAAATGAACACCATCTGGACCCATCAAATCCGAATTACCACCCTCTAGTTGCTGGTGGCGGATGGCCACCCAGCCCCTTGCGCATGCAAAACGTGAGACTCTCATGTTTACCAATCTCCTGGCGCGTTCAATTGCGGAAACGTCCCGTGCGCCACGCCACACAAGCCTGGGGACAATCACTGACCAGACTATGATTACTTTTGGAAAAAAGGCTGGTAAGCGGTCAAAATCAAATTTTATAATGGATATTAACTCAGCTATCCTAACGTAACATAAATTGTTTCCACCAGCGTGTACAACAAGCACCAATGGGCTGTTGTAGGTCTTACTGAAGCTAACAACCTCAAGGAGGACACAAAGCCATCGCAATCCGGGAAACCATTCCAGTGCACATGCACCCCTTTGAAGCCGAGATGGAGCCCTCCAGGGCGGGACTCTGCACGCCGCCGGGCCCGATGTATACCCAGTATAAGAATGACCCACCAGGAGGACAACAGGCGGAAAGGTACCTGTAAATGAGAAAATGTTTAGTTAAACAGCAAACCTGGCCGGATGTAGGAGGTGTAGCAATCAGATTTCCACCGCCCGAGCCGCTTAAGTTGTGTTTCGCCCATACCACCTAAACTGGCTTCGGTAGCTGCCCCTATTCTAAAGGAGTGAGTACCAAAATCTTTGATGCCCAGCCCTAAGTTGGCTAAACATTTTTTGAAAATCGCATTGAATTGGAAACGTGTAAGGGGGGAACCATTTTCGTGAGTCAAAAATCTATCACCATGGGTTCGCAGCAAGGAAAATGATCGTGCAAGTCTGGGCTATTTATTCCCAGCAGCGGTGGCAAATAGGACCTCTTCATAATGAGTCTTTACAACCTCATGGGTGGAGCTAATCAGCTGTTGTAAAAGACTAAAAGACACCGGTCTACGGGTATCCTTGGAGACAACTTGTTTCCTCCAGCCCTTTAATGCTTGGAGTATGGCAAAATGCTTCGTCATGTCTTTGAGGTCCAACAATTTAAAGAAAAAAGCTATGCCCGATAGGCACTTCTGGGCCGCTCCTGCGGATTTCCCCTTATTTTGTAAGTCAAGGAGGTAGTCAATTGTAATCTGCAGCCGCACATGATCATCCAGCAGGTTACATCCCTTCCCAAACGATAACCATTCCTCAAAAGCGTTACCATAACCTCTCCAAGTGGCCGGTGAAACAGATGTCCTGACCATGTTCATAAGCTGTTCTCCACCAGGTAGAATAAGAACATTGGGCAAGTTGATCCCTCCTTGTCCGCTCCAGGAACTAGCTGCCGGAACTTTAGCCACTGCGAACGAGAAAGAGAATCAGCAGCGGCATTGCATTTACCTGGTACATGTTGAGCCCGGAACCAAATATTATGTTCAAGGCACCTTAGCACCAATTGCCGGAGCAGGGCAAGAACTGGAAGGGAAGCAGAGGTTAGTTTATTAATACAAAAAACCACACTAAGATTGTCTGTCCAGAAACAAATTGTATGGTTGGTCATGTACTGCCCACAGAGTTCAATGGCCACCACAATGGGGAAGAGTTCCAGCAGTGTAAGGCTTTTGCAAAGTCCAATTTGTGCCCACCCTTCAGGCCAGCCGCCTGCACACCATTTGTGTCCATTTATGGCACCAAAAACAATGGCTCCAGATGCGTCCATGTAAAGGGCTAACTCATGGTTAGACACTTCCTCCTCCCACATGCAAGTGTGCCCATTATACTCCTGAAGGAAAGAATGCCATACCAGTAAATCCTCTCTCATCTGCCGTGTCACCCGAATAAAATGGTGTGGCTTCTTGATACCTTTTGTGGCCAGTGACAGGCGTCTGTTAAAAGCCCGACCCATCGGCATCACACGACAAGCAAAATTCAAAAGGCCTATGAGGGACTGCATTTGTTGTAAAGTAACTTTCTTGGCCTGCATCACCCCATAAATTTTTTCCAACAAGTCAGTGAGTTTGGATTGCGGCAGCCTAAAAACCATCCTTATTGTGTCTATCTCGATTCCCACAAAAGAAAGTGAGGTTGTGGGACCTTCCATTTTGTCATGAGCAATTGGTACCCCAAATTTGCTCATAAAGAATTTGAATGTATCTATAAGCAATTTGCACGTGTGGGAGGAGGGTGGCTCTACAAAAAGAAAATCATCCAAGTAATGTATAATGGAATTGTGGCCAGATTCTCTCCGGATAACCCACTCAAGGAAAGAACCAAATACTTCAAAATATTTACATGATATCGAGAATCCCATCGGGAGGCACATATCGTAATACATGTAACCTTCAAAGTGACAACCCAGCAAGTGAAAACAGTCTTCATGCACTGGAAGGAGCCGGAAAGCGGACTCAGTATCAGACTTTGCTAATAGGGAACCTGGACCTGCTTTTCTAACCAATGTGACAGCCCTGTCAAAGGAGAGGTAAGTCACAGCAGCTGCCTTCTTACTGATCCCATCATTGACAGAATCACCTTTGGGGTAAGAGAGGTGATGAATAAGACGGTATTTACCCAGTTCTTTCTTGGGTACAACACCCAGCGGTGAAATTCTCAAGTTAGGGATGGGCAGGAAATCGAAGGGGCCTGCTATTCTACCTAATTCAACCTCCTTTTTCAATTTTGATGCCACTATATCTGGGTAGTCAACAGCTGATTTGAGATTGTTAGCAAAGGTAGGGGTTGCGTTATATCTGAAAGGGATAAAGAAACCATGGGGTATATTTATCAAAGAGTGAAGTTAATAGTGAAGTGAAATTCCGCCACTCTCCATTCATTTCTATGGGATTTTTATAGGCGTATTTATCAAAGGGTGAACTTTCACTTTCACCCATTGATAAATACGCATTTCAAAATTCCATAGAAATGAATTGAGCGCTGCGGAATTTCACTCTAGTGGCGGAACTTCACTCTTTGATAAATTTACCCCCATATGTGAAACCATCCCTAAGTAGGGCGGCCTCCTGCTTCTTGGGGTACAAGTCTAACCACGGGGACATCCTTTGCACGTCACTGGGGTTCTCAACCCTACCCGTGATTGTGTGGCGTGGGGGGACACTAGGTTTTTTAAAGCAGCGGAGCGCTGAATGTGCTCCTCCACAGAAGGAGCATTCGTGTTTAAATCTGCACGAACCAAAGAATCGGCAATGCCCTTCATTAAAGAGCCAGCAAGCTCCGGGGCGTCGGGGGGCCGCAGCACTGGACGCCCCAATAGCATTCTGTGCTGCGGCAGGGTACTGAAAGGGGTGTGTTTGTTGGGTCGTCATTAGACGCAACCACACATCAGTAGCTTTATTATCCCAACCTAAGTCTGGTTTCAGTGCCAATCTACGTCTAAATTCCTCATCGTATCGCCACCAGGCTGAACCCCCATGAGTCCTGTAAGCACTCTAAATTATATCTAGGTATATGAAAAGCTCTGAACATTTTGCCGGAGACTTCTGACCAATTATACATGCTAACACTGAAAAGGCTTGAAGCCAATTACCAAAAGTTTTTGCAACTCTCAGTTTTCTATCCATTTGTCTATCAAAACGTATTTCCCGGTCTACTGTGGGTTGTTCAGAGGAAACAAGGGACCAGATATCTATGTATTCATTTCGCCAAATTTTTTCCCTGAGCTCATCAGTAATATGACAACCTAGAGGCGTAACCCCACAAAAATGAGTATCTTTTAATGGGGGAGGTAACACCACCTTGTTATCAGATGCAGTTTGACCTTGAGTACCTTCAAGCTTACCCATAATGGAACGTAAGGTCAGCAGTATATCGGAATTGGCTGGGGGCTCACCCCATGCACCTAGACAGGATGACTCACCATGAGCTTGTGTAGCCATAGAGGAACCTGGTAATGGTGTGGCAACACCGGCTGAAGAGGCCCCTAGTTGGGCATCTGTAGTCCTGCCCCGTGAAGTTCTTTTCTTGGAACGCCTGGAGTGACGATGGTGATATGGAGAACTGCCAGAAGAGGAAGCAGTCTGTGACGAGGTAGAGCCTGTAACTGTCGACTCTGCCCATGAAGACTCAGAACTGCTGTGTCTGTGGCTGGTAGCACCTCTATGCCGTACAGCCTTGCCGGACTTTTTTCCAGCAGTCTGGTGGCAGCTGCGCCGACCAGAGCTCCGGGTATCAGAATCCCTGTGAAAAGAGTGGGATCTCCTCTTATGCGCTCGCCCGTGACCCCTGCTAGACAGAGAAGGTGGAGCAGGAACTGGGGGGGATTGACAAACCTGCCCCTATAAGACGGGAAATGCTGCCCTTGTGCTCTCTGTAGGCACAGCAGTAGAGGGTTGAACAGAAATGTGAATCCCAGAATTGGCTGAAGGCGGATCAAAAAGGGGAAGTTCACCTTCTTCTGAGCTGGATGAAAAACGGCAACTCAGAATCCCGATAAACAGGACCAGATGAACGTCCTTTTAGTGGCACATGTCTAATGGGGGGTTTATTTTGAGTGGGTGGAATGACATTAGGTGAATGAGTACCCCTTGCAGCGGTACGACTAGTAGAAGCAGCCGTACCACTAACCTGATGTATGATATTGGAAACAGTGTGGCTCCCAGCCGATGCCACTGTAGCGGCTTGAGCTGTGGTATCACTGGTCACTGTTGAAAGGGGAGGGGGTGCAGCTTTGCGTGCAGAGGTAGAATGGGGCCCTCTCCTAGTCCGAGGTGGACTGGGACTTAATCTAGTAGGTGGGCGGGAGCGGCAGGCTGGCCGAGTGTTAACTACTTTAAACCCCTTTCTCCCTGTTCTTATAGGTGGCTGCTGCCTAGGGGTGATAAACACGCTCGTTGCATAGGGGAGGGAGCAGGCACAAAGAGACTGTGCACTTGCGCTCAGCACTAATAAATTATTATGGCGCCGAGCGATGACGTCATCGCTGCGATGCGCGGGGGCGGGTACATGCTCCCCTCTCCCCGACAGTCACGACGCGCCTCTCTAGGCGCTGCGCCGCACCAGATTCTGATGCTCTCAGTGGCAAATCTTTGTACGTAGTTTTAGAGGTACAAAGATTAGTGCCATCATAGGGGTCTGAACAGTATAAATCTCATGTGTGTCATTTTACAGCTCCAGATGCAAATGGCAACTGTTAGTTATGAGTGGAAATATTTTTTCTGCAATCTGCCACCTAAGCAGCTACTGTATATTTGCTTTGAACCTAGCTCTTTGTAGCAGTAAGCAAGCAACAATATTTTGTGCTAACTCAGTTAATTGGCATTGACTGTTGCAATTTGCAAAATTAATATCAATTCATCTTTTTAACTTTGATTTTGTAATCAGAAAAAATAAGAACGTTGTCACTGTTTTACAGTCCATGAAAGCACTCACAGCAGTCGCCATCAAGCATATATTAGCAAATCTTTTATTGGTGCATAGTGTATCAATGTGTTTGGCTCACAAGGAGCCGTCGTCAGGATATATATATATATATATCTACATAATCTCACCTTTGTGTTCTTCTGCACAACCAGATCATTGGATACATCATGGTAGAATTAGTAGAAAGCAGAAGTGTGATCCACTTGGCCTTAAGCCAGAGCACCTTCTTCATGGAAAGCCATCCTAAAGCCAATTTTATATTAAACACATTTTCCTGCTGTTAATCTGAAAAACAAAATAAAGTGCATTCGTAGCAAAATAGAATATGACAATTAACTTCTATAAATAACAGATAAATTGTGCATATAATATAGGAATACAAATGTCTAAATACGTTTTCAAAAACAATTTGTAAAGGCAAGAATAACAGCTTAGTGGCAAATTATGATCCACCAAATGTAAAGGCACATGTAGCATTTCATAGCTGTGAGTTAGGGTACAGAGAAGTGAGTATAATGAGTTAATTCTAGTGACTGAATTGTGTTCAGGTACCTATTCTATTTACCAGTAAGTACAAATTAATGAATAAATATCAAAAATATTTTATGAAAAATACAGGACTTTTCTCACAATTTAAATCATGAAATTGCTGCAAAACAATATTAAATTGTTTCTTGAATAGTGTTTCCTAGAAATTGCTGCATCTTAGCTGATGCTTGTATCTAAATTACATCGATACAACTACACACAAGGATCATGTAATAAAACATTGTCATCCATTTTATATGTATTTTTACAGCATTGCCAATTGTTCTGATGTTGATGTGCATTGCATGTTGAGGCTTGCCCCTGTATAATAACTATCATCATAACCCTTCAATTAAGACACCATGAAACAAAAGCAACATGCATTCATGTAAACATGTTGCCATTACAGCTGAACCCTAGCAAAGGATCAGAACTGTGGTATCCTCTATATAGAACAGATGCAAATGCTTAAAGTCAGAATTGAATTAGTTCAGGAACACACCCTTTTCAAGTCAAGTGACGACTGTTCCCAAAATTGGTTATGCATGCAAGTTTCACCTTTGGGTTTTGCACTGAAATAATGTTCTTACAATCAGAAAAGCCAAATACAGATTATCACAGCACCAATCAAAATTAAAACAGCATCAGCTATAAAAAAAAACTATGATCAAAATGTAGATGAGCAGATGCTAAATGCAACAATTTAAGTGATCTTCAAAGCCACACATTCCAGTAATTTAACATATCCATTTTATAGTGAAAGCATTCAATAACATAAGTAACGCTTGGAGTGTTTCCCTCCAGCCTCCCATTATAATAATGCATTGTTTTACAATCACAACTAGCATTATACCAGCAATGATAAAGCTACACTGCTTGTTCACAATGCTACACTTTTTGTGCCTATGTAATAATGTTCATATACCCATTCTGCAATTTGCTGAACTCTAATCATAAATAAGAAAACATGCACCTAATAATTGATTGAGCTTCATGTATTTAAACATACTGCTCTCCAAATATTTGCTTGGTCTGCCACATGCCTGACACATTTTCCTGCTGCTTTGTTCTGTTGGTAATTTGGCATGGCTTTCTTTTAGCATTGTCTCATCTATCTATCTATCTATCTATCTATCTATCTATCTATCTATCTATCTATCTATCTATCTATCTATCTATCTATCTACAATCTATCTATCTATCATTCTCTGTAATAAAACAATAACTAAGATATAACAAATACTTACTGGCAGCAAAACAATCCTATTAATAATTAATATACATTTTAGAAGACATACGTTATGGAGATCCAAATTACAGAAATAAACCTTATCTGGAAAACCCTAGGTCCCAAACATTCTGCATAACAGGTCCCATACCTATAATTGTATTTGCCTGATAGTGGCAACAGATTAAGGGGTCCGTTTACTAAAGCGCGGTAAAAATATGCGCACAAAATATAGACATTTCTTGCCAAATATGTTTTTGCCAGTTTACTGACCTGCGGTAAATATAAATTTGCGAATTTTCTTGCGCAAATAAATGTTTTCGCCAGCTATCGCATTTGCTGAAAATAACGCTACGTACACATTAACGCCTGGATTACTAAACAGCGAAAAAGTGTGCAAATGTGCAAAAGACTAAATTTACGCAAGAATATTCACAAAATTTTACCTCCAACTATGTAGTGGCGTAAAAGTTTTTTTTTTGCCAGTAAATTATCAAGGGGCAGGAAATATCCCATAATACTAGTTTTTTTTACCCATCATTCTCTGCTGAGAGGAAAGAGATCTGTAGCTATTGCTGACAGGATGTTTTGGCTTCTGCTTCTATCTGCTGCAGCAGCAGTTTCAGCTCAGAGGTGTATTATTGGCAGCTGGCATCACAGTCCAAGGATTTGTCAGCCTCTACACTTTTTTGGTTTCATTGTGATTGGCTACATTAAACTGTGCATTTCTATGACGCAAGAGATTGACTGGTATGATTTCTTGTTCATATGATTCTTTTGTGTTTATATGATGCATACATGTTTGATTGGTGCTACCCTGGTAATGTTTTCGGATGGTATAAT
This sequence comes from Xenopus petersii, assembly GCA_038501925.1. NCBI lineage: Eukaryota > Metazoa > Chordata > Amphibia > Anura > Pipidae > Xenopus > Xenopus petersii. The sequence goes on from CM076681.1 coordinate 83,817,167, forward strand.
CATCAGTCAATAAAGTTTATGAGTTTTGAAGATGCATTTCTAGCCATGCTAGATAAATATTTGCAAAAACGTAATTTGTCGCCAGAAAATTACCGCTAACGTAAGATGGTTTATTAACGCACTTACCGATGCGAATATTCTGGCGGAAAAATATTCTCAGCGATAACATGCGGAAACTTAAAGTCAGATTTACCACACTTTAGTAAACGAACCCCTAAGTTATATAATGATCATGGGCTAATTCTAATGGACTCTAGAGTAATCTATAAGGTATAAAACAAAGATGTCTTTTCAATAATTAACCATCACACAGCATGTCTTTTGCATTAAATAAACACAAAAGCGGTGTAATATTGGCTCCATAGGGAACTAGTGATAGCTAATTATAAGTACAAAGGGTAAGAATGCCTATATCTACTTAGCTGTACTAGGAATTAAGTGCCCCAATATTTGCATGAAATTAGTATAATTAAAGGACAAAAGGGGGTAGGATATACCTGTTACCAGCATTGTGCTGTTGGTTTTGAGAGTATTTGCTGTATCTAGCCTAAAACCCTTACTTCAATGTTCCTTCTTCTTTTCTTTTGTCAAAATACTTTCAGTAGTTATTACTAATCAACCCATTAGCATGACTTTCACACCCACCATAAGAGTGATTTGTCATTTGTAATTTGAATCATTTTCATTTAGGGTCAGGGCACACAGGCAGATTTGAAGATATTAGTAGCCCGGCAACAAATCTCCCCTTCTTCAGGGCGACTAATCCCCTGCCTTTCCGCAGACTAAAATGTATATCGCACTCGGAGCGATTTGTTTTCTGAAGTTCGACTTTGGAAAACAAATCGTTCCGAGTGCCATCCGCCAGCGATTTACATTTTAGCCAGCAGGAAAGCAGTTCAGGGAGATTAGTCACCCTGAAGACTAATCTCCCTGAATCTACCTGAGTACCCTGACCCTTAAGTGCATCTTATTTACATACTGTTGGCATGGGGGGGCAATAAGAATAGACAGCAAAATGGTCTAATACTCAAAGTTAATACTTCCTCTTACTAAAAGTAAATTTACTTAAGGTCGAATATCGAGGGTTAATTAACCCTCGATATTCGACTGTCAAAGTTAAATCCTTTGACTTCGAAGTCGAAGGATTTAGCATTATTGATACGATTTTAAACCATCGATCGAACGATTTTTGTTCGACCTAAAAAACATTAGAAAGCCTATGGGGGACCTTACCCATAGGCTAACATTGACTTCGGTAGCTTTTAGGTGGCGAACTAGGGGTCGAAGTTTTTTCTTAAAGAGACAGTACTTCGAGTATTGAATGGTTGAATAGTCGAACGATTTTTAGTTCGAATCAAAGTCGAAGTAGCCCATTTGATGGTCGAAGTAGCCAAAAAAAACATTCAAAATTCATTTTTTTCCTCTATTCCTTCAATCGAGCTAAGTAAATGGGCCCCTAAATGTTTCTTGTCTATAGTCTGCAGTGCTATTAGGTCCCATAATTAAATCATCATGCAAAGTGTTCCTTTCAAAAATCTCACACAAAGGTATTATTTATTAAAGGTCAAATTTTAGTCGTTTTTGAAACCAAGACTAAACTCATTGTCACTGAATTTATTAAAAGATTCAAGTATAAAAAGAATATACAAAAACAAATCGCTGAACCCTGTGCTAAAAAAGATGAATATGTATCTCAAAAACCTCTACAAAATGCAGACAACTCCTAGCAAAACAAAATCTGAAAATGTAATTATGGATAAAGAGAGTAATATAGTGTAGTAATGTATTTAGAAATATTTTCCCTTTCTGCCATAAAGGCTACTAGAATAGGACAGACATTTTAAAGCACATGTTTTTAATGGCTGCTGCCACTCTTCCACAAGAAAAATGATGGAATAATAAGAACCCTCGTTACACTTCTAATGGTGAAAATCCCCTGACTGTTGATGACCCTCCAATTCCAGGCATACTACAGTGGCTGTCCACCCCTCCACATTTAGCGAAAACATACCATTTAGGTCACACATCACAAATGTCATACATCATATACAAATATCAATCTGATTTTTACCAAAATATACTGTACATGTAAACCAGAGACCCAATAGTATAAGGCAGTACTTAAAGTTTTTTACAGCAGTTTCTGATTATATTTTGCTTCGAAGTGATCAGCACCATGCATTTTATTAATTTATTCTTATTTTTTTTTAAAAAAAGCTGTATTTTGTCATGCACCAGTATTAAGAATACTGCAAAACATAGTGTAAGGCATGTCACATGGACCTGGGGGTTGGGGCGTCACCTGTACCTGCAGACAGGAGCTCTATTTAGGTCCAGTGCTTCCCTAGTCACTGGACCTCAGCCTGCCCCAATTATAGTGCATTAACCGATCACAGCAGAGCCAGCATGCCCAATCTACTCCATAGTTGGATTTAGCACACTGGTGGGGATTTTTTGTGTGTAATATATAATTTACAATATTGGCACCCAAGGGCCACCCCACTTCCCAGATGCCTCCCTATGCACAGGCCCTCGGGTGCATATATGGTATATACAGCCCTGCCTACACACAATCTGGAAACTGTGATTATACAGGCCCTGCTCATACCTAGCTTTTTGGTTTGACACTTGGCCTGCCTTGGATTTTCACAGATTGCTGCTGGTTCTGAACTCTACCTGGTATACTATAGTGAATCAGATCTTTGCTGCCATACCTGATTCCTGCCCTGAATGTACTTTAATTATGCATTTAGCCTGCCAAATCTGCTATTATATTTGTCTGGCACACATCTGGCTTCAAATATGGAGATTGGGATGGAGCTACAGATGTGTGCCTGCAGAAAGCAACAATGGTAATTGAGGAGCTTTTGAGGCACACAAATTTTGGCCTAATGTCTGGATCTTTACCTGTGTGTTACACATTTAGCAGTAAGTCATACTGTATAATGTTTATAAACTTCACAGTCACACAGATTCATTTGTAAACAGATTTCTATTATAAAGTTCACCTTTTGGGAAACTTTCAGCATGTTATAAAATGTCCTATTCTTAGACACTTTGCAATTGGTTTTTATTCTTTATTAACTAGTTTGATAGGATATTTGTCTTCCTCTTCTACCGACTTTGGGGACCCTGGCAGGCAAAAACAATTGTTGTGTGTGTCTAGATTTGTATTGTTATTTATACCTTTTATTATTTTTTTTCATTTTCCTATTTAGCCCCTGCCTATACTTATTCCAATCTCTTATTCAAACCACTGACTAGTTGCTAGGGTAAATAAGATCCTAACAACAAGCCAGCTGCAGAAATACCAAGCTACAAAGCTGCTGAAAAAATGCTAAATAACTGAAAAATCATAAATAATGGAAGATCGACTGCAAATTGTTTCAGAAAAATAACTAAAAGTGAATTTAAGGGTGAAGGTAAACAATATATTTGTAAAATATAATATTGTAGATTCAGTCTTTTTCCACAAAGTTATTATAGTATGAAATGGAATTAATACAATTTATTTACTGTTCCAAAAATCTTATTATTAATGTGGCTTTACCATAAATATATCCTGCTATATTTAGTCTAAACAGCAAACGTGGTAGATGATACAATAATGCTCAGCATTTATTGTAAGTTGTTTTACCATAACCTCTTTCTGATGAAAGATTTTATCCTTAGGGTGAAGTGTTTATCTTAAATTCTAATACAGTTTCATTCCATTATAGTCATACATACTAATGATGTGCGGGCCAGCCCAAAACCCGCGGGAGGGGTGGGTTCGGGCAAATTCATGCACAAAATCTTCAACCTAGCACTTTCAGAGCTGAAATTTATAGACTTCCGCCTATTTATAGACTTGGGTCTACAAATAGAGGGGCAGAAGCGGGCTGGGTGCGGATTGGGAGTGGGCCGCATCACTCATACATACAGACTCTAAGGCACCTGTTAATAATGAAAAAATAATAGAATATATACACATCAATATGGGACTTAACCTCCAAATGCAATCCTAATAGTATTAGGTAACAAATAGCCATGCAATAAAAGTTATGTTAAAAGGCAATATTTATTCTCCACAATGCCATATGTGTTAAAACCATTTAAAATAAGCAGCGCTGCCTTGGGGATAGGGATCCCTCTACCCCACTTATCTAACACTATTAGATACAATTGGATATGGGGAACTGCATGCAATATATATTCTGTTAGGTGAAACCGCCAAATTGTTCCCAGTTGTAATGTGTTATGATGCCCCAATAAAGTTCTTAAGTCTGTAGTAGGGGACCAATTGGTCCCATGGGGTTAATCAATGTTGTGCCTTACGGTGTGTAAGAGCGGAGCTGGTGTGGGAATTTAATTATTTGTTCAGCAATAAAGTTTGTGCTGTGCTGTATGGGCATTCAATGTAAAGTAATTTCTTTAGCAAATTAGTGCATCCGGTGACCAGCTTAGCCACACAGCCATCATAATATGCAAGCATAGCCTCAAGTCCGACAGCAAACTGCTGCATAATAAAGATGTATACTGATATGATGTATACTGACCGTGACTGACCGCGTCCCACACCAGATGTCTCAACGCTCAGCACTTACGTCCAAATTACACATCACGTCCACTGGCTCCTATACACACACAATCCTCAAGATGGGGGAGAAAAGATTCCAGTTATCCCCACACAACGCTGTATCTCGACAGCTGTTTCGCCACCAACCGTGTCAAGAGGAAAAAATAATAGATCAATCCTAATTTAAATTGTAATTTACATTGACCCTCTTAAAAGTTCTTTAATATCAATTCTCTTGCTGATTCGATTATTGCTTTTGTGTACAATATAATGGGCATAATGGATAATGTGCATCTTGTAAGCAGTGTCAGAATTTTTGTTTTAGCTCAATATACAGTCTTCTGTTACAATATTGTTACCTTTTACATCTTTGCACTAGATAAAAAAAGATTAGTATTAAGGGTGCAGCTCATGAAAGCAGGGTTCAGTCAACCAAAAGTATACCTTATAAGAGATTTTGCTCTTGTCTGGCATAACCTTGGTTAGTTAAGCTGCAGAAGGAGGACATTTGATCATTATCCAACAATTGTTACACTTAAGTTATAAAACTAACCTATTCTGCAGTGCTTTACAGAGATGAGGCACTCACAGTACTTGAATACCTTTACAAAATCTTGGATGCAAACTGTTTTTATTATCAACTACATGTAGCACAGTGCTGTCTTGCTTGAGAAATTATTCATACTTTATCAGAATCTTGATAAAGGTTTGAATTCCAACTAAAATAATAATAGTGAGTGTGAATTATTTCCTGAGTGTTATATAACAGTCCATTAAAAACCACAGTGGTAGGATCTACTGCCTATACTTGTATCTCTCTAAGTGCACATGGACAAAAACAAACTTAATCCATGGCTGCCAGATTGCACACAGGGCCGGATTTACATCAATGGGGATTGGCACAAGGGAAATTTAAAAAATTATTGTAACTCCGGTGCCTCCTCAGTGTTTTTGAACCAATGTGGGTGTGGATGCACAGCATGCCGCCCCCCATAAATCCTGCCACCCTAGGCCTTGGTGGCCTTTCCACAAATCCGGGCCTGATTGCACATACTTATAATCTCTACATTTATGGACAGCATTTTTGGTAGAGATTTATAAAGATAAATTCATTATACTTAGTTTGGTGTGTCTTTTCTCAGTATAACAATAATCATGAACTAGAAAATATAATTCTGATGTTTAAATACAATTGAGTCAGCAAAAAACTTCAAAGTAATGCTGGCTGAGCAACTAATTATTTGCATACTGACTTCTACTAGGTGGAAACACTACAAACTATTATTATACAGTCAGGGAAAAAGCTAATTATTCTGTTTATCAGCACAATCTATGAATGTATATGGCGGCTTAAGCTGTTCTGTCCTCCAAAATATTAACACAATCCCTAAGGATATATCTACAAAAAAAAGATGAAGACGGTTTGCATGGTATTGTCTGTTGCGGGACTGAATTTTCTTATAGACATTCTGTAGTGGAGGTGTGTGCATAGGGAAATTACCAGTCTACTACTGTACATAATGTGCATAGATTAAACAAAGTATACAATAGGTAAGAGAGGAACTGTGCCTACGGTAGAGCCTGGTATTATTCAGGTACTGTCTGTTTGCCCAGGAAATGTATGAAAAGTATGGAAATTTAAGTTTTTGCTATGTTTGTGAGTAAGGAAAGGGCTCTACCTACTCAGAGTTGGGGGGGGATGTATTTCTAGGTCCCAGAGAAAGAGACAGAAATAAAGAGACCCAGTTCCTCCTGTGGCTAATATGAATGAATAAAGAGTGGTGGTATTATACTGTCATTTCCAAAGGAACATCTGAGTACTGCAGTATTCACTTGTACGAAATTAAATCAAATGTGAAAAAGGATACCCTTGTAATTTTAATGCATGTAACCGCTCAATACTGATTACTGGCAACACCAAACTTCATAGCCAGGTGTGTCCAATCATGAGAAAGGGTATTTAAGGTGACCAATTGCAAGTTTTGCTTCTGTTTGACTCTCCTCTGAAGAGTGAACTGGAGAGATTTTGTATGACTGTATATATATGCTGGTCCTTTTGAAGTATACACAAATATATATATATATATATATATATATATATATATATATATATATATATATATATATATATATATATATATACAGTATATACATACAGTATATATTGATACTGGCATGAAACAGTGAACCTGGGGACCTGGGGTATATCAAATTTCCCAGGGCAGACACATGCACGGTAGAATGTAAACTTTTTAGTTAAAGTTCGGCTTTTCATTCTACTGCGCATGCATCTCCTGTGGGAAATCCAAAGAAAGAAGAAGCTGGAAGAGGATCGATCCCTGGTGCACACTTGAATAACCCTGGGCCTGTGCAGTTTTCTGGTGATAGTCGCACTGGCCTGGGGTTTCAGGTAAGTCAATATATTCACTTGGGGTGCCTAACATTTGGCACCCCCAAGTGGTAAACAAATTCCCTTCTCCTCTAAATATGGAGGGAATCGGAAGCTTAGTTTAAAACATAGCGCGTTATGTTGGATGACATCATTAGCACCAAATGGATTGAATAGAGTTATGACCTATATCTCTTTCTTTGAATAATATGATGTATTTTAGAGAACTCTGGTATGTTTGCGCTGAAGAATTGAAGCAAACATTAGGGAGTTTACATTAGAATACAACATTGTTTATGCCTGTTGTTAAGATACCATGATGCCACTTTCTGGTTGAGGCATGGACAATTCCAAATTCCAATGTTTGTAATACACCTGTGGCATTTGATCAATTTGTTGCATTTGATCAATTTGAAGGGCTACCCGGATCAAAATTTTTTCTATGATTAACACGGCGATCAGCAAATTGCTGAATCATAGCCTGCCCCTGATGTCTTGACCCACCCCCTCCATGTCCCAACCCACCCCCTCTGAGTCACACCCCGCCCATTCACATCACAGCCCCACCCCCTGCCCAGTCTCCACCGGGCTAAAAGACACATTGTATGCCCGAAACATTGCTGCTGTTCTGTGCTATGCAGGTTAATAAACTGAAATACAATTTTTTTTGCTATACAAAGAATAGAGCATTACTGTCTTTTTTTCAAAAATATCTTTGGTACATGGGAAAACAAACGGATTTTTCCCCTTTAAGGCTATTCGCCGAATTTAAGCTAATACATCATCTGCCATAGACTCCATTTTATCCAAAAACAATATTTTAAAGATTATTGCTTTTTTCTCTCTAATTATAAAACAGTACCTTGTACTTGATCAAAAACGAAGATATAATTACCCTTATTGAATATCCACTTAAGGCCTTTACTTGTTATGATTTTATGCAGTGTAATTGCTTAATTGTTTAAATAAAATTCTTAACAACTTATTACTAAAGAAAAACAGTCAGATTTGAGATTTTCTTTTTAATGACATTCTTATTTATAGGAAACAAAAACTGAAAAGCAAATGCAGTGCTGAATAGAACAAACCTATGGCAGAAAACATAAAAATGTATGTGCCCTTTAAAAAAGGGAGTAGTACTTATGGATGGCAAGATATGGAAAAATGTTAAGGAATTGTGCTTACTACAGACTAACATTCTCTCAAATTTTTTCACAGCAAAAAAATTTTCAAGACTTTAAACCAAATTTAGAGTGGAGCTGCATGTTTTTGCCCCTTGGGGGATGTTTTTTGCCTGCTCAAAGCTGTAACTTCATTTCCCCACTTCCTTAATTTTTTTTGCACAAAAGTAAAACATCTGAGAAAAAAGCACAATTTTAATTGGATAAACAATTCACTAATTTGCCCTTTATTTGATAAAATTGTATTAAATGGAAGGTTTATTAGGCAAATACTTTTTCTACAGATTGGTACCTGAGTGGTTATACATTTTTATAATTTGGTAAATCTGTATATGAGTGTATATACAGTATATATGTAGCTCCTTTAATTCCATGTCATAATGTCATATTACCAGCATGGATAAACTACTGTGACATCAGTGAGTATTTTTTTAATGATGTGAACAGAAAATGTGTTTCTCCAAAGTAATGATTTGTTATTGGCAATTAACCAGATGTGCAAAGGGCCTGGTTGTTAATCTCAGATGTTAATTTTCAACTAATTTGGAAGATCAAAAGGCCAATTACAGCAAATTTGCATTGATATAAGTGGTCCAGTTCAATAAACCAGAAAGGGCATTCATGCTAAGCAGTTTTAAACTCTGGTTTTGTGAATATGTCAGCAGCAGGTTCTCTCAATTAAACATAATGGCAAAGCAGAACAGAAAAAAGAAACTGAATGCATTATAATTGAACTGTATCCACATGTCATTTGCTACTTATTTCCATAATAGTGCAACCAGCAGCTCTCCAAAAGTTGCTCAATAACAACTCAGGGAACCCTCTGACAGACTTTGGCGATTTATGAGATGCTCCAAGCTATAGTTATGGAGACATGCTGGTTAACCAGTAAAAATAACAAAAAATTTATTTTTTGCAGTGTATTAAACCTTGCAAAGGCCCACTATACTCATTTTATCCTGCAGAATAATGCTTTTTACAGAACCTTGAAGTTTCATGACCTGAATAAAAGTACTCGGCCTTTGGCCTCATACTGTTATTTGGTCATGGAACTCTTCTGTGATTTATAATTTCCTAATATTTTGCAACAGGGGTATTTTGTAATACACAAGTTTAAGTGAATCACACATACAGTCACTAAGCACTTAAACTACCATCAGATCCACTCATGCAACTTTTGTACTTTCATCATGGAGGTTGATGCCTGAAGAGCGGCAGATTTTTAGGTCTGGCCCTGTCCAATAGGGTATTAAAATCACCCATGGCAACAACTGCTGCATGTGGGCACTGCAAGATAAATTGAATTAATTGCACTATACAATAATCCAAGTATAAGGGGGACATTAACATTGGAGTGGAAAAGAGTCAGCACTTAACAGTAAAGTAGCAAGATACCTCAGATACCATTCCAATAAAACATGAATTGTTACAACACAGCCTGTTTTTTAGGCCCTCTGTTTCAGAGCAATTGATGGCCTGGGTAAGTTGGGTTCTATTTGGCAAAGGATTGCAGATGTCTTCCATAGAGCGGACACTGAGGTGGTTTTCTCCCTCAGCTTTTGAGGTCTTCCTTGATGATAAATCTTTAATTTTACCATTTTACAGCAGGACAGGTTAGTACAGGGTTCTTTGGAAGACCGTGGGTTGGGTACAGGGCAGGTTAGTACGGAAGGTCTTTGGAAGACCTTATATGGTCAGTAGGTCTAATAATGTAGGCTTGGGTGCAGGGTTGCCTGCTGTAGAGTTCACAGTTCATAGCATGATTGCCAGTGTGTTGTTTTTCTGGGCCTCTCAGGCAAGCTTCTCAAACCAAACCACTGCCTCAGGTGACCATTTCTGACCTTTATTTTGTCCCATCGCCACTCTTTGAAGCAAGTTTTGGTCTCAATGCTCCTTTTTATGGTAGAGGTTGCTGATATTTTTAATTTTTTTGCAAAGTGGGGAACGTCAGCATATAATGTCCAATTTTATACCAATATTACTGTGGACAACAGAATATAATAAGTTTTCTACAGACATATTAGTCTTTTACTATTATTATTATAGACATGACAGGCTGCGAGACTGATGGAAGTCAGTAGAGAAATCATAAAGAAAAGACAGATCTATAATTGGAAGCTGCTAAGTGGTGATGAAGGAAATACATGTGCTGGCTGTTGTGTGAAAGTAGGCCAGATGCCAAATTTTTAACATCAACAATTTTCATAAGATGACGTCTGTGTGTAAAATGTACAGTATGTGTTCCAAAACAGAACCACATTTCATGTTTTTAAAGATTATATGTTTTTATCTACTATTAAATGTATTAAAAATAAAATACTGGTAAATCAAACATTTACAGTCATATGAAAACATCTGGGAACCCCTCTTAATTCTTTGGAGTTTTGTTTATCATTTGCTGAGCTTTCAAAGTAGCATCTTCCTTTTAATATATAAAATGCCTTATGGAAACAGTAGTATTTCAGCTGTGACATAAAGTTTATTGGAATAACAGAAAATATGCAATATACACCATAACAAAATTAGACAGGTGCATAAATTAGGGCACCCCAACAGAGATATTACATCAATAGTTGAGCCTCCTTTTGCAAATTTAACAGCCTCTAGACGCCTCCTATAGCCTTTGACGAGTGTCTGGATTGTGGATGGCAGTATTTTTGACCATTCGTCTATATACTATCTCTCCAGTTCAGTAAAATGTGATGGCTGCCAAGCATGGACAGCCTGCTTCAAATCATCCCATAGATTTTCTATGATATTCAAGTCGGGGGACTGTGACGGTCATTCCATAATATTGTATTTCTCCCTCTGCATAAATGCCTTTGTAGATTTCAAAGTGTTTTTGGCATAATTGTCTTGTTGGAATATCCAACCCCTGCATAACTTCAACTTTGTGACTCATGCTTGAACATTATCCTGAAGAGTTTGTTGATATTTGGTTGAATTCATCAAACCCTTGACTTTAACAAGTGCCCCTGTCTCTAAACTAGCCCCACAGCATGATGGAACCTCCACCAAATTTGACAGTAGGTAGTGGGTGTTTTTCTTGGAATGCAGTGTTCTTCTTTCGCCATGCAAAGCGCTTTTTGTTATTACCAAATAACTACATTTTTGTCTCATCAGTCCAAAGCACTTTGCTCCAAAATGACTGTGACTTGTCTAAATGAGCTTTTGCATACAACAAGCGACTCTGTTTGTGGTTTGAGTGCAGAAAGGGCTTCTTTCTCATCATATAGATGTTCTTTGTGCAAATTGCGCTGAATTGTAGAACCATGTACAGATGCCCCATATACAGCAAGATGTTCTTGCAGGTGTTTGGATGTGATCTTTGGGTTATCTGTAACCATTCTCACACTCCTCCTCATATGCCGCTCCTGTATTTTTGGCTGTCTGTAACCATTCTCACACTCCTCCTCATATGCCGCTTCTGTATTTTTCTTGGCCTGCCAGATCTGGGTTTTACAGCAACTGTGCCTGTGGCCTTCCATTTCCTGATTACATTCCTTACAGTTGAAACTGATGGTTTAAACCTCTGAGATAGCTTTTTTCGAAACCATGATATCGAACAATCTTTGTTTTCAGATCTTTTGAGAGTTGCTTTGAGAATCCCATGCTGTCACTCTTCAGAGGAGAGTCAAACAGAAGCACAACTTATAATAGGCCAACTTAAATACCCTTTTAAGCCTGTTAGTACGTTGACTCCTGGGGGGTGATCTTGTAGTTGTTCCCTTGAAGTGTGTTTTGGATATATTGGTTAGTTTCTTGTAGCAATGAGTTACCCCTTAAGATTCCTGTGTCGTACCAAGTTGTGTTTATGAAGGTGCAAGTGGTTAGGGAAGACTGTTAATATATGTGGTCCAAGTGAGAAAGAATTTTTGAGGTTGCTGTTCTTTTTTAGTAATGTGGTGCAATTATCTATCTATCTTTTAGTGTTAAAGCACTTGTACCAGTCTAAATGCTTCTACATAGTAGTAATAATCTAGTTGTGTTTGGAATCCCAGTACAGCAGTACGATTGGATTATACCACACTGTCAAACCCAGTTAAAAAGTATTAAAAGGCTGTGTATAATGTAAGATATGTGTGTAAAAAAGGCACACTTTTTTGTATATTTTACCAGTGTTAGACTGGTGAATATACATATCTAAGGAAAAGTGTGTGTTTCTGCAGCAAGCATGGCTGTAGTTGTGTACCGGTTTAGGAAAAGCTGGATCATGGGTCCCTGGAGTGAATGGAAGAAAGCACGGTGGGCTTCCATTCCATGCCCCATTAAGTGTTTTGCAGCAGCCTAAGTTAGAGATAGTTAGCTAATTAAGCTATAGTTAAACTAGTTAAAAGGTATGAGACTACACATCAGAGCTTCCCCTTGAGACCTCCTTGAGTGGAAGAGGGTGAGGGGCCATGAGAATCTCCTTCATTGGAGGAAGGAGTTTTGTGTGTAGCTGGGAAAGAGAGTGTGATTCCCCCTGAGATAAAGTGTTGGAGAGAGCTCCAAAGGACTGGAGAGAGGAAGAGAGAAACCCCTCCCCAGAGAGTGTAAAGAGTGAGTCCAAGAGAGGATTCTGGGACTTTGTTTTGTTGCCCTTAATTTCAAATGTGCTACTCTGGGATTTCTATAAGCCCATATATACCAAGTGTTAAGGCTTTCAGTTTGGGCAACAACCTTTAGGGGGTAGGGTATGGGATAATCTGGAACAGGTATAAGAATCTTACAGCTTTTATTTTATATGTATGCAAAGGTGAATAGGGTATCGCTCCAACAAAAAGGCTGATGTGTAGTATTTGTATTTTTTACTTGCTCCAACAATGACATTGGTTGTCTTTTTGTGTTAACTTTAGACATGAAAATGTGTACATTTTACATTTACTTTTACATGAAATGCTTGGCAGTGCTATTTTCAGCTATTTTCTTTGGACTTAAAAATTAACAAAATGACAATACACCTACATAAATGTTGCTGTGGGATCTGACAGACACTGAAGTTATGTGAACATATGTTTAAGCTAATTTAAAACATATACAGGTGGTAAGAGGATCTGAAAATGTAAGCAAATGTGGAGCGGACATATGTGGATCCCAAATAGACATGGCAAAGATGAGAATATATATATATATATATATATATATTTTTACTTTTATAAAGATGAAAAAATCTTTATTGCTTCCAGAAATGACCTAAAGCAAGGTATACATATGGACAGTAGTAGTAGTATTTACTACTCTGCACCCACACTCCAACCTGTGGCGTGATATACGCTATTAATATGTACAAGGTCACTTATTACTATATAAATTAACTCTTGGTTAAGTATCTGAAGGTATTGTTTTCCTTTAATGGATATTTTCACAACAACTAAAAATAACACAAACATTAGCCTGGGCAAGCACATATTTCACAAGATACTGCACAATTTAAGTAGCACTTTACAGTAGCCAGTCATTTTAGCTCATGCAACTGGTGCATTCCAATACAGACCGAATGAGTTACATTTCAGTCTGTACAATACACGTGGTAAGCTGAATCGGAGAAATTGTATACAGGAATGGTATCCATTATCCAAAAACCTGTTATCCAGAAAGCTCAAAATTACAGGAAGGCATATCCTTAAGATATGGAGCATTCTGGATAACAGTACTTACTTGGTCACACCCAATCAGTATAGACAGGGCTGGAAGGGAAACACAACAGCTTTAAACTTTTGATAAAGCGTAAAACCCTGTGTATGCAGATTTCCCCAGGAGCCCCCCTGACTTAGATGGATTCCGTTCTCAAGCTAGCTTGGTGATATCACCTTGACCTTGAGGAAGAACCATCCCATTGTTTATTTGAGCAGTTCTTTGTTTTTCTGTGCTGTGAAGCGATATCTCTAAGCTCTCACAATGGTAATGCACTTTTGCGCTCTTAAGTTCTCATGTCATAGGTTCCCAAGTTTATAAAAACTCTGTTATTTCTTTGTTTGGGGTTCTGACTCTTTGTGAGTTCAGAATCCATGGAGCTTGTGCCAAATAAACTCTATCTTTTCACCGCAAGTGGTCTCCAGTTCTTAAACACTTTAAACAACTTATTCAGATTGTAATTACTAGTGTTACAATAGCAAAAGCAATATATATAATAATAGAAAGGACTATAATAATTGATAATGGGGAAGTTGAATTAAAGGATCACTCAGAGTCATATTTTATACATTAATATGTTGCAGGAACTCATAATATTATTTTAATCAATTAAGTAAGTTGGTATTTTTTTAGGTCTGTCTGAATAAGTATAATAAATATGTATTTATATTTAAGATATTTCTGCATTGCATTCCAAATTTAAAGTGTTTAGTTAGTCCTATAATTGTTTTGATGCTACAGAAAATGTACTGTGGCTATTACTTGAACATAATACTAGTCCTGCTAAACATATTTGCTATCAGAAGGAATGTAACATGGAGCAGTGCTTTTATTCACCCTTCTAAACATTTGTTTAACTGTTAAGAATAGAAATTAGAAAATCAGCATCAGCAAGGGAAAAGAAACAACTACAGACTGCTATAGGCAACTGGAAGTTTTTTTTACTTTGAAACCTCAATATATTCTAACACATATTTAAGTAGCCAGTACAAGTAAAACAGATTACTGAATATGTGTGACCAAGTACTCTGCTATGCTAGTAACTTAGTAAGTTAGGTTGAAAAAATACAAACTTTTTAAATATACTGTATAGTGCCACTGATAACTATGGAAAATATATAGGTATGGGACCTATTATCCAGAATGCTTGGGACCTGGGGTTTTCCAGATAGGTTCTTTCTGTAATTTGAATCTCAATACCTTAAGTATACTAAAAATCATATAAACATCAAATAAACTTTCTTGCATCAAATAAGGTTTCATTATATCTTAGGGTAGTTGGGATCAAGTACAAGATACTGTTTTATTATTACATTGAAAAGGAAAATAAATTATACAAATTAGAATTATCTGTTTTAAATGGAGTCTATGGGATATGCCCTACTGTAATTTTGATCTTTCTGGAAAACAGATCCCATACATGTATATACTTTATTAAATGCCCATAACACATAGTAGGTGACATTTTTATATTAACAATTCAATGTTGGTATAAGTATAGTTACATTTATGTGGAATGTAAACTACACATGAGACAAAGTAATATTATTAGTATATTTAATACTTAATATAAAGCAAATAAAGAAATGACTGCACTGAGAATCAAAGGCTCATTTATGACAAAGATACATCTATCTATCTGCAAACTGCTGTTTTTGTTACTATATTGTGTTTGTTCATTTGCTGTTGTGGTTTTACCATTGTAACCTCATTCAGTTTGTCTTGTAGAACTAATGAAACAAATTTTCATAGCTTGGTCTTAATGTCATACTGCTGTTATTCCCAGTGTCATTGCTAATACACTTGTAATTGCTTTTCTTTCAATTTTATTACAGCCAATAATTAGAGTGCCAAGAGTGAGATTAATTCTTCCATAGCCTTAAAATATATAATTGCCAAAGATAATCTTTTACATTTGATAACACAAGGGTACAGCACATTCTTAATAAGTAAGTCCTCACAATTGGCTAAAAAAACTGAAATACTTAATATATTACATTTTGAGGAAGAAATATAGTGAATAATGTACCCTCCATTGTAAAATATAAATATATTATGTCAACAAGGAGCTCAACAAGAGTCCTGTGTCTTCACTACATGGTTGATTAGGTACACTAAGATGTGACGTGCCTCCACCCAGGGTCAGGACAGACTGGGCTCTAATACCCCTCCCTGGGAACCTTTCCTTATTTACAATCACTGACACAGAGGAAGTTTGGTTTATTTACATGGCACTGTACCTTAAAATAACATACAGCTTTCCAGCTGGCAGCAACTTTACATAATACTTCAGATGCTTAGAACAACTCCCATACTTCCCAACATTTTGGAAATAGAAAGAGGGACAACAATATTTTCGATAATTCTTACTGACCATGCCCATTGTATGGCCACACCCCCTAATTACCATGTTCATTTTCCAAAATGTGGCAGTTTATGAAAGTTTGAACACATTTCAGTGTTTTTTATGTGTTATTACAGTTTTGCTAATGAAGGTGAATTGCCCTTTAAGCTGCAAGTCACAGTTTCCCCAAAACACCTCACCTTTAATTGTTACAAAAGTATCTATGTGCACCTGCCACATATTCTGGGCTCTCTGCCAAACGTTTTAAAACTTTGTATCTTTTTCTGGCTGTTCTGTACAGGAGATCAAAGAGAAAGTCAGGACATTTCAGTAACAATCCGGGACTGAAGGTTGAGCTGTCAAAATCAGTACTGTACCACAAAACGGGACAGTTGGGAGGTATGGACTCCCTTTGGCTTTCTGTGCCCTGAGAAAAGCATGCTTTGCTCTGACAGGAACTCCCCCTTCTTTCTCACCATAAAAAGAGCACACTTTTCTGCCACTGAAGTTCCCTACTGACTTTATACACATAGTTTTCTCTGGGATCTTGCAGCACCTTTCTTTACCTCTGCTGCTTCTCTCTCCCAACACTTCCTGTGCTGGCCTTCCTTCCTGTCAGCTCACAGGGGTGGGGACTTCACACACCCACACACACACACACACACACACACACACACACACACACACACACACACACACACACACACATGCATATATCTATCTATCTATCTATCTATCTATCTATCTATCTATATATATATATATATATATATATATATATATATATATATATATATATATAATTAAATCAAATGTGAAAAACTGGCTGTGCAAAAATTTGGGTACCCTTGTAATTTTGCTAATTTGAATGCATGTAACTGTAATACTGATTATTGCCAACACCAAATTGGTTATATTCACTCATTAAGCTTTGAAATTCATAGACAAGTGTGTTCAATCATGAGAAATGGGGTTTAAGGTGGCCAATTGCAAGTTGTGCTTCTGTTTGACTCTCCTCTGAAAAGTGACAGCATGGGATCCTCAAAGCAACTCTCAAAAGATCTGAAAACAAAGATTGTTCTGTGTCATGGTTTAGGAGAAGGCTACAAAAAGCTATCTCAGTGGTTTAAACTTTCAGTTTCAACTGTAAGGAATGTAATCAGGAAGTGGAAGGCCACAGGCACAGTTGCTGTAAAACCCAGGTCTGGCAGGCTAAGAAAAATACATGAGCAGCATATGCGGAGGATTGTGAGAATGGTTACAGACAACCCAAAGATCACCTCCAAAGACCTGCAAGAACATTGTAGAAAGTGAAGGAATCTGTGCTCACCCAAATAGCACTTTATAAGTGAAGGCTTCAATCCTCTTACAAAGATGTACCGACCATCCAAAATTGCCAAGTGAGAAAGGGCACTAACGGCCCGAAACATTTTGTGTCTAACAGTCTGAATAAATATTAAACACAAGCAGTTAATCTGCGTTTAAATGCTCTCCTCCTTCTCATTGAAAGACCTGCAAGAATATCTTGCTGCAGATGGTGTATCTGTACATCGTTCTACAATTCAGCGCAATTTGCACAAAGAACATCTGTATGGCAGAGTGATGAGAAATAAGCCCTTTCTGCACTCACGCTACAAACAGAGTTGCTTGTTGTATGCAAAAGCTCATTTAGACAAGCCACAGTCATTTTGGAACAAAGTGCTTTGGACTGATGAGACAAAAATCTAGTTATTTGGTCATAACAAAAAACAATCAGCATGGCAGAAGAAGAACACTGCATTGCAACAAAAACACCTACTACCAACTGTCAAATTTGGTGGTGGGTTCCCTCATGTTGTGGGGCTGTGTGGCTAGTTTAGGGACTGGGGTCCTTGTTAAATTCGAGGGTCAATGAATTCAACCCAATATCAACAAATTCTTCAGCATAATGTTCAAGCATCAGAACAAGATATTCCAACAAGACAATGACCCTAAACACACTTGAAATTTACAAAGGTATTTATGCAGAGGAAGAAGTACAATATTCTGGAATGGCCGTCACAGTCCCCCAACTTGGATATTATGGAAAATGTATGGGATGATTTGAAGCAGGCTGTCCATGCTCGGCAGCCATCAAACTGGAGAGATTTTTTATGGACTAATGGTCAAAAATACCGCCATCCAGACACTCATCAAAGGCTATAGGAGGCTTATAGAGGCTGTTACATTTGCAAAAGGAGGCTCAACTAAGTATTGATCTAATATGTCTGTTGGGGTGCCCACATGTATGTATCTAATTTTGTTATGATGCATATTTTCTGTTAATCCAATAAACATTATGTCACTGCCTTTCCATAAGGCATGTTATATATTAAAATGAAGTTGCTGCTTTGAAAGCTCAACCAATGATAAACAAAACTCCAAAGAATTAAGAGGGGTTCCCAAACATTTTCATATGACTGTATATTGGAACTCACTGTCCATAGAATGGTATTTAGCTGTAATTTTAACTGCAATGTTTAGCTTCCAGAGGGGCTTGGAGGTTGTGTCACTGCATGTTCAAAGAGGAAGACCAGGAAGTCTGGAATAAGCAAATTTTTGGAGAGAATGGTTTAAAATCTTGCATAATACAGCAAAACAATGTGTTTCTAGGGCATGTAGGTCAGACTGATTTATTATTATTGAGAATTGTTTAACCAACAAATTCCACATATGTACAAAAGAAGGGCATCTATCAGAATCCTACGATATCATAAAAACTGACTGATACAAGAAGTTCCCTAATTTCACCTACTTATACCTATACTGAGTATGAATGATCAGGAGATTCAACTGCACAATCAATACTAAAGTTAATTAATAAAGAGGTGTTTACATTTAGCTATTTATATTGTTTACTTTGTATTCTTATGAAAAACCTGTAGAGGCTGTTGCACGGCCTATTTAAGGAAGTGACACAAATGTACCTGTAAGCCTATGCTTAAGGGAGTTGCTCCCGAACGCGTCAGGTAGTGTGTTTTGTGACCTTTTGCAATTAACCACCTTTCTTTTTAACCGGAGTGCCGCCTTTTTATTTTCTGGGACTTTGCTTTAAGCAATCAATGTATTTACTTCACACAATAAACATTCTAGAAATATGTCCATTTAAGGAAACTATTTCTACTGTACTTTGTTGTCAATCAATGTTAAGTATCAAGCACACACTTCCTCACAGTGAATGTGCAAGTAGTTTGCTTTAGGGGGAAATCATGCATTTTTAAACAGCAGCTTTAGTCAAAATCAATGGTAAAGTGCCCACAAAAGTCACAGAAATACGCCTAATCAGCATTTCTACACCAGAGTTACTGTTACAGGGACTATTGTCTATCTATCTATAAAAAAATACATAAACAGATAGCATGGTTATCATTTTTTAAGGATAGCAGCATGCAGCACCAACAAACTGCTGGCAATACAGGTGAGATCTGAATGGACTTATTGCCTAAGAGCCTGTCTCTTTTTTAACTACACAGAAAGGGCTAATTATTGAAGTATGTATGCTATAGTGAGGGATACAATGGTTTTCATTTGTGCTAAGATAAAACAGTGCTTCTTATTGTTCAGTTTACATTGTTTTGTGGAGAGGGTGGAATTCCCTTTAATCTTTAATTGTAATGATTATATAGATGAAAATTTGGTGAGCTATCCTATGCTTCCTTTTAAGATGTGGCTAGGCCACTCCAGAAGAACAGCTCAGGGGCCCTAATGGCAAAGGTCAACAATAATATTGATATTGTGCATATTGCAAGGCCTTGTGTTAGCCAGGAGGCTGCATATTTCTGTTGAACTGCTGTTTTTCGGTTACCATCCCCCTGCGAGGGGAAATAAAAAGTGGCAGGAAGCCCTTAAACCGATCCTGGTGCGTGAAGTCGCCTCATATGCAGCCTACCAGAGAGTGAACCCCCACAATTGGTGTTTCGGATGCGGGCACATGCGGATGTTGCCTGACCACAGTAAGTCTCCTGTGGGTATTATGCGGATTTTACGCCTAATAAGTGATATTTAAAGAGACAGTGTACTTAAAAGTTGTGAAATGGAGGATGTCCTCAAGGCTTTGCTGCAGTCCACTGCAACATTACCAAAGGCCCACCAGGAGAGCCTGGTGCTACAGCAGCAATCTAATGCAGCAGCAACAGCAAGCCAATGACCACCAGTAGGTGGCAAATCGCCTGTTGGATCACGGCACTGGCGCAGGCCGCAGAGAAAGATCAGCAGCTGCTAACTGAGGTGGTAAAACAACTGACAGCTAGGGTCGCTGGGGATGTTGCCCTGGTCCCCGGAGTGCCTCGCTCCATCCCAGGCAGCCACCTCCTGCGGAGAATGATTGGGCAGGATGATGTGGAGGCCTTTTCTGTAATTTTGAGAGAACGGCGGAGCAGCAAGCCTGGCTGAAGGAGCAATGGGTGATGATTGTTGCACCACTACTAGTGGGGGGTGCCCAGAAAGCTTTTTATGACCTGTCCTCCGAGTACGAAAGGGACTATGACAAGCTGAAGTCTGAAATCCACGGAGACTGGGAGTAACCACCTCTGTGAGGGCACAGTGGGTCCATAGTTGGGAATTTAAGGTTAAGGGATCACCCGACTCCCAGATCTCATTAACCTTGTGAAACACTGGCTGCATGTGGACTTGCTTTCTGCGCCACAGATAGTGGAAAGGGTCACAATGGATCAATACCTGAGAGCGCTTCCACCTGAATTACGGCAGTGGGTAAGCCAAGCCGACCCAAATACAGCAGACCAGTTGGTGGAACTGGTGGAGCGATACCTTGCCACTGAGGACTTCACTGGGCATGGCCGGACCCCCCCTTAGACACAAAATCCTGCGGGCCCCCTGTGACCCTCTGATGGTGGCCCTGGGTGCCCACCTTGAAGAGGACTCCTGCAGTGGTCCTATCCAAGAAGTCAGCTACAGTGGAGAAGCCCAGCCCAGAGGAAACCGGGAACCCAGGTCTAGAGTCGACAAGAGGAAGATCCCACGGAGACAGCCCCCACCAGAGCAACGGAACTCCCCAGTGCTGGAGGTGCAGAGAGTGGGGACATATCCGCCAACTGCCCAGCTGATCCAGAACCCACGGAGTGTGGAACGGAGAGGAAGTTGTCTCTGTTCGCTCGACCAGGTCTCGTTGCGGATCCTGATGTACCAACTTGTGTCGTCCAGATTGGTAAGCACACTGTACATGCACTATTAGACATAGGTAGCTTAGTCACACTGGTAAACACACAGCTCCTGAAGGACTGTCCTTTAACCCAGCGTCAAGTAGGAGTGGTGTGCGTACATGGGGACTGTAAGAAATACCTCACGGCCCCACTGACTTTTGTGACCCCCGCAGGGACTGTGTGCCATGAAGTGGCAGTGTCTCCCATACTCCTGCACAGTGTAATTTTAGGCAGAGACTTTCCCTTATTTGGAGAACTGTGCCAGGAGCAAGCGCCAGAGACTGAGAACAGTTTTGAGCATGGTGAGGTGAGACCCCACCCTATTGAACTGGATACTTCTATAGGAACTGTTAATGACAATAGAGTGTCTGGGGGAGAGCAAACAGAACCACCCATGTCAGGTGTTATTGTAAGTAGTACAGAGGATGTGTTGGAAGATTGTGAGTTGTTTCCCTTAGCTGTATTAGCTGGTGAATCTAAAGTAACTGCGGAAACCATTGAGGAACCTAGCATGCCTGAGCTAGATGTCTCACGGGATAACTTTGGACCCGACACTCACTAAAGCTTGGGAAAATGTCAAGGTTAATAATGGGAACCCTGAAAATCCTGGGGTAGATTGTGTATTTCCCCACCTTGCTGTACAAAACGACTTGCTTTACCATGTGTATAAGGTTCGAGATTGTGGAACAGCTAGTGGTTCCACAGCCATATAGGAGAACAGTTCTCAATCTGGCCCATTCTCATCCACTAGGTGGCCACCTAGCGTATGAGAAAACCAAAGACCGAGTGCTACAGCGGTTCTTTTGGCCGGGGGTACATGCAGATGTAAAAAACTATTGTGAAACCTGCCCAGAGTGTCAGAAATCGGCGCCAATGCCCCATTTTCACAGCCCGTTAGTCCCGTTACTTGTAATCGAAATCCCATTTGAGCGTATTGCCATGGACTTGGTAGGGCCATTAATCAAATCTGCTAGGGGGCATCAGTATATTTTGGTAGTCATTGACTATGCCACTCGGTATCCAGAGGCTGTCCTCTTAAGGAACACCTCTTCAAAGACCATTGCCCAAGAGCTGTTCCACATGTTCACCCGCACAGGAATTCCAAAAGAGATCCTTACAGATCAGGGGGCTCCCTTCATGTCTAGGGTGATGAAGGAATTGTGCAGGTTTCTCCAAATCAAACAGTTATGCACATCTGTGTATCATCCCCAAACTGATGGGTTGGTAGAACGGTTCAACAAGACCCTTAAGGGGATTTTAAAAAAAGTGGTGGATAAAGATGGGAGGAATTGGGATTGTTTTACTTCCCTATCTCATGTTTGCCATTAGAGAAGTTCCACAGGCCTCTACAGGGTTTTGACCTTTTAGTTGTTGTATGGCCGCCACCCACAAGGGCTGTTGGACATGGCAAAGGAGACATGGGAATCTGAAGCCACTCCACACAAAAGTGTGGTAGAGCATGTTGCAGACATGCAGGACTGTCTTGCAAAGGTAACATATCCTTCAAGCCCAGGAAGCTCAAAGCCGCATATATAATAGATGGGCTCGGGTCCGAACTTTACATCCTGGGGACAGGGTGTTAGTCCTGGTTCCTACGGTGGAAATTAAGTTCCTGGCCAAATGGCAAGGCCCCTACGAGATTATAGAGCGCGTAGGGGACGTTAATTATAAGGTGTCCCAACCAGACAAGCGAAAAAAAGAGCAGCTCTATCATGTTAACCTAATTAAGCCCTGGAAGGATAGGGAAGCGCTGTCCGCCTGTCCTGCAGCTGTAGAGAAATCCCACAGGTGCCTGAGGTAAAAGTGTCTGAAAACCTCACTAACACTCAGAAGCAGGAGATGAAAGAGTTTCTGATCCGGAACAGACAAATATTCTCAGATCAGCCTGGGTTTACTGATATTATTAAAGATGACATTATAACTGGACCCGGGGTTAAAGTCAATGTCAAACCTTATAGGATACCCGAGGCACAACTGCTACGCAGTGACAGAGGAGATTAGAAGGATGTTAGAGCTTGCCAGTAATTAAGGAGTCCCATAGTGAATGGTCCAGCCTCATTGTCCTTGTCCCAAAACCGGATGGTAGCATCCGATTTTGCAATGACTTCAGAAAGTTAAATGAGGTCAGTAAGTTTGATGCATAGAAAGGCTAGGACAGGCCCGCTACATTACCACCCTAGATCTTACCAAGGGGTATTGGCAGGTACCCCTCACTGAAGGGGCCAATGAGAAGACTGCATTTTCCACTCCTGAGGGGCAGTGGCAATATAAACGCTTACTGTTTGGCTTACAACTGGCCCCAGCCATGTTCCAGAGGATGATGGATCGCATTCTCAAACCACATCGAGGGTATACTTCAGTTTACCTGGATGATGTGGATATCTTTAGCCCAGACTGGGAAAGTCCTTTGCCCCGGGTACAAGCGGTCCTTGACGAGTCTGACGGCAAATCCCAAAAAGTGTGCAATGGGGTTAGAAGAGGCCCGCTATTTGGGGTATGTTATTGGAAGAGGGGTAGTCAAGCCCCAGGTGTCCAATTGAGGGAATTCAGAAGTGGCCCCGGCCCAATTTCAAGAAGCAAGTGAGGGCCTTTCTTGGGATAGTGGGATATTACAGGAGGTTTGTCCCCAATTTTGCCACCCTAGCAGCCCCGCTTACTGACCTTACAAAAGGGAGTAAAGCTGGAATAGTTACATGGACCCCAGAGGCAGAGGAAGTCTTTCTAAACTTGAAGGCATCCCTGTGCAGATATCCTGTGCTGAAAGCTCCTGACTTCAAAAAAGAGTTTCTTGTACAGACTGATGCCTCTGAGGTTGGGTTAGGGGATGTTCTGTCACAAGTAGTGAATGGGGAAGAATACCCAGTAGCATACCTAAGCAGGAAGCTAACCCCCCGCTGAACTCAGGTATGCCATTGTAGAGAGAGAGAGAGAGAGAGAGAGAGAGAGAGCCTGGCCATCAAGTGGGCACTGCAGAGTTTGAGATACTATCTGTTAGGGAGGCAGTTCAAACTTGTCACTGACCATGCCCCACTTAAATGAATGGCCCAAAATAGGGAAAAGAATGCCAGGATCACCAGATGGTTCTTGTCACTTCGAAATTTCAAGTTCTAAGTAGAACATAGACCTGGAAAGATGCAAGGGAATGCAGATGCTCTCTCCAGGGTACATGCATTGGTGGCATACTGTGCTCAGCCCTACGGGCTTGAGCAGAGGAGGGGGGGTATGTGGTATAGTGACAAAAAGGTCCCTAGTTTCCTGGGGAAAAGTGTTTGAAGGAATGTATGTTGGGCCACGGATTCTCAGATATTGTTACTGAGGTTAGCAGAGAAACACTATGTCTCTCTGCAAGGTTTTTGTAATTGATGATCCGGGGCTGGTCTTACTGGGAATCGGCAAGAGTATAAAAAAAAAGATTGGATATGGAGGTGAGATCGTTTGGGTCAAATATTTACATACCAATATTAAATTCTGAGGTGACAGACAGAGTTTGATAAGTTAAATTTAACAAGTGCCAAGTTGTCTCACCTGCCCAGTGGAGACTAGGAAGTGCATAGGTCAAAAAGGTCATCATTGTTGGTTCAATAGTATTGTCTAATTATCACTGAAAAAACTGAAAGAACCATGGCCAGGGCATGACTATGTCTCTCAGGTTTCAACACTGGAATGTTGAAAAAACTACCCTTGTCATGGATATATGCATGTAAGGCAATTTAATTTTCTGGAGTTACTGGCCTTTTAAGATCATCATGGATTTGGAGATGAAAGGAAAGAAGATTCTGAAGGGCATATATATGTTAATGGAATTATCTTTAATCTTGTAAATGTAGTTTTGTTAAATGATAAATGTTAACAGATCTGTGTCTTTGTCAAAAATATAGGGGCAGGGTCTCGGATTAGAATGCTATGAATTTTGAGTGAACAGAAAGCAGAGCACACACTGTTTTCTGTATTAAAATAAATACATTTCTGATATGTTACGTCTATTATATACTGTAGTACACACTTGTTGAGCTAACAAAAACAACCTTTGTACACAGCAGACTGAGCTCACGCAAGAATACTGGAGTTTATACGGTAGGCAAGTGTTTTCATTAATCATTGTATCATAAAATTAAATTAAGTCCTCTCCCAAGTACAACAAACAGCTGTCCTGTTAATAAGTTAATTAAGTCTTGTATTACAGTCTATCAACCTTTAAGTATTCTGTGTTTTAGACATACCTCAGTAGATGTTTTTTATTAAATATTATCACTTTGCATACAGTATTTTGATAAGAATAGTATAACACTTCAACCACATACCTTATAGATATTATTTAACTTTTTTATTTCATATTCACGGACAGCATCTAAAGGGAAATTGCTCACAAAGCATTATATATAATTGAAACCATGGGATAATAATAATATTCAAAACAAAAATGAAAAATAATAATAATAATAAAAAAAATTCATGTCCCAACTACATCAGTTGGTACAGCTTATACAATATGCTGCCTCTTTTACATGAGGTACCAAGATCCTTAATACAGGTATGGGACCTGCTATCTGAATAATAGATCCCATACCTTGACACAATGCACCTTGATAACAATCTACTGCTTTTAGCTACGCAAAAGGAATATTTGCTATTTTTATAACACCTTTAGTCCTATTTATAAACCTGTGTAAAAAGACTCAACTCATCACTGGCTGAACACTGGACTATTTATAAAGCTGTATGTTGATTTAAGATGAATGTGTAGCTCTATATACATTTCCGGTATATAATGTAGAGAGAGCTTGAAATATCCTGGCAGTTTTTACTAATTTTTACAGCAGATTTTACTTACTGACAATTCATCCCATTGACTTTATTGGATAATGTGAGGCCTGAGCTGGTATAAAATAAGGGCATAAAATACAATTTTAATATTGTGTAGAAAGAAAATGCATAGTCGTATAGATACTGCTCTGTTTAATGATAGGAACATTCTTTTTGAAGATGTAATGATATGGAACGCACGTCTAATTTTTGTAGTAGACTAACAGTAAAAACAAGTATGACATACTTTAACATAACTTATCAGACATATGGAATGATAGAATCCACAAAGGCAAAGTCACACACAGATTTGTATCATTTATGCACTTACAGTGGCTCCTTCACTTGCAAACTTGTCTACTGTGCATGCAGTAGAGAGTTCTCTGACTGGCTTCTCATTGAAAGGAAAATAAATGATCAGTATACTAAATGGGGCAAAGCTTCACACGAGATAAGGAAGTGACTGATTTCTATGGCATAGTTTAGTTTCTGTCTTAAAAAGGATATAAGATATAGGCTATAAGGAGAGAGATATGTCAATTTAGGGACTGTTTAGAGTCTTTTTAGTAATTTTAAATAAAAGGTTTACTTATTATTTAAGGATCTAATCTCTCAAACTTCTAAAGCAGGGTTCCCCAACCTTTTGAACCCGTGAGCAACATTCAGAAGTAAAAGTAGTTGGGGAGCAACACAAGCATGAAAAATGTTCTTGGGGTGCCAAATAAGGGCTGTGATTGGCCATTTGGTAGCCCCTATGTGGATTGTCAACTTACATTGAGGCTCTGATGGCAGTATACCTGGTTTTTATACAACCAAACTTGCCTTCAAGCCAGGAATTCAAAAATAAGCTCCTGCTTTCAGGCCACTGGGAGCAACAGCCACGGGGTTGGAGAGCAACATGTTTCTCACAAGCTACTGGTTGGGGATCACTGTTCTAAAGCAACATTTGAGCACAAAATGGGACACTTGGCATTGCACATAAGGATCTATTTGTTGAATGCCTCTTTTCAATGTTCCACTGCATGCATTGATAGAAGGAGTATATATAATAATTGGTGAGACATTTCTAAACTTTGCTTTTCTATGGAGCCTCTTCCAGTTGTATAGTGGTCTTTATACAATGGACTTCTCAACAAAAACTACAGTGCTTTCAACCTCAAGTAAAAATATAGTACACTAGCTTCTATCTTAAAGATGTAGCCAATGTTACTGAATAATTTATGTAAGAGATAACAGAAGCTCTTTGTCTGTCACATAATCTACTTGTTGCCTGTGGCATCTTAAATCAATGTTGCACAATCACTGGTGCGAAAATTGACACAAGAAATGGCGTGCAGACACAGGTTATATCCACATAGAAGTCCTTTACCTATATTACCTTCTGAAACCTCATACATTTTTTATGATTATCCTAAAGCTGACTGTGCCCCTTTTTCCGCTACATACATCACAGACTTCAGATGAGGAAGAACATCTAATGGAAAAAAACATTTTCAATATCCATTGGTTCAGATCTCAGCACAATTTTTACTGGAAGGCTTCAGCTTAGCAGCTTTTTGAAGGTGAATAGTGTTAGCGACTCTAATGGTCTATGCAGTTTCTATCTACTTTCTGTATTTAGGTAAACATTGGCTTGTGGACTCTTAACTGAGCTAAATGTACATTATTAGTAGTCTAAAAAATGTGGAGATCAGCCAGAATACACCTGCATGTGCATTTTGTAGTCAAAATCCATTCCATGCCTGCAGTGGTAGGATGTTCCCGTTCATAACTACATGGTACTAGTGGGTCATTCTGGTGTTTTATGGCATTTTTATCCATAAACAAAATCTGTAAATATGTATAACTCTATTTGTAAAGTGCTCTTAATGAGCCTCAGAGCCTAAATTGTGATATTAAAATATTACCAAAGGTACTGGCTCTACGACTAAACACAGTTATTCTCAAATTGATCCATAAAGACAAAACAGGGTTTATGCCTGGAAGGACTACAATAAACATCAGGAGACTTTTTGCGATTTACAGATACCACATACTAACTCTGGCATGAGGGTTAGCCTGTCATTGGATGCTGTTAAAGCGTTTGATTCCATCGAATAGGGCTTTTTGTGGGAAGCTCTTGACAGGTTTGGCTTTGGGGAAAAAATTTATAAGTTGGGTGCAACTGTTATATTCTCACCCTAGCTAAAGTTTGTACAAGTAGCATGTTGCCCCCTGCTCCAGCACATTTGCCCTGGCTATAGAAGTACTGACCATCATTATCAGGGCAGACAAGAGGATAGAGGGTTGTAAATATGAAGCCATAGAAGAAAAAATGGTGTTATATGCCGATGATATGCAGATATTCCTGGCAGCCCAGCATATTCCTTAGCCAGACTCCTCCACACGGTAAACTTGTTTGGGAAATTTGCTTATAAACTGGGAAAAATCCCATATATTCCCTCTGGATGCTGAAGCTCCATGCTACCAATTGCCTAATCAACCTCTGCAATGAGTTACCTGTTTTTAATACATAGGTATTTCCTTTATCTAAATCCGTCGACAAGACTTGTGAGCCAGTCTGAATCCTATATTTACCAAAATGACTAGTCAGATGAAGACATGGAGCTCGCTCCCCTTAACACCACCAGGCAGAGTGGCTATCTGCAAAATGATCTTCCTGCCGCAACTATTTTATGTACAGTATTTGCAAACTCCCCCAATTTATATACCCAAGAAGGTGTTTTCTCGATTAGGCTCTGACACTAAAACATGTGTTTAAGCATACAATTTAAGTGTACATTCTGCATTATCAGTCCTAACTATTTTATCTTAAGAGTGTAATAGCCTGAAAGGTTGTAAAAAAGTTGTCATAGGGCAAAGAATGGCAGGACTACGCTTTTCACAAATACTAATACTCAAGTAGAGGCTTGGCATCTAGCTTGTTTCTTTTTCCAGCAGTATTGACAGTAAGACGGTCACAATATCTTATAAATTAATAAGGAAATAACATTTACAAAATAACCATGGTTATACTTTAATATATTCCTGTGCTAAAATGTGGTGTGTTTTAATCAAGTGTATGTGAGGGCAGAGTCAGGAATTATTATACCAAATTCCCACACACACAGCCTGTTCTTGACCCCTGGTATAAGATGCTTTATTCTCTTGCTGGTTTCTATATTACATCGTGTTTTATATGAAGAAATCAATATGTACAAATTACAGAATAAAACCAGATCTTAAGGTGAAGTATTGCTAAATATAGTTCTTATTTAGGTAGAAAATAATTACATTATAATAAGTAGTTCAGAAATATACTGTAATTGAAAATATGAATTACTGTGCTAATAAGTCAGGCAGTTTATTGGGGGCAGTGGAATATACTTTAGTTATTTAAAGTGATACTGACACGTTCCTATAAAAATAGGAACATGTCGGTATCAGTGAAAAGAAGCTGTACACAAACTATAAGCAGCTAAAAGCTCCCCAAACCCGCCCCCAGCCCAGTGAACCTTAGAAACGGTCACTCTCCGACACCATCTTGCTGAGTTGTTTCAGTCACGCTGGGCTGGGGTCCTGATTGGCTAATTACAAATGAAAACAGGACTCCAGCGTATGGAGGGATTGTGCCGCCCCAGCCCAGCGTGACTGAAATAACTAAGCAAGATGATTTATTGGTGTCGGAGGGTTGCCGTTAATAAGGTTCACCGGGCTGGGGGAGGCTTTGGGGAGCTTTTAGCTGATTATATTTCATGTGCAGCTTCTATTTACTGATACCAACACGTTCCTATCCAGAATAACTGCCTGCCTATTGCTTCTCAACACTGTCATTGCTTGATATTCAAGTTACGTAAGCTTTTATGTAAGATATGTTAGTCTCTAGGCAAGACACAACAGTTTTTGCATAAGTTAACCGTAAATCATAAGGCCAACTTTAATGTGTAACTTACACAATTTACGTAACTTTCACTAACTTTCTGATCAGGAGTTCACCAGGAAAGGGACAAGAGTCATACCTCTTGTGTCGCTTTATTGATATCAGCCATAGAAGGACCTTTTCTATTACTCCAAGTCAATAAGCTTTTTTTTGTGCGTGTTTTTTTCTCATGCTCAATGTATTGGAGTCAATTGTCATTTTTTCTCAAGTCAAATGCATTAAAGTCATTGGGTGTTTTTTACTGCCTTTTCTTTCAAGTTCCAAAAAACATGATTTGTGTCAAATGGCACAGCAAAATTCTTGCACATACGGTTTTCAATCCTTGCAAAATCAAAAAAATTAGTAGTGCTTGGACTATATTTTCTATTAAATTATATTTGAATAAAGATTTCATTACACAACATCTGCTGATACTAATTATGCCTGTTTGTAATTATGCTAGTCATGAAGTGATCCCCATGCATTTGTTTTTGCTTATTGTATCAATTACTTCTGAGGCATATGGATGAAATAAATGAGGCAGTAGCACTGGATTGTAGACAGCTCTTGCCTGCTTCACATATGTTAGCTTGGAAAGGGACTATTGTTTGCCTCAGTGCAGCACCGTTCAACAGACACTGCCAGGCAAGTGCCCACCTTTACAGCTATGGGAGAGAATAAGGTGCTGTGAATGCTGTAATTTATGTTTTGTAAACTTCCACAGTCTGTTTGGAATGGAAAAAAAACAGAATCCTCCTAGGGATGATGCAATATACTTTGTCTTTATGGGACAAAACAGCACCCATGTATGATTTTTTAAATAATGAAAGCAATGAAAAAAAAGAATGTAGAAGGCAAATTAATGATAATAATTTACATGAAAATCATGATTGTAAACTCCACTTGGGCAGGACTAATATTAATTACGTACATTCTTTCTAAACATGTTAGGAGTCATTTATGACCCAAGTAGAGTGCTGATTGCATGAAAAATTCAATTGATTGAAGGTTCTTGTGTCAAAAGGTGCTTCTTGTTTGTTGCTGCTGCCTTCCTCCTCCTGCCTTCTGTTCAGAAATTCACGCAATTGTGTCCAGTGCAGGCAGATTTGTACCTAAAAATCACCCATACATGTAATTTTATGGCATATTGACAGCTTTTAAAAGTTTTCAGCACAACAGAGACAATGGAATTGTGGGGAAAATGCTGCCTTGTAGATAAAGTATGGCAATTCCCTTGAAACTGCACTTTGGTTCATAAAAGAACCCTATTGTAAAATGCCATATCAATAAAGGATAATATAATATGGATAACACACCAGATTTTACTACACAAAACACAGTAGTTGAACTAAAGACCTATGGGCTCCTGAGCAATGAAATTGTCCCTTTAAATGGACAGACACATTTCTATTGGATGCAATATTCTTAGACAGCTAGTAACGCCATTTAATTGTTATAGATTTGTAATGGATATGGTTCTCTAAGTATTACAAACATGGGGCACAGAGGCATTCTTTCAACTTTCTGCAGGATTCAGGGGGTTTATTTATCAAAAGTTATGTGATTTTTTTTTATTTGCACTAACAACTTGAAGGGGAGGTTATTTAAGAAAAAACTGGAACATCTAGGGGCCGATTCACGAATTTCGGGTGAAGGATTCGAATAAAAAAAAATTCGAATTTCAAAGTATTTTTTGGGTACTTCGACCATCGAATTGGTTAAATTCGATCGAATTCGATCGATTCGAACGATTAGAAGTAAAAATCGTTCGACTATTCGACCATTCGATAGTCGAAGTACTGTCCCTTTAAAAAAAACTTCGACCCCCTACTTCGGCAGCTAAAAGCTACCGAAGTCAATGTTAGCCTATGGGGAAGGTCCCCATAGGCTTGCCTGTGATTTTTTGATCGAAGGATTTTCGTTCGATCGTTGGATTAAAATCCTTCGAATCGTTCGATTCGAAGGATTTAATCATTCGATTGAACGAAAAATCCTTCGATCGATCGATCGCAGGATTTGCGCAAAATCGTTCGACTTCGATATTCGAAGTCGTACAATTTTAGTTCCCAGTCGAATATCGAGGGTTAATTAACCCTCGATATTCGACCCTTCGTGAATCGGCCCCCTAATATTCGATGGAATAAGAATGACCCGAAAATCTGAATCGAGTTTTCCTCGAAAAAGTTGAATGTCAGGAAGGCGATTAACATCTTCAAACCTCTGCCATTGACTTCTACATGAATTCGGTAGGTTTTAGGTGGCAAAGTATCAAATTAGAACTGTTTCTGGGGTTGAAGTAGGATGAATGTCACATTCAAATTCAAATTTGAATTGGTGGTTTTAAATTCAAATTTACCATTTGAACCTTAGTAAGTCTGCCCATTAGTGTCACATTTTATTCTAACACAAGTCAATGCTAAAGTTAATTAATCTTCCAAGCAAATCATACTTAGCTGTTTAAGGTATAAATATGCTGATTCCCAGGTTGCATTTAAAATCGGTCATCACTCATGTGCCACTGAAGGAACAAGCTACAGCTGATTTGTCACGCATGCACAGGGATAGTACAAACAAATCAAGCACAGACTCGCCAGTGTTGGAATCAATGTCACTACAGTTCCTGTGCTTCTTAAATGTACAAGATCACTAAATGAAAAAAAAAATCTTGGCCTGTTGTACCAGTGACATATATATTTTATGTTGTGTTGCATATGATGGCATACAGTATATAGCTGATGAGAATTGTGTCTTATTTTCTACAATAAAAGCAGTGGCTAAAAAAGAGCCCATGCCACATTCTTATGAATAAATGATTTATGTTCACAATTTATAACTGAAATGAAGTATTGCTGCCAACTACCAGCATCAAATGCCTATATGATTACTATATGATTACTGTAGATTGTGTGTATATAAATCCTTTGACTTCAAATTCTTACCGTAAATATATCAAACCACTTCCACAGGGTAAGCAATCCTCTAATAGAGAAAGGACAGCCTAAACGTACAATATATTACATTTTGTCATTTAATTAATTTTACATTAGAAAGAATTAAAGAAAGCTGTGCTAAAAAGTAACTTTGTCTGTTTTGTTGAAAAAAATATCCTAAAAATATTGTTTTTTTATAAAAACAACTAAAAAAACTCATGTTTTCCAACTGAGGCTAGAAACACTCGTAGTCCTACCTTGGTCATGAAAAGACCATTTTTGGGGGGTTTATTTGAAAATCAACATTTACTGGGTTGATTATCAAAATCCAAAAAGTTCTCACTATTTTCTGAAAAATAGTCTGACTTTTCCACCTATTTATCAATACATTGTCACAAATTTTTCTTGTGCGGGAAGAGTTGTGATAAAATCGGTAAAAAAATAAATTTGGATTTTGCGATCAAAGACGATTTTTTTGTTAAATCGCCCAAAAGTTACATTTTTTTCAGAAACCCAACACAACATGTTCTCAGCAGGTTTAAGTTGGAGTTCTTTTTTCATAAGACTTTTAACACCATCGGATTTAAATCCAGAAAAAAATCAAGTTTTCCCCTTTAAAAGTCAGGCCAGAAAAATTTGTAGATTGATAAATAACCCCTAAAACATTAATTTCATACGGTTACTTTGCAAAACAAGTTACATTCTGAAAACCCATTCTGAAAAGCCATAACAGAAAATGAACCAATGGAAAACTACTTCATAAATATTATTGTATATTTTTAATATTTATTTTGATTTAATCAATTATAACACATGCTTAGGATTAGGCCAATAGATACACATATGAATACTAATACTGCCCTAGACAATGAATGAATAAACAATATAGAAATACAATGCAACATTTATTTGGTGCACACAATTTTATGCAAAATTTTTAAAAAAAACTTACCGGTATGCAAAATTTAAAAAAAAACACAACCATACCAAAAGGACAGAGGTGCCCTGCTGAAGCATTTCACATCACTAGACGCTTCATCATCAGAGCTTTCCCTCCCTGAACTAAAGTAAATTCAAGTAAAAATGTACAGTACTGCATAAAAAGTAGAATATAAGGCTATAAATACAGTACATACAAACAAATTTTTTAATAAATTAAAAACACATGTTTTTGCAATGAATAATTAAACAAATATGGTATATATAAAATACCAATTATGATAATTAAAAGACCAATATCAATAGATACAATTTGCCACGTATAACATTATAGCAGCTGCAACCTGTAGACTTCACCATGTTCTTGGTACATTGCCATCCTCAATATGGGATGCAAATGGTAATCAATGGTATGCTTAATGACTTATTATTAGGTTAGAGTATACTGTAAAAGTGAACACATATTCTGTTCTAAAACTATGGTTTAATTAAAAAGTCTATATGGCTGTATCAGGGAGTCAAAGTCTAATCAGGAAAGCAAGCACACAGTAAGGGGCCGATTCACGAAATTCGAGTGAAGGGTTCGAATAAAAAAAAATTCGAATTTCGAAGTTTTTTTGGGCTACTTCGACCATCGAATGGGCTACTTTGACCTTCGACTACGACCTTCGAATCGAACGATTCAAACTAAAAATCGTTCGACTATTCGACCATTCGATAGTCGAAGTACTGTCCCTTTAAGAAAAACTTCGACCCCCTACTTCGGCAGCTAAAAGCTACCGAAGTCAATGTTAGCCTATGGGGAAGGTCCCCATAGGCTTGCCTGTGATTTTTTGATCGAAGGATTTTCCTTCGATCGTTGGATTAAAATCCTTCGAATCGTTCGATTCGAAGGATTTAATCGTTCGATCGAACGAAAAATCCTTCGATCGATCGATCGCAGGATTTGCGCAAAATCGTTCGACTTCGATATTTGAAGTCGAACGATTTTAGTTCCCAGTCCAATATCGAGGGTTAATTAACCCTCGATATTCGACCCTTTGTGAATCGGCCCCCAAATGTGTAAGATAACGTTGTAAAGTGATCTGTTCATTGATTCCCCAGCACAGTCATTTTTGCATAAATTCTCCATCAGTGGATGCTTTGTAAACTAACCATCTGCCTAACTGAAGTGGTTTAATGGTCTGCATCTCATTACAGAGTTTGTGGTACCTTGAAGGGAAAAAAAAACAACAATTTGAAAGTACTCTTGGAGTATTTATCTGCATTTCTAATAATCTAAGTTGCGAACCAATAAGCTCACTTTCAGTCATATGGCCACTGAAATGTATTTTTGTCTTTTTTTTAAAGAGAGCAATTTCATCACATCCGAACTGCAGTTGCTTAAGATCTTTTTCTGTTTTTCCGACTTTATAGAAAAACACAATTTTTAAAGCTAGGGATTTTTAGTGTAATGTAGGTGGTACTAATTAGTCATACTACCAATTAATATCAGCTCTCTGAATAATGTGAAAAAATGCCACATCTTTAACAATTTGGGGTCTGCTTAGAAGAAGGGGCCCGTGATGTTTCTGAAACTATAAGATAAGGGTTAACTTCAGTGAAGTATTTATTGTAAAGTCCCAGAGTTCCTTAGTGAATTTATCTAGATATTTTTCTTGGGGTTAGACAGACTAAAAAGATTTAGCAAAAGTTTATTTTGCCAGTGAGTGTATTTTGCCAGCCTCTCCCATGGGTGACAAAGCACCCAAAAATACATTACTCCAGAATAATGGATATCATTGTATGTAAAATATGTAGCGGGCTATTTACTAGTATCCAAAAAAATCTCATTATTTAATTAAAACAACTTTAAGGGGCACATTTACTATGGGTCGAATATCGAGGGTTAATTAACCCTCGATATTCGACCATCGAAGTAAAATCCTTTGACTTCGAATACCGAAGTTGAAGGATTTACCGCAAATACTTGGATCGAACTATTAAATCCTTCGAATCGAAAGATTCTAAGGATTTTAATCCATCGATCGAACGATTTTCCTTCGATCAGAAATTGCTTAGAAAGCTTATGGGGAAGGTCCAAGTAGGCTAACATTGGTGCTCGGTAGGTTTTAGGTAGCGAAGTAGGTAGTCGTTTTTTTTTTTTTAAAGAGAGAGTACTTCGACTATCGAATGGTCGAATAGTCAAACGTTTTTTAGTTCGAATTGTTCGATTTAAAGTCGTAGTCGAAGGTCGAAGTAGCAAATTCGAAGTTTTGTTCATTCTAATCCTTCACTCAAGTAAATGTGCCCCTACAGTAAGTCTTCGACCAAACTCTCATTAAAGAGGACCTGTCACCTTGAGACATAAGTAATATATATCTTTTCCCTCCTTAGTTTAACCCTTTAGTCAGATGTTTTTGTCTATATCTGAAACGGATTAGAAAATCTCCTACATGTAAAAAGTGCTTCATAGGCGCTGCCATGTTGAAACAGGACCCCTTTGTTTTCTGTGTGTGACTGGATTGTGCCAAACTGCCAAATCTCATGGATGCTTAGTGACAGAGTATACTCTGTGATAGACTGGCTCTGTACCACTCATGTCACACCAGGACTTGATATTCTATTAGGATTGTTTGAAACACATTGTTCTATTTACATTGTGTGGGCTTTTACTAAAAAATCTCATAAACTATGAAATTACCGAAACGCTAAAACCTGCTAAAACTGTGCAGTTCTTGGGGCTCATTTATAAACACTGGGCAAATCTGCACCTGGACAATAACCAACTAAATGTTTGCTTTCAAAGTTCAACCTGCAGCTGCCTGTAAAAAGCCAGTCACCGATTGGTTGCTATGGGCTACTGCCCAGGTGCACATTTGCCCAGTGTTTATTAATGAGCCCCCTTTAGCTTAATCAACCCCAAAATAAAAATGTGCCTAATAAAATAAATAAATAAATAAATAAATACATAATAAAATAAATAAATAATAAATAAAGACACTGCTGGGATTTAGGGTCAAACATAAAAATCAGGAAAGTGTGTGTGAAGGGTAGAGTAACTCAATACTTTTGCTTGTCAAGAGTAGACTAATTGTTTACATGAAGAGCAGAAAGCAGCAGCATTATGGTTAAACTTTAGCTGCTACTTCTGCTAATACCGGCAAACGGAGCTCCTTATCTGACATATGACACCCCCTCCCTTCTTCCTCCTCCATGCTGATAAACTTTACTGATGTGCTTCCCCATTCTGTGTGCTTTTGAACTCCTATACAAATCCACGAGCTGTAGTCCTCCAGCCCCTGACAACTGAAGAAACTAGAGATATAGTGAGAGGAGTGTGCAGGGCTGATTCTACCCATGATGCCTTGCTCTCCTGACTTTCAGAAAGTCGGGGCTTCAGTCAGTATCTCGTGGACATTTTCAAAAGCAGTTATAAATTGAGATTTATTGAGATTTGATTTGAATAAATTGAGGTATGTGGTTTGTTTTAACAGTTTTATTGCCTTCCTAGTGTTAGCTCAATCGTGACAGGTTTCCTTTAATCAGATTATTTTACTAAACCCAGTGCACGTCATGATAACTTCCATTTGTAAAAGGGACATCTGCCATTGACTTCCACATGACCTCGGCAGGTTTGAGGTGGAGTATCTTTTTTATTCTGACTTTTAGCAGCATCAGGGTTTGATAAACCACGAAAAAATTTGAGGGTTTTTTTCTATGAATAAATTTGTAATATGCCCCTGGCCTGCCCACGTAACCCCTCAACCTGACCCAATTGTACCCTTTTTTCTTCCCCAATCCTCCTTTGAACTGCCTCCTAGCTGCTGGTAATGCAATAGTCTCTGCCAGCCCCTTTACCACAACTCCAATTACATCATAGTCTGTCCCCTTTTGTCACCACCCCAAATACCATTTTTAAAAGATGGCAATCCTATTAAGAATTCAAACAACTTATTTCCATAACAATGACTACACTTAAAGGCAATCTTCTATTACAATTTATGACTTATGTCATACATTTTAGAGATTTATGACTTATGATTCTAAAACATTTTTAGAATCTGTTGCTGCAAGACTAACTGCACAGTCAAGATTTGCAACTGAAGCTCTGCAGAGTACGGCATTTCATTAAATTGTTACCCAGTGGGGATTCTATTATTTAACATATAGAGTCTATTGTGTGAGAATATAAAATAAAAAACAGTGCAATTTAGATGACCTTTGCCACTCTTAAACTTACATACCCATGTGTTTTATAGGCTTTCTCAGAAACTATAAGAACAATGTACAAGTAAACCATGCTTGTGGGCTTATTTATCAAAAACTATTTGGGGAAGGTTGTCAGGTTTTTCTCTACTTCCAATAAACTCAAAATTTTAAAATTTAAAAATTAGCTAAGGTTTGTTAATTCATGAAAAAATCCCAATGTAAAAAACTTGATAGACTACAATTGTGAAAAAAAACTTGAATACCTAGAATTTTACAGGCTTAAAAAACTCGATTTTGTGAAAACTCAAATTAAAACTCAAAAACTCTAATTTAAACAATTGATTGAAGTTTGCCTAGCACAATGCCCTTTGACTTCTACTTCTAGCTACTACCAAAGCACATGACATATTTTTTTTCCTATGTTCATGTTACAAATCTAAACCAGAGAACATACTAAGATTGCATAATTTATTTAATGGAACAGGATCATATCTTTTTTGACTGGGTAGTATTCACAAAGCATGGTCAAGTTCAGTCATTCAGGGACATTACTTTCCTTTTCATATAAAAGCATCTGGAACAATATTCCCATTTGAACCCCAATTATACAGTTATAGAAATTCCTTATTGTGAATTATATAGGTAAAAATAGACATTGTATCATACAATGATATTATGTTTTTATATTTTTCTTGTATTAAAATTACAAAAACGGGGAAGACTAGGCACAGAGACCTTTCAAAGAACATACAATTTTTTTAATGGAGTAGGATAACATTATTTAATAGAATAAGGTAAATGGCTTTTCTGGCTACTGGAGTATTCACAAAACATCATAAAGCTCTGTCATTCAGAGGCATACCATTCATTTTCTTTTCATATCAGAATAATTGTAAAAGAACATTGCCATTTGCCCCAATGTCACACTCTTCACTAAATATTGAAGAAATTACCAGCAGCACACTGTATAACTTGCAATAGTGCTTAATGAAGGATTTATTCAGCCCATATCATACAAAAAAGGCAAAGTTTTGGGCCTACCAGGCCCTTTTTTAAGACTTTGTCTTTTTGTTTGATGTGACCCTAGGACAGGAGTGGGTCTTCTGGTACAGCACCTGGCACAACAAAATTGTTTTACTTTGGAGGTAAGTGCTCCACAATTCTGACTGTGTATTAAATACTCTGCACTACATAAGCATAAAATATTTCCTTTTCAAATATGACATAATCTTTAACCTCCATGGCACTCTTACAACTAAAATATTCAATAAATTAAAATCATTAGAGGGCATTTAGGGGCCTAGTTATTAAACCTCAGTTTTTTCTGGCCGTGTTTTTAAAGGATAAAAACTAAATTTTTTAAAAGGAAAAAAATAAACTAGAATTTTTCAAGGAGATCCCAGAAACATAAAGCAAAGTGTTGTAAATGTTTAAAATGCAATGGTGTGTAGATGCACTGTGCAATCATATTCAATTAAATTCTGCATGACCAGCCTTGTACTGTGTAATGCAGTCTCCATAGGCAATACAATTATTATTTCTTAATTATTTTTAATTTTTAAAATCCTTCTGAAGAATATATATAATTTCACCTCCAAACTCTAAAACCATTTATCTGACTTTATCTGACTTTTGATTTTGAGCAGATGCATATACAATCATTTTCATTATTCCTATCCCTAACATTATACCATTGTCTAAATATATATTTAGCAGGCCTGTATTAGGTCAACAAAAATGAATGCGTATTCCCTTAGAACATCTTTACTGTGACTTGACAGGTTGCAGAGCATATCCAAAATCAATCTTTAGTACATTTGTAGTTAAAATTCTCAGATTAATGGAATATGGCAAACATTTATGGCTTGAACATTTCCTAAGAGCTAGATAAATTGGAAAAAAAAATCTTTCAGTTGCCAGATAAAGATGGTCTCATATATTAAAGAAATCCCATAATTGCTTCTGTATCACTGAGTACAAATACAGATACATTTAAAAAGAAAAATGCATATGTTAACAATGTTTTTTATCTTAAATTGTTCCACCACCTTGAAGTTCTTTTTCTCCTATTGATGAGTCCTTCTGTTCCACGTTTTAATAACATGCTAACTAAAGCAACAGTGAGATTGCAAACAGCTGAAGGTACAGTAAGGGACATTACTTTGATACACTTTCAGTTTTTGGTGTTACTGTTCCTTTAACAGAAGAGTTGGAGTTACCATAAACTGAGGAGTCAAAGGATTTATGTACTGACTCCACAGTCCTGGAAGAAACAGAGCATACAGTAGGAAAGATTCAAACGTATACAGTAACAGAACAGATGTAAATACCAGAAAACTACAAACATGCACAACATCAACCTCAAGAAGCGGATTTCCGGGATTCTATTGACTACGCCCCATTTTGCACCAACCACATCCCAGCTCCACAGAAGCCCTAAGAGTGTTAACAACTGTGAATATATTAAAATAGTCGAATCATTGATTGCCAAACACCAAAAAGTCATCACTAAAACAAGAGCTTCTGTGTATTTAAGAGAAATGCAATTGCACAAAATATATTTGTACTGTACTGCATAAAGCACATAGCTTGCAAAATAATACAATAGATTTATCTAAAACATCCATCAAAATAAACATATCAAAAAGCATATCCAAGGTAAGATAAAACACCTTAATGGCACATTATAATCAGTAGTAATAATTTTAGAAATACAGGCATGGGATCTATGTTTGGGACCTGGGGTTGTCGAGATAAATGTTTTTCCATAAAATTGAGCACCATACAGCAAGTCTACTAAAACATTTAAAAATTAAATAATCTGTTATGTCTGGAGCAACAGCAAAATACATTAAAAATTATTGTTTTGCCAGCAAAATTGACTTTTGCAGCTTATTTACCATCAAGAACAAGGTACTATATTGATATTACAGAAAAAAATAATTGAAAAAAAATGTTAAAACTTTCTTAAAAGTACTGTATGGGATATGGCTTTACCATAATTTAGAGCTTTTTGTTATTG
Organism: Xenopus petersii; assembly: GCA_038501925.1. Lineage (NCBI taxonomy): Eukaryota > Metazoa > Chordata > Amphibia > Anura > Pipidae > Xenopus > Xenopus petersii. The sequence goes on from CM076681.1 coordinate 83,858,215, forward strand.
GGTTTTCAGTGACTCAACAAGGTTATGCAGGACCAATACAAAATGCAGCCCAAAATTCGAGCACAGGCAAGTCCTGACACCCTGCCCCCCTTCAAAGACACAATGAAAGCATTATGTACCTTTCTAGGAAGTTATACATCCATAAAAGCTGTACTAGGATTCCTTTCCTGAACCCCACACTGTAACATATGCTAGATGGGTATAGGGTTTTGTATGTTGTGTTATCTATCTCAAGACTGACTGTACTGTACATATCCTTCACATATGACTAAAATGATAATCTCTAAACTCTACCTTGTGAGTCATTCCACACTGTGAAGTGTTATGTTATTTTGTCAGGCTTTGTACCATTTTACTCTTTCTTTTCTTTTGTCTATTATTCTTTTATTCTTGTTAAAAAAATTAAACAAAGGGGCAGATTTATTAAAGTGTGAATTTAGAACTCACCACAATAAAACTCACTTTCTGTTTATTACTATGGGATTTTTAAAAACCTATTTATAAAATGGTTAACTCCATTCATAAATACGATTCAAAAAATCCCATGGGTTTAAACAGAACACGGGTGAGCTTTTCTGTGGTGAAATACTATTAGGGGCAACTTTATCAAAATGTGAGATTAGAACTCACCATAGGAAAAATCACTTTCCATTCATTCTTATGGGATTTTTAGAATCATATTTATCAGTGAAGTTTTTCTGTGGCAAGCTCTAAGCTTACATTTTGATAAAGCTGTCCCTAAATGTAATTATGGGAAATTATGTTGAATTATGTTTACAAATATTTTTAGCAGTTCATTGCATCAGCTCTCTTTTGTTCAGCCATCTTTGGGTAATATAAATTTCTGAGCCTCCTACATATCCCTAAAATACTATGTTAACATAAAATTACGAGCAGATTCATTTAAAATTTTGAATTTAATAAAGAAAATACAACTTTGCTAAAATCAGTTCAATGTACCAGGAAATCAGTAATTCTAAAAAGATTAGTACAATTATTTTTAAAAGAAAGGGTGAGAAATGTGAGCATTGCCAATAGCCTTCTATATGATTCAACTTACCAGACCAGATGTTATTTTGGCTGGTTTAAAATACCGCATTCTGAAGGTTCTGATAATGATAAATACTACTGAGTATAAATCAAACTGCTCTATATAATCCACTGACCATTTGAATAATTTCATATGAATTCAATCAACTTTGCTCTTGGTAAATCTGCCCAGTTACATAAATGCATTTAAGGCATTTTTATTACCAAGTGTTCCTAGCTTTTAATTCACGTGGATAAGTTTGGGTTACTTCATTTGTATTTTCATTTGTATTGCTTTATTGGGTTTGCTAATTTCCAGAGCCTAATGAATAAGTGAGTTGTTAGAGCTCAGTGCTCTCCACATCACATAGCACAAAAAAAGATATGACTGCTTCAGTCAGACTTTCCTCCTAAGTATGTATGCATAATAATGGAAAAGAGACAATGTACATTATAAAGCTATAAGACAACAAGAAGCTCAATGACAACTTAAAAGCACAAACCCATTGGATGAGGCCAAAGAACTTCTTGTGGCATCTAACAGCCATTTTCATTTTATGAGGGGTAAATTAATCTTTATGACACTAGTACAAAATAGGGATGCACTTAATCCACTATTTTGGATTCTGCCGAACCCCTGAATCCTTCGTGAAAAATTCAGCCAAATACCGAACCGAATCCAAGACGTAATTTGCATATGCAAATTAGGGGTGGGAAGGGGAAAACAGTTTTTACTTCCTTGTTTTCTGACAATAAGTCACGCAATTTCCCTCCCCGCCCCTAATTTGCATATGTATATTAGAATTCAAATTCGGTTCAGCTGGGCAGAAGGATTTGGGCGAATCCGAATCCTGCTGAAAAAGGCAGAATCCTGGCCGAATCCCGAACCGAATCCTGGATTCGGTGCATCACTAGTACAAATGTTTATTTATGATTAAATACTAGTTGGAGGTACTAGGTAAACAAAATAAAAAAACTCTGCTTTAAAGGGCATGTAAAGGCAAAAAAAATAAAATCCCATTTTTACTTTCTTTAAAGTGGACCTGTCGCCCAGGTCCACTTTAAAAGTCATTTTCAAATTATGAACATGAAATCCAATTTCTATTTTTTATTAAAGCATTCATAGCTGCTGTAAGCTCATTTAAAAATCTCAGCTGTCAATCAAATATTGTCTGCCCCTCCTCTATGCCTAGGCATAGAGGTGGGGCAGACAATTGCTTTCACTTTCCATTCAGCACTTCCTAGACGTCACTGCTCTCCCCACATTCCCCCGTTCTCTTCACTGTTTAATTGTGTCATGGGAATGGACATCGGGTCCCCCATTCTGTGGCACAAACATGATTCTGAGATGATGGAAGGCTCGCCTTAATAACAGTGTTCACAAAATGGCTCCTGCCTGCTTGCTATAATTATGAATTCCCAGACTGAAGGAAACATGATTCAAATAATTTATATAGTGTCATTAAAGTTCTTTTTGCTTGACTAATGTGATAAAATAGGATTTTGAGTAATTTTTTTGGGTGACGGGTCCCCTTTAATGAAAAAGAAACCTATCTCCATTTTTATAAGAAACCTTACTGTATGCGGTGAAATTTTTCGTTAACTTGTTCTGACAGCTGCAGTTAGGAAACTTTTGACGGTCCCTAACTGCTGTGCAGGGAAACAATCATACTTTCAAACGACAGGGAGCCCCCCCCCCACCTTACTTCCCAGAACACGAGCAGCTTTAACAGTAACAACTGTGTAGATTTATATCCACAGACCCAGTGCAGTCTGTATATTCTGATTATTAATCAGTCTTGCGGTATCAGCTTCAGGCAGATATTATTTGACCTGTGCTGTTTTGATCATTTCTGACAATCCCTAAGCTTAACCTCCCAACTGAAGCCCAGACCACACTAAGCATGTGCATAGTCTTGATACTGAAAAGATGTTACAAGATAACAGCTCCCCGCACCAACTTTAAAAGCATAAATCATTTGTTTAATTGGGCGTCTGGTCTAGTAAGTTCAGGTTTATCTTTAGTATACAAAATACAGCATTTCTAGCATTATTCCATCTAAGACTTTAGTTGCCCTTTAAAATTAATATATCCCATTCTAATTCCTCATAAGTTGTATTCTTGTTCTTGTTCTCCCTTGTTCTTTAACTTGCCAGTAGAACCATCTCTAACACCTGTATTGCAATGTAAAATTGCCTCCATCTTCACTCTCAAGTAAAAATTCTACCACCTACTACTACCCTATGCTTCTCTATTAGCTTCACTGACCCTAGAACCTGGATATCTTACAAGATTCCCTTTATGGTTCCTTCACAATCAAGCACAATTACCAGAACCACTTTTTCCCCAAGTTTCCGTGCCTATTGTGAAGCCTCTGTATATCTGACACACCACATCATCTGTATTTTCACTGTTACACACCACAACCAGCAATTTTTTAATCAATCAACTCCCTTTAGCTTTAGCAACTTATTAGTACTCTGGACTGCTTTCCTTCGACTGCACCAGCCTGGAGAAGGACTGTAAATGTTTTACTTGATTCACTTATTGTGTAATTATATGTGGCTATTGTTGCTTTGACGCCTGTGATCAAAACACACATTTTTATTCAGCTAAAAACTTTATAGATTTTCATTTGGAGATGAACACATTAAAGACAAAGAAAAACATACAGTAATCTGAAACTCTAGTATGAGTTTCTGTGCCTCAGGGATAGGAAACTAAAGCACTGGAAGTCATAAAGATCTATTGGAATTGAAAGCTTATGCTGACTACAGCAATATACAACAACAACAACTAGTTGTTGGCAGATTATTGCAGCACTTTCAAAAAGGAATAACAACAATACATGGTAACCTATCCCCAAGTAAAGAGAACATTGGTATGATAATCAAAGGGAGTCATTCAATATTGCCAGAGAGGCTTAAGGTAGCCCATGATGACTTTGCAGCTCTTAATATAATGGATATGCTGGGATTGGGTTTACCTGGACACTTCGAAACTTAATAAAGCTACAAAAAAAGATTTGTAGGCAATGCATTAAAACATTTGCCTATTTAATTTTCAAGAATGAAGTTTTAAAAGAACTACATATGTGTGGCATTATAGATCACAGCAATGAATTATTACTTTATAGAGTAAGTGTATTCTAAATAAATGTCAGTCGGTTGTCCAAATAAGACACTTCCGGTCTACAGCATATACATTCATATGAAAAAGTTTGGGAACCCCTCTCAGCCTGCATAATAATTTACTCCACTTTCAACAGATAGATAACTTTCCACAGAAGATAACAGTGGTATGTCTTTCATTTCCCAGGAACATCTGAGTACTGGGGTGTTTTCTGAACAAAGATTTTTAGTGTAGCAGTATTCAGTTGTATGGAATTAAATAAAATGTGAAAAACTGGCTAAGCAAAAATTTGGGAACCATTGTAATTTTACTCACACTCATTTGAATGCATGTAACTGCTCAATACTGATTATTGGCAACACCAAATTGGTTGGGTTAGCTCATTAAGCCTTGCAATTCATAGGCAGGTGTTTCCAATCATGAGAAACTGTATTTAGGGTGGCCAATTTCAAGTTGTGCTTCTGTTTGACTCTCCTCTGAAGATTGACAGCATGGGATCCTCAAAGCAACTCTCAAAAGATCTGAAAAGAAAGATTGTTCCATATCATGGTTTAGGGGAAGGCTACAAAAAGCTTTCTCAGAGGTTTAAACTGTCAGTTTCAACTGTAAGGAATGTAATCAGGAAGTGGAAGGCCACAGGCACAGTTTCTGTAAAATTCAACCCAAAGATCACATCCAAAGACCTGAAAGAACATCTTGCTGCAGATGGTGTATCTGTACATTGTTCTACAAATCAGCACAATTTGCACAAAGAACATCAGTATGGCAGGGTGATGAGAAAGAAGCCCTTTCTGCACTAACAGCACAAACAGAGTCACTTGTATGCAAAAGCTCATTTAGACAAGCCACAGTCATTTTGGAAAAAAAGTGCTTTGGACTGATGAGACAAACATTTAGTTATTTGGTCATAAAAAAAAGAACTTTGCACATCAGAAGAAGAACACCGCATTCCAAGAAAAACACATGCTACCTACTGTCAAATTTGGTGGAGATTCCATAATGCTGTGGGGCTGTGTGGCTAGTTCAGGGACTGGGGCCCTTGTTAACATCGAGGGTCAGATGAATTCAATCCAATATAAACAAATTCATCAGGATAATGTTCAAGCATCAACAAGTTATGCAGGGGTTGGATATTCCAACTAATCTGCTAAATGGGTTTGAGCTAAAAACCTTCCATAAAATTGTTGCTCCACCCAAATATTAATCCCACAATACTTTAGCTCAATGCTCCCCAACCAGTGCTCGACAACCCTTTGAGCAACAGTGGCATTAAAGCAGGTGCTTATTTTTATTTCTGGCTTGGAGGAAAGTTTTGCTTCCATAAAACCAGGTATACTGCCAAAAAGAGCCTCCAGTACACATAGGGGCTACCAAATAGCCACACAGCCATCACAACATGTATTTGGTAAACCCAGGTGTTATTCCCCAACTCTTTTTACATCTGAATGTGGCTCACAGGTAAAAAAGGTTGGGGACACCTACATATTACTAATAATTAATGCATGCTGTGACATTAAGGCAAACTGGAGCACCCTTGTCCCCAGGTAGTGCTACCTGCCCAAATACCTCTCCGGCTGGACAAAGGTCATTTGCTCCCACATGGCAGGTACAGCAACAAAGCCTGTTCCCAAACAGGTGACACACTGGATCCTTTCTCTCTCTATCCTCCCACAGGCAAACTCACCTGGGGGCTCACACAGAGCTGACAGGCTCAAACAGAGCTGGAACAGGCATCCACCTGATGCAATCATTAGAGGATCCAAGCTGTCCTAGCCAAGCACATAACTTGCTGGATCTTTAGGACATTGCCCCCAACACTATTCCCAGTGTGAGCACAGCAAAGCCCATCAGATTGCATCCATCTCCAGGAATCCACCTCTCATCCTGGGCAGAATCTCTCAAGAATATCAGGGTCCAGTAATCCATGAGCCCACACAGGGCATAGCAGCTATGTGCTGGGTCACCATAGCCCGAGGTCTGCCCTGCAGCACCTCAGCAGACGATCACTCCATCCTGCATCAAATATGAAACTAGAACAGTGGCAGTGTGTGCACATGGCTCTGTACATATCCAAATGTGGTGCAACACCCTCCAGTATCTGCCAGACGCACTGCATAGGGGAAAGGCTCCAACACCTCCCAACATGCTAGGTAGACCCTGTAGCTGAAGAAGCAGGGGATTTCCATCATGTTTTAGACCATAGGGGAATTAACCCTACGGGTCCCTACAGTTTCTATAAACAAGCTGCTGTGTAGCCATTCAAACAGTAAAAAAAATGAGAAAAGGCACAGGTTACATAGCACATACACAGCAGCTTATTTATATAAAACTATAGTAGTCTTTCAGAAACAAACACAGCAGTTTACCACTGCATCGCAACAGTACATCATGGGGCCTGTTTATTAAGCCTCAAATTTTTCTGGTCGAGTTTTTAAGTGGAAAAATCTAAAATTTTCTAGATTAAAAACTTAAATTTTTCAAGATTTATTATATACTCCAGCTAAACCTGTCAAAGTCATATAAAAGTCAATAGAAAATGTCCCTTTTTATAATTGGTAGATGTTTTTTGTCTTCAGGATTTTGAGGGTTTTGGGCTGTTTGACGCTGGTTTTTATTCAAAAATCCAAAAAACATGCGGTTTTCAGGTGACAATTCAAAAAAAGTTGCACAATTACAATTGTTGTACAATTGTAGCTCAACTTTCCCAAACATACAATTTTCAATAGGATTTTTTAGTAAATTTAGCCAAATCGTGGTTGGGAGTTGAATTTTTAACCCAATGAGAACATTTTAAGTTTTAATAAATACTTTATTATTACATATTTTAATGATAAACTGATACCAACTCCACCAACTGTGTTTATCCAATTATTACTGGAAATATTAAACAGGTTATCTACTCTAAACACCTAAACAACTCTGCTATTAATTTACTAACATTGGTGTTCAATTGCACCAATGCAGTTGCTCATAGCAACTACACAGATCTTTGATTTAATTTACTAACTGTAAGTACACTGATCAAAACTAGTTTCTGATTGCTTGATTACAGTGTAATATTGTCAAATGAGGTTTGTAAGTAAGCAAGTGCAGTAGAATGACTGATGCACCATTGGTAAGGATGATACTGAGAACTGTTTACTTCATATTACATTTAGGAACACAGTTCTGTATTACTGCAATATAACCACATAGTGAGAGCTGGAGAGCTGGATAATATAAATTAGCCTGAACCTAGAACTAATGTGTACAATATAAGTACTATAGGTAATATAGGTACATTCACAATTATGGTTTGCTTTTGTTATTGGTATATATTTAAACAATTTAACAAATGATAATGGAAGTTGCTTTTTGTATTTGCTTTATCCATTTAAACATACTGTATACACACACTGCTACAACTTGTAGGGCACCAACAGATTTATTGACTTTATTAGAGCAAAATAGACTTGGAAAACCCATTTGCTCATTTTCCCCAAGCAGCAGGGGCACAGCAAAGAAAAGCATTCATTTTCAGTTGCAATAAAGAGGGAAAAAAACAATGGATTTGATTATGCAGTTATTCAGAACACATAATCGCAATTGTGGGTCTTTTAGAGCTGGAAACTAAACCAACAATATTTACTCCCTAGATGCAACAAAACACTTCCTGCAATGCAGGACATTAGCTGCCACTTGAAGTAACATCAAGTCAAAGTGTGCCCAAGAGCTCTGCTGCTAGGGCCTTGCGGATAATTGCAGCATCCATTAAGGTCTCTCTCATTGGCACAAACATCTATGCTAGCTCATTCAAATATTAATGTTCAAGGCTTTCTTTAGAATTACTTTTTTATGTAGTCAAATTCATAAAACATATATTTACCCATTTCATACCAGTGAAATATTTATTGTTTTTATATTATTGCACACCATGAAACAATAAACACAAATGAAGTTATATGGCAGGATCGCTGTGCAGAATTATAATTTTATTGCTTTATTGTGGGAATGTTGAAAAAGTCGTTTGTCAAATAATTCAAATGAAATAATTTAGCTTTTCTATAGAGTAAGAAAAAAATAGAATTTGAATGTGAATTTATGTTGTTAGGCGCAAAGCTGTCAAACACAATTAAACTTTAGGCTATACCCAAATATTCACAATTACACTCTTACATGAGTGTTTATTCTTTTGTTCCTGTGGGGTGGCTTTATTTGGTACAAGCAACCACATGGGAATACTTTTGTTAATGAACATATTCTTTCCTATTTTGCAAAAAAGAATGGGTTCTGTTAACTCATACATTTTGTAAACAAAATTCCACAAAAGAGCACAGGCATAAACACACGTGTTAGGGCCCTTACTAACACTTGATCAATTGTAGTAGATTTTCTACAATGTGGTCTATAATTCTGATCAGTAGTGATGGGCGAATCTGTGCTGAAACGGCAAAAAATTCGCAAAACGCAAATCAATGGGTGTCAAAATAATTTTGACCAGAGTGACAATTTTTACACGCACTATTTGTTCCAAATGCTTTAAAGTCAATGGGCGCACAAAGAATTTTGACGTGCAACAATTTTAATGTGCGCGACAATTTTGACACGCAACAATTTTTTTTTTGACACAGCAGATTTTTTGCTGGCAAATTGTCACCGCAGTTTCGAGGAGGGATCAACATTCACATGACCTGAATTAGCCCAAACGTCTTTAATGTGTTTGATTGTAAAATGTTTGTGTGTTTAAAATTGTTGAATATAATTTGTGTGAATCACCACTAGATGGCAGCAGAGGTTTTAATATAGTTTAGTTGTAATTCCTTTTCCAGACACTAGAAGCCACTATAGAACACAGGAGGGCTATAAAAGGAGTTGCCCCGCCCAAGGTGAGCTATCTTGATGGGAGGGTGTGGCCGGAGGACATCAGCTGGTCGGTGAGTGGAGACATCGTTGACAGATAGGAAAAGCTAAAATAGAAAAGATTTTAATTTAAGCGAGCACTAGGTGCACGAGATAGTGAGGATAGTTAGTAAGGACAGCTGTGGCCCCATCAAGGAGGAAAGTGGAATGTTTCCTACGGGTACTCCGTAAGTGAGGGAATCAGTGGAAGTTTAGGACAAGGTAGGAAGGACACCTGGGTCTCTGGACAGGAATTGGATGGAAAAGGTCCTAACCTGGAAAAGTGGAGGGATATCGCCCAGAAGGTATCGGGCCACTATTGGAGAGTGGGGGGATACGGGTGGAGTATATATCGGACCACTAGTCGGTTAGGTGTTATCCAAGATCCTAAGGGAGGTGTGCCTACTCTGAATTGATTCCCTGAAGTACTTGTAACTGAATTTGCTTGTGCTGGAGTGAAAGTGTGTGCTGGAGTGATTGTAACGTGTCTGATGTGGAAGTATCCTGGTGTTCCTAAAAAAAATAAAAAATCTCTTGTTGGTAACATGTGGGTTAAGTTCCCTTTTAAAATCTGGAAGCCCCTCCCACACACTGAAGGAGTTTCAACCAGTATCACAAAGCTGTTTAAACTGTAGAGGGTAGAAAAATAATTTGTCTACAGCTGGGAAATAGGATGTACAGTATATACTGAGATTAGTCACTTTTAATAATGTACACTTCCAGGGTGGATTAATGTCTTCATTGGAAAATCAATCTACTGTATATTGGCAAATATACAATTTAGGGTATATACTGTAGTTAACAAATGTGTTTTCCCACATGCTTCTGTCTATGGAGCATCATTTTGCATCTCTATCTGCTTGTAAGTAATGTAACTATTTTCACACCTCATTATTTCTCTGTTTCTCTTTACACTTCTATTTCTGTTGTTGGATTGCTTACTGTTGACCTTTTCCATTGGCTCAGTTGCAAACAACAAGATAGATTTATACTTCAGGCACACAGGAAATGTCCCCAGGTAGCTGTAATAACTACAAATTATAAAAGCAAGAACAAGGTGAAGGTATGAGATACGATTCTTATAAGAGTTTGAGAGGGTGCCCCTCATTGGCATCGTTATGAGGTTCTGTGATTGATATTTTCTGTTATGAACCTGCAGACTAAAGAGAACCCAAGGGGGACAGAAATGACTGAAACAGCCTTGGTGAAACATTGCTAGAAATGCATAAGTACTAACATCCACAAAAAAAAGACTCAGCATCTGTTACTACGTATGTGCTTTGAAACACCTGAGAATGTAAACTGAAAGCCTATGATTAAGTCCCTCTAGGGATGAAACATGGCTATGCTGTGGAAATTTTTTTGCTTCCCAACTCCCGTCTTGTGCTTTTGCTACTCTTTATTTATACTTCTGCTTATTTATACTTATACTGTATAGCTACCTATACCAAGATGTAAAATATACATCAATATATAGTAAGAGATACAGAGACTGGTATGTAATTACTAGGACCTGATGTAATGAAGCTGATACTTTTTCTTTAAAAACACCCAATTTTTGGCTTGACAGCTGCCCAAAAGTATGGGCTAATGCATTAGGTACAAGAGAAGTCCTAAAATGCCAGAAATGTAGAATTTAAAATGAAAATAACCTCAACAAAGAAGCAAAAATAAAAAGAACAGAAAAAATAGCAATCAGGACAGCATCAGTAATTTTGCATCTACTTCAATGCTGCTTATAGAGGAAAAAACATGTTGTGAATGTAATAACACCTCATAGGAGAGTTTCTGCTTGTGCTTGTTTATGTTTCTATACAGCTTTAACTCCCCATTTCTATGATAGCAAAACTTTTGAAGTGGTGCAGCATACCATGCTGCTCAGCTGTGTCTCCTGTGGACTAAATAGGGGCCTATTTATTAATATTCAAATTTATATTTTTTCACAAACCTCTAAAAATTTGTTGTTTTACTATATTTCGTAAAAACTCTAAATATTTGAATCATTAAGGGCCCATTTATTTAGCTCGAGTGAAGGATTAGAAGAAAAAATACTTTGAATTTCGAATGGTCGAATATGGCTACTTCGACCATCACATGGGCTACTTCGACTACAACCTTCGACTTCGAATCGAACGTTTCGAACTAAAAATCGTTAGACTATTCGACCATTCCACAGTCGAAGTACTGTCTCTTTAAAAAATACTTCGACCCCCTAGTTCGCGACCCCCTAGTTCGGAAGGTCCCCATAGGCTTCCTAACAATCTTCTTATCGAAGGAAAAGCCTTTGATCAATGGATTAAAATCCTTAGAATCGTTCGATTTGAAGGATTTAATCGTTCGATCAAATGATTATTCCTTCGATCGTAGGAATATCGCTAAATCCTTCTACTTCAATTCGATTTCAATTCGGCAGTTGAATATCGAGGGTTAATTAACCCTCGATATTCAACCCTCAGTAAATCTGCCCCTAAGTGTAAAAATCACGAAAATGCACTACGTATAAGTTGTTGATGTCCTCAAGGAGTCAATGGGAGCTGTGTTGATCCTATTAGACCTTTTTTAAATCAATTAGCATTTTAGAGGTTTCCTCATGGTTTTTTTTCTAGGAATTTTTTCAGATTGTTCAGCACTTTTTTTTCATTTGTGCCTTTTAAATTTGGATATCTTAATAAATTCCATTGCATTTGTGGTTTTAGCGAATGTGCGTTTAATCATGGTTAAAAAAAACCTCTAAAAACACTTAAATGAGAATTTTGATAAATATTCCTCCACACGTGCGACTGAGATAGGTGCACTGTTCCTCAAGGTTAGGATATACCGTATGTACAGAGTACTATATGTACAGATGTCCTATTCACTAAGCAGAGATGCATTTGTAGCCTTAAAAAAATAGGCAAGACACAAAGTGGTCTGGTACACTAAGGTACTTGCCTGCATATTGGCACTGCTATTCACAAATGAGTATACTATGTCTAAACCCCACTGTGTAGAACACTGCTTAGGTTCACTAGAGATGACTGAAAAATATAAGTTCACTTTAACAATTACATTTTTAGAAATTCCCTTCAGGGTAAATTCGACACTCAAATTCTGTACTCTGCAACATCCTCAGTCAACAGCTGGAGTCATAATGCTTTGTTAAAATCCAGTACAATTTTAGTCTATGCAACTAAACAGTAGACACTCCAAGCTGAGAAGAAATATTGTTAATTAGAAGCAGTAACACGCTAGAATATTTCAGATGTATTACTTTAATATTACTTTAGTATTACTTTAGTATTAATGATAGAGGTGCTGGGCTATAACAATTGCTGTGAGGCTTAGAAATAATTACATGCTATAGTCATGCTTTCTGACTACTGTTGCCTTCTAATGCATCAGTTTTGCTCTAGTTTTGCATCTGAAGAGCGTTTATTGCTTGTGGCTTCACAGTCACCAGACCTGAAAAAAGAACTCATGTAATCTTTGTTCAGTTAGACGGTTACAAATAGTATTCTACTGCAAACCACTAAGCTGTGTCACTATAAGGAAATATGTGCATTATAAATTACATGACAAATGAGCTTCTGCTACAAGACTTGGCCCTGCTGGTGTGTCTGTGTGCAGATTTCTTTTTCAGAATATTTGAAGATAATTACAAGCTGCAAGTCTCTTATCTTGTCAGTTTAGCAGTATGTTATTCCTTTGCCCACTGGTAGAAAGGCAAATTTACGTTCATATAAGGAGTTGACACCCCACATGCCTCACTACTGGCTTAACATGTATTCTACATGCATGTGTCTGATAAGTTAAATCCAAGTAATAAAAAGGTATTTCAAACATGGATTTGCTTTATGGACAAATTTAAAGCACATGTTTTCATTGCACAATACAAGCAATAGTGACCTTATAAGGTGGTGCCAACACAACTACCATTGGCCTAAAAGTAATGAATAGGCTTCAATAAATTCAAAGTGTGTGTATATCTCTTATTTGTAGTGAAACCCTCTATTCAAATGCATAAAGAAAGTCTTATCATGTCTCATCTGAATAAGGTACTCAAATTTGATGGGTACTCTGTTGCTTGAATGTGTCAACAATATTCGTCTTTTACACTTTGGAAAGGTCAAAGGGTATAGACTGCACCCATACTTCTACCTGATCTGTAATAATGAATTTAAGAATTTGCATATAAAAATATTTTTAAAAAGAGTATTGGGTAAGCCTCTCTGTACTACAAGAGATGTGACAGCAGACTTTGCAGAAGTTCCAGAATCTGCTTTATGACCCTTTATGTATTAGTGATGGGCGAATTTATTCGCCAGGCGCGATTCCGCAGCGAATTCCCATGATTCGCCGCCTGCACCCTTTGACCTTTCCAAAGTGTAAAAACTAGACGTCGGCGCAGTTTCGCTAATTTTTCGCTGTTATGCGCCTAGTTTATTGTAGTATGTCAGTTTACTGTATTCAATGAGATGACAAAGACCCAAACTTTTAACCTTTTAACTTATAGTCTACTTGTTAAAGGAGAAGGAAAGATAAATTACAAGTAAAGTTATATACATGGGCCACAAAGTGGAGAGATCCTTACAGGAATCGTTCCTCTATATGTTTTTCCCTGTTGCTGTAACCCAAGATCATATTGCAAATTTTTGCAAGGTGCATATAATAAAAAATACGAAAAAGCACACCGGCACACAGGATTTGAAGCTGCAGGGCAAGCCCTTGCAATTTTTAATGCAGTGCAGGTGCAACGTTTCGGGGTCACGCCCCTTTGTCAAACATAGTGCAGAGGTGCTTCACCTCTGTACTATGCTTGACAAAGGGGCGTGACCCCGAAACGTTGCACCTGCACTGCATTAAAAATTGCAAGGGCTTGCCCTGCAGCTTCAAATCCTGTGTGCCGGTGTGCTTTTTCGTATCTACTTGAGAGGTTTGCCGATTCCTCCATCACTGGGCACCAGGTACTACAATATTGGACGGGTGTCGTGGGTGTGCGATTTCCTCTACAGCTACCTGAACCATATAATAAAAAAGCCATCCCTCTTGCTGTCCAAATTGGCTCTAATAGGGCCCGCACATGCGCAGTAGAAATTTTGCAAGCCCTGCGCATGCGTACCAGATTCCACCAATGCGAGCGGTGATCAGGTCAGGTGGTACAAGGCAACGTCACGCGCAGGACGTGACGCGCACACGGGCAACATGGCGGCCGCAAAGTCAGTAGAGGGCTAAAACTTCAAAGGCTTGGTGTCAGTGCGGGAGACCAAATTGGGCAGCGCAAGTATAGCGGTTTAGGAGGGGTGCGTCCGAGCAACAGTTACAGATAGGTATTAAAACTGACCTTTCCTTCTCCTTTAAGAATCCCTCGTCTACTCTTTCTATTGAGTGAAGGGTGTAAAAAAAAGCTGGTATTCTTAATGTCCCATGGTAGTATGCCTGTATCAGCCACATGGATAAAAATGGTCCACCAAGTCAACAATGCTTTCAGATAGAAAAAAGGATGTAAAATAACTGATATAGAAATCTGCTGCAAATCTTTGTATTACCATTGCCAATTATTCAATTGTGGGGTAGGTGTTAAAATGCATCAGTTAACATTTATCTAGCAATTTGTTGCTTGCTTTTGTGAATAGTTTGGTATGTCCATTTTATTGCTATTGATGTCTGTTAGATGACCAGACTCAGAGATTCTTCTGTCTTTAACTTGTCTTAATTAATCAATTGCTGGCCCTCACCCATGTGACCCTGTTGCTGTATATCAGGACATTCACTCTAGGGGAAGCATAGCAGGGGTGAGCATGGCAGGAGAGCTATGGCAGAACTTAAGTCCATCAAGTTAAAGTACAGAAAATTTAAGTACAACATATAGCAGTTGGATCAGAGTTTGATTAGAATCTCCAAGCAAACATTAGACATCACTGCTCATCAATTCTTCCATCAACAAGATAAGCCGGATTATACTGTCTAACTATGTTTAATTTGATTGCCTTCTTTTTCTCTCTCTCCTCTATACTTCTGCATATATCCTCTGGACTCCAACATCCATCAAACTATCCTGAAATTATAATCTCCTCTTCACTGCTCCCATCACCCTCTCTCAATCTAAGCACACTATCTTGTATTGTTAAATCTATTATCCCCTCTCATGCCATCAAAAAATACAATGCTCGCACTGTCAAATCTAGGTCACACATTGTATCACTCTCATTATTACTGTTACGTGCAGCTGGGGACCCCAAACCCTGGTCCAACTCACTCATTTGTACCCTCACTTATTCCTACTCTCAGGCATTCAACAATGTCTTTTCCAGTTTCTCAGACTTTACGCACTTCTAATCTTGCAAACCTAATTCACATAAAGCCAGCACCCTCCCCTCCTTTCTCATGTGCCATCTGGAATGCACGGTCAATCTGCAATAAACTAACAGCAGTCCATGACCTCTTTATATCTAAATCCCTTCACCTTCTTGCAATCACTGAAACATAGCTCTCCCCCTCACCTGCTTCACCTGCTGCCCTCTGCTATGGAGCTTTCTCACTTAGTCACACTCCTAGACAGGATGGCCGTCATGGCGGTGGGGTGGGATTTTCTCTCTCCCCCAAATGTAGGTTTCAAAATCTAACTACACCGACTTCTCTCTCCTTCACTTCTTTTGAAGTCCACAGCATACGTTTGTTTTCTCCAATCTCTCTGCGTGTTGCTGTCATATATCACCCCCCTGGTCCCTACTCTACCTTCTTGGATCACTTTGCTGCCTGGCTTCCATACTTTCTCTCCAGTGAGACACCTGCTCTCATTTTAGGGGACTTCAACATCCCCATTGACAACTCTGCTTCTGCTGCCACCTCTAAACTTCTCTCTCCAACAGCTTCATTTGGTCTCTCTCAGTGGACCGACTCACCTACCCACATCGAGGGTCATGCTCTTGACCTTATATTCTGCCACTCATGCTGCCCATCCAACTTAATTAACTCTCCCTACCCTCTGTCTGACCATCATCTACTCTCCTTTCATCTGCACCTTCACAACCATCTCTCTCCACCCACACGTACAGAAACCTTAATGCCTTTGAACCACAACAATTATCAACAGTATCAGCATAATCCATATCTCATATTAATACTCTCTCCTTTCCCAATATGGCAGCTTCTCTCTACAACAATGCCCTTTCAACAGCACTTGACTCCCTTGCACCTTCTACCACCCGTCACAGCCAGCCAGCTAAACCCCAACCCTGGCACACTAGTGTAACACGGTACCTCAGAAGATGTAGTAGATCAGCTGAGCGACGGTGGAGAAAGTCACAAACTGATCCTGATCTCACTCACAACTCCCTCCTCGACCCCTTGCAATCTGGCTTCCGCCTATCACACTCGACTGAAACTGCACTCACCAAAGTAACCAATGATCTTCTATTGGCAAAGTCTAAAGGTCACTATTCCATTCTAATCCTTCTAGATCTCTCTGCAGACTTTGACACAGTTGACCACACACTCCTCCTTGACATTCTACACTGCTCTTTCATGGTTTACATCTTATCTGTCTGACCGTTCCTTTAAAGTTTCCTTCTCTAACTCTACTTCTACTACTTTCCCACTGTTGGAGTTCCTCAAGGCTCTGTTCTTAGCCCCCTGCTGTTCTCGCTCTATACAACTTCACTAGGAAAACTTATTCAGTCATTTGGACTTCAGTATCACCTTTATGCTGATGACACCCAACTCTACTTGTCTACTCCTGATCTTTCTAATTCTGTCCTTTCCCAAGTCACAGACTGTCTCTCTGCTGTCTCCTCCTGGATGTCACAGCGCCACCTGAAACTAAACCTTTCTAAAACAGAACTCATTATATTTCCTCCAAGATCTTCCCCTGTCCCTCAGATATCACTCACCGTAAAACAACACCACCTTTCATTCCACCACACAGGCACGCTGCCTAGGAGCTATTTTAGACTCTCATCTGACTTTTTCACCACACATTCAAACACTTGCAAAATCAACTGTGCATCATTGCTCGAATAGAACCGTATCTCAGTTCAGAATCAACTAAAACACTGATTCAGTCTCTCATCATCTCCCGCCTTGATTACTGCAACTTACTCCTCACAGGTATTCCAACAAGTCACCTTTCACAACTCCAATCTGTTCTAAATGCGGCCACTAAACACATTCATCTGGCTCGCCGCTCGTCATCAGCTGCTCCCATATGCATGTCCCTTCACTGGCTCCCAATCTCTTCTAGAATCAAATTCAAATTACTTACACTCACATTCAAGGCCCTTAATAATGAAACCCCTCCCTATATTTCATCTCTAATCTCCAAATACACTCCTTCACAAAACCATCGCTCTGCTTCTGATCTTCGTCTCACTTCTCCTCTGATCACTTCTGCCCATTCTCGTCTACAAGACTTCTCTCGGGCTTCTGCTTTTCTCTGGAACTCTCTGCCACAAGCTGTCAGACTTTCTCCTTCTTTCCAAACTTTCAAGAGCTCCTTAAAGACCCACCTGTTTAAAGAGGCTTATTCGATGTACCTTAATTAATCATTGCTGTATCAAAAATGACAACATGTTTATATAATCCTAACGTCTCAATTGTACCCTAACCTTTAGTTTGTAAACTCTAATCTCTAGGTCATTCTAACCCTATAGTAGTCTATAATCCTTGTTTGTTATCCACCATTTATTCCCTGTTTGCTATAACTGCAGTAAAGCACTGCGTATCTTGGCAGCGCTATATAAATAAATGATGATGATGACGATATAGAAAATCAGTATGAATTTATTCCATTGGGCACATACTTGTGATGGAATAACAGAATTTTTTTTTACAAAAGAATTTTATTGAGGGTTTCTAGACCCATTGAAAATTATGAGTAGAATATAAATCTGATGCCTTCAAGATTTTTTCAATATTTATTTGATCAAATATTCTAGATTAAAGGGATCCTGTCATTAGAAAACATGTTTTTTTCAAAACACATCAATTAATAGTGCTACTCCAGCAGCATTCTGCACTGAAATCCATTTCTCAAAAGTGCACAGATTTTTTTATATTCAATTTTTAAAACTGACATGGGCCTAGACATTTTGTCAATTTCCCAGCTGCCCCTGGTCATGTGCAGAAGTTCTCAGAAACAGTGGTTTTACAACTTAATATTAGTTCAGTGTTTCAAAGGAAAGCAAAATCTTGAAATATTTTTCAGTTTATACAGTGAATGTTTGAATCTGTAAAGAAGAATGTAGACACTGCTATTTTTTTGGAACATGTTTCCATGTTCTTCACTTTATGTAAAGGAATATCACAAATTTGATACATTTTTATTCATGTTTTGATTTGGAATAGAATGTGCAGTGTTCTCATTGCTTTTGCGTGTATGGAAATGAAAGCTATTATGAGGATTTCGAGTTTTAGTCACCTTTTAAACACACTGCTAATATTGTGAACACAACTGTACACATACACCTTTGTTCAACTTAATCAATAGTAAATATTAAAAAAGGGCTTATATTGAAAATATTTTTGTGTAGCACAACTATATATTTCACACCGTGATAAATTTGGTGCACAAACTCTTGCTCTGTTATTTGGATTAGTGAGCTAAGAAATGTAAACTATTTCACATTTTGAATGCCAAACTAATAAATTATACAGGGAATCATATTTTTCTCTGTTTCCAATTTGCTTGTTTTCTTTGCCTTTTTTATGAGTAAAGGCTGGCCAAAATAATATTTACAGTTTTATTGTGAATGTTTTTACATTTTTTATTTTAAACAACTTTTCTATGAACTGCCGTATACAGGTATATAATTCCCTCTGTAGGCTAATATCATTACAATGAAACAATACTGTATTATTTATTATAGCCACATTTTTGTAGGTCAACTAAGTGAAAAATCCTTTGTCAATAACAATTCAATTACAATATTGTCAAAATCATTGGGGCGTCTCCCATGGACTTATATGCAACCTCGATTGGTATGAGATGCCGGATTTCAGATTTGGACTTTTCCACCCTCTGGGTTTAGTAAATTTCGAAAAATGTGTGTTTTTTTTTTTTAAAATAACCCCCTAAGGGTCACATTTGGGAGGTAAGAGATGTCTTAACTGCCAGAATCAGTAAGAAGTTTTTCTTATATAAGATGAATAATGCCAGTCAAGATAAGCAGCATTGTAGTCTTTAGTGTTACACAGTGAGATGAAATCGTGACCTCTGTGGTAGAATGATGGATTTGCTTGTAGCTGGGCAATTCTTAATTATAGCTATGTGTCACAACTGAATGGGGAAAAAAAATCTATTATTAGAGTTTAGATTACCCACTGAAATAACAGCTGAAGTATTAAAAGAATAATACTAGCACAATGATAAAAGATACAACAAATTATACTGACTCGAAAACTCAAATCAAATTCGACTTAACCAGAATCAAGTTTTTTTCTTTGAAAAAAACATTAATATCATTAAGGCTATTAACATCTTTAAATGGACTTCTACATAAACTCAGCAGGCTTGAATTGTTCCACTGGTAAAGGTTTGATAAATTCCAAATTTCGAATTTTTCAGTTTTAACCAAAAAAACCCCCAAAAACATTCAAATTTACTATTTGACCCTTGATAAATCTGCCCCTGCATTAACCCTTTAGTAACTTTATGCAGCTTCTGTATACAACAAATTCAATTACAAATACTGTATTTAACTCAAGGGGCTTTATTGTTTTCTAATGTAAAAAGAAATTGGTTCCTAAAAGATTTCAATCATAAGTTCTTACATATAAAGCATATAACTGATCTTTCATAGAAAGCTTAACAGGATCATAATTTATTTACTACAAAAACACACAAAATTTAATTCACAGCAACATGTGATCATCCCATTAAATATGTAAGGCATTGTTAGAAGTCACAAAGTATTTTGATGAACCCCTATGTTGGATGAGTATGCATCTCATATATACAGGTATCAAATCCATCATCTGGAAAACATTTATCCAGAAATTTCTTAATTATGGGAAGGCCATAATTCCCATTTTCTCTGTAATAATAAAACAGTACTTTGTACTTAATCCCCATTAAGATATAATCACTCCTTATTGTAGGCAAAGTAATACTGTTGGGTTTAAATGAGAACTAAAGCTTAACTAAAGAAGTAGCCTAGAAATGTTGTACATTATTTTTTGGGCTTCTGTACCAGCCCAAGGCAACCTCAACCCTTAAGCAGGGAAGATCTGTGCCTCCAAATATGCCCCAGTAGCCCCACAATCTTCTTTTCTACTGATTCACTGCACATGCCCTGTGCTGCTGTCACTTACTGAGTTCAGAGGTGGATATGCAGTACATATAGAATATAAATGTCACAATATAAGGCTGATTAGTAATTAATACAGATAATTATTACATGGCAGCGCAGAAACCAGTGCAACTAGCATCATCTTATATTACAGACAAACCTCATTTTCTGCTTCATAATTTGCAACAACCCCTAAGCTTAGTGTCTCACCAGCTGCTCAGAGCCCACTGAGCATGTGAGTGTCGCAGACATGATGGTGGTCTCTGTGACAAGTTTGAAGTCCTATATCATTGCTACTATCTACTATTCATAGTCCAGTCTCTTATTCCAATTGATGCATGGTTGCTAGTGTAATGTGTAAAAATTAATTTGAAGGTGAATAATCATTAATGTTTAAATGATTTTTAGCAAATTTACAGGAGAATTCAACCCTTTAGCAAATAAAAACCCTACCCCCCACCCCACGTAGACCCCCCTCCCTCCTCCCCCAGCCTAACTGCACCCCGGGGAAATGCACCTAACTTTTTATTTACCCCTCGGCGCAGATAGTTCCACACAGCCATTTTCCTGGTCTTCGGTAAGCCGAGACGGAGACCGTCAAATCGGCACATGCACAGTTGGAGCAATTTACCGGTTTGTGACAACTGTGCATGCACCAAAATGGCCAAAAATTGGTGAAGCACTGGAAGAAGACATGAAGGCCTAGAAGATGGCTGCAGTGATGCCTGAATCTGCTCCGAGGGGTAAGTAAAAAAAGTAAAAAGTTAGGGGCATTTCCCCGGGGGGGGGGGGGGCGGGTCTACATGGGGTGGGGTTTTTTTTGCTAAAGGGTTGAATTCTCCTTCAAGGTATGGAGATCCAAATTACGGAAAGAGCTGTTTCCATAAAGCCACAGGTCCCAAATATTTTGGATAAAAGATCCTATAGCTATATATGGTGCTCTTAAATATTTAACCTTTTTGTTGCTGATGACATATATGCTATGTCATCAGCAAGCAGCAACACTTGTCAACAACATAGCACATCCAAACAAACTCTTTACCTAGAAACATGTTGTCACGACCAGCACCCAATACCAGAACAAGTGCTAAGTACCCTGGTCTCGGCCCGGCTTCCCCAATAGTGTGACCACCTTTGGGCTTCGGGAGGCCTCAGCTTACTTGGGTGCCACCTGGACTTAACGAGAGGTACAAGGTGAGATGTTCTGGCTGGCAAAGTGGCACGGCTGGTAGCAGAGTCTTTTGGGCCGCAGGTCACAGTACAAAGGATTAGGCAGAATTTAAAAAAAATCTGAATTAAACTTATCTGAGTTTTTTTTTTCAATACTGTGATTTTGAAAAAACAAAAAAACTGCTAGCATATGTACAAAAAACTCATGCATAGTTCCATTCATTTTTACAAATACAAATATTTAATATAAAAAACTTAAAGAATAGACATTCCATTGATTCCTAAAAAAAAAGTGTGCCAGGTTATAGGTGCCACATTGTTTAAGATTTTTTTGATTGCTAAATCTCAAAAATTCTAATTCGATAAACTCAAATTCAAGAAATTCAGGATAGTGTTTTATTCACCACAAATTCTAATAAATAGGCCCCCTAGAGTTTACAGACTGTTACAGACTGTAAACTTGACACTCAGGGGCCTAATTTCCAACACCGTAGAATTTACGTTTCAGGGCTATTCTTTGATTTATGATGTGTTGCATGTTTACGGGCAACACATAGAATAGCAATAACCAAGAAGAATAGAAAAACACATTTACCAGTTTATTCTGTTTGTTCCTCATTGCTGCACATTTAAAAACGATCAAAATATTATTTGAATACTGGTAATTAAATACATCTTTAATCATTTATAAAATTCCTTTTTGCATTTGTGAGAGTGTGAGAATATAATCTCTTTTAATTTCACAGCACAATACATTTTCAGCTTTATTATTACGACTGTGTGTTTTGCTGTTTCTGTCCTCACGCTGGGCTAAGTGTTTTGGAATACAGAGATAGATGTCTACACTGATAGAGCAGTTAAAGATCCATAAAGAAAAGCATTAATGTCCAAGGAACATAATGATGCTTTGTAGTTATCATTTACTGGTCTTCAGCAAGTTACTTGAAAACATGCCTGCTGTCACTGAGCACTCACTTGACCAATGCATTTCATTGTGCTTCTAATAGCGGTCATATTTCTGAAATACTACTGTGCAGAAATGTGGATGGAGGGCTGTGCTGAACCTGCAGAAAAGGTCATATGAAATCCCTTGCTAACTTCATGGGAGCCAGATTTTCATCCATCAACAGCCATGACTGTGAAAAATAGCAGATATTATATACTAGCCACAATGCTCTAAACACTTCAAGTATTTTATTATATATAATGCTCCCCAAACCAGCCACGAGTTAAGTTCTTTCAGAAAATAATTTACTATAACAATGTTTTATCATCTTTTCGTCTTTAAATTCATCCTGCAGGATCCCAATTCTTAGGAAGCTGGGATCTAAGTTCACATGTTTATTAAAACAGAATCTGAGTAAATATATTAAATATACAAATACAATTGTTGGTGGTGGCAATTATGGCTTAGCAGGTTTTGTTGCTAACAAGAGCTTGGAACCTCCATAAGACATAAACAAGAATGTCTGAAGAGTACAGCTGTAATATAAAATTCATACAGAAGATGTGTTGTGTATGTGTTCCATAGTCCAGTTCCTTGTAAGTCATTCCAGGGCATGTAACAAATTTTAAATGTATACAGAACTTATATAGTTTGTTTCATCGGTTGTAGATATGGTGTTCCACATATTTTGCCTATAAACTTATGGCAGTTCTTGAAGTTAGCAGTTGCTTACAATGCTTTTTCATGTTGAAAGTAATTGTACTCCCATTGCCTTGGTGTGCTATACAACATACCTCCCCATATATAAAATAAAAAAGTGGCAATCAGTATATAGTTCTTAACCAAATCCTAATAATGGTTGCTTCCACTTAACAGCATAGAAGACAGCAATCACTACTACTCCCATTCAAAAAATATATTGGAACATGTATTATAAAGCATTCAAATCAATTTTCAAATACATATAGAGCAACAGAGCCCATTGTGGGTAATAAGAATCTGCAAATAATCGACTTCTATATTAACATGCTATAATTATAACTGCAACAGTCAGCATTATAAATGCATCCTAAACCGCTCCATGAGAACACTATAAATCACGCAGTCAGTTGTGCATTCCCTCTAGGCACTATAACACCTGAGTTTTACTTAATCCATATATTTCCACAGATGCATGCCCTGGCTCCATTTGCATATCCAATGTTCTCTTTGCACCCCGCCACTAAGTACATCTCGGTTAATAATGGTAAACTTTTCATGCTATATGTTACATTAATCAACCTGTGCTTTCCTGCCTGTCTTTTAGCTCTTACAGCAACTATAATAAAAGGTCTGTCACAGTCCCAGAGCTTAGGCAAGACTGCAGCAGCAGTTGGTGATTTTCAATTCACACTGTGGCCTTACATAAACTAATTTTATCAGCACGCATATTTTATAGCTTACGAATCTGGCACTCAAAATTGCACTGCCAATAACAGCGCTGTACTAGGAAAGGACTTTTATCTGCTTTAAGGGTTGGAACGGAGATTGTCACAAAAGAAAAATTAGAAGAAGAGAGTATAAAAGATATATTGCAGTAATGTATTACAGCCTATTTCAAACATGTTAACTGTATAGTAGAAATACTTGGGGTTCAGCAAAAATAAGACCTGCACAAAATTCCCAGTTAAAGGAAACTTCATGTTCAGATCTGCAGGTACTATTTGAACAATACATAAAGTGCACTTGTATACAGCTGCAGGGTTGGTCAGAGGGTGTCTATGGTTATTTGTGTGTGTGTATGGTATCAGGAATATAGGAGAGTGAGTGTGTTTGTAGGTGTAGGTGCAGGTGGATGCAGATATGTTTTCCTCTGTGGTTTCTATACAGCAGGAGAATTGAGAGAGTTTAGTGTCCAGGGCAAACAGGCTGACAGCTCCCCCAGTATGAGTACATGCAGATATAGTCCATTAGCAAATCACCAACATCAATTACTGCAATTATACCCTAACTTAACCTCGTGTTGTTCTATCAGCATGAGCAAGGAAAACACACAACTGTGCCAACTGCAACAAATATCCAAGGTGCCAGCAGTGTAACAGCTATATCAGGCAACCCTAAAGGAAACACTCTTCTCAGATCAAATCTCCTTGCACTGACTGAGCAAAACTGAAGCAAATGACACAAGACAGAGAGGGAAGTAGTTGTGCAGAACAGGGTTGTCGTGTGCTCTCACTTACCAGCAGTCTGCAACTATCACACACACAGCGGAGCTTGTTGTAGCTTGAGGATATGGTTGGCTCTCCTGCTGCTGCTGCGGCTCCTTTATCCCAGGAAGATGCTGCTCGCAGAGTGAGGAGAAGAGCTGTGCCGTGACACACACACAGGCAGCCACCAGGGCTCAGGATTGGCTCTGTGCACATCCCCGGAGACTGGAGCCAGGTGCAGGGCTCACACTCCCGCACAGAGGCGCAGGCACGTCACTCAGCAGCTCCAGCACACGCAGCAGTGGCTAAACGGATGGCGGGAGGAGGACGCCTCCAGCACAAGCCACGCTCCTCATTGTCTTTTTTTACCTTACTTGACTTGCCCCTGCTCTCGCTGACTGAATATACATACATGTACACGTCTATATAGTGTTACTGTTACAAAAGTGTAGCAGGCTCAGCTTTATTAGGCACAATAAAAACCTTCAACTCTATTGGTGTGTTTGTGTGCAGGGCCGCCATCAGAAATCACAGGGCCCCGTACAGCAAAATTTTCCGGGCCCCCCGGTCCCTGCCCATCCCCAAGGCCCACTGCAGTAAAATGTCCACAAAGACACAGCCACTTAAAATGGTAAACCCCCCCCACTCACAAAAAAAAAGCCATTGGTGGTCAGGGCCCCCTTATAATTTAAAAAACAAAAAAATTGGCATCAGGGGTCCCACATAAAAGTTTTTTTTAAAAAAACATTAGTGGTCAGGGCCCCCCCATAAGTTAAAAAAAAAACTACTGGCACCAGGGGCCCCATAAATGTTTTTTAAAAAAGCATTGGTGGTCAGGCCCCCCCCCTATAAGTTAAAAAAAACTATTGGCACCAGGGGCCCCATAAATGTTTTTTAAAAAAGCATTGGTGGTCAGCCCCCCCGCCTATAAGTTAAAAAAAAAAATATTGGCACCATGGGCCCCATAAATATTTTTTAAAAAAGCATTGGTGGTCAGCCCCCCCCCTATAAGTTAAAAAAAAAACTATTGGCACCAGGGGCCCCATAAATGTTTTTTAAAAATGCATCGGTGGTCAGGGTCCCCCCTAAAAGTTGAAAAAAAACTATTGGCACCATGGACCCCATAAATGTTTTATAAAAAAGCATTGGTGGTCAGGAACCCCCCCCATAAGTTAAAAAAAAAAACTATTGGCACCAGGGGCCCCGTAAATGTTTTTCTAAAAAAACATTGGGGGTCAGGGCCCCCCCATAAGTTAAAAAAACATCAGTGCCAGGGGCCCCCTACAAAAAAAATCATTGTATAAGTGGGCATTGCACACACTGTATATAACAGGATCCAGGTTTCTACTGATACCAGCACTAGGCAAACTATGTACACAGGGTCTGTGGTAGCTAAATATATCACACTACAAAGATAGTTAGGCAAATATTAAGCACAACATACACAGCACTGCTTTGTCTCTCTCGTGTTCTGTTTCTCTGCAAGCCCAAGGATGCTGCCACTCAGTTCTCTTTGTGCCATAGAGAAAAGAGCCCAAAGAGGAACCGTGTGCTTACAGGGGCGGGACATAAGGAAGGGAGACGCTGTCATTGGCTGAAAAGCACTGGGGCAGGGCGAGATTGCAGAGTTAGGGATCGTCTGCCAATTTCATACTGCTGATGAAAACTTCAATTGTGCATTGTGTCACAGCTTGAAATTGAGTTTACTGATCGTGGAACTTGCAGATAATCCCTAACTTTGCACTTCTCCTCCACATACAATTTTCGGCGTGACTTCTGGGGGCAAATTTAGCGTTACTACACTAGCGTTTGGCATTTTCGTTACTGCGCAAATTCACTAACGAATGCTGGCGTAGTTTCGCTAGTGTTACTTCGCACCCTTACGCCTGCCGAAGTTTCGCTAGCGAAGTAACTACGCAAATTCACTAATGCGCACAGTGTACTGAACGCTACCTTTTACGCTAGACTTCCTTCGTCACCTCAGACCAGGCGAAGCGCAATAGAGTAGATAGGGATTGCTTCAAAAAAAGTCAATTTTTTTTCTAAGTCCCAAAAAACGCTGGCGTGTTTTCTACATTATGGGTGATAGGCAGAAAAAGATCGAAATTTTTTTTGGGGCTCCCCTCCTTCCCCCCTACATCTCCTGACTCATGGCAACTTACCTAGACAGTTGGCACATGTGTAGGGCAAAATAAAATTTTTATTTAATGTTTTGAAGCTGTTTCTAGCCATTTGTAGTGCTGATACGTATTCCTCCATTGAAATTTGAATTTGGCGCTGTATGCAAATTAGCCTTCGCTAGCGTAACTTCGCTTTACTTAGCGAATCAACGCTAGCGCAACTTCGCAACCTTACGCTACCCCTGAGCGCAACTTCAGATTTTAGTGAATTTGCGAAGCGCTGGCGAAACTACGCCTGGCAAAGTGCGGCGAAGTTACGCCTGGCGCAACTACGAATCTTAGTGAATTTGCTCCCTGGTCTTCAGCACAGCCGGCCCCCCTTTAGCCCCGAGCCGGTACAGGTGTACCCCCTGTACCCCCCTGATGGCGGCCCTGTGTGTGTGTGCGCTTTGACTAGTAGTATATGTATTGCCCCTGACCTGAGGCCAGAAAGGCATGTGAGCTCCAGTCATGTTGTGTGTAATTAGTATGAACAGCTCAATGGCTTTTTCTTCTGCCCCTCTATAAACTTGAATGCATTCTCTTCCCATATGCCTATTGCTAGGAAGTTATAAATGTACCTGTCAAGAAATATTATGCCTCCTGTTTCAAAGTCTGCCACTAATGGCAAAGGTATATCTGGATTCTCTCACACACAAAAAAAAAAACCTGCTCTTCTCCATGGGGAAATTGTTGAGATGGATCTGGAAAAGGTTTCCCAGTTTAAAAGCTGCACTGGAAATCACTGCTGGTACATTTAACAGGCATTGGTATAAGGTAGGTTATGGTACTACAAAAATAATTCTTTGTAGGAATTGGCTTGTGATCATAACTATACATATGGCTAGGTGGCATCATTACTTTACTTTTAGGGTCCTCAACATATCCAGAGGTTTTTTACCAATATATATTGAAATGACTCATTAATTAGGGCATCATGGGACCCCTTATGCTGCCAGGGCTCCCAGCAGTCGCTGGATCTGCTTCATATGCAGTTAATGCCCCTGGGTGGCATATTGCTTCACAACCAAAATTTGGAGATGCTTGCAAAATGCACATGTACTGTACATGTGACATATTCATAGCCCAGTTACATCTCCATTGCAAAGAAAAAATCATCATCATCATTTATTTATATAGCGCTGTCAAGATACGCAGTGCTTTACTGCAGTTATAGCAAACAGGGAATAAATGGTGGATAACAAACAAGGATTACAGAGTACAATAGGGTTAGAAGGACCTAGAGATTAGAGTTTACAAACTAAAGGTTAGGGTACAATTGAGACATTAGGATTATATAAACACTTTTTTGATACAGCAACGATTAACTAAGGTACATCAAATAAGCCTCTTTAAACCGGTGGGTCTTTAAGGAGCGTTTGAAAGTTTGGAAAAAAGGAGAAAGTCTGACAGCTCGAGGCAGAGAGTTCCAGAGAAAAGCAGAAGTCTTGTAGACGAGAATGGGCAGAAGTGATCAGAGGAGAAGTGAGGCAAAGATCAAAAGCAGAGCAAAGGTTTCGTGAAGGAGTGTATTTGGAGATTAGAGATGAAATATAGGGAGGGGTTTATTACAAGTATGGAATTTCTTATCCAGAAAGCTCAGCATTACATGAAGGCCATCTCCTCCCATAGACTCCATTCTATTTAAATAATTCACATTTTTAAAAATTATTTCCTTTTTCTCTGTAACAATAAAACAATGCCTTGTACTTGATCTAAACTAAGATATACTGGAATTAATCCTTATTGCTGGCAAAAGAAGCCTATTGGATTTATTTAATTTAGTAAACAGTAACACCAAAAAAACTGAAAGCGTATCAAAGTAATGAAAATGTAATGCCCTGTTGCTCTCCACTGGTAAAACTGGTGTTTGCTACATAAAGACTACTATAGTTTATATAAACAAGTAGCTTTGTAGCCTTGGGGGCAGCCATTCAAGCTGGAAAAAAGCAGAAAAGGCACAGGTTACACAGCAGATAACAGATAAAACAACATTGTATTGGACAGGGCTTATCTGTTATGTGCTATTTAACCTGTGTGTTCTCTACTTTTTCCATCTTGAATGGCTGCCCCATTGGCTACACAGCAGCTTGTTTCTATAAACTATAGTAGTCTTTCTGAAGCAACCCCAGACCTTTTTCCACTGCATGCTAACAGTATATTATATATTGAATTAAGTACCCCTTCTAATATAAGGATATTATAAGTTACCGAGGAGTTTCATGACCATATAAAAAGCACGAGGTTGAAGGCCGAGTGTTTTTATACAGGTCATGGAACTCCAAGGTAACTTCTAATATCCTCATATTTTGCAACTGGGGGTACTTTATTTATTAAAGTTTCAGTTAGTCATGTGACAGAAATGACATCAGAACTCACCGTTTATAACTGATGACATCAGAACTCACAGTTTATAAGGATATAATTTACAAGATATTCATGGCTTTTGTGTATTATATGTTAATTACTTCAAAATGCTTTCATTTTTTTGATGTTACTGTTCCTTTAAAGTATGAAAATCCATACCTGTATTGTACATTATTACTGGTCCCATACAGACTGTACAATATTCACATCAGTCGCTCCCCCGTGGAGTGTATAATCTAAGGTCCCTTTCACTTATACACACAGTAGGACCACTTTTATCATCTACCAGTTAAGCTGCCTGTAAGTTTTTTGAATGTGGGAGAAACCCAGAGAAAAGCCACACAGACACTTGAAGTCTATCTTAAACAACATTAATTTTAAAGGGCATCTCCTCTTCATAATTGAGAAATGTCTGTATGTTGTTTAGCACAGCAATACACTGTTGGTGCACCAGTTTCCCATGCTTTCAGGTTAGATCCTAGTAGAATGAAGTCTAAAGCGACTTGATTTTTCTTGAAAATGTTTCACTCATCATCTGAGCAGCTTCTTCATACAACATGTAGGCTGATTTCTTTAACCTCCACCAAAAATGTAGCCAAAAATAAAGCTCCTGCCCAGAATGCTCTCAATCAATGGGACACCTATGCTCACTTGTTTTAGTTCCTGTCAGGGATCTAATTTGAGAAACTCACTTCAAAGGCAGCTGAGTTACCAGGGGTGGCAAATATGCTGCTCCTGGTAAATTTAAGAACCGAATTTCCGTATTTGAAACCAGAAATTTCGGCTCTTCTAGTGCAGAGAGCATAATTGTGCTCTCTGACGTAGCATCCTTGGCCCCCCTGGTGGCATCATGGACCCCTCCCTGAACACCCTCTGGCTCATAAGGTGAGTACGGGGGAAGGGGGGGCAGCAGCATTAAGATGTCTCAGTTGGCAGCGTGGCCAGTATCCCCCCTGCTTCCTGTGAACTTAAGAATTATACTGGTCTATTGATACACAAGTTTTGACTAATGCACCCTGGTCATTAGCCAGTGACAACACAAGGGCAGTATTTTTGGTTTTGGCTGACAGTAAATTCTTCTTCTTGTTGCAGGCCAATGATCTAAAAATGTAATTGACAATTAATATAATTTAAACCAAAAGGATGAGAAACCAAAGTAAATACACTGTACAATACTAAGCTATAAATTATATAATTTTATTTCGTCAGTGGTAAAGAAGAGACTTTAAAGAAGAGTTTTTATTAATGTTCTTAAAGCAACATTTCACTGCAACAAACTTCTCACTTCATAGATTGTAGATATCAGAATTGACATTTAAATTTTCAGAATTGTCTGATTTTTTAAGGAGGTTAAAGATTATGTTTATCTCCAAGTATTGCCCATAAGGTTAAGAGATGGAGAGGGACTTTGGCTGTCCAAGGTTAAAACAGGTCCTTTAGGCTGGCTTTCTGGATGTTGCTGTTGAGTCTTAGGTAGGAGGAGAAGTTCCACAAGTGCTAGGTTTAGCTTGTGTGAGGTTAGAGTCTATTATAATGTACTCTACGAATTAATCAAGCTTAGGGTAGTTAGAGGAGCATTCATAAGACAGCAGAAGGGTTAGTACCCTGGATATCACCCTCAAGCTTAGGAACTAAAATGTTCAAGCTTGGGAATAGCGGTATTCCTGGAGAAGCACCACTGCAAGGGCCTTATAATCTGGGGATTGGACACTAGTGATTAAAACTGCCAGCAATGGCATAAGAAGCATATTGTCACTTCACTGTAAATCTGCTCAACCATGAGCGACAGAACATTTATAGTTTGCAAGTTACAAATCCATTTACCAGTTACACTGATATACATGACATTACACAGTTAAAACAGCCAAAAGCTATAAAATACAACTGCAAATGCAATTGCAGTCCTCAATACTTCACACAGTCAGTAACACCTAAACTCCCAAAATGAACATGTGCTCTGTGCACTTCTGTTCCATTTGCTGTTTTTTCAGAAAGAAAATAGCCATTCTTTAACATACAAAATGTTAGCTTAAAGATGAGCTACCCCTTAAAAACACTGTACATAGGACATGTTGAAATCATAATCTGCCTAATCTTTTACGTTTTCCAAAAAAATCCACATTTTCTGTTTTGTTTTTCGCATTACAAAGCACTAATTTAAAGTTGGACTATTTCCACTGAACTTACCCCCTTCGTACATTAAACACAGAGCAAAAAAAAAAAATCCTCCCTTCTTTAAGCATCAGCTTTTGAGCAGTTCATTATCAGGGACTTTCCTGTGAACTGGTAATCAGTTCCTTTGAAATTCTTAGGAATCAGGAATGACAGGTAGTCCAAAAGTGCAAATGGGTTCTTGTTTAGTGCTAGAAATAACAAAAACCATACATATTTCCTAATTAAAACAGTAGACAAAAAGTATATTATAGTATAGTACACTACTCAGTTCAGCTACTGTTTAAATGGTGTCTATACTGTCCCTGACAATACATTTCTAATTTAAACTTCACGGTTTCTCTTGCATGGCATTGCTTGTGTTCTTCCTTGGACAAATTTATATGTGGTGCACTGTTGTGGGTTGCTTAATACAGAAGCTAATTTAGAACTGCATGGGGGCTGTTAATTGTTATGGGCTGCCTACCATAGAAAAGAAACAGCAACCAATCCTGACAGAACTCAAAGTTGCAATTTAAGATATTTGATGCATAGAATACTTACTGTATATCCAACTCTGATGACAATGGGACATGCTGCAACCCCCTTACCAGATGAGAAGTTCACAAGGACCTTTCACTCCAGATGGTGAACTTTCATGCCCCAACAAAACTTTAGAGGCTGGTATTCTCTTCAGCAAGACAATTTAAAATCTGTGGTTTAGTTGCTATTTAATGAGTTGAGTCGTATGCATCTAAAGTAAAAAATCTTAATACACAGCAAGGGTCTGTCCAGGGTGAAACAGTGCAGTCCCAATAGGGTCCCAGTAAGGTAACTCCTATGTTGTTTTGTATTATTTGTGATGTACCATATAGTAATATTAACAGAATGGCAAAATATGGGAGTCATATTATACAGTTTAAGGAACTTGTGCCAAAGCATGAAGGGGAACAAGGGTGTGCCCCATAGTACTCATTTAGCCAGTAGTTCTCCTCCTGGTCTGGCACAAGCTAGCCCTTTACTTACCACCTGCCACGGGTCATGCGCGGATGACAGCAGTGTGCCTAAGGGCCGACTGTTATTTGCACTTTGCCTTTACTATAGTAAATAACCCCTTAAACATAGAAGAGATCACAAAATTATATCACTTGATTCAATAAGTAATACATTGGTTTTAGGGACTATACTAACTCTAACCTAACTGATGCTGAAGTAAAGGAAAACAGATGGAGACCCCCAAAGGACCCCTTCAAACATGGTGCTTGTGTAAATAGGTCACAGCTGGATTTGCTCCAAAGATTAACAGTTTTACATATAAGAAATCAAATGTTGGTCAGATGGAATATATATATAAAGTTCAGATTATTTATGCATATGCTGTATGCATATATCTAGGTATGTTTGGTCAGAACCCTTATGCAATTTCAGACTCACTTAGGACTCAAAATTGAGAGCACAATGACACTATTCACAGAGGCAATTTGCTATGAGCCTACCCTTATTACCTACATTTAACTGTGAGCATGGATGCAAGGGAACTCTGAAATTACCACCAGCATGCATTTGGCAGCAATTCCAGGGCTCCTGTAGTGGCTTGTGACAATATCCAAAATAGACTTGTCATTATTGCTTCGGGAAGTGATGCCATTTAAAGACCAATAAAAGAAAAACTTATATTGCAACCTACATGTAATCTTACATCACAGACAATATTGCATCCATATTGGTGCATAAAGCACATGCATTGTGGGTAAACAAAAACTTGTCCATTTGCATCTGAATCCAAAGCCATGAAACAAGCTGTTGTTCAGCACTGCTTGGTTCTTTGTAGTTGTTTCAGCCTTATTTTATGTAACAGCCTGTGGCTTCTTGTGACGGTGCAAAACCCATGCTAGACAACACAAAGAGAGATAAAATCAGAAAGCTTTACTTAGTAACTCAATGCAGTTGTTGTTTTTAATACCTTTATTTTTTAGCTTAATATTGCAAATAATGGGCCAGATTTAATTCAGTGAGAAAAACTTATCTCATGGTTCATCACATGAAAACTCATTTCAGAGATTCAATTTGAAGAAAAAAACCTATTCCCTTAATTCAGTTCCATTTTCCCCCATAGACTTCAATGGAGTTTTCACATAAAAATTACTGAGATAAGATTTTCTGAATTGAATTGCATCTAAAATTCAAATCTGGCCCAATCTATATATATTTTTATTCAAAACAGTTTATTCATTACACTTTTATCTAGTTAAATAGTAAAGCAAAGAATGCTAGCTTTATAATACCACTGACACATAAACTTATGTGTATTACCATTATTAATCAAAGTATACAGATGTGTGTGCTTCAACCACCTCACGAGTCCCTTTCTTTCAGAGTGCAGAGCAGTCTACAGACCCTTGCCAGGGGCCAAATATACTGCAGAAAAGAGAAAAAAGAGAAAAAAAGAGAAAAAGGGAATTTTTATTATTAATTAATTATTATTATTAAGCCATTATTAATGGCTTAATAATTATAATAACAAATCAAACTTTTTGTTACATCCCTTAAGCAAAAGGACACATGGAGGAAGATTTTAAAAATTCGCATGTGAGCATTTTTCCAATTTTTTCCGAATCTGAAAAAAACTTTAAAAATCTTTGCTTGATCACGCTAAACGCATATTCTACTCTTCATTTTTTGAGTCTACAAATTTGCAAACTTATTTTGAAAATTAAAATTTTAATATAGTTAGCATTTTGAAGGTAAACTTCAAAACCTAAAACGCTTTAGGTTTTACTGTAGCTGCTGATCAATTTACATTCGAGTCTCTAAGATTTTGCGCTTCATAAATATATATTATAATAAATGTAAAATATTTGTGTTTAGAAAACTTGAACTTTAGTCAAAGTTCAAAACCCCCTAATCCGGCTGAAACCTTGGGGCAGATTTACTAAAGGGCGAAGTGGCCATCGGTAACGAAAATTCGCCAGTAATCTAATCCACATGGACAATGCCAATTCACTAGCAGGCGCAAACAATAATTCATTAGTTAAAGAGACTGTCGCTGGCATTCGTTCGCACTCTATCGCCAGTCGACTTTTCACTCAGGCAAATGGTCGTTGCTCCGGAAATTCACTAAAGTGAGTTGACTTTGCCACCTAAGACCAGGCAAACTGCTAAATGAAGCTAGATCTTCCTCAATCTTATGTCACTTACATAGTCCCAATTCTAGTAATACAACTAATGATGCATGGTTCACAAAAGAAGAAATTCAAAAGAGACTAGAATATGTTAAGATAAACTAAGGTCCAGGGCCAGATGGTATTCATCCCAGGGTACTTAGCTTAGCTCTGTGATTGCCAAACCTCTTTACTTAATTTTTCAGAATTAATTGAGGTCTGGCATGGTGCCAAGAGACTGGCAAATTGCAAATGTGGTGCCGCTCTTAAAAAAGGGATCCCCTTCTCAGCCTCAAAACTATAGGCCAATTAGTCTGACGTCAGTTGTAGGAAAGCATTTTGAAGGGTTAATAAAGGATAAGATACTGGACTTCATTGTAAATAACAATATTATGAGTTTGTACCAGTGTGGTTTTATGCGTAATAGATCTTGCCAGACTAACTTAATTTCTTTTTATGAGATGGTAAGCAGGGACCTCGATTCTGGGATGGCAGTGAATGTAATTTACTTAGACTTTGCTAAAGCATTTGATACAGTACCAAACAGAAGGTTATTGGTTAAATTAAGGAATGTTGGACTGGAACATAGTATTTGTACCCGGATAGAGAACTGGCTACACAGAGTGGTGGTAAATGGAACATTTTCTAATTGGACCAGTGTTGTTAGTGGAGTACCACAGGGCTCTGTATTAGGTCCATTGCTTTTCAACTTGTTTATTAATGACCTGGAGGTGGACATTGAAAGTACTGTTTCTATTTTTGCAGATGATACTAAATTGTGCAGAACTATAGGTCCCATGCAGGATGCTGCCACTTTGCAGTGTGATTTGTCTAAGTTGTGAACTGGGCAGCAAACTGGAAAATGAGGTTCAATGTTGATAAATGCAAGGTTATGCACTAAATGGCAGTGTGTTGAGAGTTTCCTTAAATGAGAAGGATCTAGAGGTTTTGTAGATAACAAGTTGTCTAATTCTGAGTAGTGTCATTCTGTGGCTACTAAAAAAAATAAAGTTCTGTCTTGCATAAAAAAGAGCATTAACTCAAGGGACGAAAACATAATTATGACTCTTTATAGGTCCCTGGTAAGGCCTCATCTGGAGTATACAGTGTAGTTTTCCCTTAAGAGGGATATAAATGAGCTGGAGAGAGTGCAGAGACGTGCAACTAAACTGGTTAGAGGAATGGAAGACTTAAATTATGAGGGGAGACTGTCACGTTTGGGCTTGTTTTCTCTGGAAAAAAGGCGCTTGTGAGGAGACATGATTACACTTTACAAGTACGTTAGAGGACATTATAGACAAATAGCAGGGGGCCTTTTTACCCATAAAGAGGATCACCATACCAGAGTCCACCCCTTCAGACTACGAGAAAAGAACTTTAATTTGAAGCAACGTAGGTGGTTCTTTACAGCGAGGACAGTGAGGTCGTGGAATGCCCTGCCGGGTGATGTTGTAATGGCTGATTCTGTTAATGCTTTTAAGAGGGGCTTGGATGATTTCTTGGACAGACATAATATCAAAGGCTATTGTGATACTAAAGTCTATAGTTAGTATAGATATGGGCATATATAATTTATATGAAAGTATGGAGGGGTGTGTGTATGGATGCTAGGTTTTTATTTGGAGGGGTTGAACTTTCATTTGGAGGAGGTGGACTCTGTCTTTTTTCAACCCAATTTAACTATGTAAAAATCATATCATGTCTGCCAAAAATGCATTAAAGTTGAAAAAAGGCTGGCAACTTTTCCTTTTTGGCGATTGCCTGCAGAAGTCCTATATAACTTTTTTGGGTTAACATTTTTTCCCAGACATTTGAGGGCCATGGAACATTAATTTTACTGTGGACTCATGTCCAGGGCATAATAGGATCTCTTTTGTCTGTATTAAGGTTTCCTTGGACATTTGTACTAAAAAGTGGCCACTTCAAGCATTTGCACCACCATCTCTAATAAAGGAATAATTGACCTTAGCATACGATCACTAGCGACTTTTCACTCGACGTAAATGAATGCTAGTGAATCTTCTCTATGAACAAGTTTTGCTAGCGAAAAGTCAACAGCGTTCGGTGCCCAGGACGTAACTTTGCATTTTAGTGAATTAACATAGTGGTAATGAATTTGCGCCTGGAGAAGTGGTGCGAAGTGTGCGAAGTGGTCGCTGTTGACAATGCACCCTTTAGTAAATCTGTCACCTTCATCTTGTATGTTTATAAATCTAATAATCAATACAGCGATGTTTCGGGCAAGCTATATGCCCTTTATCAAGCCTTGATAAAGGGCATATAGCTTGCCCGAAACGTCGCTATACTGATGTTTGATATGTAATATACACTTTTGCAAAGAATCCTGTGCTGCTTCATTCCATTCCTATGTTTGTGTATATTTATATATATATATATTTATGTTGGTTGACATTGTGCCTGCAGCTGAAGCCATAATCAAGTTGAGTAAACAGCTTGAGATCCCAACTGATATGGCAAGGATATTGTTTAACAATAGTGGATTTATTTTTTATAAAGCATAACCTTGTTTAGTTTTCACTCTAGTTTTGCAGCTGGTAAAACCCAACAAATAAAGCCTCTGTGTTTTCAAAGGAACATTTGACTAATGTATCAGAGCCAACTACATTTCTGCACACTCATATTGCTGTGTTTATTCTGCAGTAAAGTGCATGAATCATCTTCTCCTTGCTATTTTGACAAAGTCTGTTTTTCAGGTACCCTGTTGTCTTTTATTTTTCTCTACAAGAATAAACTTCTGGGCCCTTTACAGGAACATATTATATATGATACAAAAGTAAATGTGTTGCATATTGCTGGATCCTAATAGAAGGCACTACAAGCCATTATTTAGCAATTGACATGCAGGAGGGAGTACACCAATCGCCTCTATGAAAATATGTCATAGAAAAAAAAATCTTCATATGCTGCACATGAGAGCATAGTAAGTATTTCCAAATAAAGCAATAGCTGTAGGTTTAACATATTCCAATTACATAATCCGAGCCATAATAACACAAAATAATCATAGCAGTAGTTCATTTGAGAAGTAACAGAAAGCATATTTTAATACTGAGAACAATACTATACAATAACTTTCTTACTGACACCTTCCCATGGGACATTCAATGAGACATGCATTGCATCATTCTCTTTTTACTATTCTTTGTAAAGCTAATTTGGGAATACTTATTTTGCTTTATTTATCGATATATTTGTTTTTTGCATTTCTTTCACTTTTGGAGCATGTAATTAAAAAACAACAACATTCAGATATAGGACTGCAATATAGCCTTATAAGGTATTCCATACTGAAGTATGAAGCACTTAACTACAGCTGCATCACAAGCATTTCCAATATGAAAATCTATAGCAGTGATCTCCAACCAGTAGCTCGTGAGCAACATGTTGCTCTCCAACACCTTGGATGTTGCTCTCAATGGCCTCAAAGCAGATGCTTATTTTTGAATTCCAAGCTGGGAGGCAAGTTTTGGTTGCATAAAAACCATGTGTACTGTCAAATGGAGTCTCCTGTAGGCTGCCAGTCCACATAGGGGTTACCAAATGGCCAATCACTAGTGATGGGAGAATTTATTCGCCAGGCGCAAATAAATTTGCGAAACGGGCAAGAAAATTCGCTGGCGAAAATTACCCTCAGCATTTTCGCCAAAAAAACCAGACACCGGCGCCGGCAATCACAGCCCTTATTTGGCACCCAAGGAACTTTTTGCATGCCTGTGTTGCTCCCCAACTCTTTTTATTTTTGAATGTGGCTCACAGGTAAAAAAGAATAGGGACCCCTGATCTATAGTAACACTGATAAATACTGTAGCCCTATTAAGAACTTATTAAATCTTCCTACACGCCTACTGTTTCCAAGGAAGCAATAAGCATCCATTCTAGATGGGTCTTGCAGGGCACTATACAGAGTGTAAAACCTAAAAACAATTAAAAAATTAATCTATATATTTACTAACTTGAAAACCCCGGTTTGGTATCCAATAACAGTAGGTCTTATTTAGTAACTTGCAAAATTGTCCCAGTTTGGAATGCAATATTAACCAATATTTCTGCAATATTATCAGCATTTAGCTTTCAATAATATAGTGCCGTTAGAATAATGAAAGCATGCATCTGAGATGGGTTTCAGCGCTAGTTAAGATATGGTTTATTACAGGTTAATTATAGCAATTGAACTCTATAAAATGTTATATAAGCTTTGTGTAATTGCTTCCTTTTGAAATAATCAAGTTACTCTTCATTATGCCTTTTTCAACAGTCTGTCTCTTCATATAGGTTTTGTGTTAGGTTATATTGATAGACAGGTGAAGGCCCATTTATTAAAGGCTGAATTTAAGTGGTTGTAAAGCTTTTTTTTGAAACCACAATGAAACTCTATTTCTGTAAAATTAGAAATGCCATGAAAGTTATTAAAAGATCCCAATACAATAAGTGAACATAGCTACCGAAAAAATTCCAAAACCCCCAATTTTTTGTGAACAAGCGATAAATTTACATGACAATGACTGTTTTGATGTCTGAAAAACCTATAAAACCACAAAGGCTGATCTTTTACATGACCTCGACAGCTTTTAATTGCCGTACTTTTGTATTCTTGGTTCGGGAATCTTATATTGGTCACTAGCGCAAAATTATTAATGTCTGAAAAACCTATAAAACCACAAAGAAAGGCTGATCTTTTACATGACCTTGACAGCTTTTAATTGCCGTACTTTTGTATTCTTGATGGGGAATGTAATATTGGTCTCTAGCGCAAAAATTATTCATAATTAATTTGCAATGCAAAGAAATGTTAGCAAAGTGAAAAATGTTGCCTTTGCCAACACTTTGGGGTATATTTATCAAAGAGTGAAGTTAATAGTGAAGTTCCGCCACTCTCCATTCATTTCTATGGGACTTTTATAGGCATATTTATCAAAGGGTGAACTTTCACTTCACCCATTGATAAATAAGCCTTTCAAAATCCCATAGAAATGAATTGAGAGCTGCGGAATTTCACTCTAGTGGCGGAACTTCACTCTTTGATAAATTTACCCCTTTGCCCCTCACTCCACAGTAAGATAGTGATTGTGAATTTTATAGTTTGCGATAGTGTGCTGTTTATGTAATAAAATTTTGCAAAACAAAATATTTAACAAAACTCCAGAGCAGGTGTTAAAAGTTTGCAATGCACAATAAAGATTCGCAATGCGCTAATGGTAAGAAAAAGAATATTACTTTGCGACATTTTGCTCTTTGCATATTTTATAACAATTCGCCCATAGAGTTTATAGTCTTTACACTTAATAAATTATGAAAAAATCGTGGATTATGAGCTATATGAAAAATGTGTTGTTTGTGCTAAAAAGTATAATTTAGAGAAATGGATATTCTACAAACATTCATAATTTCACTTGTTAGCTCTAATACTGTAAGTCAACTACTGTATGTAAAGGGAGCAAGGGCCAGTGATGTATTTGACCCAACTGACTGAGAGATGGATTGGTAAGGGGGGCTTAGTTTTATATATATATATATATATATATATATATATATATATATATATATATATATATATATATATATATATATATATATATATCTCAGGATTATTCAGTGTTGCCCTAGAATGATAGATATATTTGAAAAGATATATTTGAAAAATGCCTAAAATTTACAAAATGGCAATAAGGATTTTATGGGTTTAGATGAACATGTTAACAAAAAACAGATAAAAGATAATGGTTTAATTGTTTTTAATTTGCTGGCATGATATAGTTTTTTTTCACAAACCTATTAAAGTTTATATACCTTATAATTATTGGTATATTAACAGACAGTTCCTTTGAATAAACAGATTTACTGTGTCATTGCTAGACAGTGCAGTGAGTGGTATTTAATTTCATTGTTTTCTAGGTTTGTCTTAAGGGACCAGTGATGGCAATAATGTAAACATTTTATTTGACTTTACATCCGGTACTGGATACTTCCATTACATATAATAATTATTTTCAAAGAAGTGGAAGATATAATTGTAATTGCTGTGTTTGCTTATTTGCTTTAATATCTCAGATATTCAGAAGAGCCCTCTAAAGTTTAATGAGGATATTTTTAAATTACAGTTTTATAACTGTTCTTGGTTGCCAGTAGTAAGATGGGGCAGTTCGTCCAACAGTAGTGCAGCTACATATCCCTTAACCAACCAGAACCATTTTATTACATGTCCCCATTGTGTCACCAGGCTCTCCAAATTAGATGCAAAAAGGATACAAAACTAATTACAAATGTGAATCCTCCTTACAAGGGCTCCATCAATTTCATCCTTGTTGTAGCTAACATTATATATTACTTTGCAAATTTAGCCCATCGTTTATTGTATTTTAATCAGATATTAGGAAGGAAAACATAGCACTGCTTAAGTGCTTGGGTCAAAAGTCAGAAATGCCCCCAGAGTCTGTGTACATAGACCAAGGAAAGGACATGGAGTTGAGTTTACAAAGAGATGGCAAGGTACTCAAACTGGGGCTGGTATATGGAGAGCTGGAGGAAATTTTATAGAAATCTATAAGATAATATTGCTGGGTGGTTAATCAATGAGGGTATCATTTCAGCACAGGCAACATGCATCTGTCCTGAAAAATAGATTATTCCCTTGATTGTAATTCATATGGAATCAAGAGAACTTGATTTAGAGGTTAGGATCTACATCTGACAACGGATCTCACGCAGCGTCCAGCGGCAACCGTTTGTAATCCTGCACAAGTCACTAACTCTTCTGTTGTACTTAGTTATCATATGTAGCCTGCCTGACAGTTGTGCTTCAAGTCTATGTATGAAAAGATATAGACAATATAGATTATAGAATATACCCTTCCATCATGTCCTCGACTTATTTAGTTTGTGCTATATTCAAGTAAAATACTTCAAATGTATATTATCATTTGATTACAATCTAGGATATCCTAATTTTGCACAAGCAAAAAATGTCAAATAATTCCAATATTTATCCAGTTACCACTCAAAAGTATAACTGGGCAAGAAGGTAGGTTGGTTAACCATTATACAGAAGCTATAATCAACATCATTATTGGGAAACCAAGTTCTATACTTACATTACCAAAGACTGTACATTATAGTACCGATTCCTTAATATATTAATAAAAGATGCATCTGTTACAATATGCATATGAACAATTACATATTAGCAAATATTTTATAGTTTTGGTGAATTTGTACTGAGAAACATGTGGATATTTCATTCAAGTAAACCATCCTGTGAAGCCCTTTTTCCTTGCTTGTGCCTGCTATTAAATACTCTTGCAATAATCTCCTGCAATAATCCTTTAGCTAAGCCTCCTTGTAAAAAAAAAAAAAAAAACATTACAAAATCATAGCAGAAAATGACCAGATCAGCTGATCCATCTCTAAATCTAAATCAATACTTTATCAAGCTTCCAAGAGAATTCATTGATTTTATAGTGCAACAAACAACTTGTACTAAGGAGTATAAAAGATACAGCTAGTAACAAAATGAAATTAAGAAGAACTTGATAGCATGTAAAAACGTTTACTTTCCTGAAATAAGCAGTCTAGCTTTCTATTACATATAAGGTTTCCAAGATGTTATTCCTACATAAATAATTCATTATTGTTGTAACATGAATGGAGAAACTAGGCAGTGGGTCACCACATAAATGAAGAGGCCCAGGTGTACGGCCCTGGGAATTTAGTAGAGGGAGCAGATTAGACCGTAGCATATCTGTAGAGAAGGCACTCAATAAAGGCAGGTGTATAAAAACAGAGGCTTTTTTTATATCATGAATAAACAGCCTTACGCATTTCATGTTCCAAACACTTTAACAATTATGCCCACCTAGAATCATGGAATTTGACGCAGCTCCATGCACTGCCACATATTTGCTATGGCTTTCATACATACCCTATCATTTTTCATACCAAATGTGTGTTCAAAGGAAATGTATTATATTCCTCGAATTCATTCGTGTAAAAATTTAAAATGTATACAAATGCTTTTGTTTTATGATAGCACATCTCTTCATCCCATTGAAGTAATTATATTTATGACTCTATAGTTGGATTTGAATAATAGGAAAGCTTGTTTCTATATATCCATGCATCTTTTTAATTAGTTGGTTTCAGGAGAATACATCATAACCGCAACAATAACTTGCTCTACCAGCAATTTAGGTGGCATAGGTTCTTTTATCTTTCTATATTTTCTATCATGTTTTTCCTGTATAGATATGGGAC
Source organism: Xenopus petersii (assembly GCA_038501925.1). Classification (NCBI taxonomy): domain Eukaryota; kingdom Metazoa; phylum Chordata; class Amphibia; order Anura; family Pipidae; genus Xenopus; species Xenopus petersii. The sequence continues at coordinate 83,900,927 of CM076681.1, forward strand.
CTGTTATCCAGAATGCTTGGGACCAGGCATTTTCCAGATAATGGATCCTTCCATAATTTGGATCTTCATTTCTTAAGTGTACTAAAAAATCACCTAAACGTTAAGTAAACCCAATAGGCTGGTTTTGCTTCCAGTAAGGATTATTTATACCTAACTTGGATCAAGTACAAAGTATTACTTATTTTGACAGAGAAAAAGGAAATCATTTTTAAAAATTTGGATTATTTGATTATATACATGTACTTGTACCATACCTGTACTGGATCCCTGCTTTTGTTTTTTTCTTTTTCCAAAAGGCCAAACCTGTGAGCCAAATTAAAATTCTTCTTTTGGGAGCTGGTAGGACTAGGCACTTATTTGCAGAAGTGGCACATCTTACTGGCTTATGCAAAAACAGTTTTAATATGGTATGAGGCATGTCATTTTTTTCTGCCAGCTCATCCAACATTTTTTTTCTGCAGAGAATGCTGTATAGATATATTTAGTTCCAAGGATACACAAGAAAATTAATTAAGCATTTGCCCTAATTCAAACCCTAATGTTATTTAAGCAATGTCCTACTGTAGAGTTTCTGCACAGAGTAAACAACCAAAATGCAATTTTGATAATAAAATCTATAGTCAGTGTATCAATATATATAGTTTAGTAGGGATCAGTGTGTGTATGTATGGACGCTAGGTTTCATTTGGATGGGTTGAACTTAATGAACGTTGGTCTTTTTTCGACCCAATCTAGCTATGTAACTATGTAAATTAACATGGCAGTTAGCCAAGGATCAGTAAACTCATACAGCAATCAGCAGTAAACTTGTGGTACAGTCCATGATAATAAATTACCTCACTTACTGGCATGTATTCTAAAAGCTAATTACTAGAAGTGTTGTACCACACATACTACTTTCATTCAGAGGAGTGCCCTCTCATGTTCAAGTGAAACTGATTTTGATAAATGCAAAAAACATGGGAGCCCCATGAGTCCCCAGTGGTGTGGCTCAAAGGGAAGGAGGAAGGCCTCTACAGGGGACTGGGGTTCTTCTCACAGTTTCATTTGTTTCCATAATGACAATGCAAAGCTGATTATTTGTCAAAAAATGCTAACATTCTGAAAGCTTGCTATGGCATTATCCTATTTAGACAAAATGATTGTGAAAATATATCCCTGTACCATTTTTACAGTTTGCCATTTATTTTTTGCCCTCAAGAACATCATATCCTGTAATGACATCTTCTTAGGATTCATTTCCATTCTTGATGTAACTACTGTACATATTCATGAACCTTATTTAAAAATTTGCCCTTCTTGTGGGCCACAAGTAATCATTTCCTTTATGATATTCATAGTTCAATAATTCAACTCTCTACCACCGCTCATATCTTGCTTTACCTATATGAGAGTTTTGTGTTTTGTTATTAAATTGCTCTTCTTCTTCTTTGTGCCTAGGAGCTTTAGGCACAGTTCACATCCCCTGCTGTTGGTATATTTGCAAAGGCAGCACAGAGGTATTTTAAGAATTATGTAGCAAAACCCATGTTCCCAAAATAGGGAGAGTACAGATACAATATCTCCAGGTACACTTATAATATGCCAGTGGAATTCACTTTTTTATATTCACTAACTATAATCATATATGTAATTGTTAATAATACTAACAGTGTTTATTACAGATGTAAAAGAAAATTTGGTTTGGCTACAGCATACAGTAGCCTGGGTCAGCTGTATCTGTATGTGAGCAGTCAATTGAAGTGAAAGGAGGAAAAACTGTATTTACACTTCAGCAATCTACTCACTTCATCTTCATAGTTTGGTGATATCTCCAATACTACATGATTGGCCTGTCAAATATGCTATAAACATAATGCCTATAATATATTATAGGGCTTTATTCTTTATCAGCAAAATCAATATTAGGCTTGCTGCATATACTATAACAGGATGCTGCAGGATGACAGGCTGTCATTTATAATTGTATAATTTATGATTGCAAACTTAGTTAGTGCTTGCACAATTGCTAATGTCCTTGTGATAGGGATGCTGCAGATGTTGGTCTAGTGAGGGATAGTGTGAAACGTGCCGAGAGATTCCTCTCTTACCTCCCAGCGCATCTCTCTCTCCGAGTGCGGGTGCGCAGGTGCGCACTTCCTGTTTCAGCTCCTGGTTGACGTCGAGCGTTGTGATGTCACAAATCATCTTTAAAAGGCCATTTTGTCTGTGCCCAAGCTGGTTTCAGTTTTACTGTTGCTGCCAAAGGGTTTGTTTGTGATTTGAATTCCAGGTTTTAACTTCTGCCCGCCCCTTGACTACGATTTCTGCCACCTGCCTTGAACTCTTCGCCTGACTTTGGCTACGTCTTCTCTAGTTCCCTGCCAGTACCTCGCTTACCTTGTTTTGCACTTCCTTGTTGGCTTCCACAGCAGAAAGCCCAGGGCCCCAAAAGGACGTCGGTGATCAACGGAACCCACAGGGTACACCCGTGTGTCAGAAGGCACTATCACTGAACAAAGTTCCTGATATCCAGATTGTTACAGTTAGTTTGCGCAAATATTGAACATTCCCGGGCTGCTGCTTCCTCGACTATGGAGGGAATTTTTGACCTTATGATGAAGTGTCTGGACAGCCAGGAGGCTCAACATGCGCATCTTGCTCAAGCGTTGCAGCACATCACATCCCGTCTAGAGCCACTTCAAATTTCTGGGTTCCGCGGCTCATTCTTCTCCGTCTGCACCTGCAAAGGTACCCAAGATTCCTGATCCAGTTCATTTTGGGGGTGATCCGGATGCTTGTCATTGATTTCTGACTCAATGCAAGATCCAGTTCAATTTGGCACTGGACCAATTTACAAGTGAAAGGTCTAAAGTTTCCTATATCATCGCTCTCCTCCGTATCACACTCCGTTATTGGACAGAGATGATTCCCTGGAACATGACTCCATGGCCTTTCTTTCCACTTTTTGTCAAATTTTTTATGTTTCGGGTTGGAAACTGAATGCTTCAGATCGGCTCATGAAAATCTATCAAGGATCCGATACGGCCTCCGATAAAAAAAAATCCGTTTGCTCTTTTGAGAAATGGATTTCAGAATTCAGAATTCAATGGATTGCAGAATTCAGCTGGAGCAGCACTATTAACTGATTCATTTTGAAAAAAATGTTTTTTCCCATGACAGTATCCCTTTAACTTTACCTGAAATTTTTCAGACCTCAATTACACTAAAGGGATAAATAAGTAAGGGTTAATCACAAGTATCTAAATCATTTGAATAGAATTGCAAATACACATTATGCCAATAAATTCTGTGTAGTACAAGATAATATTCAAGATGTGTAAATCTCCTCTAAAAAAAAACAGACAATCGAAAGCTAAAGTGGCTAATCAATGTCATGGAATTAAGCAGTACGAAAGATCAACAATCATTGGTATTTGATGCACAACAGCGGATTAGCTAAATCAACTACTGTACATCTCTTCTATAATGAATGTAATTTAATACAGAGTGGAGATTGTCTGCTTCTACAATATCATCACAACTCTCTGTAGACCATATAAATTAATTTCTGTTATTCTAGGAATAACATTATGGAGAAGTAACTAAGCATAAATAGGTCTGCAAAAAAGGAAACCCTGTTTATGAAATAAAAAATTAACTATACATTCTGTTATAGCATACATTACAATAACAAGAAGTCATATTACTGCTGAAAGGAAATTTAAAAATAAATAGGGAACAATAACATTTGTAAAAGCATATTTAAATATAATACAAACATAAAGGGGGTCATTTACTAAACTCCGCATTTTCGGAATTTATTAAACCCAGAGGATGGAAAAGTCCAAATCTGAAAATTCGGCATCTCAGACCTGTCGAGGTTGCATATAAGTCAATGGGGGAAGTCCCAATGATTTTTTTGATGTGTGCTGGGTTTCGGGCAATATCCCAAAGTTTTCAGGTGAAATTTTTTTTCAGGAGAATGTAATAATAAATAAACGTAAAAAAACAGAGAGGATTTGATCGGAGTTTGTAGCATAAAAATACTGAGATAATTTCGGACTTTGATAAATAACCCCCACAGAGTCTAACTAAGAAAATTAAATACCTATATATTTTAACTATATGATTTAGGGCAATAATGCCAGAGGTCAGTGAAATTCCCCTGGATGCTGTTTTGACATATTACTCAGAAAAGTGTAAAATCAGGGTTCAATTGTATTTAATAATCATATTGTTATTATTGTAGGTTCCCAAATAAATATTGTACAGATATCTTTACATCTAGAGACTAGTTGAAAAAAAGTAGTGCAGGGCCCCATCGTTATGTATTTTATTTACAGTACATAAACTGTACAAACAACTGTAAACACAGTGCTTTTTAGTATTTTATAATGTGTGAATTCTTGGTATAAAGTAACTGGGGATTGAAAGGAAAATATAATGTTTTTGTATTTGCAAAAAAGCATCTATATTCAACTCAAAATACATCAGAAGAAAAAGTTCAGAAGTTCAATTACCAGAAAGGAATCAGGTCAAATCAAGTACTTTTGCCATCCTCCATCTGCAACAATTTTTTTATTTTAAAAATTGTTAACATTTGTCAGGAACTATCTGGAATCAAACTCTGAACTATATATTTACAAGTTCCTGCATTACCTCACTGAGCCACTGGAGACCTTTGGGATTTAACTCTACGCAAATTATTATAGACACTCTGGTTTCCTTATGTGTTTGCTCACCTCCTCCTTCTTCATCAAAAGCAAGTGTGTGTAGTTTGCCAATTAAGGGGCTTTATGAGCCTGTTGCAAACCATGCCCAAGTGCTTGGTCATTAATCCTCACAGCCAGATCTAGCTCCTGTTTCTACAGATCTGAGATTACGTTGCCTGGTTCCCTGTTCATGCCTTCATTCCAGATTCCTGCCTTTGTTCCTGAGTCCCCTTCTGGTTCCCTGTTCCTTCTCAGTCCTTCTCTGTGTTCTCCGCTCCAGTTCCCATTAACTGTTCTCTGTTGGATCACCTGGTAATTGACCTTGGCTTGTTTACTGGACTACCCTCTACCATCAGCCTGCCTCTGACCTCGGGCTGCCATATGGACTTGTTATTGTCTTCGGCCTGCCCCCGACCTCGGCCTGTTACTTGAACTTGTCTTTATTGCTGCCTGCCCTTGACCACTGGCCTGGAGTAAGGACTTATATATATTTTTCTTATTTTGTTCATCTGTTATATTGCCATACTTTTCATCATTAAAATATAATTATTGATAACATGTTTCCAGCCTATAAAAACCTCAAATACCCGCTGTACTCGTGTTATACAGCACCAAGGCTTCTACCTGCCAGCTACTCACCTGTGGTCAGTCCTGACAACATTTCAGCCATATTAGATACCACCTTCCTGTCCATCTTCTAATAAAAGACATGACATTTAGGTACAAGTTCATGATCATAAAGTTGCCAAGCCATCAAACCCATAAGGTTTAGCCACATATGGTAATCCAAGCTATATATTGCTGATCATATTGTTTATAAAAACATCTACCTGCTTGGTTGCATTATCTTTGGAGAAATTAATCTGAAAGAAAAGTTTGTAGCGTCTGTAAACTTATGGCAATGGTGGTCTTGTGCCCTTATAGATGGGTATAAATACTACACTAGGGGAGGATCAACCTTTGAGAAATATGCTTTGTTTTGTGAAGCAGTTCTCTTATAAGATCTTATTCTGCCATGTCTTTAGGGAGAAACTAACACCAAAATGAAATTTCTACTCTTTTAAACAATTGGTGCTATTTTAGGCCACTGTATGAAGGCAACACAGTGATTTCTGGTACTTCTGGAAGAGTTTAAATTAATCATACAGACATATTGGTAACATTAAACATTCTTGGGCTGTGAATATTCTCTTGGCATCTAAGCCCTTCATACTGACATAGCCTGGTCACTGCAATATTGGCAGCTACAAAATCACCTTTAACCCTGATTTTTTTTTATCTTCTACTGATTGCTTGCTATTGACTAGCTTGCTGCTACTTGCATTGAACATTTGTGTAATTTCCCCCTGCCCCCTGACTTGACTGCTTCTACTTGACTATTTTTTTACCTAATCTTTTGTTGTTCCAACTTTCTGACACTTGGAGCATGGTTGGTTTTCTGAAGGTGCTGCTTGGGAAACCCTTTGAGCTCCCAGAGGTTGTCAATATCCAAATCCCTTTCCCCATGTTTTAGGGCCAGACTCTCTACTAATGGCCTCATCCGTAGGCCTGCATATTGACAAGTGTTACATCAATATTAAAATGCAAATTAGTTTTCTCTTTTTAGAGCTAAATATTTCAGAAAAGGGTTTCTCTAAAATGTGCTTCACAGCAAACAAGACAGCGACTGTCAATGAAATGGGAAATAATCTAAGTACTGAAAAATAGTTCTAGTACAGAATATTTAATTCTGAAGGCATCACAACTACTATGTTTTTTAGAAACCATAAGGATGGTTACCACCCCATAAAAAATATGTTAATTGCTAAAGTACAACAGTGTACTGTTGTCCAACTGCACTGGTGCATTTTAAAACCTGTGAAATTAAATCAACCCAATTATTCTTAATGATTTAATATTATATTTTTTAAAAAAGATCATGTCAGCAAAACATTCTAATTATACATTTTAGCAGTCCTTAAAACAGGTCACTGCTTTTTGCGACCGGTGTCACTCCGGTGTATCACGGGCCAACAAGTAACTGAATTTAAGTGAAAAAAGATTAAGAATATACTTTATTTATTTGGAATGGCACGGTAGACAATTTGAGCCATATGTCCATAAAAAGTGTTATATGCAGAAAATTCTCTTTGTTATATTCTGTTGAAATTAACAGAGTATTAAAGGATTTAGGCATCATGATTGGGTGTTTGGGAATTTTATTTTGCAGACTAAAGGTGGCCATACACGGGCCGATAAAAGCTGCCGACAGACTGAGTCGGCAGCTTATTGGCCCTTGAATGGGGCCCCCCGACGGGCTTCCCCGATCGAGATCTGGCTGAAAGTCGGCCAGATCTCGATTGGATGGGATTAAAAATCCCGTCGGATCTCGGCCGCATCTGTTCGTCCCGTGATCCGACCGCCCGTAAAGCCAACGCTAGGATCCGATCGTTGGGCCCTAGGGCCCACGATCGGATCAGCCTGATATTGCCCACCTCAAGGTGGGCATATCGGGGAGAGATCCGCTCGTTTTGGCGACATCGCCAAACGAGCGGATCTCTCCGTGCATGGCCACCTTAATTGTTTCTGAGTGTATTAAAAGTCTTACTCCTTTATCTCTGGAAGCAAATAGAATAATCAACGTTATTTGACAGCCAAGATGTAAAGTGAATTGAGAGAGTAAGGTGGAGGATTCCGGTTGGTGTCAGATATGCTAATTTCTGCTGCCATTGTGTGGATCAATATAATAAGCTTTATATGCAAAGCACTAACAAGAGATGCAATACAGCCAGTAGGGATGTAGCGAACGTCGAAAAAAAAGTTCGCGAACATATTCGCGAACTTGCATCAAAAATGCGAACGGTTCGTGAACGTCGCGAACCCCATAGACTTCAATGGGAAGGCGAATTTTAAAAGCTAAAAAAGACATTTCTGGCCAGAAAAATGATTTTCAAGTTGTTTAAAGGGTGCAACGACCTGGACAGTGGCATGCCAGAGGGGGATCAAGGGCAAAAATGTATCTGAAAAATACATTGTTGACACAACGCTGCGTTTTGTGCTGTAAAGGGCAGAAATCAACTACATTTCTAAACCTGTGTAATAAACTGCTTTAAAACGTCCGGCGTCTACATGCCAATCAAGTCGTGTAAAGGTTACAGCCTGTTCACACGCAAAGACGAAACGCGGCGCTTACTGCAACGCAAAAAAACGCAAAGAGCTTTAATGAATGATACCATCAAGTGAGCAAATAATAGTTGTTAATTACTAGTTGAGCTTGTCACCTCCAGGATGTTCGTCCTGTTGGTGGCAATATTTCTGTAGTGGTGTGTTTAGCAGTCACCGTGCTTGTGCGCACGTGCACGGTCAGGCAGAGGTAATTCAATGTACAGTGAAGTGAACCAAAAAACACAGATTCTGCAGTGTGGGCCCAGTTTTGGTCTACTTTATTGATCACCTGCGGTGACCATAAAAGATGCGATTTTGCCACTGTTGCAGAACCCTGAAAAATTAGGCATGTGTACTTTCCTGAAAAATTATGTTTTTTTTGTCGCAGCCACTGAAGCACAGAGGCCAGAAAAAATATGCCATATAAATGCTAACAATATAATTTTTTTTTTGTCGCAGCCACTGAAGCACAGAGGCCAGAAAAAATATGCCATATAAATGCTGAAAATATAATTTTTTTTTTGTCGCAGCCACTGCAGCACAGAGGCCAGAAAAAATATGCCATATAAATGCTAACAATATAAATTTTTTTTGTCACAGCCACTGAAGCACAGAGGCCAGAAAAAATATGCCATATAAATGCTGAAAATATAAATTTTTTTTTGTCGCAGCCACTGCAGCACAGAGGCCAGAAAAAATATGCCATATAAATGCTGAAAATATAAAAAATTTTTGTCGCAGCCACTGAAGCACAGAGGCCAGAAAAAATATGCCATATAAATGCTGAAAATATTCATTTTTTTTTGTCGCAGCCACTGCAGCACAGAGGCCAGAAAAAATATGCCATATAAATGCTGAAAATATAATTTTTTTTTGTCGCAGCCACTGCAGCACAGAGGCCAGAAAAAATATGCCATATAAATGCTGAAAATATAAAAAAAACATTGTCGCAGCCACTGAAGCACAGAGGCCAGAAAAAATATGCCATACAAATGCTAAAAATATTCATTTTTTTGTCGCATCCACTGCAGCACAGAGGCCAGAAAAAATATGCCATATAAATGCTGAAAATATTATTTTTTTTTGTCGCAGCCACTGCAGCACAGAGGCCAGAAAAAATATGCCATATAAATGCTGAAAATATAAAACAATTTTGTCGCAGCCACTGAAGCACAGAGGCCAGAAAAAATATGCCATATAAATGCTGAAAATATTCATTTTTTTTGTCGCAGCCACTGAAGCACAGAGGCCAGAAAAAATATGCCATATAAATGCTGAAAATATTAATTTTTTTGGTTGCAGCCACTGAAGCACAGAGGCCAGAAAAACTCAGGATTTAACTGGATTCAAATGAAACCAGTAGGGTTTGCACCCTAGTTTGTAATGGTGGCGGAGGGAGGAGGACGCTAAAGGACAGCTGTGTGTGGAGTCATGAGGCGTGCAGAGAAGGACAGCTGCATGGGGAGTCAGAAACTCAGAACAAGTCTTCCGGCGTGCAGTAACCCTCCGAGATCCACGCCTCATTCATTTTAATAAAGGTCAGGTAATCCACACTTTTGTGACCTAGGCGAGTTCTCTTCTCAGTTACAATCCCTCCTGCTGCACTGAAGGTCCTTTCTGAGAGGACACTTGAGGCGGGGCAAGACAAGATGTTCATGGCAAATTGTGACAGCTCTGGCCACAGATCAAGCCTGCGCACCCAGTAGCCAGGGGTTCATCGCTCCTCAGAGTGTCGATATCTGCAGTTAATGCCAGGTAGTCCGCTACCTGCCGGTCGAGGCGTTCTTTGAGGGTGGATCCAGAAGGGTTCTGGCGCTGCCTTGGACTGAAAAACATTTGCATGTCTGACGTTACAGAGTGGCCAAAGTGCTTTGTCCTTGCAGGTGCGCTCGTGGCAGGATTACTGGCACCTCTGCCCCTGGAATGTTGATGAGTTCCTGAAGTGACATCACCCTTAAAAGCATTGTACAACATGTTTTGCAGGCTGGTTTGTAAATGCAGCATCCTTTCGGACTTGTGGTACGTTGGTAACATTTCTGCCACTTTATGCTTGTACCGAGGGTCTAGTAGCGTTGCGACCCAGTACAGGTCCTTCTCCTTAAGCCTCTTGATACGGGGGTCCTTCAACAGGCATGACAGCATGAAAGACCCCATTCTCACAAGGTTGGATGCAGAGGTATCCATCTCCGCATCCTCGTTATCAAGGACTGCATCATCCACGGTCTCCTCCCCCCAGCCATGTACAAGACCAGGGGTCCCCAAAAGGTCACCACAAGCCCCCTGGGAAGCCTGCTCCTGTTGGTCCTCCTCCACAAAGCCACCTTCCTCCTCTGACTCCACTTCTGACACCTCTCCCTGCGTTGCAGCAGGTGCCTGGGTTCGTTCTGGTGATTCAGACCAGAAATCGTGCGCTTCCTGCTCCTCGTCACGCTGGTCTACAGCCTCATCTGTCACTCGTCGCGCGGCACGCTCCAGGAAGAAAGCAAAGGGTATTAGGTCGCTAATGGTGCCTTCGGTGCGACTGACCATGTTTGTAACCTCTTCAAAAGGGCGCATGAGCCTGCAGGCATCGCGCATAAGCACCCAGTAACGGGGGAAAAAAATCCCCAGCTCTGCAGATCCAGTCCTACCACCCAGTTCAAACAGGTATTCATTGACGGCTCTTTGTTGTTGCAGCAGACGTTCCAACATGAGGAGCGTTGAATTCCAGCGAGTCTGGCTGTCGCAAATTAAACGCCTGACTGGCATGTTGTACCGCTGCTGAATGTCAGCAAGGCGTGCCATGGCTGTGTAGGAACGTCTGGCAGTCACCTTCCTGGACTGCCTGAGAACGTCCTGGAATCCTGAGTACTTCGAGACAAAACGTTGGACTATTAAATTCAGAACATGTGCCATGCAGGGCACATGTGTTAAATTGCCCAGTCTCAGTGCTGCCAACAGATTGCTTCCATTGTCACACACCACTTTTCCGATCTTCAGTTGGTGTGGGGTCAGCCACCGATCGGCCTGTGACTGCAGAGATGACAGGAGTACAGATCCGGTATGGTTTCTGCTTTCCAGGCACGTCATCCCCAAGACAGCATGACAACGGCGTACCTGGCACGTCGAATAGCCTAGGGGGAGCTGGGGGTGCACAGGTGTGGAGGAGGAGGACCCAGCAGCAGAGGAGGAAGAAGAGGAAGAAGACGAGGTAGAGAGCGAAGGAGGAGTAGAGGTGGTGGCAGAACCGCGTGCAATCCGTGGCGGTGACACCAACTCCACTGTTGTTGTTGAGCCACACATTCCCTGCTTCCCAGCCATGACCAAGTTCACCCAGTGGGCAGTGTAGGTGACATACCTGCCCTGACCATGCTTGGAGGACCATGCGTCAGTAGTCATATGGACCTTTGGCCCAACACTAAGTGACAGAGATGCGGTGACTTGGCTCTACACATGGTGGTACAGGTGTGGTATTCCCTTTTTTGAAAAAAAATTGCGGCTGGGTACCTTCCACTGCGGTGTCCCAATTGCTACAAATTTGCGGAAGGCCTCAGAGTCCACCAGCTGGTATGGTAAAAGCTGGCAGGCTAAGAGTGCAGACAAGTCAGCTGTCAGAAGCCGGGCAAGGGGGTGTCTCGCAGACATTGGCTTCTTACGCTCAAACATGGCCCTCACAGAAACTTGGCTGGGGGCAGATTACTGGGAATGGGAACTGGTGGTCAAGGTGGAAGGCTGAGTGCAGGGTGGTTCAGACGGGTCAAGGACAGCAGAGGTAGAGCAGTAAGATGCTGGACCAGAAGGAGGGTGGCTTTTAGTTTGCCTGTTGCCTTTGAGGTGTTGCTCCCAAAGTGCTTTGTGCTTGCCATTCATGTGCCTTCGCATAGAAGTTGTACCTATGTGGCTGTTGGGCTTCCCAAGACTCAGTTTCTGACTGCACTCATTGCAAATTACAACGTTTTTGTCAGAGGCACACACATTAAAAAAATCCCACACTGCTGACCTTTTTGAAGCTGGCAATCTGGCGGTAACAGTAGAAGTTGGCGGCGTTGGCGGCAATGGCGGGTGCGTTGGCCGGCTGACCACAGGTGCCGATACATGTTGTTGCCCTACTGTTCCCTGCGAGCTGTCCTCCCTGCTTCTTCTAAGTCTTATTCTCCTCCTGCCTCTCTGACTCTCCCTCTCCATCTGAACTATCCTCCTCTTGCTCTCTTCTACTGGGCACCCACAAAACATCAATCTCCTCATCATCATTCTCCTCAGATGCATCAATTTCAGCTCACAGAAGGAAGCAGCAGCGGGGACCTCCTCATCACTCATTATGTCCATCTCTGTTGTGTTCTCTGCCAGAATTAAATCTGGTGTAACGTCCTCATCTCCTTCATCTTCTTCTGCCAATAATGGTCGCGCATCACTCAGTTCAAGAAACTCATGTGAAAATAACTCCTCTGACTCCAGTGAAGAAGGGGCGCCGGTAGTGGAGGAAGTGTTACGTGGGGTGCCCATAGCAGTGGAGGATGAGGATGTTGTGGTAAAGTTAGAAACGGTAGAGGATGGGGTGTGCTGTGTAAGCCAGTCAACTACCTCTTCAGCGTTTTGGGAGTTCAGGGTCATTGCCTTTTTAAAACTGGGCAATTTCCTAGGGCCACAGGATAGCATAGCAGCACGGCCCCTAGTGCCTCTGCGTGGCGGCCTGCCTTTGCCTGGCATTATTTTTAAAACAACAACAACAACTCAGGTGGTGTTTCTGGAGACGGTATTATTATTGATATTTAGACAGAATGTGAACAAGCTCACACAGCTATATGGCAGTAAATGAAGAACACACTGGGCAAACAATGCCTACAAGGTCAACGTATACACTACTACAGCAGTGGATACGGAATATATTATTGCTGCCTGAAAAACGTCACTCGGGTGGTGTTTCTAGAGACAGTATTATTATTGATATTTAGACAGAATGTGAACAAGCTCACACAGCTAGATGGGAGTTGTTTGAAAATGAAGAACACACTGGGCAAATAATGCCTACAAGGTTAACGTATACACTACTACAGCAGTGGATACGGAATATATTATTGCTGCCTGAAAAACGTCACTCGGGTGGTGGTTCTGGAGACGGTATTATTATTGATATTTAGACAGATTGTGAAAAAGCTCACACAGCTAGATGGCAGTTGTTTGAAGAACACACTGGGCAAACAATGCCTACAAGGTCAACATATACACTACTACAGCAGTGGATACGGAATATATTATTGCTGCTTGAAAAACGTCACTCAGGTGGTGGTTCTGGAGATGGTATTATTATTGATATTTAGACAGAATGTGAAAAAGCTCACACAGCTAGATGGCAGTTGTTTGAAGAACACACTGGGCAAACAATGCCTACAAGGTCAACGTATACACTACTACAGCAGTGGATACGGAATATATTATTGCTGCTTGAAAAACGTCACTCGGGTGGTGTTTCTGGAGACGGTATTATTATTGATATTTAGACAGAATGTGAAAAAGCTCACACAGCTAGATGGCAGTTGTTTGAAGAACACACTGGGCAAACAATGCCTGCAAGGTCAACGTATACACTACAGCAGTGGATACGGAATATATTATTGCTGCTTGAAAAACGTCACTCAGATGGTGGTTCTGGAGACGCTATTATTATTGATATTTAGACAGAATGTGAAAAAGCTCACACAGCTAGATGGCAGTTGTTTGAAGAACACACTGGGCAAACAATGCCTACAAGGTCAACGTATACACTACTACAGCAGTGGATACGGAATATATTATTGCTGCTTGAAAAACGTCACTCAGGTGGTGTTTCTGGAGACGGTATTATTATTGATATTTAGACAGAATGTGAAAAAGCTCACACAGCTAGATGGCAGTTGTTTGAAGAACACACTGGGCAAACAATTCCTACAAGGTCAACGTATACACTACTACAGCAGTGGATACGGAATATATTATTGCTGCCTGAAAAACGTCACTCGGGTGGTGTTTCTGGAGACGGTATTATTATTGATATTTAGACAGAATGTGAAAAAGCTCACACAGCTAGATGGCAGTTGTTTGAAGAACACACTGGGCAAACAATGCCTACAAGGTCAACGTATACACTACTACAGCAGTGGATACGGAATATATTATTGCTGCTTGAAAAACGTCACTCGGGTGGTGTTTCTGGAGACGGTATTATTATTGATATTTAGACAGAATGTGAAAAAGCTCACACAGCTAGATGGCAGTTGTTTGAAGAACACACTGGGCAAATAATGCCTGCAAGTGCACTACTATTGGTGCACTACTATGAAGAACAGCAAACAGCACTGGACACTAGGGATGTAGCGAACCGCCGTGTATGTGTTCGCGAACACCGGCAAAAAATGCGAACAGTTCGCGAACAGTTCGCGAACTTCGAACATCTGAAAATCGTTCGATTCGAGCGATCTAAGGATTTTAATCGTTCGATCGAACGATTTTCGTTCGAATCGAACGATCGAAGCCATTGGATCGAATGATTTCATTCAATCCAATGGCTTCGATCGTTCGATTCGAACGAAAATCGTTCGATTTTAGCGATCGAATGGTCGAATGGTCGAACGATTTTGACGCGAACGCCTATTGGCGAACGTCGCGCGACGTTCGCGAACTTGCGGCGGACGCGAACAGTCGAAGTTCGCGCGAACTAGTTCGCCGGCGAACAGTTCGCTACATCCCTACTGGACACATTAAAGAACAGTAAGATAAGTAAAATAAAAAAAAATATATGTATATTAAAAAAAAAAATTACTCGGGTTGGTGCTGCTGAACTACTAGGAGCAGCACAGTAGCACACCAGTCCCACTCCCCAACACAGCTAGACTAATAGCACTGGGCTCTTATAGTAGCAAAGTAAAAAAACAAAAAAGAAAATAAAAGCAGTCCTTACAAGGACTATTGGGTTATTACAGCAGTCAGCAGATGAGATCAGAAGAGATCAGTGCCCACAGCAGCTACATACAGAGCACTGCAGTAGAAGGTAGATTACTAGCCAGCAAAGCTACCTAACCTAAAATGTCCCTCAAATCCCTGCAGAGTTCTGTCCCTCCAATACAGAGCAGTATCAAGTAGATTACTAGCCAGCAAACTTACTATCAACTGTCCCTCAAATCACTAACAGCTCTCTCCCTACACTAGCTCTTCCAAGCACACACAGGCAGAATGAAAAAACGCTGCAGGGCTTCAGTTTATATATGGAAGGGGAGTGGTCCAGGGGGTGTGGGGGTGGTCCAGGAGGGAGAGCTTCCTGATTGGCTGCCATGTATCTGCTGGTCTGGGGTGAGAGGTCAAAAAAAAGCGCCAGCTAAGGTGAACCCAAAATGGCGAACGTCGCGCGACGTTCGCGAACATTGGGCGAGCGCGAACAGTCTATGTTTGCGCGTACAAGTTCGCCGGCGAACAGTCCGCGACATCCCTAACAGCCAGGCAGAAATGCAGGGCAGCAACAATTTATAAGAAAAGTCAGCAGGTGAATGTTAAGATAAATGTTCTGGCTTGTTGAGGATTTTTTCTTCTTTAAACAGCTTTGGCTTTGTAGCTATCACTGCAAAATGAAAAATTATATCATGAAAGATTATAGGGCATGCATACAGAGGTAAAGGAATAGTTTTGAGGGGAGCAGATTAAATGCAACTTTGGTGAAATAAGTACTAATTTGAATACATTTATTTATGTAATATTTGTTTATGTAATTATTCTGATATATCATAAGTATGATTTTTGATGAATTGCTGTCTATTGACATTTTATTAGCTTCAGCAATCTGACAAGGGAAATATGTAAGAAAAAAGCATACTCTTGAGGGCATTACAATGTCTCATTTTTCTCTTTTATCCATCATATTTAAGATTATGGCATAAGAGGATCTGCTAGTTGGAAACCCATTATCCACAGTTCTCAGACATAAAGGAATGACATTTCTCTAGAGTCCTATTTAAACATCTTATTTTTGACTGATTTGATTTTTTTCTGTAAGGATAACTAAGCTGCATAAATTCATGTTGATGACAAAAATATCCTATTGGGTTTGATTAATGTTTTAATTTTTTTTCTTTCAGAAAACCCCCAAGTCACAAGCATGTCAAATAGATCTCATACATAAAATATGTAAATTATCTTTAGTGCTTATAGTGTAGATATAATAAACCACCTCTCCAGCATGATTTGGGGTGCTGTGAATCAAGGCCTAAATTGGGTTGATTTTAAAATTCTGTACTGAATTTGCTATATTACAGCTCCAGTATGATTTATACAGTATGATAGAGTATGCTGGGAATTGTCACAGCAAAAGCTGTATTTGGGGGAGGCGTCCCATTTTATATCCTATATAAAAAATAAATGGGATTATTAAAGCAAATGAGTAGAAATGGAGGAGATGACATTATTAGCCCCCAAAGATGTAATTAAAATAACATGCTCGATAAATCTATTATATCAGTGCTATTCAACTTCTATGGTACAGAGGGCCGGAATTTTTCCAAACTACATGGTGGAGGGCCGATAACGGAAGCCAGTGTTAGCCACTCCCTGTTTTTAGACCACACTCAATTTAAACCACACCCATTTTACCGCAAGACCATGTCCACATTAATAGCACACCAGAAAAACAAATGGTTGGTGCTCACTGCAGGGATCAGGGCCGGAACTAGGGGTAGGCAGAGTAGGCAGCTGTCTAGGACGCCATCATTGAGGGGCGCACTTTTCAAACATTTATTTAATAATTTGTTTCAGTAATCATGGTCACCCAGTTGAGTGGAATCCATCTCCTCCCCCTTCTCCCTCTTGCCGGCAAGTAATAGCTCCTTCTTTGCGGTGCACCGCGATGTGCATACACGCGTCAATGGCATCACTGATGTGTTGGATGGCAGAGAGCTGGTGGCCTGATTTGATTGCTGCATATTGTTAAGAACCTCTGCATCCTCTTGATGCAGCACTGATTAATACCATTTGTTTTCAAACTCCTAAATGACCAATGTAATATCTGAATTATGACTTATGCCTTCTTATTGCATTAAAGTGAAGTGTTTTGAGTATTTCATTAACCACCACATAACCTGAGTATTCCATAGATCACATCAGGCAATAAACGTCACTAACCAATTCTAATGCAATAGAAGGCTGTATTAGCATAGCCTTATGATAATGGAGCATTGGGAAAGACTGAAACTGCAAGACAAGCCATTAACAAAAATACAAGTGGTGGCGAACAAAGCAAGAGGCTAAAAATCTACATTAAGCTCTTAAATTTCACTGAAAAAAGACACTTTCTAAATACAGTCAATTAAATGTTCTGTACCGTTTAAGAAATAATCAAGTTCCTCTTCAGTATCTCACTTTCCACAACTTTTCTCTCTTCATGCTGAGGTCTGGGTCGGGTTTTGATTGACAGTTAGATCTAATAAGTATTTTAGGGGGGCTCCCCCTTTCTTAGCAAAATAACTCAAATAACCAACTCCAGCACAAGCAAAAGGTAACAAAATAACAGACTCTGGCAAACACCCTGCATGTAGAGAAACAGAATTTCAATCAGGGCTGGTTATTTTTCAAGAGTGAGCACCTGGGTTAAGGGTGCAACCCCCCCCAAAGGATGTATGAGACCAAACTGTCAATCAAAAACTGACCCTGCCTACTGCATGAAGAAAGAATGAAGAGAGACAGGTTCATAAATAGTAAAAAGTTATTAATTGATTATATTTAGAACGTTTTTTATTCCAGATGAAGCTTATATAAAATTTTAATTTTTGCGGCTAATTCTAAGCAACTTTTCAACTGGGCTTTATATCCTTTGTTATAGTTTTACATTATTTTGTCTTGTCTTGAAACATCTGACTTCTTGAAGCTATTAAAACATAAAACAATTCTCTGTAAGGCTATAATTGTAATGTTATTGCTAATTTTCATTACATACCTTTCTATTCAGGCTCTCTCCTATTCATGTCTCCTGTTCCTGTTCAGCACACAGGTACCTTTTTTTTCTTTATTCCTTTGCTTTAATTCCCTTCTGCCCCTTTTCCAACCAGCCTAGAAACAGTAAAAAAAGAAATAGTAGAGCATACATATCATGTTAAGGGAAAATAAAGTCAGAGTCAGAGAAATATGGAGGGGGTTTAACCAAAATGCAAGGTTACTACTAAAAAAAACACAAAAATGTTCTCTACATCATGCCAAAAAAATAATTTAAAAATAAATAACCCTTTAAATGTGAACAAATGCATCTTTTATCCTTATGCCCCCTCCCCAAACCACCTATTACAAGTGTCCCGATCACTGTATTTGACAGCAGGTGTGAGAGATGCCATATAATGTTGCTTCAGATCCTCTACTGTCAGAGCTGCCAGCAGGAGCATGCACAGCTGAAGTCAGGTCCGGGATCAGCTTCAAGTGCACATTCTCCTGGAAGCGTCTGAAATGGAGCTAGATGGCTCCTGCCAACCTCACTGTACAACTACTTTATATTCTTGTATTTGTCATTTTTGCAGCCTATTGAAACAGATTAAGCACAACTTTAAGAAATAAGTAGGTTATCAAATAGCATAATTAAATCAAATACAAGTTTACTAATACATATTACATAAAGGAATATACAATATTTATCATATGAAATCATTAAATGTTCATCTTAACACCATAAACCATTTTTGTTTTTCTATGTCATCTCATCAAGCAGGACATACAAACATAACTCACTAAAAGCCATATTATTGTACATATGTTTTTTGTGCACAACTGCCTGTGTATGTAAATATTATTACAAACATTCCACAGGACTTCCTGTAATTTAATAATTAATTAATTAATTAATTAATTAATTAATCACTCGAATTACTCTGTCCTCAAACTGGACAGTCCTCCATTTTGATAGAAAGTGTGGTGTTTATACAAATGGCCTGTAGGTGTTACTGCACATACACAATAGTTATACTGTGAATACACAGTACTTTCAATACAGCTTTGGCATTACAGTAAGCTACTGTTGATGTGTAATCGCTGCATGAACCTGCTAACAAAGCACTCAGACCCGGATTTATGGAAAGGCCACCTAGGCCTGGTCCTAGATTTTAGGGGGGCGGCATGCTGTCCACATCCACATTGGTTCAAAAACACTGAGGATGCGCTGGAGATACAATCATTTTTTAATTACCCATTCACCAATCCCCAATGCTGTGGTCCAGATGATGAAAATTTGCACGAATAAAGGGGAGGGGTGATGAACGGCAGTGGGCCTAAGGGCGCCCACTATGTAAATCCAGCCCTGAAAGAACTGTTATACTCTACTCATCCTCGGCTACCAAAACATAACAAATTGACGGTGAGATGTCTCTTCTACCTCTGCAGCAGCCTGCAGCTTTTCTTCCAAACCCTGATGAGCCTACCATACCTTTTACTGCTTGGATCCAAATGTTTGAAAATTACATTATTGCTGCTGAACAAGGGGAGATTTCTGCTGCTAGAAAGCATGCTTTACTTATTCACTGCCTGGGAGCAGAGGGACAGCGTATATTCTATACATTACCATTACCTGATGATACTTATGAAACTGCTTTGTGCCAAGAGTAAATGTGGTTGCTGAAAGATATAAATTCTGCCAAAGTGGACAACATAGTGGCGAATCCACAGAACAATTTGTAGCAGCTTTGAGCGAGCTGGTTGTTACTTGTCAGTTTGGGAATCTAACAGATGAAATGCTAAGCGACCAAATAGTGGAAAACACAAACATTAGAGAGAGACTGCTCCTAGAGCAGGATTTAACCCTTGCAAAGGCTATTTCAGCTGCTAGCCACAGCAGTGGAAACAGCAGTGGCAGAGGCTAAAAATCTGAGTCAGGGAACTGCTGGGAATGAACAGACTGTGAATCCACTGAGGCCTTATAATGCGCAGTCACAGGCAAATACAGTGCTTAGGAAAGGGATTCACTGCAAAACCATGCAACAAATACAAATAAAAAATACTGCTTTTGCCGTGGTTCAACACAACACACTGCAAATTATGCTACATGTCATGCAAAAGCTGTACAGTGCCTGTGACTGTACAATTTGAATCAAACATTGCAAAATGTGACTTTTACATTGTGAATAAGGATACTGCTATACTTGGAAGGGATCTCTTTGCTGCATTAAACCTACAATTAGTTGATGGTATCATTACTACAGCACCAGTACCTGCCACACAGCCAGTGTCTAAAATTTCACCACAAAGCAACACTTCACTCGGCAAAAATTCGCCGACACCATTTCGCAAATTTTTCACAGTTTCGCAAATTTTGTGGGAAATTTGCGAATTATTCAGCAAAGCAAAACGCCACAGATTCGGCCATCACTAGTTGTAACAAAGAAGAAAACTGGAGGTATTCGATTGTGTGTTGATCTCCGTGAACCTAATAAAGCAGTTGTTATGGATAATCGTCCCTTGCCACACATAGAGGAAATATTTTCAGAACTCCGAGGAGCAAAATTCTTTTCTACCCTGGATCATCAGAGTGCTTATCATCAAGTATTACTGCATGAGGAAAGCAGAGACCTCACTGCATTTATCACTCATGATGGTTTGTTTCGGTTCAAGCATGTACCTTATGGACTGGCTTCAGCACCAACTTGTTTTCAAAGACTGATGTCTTCTATACTCCATGGCACACCTGGTGTAAAATTGCTACTTGGATTAATATTAGTCAAATGCATTGATTCTGCAGGACTGACTGAACCTTTCCAAAAGCCACTTCAGAGAAACTCAGCTGTCATTTCTGGGTCATATAATTTCACAAGATGGATTACTGCCTGACCATGTCAGCGCTGTTACACAAGCACCTATTCCATCTGATTTCCAGACCTTATGAGCTTTCTTAGGTCTTACTTCATGGTATTCTAAGTTTATTCCCAACTATGCTTCAGTTGTGGAGCCACTTACAGCACTACTACGTGGAACTTTATGTCTGGTGTGGTCAGAGTCTGCTCAACATAGCTTCAAAACGGTAAAACAGCTAATTGTGAACAGTCCAGCATTAGCTTTATTTGATCCTGCACTACCTGCTATGGTTACTACAGATGCTTCAGACTAAGGTGTTGGTGCAGTTCTCACACAGATCCATGCTAATCATATAGAGAAAACTGTTGCATTTGCATCCAGAACAATTACAGAGACAGAACGTAAGTATTCAACTGTTGAAAAAGAAGCTCTAGCATGTGTTTGGGCAACAGATAAATGGAGAGATAATTTACCTTATGCACTGATCATAGCATTTTAACTACACTGCTTACAACAAAGGGACTAGGAAGAGCTGGAATGCATTTAGCTAGATGAACAGCAAGGCTACTGAATTTCAACTACAAAATGCAGTACAAACCAGGTTTGAAAACTCAGTCCTGATCTTCAACCTTACTACAGGATTAGACATGAACTGTCCTTAGTAGATGGCTATGTTGTCTGTGGAGCTCACCGCTTACTGGTACCAGAGACCTTGGGAGAAAAGCTCATACAACGTGCACATGAGAGTCATCATGGAATTGTACGTACAAAACAAAGACTATGAGAACTATACTGGTGGCCAGCAATGGATGCTGATGTGGTAACTGACATTCATTCTTTTGTTACTTGTCAGAATCATGACAAAACAGCTATCACACATACACGACAAGTTCAGCCAGTACCATTTCCTGATTCAGCATGGGAAAAACTTGCTATTGATATTGTGGGTCCTTTTGCAGATGCTCCTATAGACTGTAGATTTTCTATAACCTTGATGGCCTGAAATTGCATTTGTTTCTCATATAACATCGGCTACAGTAATAACATTTCTGTCTACAGTCTTCAGCAGAGAAGGTAATCCAAAGGAGGTAATATCAGATAACGGCCCACAGTTTGTCTCATCTGAGTTTAAGGCGTACTGAGAGAATCAGAAAACTACCTGCATGGACCAAGGACTATGTGATGTGAATAATTTATAATATTGCTTTAAGATGCATTGTTGTTTTTTTTACATTTTTCCAAATGCTTTCCTACTATTGGGGGAATATGGGGTGTTTATACAAATGGCCTGTAGGTGTCACTGTACACAATAGTTATACTGTGAATACACAGTACTTTCTATATAGCTTGAGGCATTAGAGTAAGCTACTGTTGATGTGTAATGGCTTCATGAACCTGCTAACAAAGGACTGTTATTCTCTACTCATGCTCGGCAACCAAAACATAACAGAAAACATGATGGTAAACAATATTGCAATCCAGGTATAAGAACCATTATCCTGAAATTTGATATCCAAAAAACTCAGAATTACAGAAAGGCTGTCTCCCTTAGACTCTATTTTATCCAAATAATCCAAATTTTTAAAAATTATTTTCTTTTTCTCTGTAATAATATAACAGTACCTTGTACTTCATCCAAACTAAGATATAATTAATCTTTATTGCAAAAAAACAGCTTATTGGGTTTATTAAATGTTTTCTAGTAAGATCCTGAGCATGTCCTGAGCATTCTGGATAACAGGTCCTATACCTGTATCATCCGTATGTCCAAAAACCACCTTGAACATGGATTTCAACAATCAAGGTATCTTTGATTGAGCAAAAAGTTTTTCAATGGCAAAGAAAACAGCAGTTGTGATAAAGGACATCCTTGATTGGCACCACATGATGAATATGATAAATATGAAACTAAAAACTTGCTTTCAACTTTCAACCTGTTTAGCAAAGATTTTGTAATACACATATAATAAAATATTATAGACCTCCAATTCAGTTGTGTCTCTGTTTATTTAGACATAAAATCACAATCATAGTTTTTATAGTCCTATATGCTCTGATAAATTTAAAAAAAATATTTATTAATGGGCAGATTTAGAGCTCACCACAGAAAAATTCACCCACTTTCTATTAATTTCTATGGGATTTTTAGAAGTGTATTTAGAAATAGTTGAAATATAAATATGCTTCTAAAAATCAAATAGGAATGACTATTTCTGGAAATCAACTAAAAATCAGCAAAAATTTTTTTTATGAGTTTGTGTTCCATCAGATCTTAATTTGGAAAACATTATAACTTGAAAAATCAAATAGGAATGACTATTTCTGGAAATCAACTCCCAGCAAAAAATTTTTTATCAGGGTGTAATGCATGTATGCGTTTGTGTTCCATCAGATCTGGATTTGGAAAACATTATAACTTGATACATATTTTCAAAGCCTGTGAGTGACCCAATTAATAACAGGAAGAATCCATATGCCTTGGGTGCATTAGGCTCTATAAAATATTTAAAAAATGCAAAATTTGTCATTTAAACTTAACACTATATTCATACTTCTGATATTTGATTACAGCATAATATGGTAAAGCAAAAATGCATTATAATCTTATGTTAACAAGCAAGCTGATATAGAACTGGTGACTTCTACTTATTGCTGACTTTGGAGAGCTAGTTTAGACAGAACTAAAGTATGGCTGTCCCTCTAGAGGTCCATGGGCCATTTTTATGGTCCTTAGTTTGCCACTTCACTCCATGGACTTTTTTTTAATGACCTCATAATTTTAATATAATTTGCAATTGTATGTTTGCTATTGACTAACAAAAAATATGGGTGTTTAATTTGATATAGAGTTTATTGCCTAACATTTCACTGATATCAAATGTAATTATTAAAGAATTTATCTTGTTTTTGTGACATCTTTACTATCTCTATTAAAATCCTACACAATATTTTGAATTCTTACTGTAGGAATATACCTTTCAGGCTTTGTAGTCTAATAATAATAATAACAAAACTGTCAACAAATCACTAGCAACATCTTGATAGTGGGCAACAGAAAATGAATTAGCCTGTGGCTTTCCTCAAGCACAATATTTTGCTTACAATTAATCAGAAAATAATCTTTCTGCTGAGTCTTCTCTTGCAAAGCCTTTTATAAATGAAGTAAACTTCAACAAAACATGTCAAAAAGAAATTACATTTGTAGCTGATCTAATTAAATGTGACATGCTGACTAGACTAACCCAAGGACCAGTAACATCAAATTTTTTTTTTAAATAATTCGTTAGTATACAACGAAAAATAAACACCAAGACAAATTAAACTTTTAAATTGCAAAGCCTTTATTAAGAAATAACTTACCGAAACTCCACTTCCTGTCCTCTTCAGAAATCCTTCCTGCAGTGATTGATTTCTCCTCCCTGGCTATTCTAGTGACAGCGAGTCTGCAGCGCTTCCCTTTTTCCAAGCAGCAGGTACTGGGAGAGCCGAATCAATGGGGTGTGCATGCCACTTGCTCCCCATAACTGTGCCCATCTGACTGTGCTAGCAGTGCCTGCTGCTGAATCCTCCCAGTTGGTTAAGATTCAGGATAGAAAGATAGAAAATGGCATCTCGTCTCCTAGCACTCAGCGCTGTGCTCAAGGTAGAGAGTCGGGACAGTAGCAGCAGCATGTCCAGCAGCAGCCCCCACAGCATCCCATCCAACAGGTCCATAAGTCTGGAGGCTGCACGCTGCTGCAGGAGAAGGCAAGGATTCAGGAAAGGAATCCTCCGCTACGATTGCGGCGACAGCAGCAGCAGCAGCATGTCCAGCGGCAGCCCCCACAGAATCCCATCCAACAGGGCCCGCTGCTGCTTCCGCCGCGGAGAGCAGAGTTACTTCAGGGCGGGTTACTACAGCTGCTTCCCTCCCTCTGTCGTTTGGCAAATGGCGATCGGCAGTTGTCTCGTTTATTCAGTCACAGAGGAGGTTCCGTGTAGCCGCATCCTCCAGCCGCCGCAATCAAGGATAAAGCAAGTGAATGTGCCGCCGGCTCCTCTCCCCCTTCAGCTTCTCAGGTCACTTGCCGTGTAGCCGCCTCAATCAAGGATACAGCGAATGAATGTGCCGGCGGCTCCTCTTCCCCTTCTCAAGTCACTTGCCCGTGTAGCCGCTGGTGCCGCAATCACAGTGGAGCATTCCTTTCCTGAATCCTTGCCTTCTCCTGCAGCAGCGTGCAGCCGTTTTCTATCTCTCGATCCTGAATCGTAACCAACTGGGAGGATTCAGCAGCGGGCACTGCTAGCACAGTCAGATGGACACAGTTACGGGGAGCAAGTGGCATGCACACCCCATTGATTCGGCTCTCCCAGTACCTGCTGCTTGGAAAAAGGGGAGCGCTGCAGACTCGCTGTCACTAGAATAGCCAGGGAGGAGAAATCAATCACTGCAGGAAGGATGGTCGCCCTTTTGCCGTTTCTGAAGAGGACAGGAAGTGGAGTTTCGGGAAGTTATTTCTTAATAAAGGCTTTGCAATTTAAAAGTTTAATTTGTCTTGGTGTTTAACGGATTTTTTTTAAAAAAACTTTTTGATGTTACTGGTCCTTTAAGAGAAACATTTTAAGTGCTGCTGAGCCTTGCAAATAATGCATCTCAGCAAAGAATATGTGGACGTTAAGAGACATGCCTAGAGGAAATATAGTCTAATATAAACAACTAATACTAATATAAACAACAACTAAAGAGGCACCGTGCTGTATAAGCATCCAAGATAATCAGTGCACAGTATAAACCTTTTAACAAGAGAAATTGAGTGATGATGTACGTGAAATGTACCAATGTATTGCTACATACAAACTAGAAAACATAGTGATAATTCATCTTGAGTTTGTAACTCTCCAGTGGGATCAGTTTTTTTAATCCGTTATGTATCCTTTTACAAAGGGGAATATACTGGAGGTAATATAAAAAGGTACAGTAGCAAAGTGGTGATTTTCCTGAACGCAGTCAAAACTGGATTATGAACATTGATGAATATGCTCCATGGTTTTCAATTACAGAAACCAAATTTACTTGTGAAAGTGCAACTGAGGTTTGTCGCAATATATGTCAGAGTCACTAAAAACTGCAAGCCATGAAAATGCAGAATGCTGAATAGGAATAAGGGCTTTACATATTCATTACATCTTTGCATATATAATATTGCTTCTCAAAATCACCTGCTAATTTGATTTATTGGGCCTACTTTCAAATTCAAAATAGCACATGCAAAGCATAATGGTTATTTACCAGGAACATGTAAACATCAATTATGAATTTACATGAAAAATTTATTGTAATAGCAATTTTTGTGAGTGATTGTTGAGCAAATGCTGTTAAATCTGCACCTTTTCAGATTAAACCAAAGGAAACTGATTATGCATTCTTGCTCATAGAGTTCCGAACTTTAATATTCATTTCAGTATAGCATTATTAGTTAATTTCCCATAAAACCCTCGCTCATATAATTGTATAACATGCTTGCTGCTGTTGTTCATGGTTTGTCTGTTTTGTGTTTCCTGAAATCAGCATGCCTACTATTG
This sequence comes from Xenopus petersii, assembly GCA_038501925.1. Lineage (NCBI taxonomy): Eukaryota > Metazoa > Chordata > Amphibia > Anura > Pipidae > Xenopus > Xenopus petersii. Next base: position 83,927,089 of record CM076681.1, read on the forward strand.
GCTTTAACTTTTTTTCTTTTTCCTCGATTCTAGCTTTTCCACTTCCTTGCTTTGTTTATTTGATTTTTGTATCAACTTTGAGATACTCAGAAGTGTCCTTTAGATAGTAAAAATGTATAAAGAAGCTTATAATGAAGTGATATAGTGTCTCTGGGACCCAACAGCTTTTGGGAGGCAGAAAAAGCACATCATAATTTGTACTAGCAACTTCAGTTGACTATAAAGAAGAATAAACAAGGGCATTCTAAAACTTTTATAAGTCCATGCTTCATCCATTAGTTATCGATTCATTAGAAAGAAAAAACTAAGCTGACTCTTTGGTGCTCATAAGTGTATAGTGTCTATACACACTCCATTATGCAAACATTTAAGAACTTGCATTTGCAAAAAAATAGATCATTAACATATTAATTAGGGATGGTTGTCACTGGACAATTCTCTTGCATCTAATTCATTTTGGTATGCTTAGGTTGGAAAAATAGGTGGTGCAAACAAGAGCATTTTAGGGAACATTTTAGTGTTAAAATTTTAATTACTTGACCAAAAGTACCTTCTAAAATCTGATGAAACACTCACTGCAGGATAACAAAACCACACAATAATTAGTTGTCATGAATATGTTTTCCTACTGTGTGCCCAGGGGCGATTCTGTCCATTTTTACGCCTGAGGTGGCCTTCATTTTGCGGGGGCAGTTCATGTTGCTACGGAGGGGGTCGTGGGCGGCCCAGTCGCTAGTACAGAGAGCGCAATTGCACTCTCTGCACTAGCAAAGCTGAATTTTGGGGTTGAAAAACAGAAATTCGGCTCTTAGTTACTAGGAGTGTCTCAACCCAGCCCAGCCTTTAGTATGAGCAATGGCAGGTGTCAGGTAAAGTATTGTAAAGGTCACTGCCACTGGACTGGTAAAGCAATGGTGGAATTTTATGATTTAAAGGAGAAGTAAAGCCTAAAAAGCAAAATGGCTAGAAATGCTGTATTTTCTATACTGACCTTACCCTAGCAAACCTAATAGTAGTTATTATCCATGGCTTCATATTTATCCATGACAGCTCCTAATCTTGGATCTTACTGGGCCATCTTTTGAGTGCTATTGGCCCTGTAACATAGTGCACTCTGAGCTCATCAAATCAAAAAAGTAGTAGATAGATAGGCTATATCTACAGAATATAGAGAACCAGCTTCTAAAGGTTTTTTTTTATGCAGATTGCATTGATTTCTATGGTACCATGTCATTTGAAACGAAGTTACCTTTAATAAATTATCAGAACCCCTTAGTATAGGACGTGTTTTGGCAGAAAAGGAAATGGGGAGCTATTGTGCCTTCTAAAGGTTGTCCTTAAATTCACTGCTAAGAGTTGTCATAATATGTTGCAATTCTTTCTAGAACTTTTTCAAATAAAAGCAAATCTTAATGCTAGGAACAGTTTGAGAAAAGCTTTCAATATGAAAACAACCTCATACTCAAATGCAGGTCAGTTCAGAATGGGTTTGCTAAGATGGGAGTGTAAAAAATTGACTGACCTGTACAGAACCCATCCTTGAGATGATATTGGATGTCAACTGTGAGCCAGTCCTGATCGCCCAACATCAATAACATTTTAGTGAGTGAATGGAAGCAAATCCCACCAACAATGTGCAACTTTGGAACGCCTACCCAGGAGGATTGAGTTTGTTACAACATCAGACCAACGCCATAATATACTTGGAATGATACTTCTAGATACTTTAGATAACAGTGGCGTAACTACCGGGGGAGCAGGGGGTGCGATTGGGCCACTGCCTGCACCCCCTCAGGGCCCCCGGCAGCTCGCGCGCCACTGAGTTCTTCAGTAATTGCGGCCGTTTCCGGGCATACGGAGGGGGGCGGGGGCCCGGCTGCACGTCCCCCGCCAGGGCCCGCCCCCCTCTAGTTATGCTACTATTAGATAATAAGAATATAACACATTGAGTAACCCTAAGTTTGCTGATAATTTTGTATAAAACATTAGCTTGATCATAAATGAAACAACTATATATATATCAGTATGGGGAAAAAATTCAAGAAATATTTTGTAGTCTTTACCAAGTGCTTCTTTTTGTCAATCATTAAAAAGAAATTTATAGAATCAGTCTATTATTTAAAAAAGAGTAGACTAGTGTTCTTACTATGTCTATAAATACTTGTCTTTTCTGTAAGATACAGTATATGAACTGCACACTATTTGAAGAATAAAAAAGACATATATCATAAGCTATACAGGTTTCCAAGTACTTTACTGTTTTCTAGGATCTGTTTGCAATTCATGTTTATATATTAATTATCTATTTGATGTCCAGAGATTGGAATAGAGAGATATTGAAGACCTTGTATTCAGTATTTTGCTGCGCCTGAGCTAAGTTTGCCCATGTCAAGTAACCCATAGCAACCAATCAGATGTTTGACCTTTCAATCAACCTTCTTATTGGTTGCTATAGATTATTAAACTGATAACCAAATGTGCCCATTTATTTTATTGCCTCTTTAGTTTCATTCAAAATATAGCTCTACACACTACATTTACAGTATAGGTTTGGCACTGTGTCTTTTTCATAGGGTATTTTCAGGCTAATATACATATTTGTGCCCTTCCTCACCCCAACACCCACCCCACTGGGTACTGGAAAACTATATATACACAGTACAAGTGCCTCATGCCTCTCTATCTTCCAGCTCATTTTAACTACCTTAAAAGTTACTCCCAGAAGCTACAAGAAACCCACACGTGAATAAACACTCTCATTGAATTGATGTTTCATGTTACTCCTCCACCCACAATAGCATGAACCATATAGACCTAGCTTTGGCCACTAGCGATCTCCAAAATGAAGTTCAAGGGATTTAATACAGATGAAGCCACTTGGATTTGTGAGTTAAATGCGTCATGACTCAGGGGTAATTGAAGAAACTGTGTTATCTTAAGTCATCTTAACTCATTTAATGCATTTAACCTTTTCATTAGCATACCAAAGCTCCATTGTTCACAATGGTGAATGCTTTAATTAGATGGGATGTTGTGACGCAGTTTTCTGTGTTAAATGAGATAAATGGGATATCTGTGTTTAGCTATTCTGTGTCAAACAGACAAACCAAAGTGGCTGCATCTGTATATTCCTAAAGGAACATGAATGTGCTAAATGCCTGGCAGGCAAAGGGGTAAATAAAGTGTAAAGCAGTATTGTGCGGCACTGGAGGGAAATGGTTTCTTCATTCTGCATAAGTGGCGTCTGGGGCCAAAATAAAGAAAAATGCCAAAGGTGGAGGGGGCATTTGATTGGGCTATTAACAGCTATGAAGCATGCCATCTGGGCACAGGGTCCCTGGAGCAGATATGTAGAATGTTCTGCGATCACCTGCACAGCTGGGTAAGAGCAGCTGGCACTGCAAGTGGTCGCAAACAGGAAAAATAGTACATCATGTCTGGTGTGACAAATATTCCTGGTAAATTGCTGATGTCAGACTTTTTCAAATGTTGCCACTCATGAAGCTGTTTAATTCCCATGCGGTTGGATGTCCTTGGCATTCATATAGTATAGAATAAATACCTGAAGACAGACAGAAGTAGGTGGAGGAATGTAGGCATCCTGCCTCCTTCCACCCACTTGCATGTCATTCAGTTCTGCTACCCCAGACTCAGGATACACAACCATCTCTCGGTATTACTTGATGAGTGCCTCAACACCAACCTCAATTTCAAATGTTCCTGTTGAGGTTGTATAATGATGTGCGTGGTGCACAATTTGTTTCCTCATAGAACTGGCAAAAGGGGAACCCAGGAGAATGAAACAAAACAGTGCAGCACCATGCTCAGCAAACAATAATGTAGGATGTATATATGTATGTATATTTTTATTTGAATAGCGCTCCTTGGGGGCAAAGCACTGTACAGCAGAACAATAAATTAGTATTCACAAACAGGGGGTCATTACAATAATAACTACTAATAAGTACAAAATACAATACACATAAATATAAAGTATAGTTACAATACATTGTCAGTAGGTGTTTTCTGTAACGCAGCAGAAAGGTGTAGTTCAGCTCCTCAAACAGTGTTGTAGGTTCGCCACTTCCACAGCAGATTATCTTGTATAATGTATGAAATCCGCCACTCTCCCTTTGATAAATATGCCTTTCAAAATCTCATAGAAATTAATCGAGTGAATGGCGAATGGCGGAAATTCATGCTAGCAGACTGTGGCAATCTTTAACATCACTCTTAAATATACCCCATAGATGGGGTCAGTGACCCCCATTTGAAAGTTGGAAATAGTCAGTATAAGAAGGCAAATAATTTAAAAACTATAAAAAATAAATAATGAAGACCAATTGAAAAGTTGCTTAGAACTGACCATTCTATAACTAAAAGTTAATTTGAAGATGAACCACTCCTTTAAATAAACCTAATAGGCTGGTTAGTCCTCTCTTAAGAATAAAATGTTTTATTTTTTAAGACCTGTGAGTGCGGATCTTACTCGATGGTAGTTATATATATAAAGGAAAACTATACCCCCCAGAACAACGTAGGTCTCTGTAAAAAGATATTGCATAAAACAGCTCTTGTTTAAAACCCTGCTTCATGTAAATAAACCATTTTCATAATAATATATTTTTTTATTAGTATATGCCATTGGTTAATCCTAAATATAAAATTGCCATTTTAAAAAATAAGGGCCATCCCATGGGATCATAGGATTCACTGTGCACACAAACACAGCTAATAAACCATACATGTTAGGTCACTTGAGCCTATTAACACACAGAGTTCTGGCTGTTGCTTCCACAGTTCTTCCTGTTACAGTTAGAGCTGTGCTATTTCTGGTCAGGTGATCTCTGAGGCAGCACACAGACCGTCACGAAATGGAGGTTCAAGGCAAGAGATGTAAAAGGGAAATATTTACTGAAATACAGATGAAGCCACTTGGATTTGTGAGTTAAATGCATCATGACTCAGGGGTAATTGATGAAACTGTGTTATCTTAAGTCATCTTAACTCATTTAATGCATTTAACCTTTTCATTAGCATACCAAAGCTCCATTGTTCACAATGGTGAATGCTTTAATTAGATGGGATGTTGTGACGCAGTTTTCTGTGTTAAATGAGATAAATGGGATATCTGTGTTTAGTTATTCTGTGTCAAACAGACAAACCAAAGTGGCTGCATCTGTATAAAGGGGTGACTTCTGGTGCGTTGAGCTTTTCTATGGGAAAAAAGACTGTCCATTACTTGTCTTATAATGATCTCTAATGTGCTTGTACACAGTGTCAAACTGACCCACCGGTATACCAGGAAAACTCCTAGGGGGCCCAGGTATCAATGGGCCCTCATACTGCTAAACATTTGGTCTTTTCCATGGCCATTCCCTATTTGTATGCGAACAATGTATTCCATCTAAATAGATGGAATAATAGATTATAGAAATGGAGCTAATGCAACAACATCCAAAAAAAGAAGTTTAAGTAGTAAACACAAAACTATTTGTTCATTAAGGGGCCTATTTATTAAACCTCAATTTTTTCTGGTTGAGTTTTTAAAGGGGGAAAACTCAAATTTTTTAAATTCCAATATAATTTATTGTAAAACACAATGGAATACATTTATTTTATTGTCTGTTACATTATTCTTTCACAATAAAGTTTTATACTTTCCATTATCATTGTTTTCCATATTTATTTCAGTTATAATAACATATCATAATGAACAAACTTAGTCCAAAACAAACAGTTTCCAAATATTTCTGTTTAACACTTCAAACAAGACCTTGTAATTATTAATTTTTTCACGCATGGGGGGTATTTTGTGAGGTAACCTCGGGGCACAGTGGACCCTATCCATCTCTAATCGAGATGCAGGTAAGTCTGGAAATAGTCCTTAGAGAAGTTCAATTATCGCTTGCTGGAGATCTACTATGGATTCCGGTAGGCCACGGATCTGCAGATTATTGCGATGTGATCTATTGTCCGCATCCTCTTTCCGTTCCAGCGCCTCTTTTAGCTGAGTTTGGAGAGAGATAATATCTTGTTCATGGGAAATTGGGAATCTATTACCATAATTATATCATTGATTTTAGCTTCCGCATCATTAATACAATGGCCTAGTTCAGCTACTTGTTAAGTGACATCGGTAGTAATTTTATTAGCAGTTGCATATAAATCCTGCTGCAGTACTAGTACTTTAAACTTTCCCAACCTCATCGGAAGGCAGTGAGGTTTCCCCAGATCCGAAGTGGCTGAGGTCTGGCTCCATAAAAGGCTGCTTTGAGAGGCCATTGAATGTGTTTCTGGAGATGACGCAGTTCTCCACGGCCTCAGAAGAAACCATACGCGTGGACAAAGGTTTCCCCTGGTACCTGTGTCAGTTGTGGACTGCAACTGGACCAATTGTAGTGTCCGAAAGCTTTAAACTGCGAGGCTGGTGCGGAGCTGACTTAGTAAGCAGACATCTTGGTCAGTGAGTGCATGCGCCCCCCCAAAACTTGAATTTTTAGAGGAAAAAAACCCTCTCATTTTTCAAGATTTATTATGCTCTGAAGCTGCTACAAATTAGAATCCGAAAATACTCCAGCTAAAACCTGTCTCACACCCTGGCCGTCCTATCCTTATGAATCCCCAGTGCTCGATGAAAGACGTATTGGCAACCTCAAGTTCAATGTGAATGGGTGGAAAATCACTGGCACAACGTGGGTATTTCTAGCAGGGAGAACCCTTGCTCGTTTTGGGGCGTAACCCCTTTGTCAAGCAAACATGCTTGACAAAGGGGTTACGCCCCGAAACGTTGCATCCGCAATAAATGAGCAAGGGTTCTCCCTGCTAGAAATACCCATGTTGTGCCGGTGATTTTGTAACCCTTTGTAATTGTAACATGTTTTTTACCTGCAGAGTTCTCAATAGTTTCAGTCTGTTTGCGCTGTTATACATTCAATACATTTGAGTTGCTGTGGTAACAACTTAAAAAAGTCTTACAATTTGATTGTCAAACCGAAAAAGATGCACAATTCGAATTGTCACATAATTTTGTGGCAACTTTTTCTCACACCAATTTTTTTGAGAATTATTACTGTTAAATTAAGGAGATTTGGGATTGGGTGTTTGCATTAATTTTTTTTAACAAAGTGAGAAAAAGTTGAGTTTTAGCAAATAGTTTCTTTGCTGGATTACAGAAGGTATCAAGATTTGCACAAGACCTTGTAACCCATATCACAATAATCATGTGATAATTTGCTTTTTAACTGAAGTACACTCTTTAATAATAAATTGTAATAATTGTAAACAGCTAATCAGTCAATGCTTGGTAGCAATGTTTGGTTGCTATAGGTGACTAGACCTGTAGCAAAGCTTGCACCTTGTTTTACATAAGCTGTTTTACTGAGCGGAACACTTTTAAAACACAACAATTAAATCAATGTGCTCAGTCTAGCTTGAGGTGGCCAAACACAGGCAGATGCTGAATCGGTCTAAAGGACCCAAATCGTCTAAAGGACCCAAATCTGTATAAAGGAACCAAATTGCTATAAAGCACCCAAACCAGTAGCTCATCTGCCCATGTATGGGGTCTTCCGAAAGGCCTCCCTGGCCAAAAATAGATTGGGCAGATTTGATTTTCCCCACGATCAAGGACCACATCAGCTAGTTGATGCAGTCCTCGTCCCGTCGGTGACCATTTCCATAATTGTAATTCAATCGTTTGGCCCTTGGCCTGAACAATTGGACCTGTGTTTTATAATAATATTGCTCTGCCTTTGGTGGGCATATTGGGAGAAAGATCTTAGTGTATGGCCACCTTTAGTTCCTTGCAACACGGACACAGCCCAAATGTTAGGCAGATCGTGTTGCTACAGTGTCAAAGTATTTACAGCTTCAATCATTAATATTTGTAAATGCCACTTCCTTGTGCCACCAGTTAAAAAAATCATTAATCGAAAATAAGTAACCATCGTTTTTGCTGACAGAAATATTAAATAATGTAGAAGTGCTTCAGAGGTAATTGAAAGTATTAAATATATTAGAAAACAAGTCATATTAAAAATTTTTGTAAATTTAATGTGCAATTCATTCTGGAAAGAAAACTGATGCAACTGTATCTAATAATGGTATAAAAATAAAATATAAAAATTTTTTCCGACTCAAAAATACATCTGTTCTAATAGGGTCTCCAAACAGTAAAATGATTACTCACCACACGGGGGAAGTGGCCCATGTGCACCGCCTTGAGCCCTCAGCATGGGGAGTGGACAAACCGAAAAACCAATTAGGAGCAGGCACTCAATGAAGGCAAACTTCCACCAGGCATAAGTTCAAAGTGAAGAAAGTTTATTGTGTCCACAGCCTTACGCGTTTCGTGTCATAAACACTTGAGCCTATGATTAAGTGTTTATGACACGAAACGCGTAAGGCTGTGGACACAATAAACTTTCTTTACTTTGAACTTATGCCTGGTGGAAGTTTGCCTTCATTTATCCAACTCAATATGAAATCTCTTTATAGAATGGAATCTGACCTCTCCCCTCCTCCTCCCTTTAGGGCATTCAAATAAAATAATTGTAGAAACGTTCAATGTTCATTTTATTGCTATCAATCTATTTTTGATAACTCAGATGAGAAAACGATATTATATTTTTTTATTGAATTAATGCGTATATCAGTATTTTATTCTTCTTTTTATTCTAAAAAAACAAATCCATTTTATATTTCTATTCCTTGATGTACTGTACACAATTGAGGAATCTGGGCTACAGGATTAACTCTGTAAATTGGTATGACTCAACATAAACAATTTCTCAGTGGCGGACACAGAATATATGCTACTCAAATGTTTTAGCAAAGTTAATGGGCCTGATGAAATACACCTGTAGGGATGTGAAAATTTACACACCCTTACCCTTCATTGATAGGCACATCCTTAGTGATATGGACGCCTAAGTGGGTCCTTATGGGGGCTTTGTGCTTATGTAATCCCTGCAGTTCTCACAGTGGATGCTAGATGGCACTGTGGCATGATATAAAAGGCTTGCAAACCATGAGGTCAATGTCCATTGCTGCTGAACCTTTCCTCTGTTATGCCACAGAGGTTGGGGTGGTGGAACTCAGCCTGACTATAGTGAAGTGATAGTTATACCCTTTAATAGGAGTGATAGATAGGGTATGTAGTTGAGCAGCTCAAAGCTCCGACGAGGATATTAGAGGGATTAAGATCCCAAGTATTACTGACCCCATAGTAGGGCCTAAGTGTTAGACTCAGGTGAGTACATAGGGAGTAATTCACTAACCAGCGAAAGTACGCCAGCGACGCCTTCGCCGCACTTCACCAGGCGTATTTTCGCCAGCATTACGCAAATCCTCTATAATTCGAAGTTGCGCTCAGGGGTAGCGTAAGGCTGCGAAGTTGCGCTAGCGTTATTTGTCGAAGTTACGCTAGCAATGGTTAATTTGCATACGGCGCCAAATTCAAATTACAAAGGGGGCATATGTAGAATCACTACACAAGGCAGGGAAACCGTCAAACCTGCAATAAAATATTTATTTGGCCCTACACATGTGCCCACTGTATAGTTAAGTTAGGAAATGTAGGGGGGAGCCTCCAAAAAATTTTCATTCTTTTTCAGCCTATCACCCAAAAATGTAAAAACGCCAGCGTTTTTTGAAGAACGCCAGTGTTTTTTTCTTAGAAAAAATTTAGACTTTTTCTGAAGCAATCCCTATCTACTCTATTGCACTTCGCCTGGTCTGAGGTGACGAAGGCAAGTCTGGCGAAGGAAGTAACGTTCAATAAAATGTGCATCTTAATGAATTTGCGAAGTTACGTTTATTCGACAATGCGTTAATACGTCAGCGTTTAGTGCGAAACAACGCTAGCGTTGACCCTGAATTAGCGAAGTTGCATCCGTTCGCTAGGGCGATCATGCGCCTAGCGATAGCGTGCGATACTTCGATAGCGTTCTCTCTTTCGCTAGCGTTAGTACTGTTCATTAGTGAATGCGCGAATTTCCAAAATGATGTCACGCTGTCAAAATTACGCCAGCGTTAGTCACTTCGAACTTTAGTGAATTTGGGCCTTAGTCTTCTGAGTTCCACCTAAGGTAATCCTGAATTGGGGAAATACCTTCTGACAAGCTGCCTAATTCTCTACGTGTACTCTCTACTTTGCAGAGAGTCATTCTATGTTTGGTACAGTGATGAGTATATCTTGTTATAATCTACAGTCTGGTCATTTCCCTATGGGACCAGACTGTAAATTATATCCTTATAAACGGCGCGTTCTGATGTCAGAACGCGCCGATTATAGCTTAATGCGTCAGCAGCTATCAGTGCTGCACTCTCCCTACAGCTTTCCTCCTGCTTTGTCTGCCTCACTTCCGCCTTCACGCTGCGTGCTCTCTCGCGCCTCCTATTAAGGTCGTGCTGCCTTTCCTACCTCTCCGTTCTCCATTTGTCTCCCACCCTCTGATGCTTGCTCCCTCTGTCTCTCTTCCTCTTCTGTTCCCCCTCCATTACTGATCTTACTTCGTCTGCCTCGGGCTTCCTCTTCCGCTCCTCCTCCCTCTGCCCCTCCCACACCCTGTCACCGTTTGCTCCTGTTTCTTCAGCGCTCCAATCCAGGTAACTTCAATTTCCTGTTCCTTCGCATGGCAGTGGGCAACCAATGGGATTCGTTCCCGTCACGTGACCTAAATTAGCAAGCAATCAATAAATTTGGCTCCCCACCCCCAAGCATCCATCTCATTTCCTGTCACGCGAGCTCACCCGATGTGCCAGCAGGGTCTCTGGGCTCTACCTGCTGAAGCTCCAGGTCCGGGTACTTTTGCCTGTGTGAGGCCTGTGAGGGTCCAAGGAGGACCATGGCCATGTGTGCCTATCACCACAGTCAGTCACAAAACCTTTTGGTGCGTGCAATAAGTTGGTGTTTGCATCCAAACAGAAAGTGTGGGGCTCTCCTCACTGTGCACTCTGCACTCTGCCGGATAGCGTTCAGTGAGAATGAGGCACAAGTTATCTGGCAGACGGGCCTTTTCCTATGATGCCCGGAGTGAGTTGGTTCATTTGTCTCCCCGGAATTGAAAATGGGAGAAGAGGGTGAGTAGGAATAGCAATTCACAACAGAGCACCTGTGGCTGGATCATCATGTTGATTAGGACTCATTCAAATTGAGGACTGAAACAGGTAAGGAAAGGATTGTGACAGCCTTATCAACTGCTAGTGGATTGGATCCACATCCTTGTGGAAAGTTTTTTTTAACCTAGCCTCTGTGTTATAGGTTCACTGCTTGATGAAGCATAAGCTGTTTTAACTATGCTGCCCCTTTAAGGGAAAGGCAAAGGGCCTGGTGCACTAATTGCCTCTGGCATGCTAATGACCTTTCGAGAGTGCTGCAGGTGTATGAGCTGATGTAGCAAATTGTCTGTCGGCTATACCAGCAAAAGGTTGTGGGTAAGGTTATTCAACCAAATCCCTGGAATATACACGGTATTGTTGCTTTCTCAGCACAGTGTTTCACACACTATGGCTACTAAACCACTTACCTTGAAAAGGTTAGTAGGAAATTGTGGGTAGATTACCACCAGAATCTCCAAATGAAGCAGTGAGTATATCAGGAATCATTATTTCAATCCTCCGAAATCAAGAAGGTGGTACTTACCTGCAGGTTTTCGTTGTGTGTAAAATGGTTGTTTATTCCTGAATGGCAATTTAGCATATAAATTCTAACGGCAATTATGGTTGTTATTACTATATGTCTACATGTATCAGTGCTATCGTGATATAGCCATACTGTGTGTGTGTGTTATAATCACACCCTTGCACTTAACCAGGATTTTGTACCACAATATCCGCATTAAGCAGGATCATAATACAGCATATCATACTAAGTGCATGCCTAACTTTGTTTTGCTACCATATGACAGCATCTGCATTTAACCTGTGCTACCATGAAGCTACCATTCAGCATATGGATAAAGTATACTTCTGCACAGGTGGTTATACTAAATGTTCAACTACAGCTCCCTATACCACCACAGTGTAATGTTGTATTCAAATGATTGCAACTGCATTCAAACGGTATTAGCAGAATAGCCAATCGACATTGGATTAAATGCACTTCTGCAGCACCTTATTATTACTATTATTTTATTATTATATTACAATTTGTGTAACATTATGGTATCAGTACTGAGCAAAGCTATCATTGTATAGCCATTCAGTGTGTTGTTGAGCATGTGGATATAGTGTTTGCATTTAACCAGTAATAGCAGTATAGCCATTCAGCATATGAAGTATCCATTATTACCAATTTACAACGTACCGGTATGTAATAATTGCTATCGGTATTGATCAAAGCTATCATTGTATATAGCCTTTCAGAAGGTTGCTCTAAGTGCTCACCTACAGTTCTCTATACTATCATATCAGAATGTCTGCATTTAACCAGTAATGGCAGGATTAGTCATTGGTATTTTAATTGGAGTAGACCCTCGCACACCCGTTATGCAGCTGTATAGATTAGCTCGGTGCTCAATAGATGGAGGATACGGTAACCTCCCAGTTAAAAAAAAAAAAAAAAAAAAAAAAACAGCACACGAGACTTGTATCTGCAGGGCAAGCCCTTGCAAAAGTTTCACTGCGGTGGTGCTTAGTCATTGAGCATGTGGAGGCCATAGGATGTCCTAAGGGTGCAACTCTGCAAACATCTGTATTATCATAATATAACCATTCAGTGGGGTTCTAATCACACCCTTGCATCATACTAAGGGTACCCTTGATTTCATTTGTTGCCTTACTAAGACATCTGCATGTAACCTGTCCATCATAATGTAGTCATTCAATTAGGTGCCAAACTTCTGTACTACGCAATTCAATATATTAACATATTGCAATTTTACAGTTGACAGCATTTAAACATATGAATACAAAGGACAATCCGGAAGTGCAACATGTTTACCACATTGCAATTTCTGCAGACATGAACACTATTACAATAGATATGTAAACCTTTCTGCAGTCCATTGATATGGCCTTACAGCTGTGTAAGTACTATCATGATGGATATTCTACATTTATGGTTCAGGCACCATTTTAACATGGTGATTCAGGTCTTCATATCCCTTCAAATGAGGTGGGGAGTACCTCTCCAGGTTAACCCAGCTATTGTCACATCACAACTTCTGAAGTCATTATGATATACCATTCATTACATTGCTGAAGCTCTTCATGGCTGTTCGATAAATTGTACTGGGGTTGTGACCTTTTTCCATGATTCTATCCTACAGTGTACTCTGTAGGTTATCTCAACTATGCTCAATAGCAAAGTATATCAACACTAATTGTACTGCACTCATGGGTGCAGGTCTCAGCAGGTTCCAAAATATATGAATACTGGATAGATAATGCTGTGTCTTATTATAATGATACAATTAATTATACAACCCAGTTGTACATGGCTAGCCTAAAGTGACATATAGCTTTGTAACGTATAAATTACTGAGCACCTTTGCTGTACTTTTACTAATGTGTTAGATATTGGGTTATTAATGTTTTTATAATCCCTATAATATGACTTCTCGCCATGCAAGGTTTTGGGTGCATATCCGCAGCTAGTGGTACCTTGTCAATTACGCAGTATTATTTTATACAGCACGGCAGTTCACTACCATTATATCATGACCTTGTAAAGTATAAGGCTTATGCATTCAGGAAACTTTGAAACTATAGCCCATACTATGAACCAACCTTGTTGCACAATTGGTAAAGAGCTGGTCTTCCCCCGACGAGTCCAGGGTTCAGATCCCAGTGTGGATACTTCCCCGACTTTTTGAGGGTTGTCATTTTAGGTATAGGGGTTGCAAATATCCTATTACTCCTCTACAGTTATTAATTACTCCCATGATGTGGCTCATTATTATATTATAACGGTATTGCATCTGCAGTTAACCATTTCAAATGTGTACTTAGAAATCTGTTTGTAACGTGGTATTCAAATGATTGCAATTCTTCATTGGTGTTTCAATTCCTAGGCTGTCCTATATTCTATTATCTTTACCAGCATTCAACTGGTACTGGCCAGGGAGTATCATTGATCCCACATGATAACAATGCAGCATTTAAAATGCAGGCATGCAAAAAATGGTGAGTATGGGGAGTTTAAGCGATTACCAGGAAACTCTGAGACGCAGACAGTTATTAATTTAGCAAAATGTTCCTTCCCGTTAATATGTATAAAAATACACAATGCAGTAGGATACAATGATAGTGGGACATATGGTGTCAGGCTAATTAAATTGAGGGTGGTTCACCTAATAGTTAGATATGCATTCTGGAGCATTACGGCAGTACCTTTTCTACAAGTACCAGGTCCATGCTATGCTTGGTCTCCTTCCACGTGGAATGTCTAACATATATGCAGCACTTTATCTTAATTTTCTGTTATGGTATTTATCACCATACGGCCCTCCTAAAGTGGCTATAAGCTTTCTATGCTATTTTTGATACAATATGTATGGCTACAGCTTTCCTAAGTGAGACCGTTCAAATGAACTTAATATACAACATGAAACAAGAAATCTTCATCAGCTATAGTCTGGCTTTCAGTAAGTTAATAATGAGGGTTTTGTCGCAAATTATTGCTGTCCCACAATATTCTCCATTATAATACTGTGTGTATTTTATTTTACAGCTCACCATCAGAGCGGCGAAGTCCTGACACTAATTGGCAAACTAATAGAATATAAACTATATATCCATTTGCGATGTCATTCTCTTGCAATAACTTTAAATAGTCGGTATGGTACTATTGCGGTATTTCTTGGTAATGCCTACTATTGAGACGTTTGTATATTAATACATTATTATACATTATGGTATAGCAATTATAGGGATAATGAATTACTATTATTAGATTAATTAATCAAAGGATCATACTACATAATCCTGCCATAGGTCCACCTGGATTTATCCGGTACATATTGGGCTTCTGCATGAACTTGTTAATATATTGAACTAATAATCTATCTTTATAACAGGTTTAACCAGAGTTCACCTCTCGAAAACTGTAAGTATATAAATGTATTATCCATAAAACGGAGCCCTATAGTACTACAAATATAAGTGGAGTGGTGAGTATGCTACAAGGTGGAGTAACATTCTAAGGTATCCTCATATCATGCAACTGTATTGCCATGTCCCTTTTCAATGTTTAATCTCTCAATGGGAAAACCTATTAATGCAACTGCATGGTGGTCTATTCTATTGAATATTGTTGAATGTGATTGCCTTCGGTCAATATATTATTGAGTTGCAGTCGCAGCTATCCACAGTACCAAAGTTGATCTTTGAAATAAATACTCTAGTTGGAGGGTGCAGTGACCTGTATATCAGTTAGCTCTCTTGGTTATACCCTCCCTATATATGATGCTTTTGTACATTCTATTGGTTGCCCACTGCCATGCGAAGGAACAGGAAAAGTGAAAATCCTATCATACTTACTGAGATTTTCCTTTCCTGGACTGTAGCATGGCAGTGGGCATGGCTTCCCGACCCTAGTGGGGAGAGCTCTCTGTTTTAAGTCAATGAGATGGATGCTTGGGGGTGGGGAGCCAAATTTATTGATTGCTTGCTAATTTAGGTCATGTGACGGGAACGAATCCCATTGGTTGCCCACTGCCATGCTACAGTCCAGGAAAGGAAAATCTCGGTAAGTATGATAGGATTTTCACTTATTGCTCCGTCTGCCTCTCTCTACTGCTCCCCCTCCTTCTTCGTCGCTCTCCATCTGCCCCTCCCACACCCTGTTACACTTTGTCTCGATCTGTTTGCTGCTCCCACCCCCCAGCTTCAAACTTTAGTCTCGCTGCGTCTGTCCCTCCCACTCACGTACCTCTTGTGCCATCAATCTCCTCTTTATCTCACTCAGTTCATCTCTGGAGTTGCCCACCCCCCTGCATTTTACACCCTTCGTGCCTTTCCCCTTCTGCCACTTTTTAACTTAAAGCCAAAGGACTGCAACTGAAACATGTGGTCAGAATGCCACAGAACATAGTTTAAAGGAGAAGAATCACACAGGGAGACAATAAAAAAAGTAAAAACACTGTAGATTATAATGGATAATGTACCCCCTACAGAAAATTATAAAGATATTAATAGTCACCTCGGAGTTATGTGACCTGTATAAAAGCACTCGGCCTGCGGCCTCGTGCTTTTATATGGTCACATAACTCCTCGGTAACATAATATCTTTATAAATTACAGTAGGGGGTACATTATCCACTATATATTGGTTGATCTATGTGTTACTCTATGTTCCATATTCCATTGTGAACTCTGGTTTTGGTTAATAAACTCGGTTTATGGTTTAAGCAAAATAAAACTACTGGCGCCCAATCTCTTGTGCATTGCACACAGTTACAGTTGCATTACACCCTGCCTCCACCCCGCTGCGAGGGCTTAACCCTGAGAAAAGAGTCTTATGGGTTGTATTAACCAACACGGAAAGTAACTAAAACAGACTTCTATAAAGTCCGTTTATTATAGCGCTACACACCAAACAGGTAATTTAACAAAGTCCTTGTACTATAGCACTAAGGAATGCAAGAGCATGCCATTAAAGTTCATCCAAGGAGCATTTGCGTCCAGGGGTGTACTGTGCTCTACAAGGAGAGATGGATCAAAAATCCTGTGCTCAATGTGGAGAGCAGTGTCAGAAGGAACAGCTCAGCAAAGTCTTTACTGCCTGCTTATGGGCAGGTGGTAAGGACAGGGCCCCAGCATAGGCTGCAATTCCTGCTCTTCCTTAGACTCTGAATGATGCACAATATGCAGCGCAGACCCCACTTTGCACACTGCATGGGGCAGTTTAAATGACTAGACAGTATCACTGTCAAACAAATGTAATTGCGTTTTATTATTAAGTAAAGGCTAGATTGTGGGTTGTGGTATCTGTGCAGTGCTGTCACCTTTTTACTTTTTCCCCCTGATAATAGTAATAATAATAAAAGATTAAATTAATTAATCTCATCTAAGATATTATTAATCATTATTGGAGGCAAAACACTCCTAGTAGTGCTAATTAACGTTTTTATGATATTTTAGTTTTAAGGCATGGGAATCCAAATTAAGGAAAGACCCTTATCCAGAAAACACCAGGTCCCAAACATTCTGGATAACACGTCCCATAACTACCAAATGTAGTGTTTGTTGGACAATCATGTACATGGTGGCAACAGTGCAGCTTCAGCTTTTCAGTGAGTTATATAGCATGGTGCCCATCATTTCATAACAGGCACTGCATGGTCCTCAGTGTTTCACATCAGCCCTGTTACACATAGAGGGTCAGGTGACCTACAGATTGTATTAAATGTCATACAGTTAACTGTGCCCCTTTAAAATACAGCAGCTCTGGGATCATCTGTACTTGCTGTTGCCATGGGAGGGGGGTCACTTTAGAAAGCTTTTTCCTTGCCTGACAAATCTGGTAGTAAGTGCTTCCCTGACATTTTGCTATAGCAAATTATGTACCCTACCACATTAGCAATCCCTAACTGAAGACCCAAATGGCTCCAGAAACCAAAGCCAGGTACCTGGATAGGTTATTAGTTTGTCTGTACTGAGCAGAAATGCCAGGATTTCCCATCTCACCTATCACTAATTCCTGAAATTCCTTATACAGTATGCCCAATAGCAACCAAGAGCAGAGTATGATGGACATATGAGTTGATGCTTGCTACGCCTGACTTTTTTTTAAACAAACTTTATTGCAGTACAATCCATTTTACATTAACATTGTTGCTGCTTATTGGTAGTCAATATGAGAAGGTTTTGCAAGGTTATATAAAATCTTTAGCCCAGTTGCATTTAATTTACGATGAAGCACAGCTGCACACATCTGTATGCAATTGGGTAGTTTTAGTTTGCCCACTGCACTTGCAGTCATAAATTACTCCTATTATATTCATAATTAATACAAATTATAAATATATTTACAGTATATGGGATGACTTTGACGTA
Organism: Xenopus petersii; assembly: GCA_038501925.1. Taxonomy (NCBI): domain Eukaryota; kingdom Metazoa; phylum Chordata; class Amphibia; order Anura; family Pipidae; genus Xenopus; species Xenopus petersii. The sequence goes on from CM076681.1 coordinate 83,945,092, forward strand.
GTTGGCCAGCTAAAATATATTGCAATATATGGACAAACAATCCCTGTTTTGCTTAAAGGGTAAAGAATTTTTTTGTAGCAGTATGCATAAAATGTCTCTGTCTTAAATATATTGATAATGGGTTGAGTGCAGAGGACTCTTGTATTTGTCTATATGTATTTTGTGGTCACAGCCTCATTGCACCCCTGCCTAATGGTTTTAAAAATTAGTGATGAGCGTTGAGCACAACTTTTCCTTGTTTGTTATAGTTATACAGGAGCAGTGGCCAGCAAAATGTCGTAGCCCCCACCCTTCCCAGCTATAGTCAGGTGATCCCACTGGTGTCTAATAAAAGGGCAGTCAAGTAATGCCACGGATAGCAACAAGGATAGGAGAGGGCATCATGACCCGGGCTTAACACAGGCAGGACCCTATTGGAGGGGTTAGGAAAAGGGGTGTGGTTAAGCCTAAGGGTGGGCACTGGTGGCCATTTTAGTGCCAATCTAATTGTGGAGTGCCACCATTTGACAGTAGAAGAGTGAAGAGAGGTTTACCACCCGCCCTCCCTTAGAAGAGATTTACAGGAGTGGTTAAGTGGGTTGAGGGGTATTTGGTTAGATCTGGAGCAAGTGGTGGTTATGGCAAATCTAACCTAGTTGAGATAATAGTCACAGCAGAAAGGGGCAGGCCCTTGTCAGTCTGCAGGGTACTAAAACTGTGCCGCTAGGAGAGGCATATTCATGTTGTGATGGTTTAACCACTAAGGTGGGTGACCATCGGGGGAAATCAGAGGCAGGCAATGTATGCAGCATTAATGGAGGCCCCCAGTTAGGGGAGGCTCTAAAGGATTTCGAGGTTGATGCCGTATCCTCTGAGCACGATGTTGCGGCTAGAGGATATTCCTTGGGTCAAGGAAAAGCAGACTGACAGAGGCTCAGGGTTTACACAATATCAATGTTATATTCTGATGTTATGAATGTATAATAAAATCTGGTTATGTTATATATTACATACACATGATGTTAATGTTTGGAGGATTCTATGGTACGGTTAATAAAGCTGTGGCCAGGAACATTCCAATAAAGAAGTGTCACGCAGTGGTTCTTGTTAGTTGAAGGGGATGTATGCGGTGGTGAATGCCTGGGTCAAGTTTGGGAGTTTTATTTTGAAAGCAGCTAGTAAGTTGCAGGTAAAACTTAGTCCCTTTGTAAAATGTATAATGAAGCAATAAAATTCTTAATGAATCAGATGAAAATTGAGCATAGGACTGGCCAGATATGACTTTGATGTAGCTGTCCAGCTTAAATGCACTAGAGGTACTTATGTAGATGGTTATAAGTGAATTTAATCCTCATATATTCCCCCACATATATATATATAATGGTATGCTTTGTGGACATTCCTGTGGTAGAGATAAAATACTGAAGGAGGCTTATATGCAATAAAACTACAGCTGTAGATCGTTTTGGACCTCACAACAGCATAAAATTAATAGATAGAGGGTTGCAACTCATTCAATTTTATATGTCATCAATGATAAATTGATTTGATGCTTTTTGTCTTTATTGCTTTCTGACTACTGAAGTGCAAAATTCATTGAAAAGTGAATTCCTAATGAGAATAGGGGTTTCCTTCTGTAGATTTTTCATTCTCTTTGTTGAAAGTATAAAAAATTGTAAGACAAGTTTGACTGTGTAATGAAAACTTAATGGTAAGGCTTGTGAGACAGGACTTTGTGTGTTATATTCAACCTATCAATTTATTCAAAAAAATTCTGATCTGAAATTTTCAATGTCCCTTGCATGCACATGTACATGTGCATGCACTTATCCACTACAGTGTGGGTTGCATGATCAAAATGTTTTATATTTAGGATTTGACTGTGCCAGTAGGACATGGGGTACAAACCAGATGGGCCATGCTCAGACCCAATCTGCACCGGTAATATTGTTGCACCCCAGGGGGGGGGGTGGAGGCCCCTAGGGTAGTAACCCCGGTGGGCCTTGCACATCCCAGTCCAATGCTGTGTATATTAAATTCAATGGATCTGCACTAAAAATAAATGCTCTGTAAGCTTACAAATCTAGTCAGGTCCTCTCTGGAATTTGTATTCCAGTCTCTTATTCAAATCAATGCGTGGTTGCTAAGGTTATTTGGACCCTAGCAACCAGATTGCTCAAATTGCAAACTTTTTTTTAATTGCTGAATAAAAAGCTAAATAACTCAAAAACTCCAAACAATAAAGACCAATTGCAAATTGTCTCAGAATACCACTCCCGTACATCAGACTAAAAGTTAACTCAAATGGGAACAATCCCTTTAAGAATATTTTAAAAATATAAAGGTATTTTAACCTCACAAATACTGATCAAGTAATATAGTGTCTATTAAGGTATTTTTAGGACCCAAATAATGGATGATACCTGCAAGCTTTTTCAGTGATAACATCTACTTTCTTACAAATTTACTTAATTTTTAATGGCTCCCAACCTTGAATTTTCAGCAAAACAACTTCATTAACTATTAATTTATCTTAATTTCCTGAAGGCAAATGAGACATAAGGTCCCTTATAAATATTTAACAATGTTTCTGGAAAATAACAGCAAGTTTGACTAAACTTCTAATTGGAAGCACAACATTAAACAATGACCATAAAAGAACAAAAATAAGCACATCCATTTGTATGGATATACAGTAGTACAACTCTATTTTGTTCTTTTGATCCCTGATCTATAGCATTATTTTTTTTTTATTGCAATATGATTTTGGTAGGTTCTTTGTAATATAGTATAAGTGCAACTGTTATTGCTGTTTCTGAGTTCTATTATGGCTCATTTGGCACAGTACAATAGCCTTGAATATTTTGCTAAATTGTCTTAAGGCTAAATGCATATAAAGATGTAAAGACAAGAACAGTACAGCTCATTTTATTTTGCAGAAATGAGCAAGTATTTTACTGTTTAGGAAAAAGGTCAGAAAGAATACATTTGTTTTATATAGTCTGGAAATCCCTATAAAAAGCAAGTTTATGATAGTGAAGATGTATCATGCCAGTACTTATTGAATATTAACATTCATAAAGGAAAAAAATACAATGTCTAATATATTGCAACATGTTTGGCGATTTCACCAAATGAGCGGATCTCTCCCTGATATGCCCACATTGAGGTGGGCTCACCGATCAGATCATAATACTGCCAATATGGCGTTTGAGATCCGACAAGTGTGGCCACGATCCAACAGGATTTTTAACCCTGCCCAATCGACATCTAGCTGACTTTCGACCAGATATCTATCGGGGAAGCCCGTCGGAGGGCCCTACACACAGGCCAATAAGCTGCCAACTCGGTCTGTTGCCAGCTTTTGTCAGCCCTTGTATGGCCAACTTTATACTGTAGAACAGTGCTGACCAACTGGCAGCCCTTGGGCCGTATCTGGCCCACAAACTCCCTTTGTGTGGCCCCCACATGTAAATCTGCCTGCTGTGACTGCTTACCTTGTGTAAGCTTTTAAAGTATCAGTACTGAGATTAACTGGCCCCTGCATTGTTTACATCTCAAATTCAGACAGTAAACTCCTGTATTGTTCACACCTCTAATACCTCTACACACCTCCCAAGATTTTTGAAACAGAAAGAGGGACAAAAAGATTTGCCGTGCATGAGCACAGTGAAATTTTGTTGACCACGTCCATTTTGACCACACCCCTAATTACCAAAATTTGGCAGGTTATTAAAGTTTGAACACATTTCTGTGGTTTTTATGTGTTATTATAGTTTTGATAATGAAGGTGAATTTCTCTTTAAGCTGCAAATCAGTTTCCCCAAGAGCCCTCCTTATCTAAAGCTGTTACAAAAGTATCTTAAGTATCTATTCCAAAACCAATTAAGTTAAAAACTTTGTATCTTTGTCTGGCTGTTCAGTGTAGGAGATCAAAAGTCGGGACATTTCAGTACAAATTCAGGACTGCAGGATGAGCTATCAAAAGCGGGACTGCCTCTATTGTTCAAACCTTTAAAGCCCTTTACGCAGACTGACCCAGACTGAAACTGCCCACATTGTTCATCCCTCATACAAAATGCTGCATGTAAAACAGTATGAACAGTGGTACTGATAAGTTTCCTTGTCTCTTGCTGTATTCAGCCTTCCCTATGCTCCCTGTGTGTGTGCATTACTCTGCCTGCCCTATGCTCTGCCTGTTCTATGCTCCCTGTGTGTCATACTTTGCCTGCCCTATGCTCCCTATGTGTGTCATACTTTGCCTGCTCTATGCTCCCTGTGTGTGCCATACTCTGCCTGACCTATGCTCCTTATGTGCCATACTTTGCTTGCCCAAAGCTCCTTTGGTGTACTATAATCTGCCTGCCCTATGCTCCCTTTGTGTGCCATTCTCTGTTTGCCCTATGTTACCTGCGTGTGCCATACTCTGCATGCCCTATGCTACCTAGGTATGCCCTACTCTGCCTGCCTTATGCTCCTTGGGTGTGCCATACTCTGCCTTCCCTATGCTTCCTGTGTGTGCCATACTCTGCCTGCCCTATGCTCCATGTGGTTGCCATATGCTGCCTGCCCTACACTACCTATGGGATGAGAACCTTGTAGAGTTTGTTCATTGGGTTTGTTAACATTTTGTTGTAGGGGGGCCCTAAGGTCTTTAAACATGTGCTTGGGGGCTGGGGGGCAGTGTTATACACAAGGGAGGAGTAGGCATATTGTTTTCTTGATCATCGAATGGTCTGCCCAGGTCTTATTCCCAAACCTGGACTGGACATGGTAAATTTGGTGGGGAATACGCTACTATCAGTATTTGGTATAAACGTATAAATAGGATAGTATTCCTCTTGAGTATGAGTAGGAGATACATATCGTTTCTAGGTATGTTGAGGAGGATATCCCTGTAAGTATTGATACATTTCCCCAGGTGGAGGGGAGTGAAGCTGTTGGATTCTGTCCCATTGTAGCAGGCCTGATAGGCTGTAAAAATGTTTTAGTGTTGTAAAAACTTTAGATTTCCACCATTGGAAGGTACTCCCATGCAAGTCTGGTAGAAAGTCTGGGTTGCGTAGGAAAATGTTGAGATAGTAATTTTGTTTTGTATTTTATTTTATCCCATATGTTCAAGGCCTGTTCCAACATTGGGGTCAGGTTATCGAGTCTTGTCACATATTGTACCCATGGAACAGCAGTTAGCCATCTTCCATATTTACCCATTTTGGGGGTGGATTAGCAGACAATAGCGGTATAACTGATAGTTGGGCAGCCTGTACATATTTACCAAAATCTGGTATGCCCAGACCTCCCCTTAATCATGATGCTGTCATTGTTGTTTAGAGACCCTAGGGAGCTTGGCTTTACACATGAACTTCATTACTTGTGGTTACAGGTGTGCTATATAATTTTTAGGTACTGGAATTGGTAGGGTCCTAAAGTAATAGAGGATCGTGGGTAGGATGGTCATTCTGACAGTGTGGATACAGTCTACCCATGATATTTCATAACTCGACCATGTCACTAGTGTTTTGACTTCCACAGATTTGAGGTGTTGGGGCTGCTATTGAAAGTCAAAGTGAAGTTTAAGGAAGGTTGGGTAAGGTAGTGAGTGGTTGTGTTATTAGCATGAGGCTGCCGTCTGCAAATAAGCATAGTTTGTGGTGGGAAAGTGATGTAATTTAAGAAGAAAATTTCTAGTAGAACACAGCACTTCAGGGGAGCCTTGGCTTTTTTTTATAAGAATCTCCAGCACTTCTCAGTTAAGTGAAAGTCGACTTGTCTTCTGAGATTTTTTTTGAGGGTTGCCTTGTCCTTGGTAAGTACCGTATATACTCGTGTATAAGCCGAGTTTTTCAGCACCCAAAATGTGCTGAAAAAATTGACCTCGGCTTATACGCGGGTAAGTATACGCGAGGGGCTCCTGCCTAATGTGACACTTCCCTCCCCGGGGCTCGACGTGTCCGCGCTGCCTGCAGGGGGCTCCCTCTGTCCGTAGCACCCGCCCAGCACCGGTAGGGGACAGGATCCGGAAAGAGCAGGCGCAAAGGGCGGAAGAACTGGCTGTGAGCCGGGGGTCTGTGTTGGGCTAATTAGCGAACCCCGGACACAAGCGGCTCCTCGAACCGGAACTGACCGCCAGTCCCTCCAACCTGTGGGGAATCCGCTCCCCCGGGAGTCTTACCCGACCTTCCTCCCTCAGACAAACTCTTCCTGTATCCACAGTCCGCTCCTTCCCCTGCCCGATCAGCCCATTCCTCCCCCGGGGGAGCCGCTCGTGCTGCGGATGATCGAGTGTGGCATTGGGCGGATACTTATTTTCAAGTATCTCGGCAGGTCAGTCAATCCTGGACTGCCTGGTCGCTTGTCCATGCAGCAGATACATTGTTAAAGTATAATTATGGTTGCAAGTATCCTCCTGTATGGCAGCCTCTGCAAATCTCTAATCCGCTAAATAGACAGAAATTTTAGAACGCAAGTTGAATGTTTAATGAACACATTAAACATTGAACGCACAAGTGCCGTATGCCCTGGAACTTCTCTCTTTTTTTTTGTCTATTTAACGGAAAATCAATAGATGTAAAAAACCTTTGTCATAAGTGGGTAATATTTTCCCTTTAACAAGGTGCCTGTTAAAAAGGAAAATGTATATGTGTATGATGGTGTGGGTAGAGAGTTTGTGTGTGTATATAGTATATGTGTGGGGAGTTTGTGTGTATAGTATGTGTGTGTGATTATTTTGTGGGAAGAGTGTGTGTGTAAAGTATATGTGTGTCTATGTGTGTATAATTGCTAGTGGAAAGTATATTTTGTCTCAGCTGAAAAATATCTGTAATATAAATCCACTGGGGGGGGGACAAATTTTCAGTGATTTAGTTTGCGCTGTAGTGATTGTAGCATAAAGGGTCTTAGTTGTGTCTAGGCTTATACGCGAGTCAATAAGTTTTCCCAGTTTTTGTAGGTAAAATTAGGTACCTCGGCTTATACACGGGTCGGCTTATACACGAGTATATACGGTACGTAGATATGCACAAGTTTTTTCAACTTTTTATTAAGGTGGAGTGCACTTGGCTGGAAACACACTGCCACAATCTTGTACATATCAAAGCACAGTCAATATACAGTGGTATATTTACCCTTGAGATTCAAATTCTAGTATCCCTAGTATCTAGTATCAAGTATACACTTAATAAAGAGCGGTGGTGTTCGAAACATGTCGTGTTTCTGAATAAAGGCACTTTTTTGCATCAGTACTTCTGCGCTTTATTGTATCCACACCCACGCATTGGATTTATAGCAAGGCCACCAGACCACCTACATTACAGCAGGCAGTTATTCCTACACAGGAAACATATTACAGGATTTTCATAACCTTATGGAGTATACATTATAGCATAAAATACATTAAATATTTGTAGATAACAAAACAATCTCCTTGTATTCTGATGAGAAACTCTTAATCAGATAACAGGATGCTGTTCAGACTTTAAAGATTTCTCATACAGCAGCCATCTTGGGATGCAACATGTGCTCTGCAGGGCTTCACTATAAACTTCAGTTAATCTGCAGTGCAAACTCAGTAAAGTTGTTGCTCAACGCACAGTAACTATAGCACAGCATATGCAACATGATACAGAGGAGAAATTAACTTCTATAACAAAATATTACACTTTTTCATTAACAGAATTCTGATACAGCTCTTCCCTCTCCCATTCATCTTAATGCACTGTGAGGAACCAGGCCATTGGGCTGTATTCACTAGGGGGTTTATGGAGGATCCATTAAAGATATAGGGGTATATTTATCAAAGAGTGAAGTTAATAGTGAAGTTCCGCCACTAGAGTGAAATTCCGCCACTCTCCATTCATTTCTATGGGATTTTTATAGGTGTATTTATCAAAGGGTGAGCTTTCACTTTCACCCATTGATAAATACGCCTTTCAAAAGCCCATAGAAATGAATTGAGAGCTGCGGAATTTCACTCTAGTGGCTGAACTTCACTCTTTGATAAATTTACCCCATAGAGGGAAATGTGATAAAATTCGCAAAGAGCAAAACTTTGCGAATAAAAAGTAACCTGTTGCAATGTAATATTCTTTGTTAGGCTTTAATTGCATTGAGAATCTTAATTGCACATTAAGGGGCCGATTCACTATGGGTCGAATATCGAGGGTTAATTAACCCTCGATATTCGACTAGGAACTAAAATCGTTCGACTTCGAATATCGAAGTCAAACGATTTAGCGCAAATCCTGCGATCGATCGAAGGATTATTCCTTCGATCGAACGATTAAATCCTTCGAATCGAACGATTCGAAGGATTTTAATCCAACGATCGAAGGAAAATCCTTCGATCAAAAAATCCCAGGCAAGCCTATGGGGACCTTCCCCATAGGCTAACATTGGCTTCGGTAGCTTTTAGCTGCCGAAGGAGGGGGTCGAAGTTTTTCTTAAAGAGACAGTACTTCGACTATCAAATGGTCGAATAGTCGAACGATTTTTAGTTCGAATCGTTCGATTTTCGTAGTCGAAGGTCGAAGTAGCCCATTCGATGGTCGAAGTAGCTCAAAAAAACTTTGAAATTCGAAGTTTTTTTAATTCGAACCCTTCACTTGAATTTAGTGAATTGGCCCCTAAGAAACAAACCCTTTACCAATAAAACCCTACCCTATGAATATTAGGTGCAGTATGTAAACAGTGAAAACTCAATTTTACATACATTTTACATTCTATGATTTTAAGCTTTGCTGCATTTTACACTCTAGTTTTGTGGTCCCATCAATATATAATGCATTATACATTTCCCTGATTTCACTCCATTTTTTCTGGTTCCCTGAAAACCTTTGACTGTATGTATTGCATGATATATGTTATTTGGAAACTAGATTTCCAGAAAGCTCAGAAATTACTGAAAATTACTGATTTTAAGCAAATAATTTTTATTTTTAAAAATAATTTCCTTTTTCTCTGTAATTATAAAACAGTATATATATTATAACATTTGATAAACGCAGCATTTTTTACAATGTTTAAATTAGTACATTCAAATAAGAGGACTGCAAAACAATATAAATGCATGATAATAGTAATTGTATGTGTCTTAGTGTAATTAAGTGACTTAGCTGTTCTCAGTGATATGTGTTTTTAATTTTCACATTATAATGCTTTTTTCTCTGAATGCAGATTAGTAAACCACCCTCTACTTGTTTATCCCAAACATGTGTGCCAGTAATACTACATTTAAGATCTTATTTATGTGTGGTGCTTATAATAAATTACATTTTAATAGTGTGGGAAACAGTCCCAGGACTGTGGTATAATCTGCATAGCTCCTTCTTAGGATTCCTGGCTTACACTTTCACCCATGGTGTTCCAAAATTTTCTGATATTTTTTATGCCTCATGCTCACAAAATTTTATTCATTAAGCAATGACATTTCATAATTCATTACATTTTCCAACTTTGCTTATTGTCTTTGCGCATGTGTGTAAGTCACTGTAGAAACGTGCATCTTGATATAATGCAAATAAATGATTATTATTATTTATTAAAATAAAATAAAGGCTTTATAAAAAATTATGTGATTTTTTTCCTGTGTGCTTTTAGGTGTGCAATGCCTGTGTAATTAAAGCAGACAGCATTATGTGAAAAGCATATGATTTACTCAACAGACCTGCATATTAATTTAAGATGCAGCCAAAAGATGATTTGCCAGATGTTTCTTTCCTTCAAGATAAGGTGTATTTATTTTGAAAAATTCATGGCTATCACACATTTAGTTTACTGAAAGTTACTTGAATATTAACAAACAATATTATGTGATTAATATCAATATAGGTTTCTTTATAATTCATTGCCTTTGAGAACTACAGTTAGAAGCTATTTTTAAAAAGTTCAAATGCATTATATTGGGACATTGGGAAAAATAAATGTAATAGACCTGGGGATGCCTACTCCTCACGACTAAAAAAAATTAACTATTTATGTAACCATTCATTTTAAAATAAGAATTGGAACTATGTATGTACTGTTTATACACCTTGGGACCCATAGGGTTAAGTCTGAATCTCCAATAGTTAGAAATCCCATGCTGTGGCCAGCTAAGTATTGGACCTGGGATGGGGAGTGAGTCCTTTGTCCCATGTACAGTGTTGTGCAAGGAGTATAAAAAGCTGAGCTGCCATATGCTCAGTGCTTCTTTCAGTTTCACTTCAGCCATGAGTGAATAAACTACAACAAAGATGTAAGGGGTCTACGGAGTTTGAGAGGCCCTGGAGGGCTTGGGGTACAGGGCCACAAGCCTGATAAGTTCAACTATGGAGGGTTTAGAGCTTGGTGGTAGTGGAGAGAAAGCAGCTGCCTGTGGATAGATGCTGATTTGAAAGGGAGCTTATATGCTTGCACTTCGGATAGTGCCTGAAACTGGCCTTTTTGATTAAAGCAGGTTTTTGTGATCAGCTAGGAGAGCTTGGGAGCCTGGCCTGAGGATTGAGTTGCTTTGGATGCCTGTCTGTGTGAGTCCCCAGTGGGCGTTCTGCCTGAGGAAGGGAATTGAAAGGTTCCAGCGAACAGGCATTGATCATGTGTCTGCTATGCAGGAGCAACTACCTCTGTCCATCTGGAGAGGTATTTGGGTATTTGGGGAAAGTTAAGAGTTCTTCCGTAAAAAAGGACTGTCACTCTCTTTGTGTGGGAGTGTGGGACTTTGCCTGGTAAAGACATAAATATTTTCTCTGGCACTTTTCTAAAGTTATATTGGTTACTGCAAGTGTTTATTTACTTGTTGTTTTCTAGTGGGGCCACCCATAGGTGTATCCCTGGTTCCCACTAGGTGGAAACACTGCCATTGAGAGAAATATGGTAAGATATTGATGATGTACATCCCATAATACAGGAAGTGGTTAAAATAGGGTTACAAGTAATAGCTGCACACAGCTACTTATAGTTAATCCTGTTCACATATACCACTTTTTGTTACGTATACAAATTCAGCATACTAATTAGTATTTTTGCAGTCCACAGGTAGAAAGCACAGCGAAATGGAGAAACGAGAGCACTGCTTCTAACACTCTAACACTTTAACCTTTAAAGGAACAGTTCAGTGTAAAATTAAAAACTGTGTAAATAGATAGACTGTGCGAAAAAAGTTTTAAAATCTATAAAGAGCAGATTTCTAACATAACACAACAAAACACTACTTCCTGCTTTTCAGCAGGGGGCTGCATGAGACATAAATGTTCAGTGAATTTGCAATTGATCCTTATCATGCAGTACAGATTCAAAAGCAAACAGTTATGACCCATGTGGCCCCCACCCAAGTCACTGATTCACACTGATCAGTGGAAACCAAGAGAACTGCAAAGCAGGAAGTTGTGTTCTGGCTATTGTGTTAGACATCCAGTCACTCCAGTCTTTGTACATTACATTTTTGGCTAACTAACTGTATCAGAAACATTTCTTCACAGCCTATTTTATTTTGCACAGACTATCTATTTTACATAGTTTTTATTTTTACACTGAACAATTCCTTTAAAATATGTGTTGAAGTGCAGCATGTCTTACACATGAAAGGTACAGTACCTTGCCTAAACCTGACTGATGCAAATAATTTTCTGTAGGGATTTATCCATACCAGGACCACATCAGTCATCTCACTGTACTATTTCTGCTTACCATATTAGAGCATACAGTATGCAAACATCACATGGGTGAATGTGAATGCCATTGGCAATGATTGCCAGTAACTGTCTAGGAAGAGTTGGCAGGATTTTTAATGGAGGATACTCATTAATTATATAGGTTACTGACATTTGGAAGTTTTCTTGTCAAGTAAAGAATCCTTCTAGACTACACTACTACTCCTGGCTCAATCCAGTATGGTTAGCAACACTTGTACTTGCATGTTTTGATCAGGATTTTAACACTTGATATTTTGGAAATGTTGTACTACTTAGGTTTATATTACACTGTAATTAAACTTTCAAAGGGTGCATATAGTACCTTTTAGGTGTTCGGAGCTATTTAAATGTTTTAATAAAAGTATGGGATCAAACTATAGATAAAACATCTACAACCAAGTCCATTGTATGCAAATAAGTTGGTTTTTAAAATGATTGCCCGTTCTCTATAATAATAAAGCAGAACACTGAACTGTCAGTTTTTAAACTGATTGCCTTTTTCTCTATAATAATAAAGCAGTACCTTGAACTGTCAGTTTTTAAAATGATTGCCTTTTTCTCTATAATAATACAGCAGTACCTAGAACTTGTTGGTAAATATGCTGCATAAATCCATTATGGTGCCAAAATAATCTTATTGCATTTATTTAATGTTTAAATGTTTTAGGTTGACTTATGGTATAGTGATTCCAATAATGGAAAGACCTATGGTCTCAAGCATACCCCTTACCAGTACCTTAAGAAAGGCTCTTATTTTAAAAACAAAAAAAGTCAAGTAAAAGGCAAGTGTGAGTAGAGCAGACAGATGTTCATAATGCTGCTTTTGGCATAACTTAGAAGAAGAACATCTGAACTTCTGAACTTCTATGAACATCTAGATTTGAGGTGAAGGGTGCAGAATAACTCCAAGCACATACATATATCACTGAAGAACTCAAATTAAAGGGATACTGTCATGGGAAAAAAAAATTTCTAAATGAATCAGTTAATAGTGCTGCTCCAGCAGAATTCTGCACTGAAATCCATTTCTCAAAAGAGCAAACAGATTTTTTTTATATTCAATTTTGAAATCTGACATGGGGCTAGACATATTGTCAATTTCCCAGCTGCCCCAAGTCATGTGACTTGTGCTCTGATAAACTTCAATCACTCTTTACTGCTATATTGCAAGTTGGAGTGATATCACCCCCCTCCCTTTCCCCCCCAGCAGCCAAACAAAAGAACAATGGGAAGGTAACCAGATAGCAGCTCCCTAACACAAGATAACAGCTGCCTGGTAGATCTAAGAACACCACCAATAGTAAAAACCCATGTCCCACTGAGACACATTCAGTTACATTGAGAAGGAAAAACAGCAGCCTGCCAAAAATCATTTCTCTCCTAACATGACCAGGGGCAGCTGAGAAATGGATTTCAGTGCAGAATTCTGCTGGAGCCGCACCATTAACTGATTCATTTTGAAAAATTTTTTTTTTCAAATGACAGTATCCTTTTAAGTTTTATTGTGCAGTGTTGCTTTAAGAATCCATGTTTGATTGGTGGACTAGAAATCCCATCATGTTTAATACAGTACTTTATAATACGCTGTAAAATTGTATTTGTTATAGTACACAAACATCTGAGTGGAGCAGCATGGCTGTAAAGGGATTTATTTAACATAGCACATATCTGCAATGGAGCTTAGAACACAGATAGCACAAAGGTAGCATATACTCACAGTACCAGTATAGCCTGAATCCCTGTCCAGGGACACATCAGCAGAGAGTTTGCAGCTTCTGAGAGGTATTGCCCAGTTTTCAGGATCTCTTTAAATGGCAGCTAGGGGAATTCATATCATCCCTAGTCTCAACACTTTGTACCTACTCTGGGTCAGTAATACCCTGGGATCTTAATCCCTCTAATATCCTTGTCAGAGCCTTGAGCTGCTCAACTATTTAACCTCTCTATCACTCCTAGAATGATCTATAAAAGAATATGCTATCACTTTACTAGGGCCACTGCTCCTAGGATCACACTACCCATTCTCTTCCAGCCTGCTTGGTTGGGCTAAAGTAATGGACCCAGACCGCATGGTTCCCAAGACCTTTATACTCGGACACAGTGCCATCTAGTGTACTACAGGGGTTACATAAGCATAAGGTCCCCATAAGGACCCACTTCGGCGTCCATACTACTAGGGTTGTGCCTGTCAATAATATGTGAGGGTGTCTAAATTGTCACATCCCTACACAACTGATTTGGAAAGTATTATGGAGATTCCTGACATGTTAAAATTAAAAATCCCCAGAAGTACACTACCAAATCTTTAAAGCACCACTCCAGACCTCAGCAAAAATAAAAAAAATTTGTAGGGAATTCCCTGTAATGGAGCAGGCACAGGGCCCATGTCTGTGTGCTGTGGTAGTGGCACAGTGATCTCAGAGCTGCAGGAAGTTACACAGCATTCTTGGAGTGGCCGGCAGGGAGATGAAGCAGTAAAGCCTGGCAGAGAGAGCCACACGGTGAACAGAGAGAGAGAGAAAGAAGAAATGCTGGTGGGCCCAGAGAGCTGGAAGGCCCCACCAAAAGCAGTCATTGGGATCAGGCTGGCAATGGGAAGCCAGATACTGTGTCTGGAGAGATAGAGAGTGTGAGCGGAGACCAGATTGGAGGAATCAGCACTTACAAGGATTGCCATCTGAGTATTCAAATTGGCTGGATTTGCACTGCCTGTCCATAAGTGCTTGACTCGCCTGAAGAGTGACTGTAATGCATCTAAAGAAACTTTTGGGGGTAGATTGATTAAAGGACAAAGTGGCTTACACTAGCGACAATTCACCAGCGTTGCCACCCGCAGGGACATCACCAATTCACTAACAAGTGCCAATTGGCTAGCATAAGAGATTGTCGCTAGCATTCGTTCTCACTCTATCGCCACCTCAGCTCAGGTAAAGTGCTAAGAATCTTCTGTCAACGAATTTTCGCTAGGCACAAACGAACGCTAGCGCATCTCAGCTAAGAAATGCTTGCACTGCCCAAGTAACGCTAGCAAAAAGTCGCCAGCATTCAGCACCCAGGACGAAACTCCACATATTAGTGAATTGGCGTAGTCGTATTGCATTTGCGCCTGGGGAACTGGTGCGAGCTGTGCGAAGCTGACGCTGGCAAATAATCCCCCCCTTAGTCAATTTACCCCTCAGAGTGAGTATTATAATCCTAAAGGAACGCTTGAAGATTACAGAGACTTTGTTTGGGAAAACATTAAAAAAACTTTGCATTACTTTAGTTAGTCACCTTGTTAGGAGTGCTACTTTTATTAGTTGGTCAAATAATTTTAGATAAAAAGTTATTTAGTTTACCAACAACTGTGTGTCAATCATTACTGTTTTCCTAGTGGGGACATCCATACATTTCCCAGATGCCACTAGGTGGAGACACTGTGCTAGTAAGAACCAGGTGCCCAGTCTCTCCCAATACCACTGCAGAATGGCACATGTGGAGTGTTACACTGACAAGTGGCGTCGAAATTGTTACAAAGTGTTTTTACTTCAAAACTATAAAACTGCAATGAAAATCATTTCAGTGCTTGCAATTTATCAACGTATGCCATGCATATCCTATGCACCATAGAACCCCCACTAAAGAGATACTGACACCAGATATTAAATCTTTTTTTTTTGCATCTATCATGACATTATCTTTGCATGCTACAAAAAACTATTTGCCGGGTGCTTTTACATTACCTATCTGATTATCCATATTCCTCTGTGAGGGGGCTGCCATATTTGTGCAGCAGAGGTCTGTTAGTATTAGAAACTCTGACAGACAGAGAAGGGCCAATCAGGTTGGCAAAACAGTCAAGTTTAGGCACTTCAAGTAACAATTAACCATATCTGCAAAAAACACATGGCCTATAGATAACTTTTGTGGTATGGTGACAAAAAGGTCCCCAGGGGAAAAGTGGTTGATGGTATGTATGTTGGGCCACGGATTCTCAGATATTATTACTGAGGTGAGACCAGTAGTGCTCTTAGCAGAGAAACACTATGGGGCAAATTCACTAAGATGTGAAGTTGCGCCAGGCACAACTTCGCCGCACTTCGCCACACTTCGCCAGGCGTAGTATCGCCAGCACTCCGCAAATTCACTAAAATCCGAAGTTGCGCACAGGGGTAGCGTAAGTTTGCGAAGTTGCGCTAGCGTTGATTCACTACATAAAGCGAAGTTACGCTAGCGAAGGCTAATTCAAATTTCAATGGAGGAACACGTATCTGCACTACAAATGCCTAGAAAACCTTCAAATCTGCAAATAAAAATTTTATTTTGCCCTACACATGTGCCCATTGTCTAGGTAAGTTGCCATGAGTCAGGAAATGTAGGGGGGAAGGAGGGGAGCCCCAAAAAAATTTTCGATCTTTTTCAGTCTATCACCCATCATGTAGAAAACACGCCAGCGTTTTTTGGGACTTAGAAGAAATTTTGACTTTTTTGGAAACAATTCCTATCTACTCTATTGCGCTTCGCCAGGTCTGAGGTGGCAAAGGAAGTCTAGCGTAAAAGGTAGCGTTCAGTACACTGCGCAAGTTAGTGGATTTGCGTAGTTTCGTCGCTAGCGAAAATTCGCCTGGCGTAAGGTTGCGAAGTAACACTAGCGAAACTACGCCAGCGTTCGTTAGTGAATTTGCGCAGTAGCGAAAATGCCAGACGCTAGCGAATTAACGCTAGCGTTCGGCGCTTCGCATCTTATTGAATTTGCCCCTATGTCTCTCTGCAAGGTTTTTGTAATTGTTGATCCGGGACTGGTCTTACTGGGAACCCTCAAGAGTAGGGTGGGGCGGATTCCCAAATCCGTAGGTCAGGTTTTCAAGAGGCCCTAGGCCTATTTAGTACACCTGATGCTGAGCAGCAGTGCTGAATGTGTGTGAGACAAACTGCTGGTATTGCTCAGCATCAGGAGAGAGAGCAAAGCATTTATTTTGTGAACCAGAAGATTGAATTTTTTCTGTTAAACTGCTGTGTTTTGGTTACCTTCCCCCTGCGAGGGGAAATTTCTGCAGCCGCTGGAAAATAAACGCGGGCAGGAAGCCCTTAAACCGATCTAGGTGTGTGAAGTCGCCTCTTTTGCAGCCTACCAGCGAGTGAACCCCCACAATTGGTGTTTCGGATGCGGGCAGCGATTGCCACACACGACAGTTGCCTAACCACAGTAAGTCTCCTGTGGGTATTGTGTGGACTGTATAGCTTATAAGTGGGATTTAAAGAGACAGTGCACTTAAAAGTTGTGAAATGGAGGATGTCCTCAAGGCTTTGCTGCAGTGCACTGCAACTTTACAGAAGGGCCACCAGGAGAGCCAGTTGCTACAGCAGCAGTCTAACGTCACCCAGCAGGAAGCAAATCATCTGTTGCAGGCCCAGATCACAGCACTGGCGCCGGCTGCAGAGAAAGATCGGCAGCTGCAAATTGAGGTAGTAAAACAACTGACAGCCAGGGTCTCTGGGGATGCTGCCCTAGTCCCCGGAGTGCCACGCTCCATCCCAGGCAGCCACCTCCTGCGGAGAATGACTGGGCAGGATGATGTGGAGGCCTTCCTCTGTACCTTTGAGAGGACGGCGGAACAGCAAGCCTGGTCGAGGGAGCAATGGGCAATGATTGTTGCACCACTACTAGTGGGGGATTCCCAGAAAGCTTTTTATGACCTGTCCTCCGAGGACGCAAGGGACTATGACAAGCTGAAGTCTGAAATCCTGCGGAGACTGGGAGTAACCACCTCTGTGAGGGCACAGCGTGTCCGCACCTCAGATTGTGGAAAGGGTCACAATGGACCGATATCGGAGAGCGCTACCACCTGAATTACGCCAGTGGGTAACCCAAGCCGACCCAAATACAGCAGACCAGTTGGTGGAACTGGTGTAGCGATACCTTGCCGCTGAGGACTTCACTACGCGGGCGGTGCCCACCTCGAAGAGGACTCCTGCAGTGGACCGATCCAAGAAGTCGACTACAGTGGAAAAGCCCAGCCCAGAGGACCCCGGTAACCCAGGTCTAGACTCGACAAGAGGAAGACCCCGTGGAGACAGCCCCCACCAGACCCGAGGAGCTCCCCAGTGCTGGAGGTGCAGAGAGTGGGGACATATTGCTGCCAACTACCCTGCTGATCCAGAACCCATGGAGTGTGGAACTGAGGGGAAGTTGTCTCTGTTCGCTCGACCAGGTCTCGTTGCGGATCCTGATGTACCAACTTGTGTCGTCCAGATTGGTAAGCGCACTGTGAATGCACTATTAGACACAGGTAGCTTAGTCACACTGGTAAACACACAGCTCCTGAAGGAATGTCCCTTAACCCAGCATCAAGTAGGAGTGGTGTGTGTACATGGGGACTGTAAAACAGAAGAAACTGCAGCACCTCTTGTTTGAAAAAATGTGAAAGATTTAATATAAAAAAAAGATAAATCTTTCACATTTTTTCAAACAAGAGGTGCTGCAGTTTCTTCTGTTTTGCTGTATAATTGGCCTATGGCAAGGGCCTATACACTGCTCTGCACTCTGCCGAAAGGAACCTAAACGAGGTGGTTGAAGCACACACTCCTGTACACTTGTACATGGGGACTGTAAGAAATACCCCACAGCCTTAGTGACTTTTGTGACTCCCGCAGGGACTGTGTGCCATGAAGTGGCAGTGTTCCCATACTCTTGCACAGTGTTATTTTGGGCAGAGACTTTCCCTTATTTCGTGAACTGTGCCAGTAGCAAGCTCCAGAGACTGAGAAAAGTTTTGAGCATGGTGAGGTGACACCCCACCCTATTGAACTGGATACTTCTATAGAAACTGTTAAGGACAATAGAGTGTCTGGGGGAGAGAAAACAGAACCACCCATGTCAGGTGTTATTGTAAGTGGTACCGAGGATGGGTTGGAAGATAGTGAGTTGTTTCCCTTAGCTGTATTAGCTGGTGAATCTGAGGTAACTGCGGAGACCATTGAGGAACCTAGCATGCCTGAGCTAGAGGTCTCCTGGGATAACATTCGGAATGGCCCAGCTAAGGGACTCGACACTCACTAAAGCTTGGGAAAATGTCAAGGTTAAAAATGGGAACCCCGAAAATACTGGGGTAGATTGTGTATTTCCCCACCTTGCTGTACAAAATGACTTGCTTTACCATGTGGATAAGGTTCGAGGAGAGATTGTGGAACAGCTAGTGGTCCCACAGCCATATAGGAGAACAGTTCTCAATCTGGCCCATTCTCATCCACTAGGTGGCCACCTAGCGTATGAGAAAACCAACGACCAAATGTTACAGAGGTTCTTTTGGCCGGGGGTACATGCAGATGTAAAGAACTATTGTGAATCATGCCCTGAGTGTCAGAAATCGGCCCCAATGCCCCATTTTCGCAGCCCATTAGTTCCTTTACCTGTAATCGCAATCCCATTTGATCGTATTGCCATGGACTTGGTAGGGCCACTAATAAAATCTGCTAGGGGGCATCAGTATATTTTGGTAGTCATGGACTACGCCACTCGGTATCCAGAGGCTGTCCCTTTAAGGAACACCTCTTCAAAGACCATAGCTCGAGAGCTGTTCCACATGTTCACCCGCACAGGAATTCCAAAAGAGATCCTTACAGATCAGGGGACTTCCTTCATGTCTAGGGTGATGAAGGAATTGTGCAGGTTTCTCCAAATAAAACAGTTACGCACATCTGTCCATCATCCCCAAACTGACGGGTTGGTGGAAAGGTTCAACAAGACCCTTAAGGGGATGTTAAACAAAGTGGTGGATAAAGATGGGAGGAACTGGGATTGTTTACTTCCATACATCATGTTGGCCATTAGAGAAGTCCCACAGGCCTCTACAGGGTTTTCACCCTTTGAGTTGTTGTATGGCCGCCACCCACGAGGGCTGTTGGACGTGGCAAAGGAGACATGGGAGTCTGAAGCCACCCCACACAGAAGTGTGGTAGAGCATGTTGCAGACATGCAGGACCGTCTTGCATGCCCCTTGTGAGAGAACATATGCTTCAGGCCCAGCAAGCTCAAAGCCGCATATATAATAGATCAGCTCGTGTCCGAACTTTCCATCCTGGGGACAGGGTGTTAGTCCTGGTTCCTACGGTGGAAAGTAAGTTCCTGGCCAAATGGCAAGGCCCCTACGAGATTATAGAACGCATAGGGGACGTTAATTATAAGGTATCCCAACTAGACAAGTGGAAAAAAGAGCAGCTCTACCATGTTAACTTAATTAAGCCCTGGAAGGATAGGGAATCGCTGTCCGCCTGTCCTGCAGTTGTAGAGGTAAAGATCCCACAGGTGCCTGAGGTAAAAGTGGCTGAGACCCTCACTAACAGTCAGAAGCAGGAGATGAAAGAGTTTCTGATCCGGAATAGACAAATATTCTCAGACCAGCCTGGGCTTACTGATATTATTAAACATGACATTATAACTGGACCTGGGATTAAAGTCAATGTCAAACCTTATAGGATACCCGAGGCATGGCGCCAGGCAGTGACAGAGGAGATTAGAAGGATGTTGGAGCTGGATGTAATTGAGGAGTCCCATAGTGAATGGTCCAGCCTCATTGTCCTTGTCCCAAAACCGGATGGTAGCATCCGATTTTGCAATGATTCAGAAAGTTAAATGAGGTCAGCAAGTTTGATGCATATCCAATGCCCCGGGTTGACGAATTGATAGAAAGGCTAGGGCAGGCCCGCTACATTACCACCCTAGATCTTACCAAGGGGTATTGGCAGGTACCCCTCACAGAAGGGGCAAAAGAGAAGACTGCGTTTTCCACTCCTGAGGGGCAGTGGCAATATAAACGCTTACCGTTTGCCTTACATGGGGCCCCAGCAACGTTCCAGAGAATGATGGACCGCATTCTCAAACCATATCGAGGATATGCTTCAGCTTACCTGGACGATGTGGTTATCTTTAGCCCAGACTGGGAAAGTCATTTGCCCCGGGTACAAGCGGTCCTTGACTCTATCTGGAAGGCAGGCCTGACAGCAAATCCCAAAAAGTGTGCAATGGGGTTAGAAGAGGCCCGCTATTTGGGGTATGTTATTGGAAGAGGGGTAGTCAAGCCACAGGTGTCCAAAATTGAGGGAATTCAGGAGTGGCCCCGGCCCAAATGCAAGAAGCAAGTGAGGCCCTTTCTTGGGATAGTGGGATATTACAGGAGGTTTGTCCCCAATTTTGCCATCCTAGCAGCCCCACTTACTGACCTCACAAAAGGGAGTAAAGCTGGAACAGTTACATGGACCCCAGAGGCAGAGGAAGCCTTTCTAAACTTAAAGGCATCCCTGTGCAGATACCCTGTGCTGATAGCTCCTGACTTCAAGAAAGAGTTTCTTGTACAGACTGATGCTTCTGAAGTTGGGTTAGGGGCTGTTCTGTCACAAGTAGTGAATGGGGAAGAACACCCAGTAGCATACCTAAGCAGGAAGCTAACCCCCGCTGAACACAGGTATGCAATTGTAGAGAGAGAGAGTGCCTGGCCATCAAGTGGGCACTGGAGAGCTTGAGATACTATCTGTTAGGGAGGCATTCAAACTTGTCACTGACCATGCCCCACTTAAATGGATGGGCCAAAATAGGGAAAAGAATGCCAGGGTCACCAGATGGTTCTTGTCCCTTCAAAATTTCAAGTTCTCAGTAGAACATAGACCTGGAAAGATGCAAGGGAATGCAGATGCTCTCTCCAGGGTACATGCATTGGTGGCATACTGTGCTCAGCCCTACGGGCTTAAGCAGAGGGGGGGGATATGCGGTATGGTGACAAAAAGGTCCCCAGTTTCCTGGGGAAAAGTGGTTGATGGTATGTATGTTGGGCCACCGATTCTCAGATATTGTTACAGAGGTGAGACCAGTAGTGCTCTTAGCAGAGAAACACTGTCTCTCTGCAAGGTTGTTGTAATTGTTGATCTGGGACTGGTCTTACTGGGAACCCGCAAGAGTAGGGTGGGGCGGATTCCCAAATCCATAGGCCAGGTTTTCAAGAGGCCCTAGGCCTATTTAGTACACCTGATGCTGAGCAGCAGTGCTGAATGTGTGTGAGACAAACTGCTGGTATTGCTCAGCTTCAGGAGAGAAAGCAAAGCATTTATTTTGTGAACCAGAAGGTTGAATTTTTTCTGTTGAACTGCTGTGTTTCGGTTACCTTCCCCCTGCGAGGGGAAATTTCTGCAGCCGCTGGAAAATAAACGCGGGCAGGAAGCCCTTAAACCGATCCAGGCGTGTGAAGTCGCCTCTTTTGCAGCCTACCAGCGAGTGAACCCCCACACTTTTTATGCAGATTCATATTTTAAAGAGTAGTTTTTTTGTATCACTATTATTTTAATATGAATGGTAGGGCTCTTCTGCACAGTTTGATGTCCAATGTACATAGATTACATATATGGCATGTAGTCACCCATATGAAAATATTGCACACGTTGGGACAGATTTGTTATGTTGGGTAAAAAAAATGGAGGAATAGTTTGCCACTCACCTGCAGTCATTGGCATGTTAAAAAATGGCATAATATTTTTATGCACTTTTTCTTTGAGCAATTTCTGCTGGAACTTACTTAAAAAGGTCTGAAGCAGGGTAAAATAATGACAGCAAATCTGGCATTCACTTTGGAGTAAAATAAAACACACTTAAAATTCTCATTTATTTTACACCGCTTTTTACACTGTTTTTACGCAGTTTAGTGATTTTCATTTTACACAGCATAATAAATAGGTCCCTAAATGTTTATGGGGGGGAAAAAAGTAACATAGAACAATGTAAAATGCAATACAATCACTGAAAACCAATAAAACCAATTACCACATTTTTTCTGTCTAGAAACATAGGTTATCAGCATCACAGTTTAAAAAGTTTAGCTTTTCCACTGAAGGTTTACAAGTATGCAATCAACACCTAAGCAAAATTGAAAATAGAACAAAATCAGTAAAAATGGGATAAAACAAAAAGCAAAGTGCAAGTACTGATAATGTTATTGACATTGGCAATAAAATATTTTTAGGAATAAAAAAATAATACATGAAAAGAAAAAAAATGTGTGTATATGTGTGAGTGAGAGAAAACTCCCAGTCCACCAAAAAAAAAAGTGTTTGCATTAATATATTTGGTAGTTTAAAAAGGTTGTGTTTTCTAGCTCTTTAAACCCATAAGATATACTAAGAAGCAGGTAATATTTATACCCAAACAGAAATAATGTGTAAGAAGTGTGTGGACATTTTACAGCTTGAGACAAGGACCACCCCACTCCATACCACAATATCAGTGTTTGGGGGGGGGGGGTTTCCAGGGCCTACCAGTCTTCTACATGAGAGGTTCCCACACCTCCTTTTAAAGAGGTTGTCCACTGTCAAACACCTAGTTGTTTTCAGACAGTTCACCAGAAATAACAAACTTTTCCAATGACTTTCTATTTTCTATGTCTGACTGTTTTTCTAATATTGAAGTGTACAGTGTCATTTTTCATCCTCTAAAGCAGCTCTGGTAAACTGTTCTAAATTTATATATTTAGTTGATACATTTCTTATATTTGTCCCTGCTGTTAGAATTGATACAATAGTTGCTAATACTCCAGAGATACTGCTGAGAAATGTATCAACTAAACGTTGCAAAATTGTAACAGTTTAGAGTCTGCACCTGAATTACTGAGCTGACAGACTGAAACGCCAGAGACATGAACATTAATAGGGGAATGTAATAAAAGTCGCAAAGAGCAAAACAATTCGCACCAATAAGACTAAAAATCCACATCTCGCAATGTAATATTGTTCCTTAAACTGTTATTGCATTGCGAATTTTAATTGCACACTCATAAGAAGTGCTTGAAGGTGTCATAATCTTTTGGAGCAAACATAACCGGGGGAATGTAATTAAAATCTCTAACGGAAAAACTATTCGCAATGCGAAAAGTTATGCCTTTGCGCGAACAAATTTTGCTTTGTGCGAATTTAATATAGCTTTTGCGAGCCCGGAAACTGTTTAGCGACCACTTCCGACAGTGAAAGACCGTTTGCGAATTTTATAGTTTGCGCCAATGCGCAGTCAATGTAATAAAACTTCTTACAGAAAAAGTCGTTATGTTTGCTCCAAAAGATTAGTGCGCAATTAATGTGGATTTTTAGTCTTATTGGTGCGAATTTTTTGCTCTTTGCGACTTTTATTACATTCCCCTGAACGACTTTTTCAGTAAGAAGTTTTATTACATTGACTGCGCATTGGCGCAAACTATAAAACGGTCTTTCACTGTCGGAAGTGGTCGCTAAACAGTTTTACCCATACCAGTTTCACTGTATTGCATATCATATGTGTGCCATTTTTCAATCAAACTGTGTGTGCAAACTTTCATTCTGATATACAAATATATAAAATAGAATATCATGTATATCACATACAGTAAGAGGGGTTAGTTACAGAATGCAATGCGCAAATTGCGCTTTGCACACTGTAATTAAACAAGACAGTCAAGTCAGTCAAAAACATGATGCTTATTCATTTGTTTAGTAAGGAAATTAATACAACTTTACATTTTGAGTATGTGAACATTTGCTTTCAGTAACTAGTGTGCCCCCCCCGGGGTAGAACTAACTACAATAAAACATGTCCAGTACTTGTTAATCAGTCCTGCAAATGGCTTGGAGGATTAGCACATTCTCTCTTTCCAGAACAGCCTTAACTCAGGGATGTTGGTTGGTTTCTTTGGATTGCATGTCTGCTTCAGGTGCTTTTAAGATTAAGATAATGTAAATCAATGTTACAAAACATTATTATTCTGCTTTAACAAGGTTAATTGTCTTGTAACAAGATCTGCTTTCTCTTGCGTTTCAGAATTCATAGTTCCATCAATGATGGCAAGAGGCATCCACCCAGGCCCAAACCACGATACTGTCACCACCACGTTGCACTGATCAGAAAAGTTTCTTATACTGGAATGCAGTCTTTGACTTTCACCAAGCATACCACTTTTCACTCAAGCCAAACAGTTCTCTTTTGGTCATCCAAAGAAAATTCTTCCAATAGCACCCAATAAAAAGGGATTGAGCTGTGTTTTTTTGATTTAATTATATTATTGTAAGGACCATCTGGGATTTGAACACTGGTTGCTGGACTTTAAGTGCACAGTCGGTGCACTTACCAAATGAGCCGCTGGAGGCTCTTGGGGCTGGTCTTGATCCTGTTATAGTGATCCTGTATCTTGTTACGTTTCCAGTTTGTCTCCTCCCTGGTCTCCTCCCTTCTTGTTACCCTCATGTGTTTTGTGTTCTCTAATCAATTGCCCTTTATAAACCACGCCCTGAGCCTTGCTCAGGACTGAGTCATTGAATGTGTTTGGTTTTGTATCTGGATGTAATTTGTTTTTGTTTCTGAATTTTATCTGGATGTTCCAAGTTCCTGAATCTTGTTCCTGTGTTTTTGTTCCAGCTTTTCATTACCTGCCTGGAAAAGACTTTATTTTTGACCTGTTCCTGTTTTACTTCCGTTCCATTAACCCTTTGCCTGCCAAGCATGTACACCGTACGTTCTGGCTGGCAAGGGCTTTAACTGCCAAGCACGTACATTGTACGTCCTTGCAGTTTAACATGCTGTACTCTGCATCAGCGGCTGTAGCCGCCTCTGCAGAGGTTTAGCAGCATTGACAGCCCCCTGGGCAACGAGGCTGGGGGGCTGTCATGTCGGTCCTGCGACAGGATTGTCGCAGGGCCGACCTAAAAGAGGCAGACACAGCAAATCGCGTGTCTGCCTTGCTGCACTGCTTCCTCCTGCTCACCTTGTGTTCCAGCGATGCCCACACACTTCCTGCTTGCTGTGAATCTGCAGACAGCTTCTCTCTCTTCTCCAGCTCTCAGATCACCCAGAAACGGTAAGTGGCCTTTATTTTAGACACTTACATACACTTACCTACATTATACACACATATTTTAGTTAAAAAAAATTTTTTTTTTGAATTTTTCATTTTACACTTATATGCACTTATATGCATTTATATACACTTATATGGACTTATATACACACTTATACACTGTCACACAATTCTTGGAAGTATACACACATGTATACACATTTTATTTTTTTACTTTTTCATTTCACCAATTTGTGTTTTTTTTACCCATAAAAACTGTTTATTTCAGCAGCGTGACTATTGGATAATCGATTTCGGCCACTAATTACGCTGTCGGTGCAGTTATTTTGTTATTTCATTGATTTGCACAATTTTTGTGGTTTTATTGCAATTTTATCCCTGCATTATTGTTCCTTGTTCTTTAGTATAGTTTTGCTGTTTGGTGCTTTGGTATATTATTTTACTTAGATTGATCCATCAGAATATATGCTTTCCAAAAATATATGGTTTTCTGGGGTCTTTTTACAGTTTGGGGGTCTTATGGCACATAACGCACAGTTGGGGTTCTCTTTTCAGCAGCTTAGTTGGACAGCGTGAAAATTCATATGCACGTTTTTCATTTGGGGCCGTACACACCATATACTTTGGTAAATCTATGCATATTGGGCATCAAACTATTCAGTAGACCTCTGTCCATATTTGGGGTGATTTTTCTTTGTACGTAAAACATTGTGTGCGATAAATGTGGCAAACTGCAACATTTTTAGGTGATTTTCAGAAATGTAAAAATCTCTATGTTTAGAAAAGTTTTGCAGTTTGGTACTTTGCTGTAGAAAGACATCTTTATCTTGGTTGTTTTCGTCAGAATGTGTACTTTCCAAAAACATATGGTTTTGGGGGGTCTTTGCTGTTAGGAGGGTCTTGAGGCACATAATATGAAGTCAAGGTTCTATGTTTACAGAAGACGAATCGGCAGTAGAGAAAACTCATATGCACTATTTACATTTGGGGTCCGCACATGCCAGCTGCCTTGGGATATCAATGCATATTGGGCATAAAACTGTTCAGTAGACCCTTGGCATCACTATTTATGGTGTTTTACAATTGTATGTAAGAAGTTGGGTGAGATAAATTCGATAAATTGCAATATTTTTAGGCGATTTTCAGAAATGTAAAAACCGTTGCTTTTATCACCAAATTTAGGAAAGGCTTGCGACTTGGTACTTTGGAGTACAAAGACATGCATACCCAATTTGGATTTGCGGTAATGTGTAATTTCCGAAAATATATGGTTTTCTGGAGTGAACTTAATTTTTTTTACATTTGCCCCCCTCAAAACAATGTAAATGTGTTTTGATTTTGCAGTATCTGAAATGACAGACCATATGGGGGTCTTCCTTTTGGGGCCCCTATATATCACGTGCTTGGGAACACCTATACATATTGGGCATCAAACTGTTCAGAGGACGCTAGGCTTTCATATTTGGGGTGATTTATCTTTATACCTAAATGTATGTGGGAAATACGATGCTGCAGGTTGGAAATTTTGAGGTGATTTTTGGAAATGTCAACCAAATTTAGGAATGGTTTGCGGCATTGTACTTTGGAGTACAAAGACATGCATACCCAATTTAGATTCGGGGGGAATGTGTACTTTCCGAAAATATATGGTTTTCTTGGGTGAACTTACTTTTTTCTACTTTTGCCCCCCCCAAAACATTGTAAATGTCTGGATTTTGCAGTACCTGAAATGACAGACCATACGGGGGGGGGGTCTTTATTTTAGGGCCCCTATATGCCATGTGCTTGGGTACACCTAAACATATTTGGCATCAAACTGTTCAGAGGACCCTAGGCTTTCATATTTGAGGGTGATTTCTCTTGATACCTAAAAGTATGTGGGTAATACGATTCTGCAGGGTAGAAATTTTGAGGTGATTTTTGGAAATATCACCAAAATCACCAAATTTAGGAATGGTTTGCGGCTTGGTACTATGGAGTACAAAGACAAGCATACCCAATTTAGATTTGTGGGAATGTGTACTTTCTGAAAATATATGGTTTTCTGGGGTGAACTTACTTTTTTCTACTTTTGACCCCCCAAAACAATGTAAATGTGTTGATTTTGCTGTACCGGAAATGACAGACCATATGGGGGTCTTCCTTTTGGGGCCCCTGTATGCCACGTGCTTGGGTACTCCTATACATATTGGGCATCAAACTGTTCAGAGGACCCTAGGCATTCATATTTGGGGTGATTTTGCTTTATACCTAAAAGTATGTGGGTAATACGATGCTGCAGGGTAGAAATTTTGAGGTGATTTTTGGAAATATCACCAAAATCACCAAATTTAGGAATGGTTTGCGGCTTGGTACTATGGAGTACAAAGACAAGCATACCCAATTTAGATTTGTGGGAATGTGTACTTTCCTGAAAATATATGGTTTTCTGGGGTGAACTTACTTTTTTCTACTTTTGACCCCCCAAAACAATGTAAATGTGTTGATTTTGCTGTACCTGAAATGACAGACCATATGGGGGTCTTCCTTTTGGGGCCCCTGTATGCCACGTGCTTGGGTACACCTATACATATTGGGCATCAAACTGTTCAGAGGACCCTAGGCATTCATATTTGGGGTGATTTTGCTTTATACCTAAAAGTATGTGGGTAATACGATGCTGCAGGGTAGAAATTTTGAGGTGATTTTTGGAAATGTCACCAAAATCACCAAATTTAGGAATGGTTTGCGGCTTGGTACTTTGTAGTACAAAGACATGCATACCCAATTTAGATTTGTGGGAATGTGTACTTTCCGAAAATATATGGTTTTCTGGGGTGAACTTATTTTTTTTACTTTTACCCCACCCCAAAACGATGCAAATGTGTTGATTTTGCAGTATCTGGAATTACAGAACTGATAGCTCAAATGAGGTGTCTACATTTTAGGGCCCCTATATGCCACATGCTTGGGTACACCTATACATATTGGGCATCAAACTGTTCAGTGGACCCCAGGCTTTCATATTTGGGGTGTTTTACATTGATACCTAATGATGTATGGGAGATATGATTCTGTAGATTGGAAGCTTTGAGGTCATTTTTCAAAAAAATCACCAATTTCTATAAAACATTATAACTTTAGGAAACAATTGCAACTTGGTAGTTTGGAGTACAACAATATGTTTACGCATTTTTGATTCACCAGAATCTGTGCTTTCTAATAATGGGTAGTTTTCTAGGGTAAACCTACTGTTAGTGGAATGTTTGGCCTTGAAATCAGAAGTATGCCGTTTGGGGAGCGGTGCTTTGGAAATTTGGTTGTGTACTGCTTGTAGATTTTGATCTATACAAGTGAGAAATCTCCATAAAACTATATATATTTGGTATTGCCATGTTCAGGAGACATAGACCTTTCCAAATCAGCTGTGTTCTCATACATAAAGTAAATAATGTTTCTGATATATGTGATTGTTCTTTGTGAAACATGATTTTTTTCATTTTATTGGACACTTAGAAGCCTATATTTTTTTACAGAAGTAGAATTACACCAAAATTCTTGCATATTTTGAAAGTTCAGGTTGTCCTGAAAAAAACAATATATTGTTTTCCTGGTTAAACTAAAAGACCGCCCCAGGAAAGGCCCTTAAAGTGAAAGAGTGCAAAATATCTAAAAACTGCTTGGCAGTAGACGTTCGCATCTAGGACAAAACGGCTGGCAGGGAAAGGGTTAAATCCTGTATATTTCACCATGCCTGCTTCAAGTATTTGTGGCTTTTTCCCTGGGCTTCCACCACACGCACTACCAAGTGTGAATTTAACTCCCGTTGCAGCGGGAGTTATAATTATATATAGTATGGGGAGGTGGCGCTCTCCTTCATGCTTGCTCTCCCAACCCCCGCGTAATGGTGTCTTTGGAAGAGATCAGGCTAGACAAAGAGAAAAGCAGGTATGATTTTTCTGCCCCTAAAGATAATATTTTTTTCACTTGGTTAGGACTGATGCATGGACATTGCCTTGACTGGCGTGTCGGCTTATGCATGCTTTGTACAAACTTTGCAACTAAAAGTGTCTCTTTTTGTTTTAGTTACAATTCAGTTGTGCAAAATTAGGTTTCCAAGGGGGATGTATGTTAGAGTGCTGGGGTAAATTTCTTTTACTATGTATATCAAACTGTACCCATGTGCACCCAATAAAAAGGATTGAGCTGCGTTTTTTTAATTTAATTATATTTTATCAAATTGTCACCCTGACAACTTGAATTAAATTAACAAAAACCAATGCAAAAAAAACCCCCAAACTATTGAGAATTCTGAAGGTAAAAAACATGTTCCAATTGTTAGGAAACATCAGCCATTAATATATGATTTCTAAAGTTTTTAGAGTATTTTCGGATTCAAATTTTTAGCAGCTTCAAAATGTTCCCATTTAAAAACTCGACCAGAAAAAATTGAGTCTTCATAATTAGGCTCCTCTATCTTGAACCAAGCGAAAGTAGCCTCTTGGTTTTTTACGTGTCTGCATTTGCTACGATTTCTTTCTCGTCTATTATATTGTGAATTGTATTTTTGGAAATGGATAATGATTGCTGTTTAGAATGAAATGCATTAAAATAGCCCAAGGCATAAATTTATCCCTGGTATGTCTCTCTACAGTACAATATAATAATACAGTTATACAACAAATAAGATGTTAAACTGCAGTTTTTAAATGGATATTTTAATAATAATTCTGTTATGTGCAAGTGTCAACAAAAAAAGTTGGACCTTTTTTGACATCTCAGAATTTTGATTCTATTTCAGAATTCTATACTATGGCTTGCATTTAATTTCTATGAAAACAGAATTTAAGTTTGCCATTCATAATCTCTATGTGAGTATATAAAGTAAATACATTTTGGTAATACAAGAATACAAAACAGATTATGTAATGAAAAATAGGGACATTGGGACTGTGGAAAAAATTATTTGAAAAGAGGTATTTGCATTCTTAGCTTTGGCATATTGCGTTTTCAAGTAAATTACTTTCCCTGGGTGAAAGTCAGAAGGTCAAATGCAAATGTCTGATGAGATCTATATGCAATTTAATATCCCAAATGCAAGGATTATTTACATAAATATACTGAATAACCCCTGAAGTAAACTTACTTAATTTTATCAACCAACTAGATCAGAATATTTCATTATTATAAGTTGCTTTGCATTAACTGTATTTGAAAATTAGTGCAGAAGATACATACATGGAGGGACCTGTTTAAGTAGGATGAAAAACCTACATGACTCTAAAAAAAGATTGCTATGCGTGCTATTAAAATACCATTGTATCCAGGCACATAACAAACAAACATATCCATAGACAACAATTAAATGTGGATGTGCAAAGTACTATATACTAGAAATATTAGTTTCAGATGTTCCCCCAAAGAGCTTATAGTTACATAATTACATATTTACATAGTTAAATTGGGTTGAAAAAAAGACAAAGTCCATCAAGTTCAACCCCTCCAAGCCACTCATAAAGGATCCACCATCACAACCTCATCCTCTGGTGCGGCAATCCTCTTTATGCGTAAAAAGGTCCCCACTATTTGTCTATAATGTATTTGTAAAGTGTAATCATGTCCCCTCGAAAGCGCCTTTTTTCCAGCGAAAACAAACCCAACCTTGACAGTCTACCCCTCATAATTTAAGTCTTCCATCCCTCTAACCAATTTAGTTACACGTCTCTGCAGCTCATTTATATCCCTCTTAAGGACTGGAGTCCAAAACTGCACTGCATACTCCAGGTGAGGCCTTACCAGGGACCTATAAAGAGGCATGATTATGTTTTCATCCCTTAAGTTAATGCCCTTTTTTATGCAATATCTATAGCAGAGGGTTTTACACTGATTAGTGTTTGTGCCTTACTTCTTGTGATGGTTCCCTGGATGCTCCGTCTCTGGCACCCTGTAAATATCCAATGTATTGTGAAGTATGGGAATCACTCACGACAGCAGAATAACTGCAATTATGCTGTTTATTGTGTCACCACATGACATGTTTCAGACCTATTGGCCCTTTTTCAAGTTTATGCAAGACAGAACTTTATTTGCTTTAGTAGCAACAGAATGACACTGCCCAGAATTATTCAATGTGTTATCTAAAAAAACCTCTAGATCCTTCTAATTTAAGGAAACTTCCAATACTTTGCCATTTAGTGTATAACTTGCATTTATATTATGTTTGCCAAAGTTGCATAACCTTGCATTTATCAACATTAAACCTAATTTTCCAGTTTGCTGCCCAGTTTTCCAACTTAGACAAATCACTCTGCAAAATGGCAGCATCCTGCATGGAACCTATAGTTCTGCACAATTTAGTATCATCTGCAAAAATAGAAACAGTATTTTCAATGTCCACCTCCAGATCATTAATAAACAAGTTGAAAAGCAACGGACCTAGTACTGAGCCCTGCGGTACTCCACTAACAACAGTGGTCCAATTAGAAAATGTTCCATGTACCACCAGTCTTTGTAGCCAGTTCTCTATCCAGGTACAAATACTATGTTCCAGGCCAACATTCCTTAATTTAACCAGTAACCTTCTGTGTGGCACTGTACCAAGTGCTTTAGCAAAATCTAAGGGGCACATTTACTATTGGTCGAATATCGAGGGTTAATTAAGTTAAATCCTTCGACTTCGAATATCAAAGTCGAAGGATTTAGCGCAATCCATTCAATCGAATGGTCGAAGGAAAAATTGTTCAATCGAACGATTAAATCCTTCGAAGCGAACGATTCTAAGGGTTTTAATCCATCGATCAAACAATTTTCCTTCAATCCCAAATTACTTAGAAAGCCTATGCGGACCTTCCCCATAGGCTAACATTGGTGCTCGGGAGGTTTTAGGTGGCGAAGTCGATGGTCGAAGTAGCCAAAAAAGTACTTCGAAATTCTAAGTATTTTTTATTCTAATCCTTCACTCGAGCTAAGTAAATGTGCCCCTAAGTATGATGACAATGTAATATACTGTACTTAAGTGATGGGGTATGTATATTGACCAGTTTGGCATGTGTCCATATATTTATAGGAGAAAGAAAGGTTAGGCATTTCCAAGTGATTATAATAACTTACCTGATACCTGGGCCTCCTGTTATCAGAAAACTGCCCTGGCCCAGGGTACTTCTGTGCCACAGAGCAATTCTCTTATTCTGCTTTTTCTTTCTTCAATGGCCCCTGGTCAGTGTATGGGCAGCAGAGTGAAAAAGGACAGTGGTGCTCCATGCTTATGTGTCAATTGGTTTGAGGGAATCTCAGGATCATGTGACTCCTGAAATGCTTCTTTTATATGATGCTGTAATTCTATTTTGGGCTATATTAGACCAATAAAGGTTAATGTCCAGCTATACAGTAGAGCAAGGGTTATACTTGACTCTAACACACAAGGCAGTGCCTTTGCTACAGTATGTGGAAGTTATGAAATGGAGGTGTAGTGGAAATACGGATGCCAGGAGGTTCTTGCAGCAAACAAACAAAATCTTTTATTGTTCAAGACAATAGATCCACAGAGTATACTCAAAAATCCACATGGGCAATTGTAGACAAGATATTAAAATGCCAGGACAGTTAAGCAGAGGCCGCACAATGTGGAAGCAGTTAGGGTAGTTGAAGGTACACCTGTATGATAGAATTCCCCATTGTGGTCTGGATTCCATACAGAGGAATGATCAGGGAGAGTAAATCTAAGCCTGATTCCCTATCCAGTTGCGGTCTATTCGCTTTAGGCAGACTCAAAGCATAGGGAAGAACTACTCCCTACTACAATCCTGGTTGGAGCACAGCCTGCTTGTGCTATTTGGCCTATTTATTTCACTGTTAACCTTGTTTCTGACTAAGCTTCATTCACGGGGTCCCTGCTCCTCGACTTATAACAAGAGGTACAAGTCCCTCTAGGGCAGAACAGCATTAATGAGCTGTGGTGATCCCAGACTCAATGAACAGATGCTGTTGGGCCACCAAACAAACGCAAGAGCGAAAGAGCCATCTCTAACACAGGCTCTATGTTAAAGTGTGATATCAAATGGTCATAGGCCAGTAGGCCAATAACAGAAATATGTAAATTGAGTAACAAGATACATGGGCATCTATCCAGCAACTAGGGAGATAAGGAAGTGTAGGGATTTAAAGTCATTGGTACTGTTAATTTGATAAACAGCAAACAATCTCGATCTACAGGGTGTTATGTATTGATGGTATTTCATCTAAGGAGCAGCTGAGGAGTAATTATCATACAGTCCTTGAGGTAAAGATCTTTATGGTTTGTTGAATCCCAGTTTTAGCATTACAGTTGCCTTCTTAATAATGCAGAATTCTTTAAAAATATACCCCATAAAATAGCTCATATTTAAAACTCTTTCATAAAAATAAAGCATTTTTGTGAAAATACTTTTCTAACAGTATACGCTTCTATGCCACTTAATAATCCTATACTGAAACACTGCCATATTAAGTACTTAAGTTCAGCCCTCTTGTACAAGACAATGTGCTCCCATATTAACCAAGCACACACAGTACATGCTATGTTTAATAAGCAAATCAATGGAGAGAGCTGTGTCTTTCTGGTGATCATTGAGGGAACATACAGAACAAAACAAAATGTGGGCTCAAGGCAAAAGGCATAAAAAAATAATTTTCTGATGTACAGGTATAAACTAATTTGATAAGGGTCTACATCTTAGTTGAGTTTTCTTGTAGAATGCATAGCTTTTCTTTATGATGAACATAGACTCTGTAGGGCTTACAAAAATCCTAAAAAAGAAAATTTACAATAAAAATGTGTACAGTATGTTCAGAGCAAGCATAGGACATTGATTGGGAAATGTAAGTTCATAGTTTATTTACATCCTTGTTCTAATGCACTTATATTTTACATTTACATTTTGACATTGTAACTAATGACACTTAAGTAGTAAAATGGACATATTAACCTCAGAGCTAAAAAACGAGGGAAGACCAGGGGTTCATTATTCCATCAATATTCTTAATCATTTTACAAGGGGATTACAGGCCCATTTTAATAACATGCTTGAATGAAGATCTTTTCTTGCACACAAGGTGGCTAACAGTTTTCACTTTATATTAGAAGACAATCAATTTCAATAGCATTTTAATTATTTTAAGAAGAACCAGTTGTGGAGCAGAAGCTCTTTGGGGGAACATCTGAAACTTCTTCACAGCTAGCGTTCTAATTTTCTGCAGCAATGTAATCTAAAGCATAATACACATAATTGCTGCTGGGTAATGATTTCTAATCTCTCCATTTCACATACCCTCTTATTAGGCTGATAATCATCACTTTACAGATTAATTTTCATTTCACTTTGGGGAAACATTACAATGATTTATAGTATGGGTTTTGAGGAAAATGTTGGGAGTAATGTAGCTATCCAAAGGACCAAATCAATGCAGTCTTGTTTCCAAAAAACAAGAGGAAAACATCAATGAATTCTGTAATTTGTATGGTTATCTAACTGTGTACTGTTTGTAGCAAGGGAAAAAGTAAATGAAAATGGTGCTCATTATAGTTCACTCACATGATAAAATAATAATGCAGAGGGAGTGATTCTTAGTTTCCTTGGTTCTGCTTATTTGCATTCTTTAATTAGGTATGAGGGTTTTTTTTTGTTTATTTTTATTGGTTTTCAAGAAGTATGGTGGGGAGGAAAAGGGGCTAAGCAGGGAAGCCTATGAGTTCTATATGGGCTAATGCTTGTTAAGCCACAATCAAATAGCATTGCATTGTACATAGTTCCCATTTAACATAGACATGTACATAGACATTTACATAGACAGGGGCTGTGGCAGCCCCTGGCTAAGTAGATGAGTTTTATTACTGGAAGCATCCCATTCACCAGTTTTAGACACATGTGGGTATTTTAGGGTGCATAGTAAAGTGAAGTTCTGGCAAGTAGTTTCTGCAATTTGCATATTATGGCTCCATCAAAAACACAGAGTAGTCAGCAATGCAGCAATGCAGGTAAGTTTGCCATCTCAGCCAGGCATCTGTGAAAGTTGCTGTTATCTTTCCTGCCAAATGCATGCAATTTGCTGGAGTTAAAAAGACCTGATGTAGGATTTTTTTATGGCTATGAAGGATTGGTGCAGGTTATCTGTTACTTCTTCCAATTGGTCTTCTACTTCTCTTGTTCTGCATTTTAAGATAAGTGCAGTGAAAAGGAGTAATTGGGGCTGTTATCAGACCCAATATATTTGAGAGACCAGTTTTCTGGGTTTTTTAGAGCAGATAATCTCCTAAAATAAATACAGCTTGAGGTTTTGAAACTGCTCTGTAAAGGCCTCCCATAATTGTATGTACACAGCTGCAATTTGTAAGGTATTGGTTCATGTCTAAGAACTGTAAAGGTGGAAAAGCATCATTTTAAACAACTTTCTGTTTTCATCCCCCCCCCCCCCAGTGGCGATGCTTGAAAGTTAGGGAGATCAATAAAGTGAATTTGATTAGAGTTTCTCCACACTGGAAGGTTTGAGCAGAGAAGTGGGGGAGGGGCCTACCCCTATCTTGAGAAGGACTGTTGTCCAAGCCCTGTATCTTGTGGTGATTACTGAGGGTCCCTATCGGGTGGTGATAATTTTAGCTAAACTTGTGGCCAGGGCCTTAGTGAATACTTTAACATCTACATTAATTAGTGAGCTCCACACTGGGAAAGTGGTCCAGCCTATTTTGATATAATAACTATAACAGCTTCTTGTATAGATTGGGGGAGGTTGCCCTGTCTTGGGCTTCGGTTCGTTTGTTATGCTGGTGGGGAATTAGTTCCCTAGCTTTTGCCTGGTACTAGTCAGCCACTGTTTTGTTGAGTGGGAAATTTTGGACTGCTAGTGCTATATCTTATTGGCAGCTTGGGAAGTCATGATAGGCCTTCTGTGGCAGGTCTTGTGATTTTAGGGTTATCTTGGTGAGACAGGTATTTATTTGTGCTGGTGAGTCTGGTTGCATAGAGAATGGCATATACATGGTCAAATTACTGTTTAATAACCCAGGGGGTCATCAATTTCCATATTGTCTTGCCATACCAATGTAGTTGTTACTATTGTCTCTGTAGTGGATATGGCCATTAAAATGTGCTATTCTTTTCCCCAATGAAAACCCACTGTTGTTTGTTTAATAGTTTATTTCTGGTTCTACTTGCTTAAGTGACAAAGACTTGTGTAAGGTACGTGTTGTTGGCATAGACAGAAAGACAAGACTATAGTGTGGTTTATAAATATTTTAGTCTGAGCTTGACAATTCACATGATAGATAGACACAGATGTAAATGGGGATTTATTTACAGTATAGCTAGAAAAGTTCTGGAGAAGGAGAAATTGACATTAGACATTTGTTGTATCAGTGAGTTAGTACATAAGAGCACACGGATATCAGTATAAACTGAAGACAGTTAAACAAATATCCTACTTATTTTTTATTAATGGGAGTCAAATTTTGCTCAACCACACATTACTCAGTTGCACATGGGCTACAGATCCTAGCATATTCAAATAATTAACAAAGGGAGCATGCTGGGAGCTGTAGTCTGGCAACATCAGGTTTGTATTCCTAAAATAACGATGCATTATAAAACTTTCGCTCAGCTTATCTCCAAATGCAAATGAAAAACAATCCACTAGATCTATGTAAATCTGGTTTCTCTGTAACTGTAACTGGAGCAAGAAACACAGTTTTCTATCACAGAATAAAAGTAGTATCTTCTTTTGAGACCTAGAAGACACACTGGCTCAGTTTCATGGACCAAGGGTGGTCAAAAAATTCCATCCAGCTGTAAAGACAGGAAGGTTGACATGTCTGCTAATAATATTTTGCTTCTGTTGCTATGATGATGATTTTGTTGCTCAGATAATTCTAAAATATATTTTTTTGAATGCCACATTTGTAAATTTTAAATAAAAACTTAGGATAATTTTCTAAGAGCCAGATACCTCAAAGATTGAGGTCAGAACTTTGTCTGATACAACTAATGGGAGTTAATCAAAAATTTGCTGATCGAAGATGTTTTGAGTTTTTTTTTTCTCAGACTGACAAGTTTTAACTTTCCAATTTCAATTTACTAAGGCGTCATTGAAATAAATGTGTAGAATTCTGGGATTCAGTAACAAAAATGTTAATTATTAATCAATGCATTTTTTTCCACTTTCCCTCTTTCTGTTAATTTAGGGGGAGGATTTAATCTGATCAGGCTTTGTGTACTGTGGTTTGAAACCTTAACTCTGTGAATTCAAAGCGAGTGTGGGAGCTGCTAAGTGAGTGTTGCATCTGATCTAAGTGTTGCATGTGAATTAAGTGTTAAACCTTAAGGCATTTAAAACCAAAAAGGTGTTTGTGAGGAATTGTACTTGAGAAACTGTAAGTACCCAGTGTAAATATGAGTGCAAGTGGGTTTGCTGGTATTACTCGTTGTGTGTCTTGTCACATGTATGTGGTGTTGGAGCAGCAGTTCCATGCAGTATTTACATGTCGGTGGGTATTTATCTTGGAATCTGAACTCCAGACTCTAAGGGGGGAACTTGCAGCACTGAGGGCAGCAGCAAACGTGGGGGAGGAAAGGAGGCTCGCAGAGCAACCACTGGCAGGGGCTAGTGGAGTGGGGGGAGGAGAAGGGGCAGTGGACGCTAATGAGGGAGGAAGGTTTGTGACAGTCAGGAGGGGAAGTAGGGGACAGAAGGGTAGGGGGGCTGGTCCACAGGTTGTCCAAAAAAGCAAATTCACCATTTTGGCTGAAGATGCTGGGGAGGAAAGACTCTCAGAGCACCATGGAAGGCAGTGGTTGTGGGGGGAGTGCAAGGAAGGAAAGGCAGGTTCTAGTTATAGAGGATTCAATTATTAGAAAGGTGGATAGTGTAATCTGCCATAAGGACCCTTCATGCCAAACAGTCTGCTGCTTGCCTGGTGCTACGGTTTAGCATGTGGTGGAACAAGTGGACAGATTATTGGGAGGGGCCGGGGAAGACCCGTCAGTCTTGGTACATATAGGTACCAATGACAAAGTTAGAGGAGATGGTGAAGTCCTCAAGAACAATTTTAAACAAAACTAGGTGTAAAGTTGAGGGCAAGGACTTCCAAGGTAATTTTCTCAGAGATATTACCTGTGCCACGAGCAACGCTAAGAAGACAGCAGGGGCTTAGGGAGATTAATGCGTGGCTGAGAGATTGGTGTAGGGAAGAGGGTTTTGGGTTTTTGGAGAACTGCGCTGATTTCTCAGTCGGCTACAGGCTCCTTGCTAGGGATGAGCTGCACCTCAATGATGATGGTGCAGCTGTTTTGGGGGAGCAGATGACTAGACAGTTGGAGGATATTTTAAACTAGGCATGGGGGGCAGGGTTCAGTGGAAGACAAGTTAGATGAGATAGTGGGCAAAGGAAGGGAAATTGGGTAGGAGATTTGGTTGGGGGTACTGTTAAGGATAGGGAGGACCACATTTCATTTGTTCAATATGGTACCAGTATTAAATGTATGTTTGCAAATACAAGGAGTCTGACTGGTAAAATAGGAGAGCTGGAGGGAAAATTTGATTGGATTGGTGTGGCCAAAACATGGCTGAATGAGTAGCATGTTGATATCAGCAGCTATACTTTGTTTCAGAGGGACAGAGGCAATAGAAAAGGAGGAGGGGGTATGTCTGTTTGTTAGGCAGGATTTAAAAGCTTATATAAAGGAGGAGGTTATGTTAGAGAATGGGGGGCAGAAGTCTTATGGGTAAAATTCTTCACCAATTGTAAAGAGTTGAGTAAATTAATTGTAGGAGTATGCTATAGACACCCTAATGTAAGTGAGGTGGAGGAGGAGGCTAAGCTCCTGATGCAAATAGAAAAGGCTGCTAGTTTGGGTAAAGTAATGATAACGGGGGGGTTTAATCGCCCAGATGTTGACTGGAGCAACAGTACTGCCAAATAAGTTAATGGGAACAAGTTTATAAACTTGTTGCACAAAAATTTTATGGCACAGGTTGTTGAGGAGCCAGACAGAAAAAAATGCTATTCTGGATCTAGTGATCTTAAATGACCTAGAACTTATAGCAAATGTGCAAGTCATTGAACCCCTGGGTAATAGTGGCTATAATGTTATATCATTTAATGCAAAAACGAAAATACACTGGGGCAAGAAAAAAAGTGAATTTCAGAAAAGCTAATTTTAGTGCCTCGAGGGCACAGAAATGGTTGTCATTTTAAATGATATTAAATTACTGTTCTCAATTTATTCCTTTAAGGAGTGAATGTTGAAGCCCTAAGAATCACTCTATGTGGCTTAATATAGAAGTAAAGAAGTTAATAGGAAAGAAGAGAACTACATTTAAAAACTACAAGTCTGTTGGGACAGAAGCTGCATTTAATGAATATAAACACAACTGTATAATACATGTTGTAAATAAGCAATCCGGAAGGCAAAGAAAGGAAATGAAGAGTGCACTGCGGCGGAGGCTAGGACAAACCCCAAAAAGTTTTTTAAATATAGTAATAGTAAAAAGATGCAGGTTGAGAATGTTGCTCCATTAAATAATGGTACCAGTGTGGTTGTAACAGATACAGAAAATGCAAATGCGCTAAATCAGTTATTTTCTTCAGTGTATACAACAGAGTAGTGTGAGTTCCCAGGGTCACTTCATTGCTGTACTGATGACTCAGCCCAGTCTGGATTGGAGAAAAGCTGATGTCATTCCAATATTTAAAATGTGATTACGATCTCAGCCTGGCAATTATAGGCCAGTAAATTTGACTTCTGGTGGACAAATTATTTGAAGGCTTGTTAAGGGATCACATTCAAAATTTTGTCCTAGTGAATGGCATTTTGAGCAGCAACCAGCATGACTTTATGAAGGATAAATCATGTCAGACAAATTTGGCAGCTTTTTATGATGAGGTAAGTAAAATGCTGGACAGTGGGGGCAGTAGATGTGATCTATTTGAATTTTGCCAAAGCGTTTGATATCGTGCCCCACAAATGACTGCCTTCTAAACTAAGGTCTGTTGGGCTTAATGAAGTTGTTTGCACACGGATAGGAAACTAGCTACAGTATCGGGTACAGAGGGTGGTTGTTAATGGTACATTCTCTACTTGGAGTAAGGTTCTTAGTGGGGTCCCTCAGGGCTCGGTATTGGGTCCACTTTTATTTAACTTGTTTATTAATGACTTCGGGGAGGGTAAAGTAAATAATGTATCAGTGTTTGCAGATGACACAAAACTATCCAGCCCAATAAATTCCATCCAGGATATGGCATCTTTGCAACAGGATCTTAACAAACTGGCAATCTGGGCAGCTAAGTGGCAAATGGGATTCAATGTTGATAAATGTAAAGTCATATACCTGGGATGTAAAAATATCCAAGCCACTTATACCCTTAATGGGACTGCACTAGGCAAACCCATTATGGAAAAGGACCTTGGAGTCCTTGTAGATGATAAACTTGGATGTAGCAAGCAATGCCAGTCAGCAGCATCAAGGGCAAATAAGGTCTCGAGTTGTATTGAAAGGGGCATTGATTCACAGCAGGAAGTGGTCATTCTTCCACTTTATAGACCCCATCTAGAA
Source organism: Xenopus petersii (assembly GCA_038501925.1). Taxonomy (NCBI): domain Eukaryota; kingdom Metazoa; phylum Chordata; class Amphibia; order Anura; family Pipidae; genus Xenopus; species Xenopus petersii. Next base: position 83,986,133 of record CM076681.1, read on the forward strand.
TATGCCTTACAGTTTTGGTCTCCATCACTCAAACAGGACATTATTATATTAGAGAGGGTCCAGAGAAGGGCAACTAAGCAGATAAAAGGTATGGGAAATCTTAGCTATGAGGAAAGACTGGCCAAATTGGGGATGTTTACGCTGGAGAAGACGCGCTTAAGGGGAGATATGATAACTATGTATAAATATATAAGGGGATCATATAATAATCTCTCTAATGCTTTATTTACCAGTAGGTCTTTCCAGCTGACACAAGGTCACCCATTCCGTTTAGAAGAAAAGAGGTTCCACCTAAATATTCAGAAGGGATTCTTTACAGTGAGAGCTGTGAAGATGTGGAATTCTCTCCCTGAATCAGTTGCACAGGCTGATACATTAGATAGCTTTAAGAAGGGGTTGGATGGCTTTTTAGTAAGTGAGGGAATACAGGGTTATGGAAGATAGCTCATAATACAAATTTATCCAGGGACTAGTCTGTTTTACGTGTGTCTTTTTTCAACCTGACTTAAAATGTTACTATGTTACAGGGCATGCAGTATGGTGTATTCCACAATACTGCAGGATGTTTTTCCTTGTTTTAGCCAACCTCACCATAACCTTCCTGATTATTCAATTTACTTTACACCTCAAAATTCATATTCCAAAGTCTTGCAATGATATGAACTAAGAACATTTCTTTATTTTCAAAATTGTATCTGCGCTAATAATTGGTTCTGGGCACATAGTTGGCATTGTGATCTGCAGGTCTCCACTTCTAATTCCTTATGTTTTAACGAAGTCTTTGCTGATATTTTCAAAGGAAAGTTTTGCTTCTCTGGGTGCCAGTCTGATAGGTAGGCAGGTAGGTGTGCTAACAAAGTGTTGGTTAAGAGAATTGCTCTTTCACAGATTATAGTTTTGTGAATTCTATTTAATACAGAAAACTGATTCATCGTCCACTACAGAAAGACAGAAGTACTTCCTGAACAGTTGCATGGAATATTTGATGTATATTTTGCTCTGTAGAAAAGAGCATTTAAAATGAACTGAGTCTGTAACTACTGTATGTATGAACTGTCTTGACACCATTGTGCTAGTTTTTTTTACAGGACCCATCTACTGCCATTCATACAAATCTTGGGGTTTCAGCAAAATTCTAGTAGAGGGCTACGTCATGATCTAGATTTGTAAAGAAATGAGGAGAGCACTCTGCAAGCAATTAATGCTGTGGTTATCTTTTTATTGCTTGACTACTTGTACACGACATGTTTCGGGCCTATATGCCCTTTATCAAGTGTTACCATGATCTAGATCTAGGGCTCTACGGATCCCCAGTCAAATTATAAGAAGTTTCTACGTATTTAAATATTACGTAATCAGCAGCCTCCCTGTATTATTATTAAATATAAAAAAATCAGCAGGCTCCCTCTATTAAACTGTATCAGCATCAGGATGCACACAGAATTCACCTGAGGGTAAGGTGTTTAAAGTGGCACACACACACTGCTGGGAGTTGCAGGGAGTTGCCCATAGCAGAAGGGTATCCGGGAAACACTGGCAGCAAGTCATACTATTTCCACACATCTGAGGCCCACTTACTGGTGTTTAGTAGTATGTGCTATTGGGTAGTCCTAAATAGAAAATTTGCCAATTTAAGAAATAAGGTCTGCCCCCCCTGTGATCCTACAATTCATGGTGCAAACAAACAAACCATACATGCTAAGTCACATAAGCCAATTAACAAATAACGTTCGGTCTTTTGCTTCCACAATTCTTCCTGTTAGAGTTAGGGCTGCATTATTTCTGGTCAGGTGATCTTTGAGACAGCACAGGGAATATCATACAATGGGGGCTTAAGGCAAAAGATGCAAAAGGGCAATATTTACTTAAATATATATTCCAGTTTGTTAAGACTCTTTAATATAGCATTTAATATAATGTAAACTGTTGCTTAAGTATTAATTTTGGGGGTATAGTTTACCTTTAAATATTATTTTTGACTTTAGTCCTTTTGTCCATGCAGTATGAATAATTAACATTAGTGAATTCCAATTATTTGGTGAGTTCAGCTATCTAGCAAAGACTGCGCACAGTAAATGTACCAGCTCCATTCATGTCCAGTAGAAAAATCTCAGGGGAACTGGAGTCAGAATGTCTGGCAAAACCCTCCAAAAAGATTGCACTTGGGCAGTTTATCACCTGTAATAATAAATCATGGTAGAACTTAAATAAAAATCTGGAAAAAACATCTGTAAATTAGTATATCACACCAACAGAGTTAGGCAGAACAGTTTTGTTCCATCTCTAAGTACCATTACACAACATAACTATATATATCATATTCAACAATATCAATAAATATTTTAAAGAGGTAATTAATTCTAAGTGATAGTACATTGATAATAATAAAGTTAATTGATACTAGAACTATGCAACATACATGATATATAAACAAAAAATGTTCAGATACAAAATTTTTAGACCATACCATAAATGAAAAAAATATCCCATATAAACCATTGTACAATGTTATTATACTGGAATACTTATGTTAAAATATCACGGTAAACTATGTTTAGGATAACGTTTATGAAAAAATAAAAATATGTTAATATAATATGTGATGGCAAAAAAAATCTTTGAGCTTTTGCTTTGCCAAATGGGTTTTACTTATTGTTTTATTTTAAGTGTTTAGACATTATTGGTTAGAAAAGTTTAGTAGGGATTCTGTGATTCATGCATGTTAGTTAACAATCAATAAGAAAGGAAATGCATTAGTGATATTAGAGAAATTAGTAATTTTAGACAAGACAGTAGAGCGATAAAAATAAAATAGAAAGTATTAGAAGTGAGACATATACAGAAAAACAAGTTGTTAGTGATGTGAAATATGTTGTTACATATAAAAGTAACTATACAGAAAAGGAATATTAATTAAACAATAGAAAGTTAAAACAAATACAGAAGAATAGGAAGGAAACAAACATGACATAAACTTAGAGATGTCCGATCTCTCCTGCAGACTGCCAAAGATATCTTTGTCCTTGAGGTTGAATAGCTGTTAAAGAGATAAACTTTTCTACTAATCAATCTATGTCATTGTTGTCAAATCTTCTACTAAGGAAAGAGAACAATTAAGAAAAGTAATTATAGTGCATCTAAATTTTAAATGCAAACTAATATTACTAAAAACATTAAATGTATTCCTTAAGTATTGTTTGCATGTCTTTCAGCAGTGTCTAAAACTACTCAAACAGATCTGGTTCTCTGGTCTGAAGCTTTAAACACCTGCAAAATAAAACATACATTAGAAAAATTCACAGCAGTGCTGATGGTTTCCATTCAAGAAATAAAACAAACATTATACTAGATTCCCAACTCTGATATAAAAAGATGTATAAATGCTAAATTATTTAATTTAATTCATTTACAACCTTTTTCAGAGATCATAGAATCCAGAATAGCTTTCGTCTACTTTAAACCTAACCTAACACGAGGTTTACATTTCTACATTTACACTTTTGGTGTAATTTATTTGTATGTATAATTGCTGCTCTTATGATTTTTACATATACATTGCTGTATGTTTGAAATTCACAAGGAAATGTGGGAAAAATTGCAGCATCCAAGTTGTTCAAATTGTTGAAACCCACCAAAACCTTTTCATTATATTGAAATAACACTGGTGCAATATTAGATATTTCAGAGTCAGTTGGATTACCCCTGTTAGTTGCATCAGTTGAAGGGTTACAACGATCACTTTCTTGTGTAACAACACATTTCTTATTACTTCTCTTCCTATTCAAATGACATGATCTTACACTGTCAGCTGTCAGTTTGTTGATACTGTGCTGGAGGAGGACAGCTGAATGTCTACAATTTTTTAACTGAACCAGCAGTCTTTCTATATAAGAATACTGTAAATTATAACTGACCTGCAGCTTTACAGTTAATGAAAGGGAAGTCAAGACGAAATCCAGCAGTCCTTGTAAAGTTCTTCCCTTTTTTATTTTTCCATCTTTTAATTCCATTGAAGAGGTCAAAGAATCCAGACTTTCCTCTATCTCATTTTCATTTATTTCTTTATTTAGTTTAAATGGCCCGCCATATTTAGTGATCCAACATTGAACATATTCAAAGAAAACATTAGGAAAACGTAACAAAACAGGGGAAAAAGCTTCTGTGCTGCCTGACAAAACAGTACTTTTAGATACACCACTCCGTAGACTAATAATATCTGCACTAGGTTGCGAACCTTGTGGCACCATTCTTTCCCGAGAATTAAAAAGAAACATACTTACCACGAGCTGAGTCTCGACAATCTGTCCTTGTGTCACGACCAGAACCACAGGACTGGAACGAAGCCCCCAGAAATGGATGAGCCCCCAGAAATGTCAGATTTATGCTCCTATAGTCCTCCAGGGATAAAAGATTCTCAGCCACGATGAGTAAGTCCCTCTTGGATTTGAATAAATACTTACTCAAATCGAGCCTGGCCCCGAAGTTCCCCCTGGGCCTGACTTGAACCAAACAGATTCTCTCAGGAAATTAACCAGACAGCTTTATTTGAGGTATACGTTAATACAGAGTATTACAATACAGAGTATTAAATAATAGCTCACACATCCTGAAAGCTCGTGAGGACGTTAGGGGACAATAAGCAATACAACAGATGACTATTTAACCATTTCTTCTTCCATGGGGCTGATCCAGAGGCATCCAATCATCATTCTTGTTTTAGCATAACTGTGTCACTATTTCCATCTTAGGGACAGACTCACAGTCTCAGTACAATAGCCAAATAAGGTGTAACTACTGTGTCAGCACAGTGTCCAGAATGGTACAGTATCTATGCTGTAGTTTCTGAAACTATATGTCTTGCTTGGCCTTGCACTATACTTGTGACATGAGACAACAGATGTATTCCTTGTTCTATGCAAACATTCTACATTCTAATAACAGAATCAAATTTAACCTTGAGCTTCTTCTACAACACAGCAATTCTGTAACTAGTGTTGTGTTCTATAATCTTTGTTCTTTGATAATAACCACTTATGGCTTAAATGTTAAACTCTGATATCTACAGTCTTGCTGGTTTCTTTAGTAAATGATGACTGCATAAAGTATTCTGTAATCCTGAAATACCTATTTCTATTTCACCCATCTGGCCAGATCAGCATTCATCCTCATTTGCAGCAAAATATTATACTGTACATTTTAAAAAAATATATTCCTACTTATGTTCCCCCATCAGAAAAATAATCATTAACACATCTCATCCTACTCCTCCTAATTTCTCCATACAGAGAGTGATGTATTGTGGGTACCAAAATATTCCATGACTTAATTAACTGTCCATCATTGCACCACAGATATTCTTTAAGTGGAAACAAATCCCCCTTTTCTTCTTACCTCTCATACTGTTGATGGGTTATTTAAAAGGGATGCATTGATGAGGTTAGGGCACACTCATCTAAACCATCTAATTTGGTGCCGTTGATTGGTTACCTATAAAATATAGTGCTAGTGAGGTCAGATGGTATAATGCTAACCGGGTTTATTCATATTTAACAAGTTATAGGAGAGATCTCAGCAAATCCTTTTTATAAGTATACAGAGAAGGAAAGGTCTTTTAACTTGGGGGTGCCAAAAGTTAGGCACCTCCTAATGGTCGCATGTACTTATCTGAAACCTGGTGCTGGAGGTCCTTTCAGAAGAAAACTGCACTGGCCTGAGATTCTTCCAGAGATCACTATGGATCGATCCTCTTCTGGCGTCTTATTCTATATCGCGCATGTGCAGTCAGGGCCGCCATTGGGGGGCGACAGGGGGTACAAGAGTCCCAGGCCCGAAGGAGGGGCCGGCAGTGCTGCACTTTCGAAAGAGCCCCCTAGAGACAGTGCCGAAAGCCGTGCGGCCATTTCCAAAGTCCCAAAGTGGTAACGAAAAGCCAAACAGCTGGAGTCTCGAAGCAGCTAAAAGACCCGAAGCCACGAAAACAGCAGAAGCCAGACTCCCGAAACAGCGAAAAGACCCGAAGTCACGAAAACAGCCGAAATTGAAGTGCTGAAGTGGCGAAAAGAACCGAAGTCACGAAAACAGCCGAAATTGAAGTCCTGAAGCGGCCAAAAGACCCAAAGTCACGAAAGGAGACGAAGTTGAAGACCTGAAGCCAAGAATTCAATTCTATGGAACATCAATTTGTGTGTTTTTTTTTTTAAATCGCCTGGCCACCAATGTATTATTTTAATATTAAATATATTATTTTTTTTAAAAAAATATTCTTTGGGGCCCAATTTCTTTTAACTTGTAAGGGGGGCCCTGGAACCAATGTTTTTTTTTTTTAACTTATAGGGAGGCCCTGGTCACCAATTATTTTTTTAACTTGTAGGGGGGGCCCTGAGCACCAATTTTTTAAAAAAAAACTTTCAAGGGGGGCCATGGCACCACAGTTTTTTTTAAACTTTCTAATGGCGGCCCTGTGTGCAGTAGCACGAAAAGCTGAATTTTAATGAAAAAGACTGCTATTTCGTTCTACTGCGCATGTGTCTGCCCCAGAAAATGTAAAGATAGAAGGAGTCGGAAGACGATCGCTCTGTGGTGCGCACTGGAAGAATCCCAGGCCATTACAGTTTTCTTCTGATAGGAGCAGTGGCCCGGCGTTTCAGGTACATGCAATCACTTGGGGGTGCCTAACTTTTGGCACCCCAAGTTAAAAGACCTTTCCTCCTCCTTTAACGGGAAGTATTGCATACGGAGTATGTTTCAACTGTACAGAGCAGATGTAAGTGTATAGTTATTAAGACTAATGTCTGTATGTTGCAGTCTTAAAGTAAATCTATCACTAGAACAGTACAGTTTAAAGGAATTATTAGCAATGTATAATAATGCAATGTATAATAATAAGATAATACTGTAAAAGCCAACAGCAGATGTTATTATTGTTTACAGTATATAAAAGTAACTGTGGCTACAGTCAGCTCTCTGTCCACAATGAATACAATATTCAGGTATGTATAATCAGCAGTACTATCATAAGTAGAAAAACTGTATACTAAACAGAATAATCTGATGATTACATTTGAAGGTATTAAATCAACTCTCTGCAGAGAACCTATTTTTTTGTTCCAGCAAAATGTCAGTATTTCAGCATTCTACTGCACATTATGGATTACAAGCTTGGCTCTGATGATTTATTGCCTCATGAATGTTCAGACTGTTAAAGACTGATATGTTAAAAAATATATATATTCCACGTGGAGCAATAGTACAGTCCTTTGTTTATGTGGTAATGTCAATAAAAGAGAATTTTAAAAAATACTGGGAAACAAAGGGAGCTAAAGTAAAGCTTTTAAGCAAAGATTTGTGGCAGTAATCTCATGCAAGTTTATTACCATTGTATGCCTGTGAAGCAGATGGAAGGAGTTGATGACCTACAAAGTTGTGGGTATCATTGTACTATGCTGATACAGATATTATAATGTAGACATCAAGGGGTAACACATAGGGGCACATTTACTTAGCTCGAGTGAAGGATTAGAATGAAAAATACTTTGAATTTCAAAGTTTTTGTTGGCTACTTTGTCCATCGAATTGGCTACTTCGACCTTCGACTACAACTTTGAATTGAACGATTCGAACTAAAAATCGTTCCACTATTCGACCATTCGATAGTTGAAGTACTGTCTCTTTAAAAAAAAACTTTGACCACCTAATTCGCCACCTAAAACCTACCGAGCCTCAATGTTAGCCTATGGGAAGGTCACCATAGGCTTTCCTTGCAATTTCTGATCAAAGGAAAATCGTTCAATCGATGGATTAAAATCCTTCGAATCATTCAGTTCGAAGGATTTAATCGTTTGTTCGAACGATTTTTCCTTCATTCATCCGATCAAAGGAATTGTGGTAAATCCTTCGACTTTGATATTCGAAGTCAAATGATTTAACTTCGATGGTCGATATTGAGGGTTAATTAACCCTCAATATTCGACCAATATTAAATGTGCCCCATACTGTTGTTTTGTTGTTCTGTGATAGTCCTGTGACATGGTGCCATTGGTCTTGGAGAGCTGGGGAGATATTTTACTGAGCAATTTTGTTTAAAGGATACAAGCCTGATATCACTTGACTATAGCTCCCAGTATTCTTTAACGTTAATAATATGCTACAGTATGTTGACCTTTGTTGCCAAGCAACAATTGAGTAAAGTTATACTGTATCTAGTGTAATTTACTAATATAAACTTTGTTCCAATGTACAATCTGGAAGCATAAAAACAATTTTGCAGAAATAGCAACACTTGTGGTTTGAATTTCTATGGCAGATTAGACAACACATGCTTTCCTCATTAGAATTCTACTGTTCTGTATCATTGTAATTTTGGAATATTTATTAAAAACATTAATCAATCCATCTCAGCCACCTGCCTGCCCTGTAGCAAAAGTGGTCATGATGTTGTTTGTAATATTTGGTCTTTCCCGCATGGAATCTTGTTGAGTTCATGGCCTAAAAGTCTGGCTGTGTTAGTGATATAACAACAGGAACATGGAACAAAATAGACAAATTCAAATGTAAACAAGCCAGCTAGAAAACATGTACCAAAGCAGATGGGAAAACAGCACTTTACCTTTTACTGAGACACCACACACAGAGATGACACTTGGACAGACTGGGATGTTTACTAGTTCCTAATGAGCTCTAACGCTTAGTATAAAATTCAGAACCAGTCTGACTATGAAATGCCTTTTCTGTGGCAGATAAAAGCTCAGTACTCAGTAGGGCAAACTATGGGGTATAATTATCAAAGAGTGAAGTTAGAGATCGCCACAGTCCCCTAGAGTGAAATTCGGCCACTCCCCATTCTTTTCTATGGGATTTTTAAAAGAGTATTTATCAATCAGTGAAATTTCACCCTCAAAATCCCATACAAATAAATGGAGAGTGGCGGATTTTCACTTTAGCGTACTGTGGCGATTGTTAATTTAACTCTTTGATAAATATAAGCCTATGTATGCTAATGGGTGCAACATTTATCCCACCAGTGTGCTCAGTGTGCAATGCACAAATTCCTTTCTGCCAGATGTATCTTGGATAGGATTCTGAAACACAGTACTGTACTTTATAGTTGCCTTAGTCATTATATATTGCATATAAAGCATATTTAAAATACCCAGTGTAGCTTGCTGTACAAGAATTTAATTATAGCTTAATTTGAATTACCTTCATTTGAAGCATCCCAAGCTTGATATGGAATGTTATTTTCCAAAATGTGTAATTTCCTTTTCAGAAACCTTGGCTGTCCTTCTCTGAGTCTAAACGTTAATGTTTTTATTTTGGTATCTACAGTAAGGTTTCTCAAATCCCTACTACAAAGAGATCTGAAATTAAATTTTTATTGAAGGAGTGCAGGATTGCCACGGGAACCAGCATATGTGATGCATCACATTACTTTACATCTTACGGTCCAGTGAAACACACAATCTAAATCTTGCCATCTGTATATATTATGAATAATTCATCATTTATATTTTACAAGTTTATGAAACCTCCCTTGCTCCTCCTGCACCCCTTTCTCTTCTAAATCAAAACACTTCCCTTTGGCTAGAATTTAGTATTCCTGTTATGTGCTTGGTGGTGTGAATTCCAGCAGGTGGCCAGGAGCAGCAGAGAGAGCTGGAGTGCCACTCGAAACGTTGCATGTTGCTGTCCTAAGAAAAATAAAGACGGTTTTATGGAAAAAGGAGTGCTGTCCATTGGATGGAATTTGTATGGCCAGGAGCAGCAGGAAATGTGTCCCCCATATACTGTGATGTGAAAGTTCTATCAAACAACTACCATTGCTCCTTCCCATCAGAGCTAGTTACTGCTCACAGCATAGTATATCTCACAGATGCATGTATAGGAATGAGGTTCATGAAACAGGGTTGTAGTATTAACCTGACTTCTCAGCGTGCATTTAAACTGACTATAAATTGTGTATATATTATGGTCAAGTATTTGAGTATAAATGGAACCTGGGGGTAGATTTATCAAAGAATGAAGGTTGAGATCTCCACAGTCCGCAGAGTGAAATACCGCCTCTCAATTAATTTCTAAAGGATCTTTAAAGGCATATTTATCAAATGGTGAACTTTCACTAACACCCTTTGATTTAAAAATCCCATAGTAATAAATGGAGAGTGGCGGTATTTCACTCTCTATCTTCACTCTTTGATAAATCTACCCTCTGGTGTGAAACAATGTTCTCTGGCCATCATGGTAAATTGAAAAAGTACTTTTGAAACATACAGTACAGTAAATAATATTTCTCTCCAATCCTTTAAAATTAACCACAGTGTGTATGCCTAGTACTATTAAATTGAACATTTGTTCTACAGCAGGTTTTTTAAAGGTAAAATTCACGCTTGTGTTTTTTTAAGATTTTCAATACAGCTGACTTTTTAATGCTTTAATCCATACTGGCTGTTATGTGCTTTCCTTTAATATGATAAGGTGCTCTCTTTAGTTCAGGTCATCCTTTGCTGTCAATGTTTGGTTGGTGCCCCCCTAGCTCATAGTACAGTTACAAAGTTACATAGTAGTTTAAATTGAAAACAAACATACATCCATTGAGTTTAACCTTTTAGTAAAACAAAAAACATATGCATTTGCCCTCAATTTTCACCATAATTGGCCTTTAGATTTAACTGGTGTATGCCAACCTGGAGTAGCTGGTGCCAGAGTTTGACTTTTTTTATCTATCTTTTCCAATTTGAATATGTGTATACTATTTGCTGCCATTTCAGAAATATATAAAGACCTTGAGTCAGTGACTTTCCTGCTTCTCTAACTAATTTCCAATGTCTCCCATGCCTGACCTAGACCCTCTGACCAGTAACCTGACTCACACCAGCCAATAAATATGTTACCCTACCTAGACCTGGTACAGGACCTGGCCCACCAGTAGTTAACTTACTTATAAATTATATTACTTATAAATTACATATTGGTTCCACAAAAAATGGGGTTTGAAAGACCAATGTCCAAAACTTTGGACACATATCCCAAAGTCCATTTCTACACCACCCATTCCTGTGGAGGAAGACATAAACCATGTACAGGCACAACATATAATATCACTGCGACAGGAGCATATCATGGCATGGTACTAATGTGAAAATTCTGTAGTTTTAATTTTAAATAAGGTCATACTTGATGAAATTGGTTGCACGAGGCAAAATAAAGAAAACAAAATTTAGTAAAGATATACCAGTATGTCTATTGCCCAGAATAAACCAGGACAGGAACACACTGAAATAAAAAGAAAATGTGAAAAGTATGAAGAAAATATAATATGAAGGAAAAAAATAAAAAAACAAAACTATACAAATACAAACAATTAGATTTTCAATTAAATCTGTTGACACAAGCCTGGAAGTTTAAATGGACATTTAATCCCAGTTCAGATTTATAGGTATTTAGTGTGAAAATCCAAGTAGTGTCCAACTGAAGCAGTTTGTTATCCAAGTCACCATCCCTTATGTGCCCATAGAGACGATCTATGCCTTGAAAGTAGGAAACTGTATACCGACCATTACAGTATGTAGGCAAAAAGTATGTTTTGCAATATTCAACATGAAATTACAATTCTTAATGTCTCGTATATGCTCATATATCCTCCTTTTAAACGGCCTTTTCGTTTTGACCACATACATACTGCCACAGTGACATGTAAACAAATAGATTACATGTATGGTAGTGCAACAGGTATAATGATGCATATTAGTGATGGGCGAATTTGTGCAGTTTCGCTTCGCCGAAAAATTCGCGAATTTCGCGCGAAATTCGCAAAACGGCGAAAAATTCACGAAACGGCGCCGGCATCTCGTTTTTGACGCCGGCGCCCGTTTTTGGCGCCGGCGCCCGTTTTTTCGACGCCGGCGCCCGTTTTTGGCGCCGGCGTCCGTTTTTTCGAAAAAAAAATTTTGACGCAGGCGAATTTTTTTCCGCGAATTTTCGCGGGCGTTTCGCGAATTTATTCGCTGACGGCGAATCGTGCAAATTCGCCGCGAATTCGCGCCTGGCGAATAAATTCGCCCATCACTAATGCATATCAAAATTCAATCCCTGTTGTCCAAAGGTGTTAGAGATTTTTATAAACTGACATTGTTTGCAGGCCCCACATCTGAAAGTTCCTAATGTTTTACAACAAGCCTTCCCTGAGCATCTTTGATAGTGGCTTTGGGTCAATAAATCCCCACTGCTGGTATTTCTTTTATAGGAAATAAACAACAATTCTCTTTAATCTTAAATATTGGCCCTTGGGGATGCCTTCAATGCATTTCAGAGGATGCATAGATCTAGCATGAAGAAAGCTATTGATAGCAGTCTTTTCCGGAAAAATTGGTGGATAGAAGGCCCTATTCATCCTTTTTGATCTCTATGTCCAGAAACTCCAGCCTAGAGCTGTCATAGTTCATGGTAAAAGATAAATTGAAATTGTTGATGTTGATGTTGAGTTTGGCCACAAAATCTTTTATCAATTGTTTAGGGCCCTGCCAAATTAGCATAATGTCATTGATGTACCTGTGCCATCTGAGCACATGGCACAGGTACATCTCATAATCATCAGTGGAAAACACGTAGTGTTCCCATTCTCCCTAATACAGGTTGGCGCCCATAGGTATGCCTTGATGCTGTACATAGTAGATACCATCAAATAGAAAAATGTTGTGGTGCAACATGAAATTTAAAGCCTCCAAAATAAAAGTATGTTGTTCAGTAATGGGTTTCTGAAAGTATGTTGTTCAGTAATGGGCTTCCAATCCCAGTCAGTGTGGTATGCTCATGTATAATGCCTCCATATCTAAACCCACCAATATGCAAGGTCAATCCATTGATTTCCTTTAGTAGATGAAAAGTATCTGGTATGAAGGAGTCCAATTTTTTCACTAACAGCTGCAATACCATTTCACTGATGGGTTCGGTGAGTGACCCACAGCCTGAAACAATGGGTCTCCCTGGCGGATCACTGATGGATTTGTGGACCTTCAGTAGAGCATAAAATGTTGGAATTCTGGGATGGTCAACTTTAAGGTAAATATTTGTGTTTTGATCAATAACACTGGCCTGGTGGGCTTGATCAATTAATGTGAATAGTTGGTACCTATAGTTTTGTATCTGAGGCAAGAGAATGGGTTGACACCATTATTTGTTATCCAATTTTTTTTTACACATTAAGACGTACCTGGAGGTACATTTGAACCCTTATCCAAGGGCTTTATTGTTATATCAGAATTGGTTTTCAGAAGTTTAAATTCAGAAAATTCATCCCTAGTGAGATTAGGGTATTTAATGTTTTTTGTTATTTGGAATATATAATCCGTTACTCTACGTACACAAGTCTCAATAGCCCCATTTTCTGTAATATCGATATGATTTATTTTTACACAATGGTAATTTGATGTGGTCACCTGAATTTTCAAGCCAAAGATCCTGAATGTCTTGCCAAACCTTCTGCTCCTCTTCAATTAGTGGGTCATCCCATAAATCCAATAGGATTTTGAGAGTTTTGAAATCATTAGTGTCAAAATGACTGAAATCCTTAATAGCTCTGTGACTATTTTTGTCCCATTGTAGTTTTAAGAGTAATTTGCGTGCAAACAGGTGAACATCTCTGAATTATTTTCGATGGCACAAAATAAAACTCCCTTTTGAAGTATGTGAATAAGAATGGGAGTGAGTGTGAGACTAGAAAGGTTAATGATTTCTAAATCATCATTGTGTGAGGGAAAACTAGAATCACCTGTGACCTTCACAGGTTGAGTGCTTGTAAAAAACCCACCCCAACTGGTGGAGCTGTGTCTTTAGACAGATTAAATAGGAAAGGAACTTGAGAGCTTCTCTCTTCCACCACCTGTGACATAGTTTGTTCTTTATGAAACACAGTGTTAAATTTTCACTTTTTACGCTCTATCTATTTACGAGTGTGCAAGGAAGTGTCAGAACCACTCATATCACTTTCTGAGTGGGTGTCCCTATCTGAATGCGTGAATGTGCCCTTTTTGTGATTTCCCACGTGGGATCTTTTAGTGCTACCATGTCGCTAACATTCACAATGGTCTTTGCAAATGTTTTTTGCGCCAACGAAACATACTTCATTCTCATAACATTTACTAAAACCATGAATGTCTTGAGATTTATTAAAAGATCAGAATATAAAAAGTACGAATGGATAAAAGCACTGAACAATACGCTAAAAAATACAAAAACCTCTAAAACTTCTAGTTTTTTTGGACAATTCCTAGCAGAAGAACAATGGACAGAAATATTTACGGATATTCGAAGATCTCATTGAATACTATCATTAAGGAAAAACCCTACAAAATTCTATATGATTGGTATGTATCACCAGCCTTACTCCACAAATAGGACTCAAAAAACTCCAAAAAATGTTTTAGGGGATGCGGCCAGGACGCAGACAGTTGGCATAACTGGTTGTCATGCCCAATAGTGTAATAAATATGGACTGACATGTTTAAAATTATTTTGGCAATCTCCCAAATAAACATTACTCTGGATCCATGGGCGGCGTTGTTTGGAAGACGTTTACAAATGTCCAGGAACCACAATAAACTGGCAGCCCAAATCTGTTCAGCAATGTGTCTTAGCGCCAATGTGGAAAGGTCCTGGGCTACATCAAGCAGCACTGGAGAAAAATATATGGTGAATTGCAGCCAATGAAAAAATCACCTACCTATTGAAAGATAAGCATGATAAATATGAGTTAATATGGACTCCCTGGATTAATAAAGATAACCCCACACAGGATGCTAGTACTGTATCTCACTAACTATGCTATAGCTATAATTTTAGCCCATATAAAGTAATTAGTAAGAATCACACTGTGACGACAGAAACTTTATGCAAAAATGTTAATATTTTATTTCATATTATTTTAATGTATGTTATGACATATTTCACTTTATTTTATTTTTTTTCATTTTGTGACAAATAATAAACTTGAATAAACAGTAAGTTTAAAAAAGAAAGTGGTCCAGTACGATCAGCACAACTCCCATTGACTTCTATAGGACCTTGACAACTTTTACTTGGTTTAATTTTGCATTAGACGTTTTCATGGTTTTCACAATTAAAGCGGTTGTTCACCTTCCAGTTAACCTTTAATATGATATAAATATTGATATTTTGAGACAATTTGCAATTCGTTTTCATAATAATATTTATGTTTTTGAGTTATTTCGATTTTTATTCAGCAGCTCTCCAGTTTGCTATATTAGCAATTTGGTTGCTCCAGGGTTCAACACACATTTTTCGAGATTTGTATTATAAAATACACAAGGTCCCTTTAAATACCTTTAAACTTCGTGCCCCTGCGCAATGACGTCATCATGCCGGCGCCGCTTGCGCAAAAAGAAAGGAAGAGAGTGCATCGCACCATATAGGAACCAGCATCCAAGACAAGAACATCAGCGAGGCAGGCGTCCCCGCCAAGAGCGCGGTGGGCGCCCCCGTTGAGAGCACGGCAGGCGTCCCTGTGAGAGCACGGCGGGCGTCCCCACCGGCCCACTAGACCACCAGGGTGAGTTTTCCTCACAGGTAGAAGTATACATAAAATAAGAGTGTTTCTTAATAAAGATTTATGGGAAATAATTTCATAGGAAAATTTGAGAAAATACAGTTATAGAATGTAAAATGTAATATATTTTAGCGGAATGCAGTGGATAAATTGGCACAAAGTTTAATCCAGGAATGACTGGAAGGGTTTTGTTCCCAAACAGAAACAAAATACACATTTGTTTCAGTTGGAGCTATTTGCCTTCACCTGGATCTAATATTAGTATAACTTATTTTAGGACTGAAGCCATTATCATTGGAAATAATATGGTTAGAGTGTTGTTTGGAGACCTGCTCATAGAGCTTACTTTAACATGAAGGATGGCTTGATATCATTTAGCCAAACATAGTTTAGTCACTTTGACAGTGGTGGTAGCTCCAGGGTTCAACAGATACAGCACACTTGCACCTAAAGAATAATGAACAGACTCATGACTCTCTTGCAACACCAATTATGCTGGAATTATGGGGAAAACACTGAGTTATAGGTACAAAAAAAACATAGCATTTTGCTCCCCAAATTACAGTTCGCACACTGGACTTGTGGTTGTAAATGACACTTATGGCCATTAACAAGCCCTGATTTTAATATTTATCAGTCAAGCTGCTATGTATGTAAAACATGTTACAGTAAAGAAATTGAAGGGGATGCTGAAAGAGGGATCGAAAGAAATGTCATGTTATTTTCATTTGCTGTGCAGCGTGAGATTACCACTTCAGGGCTTTGCATCCATGACTGATCTTCTGTAAGTGTTCAGCTTCAAACAGAGAGCTTATCTTTCCCCACTCATCTCCACCAAAAACTTCATGTGAAATTACTGCCAGCAAAATCTTCACAGAAAATACAGCAGTATGAAAGAAAGAAGATTTTAAGAAAAAACATTAAGGGGAAAATTTAATTTGAAGATCAAATGTTCAGAGAGCCAATTCTGATTTGTGCTTTTTTGGTTTGATCTGAAAAGAAATCTTGGTCTAATTCTTATTTGAAGATTTCAATATGTCCAGCATTTCAGCAGAATGATATATGAACATTTCAGTAAACCTATTGGGGCAAATTCACTAAGATTCGTAGTTGCATAGTGCGTCCGCCTTGCCGCACTTCGCCAGGCGTATTTTCGCCAGCGCTACGCAAATTCACTAAAATCCGAAGTTGCGCTCAGGGGAAGCGTAAGGTTGCGAAGTTGTGCTAGCATTAATTCGCCAAGCGAAGTTACGCTAGCGATGCTTAATTTGCATAAGGCGCAAAATTTAAGTTACAATGGAGCTATATGTAGCATCACTACACAAGCCTGGGAATATGGGGTGCCGTTTGTCCCAAACACATTCTGCATACAAAACTATCCCTAATACACAGAATTAATGTCTCTCGTGGTATATAAGTATTTGTGACCATACACAGATAAAAAAAATATACAAAAGACTTATTTCTATTAAAGATTGAAAACAAAATCTGGTTAGTGCACAAAAGGATGTCATTATATTACAAAATCCATTGTGTACATTTTAACAAGCAATCTGTCTCACAAATGTATACCCTCCATGTAACAGACACACTTATGTGCAAAGTTACTTACAGAATGAATTATGTAAAAAAAAACTTGGACATAATATATAATAGTGTAACTAACTAGTGCATGTCAAGCTAGATTTGAATGACAAAATAGATATTTGTGACAAAAAGCAAGATTGTATAGTACAGGATTCATTCTTTCCACAAAATGAAAGTTTTGTGTCACAAAACAGATAAAATAACCATTCTGTGAAGCAATACTGTCAGTCACATTCCTGAACCAATAAGAACAAAGCTTATTGCCATATAACAAACAAGATGAGAAGTTGCCAGCTCTGCTCCACATGGCTGCATCATCCCTAAAGCTGGCCATAGATGTTGAGATTTTTAAAAGATCAGATCCTGATCGTGAGACCACGATCTTCTCAGAACGTTCTTACGATCGTACGAATTTACCATCAACTAAAAAGACCAATTTACCAGGAAAACAAAGGGGAGCTGCCTGCTTGGCCCTGCAAACATAGATAGATTGCACTGGGACCGACAAAGATTTTTTTGACCTGGCCGATCAATTTCCCGACAGATGTCGGCCGAAAAATCGTAAGATGTACGATCGTTCGAATCCCACTAACCGCACGATAATTTCGAAGGATTGGTCGGGTTTCCCTAAAATCGGTCGTTCGGCAAGAAGAATCGCTGGGTCTATGGGGAGCTTTAGGCATAGTATATGGTCTGCTATAGAGGCACCTCTAATGTCCCCTCTGCTACACAGTAATAAACATGAACAAACATTTCCTAAAAGAGCTACTGTTAAACACTACAGGTTCATTATTGGAAGTTCTTATAAATGGCTGAGAAATATAATGCTGCACTTAAAATGATTGTAGTGAAAGAAAAGTATGAAAAACATAAATATGATCCTTTATGTGATATAGTTATTCTTATTGTAGTAACCTGCTTGTGTGGCCATTTTGGTTAAGGGCATTCCTGCTGTTTTGCCATTGTCTTATGATTCACTCCTGTTTCACTTTTCCTGTCTAAGCTGAGAGCAATAATGGGGCAGGCCACACCTACCTGCCATGTTGTAATAAATGGACCAGAAGCAGGGGTGGAACTACAGAGGAAGTAGACCCTGTGGGTGCAGTGGGCCAGGAGGTATAGGGACCCATAAAGCCCTAATTCATATACAATTTCAATAAATATTGTTAAAACAAGTCAACCACTAGACATTTTAGGGGCCTGAAAGACATCTCTGTATGTGTCAGACATCTCATCTGCATTGTGGTAAAAAACATGGCAACTGTAGTCATAAATGACCCCTAAAGTCTATGTAGTACAATGTGTAGCCTTGGTGATTAGGGTTAGTGATGGGCCAATAAATTCGCCAGACACAAATTCGCTGAGAATTACCAGATTTCATTGCAAGCAAATTAATTTGCCAGCAAAAAATCTTCCGGCAAAAATTCCACTGCATCAAAATGAAAAACTGGCGCTAGTAAAATTGACACACACACATTAAAGTTATTCAAATGCTCATTGACTTTAATGCATTTGGACCAAATAGTTGCACGTAGTAGCTCGCAATTATTTTGACGCCCATTGCATTTTGCAAATTTTTGCTGTTTTAAGAATTTCAAGGCACAGATTTGTCCATAACTAATTAGGAACATTGTATAATTAATACTGTCAAATCTGAACTGCGGAGTTCCTTGCCCAGCAGCAATCCAGGTTCATGTCATACAATAATATAATTAGAAAAACAATATTTTACTTAGTGAGTTCAGAATTTTTCAGCAAGACTGTGCTGCTGAACTCCATCAGCCTAGGGACCACTTGGTCTTTTGGCAGCTTTTATTGGCCAGTGTATGTCCACCTTTAGTCAGCCACTCCAGACACTGAGGATACAAACACAGTTTGTATAGTATGATGTGTGGGCCTTATAAGCAGTTTCTTAGTCACATAGTTAGCTGTGTTTAACTACTACATAACTTCAATTTCATCACTATGGCAGCTTTGACAAAAGCAGTGTAACAGGTTGTGAGTGAGCAGAGACTAACCATATGTAAATGTTTCTCATATGGATTAATCTGGTATATGTGGCTCAGTAAAGCAGCTAAGTGACCCATTGGCGGATGGAGTTCAGCAGCACAGTCTTGTTGCAAAAATGTGAACTCACACTAAGGAAAATATTATATAAGTATTATGAATGGCTGCTTATAAGACCTACACATCATACTATACAGAATATGTGTGCACATGATCAGTCCCACATCTATGTCTAAAATTATTATGCAGTAGTTGAACTACAGCTAACTAGCTCTCATAAGACCCACTCATTATACTATACAGAATATGTGGCATATTTCCAGTCTACGGTTGCCGCCTTTTTTTTTCAGTAAAAATGGACATGGGGTAGGCTATTGATGTAGGGGGCTGTGCAGGAGACATCAGGGGCGGGACTGATTATGTAGTAATTAGTGATTGTCATTATACTTCAGTGTCCTGTTTGGATTTCCTAATTTGGAAACTTTCACCCGGGCAGCCCTTCCAAAAACCGGGATGTCCGGGTGAAATCCGGACAGGTGGCAACCATAGATCGGTCCCACATAGGGTCGCCACCTGGCCAGTATTTTACGCCTGGCCAGTAAAAATGAAGCTTGATGCCAATGTTATTAATAGGAAAAAATGGCAAGAATATAGGAAGGCCGCTATTTTTTTCCAGAAAAGGTGGCAACCCTAGTTCCACATCTCTGGCTAAACCTATTGTGTAGAAGTTGAACTATAGCTAAGCACATTATAAAGAGACTGCTAAAACCTAACAGGTGCAAGATTACAGCTAAGAGGAGACATTGGAGCCTAACAATCATATACAAAGCTTTTTACTGACTCTGAGAGGCAGATTTATCAAGGGTCCAGGTGAGTTTTCGAATGAAAAAAATTTGTGTTTCGAGCTATTTTTGTGTACTTCGGCTCGGGAATAGTCCAAATTCGATTTGAATTTGAAAAACGTTGAATCAAATTAGATCGAATGCCTTATTCATTTGATTCATACAATTCAAATTTGCTCAAATACGGACCAATTCTATTGAAAATGGACCTATTCAGCCAAAAAAAAACGAAGACAATTTCGGTTGGCCTTTTTGAATTTGAATTTCGAAGTTTTTCAAATTCAAAATTCGACCCTTGATAACTATGCCCCTGAGAGTTTGTCAGATGTTAGGCTGCAAGATATAATTGTGATAAACTGTCTGGTAGTGGATTAAATGATTCTGCTGTGTTAGTTCAGGCAAAGCAGCCAGACAAGCACAGTAACTTCTAGTACATTTATTACAACATGGCAGGTAGGTGTGGCGTGTCCCATTATTACTCTCAGCTTAGACAGGAAGAGGGAAACAGAAACAGGAGTGAATCATAAGACATTGGCAAAACAGCAGGAATGCCCTTAACCAAAATGGCCACACAAGCAGGTTACTACAATAAGAATAGCTATATCACCTAAAAGGATCATATTTATGTTTTGCATACTTTTCTTTCTCTACAATCATTATAAGTACAGGATTATATTTCTCAGCCATTTGTAAAAACTTACAATTATGAACCTGTAGTTTTTAACAGCAGCCCTTTTAGGAAATGTTTGTTCATGTTTATTGCTATGCAGCAGAGGGCATTAGAGGGCGCCCTCTATAGCAGGCCAGATATGCCTAAGGGATGATGCAGCCATGTGGAGCAGAGCTGGCAACTTCTCATCTTGTTTGTTGTATGGCAATAAGCTTTGTTCTTATTGGTTCAGGAATGTGACTGACAGAATTGTTGCTTCACAGAATGGTTATTTTATCTGTTTTGTGAAACAAAACGTTCATTTTGTGGAAAGAATGAATCCTGTACTATAAAATCTTGCTTTCTGTCACAAATATCTATTTTGTCATTCAAATCTAGCTTGACATGCACTAGTTAGTTACACTATTATATATTATGTCCAAGATTTTTTTTACATAATATATTCTGTAAGTAACTTTGCACATAAGTGCGTCCATTACATGGAGGTTATACATTTGTGCGACAGATTGCTTGTTAAAATGTACACAATGGAGTTTGTAATATAATGACATCCTTTTGTGCACTAACCAGATTTTGTTTTCAATCTTTAATAGAAATAAGTCTTTTGTATATTTTTTTATCTGTGTATGGTCACAAATACTTATATACCATGAAAGCCATTAATTCTGTGTATTAGGGATAGTTTTGTATACAGAATGTATTTGTGACAAACGGCACCCCATATGGGAAACCTTCAAAACAGCAAATAAAATTTTTATTTTGCCCTACACTTGTGCCCACTGTATAGTTAAGGTGCCATTAGTTAGGAAATGTAGGGGGGAAGGAGGGTAGCCCCAAAAAAAAATTCGATCTTTTTTCAGCCTATCACCCTTAAAAAAAGAAAAAACGCCAGCTTTTTTTGGGACTTAGAAATTTTTTTAACTTTTTTTGAAGCAATCCCTATCTACTCTATTGCACTTCGCCTGGTCTGAGGTGGCGAAGGAAGTCTGGTGTCTGTGACTCAATATAAGCAAGTTGGAGACAATACAATTGAGAAACATCATTTACATGGCTTGAAATCACATATTTGCTATCTCTATATATATAGTGTAAACATGAAAAAACACTGGCATGGCTGATAAATAGTCCCAGTGCTGTTAATGGGTTTATTGATAGCAGGTCATGAATATGCATGATATAAGGCATCTTCATGACATCTGAGCTCAAAAGGAGAAGCTTCATTTAAAGTAGGGTTGTCCAACTGGAGGCCCATGGGCTGGATGTGGCCCTTTAAAGGATTTCAATGCCCCCCCCCGCCTGCTCAAAGGCTACATATGCTTCATTGTATTACATCATCATTTAATTGAATCTGGTCTTCAAAAATGATATATGAGACATAACTGTCCCACTACATTTAATAAGTTGGATAATACTGATTTAGAGAATATGTCAAAGATAGCACAACACGCCATAAGTACAGGATGGCAGTATATAGTATGTCAGGACAAATTAATATTTAAAATTTTTGGAATTATTGGTTATTTAAAGAATATTTATATATTCCTGTTCCTGCTGTTGGTGAAAGCCCATTCTGCTATTATAGGGGTAGATTCACTAACGGGTGAATTTTCGCCAGCGTCAGCTTCGTACAGCTCGCACCAGTTCGCCAGACGCAAATGCAATACAACTATAGCAATTCACTAATATGCAGAGTTTTATCCTGGGCGAATTGTCACAAGTGCATCACCATGTTTTATCCCCACAATTTAGTGTTTATTTGATAATTCCAGCATAATTGCAGCCACACACAGATACTGTATGTAACGCTAATTTGGTTAGGCTGACCAAAAAGGGGTTAATGTCCAGCTAGTGATAGATGTATGGATTACATGTTACTCAAACACTTCAGGCTAGGGCCTTCGCTAAGTGGAAGATTTCAGGCTACTGTGAAATAAAAATAAGAAAAGATGGACACCAGGAGATTTGGTATGGTGAAACAAAAGAATAACAGTTTATTTGTTCAAACAAATATCCCCAGGTTTACTTACAGTCATATGAGGAATATACAAGTAGTATTAGCAGTGCTGAGACAGGCAAAGGATGATACATAGGCATTGTAGTCAAGTAGTAATAGGAATCCCTGGCAGATGTACCTTGCAGTGCCAGGTGGGAGTAAATACCTTTGTCCAGCAGGAAAGGTATTTGGGTAGGTAACGTTAACTGGGAAACTTAAAAGCTCTTTGGGGGAAAGGGGACTAAGAATCTTTGTCCATCAAGAGTGGAGTGGGACTTTGCCTGGCAAGGAGGTGCCAGGATTGGACAGCAGATATTTCCAGGGCAGTGGGTCATTTATATCATGCAAATGTATATTTTACTTTGCCTTTAATCTTGCATAAAGTTATATTTGTTACACAGAAATATGTGTGTTTGAATGTTTTCTTAATGGGGCCACCCGATGGTATATTCCCGTATCCCATTAGGTGGAGGCACTGCCAAGAGAGGAAATTCCCAGTACCCTTTCACCTTGCAAAGAGGACTGAAGACCTGAATATAGTAAAAATGTACAACCGGGGGGGGTCGCCCTTTCCAATGTTTCCTTTTATGTGTACACATGCTAAACCGTGGTGAAAAGGAAGGGAAGTTGTGCTGTTCGGGGCAACTCTGTTAAAGTGACAAACTGGGGGTGCAATGAGAGAGTGACAGCATAATTTACAGGCAAAAAAGTAGGACCTCTGCATAAAAAAAACATTAAAAACGTCACACTATTTGAGAGTAAATTTATGTCTGTGGTACAGATAGACCTTCTATTCAAAGAAGCAGTAATTCAACAATTTGGAGTATATTGCCTATTTAATTTCAAAGTGTAACGTTTTATATACAGTATTAGCAACTGACATTCTAGTTTACAATGACTGTATTATTTAAAATAAGCATGGGGTGACTGTTGTCTTGCATTGCTTTAATATAATGATGCATATTGGGTCTAAAGATAGATACATTAGGGATAATTGTATCTGATTTTCTAATTTAGCAAATTTTCTATTTCAGAAATTTGTTTAGTTAGTCTTCATTAAATAAAGTAGAGCATTCACATACTAATTAAAATTAGAGTTTTTCTTTTCTGAACAACCATTTTGGAAAGTGTAAGCCTCTCCTTTCTACCATTTAGATCTCCTAAGATGCAACTTGTGATTAGGGATGTAGCGAACGTCGGAAAAAAAGTTCGCGAACATATTCGCGAACTTGCGCAAAATTGCGAGCGGTTCGCGAACGGTTCGCGAACCCCATAGACTTCAATGGGAAGGCGAACTTTAACATCTACAAAAGACATTTCTGGCCAGAAAAATGATTTTAAAGTTGTTTAAAGGGTGCAACGACCTGGACAGTGGCATGCCAGAGGGGGATCAAGGGCAAAAATGTATCTGAAAAATCTGCCTGTGTGTGCTTGGAAGAGATAGTGTAGGGGGAGAGCTGTTAGTGATTTCAGGGACAGATGATAGTAAGTTTGCTGGCTAGTAATCTGCGTGATACTGCTCTGTATTGGAGGGACAGAAGTCTGCAGGGATTTGAGGGACATTTTAGCTTAGGTAGCTTTGCTGGCTAGTAATCTACTGTTCTCTTTAAACAACTGCCATACGTTGACCTTGTAGGCATTGTTTGCCCAGTTTTTTTGGACGCAGCCACTGAAGCACAGTTGCCAGAAAAAATATGCCATATAAATGCTGAAAATAGTCATTTTTCGCCATACGTTATTCAACCAACTGCTATCTAGCTGTGTGCCCGTGTTCACATTCTGTCTAAATATCCATAATATTACCGTCTCCAGAAAAAACACCGGAGTGACTTTTTTTCAAGCAGCATTCTTATATTTTACGTAATCCGTATCCACCGCTGTGTATACGTTGACCTTGTAGGCATTATTTGCCCTGTAGGCATTTTTTGCCCAGTGTGTTATTCAACCAACTGCTATCTAGCTGTGTGACCGTGTTCACATTCTGTCTAAATATCCATAATATTACCGTCTCCAGAAAAAACACCGGAGTGACTTTTTTTCAAGCAGCATTCTTATATTTTACGTAATCCGTATCCACCGCTGTGTATACGTTGACCTTGTAGGCATTATTTGCACAGTGTTTTCTTCAAACCGCCATCTAGCTGTGTGAGCTTGTTCACATTTTGTCTAAATATTGATAATATTATCGTCTCTAGAAAAACCACTTGAGTTACTTTTTTTCAAGCAGCATTCATATATTTTACGTAATCCGTATCCACCGCTGTAGTAGTGTATACGTTGATCTTGTAGGCATTATTTGCACACTGTTTTCTTCAAACTGCCATCTAGCTGTGTGTATTATCGTTTCCAGAAAAACCAACTGAGTTTTTGTTGTTGTTGTTTTTTTAAAAATAATGCCAGGCAAAGGCAGGCCGCCACGCAGAGGCCGTGCTAGGGGCCGTGCTGCTATGCAATCCTGTGGCCCTAGCAAATTGCCCAGTTTTAAAAAGCCAATGACCCTGAACTCCCAAAATGCTGAAGAGGTAGTTGACTGGCTTACACAGCACACCCCATCCTCTACCGTTTCTAACTTTACCACAACATCCTCCTCATCCTCCACTGCTATGGCCACCCCACGTAACACTTCCTCCACCACCGGTGCCCCATCTTCACTGGAGTCAGAGGAGTTATTTTCCCATGAGTTTCTTGAACTGAGTAATGCGCAACCATTATTGGCAGAAGAAGATGAAGGAGATGAGGACGTTACACCAGATTTAATTCTGGCAGAGAACACGACAGAGATGGACATAATGATGAGTGATGAGGAGGAGGAGGAGGTCCCCGCTGCTGCTTCCTTCTGTGATGTGTCAGAAGAAATTGATGCATCTGAGGAGAATGATGATGAGGAGATTGATGTTTTGTGGGTGCCTAGTAGAAGAGAGCAAGAGGAGGGTAGTTCAGATGGAGAGACGGAGAGTCAGAGAGGCAGTAGGAGAATAAGACTTAGAAGAAGCAGGGAGGCCAGCCCGCAGGGATCAGTAGGGCAACAACATGTATCGGCACCTGTGTTCAGCCGGCCAACGCACCCGCCATTGCCGCCAATGCCGCCAACTTCTACTGTTACCGCCAGATCGCAGACTTCCAAAAAGTCAGCAGTGTGGCATTTTTTTAATGTGTGTGCCTCTGACAAAAGCATTGTAATTTGCAATGAGTGCAGTCAGAAACTGAGCCTTGGTAAGCCCAACAGCCACATAGGTACAACTTCTATGCGAAGGCACATGAGCGGCAAGCACAAAGCACTTTGGGAGCAACACCTCAAAGGCAACAGGCAAACTAAAAGTCACACTCCTTCTGGTCCAGCATCTTACTGCTCTACCTCTGCTCTCCTTGACCCATCTGAACCACCCTCCACTCCGCCTTCCACCTTGACCACCTGTTCCCATTCCCAGTCATCTGCCACCAGCCAAGTTTCTGTGAAGGCCATGTTTGAGCGTAAGAAGCCAATGTCTGACTGTCACCCCCTTGCCCGGCGTCTGACAGCTGGCTTGTCTGCACTCTTAGCCCGCCAGCTTTTACCATACCAGCTGGTGGACTCTGAGGCCTTCCGCAAATTTGTAGCAATTGGGACACCGCAGTGGAAGGTACCCAGCCGCAATTTTTTTTCTAAAAAGGGAATACCACACCTGTACCAACATGTGCAGAGCCAAGTTACCGCATCTCTGTCACTTAGTGTTGGGCCAAAGGTCCATATGACTACTGACGCATGGTCCTCCAAGCATGGTCAGGGCAGGTATGTCACCTACACTGCCCACTGGGTGAACTTGGTAATGGCTGGGAATGGGAAGCAGGGAATGGGTAGCTCAACAACAACAACAACAGTGGAGTTGGTGTCACCGCCACGGATTGCACGCGGTTCTGCCACCACCTCTACTCCTCCATCGCTCTCTACCTCGTCTTCTTCCTCTTCTTCTTCTTACTCTGCTGCTGGGTCCTCCTTCTCCTCCTCCACACCTGTGCACCCCCAGCTCCCCCTAGGCTATTCGACGTGCCAGGTACGCCGTTGTCACGCTGTCTTGGGGATGACGTGCCTGGAAAGCAAAAACCATACCGGATCTGTACTCCTGTCATCTCTGCAGTCACAGGCCGATCGGTGGCTGACCCCACACCAACTGCAGATCGGAAAAGTGGTGTGTGACAATGGAAGCAATCTGTTGGCAGCGTTGAGACTGGGAAATTTAACACATGTGCCCTGCATGGCACATGTGTTAAATTTAATAGTCCAACGTTTTGTCTCCAAGTACCCAGGATTCCAGGACGTTCTCACCCAGTCCAGAAAGGTGTCGGCCCATTTCAGACGTTCCTACACAGCCATGGCACGCCTTGCTGACATTCAGCAGCGCTACAACATGCCAGTCAGGCGTTTGATTTCTGACAGCCAGACTCGCTGGAATTCAACGCTCCTTATGTTGGAACGTCTGCTGCAACAACAAAGGGCCGTCAACGAGTACCTTTTTGAACTGGGTGGTAGGACTGGATCTGCAGAGCTGGGGATTTTTTTCCCCCGTTACTGGGTGCTTATGCGCGATGCCTGCAGGCTCATGCGACCTTTTGAAGAGGTGACAAATATGGTCAGTCGCACCGAAGGCACCATCAGCGACCTAATACCCTTCGCTTTCTTCCTGGAGCGTGCCGTGCGACGAGTGACAGATGAGGCTGTAGACCAGCGTGACGAGGAGCTGGAAGCGCACGATTTATGGTCGCAATCACCAGAACGAACCCAGGCACCTGCTGCAACGCAGGGAGAGGTGCCAGAAGTGGAGTCAGAGGAGGAAGGTGGCTTTGTGGAGGAGGAGGAGGAGGACCAACAGGAGCAGGCTTCCCAGGGGGCTAGTGGTGACCTTTTGGGGACCCCTGGTCTTGTACGTGGCTGGGGGGAGGAGACCGTGGATGATGCAGTCCTTGATAATGAGGAAGCGGAGATGGATAGCTCTGCATCCAACCTTGTGAGAATGGGGTCTTTCATGCTGGCATGCCTGTTGAAGGACCCCCGTATCAAGAGGCTTAAGGAGAAGGACCTGTACTGGGTCGCAACGCTACTAGACCCTCGGTACAAGCATAAAGTGTCAGAAATGTTACCAACATACCACAAGTCCGAAAAGATGCGGCATTTACAAACCAGCCTGCAAAACATGTTGTACAATGCTTTTAAGGGTGATGTCACTTCAGGAACTCATCAACATTCCAGGGGCAGAGGTGCCAGTAATCCTGCCACGAGCACACCTGCAAGGACAAAGCCCTTTGGCCGGTCTGTAACGTCAGACATGCAAATGTTTTTCTGTCCAAGGCAGCGCCACAACCCTTCTGGATCCACCCTCAAAGAACGCCTCGACCGGCAGGTAGCGGACTACCTGGCATTAACTGCAGATATCGACACTCTGAGGAGCGATGAACCCCTGGACTACTGGGTGCGCAGGCTTGATCTGTGGCCAGAGCTGTCACAATTTGCCATGAACCTCTTGTCTTGCCCAGCCTCAAGTGTGCTCTCAGAAAGGACCTTCAGTGCAGCAGGAGGGATTGTAACTGAGAAGAGAACTCGCCTAGGTCACAAAAGTGTCGATTACCTGACCTTTATTAAAATGAATGAGGGGTGGATCTCGGAGGGTTACTGCACGCCGGAAGACTTGTTCTGACTTCTATGCAGCTGTCCTTCTCTTCAAGCCTCATGACTCCACACACAGCTGTCCTTTAGCGTCCTCCTCCCTCCGCCACCGTTACAAACTAGGGTGCAAACCCTACTGGTTTAATTTTTTCTGGCCTCTGTGCTTCAGTGGCTGCAACCAAAAAAACTGGGCAAACAATGTCTACAAGGTCAACGTATGGCGAAAAATGACTATTTTCAGCATTTATATGGCATATTTTTTCTGGCAACTGTGCTTCAGTGGCTGCGTCCAAAAAAATGCATATTTTCTGCATTTATATGGCATAATTTTTCTGGCCTCTGTGCTTCAGTGGCTGCAACCAAAAAAATGCATATTTTCTGCATTTATATGGCATACTTTTTCTGGCCTCTGTGCTTCAGTGGCTGCAACCAAAAAAATGCATATTTTCTGCATTTATATGGCATAATTTTTCTGGCCTCTGTGCTTCAGTGGCTGCAACCAAAAAAATGCATATTTTCTGCATTTATATGGCATAATTTTTCTGGCCTCTGTGCTTCAGTGGCTGCAACCAAAAAAATGCATATTTTCTGCATTTATATGGCATAATTTTTCTGGCCTCTGTGCTTCAGTGGCTGCAACCAAAAAAATGCATATTTTCTGCATTTATATGGCATAATTTTTCTGGCCTCTGTGCTTCAGTGGCTGCAACCAAAAAAATGCATATTTTCTGCATTTATATGGCATAATTTTTCTGGCCTCTGTGCTTCAGTGGCTGCAACCAAAAAAATTTATATTTTCAGCATTTATATGGCATAATTTTTCTGGCCTCTGTGCTTCAGTGGCTGCAACCAAAAAAATTTATTTTTTCAGCATTTATATGGCATATTTTTTCTGGCAACTGTGCTTCAGTGGCTGCGTCCAAAAAAACTGGGCAAACAATGTCTACAAGGTCAACGTATGGCGAAAAATGACTATTTTCAGCATTTATATGGC
This sequence comes from Xenopus petersii, assembly GCA_038501925.1. Lineage (NCBI taxonomy): Eukaryota > Metazoa > Chordata > Amphibia > Anura > Pipidae > Xenopus > Xenopus petersii. The sequence continues at coordinate 84,015,420 of CM076681.1, forward strand.
ATAATTTTTCTGGCCTCTGTGCTTCAGTGGCTGCAACCAAAAAAATTTATATTTTCAGCATTTATATGGCATATTTTTTCTGGCAACTGTGCTTCAGTGGCTGCGTCCAAAAAAACTGGGCAAACAATGTCTACAAGGTCAACACACTGGGCAAAAAATGCCTACAGGGCAAATAATGCCTAAAAGGTCAACTTATACACTACTACAGCGATGGATACAGATTACGTAAAATTTATTATGGGTGCTTGAAAAAAGTCACTCCGGTGTTTTTTCTGGAGACGGTAATATTATGGATATTTAGACAGAATGTGAACACGGGCACACAGCTAGATAGCAGTTGGTTGAATAACACACTGGGCAAAAAATGCCTACAGGGCAAATAATGCCTACAAGGTCAACTTATACACTACTACAGCGAGGGATACGGATTACGTAAAATTTATTATGGCTGCTTGAAAAAAGTCACTCCGGTGTTTTTTCTGGAGACGGTAATATTATGGATATTTAGACAGAATGTGAACACGGGCACACAGCTAGATAGCAGTTGGTTGAATAACACACTGGGCAAAAAATGCCTACAGGGCAAATAATGCCTAAAAGGTCAACTTATACACTACTACAGCGATGGATACGGATTACGTAAAATTTATTATGGCTGCTTGAAAAAAGTCACTCCGGTGTTTTTTCTGGAGACGGTAATATTATGGATATTTAGACAGAATGTGAACACGGGCACACAGCTAGATAGCAGTTGGTTGAATAACACACTGGGCAAAAAATGCCTACAGGGCAAATAATGCCTAAAAGGTCAACTTATACACTACTACAGCGGTAGTAAAATAAAAAAAAAGTTAAATAAAAAAAGAATGAATATTAAAAAAAAAAAATTAAAGTTGGTGCTGCTGAACTACTAGGAGCAGCAGATTAGCACACCAGTCCCACTCCCCAACACTGCTAGACTAATAGCACTGGGCTCTTATAGTAGTAGTAGTAGTAGTAGTAGTAGTAGTAGTAGTAGTAGTAGTAGTAAAACAACAAAAAAATAAATAAAAGCAGTCCTTACAAGGACTATTGCTATTGCAGCAGTCAGCAGATGAGATCAGAAGCAGGACAGCTGCCCACTGCAGCTACATACAGAGCACTGCAGTAGAAGGTAGATTACTAGCCAGCAAAGCTACCTAAGCTTAAATGTCCCTCAAACCCCTGCAGACTTCTGTCCCTCCAATAACAGAGCAGTATCAAAACGATTACTAGCCAGCAAACTTTCAACTGTCCCTGAAATCACTAACAGGCAGCAGCTCTCTCCCTACACTATCTCTTCAGCACACACAGGCAGAGTGAAAAAAAGCTGCAGGGCTTCGGTTTTTATAGGGAAGGGGAGTGGTCCAAGGGAGAGCTTCCTGATTGGCTGCCATGTACCTGCTGGTCTGGGGTGAGAGGGCAAAAAAAAGCGCCAACAATGGCGAACCCAAAATGGCGAACGTCGCGCGACGTTCGCGAACTTCCGGCGAGCGCGAACACCCGATGTTCGCCGGCGAACAGTTCGCGACATCTCTACTTGTGATGTACAAATGGCCTGTAGATGTCACTGTGCTCAAGACTTATACTGTGCATACTTTCTATACAGCTGGTGGTGTTCACACTCACAGGAATTAAGAAAAATTAAGAATTTTTTTATTCACATAGTAGACTGATGTTTCGACCTCTTCAGAGGCCTTTCTCAAAGTACTGACAGAGATTATAGAAATGCTTTAAATACACAGAAATGGCGGGAACATTAATCAGATTGGAATAGACGTGTCAGCATGGTCATCAGTATTCGTCACATAATTAGTCTACACGTGTTTGAAACAACACACTCATTCAGTGTTTCACTTTTGACTATTACAAAACACACTAGCATTTAAATTAAACCTCTCCTACACTCTACACTGTTAAAATGGTTAAAAACAATACTAAGTAACATTTTGTTGCCCCTCTATGGCCATTTCCTATTTTGTTCAGCAACAGCTGTTCGTTTAGATATTTTATGTTACAAATAGTATCCGATAAGAGATAAGATTCAAGGTCTGTGTTGAGCTCTGTAGTGAGCTCCCTTACAATTCCATTCTAAAAGCCCTTAAGTAATGCAGTTATGTGGCCTTCAGTTTCAGCCAGAAACATGCATATAGCTCTCCCCTCTAATAATAAATCCCGCTACATGCGGGTAATAGCACTTACATTCTGAACCGGATCGTTAATAAAAGTGAGAACTCCGTTCATTTGTGTTGGGACAATTGCTTCTGGGTGTATACTGTATGAGCCTACAAATGTGTACTTAAACATAATTAATTTATGCTCAGTTTTAATTAAAAAAACGCTGGAAAAACACTCATCAAAAGTGTAAATTACCCCAATCAATTACTGAAAATTAGAAATTACTTGGCCAATAGGCATTCACATATATTTAGTGCACACATCCTGTGTTTAATATAATGTACCCCATAAAAGTGAGAACTCCGTTCATTTGTGTTGGGACAACTGTTTCTGGGTATATATAAGCCTACAAATGTGTACTTAAACTTAATTAATTTATGCTCAGTTTTAATAAAAAAAAGCGCTGGAAAAACGTTCATCAAATGTGTAAATTACCCCGATCAATTACTGAAAATTAGAAAATACTTGGCCAATAAGTATTCACATATATTTAGTGTACACATCCTGTGTTTAATATAATGTACCCCACAAGTAAAAATTAAAATTGCACAAACGAAAAACAAAAAGCAGAAAACCGTGGTAATTGAAATAAAATAAAATATAAAAAAATAAAATATGCTCAGCTCATTGTCCCAGTCCATTGCAGCAAAAACAAAACTGTCCCCCAGATTTCAAAGGGTCAGTTGGAAAAGCTAAATAGTCCAATTTCCTCTGAGGAAGTGTCCACTATTATTAATATGTGGCCTTCAGTTTCAGCCAGAAACATGCATATAGCTCTCCCCTCTAATAATAAATCCCCCTACATGCGGGTAATAGCACTTACATTCTGAACCGGATCGTTAATAAAAGTGAGAACTCCGTTCATTTGTGTTGGGACAATTGCTTCTGGGTGTATATGAGCCTACAAATGTGTACTTAAACATAATTAATTTATGCTCAGTTTTAATTAAAAAAAACGCTGGAAAAACACTCATCAAAAGTGTAAATTACCCCAATCAATTACTGAAAATTAGAAAATACTTGGCCAATAGGCATTCACATATATTTAGTGCACACATCCTGTGTTTAATATAATGTACCCCATAAAAGTGAGAACTCCGTTCATTTGTGTTGGGACAACTGTTTCTGGGTATATATAAGCCTACAAATGTGTACTTAAACTTAATTAATTTATGCTCAGTTTTAAAATTTGAATTTTTATTGATTTTTAGAATGAAAAGGAGAAGAACAGTAGAGAAAAAAAAGTGGTGAATATAAAGGTAAGTATAGAACAGGGTGGGGGGGTATAGGGATAGTCTATGGAGCGGGTTGTAATAGTCCTTGGTTTGTAACTTAATTGAGGGGGTGGTTTGACATATTTTCATGTTTTCTTCTGTAGAGGTTCAGAGTGTGCTTTGTCCTTTGATGTTGAGTTATTTTGCGTTGTGTTTCTTTTTCCAGGTTTCCCAAAGACTGTGGGTGGGAATGTCTTTTGTGATTTGTGTTGGGGTCGTAGCTGCGCATTTCTCATGTGTGAGGTTTGAGTCTATTAGGGTGATCAAGTCGTCCTTGTTGGGTATACTTGTGTTTTTCCAGTGTCTGGGTATTAGCAGGCGGGCTGCAGTGAGGATATGAAATGTAATTTTCCTTATATTGGGCGATAGCTCTTGTAAGCCCTGGTTGAGTAGTGCCATCGCCGGTGTCAGGTGAGTTTGGATTCCAAGTATTTCTGTAAGTAAGGAATTGACCACTGTCCAGAAAGGGGAAATTTTGTGGCAGCTCCACCATATATGCATCATATTACCTGATGTTGTGTTACATCTCCAGCAGGTATCAGGTGTGTTTGGGTATATTTTGTGTAGGAGTGAGGGCGTTTTGTACCATCTGTGTAGTATTTTTTTATGATTTTCAATATGGTTTGTACACTTGGTGTACTTGGAGGCTATGTTTGCTAATTTGGCCCATTGTTGTTCTGTAAGTTCCAGATGCAAATCCTCTTCCCATTTTCTGGTATGCAGTGGTTTCTGGCCTTCTAGTTCTGGAAGGATTATTTTGTATATTTTAGATAGAGCTTTTTTATTTCCTGCTTTTTGGAAGCACATTTGTTCAAAGGGTGTCTGTGGTCTGGAGAGGTTACCAACAAAAGGACTCAGAAAATGTCTCAAGCGAAGGTATTTATAGAAGTCTTGTTTGGGTAAATTGAATTCAGTTTGTAAAGTTGCATATAGTTTGAGCAAGTCGTTTGAGACTATCTGTGAGATTCTTGTTAGTCCTAGTGTCTCCCAGTTAGTTAGAGAGAGATCTGGGATTTCTGCTTCCAATATTCTAAGGGGTGAGTTCTTTGCTGGATATATATGAATTTGTTTTTTCCCTTTGAATTGGCTCCAAATTCTTAGGGCCGTTGTAGTGGTATGGTAGAGGGGTTTTGATGTTTTAACATGTAGGGGTGATTTTGTCCACATTAGTTGCTGTAAGGTATATGGGTGAGTTCTTTCTTGTTCGATTTCTAGCCAAGGTTTGTGGTCTACAGGTAAGTTCCATAAGGTAAGTTGTTCCAGTATAGAGGCTTTGTAGTAATGTTCTATGCTAGGGACCCCAAATCCTCCCTCCTGGTTGTGGAGTTGCATTAGACTTCTCTTGAGTCTTGGTTTTTTCCCATTCCAGATGTACGACTCGAATATTTTTTGGGCTTGTTGAAGATAGCTTTTAGGTACGGTGATTGGGAGAGTTCAGAGTGTGCTTTGTCCTTTGATGTTGAGTTATTTTGCGTTGTGTTTCTTTTTCCAGGTTTCCCAAAGACTGTGGGTGGGAATGTCTTTTGTGATTTGTGTTGGGGTCGTAGCTGCGCATTTCTCATGTGTGAGGTTTGAGTCTATTAGGGTGATCAAGTCGTCCTTGTTGGGTATACTTGTGTTTTTCCAGTGTCTGGGTATTAGCAGGCGGGCTGCAGTGAGGATATGAAATGTAATTTTCCTTATATTGGGCGATAGCTCTTGTAAGCCCTGGTTGAGTAGTGCCATCGCCGGTGTCAGGTGAGTTTGGATTCCAAGTATTTCTGTAAGTAAGGAATTGACCACTGTCCAGAAAGGGGAAATTTTGTGGCAGCTCCACCATATATGCATCATATTACCTGATGTTGTGTTACATCTCCAGCAGGTATCAGGTGTGTTTGGGTATATTTTGTGTAGGAGTGAGGGCGTTTTGTACCATCTGTGTAGTATTTTTTTATGATTTTCAATATGGTTTGTACACTTGGTGTACTTGGAGGCTATGTTTGCTAATTTGGCCCATTGTTGTTCTGTAAGTTCCAGATGCAAATCCTCTTCCCATTTTCTGGTATGCAGTGGTTTCTGGCCTTCTAGTTCTGGAAGGATTATTTTGTATATTTTAGATAGAGCTTTTTTATTTCCTGCTTTTTGGAAGCACATTTGTTCAAAGGGTGTCTGTGGTCTGGAGAGGTTACCAACAAAAGGACTCAGAAAATGTCTCAAGCGAAGGTATTTATAGAAGTCTTGTTTGGGTAAATTGAATTCAGTTTGTAAAGTTGCATATAGTTTGAGCAAGTCGTTTGAGACTATCTGTGAGATTCTTGTTAGTCCTAGTGTCTCCCAGTTAGTTAGAGAGAGATCTGGGATTTCTGCTTCCAATATTCTAAGGGGTGAGTTCTTTGCTGGATATATATGAATTTGTTTTTTCCCTTTGAATTGGCTCCAAATTCTTAGGGCCGTTGTAGTGGTATGGTAGAGGGGTTTTGATGTTTTAACATGTAGGGGTGATTTTGTCCACATTAGTTGCTGTAAGGTATATGGGTGAGTTCTTTCTTGTTCGATTTCTAGCCAAGGTTTGTGGTCTACAGGTAAGTTCCATAAGGTAAGTTGTTCCAGTATAGAGGCTTTGTAGTAATGTTCTATGCTAGGGACCCCAAATCCTCCCTCCTGGTTGTGGAGTTGCATTAGACTTCTCTTGAGTCTTGGTTTTTTCCCATTCCAGATGTACGACTCGAATATTTTTTGGGCTTGTTGAAGATAGCTTTTAGGTACGGTGATTGGGAGAGTTCTAAATAAGTATAGCATTTTGGGCAGCAGCATCATCTTTAATGTGGCTATCCGTCCCAGCCAAGAGATGTAGAGTGGTTTCCATATTTCCAACTGCGTTTGGAAGTCGATCAAGAGTTTTGGGAAATTACTGCTGTATGTTTTAGCCACTGTGGTTCCTAGTTCTGTTCCAAGGTAAGTGATTGTGTCTTTCCTCCATTGAAATGGGTAGGTTTTCTGTAATTCTTCTCTGATATTTCTCTTGATATTTAAGGGAAGTGCTTGTGTCTTGGTTACGTTCAATTTATAGTAGGAAATTTGGCTATAAGCTTGTAAGACCTGGGTTAATTTAGAGAGTGATTTTTCCGGATTGGTAAGGGTTAGCATTATGTCGTCTGCAAAAAGTGCTAGTTTGTGTTCTGCTTTTGAGCTTTTTATTCCTGTGATATCTGGTAGGTCTCTAATCGTTTTTGCTAGCGGTTCTAAAATCAGGTTAAATATGAGCGGCGAGAGAGGGCAGCCCTGCCGTGTTCCGTTAGTAATATGGAATGGCGCTGAAAGGAAGCCCATATTGTTGACCTGTGCTGTGGGTGTTGTATATAGTGCCGAGATTGATCTAATTATCTGTCCCTGGAATCCAAAGGCTTGCAATGTTTTTTCCATGTACTTCCAATTAACTCTATCGAAGGCCTTTTCTGCATCCAAGGCTAATAGTATTGTTGGTGTATTCAGGTGGGTGACTTTTTCTATCAGTGAGATGAGCTTCCTTGTGTTATCTGCTCCTTGCCTTCCTGTGGTGAAGCCTGATTGGTCTTTATGGATGATTCCTGGGAGAATTCTTTGTAACCTGTTTGCTATCACCTTTGCGTATAATTTTGTGTCCCCATTTAATAGTGAGATGGGTCTGAAGTTTGCACATTGAGTTGGAGGTTTGCCTGGTTTAGGGATGGTAGATATGGTTGCTTTTAGCATCTCTTCGGGCATGGTCCCCTCTTGTTGTATTTGGTTGAATAGTTGTGTCAGTTGGGGGATGAGAATGTCCTGGAATATTTTGTAGTATGAGGTTGTCAGTCCGTCTGGACCAGGTGCTCTCCCAGTTGGCGTGGAGTTTATTGCTTGTTGGATTTCAGTTGCTTGGATAGGAGTGTTCAGGCAGTTCAGTTGTAATGGTGTTATTTGGGGGAGGTTTGCATTTGATAAGAATTCATTGATTTCTTGTAGAGTTGGTTGTGGGGTATCAGTGTCTTGTCTCAAGTTATATAGGGTCGAGTAGTATTCTGCAAACTTGTCTGCTATGTCTTTGGGGTTGATAATTTTCCTTTTATTGTTGTCAAGTATGTGGTCTATAGCTTGGTTCTTTTGTTTTTGTTTTAGTATGTTGGCCAGTAGCTTTGAAGCTTTGTTGCCTTTTGTATATTGGGTTAATCTTAGCCTCTGTAGGTGGAATTGTATTTTAATAAGGTCCATTTCATATAATTGATTTTTTACTTCTCTGATTCGTTTGGACAGTTGTTTGTTGGGTTTAATTTTGTTCTGCTCATCTAGGTCTTGTAATAATTTATTTAGTTCTGTCCTCTTCTTTTCTCTCTGTTTTTTAAGTTGGGAGCCGAATTTTATAAATTGTCCTCGGATGACTGGTTCGTGGGCGCACCACACTGTGGGTGTCGAGACTTCACCATTGTTGTTAAGAGCAAAATATTCTATTAGCATCTGTTTGCATTGTTGTGTTATTTCTTTGTTAAGTAATAAAGATTCATTCAATCTCCAATGGGTTGTGGATGGAGTGGATTTGTTAAGGTTGTATAAGATGGAGACTGGCGAGTGGTCTGCCCATGTTATTAGATCGATTTGAGCTTTATCTATGGTTTGGAGAGAGTCTTTATCAGTGAAGATGTAGTCTATCCTTGAGTATCTGGCATGGGAGTGAGAATAGTGTGTAAAGTTCCTCCCCGTGGGGTATAATGATCTCCAGGTGTCAAAAAGGTTAAGTCCTTTTAGGTGATTTTTTAGGTTTGCTGCATGAGTGGTAGTTTCTCTTCTAGGTATCTGGGTCTTTTCCGAGCTAGTATCTAGATTATGGTCTATAGGTATATTGAAATCTCCTGTAATTAGAACTTTTCCTTGTTTTGCTTTGTTTAGAAGTCTGAAGAACATGCGGTAGAAGGTGGACTGTTTTATGTTTGGGGCGTATACTGACGCTACTGTAAATATTTGATCTTGCAGGTCTATTATGGCAATGATATATCTGCCTTGCGGATCTGTGATTTGCTTGATGATGTGAGGGGTGATTTTGGAGTGGAACCATATTGCTACTCCTTTTTTCTTTACAGGGCCACTCGCATAGATTTGTAGTGGATATTCTTTACAATTTAATCTGGCAGGTTGATCTTTTACCAGGTGCGTTTCCTGTAAGCATAGTATTGTTGGCTTGGATTTTTTGGCCCAGAGTAACAGATGGGACCTCTTGTTTGGGCTGTTTAGTCCGTTGACGTTTAGTGTTGTCAGTGTGATAGCCATGCTTGTGTATTAAAGGTGCGGTAATTATAATTTTTACTTACATTTGGCTGTTTGAGGAGGATAGTGATCCGTAGAGGTAGAGATGGTTTGTAGTCTGAACCTTTGGATTGTTCTTTTTGGAAGAGTGCTGTCAAACCTTGGGCAGGGGTAGGTGATGTAGGGGGGAAGAAAGGAAAGGGGTGAAAAATAGAGAGGAGAAAAAACAACATATACAGCATTAGTAAATCTTTTGCATGTATAAACATATTTACATCAATGCTAGGAATAGCATCGTTTAGGGTGGTTTCTGGTTCAACATGGTTAGTATTGTCTGTATCGTCCAGTATAGTCATTTCAGGGTGTAAATAGTTGCGTTCTGAAACCATGTTTTGGGGGGGGTAATGTCATCGGGGAGGCTCCCTGCAGGGGGAGAACAATATTTTGTGAGCTGGTCATATTTAAGCATGGAAGTTACTTATCTTCTCGGTGTCGTAGAGTAGACAAAGTGTTTGACGGTTATAGTGAGCTTTCAAGTTTTCCCCGTGGCTTCGGAATCCGCATAGTTAAGTGTGTTCCGGCGTTCTTCTGTTCTTCGTTGGGTTTGTTTTTGCACCTGCCACTCCTGTGGGATTTTGGATATTTTAGTGGTTGTTTGAGGCAGTGTGCTTTGGTTAGGTGTGAGTTGCCATTGTTGTATTAGTTGGATTCCTTGTTGTGGCGTATCCAGAATGTGAACTGCGTCGTTATGTACAACTCTAAGCTTTACTGGGAAGAGCCATCTATACGGTATATTGGCTTCTCTCAGTGTGGCGGTAATCGGGGCAAAATCTCTGCGTTTTTTCATTGTGTAAGTTGATAGATCAGGATAGCATTGGAGCATGTTATACTTCTCTGGTATGTCCTGCTTTTCTCGGAATACCTTCATGATGAGTTCTTTTACATGGAAGAAATGTAATCTTAATATGACCTCTCTGGGTGCATTTGGGGGTGCGTTTTTATTTTTAGGCAGTCTGTGCGCTCTATCGATAAGAAGGAGATCAGGGTTGACCTCTGGGAATAACTCTTGGAGCATAGCGTTTAGGTAGTGATGCAGTTCCTCTATTTTAACTTGCTCTGGGATACCCCTCAGTCTGATGTTATTCCTTCTATTTCTGTCTTCTAGATCTGCCAGTTTATTGCTTACTTGGCCCATGTCGTGTTCCAATGCTGTATGTGAGTCAATCAGCTCATTATGTGAGTTTACTAATTCGGCCATCTTGTTTTCCAGGTGGTCTGTGCGCCCTCCTATTTGCTTAATCTCCCTATGGAGGTCTGCCACTGCCCCTCTGAGATCTGCCTGGAGATCTGTCCTGAGTGTGGTAAGTAGATTTTTGAGTATCGGTAGTGTAATAGTTTGTGGTGAGCAGGGTTCTGTTCGAGGCTGCGGGTCTGTACTTGCCTCTATCTCCGTACGCTCAGGGCTGCTGTGTCCATAGTCGGCGCCATCTTGGGAGGAGAGACACGCGTCTGACTGCGCTCCGGATTTCGGGTAGAAAGCGGTCATTTTAACTGGCGATGGTTTTTTCCGCTGCTTCCCCATATTGTCCGGTTGCGTGTGCTTTGCTCTCTGGCTCTTCCGCTGCTGTTTAAACTGTTCCAGCTTGCTTCTTTATTTTCCCCTGCACGGAGCTTCTCTGCAATGCGTCTGGTCACATTAGGTGTTGACTCCGCCCCCAATTTATGCTCAGTTTTAATAAAAAAAAGCGCTGGAAAAACGTTCATCAAATGTGTAAATTACCCCGATCAATTACTGAAAATTAGAAAATACTTGGCCAATAAGTATTCACATATATTTAGTGTACACATCCTGTGTTTAATATAATGTACCCCACAAGTAAAAATTAAAATTGCACAAACGAAAAACAAAAAGCAGAAAACCGTGGTAATTGAAATAAAATAAAATATAAAAAAATAAAATATGCTCAGCTCATTGTCCCAGTCCATTGCAGCAAAAACAAAACTGTCCCCCAGATTTCAAAGGGTCAGTTGGAAAAGCTAAATAGTCCAATTTCCTCTGAGGAAGTGTCCACTATTATTAATAATCTGAAAACTGCAAAGGCAGGTGGCCCTGATGGCCTAACTCCTTCTTTCTACAAAATTATGAAAGATAAAATCTCACCCTTTTTAACAAACCTATTCAATGATATATTATTCTTTGGAAAGAGCCTACCTTCTAGTGAAATATCAAATCTTAGAGTTATCCCAAAAAAAGACAAAGACTTATCCCTTCCCTCCTCCTATAGGCCTATTTCCTTGTTAAATCAAGATATCAAGATACTATCCAAGGTCCTTGCCGATAGGCTTTCTTTAATTCTTCCCTCTATAATATCCGAGGCCCAAAATGGTTTTATTAAGAATAGGTCAGGAGTAAAAAATATTAGGGCTCTGATCCATATCTTATACTTCACCAAAAAACATAAAATCCCCAGTTCTATTTTTAATATTGATGCTGAAAAGGCGTTTGATAATATTACCTGGGATCATCTATTTGTTTGCCTTAAGAAATTTGGTATCACAGGCCCCTTTTTCCAATATATCAAATATTTTTACAAAAATCCCAGAACACAAATAATTTTGGTGGGAGCTAGGTCGCCACCTTTTGAAATATTTAAAGGGACAAGACAGGGCTGTCCTTTGTCGCCCCTTTTATTTAATATTGCTCTAGAACCGCTAATTTGTTTCCTTGATCAATCCAAGTCAATTTCGGGAATTACCATTAATAGAAGACATCTCAAGGTATTAGCCTTTGCCGATGACTTATTACTAATTTTAAAAAATCCTGAGTCCTCACTTAAGGTTGTCTTTGATCTATTCCAAGACTTTCAGTCCTTCTCTGGTTATAAAATTAATGTTGAGAAATCGGAAGTAATGAATATTTATGGTTCTTTTTCTAAATCTTTACTTAAGAAATTCCAACTTAAAAACCCAAAGAATCAGATCAAATATTTAGGATTAATAATTCCATCAGATCTAAATAATTTATATTCTTTGAATATCACTCCAGCCTGTCAAAAGGTTTTTTCCATGTGTGAAAAATGGGCTAATTCTCCCCTTAATATAAAGGGACGAGCACTCTTTTTTAAATCTTTGATATTTCCCAAGTTAATATATCCATTAATTAATCTCCCCTTGCTTATAAAACATTTTGATATTAAGAAACTTGACTCTGCCTTAAATAAATTTATTTGGAATGGTAAAAAGGCAAAATTGCACTTCATAAATTAAGAGCTCCAGTTAAACTAGGAGGGTTAAATCTTCCTAACTTTAGAGCTTTTAATTTATCAGCCCTCACTAGATACTGTATTGAGTGTATCTCTCAAGGCAATAAATTTACCAACCCTGACATCGAGATCTTTCAAGAACCCTTCTTTGATATTTTATCTGTTTTACATAGCAAATGGGGAAATGTTCCTTGTGACTTTAAAAGGAATACTCTTTATCGTGATTCTATTTTTGTGTGGAAACATTTATTCTCTCAACATGGGTATAGTTATACAGAAACCCCTTTCATGCCAGCAAAGCTCTTACTTAAACCCTCAGATTATCAAAAGTCTGATTCCTTTCTATTTTCTGCTAAGAGAAATTTACTAGTCTTAGTTAAAGACTTATTTGATTCACATAAGAAAACTTTATTGTCTTGGTCAAAACTCAAAAATGAGTACAAGCTTAATGAATCTGATAGATATTATTACTTAGCTTGTCAATGCGGTCTTTCTCTACTGCATGATAAAAACAATTTGATTTTAGCTGACCACAAGCTAGCAGATGATTTGGCAGAATTTTTGGAACTCCCCTGTTTGATTTCAATTAACTCTAAAAATTTTGGAATATTTATGGTACAGACTCACATCCATTATCTAAATCGTCCATTAAATGGACTGAGTTTTTACAATGTCAAGTGTCTCCCTCAGATTTGGTGAAATCTATTAATACTTATAATAAATTAATTTTGGCAGAGAGTTGGAGAATACAACACTTTAAGCTTATTCATTTGGAATATGGGAAAATGTTTGCTAAAAGTACCTCTAATAGTCCTATATCATTTTGTCCTAAATGTGACGAGACTAATGTGTCAATTTTTCATTATTTATGGTCCTGTCCAAAAATTAACCTTTTTTGTAGGGAAGTTACTAATTTTTTGAATTCTAGACTGAAGATAAAAATTAAACTATCTCCGTGTATTGCTTTACTGCATCTAGATATTAATATGCTTTCTGCAAATCCTAAGTCAAATATTATCTCCCATGAAAGTAAATTATTGACTTCCTTTTTTCTAGCTGCTTCTAGGAAAGCTTTATTTAATTTCTGGTTACAAAAGGAACCCCCCTCATTATCGGACATCATCTCTTATATGAATCAGCTTACTTGGCAAGAAGCCTTAATAACTAAAACTAAAGGAAGTATTTCCAAAGATTCTTTTAGGCTGGTTTGGTCTCCTTATTTTGAAATCTGTAACTCCAATACTGGCGATCAAATAATGCGCTTTCTTCAATAGTTAGATGACCTATCTGACACTCCAGATGATAAATGGGCTTTTTCTTTTTTTTATTACTTGTGCATCCACCGGCTTAGTTAATTTTTAGTTCGTTTTTTGTTATTTTTCATGAATGATATAGTTTTGATACTATCATGCCATTGTCTCCTTTGCAACATATTTTCTTCATCTGCATAACATTTGTTGTCATTTTGATTTCAATTGTTTAATATGAAAATCAAATAAAATATTTTAAACAAAAAACAAAACTGTTTCATGGATGCCCACCCACTTGTTGTCCACCATAGTTTTCCAGAAAGCTCCAAATTTCAGGAAGGACATCTCCCATCAACTCTATATTAATCAAATAATGAATTGTTTAAAAAAAGATTTTCTTTTTCTCTGAAATATTAAAACAGTACATTGTACTTGATACAAACGAAAATATAATTTATCCTTAGTGTAGGCAAAAAATCCTACTGGGTCAATAAATGTTTAAACAATTTTGTGTGGAGATCCAAACTCCAGGTCCCGAGCATTCTGGATAACAGGTCCCATACCTGTATTATGTACATAAATCATTTACATTAAATCAAGTGCAGTTGTTGCTTGCAGGGTTTGACATCACCACCTTTTTGCAAGACTTTCTGTGGCTTATATCATTTCTGCCAATCTGCTGATGAAGAATGTATCATAAACAGAATGAATGCTAGGTAATAATACCTGCAGTACTGGTAGATTTATGCAACCTGACAGATTACTCCCAAGTAGAAGCAGGGAAACTAATTGGCTCATGTTCAGAATTCAGGCAGTTTTGACTCAATAACCCATTTGAAAATGTGGTGCAATATTATCGTTATATATAGAAACTCTGGTTGAAAATGACATACAGTAGCCACATATTATGATTGTGTTGTTTGCTCAGCTCTATACAGAAAATGCTTTATTGTTCATAGTTTTTTTCCTTTTACATCTTTTTGTTCATTCTCAGTTTTTTTTAAGCTGCACTTCTCTTAAAAGCGAGAAAACACTTGGGAAATAAATCATATAGAACAGACTGAATGGGATCAATGAGAAAACAATGAAGGCTGGTCACAGCACAATACTTTCACTTTGGGGCAAAAGAGGTTGAAGTCAGTTTTGCTCCACTGGCTGTCAGATTAAAGGTTTCAGCCTTGATTATTGGTCTAATTTGTTTTATAATCTACAAATTGCTAGCAAGTAGATGCTCCAGGGTACAAGATTGATTTCACATGGTCACTTGGTCCAGACAATTGTCCTAGGAAATCCACTTATACTGTAGCTATTTGCAGAGTTTGTGGATCATAAAATGTATAATGAACTTGTATGATTGTTCCTATTGTGCTTATGTTTTTTTTATCCTGAGATATGTACTATTCTTTCCTTTTTTTAACATTAAACCTTTGATTCCTTAAGTATTAAAATTAGTTTTTTAATTCAGTAATTCAGAATTCAAATTCTGTTTTGATCTGTGTGTGTGTGTGTGTATATATATATATATATATATATATATATATATATATATATATATATATATATATATATATATATATATATATATATATATATATATATATATATAGTATAATTCAAAAAGTCGAACACCAGGGGCACATTTACTTTGCTTGAGTCAAGGAATAGAATAAAAAACAACTTAGAATTTTGAATGTTTTTTTTTGGCTACTTCGACCATTGAATTGGCTACTTCGACCTTCGACTACGACTTCAACTTGAACGATTCGAACTAAAAATCATTTGAATATTCGACTATTCGATAGTCGAAGTACTGTCTCTTTAAAAAAAACTTCGACCCCCTAAAACCTACCGAGGTGCAATGTTAGCCTATGGGGAAGGTCCCCATTATACACATATATAATATATAGCGCAATTACAGCCCTTATATATAGATATATATATATAGCCCTTCCTGATGACGGCTCGAGTCTAAGAGCGGAAACATTGAATAAACCCATTTTTTTCTTCACAAAAGACCTATGAGTGCAGATTTCTTTGCTCTACAGATATATATATATATAGAGAGAGAGAGAGAGAGAGAGAGAGAGAGAGAGAGAGAGAGAGAGAGAGAGAGAGAGAGAGAGAGAGAGAGAAAATATATAAAGATATATGATTTTTATCATAGTATTTTTTTTAAACATCTTTATCCTGAAGATAGTATTTTACCCATTTATATACAACTAACCTAGCTGTATCCCTTGTTTTGCCAAACATATTACAGGTATGGGACCTGTTATTCAGAATGCTTGGGACCTGGGGCTTTCCAGATAGCAAATATTTCCATAATTTGGATCTTCATACCTTAAGTAACATAGTAACATAGTAAGTAAGGTTATAAAAAAAGGCACACGTCCATCAAGTTCAACCTTTTTTTTTTTTTTTTTTTTTATATGCCTAACTGCCAGTTGATCCAGAGGAAGGCAAAAAACCCCATCTGAAGCCTCAACAATTTGCTTCAGAGGGGGAAAAAATTCCTTCCTGACTCCAAAATGGCAATGGGACTAGTCCCTGGATCAACTTGTACTATGAGCTATCTCCCATAACCCTGTATTCCCTCACTTGCTAAAAAGCCATCCAACCTAATGTATCAGCCTGTACAACCGATTCAGGGAGAGAATTCCACATCTTCACAACTCTCACTGTAAAAAACCCTTCCGAATATTTAGACGGAACCTCTTTTCTTCTAATCGGAATGGGTGACCTTGTGTCAGCTGGAAAGACCTACTGGTAAATAAAGCATTAGAGAGATTATTATATGATCCCCTTATATATTTATACATAGTTATCATCCCTTAAGAGCCTCTTCTCCAGCGTGAACATCCCCAATTTGGCCAGTCTTTCCTCAGCTAAGATTTTCCATACCTTTCACCAGCTTAGTTGCCCTTCTCTGTACCCTCTCTAATACAATAATGTCCTGTTTGAGTGATGGAGACCAAAACTGTATGGCATATTCTAGATGGGGCCTTACAAGTGCTCTATACAGTGGAAGAATGACCCCCTCCTCTCGTGACTCTATGCCCCTTTTAATACAGCTCAAGACCTTATTTGCCCTTGATGCTGCTGACTGGCATTGCTTGCTACAGCCAAGTCTATCATCTATAAGCACTCCAAGGTCCTTTTCCATAATGGATTTGCCTAGCGCAGTACCATTAAGGGTATAAGTGGCTTGGATATTTTTACATCCCAGGTGCATGACATGCCAGTTTGTCAAGATTGTGTTGCAAGGATGCCACATTCTGGATGAAATTAATTGAGCTGGATAATTTTGTGTCATCTGCAAAAACTGATACATTACTTATAACACCCTCCCCTAAATCATTAATGAACAAGTTAAATAAAAGTGGACCTAATACCGAGCCCTGGGGGACCCCACTAAGAACATTACTCCAAGTAGAGAATGTACCATTAACAGCCACCCTCTGTACCCGATCCTGTTGCCAGTTTCCTATCCATGTGCAAACAACTTCATTAAACCCAACAGACCTTAGTTTAGAAAGCAGTCGTTTGTGGGGCACAGTATCAAATGCTTTGGCAAAATCCAAATAGATCATCTACTGCCCTCCCACTGTCCAGCATCTTACTTACCTCATCATAAAAAGCAATCAAATTTGTCTGACATGACCTATCCTTCATAAAGCCATGCTGAATGCTGCTCATAATGACAATGATTAGGACAACATTTTGAATGTGATCCCTTAACAAGCTTTCAAATAATTTGCTCACCACAGATGTCAAGCTTGCTGGCCTATAATTGCCAGGCTGAGATTGTAATACTGGTACCATATTGAAGACATGTGGTCCTCCCTATCCTGAACAGTATCCCCAGCCAAATCTCCTCCCCCATTTTCCCTGTCTTTGCCCACTAACCTGTCTTCCACTGAATCTTTTACTGAACCCTCCCCCCACCTAGTTTAAAATCTCCTCCAACCTTTTGTCTACTAGAAAATCCTGTAAACATTAAATAAACCAATATGCTGGTTTTGCTTCCAATGAAGATTAATTACAGTATGTCTTAAATTGGATCAAGTGCAAGGTACGGTTTTATTATTACAGAGAAAAAGGAAATGATTTTTTTAAATTTTGATTATTTGGATAAAATGGAGTCTATGGGAGTAAGCCTTTCCGTCATTCAGAGTTTTCTGGATAATGGGTTTCCAGATAATGGATCCCATACCTGTGTCAGCAAATAATTGAATGCAGGAACTGAGATGTCAGGTGTCAGTTTGCAATGCTTTTTGCAAGAAGTTCCATATAAGGGTTTTGGAAAAAAGACCTATCTAATCTATCTATCATCATCTAACTATCTATTTTATATATATATATATATATATATATATATATATATATATATATATATATATATATATATATATATATATATATATATATATATATACACACACACACACACACACACACACACACACACACACACACACACACACACACACCACACACATGTGTATGTGTATTTATTTATTTATACCAAACTTTCGGTGTTAATTGGCCCAGCCACAACAGTCTGTGTTGTGAAGAAGTTGTCATCTCTTATGTTTCTCCTTATCTCTCACCTCTTTTGGGTATTCTCTTGGATGATGCAAGCCAGCTGGAAAGATCTTGGGTGTTTACAGGGCATCAAACAGCACACATTATAGGTAGCCCTCACTGCTTGAACCTACAGTACAACCTTCCTTTGCATATGGGGACAAGCTTAGAGAGGAAATACGTAGGTTGCAGATTCACCTACAAATTTCAAGTGCAGCTGAAACCTGCTGACCAGCTGAGACTTATTATCCTTGTAGTTGACAATATAAACTAAATTATAAAGGGAGGAGTTACAAGTGAGATAAAGTGACCAAACTTTTGTAATCGCAGATCTGTTCTTTTTGCAGAGGCACCAGCTAATCTCACAATCTATTGTGCTGAATTTGGCTCAGTCTGTTTGATTTCTGGGTTCTCTAGTGTCAGACTCCATGCTTTACTGAAGGCCATTGATTAACAGAATTCATTTGTATGCATAAAGCCTAATTTGCAATTGTTAGTGAAAAGGTAAATTGCAGGTAAATTGCAGCTCACACCATTTCCCCAGATTTTGTGTTGGAATTACTTTCGGTGTGGAGCAATAACAATAGCATCAGTGTCTGATTCAGCTTTCACAAGTCATTCCCATAGTCCAAACTACTCAACCATATCATATACAGTATTGTTTCATAACATTTAGTTTATTGTTAGCCTGATGTAATCTTTGCTAAGGAATGCTCAGTTAAGTCCAAGTATGTCGAAAATCTGAAAAATACAAAGTAAGACTGATTTACTGTGCTAACATAAGTGCCAAATTGCAGTTGCAAAAAGCAACCACTCAACAATTAGTTTTTAGCAGATCTTCTACCAGCTAGTATATGAATGCAAACATTTCATTGGTTACTATTGGCAACTGCAGTGGTACAATTTAACACCTATGCTATTAAATCAGTCCTTGTGAGTTTGGACCATTATGAAGGAGGCTGTACTGTTGTGCAGCTGGGGCAAGTGGAGTGAGTGCACAGCAGTGGCTAGATCAGGAGCAAACAGGAACCTGTAATGCCAATGCCATCTACCCCATGTAGGTTTTCATTCCAATAATATTTGCATATTTATTATGCTATTTTAAACATTTTAAGGGTAAAATAACCAATTCACTTATGTAAAAGGTAATGTATAGACATTCGAAATAAAATAGTTTGAAGTAATTTAGAAATATACTCGTAAAAACAGCTGCTGTCTTATCTTTAGCTTGTTTCAGTAAAGGTACTTTATATGTAATCGCTGATGTATGTACTCCAAATAAAAGGCAAAATGAGTTCTCTGTTTATTTGAAGTGAATTAAAGCAACCCACATCATACTCTATGGGGATTTCAATTTAGATACATAACCCTCTTTTGAAAGATCTACAGTTCAAAGTGTTTCTATAAAACAGTGGTAAGAAATGCAGAAAAAAAAATCCCAGGAGACTCAGAGGAAAACTTTTCTTGGAAACCATATAACATTATGATTCATGTTCTTTCAGTCAGTTCATTTTATATTGGATGATTTATGCTGTACATATATTAAGGAACCTAAGAGATGATGATCCATCGCCATTTTTTCGAAAAGGCAACATGATTTTATTGGTTCATTTATTTAACTGGCTTTGTATGTCACAATTTAACCTAAACTCTCAAATAGAAATGCATTAAACAAATCCCACCATGCCTGCTAGAAAAAATAAATAATCATCTTTTTAATACTTCTTTCCCGTTATCTAGTCCAAACTCAGCAATAGTGTTTCCTTTACTGATAAAACATTCAGGAATAGGTTTAGCATGTTATATTGACATTTCAACACAACATTTACACAATTTCTTATATCGGAGAAAAAATGACATGAATTCCATTTTTAAAGGGCTTATGTTAATTAATTCTTTAACTGTAGAAACTCAGTCACAGGCATTTGTCGAAGGAGAGTGAAACCTTTCTCAATAGCTCTGCCCCTAGGGCTCCCCCACCTGAACTGAACTAATGGGCCAAGTAAAAGGTTGGTAGGTACCACCTAGTACCACTTCAGGTTCTCTGCAATTTACCAATAGCATGATGAAGTTAATATGACCTTGGCTTCATTATGCATGCTTGTTTTTTTCAACAGAGAAAGAGTATTTGAAGAGGTGCAAGAAGGCAGCTGTAAATCCTGCTTCACCACTCTGTTTTTAAGACCGGGAACAGCAAATGGGAAAGTTTAGAGTGTGTCCAGTAGTCTGTTTGTTAGGGTTTTACAGGAAAAAAGGATATTAAGAAGGATTTTATTCCCCTGTAAGTGTGATAGAGTTTTAAGGTAGCTGGAGAATGTTTGATGCACATACTGTACATGTTTTCACCAATTATTGCTTCCCATGCTATGCAATGTAATGTTTTTTTCTCGAGTGCCAAAATAAGCGGCACAAAAATTGATACCAATTTATATCCACAAATCATGACTGCATTATGTGAAATAGCACTACAAAATTGTCTTGTTGTGTTAATTATTGGCCATAATTAATTAGATAATACATTCGTACCTTGCATAATAACAACTGCGTTTATATAATTTGTTGACTATTTATATAAAGTGTTCATTACTGTTTTCTGGGTTTTTTTGTAATAATTGAACTTAACTTTAAATGCTATCTAATTCACTACCCACCAGAATCAATAATTTTGGGTTTTTGCAGCTTTAAAGCAAAACTACTCGCAAAATAAATAATTTAGCAATAGATAGTCTATATCATATCAAGTGGAATGTTAAAAATATTAAAATATTAATATTAATAGCTGGAAAATATATTCAAATAAATATTGCCCTTTTATATTTGTTAACCGTAAACCCCCATTATATGATATTCCCTGTGCTGCCTTAGAGATGACCTGACCAGAAATAATGCAGCTGTAACTGTAACAGGTAGATGAGTGGAAGCAAAAGACAGAACTCTGTAATTAATTTTCTCATGTGACCAAACATGTATGGTTTGTTTGTGCGCACCAGGAATGGTAGGATCCCCAGGGTGGCCCTTAATTCTTATTATGGTAGTTTTCTATTTATGATCACCCAATGGCACATACTACTTCTTAGGGGGAGAAAAGTCACGTTAAAAGGTATGCTAAGCTCAGCGTTTAAGATGGCTACCACTTTTTACCTACTACTTCTTAGGGGGAGAAAAGCCACATTAAAAGGTATGCTCAGCTCGGCATCTGAGCCGGCTATCACTTTTTACCTACTACCTCTTAGGGGGAGAAAGGTCACGTTAAAAGCTATGCTCAGCTCGGCGTCTGACCCGGCTAGCGCTTTTTACCTTCTACTTCTTAGGGGGAAGAAAAGTCACGGTAAAAGCTATGCTCAGCTCGGCGTCTGACACGGCTAGTGCTTTTTACCTACTACTTCTTAGGGGGAGAAAAGTCATGTTAAAATGTATGCTCAGCTCTGCATCTGAGCCAGCTAGAGCTTTTTACCTACTACTTCTTAGGGGGGGGAAAGTCACGTTAAAAGCTCGGCGTCTGACCCGGCTAGCGCCTTTACCTACTACTTCCAAGGGGGAGAAAAGTCAAGTTAAAAGGTATGCTCAGCTCGGCGTCTGAGCCTGCTAGCCCTTTTTACCTACTAGTTCTTAGGGGGAGAAAAGTCACGTTAAAAGGTATGCTCAGCTCGGCGTCTGAACCTGTTAGCGCTTTTTACCTACTACTTCTAAGGGGAAGAAAAGTCACGTTGAAAGGTATGCTCAGTTCGGCATCTGAGTCGGCTAGAGCTTTTTACCTACTACTTCTTATGGAAGAAAAGTCACGTTAAAAGGTATGGTCAGCTTGGCGTCTGAGCCGGCTAGCTATTTTTACCTACTTCTTCTTAGTGGGAGAAAAGTCATGTTAAAAGGTATGTTCAGCTCAGCGTCGGAGCCAGCTAGCGCTTTTAACCTAGTACATCTTAGGGGGGAAAAAAGTCACGTTAAAAGCTATGCCCAGCTCGGCATCTGACCCGGATAGCGCTTTTTACCTAATACTTCTTAGGGGGGGAAGAAAAGTCAGGTTAAAACGTATGCTCAGCTCTGCATCTGAGACAGCTAGAGCTTTTTACCTACTACTTCTGAGGGGGAGAAAAGTCACGTTAAAAGCTATGCCCAGCTCGGCATCGGACCCGGCTAGCGCTTTTTACCTAATACTTCTTAGGGGGGAGAGAAAAGTCAGGTTAAAAGGTATGCTCAGATTGGCATCTGAGCCGGCTAGTGCTTTTTACCTACTACTTCTTAGGGGGGAGAAAAGTCACATTAAACGCTATGCCCAGCTCGGCATCTGACCCGGCTAGCTACTACTTCTTAGGGGGAGAAAAGTCACATAAAAGGGTATGCTCAGTTTGGCGTCTGAGCCAGCTATCGCTTTTTACCTACTACTTCTTAGGGGGAGAAAAGTCACGTTGAAGGTATGCTCAGCTTGGCGTCTGAGCCGGCTAGAGCTTTTTACCTACTACTTGCAAGGGGGAGAAAAGTCATGTTAAAGGGTATGCTCAGCTCGGCGTCTGAGCCGGCTAGCTCTTTTTATCTGCTACTTCTTAGGGGAGAAAAGTTACGTTAAAAGGCATGCTGAGCTCGGCGTTTGAGCCGGCTAGCGCTTTTTTACCTACTACTTCTTAGGGGCTGAAAAGTCACGTTAAAAGTTATGCTCAGCTCAGCATCTGAGCCGTCTAGCGCTTTTTACCTACTACTTCTTAGGAGGAGAAAAGTCAATTTTATTCTGTATTTCGTGTACAAAATGTAGTCAAATATTGCCTATAGCTGCCATTCAGCCTTTAAAACAGGGAATTATTTATAGATGTATGTTAATTGGCTGGGGCTAAAAAGCTCCTTGCTTTTTCACTATAGCCCCTGAGTCTATGGAAAGTGCACCATGGTGATTGATTACTCAATCACTTTGTCTACTGAGGGACTTAATTTTAAATGCACTACAAATTAAAATGCTAATAGATAGTGTAGGAAGGTAATAATTCACACGTTTAGGTTTGTTTGCTGGGGCTTAAAAACTCCCTGTTTTCTAACTAGAACTCCTGAGCTAAGGGTAAGTGCGTCATGGTCTTACTACTCAGTCACATTGGTTGCTGGGGGACTTCATTTTAAATGCACTACAGACTTAGAATGCTCACAAATAGTGTAGAACTCACGTACAATGAGGGGTCTTGGTGTGGCACGTGAGCTTACATATTTTGCCAAAGTGTGGTTTTAACACCTAATTTTTTGTAATAATTATTTTTAAAGGTGAACCATGCACTGGTCATTTTTCTATTTTTTACTCTGTGTACAAATATTGGCTTTTTATCATTTATAGCAGCTGCTCAACTCTAGAATGTGGGTTAGACTGAGCGATGGCACAAGGGTGTTTATATCAGCCGGTCAAAGCCACCGCGTGGGTTAGACCAATCACTGGTGATTTTTTTCTGTTTCGTATAAAAAAAGAAAATGCCCAGCCAAGATTAGTATATGTCAGAGAGTAGAGTGATTCTAGCAGTGTATAACACCTGTTTGGTGCTGCCAGGTGTAGGGCCTAAAACTGGCAAGGGCCAAAAACAATTTCTTGACAAAACAAAAACACCAATAACACTACTGATGCAGTGGAACCGGTGAATGATGTCTAAATTTTTCATTAAAAAAGTGGCACAACTCTGATAGTCTTCATTATTTATTTATAGTTTTTTTGCCTTTTTCTTCTGAATCTTTCTTGCTTTGGAATAGGGTCGCTGACCTGCTACTTTTGATTACTAATCTTTCTATTTAGGCCCTATTCTACTAATATTCCAGTCTCTCATTCAAATCAATGTATGTTGCAAGGGTAATTTGGACCCTAGCAACTAGATTGCTGAATTTGCAAAATGGAGAGCTAAAGAGCTAAAGAAATGAAAATGAAAAAAATGAACACCAATTGCAAATTGTCTCAGAACATCACTCTCTACTAAACGTTAACTCAAAGGTAATCTTGTGCTCATCTATCCAATACGGTTGTATCCCCATATATAATATAAGGCACTAAGATTACCTAGGAGCAGTAACTCATGGCAAACAATAAGATGCTTGTATTTGAATCGGCGACTAGTAAATTCTACCTGCTTATTGGTTACTATGGGTTGTTGCCCCTGGACAAACTTAGTGTCTTTTACTACTAGTGATGGGCGAATTTGGGGTGTTTTGCTTTGCTGAAAAATGCGCAAATTTCCTGCGAAATTCGTGAAACGCGAAAAATGAGCGAAACGGCGACGGACGTTTTTTTACCGCCAGCTAATTTTCGTGGCAGTTTCGTGAATTCATTTGCTGGTGGCGAATAGTGGGAATTTGCTGCGAATTTGCGCCTGGCGAATAAATTCGCCCATCACTATTTATTACTTGACCCAATTGATATAAAATGTTTGTATAGAAAATCTCTTCTCAATGATCATAATGGTCTTCCCTATATATACCATAGAACAGTGGCATATAAAAATAATAAAGCAAAAATCTGTATAACAAGTATACCTTCCTTTAAATAACAAAGAAAGGTTTCTACTATATTTCACACTTCATAGACCACCTTTACCTGATCGCTAACTTTGTTTGTACCAATTTAGTTAGCCTGTTTTTACTCTGCATTCAACTCCTACCTAAACCATTTTTTTAAACAGTCCATGGTGTGAATGGCCATGATGTCCTTACATGTATTTTAGATCATCACAAATATGAAAATATTGTAGGTCTCTTACCTACACATCCACACTCTTCAGCTTCCACACTCAAACTGACGCAGCTCAAATATATCAGAGAGTGTTTATCTGGAGCAGTGCTGCCATCAGAGGGGTACAGGGGGAGAGTTGTAGGGGTCCCTGAGGGTAAGGGGGGCCCGGCCACGCCACACTTACTTAATTAGCCAGCCCCCCTGCTTTCTGAGAGCTGACAACTTCAGGAAGGCATTACTTTCCCTTATTAGTCACAGAGTCCCGGTTGAGCTGCTCAGGGATTGGATAGCTGAGGTTTGAACTTCCCCTCCAGGCATCACCATGCACCATGCAGCTTTACCGGGACTTGAAATTCTGTGACCAATAAGGGAAGAAGATGCAGCCACCTGTGCTCCTCTCCTCCCTTCTGTAGTCACTTACAGCAAGTGGGCTACGCTAATAAAGTAAGTGTAACATGGCAGCCCCCCCCCTAAAGGTAACCCTTTGTGGTCCCTGTTGTGTGGGGGTCCCTGGGCACCACTTTTTTTTTTAAACTTCTGGGGGGGCAAGTTTTTTTTACATGGACGTTTAAGAGGGGCCCTGGCCACCAATTTTCTTATAATCTGGGGAGGGGGCCCTGGCTACCAATTTTGGTCCTAGCCACCAATATTTTTTAATGAGGGACCCTGACAACAAATGCTTTTTTTAATGGGGGGGGGGCCCTGACCACAAATGTTTTTTTTTAATGGGGGGCCCTGACTACTAGTTTTTTTTATGGGGGCCCTGACCACAAATATTTTTTTATGGGGGGCCCTGACTACAAATGTTTTTTTTAATGGGGGGACCCTGACCATAAATGTTTTTTTTTAAATGGGGGGCCTTGACAACAAGTTTTTTTTTTATGGGGGCCCTGACCACAAATGTTTTTTTTATGGGGGGCCCTGATCACAAATGTTTTTTTTAATGGGGGCCCTGACCACAATTTTTTTATGGGGGGGCCCTGGCTTCAAATGTTTTTTATGGGGGGCCCTGACAACAAATGTTTTTTTAAACATTTAAACAGTTCTCAGCCTCAAAATTCTAGGCCAGTTAGTTTGACGTCAATAGTAGGAAAGCTTTTTGAAAGGTTATTAAAGAATAAGATACTGGACTTTATAGCAAATCATAATACTATGAGTGTATGCCAGCATGGTTTTATGTGTAATAGATCTTGCCAGACTAACTTAATTTCTTTTTATGAGAAGCTAAGCAGGGGCCTCGATTCTGGGATGGCAGTGGATGTGATTTACTTAGACTTTGTTAAAGCATTTGATACAGTGCCACACAGAAGGTTACTGGTTAAATTAAGGAATGTTGGCCTGGAACATAGCATTTGTACCTGGATAGAGAAGTGGCTAAAAGATAGACTACAAAGAGTGGTGGTAAATGGAAAATTTTCTAATTGGACCAATGTTGTTAGTGGAGTAACACAGGGCTCTGTACTAGGTCCCATGCTTTTCAACTTGTTTATTAAAGGGATACTGTCATGGGAAAAATTTTTTTTTTCAAAATGAATCAGTTAATAGTGCTAATGGGGCTAGACATATTGTCAATTTCCCAGCTGCCCCTGGCCATGTGACTTCTGCTCTGATAAACTTCAATCACTCTTTACTGATGTACTGCAAGTTGGAGTGATATCACCCCCCTCCCTTTTTCCCCCCCAGCAGCCAAACAAAAGAACAATGGGAAGGTAACCAGATAACAGCTCCCTAACTCAAGATAACAGCTGTCTGGTAGATCTAAGAACAGCATTCAATAGTAAAAACCCATGTCCCACTGAGACACATTCAGTTACATTGAGAAGGAAAAACAGCAGCCTGCCAGAAAGCATTTCTCTCCTAAAGTGCAGGCACAAGTCACATGACCAGGAGCAGCTGGGCAATTGACAAAATGTCTAGCCCCATGTCAGATTTCAAAATTGAATATAAAAAAATCTGTTTGCTCTTTTGAGAAATGGATTTCAGTGCAGAAGTCTGCTGGAGTAGCACTATTAACTGGTGCATTTTGAAAAAAATATGTTTTCCAATGACAGGATCCCTTTAATGACCTGGAGGTGGGCATTGAAAGTACTGTTTCTATTTTTGCAGATGATACTAAATTGTGCAGAACTATACGTTCCATGCCGGATGCTGCCACTTTGCAGAGTGATCTGTCTAAGTTGGAAAACTGGGCAGCAAACTGGAAAATGAGGTTCAATGTTGATAAATGCAAGGATATGCACTTTGGCAAAAATAATATAAATGCAAGTTATACACTAAATGGCAGTTTGTTGGGAGTTTCCTTAAATGAGAAGGATCTAGGGGTTTCTGTAGATAACAAGTTGTCTAATTCTGGGCAGTGTCATTCTGTGGCTACTAAAGCAAATAAAGTTCTGTCTTGCATAAAGAAGGGCATTAACTCAAGGGATGAAAACATAATTATGCCTCTATATAGGTCCCTGTTAAGGGTGTATGGATGCTGGATTTTCATTTGGAGGGGTTGGACTTGATGGACTTTGTCTTTTTTCAACCCGATTTAACTATGTAACTATGTAACTATATATTACTAAAAGAGTATATTATTATGAAAATTATTTATTTACATGAAGCAGCTGTTTTATGCAATATATTTTTATAGAGACCTACATTTTTTGGGGATATAGTTTTCCTTTAAAAGGTGATAAGTATAAATAATTTGAATGGGCACAATAGTCTGCTGTCAACATGATAGAATAGCTTTGTGGCATAACTTAGGGGGCGGAGTGTAACTAGAATCAATAAGGTTTAAAAATGTAGAGAAAATGCATTGGAAAGAATCTCATCTGCCAGATCAATGTTCTTGCCATCTGTAAACTATGCCTAGCATATGCAATCTTAGACAATGGTATCTGGGGAGAAGCTCAAGCCTTTCAAACACAGAATTTATTAAAATGATGTCAGACACTGCATGAGGGAGGAAGTGAAAGGGGGTTAAAGAGGTTGGGTATAAATAGAGAAAACAAAGCTACTCCATGTTTAGTCTTAGTGAGGTAATTAATGGTATTACTAGTATACAACCTCCTACCTTCACCCTCTGTTTATACTGCTTAGCAGAAGTCTATTATGTAGGAGAAATATCTGTGCACTGGTTATCTAATTACATTATCTACCTTGCAAGAACCAAACATGAAGTAGCTTCAGTTTTCCTGTTTAGCTCAAGAAATAACAATAGTCATACATTTTGATTAAAACAATAGGCAAAAAGAATGTTCAGCTTGTGCATTTTTCATTGACCTCAGGTCAAACAGGGGGGTATACTATCCCTATAATTCTAGCTTTATATATGCTGTTGCTTTTTTACATGTAGCCTCCCCTTTTAAACATCCACAGTGGACAGAAACATCTACACATAAGGTTGGTCACTTTCTTGGTCTTTGATCTTCAACAAAAATCTGAACCTCAACATTTAGCAAGTATCCCATCCCTTTTTCTCATCATCACCTTGTGATCTTTACCTTCTCACACTCTAATCCTTCACCTCATTCTATTCATTTTGTTTGTAGATTCTAACACTACTGATCTATAAGCTCTAGCTGACCTATTTCCAATCTCTCCTCCCTAAAATCATTCTGTGATGCATTTGGGATATTTCCCTTTCTCTGGCATTACTATGACTGAAACCACTAAGTCCTAGTAGCCAAGTAATAACTTACAACCCTGCTTTATAGAGACAACAAAACAACTGCACAACCCATTGACAACTTTAAAAGATATAAATATTTACAGATGTCACAGTGACTTTTATATTTGTACTGAGGCTGTGCCCTTTTCAAGTGGAATGGTGTTTGACAGGTGT
Organism: Xenopus petersii; assembly: GCA_038501925.1. Taxonomy (NCBI): domain Eukaryota; kingdom Metazoa; phylum Chordata; class Amphibia; order Anura; family Pipidae; genus Xenopus; species Xenopus petersii. The sequence continues at coordinate 84,043,736 of CM076681.1, forward strand.
CAAATTTAGAGTGCAGCTAGAGAAATGTATGATGTGTCTAATTTTATCTGCAAGTGGAGCAATCAACATGGTCACAGGAAAACTGTTACAATTCCAAAGTTATTAGATATTGTTTGTGAGGCTAGTTAGGAGCATTCCCATATCCAGACTTCCTGAAGATGGGGAGCAGCCAGGGGCACCATTGGAAGCATTGCTCTTCACTAGCAAAGAGTAGTGGGGCTGCTACAGAAGCACAAAATACCAGAGGCCAAAAAACAGAAAGGTGAAGTATTGTATTTCAGAGCCAAATTCTATGTTGAGCTTCATTTTCTCCTTTAATGTTGTGAAACAAGTGTACTTGTGTGTGTAGCTCTAAACCATTTTTGTCACAGGACCTGATGAGAAGAGCCTTCATCTGAACTTATTTTGAAAGAATCTATTTTTACTAAGTATGCCGCAAGCCTGTGCATTAAGGTGATATCTATGATAAAGCTGCTTGCTAATCCACATTCATTAAATAGAAATCATAGTTAGCTACAATGGTTCATGCATATTTATATATTTTAACTAAATCATGGATTGGAATATGCTTTCCATATTTTGGTGGTTTCTCCATTACTCAGAAGCATTATGATGAAATACTGTATATATGAGAATATATTTTTCACCCATGGGATAAATGGACTGTAAAATGATAAGGCAATATCAGCTAATGCATGTTAGATGGAATTGCCAAGATATGACTGGCAGAGCTTTAGATCATTATAACCTTTGCCAGTATAAACTGATAGAGTTTGGTGAAAAACACCAAAGAAAGAGACAATGTTTTTCGGAAATGTAGATTTTATGCTATATTTGTTTTCATTCATAGGTGGATATTCATTAAAGGAACGGTTCTGTGTAAAAATAAAAACTGGTTAAATAGATAGCTTGTGCAAAATAAAAAATGTTTCTAAGTTATTTAGCCCAAAAATGAAAAAAGTATAAAGACTGGAGTGACTGGATGTCTAACATAACAGAAAAGAATACAACTTCCTGCTATTTAGCTCTCTAACTCTGAGTTAGTCAGTGACTTTAAGGGGGGCCACATGGGACATAACTATTCAGTGAGTTTGCAATTGATCCTCACCATTTAGCTCAGATTCAAAAGCAACAGTTATGGCCTATGTGGGCCCCCCTCAAGTCACTGATTGGTTACTGCCTGATAACAAATCAGTGGAAATCAAGAGAGCTGCAAAGTAGGAAGTAGTGTTCTGACTATAATGTTAGACATCCAGTCACTACAGTCTTTATAGATTATATTTTTGGCTAACTAATTATATTAGAAACATTTTTATTTATATTTATCCAGTTTATTATACTGAACTGTCCCTTTAAGTCTTGTGGAGGCTAAGCCACCCCAAACCTGTTTGAAAAATAATAAAATACAAAAGGCACTCAAGGGGCTGTGCCTAGAGTGGCAGCTGGATGCTTGCCGATTAACCTGTTAAATACAGCAGCAGAGGTGGGGGTCCCCTCTAGTGTTGAGCAATGTAAGTGACAGGGCTGGATTTAAATAGCCTAAAGGGAAGGGAGTAATACACAAGGTGTGGGAGTGGGCAAGATCGAAGTAAGTGGGTGAGAAATGTGGTACTGTATGTGGTGTTGCTTTTGGTAGTTAAGCAGAGTGAGGGTAGGCTTCTCGAAAGAAGTGCGTTTTCAGAGTTTTTTTGAAAGCAGAAAGGTTGGGAGAAAGTCGGACAGACCGTGGGAGAGCGTTCCAGAGGAGGGGTGCAGCCCTTGCAAAGTCTTGAATGCGAGCATGTGAGGAGGTAATGCGAGAAGAGTTGAGTAGCAGGTCAGTAGAGGAACGTAGTAAGCGAGTGGGTGAGTATATAGAGATGAATTCAGAGATGTAGGGTGGAGCAGAGTTGTGAAGTGCTTTGAAAGTCAGTGTCATTAATTTGAATTTGATTCTGAAAGGTAACGGAAGCCAGTGCAGGGATTGACAGAATGGCGAGGCAGAGGAGGAGCGGTTGCTGAGGTGTATGAGCCTCGCAGCAGTGTTCATTATGGACTGGAGAGGTGACAGACTCTGGAGGGGGAGGCCAATTAAAAGAGAGTTACAGTAGTCTAGACGCGATATGATGAGAGAGTGAATAAGAATTTTGGCAGCGTCTTGGGTGATAAATGATCGTATTTTGGATATGTTCTTTAGGTGGAAGTGACATGATTTAATAAGTGACTGGATATGAGGAGTGAATGACAGGGCAGAATCTAGGATAACCCCAAGGCACCGGGCCTGGGGAGAGGGGGTGATAGTGGAATTGTTAACTATGATGGATACTTCGGGGATGCTACTGGTGTTAGTTGGAGGAAAGAGAACCATTTCAGTTTTAGAGAGGTTTAATTTGCGACATCCAGGTAGAGATAGCGGACAGGCAGGAGGAGACGCGAGTTAGGAGTTCTGGGTTGAGATCAGGAGATGAGAGATAGATCTGAGTATCGTCAGCATAGAGGTGGTAGTGGAAACCATACGAATTTATTAATTTGCCAAGGGAGGAAGTGTAGAGGGAGAATAGTAATGGTCCCAGGACAGAGCCTTGAGGAACTCCAACAGAAAGAGGTAGGGGAGAAGATGATACTCCATTGTAGGAGACACTGAAGGAACGATTGGTGATGTAAGAAGAGAACCAGGACAGGGCTGTGTCACGAAGGCCAAGCGACTGGAGGGACTGGAGGAGGAGAGGGTGATCTACAGTGTCAAATGCGGCTGAGAGATCAAGCAGTATTAGTAGTGAGAAATGATTGTTGGCTTTAATGGTTAAAAGGTCGTTAGTCGAGTCAGGGCAGTTTCCGTGGAGTGTTGTGGCTTAAAACCAGATTGTAGGGGGTCCAGCAGGTTATTGTCAGAGAGGAATGAGGTAAGTCGGTTGTAGACTAGGCGCTCAAGTAGTTTAGAGATGAAAGGTAGCAGAGAGATAGGTCGGAGGTTGTCAAGATTGGAGGGATCAAGAGAGGGTTTTTTCAGAATGGGGGTGACAAGAGCATGTTTTAGTTGAGAAGGAAACAGTCCAGTTGAGAGCGAAAGATTAAATAGGTGAGTTAAGGCTTTGATTAGATAAGGATTGGTATTGCGGAGAAGTTTTGAGGGAATTGGATGAAGCGGGCAGGTGGTAAGATGAGAAGAGGCCAGAAGCTTTGAGACTTCCTCATCAGTGACAGGGGTGAAGGAGCACAGGAGAGACTGGGGAGTGTGGAGGGAGGGTGGTGGAAGTCTAGGGGGGTTGAGTAGTGTAATGTCCCTTCTGATAGTGTCAATTTTGTTTTTGAAGTGCTCAGCAATATCTTGAGCAGAGACAGATGTGCATGGAGGGGGTGGAGAAGGGGAAAGGAGAGTGTTAAAGGTGGAGAAAAGTTGTGCTGGTTTTTTAGAAAGGGAGTTAATGAGTGAAGTAAAGTATGAACGGGATTTGTGCCAGCGACGCTCAAGTGCACGTGAGTGTCTTTGGAGCGCTTTTGTATGTGCAGTATGCCAAGGTTGAAGTGGTTTGGGTCTAGAACGTTTAGTTTTTATAGCAGCAAGCTCATTTAGGGCAGTGGTGAGAGTACTATAGTAGACAGAGGTAGCCACATTAGGACATGAGATGGCTGAGATATTAGAGTGAAGAGAGTCAAAGGAAGAAGAGAGATGTGACACGTCTACAGCTTGCAAGTCACGGTAAGTACGTGTTTGGGGAATGGCAGGGGGTGAGGAGGGAGTTAGTGAGAGTTGAAATGTGAGCATATTGTGATCAGAGAGGGGAAATGGGGAGTTAGTAAAATTGGAGGTTGAACAGAGTCTGGTAAATATGAGATCCAGAGCATTACCATTGGAGTGAGAGGGGGAGTCTGAATCCTACTAGATTGCTTCCCATATCAGCCCAAATAGTTCACTGCTAAAGAACTGGATGAGCACAAAAAGCCAAAACCACTAAAAACATTCCCTTGGCCAGGAGTATTGGCCTAGAAAATCATGGCATTATTTTGCTACAAATTACAATTTACTCTGCCCACGTGGTGGACTATGATACTAACATGGTAGGCAATTTGATTCCATCCCAGATACCAACTTACTCTTCTTTTAATAAAAATGGAATTCAAGTCAGCCTGCCCATCAGTTCTGGGGGCCCACAGCTGTCCCTGCCCACCTCCAAGGGTAAGGTCAACAACCACTTATCATGCTTCTTTCCATAGCAGCGCATCCGCTCTGTAAAAGACCTCCCTCCAGCCGTTTTTGCCTGGCTCAGAGGGTAAGGTCAAGTGCCCACTTACCATGCTGGTCCCATAGCTGCCAATCCACGATGTGGAGATCCGCTCAGACTACCCAACCACGCTATGGAGACCAGCTCCGGCAGCCCAACCTCGCTGTGCAGAACCCTTGCTCCAATAGCCCAAACAGGTTGTGGAGACCTATGCTCTGACAGCCCACACACGCTGTGGAGATCCGAGCTCCGACTGCCCTTCCACGCTGTGGAGCCCCTCCATGCTGTGGAGATCTGTGCTTCGACTGCCCTTCCACGCTGTGAAGCCCGCGCTCTAACAGCCCTTCCACGCTATAGAGACCTGTGCTCTGACAGCCCACACACACTGTGGAGCCCCTCCACGCTCTGGAGTCCTGAGCTCCGACTGCCCTTCTGCTCTGTGGAGCCCGCACTCCGACAGCCCTTCCACGATGTGGAGCCCCGCGCTCCTACAGCCCTTCCATGCTGTGGAGCCCCGCACTCCTGCAGACCTTCCGTGCTGTGGAGCCCGCGCTCGGGCAGCCCTTCCACGCTGTGATAGCCCAAACACACTGTGGAGCCCCTCCATGCTGTGGAGATCCAAGCTCAGACTGCCCTTCCACGCTGTGGAGCCCCCACACTCCTGCTGCCCTTCCATGCTATGGCGCCCCACGGACCTGCAGCCCTTCCATGCTGTGGAGCCCCACGCTCCGTCAGCCCTTCCATCATTTTAATGCACTGGTCACTTTATATAAAATGAACTAAGGGGGTTGGAAGGATTTTTTAAAAAAACTTTTAATTCACTTAAGCACTGATTCATTAAATCTAGTTGGACCTTGGCAGCAAATTATGACATGTAGCTGATCTAGATCAAACATCACAGAGCGAAACTAATTATTTTATATTTATCAAAGTATTGATTGAATTGGTGAAATTGTATAGTTTAAGTGTTGATTGTTAAGTGGCAATCCCGTAACATGTGTGGAGATAAGGGGATACACAGTGTGGAAATAAACACTTGGCACTTTAATTAAACCAAATACTAGTGAATCAATAATTGCACAGTTGTGGAAAATAAGCACTTAGCTCTTAAGTCTTTTTAAAACCAAAAAATCTAGTACAAACGGTGGCACAGACGTGAAATAGGAGCACATAGCACCCAATATTCAACCAATATAAGTGGAATTGATGGGGTGGTGTTAAGATTAATAAAGAAATCAGGATATGAGGATAATAGGTGGAAGTTCATTTAATGAGTGAATAAGTGACCATTGGAGGACAATTATCCTGAATCTGGAAGTTATCAGGTGGAGGTATTGAGAACTAAACATAGTGGGTGTAAGAAATCGGAGAACTTTTATATTTGTATAAAATTACAAACATCTTTTCTATTCTTTTAAGCTTCATTAGGATAGTGACAGGAACTGAAAAAACATTCAAATACTTGTAACAACCAATCAGTGCAGTGCAGTACTCAGTACCCAGCACCTGTATATACGGTAGTTTTAGTTGTTATAAATTTTAATTTCTTGCTGGATTAATGCAATGCATGTTAGAAGGGCAGTATGGAGGATATCTACATCTACATGGCTGCTTGTATCGCTTTTTTGCACATTGCATTTGTCCTGCCAATCCTAATTGAGCCCTACTATGATGTTATCTAAAAGTGACCATTCGTATCTTGTGGGCCCTAGGTTTTACTGTAGATGCAAACTACAGAGGCAGCCATTCAAAGTATCAAACATTTTCGTCCTGTAGTTCATATCCATACATTGAAGTCCAAATCCTAAGTACTGGGAGTAAAATATGTAGCAAATACAATAATATGCAGGCTCATGGTTACTTGAGATACTGCAATCAATATCAAAGAATATAAAATCTCAAATATTATGTGTTAAGGCTTAAGAACATATAAATAGATTGCTTGTCTTTTACACCTCACAACCTTGAGGTTCTTTTCAGCTTACAATGTGCTTTCTGTATTTGTTAAATAGATAAATGGTCTGCCCTTGCCGGTTTTACAGTTCCATACTTCACAGAAGTTTTGATTGAGTTGTTAATGAGGAAAAATATTCAGTCTGGCTGCAGCTTTCTCTTTATTGTTTACATATGCATCAATTAAAAATATTTCCAGTCAAGTGTATGTATGTATTTGAAATGAGTTTCTGTGTGTCTTCAGGTGTTCGATCTCCCCCAGCCATATCTACGATGCCCACAATGCCTTCCATTTTCTCCTGCCAAAAATTTGAATAACAGAATTGTGCAAGGACTGGAGAAGAGTTGAATTGTTTCTGTAATCCCAGCAACCTGCGAAGGCAATAACAAAGAATAGACTTGTAACTGCAACTTTATTTACAAATACTTTCTAACCACTGAAAATTTTTACGGATATCAATTGGAATGTGACTTAAAGGGGACCTGTCACCCAAAAAAATGATTCCAAATCCTATTTTATCACATTAGTCAAGCAAAATGAACTTTAATTACACTATATAAATTATTTGAATCTTCAGTCTGGGAACTCATAATTATAGCAAGCAGGCAGGATCCATTTTGTGGACAGTGTTATTAAGACTTGCATGTTAAAGTTCACTAATTCATAAATACTTCTCTACAAATCCCAAAGAAATGAAACAGAAATTTCACTGTTGTAGCTCTAATTTTACACTTTGATAAACCTGCCCCTTAAAATTGCATTTTCTTTCATTATGCAAACAAAATAGATCTGTTGATGGACAACCTGTTATAAGTAACTAAGGCATTTCCAAAATTAGCTTTTTTCTAACTATGTAAGCGAATATTTTATTAATGCAATCTGCCATTTATTGATGATGGATTAGTATATCCTGCTTTTGTCATATGGAAATGATTGGAGGGTAAAGCTGACAATGAAAAGAAAAAAGGGAATAGACCTAAAGTCAATGCCAATTTGGGTCCCTTTACATAAATCTGTCATAATCAAATTATACAGTTTTCATGAGCTCCTTTTTAAGTAGATTATCCAGTAGATTATTAAGTCCCTGAAATTTTTTTTTTGTCTTGTAGAAACTCATTCTGAGTCAGTGCTAAAAGCTCAGGGAAATAAGCACATACAAAGAAGGATATTATGGTGTAGTAAAGTGCTGTCTAACTGGCAACCCCCTTGTGTGCCGCCCCACATGAAAGTCTGCCTGCTGTGATTCTTTACCCTGTGTAAGCTTTAGGGTAAAGGCACACGCTGCTATTTCGGGCGATTAGTCGTCCATCGACAAATCGCTTCTTCTACGGGTGACTAATCATTCCGAACTGCCTTCCCGCTGGCTAGAATCTAAATCGCTGGCAGGATTGCATTTAGAGCACTTTGTATTCTGAACTCGTACGAAGTTGCCTCACGAGGAAACATTGGACAGCTGAAGCGATCCGACTGACATCCCACCCGTGATTTACATTCTAGCCGGCGGGAAGGCCGTTCGGGGAGATTAGTCGCTTGAAGAAGAAGAAGCAATTTGTCACTGGGTGACTAATCTCCCAAAATAGCAGCATGTGCCCTGGCCCGCAAAGGTATCAGTACTGAGATTAACTGGCCCCACACATTGTTCAAATAGTTCAGCAACCATTTTAGCAAAGTGTGCTTGAGAAACAGTATATGGCAAAGTTCTGTGCTAACAAGCTGCCATTGGGGGAATGCAATAAAGGTTATTAACAAAAAAAAACATGCGCAATATGAATAATGTTACATGTAGCCTTTGGGAACCCATTTAAGAATTTAGTGCCTAAAAGAGGGTCCATTTTATTTGCATTAGTGTGCAGAATATGTAATAAAACATATAAATGTAAAATGTATTTTTGCACCCTCAAAAATATGGCACAGTTAAAATGTACAATGTCTAATGAAGAGTATTATATTGTGTAATGTGATTTTTTTTATTTTTGTTTCACACTTATGGTTTTATTGCATTTTGCCATATAACCATTTTGCAGTATTATATTTTCTCTGTGAAAATGAAAAGAAATTAAACCTTAAGCTACAGGTTTTTAGAAATTTAGGTTTCAGGCACCCTTTGTCATCTAGTGTTTGTTTATCCCCTCTTAATTAATGACACATATAGGAAACCAATGTCAGTATAGTCACCCTACTAAAGTTCCAGGATTAAGTAAAGCACCAAATCAGCAAGAACTTCAAATATCACCCGCAGGCTGGGCTCTCTCCAAAGTGAGGGAGGCAGCCTTAAATGTGATGTTTGGGGTGCTTGGTGTTTAGAGTGTGTGTGTGTTCAAATACTGGCCAAATATAAAACAAGAAGGTATAAGATTTTTGATCTTACTGTATGAAATGATTGGCCTGATATTAAGCGCTTACTGTATTAAAGGTATGAAATGCATCCAACTTACACAGTATGTAAAAGTTACATCTAAATTGTCAGTGTATTTGTACAATACCAGGAACAAACAAAGCTTTCATAATCCACTTACTGTATAATGTTATTGGTGCTTTTGGGAATTGTAGAGTAAATTAGGTAAACACTTCATATTTACAGTCAAGGACCTTCCAGATGGTGCCTGTTCTTTTCTCTGCAACATGAAATACAGCTTGGTATTTATGAAAAATGTTGACCCTCTCACATTTGAAAACAATATAAGACACTGCTTGATATAAAGCAGTTAGTGAGCCCCTGATTAGATTTGAATGAAAAGAGAAATGAGCCTTTCCTTAGCAGAGACAAAAGCATTGCCATACAGCACCTGGGACTGCCACTTTAACCAAGACATAAATGGATGGAATATAATTTATCATCGCATTTGCTTTGTAATTTAAATGATGATTTTGTTAGCTTAATCAGATTTATTGATAAAATATGCTTTTCAAACAAAACACGTATGCTAACAAAACGCCATAATTTAAAGAATCTGTCACCAAAAACAAACAGATTTGATAACTATTGCAGAGCACCAAAAACACTAAAAATACCATTTTGCATATCTTATTCTTCTTGTTCTCTGGCTGGAGTTCCTTCGTGATCACTGAGCTGTATTTCTTTTTTATTGGCAAGCCCTGCAGAAATTTTCAGTATCAGATGAGATATTATTACATATTATACCTGAGAGATAAATATAGATTAATAGCATTTGTAACATGGTGGCAGAAAAAGAAAGCCTAAAGTCAGTATTATTAAAAATGTGCCAAACTGTAGTAGAGGTTTACACATACAGTATAATTTTATTTTTATTTGTTTCTCAACCTAATCTTTTTTTCATAACAATGTGGTTAATCACTAAAAGATTTCACTTCCTCAGGAAGTGTGCTTTTTTACGTATTCAGTTTATTTTTCAGCAGTTCTCTGGGTTGCAATGTCAGCAATCTTGCTGCTAGGGTTCAATTTACCTTAGCAACCATGCATTCATTTGACTGGGATATGAATAGGAGGGGGCCTGAAAAGAAATATGAATAATAAAAAGTAGCAACAAAAATTATGTTTTAGCCTTTCAGAGCATTTGTTTTTTAGATGGGGACAATGACCCCCATTTTTAAAGCTGGAAAGGGTCAGAAGAAAAAGTCAAAGCATTAATAAACTAAAAAAAAGAAACAATGAAGACCAATTGAAATTTGCTTAGAATTGGCCATTCTATAACATACTAAAAGTAAAAGGGGGTGCAAAAGGAGCAGTGGCTACAAACGGGGAAGACCCCAGTGAGGCTAGGCGCGATGCTTCCTTGGTTAAGATTGTATGGTAAGCAGGAAGATGCAGAATTCCTGCGGGATGGTTTCCAGGTGGGGTTCCGGATACCTTTTCAGTCAGGGAGGGGGGGATGCATGCTAATTTGAAGTTGGTCTACCAGAACCCAGGGGTGTTGCAGCAAAAGCTGGACAAAGAGGTTGAGCTGGGCCGGATGGCTGGCCCGTTTGAGGAACTGCCATGGGACAACTTGTGGATTTCCCCATTTGGGGTGGTTCCCAAGAAGGAACTGGGCAAGTTCCGGATAATACATCATCTATTGTTCCTGAAAGGGGGGTCAGTAAATGACTACATCAGCCCAGAACTTTGCTCAGTGTCGTACACATCCTTGTGCAGGTGCAGGCAGCGGGCAAAGGCGTGCTGCTGGCGAAGGTGGACACAGATACAGCACTCCGGCTACTACCTATTCATCTGTAAGGTTGTGCCTTTGGGTGTTAAGACGGAGGACAACCTCAAACAGGTTAGTGTATGATTTTTTAGTGCGTGATTTTCTGTGGATGATATTTTGTGTGTAGGTCCAGCACTTTCAGAGGAGTGTGATTTTCTTTTAGAGGGGTTGCACGAAATAGGAACAAATTCTGTGTCCCTTTAGCCCCTGATACAACTGTTGGTCTGACGACTCACATTAGCTTCCTGGGTTTGGAAATTGATTCTGGTACAGGGCTGACTCGGCTACTGGAGGATAAGCATAGCGACTTGTGCCGGGTGGTCAAAGGGCTCCAAGGGGGTGTCGGAAAGCCACTCTGAAAGAGCTACAGTCCCTGTTGGGTAAGCTGAACTTCACCTGTCAGGTTATCCCAATGGGGATATTTTGCCGCCATCTGGGGTTGGCCCTGTTGTTGGTGAAGGAACAACACCACCACATCAGACTGTCCTATGAGGTCAGGGGGGATTTGGAGGTGTGGGAGTGCAGGCAATCAATGGGCAGTCGGCCACCTCTCCGGACGTGGTGAGACTATTGAGAGCATTGGTACTGCAAGAGACTCGGTGGGTTGATGAGGACGTCTGTGTTGGAAGGCACATGGGCAACTTGAAAGTTTGAATGGAATGAGACTGCCTAGAGGTCAGGTCAGGTGGGACATTTTCAAGTCAGTAGCGAGTTTGGATAGGGGACTGGTGGCTCTGGCATTCCTTTTCAAACTTCGGGGTTGGGAAGATATCACTAAGGCCTTTGAAATTATGCAGGTTCTCAGAGGCTTTCAGGGAGGAGAAGTAAGGGCAAGTGACACTAGGACAGTTTCAATGGGAATTTTGCAGTGGTTCCAAGAAGGGGTGGCGATGATGGTGAAATCCCCTTATGAGGCACGACTTTTTCAGGCAGCTTTTACGCTGGCTTTTCGAATAGGAGAACTAGTGAGCCCAAGTAAAACAAAACCAGGGGGCCTGAGTGTTGGAGATATAGCCACATCGATCAAAAACCGATAGGGGGGCAGAGGAAAATGGATAGAGCTAGGGGAGCTGGACAGGGGAACAGTTTGCCCCTGGGGTTGCCTTCAATGCTATCTGGAGGTGCACCCAAACACAACAGGCCCTCTGTTAATATGTGTAGATGGTGTTGGGAGTTCAGGTGGTTCAAAAGTTACATCCGCCCCCTTTTATTACAATCAATGGAAGGAGGTGCAAGGTTAGGGGCTCACTCAGGTAGTTGAGGTTATGTTGCATTTCTGATTTGTTTGTTATATTTCCTTGAAGGTCAGATATAAGTGGTATGGTTGCTGGGCCATTCGTACATTCACAGGGCAGTATGGAGAGCTGCGGTTCGGCGAGAAGGAATGCAGCTGGTCTTTCCAGAAGAGAGAGCGGTTGTCAGATGGTTTGGATTTGGTGGGCTTTTGTAGCCTGGAGTAATAGACAAGGTAATGCGGTTGGCAATTTTGAAGGAAAATCCAGATGTCCTTGTGCAACACGCAGATGGTAATGACATGGGCGTGATGTGCCAAAGGAATCTAATAAGGGTTATAATAAAGCAGGATGTGGATAAGCTAAGATCTCTGTTTGTAGAGTCGTGATTGTGTGGTCAGAAATGATAGGACAGTTGTTATGGAAGTGGGCACGGGACTGGGCGGCCATGGAAAGGAGTAGGCAGAAGCTGAATAAGTTACTTTTATACAACACTCTGGGGGTATTATGGTACGGCATAAGGAACTAAGGGCATAAGGACATTTGTCGGAAGTGGGTATGGATATTTTCAACTTGGATTTGGCAGATGGGATTGAAAGGGCCTTGCTGTTAGTGGGTGGGGGGGTGGCATGTCCAGCAAAAGGTTTTATGCTGGAATATCCATGACGGAAGTTGGGTAGGTCTGAGGCTAGGGGTGCTGGTGATTGGCCACTGTTAAAAGGAGAGGGACAGCCTCAGGATTTGGACAGGTGGTTTCCAAGTGGATCTCCACAGCCTTCAGCAGCTAATAGGGTGGAGATTCCACTGAATAGTTGTTAAGCTTAACAGGTTTAGAAATGTTAAGCTATAATGTTAATTTATGTTCTAATCAACTTGGCTGTGTGTGTTTACTGAGGAGGAAGTTGGTTTAAAGGGAGAGGGTCCAAGGCTTGATGCTGCCCGTACACGTATAGAGACGGATCCGCACACACTCAAGTTAATGCAGTCGGGGAGTATCCCCTTTTATTTAGCCACCAAACATTCAACATTTCGGGGGGGAAAACCCTCCCTTCATCAGGATCCCTGAAACTTTGAATGTTTGGTGGCTAAATAAAAGGGGATACTCCTCAACTGCATTAACTTGAGTGTGTGCGGATCCGTCTCTATACGAGTATGTTGATAGGGGACCCGGCCGGGTCAACTGAAGAACGCACCACCATTGCAGGACTGGTGAACTACAAGTGTGCGGTAGGAAAAATTAAATCTAATGTGCCTAGGTCATTTTAGCCAGTGGAGGGTAGGGGGAAGGCAGTCCAGAGAAATTGTCGCTGGGGCGACTAATCTCCCCGAATCTGCTTGTGTGGACAGACCCTTAAGAAGATATCCAAAAACCAGTGTACCAGAATGCTGCTGCTCAAAACTTTATTAAACATGATATTTATTCTTTGTTTTCTGATTTACTTCATGATTTTATTTTTTAAAATATTTTCAACACTGCCAAAGGTCTAGAAAAGTTAAGAATGATATGTAATGATTGAGAAAAACAAGACAATGCATTGTTATAAACATATAAGAGTAATAATGCATGTTATTTTTGCAGGATGAAGCTTAATTCAATAGCATGATGATCAGAGTGATATGTTTGTGTAGTAATTAAGGCTGAGAAAAAATGATGTGTTCATTATATGTAACACTTTCATGTTGATATAAGGGGATGATTTACTATAGGTCAAAATGGGACATTCAGAGAGGTTTAATTGAACTCTTCTAAATGCAAGGAACTTTAGGGCAGTTTTTAATGAATTGGGACATTAACCAAAGCTGATAGATGATTCAGTCCAGAATGTGTTTGACTGCTTTGAGAAGGTGAATGTCATTTTGTCCTATGATCTGATGCTCAGTGCTGCTCAAAAAAACATTGAGCATAACATTTAATTATTTTACAGTCTTAATGACTGCAGTGTGGAAAATACATTATTAAAATGCAAAATTTCAAATACTGTTATGGGTTTTAATGGTTAACATTAACTTGAAGCAAATAAAAAGTGGGATCACAGCCCAAACATTGGAGGCATATACTGCCACAAAATCACTTTCTTAGATATTTATACATTTATGTTAATTTGTCATCATTAAAATAACTGAAAAGGTGTCATTTAGCTGACTTGTACTGCAGATAAGGGAAAATCACATTGAACTTGGTAATGAAATACATTGGCAGCCATAATGATTAAATGCACATTAGCAATCAAATTCTGTCAGCTGTTGAGGCAGCAATATTCACCATCGATTAATTAGGAAAATGTTATTGCATCCATAATGACAAAGTGCTTTTTCCCAAAGTCAGTATAGAATGCATTACATTGTGTTTTAATCACTGATGTTCAAAGATCTTATTATCAGAATAAGTAATGGAAGTTTACATATTAACTGTACATTTAAGTTGAGCTGACATCTGTTCTATCGCTTTTGCTTCCATCACTTACAAACACCTTTGATACTAAAGAAAGTTAATTTATTGAATGGGTAGTTTGTAATTCTCAACACCCGCTGATGAACACACAGGGCCTAATGTATGAATTTACTAGAAGGACTCTAAACTATTCACATATTTTGCACCCTCACTGCCTTCTCATTTTCAATAGGCTGGAACTAGTCTTTAAGAACCTATTTCTATTTAATAAGAACAACATGTCTGGGTTTGGTATCTAACAACCTTTTGTACAAAACAGCCTTGTAGGAAGAAACTGTTATAATATATATATCATAGTTTTGCAGGAAAGAATTGTTGAGCACAATTACATAATGTGTCTATGACTTCTGAGTTCATAATGTCTTCTCATAGAAACTTTCTTTATTCTAAGCATTAGGGACAGGATATGAACTCAAATACTATTAGAATTAATAAAGTTAAGCTCCTGGCTTCGGGGGTGTTTACTGGAAACATGGCCAGTTCCTGATGAGCGCATCAGAAGACATTTTGTTGAAGTGGGTCCCAAGCGGTTTTGATAATGATATCATTGTTTATTAGAGCATATAAAAACAGAGGGCCCCATGCTGTTGATTGAGATCTCTCCTGTGGAGCAAATGTGCATGCTGCCCAGGTGACTTGTTTCCCGTTTAAGGCCTCTCTGCTGACTGAGTTGGGATCTCCCAGTCACTTAGTGCAGATGATAATGCTTGTATTGTTGACTCAATCAGTGATGTATAGTGATAAGCGATTACATTTGGCAGGCATGGATTTGTAGCGAATTTCCGTGGCTAAAACTGAAAAAAAATTGGTGTGCGTCAAAATTGTTGAGCGTATAAAAATTGTTGTGCGCATAAAAAATGTTGTGCATCAAAATTATTTTATTATCTTGATGCTTATTGACTTCAATTCATTTAGTGAATTTTTTGGCAAAGCGAAACAGGACAGATTCACCCATCACTATTGATGTATTCTTAATTATCTTACTTCCTTCATTTGTAATAAAGTTAAGATAAGCATATTTGGTGTGTTTTGTGAATTATTTCTGAGATTCATATGCTCCTCCATCAGCAAGTGTGGGCACAGGTCCATTGTGGAGTATAAGTATCTGCACTTGCCTGTGTTCTGCAAGTCTGTATTGAAGAAGCTGGGGCAAACACACAGGTGTCCCCTCCCCCATACTAACCAATCCCCTAACCTGCAAACATACCCTTAAAGGACTATTATTCTAACCAGTTATGGATTTAGGAAGCAATATATGTTTTTATTGCCTAGCGATATATCCATTGTTTAAAGGTCCCGGTAATATCCTGATCTGCACTGGGTTTCGCTAAATAATCCGAGGATTTTGTGGTTTTCAGTCGACAATTCTGAAAAAGTCACAGTTTTCAGCATCAAATCCCAACAATTTGTATGATTCATTTTTTTTAATGATTTTATCAAATCTTTTCCAGAACAAGAAATTTTCAGAAAAAATGATTAATAAATAGGAGGGAAAAGTCAGTGCAGATATGGTTGAAGCAGTTTTCAGAAAATAGTGAGAACTTTTTGAAATTTAGAAAAATAACCCTCTAAATTGCCTTAGGTCATGTTGATTGCTTTTCAAATTTTTCAAATTGATTTCTTTTTTTCTCTATACTACTTAATCATTACCTTGTACTTGATTCCAACTAAGCTATAGTCAATCCTTATTTGAATAATACTTGGGCTGAAATAATGTTTAAATACATTTTTAGTAGACTTAAGGTATGAAGATCCAGATTACAAAAACATTTTTTATGGCATAGCTCTTAGCACTTTTATTTTTTATTTGTATGTTGCAAGTATGAAAAACCAAAAGTGCCAAACTCCTTGCAGATTTAGTCTAGGTTGGCATCAAACACTAAACCCCACTGGTGCAAATAAACATCAGTATAAAGATGTAGATAAATAAATCATTTTTATAAAGTAGGAACTATGCAGCTATGTGTTACTGAAGACTTGCAGATTAATTATCTAAACTGCACCATAATTATAAACAGAGCATTTTTTTCTGATAAAGGAAATGACTCAACACTGAAAGCATTGGGCGAGTGCCGATTCATTACTTACCCTCTTTACCAGTGACCGCAGTTGTTAACCTAGTTTCCCTGGGTGGCGAGCCAAATGCACTCATCCTGTTTCTCTACAAGGTTAATGACTGGGGTCATGGGTGCATGCCTCCAGATCAATACAACTATTACATATAATAGTTGTATTGATCTGGAGTAAGGTTCTTAGTGGGGTCCCCCAGGGCTCAGTATTGGGTCCACTTTTATTTAACTTGTTCATTAATGACTTAGGGGAGGGTGTTGTAAGTAATGTATCAGTGTTTGCAGATGACACAAAATTATCCAGCCCAATTAATTCCATCCAGGATGTGGCATCCTTGCAACATGATCTTGACAAACTGGCAATCTGGGCAGCTAAGTGGCAAATGAGATTCAATGTTGATAAATGTAAAGTCATGCACCTGGGATGTAAAAATATCCAAGCCACTTATACTCTTAATGGGACTGCACTAGGCAAATCCATTATGGAAAAGGACCTTGGAGTCCTTATAGATGATAAACTTGGCTGTAGCAAGCAATGCCAGTCGGCAGCATCAAGGGCAAATAAGGTCTTGAGCTGTATTAAAAGGGGCATAGAGTCAAGGGAAGATGTGGAATTCTCTCCCTGAATCAGTTGTACAGGCTGATACATTAGATAGCTTTAAGAAGGGGTTGGATGGCTTTTTAGCAAGTAAGGGAATACAGGGTTATGGGAAATAGCTCATAGTCCAAGTTGATCCAGGGACTAGTCCGATTGCCATTTTGGAGTCAGGAAGGAATTTTTCCCCCTCTAAGGCAAATTGGAGAGGCTTCAGATGGGTTTTTTTTTGCCTTCCTCTGGATCAACTGGCACATAGGTGGTTAAATAAAAAAAAAAAAAAAGGTTGAACTCGATGGACATGTGTCTTTTTTCAACCTTACTTACTATGTTACTATGTTACTATGTATACAAATCCAGATTTTAAAGGTGACTTCTTTTAATAATATACATAGCTAATATTTACTTATCAGAGGATTTCCATTTCTTGAATCATTTGTATACAGTTGCCAATTAGGTTGCATGCAGGTTTCTACTGTAGTTACTAGATATTAATAGTGTATAGACTCACACAACATATTACTCCAAGGGCTTCACAGACAGAAGCTAGATTTCTTTTGTGAGATAATAAAGAAAGTGGAAAAAAACATAAAACATTAAAAGCAATATAATTTAAAAATAAAAAAACTCAAAATACAAAAATAAGTCCGGTAAGGTCTATATATTTGAATGTTATAAATCATTCTGATTCCTAGTCAGTGTGTCTGTGTGAGATACACTTTTCTATCTGTGTCTCCATCTGGTTTGGTTTCACACAAGGGACATTTTCATGTCTGGTCCATCTGTGTTTCTGAATCTTTTGTACTTTCCACATGCCCATTTACGCTTATGACCTTTTGGTATTCGTCCATATATCTTCTTTCTGTAGACATGATTGCATGATGAATAAGATCGTCTAGCCAACCTTCATCATCTAAATGAAGGAACTGCTAAGTGCTGATGACTGTCATTGTTATGTCCCTGTAGTAATAACGCTGTGAATGTTAGTCGTTTAAAGATATCACTCCTAATTAATTTATTGGTAAGAACATATGACTTTACCTGTCTGGGTCTATAATGGTGTGATATATGGAAGTCTGTCACAACAGTTAGATATAATCAGAATTGTTTTTCATTATCTCTTAATTCAGTAATACACAGCCTTATAAAAACTTCATAACATTTATGGTGGAGGGGGATTGGACTATGCAAGCACAAGTAAAATGACAGATATTATTACTACTACCACTAAATCACTACTTAATTGCTTTGCTATTTGCTATTATTGTTTAAGAAAAAGCTTGCATTGTTCTTGCTTCACTTCTGTCAGCAGTCGTTCTCTGATTTAGCTGGAAAATCACACAAAAATATTATATCTCACCATGTACAATTACTCAAGCTTTGTGCACTTTGAGCAAAATCAGCGAACAAACAGACGATAGACACCTATTTTGTTCTAATCAAAGAGAAGAATATTTGCATAAATTCAACATTGGTGTCCCCCTATTACATGTAATTTTGGTACTCCAGTCTTGCAATGCTTCCTTTTTAAAAAAAAAAAAAAAAAATAACCTGTTATACAAGAATTAGATATTCACAGTAACATTATAGAGTTACATGACCTGATATATACAGAGCTAATTCAACGAGGCTCATTGTTTTTGCACCCAGACATTTGCTTTCTTCATGCAAGCTTATTTTGTTCAGTGACTGTATGAGCACAAGTTCAAATGAGCCTAAGCATGTCTCCTAAAGATCAGTTCAAATCCCATGGCTCATGCACTAAACACATATCTTTCAATATCTAGTATAGGTCAATGTAAAAACAACTGGACTTGCTGAGTAATCAATGAAGACGTTTCAATACTCGTCTGACCAGCTTCTTCAGTTCAACTGACTGGTGTGGGAAGTTCTTGGCATATAAACTCTTCCACTAATCCATTTACAATGGCACATTGTAACTCTTCAAAGAGGTGACATCTGAAGAAACTCACAGAGGTGTTGATTCTGTATAGTTGTGATAGGATTATCCAATGTGTCATGCAACTCCTAGATACAGGTGTTACTTGTGAGAGTTGCATGAATGGATGTGTGAAGTGTTCTGAATCCGCCGGGGTACAGATGTTAGAACAGCACTGTATGTAGCAGACAGGTGGTGTCGAAGGCCCCCACCTCTGTTCAGAGATGGTCTCTCCACCTTGACATGAATCGCCTCTTTCACGCCTCGTTCAAACCAGCGGTCTTCTTTATCCAAGATTTGGACCTTGCTGTCTTCAAAGGAGTGTCCCTTGTCTTTTAAGTATAGAAAGACAGCTGAGTTTTGTCCTGTAGAGTTCTCCCTCCTGTGCTGAGCCATTCGCTTGGAGAGCAGTTGTTTTGTCTCCCCGATGTATAGATCTGTGCACTCCTCGCTACACTGGACTCCGTATACCACATTGCTTTGTTTTTCTTTTGGTGTTTGATCCTTTGGGTGTACCAGTTTTTGTCTCAGTGAGTTGCTAGGTTTGAAAAACACAGGGACATGGTGTTTGTTGAAAATCCTCCTGAGTTTCACTGACACTCCAGCTACATATGGGATGACTATGTTTCGCCTACTATGTGTCTCCGGGCGGTTATTTCTATTGGTGTTCCTGTTGGGCTTGGTTGCTGCTGTTTTGACAAAGGCCCAGTCTGGGTAGCCACACGCTTTCAAAGCTCCTCTGAGATGTTTTTGCTCTTTGTCTTTGGTCTGTTTCGGCTGTATCAGTTGCCACACATTCCGCCCGGTGGTGCAGGGTTCGATTGACACCCAGTTTTTGTTCCAGTGGATGGTGAACAGAGGTGGGGGCCTTCGACACCACCTGTCTGCTACATACAGTGCTGTTCTAACATCTGTACCCCGGCGAATACAGAACACTTCACACATCCATTCATGCAACTCTCACAAGTAACACCTGTATCTAGGAGTTGCATGACACATTGGATAATCCTATCACAACTACACAGAATCAACACCTCTGTGAGTTTCTTCAGATGTCACCTCTTTGAAGAGTTACAATGTGCCATTGTAAATGGATTAGTGGAAGAGTTTATATGCCGAGAACTTCCCACACCAGTCAGTTGAACTGAAGAAGCTGCTCAGATGAGTAGTGAAACGTCTTCATTGATTACTCAGCAAGTCCAGTTGTTTTTAGATTGACCTATACTAGATATACTATGACCTGGATGAATGAAAATCTTCATAGTCACATATCTTTCAAATTACTTGAGAAGGTATATAAAGAATTCCCTACAGTGTGTGTCTGTTTGCAATGCTGATGACTTTAAAATGACTACTACTACTCTGTAAGCTTTGATTTAGCAGTGCCAGAGTTCTCTACATAATGATCAAAAGGCAGGAATGTTATATATTTAAAATCAGTCTAATATGGAGGATCAATACATTATTTTATTGAATGTTCAATTAAAGGGTTCACCTTTAATTCATTTTATAGTATGATGTAGATATTGCTAATCTGAAATGATTCCAAATTGGTCTTCATTTTCCATGGTTTTTCAATTATTTAAGTTTTTGTTCAGCAGCTCTCCAGTTTGGTATTTTAGCAGCTGTCTGGTTGCTAGCATCTTGTTTATCCTAGTAACCAGGCAGGGATTTGAATGAGAGACTGGAACCTGAACAGAACTGAATAGGAACATAAGTAATAAATAGTAACAATAACAATAAAATTGTAGCTTCAGAGAGCAATTATTTGTTGTCTGCTAGGTAGGGTTGCCACCTGTCCAGTTTTTACTGTCTGAGCTATCTGCCCTGTTTTCCCAATTATAAAAACCAGGCAGGATTCCCCTAGATTAACGTGGTGACTGACCAATCACAGATCACCATGTCATCACCCTACCCGCTATGTCACAGTCATGCCCCTTGTGATGTCAGCTCCCACCTCCTCAGTCCGGAAAGGGGAATGGGAAAAGGTGTCAAAATTACTGCGGGGGCAAGTGACCCACATCTGAAAGCTAAAAAGAGACAGAAAAGAAGAAATTAATTTATAATTGATAAAAAATAATAATAAATAATGATCACAAACTGCAAAGTTTTATCACCAGGGCCCTAACAGCAGTTAATAGGCCCATAGCCACAGCTAATAATATACAACACACATCAACATTGGGTGAACCTCTTCTCATGTTGATTATATATTACACTCATGGCAAACTGCAAACTATTCAGTCTGAGCACACTAACATTTGCAAGAAAATGCTTGATTTAAATCAGAAGTCTGTTCATGTAGATAAACATAATTATAGTTTAGCTGCTTCTAACCAATCCGTTTCTGCAGAAATTGCAAAATACAGACCTGTTAATTATCTTGTATTGTCACTAGAATGAAAAATATAACACTTAGCCTATTAACCTTTTGCACATTCATCTTACATGAAGTATCCGTCATTATAATAGCATATTATACCAGACCCACATTATGGAAGAGGGGTAAGAGGGTAACGGGGGAATGTAATAAAAATCGCTAACGGAAAAACTATTCACAATGCGAAAAGTTATGCCTTTGCGCGAACAAATTTTGCTTTGTGCGAATTTAATATAGCTTTTGCGAGCCCGGAAACTGTTTAGCGACCACTTCCGACGGTGAAAGACCGTTTGCGAATTTTATAGTTTGCGCCAATGCGCAGTCAATGTATTAAAACTTGTTACTGAAAAAGTCGTTATGTTTGCTCCAAAAGATTACGACACCTTCAAGCACTTCTTATGAGTGCGCAATTAAAAGTCGCAATGCGCAATTAAAATTCGCAATGCAATAACAGTTTAAGGAACAATATTACTTTGTGAGATGTGGATTTTTAGTCTTATTGGTGCGAATTGTTTTGCTCTTTGCGACTTTTATTACATTCCCTGTAAGTGTTCTATCTATACTTACTGATCTCAGTCATAAAGATCCTAATTCAAATCATAGTTTAAACTTCTTTTGACAGGTCATTTAAGTTTCTGATGTCCTTCTATACCATTTGCACATTAGATAGATGACATAATTGCTGTAAGTTGTTGCAAAGCTATTTGAGGCCCCCAGATGTCCCAGGGAAAATGCAATATACATATGTCATAATATAACTCTTCAAACCGGCATATGTAATAAAAGACCAAAGTATGCTTATGTGCAGTAACCTTTACAAACCAAGTTATATGATTTTAATAAAATTACCAGTAAATGTTACTTGCTGGTAACCTGCTGGTTGCCAGTCCTGAAGAAAGTTATGAGACTTTGGAGTGTTGAATTACTGCACTTGGTTTTATTCTATCCAGTACCCAGTCAAGTAATTTACCGTTTTACAGAGCAATAGGACAGTACTTTTCAGCCTAAACATACTTTAAATGTATTACTGGGTGTTTGTTTATAAGCCTAGTAAAGAGGTTCCAAGACCAGGTTAAAAGTACACCTTGCATAAA
Source organism: Xenopus petersii (assembly GCA_038501925.1). Taxonomy (NCBI): domain Eukaryota; kingdom Metazoa; phylum Chordata; class Amphibia; order Anura; family Pipidae; genus Xenopus; species Xenopus petersii. Next base: position 84,065,819 of record CM076681.1, read on the forward strand.
ACTGCCTTTATGGTGTCTACCTCTGCAAAATAAGCAACCAAACTTATTTATAGATGCAAGATAATTATTCAGTCTTGTCTACCATTGCCAAATCAGTCATGTTGTGTAAGGTTTTCGGACCCTACTAAGCCTGAAATTGTCTCATGTGTGTATTGCAACTTTGCAGTGCGTGCGCGTCAAACTCGGTGCATGCGCAATGCGGTTAAAAAGATGCCAAGGCCTGTACTATTTTTGCAAAGTGATTGCTGCCTTCCAGCACATCTCTGATCCTTCTTGACTTCTCTGCCTGCTGAATCCATTTTTTGACCCCTGCCTAATTCGTGCTCTGATCCTGTGCTGCTTGCCCTTGACCTTCGGCCCATTCCTGATGATTCTGTACTTCAACTTGGGGACTAACATTCACCAGCACTTCTACCACTTCTCCACGTGACTAGTCATGTGCAAATTTGTCCCGTTTCGATTTCCTGGAAAATAATTGCGAAAAATTAGCGAAAGGAGAATTTTAATTTTTATAAAAAAAGTTTGACGCCGCTGAATTTTCACAGCAAGTTTGTGAATTTAATTTCCAGCGGCGAAACGCAGAAATTCATTGCGCCTGCCAAATAAATTCGCAGATCACTACACGTGACCAGTCCTGTTGTAATCCCAGGTACTGTTTTCATTGTGGATGGTACAGGAGACTTTATTCCTCATCCTAAAGCTCCAGTAAATTGTGAGTAACCTGGCATCTTGATGGTTACCAAACATAATATTACTGATTTTTAAATGTTGGATATTAAACTTCACTAAAATGGTTGACATGGTATGTGGTCCAGTGACAGAAAATTGTTGCTAAATGCCTCTGGTGAAAATATCAGCAAGCTAGGTGTATAGCATATAGAATTATATAAGGATTCCTGCAGAGCAGGGGGAAAGTTTGATTTTACGAATCCACACATAACATGGCTACTTTGCATATTTTAACATTTGATAAGAATGGAGTATGTTGGGAGTTGTAATCTAGCAACATTTAGGTGTAACATTATTCTGGAAAATATATACCATGGGGACATATGCATTTATAATTCTGCCTGACTCTTTCTAAGAACACCAGAATTAAAGCTATTAACCATAGAACTTATAGATATTAATTAAGATTCTGTGCACTAATTTGCTCCACCATATAAAACATATGGCATATATTTTCGGAGAGGGAAAACGTAATCCCAAAACATCCTAGAATAATCTTATGATGTAAAGTCATTTATTGGATTTCTTGTACTGTTTATTGCACTACAGATCTCATTTCATGACCTTTCTTCTACTCGATCACAACAACTACTGATTAACCGTGTTTTTTTGAATATATATATATATATATATATATATATATATATATATATATATATATATATATATATATAGAATTGACTGACCAATATCTGCTGGTCGTAAAGCACTATACAGTATATCTGTATAAGCAGATACTCCATAAAATGAGAATGTAACTTTAACCTACAAACCTTGAGAGGAAATTAATAAATATCTGAAATCTATTAAAATCTATGACAGTAATTTGATTCTATTTGAGGGAAACTAATCCACCATATAATCTATAGAAAAACAATACATGAAATCTTATAAATAGGAGCTAGGGTATATACAGTGTGTCTTATAAAGTAGAACAATTTTGACATGTTACTGTACATCAATGGTGTTTTTTTCTATAGCATTGTCTGACTTTTTATCAAAGCAGATTTAAAAATTTTAATACAATTCTAAATGGTGCTTAACTATAATATTTGCTTTATATGACCTTGAGTTCATTTAGTTATTTTACAGACAATGAAGCTTCTTACTTATCTTTGCTAGGCTTTCAGAGTTGTTTGCTGCTTAATTATTAGAAAGTAGCATTGTCACAAGGCTATCTTATGTAATAACTGGGGTTAAGAGATAAAAGATCTTAAATAAAGCAAATGGTAGCTGTGACAACAATTTAAATTTAAAATTAGGGAATTTGAACATCAGAACTTATGCTGTATTACATCTCAGAAGCTTTAACTATTTTAATAAAATAACAGTTTAATAAAAAACAACCAGGAAAATATTTATTTTCTAGATTTACAATAGTAATAATCCATTTATGTGTTTTCTGTAATAGCAGGTTAATCCTGACTATAAGACTACCAGTCCATTTGTTAAGTTAAGCAACTCTGCCTCCTCCTGTAAATAGCTGATCTCCAGGGAGCTCAAATTCAAGTATATTAGACTATTAGAATTCCGTCTTGAGGTTCAGTTTTAACATAAGTGCTTAGATTGCCCAACAATATTTACTTATTTCATTATAGTAAAAGATTATACCAGTAATCTTAAAACAATTAGTGAACCATGAATATGTATTGACTAAGAGGAGTGTAAAATGTATGCATTTTTCATATATACTGCACAAAGGATGTTGTACCATTCTCTGTTTCTATGAGGGGCAACTCTCTATTTCAAATAGCCTGGACAGAGATATAAGATAAAGAGACTCCTGTGAGTATTTTTCTGTACAAAGCACAATTTAGCAGGACAAATTATGTATATTCTTTTTTTTAAGGAAAATTCCTTATAATATTTGTACTAAACAGTGGGCCATTGGGTGGAAATTATTGAATGAAGAAAACAGTGACTCAGTCTTATAGCAGTGGTTTTTAGGCTTCTGCACCTCCAGGAGTGGTCCAGTATTTGGTTATACCCCCACTTAGCTCATAACAAATTTACAGATATATGAAAACATGGATGAAGCAGCAACCCGTATTATAATAGAAAGCAGGACAAATCCAAGGCAGTAGCTATGACTTCAAAGTGCTTTTAGACCTGTTAATGTTAGAATTAAGGAGCATAAAAACACCATTAGGAACTTCAAGGTTGACACCTATAGTGACCAGACATTTTGATGCTGCAAAACATAACGTTTGCCAAATGAAGTGGAAGATACTTGAAGTTATACCTAAGCAAGATGGGGGGGTGATAGAAACACCTTACTCCTACAGAGAGAAGCTCGTTGGATTAGACGTTTAGAGAGCACCTACCCTAAAGGGATGAACGAACAGTTAAATTTAACATGCTTCCTCTAATTTATACTGCGCAATTATAATTTAATGTGTTTCCTTTTCAGGAGGTATTAATAGCCAAATAGTCTCAGTTTACGATGTCCGTAAGACTATCGCCGGTGGTGAGTCTAATAAATATAGAATTTATAGTACTAAGTCTTATAGTCTAAGTTCAAATATTTAAGTAAAAAATTATTGTTAACTCCCCTAGAAGTGAGAATGTAAAGGGGTTATATGAAGTTGGTAAAATGGTAACATTGTATAAATTATGTTAAAATTGTTACGATAACTATGTTAGGAACATGTATCAAGTTGTAGTTGGATAGGCTTAACGAGCAGTTTCCTTTTTGTTCAGGCTAGGTTAATGTATGCAGTGGCCTGTCGTTTTATTTGGACTTAACACGGAGCACAATGATTCACAGACAAGATTGAGGACTGTTCTTGTAATGCATTTTATTCACATAAGAAATATTTTAAGGCATGGACACTTTTTATAAGCAGTTGAAGAATGTATGTATTTATTGATCACATATGGAATGTATAACACATCTTGTTTAAGTAATTTAATATTTATTCTTGAATAAAGTAATTTGTATTTATGCTATTAATGGAAACAACAATTTAAATGCATTTGTTGATGTATGTACCCAGAATGCACTTCAGAGGTGAAAGGTTAAGGAAAGTTTAAATACTTCCCTTGTGTTTGGTTTTGCACACTTGATAAAGGGCCAACGCCCGAAACATGTTGTGGAGCATTTTTCCCCAATATAAGCACTTTCCAGTCATAGCCACTGCCTTGGATTTGTCCTGCTTTCTATTATAATACTGACTGTATCAATTTGGGTGTGGACACAGGACACCTTGCAGGAGAATCCACCTACATATACTAAAGGTGAGCTACAGCCTATTTATAATTGATGCAGCAACCCTACTATACAGGGATATCCAAGACAATTTATAAGCAGTCTCAACTGTTGATGAATACAATTTCCAAACAACGGATGTTACATATTTTACATATGACATACAGTATGTCTTTTATTGGATTGAGCTGCCATGTAAAGTAATTCATTTATTCCTGGCCTGTGGTCCAGACTGAAGTTACCAGTGTTACAATTTAGCATTATTGCATTCTGTTTACTACATTTAATGAGTCTGCATTTATAATAAAATTTACTTTTTTTTTTTTTATTAATGAGAAAAACAGTAATGTTTTAATATGATCACTTACACTTTGTTTTCTAGCTTTCAGGAAAAAGATCAAAATGTAAATTAAAGATGACAGCAGCCTGATGAAAACATATCAGTTAGGTTGATTCATGGGACTGGATTAAAAAAAAAAGCTAACATGGACAAACACAAGGCCATTCCTATCTCCTTGTAAACAATTTCATTTCCTAATCAGATTCATAACTTAGCCAGCATGAGGTAAAACATTAAGCATGGGAACAGGTTCACCTTCACTTAGAGATAATTTTAAATCAGTCACATCCGAGCTGTTAATCACAGAGAACAACTTAATTTCTTTGTAGGTCTTTGTAATGGCTCTTGTTTTTACTTTTTCAAAGGACAAATGAACATATTACAATGTTTTTTTTGTCAAACATAAATGTTTCTCTATGAACCTTCTGAAAAAGTACAATGCAGTAGAGAATGCTATTCAAAAGAGGTAAGTTGTAAACATGGATTATCAGTGTATGAAAACTCAAAAGTATTTTTTTATCATTGTCTCATCATAAATAGCACAGCCACTTCTGGCCCATCATTATCCTTTTTTGCTGGAAAAATAACTTACAGTACATATGAGGTACAAACTTTGCTAAAATGGTTTGTGAAGAGTAAATAGTTTCCATGATAACTGTAGTAATGTTTTAAGGGATGGATATTTGATTTTAGGAGCAAAAAGGGTTAAAGGTGCAGACAGCATTTATTATTAGATATCTTGGTTTGGATGGAAGCACTATTGAATTGTGTTTTCATTATTAACTTGTTCAACATATGAACAGAGGTCTGAACATTTTTGATTGAGACTGAAATACAGAGGTAGCACCTTTTAAGGACAGCTTTCCTTAAAAGAACAGTTCAGTGTAAAAAATAAATAGGCTGTGCAAAATAAACATCTAATATAGATAGTTAGCCAAAAATGTAATGTATAAAGGCTGGAGTGATTGGATGTCTAACATAATAGCCAGAACACTACTTCCTGCTTTTCAGCTAAGATTCTCAAGCAAACAGTTATGACCCATGTGCCCCCCCCTCAAGTCTCTACTGCCTGGCAACCAAGAGAGCTGCAACGCCGGATGTAGTGTTCTGTTTATTATGTTACACATCCAGTCACTCCAGCCTTTATAGATTACATTTTTGGCTAAGTATAGTATAGTAACTTACTATTTACCCATTTTTTATATTGAACAATTCCTTTAAGGTTTAGTAATCCAGTATAAAAAGTGCACTTACAGATGAAGCCACTTGGATTTGTGAGTTAAATGCGTCATGACTCAGGGGTAATTGAAGAAACTGTGTTATCTTAAGTCATCTTAACTCATTTAATGCATTTAACCTTTTCATTAGCATACCAAAGCTCCATTGTTCACATTGGTGAATGCTTTAATTAGATGGGATGTTGTGACGCAGTTTTCTGTGTTAAATGAGATAAATGGGATATCTGTGTTTAGTTATTCTGTGTCAAACAGACAAACCAAAGTGGCTGCATCTGTATTTCAATCTTCAAAAACATGTGTGAGGAATTTGCACTCTGGAAACTCAAGGTTTTTGGGATTTGCACCTGACTGTATGTTACAGATACTCTAGTGGTGCTTGTTTGTAAACCCTAAAACCTAGGCCTAAAACATCATCTTTGTCAGACTTACCGAACCAGGCGGAACCACAGATGAGGGGAAGCTGGAGCTGGCGTGGTACGAAGGCAACCCTTACGGCTCCCCCACTAATACACCCTTGGCTGGGGACTAGGGAGACCAATGGGGGTGTAGTATGGGAGCCTGTGGCTAGGGAAGTGTAGAGTCTTGTGCCTGGATGTACCGTGAGCGAAGATGCAGGATACAACAATACGTTGATAATGGCACAGCGGTTTGGGTGTAATGCCACAGGAGTTGGTATTTCCCAGTAGCGAAATGAAGACAGAAGTAGGAATGCCAGCAAGTAAACAGGTTCAATTCGGTCAAATTAAACACGACTTAGTTATAAGCAGGCAGAGGTTCAAAAGCAACAGTCAATCAAGGGTTAACCACAGACCGTAATCAGAGGCAGGCAAGGGTTTGGCAACAGGAAATCAGTTCAGCGAGGCACCAGGGTTCAAGCAAAGGCGTGGTCAAACGAGAAGCAGAAGTCGGCAACAGGGAGTCAGAAGATCCAGCGAAGTTCCAAGGGTTGTCACAGAAGAAGAGTCGAAAGCAGTAGCAAGGGTCAAAAACCAGTATTTCAAGTTGAATAATTCAAAGGCTTCTTAACAACAGCTTAGAGCGATGTCCGAGCACTGAGAGGAATTCGGAGCGGAAAGAAATACCAGCGCCGGCGTCAGACGCTGCGCACGTTTGGCGCACTTGCGTCAGCGTCATTACATCGCGACAGACGCGCACCCGCGTCGACGCGCGTCCTCCATGACGCCGCTGGAACGCACACTGGAATGCACGGACTTGCGCAAACGGTAAGGGCCTGACATTGCCCCCACCTTAGAAGCGGCCTCTGGACGTGAACTTGAGAGGGCTTGGCTGGAAATTTTCGATGGAAATCTTTTACAAGGTCAGCCGCATGTAGATGTGAAGCGGGTTCCCACGAATTTTCTTCGAGCCCATACCCTTTCCATTTAATTAGGTATTGAAGCTTCTTGCCTCTAACCCTGGAGTCCAGAATGGATTCAACTTCATATTCCTCGTGATCTGAAATGACAACAGGATCAGGAGCAAAAGATTTTCTCCCCACAAACTGGTTCAGAACCACAGGTTTTAGTAATGCTGTATGAAACACAGGATGAACCTTCAAGGATTCTGGAAGAGCAAGTTTGAAAGCAACAGCATTAATTTTCTGAATGATCTTAAAAGGACCAATGAAACGTTGGGCCAGTTTTCTAGAAGGACAACTAATCTTGAGGTTATTAGTTGAAAGCCAAACCTTGTCCCCCACCTTAAATCCTGGATCCGGAGCTCTCTTCTTGTCAGTGGATGCTACTTCTGATGCATCCACTTCTACAATGAAGGGAAGAGATGGTTCCGGATGAACGAGAATTGGAGCTCAGGTGAATGCTTCCTTCAGGCGATCAAAGGCTGATTGTGCCGCCACCGACCACTGAAATCTTTTGTTTGGTAAGGTCAGTAAGAGGTTTGATGATACCAGAAAAATTTCGTATAAACTTACGATAAAAGTTGGAAAACCCAATGAATCTCTGAACTGCTTTGCGATCCTTTGGAATTGGCCAATCCAGGATAGCTGAAACCTTCTTTGCATCCATGACCACACCACCAGTAGAGATGACAAAGCCCAGGAATTCAATCTGTTCTTTCTCAAACACACATTTTTCTGCTTTAACCACCAGAGAGTGTGCACGAAGACGAATAAAAACCTCCCGCATATGTCTGCGGTGTTCTTCTAAAGAGGAAGAATAGATTAAAATGTCATCTAAATATGCCACAACATAAGCGTCCAAGATGTCCCGAAAAATGTCGTTAATGAAGTGTTGGAACGTTGCTGGCGCGTTACACAACCCAAACGGCATAACCAGATACTCGTAGTGTCCATATCGGGTTCGGAAAGCCGTCTTCCATTCGTCCCCTTCTCTCACACGGACCAAGTTGTAGGCCCCTTTCAAATCTAGTTTCGAAAAAATAGTTGCAGAACGTAATCTCTGGAAAAGTTCATGAATAAGGGGAAGCGGGTACCTATTCTTGATGGTAACCTTATTCAATTCCCGATAATCAATGCAGGGGCGCAATGACTTGTCTTTCTTCTCCACGAAAAAAATTCCTGCCCCAGCTGGAGAAGTAGAGGGTCTGATAAACCCTTTTTCGAGGTTTGCATCAATGTACTCTTGTAATACCTTTAAGCTCAGGTTCGGAAAGGGGAAAAATGCGACCAAATGGAATGGGTGAACCAGGTAACAAGTCAATAGGGCAATCGTAAGGCCGGTGAGGAGGAAGAATGTCAGCTTGTTCTTCATTAAAAACGCCTAAGAATTCATGATACGCAGCTGGAATCAAAGTTAATATGTCTCGATTATCTTTGGTCACACAAACTAAGGCTTGCTGAGGAGAGGATGGCTTCACTCGGACACAATTCTTAACACAAAAGGAAGACGACAAAGATAACTTTCCAGAGACCCAGTCAATAAATGGGTTATGAACCCTTAACCACGGTAGCCCAATAATAACTGGAAACAGAGGTGAAGGAACCACGTCAAAACTAAGGATTTCATGATGTGACCCGTTTATTGAAACATTTAGAGGTTCAGTCTCTAGAGAAACAGGTCCAGAACTGAGGGGTGAGCCGTCCGCCATCCGAACCATCACTAATCTGGATTTAGGGCGCAAAGGAATGTCATGCTTGCGGGCAAAGGTAGAATCGATGAAGCAACCACTAGCCCCAGAATCAATGATCGCCGAGACTTGCACTCGTCTTCTTGTCCACTGCAGAGAGAGCAAAAGAGAAATGTGTGTATCTTTAGACTGAACAGAAACTTTAGTACCACAGTCTGTAGAAAAAATGTTACCATCAGGACGAAGGGGACAAGTCCGCAGCAAATGTCCAGCAGCACCACAATAAAGACACAAATTCAGGCGTCTTCTCTTTAGCCTTTCCTCCGGAGTCAAGCTGGGATGAGTCAAACCAAGTTGCATTGGCTCGGCTGCTGAAACAGAAGGAGGAGCAACAGAGGAACCCAGAAGGGGTGCCCTTGGGACCATCCAGGATACAGGAGATACAGATGAAGGAGACTTCTCAGCACTTCTTTCTCTTAGGCGTCTGTCGAGTTGAATGGTGAGTAGAATTAATTCATCTAAAGCCACCGGAACACCTACTCAAGCCAGCTCATCCTTTAACTGAGTTGAGAGCCCCACTCGGTAATGGTGTCTGAGGGCAGACTCGTTCCAAGTCGTGTCGACCGCCCATCTTCGGAATTCAGCCGCATAGTCTTCCACTGGACGTTTCCCCTGTGTAAGGGCATGTAAGGCAGCTTCTGCGGTCTCTGGACGCTGCGGATCATCATATAAAGATGCCATAGTGGCAAAGAAAGTCTCTACGTCTTTCAGGAGGGGACTATTCAACTCCAGCAGGCGATGAGCCCAAGTTTGGGGTTCGCCTTGCAGAAAAGAAATGACTGCTCCCACTTTGACTTTTTCATTGGGATAGGTTCTAGGCTTCATAGCAAACAACAATTTGCAGCTATTTAGAAAGGACCGAAATTGCTTGCGATCCCCACCAAATCTCTCTGGTAAACAAATCTTCGGCTCCAGACGTCCGGGAGAGGATGCCCCAGCCTCATCAGCAGGAAGATCGGTTAAGCGGGCACGGAGGTCCTGGTAACCACCTTGCAAATCTTGTACAGCTCTGGTCAAAACCGACATTTGCTGGGACAAAGTCTCTAGAATGCCAGCTTCCTCCAGTGGTTCATGTTGATAGGGCTCGGACATACTGTCAGACTTACCGAACCAGGCGGAACCACAGATGAGGGGAAGCTGGAGCTGGCGTGGTACGAAGGCAACCCTTACGGCTCCCCCACTAATACACCCTTGGCTGGGGACTAGGGAGACCAATGGGGGTGTAGTATGGGAGCCTGTGGCTAGTGAAGTGTAGAGTCTTGTGCCTGGATGTACCGTGAGCGAAGATGCAGGATACAACAATACTGTACGTTGATAATGGCACAGCGGTTTGGGTGTAATGCCACAGGAGTTGGTATTTCCCAGTAGCGAAGTGAAGACAGAAGTAGGAATGCCAGCAAGTAAACAGGTTCAATTCGGTCAAATTAAACACGACTTAGTTATAAGCAGGCAGAGGTTCAAAAGCAACAGTCAATCAAGGGTTAACCACAGACCGTAATCAGAGGCAGGCAAGGGTTTGGCAACAGGAAATCAGTTCAGCGAGGCACCAGGGTTCAAGCAAAGGCGTGGTCAAACGAGAAGCAGAAGTCGGCAACAGGGAGTCAGAAGATCCAGCGAAGTTCCAAGGGTTGTCACAGAAGAAGAGTCGAAAGCAGTAGCAAGGGTCAAAAACCAGTATTTCAAGTTGAATAATTCAAAGGCTTCTTAACAACAGCTTAGAGCGATGTCCGAGCACTGAGAGGAATTTGGAGCGGAAAGAAATACCAGCGCCGGCGTCAGACGCTGCGCACGTTTGGCGCGCTTGCGTCGGCGTCATTACGTCGCGACGGACGCGCACCCGCGTCGACGCGCGTCCTCCATGACGACGCTGGAACGCACGGACTTGCGCAAACGGTAAGGGCCTGACAATCTTATCTTCAACACATTTCTGCGTGTGGCAAAATAAGTGAATCAACATACACTAACTTTTGCTCAGTATTTGGTGTGACCCCCTTGTGTAGAAATAACTGCCACTAAGGGGCCAATTTAATAATAATCAATCAATTTTTTTTCCATGAATCTCGAAAAATGAGTGATTTTCTTATATTTCTAAAAAAAAACTCAAAAAATTAAAGATTTATTAAGTGTAAAAACCCCGAAAACCTCTGAGGCAAAACGTCGCTAATAGGCTGGTTTTGCTTCCAATAGGGATTGATTATATATTGGTTTGGATGTTTTAATAGGACAATTTTAGCTTTAATGAATAAAAGTTACGTTTTATACTTGAAAGGAGATGCCCTTAACAAGTGTTCTATTAGCTCTCCATTAATGTATATTTTATTAAAAGGTGCACTCCTTCTTTACCAGAGGCTTGGGTTTTAACTCTCTATTTTGCACTGAGAGGCACATCATCTGCCTGGGGAAAATTGTGGTGCAAAAAATGCATACTTTCACGTTTTTGTGCTAAAGTCTACCCTGACTGTGCACTAACAGGCTGATGCCTTGCCTGTCAACACACAGTGATGTCAGAGCAAAGTTACGCAGATTGGTGGCACAGATATGCTGGCAGAGAAAATGCCTTATGTGACATGACCCTATATCCCCTGTTTATGTTTTTAAAAAGCAATTAATTTTTCTCTGTAATAATAAAACAATACTTTGTATTTCATCCAAACTATGATATAATTAATCCTTATTGGAAGCAAAACCAGCCTGTTGACTTATTTGAAGTTTACATAATTTTCTAGTAGACTTATGGTATAAAGATCCAAATTATAGAAAGATCTGTTATCCGGAAAGCCCCAGGTCCCATACCTGCATATTTATGCTGAGTTCAAGTCTCCTATTATATTTATTGAACTGGTTAACCTAGATGTGTGCTTGGACAGGGCACAAAAGGAAGAATATTGGATAACCTAGATTTTAAATATTTGATTCTAATTTCTAATTATGCCAGTGATGCATATCCATTGTGAATTAGAACATAGCTACTATTTGGGTTCTTATTTGGGGAATTGGAAAACTGTTAACTGAATAAAAATTTGCACCAGAAATGAAAATGCCATAGGCCACTTTAATAATTTACTTCTAACATTTACCAATTATTTTATGCTGATGGCAACTTCATCCACGTATCAAATTTGTGGAATGAGAACAAATGGTAGGTGGCTGATGCAATGCCAATGATTATGCTGGTGGCTTCCTTGTCTAAAATCTTCTGTGTACTCTACTCAGCCAGATATAGTGCCAGTGCCAGCCATGTGCGCACTTAGCAGGACAAAATAAAACTACTATGATAAACAATTAATACTGGTAATGTCACAAGTAATTAACAAACAATGCATTCACATTAATTACTATAAATACATTAATTTACTGTATGATAATATTAATGGAAATACACTACCCTTTACCTTGTAACTCATATAGTACCTGGATTCTCAAAATTAACTTTTTTTTAAAAAAATATATTCAGTATTTATTCTGCCGCACATTTGTGAGTCAGTTTAATGAAGACATTTTCTTGTCTGCAGCTGCATGATCAGCCTATTCAGAAAAAAGGAATATGAAACAAGGTCTGAGAAATCCAAATAATACCACTCTGTACAGATGAAGATATTTTACAATAGCAGAGATATTATTCAGCATATACTTTGGCTGATGAATGGGAGGTGGAATGAATCAAACTGTGGCTGCAGAGTTGAACTCAGATTCATGGAGTGTTTTGTTCTTTTTTCATTCAGCTCTATTTGACCTTGGGCAAGTGCTCTCCCACAGGCGGCAAAAAAATGGTACTGTAAGCTTTTCTGGGCTCAGATGATCTGTGCTTGAAGAAAACGTACAAAACATAAAATGTAAAGACAGTGACTATTAATATTAAGGTATACTAATTATTCACATTTTTCCTTAGCCATTCCTTAGCTGCTTAAAAATATTTTTCCTATTTAAAGAACATGTAATTCTAAGCAACTTTGTAATAAAGTATATATTACTAAAACGTGTTAAATGGTTTTAAAGGAGAAGGAAAGCTGCCGAAGCAGTTTATTGCCTATATATTAGCCACAATAGTGCAAGCTATAATATTTATTCTGCAGAATGCTTTACCATAAGTAGACAGCTCTCTCCCTACTCACTCATAGCTCTGGGCTCAGATTACAGCAGGGAGTAGAGGAGGGATGGGGGACAGGGGAGCAAACTGAGCATGCTCAAGCCCTGCCCTGGAAGTTTATGCTGAAACAGAAGTCTGATACAGAAGCCCATGTATATACAATAGAAGGAAAGAAATGTAGTGTTTCTGTTGACAGTGCATTTCTTGAAGGGTTTACTGGTTTATTTATATAGCCCTTGCTTAGTTTTAACCTTTCCTTCTCCATTAAAACTATTTGTAAATGTAATTGTATTTTAATGGAAGCAGAATTTGTTTGACTGAGCCAGAGAACAGAAAAGCATACACAGCAATGGAGAAAACCCTTAGCTGTGTCGAAGGGTCGCCTTTACTTACGTTTGCTGGGGCGACTTTGGGATACTTTTGGCTGCAAATATTTTGTGTGCAGCATCTCTTCACTAACTGACACCTTCCTATGATTTGTACAGGGGCGTGTCAGTATCTCTTTAATTGCAATTACATTTAAACATAACTAAATATAACATAAAACCAACAAAATCGTTAATGAATGTATAGTGGAAAGTTTTGAGAATTAGATTTTTCTTCATTATGTAAAGCAAGCTCAGACTGGGCTGGCGTGGGCCATGCCAACCCAGGGCCGCTGCCATCAGTCTGACACTGATTCAAAACTCCATTTTTTTGGTTGGAGGATCCCATTAACTAGTTGATCTTGTGCTATAGCATTTTCTGTTTAGAAGTCACAGATGTAATTGGGTTATGTCATAAAAGGAACTAAGTTTGCCCTGGTGCAGAACACTATAGAAAGGAATCAGAAGGTAGCACTGTATAAAAGCAAAAATTAGTTGCTGTGGGTTACTGGATCTGGGCAAACATTGTACCATTTATTACATATTAATTACATATGGGGCGTAAGTGCTTTCTAAGGTGAGGAGAAAGCAGGGAGGAGAAAGCAGGAGTTTAAATAGAGGAGCAGAAAAGGGAGTCATTACCATTTGGACATCTGAAGGGAGAGGACGACGTACCCTCTCGCCCACCCACCCTTGAAGTTAGAGAAGTTGGCGTTTGGATGAGGGATAAGAATAATAATAAAAAAAATTGCCGCCGCCCTGGCGGCGTGGTAGGGCTGCCCTAGTGGCAAGACAAAGGGGGGTAAATATATTAGGGTGCAGGTGCATGTATGGGGGCTAGGCTTTTGCACAGGCCAGGCTTTTGCACAGGAAATGGGAAGTTTGGAGGCCGGTGCTTAGTCACAGGCTTGGTGTGGGGTTGTTCAAATGGTTTATGGTAATTACAGTTACGTTATTGTAAGTTTAATAACTGTAAAGCAGCCTTCATCAGCTAAATGTTATGCTACCATGTTCATGTAACTCTTTATGGAAAGTGAAGTGATATCAAAATTGCTTAAATGTTTATGTATGGTTAATAAATTGAACTGCGCCCTTTTCACCCATGAATTCAGATTGGAGTGTGGTTATTGGAGTAATTGGGGTAGGGAAGGTTGATGTTAAGTGTGCATTGTAATTGCAACTTTACCTAGTCATGTAGCTATGTTGCTTAGTTAGATGTTACCCTAGCAACCAGATAGCTGTTGAAATTCCAAACAGGTTTTATCATACAAATAGCTTTATATATTTTTTGCAATATTGGCTAGCTGTGCCACTAAGGCACCTTTCAGAAAAGAATAAATGTGGAGAGATATAAGGGGGAACGTAATGAAAAATCAACTATGTTATTTAAAATATCGTTTTTGGTAATGTTTAGCACTGCTCGCAATGTAAAATCATTCACTGGTGAATATCGTTAAGCAAAGGTTATCACCTGCTTTGGAGTTTTTTTTAAATATTATGTTGCAAAATATGCTTTGCGATTGCGAAATGATACACTGCGAAGTGTTGAGGTTTGTAATGAGGTCTAAAAGGAAACAAACATGGTCGCTAACATTTGCAATGGTTTTTGTGAATGTTTTTTGTGCTAACAAAACATATTACAGTCCCTCATAAATGTTTAATTACAATATAATTATTATCCTAAGTTTTGTGTTCTTGCACATAATTAGCCGTCACCTAAAGAAGGGTCACATTACAATATTTGCACAAACCATTCTGGAGGTTGGAAAAAGGTTGCATATTAATTAACAACTAATAGTTGTAGAAGCATTGAACTAATTAGCATATCTGTCACCAACATACCCAGACTGCTTCTGATGTTTAGTATAATTATGTTGTTTTGTTCATAAGAGCCATTTCATAATATAGGGTTATCCGCCTGCAGAGAACATTGCCTGATTAACCAGGGGGAAGTACCTGGCCTTGTAAAGTTTAAGGAACAGGATCTCTTTACTCCCCATGTGTCAGTACAGGTATAAAATCTGGAAACCCATTTCCCAGAAATTAAAGGAAGACCATCTCCCATAGACTCCATTTTATTCAAATAATCCAAATTTTTAAAAATGATTCTTTTTCCCTGTAATAATAAAACAGTAGCTTGTTCTTGATACAAACTAAGATATAATTAATCCTTATTGAATGCAAAACCAGCATATTGGGTTTATTGAAATGTTTACATGATTTTCTACTAGACTTAAGATATGATGATCCAAATTACAGAAAGATCCATTATCTAGAAAACCCTAGGTCCCGAGCAATCTGGATAACAAGTCCCATATCTGTAATAAAATTTGTATGTTTCAGTAATAGTAATTATAACAGATAGTAATCCATTTGTGTTTGAGAAATCTATCCAATATGTTTGCATGCTTATATAAATTCAAGCCTAGTTTCAGGAAGATTTTTCATTTTTTATGGACATTTAATTATTCATTATAACTGCATTAAGAGGATAAGTAAAAAAAACAAGACATTTGGTGGCATATTTATCAAAATCTTTATTTTTTAATAAGAAAATCAGACCAAACTAGAATCCACAATTGGGCCTTATTTATTATTAAAAAATCCCAATTTAATTGGATGGGGGACAAGCACAAAAAGTTTAAGCAAAAATCCAAATTGTATGATTTTTTCTTAATTTTCTCCTGAATCCCACAAATTTTTCGGGCTTCTTTCCGAAAAGCCAGAGTTTTTTTGATTTCTTCGATTTTGGGGGTCTGAATGCCAAAAACTCAAAAAAAGTGTTTTTTTAGAGAAAAAAAAAATCAAACTATATTTGGATTTTAGTAAACCTGCCCCTTACTTTCATTTCTATTGCACAAGTCACTTATATATTTTTCAATGCTTTTGTATTCAAAGGTGTCAGAACATTTTTCAGGTGTACAGGTATGGGGGACCTGTGATTCAGAATCCACAGGACCTGGGGTTTTCCAGATAAGGGGGTCTTTCTGTAATTTGGATCTTCATACCTTAAGTCTACTAAAAAAAACTTTTAAAAACTAAACTCAACAGGATTGTTTGGCTTTCAGTAAGGATTCATTATTATTTCTTATTACAGAGAAGAATGAAATAAAAAAATGATTTTCATAAAATGACGTCTATGAGAATTCAGAGCTTTCTGGATAACTTTCCAGATAATGGATCCCATACCTGTACCATTCGACAAAACATTAAATTTAAAACACAATCTGATTACAGTGTCACATTTGCAAACTACTTTTATTAGCAAAATGCAATTTAAGTAAAAATTATATTTACTACCCGACAGTTCCTGAACTTTTCCCTGTGTGGAAAACGCTACACTAAATCCTTTATTTTTAAGAAATACTGTGTATCTAATATGTATTACAATTTACTATGAAAATGGCTTATACTAAAGTTGAATTGTGAATGTAAATTGTAAATCAGTTTGGCATATAAATAGCTTTGGAAGAAAGTACAGCAATAAATGAAGACAACAAGTCAACACTATATAGTGTTTGCAAAATAAACTGCCGAAACATAATTTAAAACTTGGCTTATTTTTCAATGATGCGCTTTCTTCGGAAATATCTTCTCAAGATAAATAGCAATTAAAAGGGTTTTTTTAAAATGTATTTATACATAAAGCCATTGATCACTTACTAGTCCAAAATTTTAAAAACAGGAAAAAAATTACAGTTAAAAGGAGAGTGTCACCCACAATACAAGTGTACATTTTTACATAAATTGAAAGTGTAATAGGGTTATTTGATGCCTTATAAGGAATCCCATTATCCAGAAAGCTTTGAATTACAGGAA
Source organism: Xenopus petersii (assembly GCA_038501925.1). Taxonomy (NCBI): domain Eukaryota; kingdom Metazoa; phylum Chordata; class Amphibia; order Anura; family Pipidae; genus Xenopus; species Xenopus petersii. The sequence goes on from CM076681.1 coordinate 84,082,710, forward strand.
GGCCATCTAATTCAACTTTAAAAAAAAAGATTTCCCTTTTCTTTGTGATCATAATAATCCTTATTGGAAGCACAACCAGTCTGTTGGGTTTATTAAAGATTAACTCCAACTATGATGCAAAACAATCCTATTGAGTTAATGTGTAAAGATTTTTTTGTTGGCTTAAAGGACAAGGAAAGTTAAACTAAAGAAGTAGGCTAGAAATGTTATACATTATGTTTTGGGCTTGTGTGCCAGCCCCAGACAACCAAATCCCTTTAGCAGGGAAGATCTGTGTCTCCAAAGATGCCCCAGTAGCTCCCCGTCTTCTTATCTGATGATTCACTGCACATGCTCTGTGCTGCTCTCACTTACTGAGCTTAGGAACTGACTCAAAATATACAGTACACATAAAATATAAATCACAGTATGAGGCTGATTAGTAATTAATGTGGATAATTATTACACTGGCAGTACAGAAACCAGTGCATCAGAATGTGTGCCACGGACGAGACCTTTCTCACAGGTGCAAACCCTCGCAACGGTGTGGACGCAGGGTGTAGTGCAACTGTAAGAAAGTGCTTATGCTCAAGAACTGGGCGCCAGTGGTTCTTTTATTCTTAACCAGGAATTGAATTTATTTACAGAACAATCCACATAGGACTACAGAGATCAGTAGCATAAAGGATAGCGATATACTCACAGCACCAAGAACACAGCTTGATGCCTGCAGGCAAGGCAACAGTTACAGCAGTAGTTAAGCAGCAATTGAGAAGGTACCCCAGCTTTCAGCCTGTGCCCTAAGTGGAACCTAGCGTAAATTCTACCATCCCTAAGACTATGCACTTAGTCCCTACTTCTGGGTTATTAGTACCGGGGATCTTACTCCCTCTGACTCTCCTTGTCGGAGCCTTAAGCTGCTCAACTAAATAACCTATCTATCTAGAGTGATCTATGAAAGAGTATAGCTATCCACTTTACTAGGGCCAAAACACCTAGGTTCCACTACCCATTCCCTCCCACACGGTTTCCTAGACCATTATACCATAGCACAGTGCCATCTACAGTAAACTGTGAGAACAACAGGGGCTTACATAAGCAGAGCATGGACACAGGTCCCCATTAGGACCCCTTTAGAATGTGCCTGCCAATATTATGTGAGGGTGTCCAACCATTCATTTTCTGCTTGATAATTTGCAACAACCTTTAAGCTTAGCTTCTCAACAGCTACTCAGAGCCCACTGAGCATGTGAGTGTCACAGACCCTTTCCAAGATGGTGACCCCCTGTGACAAGTTTGAAGTCCTGGATCATTGCTTCTATTGAGAAGCTGCAATTTTAGGCTGGTGCAATAAGTTCAGTATATAAAATATGGCATTTTAAACCATATTCAATTTTAGGGATTAGTCCATATACAGTACAAGCAGACACAATAAGTTTACTTAAATGTTTATGTATCATTCTGTTGAAATGTTGGGTATGCTGAAATCTCAATCTACAAAAGAAGAATTCGATGGTATTAGAGTCTCTTCAGATCAAACCGTAAAAGCTTAAATTTAAATTGTCTCTCTGAAATCTTGATCTTCGAATTAAAGCTTCCAGATTGCCGAGCAGGTGTGACAAAGGCAGTGGCAACTATACACAATTGCAAGCCTACATTTAATACATGCATTCGGTTATCTGTTGTTTAGCTTGTCATTTAGCACTCACTATAGTTGAATTTTGTTTCTTTTGCACATCCATTCAGATCATGATGAGTATGGACACTCTGCAAAGATGTTCTTCAGCACTTATTAAAGTAATCCAATTAAAATGTAGTTATATCCTGCACTGGTAAAACATGTTTGAAGGATCTTGTGCCTTTTCTCCTTTTTTAGCTTTGAATGGCTGCCCCATGGCTACACAGCAGCTTGTTTATAGAAACTATAGTAGATGTTCTGAAGCAAACACATCAGTATTACCAATACAGGACAACACTATATAATAGAATTATTTTAAAACACTTCATATTTTTTTTGGTGTTACTTTATCAAATTTTAAACTGTGTCCTATATTCTTGGGCCACACAGCCACTCTTTTGTCAGCTTTTATTTATTATCTCTCTTTTGTTGTCACCTACATCTATTTACGTATTTTGCTAATGATCCGGTGCAACAGGCTCCCTACGGGTCTGAGCAAGGGCTAGGGGAGGGTTCTGACTGGATGGTTCAGATGTTTGACAGATTCTTTCTTTTTTAAGGATAGCCTGTTTGCACCTTTATGCACTTTTATGTGCACTTGAGTTATGTACTTGGTGAATTTGAAGAGCACTGCCCTGGCTTCAATTAGAAAAAACGGTACGTCTTTAACTGTGCTCACATACACCAGGTATCTCTAGCTGTCCACAAACAGTTTTCACTATTGATTTTGATACAGAATAAGAAAAGAGTCACACATTAAATTAACTATGTTTAGCTAAACAATATCAAGCCTGCCACCACGTCAAGGTAAGCTCCCTGAGCTACTCTAACCATTTTATTTCCTATCATAATGGCTTCTGTCCTACCATAACTTCTACTAACATTAGATCTAGGGGACGGCAAAAAAACCCACCTGAAACAAACACGTTTTTTGTTTCTGTTTGGGAAAAAATCCTTCCAGTCTTTCCTGGATCAAACTCCATTACAATATAAAGTATTAAGCAGCTGGTTAAATTCTACAGTCTATACATTTATATTTATTTTCTCACATTATCTTATGGCAATATTTAACACCTTCATATTTATCTTACTATATATTGCACAATTTTCATTAAGAATATGTTTATTCTATGTATCCTACTACCTTATATGAAATAATTGGTCATAGTCTGCAGTCTATAATTTTATGTTTATTCTTATACATTATCCTATTGAATGTTTTAATATCCTAATTTCATGTTACAGTGTCTTGTAAAATTTTTGTTGTGAATCATACAGTATTTTATTCTTTTTGCTCTACAATGTTATATTGGACAATTTATCTGTTTTTCTTTGTCCTGTGATTTTACCTGCTTACCAAATTTATTATTCCTAGTCTGCAGTCTATAATTTTATGTTTATTATTATAAATTATACTATTGTATTTTTTAGTATCCTAATTTTATGTTACAGTATGTTGTAAAATTTTTGTTATGAATCATAGAGTATTTTATTCTTTTTGCTCTACAATATTATATTAGACAATTTATCTGTTGTACTTTGTCCTGTGAGTTTACCTGCTCACCAAATTTATTATATCCTATACTAAACCTCAACCTTTTTTATTTTTTCATGCTAACCATTCTTATTGTATGGTATACATATATTTATTTACCCTATATTATTTTAAATGCTAACATCTATCATAGCCTATCATAGGTTATCTTGTACATTAACATATTATTTTGGAAGCTAACTTACTAACTAACTTACTGTCTTTTATATAAACCACTGTTCTATTTTGTATTATCCTATATGTTCTGTTTTATGTTCTGTTCTGTCTTAATCCAGCTTTTGTAGACTATACCCTGCCCTTAAATATCTAATACTAAACTATTTATGTTTCTTTACTGTCTGTTTAATAAGAGCCCTTTAGTCAAATTGTTTAGGCAACGTATATAAAAGAAGCATGCCACTTATAATCGTATTAAAATACTTACCACTTGTAATAAGGTCCATATAGAAATAGAACTGACAAGGGGTACAATGTTACAGCCATGTGATTTTAATCATAGGTCCAATGATGGAGCAAAGGAATTCATTGAAATGATCAGGTAAAGCTGATGATGAGGGTCAGTAGCAAGAAGCGATAGGTGACAAAATACCTTCCTGATGAAATTGAAAGCTGTTGTTGATGGTAGGATCCATGTTATTATGTGCTGGAGTTGACTGCTGAGCATCATGTAAGTAATGGTGGTTTCAAATAAAGTCGACTGTAGGGCTAGTTGTTTGCAGCCAATAAAGCTGTGCAGTTAAGCTCACGCAGCAGAGATTTTTTTTTAAATATGATGTTGTTTCCAGTTTGATGTTAACTTGATTGTAGTTGATTTATCCTCTGCCCACAGGTGTAGTGATGGGGCTTATGCCTGCCAACTTGGGCTCAGAAATGAAAAATCTTCAAGGTGTTTGCTGTTGTTTGATGTAGCGTTGCTCTTCAGCACTTCTAAGACACACGGTGAAATGTCATGCTTGCTAAAGTCACAATTTGGCTTCTATTACTATTACTGTCCTATTACTTTCCTTCTAGATATTAGCATTTATTTTTAAAAACCCTTCTACAGTGCAGTGTATATAAAGTAAGTCAGTGTCTTTAAACCACTGGAAAAGGAGAAACAGCTGCAGCAAAAAGCACGCCGGTTATTGGCTGTCCCTTTTTATTGAAAGAAAATCTGTGTTGTAGTAATGAATAGGATCCAACTGCGACTGGTTCCCAATTTGGTTGGACCTCCTTTAATAGGAATACATGGATCCAGCAAATGAACATGACTTGACATCTTATTTTTTCTCTCTCTATTTATACTTTTTAAATCATTATTATTGTGAAGAGATCTAGTAGGCCAGACTGTTATATGAATGAGTACAGCTTGGAGGCAATGGTTTCCTATTATTTGACAAAGCTACTTACCTTTTGGCTGGATACGAGGGTTTATCTTGTGTCTTTCAATCTTCACCCAGTCAATGGATTAAAAAAAAATGGGTGTTTCCTTATATTTCCTTTGAAGCCCAGATGTTTTTAGGGTTTCTTCTTGAGGGGCTAAAAAACCCCAAAACAAAAATAAATATATAAAGTATGTGATGCTGATGCAAACCAAAGCTGTAGCAATAGGTCACATATCTGGCCTGAACTTCTGAAATTCAGATTTTCTACAACCAGTTAAATTTGCAAATCAGGGACACTAGGAAGATTGTGACCTATGAAACCTGATACATTATGGCAGAGCAAGTTATTTGCTAATCGCATGTGAAGGCACTCAACTTTTACAGAAAATATTTAATTTCCGTGATGATCATTTTTACATAGCTGGGCTGGCTATTGAGGATTGAATGGTATGACTCCTGAGCTTCATAGCCTTCATAGAAAGGTGACCTTTTCGGTAAGTTCATAATTCCCAATGCCCACCAATCTACTGATGAATTGTAAGCTTGGCATAAGAGCATCTTGAACAGAAAAAAACAAATCATTTACTTTAATGTACAGACTCTGGTCATTGACCCTTGGGCCATAAAGTGATTATGTTTTACATTATTAGCGCTGAGTCTCTCACCTCTGGAGCCATATAGTGTAATAGCCCTATAGATCCATTGATGGTCTTATTGCCAAACACATTCTCAGCAGCTAAACCAAAGTCTGTGATCTTGACAAGACCTTCATCGCTGAACAGAATGTTTTCTGGTTTGAAGTCTCTGTAAAGTAAAGTACAGGAACTTACCATATACAGTAAATTCTAGGAAAAACGGAGGGAAAGACCAAGGGGCAGATTTACTAAAGAGTGAAGTGGCTAACGCTAGCAACTTTTGGCAGCGTTGCCACCCACAGTGACATTGTCAATTCGCAGGCGCCAATTCGATAGCAAACAGGACCACCACAGCCGACTTTTTGCTCTGGTGCACAATCGTTACTCCGCAAATTCACTAAAGTGAGAATTTTATTGAATTTTACCTCATTCGCCAGAGTTTACTTCGCCACCTCGGACCAGGTGAAGTGCTTAAAATAAGCTAGATATTCCTCAATCTTCTGTCTCTTACATCATAGCTTGTGTGCCGAAAATGTATTAAAGTTCTAAAAACGCTGGCAACTTTACCTTTTTTTGAAGTGGAATTGCCTGCAAAAGTCCTGACAAACTTCTTTTGGCTGATTTGAATTTTTTTGGGTAACCGGTTTTCTCCAGACATTTCATAACATAAGGAACATTCATTTTACAGTGGTCTCATGTGTAGGGCATTATATTAACTCTCTCTTGTCTTTATAAAGGTTCCCTGGACATGTATTTGAAAAGCATTTGCACCAACATTTATTATAAAAACTTCCATACAACTTTTAATTACCCGCAGTATGCAAATTGACCTAAGCGCACGATCACTAGTGAATATGAAATTCTCGCGCAGCCGAAGTAACGCTAACAAAAAGTTGCCAGAGTTTGATGCCTGAGATGAAACTTTACATTTTAGAGAATAAGCGTATATGTATATTTGCACCTGGCAAAAATTTGCCCGATAGTGAATCTGCCCCCAGGAGTTTGGAAGATGAACTAATAGCAATTGGGAACACTGTGCTCATTATAAATATTTTTACATTTTAAAGTGAGGCTGTAATGAATTGTAACCATGTTATCCATACAGACAGAATTATATGGTTACACTCTCCGTCTCTATTTTAAATATGTTAATGGTAAGGGTTAACTTTCACTCATGCTATAGTTTATATGGAAGCACTGGCAATCTCATTGGTGTAGTTCCCATCAATCCTAATTTTGTCAGATGATCCCTGATGTTGCCCAAGAGAAAAGGGTAACCATTTGGTAGTTTAAATTGTACTGTGTAAATCCGGTATATTGCAGAATATAAACAAATAATCCCAGTTTTTTATTAAAGCAGTGGGCAGTGGGCATATTTTTTTCACAAAATGTGCTTAAATCTCTTTTAATTGTATGAGACTAGAGAGTGTAGATGATATTTTTCTGGATGTTTTGGAAAGTGCAAAATGTATTAACCCTGTGACTACAAAAATGTTTAAAGGGCATGTAAAGGCAAAAAAATAAAATCCAATTTTTACATTCTTTAATGCTATCTCCAATATACTTTAATTAAAAAATGTGCACCATTTTTAATAGAAACCTATGCAGTGAAATTCTCCCTTCATTTATTGCTGTGGATAGGAATTGTCAGACGGTCCCTACCTGCTCTGCAGGGAAACAATCATACATATGAACAGCAAGGGGAGCCCCTCCTTACTTCCCAGCCATGCAGAACTCAAGCAGATTTGTTTGTTTCCCTGTAGAGCAGTTGGCGACTGTGTTGAGAGATTTGTATTCAATTTTATTTTTGCCTTTACATCCCCTTAACTGTTTCCAACTCGAGCTGAAGGAACAAAGATCATGGAGCCAAATTTAAACAGATAAACTGGGATTCTTTATGGAGGATTATTTTGCTGTAGCCACTGGTTCTGCAGAGTTGGAGAAAGTTTGTATTAAACAAAACAACAACTATAAAATCAACATTATATTACATGACAACACAGAACATAGTGCAGTCTGCATATTCTGATTATTAATCAGTCTTGCTGTTTTGGTTTCTGGAAGATATTATTTGACTTGTGCTGTTTTAATAATTTATGTGCATTTTTACATGTTTTGCATGTTTAATAAAGTTACAAGATGGTGACCCACTGTGGCCAACTTTGAAAGCATAAATCATTTGTTTGATTAGGCTTGTGGTGCAGTAAGTTCATGTTTATGTTTAGTTTACAAAATACAGCCAGGGCCAAGGTAGTTTGGCACTCTAGGCAAGGGTTCCAATCAGCGCCCCCCTCCTATATTAGCATTTCTTACCTTACCATTACGTTTTTTTACTAAAAGAAAACAACGCATTATTGAATGAATTCATATAAATATGTAATGTTTACAAATAAACAAATGTTTACAAAAGGGCTCCATGCCCCCCTTCTGTACCTGTGCCAGCCCAGCAGCCATCATAGGGCCCATGCCCCCCTTCTGTACCTGTGCCAGCCCAGAAGTCATCAAGGCCCGAAACCCCCCATCTGTACCCATGCCAGCCCAACCCAAGCCCCCATGATCTGTACCTGTGCCAGCAGCCCAGCAAGCAACTTCAATGAAAGAATTAGGACTGGAGCAGCTACCCAAAAGCACCCAGGACCCCAGCCAGCAGGACAGACAAGTCTTCAGCGCTGACGAGTTATTAGTGCTCCCTCTAGGTGCGCACAGCAGGTCCTCTCTCTGCCAGGCCCAACCGATTCTCTGTCTGCAATGATGTCTTGCGCCGCAGCCCAATGCACATGCGCACCTGTGCGTCAGCACGTCAAAGTGGAAGGCACCAAGTCACGCTCCCAGGAGGGGGAACGCTTTCAAAATTATACAAGCCTTAAACAAACCCCAAAAGGGGTTGCAGGCATGCAAATTTTTTAGTATTGTAATTCTTTTACTAAAGGCCACATGGGAACTGAATTGTAAAGGGCTGTGATCTGCTTCCTTCTAATGCAAAATGGGTGGCTGTCACGTTCGGCACCCTATATCCAGAACCCAAGCTAAGCTCCCTGGTCTCGGCTCTCACTTCTGCCTCTAACCACCACCTTTCACCTCGGGAGGAGCCCTCAGCTAATTGAATGTAGCAAGGTCTTATTTGAGAGAGGAGCAAAGCTAACGATTCTGGACGAACAAAGGGGCACGATCGTCTCACCAGGATACTGGAAGGAAGAACACCCCAAGGAACAGGCAGGCCGGGCCAGCACAAGCAGAGAATCGTCAGACAGGCCGGAATCAGGATAGGAGAACGTAGAATAGTCAGTGGACAGGCAAAGGTTGGATTGGAGAGGTCAGAGTAGTCACAAGCAGGCTTGGATCAGGAACAGAGAGGTTGGAGTAATCAGGCAAGCAAAGGTCAGGATTGGAGAGGATTAGACAAAGGGTCAAACCAGTAATATCAGATAGAATACACGAAGGCAAGGCACCTAGGAACTTTACAAATAGAACCTAACAACGAGCAATGTATTAAACTACAAGGCCCCTTTAAATAGTTTGAATTTCACGCCGTTGCACGTTGACGTCAACACGCTGGCCCATAACCAAGGGAGCGCACCCCATAGAGAAACCGGCGCTGCAAGGGAACGGAGGCATGCGGCGGGCGTCCACGCCGGAGACATGGCGGGGGCCCTGCCGCCCACTAGACCACCATGGTAAGATTTATTCCTTACAGTGGCATCCTGTGTGTAAAAACCTTCTGATTATACAGCTGTCAACTAGTTGTATCTCATATTTTGTGTAATCTAGATACTCTTTCCAGCAGTATTACAGTATCTATCACCTATCTATCACCTAAGCTGTGGTTTCTACCCTCAGAACCTATTCCTTGGTCTGTGTCAAAGTAAAATGCCAGTAGGGTCTGATTACAGGCATCATATTAGTTACAATAAGCAGGTACTATCCTTATGTTTTATACACTGCATGTTACCACTATATGTAAGAGAGTGGATTGGTTTAATTTCACAGTTTGTCTCAATTGAGTTATACCATCAGGAAGCAGTAGGATGGTACACAACATGTTAAACTACAACATAATGGTGTTATATGTAATGTGCTGAATGTAAAGACTATGTTGAGTTATAGCTAGACTTTATTAGTGACTACTGTTACTAATGGTGACTATCAGGATATTACTGTCCATCTGGTGAATGGTTGCTGGAGAGTTGTAGATCTGAAGATCTGTAGCAAGAAGCAAATGAAAATGTGACAGTTTATATTATCAGTCATGAATGGTAAAAAACAAAAATACACATTATTGGTTCTTACCGATGGATAATTCCTTTCTGAGTGCAGGAACTTTAGGCCGCAAACATCTCAGCTGCATAGAACCTTTCCAAAAGTTGAACAAAATCTGCACATAGTAAATACATATCCCTGAATTTGCATCAGGTGCATTGTAGAGGCAGGACAATGATTTCTATGTCAAAAGCCAAGAAATTTCGGTTAACCGCACACCAACACTACCCTTCTTGTACTTGTCACCTGGTGCACAACGATAGAGGCTTCAGCCACCTCAAAATTCCATAGAAAAGACTTTCACTGGCACACAGGATTTTTAGCTGCAGGGCAAGCCCTTGCAGGTGCACTGCATTAAAAATTGCAAGGGCTTGCCCTGCAGCTAAAAATCCTGTGTGCCAGTGAAAGTCTTTTCTATGTCAAAAGAACATAGGCCCAGGACATGTTTATAGCTGTATAGTCATTTGTATGAATCTGACCCTGTAATCCATATGATATATATTTCGAGCCTGGCATCTAAAGGTGGCCATACACGGGCAGATTAAAGCTGCCTATATTGGTCCTTTAGAAGGATTCAGCAGCTTATCGGCCCATGTGTGGGGGCTCCCGACGGGTCCAATCGATCGATATCAGGCCAAAAATCGTCCAGATATCGATCAGTCTAGTTTGATTTTTCATACGATCCAGGACCGCATCGGCTAGTTGATGCGGTCCTGCCACCCGTCGGAGCCCATTCATAGTGTCTTAATCCGATCGTTCGGCCCCTGGCCCAAACATTTGGATTCATCCGATATCGCCCAGCCGTTAGTGGGCATATCGGGTCATGATCCGCTCGTTTGTCAACCTTGCCAAACGAGTGGATCTTATAGTGTATGGCCACCTTAAGGAAGAGACATCTCAGATTTTTTTGTTTGAATCAAGTATAATAATAAAACATAAAGTAGTAGAATACTAAAACATGTGCAGGACAGGGGCAACATCATTAAAAGAAAGGGTGTAAGGCTAGAGAAGTGAGCATGTGAATTAGTCTATAAGTTAATTCAATAGAGTAGGCTGAACAATAAGTCTCAAACCAAGTGGAGTTTTTATTTAAGTTGACCTTGAACACACCAAGAGGATTTCCAAGAACTATGTGAGTGTGACAGGCATTGGTTCAGTGTTTTTTTGGCTCCTGTACTGCTCAAAGTTTTTTCTGTGGGTACACTACACATGCTCAATTTCTACACACTTGTTTCTCTATGTAACTATATGTACATGGAATTGTAGGTCACTTACACCACTGAATCCATCTCTAAGTAGCCTCTGTTGTTGAGATCTTGTAGGCTGTCTCCACTTGCATATTCCATGACAATGAAGGCATGGATCTGGTTATAACAACAAAATAAAAGAGACTGTGACACAGGAGCTAATGACACAACAATTAAGAATATACAGTACATGTATGTTTATGCAGGAAAGCAAAAAAAATTATCGCAGACCTATACCTAAAATCTTACTCATGTTCTTTGTACCCAAAAGTAGGACTTCTATAATGAGAATAATGTAGAAAAAAGGATTCAACCATAATAAAATTTTTAGGACAATGACACCGCAGTAATTTGAGAGTTTAATGGTTCCTGTGTGACTCACATATACATGCTATCCAAGAAAACACTGGCACTCAAAGGCAAGTAACAGCAGGGTTATACCCTTGCGTATTTATTCTGCAAAGGTGCAACAATGCTTGACAAAGGGGTCTGACCCCGAAACGTTGCACATTTGCAGAATAAATACGCAAGGGTATAACCCTGCTGTTACTTGCCTTTGAGTGCCAGTGTTTTCTTGGATAGTTTGCTGAGGAGGGTTCCGATCCCTCCAACACCGTGCACCAGGCGATGAACTGCTGAAGGCCAGGGTTGTGCGAGCGGGCTACAACACATCACATATAAATGCCCCCTTCCTCCTTTAGTAAATGTTTGTTCTGTAGCAAAAAAGAAATGAAAGTGTAACCTTCTTGATGATTTTCATTGCCACAAGCTTCTTCCTATTGGATAATGATGCCAACACAACCTAAGAAAGGGAAAGAGAAATACAAATTATTAAAATGCATGAGTGCAGATTTTAAGTGATTTCTTTCAAAATGTATATTATGTACAATAATTTGCCAAGTGACAGATGACAGTAGACTAAAAAAACATCCATATACATTTTCAGGCATTTTCACCTAACAAACACTGACCGGTTTCTTATTTAATTTCATCTATGGAGTCTGTTTCATTGACTTTGGTGTACATGTTAAGGCTACCAAAAACATCCCAGAAGTAACTCTGTTTACAATCGCCTTAAGGATATGAGGAAACAGGAACCCTCTAAGGATACCTGCTGCTACCCTCCTCCTATTGGTGTTGTCTGTAGGAGACTTTACCTGCACAGTAACTAAATTCTAGGGTTTAGTACTTATGCAGAAAAAGTCTGCTATAGGCACCACTCTGAAAAATGTCCATGGATTGTATTGCTGTGTTGATAGCAGGAGGAAAGCAGCTGCTACTCTCCATCTTAGAACAGCTGTACTCCAGGAGAACACAACATCAAAATACACAAATGTAGAGGGCTCCCGCTTCCCCATAGCTATAGGTGCTGCTGAGCCAAAGCCTGGCTAAAAATGCTTAGGGATTTACCAATATAGCTGATCAGAATCTGAATACTGTTAACCGACTGTGTTTCTAGAAAAGAAAATACTTCAGTTGTGGTTTTTCTTTTTAACTTTTTTTTTCAAATGTTAGTAGATTTAGAGATGTTTTTCCTTTTTGGTTTCCCATTTCTTTTACACTTACATTGCCAAAACATCCATTGCCCAGTTCGCCATGGAAGTTGTAGCTGGAAAAGTCTAGTGGATTTCATCTGTTGTCATTTACACATCTCCTTCGTCAGTAGGCTTTCTCCTGCTATTAGCATTGAAACCATGTTAATATCTTAAAATTAAGAAATCTATATACAGTAAAAGGTATCTAAAGAGAATAGTATTGAGGATCTCAATTATTCCAGGTTAACAAATAAAAATAAGAAATATCCCCTAACTCACAAAATCTTTTATAAAACTTACAAATTGTATTCAATATTCCATTTTAAAAGAGTTACGGGATCTGTTATCAGGAGACCCATTATCCAGAAATTTCTGAATTATGGAATGACTCCCATAGGCTCCATTTTATCCAAATAATCCAAATGTTTAAAAATGATTCCCTTTTTTCTCTGTAATAATAAAACAGTTCCTTGTACTTAATCCAAACTAAGATATAATTAATCCTATTTGGAAGCAAATCCAGTCTGCTGGGTTTATTTAATGTTTACATGATTTTTTAGTAGACTTAAGGTATGAAGATCCAAATTACAGACATATCTGTTATCCAGAAAACCCCAAGTCCTGAGCATTCTGGATAACAGTCCCATACTGGTATACATACAGACCCCATGGTATTCCACCTTAATCATTTTTAAAAATAAATGTTGCTAATTAAAAGGGCATGGAAAGGCTAATTTAGCAGTGGGTGCTAATGAACTTGCTTTGGTTGGACTGGAATTTAAAGGCAATAAAAACCTTTAAAAAAAACACCTATTTTTCAATGATGAATATGGTGGCTACAATATCCATATTATTTAGGTTGCCAATGACATGTGTGAGCCATCAGATTCTCTACACTGTGCACATACAATTGTTATTTCTATTATTATTATTATAGTAATATTTTAGAACAACAGTATTCTTTTTAGCACTGCTACGGCACACTTTACAGTAAACTGGGGAGAAAACGTATCAGAGTTTAAAGCTAAAATAATGAATTTGTGTACATTTCTCTAAGCAATTTACATGAATTTTCTATTTTTAGCAGTCTCTTGAGATATTAGCAGTTTTAGACAATGGTATACTTCTCAGCAGGCTTTTAGCTCAACCCTAATTGTCTAAGCACTTTCTATTCTGATAACCCTAGCATTAAAGACTCTCATTTGAGACAAGAGCCTAGTATTAGCAGTCTTAAGATATATGAGAAACTACAAGAAATTAGAAAATACTTATAAATTGCACAAGTGCTTAGAACAGAATATTGGAAGTTTGCCAATTCTTTTTTGGGGGTTTAAATCCCCTTTAAGAGAATCCTGCCCATGAGAGCTTACAGTTTATGGTTTGGGGCAAAAAAATATTCATGATATGGGTTTGTGGTACCAGTAATATATATTACATTTTAAGACAGGTAGAAGAGGAAAGCCTTAAAGGGATCCTTTACCTTTAAAATAAATCTTAGTACAGGTATGGGATCTGTTATCTGGAAACCCATTATCCAGGGAGCTCTGAATTACGTAAAGACTGTCTCCCATAGACTAAATTTTATCCTAATAATACCAATTTTTAAAAATGATTTCCCTCCTTTTCTCTGTAATAATACAAACAAAAATATAATTAATCCTAAAAACCAGCCTATTGGGTTTAATTTATGTTTACATGATTTTATAGCAGACCTATGGTATGCAGACCCAAATTACAGAAAGAGCCATTATCTGGAAAACCCCAGGTCCCGAGTATATACATATATATATATATATATATATATAGATAGATAGATAGATAGATAGATAGATAGATAGATAGATAGATAGATAGATAGATATAAACACACAATCATGTTATCATGTTGAGCTTCTTATTTTCCCTGGGTTTAAAGGAACAGTAATTAGGACAAGGACTGCAGATTTCTGCTAGACAAATATCTCCAGATCCTAAAAACCTAATGAAATATGATCCCCCTTATGAAACTAAAAAAAGGTTGTTATACATTTTTATCACTGGTCCATGAACAATAAAAATGTTAGCTGTTAGATTTCTTACATGACATGCTAGCAAAGTCTTATGCATTTAAATTACACGCCATTTAAGCTGAAATAGAAATTCAGTCACTACTTATCTCTGTAAAGGTCAATTAGATAACTTTCCATGGAGAGGTTTCCTGTCATTGCTGCAACTATTGCAATTGGTATTGCAACTACCAATTGCTGTACAGGGTATAAAAATGTGAAGCAGTAGTGGCATGTTGGACAGAAAAATGTTGCAATTTAAACGTGTAATATACTAAGCACAGTTGCTCGATATTTCAATAACCTTTACAAGGAAAATAGAAAGAAGCCATTATGGCAAATCATCAAGTTCCATATATGCATGGAATCCACATTTTAATCTCAGTAAAAAAAATATTCTGACATCCCTTTTCTGATTCCACAATCCATTACATGATGTAGTGTTGTTTGCAAATACTTGAAGAATATTGTCAAGCACTCCGTATTCCACTGTGGATGTTTTTAAATTGCTGAAATAAAGGTGATTTTATCAACAAGTGACATACTGAGTGCTTGCCAATTCTCTTCAAACTTTGCACTTCACGAATGACGAATGACGGGTGACGAATTTTGGCCTCTCATTTGGATTCATTTGGTGAGTGTGCTTCCCTTTTAAAGATACATGAATCGTTAGAGTTTCTGCAAACCCATGACTGCAGGTTCTGGGGTATACTGTATACACCCAGGTCAGAGGTGGTTAAGGGTGAGAAGTCTATATCATTAAGGAAATTATTGCCATTTAAATTTAACTAAAGCCTTTATATACTGTACCTGAGTTTAGGATAGATCATTAATAAAAATTCGAGTTTACTGACATAGGTTTTGGGCTGAGCCGCATCTTTTGATATATTGTCTGCAATACTGGCAAATAACTTTCTTCGCTAGGAGAAAAGTTATTAAAGGAGAAGGAAAGCTACCAAAGCAGTTTATCAACAATAGATTTGCCACAATAGTGCAAGCTATAACACTATATTTATTCTACAGAATGCTTTACCATACCTGAGAAAACAGCTCTAGAAGCTTTCTCTGTTTGTTTAGGATAGAAGCTGCCATATTGGCTTGCTGTGACATCATTTCCTGCCTGAATCTCTCTTGGCTCACTCATAGCTTTGGGCTCAGATTACAGCAGAGAGGGGTGAAGAGAGGGAGAGAGGAGCAAACTGAGCATGCTCAAGCCCTAGCCCTGGAGGTTTAAGCTGAAGGCAGGAAGTCTGATACAGAATACACAATAGAAGGAAAGAAAAGCTGTGTTTCTTTAGACAGAGGGCTTGGAGCAGCATTACTTTGATGGTTTACTGGTTTATTTATAGAGACCTTTCTGATAAAGCTTTCAGCCTTTCCTACTCCTTTAATACAACTGTTGAAAATGACTCCTATAACAGTAGTACAATCAGTGCCTCAAATACCTGGCAATTATAATTTTTGCATTCTTTTCTGTCTGTGGTTTGTCTAGACAACTTTCTTTTAAACTATAATTTGGTCATTTTTATAGATTTCTGGGTTTAGAACTAAGAGTATAAGAACATTACTTTATAGATCAACTTTTCTTATTAAAAACTTGAAAAACATCACCCATAGAGAGTGCTGATGATATGTATACATTTTTTTTAACCTTGCACCTATTTTTATTGTTTGAGTGCTGGCATATTGGAAACTCCTGCCTGTCCGCTATCTTTACTTGGATGTCACAACGCTACCTTAAATTGAACCTCTCTAAAACGGAAATGGTTCTCTTCCTCAAACTAACACCATTGACATCCCAGAAGTATTCATCATAGCTAACAATTTCACCCCATCTCCCCAGGCCTGGTGCCTTGGGGTTATTCTAGATTCTGCCCTGTCCTTCACTGCTCATATCCAGTCACTTATTAAATCATGTCATGTCCACCTAAGGAACATATCTAAAATACGATAATTTATCAAGATGCTGACAAAATTCATATTTACTATCTCGTCATATCACGTCTAGACTACTGTAACTCTCTTTTAATTGGCCTTCCCCTCCAGAGACTGTCACCTCTCCAGTCCATAATAAACACTGCCGCGAGGCTCATAAACCTCAGCAACCGTTCCTCCTCTGCCATGCCACTCTGCCAATCACTACACTGGCTTCTGCTAACGTTCAGAATAAAATTCAAATTTATGACCTTGACATGCAAAGCACTTCATAACTCTACCTCTGTCCGACTTTCTCCCAACCTTTCTACTTTCAAAAGATCTCTTAAAACGCACTTCTTTAGAGAAGCCTACCCTCACTCTGTTTAACTACCAAATGTAATACCACAGTACTACATCTCTCACTCACTTAAAGGAAAACTATACCCCCCAAACAATGTAGGTCTTTATAAAAAGTTATTGCATAAAATAACTCATATGTAAAACCCTGCTTCATAATTATATACTTTTTTAGTAGTATGCGCCATTGGGTAATCATAAATAGAACATTGGCATTTTAAAAAAATAATCCCCCTGGGATTGTATGATTCACTGTGCACACAAACATACCAAACAAACCATACTTGTTAGGTCACATGAGCCAATTAACAGACAGAGTTCTGTCTCTTGCTTCAACACTTCGTCCTGTTACAATTAGAGTTCCAGTAGAATGCAGTTCATTTTGGGGGTATAGTTTTCCTTTAATTCTGATCCTGCCCACTCCCACACTTTGTGTCTTATTCCCTTCCTTTTAGATTGTAAGCTCCTTTGCACAGGGCCTTCCTCACCTTATGTACCGGTATTGGTTGTGATGTATGTAACTCCATATGTTATATGTATGTAATTAATGTGATTTAGTTGTATAAACACTTTTACTTTACAGCACTGCGAAATATTCTGGTGCTATATAAATAAATGTTAATAATAATACTAATAATAATAATAATAAACAAAGATAACATTTATTTATTATTTCAACATTTTGGTCTTGACCTTTGTCTCAAGAAAGACCGAATCAATAAACTTTATTTCACCATATTTTAAAGTCTTATGAGTGCCTTGCTTTACATGATATTCTACAGTATGTGACTTTTCTGTGGTGTGGTAAGTATGTGGTATTTTACACATTAGATGCATTGTTTCCAGAATATAATATATATGGGGCAAATTCACTAAGATTCGTAGTTGCACCAGGCGCAACTTCGCCGCACTTCGCCACACTTCGCCAGGCGTAGTTTCACCAGCGCTCTGCAAATTCACTAAAATCCGAAGTTGCGCACAGGGGTAGCGTGAGGTTGCGAAGTTGCACTAGCGTTGATTCGCTAAGCAAAGCAAAGTTACGCTAGCGATGGTTAATTTGCATATGGCGCCAAATTCAAATTTCTATGGAGGAATATGTAGAATCACTACAAATGCCTGGGAAACCTTCAAAACATCAAATAAAATTTTTTGCCCTACACATGTGCCCACTGTATAGTTAAGTTGCCATGAGTTAGGAAATGTAGGGGGGAAGGAGGGGAGCCCCTAAAAATGTTTGATCTTTTTCAGCCTATCACCCATAATATAGAAAAACCTTTTTTTTAAGCAATCCCTATCTGCTCTATTGCGCTTCGCCTGGTCTGAGGTGGCGAAGGAAGTCTAGCGTAAAAGGTAGCGTTCAGTACACTGTGCGCGTTAGTGAATTTGCGTAGTTACGTCCGTAGCGAAAATTCGCCAGGCATAAGGGTGCGAAGTAACACTAGCGAATTTACGCCAGCATTCGTTAGTGAATTTGCGAAGTAACGAAAATGCCCAACGCTAGCGAATTGACACTAGCGCTAGGCGCTTCGGCGCTTAGTGAATTTGGGTAAGTCTAAGGGGACAGAGGTCACGGAAATTGGGGAGATCATCCATTAGATTAAGCATTCATACTTTCTACTGTATGTATGGGACAACTGCATAATTACAAGAGGATCTGGAGTTATTCTGCAGTTTTTAAACAAGGATTAATTTTACGATGCATAGCAATTAAATGCTACATGAAATTATGATTTTATACAAATATCATTACATTAATAGTTACATTAGTGCAATAATTCTACATAATAAACTACGTGGGAGCTTTTTATGGGGCGGGGGGAGCTCAATTACCATTGGTATAGGGCATATATAGAAAAGCACATACACTTATCCCAGTGGCAGGTGCAAACTGTGTTTTGTACCTTGTGCTTGATTACACAAATGCAAGGCCATTGGCAAGCAGTACGCACATCCATATAGTATGCTCTCCTGATACTAAGTAGATAAAGTTTTTCAACTCTTTAAATGGCAAGAGTAGTGACAAGAGACAGCACTGTAATCCTAGGAGAGCAAGTTGAACATGAAATTAGCCCTATTATCTAATATTTTTTCCCTTTAACAAAGTATGATAGTAGAATGAAGTTTGAGACTTAACTTCCATGCCCTCTCCACAGTGAATTATTATTTAGGCTTAGGATAAAGAGAATAGTCTAAAGTGTAGAACTGAATATTTAATTACATTTCTACAACACTATAAACTCTGTCTCTGCAAGTACAAGTATTTTGCACAAAGAAAAATTCAAATTCATGTATTTCAATGTATCACCTGCATATATGAAGTAATGCATATTGCTGACTATTTTTTATTAATTGCAGGACAGTAACTCAGGTCTCATTCAATTCATGTTTTTTATTCAAAATAATCTTTACTACAGAGTTTTCAAAAACTAAATAGCATAAATCAGTTTTGCAAGCACAGGTACAGTACATCATTTTTCTTACATATCTCTCTAATGACTATTTACACTACAGAGTGCTCTTCACTATTATTAATCAGTCTAGCACAGCTAAACAGTCATACAAATGAAGCTGCATTTTGGTCATTATTTAACATTGTTTTTATGGTGTTAAGTCATTTTTTTTAATGGGAAAGATTTGCATTTCCAATTCTGTATTATATGTCTAAACTACACCAATAAATGTTAATATATAGTTACAAACTTTATTATTACAGTCTGATGTTGCTGTAATTACTGTAGACATGAATAAATAGATTTCTTTAAAAGATCCCTATGAAAACATCCTCATCATTAGTGCAGAAACAGATTTATTGGTATAATGGTAATCTTGAAATGTGTATTGAAAATGCAATCATATTTAGCAGTATATAGCAAATGGCTATGTAATAATTTCCTCAACACTTTGATGGCTTCATTTATACAAAAAAAATCTCCCATGAGTCTTGTGTCTGTTTTGGCTGCCCAGGGTTTTATAATTGCTCTGTAAAATATTTTCTTTCTCAAACTCATTATAAGCATGATTATTTGGGGTATTTTGTAGAGATTACTGTACAAGGTCCCTTGAGCATCAAGCAAATGAAGCATAAAATTGTTAAATATAAGCTTTACACCATAAT
Source organism: Xenopus petersii (assembly GCA_038501925.1). Lineage (NCBI taxonomy): Eukaryota > Metazoa > Chordata > Amphibia > Anura > Pipidae > Xenopus > Xenopus petersii. Next base: position 84,102,394 of record CM076681.1, read on the forward strand.
TCTAAAAGTATATTTTAAAGAAACTTTGTGTGGCAGAAGTTCAAGCACCCAAGTATGACCTATTTCGGAATTAAAATAAATTTATAGATGCGTGTTGACAAATTAATATACAGTAAATTACTGTTGACTAATGGAAATAAAATAAATAGTGCACAGGGAAGCAAACCAACATGCATCTCTAGTTGGCAGATTTTGCTTTGAATTGTAACATTGAAGTTGCTGTTTTTTCTGTTGCTGTATGTTCAAATACTAAAAAAACAAATGTAAGAAAAGAAAAAATGGAAAAGTTTTAAAAATGCAGAAGGTACAGAACAATGAAGAATGAGTGCCACTGACACATCTGTAAAGATCAACCCTAGTACTGTATATTTGTGTACATGAAGGCACTTGCGGGGCTATTTACTAAACCTTATTTTGTTCTGGTCAAGCTTTTAAAGGGGAAACATTTTAATTTTTAGAGGGGAAAAAACCTAGAATTTTTCGAGATTTATCAGGCTCTGAAGCTGCTAAAAATACGAATCTGAAAATACATAGCTTGAAACCTGTCAAAATCATGTAGAAGTCAATGGCTGATGGACCCGTTAACAACATGTTTTTTACCTTCAGGATTCTCAATTGTTTCGGCTGTTTCTGCTAGTTTTTGTTCAATAATCCAAAAAAAAAGGAGTTTTCAGAGTGACAATTTGAAGAACTGCTGCATCCCTAGTGTAGTTTTCTAACCAAAAAAGAGAGCACGAAGAACACAGTTAAAACGTGGTCAAGGTGCACCAGCCCCAGACCCTTAGCTAAGGGAGGGCAAATCCGTAAAAAAGCAAAAAAAGTGGCACTCACGGAATCCACAAAGGGTATTTATTTATGACACCATTTCTGTAGCCTAATGCTTTTCAAGCCCCAAAGGCTTGTAATTATAGGCTATGATTAAATACTTTTGGGGCTAAAAACACATAAAACTACAGAGATGGTGTCATAACTAAACTGATTCCATTGTTTATGCACTTATGTGGCCTTTCTGGATTCCGTAAATGCCCATAGCCTCTGTTTGTCTTTCTACAGCATCCCTAGTGCAGTTTGTTTGAGCCACATTGCTGCACTCAAATGTTTGGGTGTATACTTGTCTTATTTTTTTATTTACCACTGGAAGCTGTAGTAGATACAACAAATTTTATGTTAGGCAACCCTGAATAAAGCAAATGCAAGGATATAGTGGCATAGTGAAAATGAACCCAGGAGACAAGCATTGGATTGCAACAATGCTAAAAATGGTGTCACCACAAAGCAAATTTTATTTATTTATGTGTTGCCAGTTGTCATAGCACTGATTATGCAGTGTACACTGAGCCAAAATCTGTAAGGTGGTAAAGATGATGAAGGGGGTCATTCCTTTTTACTTTGCAGGTTAAACATTTACAGTATAAGGGATCAGGAGCCCGTAGGAGACCAAAATCCACCCCAAAATCCTGGTAAAGGATTGCATCTTTTCTTTGGTATAGTTAGGGGCCGATTCACTAAGGGTTGACTATCGAGGGTTAATTAACCCTCAATATTCGACTGGGAATTAAAATCCTTCGACTTCGAATATCGAAGTCGAAGGATTTAGCGCAGGTAGTACGATCGAAGGATTATTCCTTCGATTGATTAAATCCTTTGAATCGTTCGATTCGAAGGATTTTAATCCAACGATCGAAGGAATATCCTTTGATCAAAAAAACTTAGGAAAGCCTATGGGGACCTTCCTCGAATGGTCGAATAGTCAAACGATTTTTAGTTCGAATCCTTCGATTCGGAGTCGTAGTCGAAGTAGCCCATTCGATGGTCAAAGTAGCCCAAAAACACTTCGAAATTCAAAGTTTTTTTACTTCGAATCCTTCACTCGAAGTTAGTGAATCGGCCCCTTAATCTGTCAATTGTGTTGTTCTTTCTTCCATTTTGCCAGTTACTCATATGTTATCCCAACAGCAAAATGAATTGGCTACAAAGAAATAAAAAATGTGAAATAGATAAGTGGCCTTTCTATACAAAATATTAAAATGAAAGTATCACAATCCACAAAAAAAAATCTTTGTCATTTGACACAAACTTGTAGTTGCTTTCCACCTGCAACCACTACCTTCTTGTTTCAGAGACCTCTTGTGTGTGTGTCTTGAATCATGCATATGCACAGTCATTTAACATTTCTGGGTTTTTAAAATTTTCTAACATTTCTAATTTTCTGTGTTAGCTTACTGCACCTGCAAATAGTCTCAGACAGAAATCCCTGGGCCAAATTAGTAGATGGTCTGCTCAAATCAAAACACTGCGTAGACCATTGTCCTAAGGATAATAGCCTGTGGTGTTATCCTTGCCATCAGAAAAATCTGGTGGAGAAAATGCAAAAGATGTTATTTTTGCTGTGCATGTGATCTGTGATATGGATGGCATCTGCTTGTTGATGCACGGATTGGGGTGGATTGTATCCAAAAAATACTTGAGTACATATTTTTTTCCCTAAATCTGCTCCATGCAGACAGTTACAGACAGTTACACTTATGTACATACTCACCCCATTTAATCATGATTTGCCCTCAGGCATTACCTACAGTATAGTTCATTTAATCCTCAAAATTAAATATTTTCTTTCATCCTTTCCATTTAGCTGTGCAGATGAAATGTTGATTATGACCTGCAAATGACCTGCACATGATCTACACATTGAATATATGATCCCTGTATATGTGTTATGAGCTAACATTTTGACCAGTTGAGTTTTGGGTTGCAGTTATGCATGTACAGCTATGGTATTAACCTTTCTGCTTCTGATATCCCTTTCTATCCTTTCTGCTTCTGATACCCATTTCTCTCACTTTATTTCTCTCTCTCTCTTTCTCTCAATAATAGATGTATCAGGAGGGCACAAACAAAAAATTCACCAACTGCCAGGCTTGCTAAAGGTCTGAATATGTGAATGAAATGTTGCATTGGCACAATAAAAAAGGATTTTTTCAGTTTTTAACCAAGTCCACTAGTGTCTAATAAAAGGCAGCCAAGTTTGGGAGTTTTACTCTGAAAGCAGCTAGTAAGTTGCAGGTAAAACTTAGTCCCTTTGTAAAATGTATAATGAAGCAATAGAATTTTTAATGAATCAAAAGAAAATTCAGCGTAGGACTGGCCAGATATGGGATGACTTTGACGTAGTTGGTCAGCTTAAATGTATTGCAATATATCGACAAACAATCCCTGTTTTGTTTAAAGGGTAAGGCATTTTTCAGTAGCAGTATGCACAAAATGTCTCTGTCATAAATATATTGATAATGGGTTGAGTGCAGAGGACCTCCTGTGTGCACAGCCTCATTGCACCCCCGTAAAAATTACTGATGAGCGCAACTTTTCCTTGTTTGTTATAATGTATATTTATATATACAGCCCATGTTGTCAGTGGTGCAAGCTATAAAAATATGTTATTGGTCTGAAAACCTGAACAATATAAAAGAAAGCAGAGAAACTAAAGTATACCTTAGTGAAATCCTATATATATATAATAAATGCTATCACCCTAGATCATGTAGTCGGACCAAAAAAATATAGGACTCCAAACAAAGGCTTACATTTGCACCCTATCCAAAAAATCAAAGTGCAGCAACATATACCACATACACACACATACATACAGTATATGCAACCTCCAGGTCAGAGACTTTAGTGACAGGAGCTGCCAAAAAGAGAGGCTGCAGTAGTGTCACTATTTTGGTGTGAAGCCCCATGGCTTATTATTTACTCAAGCCTCTGTCTACATGCTCCTAGAGCACTCTTAAGCACCCTTACGCCTGCCCCCTCTCAATTGCCCTTGAATTGGCGCATAGGCTGTGCATCAGGTTGCTGCTTACCAAGATTGTTTGCAATGTTATAAAAAGAGTGTCAGAGCATCAGCAATGGCTTGAAAGGAAACTCCATGGTTGTAACTGACTCCTCTTGCTGCCCCCATGAAAGCCTATACTCATGGAGTATGACTATGAAGATTTTCATTCATCCAGCAAGTCTAGTTGTTTTTAGATTGACCTATACTAGATATACTCATGGAGGTGGCATTAACATTTATTGATAGGTCAGATTAGAAATAAAGTATAATACAATGAAGTCTAAAAAAATGGCCCAAAAGTAGGCATTGTATTCAGTATGGTAACTATGGTATTGTACTGACCTACATAAAATGGAAGTGAAGATTTACAAGATATTTTACAAAAAGACAAAAATTCGCCAAGCAAAAAAGTCCTATAGATGTCAATGGGAGCTACACTGATCTTGGACTGCTTTTAATCAATTTGAAATTTTTAGAAGTTTTCAGATTTTTTTAATTAGGAATTGTCTGAAAACCTAAAATTTTTAGAGGTTTTGGAGGTATTAGTATTTTTTAGCACATTTTTAGGTTTGCACTTTTTATATTCAGATCTTTAATAAAATTCCACGACATTTGTGGTTTTAGCTTTTGTGGCTTTTGTAGTCGTGGTTTCAAAAATACCACTAATTTTCGACCTTTAATGAATACTGTTAGCCTCCACATCTGCTAAAAAGCAACAATTCTGTTACCATCAAGTACAAGTTAGTGTTTTATTAGTACAGAGGGAAAAAAATAATTTCATGCTTTGCTGATTTGCTTAAAATGAACTTTTCCCGTGGAGTGGGCACCTTCTGTCATTCTTCATAGATAACATGTTTCAAAATAAGAGATCCTATATCCATACTACCATAATGCAAATTCTAAATAACAAAATTACATTTCTTATGTATATTGATCAGAATCTAATTTTAGGTAGATGTAACATTTATTGAATGTAGCATCATTATATAGAATTCAACTCACTGATTCATGTATTTAACTTATTATGCACTCCTAACTGGTCTTTAATAACCTTCAAGCCTTTGCTATTTATGCATTAATAGCACTAGAGTTGTTTGCCCAAGGGCACGCTCCACAAAGCATCATTATTTCTCTATCAAGTGCTACTTTTTCCTACTTGAACTCAACAAACCTAAAATCTAATAGCATGAAATAATTTAATTTCAGTGCTGAATGATGATTTGTCAGGCACTGTTAATTCACATAATTAGAACTTAATTACCTTTGAGATATTAGAATATACTGTAGTTTGGTTTATTTTAGCTGTAGCATCTAAATATTTTGTCTAAACAATTTTACAGTTTTGATCAAAAACAGGACCAATATGTTTTTTTTGTCTTGGAATTTGTGCACAGTATGTGTTTCTGAGACACTTGTCCTCTTCTACATCTGGTTAAACATGGCAGTGTTCTAACTGTATCTAATTGTATCTAAATGAAACTTACAACTATCTTAAAGACAACGCCTCTAAATGCCTATACAAAAGGCTTACTATAAAGATATGTCTAACACAATATATTTTTAAGTGCATCCTGATTAGAAAATTCATATTTTGAAAAAGAAAATTGTCTTTAAAGTACAAGAATTCAGCAAGCAAGAACAATTGCACTAATTATATAAATAATAGTGTAACTAGATAATTCATCCTGGTGTAGAGTATTGTGTGTTAGAGGAAAAATGTGCACTAAAAGTTATAATACCATCTCTGCTTTATTTAAATGGTACCAGCAGTACTGAATCTGAACTCTAACCTCTAAAAATTATACTCTAACCTCTATAAAATGATACTCAGATTTGTTCCTGTATTTAGCCATATGTTTTACTGAGATTTAGAGCATCCCTGATTTATAATTCATATGTTATTTATGAAGTACAGCATATTTCTGCAGCACCTTACACAAGCGTTCAACATTGCCATCATACAACTAAAACATTATACTTCTATTTTACAAACACTATAAAGCAAACATTATTATTCTTTTATGGACATTCCGCTTAAATACAAAAAGATGTTTGTATGTACTGTGTACAAACCAACTCTTGCCAATAGGTTAACTGACCTTGGATTATTACATGAAGTGACTAAAACCCTGAGCTTTTCGGCTTCTACTGTTGACTATGGATATTTCTGAGATTACGTGATGCCTAAAGCCATGTAAGCAGCTTAGTCACAGCAATATGAAATCACTTTAGTGACATTCCTCTGTGGCAAACTCAAATAATTTTTTAGGCGATTAGGTCAGGCAAGCGGTCATTTAATCAGCAACAGATCTTCCAGTAGGTAGCAAAATGGTTTGTGTTGTTTATTTGCCAACAACTGCTTTTAGTAAGCACAAGGAACATATGTAACTAATAGGTTCATTAGCATCATCACAGCTATATATATGTTATCCACATAGTAGACAATAAACACAAGCGTATATGTTTTAGGGGAGGAAGAAGTGAATGTATTGCCATAAGCATACACATGGGCAGGGTGCAACCATCGAGGTTGAATTGTTTAAGTTGTTATGCCAGGCTACATATTGCTTTTTAGGTATTGTAAAATATCTCTGCTTTGCTCAGGCTGAACAAAAATGCTATATAATGAAGGGGGCATACAAAGAGAAGTCAGAATGTTCAGAAGTGAGTGTGTTATCCAGAGAACACAAGATATGGGAACAACATGGTTCGTGTGGTGAGTACTGATTGGGGTTAACTTCCCCTTTAAAATCTGGTAGACCCTCCCAGCCTCCCCTGTAAACGGTAACCCATAGCAACCAATCAGTGCTTGTTTTTTAAAGGCAGCTGCAGGTAGAACAATGAGGCACCAATTAAAGGGGATCTATAGCGATAGAATAATATAAGCTTCATCTTGCTGAAATCAGAAACTTTCAAAATATGATCAATTAAAAAATTCAGTACCATTTATGTAATCATCAAGTTACTCTTCACTCTCCCCCTCTGAGCAATCTCTCTATCCATTCTGTCTTCATGCAGTATGTGGAGTCAGTTTTGATTAATAGTTAGGTCTTATACATCCTTTGGGGGGATTGCACCCTTAACCTAGGTGCTTACTCTAAAAATAACCTGCTCTGGTGCAAATCCTGCTACTTTGCGTGCAGGGTGTTTGCCAGAGTCTGTTATTTTGTTACCTCTTGTTTGTGCTGGAGTTGGTGATTTGAGTTATTCTGCTAAGAAAGGGAGCCCCCTAAAAGACATACAGTATTAGACCTACAAGGCAATCAAATTCTGACCCAGACCTCAGAATGAAGAGAGCATGAAGAGTGACAGGTTGTGGAGTGTGAGATACTGAAGAGTAACTTGATTATTTCTTAAATGTTACAGAATTTTAAATTGATTGTATTTAGCAAGTCTTGTTTCAGTGAGATGACGCTTATAATAAATTTTCATTTTTGTGATAGATCTCCTTTAACTGATTAAATCGATAAGCGCCATCTATCAGGTTGGAGTAAAAAGAGTTGAAACTCACTCTAAATGTAGCATTGTCTGGATTGGGGGCTCAAACCTCTGTGCCTCACGGTGCAAGAAGAAGAAAACAATGTGGAAACAGCAAAAAAACAGGGAACTCTGCACCCATATTTTACATGTTGCCCAAGCTGTGTTACTGAGAGGTCATATATGTCAGGATGCATAGTAGCCCATAGAGATAAACAAATAATGTACCCTGGATCACATGTATGCAGTGAAGTAGTGCAGCCCTTTTACTGAATATTGTGGGGGATCACTTATGTGATAGAAAACAGGATGCAAAGTGTAAACAAGGAGTTGTAGAAGGGTTACATGCCTCCGTGCCCTGCTTTGAAGCACAGAGACCTAAAAGAGTTTTGTTAGACAGCACTCTATCGATGAGGGGAGAGTGGCAGGAGACTCCATCCCCTAACTTGCTGGTCACTCAGACACAGGAGCGGCAGGGGGCACAGGCTGACCTGGGGAAGTGTTAATGACCGCTAGTATATGCTATTTTAGAATTTCCCTCTCTGAAGCATAACAGTAGCAAAACACAGTCATTTAACAGATAAGCATTTTTCCATTTAACAAAAGAATAGGGTGTACAGTAATGATTAAATTATGGACCTAATCAAGCAAGCAGGTAGTGATTACTGGCTGGCTGATTGAAAGTAAAGATCTGATTGGTTGCTACTGGTTTCTAAACCTGAACCAACCTTATTTCCAGTTAGCATATTAACTGTAGGCATTCATTTACAGTAAGACTTTCTGAAAGCAGTACAAGAGGGGAAAAACACAATGCAATAGCTTTTATAACAAATAAAAATCAATACCATTCTTCTTAAAAGAAGATTGCAGAATAGCAATCTGGCGCAAGGTATAGTTCTAAGCATCGAAATGTTATACAAGGTTAGTCAAATGTCCATGCTTGTACATTTCAAGCCATTGTCAAGTAAATATGCACAGCAAACTCTCTGTTCTTTCCCTATCATTACTCGGTTTTGTATTTGATTTGGGATTTAACAGCAGAACTTAAGTACTGTGTTTTACTACAGATGCAATGCCTAGAATGAAATGATGAGACAATCTGTTTTATGTCGCTATGTTTTAGTTCTGCATCAGCCATTTCTAAAGATGTCCCATATAACTCACATTTGCAGACTTCAGCACATAACATACTGTTTGTTTTTTCCCCCTTCCCACATACATTTGTTCACTATTATTGTGCTGACTATTGTTCTGTCTACCACCTTCCTGCACAAATCTTAGCCAAATATCACTGTAGGAAAGCTTGGAACAAAATGTGGCAGACAGCAGCTGTTGATGCTAACTTAAATATTCATGTGCCTAACATTACTCACATGTAAATAAATAAGAGCACACAAATATCCAAAAGGTAAAATTACATCATCTTAGAGATAAATTTGAATCTAATGTGAAACCATCTTCCTTTTTCCCCAAGGCATACTCTAACTTATTTACTCAGATCATTACTGAAGCTGTGGAAGTGAAAAATACAAAGAAATATGCTCTAAAATGTCAGCTTACAACATAACAACCATGAATAACCTGTAAAATATATCCTTATGGTCAGTATATCACCTTGTCATCAGTTATATTAAATGCATATACTGTATCTGTTAAATGACTCATAAGATGTTCGTATGAGGTGACCTGATAGTTTGCTGACCTGTTTATAAGGGGGTACATTATCCTCTGTGTCTGCAAAATAATTATTAGGATTCGTGTTGGCCCCTTTATCCCTGGTATGGTTTATCCATTGCGCCTCAAATAAAGAAGGCTAAAAGGACAGAGGCTATGGCCCCTAGTAACTGTATTGTATGCAGAAACATAGCTGTTTTAAAGCACTCCTTTTTACTTTGTTTTAATTTCCCTGGTAGAACCAAACAATAATTTAAAAAAATGGCCTGTAAGCTACCAAGCTCTACTACGCTTTTTTAGCCTGCACCTCGGCGGTACACATTTTTTCATTATATGTGCCCTTTAATGAAATTGTGTAGGCTGCCTACACTTGCATTTTCCATAATGAGGAAGGCATTTAGTTGGTTATGACAAATTAAAGGAACTGTAACACAAGAACTGATGGCACAACAGTTCTTGACAGTGATGAATATGTTTTGACGCGCTACAAAGTTCACAACAAACTTTCGACACACAACTATTTTTTTTACCCATTGCAGTATATCGGCATAATGAAACTTGGTGCAAAATTGGCTCATCACTATTAAGAATATATATATGAAATTATGCAGGAAAGCAGCAAAATAATTCACAGATATGAACTTTTCAAAATTAAATTCTTGGAAATTTCTCAACAGTACTGCACAGTATACTGTATATGGCATTTCTGATTAAAGGAGACCCATAACATTTTCAGAAACTTTAATTTTGTAATTTAAGAAGTACTGTAATTTTTCCCACCTCCACACACTATAGTGATGAGGAGCAAGATATGTATGTATCACAAGCAGAACTTAGTAGAATCATTAAACAAAGCTCATGTGAGCATGCCACTCTGTTTGATAAATTATTTTAAGGCCGTCTGTTATAAATTAATATAAAGCAGTGCGTAACTTGCTGGTGCTATATAAATAAATTATGATGATAAACAATATTGTGTGACTTACATACAGATGCCCCTTCCATTACATTAAGGGGATGATTTATGAAGGTTCAATTTTTTCATTTGAGTTTTTAAGTTTTAATTTGTAAACTTACAAATTTGAGTTTTTAAAACCTACAAACCTGTTAAATTTGATGTATTCCAGTTTTAAGCCTATAAACTTGTAAAATTCTAAGGTTTTTTTTACCATAGTATTCAATCAAGTATTTTTTCATAAATAAGTAAACATTAGATTTTTTTCTAATTGTGAGTTTTTTCAAAATAGAAAAAAACTCACTAATTAGATTTTTGATAACTAAGCCCATAAAAGTATGTTCTCTAGGAAAAGAGGCTTCCACAGGCACACACACTATGGCAATAAAATACTTAATTCTACCTGTGCTTGGAATGGGGAATGGCTGTGGCACAAGAAAAAGCATTTCATTGGAAGCTTTGAAACTTGGGCGTGATGCTTTCTTTCATCTTAATATTTTCCTTTATGAGGATTTTCAGTGCCAGAAGCTTCTTTCTATTGGGCAACAATTCCAACACAACCTAAGAAGTGGATAAGGAAGTGATGAATGGTGCAAAATCACCACAAGATAAAGTGAACAGTGAATGAGTTATAGGCTACATACTAAAATATTTCTCTACAATAAAATAACCTTTAAAGGAACAGTTCAGTGTAAAAATAAAAACTGGGTAAACAGGCTGTGCAAAATAAAAAATGCTTCCAATATAGTTAGTTAGCAAAAAATGTAATCTATAAAGACTGTGAGAAGATGTCTAACATAATACCCAGAACTCAACTTCCTGCTTTTCGGCTCTATAACTCTGAGATAGTCAGCGACTTGAAGCGGGGCCACATGGGACATAACTGTTTCGTGAGTTTGCAATTGATCCTCGGCATTCAGCTCAGATTCAAAAGCAAACAGTTATGACCCATGTGCCCCCATAAAGTCACTGATTGGTTACGGCCTAGTAACCAATCAGTGGTTACTGCCTGGTAACCAATCAGTGGAAGCTGCAAAGCAGGAAGTAATGTTCTGTTCCGTTATATTAGACATTCAGTCACTCCAGCCTTTCTAGCTTGCATTTTTTGCTAACTACAGTAACTATATTAGAATTTTTTTTTTATTTTGCACGGACTATCTTATTTAAAAAGTTTTTATTTTGATACTTAACAATTCCTAACATAATACTGTACTACAACGCTACTTGAGAAACTGAGGCCTATTTATCACAATTCAAATTTGTGAAGTTTAGAGTTTTTTACTAGTTCGAATAAATTCACAATTTAAAAAAACTCAAATATTTGCTTATTTATCATGAATCATTATGTAAAAAATGATTGAATACAACCACACAACAACTTAATTGAATACCTCAAATGTTTCAAGCTTATAGGTAGTGATGGGCGAATTTGCGCCGTTTCGCCGAAAAATTCGCGAATTTCGCGCGAAATTCGAGAAACGGCGAAAAATTAGCGAAATGGCGCTGGCGTCTCGTTTTTGACGCCGGTGCCCGTTTTTGACGCCGGCGCCCGTTTTTTCGACGCCGGCGCCCGTTTTTGACGCCGGCGCCTGTTTTTTGACGCGAATTTTCGTGTGAGTTTCGCGAATCGCGCGAATTCGCGCCTGGCGAATAAATTCGTCCATCACTACTTATAGGTTTAAAATTTAATTTGTGAGTCTACAAACTCAAAAACCCAAATTTTAAAATGGCTTGCATTTTACCTAGGACAGCTCCCACTAACTAACTAACTAAAATTTGCAGTCAATGGAAAATTCTGTCATCTATACATCTACTCGTCACTGGTAGATGTCATCAAAAATGTTATGGAATATTCTGAATAAATTTACCTTCCACTACTGCTAAATCTTTTCTGCCTTTTTCTTTCTGTCAGACATTAGCCTCCGCTTCTCTGATGTTAGGGTTGGCATCTTGGATCATTCATTGAACATGAATCTAGAAATCTTAAAAAAAAACAACTACTTTAAAATAAATTACCAAAAAGAAGAATAAATTGCATTACACTGTATGAAGCCCTACTATATTTAACAAGTTCAACAAAATACATACACAACTGCGTGACCCTCAGATTAATATGAATACATTGTCTCTGTTCTCTTACAAATTCTTTGTTCTAAAATTAACAAGAACACATGCTGAAAAGACCAAATATTACAAACAACAACACAATGACTTTTCCTGCAGGATGGGTAGGTGGGTGAGATGTATCGTTTCATGTTTTTTATAAATTTTCTAAAACTAGAATGATATAGAACATTATAATTCTAATGGGGATTCCATGTGTTTGTGTAATCTGCCTTATGGATGCACAGTACAAATGCTATTTCACATTTTATTAAGGTATATTTTTGGGACAAAGTGTATAAGTGATTGTAATTTACAATCACAGAGCTTGGTGCTTTCCGTGTTCCCACAACGCAGAGTTTTTTTTTTCTTTCAGAATTCCAGCATCAGTGTTTACTTATGTTAAGTTGTGTCCACTGCAACTGAGTGTAATGCAACTTGCTGCTAAAAGTGCAGAGTGGGGATGGTGTTACTATAAATGCAACAAGGTGTGCTTTACAGTATTAGCATGTGATCCACTTGCCATCTGTCTGAAGTGGCAACTGAGCAGGCCAAGGAGGTACACTGGCACTGTGCTCAATTCCTCTAGCATTTACAGTATGTGTCCATTTTGACCTTAGCAATTGCAGTTGCTTTTATAAATTATTGCATCATGAACCAGCATTGCCTGTCTGCAGTTATAAAACTAAAATATATAGAAAATACATGTAACCCTTTCAGTACCCCTTCTGCTGGTGTTAAACTCTACATGTGGCACTTACCTGATGGCATGGGACAAACCTGAGCCACTCCACAGTGGTACTGGGTACCTGCAACTTATTAGTGCAGTGCCTCAACCTAGTTGTATCTGGGAATGCACCTATGAGTGGCCTACTAGGAATGAGTAATAATGCAAACACAGACTTTGATAAGGTAACTGTTTAAAATAAATGTAAAGGGCATCTAATACAAACAGCACTAAAGAAGGTAAAGTCCTTTAACGTTATTTCAAACAAACCCAGTCTCTGAAATCTTCAAGATACATGCATGTTGTTGTAATGGGGAAATAAACAAGCTAACTTCTCTTGGAGCTTCAGCACTGCCTAAACTAACTTAACCCAAAACATTCTGTTTCATGTATCCAAACATCTCCTAGCCTCTTAGTAAAATTATTTTATTGCATATGTTATTTTATCTGTAACAGATCTCAGAAATTAACGTGGAAATGTTTGGATAAAACATAACGTTTATCCCTAAAGATATACATTGTAAATTCAGGTTATTGTATTTAGCAAACTGGCATTCAAGTGAAACATATCATAGTAACAATGAATTTAAGTATCACTTTAGTAATGATCCATATTTGAACATTTAAACAATAAACATTTTAATGGAATCCTTTATGTTATGAGGCAACTATTGTTAACTGTCTCTTTCTCTGTCACTCAATATGTGTGGGGTGCACTCATAAACGACTTCTGTGGTTATAATTTAGTCCCTCGCTTTACCCAAAGCTACTTATAAACAGGGAAGTAAAATTTGAGAGCCCAATTTACAAATTTGAAAGTGTTCATCAAGGTATTCTTTTTAACCCCCCACACAGAGAAAAACATAAAGGCAGGTAAAGTCCCATCTTCAAACAGATTACGTTGGGTTACTAGCCAAAAACTTTGCACCTTTGCATTACTCTCTAAGTACAGATGCAGCCACTTTGGTTTGTCTGTTTGACACAGAATAACTAAACACAGATATCCCATTTATCTCATTTAACACAGAAAACTGTGTCACAACATCCCATCTAATTAAAGCATTCACCATTCTGAACAATGGTGCTTTGGTATGCTAATGAAAAGGTTAAATGCATTAAATGAGTTAAGATAACTTTAGATAACACAGTTTCTTCAATTAACCATGAGTCATGACGCATTTAACTCACAAATCAAAGTGGCTTCATCTGTATATCTGACATGGTGCTATAGCACTAAAAAGACAGCTCCAGTGTCTATCTATCTCCTCTAAAATACTAGAGATCAAGGCTACTATAGGTTGGGTCATGCTTTTTAAGAATGAATATTGTCCAGTTGATTTCTAAATGTTACCTTATCTGTAACAGTTACACTCTCTGACCATGAAATACAGTAGCTTTAGTGCTGAATAGAAATCACATATATAGATCATAGGTGGGAGTACATAAAATCTATAGGTTTATCAACTCCTCATATTTATAGACATGAGCTGCAAGATGAGCAGCTATAGTGTTTTTAGGATCTAATTATGTATTATATATATCCGTTATGATATATATGCCAAACATACTGTTCAACTGTCATAGCAATCACATTGTGTGATTTGGATTCAACAGACAATAATGACATACCTGAGAAATTCTCATTCTGTACAAAATCACATTATGCTGACAGAATATATTTCTTTTAATAATGCCAACCAGTTTCCAGAGATTTTTTTTTTCAGTTTTACAGTGAACACAATAAAGAACATCAGCAAAGGGATTGCAAGTTCAAATTGTTAATTAGTTGTACCGCTTCAGGCTATTGTTAGGGTGTTAATAATTAATTTGTATATCAAACCAAGAACCAGAAGTGTTATTGTTTTGAAGTGCTTATAAATCTCTCCATATTTTTTTAGTACTCCACAATTAACTAAATCACATATTTAACAGAATAAATTGAATGCCTGATACAAAAATAAGATTGTATTGTTTTAATTTTCTATGACGGTATTTAGTGACATTAAAAACTATTTTGTTTTATTTTTTTTCTTCTCTATTAACTGTATGTTATACTTACTATTTTTCAGATATATTAACCTAAATTAAAAAGAATTTACAAATATCAGTTTTAGGAGCATGGTTGCACAGAGCAATTTATATAGTAACGCAATTCACTAAGAAGCAATTTTTACAGGTACACTGTACACGAATGGGATCTCCTATGGGGTTTATTTCATGATTTTAACAGACTTAAGGTATGGTGATACAGGTTATTGAAAGACCCTTTATCTGGAAACCCCCAAGTCCCAAGCATTCTGGATAATAAATTATATATCTGTACTATGATTAGTAATGGATACAGTATCTAGTTTTCTGACTTTCTGTTACTGACTCAGCATGAAGTAGACTGAGTAGACAGTGAGACCATTTGCAAAGTCTGAGAATGACCCAAATTTACTGCATGTGTACATATTGGTATCACTTACAAAGTTAATAAACTAGAGATGATGGAGGACATGTGGATAATGCAGTTCCAAGGAAGATACAGTCAAAACAAGACTTTTCATTTTCCAGGTGACCAGAAAAAAAAATTTAAATCCAGGAAATGTAAAACGGGAGTGCATAAAATCACAGTTTTTTTGTAAAAATTGTATAGACTGCAAAAAAACTAAAACCAGACCAACATCCATTTGTAAAGGCATGGGACCACCATTTAAAGGGTGTGGGGTACTCCAACCCCATGGAAGATTGGCCTAGAGTATAACTGCTAAACTTCCAGCAGAACAACTCTGCTACAACACAAAATTGCAAAAAAGGAGGGTTGTGGGAGCACTCCAAGGCTAAGTAAAATATATTTATATAAAATGGAAGTGCTACTGATCAAGCCAAATTAACTGCAAATATACAGACACTCGTCCCTTTAAATGGTGGGCACATGCCTTTAAAAATGGGTGTTGGTCTGGCAGTCTCTCTCTCTTAAAAGCGTGTGAGGATTAAGTCTGTGGAACCAATACTGTGGTTTTGGCAATCTCTCTCTTCTGATAGGGGAGGATTAAGCCCTCTGACTGTAACCAATGCCTAGGTCAGGAGACACTTATCCCAAGAAATGCTCACTTGTAAGGAGGTGCCAGCCTTTGAACACTATGACCAGAAGAAAACAGTTAGGGACCACAGACAGGGGACCAGGGAATGTCCATTGATCAATTCTCCTTTTTTCTGTATCTTTGTAGTTAATTTGGCCTGATCAATAACACTTCCATTGTATTTAAATATATTTTTACTTAGCCTTGGAGTGCTCCCACAACCCTCCTTTTTTGCTCCAAGAAATCTCAAGTGTTTAAAAGATGCTGTATAAGCCTCCATAAACATTAAAAAAATAACATTAAGCCCCTTTAAAAAAATTCTATTCAACTACTAACTGTCACTCTGCATTCTGCTGACAACAAACTTGGATTGGAATACTTTGGTTGTGATTTGTGTTTACTTAAAAAGCATTTGCGCCCGCAGTTGCAAGTCTCTGCACTTATTACAAATTAGTACTTTTGTCCTTTTTTGGTGTTTCAATTACCAAAGATGTAAACAAGCATGTATATAAAAACTTCTTTAGAGAAATGCTTTTAATTCACAAGTTCAAGAAATGTTGCCTCATGCCTGGACGACTTCAAAAAACAAAGTGCTACATATGTTTTCCAACCAGCGATTTACTCTTTAAACCAATTATGCTGTGTAGGTATCTGGATCACCAGTTGGTAACCTACCAAGCTGTCTTCACAGTGATGTCACAGAACCCTGCTGACCAATGGCAGTATCTTATTGCATGCAAACAACAATACCTCAAACAAATCTGCGGTTGAGATTAACCCTTTTGTTTATTTGCAAGCACCTCTGGCATTATACTTATAGCAGTAGCGATGTGTATTAGCCACGGCCCACATATGTAAAAGTCCAGTGTGTTCTGTCTTACACTTGAAGAAGCTGGAATGGCATTTTAAAGCCAAAGCAGGATTTCAGTAAAAATCTTTATAGAATATGGGAAATATTAGTCTGGATGCAGAACGGAAAAATAGAACAACTCAACATGAAGCAATCAAGAACAAAACAAATAAATAAGGGAAGTGTTATAAATATTATGTAGGCAATAAGGCAGGTAAAATCTAGTAAACATGCAGAGAAAATAAAGTTCAAAAGCTTATACTGTATCCCAAACATTTTACAAACATGTTTGATTATTATAATATACTTTACAATATAATATAATAATAATAATTAAAAAAGATATATTTATTAATTATAATAAATAATATTTACAATACAATTTATAACTGAGAAAAAATATAGAGAGAGATATGCCTCCTGCTACATATTATAAAATACTGCAATCACAGGTTGTACCTAGTCTTTTAAAACCCTTAAGGGAAGAAAAATTAAGACAAATTCCTCGAGGAAATTATGGAAGCAACGATAATAGCATTCCCCAATCTAGGGAAAGACCCCAACATGTGTCCAAACCTAATTCCATAGCATTACTAAATGGTGACTTATACATTAAAATGCTTTTTTAAAAGATTAGAACACATGCAGCCTTCAAGGATATAAAAAGGACCACAAAGTCTGCTAATTTGGCCCAGTGTCTGGATATCTGATTTTTTCTGGAGACATTTCCTGAGAAGTTGATCTTGCATAGAAAATGGCACGTTAGCCTAATTAAAGCAAACAGCTAAACTACATGGGAGATATTGTGGAATAGTCAGAGCTGAACAAAATAATGGCACTGAGACTGTTAGGAGGCATGCATAACTACTGCGACAACCTAACCGTTACCTGATATATGACCGTACCTTAAATAAACCACACTGAGACTAAACTTCCTTTAAGTGGGTGAGGGTCGGCCACCGCTTTTATTTGAACAGATTATTAATCAATACCGTAAACAGAAAAACTTGCCATTAAATTACCAACCATTAATTTCCAAATGCCAGCCACCGCAGCCGCGGTGGGCATGTAGGTCATCCCAAATACCGCCAGTATAACTAAATGGCAAAGACACATTTGTACCCCGCTGTGACAAGAACATATATCCATACAGAAAAGAACAGTGAAATACAAAGCGATACATGCATGGAAGTAGTGATAGGAGTAGACATACCCCAATGTTTTTTTTTTTTTTTAGTAGAAAACACAAAACATACAAAAACTTGCCCAAGAAAACACTGCTGTCATGAACATGGGAAGGTGGGTGGGCAGCTCCACCAGCGTTCCAGGATCCTGAGGGAAAAGGAAGCAGGTAAGGGATTCCTTGGTTATATAACTGCCCTCCCCTTCTGCTCCCCACCAATGCTCTTTAACCTGCCCCTTAAGGACCAATCCCCTTGCCTTTCCATCCCTCCTCCCAGTCAATGGCACCCTCGCTACACCCTTTGGTGCCTTCCAGACTGTTAGGAGGCATGCATAACTACTGCGACAACCTAACCGTTACCTGATATATGACCATACCTTAAATAAACCACACTGAGACGAAACTTCCTTTAAGTGGGTGAGGGTCGGCCACAGCTTTTTTTTGAACAGATTATTAATCAATACCGTAAACAGAAAAACTTGCCATTAAATTACCAACCATTAATTTCCAAATGCCAGCCACCACAGCCGCGGTGGGCATGTAGGTCATCCCAAATACCGCCAGTATAACTAAATGGCAAAGACACATTTGTACCCCGCCACGGAGGAGTTCCTGTAAACCTACACGGAGCTCCGACCCCCACCCAAATGCAACAGAGCAGCCCCTATACCATCCTGCAAACCAGAAAGAAAGATGTCGAGCCCGATATCATTGAGATGCACACCGTCACGCAACATGAGGCCCTGATCGATACCCTCCAACTGACGGTGCCGAACCACAATGCCTCCCCTGTCACGAACAAAACGAGAAACCCTGGAATTAAGAAGGCGCCGGGCACGTTCAATCGCATGCGGGTCCCTCGCACCCCTCCAGCATAACCTGGGGACAATTTCCGACCAAACTAATACAAGTTCCGAGAAAAAAGCTGGAAACCTGCCTATATCCGACCTCATGAGGGCTAAAAGCTCCGCCACACTTACGCGGCCGAGGTCATTGCCGCCTGTGTGGATAACCAATATGACTGGGGGGGAAGTAACCCTGCTGATTGCCACCACTTCCGGTAATACCTGCAACCACCGCAAACCTCCAATACCGCGCCATTGAAATTGGAGCCCTGTAAAACCCAAGGATTCACTTCCGGGACGAAAAGAAGCTCTGTGTTCCGCCCGACGAATATAGGAGTGGCCAACCATCCAAACAGTCGCTTGAGGGTGCCCTGGAAGAAATTAAAGCGTTATTAAATCTGGCCGTATGTAAGTAGTAAAACACGCTGATTTCCAGCGACCAATCTTTTTAATGTGTTCATCCTTGAGGCCACAAAGACTCGCTTCCGTTGCTGCCCCAATGCGGAACGAGTGAGTTCCAAATTCGGCAGGATTAAAACCAAGCTGACACAAGCAACATTTAAACATGGCCGCAAACTGAAAGCGGGTCAACGGGGAACCATCAAGGTGTGAAAGAAAACGGTCACCCAGGGATCTAATTGTGGAAAAGTGTGACACCAGGGTGCATGGGCAGGCAGGGCCCGCTATCGCCGTTAATGGGATCCAACACCCTTTCCCCATAACATCAGTCTTAGAGCGCCGGATGCCCAAAAGAATGGAACCCGAATTGCCAATCACATCACCGGATAACAGGCCCCCCGGTTTTGACTTGCTTTGCGGAACCAGTTCACTAACTCGCAATGCTGCAAAGAAAGCTAATGCAAAAGCAGTTCTGAAAAGAGCTACCTCATAACTGGATTTACACACTTTGGGCAATATAGCTAAAAGTTGGCACAGTAGTGCAAACGACACTGGTCTTCTGGAGTCTTTTGTGACCGAAGTCCTGGCCCAACCTTTCATGGCTTGCAATATGGGAAAACGTTTCGTAACATCTTCAACCCCCATGAGTTTAAACAAGAAAGCCAAACCCGTCAATCGCTGTCTGGCAACTGCCACAGAGTGGCCACGCCCCCGAAGTTGCAAAAGGTAATCCACAGCAACCTGAAAACAGTTATCGGGTGACCATACGGCGTCAACCGGGAACAAAGAGAACCACTCAGCCCAAGCCTTACCATGCGCTGCCCACGTGGCTGGAGCCACCGAAGTTCGGACCATGTTCATAAGCTGCGCTCCACTATCTCCCACAAGGTAGTTGGGCATTCCTGTCCGCTGGACTCTGCCTCCGGGACTTAATCCCGGAATTTCTGCCACTGTGAACGAGAGAGAGCATCAGCTGCTGCATTGGAAACCCCTGGAACATGCTTGGCCCGAAACCAAATGTTGTGCGTCAAGCAAAGCAGGACCAGGTGGCGCAACAGAGCTAAAACAGGCAAAGAAGAAGACGTCAAGTTGTTAATTGCGAATACAACACTTAAATTATCTGTCCAAAAACAAACTTTTTTATTAGACATGAGTGCGCCCCAGATTTCCACAGCCACCACAATAGGGAAAATCTCAAGTAAGGTCAAATTCTTGCAAAGCCCAGCTGCAGCCCAATACTCAGGCCAAGCACCGAAACACCACTGATTGCCAAGGATGGCCCCAAAACCTATAGAGCCGCCCGCATCCGTAAACAGGGATAAGTCGCTATTACCAATTTCGTGGCTCATCCAACACGACCTACCATTAAAGACCTGTAAGAACTGTTTCCACACCTCTAGATCTTCCTTCAACTGCCGAGTGATCCTGATAAAATGGTGGGGGGATTTCGCTCCCTTCGTAGCCAGTGACAAACGACGGGAAAAAACCCTACCCATGGGCATGATTCTGCAAGCAAAAACCAGAAGACCTAACAATGATTGGAGCTGCTTCAGGGTAACTTTGGAGGCCCTGTGTACTACTAACTCGACTAGCGCTAGCAACTTAAACATCTTATCGCTCGGAAGACGGAATTCCATCTGAATGGTGTCAATCTCAATGCCGAGGAAAGTCAAAACTACGGTAGGACCTTCTGTTTTTTCCTCAGCGAGAGGGACGCCAAACTGCTGAGCAACAAAACGAAAGGTGGCTAGCAGGCCTGTACATCTACTGCTGTTTGCTGGGCCTACAAACAAGAAATCATCTAGGTAGTGGGTTAAAGAATGAGAGCCTCGGTACTGACAACCCACTCTATGAAGGAACTGAAAACCTCAAAGTAGAAACAGGAGATTGAACAACCCATAGGCAGGCACATGTCATAGTAGAAATGACCATCAAAGAAACAACCCAATAGATGAAAACAATCTTTGTGGACGGGCAGCAGCCGAAATGCAGATTCGATGTCAGCTTTAGCCAAAAGTGCACCGTGACCTGCCTTACGAACCAATGCAATCGCACGATCGAAAGGGGCATAAGACACTGAAGCATCCGCCTTGCTAATGCCATCATTGACGGATTCGCCTTTAGGATATGATAGGTGGTGAATTAAACGAAATTTACCGGGCTCCTTTTTGGGTACCACACCTAAAGGGGAAACCCTCAAGTTGGGAAAAGGTAACGATGCAAAGGGGCCCGCAATCCTGCCTAAATCCACTTCCTTTCTTAACTTGTCGGCAACCACACCGTGGTGCTCTTCCGCTGACCTGAGGTTGGTGGAAAACAAAGGTTTGAATTTCAACTGAAAGGGGATGAAAAAACCAAAAAGAAAACCGCATCTAAGCAGGGCGGCTTCCCGCTTCTTGGGGTACTGATCTAACCAAGGTGACATTGCTAGCACGTTCACTGGGGTTCTCTGTTCTACCTGGGATTTGAGGTGATGCCAGGGTCTTGCCCTTTTTAAAACACCTGAGGGCCGAGTGGGCTCCCCCACAAATGGAGCACTCATGCTTGAATTTACACGTTCCGAAGAATCTGCAATGGCCCTCATTGAACAACCAGCAAACTCCCGGCCGTCTGGGGGCCGCAGAGCTGGCCTGTGAGTGCCCAGCGGCCCCCGACAGAAAGGGAGGGGGACGCTGAGCCATCATAAGCCGAATCCACACATCCGTAGCTTTCATGTCCCAACCCAGGTCTGGATGAAGAGCAAGTTTCCTCCTAAATTCCTCTTCATACCTCCACCAGGCTGAACCCCCGTGCACTTTGTAAGCCCCATAAATAAGATCCTGGTAAACAAAAAGTTGAGAGCACTTTTCGGGATGTTTTTGGCCAATAACCCCAGCAAGCACCGAAAAGGCTTGCAGCCAATTTCCAAACGTTTTAGCGACTCTAGGCTTTCTGTCCTTGCTTTTGTCAAAACGCCGCTCCTTATCAACCGTCACTTGATCAGGCGAGACCAGGGACCAAATATCAATGTACTCATTATTCCAAATTTTTTCCCTGGTCTCCGCTGACAAATGGGAGCCCAGCGGGCTAACCCCGCCAAAATAGACATCTTTGTATGTACCAGCCAATGGGGGTTCAGTATGTGGAGTAGGATTATTGGCAACTAACTTGTCCAAAATTTGTTTAAGTGCAACAAGAACTTCGCTATTAGGTTCACCAGTACCCACCCATGCCCCTGTACAGTCATACCCACCAGATCTTGAGGGCAGAGGTGTAGTAGAAGCATGACTCCGTTGATGAGAGGTGGTGTCATCCCGGCACAAATTGTGAAGCCGGTGGGAACCCTGATGTCGTCTGCGACGTTTGTTCCCCTGCCGATCCTCTGAACTCCCATTTGAGGAAGAGGAGGGGGAGTATGACCGTGGCGATGCCCAGGCCGAAGAACAGGAGGGTACTGGGAATTGGACCCGTGAACCTCGTCTACCCCTGGTATCCCTAAGGGGGGATTCAGCTATGTTCTGATATCTAGCAGTGGAGCTACGGCGAATACACCTGTCAGCTCCCCGAGACGTAGAACCATGCCTAGCTACCGTGGCACTGGAATGGGGGGGGTATGAGTGGTGGCTAAAAAATCAGCATTGTGGTGGAGAGACCGCTGACCCTGCGAAAACCCCCCTAAAGCAGAGTCAGAACAATCTGAATTACGGGGTGGGGAACTATCCTCAGAGGAAAAAAGTGGGGGAATATGTGAATGTACCCCAGACAAAACACTTTTATTGTGTACCCCAGTGTGCTTAGGTGTAACTGCTGGAACTGGGGGAGACTTTGCTGCAGAATGCAGTCTTAGAGCAGAGGCAGAAACAGGGGGAGGAGGGGAGGTGCGAGCTTCAGAGGAAGCAGCAGGAGTCAGTCTCACAGACTGAATAGTAGTGGCTGTGGGAGGAGGAGCATGCCCTGCTGCGCGTGCAGCAGCACGCGCTCTAGTAACAGGGGGCCTAGCAGAGCTGGCGGTAGCCAGCGCAGGGGGAGCAGCAGGAGACGGGCGGGCGGCTGAAGTAGCGGTCGCTTTGCGAGCCGCATTCCGGATCCGCCGCCTAGGGGGGCTGGGGCTAAGCCATGACAGGGGGCGGGAACGCCTGGATAAACCCGCTGCTGTGCCACGCGCAGCAGTCCTGCTGCGCACAGACGGAGCTGCGGCTGGAGGGGGAATCAGCTCTGCTAAAAGCTGATTTACCCAACCTGAACCCTGCTGCCTAAGTCTTTCCCTCACCTGAGCCTCTAATGCGTCAGCCATTGTGGAGAACCAGACACCCTGGTGGAAGTAGCTCCACCAGCGTTCCAGGATCCTGAGGAAAAAGGAAGCAGGTAAGGGATTCCTTGGTTATATAACTGCCCTCCCCTTCTGCTCCCCACCAATGCTCTTTAACCTGCCCCTTAAGGACCAATCCCCTTGCCTTTCCATCCCTCCTCCCAGTCAATGGCACCCTCGCTACACCCTTTGGTGCCTTCCATAAAAATCAATATCTGATGTGCAAACTACATGAAAGAACTGTCATCCAAAACAACACGAATTGCACAAGGAAACGCTGCATGCTGCCTTTTCATCTGACAAAATTAAGTCTGATAGGCGTTTTTCCTCATTGACTGTAAGATGTTAATGCATCCGATGTTACATTATCCATAAGTATCTAATTATATTTTACATTAATACATAAAAGATCAGTCTTTTTTAGCACCCCACAAAATTAGATTAAATTAAAATCTCCTGTGTAGTTTGATCAGAGGAAAAGTTTAAAGAAAAGCAGGGGTTGTGTGAATAATATATAATAGATCAGGATCAAATAAGACATGAAACAGCCATACATTTTCATAGTTTTCTTTGAATTTATACATTGCATTGTTATTAGTAAGATATATATTTAATACAAACAAGTAATTTTTTATTTCATATAGTCCTAAAATCTTTTTCTTCCCAAATAAATCAAATTCTAGCTATGACAGCAGAAAGATACTTGTAGTGGACATTCCTTGGTGCTTATACATATCCGTGTTTTCTGACGTAAATAATCCATCTCTATTGATCCCTTAACTTCATTTTCTCAGATCAAAATTCAGTTTCAAAACCCAGTAAAGCACAGCTTTATTTGAAGCTATTAGGTTGCTTGTGCTCAATATTTCACAGGCCTATGATATTTAATTTACTGTAGATAGTTTTCCATGTTTTCAAACACTGCTACTGTATAACGGATGATTGGGTTAGATGCTCACTGTTAGAAAGATGCTGTTTATAGATACTTATAAGTACTTGTGTAAAAAGACAAAAAACTTGACTGTTGGGAAATGCACATTTATAACTTCTGATGGCCTAAAAATGTTAGAAACTGTTTTGGGGAAGCAGAAATGATTAGAGCGCATGTTTAGATTTAACTGTATTATTTTGGGCTGGTTGTAGACATGTTATGTGAAGGATCTTTCAATTATATAATTTAGGAGAAGAAACAAATGGGGGTATTTCCTTCTGGCCAAATCTTTCCAAATTTATGAAAGCATTTCTCAAAATTCTGAAACTTTTACTACAGCATACAAACCATTTTAATGATCTTGCTCAATAATCACCTAATTTGCTCACTTCCTACTTTAGTTTACCTCCACAAAATTGTAAGCTTTTGGCCTATCAAAAACCATTTATTTTATTGTCCAAGAAATCCAAATGTGCTCCAACAACAGTTGAAAGTAAAATGTCAAACAATTCATGTAAGAATCAGGGGCCACCGGTTACTGTAATGACCTACAATGGTGTCTCATGGGCCACTGGGCCTAGTGTTTGGTGTAGGGACCAAGGAAGAAGTAGAGCTGAGAGGCAGGACTGATGCTTGCAAATTAAAATTAGCTTTATTGCCACACAGATTTATAATAAGGGTATACTAAGGTAGATAGGCAGTGAATAATGCAAAAAAAGGCATAACAGACAATGTCATAGTCATCAGCTTGCCCTTTAAATTCCTATCTCACACCACAGCGAGGCTTATGCTCCAGTCTCTATATAGTAGGCATAGTGATGTCACTTCACTGCTCCAACAACAAACGGAAGCAAAAATGCCACAGTACTACACCAAACCATGCAACCAAGTTTTTTTTCAACATGCTCTTATGAAAATTGATGGGCACATTTTTATGAAAAATTACCCTATCTTAAACCAACTCCGCTCATTGCCATTAAAACTGCCTTCCCTTCCCATCTGCCTCTGCTCTCTACTATTTACATTCTAAGCCAATAATGATCTGTAACTGCTTTATCTTAGTTCTCACAGACACCGGCTCATGCAATTTTAAAACTTAGGCCCTTGATCACTTTTGCTATATTTCAGTTGTTTACTGCTTTAGAAGTATCTCATAAACTCTCTCCTGACATTTTTTTTGTATATCTATAATAATAAAATCCAAGTGTCTCTGCGTCCAGTCCGTCCCTGTGTCCGTGGAAATGCGCTACTGCGCATGTGTAGTGGAAATGCGCTACTGCGCATGTGCAGCACGGACCGTCTCCTAGCAACATAGCAACAGCAGACTCTCCACACGACACCGCAGGTAGACTAGACGCATGGGAGAAACGATGACACTTCCCACTCTGTCCTGGGCCGTGTTGGCAGAGCTGCCTGGGTGTACTGTGGCCGCTCGGGCTATCCTTCAGCAGTGAGTAATCCGGCCCGGTGCGCCCACGTCATGGCTCCGCCCCCCTTTGCTCACAGATACTGTGCCGGTCCTGGAGATGGGAGCGAGCGCTGGAAGGTGAGATAGGAGGAGACGCTGTGTCCGTGGAAATGCGCTACTGCGCATGTGCCCCACGGCCTCTCTTCTTGCCGGTTCCTGCAAAGTCTAGCGGAGTCTGAGGATAGAGAATCTGTGGGGTCTCAGCCCAGAGCAACTTGGCCACAGATCTAATTGCCCCGAGCTGATCGGCGACCCCTGCAAAGTGAGAGATAATCGGGTGCCCAGTGTTCCCCGGGGTCGGGGGCAGAGATGTACGCCACTGGATTGGCCCCGTTTTACGCCTCTTACCACTTGAACCTGTGGCCGGCGTATTGCATTGGCGCAGCCGCGAGTGGGGCCGTGGGATTCGCAACTCTGGACACTGCCAAGAAACCCTTCTTCTGTATCGCTGACATTTTACACGCTGGCGACCCCGACAGCCCCCCATGCTCCTCAGCCCTGACTGTGGGGGTCATGTACCCGGCCCAATACCAGTCTGCTGCTGGCTCCCCACTCAAACCCACCCCGGTCACCCCTGAGTCCGGCTTCCACCACAGACTGTCCCCTCTGCCCCACTACCAACCGCACCGGCCGCGGAGTCTCTGGCAGAGCGAGAATGCACAGGAGCAGCCAGCCAGCGCCCTCCAGCAAAGACCTCAAGTTCGGCATCCATCGGATCTTATCTGCTGAGTTTGACCCCGAAGTGAAGGAAGGCAACACGCTGAGAGGTAAATCCCACCACTAGACTGATCCCCATAACTCTCCCTCCCGTTCTACCCCCTTACACTGGCCACATACCATCCAACTGCCACTTCTTCCCCAGGCTTCACACTGACCATTCTAATCGCACGTCTGACAGTTGCACAGGCCACACAGTGGAAATCGCATCTACTCTGCTGGCATTCCGACTGAAAGGCACCGCCACCCAAATAAATAAAGAAAATGCAATTCTAAGCACCTCACCAATGTTAACACCCCCCTGGCCACCAATGTTAACACCCGCTGGGCACCAGCATTAACCCCCCTGGCCACCAGTGCTACAAAGGGGGCCCTGCCTACTAATGTTACCCATTCTGAAATGTTGGGAGGTATGTGACGACATATGTTCTAGCGCCCGTTAATTTAACGGGCTTAATGTCTAGTTTATAATAATCTGCACTGTAAATGTGCATGCTGTGCAATGTATGACAAAACATGCAGCTAAAAAGGGCTTCATTTAATAAACAGAAACGGAACGGCTTTTGTAACCAATAATTTGTTGTAATGGTTCTGCTCTGTTAAAATTAAAATGATCAGAATAGAATCAGATCTGTTTAATTAAATTACACGTGTTATGTTTAATATCACCGTGCTCAGCAGTCCTAGAGAGTTATTGTGCCATGGACAATGCCTTTGGTGAACCTCTCTGCATAAAATGATTTTATCTTTAATTATTCTATTAGTAAACTAAAGCTTACTGGCATAGAACACAGTAATAAATATATGTAAACAAAAACTTAATCAGTAAAAGCTTATAAACATTGGTGGAATTCATGAATATTACAAGCAAGCCTTGGTTTTGGCTACGTACTATTCACCATATGTTATTGTGAATTTTATTTGTTCGCAGTGAGGTGTTAGTAAATACACAATTTATGCGTTTTCAGTTTCAGTTATATACAGTAATTTTATAGTGTATAATGTACCCCCCTGCTATTATTTATCAAGATAGATATTTAATTCATTGTACAGTTCTCATTCTTCCTCTTCTTAATCTTTCATGCTATACTCCTACTTCCTGTTAACTTAAACACGCAGCTACTACACTACTTGTTCCTGTAACTACAGGAATGGATAATCACAGTATTAACCTCAGACTTGCCAGTATACTCATTGTAGCAATGGGCAATGAGCATTCCTTTAGGCCCAGACAAGTGCAGGTAAAGCAGTCCCTTACCTGCACAGGTACAAGCAGACTACCAACACCAAAGCTCTTCTTTACTGCTGCTCTCACAATGCCAGGCTCTCCCTCTCTCCACCTCCCTCCTCCCTCCTTACATTGTACACTTTGTTTGGGAGTATGTATTTAGGGTTGCCACATGCCCATTTTTAAAAGATAGCCATGGTTTTTTTTTGGTATTTTTTTTTTACATTTTAAGTTGTGAGGTTGAAAGCTGCCTGTTTAAGTATTTGAGGCCTGAAACTATGCTAGACCGACTCACTGACATTTCATATTCCTGTATACGGATGCCATCAGTTTTCAGTCTGACCCTGAAACATTACTGATTAGCCCTTGCCATCATCAGTTCTGCCCCCAACATAATCCACCCTGCCTCACCTGGACCATTAGTGGAAAAAAGATGTCAAACTAAATTAATATACTTTGCAGGTTCTGAAAGATCATGTTGATAGGTGGGGCATTAATTGCCCCAGTCTTGCTACACAAGGGTCACTTTGTCTTCTTTGTCTGCCAAAAGATTTCATCTCAGCCCACCCCTTAATACTGAGACATATGTTAGGACTAGCAAACAGGGACAGGACTGAAAATCAATGGACAGAGCTGCCAATAAAATCAATCAATACTAATCAATGACTTGTCCACTTACTGGCTGAAATCAAAACCAATGTTATGAAGAATGATATTAAAACAGTAGAATAGAGGAAAACAGATTAATTTCCTTGGTGCAGATCCCACAGGTAGTTATGCAGCAAAGCAATTCACACAGGAGAGAGGTCAAGAATCAGCAATATCTTCGATCTTCAGATATTTAAAAAAAAAAATTACACAGTTTTGAGGCCCATGAGCTGCTGAGGGGAAATCTTTTATACTGGCAGATGCCCCACTTCCATGATGACATCAACAAGTGTGCCAAACTTTATTACTAATACAACATATTCTCCAATGAGAATCCTGGGTAACTATGGCTGTTATCTTGTAGTTTTTTTGTAGTGTACATAACTATGGCAGAAATATAATTGGAGAATCTTATTTTGCTCATTCTGCCACAAGATAGGGAAAATCTTATATTGGTAGATTATAGCTCTGCTTTACTGTGCTTTAACTTTTTTAAATATATGTTGTAATTTGTAGTCTACAACGTTAGCGTAGAGTGCTTGAACAATAATGTTTTCATCCCCCTTGCAAAAGAAAAAAAATAGTTAACAATCTGAAATTCCTAATGCCATTTGGTATAATGATCAGTTACTGAGATGATAATTTGCTATAAATAATTTTTTGCAAAGTCTAAAACTAAATGCAACTTAATGAAGCACATAATCTCTTTACAGAGCTCATAATTACTTTGCTTTCAAAGTCACCAATAACCAGATGTTATTGACTTGACTTTTTGGGGATTTTTGTTTTTAAAAGGTTGCAAAGCTAAGACAGTACTGTGACGTATTAGTTTTCCCAGTTTACTTCTTTATGACATGCGTACATGTTTCAGTAAATAGCTCACTGCAATGCTTTGTGTTACCTATAGTGGGTGTGGGTGGGAGTTAAAGGTGTTTGAGACAAATGGGATCATATATGAACACACCCACAAGTATGGGTATGCTTAAATGGACACAATGGAGAGCAAACATTCTTGATTTGCTAAGGCACTGCCCTTAGTTACTGGTGTGTCCACCCTGCCTTTTCTGATAATTGGTGCACAACTATGCCTAGTGATGGGCGAATTTGCATCTGTTTTTTTGGTGAAAATGCACCAGCGTCCATCTTTTTGACGCCGGCAAATTTTCGCGCCGTTTCGCGAATAAATTCGCCCATCACTACTGAGGAACCATGGAGCGTCTGTGCCATAGATCAGGGTTTCCACAGCAGGTTGCATCATTAGGCACACCACATATGCTCTGAAATGTACCCAAAACCCCTCATTTTGGTCCGAATTGCACTTTG
The DNA here is from genome assembly GCA_038501925.1 of Xenopus petersii. Lineage (NCBI taxonomy): Eukaryota > Metazoa > Chordata > Amphibia > Anura > Pipidae > Xenopus > Xenopus petersii. The sequence goes on from CM076681.1 coordinate 84,132,107, forward strand.
CACACTCAATCATTCATAAATGACTTCTAATTTCCCCAATGTTTGATGAACATTTCCTTTTCATTAATTTTGGAGACAAAGTATGGGTTCTACAGTTTTAGTGACACAGAGTGATGCAATTAAGGGACAACAATGTTATTTAGATATACGGAGTTACCCATTTAGTGTTAAAGCACACAGTTTTTGTGATTAGCAATGATTGATAACTAATAAGTAAGTTATTGAATAATTAAAGGAAAACTATACCCCCAAAATGAATACTTAAGCAACAGATAGTTTATATCAAATTGAATGACATATTAAAGAATCTTACCAAACTGGAATATATATTTACATAAATATTGCCCTTTTACATCTCTTGCATTGAACCACCATTTCATGACTCTATCTGTGCTGCCTCAGAGATCACCTGACCAGAAATACTACAACACTAACTGTAACAGGAAGAAGTGAGGAAGCAAAAGGCAGAACTCTGTCTGTTAATTGGCTCATGTGACCTTACATGTGGTTTGTATGTGTGCACAGTGAATCGTACGATCTCAGGGGGCGGCCCTTATTTTTTAAAATGGCAATTTTCTATTTATGATTACCCAATGGCACATACTACTAAAAAAGTATATTATTATGATAATGGTTCATTTACATGAAGCAGGGTTTTACACATGAGCTGTTTTACTCAGTATCTTTTTATAGAGACCTACATTGTTTGGGGGGTATAGATTTCCTTTAATATCCATGTGTTCACGGTAGGGTTGCTACCTTTTGCTTGCTGTGGGAATAGACAGCAACATGGGAGGTGCAGAGGGGTGTGACGTAGTGACATAAGAGCTGGGGACAATGATGTATTGGTCAGGCAGTGGCACATTTTAGGGAATTATTTTGGTTTTGAGTTTTGTTTGAGTTTGGGACTCAAAACCAACAAAGATAGTTGGACATCCTGTAAAAAAGACTGTCTTATTCAAACCAGCTGGTAGCAACCCTTTATCACAGTGCATCTAACAACTACAGTAATTACTGCAAACATTAAACGCAGGGAATAACAGATGATCAGATGTTCCCCATTGTGCTTCCCCCAAAAGTACTTTGTATTTGCAATACATTATAAAAAAATATTTTCTATAATTTACTGAAATCTTAATTTCTAGATGACTATGAAGATTTTCAGTCATCCAGGTCATGGTATATCTAGTATAGGTAAATCTAAAACAACTGGACTTGCTGAGTAATCATTGAAGACATTTCACTACTCATGCGAGCAGCTTCTTCAGTTCAACTGACTGGTGTGGGAAGTTCTCGCAATATAAACTCTTCCACTAATCCAATAACAATGGCAAATTGTAACTCTTCAGAGATGACATCTGTGATTTACAGAGGTGTTGATTCTGTGTAGTTACTGTGATAGGACTATCCAATGTATCATGCAACTCCTAGAAACAGGTTTTACAGATAAGCGTTGCATAAATGGATATGTGAAGTGTTCTGAATCCGCTGGGGTACAGCATTGTATGTAGCAGACAGTTGGTGTCAAAGGCTCCGCCTCTATTCAGGGATGGTTTCTCCACCTTGACATGAATCGCCTCTTTCACACCTCGTTCAAACCAGCGGTCTTCTTTATCCAATGTGCCATTGTGATCTGATTAGTGGAAGAGTTTATATGCAGAGAATTTCCCACACCAGTCAGTTGAACTGAAGAAGCTGCTCGGATGAGTAGTGAAACGTCTTCAATGATTACTCAGCAAGTCTTAATTTCTAAACTTTAATTTCTAAAGTTATAAAAACTGCAGTTGTTGAATTTATTTGGTAAATATACCCCCGTTTTTGACATGAACTCATTAAGAAGAGTGTAGTACCTTTAACACTCTTTTTCCTCCTACCCATCGCCTCTGTGTGCAATTGTTGAGCACTTGAAAAACAAAACTAATATCATCAGAAGTGACATTACACTACTAAATCCCCCTAGACTTTTATCACTATTCCTCTCTGGTAATAATCTACTGGAACCCCTGTAATCTGGTTTTACCAACTGCCCCAACCTGACTAACTAATGACCTTATAACAGCTAAAGCCAACAACCACTTCTCACTACTAATACTGCTTGATCTCACAGCTGCATTTGACACTGTGGATCATCCTCTCCTCCTCCTGTCCTTCCATTCACTTGGCAACAACAAATGTTTGGAAATGGATCCGTACACACTCGAGATTATGCAGTCGGGGAGTAGACCACTTTTATTATGCCACCAAAAAAATCTCCATTCACTTGTCCTTCACGACACGGCCCTGTCCTGGTTCTCTTCTTACCTCACAAATTGTTCCTTCAGTATCTCTTACAATGGAGTATTATCTTCTACCTACCTCTTTCTGTTGGGGTTCATCAAGACTCTGTCCTGGGTCCCTTATTATTCTCTATCCATACTTGTTCAATATGCAAACTAATCAACTTATTTGGTTTTCAATACCACCTCTATGCAGACCATAACCAGATCTATCTTTCCTCTCTGGGGATCTCAACCCACAGCTCTTAACTCGGGTTTCTTCCTGGCTGTCTGCTATCTCTACTGTCACAACACTACCTTAAATTAAACCTCTCTAAAACAGAAATGGTTCTCTTTCCCCTAACTAACTAACTAACTAACTAACTAACTAACTAACTAACTAACACCTGTAACATCCCAAAAGTAGCTATGCCTCCAAAATTCTTATTTACTCTATTATCATAAAGCATCTAGACTAATTTATCTCTCTAAGAATTGGCATTCTCACCAGAGACTGCCACCTCCCCAGTCCATAATGAATACTCTGGCATGCCACCCAATCCCTGCACTGACTTCCACTACCTTTCAGAATAGAATTCAATTGTATGACCCTGACATTCAAAGCAGTTCCCCACTACATCTCTGAACTCATCTATAGATACACACCCTACTACACAACTTACTACACTCCACTACTGATCTTCTCCTCAACGCTTGTCTCATTACCTCCGCCCATAGAAATTAATGGAGAGTGGTAGAATTTCACTCTAGAGGACTGTGGTGATCTATTACTGCACTCTTTGATAAATAATCCTCCTTGCGTCTCAATTCCTTCCCATTTTAGATTATAAGCTTTTTTGCACAGGGCCTTCTTCACTAGGGATGTAGCGAAAAAAATGCGAGCAGTTCGCGAACAGTTCGCGAACTTCGAACACCCGCAAAATCGTTCGATTCGAACGTTCGAAGGATTTTTCGTTCGATTCGAACGTTCGAAGGATTTTCATCGTTCGATCGAAGGATTTTCATTCGAATCGAACGTTCGAGGGATTTTAATCGTTCGAACGAATGGAAATCGTTCGAACGAATGGAAATCGTTCGATTTTAGCGGTCGAATGGTCGCGAACTCAAATTGCGAACGTTCCCAAACGTTCGCGAACATTAGGCGGACGCGAACGGTCGAAGTTCGCGCGAACAAGTTCGCAGGCGAACAGTTCGCTACATCCCTATTCTTCACCTTTTGTATCAGTTACTAGTCACTATGTATGTCATTCTGTATATTCTTTGTATAAACCCATTTATTTTACATCTCTGTGAAATATGTTGACATTCTAAAAATACATATTAATAATAATAAATAATAATAATAGTGCATAAACACTAAATTTATATTCATTTTAGGAGGCGGTGGTGGGGGGCTGCATTACACTGTCAGTCTAAGAAAGGGATGAGGAACAGATCCCTGCAAACAGATAGACTATCATGGATTTTTTTTCTTATGCATCTTTTCAACATAAACCAAACTGAATGAAAAAAAAGAGGTATATTTTCCCTTTAATTAATAGTCACACATTTAATAGTATTGGTAAGAAGCATACCCGTCTTTTTAGATGATATAGTTATTTTACAGTATTCTACTTCTGCCTTCTGCCTATGATTCATATGTAGGATAGTATCAGGTTATAATATTCAGTATATACTGAAGGGTCATTTGATTTTAGATGTTTGGAGGAAAAATATCCTCTCTGCGGCTACTAAAATCCAGTGCTGTTTTAAAGCATACATTGATGTTTCTCTGAGTTGTTTCTGCCTGTCATGTTTTCTTTACCTTTGCTGACAGGGTTAAGAAATCCCTTGGCCAGAACTGTCAAGAACACTTCTTTCTTTCATTCCACAGACAACACAACATCAAAAATGTCTCTCACCTCTAGCCAGAAGTGTCATGGAGAATATTATTCTCATCCACTCTTTACCATTGTACAATATTCTTAAAAATAAAAAAATGCCAGGCTTCTTTTTTTTACATGGTTGATACAAAATACAGTATTGAATATACTGTATTGTAATGGTATACCATACTATTTCCATGTTTTATTTTAGCCACTGTATTTTCAGCTGACCAGTCACATGTAATTCGATTTCATTTTGAAAGCTTTAGACACTTTGCTTGTGGAAATGTGCAATCTCTGAGGTCCTGATTCTGCCAGCAGATTTAGCTAGTTCTGCAGCTTATTTCGCCAGGTTCTGAGTGGCAAATTGATAACATTCAGCTTCATCCTCAACAATATTATGTCAGAGACATCATATCCTGTACTCCAAAAAAGTCTCATATATTAATGTGGGATTATTTTTACAAGTTGTAACTGTTAAATATATGTTGTTTACACTTTTTTAACCATTTGAAGCTCATGCCACATTTGTTTTAGGGTAGGCTCATGTCTAGGAAATAGAGTCTTAATTTTGGACTTTTTGTCCAAAATTGCTATTTCCAACAATTTCACTAACATCACTAATACATACATACATACATACATATGACCTTTATGTACCATACCATATTTAAACTGAAGTAAGTACAAGTATGTTTTATGGTCAAAACTGTCAAATTCGACTAGGGAGTTTTTCAAATTATAATTTTATAATTATCGAGTTTTTTAGAAAAAAATTTAATTACATTTTCGAGATTTATCATACATGGCCATTTAAATTGAATTTAAATTGATCTTAATTCGAGTTTTCGGGACGATTTTATTCACCCGAGTTTGAAAAATTAGATTTGATTGGTCAAATTCTGAATTTATGGGAGTTTAGGGGAGTTTTTAAAAACTCCCATGAATTCAAAATTCGACCTTTGATAAATGTGCCTCTAAGGGCTATTCCACACGGGGAGATAGCCATGCGTTTGCGGTCGCGGCGGCAAAGCGCCGCGACAGTCGCCGCGGCAAAGCGCCGCGACAGTCGCCGCGACCGGCGCAGGCGACAGTTTTGTATGGGCGCCTATGTAAAAACGCCTGTGCTAACCACACGAGGCGATGCGCTTTTCAACAGTCGCCTGAAAAAGCCTGGCGAGGCATTTTCAGGCGACTTTTGAAAAGCGCATCGCCTCGTGTGGTTAGCACAGGCGTTTTTACATAGGCGCCCATACAAAACTGTCGCCTGCGCCGGTCGCGGCGACTGTCGCGGCGCTTTGACGCCGCAACCGCAAACGCGTGGCTATCTCCCCGTGTGGACTAGCCCTAAATGTCTGAATATAGGGAAATGCGGCTGCAATAGGTATGAAACCACTAAAACCGTGTAAGCATGTACTGATCAATTATGTTGGGGGATGACAGCTCGTAATCACTTGAGTAGGGGCCTGCCATTTTAAATCATTTAAGCAAGCTACAGGAGTTCAGCCTACAGCTGTCTTTGAACTATATATCCCATCGAACATTTATGAACCATAATACCTGTGCTTCTTCACTGAACATTTGCTGAAACACAATTAAATGTTTTGTTTTTTTTTTGAAAAGAAGCAAAGTGATACTGTCTTTGTGAAAAATATACTCCATTGTCAATAATTAGGATATTATAAGTCACAAAAAACTCCTAGGTGTCTTATAATATCCCTATGTAACAAAGGGGATGCATTTAGTATACACAGGTTTAGTAAATCATGTGATAGCAATTATATTATTATGCACTGATTGTAACTGATGAGATCACTAAGCACTGTTTATGAGGATATAATGTACAGGCTATTGTATTACACTGACATAAACCATTACTAAAATCTAAAAAAAACTAAAATCTTTTATAATATATTTATAACTGAAGCGGTAGGATGTTTGCTTTTTGCTTAAACTGGAAAAAATTAATTTTCAGCACCTCTAAGCTTACTTTATACACCACTTTATCAAAGTGTGAATTTAGAACTCATCACAATAAAACTCACTCACTTTCTATTCATTCCTATGGAATTTTTAAAAAGCATATTTATCAAATGGTGAATTATCCATGGAATGGAACTCCATAGAATGAATAGAACATGGGTGAGTTTTTCTGTGGTGAGCTCTCGCATTTTGATAAATCTGCCCCTACAAGTGCAAAGACAAAGCAAATACAACTGTATGTTAGGCATGGTGGCTTTCTGTTAAGAATGTAACTAATCCAGGATTCAGTTCAGGCTTTGGTCAAGATTTGGCCTTTTTCAGCAGGATTCGGATTCGAGTGCCTGGCCAACCAAATTCGTATTCAAAAAAAATCACATAACTTTTCATCATGCAAACAAGGTTGTTTAACTGTGCACTGTGTACACGGTTCTCTTTCCTCTGCTCTGCATATGCAAATTAGGATATAGTCCTGTATTTGGCCAAATCTTTCACAAATGATTCAGGCAAATCCTAAAATAGTGGATTCGGTCCATCCCTACTTGCTGTTGTTACTACTTGTTTAATTAGGGAAATATAGTTCATTAATAATTGGCCTTCATTCAATAAAGCATTAGGGATGTAGCGAACGTCGGAAAAAAAGTTCGTGAACATATTCGCGAACTTGCGTCAAAAATGCGAACGGTTCGCGAACGTCGCGAACCCCATAGACTTCAATGGGAAGGCGAATTTTAAAAGCTAGAAAAGACATTTCTGCCCAGAAAAATGATTTTAAAGTTGTTTAAAGGGTGCAACGACCTGGACAGTGGCATGCCAGAGGGGGATCAAGGGCAAAAATGTATCTGAAAAATACATTGTTGACACAGCGCTGCGTTTTGTGCTGTAAAGGGCAGAAATCACACTACGTCACTCAGGTGATGTTTCTGGACACGGAATGTGAAAAAGCTCACACAGCTAGGTGGCACTTGGTTAAAGACTGGGCAAACAAATTGAAACAATGCCTGCAAGGTCAACGTATACACTACAGCAGTGGATACGGAATATATTATTGCTGCTTGAACAACGTCACTCAGGTGGTGTTTTCTGGAGACGGTATTATTATTGATATTTAGACAGAATGTGAACAAGCTCACACAGCTAGGTGGCAGTTGTTTGAAAATGAAGAACACACTGGGCAAACAAATTGAAACAATGCCTGCAAGGTCAACGTATACACTACAGCAGTGGATACGGAATATATTATTGCTGCTTGAAAAACGTCACTCGGGTGGTGTTTCTGGAGATGGTATTATTATTTATTTGAATGTGAACAAGCTCACACAGCTAGGTGGCAGTTGTTTGAAGAACACACTGGGCAAATAATGCCTGCAAGTGCACTACTATTGGTGCACTACTATGAAGAACAGCAAACAGCACTGGACACGTTAAAGAACAGTAAGATAAGTAAAATTAAAAAAAAAATATATGTATATTAAAAAAAAAAAAAATACTCTGGTTGGTGCTGAACTACTAGGAGCAGCACAGTAGCACACCAGTCCCACTCCCCAACACAGCTAGACTAATAGCACTGGGCTCTTATAGTAGCAAAGTAAAAAAACAAAAAAGAAAATAAAAGCAGTCCTTACAAGGACTATTGGGTTATTACAGCAGTCAGCAGATGAGATCAGAAGAGATCAGTGCCCACAGCAGCTACATACAGAGCACTGCAGTAGAAGGTAGATTACTAGCCAGCAAAGCTACCTAACCTAAAATGTCCCTCAAATCCCTGCAGAGTTCTGTCCCTACAATACAGAGCAGTATCAAGTAGATTACTAGCCAGCAAACTTACTATCAACTGTCCCTCAAATCACTAACAGCTCTCTCCCTACACTAGCTCTTCCAAGCACACACAGGCAGAATGAAAAACGCTGCAGGGCTTCAGTTTATATATGGAAGGGGAGTGGTCCAGGGGGTGTGGGGGTGGTCCAGGAGGGAGAGCTTCCTGATTGGCTGCCATGTATCTGCTGGTCTGGGGGAGAAATGGCAAAAAAAAGCGCCAGCTAAGGCGAACCCAAATTGGCGAACGTCGCGCGACGTTCGCGAACTTTTGGCGAACGCGAACAGTCGATGTTCGCGCAAACAAGTTCGCAGGCGAACAGTCCGCGACATCCCTATAAAGCATTACAGAATCTCCTGCTTTATCACTTCTTCCACATAGCACACTTTTTATGATAACAATGGACACAGTATTTGTGTCTTTGATCCATTGTAAATCCAGGTACACATGGGGCAGGGCTTGTCTTCTGTTAAAGATCAGCATGCAATGATGATGAAGCGGAATTTATTTTAACACCTGGTTTACATGACACACCATCAAGTGCAATAGATAAGGTGCAGTGTTCCAGAAAGCCTGATGAAGTTTGCACCGTCTATGTATCTATCACTATCAGGTATATAACATCTCTGTTGTGTAAAAGTAGCCTCACGTAAAATCCCCCTACATCCAGCATTTATCAAGTAAATGATAAATAGCGCAGAGCACAAAAAGCTGTGAGAAGGTGCCATGCCAAGTGAAAATATCTGCACGGGTCTCACCTTTCTAGCAGAGCACATCTGTCACTGTCTGGCAACAACTCAATAGTCTTCATTATATCAAAACACACATCAATTTTCTTGATTTTGCAATTCAAAGCCATCCTTAATTCATACTGCACTTGTTCAATAACTGCCTTGGGAAAATTCCATTTGCTGTTTTTAAATGCTTTAGCTTTATTATTTGATTTCTTAAAGGTGAATCAGATCTAGGCATTAACCACAGTTTTCCTGCACAGACACCACTTCTGTTTTTTCAACCACATCAAGGAGACCCTATAGGTCATGTGTGGGTTTCATTCCATTGAACTGCCACACATTTGGAAAAATATACAATTCTAATTAGCACATTTCGTCTGCATCTGGGAGAGCCAATATCTATTGATCCAGCTAAAGTCTCAAGAGGAAAAGATCTGCCCCAGTGGAGCGTACAAATTTAATTTCTATATCATAGTTCTATATACAAAAGCCATTATTTTTTGGACTGTTCATGAAACCCAGTAAAACACAGGAAGAAGGTAGAAACTCTGTGTAGATAATGACCCAGTCAGAATACAAGCCTGAACCCCATGCTTGCTAAGTCTCAAAACTAAACTAGTACTGCCATAGTAGGTCTTACTCTAAAGACCAGTGGGATTAGGGATCACATAGCAAATACCATATTTTTTTTACAAGTTACATATAAATGGGCATAGTTATGACACTTAAAAGGGTTGTTCACCTGTAAATAAACTTTTAGTATGATGTAGAGCAGTGATCCCCAACCAGTAGCTCGTGAGCAACATGTTGCTCACCAACCCCTTGGATTTTGCTCCCAGTGGCCTAAAACCAGGAGCTTATTTTTGAATTCCAGGCTTGGAGGCAAGGTTTGGTTGTATAAAAACCAGGTGTAATGCCAAACAGAGCCTCAATGTAGGTTGACAATCCACATAGGGGCTACCAAATGTCCAATCACAGCACTTATATGGCACCTCTAGAACATTTTTCATGCTAGCGTTGCTCCCCAACTCCTTTTACTTCCGAATGTTGCTCAAGGGTTCAAAAGGTTGGGGATCCCTGATGTAGAGAGTGATATTCTATGACAATATGCAATTGGTTGTAGCTTTTTATTCAGCAGCTCTTAAACCATCTGGTTGCTAGGGTCTAGCAATCATGGATTTATCTGAATAAGAGACTGGAATATGAATAGGAGAGGGTCTGAATAGAAAGATGAGCAATAATAAATTGCAATAACAATACATTTGTAGCCTTACAGAGCATTTTTTAGATGTCCCCCTCCCCTTTGAAAGCTGGAAAGAGTCAGAAAAAGAAGGAAAAATAAATAAATAATGAAGATCAATTGAAAAGTTGCTTAGAACTGGCCACTCTATAACATACTACAAATTAATGTAAAGGTGAACCACGCCTTTAAGGATCATGGTCAGGCAAAACAAATGCAGAAAACACAAAAGAGCCTCTGCAATTTCAGGATTTGTTCTTTTCCACTGCCAAACCATTTGTTTTTCCCTGGTTTCACTTTCACTGGTTTTTGCAAAATATAAAAAGCTCGTCATGTTTTGGGCACAGGCACAGGCTAAGAGAAAAAACAAGAGCAATCAACTGAAGAAAATGCTACAGAATTCAGAAACTCACTATGATTTTCTACCTTTGTTTTACCCAGCCATGATCCCAGAAGAATCATAAATATTCCTCTAACTGGTCCCACACTGTCTGTCAATGCTGTTGTGGTCTTCCCACGTTAAGAAATTATCTATTATATTCTATCTAGGTTTATAAGCCAGGTTGAGACTATGCAGGCAGGCAGTCTGGAACATAATAACTGATTCCACACGTAAATAGCATGCATCATAGACTAATATCGAGAAATGCTTGCTACCTATAATTCCATAAAAATTAGTGTGCTGTGATTTCGTCACATATGTAACATTTTTTTCTGTTTTGACAACATCTGAACATTATTATAGAACTGATTAGCAATAAAAAAAATGTTCTCCAGTCATCAAGACAAAATTGCTGCAGAAACAAAGTCGCCATCTAATCGGTTTATTAGAGGAATATCTGTGCTAGGGCAAGTTACACAGTATTGATGTTTGGTATACAAGGAACCTGTGGTAAATTTTATAACCAATGAATTTCTCTGTTTTGTTCATGTAAGGAATTATCATAATTTTATTATTGGTCTAGTTCATATACTCTAAAGCAGTGATCTCCAACTAGTGGCTTGTGAGCAATATGTTGCTTACCGACTTATTTGATGTTGCTCCCAGTGGCCTCAAATCAGGTGCTTATTTTCCTGGCTTGTAGGCAAGTTTAAGGAACAAAACTATGCGCACTGGCCTTATTTGGCACACCCAATGAGTTTTTTTCATGCTTGGGAACTCTTGGGAAGGATGGGAAGTGTGTGTTTCCAGGAGTTGTTATACTTTGGGACTGATTGTCTGCTCAGGGGTTTATATTCTAGTCTTACATTCTTAATTTCTGATAGCTGCCCAAATAAAATGTATAGTAGTGGTTATATTTTAAGGTTGCATGCATCTCTTTCCCAGTTCCTACATCCCCCATTTAGTTTTAGCATTGTTTCCAGCACAAGCATTCCTAATATTTCATACCTTAATATTTCAGTCTGATATTTGCTATTAATTTGCTGGTAAACCAGTGCAAAACTTTTCAGTTCCACTGTTATTCCCTGAGTTGCTTGGACAGTACTATTTTACCATCCTTACCAAATTAATATTTTTTGCAAGCACTCTCCTATTCAGATGCTTGCTTTCATTATTAACCTTTTAAGTGCCAGCACAGTTTCATATTTCATTTGCACAGGTTTTTTTGCGCTCTCTCATTTTAGGGGCATTTTCCTGGGGAGGGGGACCCGAGAACCTGAGCTTTATAAATTTGCCTTCGTTTTTGTGTATTTTCACTTCTGGAACAATATGTAAAGGTCAAAATACAAAAATATGACAAATTACATTGCATTTTTCATGATAGAGGGATTTATACCAAAACAATATTTTATTTTACACACAAAAATTCAGCTGATTTGGAAGGCCTCAAGTGTCTTCATTGTGCCAATACCAGATATGTATAGTTTTATGGAGATTTCTGACTTCTATAGATCAAAAACTCCCAGCAGTAAATTAACAAATTATCAAAGCACTACCCAGCATATGGCTTACATTCCAAAGCCAAACATTCCTGGAACAGTAGGTTTACCCCAGGAAACCATATATTTTTGAAAAGTACACATTCTAATGAATCTAAAATGGGTAACCATGTTTTTCTATTTCAAAGTACCAAACATCAAAGCTTTTCTGAACAAAGCAATTTCTATAAAAATGTATGAAACTTCTGAAAAATCACCTCAAAACTTTCTTTTTGCAAATGTGTATCTCCCATGTAGTATTAGGTACCAAGAAAGACATACTATTATGAATACCAGGGTCCACTGAACAGTTTGATGCACATTGTGCATAGGATTACCAAAGTATCTGGTGTTTAGAGACCCCAAAAATGGGGAAGTTAGCACATACAAATTGTCCTGGAAGTCACTTCAACTACTGAATAATCAACACATTTACTGCATTTACACAAAACAAAAAGTTGAACCCCCGAAACCATATATTTCTGGAAAGAACACATTCAGCTGAATCACCCTAATAATGGTGACCAACCATGTCTTTTTACTCCAAACTACTAAGTCACAATACTTTCCCAAAATTGTCGGCTTTGATGAAATACCTCAAAATAGCCTGAAAGCTTTCACTTTCTAGTGTCTTATCTCTCACATAGCATTAGGCGCCAAGAAAAAAACATCCTAAATATGAACGTCAGAGGTCTACTGTAAACTTCGATGCCCAATATGCGTAGATTTACCAAACTACTGTATGTGACGTACAGAGGCCCCCAAATAAAAACAGCGCATATGAATTTTCACGGCTGACACTCTACTGCAATATAAGCAACCAGTAGGTGTATTATGTGCCACAAGACCCCCAAATAGTTGGAAGACCATAGAAACCATGTAGTTTCCAAAAGAACATATTCTGACAAATGCAAAATGGGTAAATACTTCTACTTTCTACTGCAAACTATGAAACTGCAAAGCCATGCTAGTTTTTATGAAATTTCTAAACTCGCTACAAAGCATTGTACTCCATATATGCTGAATATTTCGTAACATACCATCATAAAATAGCCTAAATATGTATGCCAGTTTGAACAGTTTGATGCCCAATATGCATAGATTTGCATAAAAAAGTGTTGTGCAGAGGCACCCAAATGATATACAGTAGTGGTGTGTGGGTGAAGAAATTCTTGAACCGCACCTGCCCCTTACCACGGCCCTCACTTCACTTATATACATAAAATTTCTGTGGGCAAAAAACAAGTAACTAGGAAATGCAGAATGCAATAAAATCACTAAAATACTATACAATCACTAAAATGCAATAAAACCACTAAAATCAATGCTTTTTTGCTTATTGTAATCAACAATCTTGGCCAAATAAGTTTTAGGCACAGAAATAAGCAGGCAATGCCTATGCAGAGAATGGCTAAAAATGCAGCAAAACTGCTAAAAAATGCACCAAAATCGCCAAATATGTAATATAATCTCCAAAATAACATACAAAAGGTATTGCACGATGCGGTTAGCAAATTTGTGTGCATGCCCTCTGCAAAATAAGTGTTTTATGTACCGTATATACTTGTGTATAAGCCGAGTTTTTCAGCACCCAAAATGTGCTGAAAAAATTGACCTCGGCTTATACGCGGGTAAGTATGGTACAATGTCAGAGTCGAGGGGCTCCTTCCTAAGGTGACACTTCCCTCCCCGGGGCTCGACGTGTCCGCGCTGCCTGCAGGGGGCTCCCTCTGTCCGTAGCACCCGCCCAGCACCGGGAGGGGACGGGACCCGGAAAGAGCAGGCGCAAAGGGAGGAAGAACTGGCTGTGAGCCGGGGGTCTGTGTTGGGCAGGGTGTTGGTAACGGGGCGAGTAAGGAATTAGCTATCCCCGGGCACAAGCGGCTCCTCTAACCGGAACTGACCGCCAGTCCCTCCAACCTGGGGGGAATCCGCTCCCCCGGGAGTCTATAATACAGTTAAATTACTTGCCAACAATATATATTAACTAACCATCAATGGTTATTGCTATTTGAACAACTAGATTATCAAAGAAACAAACTCCTACCCTGCAAAAACCTTAACCCCCACCGGACTCTACGCTGCAAAATTCTGCCATTGTAGTCAAATGAAAACTAGAACCAATTGAGGCAGCTACTCTATACAGTTCTGACAATATAAAGGTGTTTTTGTGCAGATACCGCAAAAGTTGAATTTTAATGATATTACAGTGGGTGTGTCACACATCATGACACCTCAAAAGTATCTATATTATGGGGCAATGAATGATCTCTCCTGATCACCAGGACCCTTCATCTGCTTAAAGTGGACCTGTCACCCAGACACACAAATCTTTTTAATAAAAGTCCTTTCAAATTAAACATGAAATCCAATTTTTTTTATTAAAGCATTCATAGCTGTTGTAAGCTCATTTAAAAAACTCAGCTGTCAATCAAATATTGTCTACCCCTCCTCTATGCCTAGGCATAGAGGGCGGGGGCAGATAATTGCTTTTGCTTTCCATTCTGCACTTCCTAGATGTCGCTGCTCTCCACACATTCCCCCTCTCTCTTTACCATTTAATTGTGTTACCAGTGCATTGGAAATGACATCAGGCCCCCCATTCTTGTGCACAAACAAGATGAGATGATGCAAGGCTTGCCTTAATAACAATGTCCACAAAATAACTCCTGCCTGCTTGCTGTAATTATGAATTCCCAGACTGAAGCAAACAAGATTCAAATAATTTATATGGTGTAATTAAAGTTTATTTAGCTTGACTAATGTTATAAAATAGGATTTTGAATATTTTTTTTGGGTGATGGGTCCCCTTTAAAGGGGTGGTTCACCTTTAAGTTAACTGTTAGTATGTTATAGAATGCCTAATTCTAAGCAACTTTTCAATTGGCTTTCATTATTTGACCCCATCTAAAAATCAAATGCTCTGTAAGGCTAAAATGTTATGGTTATTGCTACTTTTTATTACTCATCTTTCTATTTAGGTCCTCTCCTATTCATATTCCAATCTCTTATTCAGGTGCATGGTTTCTAGGGTAATTGGACCCTAGCAACCACATTGCTAAACATTGCAAACTAGAGAATAAAATAAAACAAAAATTTTGTCTGGATGAAAATACTGGAATTACTGCTGTTATTCATGTACTATTCATGTTCATGTGTGTAGTGCTAATTGCTAGTTACTTATTCATACCCTACTGCTACATTGGGAATGACTTTTTAACTCCAAGCCCCATTTTAAATTCTTAAGAGGTTCTCCTCTAAAGCGGTTAACAGACTGACATAGGAGTTGTGGTTATGCAGAAGAATGAAGAAATTAGAAAAAGATAATTATATTTTACAAAACAGGCAAAATGTGCAAACTCAGTCAGAAATATCTAAATTGTATATGTAACGTAATCTAAGCAGAGCACCGGTTACATTTGACCCTCTCTCAACAAGATGGACCTTTGCTAAGTAAAAGGGTGAAGGAATGGTGTTGTGAAACTATACCTCACTTGTGCTACGTGACTAAGTAACCGAATTGGACAGAAGGTTCCTGAATAAAACAAACAGCAACATGCTTTATTCTCTTAAAGCGCAAATCAGGGTTTTGAGACTCGCAGTCTTCTGTGGTATTCACATACATGTCAGGCAATAACACAGAGCCAGAACCTTGTGACATCCCTGAGGAGATAGCGCAGATAGATGCACCCTCAGAAACTCTGTACTGTGTCCTGGATCCCCATATGTTGGATCAGGAAAAGCACTAATCCTAAATCCATATTAGGCTGTGATCCCTACACTACAGGCCAATCTTGCCTGAGGGGAGAGCAACCATCTTGCAATCCCTCCTAGTTGGAGCCAGGTGCTCTTGCTCACTAGTTCTATCTGCTTCACTTTCTTAGAAAGTGCTGTTAAAGGAAGTACCTGTCCTGACTACACCTCATTCACGGGGTCCCTGTATCCCAGACTTCACCAAAGGTCTCACTTGGGCCTTCCTCTTACTGGGGCGTAAGCTCCAGGTTCCTAGTGCATCCTCTTCCTCTTGGAGTGGAAGGGGAAAGAGGAAGTTCCACCCTTTGCCCAGAACTATACTGACGTGTGGCAGTAACTTGCTGTCAGCCTCTGGGCCAATGATACACTGTACACATTATGATAAGCAAAAGTAGATACATGGGCTTTTGCCCAGCAACCAGAGAATAAGGAAGTATAGACATTTAAAGCCATAGGGAGTGTTAATATTTATTTGAAAATAAATTATCTGTTTCTTAGTGTTAGCACATAGTCTTAAAAAGGACATTGCTTCTTTATCTGTTATACAATGATTTGATTACATATGTTTAAATCCATTAAAGGATCTGATACAAAACCAAACTGACAGATGTTCATCATGATATAGACAGATGTTAGGCCTTGTGATGCAGCCCAGTTAACAAAGCACATCCTAATGTCCTTGTTAACATAACATTCTGCTCTCGTTAGCATTATTTACAGTACAGTACATTCATTGACAAACATTTAAATAGAACTGTGTTAATCAAGTCAATAAGCCCTTGCAAGCTGCCACTGAATAAAAAAATATTAATTTACCACTTCGAGTGCAGAGGGCATCTTGCATTTTTCCCTGCAGCCAGTTGTGTGCAAAATCATTTTATTTGCTCTTCTCCCATATAGTTTTGTTCAGTGCCACTGAGTCCCTCCTCCCTTCGAACTTCTAGTGAACATCCAACTGTGTTTATTTTGGCAAACTGGGTGCAGTTGTGTTGGGATACCTCATTTGTGTCCGATTCAATGCCTACAGGAAAGCTCTGCATTGTGGGGAAAAACAAGGCGATTTAGCTCCAAATTGCACTTTGCTCACTCCATCTGCGGATGTAAATGAGTCCTATGATATTTATATTATCATAGTTTTTACTGGTTATTCAGCACGGACTAGAGGGACAATCCAGAGATACTTAGACAGAAGCCTAAAAAGCTCAGATTAGTTCTAGCTGTAAGTGGCCAGACTGAATGAAACATATTTTGGTAACACGGGTATGCAGTGGTGTAACTTTAGAGTAAGCAGACCCCACAGGGGGGCCTGGGGAACAAGGGGGCCCAGACTGTGGGATCTGCTTCCTCTATAGCTAATAACCCCCCTCCTCCAAAGGCACTCTCTTACATGTGGCAAGGAAGGGAGACACAAGTCGGGCAGGAGTGGGCAAAGTCAGGGTGGGCAGAAGTGAGATGGGAAGTGGGCGGGAGGATGGGGATCAGAGTGCACCGGGCCCCTCTGAAGAGTAAAAGGAACTTTTTTTTTAAAAAAATTTGGATTATTTGGATAAAATGGATTCTATGCCAGACAGCCTTTCTGTACTGCAAAGCTTTCTGGATAATAGGTTTCCAGATAACGGATCCCATACCTGTATTATAATTCACCTTTGAATTAACTTTTTGTATGATGCAATGTAGTTCTTCATTTTTTTTGTTTTCAGCAGCTCTACAGTTTGGAATTTTCTGCTAAGGTCCAGCTCTATCTTAGCAACCAGGTGGTGATTTGAATGAGATTTGAAAATTTGAATAGGATACGACCTGAATAGAAAGGTGATTAATACGTAACTAATATATAATTAATAAGGTAAGCAATAAGAAGAAAAATAATAAAATTTAAGCCTCACAGAGCAATAGATTTATGCAGCTGGGTCAGCGTCCCCCATTTCAAAGCTGGAAAGAGTCAAAAGAAGAAAGAAAATCATTCAAAAACTACTGGTTCCAAATTATGGCTTAGGGCTTATTATATCTGTATACATCTTATGACACAGAGTAATGGCTGTAATAGTGAATGTGGCAGAAAGTAATATGCTTAAATAGGAGTGTGTCTGATGATTATCAGTAGTCTGAGATGATATGGAAAAATTTTTCTAGCAATCAATACTGTATGTTACCAGTGTAAATATTTATTCACTGGCACTATTAAATTCTATGTAAACATTCATAACAGGTTAACTACAAGTTTGCTATTAGACCGTACTTTTTAACATGTTAATAACATTATAAGTTAGGTTAAAGGTTGTAACCTGCCTAACTGCCTATTGATCCAGAGGAAGGCAAAACATGTGATTTGAAGCCTCTCCAATTTGCCTCAGAGGGGGGAAAATTCCTTCCTGACTCCAAGATGGCAATCGGACAAATCCCTGGATCAACTTGTAATAAGAGCTATCTTCCATAACCCTGTATTCCCTCACTTGCTAAAAAGCCATCCAACCCCTTAAAGCAATCTAATGTATCAGCCTGTACAACTGATTCAGGGAGAGAATTCCACATCTTCACAGCTCTCACTATAAAAAATCCCTTCCGTATATTTAGACGTAACCTCCTTTTGTCTAAATAGAATGGGTGACCTTGTGTAGAGTGGACCTACTGGTGAATAAAGTATCTAGATAAAGTATCTAGTGTCTAGGTAATGTGATTCCCTTGTATATTTATACATAGTAATCATATCACCCCTTAAGTGCCTCTTCTCCAGCCTGAACATCCTTAACTTGACCAGTCTTTCATCATAGCTAAGATTTTACTTTTTACCAGCTTATTAGCCCTTCTATGCATCCTCTCTAATTCAATGATGTCCTGTTTGAGCGCTGGACACCAAAACTGTTTGGCATATTATAGATGGGGCCTTACCAATGCTCTTTATAGTAGAAGAATAACCCCCTACTCCCGCGAATCCATGCCCCTTATAAAACAGCTCCAGACTTTATTTTGTCCTTGATGCTGCTGACTGGCATTCCATGCTACAGCCAATGTCCTTTTGCATTATGGATTAGCCTAGTGCAGTCCCATTAAGGGTATAAGTAGTTTGGATATTTTTACATCCCAGGTGTTTACATTTATCAACAATGAATCTCATGTGGCCATTTCTCTGCCCAGATTGCCAGTTTGTCAAGATCCTGTTGCAAGGATGTCGAATCGTGAATGGAATTAATTGGGCTGCATAGTTTTGTGTCATCTGCAGTGATACATTACTTACAAGAACCTCCCCATAGTCATTAATGAACAAGTTAAATAAAAGTGGACCCAATACTGAGCCCTGAGGGACCCCAATAAGAACCTTACTCCAAGAAGAGAATGTACCATTAACAAATACCCACTGTACCCGATCCTGTATCCAGTTTCCTATGCATGTGCAAATGACTTCATAAAGCCCAACAGACCTTAGTTTAGAAAGCAGATGTTTGTGGGGTACTGTATCGACTGCTCCCCCGCTGTTACTTAACTCATCATAAAAAAAGCAATCGAATTTATCTGACATGACTTATCCTTAATATAGCCATGTTTATTACTGCTCATAATGCCATTCACCAGGACAAAATGTTGAATGTGATCCCTTAACAAGCCATCAAATAATTTGCCCACCACAGATGTCAACACTAGCCTATAATTGCCAGGCTGAGATTGTAATGTCTTTTTAAATATTGGAATGACATAATCTTTTCTCCAATCCATAGGTACTATACCAGATGAAAGCGGATCGGAGAAAATCAGAAATAGAGGCCGGTCTAAAACTGAACTAAGCTCTTAGAACCCAGGGTTGTATGCTACCAGGCCCTGGCACCTTGTTCACATTATTTTTTATTAAAGCTTTATGAACCATATCCTGAGTCAGCCCGTGTCTAGATTGAGCTGAGCCAACAGTGCAGCTATGAAATAAGCTTGGGAACTATGACTCCTCTATTGAATACACTGAAGAAAAGAACTGAAAAAAGAAGAAAAGCACATTTGCCTTTTCTGTATCTGTTACAGCCATACTGTAACATACCCTGGTGGTCTAGTAGGCCGCGGGGGACGCCTCAAACCTGCTGTGTGGTGCCTCTTCCTCCATAGTTGCTGGTGGTTCCTAAGGCACACGCTACGCATACTTCCAGGTTTTATGCACGGTGCGCGTGATGTCATCATGTTCATGCCACAAAATTTTAAGTATTTGAAGGGGCTTTGGGATTGTGTTCATTGCCCATTGTTAGGTCTAACTCATTAGTATCTGGGTGTGATTTGTCTTGTGCTTATTCCGGTTTTGATCCTGCCTGACTATTCTGACCTCTGCTGATATTGACCCTTGTCCTGCCTGACTATTCTGAACTCTACCAATATTGACCCTTGACTGCCTGATGCTGCCTGTACCGACCTGGCCTGTCTGACCATGCCTGAACTCCGCCTGTACAGACCCCGGCCTGCCTGACCATGCTTTTTTGTCTACTCCTTGGGTGTCCACCGACAACATATGCATGAGGATCTACTCAGGTTAAGAAAACATTTCTGTTCGTTAAACTAGAAAAATGTACCTCTCATTAAAGCCCTCTCATTACGTGCAACCCAAAGGTTTTTAGGTTTTGCGAACTACTACAGACAGTTCATAAAAATGTTTCCATTGTTGTGTCCCCAATTATGGATCTGACCAAGAAGGGTGCGGATCCCAGTAGTTGGCCTCCTGAGAATACGTGTCTGTTTTTTTTCTAGGAAATTCTAGTCTTCTGAGGCCAATTATGATATTGGTAATAGAGAATTGTTGGCTATTAAATTGGCCTTTGAGGAATGGAGACACATTTTGGAGGGGGCTAAACAGACTATCACGGTTTATACTGACCATAAGAATCTTCTGTATATTGAGTCAGCAAAATGTTTGAATCTGAGACAGACTAGATTATTCTTTACTAGTTTATTTTTTCTCTAACATACAGGCCTGGTTCCAAGAATGTTAAGGCAGATGCACTCTCTAGGAGCTTTGAATCAAATCTGTCTGAACCGTTAGAGTATGTTTTCATTATTCCTAAAGAGGAGAGGTGATTGTGGCAGCTTTAGGGTCTGATCTTGCCACACTTCTGTATCAAGCGCAGACATTGGCTCCACTTCTAGGTAACTGTATGTTTCCAAAAATCTGAGGGAGCAGGTACTCAGTCAGGCTCACAATTCTAAAATTGGCGAGGCATCCAGGTACTTCCAAAACTATTGCTTTATTGTCTCAAAATGTTTGGTGGCCTTCATTTAAACAAGATGTGCAAAAATTTGTCAATTCTTGCCCTGTTTGTCACAGGTCAAAATCCTCTAGAAACTTATTGCAAGGGTTGTTAAGGGCATTGCCTATTCAAAATAGATCCTGGTCCCATCTGTCTATGTATTTTATAGTGGGCCTTCCTCCCTCTCAAGGAAAAACTGTGATTTGGGTTGAGTCATTTTATTCCTCTTCCACACCTTGATTCTGCGAAAACTTTGACTGAATTGTTTATTTCTAACATTTTCGAATAGCATGGTTTTCCAGTCAGTATTGTGTCTGACAGGGGTGTACAATTTGTTTCTAAGTTCTGGCAAGCCTTTTGCTCTTTGGTTGGGATCAATTTATAATTTTCCACTGCAAACCATCCTCAAACTAATGGTCAGAATGAACAATTCTAAAGATGCTACAGTGTCGGACTGGGACACCAGGGGCCCACCCAAAAACCTTTGACCAGGGACCCACCAATTAATCTTACTATTTTTCTTCCTCTCCTCACTCAACCTCTATTCTCCTATTCTCTTTTCTATTCATACTATACTCTATTCCATCTATTTAGCCTCTTTGTTCTCATAGAAATAGGGAATGGCCATGAAATAGGCCAAATGTTTAACAGCATGAGGGCCCACTGACACCTGGGCCCATCGGGACTTTTCCTGGTATCCCGGTGGGCCAGTCCGACACTGAGATGCTATGTTTCTGATAATCAATCCACATATTTGACTATAATAATGCATCTCTTGCATCTACTGGGCAATCTCCGTTTTTTATTGTTAATGGTTTGCATCCTAAGGCATTTTCATACTGGGGTTTGATTATCCTCTGTATCCTCTGTTAACTGTTCTTTAACACATTTTACTAAGATTTGGTCTGGGGTACGACTCACTTTTGACAGGTACTTCTGCTCAAAAAAGAGCAGCCAATAGGCCCCGTAAGGGGGTCACCCGAGTATCAGGAAGGAAACTTGGTCTGGTTATCCACAAAGTATATTAAACTTAAGGTTTCTTCTCTCAAGTTGGGACCCAGGTTTATTAGTCCAAATCCTATTGTAGAAAATATTAAAGGGGTTGTTTACCTTTCAAACACTTTTTTCACTTTAGGATGCTTTCAGATTGTTCCCCAGAAATAAAGACTTTTTTCAATTACTTTCCATTGTTTATTTTTTAAGTTTAAAGTTGAATGTTCCTGTCTCTGGTGTTTGAGTCTGGTAGGGGACGCCCACCACGCCTCCGACGGGGACCCCCGCCGCTTAGTGCCTCTTCCATAGTTCCTAAAGTGCAAGCACTTCCTGGTTTTACGTGCCATGCGCAACGTTGTCACGTCCATAGCACGAAATTAAAAGTATCTAAAGGGGCTTTGGGCTTGTGTTCATTGCCCATTGTTAGGTCTAACTCGTTAGTATCTGGGTGTAATTTGTCTTGTGTTTTTTCCAGTTTTGATCCTGCCTGCCTGACTATTCTGAACTCTGCCGATATTGACCTTTGCCTGCCTGACTATTCTGAACTCTACCGATATTGACCCTTGCCTGCCTGACTATTCTTTGAACGCTGCCTGTACCCTGTTTGAACTCCACCTGTACCGACCACTGCCTGTCTGACCTTGCTTGAACTCCACCTATACCGACCCCGGCCTGCCTGACCACACTTTTTGTCTACTCCTTGACCTGTTGCCTTCTGAGTAGCTAAGGGGTCCTCCCAAGGCCAAAGGCAGCTGCTACAGGCAGAAGATTGAGGGAGGGAGGGAGGGAGGGAAGATTGACCAGGGAGCTTAGCACTTGTTCTAAATTTAGGTAGCCAAATGTGACACATACTGGTACCATTATTTAATGAAGCAACACTCTCAACCCACATCTTTTTACTATCTTTATACTTAAAACAACATTTTGGGTTATTCATAGCCTCTGCTGCAATGCTCTCCTCATTTCCTATCTTTGCCTTCCAGATTGCAGTTTTTCAACATTTGTTATAGTGTTTATATTCATTAAATGCAGCTTCTGTCCCCACAGACTGATATGGGGCAATGTAATATGTTTTGCAATGTTTTGCTCTTTTTCTGCAAATTTTATTACATTTCCCCCATAGTTTTTAAATGCCTTTCTCTTCTTTCCTCTTAACTTCTTTACCTCTATATTTAGCCACATAGGGTAGTTCTTGATGCTTTCTACATTTACTTCTTAAGGGAATAAAGTGAGAACAGTAACAATTTAATATCATTTTAAATGACAACCATTCCTGTTCTGTGTTTTTAGAAAAGAAACCGTAATGCCGTAATCAGTGCTCCGAAGGGCAGCCTTTAAGGCACTAAAATTAGCTTTTATGAAATTCAGGATTTTTGTTGCCCCAGTGGTTTTTGCACCAGACATTAAATGAGATCACATTATGGTAACTACTACCCAGGACTTCAATCACATTTGCTATCCGTTCTGGGTCATTAAAGATCACTAGATCCTGTATAGCATTTTTTCTGGTTGGCTCCTCAACTATAAAATCATGTTTTTACTTAGTGGGATTAAGAGAACCACAGAACTGTTTTTTAAACCTAAACAGTGCTTTAGAATAGTAAGTTGGTAGGTTCCATTGGTACAGAATAGTACCTGTGTGACCTGTTATATGCATGCTTGGGCTACTGGGCTATACCTAAAGTCCAGGTAATTTTATATAAGAATGAATATTAACCTGTGGTGTAAACCAGGTATCTAACAGCTAACCAGTTAGATAAAATTCACTGTAATTTAGATTCTTGCTTACATATTGCTGTATATATGGAATAATGAAATCCTAAAGAATAACCTTAAAGGTTTTTCTATTCATAATGCATTTGGCATTTAGGTCTATGAATTAGTACCTACAGCTTTCATTCTGACATTCATAATTTTTTTTGATCTGGAAAGCAACATTTTCCTATATCCTAAAACCCTTTTGGGAGTGCCAAATAGAATTAAAAAAATATGTCTCAGAAAAAAATTAATCTGGTGTAGTCATCCACAGGATTCTTTTTACTGAGTTCCGGAATATTCAGGCACTTACCTGTCTTGATTCTTTTTGTGGAAATGAAGCATGGTTATGTCTCCCTTTGGAAGCTTTTCTCCGCAGCCAGCGGTTATTTATGACTGCAATGGATAAATTACATTATTTTACCACTGTGTTAACTTAAAAAGTCTAAACAAGAATTTTTTCCCCCTCTGAGATATAAATGCATGGGCTGAGTCCTTGCTATCAAGTTCTTTATTTGTGCAATGGTGCAAATCAAGCAAGCAGAGGCACATGCTGGTATAATGACTCCAAATATAACAGTGCTTTGTTCAACCGTTCAACTGTACTTTACATGTATATTGCACTTTGCCTGCTGTGCCTCTGTGTTACATGGAAAGTAAGTGCTTTTTTCATTCTCAGTTATGTTTTCAGGTTAGGGAACTGTTGGTAGATGGTGGTCTTATGCCTTTAAACATTGTGTTGGTCTGTGCAATCTCAATCTATTAAAAGCCACCGCCTGGAAAGATATAGCCTGTGAAACCAATGTTTTGGTCTTGGCAATCTCTCTCCTATAAATGCTAATAATGGGGAGGATTAAGCCTTGTGAGATCAGTTCCTTGGTCAGGAGACACTTATTCCAAGATATGCTACTATGCACGGGTGTCAGCATTAAAAAATATCAGAGGTAATTTGTTAAGACCACAGTATGGAGTTTACCATGACGTGGTATGATGACTTGTCAATTTTCTGATAACTTCTGCAAATAACTTTGCAACTAAAACCCCCTATTTTTTAAAGTATAAGCACATGCTTCACTCCTTGTTTTCACACAAATGGCCTCTTTTAAGAATGATGGTACAAAATCCAAAGTGCAATATACTGGCACAAAGAACCTTGCACATGGTACAGATCACAACCTGGGCCACCCATATCACTGATAGACCAAAAGGAGTCAAACTTGTATGCTACTTAGTGATCCAGCATCAAGCTCTTGGAGTTGGAAAATGGACATATAAACATGTCTGAGAACAGTCTAGGAAATATAGACATGCTTTCATGCTATTCAGCCATGGGTCTATACATGTGGGTTTATTTTAGCATGGTTTGCTATTTAAAGCACCAGATCACATGATCAGACCAAAACAAATGTGTACAATGTTCTTGATAAAGGCTGTATATATATATATAGAGAGAGAGAGAGAGAGAGAGAGAGAGAGAGAGAGAGAGAGAGAGAGAGAGAGAGAGAGAGAGAAAGAGAGAGAGAGAGAGAGAGAGAGTATATGAAAAAAAAACCTGGGTGCCTAGAACCAAAAAGATTCGATACACACAATAATGGTAGTCTGCACTCCAAATATCTGTATTTCTCAACGTGCTTTATTCCATAAGCTACACCAATTTATGGAACTTATGGAATAAAGCACTTTGAGAAATATGGATATTTGGAGTGCGGACCACCTTCATTGTGTGTGTATATATATATATATAGATATATACAGATGAAGCCACTTGGATTTGTGAGTTAAATGCGTCATGACTCAGGGGTAATTGAAGAAACTGTGTTATCTTAAGTCATCTTAACTCATTTAATGCATTTAACCTTTTCATTAGCATACCAAAGCACCATTGTTCACAATGGTGAATGCTGTAATTAGATGGGATGTTGTGACGCAGTTTTCTGTGTTAAATGAGATAAATGGGATATCTGTGTTTAGTTATTCTGTGTCAAACAGACAAACCAAAGTGGCTGCATCTGTATATATATAGATATTTAAATTTGTTTATGTGAATTTTGTGGTCACAATCTCATTGCACCCTCGTTTAGTGTTTTTAAAAAATTGTGGTGAGCACAACTTTCCCAACTTGTCAGACTTATTTAATTCCTTTTATGAGAAGATGAGCAGGCAGCTCGATTCTGGGAAGGCAGTGAATGTGATCTACTTAGACTTTGCTAAAGCATTTGATACAGTGCCACACAGAAGGTTACTGGTTAATTAAGGAATGTTGGCCTGGAACATAGTATTTGTACCTGGATAGAGAACTGGCTTAGATAGATTACAAAGAGTGGTGGAAAATGTAACCATTACTAATTGGACCAGTGTTGTTAGTGGAGGGCTCTGCACTTGGTCCTTCAATTTTCAACTTGTTTATTAATGACCTGGAGGTGGGCATTGAAAGTACTGTTTCTATGTTTGCTGATGATACTGATGATACTATACTGTGCAGAACTATAGGTTCCATGCAGGATGCTGCCACTCTGCAGAGTGATTTGATTAAACTGGAAAACTGGGCCGCAAAATGGAAAATGAGGTTCAATGTTGGTAAATGCAAGGTTGTTTATATAATAATATAAATGCATGTTATACGCTAAATGGCAGTGTGTTGGGAGTTTACTTAACTGAGAAGGATCTAGGGGTTTTTGCAGATACGGTAACAAGTTGTCTAATTCTGGGCAGTGTCATTCTGTGGCTACTAAAAAGCTATAAGGGAATCAAATACACTATTGTCTTGCATAAAAAAGGGCATAAACTCAAGGGATGAAAACATAATTTTGCCCGTTTATACTCTAGGAGCATGCAGTGCAGTTTTGGGCTCCAGTCCTTAGAGGAGAATTTAAACACCGAGTCCCCACTGGCCCCCCCTGCCGCTTGCCCTCTCCTTGCCTCCCCCCCTGCTAAGTGTTACCCCAGAATTGTGTCCCCTGTAGGATTACTGACTGTACATGCAGAGTGAGTACAGTGGAGCGCCCCTAAACATTGTGACGTGTTATGCATTTCTCTTATAAATGGTTTTTACCCAAGACAACATTGATCTGAATGTGCACTTAAACTCTCTCTTTTATATTTTTAGCGCGGGTGTCCTATATATATCATCAAGTCAGTAGGAATTCCAGGCCTTTCAATAATCATTACAGTGCTGTCACTGAGGGACTTAGAGAAAGATCTAATTCCCCCAATATGTACACACATACACACACTATACTAAGAAAATCTATAGGCCTACAGGCCTACATGCGTAGAAAATGCTTAAGAAAAGAAAAAAAATACAAAGCAAAAAATTAATCCGGAACTATTGCAAAAATTACAATCTCATAGAAATAAGAAACTTTCTGAACATAATCAGTTTAAAATTATATTTTATATCTGAAATAATCAAATGACTCTTTCAGTAAGCCACTCACAACAATCTGTCTCTCTTTAGACAGGAGTCAGAGTCAGATGTTGATTGAGCTCACTAATATATTACTAGTGTGTGCCTCCTTTGCCTAGACAATTTATAGGGGTAACTGTCTTTCAATTAACTGTCACTCAAATTTAAAGTACTGTGTCAATTCTGCAACCCAAGTAATGCAGTATACAAAGTGCAAAAAGCAGACCGCACCTGTGATTAACACTTTGCACACTGCCTTGGAAGTTGTAAAAGATCCCTTATGGCTAAATAGTAAAGGAACAGTTTCCTCAGCTCCTGATAAACATCTCTATGATGGTTTATTGTAAGTGGATTATAAAACAGAAACAATGATATGGCAGATAGATAAATATGTAAAGTAGAGATTATTTCAGACCAAATGATACATATGGACAGAGAGTTTGAGAAAGTAACATCTAGATGTGCACAGACATCCTTAAAGGTGATGCTTCTGTAGCTTCTCAGACAGATTCTCAGGGATGGTTTATTTAGGATATTTTTATTCTTAAAAAGTCAGCACTGAAGTCTGAAATGAGAACCTGTTGGAAAAAACATGCACCAGTTACTTTACTTGCAAGTGAAATATGCTACAGATATGGGACCTCGGGATCTGGGGTTTTCAAGATTTTCTGTAATTTAGAACTCCATTCCTTAAAGGGGTGGTTCTCCTTTCTGTTAACTTTTAGCATGTTATAGAGTGGCCAATTCTAAGCAACATTTCAATTGGTTTTAGTTATTTATTTTTTATAGTTTTTTAATGATTTGCCTTTTTCTTCTGACGTTCTTTAGCTTTCAAATGGGAGGTCATTGACCCCATCTAAAAACAAATGCTATGTAAAGCTACATATGTATTGTTATTGCTACTTTTTATTATTCATTATTCTATTCAAGTCCTCTTCTTTTTATATCCCAGTCTCTTATTTAAATCAGTGCATGGTTGCTAGGGTAATTGGACCTTAGAAAATTGCTGAGACTGCAAAGTGGAGAGCTGCTGAATAAAAAGCTAAATAACTCAAAAACCAAAAATAATAAAAAATGAAAACCAATTGCAAATTGTCGCAGAATATCACTCTCTACATCATACCAAAACTTAACTCAAAGGTGAACAAACCTTTTTACGTCAACTTAAATATCACATAAATGTTACTTAAACCCAATACAAGGCTTCTGCTTCCTATAAGGATTAATTATCTCTTAGTTAGGTAAGTCCAAGGCACTGTATAATTATTACAGAGAAAATGGAAATCATTTTTAAAAATCTGAATTATTTGATTAAAATTGATTCTATGGGAGATGACCAACCCATAACTTGAAGCTTTCTGGATAACAGGCTTCTGATAAACAACAATAGTTGTTAGTATTCAGATATTCTATATGAAATGAAAGACTGATTTATAATTTGCACTGTACTTGCAATTGTAATTGAGACCTATGGTGTTGAGGCATAATATAAAATGTATATTAGAAGTTGCCGTAGCAAATACTGCACACTGTACAGGTATAGGACCTGTTATCCAGAATGCTCCGGACCTGGGGTTTTCTGGATAAGGGATCCTTAATTTAGATGTTCGTACCTTAAGGCTGGTAGAAAAACATGTAAACAAATCCAATAGGCTAGTTTTCCTTCCAATAAAGATTCATTTCTATATTATATTATATATTATTCTATTCTGAATAATGTATCCCATACCTGTATTACAGAAATTATTTATCGTTATTTTATGTTATTTATATCACTCTTTTTATATATATTATTCCTGATTTATATATGTTCCTGTCCCAGTGGAGCCTACAATCTCAGTGAAGTTTACAATAAGGTTCCTATTAAAATCACAGTGCACACTTGAGTCACTGTCATCAAGAATAAACCTGCCTGCATGTTTTGGATAGTCAGAGGAAAGTATACAGGAAGCATGCAGGTAGTGCCCTGGTTAAAATCTCAGCAAGCCAGTAATTGTAACTAATAAGCCACTGTGCTATTCAAGCTCACTGTGATCAGTTTCATCAGTTTACCTGTTTGTGGGGTATGTAAGCAAAGTGTGTCATGGCATTCCTTTCATTTCCCTACCATGGCTTATAAACATACATGCAGATTGATTGGCTCCAGACAAAATAAACAACACTCTCTGTAAATGTGATAGGGACCAGTGATGGGCGAATTTGCGTTGGCGTCTCGTTTTTGCGACGCCGGCGCCCGTTTTTGACGCCGGCGAATTTTTTCCGCGAATTTTCACGGGCGTTTACTGAATTTATTCGCTGGCGGCAAATCGCGCAAATTAGCCACGAATTCGCGCCTGGCGAATAAATTCGCCCGTCACTAATAGGGACCATAGACCGTAAACTCCACTGGGACAGAGCTTGATATGAATGATAAATGTACAGTGTTACAAGACACAGTTGGGGAGTGCAAACAACTTTTCGAACATTAGCGACTGAGATTTTCATTGTTTCTGTCCTTTATGACCAATTTGAGATCTCAATGACTTCTTTGCAAAGTTTGAGGACAAATGGCTTTTGCTAACATGTGCAGTGTATGTAATAAAATATTGCAATTGCAAAGGGTTTTTTGCAACAAAATATTTAATGAAACTCCAGAGCAGAACGCGCTAACCTTTGCTTAGTGTTATGTTTTGGGTAGCCGAGGAAGAGTAGAGTATAACAGTGCTTTATTTGCAGAGTCATGCAGGTAAACTTTCACTTTCACTTTCAAGTACAAGTTCTGTGCACAGTGACACTCGCAGGCCATTTGTATAAACACCACATTTTCCCCCTAAAGTAGGAAAGCATATGGGCAAATGTAATAAACAACAATGCATCTTAAACAATAATATACATTATTCACATCACATAG
This sequence comes from Xenopus petersii, assembly GCA_038501925.1. Taxonomy (NCBI): domain Eukaryota; kingdom Metazoa; phylum Chordata; class Amphibia; order Anura; family Pipidae; genus Xenopus; species Xenopus petersii. The sequence goes on from CM076681.1 coordinate 84,161,948, forward strand.
TCCTTGGTCCATGCAGGTAGTTTTCTGATTCTCTCAGTACTGCTTATAGGTTCACTTTCTTCAGGCCTATTGCAGTTGAAATCAGGAGTAGGAAAATGTCCTTCATCAAATGGAGCTTCTCCAAAGTCATATCTAACAGGAGTAAGACGACTTGCATTCCATATGCGTCCATCAGACAGTTCATATGTGTCTGGTCCTCGCTGGCGTCTCACTTCAAGTAGTGTAGTAAATTTTGATTGTCACAAAAGAAAAACGAAAAAGAACCCCTCTTCCACCAGTGCTGAGATTACACAATGATATCTAAAAATTACTATAAGGTACCACTCTTAATTAGGATAAATACTGCTCCCACTTGATCTTAATATTGCAATTAGCAATTTTTTCTCAAAAAACCACAAATCACTGGTCCCTTGGGAATCGCAGTGCAGGATCACAATAGAAAAGAGAGATGAGATTGAACCGATTGCCAGTTAGTCCACACCCACCCTGCCTGACCAATTTCTTGTTTAAATAGAAGGCTTTTAAGCTAAAAGTTTTTTAAAAACAAAACACAGCAATTGTTCCTCGAATGTGCGTTTCAAGGCGACGCCTTAAACGCCTTCTATTTAAACAAAACATTGGTTGGGCAGGGTGGGTGTGGACTAACTGGCAATCGGTTCAATCTCCTCCTCTCTAGTCTATCAAGGTTATAGCAAATCTACAGTCTATGGGAGCATCTGTAAAAGGACCGACAATATCAATAGCAAGTTTTTCCCATGCTGAATCAGGGAATGGTACTGGCTGAAGTGGTGGTGTATGTGTGATAGCTATTTTGTCATGATTCTGACACAAGAATGAATGGCAGTTACCACATCAGCATCCATTGCTGGCCACCAGTATAGTTCTTGTAGTCTTTGTTTTGTACGTAGACTCACATGTGCAAGTTGTATGAGCTTTTCTCACAAGGTCTCTGGTACCAGTAAACGATGAGCTCCATGGACAACATAGCCATCTACTAAGGACAGTTTGTGTCTAATCCTGTAGTAAGGTTGAAGAACAGGACTGAGTTTCTTCTCAGCCTTTGGCCATTTGTTTTATAAGATGTCCCGTAGTTTTACTTGAATTGGACATGTGAGGCAAGCTTGCTTAAAATCAGCAGCTGTAACTGTAGATGATAGTTAAACATAGTTACATAGTTAAATTGGGTTGAAAAAAGACAAAGTCCAGCATCCATACACATACCACTCCCTACTTTTAATTAAATTCTATATACCCATAACTATACTAACTATAGAGCTTAGTATCACAATAGCCTTTGATATTATGTCTGTCCAAAAAATCATCCAAGCCATTCTTAAAGGCATTAACAGAATCAGCCATCACAACATCACCCGGCAGTGCATTCCACAACCTCACTGTCCTGACTGTGAAGAACTCCCTACGTTGCTTCAAATTAAAGTTCTTTTCTTCTAGTCTAAAGAGGTGGCCTCTGGTACGGTGATCCACTTTATGGGTAAAAAGGTCCCCTGCTATTTGTCTATAATGTCCTCTTATGTACTTGTAAAGTGTAATCATGTCCCCTCGCAAGCACCTTTTTTCCAAAGAAAACAACCCCAACCTTGACAGTCTACCCTCATAATTTAAGTCTACCATCCCTCTAACCAATTTAGTTGCACGTCTCTGCACTCTCTCCAGCTCATTTATATCTCTCCTAAGGACTGGAGTCCAAAACTGCACTGCATACTCCAGATGAGGCCTTACCAGGGACCTATAAAAGGGCATAATTATGTTTTCATCTCTTGCGTTAATGCCCTTTTTTATGCAAGACAGAACTTTATTTGCTTTAGTAGCCACAGAATGACACTGCCCAGAATAAGACAACGTGTTACCTACAAATACCCCTAGATCCTTCTCATTTAAGGAAACTCCGAACACACTGCCATTTAGTGTATAACTTGCATTTATATTATTTTTGCCAAAGTGCATAACCTTGCATTTATCAACATTGAACCTCATTTTCCAGTTTGCTGCCCAGTTCTCCAATTTAGACAAATCACTCTGCAAAGTGGCAGCATCCTGCATGGAACCTATAGTTCTGCACAATTTAGTATCATCTGCAAAGATAGAAACAGTACTTTCAATGCCCACCTCCAGGTCATTAATAAACAAGTTGAAAAGCAAGGGACCTAGTACAGAGCCCTGTGGTACTCCACTAACAACACTGGTCCAATTAGAAAATGTTCCATTTACCACCACTCTTTGTAGTGTATCTTTTAGCCAGTTCTCTATCCAGGTACAAATACTATGTTCCAGGTCAACATTCCTTAATTTAACCAGTAACCTTTTGTGTGGCACTGTATCAAATGCTTTAGCAAAGTCTAAGTAAATCACATCCACTGCCATCCCAGAATCGAGGTCTCTACTTACCTTCTCATAAAAAGAAATTAAGTTAGTCTGGCAAGATCTATTACGCATAAAACCATGCTGGCACAAACTCATAGTATTATGATTTGCTATGAAGTCCAGTATCTTATCCTTTATTAACCCTTCGAAAAGCTTTCCTATCACTGACGTCAGACTAACTGGCCTATAGTTTTGAGGCTGAGAACGGGATCCTTTTTTGAATAGAGGCACCACATTAGCAATTAGCCAGTCTCTCGGCACTATGCCAGATCTCAATGTTAAGTAAATTAGTCAAAATTAAGTAAAGAGGTTTGGTAATCACAGAGCTAAGCTCGCTAATTACCCTGGGATGAATACCATCTGGCCCCAAACCTTTGTTAATCTTAACATGTTCTAGTCTCTTTTGAATTTCATCATGTGTGAACCATGCATCATTAGTTGTATTACTAGAATTGGTACTGTTAAGAAGGAAACCTTCACTTACTGGTTCCTCATTTGTGTAGACAGATCAGAATCTGCGCTTTTATTTTGTTTTCATCAACCAGCTGACCCCCCTCTGATAGTAAGGGTCCCACCCCTTCCTGCTTCATTTTTTTACTATTAACATTTTAAAAAATAATTTTGGATTTTTTTTACTGCTTGCTGCAATATCCTTTTCTATATCAATTTTAGCTTGCCTTATAGCTTCTTTGCATGATTTATTGGCCTCCTTGTACCTTATAAATGTTTCGGCTGATAGTAAATCAGTCAATGCTACAACTTCTACAGATGCAGCCACTTGGATTTGTGTGTTAAATGCGTCATGACTCAGGATTAATTGAAGAAACTGTGTTATCTAAAGTCATCTTAACTCATTTAATGCTATTAACCTTTTCATTAGCATACCAAAGCACCATTGTTCACAATGGTGAACGCTTTAATTAGATGGGATGCTGTGATGCAATTTTCTGTATTAAATGGGAAAAGTGGGATATCTGAGTTTAGTTATTCTGTGTCAAACACACAAACCAAAGTGGCTTCATCTGTATGTCCTCTCCATTTTTCTGTTGTCAAAAAACATGCTAGAGCTTCTTTTTCAACAGTGAAATACTTACGCTCTGTCTCTGTAAGTGTTCTGGATGCAACAGTTTTCTCTGTATGATTAGCATGGATCTGTGTGAGAACTGCACCAACGCCATAGTCTGAAGCATCTGTAGTAACCATATTGGGTAGTGCAGGATCAAATAAAGCTAGCGCTGGACTATTCACAATTAGCTGTTTCACTGTTTCAGAGCTATGTTGAGCAGACTCTGACCACACTTAAAGTTCCACGTAGTAGTGCTCTAAGTGGCTCCACAACTGAATCATAGTTGGGAATAAACTTAGAATACCATGAAGTAAGACCTCAGAAAGCTCGTAAGGTCTGGATGTCAGATGGAGGAGATGCTTGTGTAACAGCGTTGACATGGTCAGGCAGTAATCCATCTTGTGAGATTATATGACTCAAAAATGACAGCTGAGTTTGTCTGAAGTGACATTTGGAAAGGTTCAGTTTCAGCCCTGCAGAATCAATGCATTTCAGAACCTTTTCTAGGTACTTGTCATGAAGATCCACAGTTGAAGCGTAGACAATTATATAATCCAAGTAGCATTCTACACCAGGTATGCCATGGAGTATAGAAGACGTCAGTCTTTGAAAACAACTCGGTACAGAAGCCAGTCCACACGGAACACACTTGAACTGAAACAAACCATCATGGGTGAACGCTTTAATTAGATGGGATGCTGTGATGCAATTTTCTGTATTAAATGGGAAAAGTGGGATATCTGAGTTTAGTTATTCTGTGTCAAACACACAAACCAAAGTGGCTTCATCTGTATGTCCTCTCCATTTTTCTGTTGTCAAAAAACATGCTAGAGCTTCTTTTTCAACACTGTTTCAGAGCTATGTTGAGCAGACTCTGACCACACTTAAAGTTCCACGTAGTAGTGCTCTAAGTGGCTCCACAACTGAATCATAGTTGGGAATAAACTTAGAATACCATGAAGTAAGACCTCAGAAAGCTCGTAAGGTCTGGATGTCAGATGGAGGAGATGCTTGTGTAACAGCGTTGACATGGTCAGGCAGTAATCCATCTTGTGAGATTATATGACTCAAAAATGACAGCTGAGTTTGTCTGAAGTGACATTTGGAAAGGTTCAGTTTCAGCCCTGCAGAATCAATGCATTTCAGAACCTTTTCTAGGTACTTGTCATGAAGATCCACAGTTGAAGCGTAGACAATTATATAATCCAAGTAGCATTCTACACCAGGTATGCCATGGAGTATAGAAGACGTCAGTCTTTGAAAACAACTCGGTACAGAAGCCAGTCCACATGGAACACACTTGAACTGAAATAAACCATCATGGGTGATAAATGCAGTGAGGTCTCTACTTTCCTCATGCAGTAATACTTGATGATAAGCATTCTGATGTTCTAGGGTAGAAAAGAATTTTGCTCCTCGGAGTTCTGAAAATATTTCCTCTATGTGTGGCAAGGGATGATTATCCATAACAACTGCTTTATTAGGTTCACGGAGATCAACACACAATCGGATACCTCAAGTTTTCTTCATTGTTACAACAATTGGTGAAACCCATTCAGACGATTCTGATTTTTCAATCACATCTTGCTCTAACCGTTTCTTTAGTTCCTGTGAGACAGTCTCCCTTATAGAGTAGGGCAATCACCTCAATTTCTGGCATACTGGTTTCAGATCTGGTCTCAACTTATCATTGTGCACAACCCAGTGAAGTGTTGCTTTGCGGTGAAATTGGAAATTGACACTGGCTGTGTGGCAGGCACTGGTGCTGTAGTAATGAGACCATCAACTAATTTTAGGTTTAATGCAGCAAAGAGATCCCTTCTAAGTATAGCAGTACCCTTATTCACAATGTAAAAGCCACATTTTGCAGTATTTTGATTAAAATTGTACAGTCACTGGCAAGCAACCAAGCTCAGGGATTGGATCCTTTAAATAACTGACCAGTTTCAGTGCAGGTGCAACAAGCGTATCTTTTGCAAAGTATTTCAAGAAAATATCCTTTGGTAGTATAGAAACAGCTGAACCTGTAGCAAGCATCAGGTTAATGGAGTGTCCTTTGTCAGCAGAAGCAGTACTGACATTGACAGTGCATATAAACTTGTCTGGAATAAATGTACCAGCTTCATCCACACTTAATACTGTGACATTTGTAGTAGTGACTTCATGAACATCTTTAGCAGAACTACGGCATATCTTAGCAAAATGTCCTACTTTTGTGCAGTTGCAGCACCGTAAAGCTTTTGCAGGACATGTAACATGATTTGCAGTGTGTTGTGTTGAACCACAGCGAAAGCAGCGAAAGCAGTAATTTCTATTTGTATTTGCTGCATGGTTTTGCAGTGAATACCTTTCCTTAGCACTGTATTTTGCCTGTGACTGTGCATTATTAGGCCACAGTGCTGAATTCACAATCTGTATATTCCCAGCAGCTCCCTCTGCCACTGCTGTTTCAATTTGGCTAGCAACTGTAATAGCCTTTGCAAGGGTTAAATCCTGCTCTAGGAGCAGTCTCTCTCTAATGTGAGGTGAGTTTGTTTTTTCCACTATTTGGTCTCTTAGCATTTCATCTGTTAGATTCCCAAACTCACAGGTAACAACCAGCTCTCTCAAAGCTGCTACAAATTGTTCTGTGGATTCGCCATTACGTTGTCCACGTTGGCGGAATTTATATCTTTCAGCAACCACATTTACTCTTGGCACAAAAAAAGTTCTTTATAGCAGTAAGAGCAGTTTCATAAGTATCATCAGGTAATGGTAATGTATAGCATATACGCTGTCCCTCTGATCCCAGGCAGTGAATAAGTAAAGCATGCTTTCTAGCAGCAGAAATCTCCCCTTGGTCAGCAGCAAAAATGTAATTTTCAAACATACGGATCCAAGCAGTAAAAGGTATGGTAGGCTTACCAGGGTTTGGAAGAAAAGGTGCAGGCTGCTGCAGAGGTAGAAGAGCCATTGTTTGTATGTTTTGGGTAGCCGAGGATGAGTAGAGTATAACAGTGCTTTATTAGCAGAGTCATGCAGGCTTTACACAACAGTAAGCTTTCACTTTCAAGCTGTACAGAAAGTCCTGTGTATGCACAGTACAAGTCCTGTGCACAGTGACACCTGCAGACCGTTTGTATAAACACCACACTTAGCTATAATGAGCAATGTAATATTTGCCAGCGAATTATTTTATATTGCGAGAAGCGATAAACATTTGAAAAAAATGACATTTTAAACAGTGTTTGCGATTTTTAATAACATTCCCCCTTAAATTCAGAATAGTGTTAAGACATTTCAAGACAAGTTAAAATTGGTTGTGAGGGCAATGGTACGAAAGAATGACCTAAATGATTACTAAATTAATAAGAGGAAGAGTCTTAAAGAACATGCATAATTGAGAAAACCATCAGAAATACCAAAAGGAGTCTTATTCTGGTAGTGTACATTCAAATTTTCCAGATTCCATCACATAGAGTACAGTAAGCTCAAAAGAGCCTGGCACTTTAAATGTTAATGAAGTGACAAAGACACAAATATGAGCCACTGATTAATCAGACACTGATTAAAGCAGCAAAAAATACTGAGCCATTTATTAATTCTGTAGTAACAAATACTCAAAGTGTACTTCTACTGGACTTTGGTTTAATGATAAATAAGCTCTCAAATAGAAGAACAAGCAGTGCAACCACAAAAACAATCGAAAATTTTCAAAGGGATCAACCTACAAACTTTTAACACAAAAAACTTGATTATCAGGATGTCTCCAAACAACTCCAAATTTTTTCTAGGACATCCCCCATAGGCTAAAACAGCAATTCAGTAGGTTTAAGGTGGCGAATAGTCAAATTCAAATTCTTAAAGGGCCAGTACATGATACATTTTGAAATTCAATTTTTTAAAAAAACTCAAATCAGATTTTAACTATTCATTAGTCGAATTACACTAAAATAAACTGGAAAATTAAAATTTTTAAATTTGAAATTTGAATTCATAATTAAAATTTTCACTTCCACCCTTGATAAATCTGGCCCTTAATGTCACCAAATGAATTAGATCTGAATAATTAATCTGCCATTGTGGATACTTGTATTATATGTACAGTATTGCACTGTGATTGCATACATCTTAATTATTAGTTTGCAGGTTAAAACATTTTGCAAACAAATTATTGAAAATGACTATTAAAGATGAGAGAAAGGCAGAATATGTGCTTATCACACACTACAGCTGCCCCTTTTTAGAGAGGACAGTTCCAAATCATCAGCAACCATAGCCAGGAATAGCCAGGGAAGATTAGAAGCACTGCCATGTTTTAAAGTTTAGAATGTTGGGATGCATGGATTATGGTGGTTCAGAGAGATTTGCAAAATAATTAATTTAATCTGACTGTAACTGGCCAAATCCCAGCCTCAAGTTTGTAAATTACCTTGAAAAATAAAATTCATTCTTTGCCAAAATGAAGGAACTTGGTCTTCAATTAAACAGTATCAAACTATCTGAAGATTGCACAACAATTTATGAAATATCAGTAGATGGTAGAAAATACAGTATGTTCATCACAAATGTGAAAAATTGCATCGAGGCTGCAATTATTTTATGACAGCAATAAATGAAAAAAGTATTCTCTTACATTACATAAGTATTCAGTATGCCAATATATGACCAGGAATTATTTTCACTATAGTGTGTGCTGTATTCCATATAAAGCAATTTGTGTGTTTCCCCTTTAATTTCTAGCAACACACCCATACCCATGTGCAGGATTACTGCATTCATCTGAGCTATCGTCCATAAATGTAATTAATGTCTGTAACCAAAATAAGAAAAACCTTCACCCATGCCTCTACAAAAGTCTCGGGAGAAAATCACTAAATGAATTACATGTATGCAGAAATTGGACTGGTTGGTAGACTCGTGAATTTGCCAGGCAATATATCTTGTTATTTTAACAAGCCTGTCCAGAAAGACTGTTTTAGAGAAAGAATTCAGGGACCCAGCAAAAGTCAAAGAAAATAAATCCTGTCTGGCTCAGAGATAACTGGCAAGAGCACACAGCAGCTGAACTCTGGTGACTATTAATTATTAATTATTTGAAAGAAGGAGCAACTTAGCAAAGTAAATTAAATTGAATCAAACCAAGGACAGCTTCAAAAAAATGTCTTGCTATTGTCTCAGTATGACTCTCAGTATGACTCTCAGTATGACTTTTTATGGAAATATTGCCAAACTGAGAGAAACAGTCTTACAATAACAATAACCACATGCAATATCACAATCTAACCTTATAGGGAACATCAAACTAACAAAGCATATAATACAGGTCTACAATTTCCAGTGTACACTGTTATATTATCAAGGGTTAAAGCATGCTGGAGCTGTAATTTAGCAACACCAGAAACTGAATTGCTTAAAGTTACAGAGGTGTCCTTTTGTCAATTAGTGTAGGAGACTCTTGCAAAAACTAAGCAGAAAGGTATAAAATATTTTATAGAAATTTCACTAATAGTGAAATGAGGAATTTCACTGCAGACCCAGACCTGCTGAAAAATTCACTTATTACTTGTTGAATGGTTATTTGGAGGGAAATGACTGAGAAACATTGTTTTAAAGTATTCCTCAGAGTGGTCCTCCTTATTTACAAAACTCCTCTGGTTTGCATTTGCTAAGCCAGTCACCAATACTGTATAATGAGATGTCTTTGTTTCACTTAAACATCATTAGTCCCTGTGGCAAACTATGCATGCACATGGACAAATCCAGCCTGAACCATAAATCCAAACTTGCAGAAAACTTTTTCAAGCTCTACTTATAAAAGAAACTTATAAGAGAAACCAAATAGAAGAGTTATGGAGCTACAGTGAGATGAGCTCAATGGAGTGGAAAAGCAGGTCATGAGGTCACAATTGAGTAATATGTATGTATCCACCCATAAGTGAGAGTTCAAATCAATGTTTTGTATTGTTTTCTGTGGTTTTTACACTTAATAAATCTCAAATTTTAAGAGCTTTTTTTTTTAAAAAAAAGAGAAAATCAAAATTTTTTTAGAGATTTGTAGAAAAATGTGATTGTTAGTAAATGACACCCTCAGAGTCCTATCTTCCACAATTGGCCACACTTTGCAAAATGTGTTCAGTTTTTTGTAACTTGTCGCAAGCCTCTGTAGTCCTTTGCAGAATGTAGAGACCTGCGGCATATCCCTTGGATCCCGTGGTTTGTGCAAGAACAGAATTCCCTGGGTAGCAAGTACAAATCCTTAGTGATCTTTGTTAAAGGAGCACTGAAGGGTTTGTTTTTGTGCATATTAGTGTTCTTGGACTTGTACTGGGGTTTGGAAAATGACCCCTATAAATAAGTTATTTGTATGTTGCTGCCCATAGTTCCTAGTGAAGGTGAAAATCTCCCATTTTTGGCCAGATCAGTATTATGTGTGGAGCATGAGGCCCATGATTACCTCCTGTTTTGAGAAAGCTTCTGTTCTATTCCAAGAGCCATTTCATCTATCATTTTACACTGTTTGTGATACCACTTTAAAAGGGATCTGTCACCCAAAAAAATATTCCAAATCCTATTTTATCATGTTAGTCAAGCAAAATAAACTTTTAATTACACTATAAATGATTTGAATCTTGTTTCCTTTGGTCTGGGAATTCATAATTATAACACACAGGCAGGAGCCATTTTGTAGACACTGTTATTAAGGAAAGCTTTGTATCATCTCAAAATCTTGTTTGTGCACCAGAATGGGGGGGACCTGATGTCCATCCGCATGCACGGTTACACCATTAAATGGTAAAGAGAGTGGGGGAATTTGGGGAGATTAGTGACATTCAGTAAGTGCTGAATGGAAAGTGTATGTAACTGCCTGGCATACCTCTATGCCTAAGGCATAGCGGAGGGGCAGGCAATATTTGATTGACAGCTTTGATTTTTAAATGAGTTACAACAGTTATGAATGCTTTAATAAAAAAGAAATTTGGATTTCATGTTTAATTTAAAAAGGACTTTTATTATACAGAGTTTTACGTCTGGGTGACAGGTCCCCTTTAATACTTAATATGGTAAGCAAATCCTAGCCTGTAAAAAAAAAAAGTCAAACTTTGATTTAGATTAAACTTTGGATTTTACACATCTAAACAAGGTATGCTATAAAATAATGGGTACAAATTTATTTTTTTGGAATGGAAAGGCAGTCTCAACTCATGCTGTTATGTGCTTTAACTACAATGTAGCCAGATCTAATAAGCACCTTTACAAATTATGCCACAGAGACTTTGTTGTGTGGCATTTTCCCCCTATAATTTATGTCAAATCTAAAATAAAATATGTTTCTATAGAGTTTGCAGGACTACTATTCAAATAATTTTATCACACTTTGCGTATAAATCAAATTTCTGTGACATTTCTCTTTTACCACTCTTTTTTTGGGGGGGAGAGGACTGGCCTATATAAAGGATTTCATTAAGTGCGTAAATGTTTAAAAATAATTTTGATGCACTAAGTAGGAAATAATATGCTCAGTAAGTAGTCCACACATGTTTGGGCTGTTATTAAAAGCTATGCAAGGCCATGATTTGTGCTTTAAATGAATCAATAAGCAAAAAATGACACTAATCAATTCCTGTATATTGTATGCATTAATCAAAACTGCAGTGAGATTCTGATTAAAAATGAACCTATATTTTAAAAACATTACACAAATGAAAAACAATATCTCACACAATTCCCTAACATGCTGAATAGGCAAAATGAATTGACAGCCAAATTCATTATGATAGAGATGTGCTGCTTAAAGTGCAATTACAGGATGCACAGGGATATTGTCTAAGGTTTTGTGCAAGGTAAACTATTTTAAATAATAATAATCTGTTAATAGGTTTTAATAAAATATGATGATTAGGTTATAAAAAAACTGGTAAGGGTGAAGACACACAGCACTTCTAATAACAGCTACTTGTGAAGGCTACAAAACGCTAGAACATTCCCTGCTATAAACAATACTGAGAATTGTCTTTCCTAAAACACAAACAAAAATAATTAAAAGTATATTTTCAGCATTGTCTATTTTTGTAGCTGTAGCAAGTAGCTGCTACTAGTAGCTCTGTGTCTTTACCCTAAAAGCTGTGATTCTTTTAATTTCTGTTTGCTCTTCTTTTATACCCTAGACTCTCTTTCCCGTTTACCCTAGGGCTCATTTACCAATTACAGCCATTCAACAAATAGCGTAAAACTTTCTACTACAACTAAGTGGTGGTTGTGCAGTGGTGGAATTAAGATGGCTTCTCTTTTATACCCCCCCCAGCTGCCCCTTCATTACTCCATTAACACTATAGGGCAAATTCAATAGGGCAAATTTTCTCCAGCAACCGCATTGCCACACTCCGTACCACTTTGCCAGGTGCAGATACCACTACACTAATTCAATAAAATCTGAAGTCGCGTCTCTCTGGTGTTACTTTGACTGGGCAAGCATTTCACATTGAATTTTCGTTAGCGTTAATTTCTTCCTAGTGAAACTTCACTAGCACTCTTATGCTTAGGTTAATTTGAATAGGGTGGGTACCTAAAAGTCGTATGGACGTCTTTATTAGTAATGTTGGTGCAAATGTTTGAAGTGGCCACTTGTCCAATGAATCCTCTTTCCCCCAGTATTCTCCAATGTGGCCTGTGTTTGGTTGGAGGGGACGGCACCTCTCCTAATATGCCCAAATAGAAAAGATACCAAACAACAAAAGCCAGTGTAGCGGGGAGAACCCCTGCATGTTTATTCGGTCATTGAGATGTACATCTCAGTGACCGAATAAATGTGCAGGGGCTCTCCCCGCTACACTGGCTTTTGTTGTTTGATATCTTTTCTATTTGGGCACTTGTCCAATGAGCCATAATAAAGACAGAAGAGATCCTCTAATGCCCTAGACATGAGCCCACCCTTAAACAAATGTGGCATGCCCCTCAAATTAGTTTAAAAAAAAAATCGACATGTAAATCTTTAATAGTTCGGACTTTTGAAGGCAATCCCACTTTAAAAAAAAGAAAAGTCACCAGCGTTTTTACAACTTTAATGTATTTCCGGCATACAGGATATGATGTCACTGACATGAGATTGAGGAAGATGTAGCTTTGTTTTATCAGTTCGCTTGGTCTGAGGTGGCAATGTAAACTCTAGCGAAAGAGGTAATGAATTTGCAGAGTAATGACTGTTCACCGGAGCATCAGTTGCCTGGTGATAGGGTGGGAACGAATGATAACGACGGTCTCAGAATTGTCCTCTACGCCTGTAACTGATTTGGTAAAGTCCCAGCGGATGGGGTTTCTGGCGAATTGTCGCTAACGTCAGCCACTTTGCACGTTAGTGAATCTGCCCCTTAATATTCTCTAGTTTGCTGCAGGCTCAGTAATCTGTTTAGATTAGCCATTATAATACTTTGCTCTGCTCTGTACTGTGATGAGGTCAAACTTTTCCTCCAAAAAGTTGGGTGGGGATTTGGAACCTGATATAATATGATATAACCTAAAGCACTTCTAGCAAGCACAATGCTTAGCGCTGCTCGCAATGCAAAATTATTTGCTGGCAAATAATACACCTCTAAGAGTAACGGCACATGTTAAGATTCATGGAGATTTAGTCGGCAGGCGACTAATCACATCTTCTACGGACAACTAATCTCGCTCCAAGTGCTAGAATCTAAATCACCGGCGGGAAGGATTTTCAGATTAGTCACCCGAAGAAGAGGCGATTTGTCGCTGGGCAACTAAATCTCCCTGACTCTTAGCGTGTGCCCTTACCCTGAGCAAAGGTTAGTGTTAACACCTGCTATGGAGTTTTGTTAAGTATTTTGCTGCAATATACACTTTGCTATTTCATTACTGTACACACACTACAAATGTTTGCAAAAGCCATTTGGTCGCAAACTTTGTGAGGAAGTCGTTGAAGTTTTTAATTGGTCAAAAAGGATATAAACATGGTCACTAACATTCACAATGGTGTTTCTGAATGTTTTTTACTCAATCGAAATATATTACATTCCCCCATTATTCTTTTAGTCATGTACCATTAAACATTTTTATTACCACAGAATGACTTGTATTACTGGCCTTTTACTAAGGCATGCAGAGCCAAAAATGTAAAAGTTAATGGGCTGCAAAATGGACAACTGCACAGGGTTCACTGTGTACATAATGTGCTTGCATCTTATTAACAAGTTATAGAAGATACATGTGTTTTAACCTAGGTTTCTTGATGGAGGTTAAACTGAACAGATGAGATTCAGAAGAGAAGTTTAACAAAACTATGGGCAGCATGTAATAAAAATACATTAATGAGATAACAATCAAAATATGAATAAAAATTCACATTTTGAAGTGTAATAATGATCACTAAACATTCTATGACATTGTGAAATTGTTAAAATCAACTCAAAGATGGGGTCATTTTTGGAGCACAATTAGGGGCATATTTATCAATGGTCGAATTCTGAATTTGAAAAACGTCAAAATTCAAATTCAACAGAAATTAAATCGAAGGTTTTTTTTGGTTGAATATGTCCATTTTCGATCGAATAGGTCCGTATTTGGCCGAATTTGAATTGTTCGTATCAAAGTTGTTCCCAAAAAAACTTCCATCAATTGACTCCCAATAGGTTCTAGGAGGTCCCCCATAGGCTAAAACAGCCATTAGGCAGGTTTTAGATGGTGAATGGTTGAAGTTGAATTTTTAAAGAGACAGTACATTATAAATTTCGATATTCTAAATTTATATTTATATAGATTTAAATTTATATTTATGAAGGGTCAAATTTAGAGTTTATGGGAGTTTATAAAAAAAAACTCCTATAAACTCCCATAAACTTGGGGCCAGTTTCCACTATTTACTCTTTAATGGACAAGGAAAGATAGAATCACACAAGTGGTTAGGCATCCCCCATTAAGTCTTTCAAAAATACAATGTCCTAGGGTACTTTTACAATTAGCACGGTACTGCCATACTCTTCTGGCGCCCCAGAATCCCCTTAGTAACCCTAAATCATGCACAATATAGAAATTCTTTGCTGATTCTTGAACTGCAACATCTGCAAGTGCACATGTGCAAGAGCAGATGATGCTGGGCCACCAGAAGCTTATGGCAGTAGAACAAGATATGGTATATGAGCGGTCAGAAGCAGGTCATTACTGCAAAAGTTAAGGTGCTTTATTTTGAACATGACATGTTTTGAGCAAGCGGTGGTTACTACATCGAACAAACTGAATCGTCACTTTCTAAGAGTATGGCAGTGTTTTGCTATGTACAAAGTAACTCAGATGCATTATTTGAAGAAGAGGAGCCTTGGCAGGGGTGTGAAGTAAGCAATATGAAACAACTTGGTAACCCTCTGTGATTCTACATTTCCTTTTCTTCTTAGTTTATAATACATTTTGGATGTAGTTATTGTGTAACATAATGAGTAATTTTTAAATGAGTGTATATCTTTTTGTTTTACTTTGTTTAACATTACGCACTTTTTGAGAACAACATAAATCACCTTTTTGTGATTTTCAAGCTCCTTTTTTTTTGATATTAGGGGGCAGATGTATCAAGAGTAGAATATCGAGGGTTAATTAACCCATGATATTCGACTGGCGAATTAAAATCCTTCGAAGTCGAAAGATTTTGCACAATTCGTTCGATCGAACTATCGAAGGAATAATCGTTCGATTGAACGATTAAATTCTTCGAATCTAATGATTCGAAGGATTTTAATCCATCGATCGAAGGATTATCCTTCGATCAGAAAAAACTTGGAAAGCCTATGGGGACCTTCCCCATAGGCTAACATTGGCCTCGGTAGGTTTTAGGTGGCGAACTAGGGGGTCGAAGAAATTTTTAAAGAGACAGTCGAATAGTCGAATAGTCAAACGTTTTTTAGTTCGAATCGTTCGATTCGAAGTCGAAGGTTGTAGTCGAAGGTTGAAGTAGCCAATTCGATGGTCGAAGTAGCCAAAAAAAACTTTCGAAATTCAAACTATTTTTCCTCTATTCCTTCACTCGAACTTAGTGAATGGGCTCCTAGGTATTGATTCTGTTTTTATTTTGAATTTAGCCCTATATAACACTGTCATCCACTTGGCGCAGCACAGTGTTTGTGCCTATCTTGAGAGCTGGTGAAACCTTACAGGAACTGTCTGCTTCAGGTCTAATTGAAAACTCATGCTAATGCTTATTGCAAAGGTTCCAAATATGGTTTCCATGGAGAAATTTGCAATGTAATGGCATTATCAAATGGACTGACATTTCAGATATTTGCAGGACTCAGCAGGTAATAATTCAGTAAAGGTGAAACTTTGATGGCTCACTGTTTGACATAGCATATCTGTATATAAACTAAAGTTTGCTAAAATCAAATCAAAAGATTTTCATTGTTAACTGTGCCACCATAACAACCAAAGACCTAGAGGTTACATTCTAATATAAGTGATATACAGTAAGTGGGTCTAGACCTCTCTGAGGTATGTGTTCATCTGTGCAGAGCTCAGATTTTTTTATATAAATTAAATTAAGCCATTCAACAATCTATAAAGCAGCATAGTTCTGTGGGAACAACGTTTTGGTGAAAAAAGGAAAATGTCAAAACT
The DNA here is from genome assembly GCA_038501925.1 of Xenopus petersii. Classification (NCBI taxonomy): domain Eukaryota; kingdom Metazoa; phylum Chordata; class Amphibia; order Anura; family Pipidae; genus Xenopus; species Xenopus petersii. The sequence goes on from CM076681.1 coordinate 84,177,987, forward strand.
ATGTTATACAATTAGTAAATTCTACTAAAACACTTCCAAAAAATTGTCACTTTAAAGGGCAACTAAAGTCTAAAATAGAATAATGTTAGAAATGCTGTATTATGTATACTAAATATAAACATGAACTTACTGCACCAGCAGCCTAATAAGACAAATGATTTATGCTTTCAAAGTTGGCGCAGGGGGCTGTCATCTTGTAACTTTTGACATTTGACATTTCTGAAATATCAAGACTCGCACATGCTCAGTGTGGTCTGGGCTTCAGTTGGGAGGTTAAGCTTAGGGATCGTTATAAATTATCAAAACAGCCCAAGTCAAATAATATCTGCCATAGAAGCCAATACAGCAAGGCTGATTAATAATCATAATATAGAGACTGCACTGCGTCTCTGGATACAAATCTCTACAGGGAATCCAACAATGCTGCTCGAGTGCTGGGAAGTAAGGTGGGGGGGGCTCCCCCTGCCATTTGAAAGTATGATTGTTTACCTGCACAGCAGTTGGGGACCATCTGACAATTCCTATCAACAGCAGTAAAAGAAGGGGGAATTGCACTGCATACAGTCAGGTTTATGATAAAAACTGTAGACATCTTTTAATTAAAGTATATTGGAGATAGATTTCTTTTTCATTATAGAAAGTAAAAATGGGATTTTATATGTTTGCCTTTACATGCCCTTTAACATGCAAAAAGGACAATGTCTTTGCATATAGAGATTAGAAATCTACCTGTGTTTGTAATTGTGTTTGCATGAGAGCATACTAAATTTCCTTTTCATTTGAAACAATGGCCAAATCAATAAAAAAAAATCTGATTCCCTCCATGTTTGTGTTGCTATGCCCCTTCTTACGCCATCTTTGCTGTCCCAAAAAATCTAACCTGTAATGTAGCCTCTCACTTACAATATGTTTCAGAAGAATTTTAATGTCAACGTTGTGGTAATTTAGAAATGGTAGGGGTATTTGCGCTGCACCATGAATGCAGCACTTTCTGTGTTATTCAGCTCTGTATTAATCAGGAGCAGAAGGAGGTGGCACATATGCATCCTCATTTCTGCCATTCTATTTGTTGTGAGTAATTTACATGTGCAAGTTAGGGAGTGCCAGCAAACATAGAGTCCTATGCTTTCTGCCTGCCATAGGTACTATGTTTTACCATCTCACTGTGCTCACAATCACCTCCTAGATTTTAAGTCTGGCACAAGGCGCAGAGCTTAGATATGACCCTGCCAAAATTGATTTGAGAATTAGTACTAAGGGTTGCATAAGAAAATGACCCATATTATGTTTACCTCAATAAACTCATTGAAAGAAAAAGGAAGCAGCCAATTAAACAGTATATATTTATATATACTGAGCCAGTCACATGACACATGAAATGTGTGTATTATAATAAATAAAGGACTCCTGTTGTAAAATATGAGGATAAAAGAAGTCACCTTGAAGACCCATGATATGTAATACCTGTCTGATTAGGATTAAATAATGATGGGATAGGATGGAAGTTTGCTGTATATCAAATACGTACATACTTTCTCGAATTATTAATCTCCTGCTAAAAATAGATTTTAGCAAATACTTTTTATTTGCAATGACCTAAACATAGAGGTTAAGTGCTGCATATGCAATCTATAATCAAAGGATGTTACTAGATACAGAATGCGGCTTTTGGCAAGCAAGGCAATCATCATGGAAACAGGTGTTGCTGTCCTGCTGGTACAATAATATAGGGCATCTTTGTTCAGACCAGTGCCTTCATCGCGGGAAACAAATATAACTTCAACCTTAACTGACATTATTAGCCTGGAGGAGAAATATGTTAGATAAGAAAAGAACAAACATTTTACTGGAGCTTGGCAAGAACACAATAGGATTGAAAGAGAACAAAACTATAACCATATCAATTATGTACTCTCAATTTTATAGGTTTATCTTATATTTCTTAATAAACAGATAGATAAGAGGCCTAACAAACTTTTAAAACTTCAAGGTTTTCCACATTTTTATATTGTTTAGAAGAATTCTGAAATGAAAGAGTAACTTTCTTTCTCAAGTTTTTCACATTTTTTATTAAATGGATCTTAAACTTTCCCTTAATGCTTTTTTTTTGCCTATCTAGCTCATAAAATTAAGAATTATATACTCAATTGCAGATGTAGGAGGGTTTTCTAAAAAGAATGTCTACATCTTTAAAGGGGACAAAAACCGTCACTAAAACTACCATTTGCACTTCTATCTCTAGAAAAGGTGTTGCGTTTTTAATTACAGATGCAAGATGATTTTATTCCCCAATGACAATGTTTGTTATTTTGTTGTGTTTTTATTAAATAAAATCTGATTATCATTCAATTCTTGTTTGATGATATTACATACAAACATTATAAGGTGGATATCAGGAAGTGTAGTGTGTAGAACCCGTAGTTCAACTGATGCTTGATTACAGTGTGAAATCATTAAACAAAATTATACCATAGTCTTACTATGTTAGATAAAAATGTGATGATCAACATGGTGCTGGAAGAAATTATTTAAAAAGCAATGTAAACTTTCTGTATACTTTACACTGTGCCCTCTATCCCCCCAAAGTAGGTACCCAAAATTCATAACTACAAATTCAAAAATATTCTCTAATGAGAATCACCAGTACTAGTGATACATTAGTCATCTCTGCTCTGATTACTGTACAAGTTTTGTTTGAGATTGAGTCAAACGTAAATGTAAAAAGCCACACCCAAGGTCTTTCTTAAATTACATGGGCCACTGGCACTGGAAGACTTGGTAAAAAAATATAATATGGAGAGAGCGCATGCGCGGAGGAGACAAGATGGCCGCAATCCGCTAGAGCTCCGTAGCACCCCTTCGGTAGAAAGCCGACATTAGCTGACAGAGGAGATCTTCCGGTGCCCGCTCGGTGCGGATTGATTGCTGCTTACCTGGGGTATGGGTCGGAGGAAGCACAAGGAGACAAGTACTCTCTCCCCGTACCTGCACCGCAAGCGCACAGGCCACCCGGTCGGAGGGAGGCAAGATGGCACTGGTGTTCCGAGCAGCGCATCTAATTCTCCTACGCACTTAGATGCTGCGGACTCTCCCAAGTCTATGGAGGACATGAGACCACCTCGGACCCCTCCAGGGGATGCCCCGGACTTTACAGTTACAGGTCAGATGGGGGCAATATCTACAACGGGGAGGCAAGTGGGAGATATGGTCACATCAGGGGAACTCTCTGCGCAGCTTTCCCAGTTGTATGATAAGCTGTCACAGACCATAACGGCCAGTATTAAGGCATCCATTAATGATCTCCAGAAAGATCTGAGGGAAATTGGAGATCGTACTGACCAAGTAGAGCGGGCCACTGAGGCCCTGAGGCAACGACAAGCCTTATTGGAGGATGAAAATGCCACACTGCAAGAGGAGGTTGAGAAGCTAAAAAGCATGCAGAACTACAGAACTGAGGGCGTATTTAAGATCCCTGTTCTCTACCATTAACCCTGATCTCCCTCCAGAAGCATGGCGCATGGACAGAGCTCATAGAGCATTGGGTCAGGCCCCTGCAAAAGGAACTAACCCTAAGGATGTCATTTGCAGACTGCACTATTATGAGAGCAAAGAGTCAGTGATAAATGTGACACGGAATCAGTCGTACTACACATTCCAAGCACAGAAACTTCAGATTTTCAATGATCTCTCACCAGTAACCTTAGCAAAGAGAAGGGAGATGCGACCGACTACGACTAAACTCAGAGAAGCGAAGATCCCGTACAGATGGGGCTTCCCGTTTAAATTGTTGGTGACACGAAATGGTCAACAATATGTGCTGAGAGATGCAGCATTGGGAGACCAATTTCTCGCCCAATTGGGAGTTTCGAAACCACCTAGAGAAAGTTCCCCTCAGCAGTCCCCTGCAAGATCTGCTCCATCACCGTTGTGGAATGAGGTTTCTCCGAGGGCCGAGAATCGGAAGAGTCCAGGTGGCGGGGAATCCCAGCAGTCCACTTCGCCAGCACACAGCTCACGCCCTTCGTCCGGCAACTGAAGGTCCAGGAGTGCATACTACGGCAGCTGCTAATGGCTGAGGACTTCACAGGTCTGCGACTTAGAAGCATACAGAACTGGGACATCGGGGGTTACCAAGGAAGCATTGGCTATTTGAGCTGGTTTTGATTGCATAGGGGTGTTTGCAGGCTGGAGACCGGGCTTTTTGTTCTCACCCCATGACTCCGGCTGTAGGGGAGAGGATCCCCGCATCAGACTTCCTTTTGTTACTGCTGGAAGCCGTAAGTTATTTCAAATGTGATCAACGACTCCAGGTTGGAGCTGACAATTTGTTATTGTTATGTTGTGATTTTATATCAATGTTGATGTTTTATATGCTATATAATCGAGAAGGTACTATCGCAGAAGGGTCCTACTACCGCGCTCTCTATTTCAATCTCAGGCTTTTGCAGCTGTTAATCTTACAGGCTTTTCTAGATTACACATGCAAACCCAGCCCAGATACTGATCATGGCTAAAGTTTTGTCACTAAATGTGAATGGTTTGAATTCCCCATTAAAAAGACAGTTGGCATATAAGGAGATAATGGTCCAAAAACCAGGTATAGTTCTCTTACAGGAAACGCATCATAAGAGGGGAGACCCATGGCGTCTGAATAATAAACTGTACCCTATTTGTATTCAAGCCTCTGGTCCCACTAAACGGGCGGGAGTAGCCACGCTAATACATAAAGACTGTAACTTTCAACTGGAGGGCATACAGAAAGATTCCAGGGGGCATTATCTCATCCTTAAGGGAACTATGGGGGAAACACCACTAGTGATTGTCAATGTATATCTGCCGAATAAACGTCCATTGCACTGTTTAAGCAAGTGTTTAAATAAGGTTACAGCGTTACATTGCCCCAATGTAGTCTTAGGGGGGGACTGCAATATGGTCTTATCTCGGGAGAAGGATAGGCAGGAATTGAGACAAGGCCAGCCGACATACTCTACAGAGCAAATTACTAGAAAGTTTCGGGATCTACTTAAAGCTCATGCCCTGATAGATATCTGGAGGGTGGAACACCCGGTGGGCAGGGAATATACCCATTACTCTCATGCCCATCAGGTACATACGAGAATTGATTATATTCTCTTATCTTCCTCCATGTGCACTTCCCAACAGTTTTCGAAAATTCACTCCATCACATGGTCGGATCATGCTCCTGTAGAAGTTACTATCAGATTAGGTCAGCGTAAAAAGAGTATGCATGCCTGGCGCTTGAACGACTATTTGTTGAAGGTACCGGATATAAGGGATAAAGTTAGTGACATGATATCTGATTATTTTCAGCTTAACCTGGGATCGGTTGATTCACAAGGGGTGCTGTGGGAAGCCCATAAATCAGTAGTTCGGGGGCACTTGATATCGTTGGGGTCGGCACTTAAACGGTCGTCCCGGTTGCTTATACAGGAGAAAGAGATCCTCTTACGGGAAATTGAGACCAGGCAGGCTTCTCACCCTACGATGAGACGGCTGGTGAGAATTGTCCAGCTCCGAAATGAGATCAAAGATTTGCAGATTCAACAGGTAGATAGGAGTATTACTAATGGGAAACAGATATATTATGAAAGGGCGAATCAACCACATACTTTGCTGGCTAGGAAACTACGACAACGAAAATGTTTAAATTCCCCTCAGATAATTTACACGCCAACTGGCCCCACCTCGGATCAACAGCGAATTATGGAGGAATTCACTCAGTACTATCAAAAATTGTATAGTTTGTCTCCAGAATTAAAGGGTTCGACTACAGATACTGAGGCTATGCTAAAATATCTCCACTCATTAGATTTACCTGTACTTGGGGAGGAGGAGCTGGAAGTACTTAATGCAGAGGTGACTGAGGAGGAATTGCTTAAGGCGATTAAGGAAATGCCCACCTCTAAGGCTCCAGGGCCGGATGGTCTTACGTATAGTTATTACAAGACCTATAGGCAACTACTACTCCCCCATATGATGAGATTATTTAATGCATTTCTGAAAGGCCAAGCAATTCCTTCCACCTTTAAGGAGTCGTTCATCACGCTTATTCCTAAGGAGGGAAAGGACCTCACCAGGTGCTCTAATTACCGCCCGATCTCCTTATTGAATTCGGATTATAAAATTTTGACCAAAATCTTGTCTCAGAGATTGAATCAGTTACTCCCTAGACTTGTGAACTTGGACCAGGTGGGCTTTATAACGGGGAGGAAGGCAGGTGATAATACTAGGAGAGTAATAGATCTGGTGGATGTGGCCAATAGAAGAAACACCCCTATGATCCTCTTAAGCCTGGATGCCGAAAAGGCGTTTGACCGTATAAAATGGGATTTCATGTTTGCAACCTTAGGTAGAATGGGGTTTAAGGGGGAATTTATTGCGATTTTGTCAGCACTGTATAGTGACCTGGTAACGAAAATTAAGATGACACCAAATGTATCACAGCCCATATATATCCGGAATGGCACGAGGCAGGGGTGCCCGTTGTCCCCTTTGTTGTTTGCTTTGAGTATAGAGCCTCTGGCACAGCGGATAAGAAGCCATGCGGATATACATGGGCTCCAGATCCGGGACCAGCATTACAAGATCGCCCTATATGCGGACGATGTAATTTTAACTCTGCTTCGCCCCCAGACGTCCCTTCCGAATTTACATGCTACTCTGAATGAATATGGAGCTCTTTCTGGGTATAAAACTAATGATGCTAAGTCTGAGGCACTGCCAATTAATATCCAGGGCCCTCAGCTTAAATTGTTGAAATTGAACTTCCCATATAAATGGCAGCACAAGAGCATCACATACCTGGGAATTCAAATAACCCCGAGCTATGGGACATTATATACGGCGAACTATCCAAAATTATTAGAAACAATAAAGAAAGAATTGCTGATTTGGCATACATATAACCTGTCCTGGTTTGGACGCATCTCATCGGTGAAGATGAATGTTTTACCCCGTCTGCTATATCTATTTGACACCATTCCGGTTGCGCCTCCCAGGCGAATATTGGAAGATACTCAGAGGGCTCTAATGCGATTTATATGGGGACATAAAAGACATAGAGTGCAAAGACAGGTCTTAACGATGGCAAAGTCAGATGGGGGGCTTTCAGTTCCCAATTTAAGTAACTATTATTTAGCTACTCAGGCGAAACAGATATTAGGGTGGATGTCTGAAGTTCCGTTAACAAAATGGGCTGAATTAGAAAGAACATATCCACAAACTGGGTCCCCCAGTTGTTCCCTTTGGATAAATCATAGGCGGGCGCCTCGTAACCTCCCCCTGGAAGCTATGAAGCATACGGCTAGATGCTGGAATCAGGTGGCGGCTAGAATGGGGTGTATTCAGGAGTCATCCCCGTTTATCCCTCTAGTGGGAAATTCAGAGTTCCCCCCCGGACTTTCTCCCGTTGTTGGGGGACTACTGAAAAGAGCTAAGCTGACTCAGCTAAAATCCCTATTTAGGTCAACGGATAGGAAGATGAAAACGTATGAGGAACTAGCGGGAATGGAGGGCGTAGATAGATTCCCTCAATATTTATATTTGCAGTTGAGACATTATGCCCAGTCGGTGTACCCAGATTTAGTGCTCCCCCTGTTTCATCCTATATTGAAACTATGTACACTATCTCCTCAGCAGAAAGGGTTGATTACATCCTGGTACTATACAATCAATAAAATTGATATTGAACAAACCCCTCATAAGTATATGAGTCGCTGGTCAGAGGCCCTGGGCAAGGAGATCACGATCTCAACTTGGGGGAGAATTTGGGAAAATGCGGGAAAAACTTCCATATGTGCCTCAGTTAAGGAAAACATTTACAAGATTATTATGGGATGGTATCATACCCCAGTTTTGCTACATAAACTGTTTCCTGATTCCTCCACTCCGGTGTGCTGGAGGTGTAAAGAACAAGAGGGTTCCTTATTGCATATGTTTTGGGGATGTTCAAAACTAGATAGCTACTGGAAGATGATACAGGGATATATGGAACGGGTGATAATGGTTACGGTGCGCCTGGACCCTATGGTCTTTGTCTTAGGAGACAGAATTCCGAAATTGCCAAACCCATCGCAGAGGATGGTTAATCACATCCTGACGGCAGCAAGGGGTTTAGTGGCGAAACACTGGAAGGCCCCTAGACCTCCCACAGAACAGGAGTTCTTAGATAGAATGAAATATATTCGCAGGATGGATTGTCTGACGGCGTTGAAACACAATACCATGGATGTGTTTGATAGAATTTGGTGTAATTGGAATCTGTTGGAGTTGCAGCGGGGGACCGTGTAATTTGGGACTTATGGGGTCTATAAGATATGTAACTGGTTTGTAAAGGATGTGCAGGGCTGTAACCTAAACACACTGCTGGGAGTTGAGGGTGGTGTAGGGACACTGGAATAACTGTGTAGATGTACCTTTATATTTTGGCAATACCATGTGGCTACGTGACTGAATGAGGGAGCATAGTAGGAAAATAACATGTTGATGTATGGATGCTGTATGGTGCTCAGATTATGCCTTCTTTTGCCAATTGTACTGTGATATGGCCCTATGTGGGCAAGTTGTAATGTTTGTTTTTGCAAATGTAAAAAAAAAAAAAAAAAAATGCAAATAAAAATATAAATAAAAAAAAAAAATATATAATATGCAATATATATAACATGCAGGGCTACATTCCCATCATGCTTTAAGGGGCAAATTTATCAAGTGTCAAGTTTTAAACTCCCATGAACTCGAAATTTGACCAACTGCAATTTATTTAAAAAATCAAATTTTTTGTACTTTGTGAATATGAGCAGCCCACAAACTCGAATTGAATTAGAATAGAATCCAATTAAACTTTTTCTCAGAAAAAAACTCAGTTTTCAGGAAGGCAGCAAACAACTCCAAATTGATTCCAGGACGTCCTCCATAGGCTAAAACAGCAATTTGGCTGGTTTAAAGTGGCAAATAGTTGCATTTTAGTTCTTAAAAGGCCAATGTATAATACATTTTGAAAATCCAATTAGCATTTTCAAAAAAACTCGAATCAAATTTTAAAAATTTCCTTGTCGAATTTAACAGTTTTGGCAATAAAAAAACCCCAAAAATTCAAATTAGAAATTCAAATTTTCACTTCGACCCTTAATAAATCCTATGGGGCAGATTTATCAAGGGTTGAATTTCAAATTTTAAAAACTTCGAAATTCAAATAGACCAACCAATATTAAATTAAGTTTCTTTTCTTTTTTTTTGCTAAATAGGTCTGTTTTCAATCGATTAGGTCTATTTTTGATCGAATTCCCAAAAAAAAAACTTACATTTTTCAAAGTCCACCAATTGACTCCAAATAGGTTCTAGGAGGTCCCCCATAGGCTCAAACAGCAATTTGGCAGGTTTTAGATGGTGAATTGTCGGTCTAACCTTTAAAGAGACAGTACATGATAAATTTCAAAATTTTTCAAATTAGAATCGAATTTGGACTATTCCCTAGTCAAAGTACACAAAAAATTTGCTCAAAATTAGAATTTTTTAAATTCGAATTTTCACTTCGACCTTTGATAAATCTACCCTTAAGTGTTCTGCTGCTTAAATTAATTACTTAAAATGTTGAATTTCAAGTTGTCGAGTGCCAACAATGCAGTTGATGCAAGAGCACCATGTCTGTAAGGCTGGCACAATACTTTGCATATTAATGTGTTTGTGTGTGAAATTACTTACCTACTTTAATCAGGTAAGTAATGCAATAGAAGGGTTTTATGGGAGAATGGTGTCCTTAAGCTGTAGACTCAGAGCAGTGCACCAGATCCCTTCATAATGCTGGTAAGTTACATAGAAACATAGTAGAAGGATCATTTTGTTTACATTATTTCATTCTTAATTGCTTCCTTAGGTTCTAATATACAGGCTTAATAATATTATTGGGCACATTTTTGTTAAATGGTCATTCCCCTTAACAGTCTTTTTTTTAGTACCACGTAGACACCATCAAAAATGTTTTGCAGTTGTTTTAGACATTTCAAAAATCTTTCCAAATCAGCAGATTGGTTTAGCACATTTATCCACATTTATCCAAGATGGGAAAGAAAATATATGAATTTAGAATTTAAATTAAATTCATTTCCAGTGTTTCCAGTGTATTTTCAAGTTGTTCTATATTTCTTTTTGAAAACACCAATTTTGTTTTGTAAACCACTGAAATATAAAATACAGATATTAATATTAAAATAGCATTCAAATAGTTGAACCTGAATCCATCAAATCATTTAAATGAAGCCAAGTTAGAGTTAAAAGTGTGTTTCTATGGTTACTGGGAAAGAATTATGCCATGTATAGTATCACTATATTTAGTAGAGACAGATTAAAATGGAGTAGAGGAATGGCTCCTTTATATATTCAATGCAGAATAAAAAATGTATTCTTTTAATGGTGCCATGGAGCAGGCAGCAAGGAAGACAAATGATGCTGAGATTGATTTGATCTCCAGAACACCGAGGGCAGGAGCAATATTTAGTCACCTCTTTTAATACTTCTTCAGGTTGAAATTAAATTACTGATATGGCAGATTCAATTAAAATAGACAGTGAGTACTTTGCCCAGGTTTCATAAGGTATATTAAATGTCGTGAGATTTGTCAATACAATAGAAGTAGCTATTTCAAACAATATATTTTAATATATTGAAAAAATAATTCATTTTAATTCTTTATGTCATCAGGATCAAGGATCAAATGAATAAAACATTTTCTCTAAAAATGTATTTCATTATTTAGAAATCATATGGCAGAGAAACATTTTTTTTTAAAAAAATTTATTTAATAATAATTTTTCATAGTTTGTAAAGTTACAGAAATACAGAAAGATGGAAAATAGATAAAATAGGTACAAAAATATTCTCTTCATAATACAATATACAAAATACACAAAGGACAAGAAGCACATATAGTTATAACTCCATGGTGCTTGCTGGCACATATCCAGTATGACTGCAAAACCCCCCAACTGGCTTCTATGCAGAACTAGGTCTTTCATTGAATCCAATTTTAACCTATCCTCCCATTCAGAAAAAGTAGCCATGGTTCCCATACTTTCTAATATCTTTTGCTTTTATTCTGAACTAAATGGGTTATTTCTTCCAGCTTCCTAGTTTCTTCAACTAACTGCTGCCACTCCATATACCTCTTCCTAAGCTTAACAGGGTTAATGAAAAATCCTCCCCATTGATTTTTATAGACATTAATTCAGTTATTACTTTCAGAATCTTTCCCCAATATTCTTTCAAAACCATACATTTGAACCATATGTGGGCTTGTGTCCCCTTTTCTTTGCCACATATCCAACAAATGTCTGAATTTTCTGGAAATATCCTTTTCATTTTAACTGGAGTAAGATGCCATCTTGTTAATAGTTTATAATTAATTTCTATCACTCTTGCCACTCTGGATGATTTATGTACTGAAGCCAGAATCTTGTTCCACATTAGAGGGGTAATTATGATGTTTAAATCTTTTTCCCACTGCCTACGCGCTATATCTTTTTCTATGGAGATATTTGATAACAATAATTTATATATGGTGGAAATTGCTTTAGTAAGAATTTCTTTACTCCAGTATAGCTTCCCATTTTGTTGTCGCTGTTCCAATCTGCATCTTTATTTTTGTAAATATAATGTAGTAATTGCCAATAATTCCAATTATCTCTAGGGTGGCTTCCCCATTTCTTTGGGATTTCTTCTAATGATATTATTTTATTGTTCTGTAAAAAAATCTGTAATTTTTGTAGGTCTACCTTCTGTTTCTTGCCATCTTTTAAATGCACCTTGCTTTAAGCTAGGATTAAACAAGATATTATTCACTAATGGTTGTAGAGTAAAGGGGGTTTTAGACAAATTCATCGTTATTGTATTTCTATACCGTCTAATATGTGGGAGCGATTAGTGGGTGGTCGCTAGCTGTTCTGGGTCAAATCTAGTTTATTCCATGTATTTACCTTTTCTTGAGTTGATGCCAGTAAAGATACAAAATTGGTATGATAGAGATCAGACATATTGGGGTTGATATTCACTTCACTCCCAAATATCTGATACTTTAATTTGCCAATTTAAAAGGGAAGCTTTGTTCTAATCTTACCTTTATATGTGTTGGGGTATTAATATTTAAGATCTGGGATTTTGTTAAGTTTACCTTGAAATTAGATAAAGTTTCAAAATGTTTTATAAGTGTTAATAGACAAGGTAGGGAGACATTTGGGAAATAAATAATAGAATATCGTCAGCGAAGGCTTGTATTCCTTATCTATAATCTTTATCCCCTTGATTTTAAGTCTTATATGGGAAAGTAAGGTCTCTATTACCAACACAAAAAGCAATGGCGATAGAGGCCACCCCTGTCTAGTTCCATTACATATGTTCACAGGTGCAGATAGTGTGCCATTCACTTTAACCCTCGCATATGGTTCATTGTACAAAGCTAAAATGTGGTTTATTGTAACTTCACCTATACCAAAACCTCTCATTGCATTATGCCTCAGTTTGCATCTTCAACCTCTGTGTTAGGGGTAGAAGATGGTGCCATATAGGACATGGAAAAAATAGAAACTAAGATATTTCAAATATTAATGTATTTTTCAGCATTACAGGGAATGTGAACCTTCTAGAAACCTCTCGTGCAGAGATAAAAATATGTATTTTAAATGCCCCGTGCACTATTACATAAACAAAAACATGTAGCTACATTGTAGGTGTATATAAAGCAGGCATGATTCTCATATAAAGGTCCTCTTATTGGGCAAATATTTTAACACACAGTGCTGCTTTATATATCCATCCTTGATGCTGCTGGACTACAGCTGCTAGCATTCTGTACCTCTTGATGCTATAGAATGTTTCTGTCCCTTGTATTTCATGAATATGTTATGTTGTCAAAAATGGCATTATTGTGAAAAATGGGGCAAAACGTGACTATTTTTATGTCTAACTTGTGACGATTTGTTCTTGTATGGTAAAATATTTTTAGATGCTGAGTTCAGTAATACCTGAAATTATATATTCTGTGTTTTACATTTTACATAGAAAGTCAATGTCCTGAACATGTTTTTATATAGGTGTGAGAATGTGGGTGGTACGAATATCTTGTATTCTTGTTTAATTCAGCAAACAATACTTGGTCAAGGGGACAACATCTTGTGACAGAGATAGCAATTCAGTACTCCAGCATCCCTACACCTGATGAGATGTGAATTTTTGTTCTACCATATATGACTGGGATGTAGTGCCCCATAGCCCCAAATTCATTTACTGAGGACACTACAGGGTTATATAATAAAAGGTGTCAAATTTGCTACAGTTCTATTTAGCTGTATCTATTTAGCTATAGTAACCAATCATATTTTCCCTCGTCTTCCCCAGCTGATGACCTATGGTCCAGATGTCCGCAATATCTCAATTAAGGGGCTATTTAAGCCTGCCTCCTCAAAAACCTATGCTAGGTCATTAGCATCTCTGCTGATCTTAAGCCATCTGAGTTCCTGTCTTGTGTCCCTGCCCTATCCTTGTTCCTCCATACTCTGATCTCCAGACCCTGCGCCTGTATTTGGACTTTGTGTGTCACCTGCCCTGACCCTATGCTTGTCTTTGGACTATACTTTGCTTCTCATTTTCAAGACCACTGTCTCTATTCAGTCACCTGTTTAAAAGCAAACATCTTATTAGTTGATTTGACCTTGGGAAGACATCCACAATTTCCAAAGTTTTACATGGATATGACTTTCCATGCACTGCTGTCTTAGTACACTTGTCACCTAACATTTCATAACATTAATTATCATGTGCTGCTCATTTTCATACCTCCCAGCAGTCTTCTATCAAATCCCCATACTAGGAATCCAGACATATCTATTAAAGGGTATCATTTATTATGAGATACTAGGTGCAATATCTTGGGGTTTCCTTTGGTGTTCGTTTTCTGGTTTGTCTTAATGGCTAATGTTTGACTCCTCTACCCAAAACTGCTGATTATCCTGGATTAAGCATATGTCGTGTTACTGATATTCCATTAGTTCAAACTTGTTTTCTAATTTCTTGTCCAAGTTGTGAGCCCTTAAAACAAACATTAATGAATGTTTTGTCAGTCTTTTAACTGACCCTTAATGAAGTATGTTAAATATCAGACTATATAGTTCATTGTGAACGAGATTATAAAATCATTCATGGATTACCATAATTATTTCTGTGTTTTACCATTTTCTGGCTATTCATCACAGAAATGAAGTAATTGCAAAAGAAACTATTGAAAGAAAAATAAAAAGCATTAGGCTTGTGTACACGATAGATACAAATGGTGAATTTTCGCTTGCATTACTTTGGCAGTGTGAGAAAAAAAGTAAAAAAGTAAAAATTGACAACATTTTTTACAACTTTAATGAATTTCCGGCATACAGGATATGATGTCACTGACATCAAATTGAGGAAGATGTAGGTTTGTTTTATCAGTTCACCTGGTCTGAGGTGGCAGAGTAAACTGGAGAAAGAGGATATGATGGCTAACATTCTTGGTATATATGCCACCAGCACATATGTAATAGAATTTAACAAAATAAAACAGATTATGGATTAAGTGCAGTTTAGTTTACTATTGCCCTAAATCCTGTAAATGTTTAAACTCAGTTACACTGAACCATCTCGTGCATTAGATGTCATATCTTTCAGACAGGGCCAATTTGCATAATGATTTAAAGAACATTAAATGTGAAAGAGGATATATTTTATGCCTCAGTGACACTAGAGAAGCTCTCATTTCCCTTTGAACCATAAATATAACATAATTGCAAGAATCACTCTAGTATACGAAGATGTGCTGCTTTTACCCCTTTTTATGAGTAACAATTTCTTTTATTGGTACAATTAGCTGATGTTTAATTACAGAAGACTTCTTGTGGGAGTACATGTGACATTCACATTAATGTCCAATCAATAACTTGTAACCACTCATATTACAGACGGTAGACAGCCAGCTACATTACTTTCAATACCAAATGTTAAAAAATGTCATACTATATAACATGGAGAGAGAGATATGACTACATTTAAATACTGCCCAGTAACTGGGCAAATACATAGAGAAGCTAAATTGCTTTTTTAGTTGCCTTATTAGATATTGTATCTGATAATGTATTATGACATAATGCACTATGCTTGACAAAGGGGCGTGACCCCGAAATGTTGCACCTGCACTGCATTAAAAAATTGCAAGGGCTTGCCCTGCAGCTTCAAATCCTGTGTGCCGGTGTGCTTTTTCGTATAATGCATCTTAGGCAATAACAATAGCATTAAGTCTTTGATTCAGCTATGAATCCCCTTCTCTCAACTTGCCCCCTCCAAAAAATAACCCAGTGACATTAAATGCTTTCCGAACTGCTTTAAGGCCTATTGGGTTTTCTATACGATTGGCTTCAGCATTAGACAGTTTTGTAAAGGCCAGTTGAACATTTGCTAGGATGGTACAACGCCTTGGTAAAAATAGAAGTCTACAGAACAGAGTCATGAAACTGAACTATGTTTTGTTTTTTCTGTATCTTTCTTTCTAGACTTTGAGTATTCATTAAAATGTAAAAATTCATCTCACCAAATGAACACTGGAATGTTGTCAGAGCAAACGTTTCTTAGAGAATTTTCTCTAGCATTATTCTCTTCCTAGTGAAACTTTGTTAACATACTTACACTTACTTAATTAAATTAAATATAAGATGTATATAAGACATATGTACTGGACGTCTTTATTAGTGATCATGAATTTTCTAGAAGTGGACACTTGGGGACAGATTTGTCAACGGTTGTGTGAGTTTTTTGTTCAAATTATTGTGAATTCAACAGTGCGAGCTGTAGTATTCGATAATTGAGATTGAAAAAATTAGAGAATCAAACAATTCTAAATTTATCAATATTTATTCTATTTTTTTATAAACAATTTTTCCCCTATTTTGACAAATTTTTATAATTAGAATATTCGATTTAGCCTATCTATCCTTAGGGTTCATTAAATGGTTACACATTGTATTACCAATAAAAGGCTTGATTTGATGCTATTTTACTTTAAAATAGAGTGGATAAAATTGAAGCAGGAGTTTTTTCTAACTGGCCAATTTCTTAATTACCTAGGAGTCATTGATTGCACGCATGTTTTGTTCACACACACCACCTTCCCATCAACAAGAGTACTACAGTCAACCGTAAGTGAGCCCATTACAACAATGTGCAGATGGTGCGTAATTCCCACATGCCCATCATAAGTCTGAGATCTGTCTTTCCTGGAAGTGTCCAGGATGCCACTATCCTGCCTCAGCTCTCCATCATCTCTTCACCCAATGACAGTGTGGGTAAGTTATATGTTACATTTTCTACAAAGCCATTTAAAATATCCCTAAAAGGACCAGTAACGTCCAAAATTTTCCCAAAAACATTCGTTAGAATACAATGAAAAAAAAACACCAACACAAATTAAAATTTAAAATAGCAAAGCCTTTATTAAGAAATAACTTACAGAAACTCCACTTCCTGTCCTTTTCAGAAACGGCGAAAGGGTGACTATCCATCTGCAGCGCTCGATTTCTCCTCCTGGCTATACACTGACAGCTTGTCCTCTGCCTGATCGCCTTCTCCAGCTCTTCTTCATCCAGCAGCAGTCTCCAAACCCCGCTCCTCCGCTCCAGGAATGCAGTCCTGACTGCTGACCCCCGTGCCCACTCCGTCACTGTCAAGGCAACTGAAACAAAGCAGCCAGAAAAGAATGCGTCCAACACTGAGCAACTAATGTTGGGCTTGTCATGGGGGTTATATGTCAGTTAATGAGGCTTTTGCTCCTATATAATCCTTCTCTGTTAATATGCGTTATATGATTGATGTGAAATTACATTGCTTTGAATGGAAATATGGAAAATAAAAATACTTTTCATTTTATTTTGTTACATATGAAGAGCCTGTTGATGGTGATGTGCTGGCGTGCCCTTAGCACTCAATATTTGGCTGCAACATCTTGTGCTGTAAGCACAGAAATAACATATTGAACATATGTTACACATATTAAAGCCATTCCATTATCTGTACTTGTCATTTCAGGTTTCTGGTCTCCTACTGTGTTATGGTTCTCTAACACACACATCATATGCTACTTTAGTGCTCATCTACAGAGGATAGCGATATGGACATGAACACTGACTGATTGTTTGGCCACACCATGACAGCTTCCACTTACTCCTGCAGAAGAAAAAACATGCTGCAAAGATATTAACATTTTATTTGTATGACTCTGCAGCCTCTACATGTGTCTTATGACACACTAAACTGGACTCACCACCTTGACAGAAATGGACAGAATTGTTGAAGTGACAGCTGTTTGGATCATTTGGAACCTGCAGGGAGTCTCATCTTCAGAAAGCATTGTCTCAGTAAGTGGCTGTGTTTAGCAATGACAGGATTTTGTGTGGCTACTTAAAAAGTAATATTTGCGTTTATCTGTTTTTCTTGTTTAATCCACAAGTATCCCTTCTTCTCATGTCCCACTTAGAACTGACTGAAGTGTTAACTTTGCAAAAAAGGGGGTTTGGTATGTCTCCTAAAAATGATGTACCTGCTCTGTATGTTTCAAATGAAATTATCCATGTTTATTACATGTTTGGAAACCACCTTAGCAAAACGTAAAAAAGAAACAGACACAGTTTTTGGTTTTGTGGGTTTACTGACATATACAAAATTTTTATAACAACAAAAATACAATATGGATTTGTGACAAAAGTTTGTTTGTTGAACACCACATACACATTTTTACAACCAATTAAATATGTACCCTAGCTGTAAGACACAGGAGGAATGTGGTCTTAACATACATTTCAATATGGGCAGAGCTTTCCAAAGGGTTTAGTGGGTTACTGGCAACCATTTCTTGCATGACATTCATAATGCACCCCTGTGTCCATGCTGGGCAAGTTAACATAAATTAAAGAGCACAAAAAAAGTTTGGCAACAATGAGCCTTGTGTACAAAACAAGAATATAGCAATACAATATGATATACAAATGACACTTGTCAAAATGCTGGCCAGGTAATGAGTTGGACAGCCAACAATAGTTGCAAGTGCAATCTAAAAACCAATGTTTTATGCCTTTAAGGCATACCATACACCTTTGACTTGCTCTTTAAGTAGCACAGGCTGGATGTGGAGGCGGTATTAAGCATTAGCCCATATTATGAGTGCTGGGTAGCCAAAGTAGGCCATAGGTAGCAAACAATACTTGTAAGTGCAAAGTAAGAACCAACGCTTTGTGGCTTTAAAGGAGAAGGAAAGGCTAAAATTAAGTAAGCTTTATCAGAAAGGTCTATATAAATACACCAGTAAACCCTCAAAGTAATGCTGCTCTTAGTCCTATGTCAAAAGAAACAGCACATTTCTTTGCTTTTATTGTGTACACATGGGCTTCTGTATCAGACTTCCTGTTTTCAGCTTAAACCTCCAGGGCACGGCCTTGAGCATGCTCAGTTTGCTCCTCTCCCCCTCCCTCCTCCCATCCCTACTGTAATCTGAGCTCAGAGCTGTTAGTAAGCAGGGAGAGACTCAGGCAGGAAGTGATGTCACACCAAGCATATATGGCAGCTTCTATCCTAAACAAACAGAGACAGTGTCTAGAGCTGTTTACTTAGGTATGGTAAAGCATTCTGCAGAAGAAATATAGCGTTCTAGTTTGCACTATTGTGGCTATTCTATTGGCAATAAACTGTCTTGGAGCTTTCCTTCTCCTTTAAGGCATAACACATAACTGTGACTTGCTCTTTAAGTAGCACATGCTGGAGGAGGTGGAGGTAGTAGGCATTAGCACATATTATGTGTGCTGGGTAGCCAAAGTAGGCCATAGGTAGTCATCAATACTTGTAAGTGCAAAGCCCAATGTAAGTGCAAAGCCCAAGTGCAACACTGCAGCATCACCATAGAAACACGTAAGAACAAATGCACTTTTAGATGTTTGTAAGTGTTTTCTAGATGTTATTGTAAAGGGGTGCTAAAAGATGTTATAATGGTACCCCTCAGTGTTGTTTGGGAGTCAGTCCCACTGCTGGGTAATGGACAAAATCATACCTGAAGCGTGATTAGGGCAAAGTTTGAGGGCAGGAGGGCAAAGAGGCCAGTGTCGGTTGGAAATTGACACTGACTGGATCTAGTGATGTTTGCATTTGTGACCTTGTCCCCTTCCATACACCCTTCCACACACCCTTCCCCTCCTCTGTTGAGGAGCTTCAGGGGGTGGAGGAGAAACAGCAGAAAAACCAGGGATGTGACCCTCAGCAGAGCCCTCTGGTTGGTGAGGCTGGGCTGCCAAGACTGCCACCAGGTCTTGGAATCTGTGATGGATGCCCAACCTGATTTCACGCATCTCACCATGCATTTGGGCCATACATCGTCTCATGCATTTGGGCCATACATCCTGGTGGCACTGCTGTCAAAACAATGGCAGCCAACATTGGCTGAATGAGCCCTGCATTCCCCGCAGGTCTCTCATCCAGTTGGCATCCTGGGGGTGTGTGTTTACATGTTTGGGGGTGGCTACAGCTTCTGATTAACATTGAAGATACACTACCCTTCCAATGAGAAATAAGCCTGCATAAGGCACTAAGTAATTGTGCTTTGCATCTTTGGTGGCACACACAGACAAATTAAGGAAGGGGTTAAACATAGATCTTACATCTGGGGGGCACCACGGGATTCATGGCTGGTGACTGGGCACAAGGTTCAGCTCGGTGTTCTGTATTGTGAAATACAACAGTAGTAATGCTCTAAACAATTTGAGGAAGCAACTACATTAGGCAAAAACATTTAACAAGTATGTACCTTGAGCTTCCGGGGCTCCATCACTATCTTCAGCCTCACCATCTTCCTTGGGATGCTGAATGGGGTCATCCCGGTCTTGGTCTTTGTCCGAGCTGTGCCAAGATGTTTGTGGTGCTGCAATTGTGAATAAATAAAGAAAAAAGGTATTTAAAAACAGAATCATATGGAATTGCAAGAGTACTTGGCTAGTAGCCTGGTGTTGAGACCCCCCAACACACACACATGCTACAAAACTATTTTATTTCTCATCCCAAATACTAACTCAAATATAATGGCAGAGAATGAGAGATAATTTGGTTAAACTTAAATGTGGAATGGCAGAGCAAGGGAGATGTATTGGTTAAACTTAAATCTGGAATGGCAGATCAAGGTAGATGGAATGGTTAAACTTAAATCGGGAATGGCAGAGCAAAGAAATAAACAAATGCTTGCCATTTTGTACATGTTACAGCTGCACGTAAATAACTAGTACATAAACAAACAGAAATCCTGTAAAGAAAAGCGCAAGGAACTCCTCAAGTGCAAAACAGGAGCAATATTTAGGCAAAGGAGTGAAATGCTAAGGGAAATTATACATTTAACCAAATGATGGGGATGTGGAAAAAAGGAATAAGATAGTTTTCAGAAAGTGTACTGTTGTAGAGTGACAAGGAAAAGGAGGAAAAATGTCACTCTAGCCTTTAATTTCTCCCCAGTTACTGAGATGGGCTCCAGGAAGGGAGTTATTAACCCTTTCCCTGCCAGCCCATTTGTCCTAAATGCGAACATCTACTGCCAAGCAGTTTTTAGACATTTTACACTCATTACTTTTACTGAGGATTTTTGACAAGAAAACCTATGTGAAATAAGACACATTATATATCTTTTTTTTCGTAATGAATTGGGCTTGAACACTGAAACAAAATTTTGTACTTTTTCTGGAGATATAATGAAAATTTTGATTGAAATATGTAAAAAAAAGTGAAATAAAGAATAAAATGTTTTTATTTTGTGTTTTTTTTCAAAGAAGAAATACATTTACTGACAAAAAGTTTACAGTTTGTAAAAGCCCTGATTCTGCTGAATCCAACGATACCAGATATGTATTGGTATCCCGCTTTTCTTGTCCACAACACACCCCAATAATAAAACAGCATTTTGTACAATTTTCCATTGAAACACAATAGATAAGAGCATCTATAGGTTAACGTGCCATATCAAACGACAGAAGTGACGTACCCCCATAAGTTAGGTGTTTTTAGAAACTGCGTTCCTCTAGGTTTTTAGCTGTGGTGAAGTTTTTGCTCTAAATGTAGCTGCCGTCACACAGATCACCCTAAAACACAGCAATATTTTTAGGGATTTTTTTTTTTTTCTGAAACACCATTACAGTCACAAAGTCAGAAGTGAATTTGACAAAATTACTCCACTGAAAATAGTCAAATGAACCCCAAATATGAAAGAAAAGGTTCTCCTGAGTAAAACGATACCCTGCATGTATGGGTGCACCTAAAGACACGGCCTCCAAACACCCCAAAACAGGCGCAATACATAAGGGAAATTTTAGCTGGAAAATTCGGCCTGCGCTCTAAGAGGACACCTTGCAGTTCTTCAGTCTAAACACCCCTTACCTGTGAAATACCCCCCACAAACTATATGTTCCCTGAAAGTGCACACCTGCAGCTATTCAGCAGCGCCATCATTGCTTTCCTGCATGCAGATCTGTGGGCGCAGTTCTCCATAGAATTTGCGGTTTGGCCTGAAATAAAGAAAAAAAAAAGTTCCAAAGTTAGATTTCTCCCCAAAATTGCCATGACAACGAAAACAAACCTGGCAAATATCAATCTGCAACTTCTCCTGAACAAAAGGATACCCTGCATGTATGGGTGCACCTAAAGACACGGCCTCCAAACACCCCAAAACAGGCGCAATACACAAGGGAAATTTTAGCTGGAAAATTCGGCCTGCGCTCTAAGAGGACACCTTGCAGTTCTTCAGTCTAAACACCCCTTACCAGTGAAATACCCCCCACAAACTATATGTTCCCTGAAAGTGCACACCTGCAGCTATTCAGCAGCGCCATCATTGCTTTCCTGCATGCAGATCTGTGGGCGCAGTTCGCCGTAGAATTTGCGGTTTGGACCGAAATAAAGAAAAAAAAAGTTCCAAATTTAGATTTCTCCCCAAAATTGCCATGAAACCTAAAAAAAACCTGGCAAATATCAATCTGCAACTTCTCCTGAACAAAATGATACCCTGCATATATGGGTGCACCTAAAGACACGGCCTCCAAACACCCCAAAACAGGCGCAATACATAAGGGAAATTTTAGCTGGAAAATTCGGCCTGCGCTCTAAGAGGACACCTTGCAGTTCTTCAGTCTAAACACCCCTTACCAATGAAATACCCCCCACAAACTATATGTTCCCTGAAAGTGCACACCTGCAGCTATTCAGCAGCACCATCATTGCTTTCCTGTATGCAGATCTGTGGGCGCAGTTCTCCGTAGAATTTGCGGTTTGGCATGAAATAAAGGAAAAAAAAGTTCCAAAGTTAAATTTCTCCCCAAAATTGCCATGACAACTAAAAAAAACCTGGCAAATATCAATCTGCAACTTCTCCTGAACAAAATGATACCCTGCATGTATGGGTGCACCTAAAGACACGGCCTCCAAACACCCCAAAACAGGCGCAATACATAAGGGAAATTTTAGCTGGAAAATTCGGCCTGCGCTCTAAGAGGACACCTTGCAGTTCTTCAGTCTAAACACCCCTTACCAATGAAATACCCCCCACAAACTATATGTTCCCTGAAAGTGCACACCTGCAGCTATTCAGCAGCGCCATCATTGCTTTCCTGCATGCAGATCTGTGGGCGCAGTTCTCCGTAGAATTTGCGGTTTGGCATGAAATAAAGGAAAAAAAAGTTCCAAAGTTAAATTTCTCCCCAAAATTGCCATGACAACTAAAACAAACCTGGCAAATATCAATCTGCAACTTCTCCTGAACAAAATGATACCCTGCATGTATGGGTGCACCTAAAGACACGGCCTCCAAACACCCCAAAACAGGCGCAATACATAAGGGAAATTTTAGCTGGAAAATTCGGCCTGCGCTCTAAGAGGACACCTTGCAGTTCTTCAGTCTAAACACCCCTTACCAGTGAAATACCCCCCACAAACTATATGTTCCCTGAAAGTGCACACCTGCAGCTATTCAGCATCGCCATCATTGCTTTCCTGCATGCAGATCTGTGGGCGCACTTCTCCGTGGAATTTGCGGTTTGGCATGAAATAAAGGAAAAAAAAGTTCCAAAGTTAAATTTCTCCCCAAAATTGCCATGACAACTAAAAAAAACCTGGCAAATATCAATCTGCAACTTCTCCTGAACAAAATGATACCCTGCATGTATGGGTGCACCTAAAGACACGGCCTCCAAACACCCCAAAACAGGCGCAATACATAAGGGAAATTTTAGCTGGAAAATTCGGCCTGCGCTCTAAGAGGACACCTTGCAGTTCTTCAGTCTAAACACCCCTTACCAGTGAAATACCCCCCACAAACTATATGTTCCCTGAAAGTGCACACCTGCAGCTATTCAGCAGCGCCATCATTGCTTTCCTGCATGCAGATCTGTGGGCGCAGTTCTCCGTAGAATTTGCGGTTTGGCATGAAATAAAGGAAAAAAAAGTTCCAAAGTTAAATTTCTCCCCAAAATTGCCATGACAACTAAAAAAAACCTGGCAAATATCAATCTGCAACTTCTCCTGAACAAAATGATACCCTGCATGTATGGGTGCACCTAAAGACACGGCCTCCAAACACCCCAAAACAGGCGCAATACATAAGGGAAATTTTAGCTGGAAAATTCGGCCTGCGCTCTAAGAGGACACCTTGCAGTTCTTCAGTCTAAACACCCCTTACCAGTGAAATACCCCCCACAAACTATATGTTCCCTGAAAGTGCACACCTGCAGCTATTCACCAGCGCCATCATTGCTTTCCTGCATGCAGATCTGTGGGCGCAGTTCTACGTAGAATTTGCGGTTTGGCATGAAATTAAGAAAAAAAAAGTTCCAAAGTTAAATTTCTCCCCAAAATTGCCATGACAACTAAAAAAAACCTGGCAAATATCAATCTGCAACTTCTCCTGAACAAAAGGATACCCTGCATGTATCGGTGCACCTAAAGACATGGCCTCCAAACACCCCAAAACAGGCGCAATACACAAGGGAAATTTTAGCTGGAAAATTCGGCCTGCGCTCTAAGTAGACACCTTGCAGTTCTTCAGTCTAAACACCCCTTACCTGTGAAATACCCCCCACAAATTATATGTTTCCTGAAAGTGCACGCCTGCAGCTATTCAGCAGCGCCATCATTGCTTTCCTGCATGCAGATCTGTGGGCGCAGTTCTCTGTAGAATTTGCGGTTTGGCATGAAATAAAGAAAAAAAAAAGTTCCAAAGTTAAATTTCTCCCAAAAATTGCTATGACAACTAAAAAAAAACTGGCAAATATCAATCTGCAACTTCTCCTGAACAAAATGATACCCTGCATGTATGGGTGCACCTAAAGACACGGCCTGCAAACACCCCAAAACCGGCGCAATACATAAGGGAAATTTTAGCTGGAAAATTCGGCCTGCGCTCTAAGAGGACACCTTGCAGTTCTTCAGTCTAAACACCCCTTACCTGTGAAATACCCCCCACAAACTATATGTTCCCTGAAAGTGCACACCTGCTGCTATTCAGCAGCGCCATCATTGCTTTCCTGCATGCAGATCTGTGGGCGCAGTTCACCGTAGAATTTGCGGTTTGGACCGAAATAAAGAAAAAAAAAGTTGCAAATTTAGATTTCTCCCCAAAATTGCCATGACAACTAAAAAAACCTGGCAAATATCAATCTGCAACTTCTCCTGAACAAAATGATACCCTGCATGTATGTGTGCACCTAAAGATACAGCCACCAAGCATCCTAAAACAGGGGCAATAGCTAAATTTTTAGGCTGCACTCCAAGTGCCCACCTTGCAGTTTTTCAGTCCAAACACCCCCTTACCTGTGAAATACCCCCCACAAACTATATATTCCTTGAAAGTGCACACCTGAAGCTATTCAGCGGCACCATCCTTCCTTTCCTACACGCAGATCTGTGGGCGCAGTTCTCCGTAGAAATTTGTGGTTTGACCTGAGATAAAGGAAAAAAAGTACCAAGGTTAGATTTCTCCACAAAATTGCCATGACAACTAAAAAAAACCTGCTAAGTATCAATGTGCAACTTCTCCCGAACAAAACAATACCCTACATGTATGGGTGCACCTAAAGAAACAGCCACAAAACACCCTAAAACAAAAGCAATAGCTAAATTTGAGGCTGTGCTCTAAGTGGCCACCTTACAGTTTTTCAGTCTAAAAACCCCCTTACCTGTGAAATACCCCCCACAAACTATATATTCCTTGAACATGCACACCTGCAGCTATTTAGCGGCACCATCCTTGCTTTCCTTCTTGCAGAATGGGATGCAATTCTTTGTAAAATGTTATAGTTTGTCTTGCAATGAAGATAAAACTCAAAACTAGATTTCTCTAAAAAAAAAACCCAAAGACAAGCAACAAAAACCTACTGAAGTTATTGAATATTCTCCTTACCATTATCCGTTTAGTGGACCATCTTCTGATCTGTACTCTTCAATGTCCTTTGGCAAGGCTGCTTTTTACTTTTAGAACACCTAGAAAATTAGAACTAGAAAATCTGCGCAATTATAAGAAAAAAACATTTGCCACTATATATTCATATTGCCAGAAACACAGGTGCCTTCTGTAACTTCACTGGAAGGTGAGCGTTTGAGATGCCAATAATAAGGGCACAGACACACATGGAGATTGGGGGAGATTAGTCACCCAGAATCTAAATCGCCGGTGGGATAGCACTCGGAGCGATTCGCTTTCCTGAAGTCGCCCGAAGTTGCCTCACGAGGAAACTTTGGGCGACTTGGAAAATGAAGCGCTTCAAGAGCCATCCCACCGGTGATTTAGATTCTAGCTGGCGCTGGGCGACTTATCTCCCCGAATCTCCATGTGTGTCTCTGCCCTTATTATTGGCATCTCAAACGCTCACCTTTCAGTGCAGTTACAGAAGGCACCTGTGTTTCTCAACGTGTGTCTCTGCCCTAAAGCTTGAGGCATTAGATAAAGAGGTGAAATCAACTTATGGATCCATAATTCGGCCCAAAAAACAAAAAGAAAGAGCTAAATGTCTACACAAGAACAAAGTATATATTGCCCAGAAGTAAAGAATCTACACTAAAAGCTGGTGAGTTTTCAGTTCAATCAAGTGCCCAGTTTTTCTCCAACCATCTCAGCCATGCATTCAGTACTGTACTAACTACTAGCCATAATAAAGACAAAGATTAGATTAGCCTTTTGAAATGCAAAATGTTCCCATCTATCAGCAAACCATGACTTTCATTGCCAACTGCAAATAAAAAGCCAGAACAGGCAAAGATCACTTTACAAAAAAAAAAAAAAAAAAAACTGAAGCCCATACTTCTCAAAATTCTAGGGAGACTTAACACAATATTGCCCCGAAATTCTGATATACTCAACCGCACTCAGAGGGGAGCTTATGAGGTGTCAGTAAAAAAAAAAAGTTTTGTGGCATCAGAGAGACGACATCATCAGCAGGCAAGATGAAATTATCTCAGAGTCATCACGCACCACAAATTTTTAGGCGCCCTTGACCTTCACCTAACACATCACTTGGCTACACCCCCTAGTGCTACCTCTAACCATAAGAACAGTTTAGGGCTAGTCCACACGGGGAGATAGCGACGCGTTTGCGGTCGTGGCGACAAAGCGCCGCGACAGTCGCCGCGACCGGCGCAGGCGACAGTTTTGTATGGGTGCCTATGTAAAAACGCCTGTGCTATCGCGCCTGATGCGCATCGCCTCATGTGGTTAGCACAGGCGTTTTTACATAGGCACCCATACAAAACTGTCGCCTGCGCCGGTCGCGGCGACTGTCGCGGCGCTTTGTCGCCGCGACCGCAAACGCGTCGCTATCTCCCCGTGTGGAATAGCCCTTAGGGTAAGGACACACGAGGAGATTCAGGGACATTTTGTCGCCTGGCTACTAATCTCCTTGTCTTTTGAGCAACTATCTCCCAGAACTGCCTCAGCGTTTTTCCCCATAGGCTACAATGAAAAGTCGCCTGCGCTAATGCACACAGTGATGCGTTTTCAAAAGTTGCCCAAAGTTGCCTCAGTGAGGCAATTTCAGGCAACTATTGAAAACGCATCGCCCTGTGTGCATTAGCGCAGGCGACTTTTCATTGTAGCCTATGTGGAAAAACGCTGAGGCAGTTCAGGGAGATAGTTGCTCAAAAGACAAGGAGATTAGTAGCCAGGCGACAAAATCTCCCTGAATCTCCTCGTGTGTCCTTACCCTTAGGGAAAGAAAATACCAAATTAACCACAACATAAAATGCCAGGAGTGCCCTGAATATAAATTTTGCACAAAGCGGGATGTCAATACTTATAATAAAGTCAATTAGTACACAACAATCTACAACATTTTCAGTAGTGCAGCTGAGTGTGGTATATTTCAAAACATGGTTTGAAACATAACCCGGGGTTGCGAGGGCACTTTGGGCAATAGTACCGTGTATCTCGTCTGATACCCCTTTTGCGGCACACCTTGCAGGCTTTTTGGGCTCTTGGTTTTCCAGGAGTTGGTGGAAGCGTGTCTATAAAATGCTTCCCCACCAATCGGGCCACGTTGTCACTGGCACGCATCTCAGGCACTGCCTCCTCTAGACCACCAAACAACAGGGCAGGGATTATCTGCAACTGGTACTTATAATAAGACAATTTGGGGCCTGGTACTGCTGCCTTATAGACAACATACGAATTTCGAAGGGCCATTTGAATAAGGTATATGCCAACTTTCTTGTACCAGGCCTTTGTTTTTCGGGTGGCATCGTAATAATGTTGGAGTTGATCTGTTCTGTCAACACCACCCATGTACTTACTGTACTCCTTGCTACAGAGAGGCTTAGATTTTGGGGGCCTACCAGCTCTCTGTTCTTCAATTACTGACGTGTCGTGGATGGTCGTCAGCATGAAAACATTTTTTCTATCCAAAAATTTGATGGCAAGGAGCTCATCATTTCTTAGGGAATACATTTCTCCACGGTTCAGTTTTTTGTCGAGGAGTTCCCTGGGCAATCCTTTACGGTTACGATTTATGGTGCCACAGGCTGGGGTATCTAAACAATGAAGGGTCTTGAATAGGAGGATGCTGGTGTAAAAGTTATCCACGTATAAGTGGTAACCTCGGCCTAATAGTGGAGTGATGAGCTCCCACACAATTTTGCCACTGACAGTCAGGTCAAGGGGACAACCAGGGGGGTCTAATTGTGAGTCCTTTCCTTCGTAAATCAAAAAGCGGTTGGTGTACCCCGAGCTGCTTTCGCAAAGTTTATAAAATTTAATCCCATAGCGGGCACGCTTGCTTGGGATGTACTGACGGAAGTGTAGGCGCCCTTTGAAGAGGAGAAGGGACTCGTCAATACAAATGATTTGGGAGGGGGTGTATACTGTTGCGAAGCGCTCAGACAGGCTGTCTATTAGGGGCCTCAATTTATGCAGCCTGTCATGGGAAGGATCATTAGGGGGTACAGCCCTAGAATTATCATTGAAATGCAGAAACCGGAGCAGTAGCTGATACCGGTTTCTAGGCATTGTGGCAGAAAAGATTGGAATGGATAGCACAGTAGTGGTATCCCAGTAGGACTCCAGGGAATTTACTTTTATAAGCCCCATAGCTAGAGTAAGTCCCACAAACCTCTTCATTTCAGCAATATCAGTGGGATGCCACGCCTGAGCTCGAGCATATCTGGGGAGGGGATTTTGGGCAAGATATTGCTCGGCATACACATTTGTGTACTGGACCATATCCTGTAGGATGGCCTCAGTCAAAAATAAATGGAAAAAATTTATTGGCTCAAAATTACTGGTGTCCACCTTAACGCCAGAGACTGCAGTAAATGGGGGAATTTCGGGGGTAAAATTACCAGGAGGCCCCCACGCAGGCTCTCCTCCAGTTGCAGCATCAGCCCTACCACCCTCTTCCTGATCCTCAACCTCAACCTCCTCTTCTACATCCTGCTCCAACTCCATGGGCTCCTCAAGAGCAGTAACCGTGCTACTACTACCTGGTGACTCATCAGTAGAAGAGTCACTTTCTGATTCAGGGGGCACATATTCAGAATCAGAGTCACTGAACTCTTCTGAGCTGGAGGCCATGCATAGGGCAGCAGCCTCTTGAACAGTAAAAAACCTTTTTGCCATGTTGCCAACAAAAATGATCCCCTAATCCAAAGAACAATCAGGAACAGGGACAAACAGAAAATCAAGTAAGTGTTTTCACTGCCAGAAAAAGTTAGCTGGATCACAATATGCAACAGGCAAGGCAGAGACTTGAGAAAAAAAAACTGAGGCTAAGATAAACAAAACTGGTCAAGAAAAAAAAGAACTGGATATAAGATAAACAAAACTGATTATAAGATAAACAAATCAAATGGAAAAAAAAAAAAACTATAAGTCCAACCCCCTGAACTCTGAAACTCCCTGAAACTTTCTAGAACAAAAAACCTATGAATGAACACTAATCACACAGTAAATCAAGAAAACACAAAACTGATCAGCTATACAAAACGAAAAATGACAGTAAAGCAAAAACAAGGTTGAATCAATAAACCGCAATGTAGAAATGAGCAATGCAATAAGAGAACTGAAAATCGAAAAAGTAAATGCAAAGCACCAACACAAACCAGCTAGAACAATAATCCAACAGTAAAACACCACTGAAATGCAATAAAACCACTGAAAATCAATAAAGAACAATAAGCAAAAGCAACACAAAACTGAAAATGCAAATTACCAGCAAAACAAGCTAGAACAATAAATCAACAGCAAAGCAACACTGAAATGCAATAAAACCACTGAAAATCAATAAAGAACAATAAGCAAAAGCAACACAAAACTGAAAATGCAAATTACCAGCAAAACAAGCTAGAGCAATAAATCAAAAGCAACGCAACACTGAAATGCAATAAATCAATGAAAATCAATAAAGAACAGTATTTGGCAGCAAAAAAAGCAATAAAAATCACTAAAAATGAAATAAGCCAATAAAAGAAAAGACAAAAATAAAACAAGCAATAAAATATAATAAACAGAAATACAAATATGGGGGGGTGGGGGTGGTGTGTGGGGGGGTTTGTGTGTGGGGGGTGGTGGGGGGTGGTGTGGGGTGGTGTGGGGGGGTGGGGGGGTTTGTGTGTGGGGGGGTGGTGTGGGGGTAAGGTTTGAGTGTGTCTCAAAGTAAGTGAAGGTAAGTGGGGAAAAAAGAAAAAACTAAAATAAGAAAGACAAATTAGATTAGTGTGCAAGTGTAAGTGTGTAAGTGAGTGTGAAAATGCGTAACCTGGGGCAGGCACAGAAGATCTCACAGGCAAGGATCACAGGAGGACCGCAGCTGGCAGCAGGAGGGCTCCAAATGACATCCACAACCAAGCAGAGAAGAGGAGGAGGCACTGGGGGAGATCTTATATACCCCAGCAGCTGGTGACATAGGTGGGGGTCACATGTTAGAAGAATCCAGCCCCCATTGTTCATTGCCTAAGGGGATTGGCTGAGGTCAAACCAGGAAGGGAAGAGGAGCAGAAGAGGCAGTGTCCACCGACCCCCATCTCCAGCTGATGTTTCTGCTATTTGGGGTCGCAGAGGGGGTCATCGGGCACCTGACAGGTACATTTGACCCCACTGCTCTTTGCCTAGGGGGTGGCTGCTGATCTACAGCTTTGTGCAGCCAGCAGCAGCCACCGCAGAACATGAGGCGCCTACTGATGACCCCCACGGCCTTGCTGACATTAGCTGTGGTTTTGGGGTCGCCGTGGGGGTCATCAGGCACCTGCCTCAATAATCAGACCCCACTGCTCGTTGCCTAGAGGTGGTGGCTGCTGATCTGCGGCTTTCCGCAGCCAGCAGCAGCCACCATTGACCACGTGGCGCCCACCGATGACCCCCACGGCCTTGCTAGCATTACTTATGGTTTTGGGGTCGCCGTGGGGGTCATCAGGCGCCTGCCTAAATAATCAGACCCCACTGCTCGTTGCCTAGGGTCGGTGGCTGCTGATCTGCGGCGTTCCGCAGCCAGCAGCAGCCACCGCAAGTGATGTGGAGCCGACCGATGACCCCCACAGCTTTGGCGATGTTCCTCCTGTTTTGGGGTCGCCGTGGGGGTCATCGGGCACCTAGCAGGACGATCCGGCCCCTATGCTCGTTGCCTAGGGGTGTCGGCTGCTGTTCTGTGGCGTTCCGGCCACAGCAGCAGCCCCTGTATGGCCGGAAGCGCTCCCGCCGGCGAAAACGTACAATGTACGTTGCCGGCGGTTAGAGCCCTGACCCGCCAGCACGTACGGCGTACGTGCTTGGCGGGTAAAGGGTTAAACAAACAATCAGCGCTCTGTTTAAAGACTTTAGTAGCCAGGGACTCCATTCTGCAGATCCAGTCCAGAGATTGGAGTTCACCTTCCACAGGAAAGCTGTCCTGTGGAAAGGCTATTTAAAGTTAATTAGAATGGGAGAGTGTGTCTCTCATTAGGGAACAGCAGGTAGGAGACCTGGCTGTGTTAGGAACTTCCAGAGGAGCTGGGAGTGCCGTCTGATACTGCATGAAGCAGAGGGAGCCCATGGCTGTGACTAAGAGCCAAATTTTGTTGTCTGTGTGGGACATTGAGGAAAAGCCAGGAGGCTAAGAAGTTCACCCATAGACTGTGAGTACAGGGGTGAGCCACAACAATTGTTTTGTTTGCTGGCAGTCCACAAGGGGCCCAGCCTAGTCAGGGACTGCTCCAAAGTTGGAAGGTAGTGCCCAATGGGCTAGGTTTTATTTTATGATTTGTGTATTATCCACAGACACCCCTGTGTCCTGTGTGGATAATACACTGTGTATGTTGAAAGTGGGAAAATAAACCTGTGTTTTCCTTGAAGTAACTGTGTGTCCCTGTCTTTATGCTCCTTTGTCCTATGCTGCCTGCCTACCATTGACTAATTCCCCCAAAAATACATGTTCAAGCTGACAGCTTGCCACAGTACTTGCTTCTCCAGTCTCCTGGCAACTAACTTTGCCCTGATCCATTGCTTCAGGTCACTAGGAAATATTGTTAGGATGCAATATGACTACTACGTGCAATGGCATTTTTGGGTGATTTATGTCTTGCCTTAAGCACAAAATCTCATAGAAGTAAATTTTATCTTCCTAATGGGAAGGGCAGGTTACATCCATTAAATAATTTGCAGCCAGTTCACAACATAAAATATTCATGCTTAAAATGAATATTATTTTAACTGCTGTTTCAGTGATATTCCCATCAAAAAAAATATGTTTACAGACAACTGTATTTCATCTATTTGATATTTTGGTACAGCTTAATGAAAGTGTGTTAGCATTCTTTGCATGGGTTTATGTTATCTTGTCAGACCAAGCATCCACAAAGAAACATGACATACTATGAACCAACCTCTTATTAGTACAAGAGATTTCTTTGTTCATTTTAAAATGTCCCCCACTCATAGGTATTGTGAGACATACTCCAGTCCTTGTTGATATTCTGTGTCTGAAACTTTGTATACTGCACATAGTCTATGTTATGTTACCTGATTCATACTCGTGTGTCCTGCTGTTCTTTCTTTAAAAAAAGAAAGTGGTTGCAATGACATGGATGAGCCCTACATTACTGTCCCTTGCAGGATGGAAAGCCATGGAGGATTATTTACTAAAGGTTTGATTTTAGTGGCTTTAGAGGTTTTAGAAACCATTACTAAACTCACAAACTCTAAGCCACTGTTGTCATTGAATTTATTAAAATATGCAAATATAAAAAAATCAGAATGAAAAGCACTGAATGATGTGAGAAATAGTGCAAATGCCCTGAAAACCTCTAAAAACATGAGTTTTAATCCTCTTTCCTTCTGTGCTTAACATTTTGTAATGTAAAAAAAAAAAAAATTCAAAATAAGAATTTAAAAATAAACTGCACCTGCATAAAAGCAGATAAATTAATAATTATTAACAATAATAAAAAAATGTAATCGAAAAGCTTTCTTATAAATCAAGCTTTTGGAAAAGTATCAATATGGCTTCACTGCATATGCATTGTGCATTGAATGATTGACCCAGTTTGCACAAGTTAAAGATCTAATTTGATAGTCAGTACTTTATAGGTTACTTTGATATAGATTCCATGCTTGTACAGTTTGCAAGTTCAGTTCCCAAACTGAAGTGCCCTACATGAATGCTAAGTAGGGTGAAATTTTGGGTTGAATAACTGTTTTTCTTTTCTTAGATATTGCCAGAACTATAGCAATGGGACCAAAGCTTATTCTGATCAGTACATATATATGTACTTTTTTTAAATGATGAGAAGGTCATTATTAAACTATAGACTGCAAATAGGTGGGCTTAAAACTTTAAAGTCTGACACCATCTAATTTGATGTGCAGAGTTTCACTTAAATAAGATTTGTTTAGAAGGTCACCAGCCTGAGTTTATAAACTTGAGCAGTAAGGGAGCAAAAAAGACATTTGGAATCTGTTTACTTAAAGAGTTAAATTTATGCTGATCTATTAATTCATAAGTGCAGTATAATACTGTACAACAATACAGCTATAAAGCATAATGTCAAAGAAAATCATTTGTAACATGTTATCTATGATTGAGTCTCTAAACTAGCAAGCAAAACCATAATATTCGTGCTATCGACTTTTGTTTTTAGTATATCAACAGTAGATTGATGTATAAAATGCTATTCTGGCCACTATTTTTTTTTTGGAAAGCAGCCCATCTCTACTTTTTACTTGTTTATTAATCTTATTGTAGCTACTTATGCCCGTTGTTATTCTAGAAGCGAATAGGAACTGAGATTTATGCACCAACAGTAGGCTGCTTTTGGAAGGCAGAAATGTCATTGACTTCTCTTCTGCAGATATTTTACATTTTCCTGGCCATTTTTGTTATTAACATATATTTCAGCTAAAATTTAAGCTATCTATATATTAACTTTTGATTCACACTGCCAATGCATGACGAATCAACTGACACACTGAGTGAAAAAAATAAGCCCTTCTAGCAACCGTTTATGAACAGACACCTTTTAAAAAGTTTACAGTGTATATGTTATTTTCTAGAATTTAAGAAAATCTCTCAGTTAATCAGCACAATATAGATATCCATGTTATTCTTATCTTGTTCTTGTCTTATTTGTGGCTCCATTGAAGACTCCATTGTGAAAAAAAAGATTATCACCACATTTTAGTACAAAAAAAGTGTTCTAGCAAAGAGAGAACTAAACCCTAAAACTGAACCTGGCTAAAAATACCATATTTTATATAATGGACTTATTACTCCAGCCTAAAGTTTCAGCTTCTCAATAGCAGCAATGATCCAGGACTTCAAACTTGTCACAGGGGGTCACCATGCTCAGTGGGCTCTGAGCAGCTGTTGAGAAGCTAAGTTTAAGGGTCGTAGCAAATTATCAAGCAGAAAATTAGGTTGGTCTGTAATATAAGCTGATGCTACAGGGCTGATTATTAAATTATCATGCTAGTTGCACTGATTTCTGTGCTGCCATATAGTAATTATCTGTATGAATTACTAATCAGCCTTATATTGTGACATTTATATTCTGTGTACTGTTCATTGTGAGTGGGTCCCTAAGCTCAGTAAGTGACAGCAGCACAGAGCATGTGCAGAGAATCAGCAGAAAAGAAGATGGGGAGCTACTGGGGCTTCTTTGGAGACACAGATCTTCACTGCAAAAGGGTTGTGGGTGTCTTGGGCTGGTAAGAAGCCCAAACATAATGAACAACAACATTTTTAGTCTACTTCTTTAGTTAGGCTTTAGTTCTCCTTTGCTAATGGGATAAGCTAGAGCAGTTATCAAAAAATTGCTTCCTTATAATAAAACAATAATTTTTTATATTTACATTGATTTTTATACGGCTTTCATGCTCTATCTTCTATGGTATACAGGTGGCTACCAACTGCTGAACTTGAACAGAATCATCACCAAAGATAAGTAGATCATAGATATATGATAGAACTTGAAAAGAATCATCACCATTCATGTTTAAATTATATAGAAGATATATCTGATAAATGCTTGTGAAATACTGGGCAGTCAAGTTAGCAAACTTCAGAAAACCATTTACATTTATAAGGCTCATGAAAAGCTTACTTGCTGCTGGAAAACAAGAACATTTATCAGTTACAATAACATTTCAATTCGGAATCTGTGCACATATTAATGGCCTGAAGCAATGCTAAACCATCTCAGATTTCCCCTCACTGTATCAAACACCTTTAAACCTAGATTAATTTAGTGGAAACCAGATTAAATTATCTTAATCTGTTTGGGTAATTTTCCTGTCATGCCTCCTGGTTTAATGTTATATTACATTTGCCAGCTTCCATAGCATGGCATGTTGATTATGTCCATGCATCACCCTCTTGCTGAGGGATGTCAATGGAATTTTATTTACTGCATATTGACCTTCTTACTAAATCTCTTTTCTTCCAAAATATATTTGGTTGACACTAGAGCAGTGATCCCCAACCAGTAGCTCGTAAGCAACATGTTGCTCTCCAACCCCTTGGATGTTGCTCTCAGGGTCCTCAAAGCAGGTGCTTATTTTTGAATTACAAGCTTGAAAGCAAGTTTTAATTGCATAAAACTAAGTATAGTGCTAAGTAGAGCCTCTTGAAGGCTGCCAGTGCACATAGGGGCTACCAAATAGCCAATCATAATCCTTATTTGGCACCCCAAATTTTATGCTTCTGTTGCTCCCCAACTCTTTTTACATTTGAATGTGGCTTACAGTCAAAAAAGGTTGGGGACCCCTGCACTAGAGTATTGAAAACCTGAGCAAAGCTTTGCCTAATGAAATAAGAGACTGAGACAATTTAATATAAAGCTCATATTTATAAGCACATTTTCCCTCTTTTATGCGTCATAACAGCATAAATCATGTTGTACAGGAGTAAAAAGAAAATAAAAAAGATATGCAAACTGTGAAAAATCAGAGAATGTCTATAAAAAAGAGAAAAACATTGATATGATGTCAGTAGCTGTATTTTAGCTACAACAATATAACATAAAAAGCAGACAAACGGTTTTTACTAGCAGCATACTTTTTGGTTCTTCCTTTACAACCCCCCACTACAGTACAATTTAACAAAATTGTAAATGTGATATAAATATATGAATACAAAATGTAGACTTAAACCATACCTAGTGTATATATAAAAACATATAAAGAACAAATGGCAAATGGAAAAACGTACAATAGGAACAGTTTTTCATTTTTACATTGTTATATGGTTTTTGCTAAATATTTAGTGACTGAACCACAGCAGACAACTGAGGGCTCATGCACAGGTATGGGATCCATTATCCAGAAGTCCATTATCCAGAAAACTCTGAATTACAGGAAGACCATCTCCCATATACTCCATTTTAATCTAATAACCTTACTTGTGCATAGATATTCGATTTATATGCACGCCTGCCAAAAGTCATTTGCTAATAATGGGTTTAGGCTTCTAATGCTGGTCAAAAGTACTTCTCTATTTCAAATTAGTTACTGAAGGACCCTTAAGACCATTGAACAAAAGGACCCTTAAGACCATTGAAACCACCAACATGTGCACACCATAAATCACCTTTCACCACTGTTTAATTTTTGGTTCCCCGTTGGACATAATTTCTTTCCAACTGATAACGTATTATAAGAGATGATGTAAGCAGTCCATTAATGTATATGAATATGTATGTACAGTACATATGTATATGAATATATAGAAACTTAGGAGCTCTTCCAAACAGTACTCTGTTGAAGCATTTATGTTCCTTGCCTGTACTGTTATTCAAGTCTTATATATAGTGTGTGTGTATTGCTGTTGTGACACACACACACAAAATTAATTTTGTTTAGTTTTAGATGTTTTTTCAACCTCAACTAAACTCACTAGAATGTTAAAGCAAAGAAAGTTTTCAGCAATTTGCAAGGGACAGATCAATGACAAAATGTATTGACTTTTGGGGGCAGATTTACTAAGCTCGAGTGAATAATTTGAATTAAAAAATATTCAAATTTTTAAGTATTTTTTTGGGTACTTCAACCATCGAATTGGTCAAATTCGATCGAATCGAATGATTCCAAAGATTCAAAGTAACAATCGTTTGACTATTCGACCATTTGACCATTCGACCATTCGATAATCAAAGTACTGTCTCTTTAAAAAAAACTTTGACTTCATACTTCGCCACTTTAAACCTACCGATGTGCAATGTTAGCCTATGGGGACTGTCCAGAGCACTTTTCAACGTTTTTTTTGATCGAATAAAAATCATTCGATCGATCGCTTAAAATCGTTCTATTCAAATGATTTCATCGTTTTATTTGATCTTCAATCAAAGCTTTTGCACTACAATGCTTTGAATTCGATATTCGAATTCGAAAGATTTTACTTTGAGGGTCGAATTCGTGGGTTTTTAAACCCTCGAAATTCTACCCTTGATAAATCTGCCCCTAAAAATAGAATTTTTACATTTAATAAATATCTACATTTTTGTGGTTTAGAGTAATTACCAAATTATGTGATTTTTAGTGCAAAAAAGATAGTCTAACATTAGATACTAACATTAGTAAATCAGTTCATTGGGATTTCTTTTTCTTACAGACATACAGTTAATTGCTCATTGATGTCAGGATATTGTTGGGAGCTCGCTCTGCAATCACTTATGGGTGACTCCATAATGACATATTTTGCTTTTAGAGTAGAATATTAAGATCAATATGTATGTATTGTATTCTATTTCATCTGCTGGGTAGTGATAGTCGATTTTGCGCCGTTTCGCTTCGCCCGGAAAATTCGCGAAATGGCGCCGCGTCTCATTTTTTTTCAGGCAAATTTTCGTGGGCGTTTCGCGAATAGCGCAAATTCGCCGCAAATTCGCGTCTGGCGAATAAATTTGCCCATCACTACTGCTGGGTTCTAATTATCAGTATTGCTATGACTTTCGTTGATTGTGACAATGTTTTCGTAGGAATCCCGCCAAGGAACTAACCTTCTTTATATCACCAGCAAACTAAAGCCAATTCATGTCTCTCGAGACTACAAATCTTTTTGAACCATCCCAAATATAGCTAACTTGCCATTGCTTACTGCATTTATCTTTACAGGAAGACAAGCCAGATTTTCACTATGAACATATACAATCAAACTTCCATAAAGATGTCTATCAAATCCTGATACAGTTCCATTTACTTCAACGAAGAGGATATGTTTATACTTCTCTGCTTTCCTTTAAATCTTTCCTACTTCTGAAGCAAGAATAACCCAGATATTAGTATAATTAAAAAGATCCCCGCTACCAATTCTAGAGAGGGAATGGGGAAGTGCAACTGTTCAGGCCAAATGGAATACTGCATAGAAAAGAGGAGTGATCAGATCAGTTGCACTTCTACTGTATGTATATTTTACTTGGCCTTGGAGTGCTCAAAAAACTCTCACTTTCGGTACTGTGACACAGTTATTTTACCAAACAAGCACGTGGTTGTATCACACCCATGAAAATGGTCTTACATCTGTTAAAATGGGTGTTGGTCTGAGTGATCTCTGTCCCTCTACTATGAAAGCCAGAAGAGAGGGAGGATTAAGCCTGTTACTTCAATGTTTTGTTGTGGAAATCTCTCTCCTATTAAAGTTAATTTATATATACTTGTGTTTTATGTTCTCCACAACATCACTTTTTTAGTGTCACTAGCTAACTGCCCTTAATATTTAACCATGGACTTTACAGAGTGGCATACAAATATATTTGTATTAAAGATATATAAAATTACCAGTCTAAATCTGTACAGATATTAATTCAATGCTGTTTAGGGGGATAACCGCTACATACTCTAGCCAATTCCCAGCAGCAGACTGACGTCTTCATGCTAGTGGAAACATGCAGGTTTGTTTTTTAGTGCGTATTTTTTAGCTTTGTCTTCCATTAAATAGTGCTAATGGGGATGGAACCATGCTGTAGAACTTTGTTCTTCATACTACAGAGTATTCACTACAGGTCCATCCTGCTGGTGCAACATTACTCATCTTATCGTTATCTAGTGGAGATTACTATGCAGTGTTGGCTTGCAGGAGTATGGACATAGTGTTGTTTGTAGGTGTTCTTTGCTTAAATAAAAATGTCTACTACCTACGGGTATGATTTCAATAATAACGAAAAATGAGATTGGTTGACTGAGAACAGGTAGAACTTTCATTTGATGATCAGTGGACTGGAAAGTTGGGAAATCTGTGCATGACATCACCCAGCATAATTTAACTCTTGCTATTACTGTATGTTGGAGTAGGCTGGGATCGGTGATTTGGGCTGAGCAAAGAAACGTTTACACCCCCTTAAAAAAACTGTCCCACTCTGTTAAACTGGATATCACGTGAATGCATTCAGAGGAAATATGTTTTAAAATGTCAATTTTAATAAACATTTAGACACTCAAATTCTTCCTAAAAACTCTGGAGGCCAAACACAGTTAAATGCTTAAATTGAATCCTCCAACTAATTCTTGTGATTCGCTTCTAAACACAACTCAGGTAAATTTAAATTGATATAACCATATAAAACTATTTATTGAACCTTGGTGAATACATTTTATTTGAATAAGCACAGTTATATTTTAGTTTATTCCCACACCAGATGTTTAATTTACAAGCCAGCCAATTGATTCAGTTCTTCAGAACAAATAAGAGCAGATTAGCCAAACGCATACATCATCTTATATATGTTTATCATTCATTTTATGATGTGTCATGAATATTCAGAGGTTTCAGTAACTACCCTTGTGCTACCTTGCAGACTCAAATTGGTACTTTGCAGTTGTGACCTCTTTCAAGAAGACTTTGGTGTCTAAGTATTTGGGAATGTTCACTGATAGATGGATGGCCATTATTAAATAAAGATAATGTATACTTTAATTATTAGTATATTTAAATATATTAGGGAATGCGGATGCCATGTTAAAATTAGAGGGCAAATAAAACATTATAAATGATAAGAATGAGAAGTATAAAGTCAGAAAACCTTGACTTAATACAAGTTTGGGGGAATCTTGAGATGGAGTGGAAGAGTGGGTAGAAATAGCACCAAAATATATAAAAGTAGCATATGGTGAAAAAAACAGCCACTTCAGCATCCCAGCTGTACATGGTAATAAGGGTAGTAAGACAAGTTCACTAAAGAGTGAATTTTGGCCTGCAAAGGCTTTGCCACACTTCACCAGGTGCTAGTTCGCTACCACTATGCTAATTCACTAAAGTGTGAAGTTGCGTCTTGGCAGCCAAACATGGGCAAAGTTTCACTGGCGTTAACTCGTAAACATGAGCATTTCATAGCGAACTTTCGCTAATCTTCATTCTGTCTAGTGATATTTCGTTGTGTGCACTTAGGTCAATTTGAATAGGGCAGGTACATATAGGTCATATATACTGTATATCTTTATTAGAGATGTTGGTGCAAGTGCTTGAAGTGGCCACTTATTAAAAATGTCAAAGGAAGCAAAATAATGACAAAAAAGAGATACTCTAATGCCCTAGACATGAGCCCGCCCTAAAACAAATGTGGTATGCCCCTCAAATGGTAAAAATAAATATTAAAATAAAATGTTAAATAGTTACATGTTTTAAGGACAATCCCGTTTTAAAATATGAAAAAATGCCAGCGTTTTTAAGAACTTTAATGACTTTTCGGCATACAGATTATGATGTCACTGACATAAGATTGAGGAGGATGTAGCTTCATCTTATCAGTTTGCCAGGTCTAACCTGGCAAAGGAAACTCTGGTGAAAGTTAACGTTTTGTAAAATTCATATGAAGTAACGTTTGTTACCTGAGCGAAAATGCACCTGGCGAAAGGGAGCAAAACTGTGCTAGCACCGGTCTCTTTTGCTAGCGAATTGTCTTCTACACCTGTTTATTTGCCGATGTTCCTGTGGATGTTATTTCTGGTGAATTTTCACTAGCCACACCAGCTTCACCCTTTAGTAAATCGCCCCATAGAATACAAGCAGACAGGAAAACAAGATCTTTAGTAAATAAAGATTTCTAGCGGTGAGAGCAGGATTTTTGCCATGTGCTTGGTATGGAGACCTATTATAGTAGTACTTGTAGATTTGTTTAATGTAAATAGACTAAAAGGAAGATTTAAGATCAATTGAACTGAAGACTAATGATGAGCAAAATTTTTTGTTATGAAAAAAAACAAGCATAGACTATAATGTTAAGTAATATCACGTGACAAACGCTCCATTGACTTTTTTGCCATTTTGTGAGATTCGACCATCACTACTGAAGACTCGGTTACTTCTTTTTTAACATTGGGCAAACTCATTTTAAACAAAAAATGATTGGTACTGACTGTTAAAGCAAAAATGAATTTTCTAATCCTATGAATTTGTGTTTTTTTGATCAAGTGTATGTCTTGAAGGGCTGGTTTTAGGGCTTATTTTGGCTTTAACCATAATGATTTCTTTGCTGTGTTATTGACGAAATTATTATTGCCTATTAATGCATGGGCTGGATTTTCCAGTTCTGTCGGAGGCACCAAGTATTTTATAAAGTTATTTACTGATTTTAAACAAATTCTACACAAATGTTTCTAGCCACTTAGGTGAACAGTTGTATAGATCTGTTTAGGTCTGCTTGTGCATTTGATGGCCCCTCTAGAGGTAATTTGGACAGCAACTGTATTTCAGTTGTTTTGTACAGACAGAATATCCAACAGCAGATCCCTTTTCTCAATAGAAAATTAACACAGGTGTCTAAGAAAGGGAGCCTGTGAATCACTCCCAGTAATGTTCCCATTTTCTTTTTGGTCAATTGTTAACAATCATACAGGTGGGCTGAGCCATCAGAATACACAAATGTTGCCCTAAAGCAATGATAATGATATAACCTTATTGAAAATAGAACTGCAGTTGCTGATACATCACCTATTAATAAGAAAGTACCAGGTAGAAAAATTGTATGTGATTTCAACAACAATATAAGCTTATAACAAAGTCATGGCAAAATGTATCCTAACAAGTTATTTAGGTTTTTACATTAAGATCTTTAGAGAATTTCAGTTACACAAGAAAAGTTCAATATCATAACACCTTTTATGTCCATTCAAAACATGATACCCATGAGGTCCTGCGGATGGTGGAATATTATCACAGTCCCTGACAAAGCTCAATGAGGTTCTCAAATCTCAAAAGAAGCATTAATCTTTTCCAGCTTTTCTTCCAACAATTTATCTTCAAAGGCGTCAAGCAGAGTTAAGTTTACAGAAAGATTAACAAGTTGTAAGAATTAAATTAACAAACAGAGGAACATAAATATTTACTTTTTAATGAAAAAAAATTCAAGAGAAATTAAAGAAACATGTGAAGTTAATATCTAGGGAAGCAGCATGATGTTTGAAGGACACCTGTGATACAATTAATACAAGTTAGGAATTATACTAATGTTGTTTCTTGAGAAATTCATCAATGAGAAAGCCTAAAGTTGGTTACTTAGGTTCAAGATTCCTTTCATAGATAATTAAAGTTCATGCAGCCTTTTTTAACTGATGTTTCATAATGGCAAGCATTTCTTAAAATGCCCTTTTAGCACT
Organism: Xenopus petersii; assembly: GCA_038501925.1. Classification (NCBI taxonomy): domain Eukaryota; kingdom Metazoa; phylum Chordata; class Amphibia; order Anura; family Pipidae; genus Xenopus; species Xenopus petersii. Next base: position 84,220,615 of record CM076681.1, read on the forward strand.
TAATCCCTTTAAAAAGTGAAATGGTATATGCCAATATAGGTTTTGTAATGCAATAACAAAGTAACAAAAGTCCAAAAAACGGGCTTTTATGTAGGGCATTATAACAACTCAATTGATTTTATTAGGGTTCCCTTGGCATGTTTAGTTATCAGTGTAACTGTAATGTATTAGATGCAGCATGCAACATAAAGAGGTCTGTTCAACTTTTAAATTTCCTGCCGTATGCGAATTAGCCTGAGTGCAAGACTAGCGAAGTTGCGCTAGGCAGAATTGAATGCTAGCGCTTCTTTGCTTTGATTTGCTCGCATTGCTGAAGTAACGCTGGCGAAAATTCACCAGCGTCCGACGCCCAGGACGAAACTTTGCATTTTAGTAAATTAGCATTGTCTGAGAGAATTTTCATGAGACGAAAGTGTTGCGATGGCTGCAAAGCCGACGCTGGTGAATTTTCGCCGGTTAGTAAATTTGCCCCATAGAATTTGCTCAGATGCACTTCAGTTCTAGTGTCATGCTTTCTCCTCCTACCTGTGTTGCCATCTTAACATCATTACACTCTTACCATTTGTATTTGAACACACATGTTTTCCACTCCCTTCCCAGAGCAAATGTGCATAAATGTGCATAAATGATGCCTTAATGCTGCCACGATGATCTCCTTTCACAGGCATACATAACCTCCAGTGGTGTCATCCTTCAGTGGTGTCCCCTCTAGGCCACACCCATTTTTTTGATGATAAGTTTGGTAGAAAAATGCTGAGATAAATAAAAAAAACCATCATCCACCTCTCCTTCACAAAGACCAAGACCCAGGTGCATGTGCAGAATCAGAAAGCAGCACATGCTCATTCAAAAGGATTCAATGAGCTTGTATTATGCATGTGCTTTTCAATGCGCATATTGTTAGGCTGGGCCATGTCGATGACTTGAAACTCCGCAAAATGACGGCCGAATGGCTGAACTTATCTGAGGGCATCAGAGGAGTACTGCGGACAATTTTGCAAAAATAACTCAACAATCAGGTAATAAAAGCTGGCAAATTTAAGCAAAAGTCAATGGGATTTAAATTAGCAAATTTCAAGCAATTTTTCCTATTCACTTTTTTTTATGCATGGGATTGCACTGCGATTAAGATTTTTTTTAATATTTACAAGCAATTGTGTTTTCAAGAATTGAATTTGTTAAGTTGAAGTCTATGGACAACAATTTTATTGTTGACACAACAAATTTTGACAGATGAAAAATTTTTTCACCCATTAGAATCTATGGGCACCATTTTTGTGGCAAAACTTTGAGAAAAATGTTACTCATCACTACTGATTAATACACAATCTGAGAGACTCATACACTGTTGGGGCTATCTAGATCACTGTTCTGGAAGAAGTGAATAATATTATCCTAACCTTGTTTTTTTTGTATAGGGCAATGGGTATTTGATTTTAAGGTTTTACATACTATTGCTATTTGCTTCCCATATAATACATCTTGCTTTCTCATTAAATTGGGACAACACACTGCTTTCAGATATTATTATTATTATTATTATTATTATTATTAACGTGTATTTATATAGCGCCAACATATTGCGTAGCACTGTAAAGTAGATGTGATTATACAACTAAATCACATGAATTATATACAGAACATATGGAGTTACATACATCACAATTAATACCGGTACAAAAGGTGAGGAAGGCCCTCTGCAAAAGAGCAATAGGGAGTAATATACAAGGTGTGGGAGTGGGCAATATTGAATTAAGTGGGTGAGAAATGTGGTACTGGATGTGGTGTTGGTATTTGGTAGTTAAGCAGAGTGAGGGTAGGCTTCTCGAAAGAAGTGCATTTTAAGAGATTTCTTGAAAGCAGAAAAGTTGGTAGATAGTTGGACAGAGCGTGGAAGAGAGTTCTAGAGGAGGGGTGCAGCCCTTGCAAAGTCTTGAATGCGAGCATGTGAGGAGGTAATGAGAGAAGAGTTGAGTAGCAGGTGTAAGAGAATCTTACCCTGGTGGTCTAGTGGGGGGACGGCAGGGACGCCTGCCGCCCCGGCGGGGACGCCCAACACATCGTCCTTCTTCTTCCTTACAGGTGCCGGTTAGTTAAGGCGCGCGCGCGCGCCTCTTCCTGGATTTTATGCGCATGCGAGCTGACGTGATGACGTCACCCTTGCCTGCCTTCGACAACTCTTCCTGCTAAATCCCTTGATTGACAACCCGGTTTAACCCTTGCCTGCCTGACGATTCTCGATAGCTGCCTGCCTCGATCCTGCCTGTCTGACGATCCTCTTTGCCTGCCCCATTTGTACCGTGACCTTCGGCCTAACTGACTTTTACAACAGTCGTGCCCCTTTGCTTGCCAGAACTCCTCGCTTTGCTCCTCTCGAAAAGTCCAGGTGGCATCTGAGTACGCTGAGGGCTCCTCCCGAAGCCAAAGGCGGTCACACTACTGGTGAAGCCGAGCCGAGACCAGGGAGCTTGGCATTAGTTCTGGTTTAGGGTGCCGACCGTGACAGCAGGTCAGTAGAGGAGCGTAGTAAGCGGTTGGGTGAGTATATTGAGATGAGTTCAGAGATGTAGGGTGGGGCAGAGTTATGAAATGCTTTGAATGTCAGGGTCATTAATTTGAATTTGATTCTGAAAGGTAGCGAAAGCCAGTGCAGGGATTGACAGAATGGCATGGCAGGGGAGGAGTGGTTGCTAAGGTGTATGAGCCTCACAGCAGTGTTCATTATGGACTGGAGAGGTGACAGTCTCTGGAGGGGAAGGCCAATTAAAAGAGAGTTACAGTAGTCTAGACGTGATATGACGAGAGAGTGAATAAGAATTTTGGCAGCATCTTGGGTGATAAATGATCGTATTTTAGATATGTTCCTCAGGTGGAAGTGACACGATTTAATAAGTGACTGGATATGAGGAGTGAATGACAGGGCAGAATCTAGGATAACCCCAAGGCACCGGGCCTAGGGAGATGGGGTTATAGTGGAATTGTTAACTATGATGGATACTTCCGGGATGTTACTGGTGTTAGTTGGAGGAAAGAGAACCATTTCAGTTTTAGAGAGGTTTAATTTAAGGTAGCATTGCAACATCCAGGTAGAGAGAGCGGACAGGCAGGAGAAGACGCGAGTTAGGAGTTCTGGGTTGAGATCAGGAGATGAGAGATAGATCTGAGTATCGTCAGCAGAGGTGGTAGTGGAAACCGTACGAGTTGATTAATTTGCAGAGGGAGGAAGTATAGAGGGAGAATAGTAATGGTCCCAGGACAGAGCCTTGAGGAACCCCAACAGAAAGAGGTAGGGGAGAAGATGCTACTACGTTGTCGGAGACACTGAAGGAACGATTGGTGATGTAAGAAGAGAACCAGGACAGGGCTGTGTCACGTAGGCCAAGTGAATGGAGGGACTGAAGGAGGAGAGGGTGATCTACAGTGTCAAATGCAGCTGAGAGATCAAGCAGTATTAGTAGTGAGAAATGATTGTTGGCTTTAGCGGTTAAAAGGTCATTAGTTAGTCTAGTCAGGGCAGTTTCAGTGGAGTGTTGTGGTTTAAACCAGATTATAGGGGGTCCAGCAGATTATTGTCAGAGAGGAATGAGGTTAGTCGGTTGTAGACTAGGCGCTCAAGTAGTTTAGAGATGAAAGGTAGCCGAGAGATAGGTCGGAGGTTGTGAAGATTGGAGGGATCAAGAGAGGGTTTTTTTCCGAATGGGGTGACAAGAGCATGTTTCAGTTGAGAAGGAAACAGTCCAGTTGAGAGAGAAAGATTAAATAGGTGAGTTAAGGCTTTTATTAGACAAGGATTGGTATTGCGGAGAAGTTTTCAGGGAATTGGATTAATCAGGCAGGCGGTAAGGTGAGAAGAGGCCAAAAGCTTTGAGACTTCCTCATCAGTGACAGTGAAGTGAAGGAGCACAGGAGAGACTGGGGAGTGTGGAGGGAGGGTGGTGGAAGTCTAGGGGGGGTTGAGTAGTGTAATGTCCCTTCTGTCAATTATGTTTTTGAAGTGCTCATCAATATCTTGAGCAGAAACAGATGTGCATGTAGGGGGTGTAGAAGGGGAAATGAGAGTGTTAAAGATGGAGAAAAGTTGTGCTGTTTTTTTAGAAATGGAGTTAGAGTGAAATAAAGTATGTTTGTTTGGCTTGGAAGAGGCTGGTGTTATAGGAGCGCAGGGCAGATTTGTAGCTCCAAAAGTCTGACTCTGAGCGGGATTTGCGCCAGAGGCGCTCAAGTGCACGTGAGTGTCTTTGGAGCGCTTTTGAATGAGCAGTATTCCAAGATATATAACATATCATTACAAAGGAGGAAGCGACGAAGTTCCACACACCAGACACCGAACTGTAGTTTTAAAATTAGGAATCTTTATTTAATCCATATTAAAACACGCTGCTGGCTTGACACGTTTCGGGCACAGCTGCCCTTAATCATAAGAATAAACAAGAGCACGGTAAGAACATAATTTAAATAGTCAAAACTGACAGTGACCCCTGATGGCAGAAAATGGTAATGGATTTCTTAATGAATGGATAACTATAGTATACAATGTATCTACCAACACAGCAGGTTACAGATCAGATACAAAGTTATAATAAAAATATATTGAATAAAAAACAAAAGTAAATATAAAACAATGAACAAATAACTAAGCAAATTACTAAAACTTCAATTCATATAAAATGAGAAATATCACATCTTTTGTTCAAACCATGTGGTCTACATGCATGTAGAGTCAGAATCCAGAAAGGTGTTTAGAAAGCATAAAGCATCTCCTCCTATATATACTTTCTCAACCACCTTAACTCCTAAATCCAAAACACCCCCTCTGCTACAAGATTTAAAGTGTTTGCCAATTGGAGACTTGTTATCATCTTTTTCTATAGCATTTCTGATCCTGTCTTTAAGAGGACGAGTTGTACGACCAATGTATTGTTTGGAACACGATTTACACTATAATAAATAGCCCACATGGCTGCTACAGCAATTGTTATACGTTATTTTTAAATATTTTGTTTGTGACATTCGATTTAAATTCAGAACTCACAGATATAATTTTACATGTCTTGCAGGGATATTTCCCACATTTATAAGTACCTTTTGTAGACAGCCAATCACCTGGAAGGGAAGAAACAGGAATGGAGACCATACTGGGTGATAATCTCCTGCCCAAAGTGGGAGATCTCCTAGAAATTTGTTTCAATTGGCTGTCAGTTAAAATATCTTTCATTAAAGGATCATTGCACAGTATTGGAAAATGTTTACGTATAATTTTACAGATTTCATTAAATTCCAGACTATATTCTGTATTAAAAAAAATTGAGGCGTTCCTGTGTTTTTGATTACTGTCTCTCTTCTGTGACAAATTAGACTCATCCTTAGAAATTTTTGCACCTGTGAAAAGACTCTTTTTGTTCCGTAATCGTGCTTTAAGATAAGCCGATTCTACTATATCAACAGAATAACCTCTATTTATCATCATAGTATTCATGTGTAGAGCAGTTTAGTCTATAACGTAAAAACTGACTAAATGGAATACTGTTTTGGATGACGAGGGTGACAACTGTCAGCCCTTAAGATCGTATTACCAGCAGATGGTTTTGTATAAACTTTGGTTTCTATCCTACCCATACTGCACAAACCTGTAAGTGTGGTATCCAGAAATTCTATATGCTGAGAATTTGGTTTGCAGTGAATGTTACATTTTAAGAATTTTTATTGATGAACTCCAAAAAGATGTTTAGGCTGGCAGATGAACCACGCCATATAAGTATAAGATCATCAATGTAGTGACCATACCAAACTAAACAGTCGCTACAGGGATTATCGTCTCCAAAAATGTGGATGAACTCCAACCAACCCATATAGAGGTTGGCAAAAGATGATGAAAATGCAGCACCCAAATCCAAATTTCGATTATTTGGGTAAAATGGCATCAAGGGATGATGGGCTTTCTGTAATTTGAAGCTTTCAGGGAAATGGGCTTCCGAATAACGGATCCCGCACCTGTTCTTATACTGGAATCAATTACCTTAAAATAGAAATGGACATATTCTTAATTTCTGCCTGGCAACTTATGTTTCCCTTCATGGGAAATTGTCCAGCATACAAAGGGTTAAATATTAATAGTAACAAAACCAATCTCAACTCATCAAAATCTTTTTGTTATAACATTTCATACAGCCTATTTCAAACAGCCCTATAAAACTGCACATATTTGTTTTATAGGATTATTGAACACTTTGTGGCAAGGCACTTCTAACTAAGTAATGTAAAACAAATTACATTTCACTTTCCTATGTCCTCCTTTGTCAGAGCGCTAATAAAGATTAGAAATACAGCAATGGGTTAGAAATGTATAACATTTATTGTAAAATCTCTTACTTCATATTGAGACATTTTCAGTGCAAAGACCTTATTAAAAAGCTGAAAAGTGTACAACAAAGTAATGTATATGATAATGTACAGCCAATCTGCATATCTGAACCTGTGCTTTATAAATAAAACATTATGCTTCCCAAAAAAATAAAGCAACATATTTCATCAGCCTGTCTGTTACATATATGTATTAATAACAATGGCATAGCAAAGCTTGTAAATGTAAAGGTTTTGCGTTTCATATACTGTAATAACAGTCCTGTTACTGCTGTTCTTCTCACTGAACTTTTTGTTTAGCTGTGTTTATGTCTCTACTGACTCATGTAATCTGAACAACCACTCTGCGTATCTGTGGTTTCAGTCAAACAATGGTTATTAATACAATGCATAGTATTATAATACATGCTGGAATAGAACAACCCCTTATTCCTTACAACTCATACTGGCATATTGTAACTGACAGCAATTGGGCTCTAGGCCAACTGGCAACTCCTGGGGGCAAATTTACTAAATAGCGAAGTGACTAACGTGGGCGAATTTACTAACAGTGACTGGCATAACCATCAATAACATAACCATCAATAACACTCCACACCAACTGCTGGGCCAAATTAGAACTACTCTGGCCGGGCCCCCCTAGAGGAAGTTTTGCTGTCTTGCACAGGGTTCCAGGGCTGGGTGGGCACAATGTGCCTGCTTTGACTGCTGGCAATCAGGGTTGGGGGCAGGCTGGGGACCATAACAACTATTTTAATTGTAACAACTTTTTTGATTGGTGTGTATTTCCTGACATTATTATTTATACTTTTTATAACACACACAGCAGCTCAGGCATACAGTGTGAAACAGTAGAACTCTTAATAATGGAGCACTATTCTAAAATATTCCAAGCAAGTGTGAAACCCTATTTCTTGAAAACACCCTTTTATAGATTATTGTCATAACCATGCTAACTCTACCCAATGCAATTGATAGTCAGGTACTGCACACAAATGCAGCAGAGAGCATTTTGAAAGATAATTTCTTCAACCACAACTGCACTGCCCACCTGCAGCCCAAAAATTGGGCAACCAGCAAAGGTGCCACGTGCCATTGCCCACAGGTTATCATTGATTACAGAATTTAATATTCCACTGTGTTCTTTTACCTTTTTATTACATATTTGGCATAAACATAGCATAAAACTATACAATACATATTTAACGTACACATAATGTACTTGATACTTCTGGGATCATAGGATTAACACTGTCTTTTTTGGACTGCAGAGTTTAGCTATGGCACACATGGTGTTTTAATGGTCACTATTTTTTTTATAATTTTTATATTTCCATTCAATGGGTGTTCCATTGGAGATGATCACTATTGATCACAACAAGTAGAGAATTAAAGGGGTAATGTCATGAAGGGATTTTCTTTACAAAATATAATTGATATTAAATATAAAAATATAAAGTGTGATATATGAATAAAGAAATCTATCATGCGAAAATTTGAAAAATGGTGAAAGAACTGAAGTCAATGGACTTTTTAATAAAAAAAATTTCCTGCAAAAAATTCATTGAAGTCACACAACCCCTTTTAGTGACAATTCTTACAGATTAATACATTGGTGTTAATGGGCGTTTTATCGTTGCAGATAGCAAAAAGGCAAATCTCACCTCAGATATATGCCTGCCTAATTATGAAGCATTTATTCGATAATACCAACTTCATTGTAGTGTGGATTTGCACCTGATACAATTTCACCTAATACAGTGAATGGGGCAAACCTTAGGTTCTTGCTGAGTTTGTGTAATTTTCAGCGCTTGGTTCGAGTGTGATTTGGGCACAAGTCTTTTGGCTCAAGTCTGTTTTGCCTATTGATGAATTCCGCTGCCACATTCGGGTGGTGCATTAATAGTAACTCGATGGTTACTTTGCATTAATAGAGCAGACTGAACATATGCAAGGTGCTTAACGCAACTATACAGAAGTGTGAGTTGCAGTTTGGTTCCTTTAATCAATGATGTCAATATATGCAACATTTGCATGTATTTTTATTTTAGCATGACCACATTTTTAGCTGTACTCCTAAATGAGCTCTATAGCTGCATACGGGAGTATATATAATTAAACTTCATCACTTTAAGAAGGTTCTAAAGCTAGGAAAATGAGCACATCTTTGAATGATTTTGCCAATTGCAGGTACAAGGTCAGATCTCTGTGGTCCCCACCCAGCAGGATTTTCTAACTTGGTCAATAGATAACTGTCTTGCCTTTACACCATGAGACAGGGCCCTCACATTGGTCATGTATATAATACCAAATTATTGTTTTAAGTACAGGGATGCTACTGTGGACATTCTTTCATTAATAGCTTATCTGATGCTTTTCTGTTGTGTTAACAAATTGCCTGGTTGTTGTGTGTGATATTACAGAGCAAAGGTTAGAATCACATGACTGAAGGAAAGTGGACAGGTCTGCATGTACCATATAATAAGCAATAGGAAAAGTAACTAGGGAGAAGATGTACCTAGACAAGAAATTATAGCATGTCATGAGTGTGTGTTCTTCTTAGTGTAGCTCCATTTTTTAGTTGTTGTAGTTCAGGTGCTCTGCCATCAGCATCCCCACTGAAATAGTAATTGCTCAAAGAATGGAAAGGCAGCACTCCGGTTAGATAAAAAAGGTGGTTTATTCCAACAGGTCACTGACCAACATCACCTGATGTGTTTCTGGAGTAACTCCCTTAATCATAGACTTACAGGCACAATCGTGTCATTTCCTTAAATAGACCATGTAACAGTGGCCTCCACAGGTCTACTCATAAAAATTCAACATGTGTGTAACTTAACCCTGTAGGGAAAAAAATCTATTTATTTAAGCTATTAAAATCAAGTTAGTATCAGTTAAAAAACATCAGTACATTCCGAAAGGAGCCTTCCTTGCCATAAGCTGATAAATGTGCCCATGAAAAATTTTTGGATCTCCATTAAGTATGTATTTTTCTTTTGAATAAATCTTAAATTTCTTTTAGTAAATATATGTAAATGTATAGCTCTGAAGGGGACAGTATATTAGGGCCATGTTGTAACCATATTTAGAGAAAGAAGTGCATTAGATATATCAATCTTATTATGTATGATAAATATTAAAAAGTAATGGGATTTTTGGAAACCCATTCTGGCTCCTGACTATTACGTCAATAAAGAGCAACAAAATCAATTTCTTGGACTTAGAACGAATAGGTAATATAGACCAGGGTAAAATAGATTTTGAGATTTTTTGCAAACCTACAGCAGGAAACACCATATTGAAAGCCAATAGTTGCCATCCACAACGCACACCATACGAACCATTCCATACAATCAATCTGTACGCCATTGCTGAAATTGTAGTCATCCCGGTTCTTTCCGTGAACAATCATGAGAGTTGCCTCAAAGACTATACAGAAGAGGTTACTCTAAGGACCTTATGTATAAGTCTTACACCAAAGCAAGCAAGTTAGGTCCAATAAGGGAACAGACAAATGAGAGCAGACAAATAAGGAGATCCAGTCTCGAGAAAATAAAAGAATTCATTTTGTAACAGAGTACAGCGAGGAATATAACCAAATTTGCAGAGTAATTAGAAAATATCTTCTGATCCTGGGTAGTAATGAATAATTACACAAAGTTTTATTTTCCAATGAAATTATGTTTGTGCCCAAAAAAACCCCCTACACTGAGCAATATGCTAGCAACCAGCATAGTTTCTACACCTATATTTAAACAGAGGGGCGATTGGCTTTCCACTAAAGGCACTTTTAGATGCATGCGGATCCATGAGATGCAAAACGTGTGGGGTGATGATATCAGCAATGGATTAACTTCCACTGTCCCATGTAGAACATACCAAAGTAAAATATTTTATAACTGTAATTCCAAGCAGATAGTATACCTATTGGAATGCAAATGCTATACGAAAAAATATGTAGGGCGCTCCATTCGATGCCTGAAAGATAGAAGAGAGCTCATCTGGGCAATCCAAAAGAAGGATGACTAGACACCAATAGGTAAACATTTCCTAGCATGCTCCTCCAGAGGCACACAAGATTTGGATATAAAAGTCATTGAACAGGTGAAGATCCCTGTGAGAGGTGGCGATACTATGCGCCCCTTGAACCTAAGGCAAGCATACTGGATCCTAGACATGGATACTAGAACACCAAAAGGTTTAAACACAAGACATGATCTCATGTATCTTTATTGATGTAATAGACAGGAGCCAGAATGGGTTTCAAAAAAATCCCATTACTATTTAATATTATATCATACATAATAACATTGATATAGCTAATGCACTCTTTTCTCTAAATATGTTTGCAACATTGCCCTAATATACTGTCCCCTTCAGAGCTGTTCATTTACGTATATTTACTAAAAGAAATTTAAGATTTATGCAAAAGAAAAATACCTACTTACCACTGAAACACCTATAGTCATGCCAATGTCATGTAGATAGATTGTTTTGAACCTTCCAAATCAGGCTGAGAATTCTATGTTGCAATTGAACCATTCATCAGTTGCAAAATGTTTCCAACTGAAGTTTTCAGGTATTTTTTAAATATGTAATAATAACTACTACCCAGTTTTTTTTTTTTTGTATATTCTTTATTTTGAAGTAAACATCAGCTTCATTTACAGAAAAAAGAAGATAAATCACAAGGCAAGTACAATGGATCTAGTGATACTTATACAAAATGTATATATTTTCACTATTCGTGAGGGAGATAATCCTCTGAATAAAACTGTGTACAAAAACTCTGTGTCTCCCTTATTGATAATTGTTAACAGAAGATGAGTATAATCTATTACTTGGTCCAGCAAACCATTATCTGCTTCTGGTCAGACCTAGTCTGGTCCCACATACGAATGAAAGTAAACCGTGTTATACAAAGACATTTTGCAATAGAGCCAGTCGGGCTAGACACTGTACAAAGCCTGTGAAAAAAAAAAAATAGTGAACAGGGGAGAAAAAAAAAAAAAAAGGGGGGGGGGGAGGGGGGAAGGAAATAATGTGAAAGAGAGAATAAGCAAATTTAAAGGTGAGAAAGAAAGAGAGAGTGCTCAGCCATAGCACAATAAAACCTTCTAATAGCCGACAGAATGTTCTCGAACATAAGTATAGCCCATGTAAATCACAATGTCAAATAAAGGGAAAGCTCCTAGTCCGGGGTAATCGAATCTATTGCTTCTGATTCAATGTGTATGATCCATGCTGACCAAGTCGATACAAAAGTCTCTTGTTTGTCATGCGAGTAACTTAGTAATTCCTCCATTCGCATGATGGAACCCATTTCAGCATACCATTCCCTGATTGTGGGGGGGGTTGGTGATCTCCAATGTCGGGGTATGACAGCTCTGGCAGCCCCCAAACAGAAACCAGTAAGAGACCTTTTATATCTTACCACTGGGCCAGGTAACATAGATAGGAGCCCAATTGTGGGGTTACAAGGCAAGTCTGTACCTTCTACTTTGTTAATAATAAAGAACACAGATTCCCAGAAGGGAACGAGCAAATGGCATTCCCACCAGATGTGAAGCGGAGTACCTATTTTATTGTTGCATCTCCAGCACAAATCAGATACCGTTGGGAATATTTTATGGAGAATATCCGGACATTTATACCATCGCGACAGAATCTTATAATTGGTTTCCTGTGTTTTACATGCAATTGAAAATTTATGAGTCAATGAAAAACAGGTCTGCCATTGGTCATCTGTAAATTGAGTCTGCATATCATATTCCCATTTCTTTGTAAATTTAGGTAAACCAGATTTATCCATAGAGCCAACAAGTTTGTATAACGTGGAGATAAGATGGGTCAGTGATACTTTTGACATGCAAAGGTCTTCAAATGGAGAAAAAGGAGGACGCCCTACTGTTTTATTTTGGGAGGATCCCAACCAGTGTTTAAGCTGTGCATATTTAAAATCGGTCAGGAAGGATTCTGTGTTTTCCAAACAGAGCTTACTAAGGGGCAGCACCATGCCATCTGTTATTGCTTGACAGCATGCAAAATTTTCATTGTACCGCCTACCTAAGAATCCTGCACCTGCCATTCCCGGTGGGAAATTAGGGTTCCCAATAATAGGAGTTAAAGGACCTGTCCGGGAGATCAGACTTGGATCTTTGCGAAGATACTGGTCAGCACAGACTAAAGTTTCTCTACAGATTTTGGGCAAGTTAAGGGAGGGGGGCCTAAGAGCTGGATGAAGCCACCAAAGTGCTTGCAGGGGCCTATTAACTAGGGATTGTTCTATCTGGATCCATTTCTTGTTCCCCGAGTTATGAAACCATTCTAATATTCTACTTAATATAGAGGCTTGTAAATAATTCTTTAGGTTAGGAAGGCCTATTCCACCTTGTGATTTTGGTTTAGCCAAAACCTTATTGCTTATTCTAGGTTTTGAACCATTCCAAATGAAGGAGCTAAAAGCTGGCTGCAAAGTCTCAAAGAAGCGTTGATGTGGAGCTATCGGGATTGTCTGAAATTGATATAAGATCCGTGGGAGTACATTCATTTTTAGTAGGTTTACCCTTCCAAACCAGGACAGAGTAAGAGGTTGCCATTTTTTAAGATCCATTTGGATCTGCTTCATCAAGGTCAGGTGATTTAATGTGGAAAGTTTGGCAAGATCTGATGGTATTTGAATCCCTAAGTATGTAATAGACTCATTTTTCCATTTAAAAGGATAATTAGCTTGTAAGGAAATCTGCGTGTGGTGTGGCAACGATACATTTAAAGCTTCAGACTTGTCAACATTGATCTTATAGTTGCTGAAAAGGCCGTACTCCTTAAATTCTTGCATTAGTGAAGGGAGGGATGTATGAGGATGTGTAATAAAGGCCAGAAGGTCATCAGCATAAAGTTCAATCTTATGATGAGTCCCTCCAATAGATAGACCTCTAATATTTGGGTTGTCCCTAATTGCAATAGCTAAGTGCTCCATGACCAGAGCATATAATAAAGGAGAAAGGGGGCACCCCTGTCGCGTCCCGTTATGTATTAAAATAGGCTCGGATAGTTGTCCATTAATTTTCAATCTCGCTTGAGGGTTGGTATATAGGGCCATGATGTTTTGTATGGCCCTCTGGCCTAAGCCTATTTGAGATAAGGATTCCTTCAGAAACATCCAGCTGACCCTGTCGAACGCTTTTTCAGCGTCTGTCGACAGGGCCAGCATGGGTATACCTTGGCGTTTGGCATGATCCATAATGGTGATGGCCTTCAGGGTGTTGTCCCTTGCCTCTCGAAAAGGGACAAAACCGACCTGATCTAAATCTATCAGGTAAGGCAGGTGTATTTTGAGTCTCTCTGCTAGAATTTTTGCATACAATTTAATATCAACATTCAGTAGGGAGATTGGCCTGTAGCTCGCGCAAGACAACGGGTCCTTTCCTGCCTTTTGTATTAGGGAGATATGTGCTTCCAACATAAAAGAGGGGGAGCAGGGGTTTGTATCTAGGTTATTAAACGCCTGGATCAATAGGGGTGAGATATCTAAATGGAGTGTTTTATAGAAAGTGGCGGAGTATCCATCAGGACCTGGGGTCTTACCTGGAGGGGTGTTTTTTATCGCCCGCTGTAGCTCTTCTATAGAAAGGGGGAGTTCTAAAAGATCAGCATCTTCTTGTTTTAGTTTCGGTAATGCTGTACGTTCAATATATTGTCGCAGCTTTGGGAGTAGTCTATCAGCAGCTATTGTGTTGGGGCGATCAATGTTGTACAAGTCTGAATAGTATTTTTGCATAGCTTTTAAAATATCTTGGGTTTTGTAGACTATTTTGTCATTCTGAGCCTTAATAGCTGGGATAAAGCTTGAACATTGATTTAGTTTAACTGCCCTCGCTAGTAATTTACCTGGTTTATTACTGTGCTCGTAATATCTGCTTTTGCACTTCATCAGGGCTGCTATAGACTTCTTGTTCAGTTCCCCCTTCAGTAATTCCCTAGTTGCTGTGAGTTCAGTCCAAGTGTCCCCTTCTATAGTATTTTTATGTTTCTGTTCTAGGAGGGCCACTTTCTGGAGCAGTTCAGAGATACGCTGTGAGCTAGCTTTTTTTATCCTTGCTCCATGTTTAATGAAAATACCTCTAAGAACCGCTTTTAGGGCTTCCCATTTTATCACCGCATGGGAGTTATCCGTTTCATGTGCTTCTAAGAAGAATTTTATTTCCTTTTTTATTTCTGACATACAGTCAGTATCCTTTAGGAGGGAGCTATTGAGTTTCCAAGTCCAGGCTTTCCGCTCTAGACTAGGAAGTAAAATTTTTAAAAATATTGGGGCGTGATCCGACAATAACTGAATCCCAATTTTACACTCTACAACCCACTGTAATGCAAAATGAGAAATAAACAAATAGTCAATGCGGCTATGAGATTGATGAACTTGGGAAAAGTATGTATAGTCTCTTTCTGATGGATGATTAATCCTCCAGCTATCCATTAACTGATTTGTATAGAATAGATTTTTGATACGTTTTAATACCTTGTGTGAGAGGTTCGCTTTCCCTGAGGAAGAATCAAGTTTAGGGTCTAGAGCCAAGTTAAAATCTCCCCCAAAGACAATTAAACCTTCAGAGAAGCCCTCAAGCCGGGTCAGAACCCTATTGAAAAATGTGCATTGATCTTGGTTTGGCGCATAACAGTTGGCAAGGGTAAGTATATGTCCTGCAATATTTATTTTTAGGAGGACAAATCTTCCTAATGGATCAATTATTGAATCTAACATCGAATATATCAACTGTTTATGAAATGAGATAGCTACACCTTTGCTTTTAGAATCAGGATTGTCGCTACAATACCAGTTTTGGTAATATCTATTTTTGAAAGACGGTCTGTGACCCAGCTTGAAGTGCGTCTCCTGCAAAAAAACAATCATAGCATGTTGTTTATGTAAACCTGTAAGGATTTGGGATCTCTTCATCGGCGAATTAAAACCCCGGACATTGTACTACCCAGTTTTTAAAAGCAATTGATATTGTACAAAAATCTTCTTTTTACTATTAGGACTTATACATGCATTAAAAAAAAAAAATATATTAGCACATATATATTAAAAAAAAGAAAGGGATCATTTACAAACCCAAGCAAAAAGTGCAAAGTGCTAAAATTGATGCAAACAGTGATGAAAAATAGATTACAGATATAAGCTGCTAAACTCTGTATATTACAAACATAACAGTGTTAAAGGGGGTTTCACCTTTAGGTTAACTTAATATGTTGTAGAACAGTTCTAGAATAAGAATATAAGAATTCTAAGCAACTATTCAACTGACCTTTATTTTTTATTTCTTTATAGTTTTTGAATTATTTGCCTTCTTCTTCCAAAACTTTGCAACTTTCAAATGGGGGCTGCTAACAAATACACTATAAGGCTGCAAATGCATGGGCATCCACAGAGGGGGGCAAGAGGGGGCAGTGCCCCCCCCTGGGACTGTGCACATTGGCCCCAGCTTACTGTGGTTTCTGTTGCGATCCCTCAAAGATTTTTGCATGTACTTGCCCCTGTGCCATCTGTTTGTGAGTTCTGGGGGTATTTATACATGTACTTGCCCCTGTACCATCTGTTTGTGAGTTCTGGGGGTATTTATACATGTACTTGCCACTTTGCCATCTTTGTGGGAACTAGGGTTGCCACTTGTCAGACAACCGGTATTTTGAAGGGTTGCCCGGGTCAAAACTTCCTGGATGGTTTTTCAAATTAGGGAAACTGTGCAGGATTCCCTTGATTGACCCGGCTATCGGCTGATCGCCGTGGCATAGCTCCACCCCTGATGGCAGTGACACACCCACCTATCTCACAGGCCCGCCCACAGATGCCTCCTTGCCCCACCCTGGAAAATTTTCTGCGGACACCCATGTGCAAATGTATTGTTGTTGCTACTTTTTATCACACATATTTCTATTCAGGCCCTCAAATTATCGTTATAACAATTATTCTTTTGAAATTTTTAAAAGTTTTTCATTAGAAATCTAATGTTGCTGGGGAGTAAATAGCATGGAAAATCATTTGAATAAGTAAGGCAAATGAATGGCACGTTGGAATTTTTTTTTATAAGCATTTTTAATATGATGGAGCTGTGATTCAAAAAGAAACAGCATGCACTAGTATCTTTTCATATCTATTTTGCCCAGAATAGAATGGAGGGTGAAAACATTTCTTCAAGCAGACCAGTCAATGGGTCAACATTTTTATACCTATATATACATTAAAACAATTGACACTGCATTTTCTGATTCATTGAAAACACATCCAACCCTTTATTGAATGTAGCTGTCATTAGGACTTCTTCCAAAGTTTCACTGTTCAGCTTAAATTGAGACCCAAAAAGGTGTCTAGGGTGGATCTATTACCTCAAAAGTAGGGGAGGGTCGAAATAATCTGTATTAGGATCAGAGTTGTCAATGAAGAGCCTATGATGAAGTGTTTATGAAACACGAAACACATAAGGCTACCTCCATGAGTAACCAATTAACTTTTTGAATTTTTTCTCGTATGTGGGGAAGACTGCTCTTTGACTGACTGCTTCACAAAATTTTTTTTTTTATATTTATACCACTATCATTAGATTCTATACAGACCCACCTAGAGGTGTTTACTTCTTGGAAGTTTCAGCAAAAGCTGTAGAGTCAGGCATATTTTTTGAGAAATCATAAACATTTAGTTGTCAGTCACTTTTTCCTGATAGATCACCAAAAAGCCATTTTAATGACGATAACTGTCATATCACCAACAGATACAGAAAAGAAAATCTGTGTATCAAGTAAATATGAGGGAACCATTTCCGTTTAATTCCACTTTTTTATTTAGTAATGGTTGTAAAACGTATTCAACATCAGGTTTATCAGCAATTGTTTGGATTATTACTGCTTGTGGTTTGCATATTTTGTTATTGCAATATGTAAATCAGGAACAGGTGCAGTACTTAAGTGAGCCAAAATGCCCCCTTTCTTCCACTTGTGATTTTGCCACCTTTTATGATCCATAGCCTCCAGACAAGAGAAACTGGCATTTTACCTAGCCTTGCTAATGATTTATTTTCCTGATGGAAACATTTTAATTGTAAATGTTTTGTATATGCAACAAGTTTTATGTATATATGTATGGTATCAAACTTATTCACTTTTAAACATTTTTCATGTTGCAACTTTTTTCCTTTAAATCATTTTAAATTTGCTTTAATTTGGGAATGGTAGATATATAAAACAAGAAGTGCATTTCCCCAAGAAGTGCAAGAAGTGCACGTATATATTTTGTATTAGACACGTATATAGAGGGTTATTTGCTAAACTCCGCATGCAAAAATCCCAAAAAATTTGTCATTTTTATTTATAAAATCTGACTTTTAAAAAATCACAATTTTTTCAGAATTTATTAAACCCTGTGGGTGGAAAAGTCAGAATCAGAAAATACGGCATCTCAGACCTGTTGAGGTTGCATATAAGTCAATGGGAGTCCCAATGATTTTATGATGTTTTGATGGGTTTCGTGTAATGCACCAAAGTTTTTGGAGTTTTTGAGAAAAAAAGAATAAGAAATCAGAGTTTTTGGGGGGAAAATTCAAAAAAATCTCAAAAATCTGATTTTTTTCCCGCAAAGCATTTTCGGAAAGTGTAATAATAAATAAGCGTAAAAAAACAGAGCGGATTTGATCAGAGTTTGTAGTAGAAAATGTTGAGATAAAATTGGACTTTGATAAATATTCAAAGCATCGGTGGGAATATTAAAATTGAATACTTACTATTTTAAGATACCATTACAATTCATAGTGAATGTTTTAGGCATAGCAACTAGAAAGATTTTTATTCATTTTTTAATTTATGAATTCAAGACAAAATGTAGAAGAGGTGGGAGTAGTGGACACTAGTTTTCTGATGGTGATGGGAGGTTACTACTTTTTAGTAACCCAAAAACATGGTGCCAAAGTGTCTGAAGCAGTCTCCTATAGACTTAAATGTAATTGCAGGACTAGTGCTTGTGCTGACCTTTTAGACAATAGTAATTTGAAAAAAGTTTAGTGCAGTATTTCATGCAAATGTTTGCCAGACAATTTAAATTTAATTCCATAGGGAGCTTCATCTTGCACTTTCACATTAGGTTTTTAGGCTATTAATAGTGATGGGCGAATTTATTTTCCAGGCGCAAATTTACGGAAATTTTCTTGTTTCGCTGCCGGCGAATAAATTAGCAAACATCAATTTTGCCGCCTGCAAATTGATGCCGAATTGATATTTGGTCAGTGGGTGGACTGAATGAAATGTAAAGCAGTGGGGCATGATGCAGAATTTTAGTGACTATGTAGGGCCCTATAGGGATACAGGATATATAATCTTTTCACCATTTCCTTGGGTTATTGGGTAGAATCCCTGTTGCAAAATAACCTTTACAGTGATAGGCTGAGAGATTTGATGACACTGCTCTGACACACTCCTATATAGTGTGTGCAGGGAGTGGCCACTTCCTCTTTTGCCTCTGGATGTGATTCCAGCTGGATGTGCTCAGGGGGACTGAGTGCAATAGGCCCAGAAGAAGGCATGTGTCCAAGTCAGGGACCAGGTATTATTATTATTATTATTATTATTATTATTATTATTAACATGTATTTATATAGCGCCAACATATTGCATAGCACTGTAAAGTAAATGTGATTATACAACTACATCACACGAATTACATATATAGAATATATGGAGTAACAAACATCACAATCAATACAGGTACAAAAAGGTGAGGAAGGCCCTATGCATAGGCATACAGTCTAAAGGGAAGGGAGTAATACACAAGGTGTGGGAGTGGGCAAGATCGAAGTAAGTGGGTGAGAAATGTGGTACTGTATGTGATGTTGCGTTTGGTAGTTAAGCAGAGTGAGGGTAGGCTTCTCGAAAGAAGTGCAGACCGTGGGAGAGCGTTCCAGAGGAGGGGTGCAGCCCTTGCAAAGTCTTGAATGCGAGCATGTGAGGAGGTAATGAGAGAAGAGTTGAGTAGCAGGTCAGTAGAGGAGCGTAGTAAGCGAGTGGGTGAGTATATAGAGATGAGTTCCCCGTGAATGAGGAACAGATATACTAGGGCAGACTTGTCATAGTCTCTCTAGGAGAGAAAGGCAGATAGGATAGAGAGAAAGAGCAGCTGAAGCTCCAACAAGGATTTGCAGAAAGGGAGTAGCTTCCCAGAGGCTCTGTGTGTTGCCTCCAGTCAGGGACCTCAGTTAAGAGGGACTGTAGGGTAGAAGCTGCTTGCCTGACAACTTCCAGGAGGGAAAGGTTGTACTGCATTTGCCTGTGTATTCTCTGTGTGAGCCTGCCTGTGTTCTGTGTGAACTCTCAATATGCTGTTTTCCTCAAGCTCCTGCGTGAGTATTAAACCTGTGGTCACTTGCCTCTAAACTGTTCCTGATTGTTAAGAACCTCTTGGCGCCCAAGTTGTTTTGTGTGCACAGTAGCCTGGGGGGATGTAGTTGCACTACACCGTAGAGGGAACACTTCCACTTAGCGAAGGCCCTGCCCTGGGTGTAAGTCGCATGTAACCCATGCTCTAGTGTTCTAGCTGGTGAATTAACCCTGAGTGGCCCAAATAGGTGTTACAACTACAATTGTAGTTGTATGTTAGTCCATAAATTCAAACTCCCCCAAACTCAAGGAAAGGTGGTCATGCACAGCCATATTAATGTACTTAAGTACTATGAACTATGAAAACAGACAGTTAAATATGAATGTATGCTTATGAGTGCCAAAGTGCATTGTTTCTAAGCTTTGCAAGTTTGTACATTTGTCTTGGTACATAATTTGTTAAATATATATATCTACTTCTATTTTTTCAAGAGCACCTAATTATATTCTCTTTTTATGTAAGTAATGTTAGTGTATGCACAAAGACATTTATAATAATAAATAATATTGTCAGGCAGCAATTAATGCAATGTATTCTATCAAGGCTTTACTGAGATTCTTTCTGCATTTAATGTGGCTTTCTGAGGGAAGCTGCTACTTTGTAATAGTTTATTCCCTGCTTTAAATGACAGAGATACACTTATTTCATTTTCCAGTGGAACATTGGAGAGTGGATTGCTTTTAGGAGTCTGTAAATTGCCTAAGCAGGGGAAATTGTACTGATAAAAATCATAAATGGCATTTCCATCAAGCCTTAAACTTTAATTTTCTTGCTTATTGCTTGACTTGATAAAACAAATAAAAGAAAGGATGTTGGAGAATTGTTTTTAATATGCAAAAGGAATACTCCCCTGCTGGTATTTTTATGAAAAACCTGACTGAATGATAAACACAGAGGGCAAAAATCTACATTTAGATGAAACTTCTTTAGAACACATGATATGGTTCAGTAGAAGAGGAGCTTGAATATAAACCTGCATGTGAAACTGACACTACAAAAAATTAATCTATATTAAAAGTCACCTATAGGTCATGCTGATCATCTGGTTACCGTCCTATACATTGATAAATGGAAACAACAATAAAGATTGCTTCTTCAAACTATTTCCGTGTCCCGGGGAACGGAAGTTCGCAGTTGCTACAATTGGCTAGGCCCTGGATTTCTTACAGTTGTATTTCAAGGATTTGGAAGAATCACAATTACCATTAGGACTATTATCAAGTCTGTCTGTGCATGTTAAGTTCACTATACAAACAATATAAATTGTATAAATCAATACAAAACAATATAATGCGGTGCCTGCGGTGCCTCCTACTTTTTTTCCCTCTGTCTCCGAATTATCTTGACGGGAAGTACTTATTTTCCTATGTTAGTTACCATTTGACTTTTTTTTATATTATAATCATGACCATTTCTAACTAGAAAGGAGGGCGCAGGTTATACCAGATGGGTAGGAATAAATTACCCAAGGGTCCCATATTTTCTGAAATCGTTCTTGTTTGTTATTTACTATGCCAGTCAATTTTTCGTTGATTAGAATCCAGTTTATTTTGTTTTTCAAAAGCTGTATTGGTAATAACACTGATTTCCAGGATTTGTCAATTGTCAATTTAGCAGCCCTGAACATGTGGGTTATGAGTATTCTTGTGTATTTATTTATATTTTGGATTTTGCTCCCTAATAATGCTTGGGCTGATGATTTACATAAAAAATATTATTTCATAGACCCTGGTCCAAAATCTTTGTACTTTGGGACATTGCCACCATAAATGGAACACCATGCCCTCCTCTCTGCAACCTCTGAAACAGTAGTGTTCATAATAATTGTTCATTTTGTGTAATTTGGCTGGTACTAAGTACCACTGTAACAGGACTTTGTATCCTGCTTCAAGCAAGGTGGTGTTGATCGAGCTGTGTGCTGCCATATCTCATATTTTCACCCATTTGTGCTCGCCCAGCGGCCTTCAAATACTGTTTGAATTTCCCGCCATTGCGCATGACGTCATCACGTCGGCGCATAAACCAGGAAGTGCGCCAGTGTGCACGCCATAAGGAAACAGACACTGCAAGAGGAAGGAGCAGCGCAGCGGGCGTCCACACAGAAGGAACGATGATGGACTCTGCTGCCCACTAGACCACCAGGGTAAGGTTCCCTTACATTAATACATATTGTTTCTCGGTATTAGGAGGTGGGTGTACTTTTCTCCCTGTGTTTGGATTTCAGATAATGTTGTATCTGAATGTATCAAAACATTTCCTAGGGTGGAGGGGAGTGAAGCTCCTGTCCCATCGTATCAGGCCTGTCAAACCATAAAAATAGTTTAGCATTTAGATTCCCACCTTCTGAAGACCTTCCCGTGTAGACCTGGTTGAAAATTTGGGTTACTTGAAATTGGGGCGGACGGTAGGTGTTTATATATTAGTTTTGTATTTTGTCCCAAATATTGAGGGATTGTTCCATCATTGGGGTCAGCTAATCAGATCTTGTAGACTGATGATATATATCCTCATGAAAATATGAAGGCTCAATTCAGTCAGTCTCAGAGAGGTACAGGACTGATTTGTATTATATTAGATAGATATAATACATATATGTGATAGATATGAGATGTATAGTTTGCCTCTAGATTTCCCCATAGATTATAAAGTGTATTGTTTCTGATTTCTTGTCAACTTTAGTCTGTCCTGTACTAAAAAATATTATTTTCATAGTCATTGTTATTCAGTTATCCAAATAATATTTCTGACTCAAAATATGTTACATGCAGCTTTTCCATATTTCGTATTCTGGGCATACCAACAATATACATTACTACCAAAGAATATTCAGTTGATGTTAGTGATGTTAGTATAAGAAATTGAAATTGCTCAATCAACTGTGAGGATGCACTGAAAAATCTTAAAAGACATTTAAAAAGATACATGATTTGACAACTACTAGGCTTAATAAATCTGGCTCTACATGCCGGCACTTGTGCTCCCCAGTTTGTACACAGGGGTAAGTATAGGGGAGTGAGAGGGGCCATCAGGGCTATCAGTTCTGTAATTCCAGAACTGAATCAAAATCAACACATTTACATAGTTTTGGGGGGGGGCAAAGGTAGAAAAAAGTATGTTCACCCCAGAAAACCATATATTTTCGGGAATGTGCACATTCCTATGAATCCAAATTGTATGCATGTCTTTCTACTCCAAAGCACCAAAGCCGCCAACCTTAAATTTGGCGATTTTGGTGACATTTCCAAAAACTCCAATCTGCAGCATCGTCTTTCCCAAATACTTTTAGGTATCAAGACAAATCACCCCAAATATGAAACCTGGGGGTCCTCTGAACAGTTTTATGCCCAATATGTATAGGTTTACCTAGGCACAAGGCATATAGGGGCCCCAAAATGAAACCCCCCCCATATGGTCTGTCATTTCAGGTACTGCAAAATTAACACATTTAAATAGATTTGGGGGGGACAAAGGTAGAAAAAAGTATGTTAACCCCAGAAAACTGTATATATTTGGAAAGTACACATTCCCCTAAATCCAAATTGGGTATACATGTCTTTTTACTCTAAAGCATCAAGCTGAAAACCTTTCCTAAATTTGAAAATTTTGGTGACATTTCCAAAAATCACCTCAACAATGCAAGATTACTGCTAGTGTGCAAGTTTATTGCAGTACACACGACTGGACTGCAATAAACTTGCACACTAGCGGTAATCTTGCATTGTTGTCCTTCTGTCCCCCACTTTGAAGGGATACATAAAATGGACACAGTTGAACCCTTTGGTATGAATGAAGCAATGTATAAGATGTTTCTTATAACATATGACTCTTTTTTTCAGATACAATCTGGCATAATCCGAGATGATGTAAAACTGAGATACTATATGTAATGAATATTATTTGAACACTACTGCAGTAGGGAACATCCTTAAATACATTGTTTACTATTTACATTTTGATATATAGGTGGGATGATCACCAGATATACTGAATATGATACATAGGTGCTGTTAATGAGTAGGGATGTAGCGAACTGCCGATTTGGTGTTCGCGAACGCGAATGGAAATCGTTCGATTTTTAGCGGTCGAAGGAATTCGAATGGTCGAATGGTCGAACGATTTTTATTCGAATCGAACGCGAACTCAAAATGCGAACGTTTCCAAACGTTCGCGAACATTCGACGGACGCGAACGGTCGAAGTTCGCGCGAACTAGTTCGCAGCAGAACAGTTCGCTACATCCCTATTACTGAGTAGGCCACAGTATGGCAGTACTTTTTTGTTTCAAAGATTTCTTTTGTAGTTGGCCAAACTATGGAGCTGGTACGACTTGTTGGTAAGGTGGAGGGTTTAAATATCTGCCTACCATAACAACATATTGTATTCACCTGATGAAGGTGAATGTGCCGAAACATGTTGTGCATGTTTTACCTGCAACAGAAATGAAAAAATCACTTGACGTACTCTCCGGGTGATATATTATTACTACTTTGAATGCAGGCATCCTGACACGGGGTTTGCTACCTCCAGTCACTTGGCCTTCGTGACACAGCCCTGTCCTGGTTCTCCTCTTACATCACCAATCGTTCCTTCAGTGTCTCCTACAATGGAGTATCATCTTCTCCCCTACCTCTTTCTGTTGGAGTTCCTCAAGGCTCTGTCCTGGGACCATTACTATTCTCCCTCTATACTTCCTCCCTTGGCGAATTAATAAATTCGTATGGTTTCCACTACCACCTCTATGCTGACGATACTCAGATCTATCTCTCATCTCCTGATCTCAACCCAGAACTCCTAACTCGCGTCTCCTCCTGCCTGTCCGCTATCTCTACCTGGATGTCGCAACGCTACCTTAAATTAAACCTCTCTAAAAGTGAAATGGTTCTCTTTCCTCCAACTAACACCAGTAGCCATCATAGTTAACTAACTATACATAGACTAATCCCCGAAGTATCCATCATAGTTAACAATAGGGATGTCGCGGACTGTTCGCCCGCGAACATCGACTGTTCGCGTCCGCCGAATGTTCGCGAACGTCGCGCGACGTTCGCCAATTTGGGTTCGCCTTAGCTGGTGCTTATTTTTTACCTCTCACCCCAGACCAGCAGATACATGGCAGCCAATCAGGAAGCTCTCCCTCCTGGACCACCCCCACACCCCCTGGACCACTCCCCTTCCATATATAAACTGAAGCCCTGCAGCGTTTTTTCATTCTGCCTGTGTGTGCTTGGAAGAGCTAGTGTAGGGAGAGAGCTGTTTAGTGATTTGAGGGACAGTTGATAGTAACTTTGCTGGCTAGTAATCTACTTGATACTGCTCTCTATTGTAGGGACAGAACTCTGCAGGGATTTGAGGGACAGTGAGTTTAGGTTAGTTAGCTTTGCTGACTAGTAGTAATCTACCTTCTACTACAGTGCTCTGTATGTAGCTGCTGTGGGCACTGCTTCTGATCTCATTTGCTGAGTGCTGACTGCTGTAATAACCCAATAGTCCTTGTAAAGACTGCTTATATTTTTTTTTTTTATTTTTTATATTTATTTTTTTGCGTTGCAGTAAGCGCCGCGTTTTGTCTTTGCGTGTGAACAGGCTGTAACCTTTACACGACTTGATTGGCATGTAGACGCCGGACGTTTTAAAGCAGTTTATTACACAAGTTTAGAAATGTAGTGTGATTTCTGCCCTTTACAGAACTCTGCAAGGATTTAATGGACACTTTAGGTTAGGTAGCTTTGCTGGCTAGTAATCTACCTTCTACTGCAGTGCTCTGTATGTAGCTGCTGTGGGCAGCTGTCCTGCTGCTGATCTCTCATCTGCTGACTGCTGCCTGTAACCCAATAGTCCTTGTAAGGACTGCTTTTATTTTCTTTTTTGTTTTTTTTACTTTGCTACTATAAGAGCCCAGTGCTATTAGTCTAGCTGTGTTGGGGAGTGGGACTGGTGTGCTGCTCCTAGTAGTTCAGCACCAACCAGAGTAATTTTTTTTTTTAATATATATATATATATTTTTATTTTACTTATCTTACTGTTCTTTAATGGGTCCAGTGCTGTTTGCTGTTCTTCATAGTAGTGCACCAATAGTAGTGCACTTGCAGGCATTGTTTGCCCAGTGTGTTCTTCAAACAACTGCCACCTAGCTGTGTGAGCTGTTTCACATTCTGTCTAAATATCAATAATAATACCGTCTCCAGAACCACCACCTGAGTGACGTTTTTCAAGCAGCAATAATATATTCCGCATCCACTGCTGTAGTGTATACGTTGACCTTGCAGGCATTGTTGTTTGCCCAGTGTGTTCTTCAAACAACTGCCACCTAGCTGTGTGAGCTTTTTCAGATTCTGTCTAAATATCAATAATAATACCGTCTCCAGAAACACCACCTGAGTGACGTTTTTCAAGCAGCAATAATATATTCCGTATCCACTGCAGTAGTGTATACGTTGACCTTGCAGGCATTGTTGTTTGCCCAGTGTGTTCTTCAAACCACTGCCACCTAGCTGTGTGAGCTTTTTCACATTCTGTCTAAATATCAATAATAATACCGTCTCCAGAAACACCACCTGAGTGACGTTTTCCAAGCAGCAATAATATATTCCGTATCCACTGCTGTAGTGTATACGTTGACCTTGCAGGCATTGTTGTTTGCCCAGTGTGTTCTTCAAACCACTGCCACCTAGCTGTGTGAGCTTTTTCACATTCTGTCTAAATATCAATAATAATACCGTCTCCAGAAACACCACCTGAGTGACGTTTTTCAAGCAGCAATAATATATTCCGTATCCACTGCTGTAGTGTATACGTTGACCTTGCAGGCATTGTTGTTTGCCCAGTGTGTTCTTCAAACCACTGCCACCTAGCTGTGTGAGCTTTTTCACATTCTGTCTAAATATCAATAATAATACCGTCTCCAGAAACACCACCTGAGTGACGTTTTCGAAGCAGCAATAATATATTCCGTATCCACTGCTGTAGTGTATACGTTGACCTTGCAGGCATTGTTGTTTGCCCAGTGTGTTCTTCAAACCACTGCCACCTAGCTGTGTGAGCTTTTTCACATTCTGTCTAAATATCAATAATAATACCGTCTCCAGAAACATCACCTGAGTTGTTGTTGTTTTAAAAAAAATGCCAGGCAAAGGCAGGCCGCCACGCAGAGGCACTAGGGGCCGTGCTGCTATGCTATCCTGTGGCCCTAGGAAATTGCCCAGTTTTACAAAGGCAATTACCCTGAACTCCCAAAATGCTGAAGAGGTAGTTGACTGGCTTACACAGCACACCCCATCCTCTACCGTTTCTAACTTTGCCACAACATCCTCATCCTCCTCTGCTATGGGCACCCCACGTAACACTTCCTCCACCACCGGCGCCCCTTCTTCACTGGAGTCAGAGGAGTTATTTACACATGAGTTTCTTGAACTGAGTGATGCGCAACCATTATTGGCAGAAGAAGATGAAGGAGATGAGGACGTTACACCAGATATAATTCTGGCAGAGAACACAACAGAGATGGACATAATGAGTGATGAGGAGGTCCCCGCTGCTGCTTCCTTCTGTGAGCTGTTAGAAGAAATTGATGCATCTGAGGAGAATGATGATGAGGAGATTGATGTTTTGTGGGTGCCCAGTAGAAGAGAGTAAGAGGAGGATAGTTCAGATGGAGAGACGGAGAGTCAGAGAGGCAGGAGGAGAATAAGACTTAGAAGAAGCAGGGAGGACAGCTCGCAGGGAACAGTAGGGCAACAACATGTATCGGCACCTGTGGTCAGCCGGCCAACGCACCCGCCATTGCCGCCAATTTCTACTGTTACCGCCAGATTGCCAGCTTCAAAAAGGTCAGCAGTGTGGGATTTTTTTAATGTGTGTGCCTCTGACAAAAGCGTTGTAATTTGCAATGAGTACAGTCAGAAACTGAGTCTTGGGAAGCCCAACAGCCACATAGGTACAACTTCTATGCGAAGGCACATGAACGGCAAGCACAAAGCACTATGGGAGCAACACCTCAAAGGCAGCAGACAAACTAAAAGCCACCCTTCTTCTGGTCCAGCATCTTACTGCTCTACCTCTGCTGTCCTTGACCCGTCTGAACCACCCTCCACTCCGCCTTCCACCTTGACCACCAGTTCCCAGTCATCTGCCCCCAGCCAAGTTTCTGTGAGGGCCATGTTTGAGCGTAAGAAGCTAATGTCTGCGAGTCACCCCCTTGCCCGGCGTCTGACAGCTGGCTTGTCTGCACTCTTAGGCCGCCAGCTTTTACCATACCAGCTGGTGGACTCTGAGGCCTTCCGCAAATTTGTAGCAATTGGGACACCGCAGTGGAAGGTACCCAGCCGCAATTTTTTTTCCAAGAAGGGAATACCACACCTGTACCACCATGTGCAGAGCCAAGTCACCGCATCTCTGTCACTTAGTGTTGAGCCAAAGGTCCATATGACTACTGACGCATGGTCCTCCAAGCATGGTCAGGGCAGGTATGTCACCTACACTGCCACTGGGTGAACTTGGTTATGGCTGGGAGGCAGGGAATGCGTGGCTCAACAACAACAGTGGAGTTGGTGTCACCGCCATGGATTGCACGCGGTTCTGCCACCACCTCTACTCCTCCTTCGCTCTCTACCTCGTCTTCTTCCTCTGCTTCCTCCTCCTCTGCTGCTGGGTCCTCCTCCTCCACACCTGTGCACCCCCAGCTCCCCCTAGGCTATTAGACGTGCCAGGTACGCCGTTGTCATGCTGTCTTGGGGATGACGTGCCTGGAAAGCAGAAACCATACCGGATCTGTACTCCTGTCATCTCTGCAGTCACAGGCCGATCGGTGGCTGACCCCACACCAACTGAAGATCGGAAAAGTGGTGTGTGACAACGGAAGCAATCTGTTGGCAGCACTGAGACTGGGCAATTTAACACATGTGCCCTGCATGGCACATGTTCTGAATTTAATAGTCCAACGTTTTGTCTCGAAGTACCCAGGATTCCAGGACATTCTCAGGCAGTCCAGGAAGGTGTCGGCCCATTTCAGACATTCCTACACAGCCATGGCACGCCTTGCTGACATTCAGCAGCGGTACAACATGCCAGTCAGGCGTTTAATTTGCGACAGCCAGACTCGCTGGAATTCAACGCTCCTCATGTTGGAACGTCTGCTGCAACAACAAAGAGCCATCAATGAATACCTGTTTGAACTGGGTGGTAGGACTGGATCTGCAGAGCTGGGGATTTTTTTCCCCTGTTACTGGGTGCTTATGCGCGATGCCTGCAGGCTCATGCGCCCTTTTGAAGAGGTTACAAACATGGTCAGTCGCACCGAAGGCACCATCAGCGACCTAATACCCTTTGCTTTCTTCCTGGAGCGTGCCGTGCGACGAGTGACAGATGAGGCTGTAGACCAGCGTGACGAGGAGCAGGAAGCGCACGATTTCTGGTCGGAATCACCAGAACGAGCCCAGGCACCTGCTGCAACGCAGGGAGAGGTGTCAGAAGTGGAGTCAGAGGAGGAAGGTGGCTTTGTGGAGGAGGAGGACCAACAGGAGCAGGCTTCCCAGGGGGCTTGTGGTGACCTTTTGGGGACCCCTGGTCTTGTACGTGGCTGGGGGGAGGAGACCGTGGATGATGTAGTCCTTGATAACGAGGAAGCGGAGATGGATACCTCTGCATCCAACCTTGTGAGAATGTGGTCTTTCATGCTGTCATGCCTGTTGAAGGACCCCCGTATCAAGAGGCTTAAGGAGAAGGACCTGTACTGGGTCGCAACGCTACTAGACCCTCGGTACAAGCATAAAGTGGCAGAAATGTTACCAACGTACCACAAGTCCGAAAGGATGCTGCATTTACAAACCAGCCTGCAAAACATGTTGTACAATGCTTTTAAGGGTGATGTCACTTCAGGAACTCATCAACATTCCAGGGGCAGAGGTGCCAGTAATCCTGCCACGAGCGCACCTGCAAGGACAATGCACTTTGGCCACTCTGTAACGTGAGACATGCAAATGTTTTTCAGTCCAAGGCAGCGCCAGAACCCTTCAGGATCCACCCTCAGAGAACGCCTCGACCGGCAGGTAGCGGTAGCATTAACTGCAGATATCGACACTCTGAGGAGCGATGAACCCCTGGACTACTGGGTGCGCAGGCTTGATCTGTGGCCAGAGCTGTCACAATTTGCCATTAACCTCTTGTCTTGCCCCGCCTCAAGTGTCCTCTCAGAAAGGACCTTCAGTGCAGCAGGAGGGATTGTAACTGAGAAGAGAACTCGCCTAGGTCACAAAAGTGTGGATTACCTGACCTTTATTAAAATGAATGAGGCGTGGATCTCGGAGGGTTACTGCACGCCGGAAGACTTGTTCTGACTCCCCATGCAGCTGTCCTTCTCTGCACTAGGGATGTAGCGAACGTCGGAAAAAAAGTTCGCGAACATATTCGCGAACTTGCGCAAAAATGCGAGCGGTTCGCGAACGGTTCGCGAACCCCATAGACTTCAATGGGAAGGCGAACTTTAACATCTAAAAAAGACATTTCTGGCCAGAAAAATGATTTTAAAGTTGTTTAAAGGGTGCAACGACCTGGACAGTGGCATGCCAGAGGGGGATCAAGGGCAAAAATGTATCTGAAAAATCTGCCTGTGTGTGCTTGGAAGAGATAGTGTAGGGGGAGAGCTGTTAGTGATTTCAGGGACAGATGATAGTAAGTTTGCTGGCTAGTAATCTGCTTGATACTGCTCTGTATTGGAACAAAAAAATAAATAAAAGCAGTCCTTACAAGGACTACTGTTATTGCAGCAGTCAGCAGATGAGATCAGAAGCAGGACAGCTGCCCACTGCAGCTACATACAGAGCACTGCAGTAGAAGGTAGATTACTAGCCAGCAAAGCTACCTAAGCTTAAATGTCCCTCAAACCCCTGCAGACTTCTGTCCCTCCAATAACAGAGCAGTATCAAAACGATTACTAGCCAGCAAACTTTCAACTGTCCCTGAAATCACTAACAGGCAGCAGCTCTCTCCCTACACTATCTCTTCAGCACACACAGGCAGAGTGAAAAAAACGCTGCAGGGCTTCGGTTTTTATAGGGAAGGGGAGTGGTCCAGGGGAGAGCTTCCTGATTGGCTGCCATGTACCTGCTGGTCTGGGGTGAGAGGGCAAAAAAAAGCGCCAACAATGGCGAACCCAAAATGGCGAACGTCGCGCGACGTTCGCGAACTTCCGGCGAGCGCGAACACCCGATGTTCGCTCGAACAAGTTCCCCGGCGAACAGTTCGCGCCATCTCTACTCTGCACGCCGCATGACTCCACACACAGCTGTCCTTTAGCGTCCTCCTCCCTCCGCCACCGTTACAAACTAGGGTGCAAACCCTACTGGTTTCATTTGAAGCAAAACTTTTTGGACAGGTAAATCCTGAGTTTTTCTGGCCTCTGTGCTTCTGCGGCTCCAACCAAAAAAATATATATTTTCAGCATTTATATGGCATATTTTTTCTGGCCTCTGTGCTTCAGTGGCTGCCACAAAAAAAAATCATATTTTCAGCATTTATATGACATATTTTTTCTGGCCTCTGTGCTTCAGTGGCTGCGACAAAAAAAAATTATATTTTTAGCATTTGTATGGCATATTTTTTCTGGCCTCTGTGCTTCAGTGGCTGCGACAAAATTTTTTTATATTTTTAGCATTTGTATGGCATATTTTTTCTGGCCTCTGTGCTTCAGTGGCTGCGACAAAAAAACATAATTTTTCAGGAAAGTACACATGCCTAATTTTTCAGGGTTCTGCAACAGTGGCAAAATCGCATCTTTTATGGTCACCGCAGGTGATCAATAAAGTAGACCAAAACTGGGCCCACACTGCAGAATCAGTGTTTTTTGGTTCACTTCACTGTACATTGAATTACCTCTGCCTGACCGTGCACGTGCACACAAGCACGGTGACTGCTAAACACACCACTACAGAAATATTGCCACCAACAGGACGAACATCCTGGAGGTGACAAGCGCAACTAGTAATTAAAAACTATTATTTGCTCACTTGACGGTATCATTCATTAAAGCTCTTTGCGTTTTTTTGCGTTGCAGTAAGCGCCGCGTTTTGTCTTTGCGTGTGAACAGGCTGTAACCTTTACACGACTTGATTGGCATGTAGACGCCGGACGTTTTAAAGCAGTTTATTACACAAGTTTAGAAATGTAGTGTGATTTCTGCCCTTTACAGAACTCTGCAAGGATTTAATGGACACTTTAGGTTAGGTAGCTTTGCTGGCTAGTAATCTACCTTCTACTGCAGTGCTCTGTATGTAGCTGCTGTGGGCAGCTGTCCTGCTGCTGATCTCTCATCTGCTGACTGCTGCCTGTAACCCAATAGTCCTTGTAAGGACTGCTTTTATTTTCTTTTTTGTTTTTTTTACTTTGCTACTGTAAGAGCCCAGTGCTATTAGTCTAGCTGTGTTGGGGAGTGGGACTGGTGTGCTGCTCATCCTAGTAGTTCACCACTACCAGCACCAACCAGAGTCAAAACTGTTACAAAGTATCTTATTTGCACCTGTTAGCTGTTCTGAGCTCTCTGCCAAAAGCTAATTAAGTTAGAAACTGTTTTTTTTCTGGCTGTTCAGTGCAGAGAAAAGATGGACTGGTGTGCTGCTCCTCCTAGTAGTTCACCACTACCAGCACCAACCAGAGTCAAAATTGCTACAAAGTATCTTATTTGCACCTGTTAGCTGTTCTGAGCTCTCTGCCAAAAGCCAATTAAGTTAGAAACTGTTTTTTTTCTGGCTGTTCAGTGCAGAGAAAAGAGGGACTTTCCAGTACAAAAGAGGGACAGGGGGTTGAGTGGTCAAAAGAGGGACAGTTGGGAGGTATGCAAGTGCCACCTAGCTGTGTGAGCTTTTTCACATTCTGTCTAAATAACAATAATAATTCAGTGTCCGTAAACATCACCTGAGTGATGTTTTTACAGCAGCAATAATATATTCCGTATCCACTACTGTATACGTTGCCCTTGCAGGCATTGTTTGCCCAGTCTTTAACCAAGTGCCACCTAGCTGTGTGAGCTTTTTCACATTCCGTGTCCAGAAACATCACCAGAGTGACGTAGTGTGATTTCTGCCCAACAATGTATTTTTCAGATTCATTTTTGCCCTTGATCCCCCTCTGGCATGCCACTGTCCAGGTCGTTGCACCCTTTAAACAACTTTAAAATAATTTTTCTGGCCAGAAATGTCTTTTCTAGCTTTTAAAATTCGCCTTCCCATTGAAGTCTATAGGGTTTGCGACGTTCGCGAACCGTTCGCATTTTTGACGCAAGTTCGCGAATATGTTCGCGAACATTTTTTCCGACGTTCACTACATCCCTAGTTAAGAATTCCACTATCACCCCCTCTCCCCAGGCCCGGTGCCTTGGGGTTATCCTAGATTCTGCCCTGTCATTCACTCCTCATATACAGTCACTTGTTAAATCATGTCACTTCCACCTAAGGAACATATCCAAAATACGATCATTTATCACCCAAGACGCTGCCAAAATTCTTATTCACTCTCATCATATCGCGTCTAGACTACTGTAACTCTCTTTTAATTGGCCTCCTCCTCCAGAGACTGTCACCTCTCCAGTCCATAATGAACACTGCTGCGAGGCTCATACACCTCAGCAACCGCTCCTCCTCTGCCATTCTGCCATTCTGTCAATCCCTGCACTGGCTTCCGTTACCTTTCAGAATCAGATTCAAATTAATGACACTGACTTTCAAAGCACTTCATAACTCTGCCCCACCCTACATCTCTGAACTCATCTCTATATACTCACCCACTCGCTTACTACGCTCCTCTACTGACCTACTACTCAACTCTTCTCTCATTACCTCCTCACATGCTCGCATTCAAGACTTTGCAAGGGCTGCACCCCTCCTCTGGAACGCTCTCCCACGGTCTGTCCGACTTTCTCCCAACCTTTCTGCTTTCAAGAAATCTCTGAAAACGCACTTCTTTCGAGAAGCCTACTCTCACTCTGCTTAACTACCAAACGCAACACCACATACAATACCACATTTCTCACCCACTTAATTCGATCTTGCCCACTCCCACACCTTGTGTATTACTCCCTTCCCTTTAGACTGTATGCTTATGCATAGGGCCTTCCTCACCTTTTTGTACCTGTATTGATTGTGATGTTTGTTACTCCATATATTCTATGTATGTAATTCATGTGATGTAGTTGTATAATCACATTTACTTTACAGTGCTACGCAATATGTTGGCGCTATATAAATACATGTTAATAAAATAACAATAACACGGTTCTGCAAATACGTGGACCGTTCATTTATAATAAAGGCCCCTGGCAATTTATTATGTGCCACAAGACCGCCTAACAGCACAAAGACCCCCCAAAACCATATATTTTTGTAAAGTACACATTCTGATGAATCAAAAATAGGTAATTATATCTTTCTACTAGGGATGGCGCGAACTGTTCGCCGGCGAACTTGTTCGCGCGAACATCGGGTGTTCGCGCTCGCCGGAAGTTCGCGAACGTCGCGCGACGTTCGCCATTTTGGGTTCGCCATTGTTGGCGCTTTTTTTTGCCCTCTCACCCCAGACCAGCAGGTACATGGCAGCCAATCAGGAAGCTCTCCCCTGGACCACTCCCCTTCCCTATAAAAACCGAAGCCCTGCAGCGTTTTTTCACTCTGCCTGTGTGTGCTGAAGAGATAGTGTAGGGAGAGAGCTGCTGCCTGTTAATGATTTCAGGGACAGTTGAAAGTTTGCTGGCTAGTAATCGTTTTGATACTGCTCTGTTATTGGAGGGACAGAAGTCTGCAGGGGTTTGAGGGACATTTAAGCTTAGGTAGCTTTGCTGGCTAGTAATCTACCTTCTACTGCAGTGCTCTGTATGTAGCTGCAGTGGGCAGCTGTCCTGCTTCTGATCTCATCTGCTGACTGCTGCAATAACAGTAGTCCTTGTAAGGACTGCTTTTATTTATTTTTTTGTTGTTTTACTACTACTACTACTACTACTACTACTATAAGAGCCCAGTGCTATTAGTCTAGCAGTGTTGGGGAGTGGGACTGGTGTGCTAATCTGCTGCTCCTAGTAGTTCAGCAGCACCAACTTTAAATTTTTTTTTTTTAATATTCATTTTTTTTTTATTTTACTTTTTTTTATTTTACTACCGCTGTAGTAGTGTATAAGTTGACCTTTTAGGCATTATTTGCCCTGTAGGCATTTTTTGCCCAGTGTGTTATTCAACCAACTGCCATCTAGCTGTGTGACCTTGTTCACATTCTGTCTAAATATCCATAATATTACCGTCTCCAGAAAAAACACCGGAGTGACTTTTTTCAAGCAGCCATAATAAATTTTACGTAATCCGTATCCATCGCTGTAGTAGTGTATAAGTTGACCTTTTAGGCATTATTTGCCCTGTAGGCATTTTTTGCCCAGTGTGTTATTCAACCAACTGCCATCTAGCTGTGTGACCTTGTTCACATTCTGTCTAAATATCCATAATATTACCGTCTCCAGAAAAAACACCGGAGTGACTTTTTTCAAGCAGCCATAATAAATTTTACGTAATCCGTATCCATCGCTGTAGTAGTGTATAAGTTGACCTTTTAGGCATTATTTGCCCTGTAGGCATTTTTTGCCCAGTGTGTTATTCAACCAACTGCCATCTAGCTGTGTGACCTTGTTCACATTCTGTCTAAATATCCATAATATTACCGTCTCCAGAAAAAACACCGGAGTGACTTTTTTCAAGCAGCCATAATAAATTTTACGAGATCCGTATCCACCGCTGTAGTAGTGTATACGTTGATCTTGTGGGCAGTATTTGCACAGTGTTTTCTTCAAACCGCCATCTAGCTGTGTGAGCTTGTTCACATTTTGTCTAAATATTGATAATATTATCGTCTCTAGAAAAACCACTTGAGTTACTTTTTTTCAAGCAGCATTCATATATTTTACGTAATCCGTATCCACCGCTGTGTATACGTTGACCTTGTGGGCATTATTTGCACACTGTTTTCTTCAAACCGCCATCTAGCTGTGTGAGCTTGTTCACATTTTGTCTAAATATTGATAATATTATCGTCTCTAGAAAAACCACTTGAGTTACTTTTTTTCAAGCAGCATTCATATATTTTACGTAATCCGTATCCACCGCTGTGTATACGTTGACCTTGTAGGCATTATTTGCACACTGTTTTCTTCAAACCGCCATCTAGCTGTGTGAGCTTGTTCACATTTTGTCTAAATATTGATAATATTATCGTCTCTAGAAAAACCTCTTGAGTTACTTTTTTTCAAGCAGCATTCATATATTTTACGTAATCCGTATCCACCGCTGTGTATACGTTGACCTTGTGGGCATTATTTGCACACTGTTTTCTTCAAACCGCCATCTAGCTGTGTGAGCTTGTTCACATTTTGTCTAAATATTGATAATATTATCGTCTCTAGAAAAACCACTTGAGTTATTTTTTTTCAAGCAGCATTCATATATTTTACGTAATCCGTATCCACCGCTGTGTATACGTTGACCTTGTAGGCATTATTTGCACACTGTTTTCTTCAAACTGCCATCTAGCTGTGTGTATTATCGTTTCCAGAAAAACCAACTGAGTTTTTGTTTTTGTTGTTTTTTTAAAAATAATGCCAGGCAAAGGCAGGCCGCCACGCAGAGGCCGTGCTAGGGGCCGTGCTGCTATGCAATCCTGTGGCCCTAGCAAATTGCCCAGTTTTAAAAAGCCAATGACCCTGAACTCCCAAAATGCTGAAGAGGTAGTTGACTGGCTTACACAACACACCCCATCCTCTACCGTTTCTAACTTTACCACAACATCCTCCTCATCCTCCACTGCTATGGCCACCCCACGTAACACTTCCTCCACCACCGGTGCCCCTTCTTCACTGGAGTCAGAGGAGTTATTTTCCCATGAGTTTCTTGAACTGAGTAATGCGCAACCATTATTGCCAGAAGAAGATGAAGGAGATGAGGACGTTACACCAGATTTAATTCTGGCAGAGAACACGACAGAGATGGACATAATGATGAGTGATGAGGAGGAGGTCCCCGCTGCTGCTTCCTTCTGTGATGTGTCAGAAGAAATTGATGCATCTGAGGAGAATGATGATGAGGAGATTGATGTTTTGTGGGTGCCTAGTAGAAGAGAGCAAGAGGAGGGTAGTTCAGATGGAGAGACGGAGAGTCAGAGAGGCAGTAGGAGAATAAGACTTAGAAGAAGCAGGGAGGACAGCCCGCAGGGATCAGTAGGGCAACAACATGTATCGGCACCTGTGTTCAGCCGGCCAACGCACCCGCCATTGCCGCCAATGCCGCCAACTTCTACTGTTACCGCCAGATCGCACACTTCCAAAAAGTCAGCAGTGTGGGATTTTTTTAATGTGTGTGCCTCTGACAAAAGCATTGTAATTTGCAATGAGTGCAGTCAGAAACTGAGCCTTGGTAAGCCCAACAGCCACATAGGTACAACTTCTATGCGAAGGCACATGAGCGGCAAGCACAAAGCACTTTGGGAGCAACACCTCAAAGGCAACAGGCAAACTAAAAGCCACACTCCTTCTGGTCCAGCATCTTACTGCTCTACCTCTGCTCTCCTTGACCCGTCTGAACCACCCTCCACTCCGCCTTCCACCTTGACCACCTGTTCCCATTCCCAGTCATCTGCCACCAGCCAAGTTTCTGTGAAGGCCATGTTTGAGCGTAAGAAGCCAATGTCTGACTGTCACCCCCTTGCCCGGCGTCTGACAGCTGGCTTGTCTGCACTCTTAGCCCGCCAGCTTTTACCATACCAGCTGGTGGACTCTGAGGCCTTCCGCAAATTTGTAGCAATTGGGACACCGCAGTGGAAGGTACCCAGCCGCAATTTTTTTTCTAAAAAGGGAATACCACACCTGTACCAACATGTGCAGAGCCAAGTTACCGCATCTCTGTCACTTAGTGTTGGGCCAAAGGTCCATATGACTACTGACGCATGGTCCTCCAAGCATGGTCAGGGCAGGTATGTCACCTACACTGCCCACTGGGTGAACTTGGTAATGGCTGGGAAGCAGGGAATGGGTAGCTCAACAACACAACAGTGGAGTTGGTGTCACCGCCACGGATTGCACGCGGTTCTGCCACCACCTCTACTCCTCCATCGCTCTCTACCTCGTCTTCTTCCTCTTCTTCTTCTTACTCTGCTGCTGGGTCCTCCTTCTCCTCCTCCACACCTGTGCACCCCCAGCTCCCCCTAGGCTATTCGACGTGCCAGGTACGCCGTTGTCACGCTGTCTTGGGGATGACGTGCCTGGAAAGCAAAAACCATACCGGATCTGTACTCCTGTCATCTCTGCAGTCACAGGCCAATCGGTGGCTGACCCCACACCAACTGCAGATCAGAAAAGTGGTGTGTGACAATGGAAGCAATCTGTTGGCAGCGTTGAGACTGGGCAATTTAACACATGTGCCCTGCATGGCACATGTGTTAAATTTAATAGTCCAACGTTTTGTCTCCAAGTACCCAGGATTCCAGGACGTTCTCACCCAGTCCAGAAAGGTGTCGGCCCATTTCAGACGTTCCTACACAGCCATGGCACGCCTTGCTGACATTCAGCAGCGCTACAACATGCCAGTCAGGCGTTTGATTTCTGACAGCCAGACTCGCTGGAATTCAACGCTCCTTATGTTGGAACGTCTGCTGCAACAACAAAGGGCCGTCAACGAGTACCTTTTTGAACTGGGTGGTAGGACTGGATCTGCAGAGCTGGGGATTTTTTTCCCCCGTTACTGGGTGCTTATGCGCGATGCCTGCAGGCTCATGCGACCTTTTGAAGAGGTGACAAATATGGTCAGTCGCACCGAAGGCACCATCAGCGACCTAATACCCTTCGCTTTCTTCCTGGAGGGTGCCGTGCGACGAGTGACAGATGAGGCTGTAGACCAGCGTGACGAGGAGCTGGAAGCGCACGATTTATGGTCGGAATCACCAGAACGAACCCAGGCACCTGCTGCAACGCAGGGAGAGGTGCCAGAAGTGGAGTCAGAGGAGGAAGGTGGCTTTGTGGAGGAGGAGGAGGAGGACCAACAGGAGCAGGCTTCCCAGGGGGCTAGTGGTGACCTTTTGGGGACCCCTGGTCTTGTACGTGGCTGGGGGGAGGAGACCGTGGATGATGCAGTCCTTGATAATGAGGAAGCGGAGATGGATAGCTCTGCATCCAACCTTGTGAGAATGGGGTCTTTCATGCTGTCATGCCTGTTGAAGGACCCCCGTTTCAAGAGGCTTAAGGAGAAGGACCTGTACTGGGTCGCAACGCTACTAGACCCTCGGTACAAGCATAAAGTGTCAGAAATGTTACCAACATACCACAAGTCCGAAAAGATGCGGCATTTACAAACCAGCCTGCAAAACATGTTGTACAATGCTTTTAAGGGTGATGTCACTTCAGGAACTCATCAACATTCCAGGGGCAGAGGTGCCAGTAATCCTGCCACGAGCACACCTGCAAGGACAAAGCCCTTTGGCCGGTCTGTAACATCAGACATGCAAATGTTTTTCTGTCCAAGGCAGCGCCACAACCCTTCTGGATCCACCCTCAAAGAACACCTCGACCGGCAGGTAGCGGACTACCTGGCATTAACTGCAGATATCGACACTCTGAGGAGCGATGAACCCCTGGACTACTGGGTGCGCAGGCTTGATCTGTGGCCAGAGCTGTCACAATTTGCCATGAACCTCTTGTCTTGCCCAGCCTCAAGTGTGCTCTCAGAAAGGACCTTCAGTGCAGCAGGAGGGATTGTAACTGAGAAGAGAACTCGCCTAGGTCACAAAAGTGTCGATTACCTGACCTTTATTAAAATGAATGAGGGGTGGATCTCGGAGGGTTACTGCACGCCGGAAGACTTGTTCTGACTTCTATGCAGCTGTCCTTCTCTTCAAGCCTCATGACTCCACACACAGCTGTCCTTTAGCGTCCTCCTCCCTCCGCCACCGTTACAAACTAGGGTGCAAACCGTACTGGTTTAATTTTTTCTGGCCTCTGTGCTTCAGTGGCTGCAACCAAAAAAACGGGGCAAACAATGTCTACAAGGTCAACGTATGGCGAAAAATGACTATTTTCAGCATTTATATGGCATATTTTTTCTGGCAACTGTGCTTCAGTGGCTGCGTCCAAAAAAATGCATATTTTCTGCATTTATATGGCATAATTTTTCTGGCCTCTGTGCTTCAGTGGCTGCAACCAAAAAAATTTATATTTTCAGCATTTATATGGCATAATTTTTCTGTCAACTGTGCTTCAGTGGCTGCGACCAAAAAAATGCATATTTTCTGCATTTATATGGCATAATTTTTCTGGCCTCTGTGCTTCAGTGGCTGCAACCAAAAAAATTTATATTTTCAGCATTTATATGGCATAATTTTTCTGTCAACTGTGCTTCAGTGGCTGCGACCAAAAAAATGCATATTTTCTGCATTTATATGGCATAATTTTTCTGGCCTCTGTGCTTCAGTGGCTGCAACCAAAAAAATTTATATTTTCAGCATTTATATGGCATAATTTTTCTGTCAACTGTGCTTCAGTGGCTGCGACCAAAAAAATGCATATTTTCTGCATTTATATGGCATAATTTTTCTGGCCTCTGTGCTTCAGTGGCTGCAACCAAAAAAATTTATATTTTCAGCATTTATATGGCATAATTTTTCTGTCAACTGTGCTTCAGTGGCTGCGACCAAAAAAATGCATATTTTCTGCATTTATATGGCATAATTTTTCTGGCCTCTGTGCTTCAGTGGCTGCAACCAAAAAAATTTATATTTTCAGCATTTATATGGCATAATTTTTCTGGCAACTGTGCTTCAGTGGCTGCGACCAAAAAAATGACTATTTTCAGCATTTATATGGCATATTTTTTCTGGCCTCTGTGCTTCAGTGGCTGCGGCCAAAAAAACTGGGCAAACAATGCCTACAAGGTCAACGTCGTTGACCTTGTAGGCATTGTTTGCCCAGTTTTTTTGGCCGCAGCCACTGAAGCACAGAGGCCAGAAAAAATATGCCATATAAATGCTGAAAATAGTCATTTTTTGCCATACGTTGACTCAACGTATATGGCAAAAAATGACTATTTTCAGCATTTATATGGCATATTTTTTCTGGCAACTGTGCTTCAGTGGCTGCGACCAAAAAAACTGGGCAAACAATGCCTACAAGGTCAACGTATGGCAAAAAATGACTATTTTCAGCATTTATATGGCATATTTTTTCTGGCAACTGTGCTTCAGTGGCTGCGTCCAAAAAAACTGGGCAAACAATGTCTACAAGGTCAACGTATGGCGAAAAATTACTATTTTCAGCATTTATATGGCATATTTTTTCTGGCAACTGTGCTTCAGTGGCTGCGTCCAAAATAAACTGGGCAAACAATGTCTACAAGGTCAACGTATGGCGAAAAATCACTATTTTCAGCATTTATATGGCATATTTTTTCTGGCAACTGTGCTTCAGTGGCTGCGTCCAAAAAAACTGGGCAAACAATGCCTACAAGGTCAACGTATGGCAGTTGTTTAAAGAGAACAGTAGATTACTAGCCAGCAAAGCTACCTAAGCTAAAATGTCCCTCAAATCCCTGCAGACTTCTGTCCCTCCAATACAGAGCAGTATCAAGCAGATTACTAGCCAGCAAACTTACTATCATCTGTCCCTGAAATCACTAACAGCTCTCCCCCTACACTATCTCTTCCAAGCACACACAGGCAGATTTTTCAGATACATTTTTGCCCTTGATCCCCCTCTGGCATGCCACTGTCCAGGTCGTTGCACCCTTTAAACAACTTTAAAATCATTTTTCTGGCCAGAAATGTCTTTTTTAGATGTTAAAGTTCGCCTTCCCATTGAAGTCTATGGGGTTCGCGAACCGTTCGCACTTACCGTTTCTTGGAGCAGGAAGGTCATTGTCATCGCTGGAGGGCTCTTGACATCTATCAAGCAGAGTTGTTGTGCAGCAGGAAGTGAATGGGCGGCTGTGCAGGGAGGAGGAGGGAAGGGAAGTAGCAGACACACCATGTGGTCACGTCGCAGATCGGACATGACAGCCCCCCAGCCTCTTTGCCCAGGGGGCTGTCATTCCTCCCAACTCTCTGCCGAGGCAGCAAAAGCCGGAGAAGCATAGAGCTTGGTTGCTAAAGAACGTACATGGTACGTTTCTGGCAGCCTGAGCATTTGCCTGCCAGCACGTACGACGTACGTGCTTGGCAGGCAGAAGGTTAAGTGCCTCCTAAAAGCTTGAAGCACACCAGGGCACAAATTATTCTAGTGTTTCTTTCTTTTCCTTTATGATTAATTTTATGACGCTGCAAATGTGAACATTTACTCTCCTATTAATATTTTTAAATGTTATTTCAATATATTCTGTTGATTTATAGTTATCTACCAGCTTCTCCCTGGTAACTGGGATCACGCAGCAGTAATTTTCTATTCGTTTTTCCAAATTAGACAGGAATTTCTGTAAACCTTGGAGTCTGGCAGTAATTAAATCATAATTATCTTTATTAAGCTAATAATATGGTGGTTGAGATCCCACAGCTCCACAGTTGGAAATGTTTTCCCACATGTAATTTCAGCTGAATGTTTTGGGTTAGTTGTTGGTTTGTGAAAAGTTATTTATATTTCTAAACATATTCTTGAAAAATAAATACTTAGGGGCCGATTCACTGAATTCGAGTGAAGGGTTCGAATTTAAAAAAATTCGAATTTCGAAGTTTTTTTGGGCTACTTCGACCATCGAATGGGCTACTTCGACCTTCGACTACGAAAATTGAACGATTCGAACTAAAAATCGTTCGACTATTCGACCATTCGATAGTCGAAGTACTGTCTCTTTAAGAAAAACTTCGACCCCCTACTTCGGCAGCTAAAAGCTACCGAAGTCAATGTTAGCCAATGTTAGACTAAAGTCGAACGATTTTAGTTCCTAGTCGAATATCGAGGGTTAATTAACCCTCGATATTCGACCCTTCGTGAATCGGCCCCTTAATATTGAACCAGTGCAAATTATGTTGTATTTGTATACTTTAAATCTAAAAAAATGTTTTTTTTTCTTATCAACATATTTACAGGGATCAATATTATCGTTAGAAGAAATGTATATAATTATGTCAGTGGTTAGCAAAAATGAATTGAGTAATACTATATGTGCTTTATAGCTCTAGTCAAAAGATAATAGAACTCTTCTCTGGGTAATGTTCATGATATTCTTAATAGAGATATGAAACCTATTATCCAGAACTCTGAGGACCTGGGGTTTTCCAGATTAATTTTGTAATTTTTGAAGATTTTTTTTAAATATAAAATTATTATATCTGATTCTGCTATAACAGTAATAAGTTTGATTTTCAATATGACATGTTGGTGCTCTATAGTTACAGTAAGTATGCGAAAGGCAAGCAAATTAAAATATATAGCAACCCA
This sequence comes from Xenopus petersii, assembly GCA_038501925.1. Lineage (NCBI taxonomy): Eukaryota > Metazoa > Chordata > Amphibia > Anura > Pipidae > Xenopus > Xenopus petersii. The sequence continues at coordinate 84,263,822 of CM076681.1, forward strand.
GAGTTATTTTTAAATTGTGTTCCTTTCCATAAGGTAATAATAATATACTATACACTAGTGTTCTGTGCATAGCTATATAGTCGAAGTTTTGCAAAAACGGTTGCAAGGGAAAAGTATTGATTTCGCATATCTACTGTAAAATGTCAAACAATGTAATTATCAAAATAAAAAAGATATTTAACCTGAGGTGAACAAAAAACTTGAATTTTTTGAATTGGACATTTTATTTTTTTACATATGATCATTCAAATGGCAATGGCCTTCACTGTTACATTTTTTGTAATAGACCAGTACTCCTGCTTTAAAGTAGGATAAATTGTTCTGCCCCCAGTGAGTAAACTTGAGGATTGAAACCTTTAGTAAGCAGGCCCTCCTCCAGAGCTCTTCCTCAGTGTTACGAGGACCTAAAGCTGTACAAAGTGTCACTCTGGAGGGGGGTCCACTTATTACTTAGGGTTTTGTTCTCCCTTAATTATAGCAGGCAGATTATTAGTCAGATTGATGGATAGGATCTAGTCAAACCATAACAGATCCATCACCACTTTAAATAGAAGAAATCAAGTTGTTTGAATTAAACTCAACAACATCCAGGGGCTTACCAATATAGGAAAAAGACCCTGAGTCTACTGGGGGGTCAAGGAGTGATAGGGACCCAGTTTTAATTACATATTTCTAGGGATCTAGTATCATTTGACTGTGTAATACTTCTAGTTACTACAAAACTGGCAAAATAAATGTTGATGGCCTCCAGGAAGACCTTAGTTTGCAAACACAAGATGTAATGCCTGAAGATGAAGAAACCAACACAAATTAATTTGGTTTACAATGTTGCACATTGTTCACAGAATTATTAATGATTTGCAACAAAACAGCTATGTTTGATGCAAACTGAATTGCACATCAGAATGAAGATGGTTTGCTTATATAGAGAGCTGTGTGATATCAGCATTCCCATGGCTTATGTGAGGAAGAGCTGGACCAGTAAAGGCCCCATAGACGCAAAGATATTTCTATGGTGAACTACCGATTTTAGTGAAATCCGACCAATCCATCAAATTATCGTGAAGTTAGTGGGAATCAACGATCGTACATCTCACGATTTTTTGTCCGACATCTGTCAGAAAATTGATCTCCCAAGTTAAAAAAATGTCATTGGTCACAGTAAAATCTATCTATGTTTGCAGGGCCAAGCAGGCAGCTACCCTCCTGGCTTCAACTAGACAATATGGCTTGAAATGGTCTTTTTAGTTGAAGGTGGACAAATCGTACATTCAAACGATCGTTTCAAGATAATTGTGGTCTCACAATAACGAAAACATCTTTTAAAAATCTTTACATCTATGGCCAGCTTTAGAATGATACATTAGCTTTTAACAACTGTGGTGTGATTTGATCATGATCCATTTGTATGTGAGTGCAGACATTACTATGAGCACGTATTAAACCTTTTCTAGGCTGCTTACCCGAAAGATTTTGTATGACAGCTTTGAAGATGCTGTTTCAGATGAAGGGAATCATTTTCTCTGACCCAGCTCATACTTCAAATTATATTATTCATGACATACTATATTGCCTTTACTCCAAATTGACTAGTAGTGTTGGTATACCTGTATGGTGCCACATATAATTGGATTGCCAGAAAAGTTATGCTTTATTCAAGCCTCATAAATACTGCTAAGCTTAAATAATATGCCTAGTAAAATAATTATGTAAATATAGCTTGTAGTGTAAAGTATAAAAAATACCGTATTAATGCATTGAGACGAATCCAAGACTATGGAGAAATATACAGCTTGTTATCCTTGAATCCATCAATTAAAAAGAAAGTATTGTTGGAATTATAAAGGAGTGTACTATCTTTTATGTATAAGGACTGTATTTATCTTCTGTATGTATGATGGGTAAAACATTAGACATCAGACATTTTGCTCCCTTTTACTTACTCCCCAACAATAGGGATGTCGCGGACTGTTCGCCGGCGAACTTGTTTGCGCGAACATCGACTGTTCGCGCTTGCCAAATGTTCGCGAACGTCGCGCGACGTTCGCCATTTTGGGTTCGCCTTACCTGGCGCTTTTTTTTTACCTCTCACCCCAGACCAGCAGATACATGGCAGCCAATCAGGAAGCTCTCCCTCCTGGACCACCCCCACACCCCCTGGACCACTCCCCTTCCATATATAAACTGAAGCCCTGCAGCGTTTTTTCATTCTGCCTGTGTGTGCTTGGAAGAGCTAGTGTAGGGAGAGAGCTGTTAGTGATTTCACTGATTTGAGGGACAGTTGATAGTAAGTTTGCTGGCTAGTAATCTACTTGATACTGCTCTGTATTGGAGGGACAGAAGTCTGCAGGGATTTGAGGGACATTTTAGGTTAGGTAGCTTTGCTGGCTAGTAATCTACCTTCTACTGCAGTGCTCTGTATGTAGCTGCCTGCTGTGGGCACTGATCTCATCTGCTGACTGCTGTAATAACCCAATAGTCCTTGTAAGGACTGCTTTTATTTTCTTTTTTGTTGTTTTACTTTGCTACTATAACAGCCCAGTGCTATTAGTCTAGCAGGTTTGGGGAGTGGGACTGGTGTGCTACTGTGCTGCTCCTAGTAGTTCAGCAGCAGCAACCCGAGAAATTTTTTTTTTAATATATATATATTTTTTTTTATTTTATTTATCTTACTGTTCTTTAACGTGTACAGTGCTGTTGCTGTTCTTCATAGTAGTGCACCAATAGTAGTGCACTTGCAGGCATTATTTGCCCAGTGTGTTCTTCAAACAACTGCCATCTAGCTGTGTGAGCTTGTTCACATTCTGTCTAAATATCAATAATAATACCGTCTCCAGAAACACCACCCGAGTGACGTTTTTCAGGCAGCAATAATATATTCTGTATCCACTGCTGTAGTAGTGTATACGTTGACCTTGTAGCCATTGTTTGCCCAGTGTGTTCTTCAAACAACTGCCATCTAGCAGTGTGAGCTTGTTCACATTCTGTCTAAATATCAATAATAATACCGTCTCCAGAACCACCACCTGAGTGACGTTTTTCAAGCAGCAATAATATATTCCGTATCCACTGCTGTAGTAGTGTATACGTTGACCTTGTAGGCATTGTTTGCCCAGTGTGTTCTTCAAACAACTGCCATCTAGCTGTGTGAGCTTGTTCACATTCTGTCTAAATATCAATAATAATACCGTCTCCAGAAAGATCACCCGAGTGACGTTTTTCAAGCAGCAATAATATATTCCGTATCCACTGCTGTAGTAGTGTATACGTTGACCTTGTAGGCATTGTTTGCCCAGTGTGTTCTTCAAACAACTGCCATCTAGCTGTGTGAGCTTGTTCACATTCTGTCTAAATATCAATAATAATACCGTCTCCAGAAACACCACCCGAGTGACGTTTTTCAAGCAGCAATAATATATTCCGTATCCACTGCTGTAGTAGTGTATACGTTGACCTTGCAGGCATTGTTTCAATTTGTTTGCCCAGTGTGTTCTTCATTTTCAAACAACTGCCACCTAGCTGTGTGAGCTTGTTCACATTCTGTCTAAATATCAATAATAATACCGTCTCCAGAAACACCACCTGAGTTGTTGTTGTTGTTTTAAAAATAATGCCAGGGGCCGTGCTGCTATGCTATCCTGTGGCCCTAGGAAATTGCCCAGTTTTAAAAAGGCAATGACCCTGAACTCCCAAAATGCTGAAGAGGTAGTTGACTGGCTTACACAGCACACCCCATCCTCTACCGTTTCTAACTTTACCACAACATCCTCATCCTCCACTGCTATGGCCACCCCACGTAACACTTCCTCCACCACCGGCGCCCCTTCTTCACTGGAGTCAGAGGAGTTATTTTCACATGAGTTTCTTGAACTGAGTGATGCGCAACCATTATTGGCAGAAGAAGATGAAGGAGATGAGGACGTTACACCAGATTTAATTCTGGCAGAGAACACAACAGAGATGGACATAATGAGGGATGAGGAGGTCCCCGCTGCGGCTTCCTTCTGTGAGCTGTCAGAAGAAATTGATACATCTGAGGAGAATGATGATGAGGAGATTGATGTTTTGTGGGTACCCAGTAGAAGAGAGCAAGAGGAGGATAGTTCAGATGGAGAGACGGAGAGTCAGAGAGGCAGGAGGAGAATAAGACTTAGAAGAAGCAGGGAGGACAGCTCGCAGGGAACAGTAGGGCAACAACATGTATCGGCACCCGCCAACGCCGCCAACTTCTACTGTTACCGCCAGATTGCCAGCTTCAAAAAGGTCAGCAGTGTGGGATTTTTTTAATGTGTGTGCCTCTGACAAAAGTGTTGTAATTTGCAATGAGTGCAGTCAGAAACTGAGTCTTGGGAAGCCCAACAGCCACATAGGTACAACTTCTATGCGAAGGCACATGAACGGCAAGCACAAAGCACTTTGGGAGCAACACCTCAAAGGCAACAGGCAAACTAAAAGCCGCCCTCCTTCTGGTCCAGCATCTTACTGCTCTACCTCTGCTGTCCTTGACCCGTCTGAACCACCCTCCACTCTGCCTTCCACCTTGACCACCAGTTCCCATTCCCAGTCATCTGCCCCCAGCCAAGTTTCTGTGAGGGCCATGTTTGAGCGTAAGAAGCCAATGTCTGCGAGTCACCCCCTTGCCCGGCGTCTGACAGCTGGCTTGTCTGCACTCTTAGCCCGCCAGCTTTTACCATACCAGCTGGTGGACTCTGAGGCCTTCCGCAAATTTGTAGCAATTGGGATACCGCAGTGGAAGGTACCAAGCCGCAATTTTTTTTCAAAAAAGGGAATACCACACCTGTACCACCTTGTGCAGAGCCAAGTCACCGCATCTCTGTCACTTAGTGTTGGGCCAAAGGTCCATATGACTACTGATGCATGGTCCTCCAAGCATGGTCAGGGCAGGTATGTCACCTACACTGCCCACTGGGTGAACTTGGTAATGGCTGGAAGCAGGGAATGTGTGGCTCAACAACAACAGTGGAGTTGGTGTCACCACCACGGATTGCACGCGGTTCTGCCACCACCTCTACTCCTCCTTCGCTCTCTACCTCGTCTTCTTCCTCTTCTTCCTCCTCTGCTGCTGGGTCCTCCTCCTCCACCCAAACAAAAATGCAGATGCACACCTGGTCCCTCTTTCGACGTTCACGGTGCATGGATCATAGGAGGACGGCACCCCCAACGAAAGGTACGTAATAATTAATCCAGCACACGAAGTTTGCTCAAGGGTTATTACCCGTGTTTAATGTCAAGCCAAACAGGTTACAACGTTTCGGGGGCGTACCCCTTCGTCAGGTGATCTGTGCCTCCCACTTCCACCATTAAATAGGTAAAAAAAATTTTAAACAACACCCCCATATTAAGAAAAAATTTACATATCAATCAAGAACAATTAACAGGAATCCTTGGATTATAATAAAAGTCCAGAGTCCATCCTATATTCACAATAAAGTCCAAACCCCTGAAAAGTTTGAAAACATTTGTTCACACATTATTTTGTTATAAGTAGATCATATCCAAAAAAGAAAAAATACTCAAAAGAATTCTTTAAACAATATAGGAAAGAATTAATCATACCTTTCCTTTTCTAACGAAAAAAATATCAACTTAGGAGAATCTGTAGAAAGATAGAAACAAATTAGCAACATAATCTCAAACCAAATGGTACATTGTTACAAGTAAGATCTCAGGCTGAATTCCTCATTTAACCCCCTCGGTGCCTGAGTTTGTAGCAGCCATATCCAGTAAGCCTCACGTTGTGCTAATCTTATCTTTAGATTTTGGTTCGATGAATATATTTTTTCTAGCACCTGCCATCGTAGTTGTGATGTCCTATGGCCTGCTTCAAAAAAATGTTGGTATAAAAAAGTTTCCTGCTTTTTCTTTTTATCGCTAACTCCCTTAATGTCATCCTTTTGTGGTTTAAAATTTCTTATAGCAGCCTTATGTTCGTTTAACCTTATTTTAACCTGTCTACTCGTTTGGCCGATATATGCCAAACCACATGGGCATTTTAAACAATAAATTACACCCTGAGAGTTACAGGTATGGAAACCTTTCGTGTTATGTTTCGTACCTTTTTGGGGATGTACCACATAATCTCCCTTGATAATACCAGTACAATGGCCGCAACAAAGACAGGGAAAAGTGCCTATCCTATCAGTATGTATTTTATGGGGATTCTGCTCCTTCTTTTTAATAATGTCGCCAACATTCCTGCCACGTTTATATGAAAACACAGGGGGCAATGTGAACAATTTACCAAATGAAACATCACCTTTTAAGACCTGTGGTTTGGCATATATCGGCCAAACGAGTAGACAGGTTAAAATAAGGTTAAACGAACATAAGGCTGCTATAAGAAATTTTAAACCACAAAAGGATGACATTAAGGGAGTTAGCGATAAAAAGAAAAAGCAGGAAACTTTTTTATACCAACATTTTTTTGAAGCAGGCCATAGGACATCACAACTACGATGGCAGGTGCTAGAAAAAATATATTCATCGAACCAAAATCTAAAGATAAGATTAGCACAACGTGAGGCTTACTGGATATGGCTGCTACAAACTCAGGCACCGAGGGGGTTAAATGAGGAATTCAGCCTGAGATCTTACTTGTAACAATGTACCATTTGGTTTGAGATTATGTTGCTAATTTGTTTCTATCTTTCTACAGATTCTCCTAAGTTGATATTTTTTTCGTTAGAAAAGGAAAGGTATGATTAATTCTTTCCTATATTGTTTAAAGAATTCTTTTGAGTATTTTTTCTTTTTTGGATATGATCTACTTATAACAAAATAATGTGTGAACAAATGTTTTCAAACTTTTCAGGGGTTTGGACTTTATTGTGAATATAGGATGGACTCTGGACTTTTATTATAATCCAAGGATTCCTGTTAATTGTTCTTGATTGATATGTAAATTTTTTCTTAATATGGGGGTGTTGTTTAAAATTTTTTTTACCTATTTAATGGTGGAAGTGGGAGGCACAGATCACCTGACGAAGGGGTACGCCCCCGAAACGTTGTAACCTGTTTGGCTTGACATTAAACACGGGTAATAACCCTTGAGCAAACTTCGTGTGCTGGATTAATTATTACGTACCTTTCGTTGGGGGTGCCGTCCTCCTATGATCCATGCACCGTGAACGTCGAAAGAGGGACCAGGTGTGCATCTGCATTTTTGTTTGGCTGAAGTTCGTTTCTACTACGGCAGCAGTATTTGCACCCTCGTGTGTGTCCCCTACGTGATGTCATTTGCCAATATTTCCGCCTCAACTGACCAACGTGCTGATACTTTCAGCTTTACTGAGGCGGAAAGGAAAAGGATACTGAACGCCGCACAAGCATTACCTTCGATAACACCGGCGGGCGACGCTGAAATCTTGCGTGAGCTGGAAAGGCTAAAGAGGAGAGAGGTAGCATGGACACTGCACTCCTCTACTCTGTCCGAGTATGCAAAGGTACAGAGAATACCTCGGGGGTTAAGACTACACATAAAGCCAGGATTGTTCCGGGAGGACAAGGATTTTGTCTCCAGATGGCAGTGTATCCTAAACAAATGCAGCCTCGATCTCATCACTCTAACTGTGCAGCAGCTGCAAAACGGCTTGCGGGAAACTCGCCAGCAAATACATACAGCAGAGGAGGAACTCAAGGCCAAGGATACGATGAATACTGTCAAAACGACACTTGCAGAGCTTCAGGTGAAGATAGATACACTCGAACAGGAAATCCTTCAATCCAAATTGCGCAAATTCAAAAGAGATACAAAAGATTACGAGAGGGGGGAGGTGTATACATGGAAAACGACAAGGAAGGCCCAATATACAAGACAGCCCAGATCAACAGGGGACTTGGAAGGAGCCTACTCTCAACAATCCTCGGATTCAGATTCTACTTCTGGCACCTCTGCACAATCCTCACCGGCTTTTTTAGGCCAGCGCCAAAGCAACACAAGAGAACCAGGAGGGGCAAAAAAACGCCAGCCAGCAGCCAGGAAACAACAAAAACCGAGGTGAATAACGTTTTTAATTTATCCTCACATGTTTTGACTGAACCAGAACTATCAGTCCTAAACAAAGGGCTTAATTTTGTACCTATGCATGTGAATGCCCCTTTTGAATTTACTGTTGATTTCTTTAAATTTATGCGATCTCTTAAATTAAAGGTGCATTTTTCTGATAAAAATATGGGCATTAAGAGTGATGAGGTAAATAAAAAATTGGCCTGTAAATTGCAACAAAAAAGTACATATGTTCCCCCTGGGAATTATCCCTCACTTGATGCTTTTGAATTTCTAGTGAAAATGGAGGTTGAAAAGCATTTGATTGAAGGTCAGAATAAAGTTAAACAAAATATATCGGCCCTTGAGAGGAAGGCTTTGGTTAATCTTCAGGAGAATGATTCTATTGTGATTTGCAAAGCTGACAAAGGTGGTGGGATTGTGGTGTTAAATAAATGTGATTACGAAAAGGAGGCATTTCGCCAGTTAAATAATGATTGTCATTATAGGAAGATTGATTATGATCCCTCTTTACAACTTAAGGATGAAATAAAAATTTTCCTATATTCAGCGGTTATGGAGGGTATTATCACAGAGGATACTTATAATTTACTGTTTCGTGAACAAGCTAAAATCTCACACATTTATTTTCTGCCAAAAATCCACAAGTCCCTAATCAATCCACCTGGGCGCCCTATTGTAAGTAATGTGGGCTCTTTGTTACAGCCTCTTGCTATTTATATTGACATTGCACTACAAGAAATAATCCCAATGTTGAAACATTGTGTACAAGATACAGGTGATTTCCTGTTACGTTTGGATGAGATTGTTGTACCTTTAGAGGATTACCTCCTATGTTCCCTTGACGTATGTGATTTGTTTACGTCCATCCCGCATAATGAAGGCATTGAGTGCGTTCGTTCTTATCTGGGCCTTACTAAAACACCTACACATCAGATTAATTTTTTATGCACTTTATTGGAGATGGTGCTTACGAAAAATGTTTTTTCTTTTCAGAACAATTTTTTCTTACAGACACAAGGCTGCGCCATGGGTGCTAATATGTCACCGGCTTACGCAAACATTTTTATGGATTATTTTGAAAACACTTTTATCTTTGCCAGCTCTGAATTTTCTCCGCATATTTTGTCATATTGGCGCTATGTGGATGATACTTTTTTTCTTTGGAATGGTGGCAAAGATAAATTGTTGGAATTCCTTGGATATCTAAACACTGCACATAGCACTTTAAAATTTACTCTAGAGTACCATCCTACCAATATTCACTTTTTAGATGTTGATATTTGTAGATCTAACAATGGTTTTAAAACTACAGTTTTTACAAAACCTACTGATCGCAATAATTTATTAAGTCCTGCCAGTTTCCATGCCCCTAGCCTTTTTAATGGCTTGCCTAAAAGCCAATTAATGAGGGTTAGGAGAATTACATCGGATGATGAATTGTATGCATGTGAATCTGATAAGATGATTGATAAATTTCACACAAGGGGTTATGACAAAAGTAACCTATTAAAAATTCGTGAAGAGGTTAGTAAGATACCTCGAACTAAACTCTTACAAAAACAGATTAGAACTACTAATAAAGATAAACGCATACCTTTTATTTCCACATATGACATTAATGCGAAATATATAAGGAAAACAATTTTGAAACATTGGAAGGTCTTAAAAGGTGATGTTTCATTTGGTAAATTGTTCACATTGCCCCCTGTGTTTTCATATAAACGTGGCAGGAATGTTGGCGACATTATTAAAAAGAAGGAGCAGAATCCCCATAAAATACATACTGATAGGATAGGCACTTTTCCCTGTCTTTGTTGCGGCCATTGTACTGGTATTATCAAGGGAGATTATGTGGTACATCCCCAAAAAGGTACGAAACATAACACGAAAGGTTTCCATACCTGTAACTCTCAGGGTGTAATTTATTGTTTAAAATGCCCATGTGGTTTGGCATATATCGGCCAAACGAGTAGACAGGTTAAAATAAGGTTAAACGAACATAAGGCTGCTATAAGAAATTTTAAACCACAAAAGGATGACATTAAGGGAGTTAGCGATAAAAAGAAAAAGCAGGAAACTTTTTTATACCAACATTTTTTTGAAGCAGGCCATAGGACATCACAACTACGATGGCAGGTGCTAGAAAAAATATATTCATCGAACCAAAATCTAAAGATAAGATTAGCACAACGTGAGGCTTACTGGATATGGCTGCTACAAACTCAGGCACCGAGGGGGTTAAATGAGGAATTCAGCCTGAGATCTTACTTGTAACAATGTACCATTTGGTTTGAGATTATGTTGCTAATTTGTTTCTATCTTTCTACAGATTCTCCTAAGTTGATATTTTTTTCGTTAGAAAAGGAAAGGTATGATTAATTCTTTCCTATATTGTTTAAAGAATTCTTTTGAGTATTTTTTCTTTTTTGGATATGATCTACTTATAACAAAATAATGTGTGAACAAATGTTTTCAAACTTTTCAGGGGTTTGGACTTTATTGTGAATATAGGATGGACTCTGGACTTTTATTATAATCCAAGGATTCCTGTTAATTGTTCTTGATTGATATGTAAATTTTTTCTTAATATGGGGGTGTTGTTTAAAATTTTTTTTACCTATTTAATGGTGGAAGTGGGAGGCACAGATCACCTGACGAAGGGGTACGCCCCCGAAACGTTGTAACCTGTTTGGCTTGACATTAAACACGGGTAATAACCCTTGAGCAAACTTCGTGTGCTGGATTAATTATTACGTTCCTCCTCCTCCACACCTGTGCACCCCCAGCTCCCCCTAGGCTATTCGACGTGCCAGGTACGCCGTTGTCATGCTGTCTTGGGGATGACGTGCCTGGAAAGCAGAAACCATACCAGATCTGTACTCCTGTCATCTCTGCAGTCACAGGCCGATCGGTGGCTGACCCCACACCAACTGAAGATCGAAAAAGTGGTGTGTGACAATGGAAGCAATCTGTTGGCAGCACTGAGACTGGGCAATTTAACACATGTGCCCTGCATGGCACATGTTCTGAATTTAATAGTCCAACGTTTTGTCTCGAAGTACCCAGGATTCCAGGACGTTCTCAGGCAGTCCAGGAAGGTGTCGGCCCATTTCAGACGTTCCTACACAGCCATGGCACGCCTTGCTGACATTCAGCAGCGGTACAACATGCCAGTCAGGCGTTTGATTTGCGACAGCCAGACTCGCTGGAATTCAACGCTCCTCATGTTGGAACGTCTGCTGCAACAACAAAGAGCAGTCAACGAATACCTGTTGAACTGGGTGGTAGGACTGGATCTGCAGAGCTGGGGATTTTTTTCCCCCGTTACTGGGTGCTTATACGCGATGCCTGCAGGCTCATGCGCCCTTTTGAAGAGGTTACAAATATGGTCAGTCGCACCGAAGGCACTATTAGCGACCTAATACCCTTTGCTTTCTTCCTGGACAGTGCAGTGCGACGAGTGACAGATGAGGCTGTAGACCAGCGTCACGAGGAGCAGGAAGCGCACGATTTCTGGTCGGAATCACCAGAACGAACCCAGGCACCTGCTGCAACGCAGGGAGAGGTGTCAGAAGTGGAGTCAGAGGAGGAAGGTGGCTTTGTGGAGGAGGAGGACCAACAGGAGCAGGCTTCCCAGGGGGCTAGTGGTGACCTTTTGAGGACCCCTGGTCTTGTACGTGGCTGGGGGGAGGAGACCGTGGATGATGCAGTCCTTGATAACGAGGAAGCGGAGATGGATACCTCTGCATCCAACCTTGTGAGAATGGGGTCTTTCATGCTGTCATGCCTGTTGAAGGACCCCCGTATCAAGAGGCTTAAGGAGAAGGACCTGTACTGGGTCGCAACGCTACTAGACCCTCGGTACAAGCATAAAGTGGCAGAAATGTTACCAACGTACCACAAGTCCGAAAGGATGCTGCATTTACAAACCAGCCTGAAAAACATGTTGTACAATGCTTTTAAGGGGATGTCACTTCAGGAACTCATCAACATTCCAGGGGCAGAGGTGCCAGTAATCCTGCCATGAGCGCACCTGCAAGGACAAAGCACTTTGGCCACTCTGTAACGTCAGACATGCAAATGTTTTTCAGTCCAAGGCAGCGCCAGAACCCTTCTGGATCCACCCTCAAAGAACGCCTCGACCGGCAGGTAGCGGACTACGTGGCATTAACTGCAGATATCGACACTCTGAGGAGCGATGAACCCCTGGACTACTGGGTGCACAGGCTTGATCTGTGGCCAGAGCTGTCACAATTTGCCATGAACCTCTTGTCTTGCCCCGCCTCAAGTGTCCTCTCAGAAAGGACCTTCAGTGCAGCAGGAGGGATTGTAACTGCGAAGAGAACTCGCCTAGGTCACAAAAGTGTGGATTACCTGACCTTTATTATAATGAATGAGGGGTGGATCTCGGAGGGTTACTGCACGCCGGAAGACTTGTTCTGAGTTTCTGACTCCCCATGCAGCTGTCCTTCTCTGCACGCCTCATGACTCCACACACAGCTGTCCTTTAGCGTCCTCCTCCCTCCACCACCGTTACAAACTAGGGTGCAAACCCTACTGGTTTAATTTGAATCCAGGTAAATCCTGAGTTTTTCTGGCCTCTGTGCTTCAGTGGCTGCGACAAAAAAAAATGAATATTTTCAGCATTTATATGGCATATTTTTTGTGGCCTCTGTGCTGCAGTGGCTGCAACAAAAAAAATTGAATATTTTCAGCATTTATATGGCATATTTTTTCTGGCCTCTGTGCTTCAGTGGCTGCGACAAAAAAAAATGAATATTTTCAGCATTTATATGGCATATTATTTCTGGCCTCTGTGCTTCAGTGGCTGCGACAAAAAACAAATGAATATTTTCAGCATTTATATGGCATATTTTTTCTGGCCTCTGTGCTTCAGTGGCTGCGACACAATTTTTTTATATTTTCAGCATTTATATGGCATATTTTTTCTGGCCTCTGTGCTGCAGTGGCTGCGACAAAAAAAAAATGAATATTTTCAGCATTTATATGGCATATTTTTTCTGGCCTCTGTGCTTCAGTGTCTGCGACAAAAAATTTGTATATTGTTAGCATTTATATGGCATATTTTTTCTGGCCTCTGTGTTTCAGTGGCTGCGACAAAAAAAATTTATATTGTTAGCATTTATATGGCATATTTTTTCTGGCCTCTGTGCTGCAGTGACTGCGACAAAAAAAAATTAATATTTTCAGCATTTATATGGCATATTTTTTCTGGCCTCTGTGCTTCAGTGGCTGCGACAAAAAAAACATAATTTTTCAGGAAATTACACATGCCTAATTTTTCAGGGTTCTGCAACAGTGGCAAAATCGCATCTTTTACGGTCACCGCAGGTGATCAATAAAGTAGACCAAAACTGGGCCCACACTGCAGAATCGGTGTTTTTTGGTTCGCTTCACTGTACATTGAATTACCTCTGCCTGACCGTGCACGTGCGCACAAGCACGGTGACTGCTAAACACACCACTACAGAAATATTGCCACCAACAGGACGAACATCCTGGAGGTGACAAGCTCAACTAGTAATTAACAACTATTATTTGCTCACTTGACGGTATCATTCATTAAAGCTCTTTGCGTTTTTTTGCGTTGCAGTAAGCGCCGCTTTCGTCTTTGCGTGTGAACAGGCTGTAACCTTTACACGACTTGATTGGCATGTAGACGCCGGACGTTTTAAAGCATTTTATTACACAGGTTTAGAAATGTAGTGTGATTTCTGCCCTTTACAGCACAAAACGCATCGCTGTGTCAACAATGTATTTTTCAGATGCATTTTTGCCCTTGATCCTCCTCTGGCATGCCACTGTCCAGGTCGTTGCGCCCTTTAAACAACTTTAAAATCATTTTTCTGGCCAGAAATGTCTTTTTTAGCTTTTAAAATTCGCCTTCCCATTGAAGTCTATGGGGTTTGCGACGTTCGCGAACCGTTCGCATTTTTGACGCAAGTTCGCGAATATGTTCGCAAACTTTTTTTCCGACATTCGCTACATCCCTGCCCAACAACCCATTACCAAATACATGTACCTAGAGGTCTTTTTATTATAATTCATATTTGTGTAATTTTAGAGGTTTTTGCTACTTTGAATAAACCCACAATTTAAAACACAAACAAACAAACATACAAACAACGGATCTTACATTATTTATAGAAAACCTGACTATAAAAAACTAAAATTAATAAAATCAAAAACTTTTTGTTTACTCATCATTTTAGTGAGTTTACAATCTAAAAAAAAAACTTTAATTAAATAAATTTTGACAAGGACAGCGCCTACTACTTGACCTTGCAAGCTTTAAGATGCCAACTTTTTACATGCAAGTAGTGATGGGCGAATTTGTGCAGTTTCGCTTCGCCGAAAAATTCGCGAAACGGCGAAAAATTCGTGAAACTGCGCCGGCGTCTCGTTTTTGACGCCGGCCCCCGTTTTTGACGCCGGCGCCCGTTTTTTGCGCCGGCGTCTGTTTTTTCGAAAAAAATTTTTTGACGCCGGCGAATTTCTTCCACGAATTTTCGCGGCTGTTTCGCGAATTTATTCGCCGACGGCGAATCGCGCAAATTCGCCGCGAATTCGCGCCTGGCGAATAAATTCGCCCATCACTACATGCAAGTTTAATATTTTAGTGAAAGGACATCAGCAAAACAAAACTTCACAGAAATATCCTAATTAAGTTGGTTCACCAATAAAAAATGTAATAGTTATTTTTGTTTACAGTTTATTATGCAATACAGTTAAATTTAATGTTTATCAAAGAGCAACTCAAAGTCTGCAGCAGTCCATCAGTTTGTATTGGATTGTTGGGGGCATATAAAGTATCAATGGGTGAAAGTTTTCTAATGATAAATATTCCCCTAAATGCCATACAAATAGATACAAACTATGCATTGGTAATGCATTTGACACAGTTTATACAGTATATACCCCTTAATAAAAGAAGCTTGCATCAATATTTTCAGCCTGCTTTAGGCATTTATGTTATATGCATTTAACAAATTCAATCATCAATCAATTAATAATATTTTAGCTGACAATCTTTAATAGAAAAGCTTTTTAAAAAATGACTACTTTGTCCTAGTTGCAGAACAAAACTCAAAATGTGCAATTAAGCTAAATGTCAATGTAATGCCATTTATTATATTTCAGTATGAAGAATGCCCTTGATATTGCAGAGAGAACAGAGCGTAAAATATTACATTTAGATAAATAATCATAACTTTACCAAATTTCGTATCTATTAATAATCTTGGACAATTACAATGGAGGATGTCACTTATTCTATTTTTACTGTAGTGAGCAACTTGTATATTTAAAAAAATGGCAATTCTTTCTATAAAGTCCATAAATTGATACAATATAGATGAATGTGTGCATTTCTTAAACAAAGGTCCAATGTACAATTTAAAAGGGGTTACAATTGTTTGTAAAATTACCAGCACATACAGGCAAACTTTTGCACATAAATATACAGTACAATTATGCAGCATGTTGCTAGCTCTGCAGGTAATGCTTGGGAATTTTGAATAAAAGATCTTTACATAATCTGGCTCTATACCTTAAGCCTCCAATTAGGATGATTGTGTCTTTGTTGGAATCAAGCACATAATGTTTTTATAACAGGGAAAAAGGAAATAACTTTTTTAAAATGTGAATTATTTGAATACAATAATTAAATAGCGACAGATAAAATGTCTTAAAAAAGTTTGCTAATAGTCTGTGTTAATCTTAGCTACAGTCCTTAAAGGGGATGTGAAAGCAAAAAAAAATACTTTAAATTACTTTCTTTAATGAAAAAGCCTTTGACACAGTTGACCACACACTCCACCTTGACATTCTACACTCATCTGGCATTCGGGACACTGCTCTTTCATGGTTTACATCTTATCTGTCTGACGTTCCTTTAAAGTTTCCTTCTCTAACTCTACTTCTACTACTTTCCCACTGTCTGTTGGAGTTCCTCAAGGCTCTGTTCTTGGCACCCTGCTGTTCTCGCTCTATACAACTTCACTAGGAAAACTCATTCAGTCATTTGGACTTCAGTATCACCTTTATGCTGACGACACCCAACTCTACTTGTCTACTCCTGATCTTTCTAATTCTGTCCTTTCCCAAGTCACAGACTGTCTATCTGCTGTCTCCTCCTGGATGTCATAGACTCATTCATCTAGCTCGCCGCTCAACATCATCTGCTCCCATATGTATGTCCCTTCACTGGCTCCCGATCTCTTCTAGAATCAAATTCAAATTACTTACACTCATATTCAAGGCCCTTAACAATGAAACCCCTCCCTATATTTCATCTCTAATCTCCAAATACACTCCTTCACGAAACTTATGCTCTGCTTCTGATCTTCGCCTCACTTCTCCTCTGGTCACTTCTGCCCATTCTCGTCTACAAGACTTCTCTCGGGCTTCTGCTTTTCTCTGGAACTCTCTGCCACAAGCTATCAGACTTTCTCCTTCCTTCCAAACTCTCAAGCGCTCCTTAAAGACCCATCTGTTTAAAGAGGCCTATTCAATGTACCTTAATTAATCATTGCTGTATCAAAAATGACAAATTGTTTCTACAATCCTAATGTCTCAATTGTACCCTAACCTTTTAGTTTGTAAACCCTATTGTACTCTGTAATCCTTGTCTGTTATCCACCATTTATTCCGTTTGCTATAACTGCAGTAAAGCATTGCATATCTTGACAGCGCTATATAAATAAATGATGATGATGATGATGATGATGAAAAACAAATCTATCTCCAATATACTTTAATTTAAAAATGTGTGCCATTTTTATAAAAAACTCGACTGTATGCAGTGAGATTCTCCCTTCGTTTTCCTTGTTCTGACAACTGCAGATACGACATTTTAGACAGTCCCTTACTGCTCTGCAGGGAAACGATCATAATTTCAAATGGTGGGGAGGGGGCATCTTACTTCCCAGAACTCAAGCAGCTTTGTTTGTTTCCCTGTAGAGAAGCCAGCGACTGTGTAGAGCAGGGATCCCCAACCTTTTCTACTTGTGAGCATCATTTAAATGTAAAAAAGAGTCGGAGAGCAACACAAGCATGAAAATGTCCACGGGGATGTCAAATAAGGGCTGTGATTGGTTGTTTAGTAGCCCCTATATGGAC
Source organism: Xenopus petersii (assembly GCA_038501925.1). NCBI lineage: Eukaryota > Metazoa > Chordata > Amphibia > Anura > Pipidae > Xenopus > Xenopus petersii. The sequence goes on from CM076681.1 coordinate 84,280,992, forward strand.
TGGCAGCCTACAGGAAGCTCTGTTTGGCAGCTCTGTTTGGCCACTGGGAGCAACATCCAAGGGGTTGGTGAGCAACGTGTTGCTCGCGAGCTACTGTTTGGGGACACTGGTGTAGAGATTTGTATCCATTATCCGCAGACCCAGTGCAGTCTGCATATTAAGATTATTAATCAGTCTTGCTGTATCGGCTTCTATGGCAGATATTATTTGACTTGATAATTTATGACGATCCCTAAGTTTAACTCCCAACTGAAGCCCAGACCACACTTAGCATGTGCAAGGTCTTGGTCTTCAAAGATGTTTAACAAAGTTACAAGATGACAGCACCCTGCGGCCAACTTTGAAAACATAAATTAATTTGTTTAATTAGGTTTCTGGTGCCTTAAGTTCATGTTTATGTTTAGTTTACAAAATAAGCATTTATTTCTAGCATTATTCTATTTTACTTCCCCTTTAACTGATGTGGATCACTGTGTTCACAACTTTGTTACACTACTCCTTTCAATTGTATTATTATTTATATAGCCCCATTGTGATGACTCACCCTGATGGTCTAGTGGGAGGAGGTCTGCAGGGACGCCTGCAGCCTCCTCGGCGGGGACGCCCACCATGCCTCCCTTCCTCTGGGCTGCAATAGGGATAATGTTAGGGCACGCCGGATTTGTTTGTGCATGTGCGCTGGCATGTGAAAAAAATAAGCTAAGGTTCCTACAGGAACCCTACACTATCCTCGTTCTTTCTAACAGGTACAAGGGTGACTTTTAATGGACGACATCCAGCTTCTTACCTTCTGATTGATTAACATCTTCTAAGTATGAGTAGATCTGACGCAACACTATCCTCGTTCTTTCTAACAGGTACAGGGGTGACTGTTAATGGACGACATCCAGCTTCTTACCTTCTGATTGATTAACATCTTCTAAGTGTGAGTAGATCTGATGCATTTTTCTTCCTGTAGGAACCTTCGCTTGTTTTTTCAGCGCACCCACCTACCCTATTGAACCTAAAGTATACTTTAGTAGTAAAGGCTACATCATCAAAAGATAAAATACTCTTTTTTTGTCCACTCTAAATTAAGCCTCAAAATGATTGGACACACATTAAAAATATTTCCAGCACTCTACTGTGCCCCAGATTAGGGTGTATGTCATCAAACCTCTGCCACAATACCATCACTGCAACACAACTTTACAACTGTGTCCTTTTTGGACAAGTAGCAAATTGTCAAATGGACAACTAACTATTGAATGTCAAAAATTGCATTGTGTGATTAAATCAAAACATATTCCTATTGTACACACATACCACACAAATAAAGGGAACAGGTAAAGGGTGACTGTTTCAGTTTAAAAAAGAAGTCCCCCATATCCTTGATGTATGTGGGAACCTGTTGAACCAGTGGTTGGAGGGAGTAGTCAATAAATATATAAACAATATGAAGCCCAGGTGGATGCTGTGAATTTTTGGAAGTGTATATAGAACAGATGGGTTGTGATCATGGAAGAAAATATGTCATGTTCCAAGACAATAGATGGAGTCAAGTCTACCTGGTGGTTTAGTGGGCGGCGGGGATGCCCGCAACGTCATTGGCGGGGAGTGGACGCCCACCACTCTATTCCTCTACTGTAGAAGGGCTGGTTTCTTGGGGCGCGTGCGGCTCTTTATAAGCGCTGTTAAAGGCAGAAGCAACAGCTGAGACCAGGGAGCCCAGCATTGGTTCTGGATTTTGGGTGCCGACCGTGACAGATGTTAGGGTCACTGGCCAGAGATTATATAGCCTTTTATGGCTATGTTGATGATATAAGCACAGTATACATCTACTGTAAATATATTTTCTGTGTTATGGCAGATTTTCAAAAAAAACATATTTTAGTTTTTTATGCTTGACCCGTACGTGCAGTATGTTCTATATATCAAATATTGAAAAAAAAAATAGTGTATATCTGTTTCTAGTAGCAGATAGTTTTAAATTCTATAGCACTTATAGTACCTCTATTTTCCATTTAAGTCTCAAAATTGACTAAATGTTGGGGAAAACAGTATCCTCACACATCTATTATAGATACTTAAATCCTTATGCATCTTACATAATAAGTTCATAATATAATATAACATAATATGTTCAGGAAAAATGGCAGATTTTATGTGTGCTTGAGAACAAATGGTGAAATAAATATTTCCATACCCCTGGGAGACATTTTGTTAATTGCCCATCTTTACTAGCAAAATTTTAATGTGGTTATTATAAATTCCATTAACAATAACGTATTTCATTAATTTAATTGTGTATGTACCATTTCAGTGAAAGCATGATTGAGGGTTGGTCTCACATAATTTGCATATGCAATTTAAAACTGGCAGTTTGCCAGTGGTATACAGGTTGAAGATAAAACAGGAATAAATAGTTGATGTGTGTGCATTATTGTCTGTGTGAGGGTTAAACTATTGTTATAAAATTAGATTGCAAAGTTGTTTGCTTAAATAAATATTTGTGAACAACATTTTTAAACTTGCTACAACCAGAAATGGGACATACACATATCTTATTGAAATATGACTACTTGATGTCTTGCCTTTATTTAGAGTATTGCATGGCGGCTCAGTGTGTAGGTAGTCTAAAGCTGGCCATAGATGCAAAGATCCGATCGTACGAATCAATGTACGATCGGACTTTCCCATCTCCCGACCCTCCACTAACCATTCAGATCAAAGACTTACCATTCTGATCAGTGCTTGAATTAGAGTGAAAAAAGTGGAGGGATGCTCAGTGTGGTGAGTGTAGAGTGGCGTCCTAAAAGAAGCCCCTCCCATAACCATAAGCCACCAGGGATGTAGCGAACGTCGGAAAAAAAGTTCGCGAACATATTCGCGAACTTGCGTCAAAAATGCGAACGGTTCGCGAACGTTGCGAGCCCCATAGACTTCAATGGGAAGGCGAATTTTAAAAGCTAAAAAAGACATTTCTGGCCAGAAAAATGATTTTAAAGTTGTTTAAAGGGTGCAACGACCTGGACAGTGGCATGCCAGAGGGGGATCAAGGGCAAAAATGTATCTGAAAAATACATTGTTGATACAGCAATGCGTTTTGTGCTGTAAAGGGCAGAAATCACACTACATTTCTAAACCTGTGTAATAAAATGCTTTAAAACGTCCGGCGTCTACATGCCAATCAAGTCGTGTAAAGGTTACAACCTGTTCACACGCAAAGAAGAAACGCGGCGCTTACTGCAACGCAAAAAAAAAAAAGAGAGCTTTAATGAATGATACCGTCAAGTGAGCAAATAATAGTTGTTAATTACTAGTTGAGCTTGTCACCTCCAGGATGTTCGTCCTGTTGGTGGCAATATTTCTGTAGTGATGTGTTTAGCAGTCACCGTGCTTGTGCGCACGTGCACGGTCAGGCAGAGGTAATTCAATGTACAGTGAAGCGAACCAAAAAACACCGATTCTGCAGTGTGGGCCCAGTTTTGGTCTACTTTATTGATCACCTGCGGTGACCGTAAAAGATGCGATTTTGCCACTGTTGCAGAACCCTGAAAAATTAGGCATGTGTACTTTCCTGAAAAATTATGTTTTTTTTGTTGCAGCCACTGAAGCACAGAGGCCAGAAACAATATGCCATATAAATGCTGAAAATATTAAATTTTTTTTGTCGCAGCCACTGAAGCACAGAGGCCAGAAAAAATATGCCATATAAATGCTAACAATATAAATTTTTTTTGTCGCAGCCACTGAAGCACAGAGGCCAGAAAAAATATGCCATATAAATGCTAACAATATAAATTTTTTTTGTTGCAGCCACTGCAGCACAGAGGCCAGAAAAAATATGCCATATAAATGCTGAAAATATTCATTTTTTTTTGTCACAGCCACTGAAGCACAGAGGCCAGAAAAAATAAGCCATATAAATGCTGAAAATATTCATTTTTTTTTGTCGCAGCCACTGCAGCACAGAGGCCAGAAAAAATATGCCATATAAATGCTGAAAATAATCATTTTTTTTTGTCGCAGCCACTGAAGCACAGAGGCCAGAAAAACTCAGGATTTACCTGGATTCAAATTAAACCAGTAGGGTTTGCACCCTAGTTTGTAACGGTGGTGGAGGGAGGAGGACGCTAAAGGACAGCTGTGTGTGGAGTCATGAGGCGTGCAGAGAAGGACAGCTGCATGGGGAGTCAGAAACTCAGAACAAGTCTTCCGGCGTGCAGTAACCCTCCGAGATCCACCCCTCATTCATTTTAATAAAGGTCAGGTAATCCACACTTTTGTGACCTAGGCGAGTTCTCTTCGCAGTTACAATCCCTCCTGCTGCACTGAAGGTCCTTTCTGAGAGGACACTTGAGGCGGGGCAAGACAAGAGGTTCATGGCAAATTGTGACAGCTCTGGCCACAGATCAAGCGCACCCAGTAGTCCAGGGGTTCATCGCTCCTCAGAGTGTCGATATCTGCAGTTAATGCCAGGTAGTCCGCTACCTGCCGGTCGAGGCGTTCTTTGAGGGTGGATCCAGAAGGGTTCTGGTGCTGCCTTGGACTGAAAAACATTTGCATGTCTGACGTTACAGAGTGGCCAAAGTGCTTTGTCCTTGCAGGTGCGCTCGTGGCAGGATTACTGGCACCTCTGCCCCTGGAATGTTGATGAGTTCCTGAAGTGACATCACCCTTAAAAGCATTGTACAACATGTTTTGCAGGCTGGTTTGTAAGTGCAGCATCCTTTCGGACTTGTGGTACGTTGGTAACATTTATGCCACTTTATGCTTGTACCGAGGGTCTAGTAGCGTTGCGACCCAGTACAGGTCCTTCTCCTTAAGCCTCTTGATACGGGGGTCCTTCAACAGGCATGACAGCATGAAAGACCCCATTCTCACAAGGTTGGATGCAGAGGTATCCATCTCTGTTTCCTCGTTATCAAGGACTGCATCATCCACGGTCTCCTCCCCCCAGCCACGTACAAGACCAGGGGTCCCCAAAAGGTCACCACTAGCCCCCTGGGAAGCCTGCTCCTGTTGGTCCTCCTCCTCCACAAAGCCACCTTCCTCCTCTGACTCCACTTCTGACACCTCTCCCTGTGTTGCAGCAGGTGCCTGGGTTCGTTCTGGTGATTCCGACCAGAAATCGTGCGCTTCCTGCTCCTCGTCACGCTGGTCTACAGCCTCATCTGTCACTTGTCGCACGGCACGCTCCAGGAAGAAAGCAAAGGGTATTATGTCGCTGATGGTGCCTTCGGTGCGACTGACCATATTTGTAACCTCTTCAAAAGGGCGCATGAGCCTGCAGGTATCGCGCATAAGCACCCAGTAACGGGGGAAAAAATCCCCAGCTCTGCAGATCCAGTCCTACCACCCAGTTCAAACAGGTATTCGTTGACGGCTCTTTGTTGTTGCAGCAGACGTTCCAACATGAGGAGCGTTGAATTCCAGCGAGTCTGGCTGTCACAAATCAAACGCCTGACTGGCATGTTGTACCGCTGCTGAATGTCAGCAAGGCGTGCCATGGCTGTGTAGGAACGTCTGAAATGGGCCGACACCTTCCTGGACTGCCTGAGAACGTCCTGGAATCCTGGGTACTTCGAGACAAAACGTTGGACTATTAAATTCAGAACATGTGCCATGCAGGGCACATGTGTTAAATTGCCCAGTCTCAGTGCTGCCAACAGATTGCTTCCATTGTCACACACCACTTTTCCGATCTTCAGTTGGTGTGGGGTCAGCCACCGAACGGCCTGTGACTGCAGAGATGACAGGAGTACAGATCCGGTATGGTTTCTGCTTTCCAGGCACGTCATCCCCAAGACAGCATGACAACGGCGTACCTGGCACGTCAAATAGCCTAGGGGGAGCTGGGGGTGCACAGGTGTGGAGGAGGAGGACCCAGCAGCAGAGGAGGAAGAAGAGGAAGAAGACGAGGTAGAGAGCGAAGGAGGAGTAGAGGTGGTGGCAGAACCGCGTGCAATCCGTGGCGGTGACACCAACTCCACTGTTGTTGTTGAGCCACACATTCCCTGCTTCCCAGCCATTACCAAGTTCACCCAGTGGGCAGTGTAGGTGACATACCTGCCCTGACCATGCTTGGAGGACCATGCGTCAGTAGTCATATGGACCTTTGGCCCAACACTAAGTGACAGAGATGCGGTGACTTGGCTCTGCACATGGTGGTACAGGTGTGGTATTCCCTTCTTGGAAAAAAAATTGCGGCTGGGTACCTTCCACTGCGGTGTCCCAATTGCTACAAATTTGCGGAAGGCCTCAGAGTCCACCAGCTGGTATGGTAAAAGCTGGCGGGCTAAGAGTGCAGACAAGCCAGCTGTCAGACGCCGGGCAAGCGGGTGACTCGCAGACATTGGCTTCTTACGCTCAAACATGGCCCTCACAGAAACTTGGCTGGGGGCAGATGACTGGGAATGGGAACTGGTGGTCAAGGTGGAAGGCGGAGTGGAGGGTGGTTCAGACGGGTCAAGGACAGCAGAGGTAGAGCAGTAAGATGCTGGACCAGAAGGAGGGTGGCTTTTAGTTTGCCTGTTGCCTTTGAGGTGTTGCTCCCAAAGTGCTTTGTGCTTGCCGTTCATGTGCCTTCGCATAGAAGTTGTACCTATGTGGCTGTTGGGCTTCCCAAGACTCAGTTTCTGACTGCACTCATTGCAAATTACAACGCTTTTGTCAGAGGCACACACATTAAAAAAATCCCACACTGCTGACCTTTTTGAAGCTGGCAATCTGGCGGTAACAGTAGAAGTTGGCGGCGTTGGCGGCAATGGCGGGTGCATTGGCCGGCTGACCACAGGTGCCGATACATGTTGTTGCCCTACTGTTCCCTGCGAGCTGTCCTCCCTGCTTCTTCTAAGTCTTATTCTCCTCCTGCCTCTCTGACTCTCCGTCTCTCCATCTGAACTATCCTCCTCTTGCTCTCTTCTACTGGGTACCCACAAAACATCAATCTCCTCACCATCATTCTCCTCAGATGCATCAATTTCTTCTGACAGCTCACAGAAGGAAGCCGCAGCGGGGACCTCCTCATCCCTCATTATGTCCATCTCTGTTGTGTTCTCTGCCAGAATTAAATCTGGTGTAATGTCCTCATCTCCTTCATCTTCTTCTGCCAATAATGGTTGCGCATCACTCAGTTCAAGAAACTCATGTGAAAATAACTCCTCTGACTCCAGTGAAGAAGGGGCGCCGGTGGTGGAGGAAGTGTTACGTGGGGTGGCCATAGCAGTGGAGGATGAGGATGTTGTGGTAAAGTTAGAAACGGTAGAGGATGGGGTGTGCTGTGTAAGCCAGTCAACTACCTCTTCAGCATTTTGGGAGTTCAGGGTCATTGCCTTTTTAAAACTGGGCAATTTCCTAGGGCCACAGGATAGCATAGCAGCACGGCCCCTAGTGCCTCTGCGTGGCGGCCTGCCTTTGCCTGGCATTATTTTTAAAACAACAACAACAACTCAGGTGGTGTTTCTGGAGACGGTATTATTATTGATATTTAGACAGAATGTGAACAAGCTCACACAGCTAGGTGACAGTTGTTTGAAAATGAAGAACACACTGGGCAAACAAATTGAAACAATGCCTGCAAGGTCAACGTATACACTACTACAGCAGTGGATACGGAATATATTATTGCTGCTTGAAAAACGTCACTCGGGTGGTGTTTCAGGAGACGATATTATTATTGATATTTAGACAGAATGTGAACAAGCTCACACAGCTAGATGGCAGTTGTTTGAAGAACACACTGGGCAAACAATGCCTACAAGGTCAACGTATACACTACTACAGCAGTGGATACGGAATATATTATTGCTGCTTGAAAAACGTCACTCGGGTGGTCTTTCTGGAGACGGTATTATTATTGATATTTAGACAGAATGTGAACAAGCTCACACAGTTAGATGGCAGTTGTTTGAAGAACACACTAGGCAAACAATGCCTACAAGGTCAACGTATACACTACTACAGCAGTGGATAGGGATGTAGCGAACTGCCGTTAATGTGTTCGCGAACACCGTTCGCGAACACCGGCAAAAAAGCGAACAGTTCGCGAACAGTTCGCGAACTTCGAACGCTCGATAAAATCGTTCGATCGAACGATCGAAGGATTTTATTCGTACGATCGAAGGATTTTCGTTCGAATCGAACGATCGAAGCTATTCGATCGAATGATTTTAATTCAATCGAATGCTTATAATCGTTCGAACGAATGGAAATCGTTCGATTTTAGCGATCGAATGGTCGAATGGTCGAACGAAATTTTACTTCGAATCGAACGCGAACACCAATTGGCGAACGTCGCGCGACGTTCGCGAACATTCGGCGGACGCGAACAGTCGAAGTTCGCGCGAACTAGTTCGCCGGCGAACAGTTCGCTACATCCCTAGTGGATACGGAATATATTATTGCTGCCTGAAAAACGTCACTCGGCTGGTGTTTCTGGAGACGGTATTATTATTGATATTTAGACAGAATGTGAACAAGCTCACACAGCTAGATGGCAGTTGTTTGAAGAACACACTGGGCAAACAATGCCTACAAGGTCAACGTATACACTACTACAGCAGTGGATACGGAATATATTATTGCTGCCTGAAAAACGTCACTCAGGTGGTGGTTCTGGAGACGGTATTATTATTGATATTTAGACAGAATGTGAACAAGCTCACACAGCTAGATGGCAGTTGTTTGAAAATGAAGAACACACTGGGCAAACAATGCCTACAAGGTCAACGTATACACTACTACAGCAGTGGATACGGAATATATTATTGCTGCCTGAAAAACGTCACTCGGGTGGTGTTTCTGGAGACGGTATTATTATTGATATTTAGACAGAATGTGAACAAGCTCACACAGCTAGATGGCAGTTGTTTGAAGAACACACTGGTCAAATAATACCTGCAAGTGCACTACTATTGGTGCACTACTATGAAGAACAGCAACAGCACTGTACACGTTAAAGAACAGTAAGATAAGTAAAATAAAAAAATATATATATGTATATTAAAAAAAAAAATTTCTCGGGTTGCTGCTGCTGAACTACTAGGAGCACACCAGTCCCACTCCCCAACACTGCTAGACTAATAGCACTGGGTTGTTATAGTAGCAAAGTAAAACAACAAAAAAGAAAATAAAAGCAGTCCTTACAAGGACTATTGGGTTATTACAGCAGTCAGCAGATGAGATCAGAAGAGATCAGTGCCCACAGCAGGCAGCTACATACAGAGCACTGCAGTAGAAGGTAGATTACTAGCCAGCAAAGCTACCTAACCTAAAATGTCCCTCAAATCCCTGCAGACTTCTGTCCCTCCAATACAGAGCAGTATCAAGTAGATTACGAGCCAGCAAACTTACTATCAACTGTCCCTCAAATCAGTGAAATCACTAACAGCTCTCTCCCTACACTAGCTCTTCCAAGCACACACAGGCAGAATGAAAAAACGCTGCAGGGCTTCAGTTTATGTATGGAAGGGGAGTGGTCCAGGGGGTGTGGGGGTGGTCCAGGAGGGAGAGCTTCCTGATTGGCTGCCATGTATCTGCTGGTCTGGGGTGAGAGGTAAAAAAAAAGCGCCAGGTAAGGCGAACGTCGCGCGACGATCGCGAACATTCGGCGAGCACGAACAGTCGATGTTCGTGCGAACAAGTTCGCCGGCGAACAGTCCGCGACATCCCTATAAGCCACACCCATTGCTATAATAACCTCAACAACTTCTGGTTTCACCCACTTTAATGCAAAGCTATTTTGCTATTTCCATTTGGGTATTTCCTTCTAATGTACAGTTTAATGCCCAGTATGCGTAGTTTTACCTAAGTATGTGACCTGTAGGGACCACAAAGCGAAAATTGTGCAAATGACTTTTCTTGGCTAACAATTCAGATTCTGCAAACACAGCCCCTTACCTGTGTATTGTGTGTCATAACAGAGCACAACCCCATCATATTCTATATCACCCTAGATTATTTCATATAGTTTATATCATTCTTTCACTATTCCGTAATCGACTGCTGTTTAATACCTTAATTTTCTGTTTTTGTTTCCTCTGTTTTCTTTTTCTCTCCTTTTCTCTATAACCCTCACTGGTGCCCCCTCCTTATTTATTTGTTTAATACTTCTCTATCTCTCTCCCAGCAATATTTTCTTTTATATATTGAACTATATTTTATTTTACCTCTGCATTTTATTTGTATGCAAAAGTGAAAAGCAGCAAAAGAAAGTTCCGGGATTCAAAACTCTTGCATCCCCCCTAAGGGGATGCTATTTCACAAAAATAAAGAAGTAAAGGGATGGCATCCCTCCCCAATTCCAGCACTGATTCCGATCAAATAAAGTTGTAAAAGAACAGATCAGCCGATGTTCTGCCCCTGACAGCAATCGTACGATAGTTATGTCTGACAAAGCTTATTGGCAGGCGACAGAAATTTTCTAACCTGTCCAATCGACCAAACGACCGATCTCTGCCAGACAAAAAATGTCGGGACTCTCCACACCACGATTCGTACGATCGGATCGTTGTGTCTATGGCCAGCTTAAGGGTCTGAGTTCAATTCCAGCTTGATCTTCATGGTTTACTCCCACACTCACACATAATCTATATATGGCTATGTTGTAGCACAATATGAACAAAAATATTTTGTTTCCAAAGAGGGAGATTGGAGGCGTGATTCTGCCTGTGTCTATGAATGCAAAGATCAAGATTTAGAGTCACAAAACTCAAAATGTCCTACACCTGGGGAAATTGTGAATAAAGCACTGGAAAGACCAAGATTATTTCATAATAAAAGTAAATTCAAGTAAAAAGTAAAATAATGATTTACGACTTTCTATGGCAAATTAAAGAGAATCATATAAACAGTTAATACTTCTGACATTTACAGGATGGTATTTCAGAAAAGATTAAGGGGCAGACTAAGGGTCAAATTTCGAATTTAAAAAAAAACTTTGAAATTTGATCCTCAAATTGAAATCCTCCGACTTCGAATATCGAAGTCGAAGGATTTTTAGCGTAATTGATCGATCGAACAATAGAAATCGTTCGATTGAACGATTAAATAGCGATTGATCGAAGGATTTCTATTCGATCAAAAAAACCTTTGAAAAGTGCTGTGGAAGGTCCCCATAGGCTAACATTGCACTTTGGTAGCTTTAAAGGAAAACTATACCCCCAAAATGAATACTTAAGCAACAAATAGTTTATATCAAATTGAATGACATATTAAAGAATCGTACCAAACTGGAATATATATTTACATAAATATTGCCCTTTTACATCTCTTGCCTTGAACCACCATTTCGTGACTCTATCTGTGCTGCCTCAGAGATCACCTGACCAGAAATACTACAACACTAACTGAAACAGGAAGAAGTGAGGAAGCAAAAGGTAGAACTCTGTCTGTTAATTGGCTCATGTGACCTTACATGTGGTTTGTATGTGTGCACAGTGAATCGTACGATCTCAGGGGGCGGCCCTTATTTTTTAAAATGGCAATTTTCTATTTATGATTACCCAATGGCACATACTACTTAAAAAGTACATTATTATGATAATGGTTCATTCACATGAAGCAGGGTTTTACACATGAGCTGTTTTACTCAGTATCTTTTAATAGAGACCTACATTGTTTGGGGAGTATAGTTTTCCTTTAATTTGGCGAAGTATGAAGTCGAAGTTTTTTTTAAAGAGACAGTACTTCAATTATCGAATATTCGAATATTCGAATGATTTTTACTTTGAAATTAAGTAAATTTGAAGTCGTAGTATCCTATTCGATGGTCAAAGTATTCAAAAAATTACTTCGAAATTTGAACTTTTTTAACTTCAAAAATTCAATCGACTTTAGTAAATCTGCCCCTTAATCTGAAAATTGTGCATATTGTTTAATGCAAGAAAGGTCATGGAAGGATGGCCATAGTCATTGCATGAAAAGATAAAATGCATTTGAGGTCCTTTGGTCTAAAGCTGCATAGTTCTGCTGAGCATCCCCATTGTTAATCCCAACCTTATGAAGAATCAAGTACAAGTATGCCTATGGTTGCCTGCATTTTAACAGCAGGTATTGGGAGTGATGCTACCTCCACTCCATAGTCATGGCCTGCACCAGATTTGTTCATGAATGCTTGTGCAATTGTGTTTAGTTTGACATATATGATGCAACTGCCGTGAATGCAATGCTCAGCTGCAATGATGCTGGAATATGGCAAAAACAATGAGGGTAAAAAACAATGAAATTAATGTGGAATTGCACTTTGTTCATTGCACTTTTGGTCGTAAACTATTCAATACTGTTATAATTATCTTTTTCTGAAGCATCTAGGGTTGCAGGAATGTAATAGAATGTGATAAGATATGATAAAGCTAAATGTTAATGTAATAATTCATATAGGAGAGAAAGACAAGAATGTAGCACAGCAGCAATGATTCAATCAGTTCCAGACACAATGGGCTGTCTGTCTCTGCACCCCAAGCTTTCTGTGGTAGCATCTTCATGGATCCAGCTCTACTAGGCACTCCAGAAAAAAAAGACAAATAATTATGTCCAGGGCAAGGACCAGGGAATCTGGTTGTACTCCAGCAATATAGAAAGGTGGTATTAGATATGGCACATAGACATGTACTTGGGGGCCACTTGGGAGTTGAGAAAACTACAGAAAGAATCCTTCAGAGGTTGTTTTGGCCTGGGGTGGTTGGAGATGTAATGTGATATTGTAACTTCTGCCCAGATTGTCAGTTAGCAGTGCCAAGACAACATTACAGAGGTCCTTTGGTTCCCCTTCCAATCATTAAGGTACCATTTAAGAGGGTAGCAATGGATCTGCTCGGTCCCCTGCCAAAATCATTTAAGGAATACTTCAGTTAAAGGTATAGCTAAAGAGCAGGTCCATTTGTTTTCTAGGGTGGGAATAGCTAAAGAAATCCTGACGGATCAAGGCGCACCCTTTATGTAACCAAAGAGTTGTCGCCTCTTAGGTTTCAAACACTTACGTACTTCAGTTTACCACCCTCAAACTGATGGCTTGGTAGAAAGGTTTAATAAGACCCTGAAAGCCATGTTGAAAAATGTGTTAGATAAAGATGGGAAAAATTGGGACTGCTTATTGCCATTTTTGTTGTTCTCAATCAGGAAGGTGCCACAAACTTCTACTGGGTTCTCCCCATTTGAGTTACTGTATGTTAGGCACCCCAGGGGTCTGCTAGATGTAGCTAAGGAAACTTGGGAACAGGAGGCTACCCCCTATAAGACAGTGGCTCAAATGCAGGAGCAGATTGTAGAGGAACCTATTGTAAGGAACACATGGCCCAAGCCCAGGAGTCCCAAAGCAGGATTTATAATACAGATGAAGCCACTTGGATTTGTGAGTTAAATCCCTGAGACACGGAGACAGGCAATCTCTGATGAGGTAAGGAAAATGTTGGATCTAGGAGTAATTGAGGAGTCCTACAGTGATTTGTCTACCACAATTGTTTTGATCCCTAAACCTGATGGGACTCTAAGGTTTTGTAATGACTTCTGAAAACTGAATGAAGTCTTAAAATTTTGAGACCTATCCCATGCCTAGGGTAGATGAACTCATCGAAAGGCTAGGCCAGGTGAGATACCTCACAAATCTAGATCTCACAAAAGGGTATTGGCAGGTACCACTAACGAAAGGGGCTTGGAAAAGAGGTGCAACTTTATCATATGAATTTACTTAAGCCCGGAGACCTCAGGAGGTCCTGGTATCAGAACCGGTGCAACTGGACTGTTCTGATAGTCTCATTCCAGAAGTACAAATAGCCAAAACACTATCAGTGTCACAGAAACAAGAAGTGAAAGAATTCTTGATGAGAAATAGGATGTCTTCTCTGATCTTCCTGGAAGGACTACTCTAGGAGTAGAGGACTACTCTAGTTGAACATGATGTGGTTACTACCCCTCAGGTAAAAGTTAAGGTTAAGCCATATAGAATCCCTGAGGCACAGAGACAGGCAGTCTCTGATGAGGTAAGGAAAATGTTGGATCTAGGAGTAATTGAGTCCCAATTGTTTTGATCTCTAAACCTGATGGGACTCTAAGGTTTTGTAATGACTTCCAAAAATGGAATGAAGTCTCAAAATTTGATGCCTATCCCATGCCTAGGGTAGATAAACTCATTGAAAGGCTAGGCCAGGCAAGGTACCTCACAACTCTAGATCTCACAAAAGAGTATTGCAAGTACCACTAATGGAAGGGGCTAAGGAAAAGACAGCCTTTTCTACTCCTGAGGGTCTTTTCCAATACAAACCTTTTGGTTTACATGAGCCACAGCTACTTTTCAAAGGCTAATGGACGGGATTCTTAAACCACATAATCCCTATGCCTCATTGATGTGGTTATTTTCAGCACTGATTGGGATCTCATTTACCAAAAGTACAGGTGGTTCTAGTCTCTATACGTGAGGAGGGGCTTACTGCAGACCCTAAAACGTGTGCTCCCCTTACAGATCTTACTAAAGGGAACAGCTCAGTAATGGTTAAGTGGTCAGCTGAGGCTGAAAACGCTTTCATAGAGCTTAAAAATTCCCTCTGTAGGCAACCAATGCTAATAACACCAGTTTTTCAGAAAGTGTTCATTGTGCAAACTGATATCTCAGATGTGAGTTTGGGGGCTGTCCTCTCCCAAATGGTAAGGGGTGAGGAACACTCAGTAGTGTACTTGAGCAGAAAGCTTACACTGGCTGAGAGTAGGTATTCTATTGTGGCAAGGGAGTGCCTTGCCATTAAGTGGGCACTAGAAGCAATCAAGCACTATCTGCTGGGCCGCAAATTTAGATTGGTTACAGACCATGCTCCCCTTAGGTGGATGTCTGAAAATAAAGAAAAGAATGCTCATGTCACCAGATGGTTCCTGGCCCTGCAAAACTTTAAGTTTATAGTGGAACATAGACCTGGAGCACTGCAAGGGAATGCAGATGCCCTCTCTAGGGTTCATTGCCAGGTGGCTCATTGTGCTCTGCCCTATGGGCTGAAGCAGAGGGGGAGGATATGTGAACCGGTAACTGGAGAACAGTTTGAACCGAGATATATTTCCCCTAGGTCATGGGCGGATTTTCATTAAGGCTAGGGAAGGCTAAGCCTCCCCAAACCTATTTGAAACGTAAAACTAAGGAAAACCTGCTCCGTTGCTGACTGCCACTGGCCCTTTAAACAGCAGTAGAAAGCTCCTTTCCTGCCTCTAGATCGATGCTGTAGTAACACTGCACACTGATTGGTTCTTACTGCTTGCAGATTGCCCAATCAGAGCACAGCTGTCTGTACAGACATTAAAATTATCCAATCAGCTACAGAAGTAGGCGGGGCTCAGAAAACGTTACAGACAGGAGGCACCAGCAGATGTAAAGACCGATGAGAGGGACCTGCACGGTTAGCTACATACTAAGAGAATATTTGTAGTGATTTCCAGAACACTGACAGGTACAATATACATTCTGAGGTCACCTACAGCAGCTGCTGTTCCAGTCCCTGTTGTTACCCCTTGTGTCATGGATTAAACCTTTCCTTTTTTATGGTTTTCTTTTTACTTGTAGCTTTTCTTACAATTCTGTTGTTTGTTTATTATGTATTAGTTCATATGGAGCCCCCATACAAATATATTATCCTGATATGTCCTGGGGATCATGTACATAAATTATGTCCTATGTTTACTGTTTTTCCTGAGGGTATTTTATATAAAATTAGCACTTCATTTTTCCTCATATAGGTTTTGATGGTATAACTGATGAAATTGATACTTGCCATTTATCCTGACCTGTATACAGGGCCAAATTTCTAGTTGCGGCACAGTACCGATGGGCACTAGGGAACGCTGTGTTCACTATGTCGCTGGGAGTCATGCCACCCCTACAATTTCACTGCCCTAGGCCCGCACCTTTATGGCCTCGCCACAAATCCAGTCCGGCCTGTTTATTAAGGATTTATTATAATTGAAATTAACAATTCATTTAGCCAGGATTCATACTAACCCTAGTGTTTCACTTCCTTTGATGTTATATGTGTCTTGTGTCAGTTAATGTCCCTGTGTCTGTACCCGCTGTCTTCTATTGTATATATTGTATACTCTATTTATACACTGTCTATATTGTGCCTGGGGTGCCAGTGACTGGTGTGTAAAATGTGCCTGTGTCTTTCTTTTCATATAATGTGTTAGATTAGCCCATGCGAAATGGTTAAATTAAAACAAAACGTTTAATACAACATTAAAACCAATGTCCAGTGTGCAACTTTAAAATATCGGTTAGCAGCAGGAGGCTGATCGACCAGGCAAATAGGTGGGTTCAATTGGTTATATGCTGTTGCACCTATATAACTTACTAATAATCAAATGACCATTTAGCATATTCAATATGCCCCAGTGTAGTCGAAGGCAAGGTCACCCAGAGGATACCACTTACAGTGCCAACCCCTTCACCCACTTTGAGATCCCTCCCCATAGGGGCAAATTTACTTACCTGTGAAAATTCGCCAGCGCCATCTTCACGCACATCACAACATTTCGCCACGTGTAATTCGCCTGGACAACGCTAATTCACGAAGATCGAAGTTGCTCACAGGGTACCGAATGCTTTCGAAGTTGCGCTAGCGAAAATACAATCAGCAGTTCGAAGTTACGCTAGCGTTGCCAAATTTGCATACGGCGTGCAGTTAAAGTACAATGGCCGTATATGTTGCAGCAAATACATTACACTACACAAGGCCAGGGAACCTTAATAAAATTATATAGAGTTGTTATAATGCCCTACACATGTGCCCACAGTATAGTTTAGGTGCCATATGTTATCAAATGTAGGGGGGAAGGAGGGTACCCCAAAAAAAATTCGATCTTTTTCAGCCTATCACCCTGTAAAAAGGAAAAGACGACAGCGTTTTTTGGGACTTTGAAACTTTTTTTTTGACAAACTCCTATCTACTCAACCTGGTATGAGCTAGTAAAGTAAACTCTGGCGCAAGAGGTAACATTCAGTAAAATCGAAAATGTAGTGAATTTGCATAGTAACGCTTTTTCGCCAGAGCGAAATTCGCCTGGCGTTAGAGTGCGAAGTTGCACCAGAGTCTATTTCCTTCGCTAGTGAAATTATGCCAGCGACCATTAGTAAAGTGCCAAAATGACGACACACTGGTGAATTTTCGCCAGCGTTAGCCACTTTGCCCTTTAGTAAATTTGCCCTGGATAGGCTAGATAGGCGTACTTGTGTCGTTGACCCAAGGCCGTTATCGTAACACATGTTTACAGTGTGCCTCAGGCACATCAAAGCCTAGATTTGCTACCAATGCTGGCCCTCGGATCCAAAAGAGCCTCCAACCCCTTCACCCACAGTGATTTCCCTCCCGATGAAAATCTGTGAAAAAGCTTGTTATGGATGGGAGGGTGCAGTAACATGGGTCAGCTCTTTCTCTTCTTTTTTCTGACATACGTTTAACTATTTGACCCTGCACACCATCCCCTGTGTTTGATGGTTGGTGTTCCACAATATCTAACTTTTATGTCAATCTTTAGCCTACCCAAACAATAAAATCACCCTCCGCCTTTGCCCTAGGTTCATTTCTTACTCCCATATGTACAGCAGTCCTGAGTGGGTTAATTCCCCTAGAAAGTAATTTTGAGTTACACGCTGAGAGGGCTGAGACCTGGGACCTGAGTGTAACCATTTGGAGCTGCTGTTTGTCTGCCCAAAGAAAAAAGGACCTGGGAAAGGTACTGTGACTCTGGGGAATTGTACTTTTGTGTTTGGCCGGGAATCCAAGTAGGGGACCGGTAGTAGAGAGGGGAAATGCCCTGTGTATTAGTTAGAGCCCAAGTGGGGCAAGGATTTTGTTTTGTTTTATGCCGCCTTTGCTCACAGAGTCTGTATATGTGAACAATAAATGGAATTTGCCTGTTAAAGAACTGTCTGTTCGGCTAATCCTGCTCACAATACATATATTGAATGTATTATCTAGAATCGTTATAACTGGGGTTTCCAGGACAGTTTTTTTAAATTTTTAATCTGGAGTCCCATGCCTAATGTAAAAAAAAAAAAAAAAAGTACTGAAATATTCAAAATGCTGAACAGCACAAATATTTTACCATCAATTTTAATGTATGTTCTGTTAGTTAACATGACTCATGGGGCATTTCCTTATTATTATAGCCAATAAAGCAAGAAATAAATATGTTTAAGAATTCACAATGGAGAATTACATTACTGGTTTCTGGGGCATCCCCATAATTCTTTTGAATAAAGGACCAAAAATATCACAAGACAGACACATGTCTTTAAAGTATTTCAATAGTTTTCATTGATTTTACAACTCCGTGTCATGATCTGTCTGGTGATTTCAACCAAGAGCTTTCAAATGTTCAGTTCTGTCTTTTTCACAGTGCACGAGATGTGGGGCTACTAAGTGCCATCATTAGTGGGTGTCTGTAAGAACGTGCTTAGATACCTAAAATTGCTTTCCTTTAATTCCATGAGGCTGAACACATTCCCTCCAGGTATTCAACATAAGAGTCTATCAATCAATCTTGAAAAATAAAAAGGTATTCTCATTGCCTGCATCTTCTTCAAAACGTCAGCTCATATTTAAATCTAATGCTATGTAATATCACTTCTAATCACTTGCAACTTGATGAATATAAAACCTGTGAACATGGACTGCCTCTTGACCTTTTTATCTCGTTGTTAAATGAAAAATGATTCCAGCTTCTACTTTGCAAAGACGGTTTGAAGTAAAAAAAATATATATATTTGATTGCACCTTTTTTCACATCTATTCAAGTTGTTGAATATAAATACATCATCATTTTATAAATAAAAAAAAAAAGGTTCTGGTCGATTTGTAGCATATATTAAATCCACAGATGAACGGCTTACATTACCGGCAATGATTTTTACTGAGCTGCACTACTTCTGAGGACTGTACTGCAGTTTTGCAGGGTTATTAAAAGCCCCATTTTACATGGTTTTGCTTCTCATTCATTTTACAAGATTGGTTTTCTAGAGGTAGTTTTCAATAGGATTGCATGCAAAAAAAAAAAGCAACACTACAGTTTTCAGTTAATCAGTATTCCTTTACTTGAAGAAAATTTGAGAAATCTGTCTTAAAATGATATACAGTATAATGCAATGCTATAAGTAGTGTATTGGCATCCAATTAGCAAATGTGTAAAGCGGGAGAAATCAAATAAATGGTTTGTTTGTAGAATGCTGGCTGGCATCAAACCATTTCAGGGTTTCCTGTGATTAAACTTAAGCTTACAACACATTCAACAAAACTTAGCCAGTTAAAGCCTACATTAATCATTCTAAAAAGAAAGAGGTTTAAATCATTTGGGATTCTGTTAAGTCTAAATTCAAAATGTGTGCTTTTTTAAATGTTTTGAAAATCTAAAAAAAAGGTTGCTGTATGGAGATATTAGAATACATGAAATAAACAGATAAATACAGAGCAATAAAAATGTTTGTTTTCTTGACCATTGAAATATATCCATCAATTTTATCGTAAATCTTGTTAAGGCTCTGCCTGTATTGTGTTTGTGTGTGATGTTTTGCAGCTATTCACTTATAATCAGTGGTTTCAGGCAATAGCTTTCTACCTATTTCAGTTTTAAATGGGTTAGGTGTCATATAAGTGTTATTCTCATTCCATTACTGCACCTTAAGTCACTGTAAATTTACTATTAATCTTATTTGATGAAAATAATTGTGTATATTAGTCAAAGGCAACTGATGATTACTGTGATAGCATTTAAATACACACACACAAACATATATACATTTATCGGTCTGTGTGTGTGTGTGTGTATGTGTGTGTGTGCCTATATAGATATATATATAATCATGTAGTAGAACCGGCACTCACCCTCAGAACGTCAGGCTACTTCAAGAAATAGCATATTGAATCATTTAAGAGCACTCACGGGTGTTGTGAAGAATAATTTTTATTGGAGTGTTACAATCTACCCCACATCAACGCGTTTCGGTCCTCTCTGAACCGTCGTCAGGATGTACCCAGAAGTCATCACGTGATCCATAAATACAAACATAGACCAATCAGTGAACAGTGTTAATTAAGTATTCACGACAGTGTTCTGCATTAGAGTGTTAGCATAAATTACCACATTCATTGTCAAAAATTCCAAATACATGTTAAAAGATACTTATATAAAAGTGTAAAAAGTGTAAAAAAAAAGCTGACCTTGTTAAAAACATTAAGAATAGTGAATCATCTAATCTCTTTAAAACATAAGAAATATGCAGATAACAGATCACAAAACAAGGTTATCAAGGATATCCGTGTATTACAGCTCCAAAACCAGGAGCTGTAATACAGAACATTTTAATAGATAAATGGTAATATATAGCAGCATTTGAAGGTGCACAATTACTGAGTTAATAACAACACTTCCCGAGCCATGTAAAGTCTCATTGGAATAAGGATCTAATCACATCCAAATATGTCCATGGTTCCGTTTATACCACATATCGAAACACATGGGCTGCTTATTTCTTGTTATTGTATCTACGAATCAAAACAATTCTGTCCCAATGCACCACTCAAATATAGTCAAGTGTCAAATCCTTCCCGAGCATATGGCTGTCTAGAAAACATATTAAACCATTATTGTGACACCTATACTGTATATACTATATCTAGTATAGGTCAATCTAAAAACAACTGGACTTGCTGAGTAATCAATGAAGACGTTTCACTACTCATCCGAGCAGCTTCTTCAGTTCAACTGACTGGTGTGGGAAGTTCTTGGCATATAAACTCTTCCACTAATCCATTTACAATGGCACATTGTAACTCTTCAAAGAGGTGACAACTGAAGAAACTCACAGAGGTGTTGATTCTGTGTAGTTGTGATAGGATTATCCAATGTGTCATGCAACTCCTAGATTCAGGTGTTACTTGTGAGAGTTGCATGAATGGATGTGTGAAGTGTTCTGAATCCGCCGGGGTAGAGATGTTAGAACAGCATTGTATGTAGCAGACAGGTGGTGTCGAAGGCCCCCACCTCTGTTCAGAGATGGTCTCTCCACCTTGACATGAATCGCCTCTTTCACGCCTCTTTCACGCCTCTTTCACGCCTCGTTCAAACCAGCGGTCTTCTTTATCCAAGATTTGGACCTTGCTGTCTTCAAAGGAGTGTCCCTTGTCTTTTAAGTGTAGAAAGAAGCTGAGTTTTGCCCTGTAGAGTTCTCCCTCCTGTGCTGAGCCATTCGTTTGGAGAGCAGTTGTTTTGTCTCCCCGATGTATAGATCTGTGCAATCCTCGCTACACTGGACTCCGTATACCACATTGCTTTGTTTTTCTTTTGGTGTTTGATCCTTTGGGTGTACCAGTTTTTGTCTCAGTGTGTTGCTAGGTTTGAAAAACACAGGGACATGGTGTTTGTTGAAAATCCTCCTGAGTTTCTCTGACACTCCAGCTACATATGGGATGACTATGTTTCGCCTACTATGTGTCTCCGGGCGGTTATTTCTATTGGTGTTCCTCTTGGGCTTGGTTGCTGCTGTTTTGACAAAGGCCCAGTCTGGGTAGCCACACGCTTTCAAAGCTCCTCTGAGATGTTTTTGCTCTTTGTCTTTGGACTCTGTATCAGTTGCCACACATTCCGCCCGATGGTGCAGGGTTCGAATGACACCCAGTTTGTGTTCCAGTGGATGGTGGGAATCAAACAACAGATATTGATCCGTATGAGTGGGTTTCCTGTATACTTCCGTCTTCAAGTTACCCCCCTCTTGGATACATATCAAACAGTCCAAAAAAGCAAGTTTGTTCTCATGGACATCTTCCCTTGTGAACTTGATGTTATTGTCCACTGAGTTAATGTGTTCTGTGAAGGCCGCCACTTCATTGGATCTGATTTTAACCCAAGTATCATCCACATACCTGAACCAGTGGGTCGGTGTAGTTCCCTGGAAAGTAAGTAAGGCTCTCCTTTCCACTTCCTCCATGTACAAGTTTGCTACAATGGGAGAGACTGGAGAACCCATTGCACAGCCATGTTTCTGTCTATAAAAAAGGTTCTTGTACTTGAAGTATGTGGTGTTAAGGCACAAATCTAGCAACAAACAAACTTGGTTGGGACTGAGCTTCGTTCTGCTGCTGAGGGTGTTATCATGTTGCAGTCGATTTCTTACATTCTCAATCGCCTCTGTAGTAGGTATACATGTGAACAAAGAAGTGACATCATATGATACCATTGTTTCTTCTGCCTCTAGTGTAACGCTGTGAATCTTGGTTACAAACTCTTTGGCATTCTGGATATGATGCACTGTAATGCCTACCAACGGGGCTAAGATGTTAGCCAAGAATTTTGCAATGCTGTATGTCACTGAATTTATGCTGCTGACAATGGGTCTTAGTGGGGCTCCTTCCTTGTGTATCTTGGGGAGTCCGTATAAGCATGGTGTGGCTTCCCTGGGATACAGACGGTGGTATAAAATACTGAAGAACCTGCTCGGATGAGTAGTGAAACGTCTTCATTGATTACTCAGCAAGTCCAGTTGTTTTTAGATTGACCTATACTAGATATACTATGACCTGGATGAATGAAAATCTTCATAGTCACTGTATATACTGTTTACCCGGCTCCTTGATACCCAGTTCTATGATCCAATATATATAAATATAAAATAATTGTAACTGCAGTGTATCGATGAGTCACCACTCCCATACCCCACTTATCGTGTAGATAAGTGGGGTATATATATATATATATATATATATATATATAATATATAATAGATATATATATATAGATATATACAGTCATATGAGAAAGTTTGAGAACCCCTCTCAGCCTGCATAATAATTGACTCCACTTTCAACAAAAAACATAACAGTGGTATGTCTTTCATTTCCCAGGAGTACTCGGATGTTTTCTGAACAATTATTTTTAGTGAAGCAGTATTCAGTTTTATTAAATTAAATCAAATGTGAAAAATTTGTATATCCTTGCAATTTTGCTAATTTAAAAGCATGTAAATGATCAATACTGATTACTGGCAACACCAGTTGAATTAGCTTGTTAAGCCTTGAACTTCATAGGCTTAATGAAAGGTATTTAAGGTGGCCAATTGCAAGTTCTGCTTCTGTTTGACTCTCCTCTAAAGAGTGACAGCATGGGATCCTCAAAGCAACTCTTAAAAGTTCTGAAAACAAAGATTATTCAGTATCATGGTTTAGGGGAAGGCTACAAAAAGCGATCTCAGAGGATTAAACTGTTAGTTTCAACTGTAAGGAATCAGGAAATGGAAGGCCACAGGCACAGTTTTTTTTAAAACACAGGTCTGGCAGGCCAAGAAACATACAGTAGCAGCATATGTGGAGGATTGTGAGAATGGTTACAGACAACCCAAAGATTACCTCCAAAGACCTGCAAGAACATCTTGATGCAGATAGTTTATCTAAACATCATTCCACAAAGAACATCTGTATGGCAGGTTGATGAGAAAGAAGCCCTTTCTGCACTCGCACCACAAAGAGAGTCACTTGTAAGCAAAAGCTCATTCAGACAAGCCACAGTAATTTTGGAACAAAGTGCTCTGCACTGATGAGACAAATATTGAGTTATTTGGTCATAACAAAAAGTGCTTTGCATTGCAGAAGAAGAACACCGCATTGCAAGAAAAACACCTGCTACATACTGTCAAATTTGGTGGAGGTTCCATCATGCTGTGGGGCTGCGTGGCTAGTTCAGGGACTGGGGCCCTTGTCCAGGGTCGGATGAATTTAACCCAATACCAACAAATTCAGGATAATGTTCAAGCATTAGTAACAAAGTTGAAGTTACACAGGGATTGGATATTCCAACAAGACAATGACCCTAAACACACTTTGAAATCTACAAAGGTATTTAGGCAGAAGGATAAGTACAATATTCTGGAATGGCTGTCACAGTCCCCCAACTTGAATACTATCGAAAATCTATGGGATCATTTGAAGCAGGCTGTCCATGCTCGGCAGCCATCAAATTTAATTGAACTGGAGAGATTTTGTATGGACGAATTGTCAAAAATACCGCCATCCAGAATCTCATCAAAGGCTATAGGAGGCGTCTATAGGCTGTTACATTTGCAAAAGGAGGCTCAACTAAGTATTGATGTAATATCTCTGTTGAGGTGCCCAAATTTATGCACCTGTCTAGTTTTGTCATGATGCATATTGCATATTTTCTGTTAATCCAATAAACTTTATGTCACTGCTGAAATACTAGTTTCCATAAGGCATTTTATATATTTAAAAGAAGTTCCTACTTTGAAAACTAAATATATATATATATATATATATATATATATATATATATATTTATTTATTTATGTCATTTTGTTAATCTTTTAGGTTCATTACATTATTAAAGCATACGATTTTTCGGGGCACTTGTCTCCAGTGTGGCTACTACCTGTCCATATCTCCTCCCATGATCCAACTCTCTACACATTCTAGAAAGCGCTTCATGGTTGTATGTTTAGATGACATCTAGGTCTTCTTGCACATGCAGATGGGTTGGGATATTTAAAAAAACCTCTGGGAAAGGGGGGGAGGAAATTTTTTTTCAAAAAAAAGTTTATTTATAGGTTTATCATTAGACAAGCACTTTGTATCTTTTTACCCTTTCCATCTCAGCTGGTCTAGATCTGCAACACTTTTAACAGTGATAGGAACCAAGAATCCAAAAACAACTCCAAAATGTAGAATCCACTGCACTGTCACTCTGGAACTTTTATTCTAGATACAGCACAGGGTTAAAACTCTTATTCAACAATAATTCCATAAAGGTATGTCACAAAATAATGTATTTAACTTAACCTTGGTCCAGATCATTATTGGTTATAGATTTATTAGGCATAAGAACACATTCTTGCCAACAGATTCCATTCAATTCAGCATAGGCAAAACTAATCTGTCTGATTTTATTACCGTCTATTACAGCTAAGCCCAGTGATTTCCCTGAGACCTAACTGCTGCCATGCCTTGCGATTTCTATTTTCTTACCCTAAGGGGGTTATTTACTAAACTCTGAATGCCAAAAACTCAAAAATATGTAGTGGAAAAAAAAAACACAAACATTTTGGGATTTATTATACCCCTAGGATGGAAAAAGTCAGAATCTGAAAATCCAGCATCTCAGACCTGCCGAGGTTGCATATAAGTCAACGCGAGATGTCCAAAACATTTTTTGATCTGAGCTGGGTTTCATGCAATAACCCGAAGATTTCGAGGTTTTCAGGCAAAAATCTTGAAAAATCAGTGTTTTCGGATGGGAAATCCGAAAAATTCGTATTTTTGAAGTTTTTTCGGGTTTTTTCCTGAAAACAACATTTTCAGGAAAGTGTATTAATAAATAAGGCGAAAAAAACCTGTGCGGCTTTGATCGGAGTTTTTTTTTTTCCAGAAAATATTGAGATAAATTCAGACTTTGATAAATAGCCCCCTTAGTCTAGGAATTCATTTTCTTGTTTGTTTTATTTGCTTAATTACTTTGATTCACACAAGAATTTTATATTATTATTATTAAAAAAATGCTTATTATTATGAAAAAATGCTTTGAAAGGGTAATGATACTTTAAAAAATGCAGAGGCAAAGTGCCTGAAATGGACTCCAATAGATTTGGTTGAGATCTTGCTAGCCCTCCATTTTTTTTGTTGGCAGAAACAAATTGAAGTCTAATGTCAAAATGTGTTTTTTTCTGTTGTCACTGTCTGCCACTTTACCTTATAAATTGAAATTCTGTATATCATTTATGCATGCAATATGCTTCAGGACACTCTACCTATAAGCTTCAGGCAATGCAATTTAATTAATTCTACTTTCTGTGGATCATTCAACACAATGATCATGTGAGCATTATAGTTGAACTATGGCCCTACCAGCAGCCCCTTGCTGTTCACTATGTGGCCAACATAGGTTGGCCAGAGGAAATATTTCATGTAAACCACAGAATCACATATTTAGGGGCACATTCATTAAGTTCGAGTGAAGGAATAGAAGAAAAAATGCTTGAATTTCGAAAGTGTTTTTTTGGCTATTTCGACCATCGAATGGGCTACTTCGACCTTTGACTACGACTTCAACTTCGAATCGAATGATTCCAACTAAAAATCGTTCGACTATTCGACCCTTCGATAGTCGAAGTACTGTCTCTTTAAGAAAAAACTTAGACCCCCCAAATTCAATGTTAGCCTATGGGGAAGGTCCCCATAGGCTTGGCTATCTTTTTTTGGTCGAAGGATAATCCTTCTATCGAACGATTATTCCTTTGATCAAACTATTTGTGCAAAATCCTTCGACTTCGAATATCGAAGTTGAAGGATTTTCATTCCCCAGTCGAATATTCAAGGGTTAATTAACCCTTGATATTCGACCCTTGATGCATTTGCCCCTTAATGTATGCGATACTAGTTCAGAAGACACTTATTGCAATATTTTTTAAGGCATACATTTTTACCCATGCCTAGCTTTATTTGTCCTTTAAAGAAAGCAATATTGGTTAGTCCTAAGCAAAGTCTTGGAAATGGAAACATGTAAAATATTTTAAAGATATTTATATATTACTGCCTGCAGCATAAAGTGCTCTATTACTAGCAGACACATTGCTTCTTTCTTGATCAAATCAAACACAAAAAATTGTGCCATTGGAATTGTCAATCAGAGCAGTCAGAAAAGAACTCCTTTTCAAAAGCACTCAATTTCATAATAATGATAGGTCTTTAATGATCATAATGCAGGATTTGTTAAATATAACACTTCATTAATTGCACTGATCGCATAATTGAACTGTAAAGATATTTGGTGATACAATACTGCCGAATCTAATAGTTTTGTATTAACAAGACTTAATGCAATGTTCTTCAGATATCTTTCCCAATGACATTGAAACAGTTTTCTTCAATTACCATAATCTAATACTGAAATAGATGAAGACATTCAATTTGCATTAGAGCAAAATAGAGGCTTATAAAAACATACTCACTCTAGTTATAGTGCTCTGAACAACATCTCTGTTTCCTGTGCACGTTTCCCTAATCATGAGCATTTTCTTATTCAAAACTGCAATTCCAGATTTTTTTTTATTATTATTTCCAGGTGTAATGTATATCATTAAGGCAACAATCACATCTCAGGAAGGGATGCAAAAAGGTAAGACAAATGTAGGGTATGGTAATTATATTGGAAAACAAATTGCATTAGGCAAAAAGACAAAGTTCATTAAATATACCCTAGCCTTCCAAACTGTGACCATTTACAGTAACTGCCTGTGATTGAGCTGCTACTGCCAGTACCTTACTCTGACAGGCCCATAGGCGGAGGGGTATTTGTTTTGTTTTGAAAGGCAAGGACAGCCCACAAGAAGAGGTGGAGCATCTCACATTTTGTAGAGCCTTCACCACCACAGTCTAAGAACTAAGTTGCTTATATTTTAATTTAAAAAAAAATCACATTTTCATGACATCCATGAAGCAAAGATGTCCTCCCATGCAAAGCTCAATTGTCAGCTTAGCTATGGAGAATCGCTCAGCACAGAAATGAAAAATCAGCTGGAAAAGGTGGATGACAATAAATATAATTTGCAAATAACTGTCTCTGCCATTAGATTTCCTAAGTTACAATCTTACAATTAGTTTAACAATCTTTCTAGTAGTCCTGATCTGTAAATGAAATCTGCTGATTTTCAGGGGTTTCAGATGTGAAGATATAGTTGACTGCAGCTTTGTTTTACGTGAGTAGAATACAGTATATAGTAGTAGTTATAGTAGCAGTAGATATAAGTGAACACCCATTTTTTTCAAATAATCAACTGGGTGAAGATAGAAAGACTCATGAGTAAAGCACAAGTAGTCATCATGGTCTAATGCCCATGTCCATGATAAAAGACTAAAAAAAATGCAATTTAGTTCTTTTAATGCAATTAGTTCTTTTAATGATTTCAGTGATCATGATACAAAGCTTTATACTTAAATACAGAATTAATTATATGCCCAATTTTGGCAGCATAAATCATTACAAATATTGAAAAATAAACCCCTTGAAGTTATGGCAGCAAGTGCAAGCTGCATGCTCTAGATCTACAATACCACTGGTCACCTTATTTGAGAGTCCCCTCCTCTGCAGGCACAGACAGGACCAGGTCAAGTTAATGGAGGTGGGTGGATCCGACGGCAAGGATAGTATTGTGTCTGCCCTAGCCAATCTGAGCGCAGGAGCAATTACAGTTATCATAGCTGGTCAAGCAGTCTACGGTCCAAATACCGTACTCTGTGGGATTGCATGCCCAATCCCCCCCTCAGCATCTTAACCTACCAGTTACATTACAGCACGCGGTTCATGCCAGGACCGATCTGTGGCTATAGGTGAGTCAAGGATGGGGACCCTTGGGAGTTATGTTAGGGGTGGGGACCCTTGGGGTGGTATTATCAGGGCTATGCTATTTGGTGAACAATTGGGTGGGATTAAAAGCCAAAGCAATAGATTATGCATTTAGGAGGGCATTTGGGGGTAAGGTTTCAACCTCAAGGTCTTATGTTGTTACAAGCACACCAGTGGGAGTAACAGACACTAGAGTCACCATAGCATCAACTGCAGCAGCGCACACCTCTGAAGGAAGGACTGGCACGGCATTAGAATTCGATGAAGCATCAGGGGTCACAGTGGCGACACTGCACTTGAAGCAAGAGGTTTAAAGAAGAGATATGCAAAGGGGAGTTAGTGGAGTTATACTCCCTGCTCCCAAGCGACAATTTAATTGATGTGGGTAGGAGCATGAGATGCGACCACAAGGATTTTAACAAAAAAAAGCTTTTTCAAGCAGAGGCCAGTGGACTGGGGCCCACCAATTCAATGGCCGGGGCAAAGCAAGGGGTCTGTTTTCAATTCAATGATCGACACTGCAAATGGCAGGCCTTGTGCCATTTCTGGCAGGAGTGCTCCATCTGCGAGAAATCACCCATCTTCCAAGTGTTATAGAAAGTTCAGGACAATCGCAAAGCCAAAATGAGTTGGGGGAGAAGAGGGTTCAGACCAGTGAGGTGGTGGCTTTGGATAACATGGGGGTGGGGCATACCATCAACTATTTAACGATTCCCCCTACTGGTGGCTGGTGTCCTTAGGAGGCTGGTTTTACATAGCTTGGGAGTTCAACATTTGGTTCAGGGTAGACATGTACCTGAATGTGTTAACATCATAGCCAATTATCTTTCTTACCTACAGTGGGATCAGTTTCTGGAGGCAGTAACTGAGGCAGAAGACGTGGGCCTTCTCGGTCCTGGTCATCTCTGGGAGCTTAACCTAGAGTGGGTTATTTCTTCTGCATTGAACCCAAGAACATGGGCTGCTTACTGAAGGATCTGGGCAGAGTGTTAGGTATGAAGTTCAGTGGATCCATTTTCATGGATCCACTGAACCTCGTTTCTATGAGGAATGAGTAATGAGGGTCTTGCTACTCTAAAGTCAACACCTTCACTGTGACAGGTCAGCAACGGTTGTTCATAAAGTTCTTTCAGATATGTCATGTTGTTTACATTGCAAGGATGTATTGGATGGTTTGAAAGATTTTCTTTTCTCAAATATTGCAATAGATGACAGTTTTGACAGTGGTTTGCTTGTCATCTGGAGAAGTGATTCTGTTTTCCCCTGCCTTTTACTGGTCTTTTTTAAGAATTTTACGGTGGGTGAGCTGGTTAGTCCCAGCAAAGCCAAGCCTGGGAGTCTGTTACAAGGGGAGATGTGCATCAGGGCAGATGTAAAGGAGGCAAAGCTTTGCAAATCCAAGACCAACCAGGCAGGTAAAGGATTTTTGATCACAATCAGGGCATGTCACTATCATGTGCATTACATAACAGATTGTGGCTGGGTTTGGGTTAGAAGATTAGATTGCAAATTTAACAAAAAAATGTCTAGCCAACAACCAAAAGTAAGTTAATTACCCTAACAACCACTGCACTGATTTGAATAAGAAACTGGAATATGAATAGGAGAGGGCCTGAAGAGAAAGGGGAGTAATAAAGTAGCAATAACAAAACATCTGTAGCTTTACAGAGCATTTATTTTAGATGGGATCAGTAACCCCCATTTGAAAGCTGGAACGAGTCAGAAGAAAAAGGCAAATCATTCAAAAACTATAAAAAATAAATAATAAAGATCAATTGAAAAGTTGCTTAGAAATCGCCATTATATAACATACTAAAAGTAAACTTAAAGGTGACCCTCCCCTTTAATATACTCCTATTTGTGTAAGCTCTACAGGGCAGGGACCTTCATCCTCTTGACACTAAGCTCTTAATCTTTGTTGAAAATATACATACATTTCGGGGCCGATTCACCAATGGTCGAATATCGAGGGTTAATTAACCCTCGATATTCGACTAGGAATTGAAATCCTTTGAATTCGAATATCGAATTCGAAGGATTTAGCGCAGGAAATTCGATCGATCGATCGAAGGATTATTTATTCGATCGAACGATTAAATCCATCGAATCGAACGATTCGAAGTTCAACGATCGAATGAATATCCTTCGATGAAAAAAACTTAGGCAAGCCTATGGGGACCTTCCCCATAGGCTAACATTGACTTCGGTAGCTTTTAGCTGCCGAACTAGGGGGTCGAATTTTTTTTTTAAAGAGACAGTACTTAGACTATCGAATGGTCGAATAGTCGAACGATTTTTAGTTCGAATCGTTCGATAGTCGTAGTCGAAGGTCAAAGTAGCCCATTCGATGGTCGAAGTAGCCCAAAAAACACTTCGAAATTCGAAGTTTTTTAAATTCGAATCCTTCACTCGAATTCACTCGAATTTAGTGAATCGGCCCCTTACTGTATATGAACCAACCTGCCTAATTCTAAAAGTGTCTGTGGAATGGAATTTTGTTGCAACTTGAATTTACCATGAATGTCCCTGATGAATGTCACTGTTTCTCATATGTATTTGTTAATTAGAAAGCCTTAGTAAACAACTATCAGGGTCAGTTTACACTGCTCAAATCTGAAGTGGAACATTGTTATGAACAGGAATTATATTATAATCCCTGCTGATTTATTGTTGCTTTATTTATTAAATTTATTTTTAAACCTAAACAGGACCTGCATCCAATATTTAGGTTACCTGCATGGTATGACAGTTATCAAAAGAGGAGTTTACTGTATATAAATGGTAACTACATTACTGTCAAGTGAAACATAAATCTATTCTAATCCCAGACCTTTCTTTGTGTGTAAATGTATTTGCTATTGGTTTCCACTTGCCCCAGACCAGGGCCCTAGGGTTAAGACTTGCACAAAAATTACAGAATGTTTATTGAATGAGCAGGCCATCAATAAAGTAGCTATCTGCTTTGGTACCTGTAGTTTCCATTCCTGTACGGACGTTGAACCTTCGTTGGTCCTTACGACAAATACAAGAGGTCCTTTGCACTCAACCATATATAACATATAAATATATTTAAGACAGAGACATTTTGTGCATACTGCTAGTTATAAGAAATGCCATAACCTTTAAACAAAAACAGGGATTGTTTGTCCATGTATCCATATATTGCAATATATTTAAGCTGGCCAACTACGTCAAAGTCATCCCATATCTAGCCAGTCCTATGCTCAATTTTCATCTGATTCATTAAGAATTCTATTGCTTAATTATATGTTTTACAAAGGGACTAAGTTTATATATACAGTGTATATATATATATATATATATATATATATATATATATATATATATATATATATATATATATTCAGTCCCAAACTGATGCACACACATTCAAAATATTGCCTCGGTGCTTGTTACAACTTGATCATGTATATAGCAACAAAAAAACGCACTCACAGGTCTTTTTATAGGTGCAAACCAAAGCCGTCATCAGGAAGTGAAATCATACAAGCAAAATCCCCCATTTAAGGCCCCATTGGCGCCAAAAAAACACCTTTGACATCATCATTCGATGTGCATGGTGACCCCAGTGACGTGTATTGTGTCAGACCACCCCTCTCATGGTATTGGCCTGTTCCATTGTGTTCGTGTAAGCTTATTCTCATCTCTTACGTGCAACATATTATGTGCAGAATACTTTTAACTAGCGTCTATGCGCTAAGTGCCAAGTGGTGTTACATTAAAAACAGGGAACAGAGGCATCTACCAGTGGGTACCTCCTACCCTGTATACACATCGAGCCCCAAATGAGACCCGAACCCACCAGCAGGACACCCGAGAGGCACACTTACTTGTCTCCCTTATGTCCGAGGCCCCTCTCCACATGAATAGCCAGACCTCCTGAATTGCATCCAACCGCCGTGTCTACCGTCATTGTCTCCTCTCTTTTTGTGACAGATTGGACAGTAAACAGCCCACAGATTAAACAAGCACTTAACAAGAGATGGGAGATTGTAAATACAGATGCAAACCTTCCATTCCTGGGGAAGGGGCAACCATTGATGGCATACAGGAGGGGCCGGAATCTGAGTCATATGTTGGTAGAAAAAGATATTAGGATGAACCCTGGGAGGGGGGAAACCTGGTTGAATAGACCACTCAAGAAAGGATGCTTCAAATGTGTGAATTGTCTGACGTGCAGTGGGATGCTACAAGTTATATACTTTACACATCCAAGAACAGGGAGAACGTTTAAGATTGAACATAGGGTAACCTGTACCTTGGATCACGTGGTTTACATGGTCTAGTGCCCCTGTGGTTTACATTATGTGGGAAAGGCATCCACAACATACCGCGAACGTATGAATAACCACCGCAGTGCAATAAGAGCAGCACTAACAACAGGCAAGGCGGATCAACCAGTGGCGAAACACTGGCTGAAACTTAATCATACATTACCCCAATTCAGACATATGATCATTGATCATATACCACCCAAACAGAGGGGGGGTTGTAGGGACTTGCTACTCCTGCCCAAGGAGTCGATGTGGATCTTTAAGTTGGACACTGTAGCACCGAAAGGACT
The DNA here is from genome assembly GCA_038501925.1 of Xenopus petersii. Classification (NCBI taxonomy): domain Eukaryota; kingdom Metazoa; phylum Chordata; class Amphibia; order Anura; family Pipidae; genus Xenopus; species Xenopus petersii. The sequence continues at coordinate 84,313,930 of CM076681.1, forward strand.
AAACAAAACCCTCCCTATGTCTCACTTCTATTGAATTTCAGGACTTGTATAAGTCCTCTATCCCCCTAGTGAGTGGGAATTGGAGACTGTTATCACTAAAGGGGAAGGGAAGTGCTCCCAAGACAAGGTGGAATGGGGGGTTACAGCATTGCTAAGGACAGTATTGTGTATATTGACTATAGAACATAGTAGCCTGATATGTATCCTGTGGGTCACGGACACTATGTTACTAATCAATTGGAGTCTTTAAAGGATGTCATGGACACATATTGCAACAAGTAGAATCACCTTGCTGAGTCGTATAGAGACTGTGATACTATATACAAATGTGTGAAATTTTATGTTAATTTCTTCTCACGGTGTCTTCAGGCTTATTCTCACCCACCAGTAAGGGCACCGTGGGGACCTAGGAAGACCGGCCCGCGACTCTAGCCCTGACCACTTAGCCAGCCTACCCAGACAAGAGTGGGAATAGTGATAAACCACAACCGTTAAGTTAGCAGGATGGAACAGGTCGCCTTTCACGCGACCCTCTCATTATACCAGAGTGGACACATATGGACGCCAGTAGGTATCCTATGGAGTCAACTTGAATGCCCAAAAGAAAGGAGCCGGGGCAATTGCCAGAATCCGGTAGGAGTTTGACAGCAACCAGAGCGAATAAGGTGTAGCGATGTCTGAGAACTGTGATTGGTTACCGACTGGTGAGAGGGGAGTGGCTTGACCCAATTATTGTACCCTGCACCAAGGTCAACTTTCATTGACCACTTTCTACAACCAATAGTACAATCTATGCCATCGTATACACAGGACTCAAGTCATGTGATCAAAAGACTTAAGGGTTTGCCCGCTATTCCCCTTAACTGTATACTGGTGATGATGGATGTAGAGTCTATATACTGTAATCCCACATGACCAGGGGATTTCTTCCTGCAGGAAAGCGCTGCTTTCCCCACACTCTAGGACTGTACCCACAGAATTTCTTCTCCACTTGCTTGAATTGACTCTGGCCTGCACTTTCTTCCGATTTGAAAAATCTTATTACCTTCAGGTCTCTGGCACAGCCATGGGAAATGCACTTGTGCCTTCCTATGCGAACATCTTCATGCTTGAATTTGAAACCACCCACATTCTACCACTATCTGGGAAATACTCACTTATTTTCGTTACATTGACGATCTGTTTCTAATATGATGTGATACTGAGGAGTCATTGCTGTCGTTCAACCAGAATTTGAACAATTTGGACAGTCCAATCAAATTCACTATAAACCATGATAAAAACAATATTGACTTCCTTGACCTTAATATTTTACTGGAGAACTCACATCTAGGGACCAGACTTTTCAGGAAATCCACAGATCGCAATTCAGTTCTGCATGCTCGCAGCAACCATCCCCCGGCTACAATTAGAGGGATTCCTTACTCACAGTTCCTGAGAGTAATACGCAATAATAGCTCCAGGGAAACCACATTGATACAAGCACAATAAATGTTTACCAGATTCCTGGAAAGAGGATACTCAGAGGAACTACTTAATACACTACTTACAAGGGCCCTCAAGAACTCGCAAATGATGCTGCTGGCCAAAAGACCAGCAACGGACAACTCGGTTACCCCTTTAATCTTTACCACCACCTTCAACTCTGCATCTCAACAACTATCAACAAGCATTAAAAGAAATTGGCCTATGCTAAATATGGATAAAACGTTAATTCACCAATGTTGGGCTACAAAAGAGACCGGAGTTTGAGAGACCTATTAGTCCGTACCGACTTCCTGAAAATGGAACTAACACCAATTGGCTTACCAAACAAACAAAACTTGGATGTTACAAATGTCCAAATTGTGTTACATGTAGATGCTTACTTACGGCATAGATTTTCTCCATCCCCACACGGGAAAAAGATTTAAAATCCTGCACAGGCTAAGCTGCACATCATCTTTTGTTGTTTATTTCATTACTTGCCCATGCGGCCTCTACTATGTGGGCAAAACAAGTACCACCCTGAAGGAACGAATCGGCAATCATAGATCGGCTATTAGCAAAGCACTGAAGGAGGGGAAAGCCTTACAACCTGTCGCAAAACACTTCCTACTGAAAGGACATTCATTACCTACCTTTCGGTGTATGGCAATTGACTTTCAGCCCCCCCTAGACAGGGGTTGGAATTGCGACCAGGCACTACTAAGAAGGGAGTCCACAGACTGGACACGGTGAACCCCTTGTGGACTTAATGAGACTTTACCCCTGGGATGTTTCATGTGATGTAACTAACGAAATTTATATTATATTTCCTGTAACCATTCCGATACTCCATCCCTCTCATGCATTGCCCTTGTGCTTCCTATTTGTTTCTGATACATTGTGCCCCTCCATTTGTACATATATGTCCCGTCTGTTATAGAACACAACAGTTCACTATCCTTTTACCGCTTGCCTACTACCATCATGTCATGCCAGCGTGAAGCTGTTAGGCTTGAGCTTGCCCCATTACTGATGCTAACGTTGTGCGTGCAGATTCCCAGCAATTGTTGCCTCCATTGGCCCCCTTTTTTAGGCACGGGCTTTTGCGGGGTTGAGACGGGTTCACGGTTTGCTTTAACTAGCAGACCGTTTTCCCTCTATTCTCTGCCTAGAAGCCCAGCCGATTTATGTGCATTGGTGGAATACAGGAGGCTGGCGCTGGCATGGGTCAATCGGGCATTGGATTGGGTAGACAGTCGGCTTTAACTAGTTAACCGTGTCCCATCCATGCCCTGAATGGTACCCCAGCCTATGAGCGCACCCTAAAAACTGCACAACTTTAGGTAACCTGTCATGGCCATGGTGGAACCGCTGTCATGAGCGCCTTGTATCGCGTTGCCTAGCAATGCTACTATGCGGCTTCTCTATGCACTGTACGGCGCTGTAATCAGTGCCGGTCCACCGCTAAGGGTGCAGGTCGGGTTGCGATTCCGGATCTTGGGGAGCTTCGATACTTGCCTGCTTCAGGAGTCTGGCTGACACTTACAATGCGGTATTGTTTTTAACTCCTTCCTATAAACTTGGGTGTTTATTCTATACATTTCCCTATGTTTGTTGGTTGCTAGGCATCCCTAGCAACCAGGTTTGGCGCCAAATTGTGTATATATTGAGCGCCATGTTTGTGCACTGTTTGGTTTCTGTTCCCTGAGGAAGGTTCTAGTATAGAACCGAAACGTTGGACAAAATAAACCTGCTCTAACCAGCACTTTTGCTTCGTTTATTTGCTGTTTTGGGAGTGCAGACACCAGCGCAACTGTACAATTATTTTCTATTTCACTCTGGCACCCATACTTCGCTAACCTTTTGGTTGTGCGCTCCATTCATTGTGTGTATATATATATATATATATATATATATATATATATATATATATGGGTTACTGTAGCTTGGCAAACCTTGTGCCTTTTCTTACATTTGGGGATTAATTTTCTGAAGATGTGAAAGCATAGCTTGCATGAATCTGTTTGGAGAGTCACGAAGAACCCTGGTTTGCAATGCTTCCTCTTCACAATGGACTTTATGTAGGAAACTTGAGGATAAATATCTACTCTGTGTTTATGCCTTTTTAAAATAAGCCTGTGAAAAAGTGTGTACTACTTCTAAATGTATTTTTCTGTTTCATATTAGTATTATCTGCACTCTCTGCCAATACTAGTAACAAAAACACATGCAAATTATATACACTTAGAACATCAAAGATCACTGATTGTGGTTTCTTCTACAAAAGCAATTGTAAATTAGTTATATACAAGCTGTTACAGCAAAATTATCCAGCCAGAATCTTAATGGGGTCACAGATATTTCATCCATCTGAAACACAAGTGACATCTGCAATATTAATATCTGTGGAACAATAGTCAATGTCATGTACATTTAGATGAAAAGCCCATTGTTAATAAATTATTTAGAGACCCAGAAGGGAATCTAAATCCTGACAAGTGAATCTAACATCTAAGTCATTATTCTGAGCACAAATAAACAGAAAATCATCTGCTTTTTGTAGCTCACAGTAATGTGCTCAATGATAGTAAAAGCATGCATGACTAAATATTATACAAACTAATTATACATACTGTATACCTATAAGAGAAATATCCTAAACAATATCCAAATATGATGTTTTTTTTACATACTTATACTTAACAATACCTACAGTATATGTATATCATGCTAAAATAAAGTGCTTATGAGATAATGTCACGCTGTGTGTATCATCTTGATTTCGCATTATAATTTTTTGGCAGAAATGTCATATAAAATGTTCCTTTCTGCTTACTTCAATTACTGCTGAAGGGCCCTTACAAAAATACATTTTCGCCTTTTTCTTCTCATTGTGCCTCTGGCAAAAATCTTAATGAAAAAGTATTCCTAGTGGCAGCTGGTAGACAATATGGTTCGTGACAGCCCATTTTACAGTCATTTACTAATTATGGTTGACAAACATATTCATAACATTTAAAATGACAAATTGAGAGCTCTGGTTTTTATTTTGTATCAGGCATTAGAATAATTTTTCAAAGGCAAAATTAACAATGCCATTAACAACATTATTAAACCTGTTTTTGATGAGTAGGTACTAATTAACATTTTAGTTTTTATGATAATCCTAAATCTCATCTCATATCTTCTGGATACTGCATCGCTGACTGACAACTATAAATATTTGCCAGTTTATTTGTTCACTCACTTCCTCCATTCTTGTTTTTGATTATCTTTTTTTTGCTGTTTTTTACATCCCCTTGTACTCTTTTCTAAACTAAAGTCTAGTTCCATGATCCTGGTATCCCTTACTTCCTACCGTGAATATTTTGGTTCTTGCCCAGACTATTACTAAGCTAAGTACCCCTCAACCCTCACCCAGGCAAGGCATTTAGATTTACCCAGCTCTGGCACAACTAGAAGTGAGTCTAATAGAAAGGAAATGTAGGTGTGTATTATTTGCAAAATAACAAGGACCTGCAGCGCTGTCAAATGTATATGAAAGTATAATATATAAATGTACACACAGAGGGCAAGTAACATATTAAATACAATATATATATATATATATATATATATATATATATATATATATATACACAGAGCTTAAATGACAGGTGGTAAGAGAGACAATGGGGAGGAGGTCCCTGCCCTGTAGAGCTTACAGCCTAAGAAAAAGCAACCATGTATTCAAATTTTAGGCACTGTATGACAACTTTGCAGGTGAAGAGAAGGGGCTGTTAATGAGACAAACAACAATGGTAAGTGACTATGGTCGGCATTTCTACTTATTATCACATAACTGTCTAATTCCTCATAATCTTTGAAGTTTTTGTGTCTAGAATAAAACAACATGCTTTACTACAAACAGTTTCCAAAATTACAATTGTAATAATTGTAACAATGGTTGGAATTATAAAACATTGAATTAGATAAGATTCAAAACGCGAATCACAATTAATTTACCATGACTTAGGTGTTTATTTATCAAAATTAGGGATGTAGCGAACCGCCGCCGATGTGTTCGCGAACGCCGTTCGCGAACACCGGCAAAAAATGCGGACAGTTCGCGAACAGTTCGCGAACTTCGAACATCCGAAAATCGTTCGATTCGAACGATCGAAGGATTTTAATCGTTCGATCGAAGGATTTTCGTTCGACTCGAACGATCGAAGCCATTCGATCGAATGATTTCATTCGATCCAATGGCTTCGATCGTTCGATTCGAACGAAAATCCTTCGATTTTAGCGGTCGAAGGAATCGAATGGTTGAATGGTCGAACGATTTTTGTTCGAATCGAACGCGAACTCGTATTGGCGAACGTCGCGCGACGTTCGCGAACATTCGGCGGACGCGAACAGTCGAAGTTCGCGCGAACTAGTTCGCGCGAACTAGTTCGCCGGCGAACTGTTCGCTACATCCCTAATCAAAATCTGATTTTTTCTGGTCAGACTTTTAAAGGGGAGTTCATGAAGAAGTCAATGGCAGATGTCCCGTTGATCTGTGCTGGGTTTCACACAATAATCCAAAGATTGTGAAAGTATCCACACCTTTTGAATTGAATTCTGATTGCTGAGTGACAGCAGACAAGCTCACAAATCAATGATTCGGGGCATGACAATAATAAAAATAAGGATGAAATATTGATTAAATGGAAGCAACTTTTTAGGAAGTGCATTCACATTCTTGGGTTGGATATGATGTTACAATTGGACACCATTCAACTTTATTTTTGTATTGTTGTGGGTTTTTTTTGTTTTTTTACAAATATACTGTAAATTGCTGTTTTCTGTCACCCAAGGCTGTAGAGAGTCTATTTCCTTCAACTGCTGCCATACCATTATAATATCTATTGACTGTGGCATATTACAACAAGTATCGCACAAGAGTGTCACAAGATAACCAACATTGCTTGCTCCCCCTCCCCCATACGTTGCTATAAATCTAAATAGTTTAAGGCTTTTCTGACTATAATGGTTTTCCTATAATGGCAATAAAAATGCTTAGTTTTAAAATATAAAATATCTGCATTTAGGTCAATGCTTAGGTGTAAACTGATGAACTGATTAGTTTTGTTAGTATCAGAATGGTTATACTAGATCAATGAAAAAGGACAAAGTAAAAAAAAAGACAAAAAAATGTTCTTAACATGCGGCTCCATAAACTGCAAAGGTTAAGACCATATGTTTTTTATATATATATATATATATATATATATATATATATATATATATATATATATATATATATATATATATATATATATATATATATATATATATATATATATATATATATATATATCAAGATAAAATCATAGATAAGTGCCACAGGCTATGGAAAAAAACAAATAACAGAACCTAGCACAAATATTGCTAATATTCAGTGCAGTCACCAGTGTATTGCAACACAATTCTTTGTGTGTCTTGAACATATATTAGTAAGTGCTATTTTCAAAACAAAATTATAATTAAGTTAAATAAGCTGCTTTTAGTTCTTTCTTCAAAAGGTTGAATGAATTGAAGCAAGGTGCAGTGGTGTTTTCATCAAACAATAAAAGAATATTATAAGTCACACTTCTGAGCACATATCAAACAATCACTTTCTTCAGTGTGGTGCAGATTGTATTGTATAGGTTCACCTGCACAACGAGATGGATTCTGCTGACGTCTTTCTCTCCTGTATGTTCCACCTATGCATCAACTCACTGCTATGACCGGAAGTGATGTCACACCTGCCATGTTTCACTGAGTACAACGTCCTCCATTCACTTCTATGACCGGAAGTGATGTCACACCTGACAACTTCTTCAAATAATTCAGAGTTTACTTTTCCTTTAATCTTGCAAAAATGTTGTTTGTTTTGCAATGGATCTATAAAATAAAATTGTATCGTTTTAACACCAACCATTCACATACTTGTCAAGGCTGCCGGGAGCGTGAAGAGACGCGTCTACTCTCGGCGGTGAAGAATCCAAAATGCCAGCGCTGCAACGCCGACGCATGCGCAAACACTCTGGCGTAAGGACGCCAATGACGTCACTATGGCGCCAAATTCACCATCCCTAGGGCCCTATGATCGGATCACAGCGATGAAAATACCGATGGTCATAATGAGGACAGAATCAATAAATCAATGCGGTTGTCACTCAAACAGGATTTTTAAACTTGTGCGATTAATCATTGCCAATTTTTTTTACCAGATATTGGTAATATATAATGTATGGCCCAATAAGCTGCCTCCATTTGTCTGCAGCTTTTATCAGCCCATGTATGGCCTTAACTCTTATAAACAGCCCCTAAGCTTATTTGCTGTACTCTGTCTATTATTTGTCTCATTGGGTGTAAAACTTAAACGTTGTTGGTGAGTGCCCTTTTAATAAATTTGGCTACTTTCTGGTATCGTTGCCACCTATTTCACCTGCCTAGCCTATTTTGTCACCACCCACCTTATATGACCACGTCTCCCATTACATTTCTGACGGTATTATTTTTATTTCTTTTATGAGGTGGAAACCCTACTTGTAATATTACTGATCATATTTGGCTAATACCAAATCACGTCACTATGGCGCCCAGGACGCCAGAAGGGTGCCCAAGAATAGGATTTGCTGCCATTGATCCTGGGTTTCTGTTTGTGTTTCCTGATCCTTGCTCCAGCCTTGATTCCTGCTCCTGTTTCCTGATTCCTGCTCCTAGCTTGTTTCTTGCTCCTGCCTTGGTTTTGACCGTCTGCCTGAACTCTTGTTATTTGATCCTGATCTGCCTGCCATTGAACTCTTGCCTGGACTCTGACCATCCGCTTGATTAACATTTTGGATACCGCAACCTTGCTCCCTCAAGAGGGCTTCCTCCTTGATCCTGACTACCTCCCTGGAGGGAGCTCCCGGCTCCCTGACAATACTATACTGATTATACCGAAGAGAGAAAGAACAGTTTATGGCAAAAAAATACAATATACAGTATTTGATTATCTTTCTACTATTCAACTTAGATGTGATAGTAAGTCTTGACAGATTAATCTTGTTGTATCTCTTTAATGTCATTTACCCATCTAGATATCATCAGCCAATTTCATTTATCCTGATAATAAGGAGGCATCTTGCCAGTCCAATCAGGCTCAATTATTTATGGTCTCATTATAGAAATACATTATGTAGTGTGCCACTTCTCTTTCAGTGAGCAAGGTCAGGTAAAGAAATAAAACAGATAGCCAGAAATTGAATTAGGCCCAAAATAATGTACCCCTGCATTCTAGAAAACCTTTTTCCATTCTTGTTCAATGGTAATTTACAATGCTTATAGTAAAATGCTCAATGGCAATTATATGAGATGGCTATGCCACACATTCCATATGTTCATGTAATACCAATGAATTTCACATGCTGTCTTTATGGAAAGTGCATGAATGTTTTGCTAACAAAATTATCATTGACCTGAATAGTGGAAGCAATTGTTCAACAAGAGAGACAAAAACCAGGAGTCATGCCAAGACAACGAAGATTAAGACATAAAGTCTGAGGTGATTAAAATGGAGTGTGTGTTGTGCTATCCTGTGCTATCCCAGGAGTGAACTTTGTACAGGATAAATAAAAGGCAAACTGAAAATAATTATGCACTCTTTAATCATATGTCTTTGCTTTAAAACAGCATGTATAGGATAATTCACTTGACACAGTCACACTTGCCAAATAAATGTTCTGGAAAAGGGCCAGAAAAAGATACTAAATTCACACCCTTGATACATTAATTAATCTAGCAATATTAAAGGCCATTAGTGTATCCTAACATATTGTCATGAAAATCTTAGTTATATGCATTAAACTAAAATATTGTTAGCTTTATGATGCCTCTTAAAGGAAAACTTTAACCCCAAAATGAACACTTAAGCAACAGATAGTTTACATCATATTAAGTGACATATTAAAGAATCTTACCAAACTGGTCTATATATTTAAGCAAATCTTGCCCTTTTACATCTCTTGCCTTGAGCCACCATTTTGTGATTGTTCATGTACTGCCTCAGAGATCACCTGACCAGAAATACTAGAACTTTAACAGGAAGAAGTGCTGAAGCAAAAGACAGAACTCTGTCTTTTAATTGGCTCATATGACCCAACATAGTATTTTTGCTATTTTCAGGTTTAAAGTACAAAAAACTACTTTAAAGCTACTCTGGAATGGTATAAAACTGAGAATCTGAATATGGCCAGCTGAAATCCAGATCTCAATACAGACTGTGGAAACACAATTGCTGTTCACCAACAGACACAATTCAACATGACAGGGCTTAATCAATTTTTCCAAAAGGAATGGGCAAAAATTGCTGGATCAAGATGTGCCAAACTGGTAGAGACTTACAGCTATAATTCAGCCACATGTGGTTTTACTAAATATTAACATGCAAGAAGACATGTGACTAATAAATATCTGCCATCTTTGTTAAAAATGTGTGTCACAATAAAAATTTAAAATTTGTGTCACAATAAAAATATTTTGCATCTTTAAAGTCTTAAATATGTTGCATAAACCAAATGGTAAATTATCTAATTAAAGCCATTTTAATTCCAGGTTGTAACACAACAAAATCCAAGAGGTGATTACTTTTGCTACATAAGCTCTGGGGAAATAATTAAGAGGTGTATTTCGAAGTTCTTGTGAAATTATTTGGAGGGGTGTTACTATATATACAGTACGTAGATGTCTCCTTTTACAACTAATAAACTTTATTTTTTTTCTATAACTCAGCATTATGCACATATTTTATGTATACTTGCAATTTTTAGTTATTCTCTCTTTGCTTGTTTTTTTTAAACCTTCATTGTCTGTTGATCAAAGCAGGATCAATCTGGGCAATGAACATAAGGAATAGGTTGACTGACACTGTAGAGGGAAAAAGTATGTGTGCAGGATTAATAGCAGCACTGTGTTTCTCTTCTGGGATTTTGGTAATTTATGATCGCAAGTGCTCCTGGCAAAGTGCATTTTTCAGTGAGTTCAAGTATAAATTACTTTATTATATCATCCTTTTGGTGCATTTCTACTGTGCCTTTTCTTAAAACCCACTGTGGGAATCCTGGAAATAGTACCATATTCAGTGTAGTGGTAACTCCAGGTTCCATTGAGTTAATAGGCTTTCAAGGGTATTGAAGGGTACAGACCAGAGCACTGAAAGCCAGACATGGAGTATATTGGATCCTGCACTACATTATATAGGCTTCTGTAATGATTTCCCCTACAGGACAACCTTTAGGGTTGGTGCCATGTGCAAGCTGAACTTGATATGGTCTAACTATTTACAATTAAATTAAAATATATTTCACATATACTCATATCTCACATATATTTTCAGTAAAAAAACTTTTTTTTAGATCATTCGTCAGTGGAAATCTTATATATCTTTTAATTTCATTAATATTATTATATTGTACTAATGAGGAAAAGTTTCCATCAGTGCCACAGGATCAGTTAAAAAAATGGTGGATGATGCTCTGTTCCTTAACAAGAAATACCTTTACAACATGACAGGCAATCACATGTTCAGGGAATATGTTTCAAGAAAACTGTAGCATGAACAGAATGTACAGTAGCAGCACAAAGAAGCACGACTGCTGGACAAAATCTAAATAATTTTGAAAGCCAGCAATAATAATGCAAATAAAAGAATATTAAGGGTCCCATTTACTAGCAATTGAATTTATATTTTTTTTTCACAAATCTTGATTAGTTTGTGGTTATGCTATGTTTCTAAAAAGCTCAAAATAATTGAGCTTTATTAATGAGCTTATTTATCAAACTTTTCGATTTATAAAAAACATATTGAATTTATGAGGTTTGAATCTCAAATTAAAAAATAGTTTGAATTTTGCCTTGACTTCTGCATAAACTTACAAGATTTTAGATTCTGAAAATGTATCTTTGATTTTTTTTGTGCTTAATAAATACCAAACATTGAGTTTATGAAATTTTATGAGTTTTTGTGCAAAAAAATTTAGATTAGTGGAAAAAATTCTAATTCGAAAGTTGATAAATCACCCCCTAAGTATAAAAACCACAAAACCTCTAAATAAAACTTCACCAAGTAAAATTTGTTAAGGTACTAGAAGTCAATGGGAGCTGCGCTGACATATCGGAACATTTTTAAACCATTCTGACTTTTAGATGTTTTCAGATTTTTTACATCTAAATCCACTAAAATCCAACCTTTAAAGAGGTTGTTCACATTTAAATTAACTTTTAGTATGATGTAGAGCGTGATATTCTGAGGCAATTTGCAATTGTTTTTTTTTTTAATAATGAAGACCAAATGAGAATTGGCCATTCTAAAACATACTAAAAGTTAACTTTAAGGTGAACAACCCCTTTAATAAATAAGCCTCCCACCACATTAACAGTGACTTTGCCTATACAGTCTAAACCACATATACATATTGATTTTGCGTAATGTTAAAATAATGGAGCAGTTGAAAAAATTATAAATAATATCCCCAGGATAGTCAAAATAAATGACATTATTCAAGTAGTGGTGGTGATGATATATATTGATTAGATTATGTTTGGACTGCAAAGTAAAGATGATTGATCACTGCGAGTATCAATCAATGTCATTAAAATGTAAAGAATAAAACAACTGAAATCTTTACTGACAGTGACGGAGAGGTGCATTGAGCTGGATAAATCATGTACTATACTATTATACTTTCCTTAGCTATTGCTTATAATGATGGCTGATTTCAAGAGCTACACTAAAATCAAAGTATACTTCTTTTTGTAAGCTTAATAAAAGTAAAGGCTTTCTGTGAGCAAACTTAAGTTTTTCCATTCTGTCCTATAGTTCTGCTCATGATACGCACATATAAAGTACAGATTGTCCAATTGAATCAAGTATTACAGTAGTTAGTTATTTATAGTTAAAAATAAATTGTATTAAACTGCAATTTAAAATATATTGGAAATACAGTTTTTACTAATTTTTTTACTTTCTTTTGTGGTAGTAACCTCTTTTACAGCCTACTATGTTACATGGACTCATATAGCATAACTGGGCAAACTGGCACCTCGTCAACCTTTAGCAACAAATCAGGAATAAGCATTTTTCAACCAGCTGCAGGAAGAGCAATGAAAGCAAACATTTAACTGTTTTTTAATAGGTTACTGCCCAGTTACATTTTATCCACTGTTTATAAATGAAAACCAAGTTATAGAGAGTCATTGGTCTTGTAATTTCTCTGACTTGTGTCATAAAGCACAGCAGGAAGCTGTTTTGACAAAAAAAATTAATACAAGCATCAGAGGACAAGAACTATAACACTTTACTTTTGTCTGCCTATTAGTTGTAACGATTAAAACACTATACAGTACTTAAAAAGCTTGAGTTTATTGTAGTGGTCCCATTTAACCACAGTGCCTGCTTTGTGCATAAGGCACAGGGTTCAAAGATTATTATTATTATTATTATTATTAACATGCATTTATATATTGACATGTATTTATATAGCGCCAACATATTGCGTAGCACTGTAAAGTAAATGTGATTATACAACTAAATCACATGAATTACATACATAGAACATATGGAGTAACAAACATCAAAATCAATACAGGTACAAAAAGGTGAGGAAGGCCCTATGCATAGGCATACAGTCTAAAGGGAAGGGAGTAATACACATGGTGTGGGAGTGGGCAAGATCAAAATAAGTGGGTGAGAAATGTGGTATTGTATGTGGTGTTGCGTTTGGTAGTTAAGCAGAGTGAGGGTAGGCTTCTCGAAAGAAGTGCGTTTTCAGAGATTTCTTGAAAGCAGAAAGGTTGGGAGAAAGTCAGACAGACCGTGGGAGAGAGTTCCAGAGGAGGGGTGCAGCCCTTGCAAAGTCTTGAATGCGAGCATGTGAGGAGGTAATGAGAGAAGAGTTGAGTAGCAGGTCAGTAGAGGAGCATAGTAAGCGGTTGGGTGAGTATATAGAGATGAGTTCAGAGATGTAGGGTGGGGCAGAGTTATGAAGTGTTTGAAAGTCAGTGTCATTAATTTGAATTTGATTCTGAAAGGTAACGGAAGCCAGTGCAGGGATTGAATGGCGAGGCAGAGGAGGAGCGGTTGCTGAGGTACTGTATATGAGCCTCACAGCAGTGCTCATTATGGACTGGGGAGGTGACAGTCTCTGGAGGGGGAGGCCAATTAAAAGACAGTTACAGTAGTCTGGACGCGATATGATGAGAAAGTGAATAAGAATTTTGGCAGCATCTTGGGTGATAAATGATCGTATTTTGGATATGTTCCTTAGGTGGAAGTGACATGATTCAATAAGTGACTGGATATGAGGAGTGAATGACAGGGCAGAATCTAGGATAACCCCAAGGCACCGGGCCTGGGGAGAGGGGGGGGTGATAGTGGAATTGTTAACTAGATCTGCACCTAATGAGTTTATGGAATTCCCTTTGATGGTTGAGAGCCTATGTAATGTCTTCAACTTGCCTCCTCTTATTTTGCAGATGCAGGCCCATATAGTTTACTACTATATGGAAATCAGTGGTACACTGTAAGTTATAAATGGCAAATTGCACTACTTATTTGAACTTTGAAAGTTGCACCCCTTGAATAGTTACTCTAGCCTTAAGGATGCCTTCCAACATACTCTCATTAGCGGTACTGTAGACTGCAAATTGTATTAAATTCTTAGACTGTCTTTCCTCATACTGTACATAAGATTAATGTATATTCATTTTCTTTGGTTTTAGTATGCTAAGAAGAGATAATGAGAATATTATAAGATTACCCAAAGGAGTCATTTTAGCAATGTGCCTTTCTTCTCAAAGAACCATAAAGCATTCTGAAAATGCAGTTTATGTGTGAGAATGTACATTAACTTCATTACCAACCCTCTGTCTAGATACCCTTTAGCTTTGATTGTTATCCATTTACTCTTCAAGAGTGCCATTACTGTAGTTGAGATCTTGGAAATTCACAGAAAAATGAAGTAATATTTTTGGGCAGTGTGCCACCAGGTTATGTATTTTTGTAGCTCTTTAACACAACAAAGTCCGAATGACAAAAACTCTAAAAATTCTATAAAAAAAACTATAAAATCAGAATTTTTAGTGGAAAAAAACACTTACATTTTTCAGAAATTATTAAACCCTGAGGGTGTTCATGTAGTAAATGGGAGAAGTCCTGATGATATCCTGTTCTGCTCTGGGTTTTGTGCAATAATCCAAAGATTTAGTGGTTTTTGGGCAAAAATCCAAAAAATTTGTACGATTCAAATTTTTTCATGATTTTTCCAAGTTTTGGATTGATAAATAAGGAGAAACCATTTGTGCAAATTTGGGGATTTTGATAAATAATCCCCCCCATATGACTTGATCAGTTTGTGGAGCTAAAGAAAATCTCATTACTAACTAAGCAAAATCTTGCAAGAACTCCAAAGATTATGGATGCCATCTAATTTTCATACTGTCACAGGTGATGGATAAAGTACATTTTTGCTGTTCTGTATTTATATTAAATATTGTCATTTGCCACATTAATCATCTGTATAATTGTTCCAAGAGCAAAAATGCCTTTTCCCAGACATTTTATTCCACAATATAATTATTCAGACATCCTGCTGTTAATTCTAATTACTTCAATATGAAGCCATTATTTATACATTCATAGTTCATAACGCACATGATTACAATATATGGGCATTCTGATGGAATTTATGATTAGGACAGAATTTTTATGCTGTACACAGCTGTTTATTTGGGTTGGTTGCAAGCATCAGTTCATTTAAGTAAAAAGGGTTGAATTTCTAAAAATTGCACAGTGTAGCTTTAGAAAGCTGTGAGTAGGAAATCTACATGACATATTTATGGATAGGATGTTCATCACTGTACTGGAACTTGGGCTCTAGTAAAGGTTAGTAGCTGTGACTAGGAAAGCTTCTTACCATATGTATGGATATTATGTTCCGCATCTCCCTGGAACTTAGGCTCAAATAGCATTTAGAAAAGCAGCAGGATGGAACCACAGTAGATGACCACTGGTCAACCTACTGCTACATAAATTAACTCTATAAAGGGGATCCACAGGACAATGTTATGAATTAGGGATGATTTACTAACACATAGCTAAAACTAACCATTGCAGTTGTCTATAGCATCCATAAAATTATATTACTGTATATAGATCAACTGGTAGTTCAAAAACAATCCAACATTATTTCCCCATTCTCATAGCATAATTTCTGATTGTAATAGTATTTTTACAGAGATGTCAAAGGAGGCCTATTCAGTCACATAACAGGCTTTTCATCCATAATTTGGCACTTGAGCTGATACATTTTCTATCTGGCCTGATCAACATATAATCAATTAGATATTTTTTTGGCACATGTTGGCCTATAAATATATGTGCTAAAGTAGACTACAATTTGAGCAACCTACATTAAATTATTTAGTTAACACTGCATCTGTCCCTTTGTTGTCTACAGTGCAAAATCTGTACCTGTTACTTTGCTGACTGACAGTAGGTTTATTTAGCTGATATATGCATTGGGTCTGTGTGTAAATGATTTTCAAAAGATAGCCTTAATGGTTCACCCTGCTTTATTAGATTATTCATGGAGTGATCATAAGAATGGATCTGGCAATAAGTCTAAAGTCTCCTAAATCTCTGATTTATAGACAATTCATTTACATTTCTCAGGTGTTGCTGAAGACTCAAACCTACATTTTTCAGTCTGATGTTAAATTAAGTTTTAATTTTCCAGTTCAGGAATTCAACACAATGGAAAATGAAGACTGGGAAAAATTATCAGTCTTCATAAAAATATGAATAAATAAAAGAAATAAAGCAATAATACCTAATTGCTGTTGGTAGTAAGAATTACAAGTTCAGCAATACCCTGTCTCAAATATCAGGGAGCAGATGTGAACAAAAAGGCAAAATACAAAAAATCAAAAAAATGTTCAATTTAAAATTAAATCAAATATTAATTTATTAATGTCTCTCCTAGGGCAAAATAATATACTCTCTGTAATAAATATTTCAGGATATTCTAGAAAATGCATGCAACTAATCTAAGAAATAGAATCATACATAAAACATGAGGAATATTTAAGATATGACAACACAAGATGACTAGAATAATAGAAGCATAGTCTCTTAAAAGGTATTGACCTTCATTTGGAAATTAACCTAAGAGTCAAGCAAACCATTTGTTTAAACCTAAATTTTGGTTATTGACATAAACTGTAAAATAAAGTATGGTCTGTATATATACAGCATACAAAATCTTAAAGGAGTGCTAACCCTCCATCATACGCCCCCCCCCCCATTTAGCTTCCAGGCATTGCCCCCCTCCATATGAGTGCTTTAGTGTTAAAAGGAAAAAATCCTTTTAAATGCAGAGAAGCGCAGAGGAGTTCCCGGTAACCATCTTCCGGATTTATGTATAGTTTTCGGGTCTCTTCGCCGTCACAAAACCTGCCGGTGCATGTGCAGTTGGGCCATGTCAAGAATCGGTTTCAATTGCGCATACACAAATTGGCGTTAAGAGCCAAAGACTACATGAAGATCCGCAAGATGGCGACTGGGAGCTCCGCTGCCCTTCTCTGCATTTAAGGGTGAGAATTTTATTAAAGGGTTTTTTTTTACACTAAAGCTCATCAGGGGGTGGGAGAGGGGGGCAATGCCTGGTAGAGGGGGAGTTGAGTTCTCCTTTAATGTTTAATGGCTAAGGTGGGTTTGATTTAAATCAGAGACTGTTTCCCAGTAAAAGAGCCCTTCCAGAAGTTAAAATCAATTTGCCAGCTTAACCAGCTGAGGCTCTCGTCATTCGTGTTCTCTGGGTCCTGCTACACTCTTCCATATTACTGAAGTTTTACTAATGAATTAACAGTATATTTCCCTGATAAAGTCAACAACACAACAAAATGCGTTGTTTTATTTGTTGACATTCTATGAGAGCACACTACATGCACTATACTACACAATTGTACTTTTATGCATTGTACATCGGGGCAGCTCCTTAACAGCGCTTTACAAATAAAATTATACATACATATATACATACATACACCCATCTATTGCTGTGATGTAGTTTCACATTGATTCTTTTATTTAAGTAAACCACTGTAATAATGATGGATATGCACAAACTAAAGAGGAAAAAAAGCATGAGCAATAGGGCAAATTTTGGTCTACTGTGTAGTGTGTAATTAGGGTTTGTATATAATAGGACCATATCAGTTATGGGTTTGAATTAATAATACATTGTGGTTAAATGGTTACCAGCAACGGTTACCAAAGTCACCAGACATAACTATGAAACAAGGGGGTAAGAACAACAACCTTCTGCCACAAGTCTTGTCAGTAACAATGCTGTTTAGATGGTGAAGCACAATGGTAATTTTATGTTGGCAACATAGATTAATTGGCATTATATTACCTCTATGTTTAAAGTTAATGACATCCTTATTAATGGGAAATACATTACTCAGACACTAATGTGCATATTTTTGGGGTCACAGGATCATTATAATCTGCAAGTTGAACATATTTGATATTTATTACAATGTTCAAAAAGAATTGGGAAAGAGGGAACAAATTCAAAGGAGGCAAAGAATGAAGAGAAAAGAATACAACTCTCAAGTATATCAGCCAAAAATATATATGCAATGTAGGGAAATGAGTAGGAAAGAAAAATAACATGCACAGATGAGTAAAGTACTGGAAATCACATCAGTGGAGCAACCGTAGAAGCTAATGGAGTTTGAAAACAAGATTTAGAGACAATTTCACAATACATGCTATTAAGAAGTACAGTATATTACCCAGTTTATTGTTTAGAAATTAGCTTTTGCTCTAGATGAGCTAATTATTGCTCACCAAGCAAAGTTTTCATATATTACACAACTGCTTTAAATGGTAGCCATACAATGTAACAATGCAGATTTTCCCTAGTTGGTGTTCATTTCATACTACCTACTAGGTCTCAGTGCCGGTGTTTTTTTTTTCCAAATTAACATCACAACAGACAAGTACATAATGTATATACTGTATAGCTTTAACAAAAACATGCTTTCACTGCAATTGCATGTATTTTAGTGTACAGTGGGCAAAAGCATCAAATACAGCTATATTGGAAATAATTATATATATTATTATAAAAAATATACACACACATAGGATTACACATTATTATGAAACAAAAACAACTGATGAAGTCATGTTGTCACCGGATTTAGGGTAAAAACTTAAGCTGCAGAAAACAGAGGATGGTTTTGTAATTTCAGCATTCTATTTCTCATCGTTACTGCATTACTATCATGAATATGGAGTTATTACATTAAAATTCATGAGGACCTGTCAACTGAAAATATGAAGACTGCATTGGCTGGAAATGCACAGTGACACTACATGCAAGGGACACTAAATAAAACAGGGATAAAAGTTGCTTTTTTAATGTCATTTTGTCCCTTTCAGCTTCAAACAAGCTGTTTATCACTAGTCTTGTATGAGACTGTGACTTCTTTATGTTGCTTACTAACTTTTTATTCCCAATTTGAAACAATTGTAAATAATATATCTGCCAACTTGTTCCTTCTGTTTAAGAATACAACAATAATCACAAAACTGCATTTTAAGCAAAATTCTGACCTACTTTAGGAGCTATATACAACACAATACACATACATAGGCTTACAATGAGGGGGTTATTTATCAAAGTCTGAATTTATCTCAATATTTTCAGACCAAATCCTCACTGTTTTTTTCGCTATATTTATTAATACACTTTCTCAAAAATTTTGTTTGCAGGAAAAAATATGAAAAAATTGTGAAAAATAGTTTAACAAATTTTTCTGAATTTCCACACAAAAACTCCGATTTTCTTTCGGGATTTTGCCTGAAAACTTATTGGATTATTGCACGAAACCCAGTGCAGATCAAAAAGATCTTTTGGACTTCTCCCATTGATTTATATGCAACCTCTGCAGGTCTGAGATGTGGATTTTCTGATTCAGACTTTTTCTATCCTCGGGGTATGAAAAATTTGTGATTTTTTTTCTCCACTAAAAATTCAGATTTAATACTTAAAAAAGCACACATTTCTTGGGTTTTTGGCATTCAGAGATTAGTAAATAACCCCAGAGAGTTGAAAAATTAATTTCTTGCTGTTCTTTTAATATAAAAATTATTTTATTAAAAAAAGTTTTTACTGCAATCTTTATGATATGGGATAAATATTATCCATCTAGAATTGAGGAGAGGGTTGCTATAGATCTAGGTTCCAGTTGTAGGGGTTTTTTTTTGCAGTATTACTAAGCTGAATCTTTAGTCTTTGCATTTAGGTCAGTGAACACTTGGGGGATTGTGGTCATCCATCAAAAGCCATGGTCAGTTTGCATAAAACCAGAGAAAGGTTTTTTTGAAAGATTTATTAAGAAAAATATTGTTAAAGAACAAAAAAAGTAATCACGTCAGCATAAATCAGTTGAGATGCCATAAAAGTCAACAATTAGGGGCTAGGGATGTAGCGAACAGTTCGCCGGCGAACTAGTTCGCGCGAACTTCGACTGTTCGCGTCCGCTGAATGTTCGCGAACGTCGCGCGACGTTCGCCAATACGAGTTCGCGTTCGATTCGAACAAAAATCGTTCGACCATTCAACCATTCGATTCCTTCGACCGCTAAAATCGAAGGATTTTCGTTCGAATCGAACGATCGAAGCCATTGGATCGAATGAAATCATTCGATCGAATGGCTTCGATCGTTCGAGTCGAACGAAAATCCTTCGATCGAACGATTAAAATCCTTCGATCGTTCGAATCGAACGATTTTCGGATGTTCGAAGTTCGCGAACTGTTCGCGAACTGTCCGCATTTTTTGCCGGTGTTCGCGAACGGCGTTCGCGAACACATCGGCGGCGGTTCGCTACATCCCTATTAGGGGCCTATTAGGGGAAAAACTAGAATTTCTAGAGGAAAAAATAAACTTTGACATTTTACAAGTTTTATTATGCTCTGAATTTTCTAAAAATTAGAATCCAAAAATACTCCAGCTAAAACCGAAATCATAAAAAAGTCATTGGGAGATTGCCCCTTTAACAATTGAAACATGAGCTTTACCTTCTGGATTCTCTACAGTTTGTCTACTCTGGTTTTCATTCAATAATCTGATAAATTTGAGTTGTCACAGGAAAAACTTGAAAAGTCATACAATTCAGTGTCAAATCAAAAAAGTTGTGAGATTTGAATTGCTGCATGATTTTGTCATGACTTTTTCTCTTATGGATTTTTTTCAAGAATAAATATTGGCAAATTAAGGAGATTCGGGTTCAGGAGTCTTCAGGAGTTCAGGTATTGGGTCCACTTTTATTTAACTTGTTCATTAATGACTTAGGGGAGGGTATTGTAAGTAATGTATCAGTGTTTGCAAACACAAAACTATCCAGCCCAATTAATTCCATCCAGGATGTGGCATCCTTGAAACATGATCTTGACAAACTGGCAATCTGGGCAGCTAAGTGGCAAATGAGATTCAATGTTGATAAATGTAAAGGCATGCACCTGGGATGTAAAAATATCCAAGCCACTTATACCCTTAACAGGACTGCAGTAGGCAAAGGACCTTGGAGTCCTTGTAGATGATAAACTTGGCTGTAGCAAGCAATGCCAGTCAGCAGCATCAAGGGCACATAAGGTCTTGGACTGTATTAAAAGGGCATAGAGTCACGGGAGGAGGGGGTCATCCTTCAACTGTATAGAGCACTTGTAAGACCCCATCTAGAATATGCCATAGAGTTTTGGTCTCCATCACTCAAACAGGACATTACTGTATTAGAGAGGGCAACTAAGCTGGTAAAAGGTATGGAAAATCTTAGCTATGAGGAAAGACTGGCCAAATTGGGGATGTTCACGCTGCAGAAGAGGCGCTTAAGGGGTGATATGATAACTATGTATAAATATATAAGGGGATCATATAATAATCTCTCTAATGCTTTATTTACCAGTAGGTCTTTCCAGCTGATACAAGCTCACCCATTCCGATTCGAAGAAAAGAGGTTCTGCCTAAATATCCGGAAGGGGTTTTTTATGGGGTGCCGTTTGTCCCAAATGCATTCTGTATACAAAACTATCCCTAATACACAGAATTAATGTCTCTCATGGTATATAAGTATTTGTGACCATACACAGATAAAAAAATTTACCAAAGACTTATTTCTATTAAAGAATGAAAACAAAAATCTGGTTAGTGCACAAAAGGATGTCTTATATCACAAACTCCATTCTGTACATTTTAACAAGCAATCTGTCTCACAAATGTATAACCTCCATGTAATGGACACACTTATGTGTAAAGTTACTTACAGAATGTATTATGTAAAAAAAAACTTGGATATAATATATAATAGTGTAATTAACTAGTGCATGTCAAGCTAGATTTGAATGACAAAATAGATATTTGTGACAGAAAGCAAGATTTTATAGTACATGATTCATTCTTTCCACAAAATTAAAGTTTTGTTTCACAAAACTAACCATTCTGTGAAGCAACACTGTCAGTCACATACCTGAACCAATAAGAACAAAGCTTATTGCTTATTGAGAAGTTCCAGCTCTGCTCCACATGGCTGCATCATCCCTAAGGCATAGGGGCAAATTCACTAAGATGCGAAGTTGCGCCAGGCGCACTTGGTAGGCGTAGTTTCGCCAGCGCTCAGCAAATTCACTAAAATCCGAAGTTGCGCACAGGGGTAGCGTAAGGTTGCGAAGTTGCGCTAGCGTTGATTCACTATATAAAGTGAAGTTACGCTAGCAAAGGCTAATTTGCATACGGCGCCAAATTCAAATTTCAATGGAGGAACACGTATCAGCACTACAAATGCCTAGAAAACCTTCAAATCAGCAAATATGAATTTTATTTTGCCCTACACATGTGCCCACTGTCTAGGTAAGTTGCCATGAGTCAGGAAATGTAGGGGGGAGGAAGGGGAGCCCCAAAAAAATGTTCGATCTTTTTCAGCCTATCACCCATCATGTAGAAAACATGCCAGCTTTTTTTGGGACTTAGAAAAAAATTTGACTTTTTTGGAAACAATCCCTATCTACTCTATTGCGCTTCACCAGGTCTGAGGTGGCGAAGGAAGTCTAGCGTAAAAGGTAGAGTTCAGTACACTGCGCAAGTTAAAGAATTTGCGTAGTTAAGTCGCTAGCGAAAATTCACCTGGCGTAAGGATGCGAAGTAACACTAGCGAAACTACACCAGCGTTCGTTAGTGAATTTGCGCAGTAACGAAAATGCCAAACGCTAGCGAATTAACGCTAGCGTTCGGCGCTTTGGCGCTTAGTGAATTTGCGCCATAGTATCTGGCCTGCTATAGAGGGCGCCCTCTAATGTCCCCTCTGCTGCATAGTAATAAACATGAACAAACATTTCCTAAAAGGGCTGCTGTTAAACACTACAGGTTCATAATTGGAAGTTCTTACAAATGGCTGAGAAATATAATGCTGCACTGATAATGATTGTGGAGAAAGAAAAGTATGCAAAACATAAATATAATCATTTTAGGTGATATGGCTATTCTTATTATAGTAACCTGCTTGTGTGGCCATTTTGGTTAAGGGCATTCCTGCTGTTTTGCCATTGTCTAATGATTCATTCCTGTTCCTTTTCCTGTCTAAGCTGAGAGCAATAATGGGACAGGCCACACCTACCTGCCATGTTGTAATAAATATACTTGAGCAGAAGCAGGGTGGTTACTACAGAGGAAGTAGACCCGGTGGCTACAGGTGGGCCCAAACGGCATTTTTTGGGACAAACGGCACCCCATAGTTTTTTACAGTGAGAGCTGTGAAGATGTGGAATTCTCTCCCTGAATCAGTCGTACAGGCTGATACATTAGATAGCTTTAAGAAGGGGTTGGATGGTTTTTTAGCAAGTAAGGGAATACAGGGTGATGGGAGATAGCTCATAGTACAAGTTGACTAGGGACTAGTCCGAT
Source organism: Xenopus petersii (assembly GCA_038501925.1). Classification (NCBI taxonomy): domain Eukaryota; kingdom Metazoa; phylum Chordata; class Amphibia; order Anura; family Pipidae; genus Xenopus; species Xenopus petersii. Next base: position 84,337,420 of record CM076681.1, read on the forward strand.
TGCCATTTTGGAGTCAGGAAGGAATTTTTCCCCCGTCTACGGCAAATTGGCTTCAGATGGGTTTTTTTTGCCTTCCTCTGGATCAACTAGCAGTTAGGCAGATTTAAAAAAAAACAAAAAAAAACTAAAAGGTTGAACTTGATGGACGTGAGTCTATTTTCAAACTTACTTACTATGTAGGAGTTTGGTCAAATATAAAATAAAAGTCTAGTTTTATTAAATAGGCCTCTGTGTATCTTCAGAATTTTGCCAAATGGCTTGAAAATATAACTTCTCAAGATAATGAACTACCCGCCCATGCCCCTGCACCCCCAATGGGGCCCGCAACCCAAGAGCAGATTCAAATTAGATTGGAGGGAGATTGCATCATTGCCGTGTTCTTCGCAGCGTGCTGCGTGTGACGTCACTGCTGGCGCACACTCCACGCCAGTCTCCGCAACTGCTCTTTTCACCACCAATTTTCTGCCTGGTTTTGGTGAACCCTGCCGTGCCCCCCTCTCTGGCAGCTGTTTAATATCACCTGGAGGCACTTACACATAGTAGACATCAGAGCATCAGACACTGAGACAGCAGTAAAAGAGAAGCTGCAAGGAAGGTAGTAGGAATTAGGCAGCAGAACAGCAAGTATCTCTGACCCACCCTACACTGCTTGTACATTGGTTTACTATGGTTCTGGGGAATTTATACATGGACTTGCCACATGCCATTTTGATATAAGTTCTTGGGCGTGTTTATACATGGAATTGCCACCGTGCCATCTTGATATAAGTTCTGAGGGAATTTAAACATGGAATTGCCACTGTGCCATCTTGATATGAATTCTGGGGGTAAATTGGGGTAATTATACATGGAATTGCCATTGTGCCATCTTGATATAAGTTCTGGGGGTATTTATACATGGAATTGCCATTGTGCCATGTGCTATGAGTTCTGGGGGTGTTTATATATAGAATGGCCACCATGCTATGAGTTCTGGGGGTATTTATACATAGAATGGCCACTCTTACATTCTTAGCTATCTATATATTCAAAGTGGGCGTGGTCTAATTTGCAGAAACAGCCCTTATGTTTGGTCTTAGCCTTTACAGAGCACAGATATTCCCCTGCACTAAGCACAATTCAGTGGGATCAGCCCCCTAAGTTTGCTCATAGCCTGTACAGAGAGATCCAATAAAACTATGGCAGCATTGGTATACCCCTGTACTAAGCACAACTCAGCAGGAACAGCCCCTAAGTGTGTTCATAGTCTGTACAGAGAGATCCCATAAAACTATAGAAGCATATGTATTCCCCTGTTCTAAGTACAATTCAGCAGGAACAGTCACTTCAGTTTGAAAAAATGCATTGCTATTCCTTGATTTGATATCCTGTTTTCCCTAATTTTACACCGACATTTATTTATTATTATTGTTATGGTGTTCCCCAAAATGACTGGCAGTTCTCTGTAAATGTTGTTAGTGAATTTAAGAGGGCTAAGATATTTGCCATGGTTCTGTCTGTAAATATTTCATTCCAATTAGTCTGCGCCTAAAGGCATGTACCAATTCACCTATTGCTCTAGGTTGTGCATGTAACATGTATAACTGGCAGAGAGGCCTTGCACATGCCCCCCATAGTGTAACATTAAAGGGGTGGCCCAGTTGTAAATTTATGTACCAGAGCCCTTAGAGGTCTAGTTATATCACTGACATCAGATGCCAATTAAAGGAAAACAATACCCCCCACACAATGTAGGTCTCTATAGAAAGATATTGCATAAAACAGCTCAGATGTAAAACCCTGCTTTATGTAAATAAAACAAACCAAACAAACTATACTTCTTAGGTCACATGAGCCAATTAACAGACAGAGTTCTGTCTTTTGCTTCAACACTTCTTCCTGTTACAGTTAGAGCTGTAGTATTTCTGGTCAGGTGATCTCTGAGGCAACTGTTAAATAATTGGATCTTATATTTCTAAACATTGTACATAATTGTCTATGAAATGAAGTGATGTTTCAACAAAAACTATATAAATATTTCCTCAACCTCAACCATTTTATATTCATGACCCCATGAGAAAGGAAACAAACTTAAAAGCAAAATATACATTGGAAAACATTCACATATACTGAACAAAAATATGGGCTTTGAAATTGCTGGTCTTATCAGAATAACTTTGGTATGATAAATGTTTGCCATAGACTACTATAATGAACTCATTTAACAAAACAGCGTGAACTAATGTCTAAATTAATGCATTTATTGATTTTGTACAAGTATAAGCTTAAAAATATTGCAATATGTAGATTAGCTCTCTTGTTCATAGTGCAGAAACACCAGCAGAAAATTAATTTGCAATGAACAGCTTATAAAGCTTATATTTACAAATGTTATTCCATTCTGTTCCAATTTTACATTTAATTGCATTTTAGATGCTCATGAAGTTGAAAATGTAGAAAACATTATATAAATGTGCTTATATATTTTAAGTCTAAGAGGCTTCTTTATTAAAGGTTGGATTTTACTAAACTCACAAACTTTAAAATGCTGATTGTCATTAAATTTATTAAAAGATCCAAATATAAAAAATATGAATGAAAAAAAAAATGCTGAATGATGCAGTAAAAAATATGAACACCTCAAAAATACAAAAAGAAAACCGCTATAAGACTGAATTCATTTGAAGCAGGCCGATGAGATCAGCACAGCTCAAGCACCTTAACAACTTTTACTTTGCAAAGCTTGGTATTAGAGGTTTTGGTAGTTTTTACACTTAGGGGTTTATTTATCAAAATCCTATTTTTAGAAAGCAACTCCGGCCAAATCCACACTGATTTTTCCCCCTATTTATCATTAAATTCTCGATAAAATTGTAAAAAATATGAATCTGTGACTTTGACGGCCACATATCGCAACATTTTTGGAAACCCAGCGCAAATCAGGATATCTTTGGGAAATCTGCCATATATATATTAGTAGCAGTATGCACAAAATGTCGCTGTCTTAAATACTGTATATTGATAATGGGTTGAGTGCAGAGGACTCTTGTGTTTGACAATATGTATTTTGTGGTCACAGCCTCATTGCACCCCCGCCTAATGGTTTTAAAAAATAGTGGTGAGCACAACTTTCCCTTGTTTGTTATAGTTATACAGGAGCAGTGACCAGCTCCATGTTGTAGCTCCCACCCTTCCCAGCTATAGTCAGGTGATCCCACTGGTGTCTAATAAAAGGGCAGCCAAGTATGGAGGTTTACTTTGAAAGCAGCAAGTAAGTTGCAAGTAAAACCTAGTCCCTTTGTAAAATGTATAATGAAGCAATAGAATTCTTGATGAATGAGATAAAATTGAGCATAGGACTGGCCAGATATGGGATGACTTTGACGTAGTAGGCCAGCTTAAATATATTGCAATATATGGACAAACAATCCCTGTTTTGTTTAAAGGGTAAGGCATTTTTTAGTAGCAATATGCACAAAATGTCGCTGTCTTAAATATATTGATAATGGGTTGAGTGCAGAGGACTCTTGTGTTTGACTATATGTATTTTGTGGTCACACCCTCATTGCACCCCCGCCTAATGGTTTTAAAAATTAGTGCTGAGCACAACTTTCCCTTGTTTGTTATAGTTATACAGGAGCAGTGACCAGCTCCATGTTGTAGCTCCCACCCTTCCCAGCTATAGGTTTTGTTTAAAGGGTAAGGCATTTTTCAGTAGCAGTATGCACAAAATGTCTTGTCTTAAATATATTGATAATGGGTTGAGTGCAGAGGACCTCTTGTATTTGTCTATATATAAAAAAGTAGGTGCACCCAGAAAACTAGGTCACTGCCCAGGTGCTGGAACAAACAATAGTACAATCAATGAAGAAAAGAGTCCGCACTCATGGGTCTTCGTGATGCGGCTCGTGTTTAGGAGCGGAAACGTCGAATAAACACTAAGAAGTTTTTTGCATCACAAAGACCCATGAGTGCGGACTCTTTTCTTCATTGATTATATAAATATATAAAGTACCCCCTCTTGTAAAATATAAGGATATTATAAGTTACGGAGGAGTTTTATGACCATGTAAAAAAACGAGGCGAAGGCCGAGTGTTTTTATATAGGTCATGGAACTCCGAGGTAACTTATAATATCCTCATATTTTGCAACTGGGGGTACTTTATTTATTATAATACACAAGTTTCAGTTTGTCATGTGACAGAAATGACATTAGAACTCACCGTTTATAACTGATGACATCAGAACTCACTGTTTATAAGGATATAATTTACAAGATATTTATGGCTTTTGTGTATTATATATATATACAGTATACTCCACAATTAAGCAGTGAAGCAAATTATTTTTTATACAATTTTTAATAAAAACCCATTAATCAAAGAAGGGTCAATATATGCGTTAAGTAAAACTTTCATGATTACATAATCACAGGCCCGGACTGGCAATCTGTCCGTTCGGGCCAATGCCGCTTTATATTTAGTTCAAGTGGGCCTGTGCTCCCTCTTCCATATGAAAAACTTGCAAGTGTGCATTCACGCGTGTACGCATGCATGCGGAGGGGATACAGGAGGTACTCATTAGTACTCAGTACTCAAAAGTTTGAGCCTGGACCCACTCCTGCACTCCCTCTTCCGAAAACTCACCAGCGTGCATGTGCGCATATGCATGAACATGCAGAGGGTGTACAGAAGATATCGGCTGCACTCTGTTTACGTCTGGGGACCCTGGACCCGCTCCTGCACTGTCTCCCTCTTCTACTTACCAACGCGCGCGTCCGCGTGCACATGGAGGGGGTGAAGGAGGTATCGTTTCTTGCTGGGGGGGCCCAGGGCACAGTGTGGAGGGCCCCGGGCCCCCCAGTCCTACACTGCCAGTGAGGCGCTGCTGCTTGAGTAATTAGCGGTAACTGTCAGCTGATGACGTGTCTCCTCTGTGTTTGGATTGTGCCCATCAGTTAGTGCAGGACTTCCTATGGGAGAGAGGGGATTCTGCCCCCTGATCTGAGGGACAATATTGCCAACACTGCCAACAACTGCCCCTCACCTACAGGTACCAAATATATGTGCCAATCTCTGCCCATAGCACTGCCAGTCTCTCTACCCTCCCTAGACTTTCTACCCACCCTAGTCTCTCTACCCTCCCTAGACTCTCTACCCTCCCTAGTCTCTCTACCCACCCTAGACTCTCTACTCTTCCTAGACTCTCTACCCTCCCTAGTCTCTCTACCCCCCCTACACTCTCTACCCTCCCTAGTCTCTCTACCCACCCTAGTCTCTCTACCCTCCCTAGACTCTCTACCCACCCTAGTCTCTCTACCCACCCTAGTCTCTCTACCCTCCAGACCCGGACTCGCAATCTGTCAGTTCAGGCAAATGCCAGAGGGGCCCCTTTATATTTAGTTCAAGTGGGCCGCTCGCAAGATAATTAAGAAGGTGAACACCCTCAAGTACCTAGGTTTACTGGCTGCCAAACCTTAGTGTCATTGAACTTCCCGAAAAGAAGTCAACGAGGGTTGTTCTGTGACCATATAAAGACACAAGGCTGCAGGCTGAGTTATACAGGGAAATATCACTCATATATTATAAGGTATAATGTACCCCCTACTGTAAATGATAAGGATGTTAGAAGTCACTGAGGGGTTCTGTGACCACATAAAGGTTCAGGCTGCAGAATCTTTAACATATTTTACATTAATTACACTTAAGTGAGAAAGGCAGCTCTTTATGTACATACTTTTTTGCAGTTTTAGCCCAATATGAGTTGATGAGTACAAGATCATTGCGTGTTTACATGTGGACTGCTTTGATTTTTTTGCCCGGGCTGCTTTTTACTCCCAGTCCGGCCCTGCATAATCCTAACATCTTCTGGGCAAAAAGTATAATAAAAATTTATGAAGTCATTATGTTTCATATTTTCGAAATATATGGCACTGATGCTGCCTATACGTTTATCTGCAACATCTTGAAATTATACAGCATTTCTCAGAGCAAATCATAAATATAAAATGAAGTATTGCTATTTCACTATTTTACAGTTTGAACACATCAGCATGTCTTCCGTTCATCAGCATCTGCACAAATTATGTCAAGGTAAGAAAAAAATGTTATTTATGTGCTCACATTTAGTATTTTACAAATGGATTGGCAGAAGTGCTAACATCCACAAAGTAGATAATGGCTCAGTAATGGCATCATGATTAAATACAAAGCTGCAAGTGTTATGGAATCTTATATATTACAAAGCCATACAGCAACTTGTGTTGTGCCTTGCATAAGATTTCCTTGTTCTTTATCATATATACAGTACAAAAAACATTTTCCAAATACAGTAACTTGAACACTTATCAGAATATGTTATATGAAGCACAAGGTTTGCTCAGGTGCTGTAACACATAGCAACAAATAAGATGTTTTATTTAAAACAGATCAGCAAATGCTAAGTGCTGATAGGTTGATACAGGTGACATAAATTTTAAAAAAAATGTCAATAACCCCAAGGGGTTATAAAAAATACCTGCACAGTTTATACAAACCACCAAAGATCTTATGCATAAGAACCTACAGTTATTTGCTTAAAGAGTTTTGGAAGAGTAAGGGCTTTCAGTTTTCCCTTAGCTGGTTGTGCCAACACAAGTAACTGACTTATGCCCAGTGAATCACTTACTACTGTTGGGATTGACACTGTGCATTGAAAATGACGCCATTCACATAAAAAAACAACTTGGGTCAATTTGTCAATGTTGAAATGCTTGCAAGCTCCACTGCACATTATTCCGAGTGTCCACTAAAGCTGCTGTATTGTGGTTGAAAAACAGGGCACTTTGCATAGATCATTGCTTTGGTAACTAAGCCCTCATTCCTCAGGCCACTGATCTTTGGGTACAATTGACCTGTCACAATTCAGGATGTGACAGATGAAGAAAACCTACAAGTGCCTCATACTAGCACCAAATACCCCAAAAATTATGGACAGGAGGCCAGCAAAGTAGAGAGAGGCCAGTGAGACATAAAGGGTGAAGACAAGATCTTGGTCAGATAGGGTCAGTCAGGAAAGAGATGGGAGTTGGGTCAGGCAGCAAGAGATTAAAGATCCAAAATGGTTTATGAGTCATAACCTAAGAAATCAGAATATGCTCACAGAGAAGGCAGAACACCACAACAACCAAGATGAAGGGTGGGAAGTTCTTTTAAAGGAGAACCAACCCCCAATTAGAAAAGCTCAATCTACTATCCTAGATAGTACCCCCTCCCTGCTTCCTACCTGCATAAGGCATAACTGCATGCTCTGTTATTTATGCAGGCTCACGCACAAGAGCTCATAGGCGCCATCTTCTGGGTCTTTGGTCTTGTTCAGATCCTCTTCCTTCCCTTCAGCAATTCACAGAACTTTTCTGTGCATGCGCAGTTGGTATGAATATTGGACTGCTACAAATGGGCATGCACCAAATATGGTGTTCCCTTACAGAGTAGACCGCAGGACCCAGAAGATGATGCCCATGAGCTCTGCTGCATTACTCTGCATAAATAAGTGAGCATGCTGTACAGGGAGCATGCTGTCTCATACTATGGTGTTGGGCCTATTTATCGCATACCAGGGATCATGGATCAGTTTCAATACATCACAATACTTGAAGAGGTCATGTTGCCTTATGCCAAAGTGGAAAAGCCCTTGAAATGGGTGTTTTAAGAAGAGAATGACCCCAAACACACTAGTAAACAAGCAACATCTTGGTTCCAGACCAACAAGAAAATCATGTTATGGAGTGGCCAGCCCAATCCCCAGACCTTAATCCAGTAGAAAACTTTTGGGGTGACATCAAAAATGCTATTTCTGAGGCAAAACCAAGAAATGCAGAAGAATTGTGGATGGTAACAGTCAGGAGCCAAAAGCTGGTCAACTCCATGCAACACAGATGAACAGCAGTTGTCAGAAATGGTGCTTATACAACTAAATATAGTACAGTGATTCAAAGGAAAGCACAATCTTGAAATATTTTTCAGTTTAAACAGTGAATGTTTGCATTTGTAAAGAAAAATGCAGACACAACTACTTTATAAAACAGCCTAATATTCTCTTTTCTTCACATTCTGTAAAGGAATAACACAAATTTCATAAATTGTTCTTCATGTTTTGATTTGGAATACAATGTGCAGTGTTCCCAATGCATTTGCGTGTAATGAAATAAAAGCTATTATATGGATTTTGAGCTTTATTCACTTTTTTTAAACACACTGCTATTATTCTGAAAATAATACAAAGGTCACAAAATAAGACTGAGGCTGAATAGAAATAATTATTGGTACATGGAAGCTTAGACACCAGCACAATTAGAAGGATAATATAATAATTAGGGATGTAGCGAACGTCGGAAAAAATGTTCGCGAACATATTTGCAAACTTGCGTCAAACGAACCCCATAGACTTCAATGGGAAGGCGAATTTTAAAAGCTAGAAAAGACATTTCTGGCCAGAAAAATTATTTTAAAGTTGTTTAAAGGGTGCAACGACCTGGACAGAGGGGGATCAAGGGCAAAAATGTATCTGAAAAATACATTGTTGACACAGAGCTGCGTTTTGTGCTGTAAAGGGCAGAAATCACACTACGTCACTCAGGTGATGTTTCTGGACACGGAATGTGAAAAAGCTCACACAGCTAGGTGGCACTTGGTTAAAGACTGGGCAAACAATGCTTGCAAGGGCAACGTATACAGTAGTGGATACGGAATATATTATTGCTGCTGTAAAAACATCACTCAGGTGATGTTTACGGACACGGAATTATTATTGTTATTTAGACAGAATGTGAAAAAGCTCACACAGCTAGGTGGCACTTGCATACCTCCCAACTGTCCCTCTTTTGACCACTCAACCCCCTGTCCCTCTTTTGTACTGGAAAGTCCCTCTTTTCTCTGCACTGAACAGCCAGAAAAAAAACAGTTTCTAACTTAATTGGCTTTTGGCAGAGAGCTCAGAACAGCTAACAGGTGCAAATAAGATACTTTGTAACAATTTTGACTCCGGTTGGTGCTGGTAGTGGTGAACTACTAGGAGGAGCAGCACACCAGTCCCACTCCCCAACACAGCTAGACTAATAGCACTGGGCTCTTACAGTAGCAAAGTAAAAAAAAACAAAACAGAAAATAAAAGCAGTCCTTACAAGGACTATTGGGTTATTACAGCAGTCAGCAGATGAGATCAGAAGCAGTGCCCACAGCAGCTACATACAGAGCACTGCAGTAGAAGGTAGATTACTACTAGTCAGCAAAGCTAACGAACCTAAACTCACTGTCCCTCAAATCCCTGCAGAGTTCTGTCCCTACAATACAGAGAAGTATCAAGTAGTTTACTAGCCAGCAAAGTTACTATCAACTGTCCCTCAAATCACTAAACAGCTCTCTCCCTACACTAGCTCTTCCAAGCACACACAGGCAGAATGAAAAAACGCTGCAGGGCTTCAGTTTATATATGGAAGGGGAGTGGTCCAGGGGGTGTGGGGGTGGTCCAGGAGGGAGAGCTTCCTGATTGGCTGCCATGTATCTGCTGGTCTGGGGTGAGAGGTAAAAAATAAGCGCCAGCTAAGGCGAACCCAAATTGGCGAACGTTGCGCGACGTTCGCGAACATTCGGCGGACACGAACGGTCGATGTTCGCGCGAACTAGTTCGCGGGCGAACAGTTCGTGACATCCCTAATAATAATCAACCCTTTATCATCATCTTATATGACAGGTCAGCCTCATTTTCTGCTTGATGATTTGTAATGACCCCAAAGCAGCTCAACAGCAATTCTGTAATTTGGAGCTTTCTGGATAATGGGTTTCCAGATAATGGATTCTATACCTGTACTATAGAAATGATGAACCTGGCTGGTGCAATAAATTTAGTAAATAAAATATGGCATTTCTAGCCAAAACAAATGGTGTTGGCGTGTGTAATTTTCCACGATGTGAACACCAGATTTTACTTTGCTTTTTACAACATTTTTTACATGACAAAGTGTGGTGTATTATCCTGCCATTTTTTTACACAGTACAGGTATGGGACCTGTTATCCAGAATGCTCCAGGCCTCTGGTATCCAGGATAAAGGATTGCTCTGTAAGTTGGATCTTCATACCTTGTCTACTAGAAAATCATGTAAACATTAAATTAACCCAATAGGCTTAATTATATTCCAATAAGGATTAACTATATCTTAGTTGGGATCAAGTACAAGCTACTGTTTTATTATTACAGAAAAAAGGTAGTCTATGGGAGACAGCCTTTCCGTAATTCGGCGCTTTCTGAATAATGGGTTTCTGGATAAATGTTCCCATACCTGTATAATAAATATGCCCCCTAGCCTTTATACACTGAAATCCTTTATACTGTGTGATCCCACACTATGTGCTTCAAGGTACCTGTTCCACTTAGGAAATTGGGACAATTTTTCAGTTTGCGCTTACTGCATTTCAATGTACTCAGTGCAGCCCTTTTGGCTTTAAAAAGTGCTTTCTACCACATGATCAGTTAACTTTACTTTAGATTTTGATAAATATGGTGGCATAATATGGTTAATTTAAAATGGAGAATGCAGGGTAAAAGTGCACAAAAAGGCCATTTACCTGTACCTTGTTGCCACAGGTCCAAAAAGGAGCATATGGATTCTCTATACATACGCACCCCCCTCCTGTTCCCTAATTTGTGTGTCATTCAGATGCACAAGTTAGGGAGCATCTGTTGGCAATGTCCGCAAAAAAGCCCTGCACTATAAAAGATGGTAAAGACAGGGCTAGGCTATACCTCCTGACACTGTGCTGTGCTCCTCATGCCAGGTTTACCCTAATGTGCAAGCTTTTGTGAGTGAGCACTAAGGGAAGCACTCTTGCATCTCTTAGCACTCTAGTAGGTATGCAACAGATTAAATTAAATTCCAAACAGGGGGTTGTGAGAGCACTTAGTAAAAATATATCAATACAATGGATGTGCACCAATGCTGGGTCACCCTCCTTTAGAAGCTAATGGAGGGGAGGACTATGCCCTCTATCTTAAACCAATTCTTACAGATGCAGCCACTTTGGTTTGTCTGTTTGACACAGAATATCTAAACACAGATATCCCATTTATCTCATTTAACACAGAAAACTGCGTCACAACATCCCATCTAATTACAGCATTCACCATTGTGAACAATGGAGCTTTGGTATGCTAATGAAAAGGTTAAATGCATTAAATGAGTTAAGATGACTTAAGATAACACAGTTTCTTCAATTACCCCTGAGTCATGACGCATTTAACTCACAAATCCAAGTGGCTTCATCTGTACGTGTTAATCTTTGAAAAATATGACCAGAGGTGAATAGGAACACCATATGGGGTTTACCTTGACGTGGTAGGATGGCTTAAAAATTTTATGATCATAACTTTGTAACCAAAAACTCCTGATTTTGAAAATATCTGACAAATTTGATGGCTTTTTATGATGAGGTACTGTAAGTAAGATGCTAGACAGCGGGGGAGCATTAGATGTGATCTTTGATTTTGCCAAAGCATTTGATTCAGTTCCCTACAAACGACTGCCTTCTAAATTAAGGTCCATTGGAAAGGAAACTGGCTACAGGATTGTGTACAGAAGGTGGTTGTTAATGGTACAGTCTCTCCTTAGAGTAAAGTTCTCATTGGAGTCCCTCAGGGCTTGGTACTGGAACCACATTTATTTAACTTGTTCATTAATGACTTAGGAGAGGGCATTGAAGTAATGAATCAGTGGTTGCAGATGACACAAAACTATGCGGTCCAACTAATTCCAAGACCCCCCTCATCCACTGCAACCCCCATTTTCGTTTCAGGTGAGCGGGGGGGGAGAGAATCTGGGCCAGTGGGGCCTGGGCTGGAACTAGGGGTAGGCAGAAGAGGCATCTGCTTAGGGCACAAGATGTGAGGGCACAACAATAGGGCGCTGGGCAGGTGCCTGTTCAAGATTCTTCTGCCTACCCCTAGTCTGAATTGGCTCCCCTCTGCAGCTCTCGCCTCCCTACTCTGTCACTCTCCCCTCCCTATCTCCCTCCCCTCTATTGCTCGCCCCTACCTCCTTCCCTCCCCTCTGTCACTCGCCCCAACCTCCTTCTCTCACCTTACTCTTGCCTTTCATTTCTCTCCCCACTGTTATAGCGCATGATCGTTTTCACACATGCACAGGGGGGAGGTGTTAGTCAACCAGGTTGCCTAGGATGCCTGGTCAGCTTGGCACAGCCCATGCACCAGGTTTTTTTTCCTGGTGTTCTGATGGCCCAGTCTGACCCTGACTATATGAATGCTCTATAGCCAGAGCAATAGCTGGCTTATCTGTGTTGGTGTGCATTTTTTCTTAAATTATAGAACTACTTGTAAGTTCCACTGGAAAGGGGATGATGTAAACAATGTATAATTTCAGAAAAAATGCTGTGGAATATGTCAGTGCTATGTAACAAAACAATAATAATAGAACTGCAAGGAGAAACAGTTCTCAGTCTTTAGGCCTCTATTTAAAATGTAAGTGCACCTTAGAGCACAATGTAACATTTACAAAATGTAGAAGTGGAATCTCAGAGAACAGAGACCACTGAGAAACATTTTGATAACCTGAGGACATTTTTATTGTGCAAGTTTTACTTTTTAAGGCTGTGATTTATGTCATAATTTTTACAGAGCTCTCTGCTTATCTTGTAGACTTTCCAAGTTCTTCCTATAGCATTCCATTAACTTCAACTTGGGCTCTTTATTTTCATACATAAACAACGCCAGCTTGCTTTTGTAGCTTGAGAAGTTCTGTAGCTCTACAGTCGTAAAACAGATGTAAGCTTTTCCTTTGTTCTCCAACAGAATTTTGTAAAAATAAAAAATGTAAACGTAAGGCTCTTTTGGGACAAAATAAACATAAGAAAGGGGCCTATATGCCATCCAAACAAACAGGGTCCATGCTTGTGTCCAAAATAGTCCCTGGTCCCTTTCCAAATGCCAAAGGATTGCTTTCAGACAGAAACTTTTATACTGTTACCATTGTGAGTCCAGCAGATTTATCAATACAGTGCAAGTTTGCACCTAGGGCAGTAACCCATAGCAACAAATCAGTAATAATGATTAAAACAATGAAAACAAGTACCCCATGCTTTGGTCGACTCAGGGGCACTTTTACAGGGAGGATGTTAGTGACCTTTCTAACATAATAAAACTGAGCTGTTCCTATCTTTTTAATAATATCAGTATCCATTTAAGTACATTTTACTAGTACTTTCTTGGTTGTGAAAATACTGTGAGACCTTTGTCAACCAATGTAATTTGTTTTTTCACAATCTGTGGAATTTATGAAAAAAAATCTTAATTCTCTTTTACATGTACTGTGTAAATGATTAAGATACACTTCTCATGAATGTCTATGTCATTCTGACAGGTTTCCGTTTTCTTCCACCCAAGTGATGTTTATGATAATGATTAGTGATGGGCGAATAAAGACAAGCATGGATTTGCAGGGAATACCCACGTTTCGCGGCAGCTATTAATTCGCAAAACTGAGGCAAAAATGTACAGGAGGAAAATTTGCAGCAACAAAAAAAAATTGTCATGTGTCAAAATTGTTGAGTGTCAAAATTATTATATGTGGACAAAAGTGATTAAAATATAAGTATTAAACTATTAATTATTTTGACGCACATTGACTTCAATGTGTTTCATGAATTTTTCACAGTTTCGCGGATTTTGCTGATAATTAGCGAATATTTCAGCAAAGCGAAACTCCACAGATTCGCCCATCACTAATAATGATGACATTGCCAGGAAATGCAGTCCAGTTAGTTAAAAAATACAGATGCAAAGGTTGCCAAGTCAAAACTAGAGGGCCCACTGAGCAATAAAAATTCCTGGGTATCAAACTGATATATATTTCAAGCAACAAAAGTCATCTTGAAATAGATGCAATCCCTGTTGGAAAAGTTGAATATCACCCTGCAGGATTAAATCCATAGGGAGCATTTTCGGCACCAGTGGGTGTGACAAAGCTGCTTCACTTCATATGCTTGAACAGGGTCCACAAGATGAATTTGAGGGTTTGGCAAAATTGTAATGGGTGTTCCTTGTGGCATCAAGAGCCCCAATCCAACACTTAGATAATTTGTTTATGGATGTTCCCAGTGCGGTTAGCTTTCAACCCTTTTTAAGGTGTATATGGGTAGGATAGATTTTAAATGACCAGTCACATTTGAGATCCTGGGGAATTTATTTGCTCAATTGTACGGATATGCAATTTCTTACTATAATGTTGACTGCTTAAAGCAGCTTTTTCCTTCATCGTTTTATATGGCATTTAGAACTAGGCAGCTTATTAACCAGTACAAAAAGGTTGAAGGGGGTCTTTAATTGGAGTATGAAGGAGACTAGCTTACATATATATTATGCCAAAACATATAAACGTTTCCATTTGTACCAAGTCCCAGGTCGTAGAACATGCCCAGGTTTTTGGAGGTACGCAAGTCCTGGGGTGGATCACTACAAGTTCACGCAGATGATTAAATGTTATCTAAGTTCCAGTTCAATTAGACAGTGATGGCCAGGACTTTGGATAGCAGCAAATATGTATTCATCTCACTCCTTTCAGATTGGGGCAGATTATGGAAACAGCAAGAAGTGGTTTGAGCATGGCCACAATTGAGAGGATTGAGAGATGGAAATCCAGTTGATTTCAGTCATATCTTCAACCTCTTTTCGTATAACATGGAGAAATGGAGTTATTGTGTGGATGTTATATGTTCTTGAGTATTATTTTTTTTAAGGTGCTGGCCATTGTGTCCTTTTCTGAGCATAAAACTGAATGCCTTAGGCCTGGAGGTAGGTGCTTTGGGATACAGTGGCAGGAGGTGGAAGTCCACTGGTCCTAGTAAAGAGGTGTGGGACCAGGTTCTTGAGGTTGGAGGGGATGTCTAAGTTGTGGAGGTGTTGAACATGCTAAACCTGAAAGTCACATGACATGGGGATATAGTTACATAGATAGTTACATAGTTAAAATGGGTTGAAAAAAGACAAAGTCCATCAAGTTCAACCCCTCCAATTGAAAACCCAGCATTCATACACACACACCCCTCCCTACTTTCACATAAATTATATATACCCATATCTATACTTACTATAGAGCTTAGTATCACAATAGCCTTTGATATTATGTCTGTCCAAAAAATCATCCAAGCCATTCTTAAAGGCATTAACTGAATTGGCCATCACAACATTACCCGTGCTTTCCACAACCTCACTGTCCTCACTGTGAAGAACCCCCTACGTTGCTTCAAATGAAAGTTATTTTCTTCTAGTCTAGAAAACAACCCCAACCTTGACAGTCTACCTTCATAGTTTGTCTTCCATCCCTCTAACCAATTTAGTTGCATGTCTCTGCACTCTCTCCAGCTCATTTACATCCCTCTTACGGACTGGAGTCCAAAACTGCACTGCATACTCCAGATGAGGTCTTACCAGGGACCTATAAAGAGGCATAATTATGTTTTCATCCCTTGAGTTAATGCCCTTTTTTATGCAAGACAGAACATTATTTGCTTTAGTAGCCATAGAATGACACTGCCCAGAATTACACAACTTGTTATCTGCAAAAAAACCCTAGATCCTTCTCATTTAAGGAAACTACCAACACACTGACATTTATCTATTAGAGAGCTGATTGTAAGCATGGAGAGAGATTTTTTGAGCAATCAGTTACTATAGTATGTATATTAAAAATGTAATATAGATGGTAAACATATTATGGTTGTTTAATAAAGCCATAGCCAATATATGTTCTTTATGTACTATGTTTATGAGTTTACCCAGTGTTAACATATGTTAATTGTTATAGTAAAAGTTACTTGATGACTTCACCAAGACCAAGTCTTTATGTCAATGGTGCAAGCCACCATTGTATAACTAAATGTTCTTGGGAAGCACTAGAATTTTTTAAGAAGATCTGAATCGCTTTAGTTGTATTTTTGGCAAACTTATTTCACTCTATCATTTCATTACATTTTACGATCAAAAAGTCAACTCTCCAGTAACAAAGCGAAACACAGTTCTTTGAAATAAATGTTGTCATTAACAAGCCATGCCAACCCCAGTGACATATTTGCTGCTGTAATGAATAACATTTCCCACAAAGTTTTTTCTGTCTGACAAAAAACGGTGACATTATTGTAGGGAAAGGCTTAACATCTCTAAGATATATTGATTCATGTGCTCCCTAACACATGCACATCAAAAACAAGACAATCACAGAGGTCATCTGCCATGCAAAACAAGTCTATGTCCCAGCCTAAAAAAGTTGGAGAAAATTTGTGGCTAAGATTACTGTAATATCTGATGTTCTGGCAAAAAATAGCTGGAAAAAAGCAATGCGAAGAATGTCAAGATTCACAAGGAAAAATGGTAATCAAAAGATGCTCAGATAGAAAAAGTCAGCCATGTGTTTCTTAAAGAGAAACCCAGAATGCACTGTATTTATTCTTCCAAGCACTTTTAAAACGATCTGCTAGACAATGCACTGTGTCTTTTTTCAACCATAGCTGTTATATTTGATCATTTCCGTGAGAAATGGAAAGGACTTTACCAGAGATGTGTCCAAATATCACGTTAGCGGTCAGCATAAATAGCTGTCAGCATCATTGTTTCAGAGCATCGACATTTTAGAACAAACAACTGAAATGTGTGGGTCCCTGTACGAAAAAAAATATCAGAGACTCTTATAATATACCAATATACTTTGTTTTCACAAGTATGTTGGCTAAAGAATCATGCTTTCTATAGTTTTAAAAAAAAAAAAACAAACAAACAAAACTGCTGATTTTGCAACACTTTTCTAAATGTTAACTTGCTGCGGACTAATTTGCTTAATGATAGTTGGCATGACATAACCTTGTACAACGGGTAGATATGATCTTCCACAAACAATCTACTACAGATGGTGTGTGGGTTGAAGCAAACTGATGTTACTGTAAATAATGTGCTGATTGCTGAATGAAACTAGAAAGTATTTGTGGCACCCACTGTTCAAATATTTGATCCCCTCTGCTACTTCTTTGAGTATTCCTTGTCCCACATAAATCCATTCTTTATTGTCTTTGACGAAAAACTTTTCTTCTGCAAGCTGTATTGGTTACTGATTGTTTAAATGGGTTGTTTACCTTTAACACTTGGAAGCTTATTTATCAACATTCTCATTTTAGTGGTTTTTGAAACCATGAATAGACTCACATACTCTAAAACTACAGATGTAACGGAATTTATTTACAAAAACAATGAATGGAAAAAAAAATGCTCAGCGATGCTCTAAAAAAATAAGACTAAAAGATAAGGTTTCTAAAACTTCAGACAATTCCTATCGAAAAAAAAATCCAAAAACCTCTAAAAGCCCAAATTGATTAAAAGCGGTCCAATAAGATCAACACTGCTCCTAGTTAACTTTGTTCACTTTGTGAATTTTTGCATCACAAGTTTTTGTGGTTTTTACACTCAATAAATCTGTGATTTTTAGAGCTTTTAAGAAATATAGGTAAACCACAACTTTTAGAGATCCATGGGAAAAAAATGAAATTTGATTGTTAGTAAATAAGCCCCTTAAGTATGATGTAGAAAGTGATATTCTGAGACAATTTGCAACTAGTTTTAATTTTTTTATTTAGGTATTTATTATTTGAATATGAATAGGAGAGGGCCTAATAAACAGACGAGTAAATAAAAAGTGGCAATAACAATACTTTCGTAACTTTCCAAGCATGTTATTTATTGGGGTAAGTGACCCCCATATGAAAGCTGTAAAGTGTTAGAAGAAGGGAAATAATTCAAAAACCACAAAAAAATGAAGAGCAACTGAAAAGCTGCTTAGAATTTGCCAGTCTATAAAATACTATGTGAACCACTCTTTGTTATTCTACATTTAATTGCATTACCAGCATGTCAAAAAAGGAAATAAAAATGTACAGGTTTGGAATATACTATATGAAATGGTTGGGGCTGGGATGTTTCAGATGAAAGATTTTCTATAGTTTGGATCTCCATACTTTTATTCAACTAAATCAGTTAAACTAATTAATAAACATGACATTAATTATTTAACATTAAGGGGCTGATTCACTAAGGGTCAAATATCGAGGGTTAATTAACCCTCCATATTCGACTGGGAATTGAAAACCTTCGACTTCGAATATTGAAGTCGAAGGATTTAGCTCAAATAGTGCGATCGTACGATCGAAGGATTATTCCTTCGATCGAACGATTAAATCCTTCGAATCAGACGATTCGAAGGATTTAAAACCAACTATCGAAGCAATATCCTTCGATCAAAAAAAGTTAGCCAAGCCTATGGGGACCTTCCCCGTAGGCTAATATTGACTTCGGTAGCTTTTAGATGGCGAACTAGGGGGTCGAAGTTTTTTTTAAAGAGACAGTACTTCGACTATCGAATGGTCGAATAGTCGAACGATTTTTACTTTGAAAACCTTCGTCGTAGTCATAGTCGAAGGTCGAAGTAGCCCATTCGATGGTCGAAGTAGCCCAAAAAATACTTCGAAATTCAAGTTTTTTTACTTCGAATCCTTCACTCGAAGTTAGTGAATCGGCCCCTTAATAAACCCAACAGTATTGTTTTACCACCAGTATAGATTAAAGCAGCTGAAGGATCAAGTACAAGGCACTGTTTTGTTATTCCTAACCATTAAAATGATTTGCTTAAAATGGACTCTACAGGAAATTGGTTTATATTAATTTAAGCATTCTGAATGTTGGGTTTACAAATAAGGCAATGCAACATTTAGGCAATGCAACATTTATACAGAAAACAAACACTAAATAAACCATAATAAAATGTAACATTTGGGGAAAATACTGTATATATTGTTAACTGGCACACTAAATCACTTTTTGTTTTGAATGTATACTAGAACACCAGTTCCCAAATGTATCTGTGACAACTGCCATGCAACATATTGTGGAAAAAGCAACATATCCACTTAGTTACTGTCAAATTAGTCTCAACTGAATAGCATATTATAATTCAATGTGGTGCTTGCACTATTGGCCTTGAAGATGACTATGATAGATAACAGGAGAAATCAGGATCCTGAAAAGGCACAAACGAATTCTTCAATGGCAAATATTTCTTTCTCAAGTGATAGAGTTTCCAAGCAAATTAAATCTTCTAAGTGATGGAAGAAATAACCCATGACTCCACTGATGGAGAAATTCAATTCACTAATAGCAGGTCAGCATTGTCTGAAATAAGTTAATGGAAGTGATAGTATCATAAGCAGACCATCACCATTTTGTGACAAGTCTATCGCTGAAAGACCACAGCAAACATCTATCCAAGTGGCAAGCAATATACTTTCCATGCACTGAAGATGCCGTTTGCCTCAATGTGCCCGTCAGTCATGTTACACTGAACATCCATTTTAATAATGACACTAAGAGAATAGAATGCATTGATAGGTGTGTTTAAGCAGAATTATTAGCTATTTCTCAGAAAGCATTTTCAGGACACTTGTATTATTAAGCAAAACATCCTTCGTCAGACTAATGCTACACTAACATTTGTAACTGTCACTGGGAATTCTGAAAAATGAGTCTTAGAAATATCCAAAAATAATGGGCACTTTTCCTGGAAACAAAGTTGAAAGACAACTAACAATAAAGATGTGTTTAAGAATGTAGCTATTACAGCCATAAACGTGAGTTTGAACACCTTTATTTTATTAAAAAAGGAAAAATATTTGCAAGTAATAAAACCATAATCCCTCTGAAAAAATCTCGAATTTAAGGAAGGCAATTCAAATATTCAAATGGTTTAACAGACCTCTGCCATTGACTTGTAAATGAACTCGGCAGGTTTCAGGTGGTGAATATTCAAATTAGAACTTTTTCCATGGTCGAGGTGTAATACAGCTCATATTCTAATTTACATTCAAATTGGGGGATTAAAATTTGAATGTGTGAATTTTGAAACCAAAAAAAATTTTAAAATTCAAATTTACTATTCAACCCTTAATAAATCTACCCCTAAATACTAGCATCATGGAAATGTACGCCCAAGGAAGTCCAAAATCTTCTGGTCAGTGTTCTCATTGCTTGGTGATTAAATTACATCCATCTGTTGTATACAGAAGATACAGTTTTGAAGGTATCTAACTTGGACAGAAGGGTCTGTATCACTGTGTTACAGGCTTCACTGATTATACATATCTCTGGCTGGCAGAAAGGACCAAAATAATGCCTTCATTAATCAATGTCTGATCAAGAAGTTTATGGACTCCCGCATGATCTCAACTGAGGGACTAATCAGGTGAAGATCCCTTGGTTTGGTGACTTGTCAATCTAGCTAATCCATGCATGTCCAGTTTAGTGATTATGTTCAAGCAGTAGCATGCCATTAGACATGGAAAATATTCCCCTAGTAAGTAATGACATCACAGATTTAAAAACTGTAAATAGTTGCACGTTTACTAACATTTTCCTGAGTATTGTTGTTTATTTTGTTTCCATGCGTGCATCACTCTTTGCTGGTGTGTTGATTGCTCCACGACTGCTGTGACTGATGTTGTCACCAAACCCTGAACTTCTTGAAAGAGTCAATAATCTGATGAACAAAAACATTGATTTATACATCACTTTTTGACAGAAGCTGTACTTTCTAACCACCTTTCTTCTATTGTAGGAATGTCGTTTAGTGCCAATTAGTGTGTTAATTATCCTGTGACACCTTTATCTCGATGCCTTGGTTTTCTGCAGATTGATAAATAATCAGGGAAAAACCCTATAGGGTTTAGGTGGGACATGATATAAGGAGCTGTAAAGCTTGCCACACTGCAAAAAATGTACTGAAAGCTTTGGAAACAATGGGTCGTTTGAATATCTCTTCCCATAATTAAAAGCTCTAAGTTTTATTTTTAACGTAATACTATATAGTATGTTGCATACGCAAAGCTTTCAGTTTTAGAAGGCATTCAAGGAACTTATTGATAAATTATGCACACAAGCTTTCCTTTGCATAACACTACTAATGTTGAATTAAAGTACCAGTACTGATCCTTTATTTTAATGTGTTCAGTTTGCATTCCACTGAGAACATAAAGATGTCCATGCAACAGCAATTTGGTTTAGGGTTCTAAACAATTGGGATAGTCTCTGGTAACCTCTGACTATCTTGTAGCTACTCATGGGTGGAATGTTCTACACCCATAGTTCACCCTTCACAATTGTGAAAACAGTGGCAGTGTTGGATACAAACATTTTGGATTGGCAATGTATTGCACTGCAATTTCATGTTGTTGGTCTGTGGCAGCAAAGTAACAATGCCAGGCCACCCCCCTCCCCCGCAAATAATCTTAGAAGGGGTCCGGCGCCAACTGAATTTACCTGGCTATGCCCAGCTCTCCTCTCCCAATCCACTCAAGCACATGGGACCAGCTTCCCTGGCCTGGTAAAGGCAAGTCTAGCAAAAGATTTAATGTTCCGTAAAATCGGCATTTTAGTGAATTCCATTCACCAGAGCGAATTGTCGCCCATTAGTAAGTCGGCGATGTCCCTGCGGGTGGTAACGGTGATTAATTTTTGCCAAAGACTTGACCAATAGAAAAGTGAGAGGGTTTTTTTTTTTTTAATCACTGATACGAACACCACCTTTTACCTTTTTTCTATGGCCTTTACATAAAATTCCTGAAAAAAGTCTAGTGGGCTTAGTTTAAAATACAATTTTTTTTAAATGTATTAAAAGGTTTTTCCTGTAAATGTAGTAAAATATAATATACAAAAAACACACATATATACAAAAATTTGCATAAAAGAGGTAAAAGGCCAAACAGTGAATTTGTATACCCATATCTAAATTCAAAAATGCTATGATACGCTTAGATAGATATTTAGAGGGACTTTGCTCTATTTGTTTACTTATTCTTTACCTTATTACAATTTTATTAAGGGGTATCCATTTCTTTTATGGCTCCTATGCAGATAAGGTCTTATTTGATATGTTACTCTAAACAGTTTGGAGGGAAAAGGAGTAAGGTACATAAATCAATTTTTAGAAAATGTCAAACCTATGTATTGGTTACAATCGCTACAGTGAATGTGTATATTCCATTTAGTTACAATTGTTGGTTCAATACTTAATATAAATAGCTGATGTCGTGTCTATAATTGAGACCATTTGGAATTCTGGTTTCCAACTTCGGGATCCAAAATGCTTCTCTTGAATTCAATCTGTGGATGATGTCCCCTCCCCTGATGGGGACTTTTACTTGTTCTATCACGTTGTTAGGAATTTAATGTGTTAGTTGAACCCTGTATTGTGCAGCAATAAGAACACCGTGATGAATTCAATTAACCTCTTTAATTTCAGGTCTCACAGAAGGACAATCCCTGCACATCCCAAGAAGGAAAACCTGCAGTAGTTCTGGAAATAAGCAGGAGCTTCTAGGAAAGTATACTGTGTTAGGAAAGCCCTTAGAAAGTTAAACAGACTTTGAAAAAATAGTTTTCTTCCGTATGTACCATTCCACATTTCTTTTCAATATGCGGTGTGTGATGATTTTGTGGATGTGACAATAAAGCATTTGTGTTTCAAAAAAAAAATAGTTTTCTTCCCACAGGAAATCAGAGGAGCAGATATGACCTTGAATAAGTCCTCTTTTAGGAAAGGAAACTTGACTGTACATAGAGTGAGAGCAAATTAATACTCAAGGTAAGTAGCTGTACACACGGTAACTGGAACAAGCATGAAAGTCTTGGATTGGGGAGTAACCATCCGTACCCCCGTTAACAGAAATAGGCAATAGATCAAAGGTTAATGAGCACAGTCTTGGTGTAGACACAGGCAGGCTGCAGACAAGGGGTTAATGAGCACAGTCTTGGCTGGATGCAAGCATGAAGTAATGAGCACAGACTTGATGTAGACACAGGCAAGGTGCAAGTAAAGATTCAATACACAGTCTTTGATATGGATATCAAGCAGGGGTGAAATAACAGTCTTTGCAGCAACAACAATGTAGTCGTAAATATAAGCTTATTATAACTCACGCAGGTAAAGAGGGATTGCCATGTGGACCGTTGCTATGGATGTTGCCGGGGAAGAATTGTTGGTGAAGAGGAAACTGTTAGCAATGGCCTGGAGACTGAAGCTGGACGTTGGTTACTGAAATGAGGAGGAGGAAGCTGTGGTTGCTAGGGTAGATCTGTCTAGCAACGGATCGAGCAAAAGTTTGAAGATGCCGGTTCAAGTGAGGGGCTGGAGCAGGCCAGGAAACTGATGAGGCAAGGCTGAGAAAAGGTAGAAGGACTGAGAACAGGAGACTGCAGGCAAGATGATTCTTGACATGAAGATCTTGGAGCATGAGAGACACCAGCCTTACTTCCAGATGGAGTAAGTGTAACTGCGCATCGTTACTGCACCTGTGCATACTTAAATAGGCTGAGGGGGAGGCGGCCGCAAGCTCCATGACAGAGCTGCAGTGCCTTACACTACCCCCCCTTCATTGAAAAGTGCTCCTGCACTTCACCTGGGTTTATCTGGAAATCGTCTGTGAAATTCTTTAAGAAGGCGGTCAAGCATGTACATATGCTGCTGGTTCCCAAGAATCTTCTTCAGGTCCGAAACCTGCCCATCTGACCAGATACTGGAGTTTTCTATAAAATCTCAGAGAATCTAGAATCTGTTCCACCACAAACTCCTCATGTGAATCAACCTGAACTGGTTGAGGTGGTTCCTGAATTCTCCCTTCAAAACAGTTCTCCACAAAAGGTTTGAACAACGACACATGAAAAACTGGATGAATTTTCATGGACCTAGGGAGCTTTAAACGGAAAGCCACAGAGTTAATTCTGGTAAGGATTTCAAAAGGACCGATGAATTTTGGTCCTAACTTTGCAGCGGGTAGCTCTAAGGAAAGATTCTGCGTTGACAAATACACTTTATCCCCTACCTGATACATGGGAGCAGGTCGTCTACGCAGATCAGCGTGCAATTTCTGAAATCTTTGAGTCTCATTCAACTGGGAACAGGAGACTGCAGGCAAGATGATTCTTGACATGAAGATCTTGGCGCATGAGAGACACCAGCCTTACTTCCAGATAGAGTAAGTATAACTGCGCATCGTTACTGCACCTGTGCAAACTTAAATAGGCTGAGGGGGAGGCGGCCGCAAGCTCCATGACAGAGCTGCGGTGCCTTACACACGTTTACCTTTTGGTCTTTGATGCCATTAGGGGAACATGTTAGGAAATGTTTCCCAACCGGAGTGGTTTCCTCTTTTTTTTCAATAGTCCTAATATGTTCCCTTATCCTATCTTTAAGGGACCGAGTGTTCCTACCTACATATTGTTTGTTACATTGTCCACATTTTAGTAAATAAACAACAGTTTTTGTTTTGCAGTTATAAAAACCTAGACTCATGAAGGACTGTCCTGTAACTTTTGATTTGAAATCCTTGCCCTTGAGGATGACTGTACAAGTCTTACAAATTGTTGCCCCACATCTATAAGTGCCCTTGACCGACAACCAATTACCTGTTGGATTTATTGGGAATGATGTTACTTGACCGGGGGCTAGCATTTTTTCCCAATGTGGGTGCTTTTTTGAAACAAATTTTATGTCTGTTTGGGATAATATTTCTACCATTTTGTTATCCCCATTTAATATTGGTAGATATTTTTTGATGTTACATATCTGTTTGAATTCCCCACTATACTCTGTAACAAGAATATTTTTTGTCTTTTTTTTCCAGTGTTGCCTGATGCTTTTTTGATGGTCGTGGCATTGTCTTCCTCAGATGTGGATATTCTGTTCACTTTTTCATGTGCAGTTCTGATCAATTCCCTAGAATATCCTTGACTACATAGCCTGTCTCCTAGTTGCTTAGATTGTTCAATATATGCCTCCTCTGAACTGCAGTTTCTGCGGTATCTCATAAATCATCCATAAGGGATACTATTGACTATGTGTTTAGGGTGCCAGCTGTTTGATCTAAGTATCGTGTTCCCTGCTGTGGGCTTTCTGTAAACTTGTGTATCAATTTTACCTGTGTGCGAATTTCTCCTTAGTGTTAAAACCAAGAAAGTAATTTTATAGGGTGTTCTAGTGACAATTGTAGATTGTAGCCCTCCTGTGGTCCTTCCCAAATAAACAACAGATCGTCAATGTATCTGCCGTACCAAACAATGTGTTCCTGATAGGGGTTATCACATCCATAGACGTGGAACTGCTTAGGTGGGGGCGAATGAGGCTCCCATGGCAGTACCACATCTCTGGAGGTAGTAAAACCCATTGAAGTGAAAGAAATTGTGTGTCAATAAAAATTCTAAAACTAATAAATTAAAGTGAATGAAATCTGTGGTGTATTTCTGTGATTCCTTAAGTCTATCCGAAATAGCCTTTGTGCCCATATTATGTGAAATCATTGAGTATTTAACCTTATCTGCCTAGGAGCCATGAAAGAAATGGATACCCCTTAATAAAAACTTAATAAGGTAAAGAATAAGAGTAAAGTCCCTCTAAATATCTATTCAAGCGTTCACAGGCATCATACCATTTTTGAATTTAGATAAGGGTATACAAATTCACTGTTTGGCCTTTTACACTGTTTTATGCAAATTTTGTATATATGTGAGTTTTTTATATATTATATTTTACTACATTTACAGGAAAAACCTTTTTAATATATTTAAAATAAAAAAAAGTATTTTAAACTAAGCCCACTAGGGGTCACTATAGTAATTTGTATAAAATCACAGCTGCTTGGAATGGAACTCTAGCCTATGATTAAGGGATTTCATCCCGAAACGCGTTTTGTACAGATCCTGCTCCAATAAAACATGCCCAGAAGTGCCGTCTATGTTCAGAAGTGCCGGGTGTAATACAGTAGGGACACTGGAGACAGTGGGGGCACCTGGCAGAGGTGCTGTATGTATATATACCTGGAAAACTCAAAGGCTTTCATCAGCATTTATAAATAAATATTACTTTCAATCGGGGGCGTGGCCAGCTGAGGAACGGGAAGGACGCGTCCATTACAGCTCCTCCAGTGAAAAAGCGAAAACGGTGATCTAACGTGGGTGAACCAAATTATACACCATCATAGTTTGGGAACTAGACTCCAGGAAGTTGAGAATCAAGTAGGGGATCTGACGGAATATTCGCATCAGGCGGAAAACGACATATCATACCTGTTCAATAAGATTGAGAACCTTGAAACTCAGCATGAAGATATCGAGAATCGAAATAGACGCAATAATATCAGGTTGAAAGGCCTTCCGGAATCGGCTACGGATCTAAAACCACTCCTGATGGAAGTTTTTCAAACTTTACTTCCAGACTGTACAGAAGCGGATCTAGAAATCGATAGAGCGCACAGAGCTCTTCGACCTAAGCCTCAACCATCGGAACCCCCCAGAGATGTGATAGTGAGACTCCACAAGTATCGTACCAAAGCTGCCATCATGGAAGCAGTAAAACCATCTGGAGAGATACAGGTGGAGGATCATAAGATACAAATATATTCAGATCTGGCACCATCCATTTTGGCAAAAAGAACAGTGCTAAAAGGTCTGACCTCTTATCTTCGACAACACAATATCCGCTATAATTGGGGGTACCCCTTCAAGCTTATGGTGCACCATGGAGGTAGAATCCATACGCTCAATCACCCTAGAGAACAAAAAGGATTTTGTCATAGAGCAAGGCTGGAGTACAACCCACCAGATGATCCACTCCCTCAGCGTCGCAGACCACCTCCCCAGAAACAATGGGAGACAACATGAGGATATTTAAATGCATTTATGGATGGATACAATGATTATATTTGAGTCCCGGGAGATGAGGTGACAGGCAACCTTTCTCTCCTTCTATTTTTATTTCTTTTTCTTTCCTCTGCTTCCCTATTACCCCCCAGGACAGTTGGAAACCTCAGGTCGCAGTAAAGACCCTTGAGGAACTTATCCTTAATGCCACAGTTGGGTAACATTCATTGCCAAAATGTCAATCTGACTACTCTTTTTGCTATGACTTTCATCTTTTTTTCCTTTTTCAGCATTTTTTCAATGGCAATGTACTATATGTTTTGTGAGTATGTTTTATGGTTAAAGCAGTTCAGGTTAAAACTATTCCCCCAACCCATGACTTCACCCCTCCCTTATTCCAGGTGGTTGAACAAAATCCAGGGCACACTGTATAACGTTTTGTATGTCTCATGGTGGTTGAACGAAGCACAAAGCATACTGTATAATATTATGTATGTCTCATGCGAGCACTGGGTCTCCTGTCAGATCACACAATATAGATTTCATTATGGGTAATCTATCAGATTACAAATTAAATATTGTATCACACAATGCTAAAGGGCTGAATACACCTGTTAAACGGAGGATGGCCTGAAGAGACTATTTGGAGCACCATGCAGATATAATAGTTTTACAGGAGACACATTTTAAAAAAGGTAGGGAGCCTAAGTATTGGCATCCACAGCTAACAAGATGCTACTACTCTTCAGCAACAAACAAAACGAGAGGTGTGGCGATTCTGATACGTGAATCCTGCCCTATGGTTGTCCACGCTTCACACACGGATAGTGAAGGGAGGATTCTACTACTGCAGGCTCAATTAAATGATAAACCAATAACTATCGTAGGGGTGTATGCGCCTAACACAAATCAATTGCGCTTCTTTTCCCGCCTCAATAATTTGGTAACAGATAAAAAATCTGGAGACTTAGTGGTCGCAGGAGACTTTAACACTGTGTTGGATGTTAGACTTGATTGTTCTGGTCATAGAAGAGACGGAGGCACTGGTAGAGCAAAGAAAGCTTTAATTCGATTCAATCAATATCTCTTTGATATATGGAGAATCTTAAAACAAAAAGATTTTACCTTTTACTCCTCACCACACAAATCCTATAGTCGCATAGATCTGATACTAATATCGGGCACATATCTCCCATACTTACGGGATTCTAGCATTGCACTCAAAACCTGGTCGGACCATTCTCCTATCCTGGGCTCCCTGCTGATTCCCCAGCTACAAGCCTCGAGAGGAAAATGGAGACTAAATGAATCACTACTATCGGATGGTACATTTTGCAAAGATCTTTATAACCAAATCAATTACTATTTCAAGGAAAATTGTCAAGAGACGCCAAACCTAGCATTGATATGGGATGCCCATAAGGCAGTGACCAGGGGCCACCTAATAAGACAAGGAGCTTACGTTAAAAAACTAAGGAGGCAACAGATATCGACGCTTACAGCTAAATTGAGTGAGTTAGAGTACAACCTTAAACAACGCTGCAGTCCTAATAGAATTGGAGAAATGTAGAGGGGAACTGAATCTACTACTAGTACACAAGGCAGAACACTCATTAAAGAAAACGCAGAGGAAATTTTATGATAACAGTAACAAATCAGACACAATGTTGGCTAGGGCACTCAATGATAAGAAGAAATTGGGTTTAATAAGAGCAATTAAATCATTACAAGGTGAGTTAATCAATAATCCCCAAACGAAAGTAAACACATTTTCAGAGTTTTATACAAATCTATATAATGGAAAGACTGAATCAACGATACGGCGCTATTTGCGAGAAACTGACCTATTACAATTCCAGGAAAATCAGAGAGAGGAACTAGAAGCTGAAATAACTGAGCTAGAAATAGAATTGGCCATATCCCAACAAAAACCATCTAAAGCGCCAGGGCCAGACGGATTTACGCTTCTGTATTATAAGAAATTTCAATCTATCCTTGTGCCAGTACTCACTAAATTGTTTAACAAACTACTTACATCAGATCTAGAAATTACACAGGATATGGCCGGGGCTAATATAATTGTGATCCCAAAACCTGATAGAGATCCCAATCTATGTCAAAACTACAGACCAATTTCTTTAATAAACCTGGATCTCAAACTGTTTGCCAAAGTTTTGGCTAATAGGCTAAATCGACACCTACAGTACATATGATCATTCATCCAGACCAAACTGGATTCATTCAGGGGAGGGAAGCAACAGACAACATTAGGCGAATTCTACAAATAGTATATGCGGTCGAAAACAACAAAGTTCCATCTATGCTCTTAGCTTTAGATGCAGAAAAGGCTTTCAACCGCATAGACTGGAGATACATTGAAAACACTCTTATGCACATGGGTTGCGGATCAACATTCACCTCGGCAGTAATGAAACTGTATGACAGACCCTCAGCTCAGATAGCAATGGGGGGATATCATTCAATCTCATTCCCTATTAAAAATGGGACAAGGCAAGGTTGCCCCTTATCCCCTCTAATATTTGCGATGTGCATTGAACCCCTGCCTCATAGGATACGCCGAAATCCTGACATTTCAGGGATAACCATAGGGTCCCATAAGTATAAAGTAGCGCTTTTTGCCGATGATACTATCTTTTCGATAACTAGACCTCAGACTACCCTGCCTAACCTATATAAGGAGATCCAAGACTTCGCTACCGTATGAGGTTTCAAAATAAATAACACTAAATCGGAGGCTCTCAATCTTTCTCTTGATAAACATGTACAGAAACTCCTCTAACTCAATTTTGAATTCTAGTGGGCTAATAAAGGACTCAAATATCTCAAGTCAAGATCCCCAAATGCATAGCTCAGACAGCAGAAATTAATTACACCCCTCTGATCCTATCATTACGCAAAGACTTACAACGGTGGCATACCATGCCAATATCTTGGCTAGGCAGGATATGTTCTATTATGTATCTTTTGTTCTATTATGTAGCTTATGTAGCTTTTGTATCTGTTTAGAGCTCTGCCAGTCCCTTCTCCTAAGAAAGAACTAGACAAACTACAACAACAAATGCTAGATTTCATTTGGCAACATAAGAAACATAGAATTGCTAAATCAGTCTGCTATCAATCTATCAACAGAGGGGGTTTAGCCTTTCCACATCTGGAAAACTATAGGAAAGCGGCCATACTAGCGCAAGTAGCTAAATGGCACTTGTCCGCCAATAATGACAGATGGGTAGAACTTGAAAACCACTTAACTGTCCCCCACAGAGTAGCGGACCTGCTGTGGTTAGAGAACAAACACAGGCCCAGGAAACTCATGAACAATATTTTCATCAAGTATTCAATTACTACTTGGGACAAAGTTAAGGCAGCCTTATATCCACATAAACGGCCATCCCCACTCACACTATTACTACATAACCCTGCTTTCCCTCCGGGGCTGAACTCATCTTCATTTGCATGGTGGACAACCAATGGCATCACGAAAGTACATAATATGTTTCGTAACTCAAAATTACTGACGTGGGACACTCTGCGAATACAATATCACATACCTTAAAGATAACACTATAGCTTTCAGGAGATATACCACTTTCTTTTAAGGTTATTGGGGCAGGGCTCTCCAGACACCTCACCTTTTGAATATGTTTGCAATAACCCCCATCGCAAGCACAAAATCAGCTTGCTTTACACCAAGCTCATGGAACAAATCAACTCTACAGGGAAAACAAAGGCAATGCGTAAATGGGAGCAGCGCCTAGGCGAATCTATTGCCGATGGCGAATCTTGTATAAAAGAAAATGCATATAAAGTTTGCCACAATTGGTATTATACGCCCCAAAAACTGAATAGATGGTTTCACACAACAGATCTTTGCCCAAGAGGGTGCGGGGAAAATGCAGATGAAATGCATATGTGGTGGACTTGCCCATTAATCAACAGACTGTGGAAAGAAGTCTTTCAGACAATTAATGATACCTTAGCAACGGCTTTAGCTCCGGACCCATGGACGGCTCTACTACTGCGAAAGCCTGAACAAGTGACTTTAACGAACACAAGCTATGCATTCAACTTTGCTTAACGGCCAGGGGCTTGATAGCAAAAAAGTGGAAAGGACCCCCCCAACGATGCAGGAAATACGGAATAGACTGTGGTGGACTATTGAAATGGAGAAACTAACTGCTCTAATGAATAATAGATTACACAAATTTGATGAAGTGTGGAATATCTGGCTATTTCGAGAAGGCCTACTGCATAGACAGGTATAGCATTTCAACCACCAAACTCACTACCCTCCCCCTCCCCAGTTTTCTCCTCCCCTCCCCACATTATAGTTCTTCTCATGTATGACTATGATCATACGGCATTTCACTGCTTAAAAAATAAGAAACGAGAATAATCAGGATGGGAATGTATGTCAGGATGTCCTTTATTCATAACCATATGTTTAAATGTGAGAAATAAATTCCATTGTACTGTATGTCTTCTTTCTGTCAAGCTTCAATAAATGCAAAGTTATAAAAAAAAATATATTACTTTCAATCACTTACCAATTATCCTATTATATCCTAAAATATTCCTAACATTTTATTGCCTTGGGTTGGAGATGTTATTAAACACAATATCCTTAGTTTCAACATTAGGATTAAATATCCCTTTAGTCACAAATGTGGGTGAACAGTGTATATGTCACACCATTCATTTTAATGGAAAAATAAATGTGTTTTTTTGAACAAAGTACTGTATATACTACTGCATGATCAGAACTGCATTCACCTGTCAGTTTCACTACATATATATTTGGTACTGTATGCCTCATTTCTCTTCCACTATGAAGGATAAATATGAAAACTACACAACCAAAAATTGAGATGCATTCAAGTCAGTACTGTCTCATACAGTGACGTTTCTGTGTACATTGCCGCTGGAGGCGGCTCCAGTAATGCTGCCCCCGGCCCGATTCCATTTCTGGGGAGAAGCAGCAACGCTAGTGCGGAGAGCGCAATTGCGCTCTCTCGCCCTAATATAGCCGAAAATCCGGTTTAAAAAAACAGAAATTCGGCTCTTAAAGGCACCAGGAGCGGCTTTTTGCCGCCCCTGGAACCCTAGCTGGTGATGCCGCCTGAGGCCTCAGCTCGCCTCATTGGCGGATCGCCCCTGGTCTCATATGTCTCATAAGAAATATCCTTGCCACCTCAACCCATAAAGTGTGTCCCAATCCTATTTAAACTACTAAACTGCTATGGAATAAGACTGAAAAACTCAGGTAACAAAATAATAATGTTCAAAGGGAGGAATATGCACTAAATGAGACATTGCACCTAATTAATCTTTCTTAAGCTCCCTACATGCATCCTATCTCCAAAATCTAGCTCATTTGTTCCAACTGTTATCATAATATACATGATCAAATAGATAGCTTATATTTAAAGGTAAAAAAAGTTTTAACAAGTTAGTGAACGTCGACAGGATCAATGCAGAGCTGCCACCTTTTATCACAGAGGATTTTGGTTGTGAACATTTATTCTGTTTGTTTCTTAATTGAAACCTCTGGCTATAGGCCTATGAGAATGAAAAAGCATCTATAATTATCTTAGCACCAATATAAATTACTTTTCAATTATATAAGTATCCCTTGTATACATATCACTTAATGTTGTATTTCTATAATGAGCCCCAGTCACAAATCTTTTCTGATTGCTGATATCTAGCATTTTCTTTGATTCATTGTTTGTTTTCATATTCAGCTTCAAATAAAGTGAGAAATGAAACACTGCTGGTTTTAGATTAAGCTAATGTCTTTCTTTTCACAAATGGAGCCTTAGAATGTATTAGATTGTTAATTTTTATAGACACTTGGCATGACTTCAACACTGTGAATATAAATGGGTCCCTGGGCTAAATTAAAAAAAAATAAAAGAGAGTCCAGTCTAATCTAGCTGCTCTATGAGACCTGATTATGGGTCAATACAACCATTTTCCAAATTGTGTCTCCATTTGCTTGCAATTCCTAAAACATCATCAGTAAAGTACAAAATAAGCCTTACACCTTTTCATGTATTCCTATCAAATCTGCAATTGCTGTCAGAGTCTGCTAATGTCTAGTGATTGGATGTATATTTTAATGAATTCACTTGTAACTGAAAAACTGGCCCAATTTAGCTTGGATACAGAGGCTGCCTTTCTTCAGTGTTAACTTTAATAGACGGCTCACAAACCACATCACTTCCTGTGACAGTAGTGATAGGCATGCTTGCTTAAAAAAATATTGCCATGAAATGAGTTCTAAATTATTAAGAGCAAATATAACCAACATTATTACGCTTTGGCTCAGGAACTTAGTTTGTAAATTCTGCAGGCGGTGATCACAGAACTATCTATAAAATGTTCAGAGAGTGCTTTAGAATGTATGAGCTGGCTGTTGGCAGATTGATATAATATTCTTGAAACAATAAAATAATTCAATATTCTCATTTATGTCTATATCCCTATCTCTTGTTTTGCGGTAGGGGAAATTGGGAAACAGTAATTGCAACGGCATGATAAGAAGTTATTAAATAAATCACACATTTAATACTAAAAATATACAATCTTCAGTATTGTTGTTCTGTATACAGTATATTTAAACATACTAAGAAGGCCTTCGGGTTAGGGGGAAAACAGTTTTGAAGCATAGCCAACACTGAATGCTTTTAAAACAAGCATAAAGTAAACAGTCGATCAAGAGACACAAGTATTATGCCTCAAGCTGGAATGCCCAGAGCAGCAGCAACCTCTACAGAAACCTAAAATGTAAAGTTCAAGAAAGCACATAATATGTGAGACCCAAACTTTTCATTTAAACAGATATTCTATAACTAACATTGACACTGCTTACATGTCATTTATATGGAGATAGATAATATGGAAGAGTCGAAGGGTGTATGTAGCTATGCTACAGCAGGCACAGGCAGCAGTCAAGCTGAAACTACATGAGTGACTAATTAAAGGACCAGTAACGTCAAATTTTTTTTTTACAAAATTCGTTAGTATACATCGAAATATAAACACCAACACACTTTAAAATTTTAAATTGCAAAGCCTTTATTAAAAAATAACTTACTAAAACTCCACTTCCTGTCCTCTTCAGAAACGGCGATACGGCGACCATCCTTCCTGCAGCAGTTGATTTCTTCTCCCTGGCTATCTCTCCAGTCACTTCTTGATGCAGCCGTCCTGGTGGTGATCATCTATGGGGCAGTTGTGGATGGCACGAAACCCGTGTGCGCTGGCCTTCTCCCTGCACACTCGGAGTGCTGCTGCTGCTGACTGAGCCCTGCTGCCCCTTGTCTCCGCTGAAGCCTGTGTGATGGAGGTCCCTGCTGGTGGTCTGCGACGGAGAGCGCTTGTTGTTGCTCCCACTGCCCGGCCTGTCACTCCTGATCGCTGCTCCTGCGCCATGGAGAGCCTGTCCCGCAGTACTGCTGCAGATTCCATTGCTGTACTTCTCCACCGATAACAGCTTCAGCTCAAGCGGCAGCGCCTGGGACAGCGCCACGCTGACAGGCTCTCCTGTCAGATCCATGGCGCTCTCCGCCGCCCCCCACACGCTGCAGACCCCCTGTCAGCAAGAACTAATGGAAAAATATAATCTGAACACGTTAATAAATTCCATTGCCGTACTTCTCCACCGATAACTTCAGTTCAAGTGGCGGCGCCTGGGACAGCGCCACGCTGACAGGCTCTCATTAGGGCAATACAGAACTCTTCATCGCTTTTATTTATTAACGTGCTGAAGTACGGCAATGGAATTTATTAACGTGTTCAGATTATATTTTTCCATTAGTTCTTGCTGACAGGGGGTCTGCAGCGTGTGGGGGGCGGCGGAGAGCGCCATGGATCTGACAGGAGAGCCTGTCAGCGTGGCGCTGTCCCAGGCGCTGCCGCTTGAGCTGAAGCTGTTATCGGTGGAGAAGTACAGCAATGGAATCTGCAGCAGTACTGCGGGACAGGCTCTCCATGGCGCAGGAGCAGCGATCAGGAGTGACAGGCCGGGCAGTGGGAGCAACAACAAGCGCTCTCCGTCGCAGACCACCAGCAGGGACCTCCATCACACAGGCTTCAGCGGAGACAAGGGGCAGCAGGGCTCAGTCAGCAGCAGCAGCACTCCAAGTGTGCAGGGAGAAGGCCAGCGCACACGGGTTTCGTGCCATCCACAACTGCCCCATAGATGATCACCACCAGGACCAGGACGGCTGCATCAAGAAGTGACTGGAGAGATAGCCAGGGAGAAGAAATCAACTGCTGCAGGATGGATGGTCGCCGTATCGCCGTTTCTGAAGAGGACAGGAAGTGGAGTTTTAGTAAGTTATTTTTTAATAAAGGCTTTGCAATTTAAAATTTTAAAGTGTGTTGGTGTTTATATTTCGATGTATACTGACGAATTTTGTAAAAAAAAAATTTGACGTTACTGGTCCTTTAAAACACAGATGCAAACACACAATTCCACAAGGATTTTGTGGCATTATCCAATGCCCTGTAGTGGTTGGTTGCTGAGTGGAGCATCTTATCTAGCTGCATTGATTGATAAGTGAATGCAGAAATTCATTTGGAAAAGACAAAAGGGTTTCCAGTGGAAAAACTGAAGAGTTTTGAAACCTGGACAAAATAGATCTGGAAGACTATGGGAAACAACTAAAACCAAAAGAAGAACTGATAAAGGACAGCTTCCATTGACTTCAACATAAACCTTGCAAGCTTTTAGATGGTGAAGTTTTGAATTAGTGTTTTGTGGTTTTTACACTTCGATTACATTTAGCTCCTTTTAGTCCTTCTCGCCTTAACCAGGTTCTGTTTTCCATTTTATGCGTCGATTAAAAATTTAATTTGTGAGCTTTTGGCGCAATAAACTCACAATACAAAATAAAACTAGAATCATTGCTTACTTATGAAAAAATCCAAATGTAAAAAACTCGTTTGAATAGATTTGTGGAAAATAACGTGAATACATACCTTGAATT
Source organism: Xenopus petersii (assembly GCA_038501925.1). Classification (NCBI taxonomy): domain Eukaryota; kingdom Metazoa; phylum Chordata; class Amphibia; order Anura; family Pipidae; genus Xenopus; species Xenopus petersii. The sequence goes on from CM076681.1 coordinate 84,373,178, forward strand.
TATAGAGTTTACAAGCTCAAAAAAATCAAAAATCAATTAAAAAAACTTTTTTGAATTTTGTCTAGGACAACTCCCATTGACTTCTACATGAACTTGACAGCTTTAAGATGCAGACTTTTTACATTTGAGTTTTTCAAGCGTAATAAATACTAGACATTCGAGTTTTGAAAATATAATGGAGGGACCCGTAGGGTTAATTCCCCTAAGGTCTGAAACCACATGGTGGAAATCTCCTGCTTCTTCAGCTACAGGGTCTACCTAGCATGTTGGGAGGGGCTGGAGCTTTTCCCTATGCAGTGTGTCTGGCAGATACCGGAGGGTGTCACAAGGTGTCGCTGCTGCACCACCTTTGGATATATACAGAGCCATGTGCACACACTGCCACTGTTCTAGTTTCACTTTGAAGCAGGATGGAGTGATCATCTGTTGGGGTGCTGCAGGGCAGACCTCAGACTATGGAGACACACCACATGGCTGCTATGCCCTGTGTGGGCTCAGGGATAACTGAACCCTGATAATCTTGAGAGATGCTGCCCAGGATGAGAGATGGATTCCTGGAGATGGATGCCAATTGGATGGGCTTTGCTGCGCTCACACACAAGCAATGTCCTAAAGGTCCAGCAAGTTATGTGCTCTGCTAGGAGAGCTTGGAGCCTCTGAGGATTTCATCATGTGGATGCCTGTTCCAGCTCTGTGTGAGCCTGCCAGCTCGGTGTGAGCCCCTGGGTGAGTTTGCCTGTGGGAGGGTTATTTTGAGAGATATTTTGGGCAGGTAGCACTACCTTGGGACAATAGTGCTCTTTGGGGAAAAGAGGCTGAGACTCTTTGTCCACCAAAGGAGTAGGAGTAATTTCTATTTGTCTGTCTAGCAGGGAGGTGCCAGGATGGGACTGTCACAGGTTCCCCAGGGTAGTGGGTCATGCTATATGAATGCATATATTTAAACTGAATGTTTACTTTGCCTTTAAACCTAGTGTAGGGGTCTGGTAAATTAGCCACCCCTGATAATATTGCCAGGCAAATTCCCACTGTTATAGATGCCTAATTGGGTTCTAACAGGGGACCTATTTCATTATTCTGCCTTAAGCTATGGCGTTGATGTTCACAATAGTGACCGGTAGATGGCACTGTATAAAACCCTTTGAAGCCATGCGCTCAGGGTCCATCTTGTGCTGGCTCTAGCCTGAGCAGGCAGGCAGAGCTCGAGTGGAACCTAGACAGGTCAGGTCTAGTAAGGATAGGCTACTCACCTTAAGAGGTCACTCTAGGAGTGACAGATAGACAGACTATTTAGCTGAGCAGCTCAAGGCTCCGACGAGGAGAGTCAGAGGGATTAAGATCCCAGGTACTAATTGCCCAGATGTAGGGACTAAGTGTACAGACTTAGGGATGTATTGATTCCCCTGGGTTCCACTTAGGGAAAAGACTGAAAGCTGGGTGTACCTTCATTGCTGCTGTGTATGTTCTCTTCCCTGTGGGGACTAATACTGACCACTGGTGCATGTGAGTATATGCCTATCCACTATTAATGTATGATCCTGTTTTTCTCTATGTTGCACTCCACCCTGCCTCCACACCGTTTGCTAGAGCTTACTCCCTAAGATTTAAGGTCTCATCCAGAGCACAGTATTGGGAGTGGAGCTCATAGTAGAGAATGATGCACTCAATTTATTATAGCGCTACACTTATATAAAATTATATTTGTTATACAGCACGTGTGTATATATTACTGTTTTCCTAATGGGGCCACACGCAGGTGTATTCCTGGATCCCATTAGGTGGAGGCACTGCCAAGAGAGGAACTTCCCAGTTCCCTTTCACCTTGCAATAGGGACTCAGGACCCGAATTGGTAAGAAATAAAAATGTACAACCTTGGCACTAGGGGGATGGCCAAGAGGGTGTTACAATAATTTGAATTTGAGTTTTCGTGCAAAAAAATTTAATTTTAATTCGAACCTTGATAAATCACCCCCTTAATAGATTTTCACGATTTACAGTAAATTAGTATAATCTACAATTTTAGAGCTAAAATACAATTCGGAGAAATGAAATTATAAAATTGGCCCCTGAGTGCCTGACATATAGACACCCCCAAATGAATTTGGCTTTCGCTCCTCACTCCTAGCATAAAGAAAGGCATATGTTTTTGGTAAAGGAGGGAGCTGCTTGACAATTTGGCACCCCCCTCCCATATTCTTTTAATTTTACTTCATTGCAAACTTGATGATTTATCAAGTAGGTAATCTATTTTCTTCAAACTTCTTTTTTAAACAAATGTTACATTTTATTTACTTGTTTCATTAGTAGCAAAGCCAATAGACGTTAAAAAAGTTTCCATAGATGCAAAAGATCGTCAACAGGTCTACCAGACACAAAGCAAAAACTAAGACAATAACAGTACTTTATATGATATTGTTAGAAAATCCATTTTTCACAGCAGATAATTTCTTTCCCAACCAAGTCTGCATTTAATTCATTTACATGATGGCAAAAACTTGGATTAATTCCAAAGCACAGTAACGTCTCAGTTTAATAGAAATCAGAGAAGAGCATTTGTGGCAAAAATGAATGAGGTCATAGGGAATATTTTCAAAAGACATTCTCAAAATGGAAAAGTGTTTAATATTTGATAAAGTCATTAACCTATGCTAAAATGTTTGACAGGAGGGGCGAGTATAATGGACAATATTATCCCATTGCCTAAAAGTGTTTTGAAAAGTACATTTCCACCTCAGAGACTTCATTTGTTCTCTAACTGGGGTCACAAACCCAAAAAGTAAAAATGAGAAAGTTTGTAATGATTATTGATGATAATAACCACAGAATTAGACTCACTTTACTTATTAATAAGTTGACTATATTTGTGCTTATTTGTGCTTCTATCTTCTCTAGATTATTTTGAAAGTGAACAGTGCATTGATTATACTGTACATGCTATTTAAAGGAATTGTTCAGTGTAAAAATAAAAACTGGGTAAATAGATAGGCTGTGCAATATAAAAAATGTTTCTAATATAGTTAGTTAGCCAAAAATGTAATGTATAAAGGCTGGAGTGATTTCATGTATAACAAGTCAGTCAGATCACTACTTCCTGCTTTTCAACTCTCTTTGTTTACACTGACTGGTTGCCCTGGTTACCAGACAGTAACCAATCAGAGACTTGAGGGGGGGCCACATGGGTCATTTCTGTTGCTTTTGAATCTGAGCTGAATGCTGAGGGTCAATTACAAACTCACTGAACAGAAATGTACCATGTGGCCCCCCTTCAAGTCGCTGACTAGCTCATAGTTATAGAGCTGAAAAGCAGGAAGTTGGATTCTGGCTGTTTTATTAGACATCTGTTCACGTCAGCCTTTATATATTACATTTTTGGCTAACTAACTATATTAGAAACATTTTTTATTTTGCACAGCCTATCTATTTACACAGTTTTTATTTTCACACTGAACTATTCCTTTAAAGTGTACTCTGTACTGTTCATTAGACACAATTTGTTGACCTATACATGTTATAGTGCAGGCCACGTTTTCTAATAGGAATTAACCTTTAGATAGTAAAACCGATGCCAGTATAGTTATGAACCTGCTCAACTAAATAATGGTTGCATTTGCCAGTATTTAGGCAAAGTTGATATCAGCGAATTCCTGAACTTTACCCAGAATGCAGAAATTCAGGACTAATGACACTCTGCCCAATGTATGAAGATACAACAATTTTATTGCCTTTATTTTTGCTTCTGACCCCTTACAATTATGTATCTATCCTTGTTTTCACAACTGCATGCTATCACATGACATGCATTATTCTCATATCAGTGCAAGCACAAATGCGGTTTGGGCGATATATTTAGCTTATCATTAAAGAGACAGTGTGCCCCTTGTTCAAAATTAGTGATGGGCGAATTTGCGCCGTTTCGCTTCGCCAAAAAATTTGCGACTTTCGTGAGAAATTCACGAAATGGCGAAAAATCCTCAAAACAGCGCCGGCGTCTCGTTTTTGACGCCAGCGCCCGTTTTTTGATGCCGGCGTTTTGCGAATTTATTCACTGCCGGCGAATCGCGCAAATTCGCTGCGAATACGCGACTGGCAATAAATTCGCCCATCACTATTCAAAATGAGTTTAATGAATAATATTTGAGCTGAACAGACTTTTTGTTTATTGCTTTTTTTTTTTTTTAAATTTCTTTATTTTCAAATTTTCAAGGGTACAAAAAAAATAGAGGGAAGTTAAGGGGAAATAATAAAGGGGTGATGTGGTTACCCTTACATGAATATACACATATACTTTATATACATATTATCTTTATGTATTGCATATTCCTGAACATATTCCTGTAATGCCTAATCAATATCTTTCTAATCAAATTATTTAAATTATTTATGTGGGGCAAAATCAATAATCAGATTTCAAGATCCTGAACCTTTAACTAACCAGTTATTTTTGGCTTAACTTAAAAGGAAATCCTTCAGGTATTTATGCCAGGGTGACCAAATTTTCCAGTACCTCTTACTATTATTCTGCGAAATGTGTGTTAGTTCCTCTAATAAACTAGTTTCTCTTACAGCACTCATCCATTCCTCAAATGTCGGGGGGAGCTCGGACTTCCAGCTCCTCGGTATTAGTGATTTTGCCGTCTGTATTAGATGGAAGGTGAGCGGATCTTCTAACATTGCTTGCTTTTCTTTATTTATATATAACAGAATCAATATGCTATCTTCCCTCTGGATTTTTATCCCTGTAATACTATATATACTTTCTAGTATCTGTTTCCAGAAGGCGTCCAGTAAAGGGCACGTAACCCAAATATGTGTATGATTCCCCAGTGATTTTTTGCATCTCCAACATAAATCCGATGATTGTGGGAACATTTTGCTAATTTTACTAGGAGTATGATGCCACTTAGTTACCAATTTGTAAACTGCTTCCTGTGTTTTTGAAACCTTTGTCATCTTATTAATATATAGTGAATAAAGTACCCCCTCTTGTAAAATATAAGGATATTATAAGTCAACGAGGAGTTTCATGACCATATAAAAACACGAGGCCGAAGGCCGAGTGTTTTTATACAGGTCATGGAACTCCGAGGTAACTTCTAATATCCTCATATTTTACAACTGGGGGTACTTTATTTATTATAATACACAAGTTTCAATGAGTCATGTGACAGAAATGACATCAGAACTGACCGTTTATAACTGATGACATCAGAACTCACTGTTTATAAGGATATCATTTACAGGATATTCATGGCTTTTGTGTATTATATTTAAATATCTTGTCCCATTCTAATTCTGTGGCTATTGCTCCCAGTTCCTTCTCCCATTCTTGACCGAATAAATTAAAATTATGGTTTTCTCGGGTTATTAATAAACTGTAAATTTTTGCTAGGGGTTTTCCAATCTCCGATTCCTTCTCCAGGAGCTGTTCCCATTGTGTAAGGGGTCTATCCCAGATATGTTTCTCTAGCTTATTAATATAATGTGCTAATTGATTATATCTCCACTGGTCTCCCAAATGATAGCCCCATCGTTCTTGTATTTCAGGAAGTGAGATCGCTTTTCCTGACCTAATGAATTCACCCATTCTAGTCAGATTTGCATCCTTTCTCCCCCATCTCTCAAAAGCCCCTTTTTCCAAACTCGGGGGAAAATTCCGGTTACCTATTAATGGCTGTAGTATATATGGTGTCTTTGTCAGATTCAAACTCTGCTTGTTTTTATGCCATATTTTAAGAGTCGGAGTGATTAGTAAATGCGGGTCCTGTAACAGCTTAGTCTTTCCACCCCAATCTTCCCATAATGCACATTCTAATGGGAGATTTCCCCAACTTTGTTCTAGTATACACCAATCCTTTTTTTCCCCACTCTTCCTTGCCCACCCTAATATCCGAACCAGGTGGATAGCCACATAATACAGATATGGGTCCGGTACTTTCAATCCCCCCTTTTCTTTAGGGGCAGTTAGTAGATCATATTTTAACCTCGGTTTCTTGCCATTCCATATAAATCTGGAAAACATAGATTTAATTGCCAAGAAAAAGGAGTTAGGTATTTCCACCGGGAGCACCTGAAGTAGGTACAATGCTTTTGGCATTAGTACCATTTTTATGGCTTGGATTCTACCGAACCAAGATATTTTAATATTTTTCCAATTATCTATTGTATGTTGCAAAGCATCTAATAAAGGTATAAAATTATCTACATATGCTCTATCCAACTCTCCACTCAACTTCACTCCCAGATATTTTATTGAGTGCTTTGCCCATTTAAATGGGAAGTTTTGTTTGGTCTGTTGTATTATTTTGCCTTCTAAGTTAACATTTAATATCTCTGATTTAGTGTAGTTTATCTTAAAATTGGAAAACTCCCCAAATGTTTTCAGCAGTTTCATTAAGTTTGGGAAGGTTATTAGAGGATTAGTTATATACATTAGCAGATCATCCGCAAAAGCAGCACTTTTATATTCCTTGCCCCCAATATTTATCCCACTTATGTCTGTGTTGTTCCTAATGTGTGATAACAAAACTTCCATAATTAATAAAAATAATGTTGGAGAGAGTGGGCATCCTTGTCTCGTCCCATTAAATATCTGTACACTTTGTGAGAGTATGCCATTAATTTTGATTTTCGCTGATGGTGAGTCATACAAGGCCAGGATCCTCTCCTTCATTTTATTTTTTATCCCAAAAATTGTTAATGTTTTCTCTAGAAAAGGCCATGAAATTCTATCAAATGCTTTTTCTGCATCCATTGCGAGCAGACAGGTAGGGAGGTGTAATTTGCGTGCATAGTGCATTATCGAGATTGTTTTTGCAATATTATCTTTTGCCTCCCTTCTAGGTACAAAACCAGTTTGATCTTCGTGAATAATATACGGTAAGTACTTTTTAATTCTTTTCCCTAGTATATTTGCATATATTTTCATGTCTATATTTATTAACGATATCGGCCTATAACTTGAGCATAGAGTTGGATCTTTATCCATCTTAGGTATTATTGTAATCTGGGCTTCTTGTGCCTGCTTATAAAATCTCTCTCCCTCTGAAATACTATTAAAATATAGATATAATATCGGGGCTAGCTCGGATTTAAACGTTTCATAAAATGAAGCTATATAACCGTCTGGGCCTGGACTTTTCCCATTTTTCAACTCATCTATCCCCTCCTCTATTTCTCTTAAACTAATTGCTGACTCCATCTCTTGGGCTTGTTCCTCAGTTAGTGATTTCACTTTAGCTTCTTTTATAAACTGCTCCATTAACATTTCCCTTTGTTCAGATAGTTTATCATTTTTTATTTTATATAACGCTTGGTAATAGTTTTTAAAAGTTTCTGCTATCCCTATAGTGTCATAGTGAATAACATCTTGGTCGTTTTTAATTGCTATTATATTATTCTGACCTTGTATCTTTTTTAATATTCTCGCAAAGTATTTGTTTCCCTTATCCCCAAATTCATATGCGTTTTGTTTAGTTCTAATATAAGCTTTATGTATTTTATGGTCTAATACTTTCTTAAGCTGATCTCTTTTAATCTCCAGTTTCTGAAAGGTTTTTATAGCTATTGTTTCTTTGTGTGCCAATTCTAATTGTGCAATTTCATCCATTAGATTATTAACTTCCTTTTCTCTCTTTTTTTTTAGGCTAGTCCCCAAGGCGATTAATCTTCCCCTTAAAACGCATTTGACTGTCTCCCATAATGTTTTTGGGGCTATTTCGGCCGTGTCGTTTTCTTTTATTATTTGTGTAATCCACTCACGAATCATATCCTTGTTTTCCCTATTGTGTATTAAATATTCATTTAGTCTCCAATTGAATTGTGCTTTACTCACCCCCGGTATTGTATATTTAACTAATAATGGTGCGTGGTCTGAAACTATTGTTGTGCCTATAGTTGCCTGCTGAAACAAGTGTGCCCACTGTTGTGATACCATGATGTAATCTATTCTTGAATAAATTTGATATTGTTTAGAAAAATATGTGTAGTCTTTTTTCGCCGGATTCAGTGCCCTCCATATATCCACCATGTGTATTTCTGCAAATTTTCTTTTTATATCTTTCAAATTCTTATATGACAGATATGTTTTACCTGTAGATGAGTCAAGTAGTGGATTTAAAGTTACATTAAAATCGCCTCCAATTATTATTAATCCTTCGCTATACAATTCTAATACCTGAAGGAAGTGTTGGAGAAATTTATTTTGATTTGTATTTGGCACATAAACATTCGCTATTGTACAATACTGATTAGATAGTTTACCCTTCACTATTACATACCGACCCTCTTTATCTATTTTATAATCTATCATATCGAATGGTGTGTCCTTATGTATTAGTGTCATAACCCCTGTTGCCTTCTTGATTGGATTGTTACTCAAAAATATATGGGGATATTCTTTAATCTTCAAACCCGGAACGTGCTCCTGTTTAAAGTGGGTCTCCTGTAGCATAACTATTTGCGCTTTGCTTTTCCTGCATTCATAAAACACCTTTGCTCTTTTAACTGGCTCGTTAATCCCATTTACATTAAATGATAGTATGTTACACTCCATTATAAAATTCCAGGACATTGTCCCTTGCTGTCTTGCCACTAGCCGTAGGTTCCAATCTACATTGATATGTATAAATATAATACCCTTGTCTTACCCAGTCCTTATGGTCACCCTTCACATATACACATGGCTCGGTACACTTGCAACCCAAAAAAAAGCCCCAACAATACATCATATAATACACCATTTCACATAATTCATAATTGTTCCGTAACCACATCACACAAAAAAAAAAAAAAATAACAAAAAAAGAAAAAGGAAAAAAGGAAAAAAAAATAACAGCCGTCTCAGCTTCTTCAGGTATCCATCCTGGTTCTGAGATGTATATTACGGCTCGAGTGGCTTTACCACTTTTTTGGGGGTATGGATATAAAGTTAGCAGCATGGGTATTTAGTCTAATGGGCTGCTGTGTAAAACCACCTGACCCTTAAATTTTTCTTCCCCAATATGTTAATTCCCTGCATTAGTATTGCTGTTATTTTTTTTTATTTTTTTTTTATTTATTTATTTTTTTTTTATATTATATTCCACATATTAACACATAATCTGCTTTGGGTATGCTAAAAAATCATGAGACAAAAATAATATTTAAATCATTACTCCAATATTTCCTCATACCGGAAATTGTACTTCAATTATATAGAACAATCATACAGCAAATATTATACATTACCCATCCAGGGATTAATATCGTCTGATGCAGCTATCTGCTAACCACATTCCTCAAGGTCTCTTATTTATCTTAAAGTCCACCTTGCAGCGTAGAATCTTTAGTTTCCTTTGCTTTTCCTTTCTTCGTGTTGGTGTTCTTTGGAGCTCTGCTTTCTGACCACTCTTTTTCTTGATCCATCATTAAATCCGCTTTAGTTCTGTATTCATCTGGCCAGTCTGGTATCTCTATCGCTGGGAGGTGTAGTTTCTTTAGGAAGTTTCCTAGATCTTTCTCAGAACGTAGTATAGCTGATATTCCATCTTTTTGCACCGAAAGAGAGAAAGGGAAGCCCCATCTGTAAAGGATCTTTTCCTCCCTCAGTAGGTCTGTCAATGGCTTCAGCGCTTTCCTTTTTCTCAAAGTAATTCTTGATAAGTCTTGGAAAAAGGTCAAAGTGTTATCTTCATAAATTATATTTTCTACCTCTTTGGCTTTTTGCAGGATCTCCTCTTTCACCGCAAAACTATGTAATCGACACAATATGTCTCTTGGTACTGCTGAAGCAATCATCTTTGGCTTCATCAGCCTATGTGCTCTTTCTATCTGAATTTCCATCGTCTTCTCTTTCACCTTTTCCTTGTTTAAGATATTATTGAAGATTTGCTGTAGGGAGGTTTTTATATCTTCTTTTAATATGGTTTCTGGAACCCCTCTAATTCTTATATTTTTCCTTCTGCTCCGGTTCTCCTGATCTTCCATTTGTCTCATTAAATCTGAAATCAAATTCTCCTGATGTTGTAGTTTCTCATAGATAACCTTTTGATTTTGCTGCAGGTTACTTGTTTGGCGCTCCACTTTTTCTGTACGCGTCACCATATCCGCGAACTCTTTCTTCAGTCCCAAAATATCTTCCCTTATGGAAGTAGTCACTTCTTGAAGCATTTCTTTAATTTCCGATTTTGAGGGAAGTTTGGCAAGTTGGGCATAGAGCAATGCATTCTCACCTCCTCCTTCCTCTCCCTCGCTATCGGAATCCTCCGTGTCCCTTTCCGTCGCCTCCCTTCTTGCCCCTCTGCTCAGCGATTTCATGGAGACTTCGTCTCTGCCTGTGCTATTTCTCCGAAACATTGGTGCTATGTCTCGTGGGGTTAACTGTAAATTGCGCAGTGAAGTATTCTCTTTTTCTATATTTCTGTCTTTTGTTTTCTCCCTTGTGCCAGTTTCACTGGCTCCTTTTTGGGGTCTCCCCATACTTGACACACAGAGGTGATAATATCAACAGCGTCTGATTATGATTAGTTACTATGAGGTACAATAAGTATTTGCAATGTAAATCTTCAGGTAGTTTTTAAGGAAATTCACAGGGCCACTATCCTCATTATAATTGGAAAATGTCCAGTATCTTATAGCCACTTCCTCTTCTGAGGATTCTTCTCAACACCACCAGTAAAATGTGGATTTAAGCCCTATTGCTCCGACTAACAGCGTTTTGGGTTTTCCAATAACAAATGAGAGGCCGGCAGTGTCAGATTAGTATTCAGTTCTTATGAGAAAGGCCAGAGTGCAGTAATATATAGCTTATTATATAGCAATATATAGCTTATTATTTGATATTGTGTGCTGGGTCTATTCCAAAAGACCGTATCTATAATGTATGTGGGAGTTAGCTGGTACCTTTATACCGCTTCCAGTTATTATGCTTTTCTAGGCACACGTCCTGGAACCTGTGCTGTAGTCTGAGTTATTGCACTATAATGGAAGTCCCACTTTCGAAGCTTCTGGCCCTGTCCTGCCAGTCCCCCTTGGACGCGCTTCTCTCCCACACCTTGCTTTCTTAGGCCTTTTTTTGTTTCTCCAGCCAAACTGCTTCCACCTCTCTTCTCACCTTTCTCTCCAGATAGCCCTCCAATGGCATATATTTAAGTTTTGTTACTCCTGCTGCTCCCTCCAGGGTTCCCCAGGGTGCTTACTACTGGCGGTCGCCTCTTATCTAGTGAGGCCTCCTCACCTCTTAACCAGCGTATGGCCGTTTAACTCAGCCGTTTGTCTCCGCCGCGGCTGACCGCCTTGTCACCTGCAGTCTCAGTAGGCCCTTGTCTGTCTCCTTAGCGCTTCCTTAACGCTAATAGCGTAGCGCTCAGCGGGCCCCTGACGGCTTTTTTTGACGCTTGTAGCGTAGTGTTCAGAGAGCCCTTGTCGGCTTCCCTAGCGCTTGCGGCGCGTCGCACACCGCCTCCTTTCCCTTCACACTGCCTGTCGGCAGTTCTCTCGCGGGCCGGATGTAGCCACACCGCCGTAGCACTTTAGTGTGCGCCCAGACCGTCAGCCGTACAGCTTATCGCACATATGGAGACCCTCTACGGACCAGGTATGCCTTCCCCTCCTTGCCTCCTTGCTTCAACAGGGTCAGGTGTATTGCCCAGCGCTCTCGGTCTCTCAGAGCACCGCCATGCTGCTTGCTTGGCTCCTCCCCCTTTTGTTTATTGCTTTAATCAGTAAGAATCTACTATATTTTTTCCATTATTTTTTCAGAATCTTGAACACCTAACTTTAATTATAGTGATGACCATGAACCTATCTTAGTGCAAATTAATCTTCCTCCTTTTTTAGGTTTTTCCTAAATTCTGTGCATAAATTTGACCATCTTCAGAAGAGTTACCAGCCTTGGACATTTGTAAAGCAGTGATAAGTAAGACTAATTGGATATTTTATATTTACCTTATAATATTTTAACATGATTACACTTACAAGTATATTAGAGGACATTATAAACAAATTATAGACAAATAGCAAATATCCATAAAGAGGATCACCGCACCAAAGGCCGCCCCTTCAGACTAAAGGAAAAGAACTTTCATTTGAACGTAGGTGGTTCTTCACAATGAGGAAGATAAGATTGTGGAATGCACTGCCAGGTGATGTTGTGATGGCTGATTCTGTTAATGCCTTTATGAGTGACTTGGATGATTTACTGAACAAGCATAATATCAAAGGCTATTGTGATACTAAACTCTATAGTTAGTATAGATATGGGTATATATAATTTATGTGAAGGTATGGAGGGGTGTGTGTATGGATGCTGATTTTCATTTGGAGGGGTTGAACTTGATGGACTTTGTCTTTTTTCAAGCCGATTTAACTATGTAATGTAACATTACCGGGAATGTAACATGTTTTGTGCATAAAAATCGACGCAAAGTCGATTGCAAATGTTAGTGACAATGTTTGCATTCCTCTTGACTGATTACAGACCTCAAGAACATCTTTGCTAAGTTTGCAAAGAAATGGCTTTTGTGAACATTTATGTAATAAAATTTTGCAATTGCTAAATATATTTTGTGATGAAATATTTCGCGAAACTCTAGAGCAGGTATTACCGCTAACTTTTGTTTACCGATATAGTATTGGCCAGCAAATTATTTTACATTGCAAGCAGTGCTAGACAATCGCATAAACACCATTTTAAACATTGCTTGTGATTTTTAATTACAGACCCTCATTTAGATGTTTCTACAGGATGCATTGGAAATAAAAGTATTTACAGCGCCATGTTCATCCATAAGACCCAACGCAGCATTGAAGGCACCTAATGAATGCAAGAAACTTAGTTTTCTAAGTATAGTATATCTTGAACTTACAAAAGCAGACAGTAAAACTTAAAGAAGAACTAAACCCTAAAAATTAATATGGTTAGAAATACCATATTGTATATACTGAGCTTATTGTACTAGCCGAAAGTTTCCGCATCTCAATAGTAGCAATGATCTAGGACTTCGAACTTTTCACAGGGGTCACTATCATGGAAAGTGTCTGCGACACTCACATAAGCTAAGCTTAGGGGTTGTCGTAAATTGGCAAGAAGAAAATTAAGTTTGTCTGTAATATAAGCTGATGCTACAGAGCTGATTATTACATTCTGATGCTAATTGCACTGGTTTCTGAGCTGACATGTAGTAATTATATGTATTAAGTACCAACCAGCCTTATATTGTGACATTTCTATCTACAGTATATTGAGATTCTTCCCTGCTAAAGGGCTATGGTTGCTTGGGCTAGAACAGAAGTCCATAACATAATGTACAACATTTCTAGCCTACTTCTTAAGTTCTCCTTTAAGCTCTTCCATGTTTGGTTATTTGCATATCTTTAAAAACAGTAAACATAGATATATACTGCCCCTTAGGTGATGGTAAAGAGTGAATGTAAAAAGCCTAAGACAGTGACAATTTTCTTGGAGTGGTTTTATTGGTATACCAAAAAACATACGATGCATACAGTATATTATAGGCAAAAGGGGAATTTTGTGAGAACATTTAAATATTTTTTTTAATAGTATAATTTTTATTGAATTTTAATAATAAGAAAGTAAAGTTAGAAGAATGAAAAGAAAGAGATAGCTGGGAGAAGGGAAGGGGAAAATCGGGTGGATATAGTGTCCATTAGCTGGTGGAGGTAGCTGGTGATTCGAGCCATGAAGTCCATATGTTATCAGAGTAAAGAAAGTTAGCAGTAGGGGCTCTACATCTCGTGCAGATGTAGCTTTTGAGGTGTGAGGTATGTTTGATGGGTAATCCTAAATTGTATAAGTTTATCTCTCATGCTCACTAAAGACTGGTATAGAATGTCTACAATTTCTTCCCAGTCTGCAGTTGGACCCTCCTTGCTTCCAATTTGTAATTCACTCTAGGCTATGGATCATAACTCTTAGAAATCAAAAGTTCATTTGCATTTGATAAGAGTTGTGGCCTGCTCTGAGTATATCTAAATTCTGACAGATCAGGTAGAGAAACAGTTTGAAGTAGCTGAGTAGAAGTAGAAGTAGTGTCCCATCAGTGTGAAGATGAGTTATGCATTTTACTCCCAGCTTAGCCCAGCATTCAGGAAATGCTGCAAAGTGTGAGAGGTTGAGCATTAAAATACAGGTATGGGATCCGTTATCCGGAAACCACATTAACCTCTAAATTATGGAATGGACATCTCCCATAGACTCAATTTTACCCAAATAACTCAAGTTTTTAAAAAAAATTTCATTTTTCTCTGTAATAATAAAGCAGTACCTTGTATTTTATCCAAACTATGATATAATTTATCCTTATTGGAAGAAAATACATCCTAGTGTGTTTGTTTAATGTGTACATGATTTTCTAGTGGACTTAAGTTATGAAGATCCAAATTGCAGAAACATCCATTATCCGTAAAACACCAGTTCCTGAGCATTCTGGATAACATACTTGTATTTAAATGCAGGTCAAACGTTTCCTTCTCTGGCTATTAAAATGAACTTACTTTTAAAATAGTAAGTATAGTAGACAGAATAAGAGAAATGCTAGACAGATAGGTAGATAGAAAAAGTAGCAATGGATAGATAAATAGATAGATAGATGATAGATAGATAGATAGATAGATAGATAGATAGATAGATAGATAGATAGATAGATAGATAATAGATAGATGATAGATAGATAGATAGATAGATAGATAGATAGATAGATAGATAGATAGATAGATAGATAGATAGATCCTTTAACTTGCCTTTGCCTGGAAGCCCATAATAACTTTTCCCAAAAAGACCATTATATCTTCATTAGAATGTATTACTTGTCACTTCCTATTGTTGTCACCTTAATATAATGGTCTTTATTGCTAATTTACCATATAAAATCTCTTTAGCTATAATGCTCTTGGAAAATAATAATGGATTGAAAGCTGAGAATGTGGCATCCATGATATAATTTGAAAAAAATGTTTTGCTTGAAATGGATAGTACCATTAATGCTGCCACAGTACACAAAGTAGTTTTATCTTCTTTTGCAAATGATATATTGTAAAGCCTTACGTAAGCTTCTGTCCAGATATTTTATTTAAGTAATTCATGAAAAATGCAAGTTAGCAGATTGCTTCCTGTTGATGTTGATACCAGATGCATCGTTTTACAGTTTTCACTGTGCTTACTCCTTACTTTTGATGGAAATGTAAACCTTTAGTCAATGCTTTGATACAAAAATAACCATTTTTTTGCAACAAGCCACTCAACTCTAGTGGGGTCATTTACAGAGACTCCAGATACAAGTGCAAGAGCATTAAGGAAAAAATTCCCTCCTTAGTGCTCATTCTAAAAGGACTTGCTTCTCAGGTCTTGCTGTGCTCTGCACCTAGCTCTAGATTGTAACTAGCTAGGTTGCTAAACGCATCCAGAATTGTATTTTTTTTTTTGGGGGGGGGACAGGTCTTTATGCAATTGTAAAGAATCATGGCTACCTGTGCCCACTTTAAAAAACGCTTTAGTACAAGGCTCCTTTGCACATGGCTTTTTAAAAGGTGCAAGGAACAGAACACAATTTACCACCCCCTAGTGCTCCAGAACACTTCCGCCTCTGCCAATATCAGGTCTGCCTCCAGAAATCATGAGGCCCCAATCACCATGGTGCATTACACCCAGACACAACCATGATCTGTCCAAACCACCTTTATTTCTCTGCAATCCCCATTCCTTTTGTTACAGTCCAGGTTTGCATTGTAACAGGACCAACTCTGATTACAGACCAGACCAATGGTAAATAAGTCTTACTATATTAAACGTTAAGGAGGTCATGTAATAAAAGGTTTGGCCGGGAGCAGTAACCCATAGCAACCAATCAGCAGGTAGGATTTACTGGTCATATGATTAAAAGCAAACATCTGAATGCTAGGGGTTTTTTTGCTACTGGGCAAACTTAGTGCCTTTTATTACATATGGGGGTAAATGTTCAATTCACATATAAGGTTTTGGTTTCCACCAGGTATAACTATAATTGAACCATTGTATTTCTATAAAACTATGGAAAAGCAAATTATGATATTGGTTTGTCAGTATTTAACATTTACAGTCTTAAATTGTCCTACTGTTTGATCCTAGTGAGCAAAGCTCATCTTTTTTCATGCAATAAAATTCTAGGGATATTAAATGTTTTACCAATATGTCTGCTACTACTTCTTTCAGCTTGTTTTATGGACAGTTTATTTCATTTCACTGAACACATGGAAAGGGCAATTAGTAATCTATGTGTAGCTAAAAGTTCACACTGTAGGGCAAATTCACTAACATAGGTGCTAAATTTTAACAAGTACAGTTGTCAGTATCTACCAGTCTGCTTTGAATAGTTTACTAAAAATAAAAGCGAAGTTCAGATGGGTTTTATGGGTAACTGCATTGGGCAAATTAGCACCTATCTTTGCAATATTTCCCTCTAGGTTCTGTGTAGGTGTTACACAGCCTTTTTTTTTTTGCACTTTCAGCCTTGCTTTCTACTGTAATCTCATACCTTAGCTGAGCTCCTGTATTCTATTACAATGGCCTTACAAGACAGAAGAATAAAGACAAAATATCACTGGGAACACTGGCAGTTTTGCTTCTATGTTCAGACCCAGTGCTTGATTTGGGATGAAAAAAAGTGAAGGGATGCTATATGAGCTGCGTGTAGAATGGCATGCTAAAAATAACCCCCTCTCACATTTATAAGCCATACCACTGTTATAATAAATCTCACCCTCAAACACTTTCTAATTTCACCCACTTTAAAGCAAAGCCATATGGGGTGCCGTTTGTCCCAAATACATTCTGTATACAAAACCCTAATACACAGAATGAATGTCTCTCGTGTTATATAAGTATTTGTGACCATACACAGAGAAAAAAAATATACAAAAGACTTATTTCTATTAAAGAATGAAAACAAAATCTGGTTAGTGCACAAAAGGATGTCATTATATCACAAACTCCATTCTGTACAGTTTAACAAGCAATCTGTCTCACAAATGTATAACCTCCATGTAAGGGACGCACTTACAGTATGTGCAAAGTTACTTACAGAATGAATTATGTAAAAACAAAGTTGGACATAATATATAATAGTGTAACTAACTAGTGCTTGTCAAGCTAGATTTGACTGACAAAATAGATACAGTATCTGTGACAGAAAGCAAGATTTTATAGTACAGGATTCATTCTTTCCACAAAATGACAGTTTTGTTTCACAAAACAGATAAAATAACCATTCTGTGAAGCAACCAATAAGAACAAAGCTTATTGCCATATACAAACAAGATGAGAAGTGGCCAGCTCTGCTCCACATGGCTAAGGCAAAGTATCTGACCTGCTATAGAGGGCGCCCTCTAATGTCCCCTGTGCTGCATAGTAATAAACATGAACAAACCTTTCCTAAAAGAGCTGCTGTTAAACACTACAGGTTCATAAATGGAAGTTTTTACAAATGGCTGAGAAATATAATGCTGCACTTATAATGATTGTAGAGAAAGAAAAGTATGCAAAACTTATATAAATATGATCATTTTAGGTGATATGGTTATTCTTATTGTAGCAACCTGCTTGTGTGACCATTTTGGTTAAGGGCATTCCTGCTGTTTTGCCATTAAAGGGTATTTAAAACTACCGGCAATTGCATTGCCGGTAAATTTGCAATATCGGCCCTGGCCTTGGCAGGTGTTTTACCGGCTAGGCTGCTAAAATACCAGCCGGGTGGCAACTCTATCAGTCCCTAGGGTTACCACCTGGCCGGTATTTTACCAGTCTAGCCGGTATAACACCAGCCAAGGCCAGGATTACAAATTTACCGGCAATGTAGCTGCCGGTACATTTGTAATACCCTTATAAAGACCCTCTCGGCCCGCCCCCAATCCCCTGTAAGACACTTTTTCTTCCCACCCCCCACCAACCGGTAACTAAATTACAAAAAGGTGGCAACCCTATCAGTCCCAAGTCTCTGGCTAAAGCTATTATGTAGTACTTGAACCATAGCTAAGCACATTACTAAGAGACTACTACAAGCTAATTGGTGCAAGATTACAGCTAGGAGGAGACATTGGAGTCTAACTATCATATACAAAACTTATAACTTATAAGCAGCCAGACAAGCACAGTAATTTCTGGTACATTTAATACAATATGGCAGGTGGGTGTGGCCTGTCCCATTATTGCTCTCAGCTTAGACAGGAAGAGGAACAGGAGTGAGTCATAAGATAATGGCAAAACAGCAGGAATGCCCTTAACCAAAATGGCCACACAAGCAGGTTACTACAATAAGAATAGCCATATCACCTAAAACGATCATATTTATGTTTTGCATACTTTTCTTTCTCTACAATCATTATAAGTGCAGCATTATATTTCTCGGCCATTTGTAAAAACTTCCATTTATGAACCTGTAGTGTTTAACAGCAGCTCTTTTAGGAAATGTTTGTTCATGTTTATTACTATGCAGCACAGGGGACTTTAGAGGGCGCCCTCTATAGCAGGTCAGATACTTTGCCTTAGCCGTGTGGAGCAGAGCTGGCCACTTCTCATCTTGTTTGTATATAGCAATAAGCTTTGTTCTTATTGGTTCAGGAATGTGACTGACAGTGTTGCTTCACAGAATGGTTATTTTATCTGTTTTGTGAAACAAAACTGTCATTTTGTGGAAAGAATGAATCCTGTACTATAAAATCTTGCTTTCTGTCACAGATATCTATTTTGTCAGTCAAAACTAGCTTGACAAGCACTAGTTAGTTACACTATTATATATTATGTCCAACTTTGTTTTTACATAATTCATTCTGTAAGTAACTTTGCACATAAGTGAGTCCGTTACATGGAGGTTATACATTTGTGACAGATTGCTTATTAAACTGTACAGAATGGAGTTTGTGATAAAATGACATCCTTTTGTGCACTAACCAGATTTTGTTTTCATTCTTTAATAGAAATAAGTATTTTGTATATTTTTTTTCTCTGTGTATGGTCACAAATACTTATATAACATGAGAGACATTCATTCTGTGTATTAGGGATAGTTTTGTATACAGAATGTATTTGGGACAAACGGCACCCCATAAAGCCATTCTGCTATTTCCATTTTTGTATGGGACCTATTATCCAGAATGCTCAGGACCTGGGGTTTTCCAGATAACAGATCTTTCCATTATTTGGATTTTCATATCTTAAGTCTACTAGAAAATCATGTAAACATTAATAGGGGCAGATTTATCAGAGGTCGAGGTGAATTTTTGAATGAAAAAAATTCGACTTTTGAGTTATTTTTCGGTGTACTTCAACTAGGGAATAGTCCAAATTAGATTCTAATACGATTTTTTTTAAAAAAAATATAGAATATCGAAATTTATTATGTACTGTCTCTTTAAAAATTCGACTTTGACCATTCGCCATTAACCTGTGGGGGACATCCTAGAACCTATTTGGAGTCAATTGTTGGACTACGAATGCTTCATTTCTTTACTATTCACATATTTAAAAAATAATTTTTGATTCTTGCTGCAATACCTTTTCCATTTCAATTTTAGCTTGTCAACACCAACACTTCTATCGAACCACAAAGGTTGTTTTGCAACAACGTTCCTTGCTTACAAAGGGGATATTATATCATGTTTGTTTATTAAGCAGCATTTTAAAGACATCCCATTTTTGTTCTGTGTTTAACCCTGTGAAAAGCCTTTCCCAGTTAATATGTATCAGAGATGGCCTTGTATTAAAATTTTGTGTTTTAGATGCTTCCTTATAGAGTTGCTGCTGCAAAATAATGTCAAGGGAGACCATATTATGCTCACTATTCCCTAAATGTTGAATTAAAAAGGTGCCTGGTTAGTAATTTGCTTTTATTTACCGGACCATAATAATTACTAACTATGCTTACACTGATCTGAAAAATAAATACATTAACATACTTTTTGCATACCCAAGAAAGTCATAGCAGTACAGGTATGGTACCTCAGTATGCTGGTATAGAATGCTCGGTATATGGGGTTTTCTGGATAATGGATCTTTCTGTAATTTGGATCTTCATACCTTGGGGCAAATTCACTAACCGGTGAAAAGTCGCCATCGACCGATTCACACCCATCGCTACACTTCGCCAGGCAAAAATTTGCTCAGTCAATGCTAATTCACTAAAATGCAGTTTCGTCGTGGGCGCCAAGCGACTTTTCGCTAGCGTTACTTTGGCAATGACGGCAATTCAAAGTGAAGATGCACTAGCGTTCATTTCCGCCTATCGGTCTTGTGCTCAAGTTAATTTGCATAAATGGACGTCTTTTTGTTATATGTTGCAGCAAATACAATACATTTCCACTGTTAATTACACATGTCCAGGAAACCTTAATAAAGAAAATAAAGTTGTTATAGTGCCCTACACATGAGCCCATTGTATAGTTAATGTTCTATATGTTAGAAAATGTATGGGGGAAACCGGTTACCCCCAAAAAAAAGTTTTAGGACTTTTGCAGGCTATCATGAAAAAAGGAAAAGACGCCAGCGTTTTTTGAACTTTGATGCTTTTACCACTCACATAATATGATATAAGTAACAGAGTTTTGAGAAAGAACTATGCACTCCATTGCTCTTTGCCTCGTCTGAGCTGGCGAAGGCAAGTCTGGCGAAAGAGGTATCGTTCAGTAAAATCCGCATTTTAGTGAATTTGCAGAGTAACGTCTATTCGCCCAAGGAAATTGTCTGGCATTAGAATGTGAATGAGCGCTAGGGCCTATATCTTTCGCTATTGAATTGGCACTTGTGCCCGTTAGTAAATTGTAGACTCTCAGGTAAGTAAACTGTATGAGTTTTCTCTACACCTTGTAATAAGCTGAACAGTGTTTTCTCTTTCATCTCCCAAATTATACTGAATCCAGCTATACAATACAGTACATGAATACAGGTATGATACCTTTTATTCATAATACTTAAAAATAATTTAATTAATAATACCCAAACGATTGTTTTGCCTCCAATAATGATGATTTGTATCTTAATTACTGTTTTATTATTACAGAGAAAAATGAAATAAAAAATTGAGTTATTTGATTATAATGGAGTCTATGGCCCAAATTCACTAAGATGCGAAGTTGCAACCTTCAAATCAGCAAATAAAAATTTTATTTTGCCCTACACATGTGCCCACTGTCTAGGTAAGTTGCCATGAGTCAGGAAATTTAGGGGGGAAGGAGGGGAGCCCCAAAAAATTTTTCGATCTTTTTCAGCCTATCACCCATCATGTAGAAAACACGCCAGTGTTTTTTGGGACTTAGAAAAATTTTTGACTTGTTTTGAAACAATCCCTATCTACTCTATTGCGCTTCGCCAGGTCTGAGGTGGCGAAGGAACTCTAGCGTACAAGGTAGCGTTCAGTACACTGCGCAAGTTAGTGAATTTGTGTAGTTACGTCGCTAGCGAAAATTCGCCTGGCGTAAGGGTGCGAAGTAACACTAGCGAATTTACACCAGCGTTCGTTAGTGAATTTGTGAAGTACTGAAAAATGCCAAACGCTAGCGAATTGACGCTAGCGTTCGGCGCTTCGCATCTTAGTGAATTTGGGCCTATGGGAGATGGTCTTTCCATGATGCAGAGCTTTCTGGATAAAGGTTTTCCGGATAACGTATACCATACCTGTACAGGAAAGGCTACCATATTAAAAGGTTATTAAAAAAGGTTATTAACATGTATTTTTAGCGTGCCAACATATTCCACAATGTTGTGGAGTACTGATTGGATTTTTATGGTATTGTACAAATACAGTTTTCTTTAAAGGGGTCAAAACCCTCTATATAACTTTCATCTCCTAGTTCTCTAAACTAGATGACCAGAACACATGATGGAAGAGAATTCACTAAAAAAATGTTCCTGTCTTATTTAGAGATACAAGACAATTTACCAGTTTTTCCAACACTATATCAATTATCTTGCTATTATCCTACATACAATATTGTGTCATTGTAATTAAACGTCAGAAGACAGAACATTCTGCTATTTAGTTGTTCAGTGACAGCAAAACTCTGTCAAAAGCTTTCTGGACCAAAGAACATGGGTCCAGATTTACACAGTGCATTATTAATTTGCATTTTAATTTAAATGTCCGTGGAGAACTGATGAAAAGTATTGAACAATACTGCCAAGACTATAAAGCATGATGCTGTTACCAACATATTGCAACCATTAATAGCATTGTGAGTGAGTAAAGTGGGGTTTCGTTTAAAAACTTCTCGAGTATAAATGGTGGAGAATGATAGTAAAAAGGAGCAATCATTGAACTTTGTTAAAGGAATTTTGTTGTTTTCCAGGAAATGCCTCATTCTGAGGAGGGAAAAGACCATCCATGAGTGTCAACAGACTGCTTGGGATTACAACATCCAAGACAGCCTTGAGGAAAAAAAGAATTAAACCTCCACTCCTTCTATCCTTCCCTTGTGTTTTTCTGAACTCCACTACCCTTTTTCCTCTCGCACAGCTTTATTTATGTCTAGTATTGTACAGGAGTACAGTAGTGTGCACAGTATAGTGTAAAGTCTTGTTTTTTTATATCTTTTATATAGTAAAGTCAATTTTTTTCAATAAAAATCTTTTTCATTTTGAGGAGTGTCTTGCTACAAGTTCCCTTGGCAGACTTATCACAAACTAAATGTCTAACTGAGCACTTCCCCCAGCAGACTTATCAAATATAGGGGTGGAAATAAAACACACACACATTGATCATCATTAGAGAAGAATAATATATTGTAAGAAAAGTAATACAATACCGATTGAAGACAACGCAACGTCTAGCCGAGCTTCCCTTGGCAGACTTCTGAGAGGAACATCAGCTGGGGGACCCCGGGCCCAAATCAAATACAGCGACTCCCAGGGCACATCAATCGGCCAATGGTCCTTACAAGACCAATTATTCTACACAACACGTCTGCTTGTAGATGAAGTCCCAAAGCCCCCCCAGCTGAGCTCCTTTTTATATTGGTACAACAAAGTAGTAGATCATCATTATACATAGACATATAAAATAATAATAATGGCTACATGCCCAGTACATGGCCATGAGAATGACCATGAAAATAACCGTGTGAATGAAAATAATTGCTGTGTATAATTGCTGTGTATGTTGATTATAACTATGTGAATAAGATATGAGAGTCTATCACTTTAACTCCTACTATTCCCTGTTCTCCTGCTAATAACTGAATAACTCAACTTCAGTTGTTCCTTGGTCTCCTGCTAATTAGGGATGGCGCGAACTGTTCGCCAGCGAACTTGTTCGCGCGAACATCGGGTGTTCGCGCTCGCCGGAAGTTCGCGAACGTCGCGCGACGTTCGCCATTTTGGGTTCGCCATTGTTGGCGCTTTTTTTTGCCCTCTCACCCCAGACCAGCAGGTACATGGCAGCCAATCAGGAAGCTCTCCCCTGGACCACTCCCCTTCCCTATAAAAACCGAAGCCCTGCAGCGTTTTTTCACTCTGCCTGTGTGTGCTGAAGAGATAGTGTAGGGAGAGAGCTGCTGCCTGTTAGTGATTTCAGGGACAGTTGAAAGTTTGCTGGCTAGTAATCGTTTTGATACTGCTCTGTTATTGGAGGGACAGAAGTCTGCAGGGGTTTGAGGGACATTTAAGCTTAGGTAGCTTTGCTGGCTAGTAATCTACCTTCTACTGCAGTGCTCTGTATGTAGCTGCAGTGGGCAGCTGTCCTGCTTCTGATCTCATCTGCTGACTGCTGCAATAACAGTAGTCCTTGTAAGGACTGCTTTTATTTATTTTTTTGTTGTTTTACTACTACTACTACTACTACTACTACTACTACTACTACTATAAGAGCCCAGTGCTATTAGTCTAGCAGTGTTGGGGAGTGGGACTGGTGTGCTAATCTGCTGCTCCTAGTAGTTCAGCAGCACCAACTTTAATTTTTTTTTTTTTAATATTCATTTTTTTTATATTTTACTTTTTTTTATTTTACTACCGCTGTAGTAGTGTATAAGTTGACCTTTTAGGCATTATTTGCCCTGTAGGCATTTTTTGCCCAGTGTGTTATTCAACCAACTGCCATCTAGCTGTGTGACCTTGTTCACATTCTGTCTAAATATCCATAATATTACCGTCTCCAGAAAAAACACCGGAGTGACTTTTTTCAAGCAGCCATAATAAATTTTACGTAATCCGTATCCATCGCTGTAGTAGTGTATAAGTTGACCTTTTAGGCATTATTTGCCCTGTAGGCATTTTTTGCCCAGTGTGTTATTCAACCAACTGCCATCTAGCTGTGTGACCTTGTTCACATTCTGTCTAAATATCCATAATATTACCGTCTCCAGAAAAAACACCGGAGTGACTTTTTTCAAGCAGCCATAATAAATTTTACGTAATCCGTATCCATCGCTGTAGTAGTGTATAAGTTGACCTTTTAGGCATTATTTGCCCTGTAGGCATTTTTTGCCCAGTGTGTTATTCAACCAACTGCCATCTAGCTGTGTGACCTTGTTCACATTCTGTCTAAATATCCATAATATTACCATCTCCAGAAAAAACACTGGAGTGACTTTTTTCAAGCAGCCATAATAAATTTTACGTAATCCGTATCCATCGCTGTAGTAGTGTATAAGTTGACCTTTTAGGCATTATTTGCCCTGTAGGCATTTTTTGCCCAGTGTGTTATTCAACCAACTGCCATCTAGCTGTGTGACCTTGTTCACATTCTGTCTAAATATCCATAATATTACCGTCTCCAGAAAAAACACCGGAGTGACTTTTTTCAAGCAGCCATAATAAATTTTACGAGATCCGTATCCACCGCTGTAGTAGTGTATACGTTGATCTTGTGGGCAGTATTTGCACAGTGTTTTCTTCAAACCGCCATCTAGCTGTGTGAGCTTGTTCACATTTTGTCTAAATATTGATAATATTATCGTCTCTAGAAAAACCACTTGAGTTACTTTTTTTCAAGCAGCATTCATATATTTTACGTAATCCGTATCCACCGCTGTGTATACGTTGACCTTGTAGGCATTATTTGCACACTGTTTTCTTCAAACCGCCATCTAGCTGTGTGTATTATCGTTTCCAGAAAAACCAACTGAGTTTTTGTTGTTGTTGTTTTTTTAAAAATAATGCCAGGCAAAGGCAGGCCGCCACGCAGAGGCCGTGCTAGGGGCCGTGCTGCTATGCAATCCTGTGGCCCTAGCAAATTGCCCAGTTTTAAAAAGCCAATGACCCTGAACTCCCAAAATGCTGAAGAGGTAGTTGACTGGCTTACACAGCACACCCCATCCTCTACCGTTTCTAACTTTACCACAACATCCTCCTCATCCTCCACTGCTATGGCCACCCCACGTAACACTTCCTCCACCACCGGTGCCCCTTCTTCACTGGAGTCAGAGGAGTTATTTTCCCATGAGTTTCTTGAACTGAGTAATGCGCAACCATTATTGCCAGAAGAAGATGAAGGAGATGAGGACGTTACACCAGATTTAATTCTGGCAGAGAACACGACAGAGATGGACATAATGATGAGTGATGAGGAGGAGGTCCCCGCTGCTGCTTCCTTCTGTGATGTGTCAGAAGAAATTGATGCATCTGAGGAGAATGATGATGAGGAGATTGATGTTTTGTGGGTGCCTAGTAGAAGAGAGCAAGAGGAGGGTAGTTCAGATGGAGAGACGGAGAGTCAGAGAGGCAGTAGGAGAATAAGACTTAGAAGAAGCAGGGAGGACAGCCCGCAGGGATCAGTAGGGCAACAACATGTATCGGCACCTGTGTTCAGCCGGCCAACGCACCCGCCATTGCCGCCAATGCCGCCAACTTCTACTCTTACCGCCAGATCGCACACTTCCAAAAAGTCAGCAGTGTGGGATTTTTTTAATGTGTGTGCCTCTGACAAAAGCATTGTAATTTGCAATGAGTGCAGTCAGAAACTGAGCCTTGGTAAGCCCAACAGCCACATAGGTACAACTTCTATGCGAAGGCACATGAGCGGCAAGCACAAAGCACTTTGGGAGCAACACCTCAAAGGCAACAGGCAAACTAAAAGCCACACTCCTTCTGGTCCAGCATCTTACTGCTCTACCTCTGCTCTCCTTGACCCGTCTGAACCACCCTCCACTCCGCCTTCCACCTTGACCACCTGTTCCCATTCCCAGTCATCTGCCACCAGCCAAGTTTCTGTGAAGGCCATGTTTGAGCGTAAGAAGCCAATGTCTGACTGTCACCCCCTTGCCCGGCGTCTGACAGCTGGCTTGTCTGCACTCTTAGCCCGCCAGCTTTTACCATACCAGCTGGTGGACTCTGAGGCCTTCCGCAAATTTGTAGCAATTGGGACACCGCAGTGGAAGGTACCCAGCCGCAATTTTTTTTCTAAAAAGGGAATACCACACCTGTACCAACATGTGCAGAGCCAAGTTACCGCATCTCTGTCACTTAGTGTTGGGCCAAAGGTCCATATGACTACTGACGCATGGTCCTCCAAGCATGGTCAGGGCAGGTATGTCACCTACACTGCCCACTGGGTGAACTTGGTAATGGCTGGGAAGCAGGGAATGGGTAGCTCAACAACAACAACAGTGGAGTTGGTGTCACCGCCACGGATTGCACGCGGTTCTGCCACCACCTCTACTCCTCCATCGCTCTCTACCTCGTCTTCTTCCTCTTCTTCTTCTTACTCTGCTGCTGGGTCCTCCTTCTCCTCCTCCACACCTGTGCACCCCCAGCTCCCCCTAGGCTATTCGACGTGCCAGGTACGCCGTTGTCACGCTGTCTTGGGGATGACGTGCCTGGAAAGCAAAAACCATACCGGATCTGTACTCCTGTCATCTCTGCAGTCACAGGCCGATCGGTGGCTGACCCCACACCAACTGCAGATCGGAAAAGTGGTGTGTGACAATGGAAGCAATCTGTTGGCAGCGTTGAGACTGGGCAATTTAACACATGTGCCCTGCATGGCACATGTGTTAAATTTAATAGTCCAACGTTTTGTCTCCAAGTACCCAGGATTCCAGGACGTTCTCACCCAGTCCAGAAAGGTGTCGGCCCATTTCAGACGTTCCTACACAGCCATGGCACGCCTTGCTGACATTCAGCAGCGCTACAACATGCCAGTCAGGCGTTTGATTTCTGACAGCCAGACTCGCTGGAATTCAACGCTCCTTATGTTGGAACGTCTGCTGCAACAACAAAGGGCCGTCAACGAGTACCTTTTTGAACTGGGTGGTAGGACTGGATCTGCAGAGCTGGGGATTTTTTTCCCCCGTTACTGGGTGCTTATGCGCGATGCCTGCAGGCTCATGCGACCTTTTGAAGAGGTGACAAATATGGTCAGTCGCACCGAAGGCACCATCAGCGACCTAATACCCTTCGCTTTCTTCCTGGAGCGTGCCGTGCGACGAGTGACAGATGAGGCTGTAGACCAGCGTGACGAGGAGCTGGAAGCGCACGATTTCTGGTCGGAATCACCAGAACGAACCCAGGCACCTGCTGCAACGCAGGGAGAGGTGCCAGAAGTGGAGTCAGAGGAGGAAGGTGGCTTTGTGGAGGAGGAGGAGGAGGACCAACAGGAGCAGGCTTCCCAGGGGGCTAGTGGTGACCTTTTGGGGACCCCTGGTCTTGTACGTGGCTGGGGGGAGGAGACCGTGGATGATGCAGTCCTTGATAATGAGGAAGCGGAGATGGATAGCTCTGCATCCAACCTTGTGAGAATGGGGTCTTTCATGCTGTCATGCCTGTTGAAGGACCCCCGTATCAAGAGGCTTAAGGAGAAGGACCTGTACTGGGTCGCAACTCTACTAGACCCTCGGTACAAGCATAAAGTGTCAGAAATGTTACCAACATACCACAAGTCCGAAAAGATGCGGCATTTACAAACCAGCCTGCAAAACATGTTGTACAATGCTTTTAAGGGTGATGTCACTTCAGGAACTCATCAACATTCCAGGGGCAGAGGTGCCAGTAATCCTGCCACGAGCACACCTGCAAGGACAAAGCCCTTTGGCCGGTCTGTAACATCAGACATGCAAATGTTTTTCTGTCCAAGGCAGCGCCACAACCCTTCTGGATCCACCCTCAAAGAACGCCTCGACCGGCAGGTAGCGGACTACCTGGCATTAACTGCAGATATCGACACTCTGAGGAGCGATGAACCCCTGGACTACTGGGTGCGCAGGCTTGATCTGTGGCCAGAGCTGTCACAATTTGCCATGAACCTCTTGTCTTGCCCAGCCTCAAGTATGCTCTCAGAAAGGACCTTCAGTGCAGCAGGAGGGATTGTAACTGAGAAGAGAACTCGCCTAGGTCACAAAAGTGTCGATTACCTGACCTTTATTAAAATGAATGAGGGGTGGATCTCGGAGGGTTACTGCACGCCGGAAGACTTGTTCTGACTTCTATGCAGCTGTCCTTCTCTTCAAGCCTCATGACTCCACACACAGCTGTCCTTTAGCGTCCTCCTCCCTCCGCCACCGTTACAAACTAGGGTGCAAACCCTACTGGTTTAATTTTTTCTGGCCTCTGTGCTTCAGTGGCTGCAACCAAAAAAACGGGGCAAACAATGTCTACAAGGTCAACGTATGGCGAAAAATGACTATTTTCAGCATTTATATGGCATATTTTTTCTGGCAACTGTGCTTCAGTGGCTGCGTCCAAAAAAATGCATATTTTCTGCATTTATATGGCATAATTTTTCTGGCCTCTGTGCTTCAGTGGCTGCAACCAAAAAAATTTATATTTTCAGCATTTATATGGCATAATTTTTCTGTCAACTGTGCTTCAGTGGCTGCGTCCAAAAAAATGCATATTTTCTGCATTTATATGGCATAATTTTTCTGGCCTCTGTGCTTCAGTGGCTGCAACCAAAAAAATTTATATTTTCAGCATTTATATGGCATAATTTTTCTGTCAACTGTGCTTCAGTGGCTGCGACCAAAAAAATGCATATTTTCTGCATTTATATGGCATAATTTTTCTGGCCTCTGTGCTTCAGTGGCTGCAACCAAAAAAATTTATATTTTCAGCATTTATATGGCATAATTTTTCTGTCAACTGTGCTTCAGTGGCTGCGACCAAAAAAATGCATATTTTCTGCATTTATATGGCATAATTTTTCTGGCCTCTGTGCTTCAGTGGCTGCAACCAAAAAAATTTATATTTTCAGCATTTATATGGCATAATTTTTCTGGCAACTGTGCTTCAGTGGCTGCGACCAAAAAAATGACTATTTTCAGCATTTATATGGCATATTTTTTCTGGCCTCTGTGCTTCAGTGGCTGCGGCCAAAAAAACTGGGCAAACAATGCCTACAAGGTCAACGACGTTGACCTTGTAGGCATTGTTTGCCCAGTTTTTTTGGCCGCAGCCACTGAAGCACAGAGGCCAGAAAAAATATGCCATATAAATGCTGAAAATAGTCATTTTTTGCCATACGTTGACTCAACGTATATGGCAAAAAATGACTATTTTCAGCATTTATATGGCATATTTTTTCTGGCAACTGTGCTTCAGTGGCTGCGACCAAAAAAACTGGGCAAACAATGCCTACAAGGTCAACGTATGGCAAAAAATGACTATTTTCAGCATTTATATGGCATATTTTTTCTGGCAACTGTGCTTCAGTGGCTGCGTCCAAAAAAACTGGGCAAACAATGTCTACAAGGTCAACGTATGGCGAAAAATGACTATTTTCAGCATTTATATGGCATATTTTTTCTGGCAACTGTGCTTCAGTGGCTGCGTCCAAAAAAACTGGGCAAACAATGCCTACAAGGTCAACGTATGGCAGTTGTTTAAAGAGAACAGTAGATTACTAGCCAGCAAAGCTACCTAAGCTAAAATGTCCCTCAAATCCCTGCAGACTTCTGTCCCTCCAATACAGAGCAGTATCAAGCAGATTACTAGCCAGCAAACTTACTATCATCTGTCCCTGAAATCACTAACAGCTCTCCCCCTACACTATCTCTTCCAAGCACACACAGGCAGATTTTTCAGATACATTTTTGCCCTTGATCCCCCTCTGGCATGCCACTGTCCAGGTCGTTGCACCCTTTAAACAACTTTAAAATCATTTTTCTGGCCAGAAATGTCTTTTTTAGATGTTAAAGTTCGCCTTCCCATTGAAGTCTATGGGGTTCGCGAACCGTTCGCGAACCGCTCGCATTTTTGCGCAAGTTCGCGAATATGTTCGCGAACTTTTTTTCCGACGTTCGCTACATCCCTACTGCTAATATCAGTACATCCATTTTACAACTAAGGAGCCATATTGAATGCATTTGATCACACTCACATTCATACATGGCCTGCCATGTCACATTTGTATCACAAGGAGGTAAAGGATGACTGTTCAAGACTGTTGCAGGTTTATTCAGTGCCTGCTGAGAACCCTCAGGAAGAAGATAAAAGCTTTGTGCAAATAAAGTTTACCCACTTACTACACCCTCTTCCATCTCCTCTTCCCTCCTTAGCTTGATTAATGAGCTACATTGCAAAGCCAGGATGTTTTTTTTTATATACTTTATAAATCATAAAAAAAGTATTTGCATAGAAATTGGTTCCCATGCCCTTTGCTACATCCCTTCTCCATTTCATCGGCGAAAGAGACTTGGATCTACTACTCATTTCCTTTAATCCCTTCCAGGGCATTGTCCTCCCACCTGATTGACAAAGATGTGTGCCTCCTTCAGAACCTTCTCTAAGGGAATTCCCTGTCTAACACTATCACCTAGTGAGGGAAAATTATAGTAATAACAAACTAATGTATGATACTAACAGCCCAGCCCCATTACTAAATGGTGAAATCTCCAGATCCTGAAAATTCTGGATGACAGATCCCATGCCTGTATTTATACAAAGGGAAAATGTATTTCTTCTTAAATTGAAAACTGTCATCACTTTCCTAATTCAATAACAAAATATATATCTTATAACTAATTTCCATAATACTTCTTTGTTAAATGCATGTTATGCTTTATCTATAGCGTGCAAATTATAGTTAGCTCTCCGACAAGAAGTATGTGTTATAAAGTAAACAAAAAAACAGTCATCGGACTTCGATTTAGAGTAGAAGGTTTTATTTTGATGTATGAAATAACATCTAATAATATTTTAATATTTCCTTTAATTTAGTTTAATAAAACTGAACCTCTAACAATACACACTTATACAAACTATAACATGTGTAAGCTTTTATTCCGTTGGTTCAAGGGTCACCACAGCAAGTTTTGTTTGCTAATATCAAACTATAATCTAATATTGGAATTGTAGCAATAATGCTGCTTCCATGTTTGGAGCCAAAAGAGAGATGCTAGGGATATGCGACTTTGACCCATCTCGTTTTGCCAAAAATTTGCAGCTGGCGAAATGTCGCCGACGCCCATTAAAGTCTATGGGTGTCCAAAAAATTTTGTTGCAAATTTTTCTTTGATGCGTGTCTTTTTTTTTTGATGTACAACAAGTCTATGGGCGGAATTTTTGCTGCAAAACAAGGCGAAAAAATTTGCCCATCCCTATGCTTAATAACGATAATTTAATTTGATTATTTTATGGGCAAGGAACAAAGATTCCATCATACTATAAAATATTATCAAGACTAATTTTGTTGTGAGCTATAGCATAGTAACATTAGACATCAATAAGTGGATAGTAATGTTAACTAAACTAACTATTTTGTGCCCCTTGCTCTCCATACACAAGAGGGTTTTCCACCAACTAGAGCTATGACAATCCTCATGTTACTATCTAACATTTTGAAATTGACTTTACGTTGTTCTACAGTGTTATACTATATGAAATTTTAGAATGTTGACTGTAATAATATTTAGGTCAGTCAGCCAAATGTCAAGAGGAGGTGGGTAGAGTATAGAAATACTCTAGCAATTGGACCAGTGGTCATGAATGCTCCCATCACTCTTTAGCCCTTCATAATATTCTGGAGAATGCATGCAGTCAAAATGTGGGTAAAGGACCTCTGCTGTGGAATCTTTATGAGGCTTTTAAAGCAATACTGTTCATGCTATTCCCCAGCTCTCCAGAGAAGCTGTCCACTGAATCCAAAAAGATGCTAAAATGAGAATTCTGCACTATTGTTCACCAAGTTTTGCAGCGAAAATGACACCCATAGACTCTAATGGATGAAAAAATGTTGTCACGCAAAAATGTTGTCGTCCATAGACTTCAATGCATTTCGGCAAATTTTCGCCATTTTGCAAATTTTTGGCAAAGCCAAACATGTCAGTTTAGCTTCTCACTACTCAAGAGCAATCATGGATAGAGGCAACAAAAATATACCTACTGGCCCTTAACTTTTAAACAGCACTGTAGTCACCATCCTAATAAATTATTATGGTATAATATCAGCAGGGGAAAAAAGAATAGTAATGTGCGAATCTGAAATACCTGGTAAAGTACAGGTAACGATATTTTTTTGGAAATTTTTCGTTAAGTTTCAGATGCCTAATTTGGAGGAATAGGTGATGCCAAAAGAAGCAGGGGAGTTTTACAGCTCCACCTTTTTTTTGAAGAGAAAATAGCTTTAAAGTTAATAGTGAAAACACATTCTAATGGTCACATCAGAATAAAATGCTACCATTTTTTTAGATTTGTTAAACATTGCTTCTCAACAGCTATGTTTCCATGAGAACATATTATGTATTCAGCTTTTTGTAGCAAGAAATAAATTAACAACCAAACATTTGGGAAAATCAAATCCTAGAAGCAAAGACGTAATTGAGATTATAAAACACACTGAATAATTTTACTAGTAAGCTAAATGCAACAGAGACAAATATAAAAAAATATGGCATTAGTGGTGGAAATCTCAGCACAACTTTTAACGTAATGGTTTTTGATTTGCAGAAAGTACTATATAATTTCTAAAACTATAAAAGAGGTGCTGATTCCATTCTCACAAATAGCGGCACAATCAGGTGAGAAAAGACTGGAACCATGTCCTGATCTAACTTTTGGCCAAAAGGATTTTTCTACCAGTTAGCAGAGCCCTGATCAGATACTGGTTTGGTAGGCCTTCTTTTTATATATATATCTATATACACTTTACATATATCATGGCCTATACATGCCATTTACTTTGATAATCCCATACAAATTGGGCATCAAACTCTGCAGAGGATCTCTGATATTCACATTTATATTTATAACTAAATACTTGTGGGAGATATACAAGTTATTATTATAAGACTAGTAACTAAAATAACAATTTTGCAAATCAGTTGTGCATACAATAAAATGTTTGTAAAATATCTCTCTATATTGTGTTTTATTTTTAGGTATTTAGATTCGTATTCTTTATCCACAGAAGTGGAATGACACAAAAATTCAAGTACTGTATACTAAAAACCAAAAACAATATTAAAAATTGTCATTATTTCAAGTGAACCACTTTCTCAACTTTCCTACAGGAATCGTAGATTAATTCAGGCTTCATAGCTTCATCTCTCGTGTGGCAGTTACTGTACTGTCATAAATGTCTCTGTCAAGTAATACTTCCAAGTCAAAAAATAATTGTTTGCATAGGTACATGAGCCCTCCCTCCCAGACAAATATATAATTTCCCAGATAGTGTTTCAACGGATTATTTTGCTGTAACAACATACTTTCAAACTACATTTCTAATGTTCCCAATTTCCTTTGTGAATAAAAATACAACACCTTTATTTAATTACAGCAAATCATATATGCAAAGCATGAATAATTGTACCAAAATAAAGCTGCATAATAAACACACATATCACAAAATATCTCTACAGAAAAATTGACTCTAAATAAATCATGTTACAGTCTCATAATATTGTCCTTGATCAACTTCTTCCTTTTAATAAGCATGCACAGACTACAATTTTAAGTCAGTAAAAAAAGTAATGATTAAAAAATAACTCTTTTTCTTTTCTGTAGTTGCTTTTTTATAGATGTACAAGATGTTATATCTAAGGCCTATTCAACAATAATGTCCTACCGATTGCTCAACAACAGAACATAGTGTATGATTTAAGAGTGGACAGGAGAAGCATTGCTAATCACATATACCTGCAACTCACTCTGAAAAGGGTCTGGCAGCCAAATGCCAAACTCAACTTTGTTGAGTTTTTGAGTGAAAACTAGCATCAAATATCCCAAAACAACTGACTATTGTGAAGGCAAAAACATTTCCAATGGTTAAAGGAATTTCTGCCATTGACTTGTACATAAATTCAACAGGTTTAACTGGAGTTTTTTCAGATTCTAAATTTCTTGCTGCTTTGGGACATAATGTCTAATGTAGAAAATTAATAATAATTTCACTAAAAGAACTTAACCAGAGAAAATCAACCTTGAATAGATAGACCCCTAAGTATTTGCCCTAAATACCATCAAACATTCATGAAAAGATCTAAAAACTGCAGATGGAATGAGGCATCCTTCAAGTCAGGGAGAATTGGAGAAGTTTGCAAATAAGAGAGGTCCTGGCAGTAGCAAGATGTAGAAAGCCGATTTATGACTTATAGGCAACACTTGGAGGCCTATTTATCATAACTGGAATTTGTAAGGTTTAGAGTTTTTCCCTACTTAGAATAAACTCACAAATAAAAAAAAACTTGAATGTTTGTTTATTTATGAAAAAATCGGAAACATTTTTATGAGTTTATAGCCTTTAAAAACTCGAATTTGTGAGTTTATAACTTGAATTCAAAAAATGGCTTGAATTTTGCCTAGGACTTCTGCATAAACTTTAAATGCCAATTTTTTTTACATTTGAGTTTTTCAAGTTTTCAAGTTTTTTTGCTTAAAAAAAACTATACCCCCCAAACAATGTAGGTCTCTATAAAAAGATATTGCATAAAACAGCTCATATGTAAAACCCTGCCTCATGTAAATAAACCATTTTCAAAATAATACACTTTTCTAGTAGTATGTGCCATTGGGTAATCATAAATAGAAAATTGCCATTTTAAAAAATAAGGGCCACCCCCTGGGATCGTAGGATTAACTGTACTCACAAACAAACCAAACAAACCATACATAATGCACTGCTTATCTTGACAGCGCTATATAAATAAATGATGATGATACATGTTAGGTCACAAATTAACAGACAGAGTTGTGTCTTTTGCTTCCACACTTCTTCCTGTTACAGTTAGAGTTTAAGTATTTCTGGTCAGGTGATCTCTGAGACAGCACAGAGACCATCACAAAATGGTGGCTCAAGGCAAGAGATGTAAAAGGGCAATAATTACTTAAATATATATTCCAGTTTGGTGAGATTCTTTAATATGCCACTTAAAATGATATGAACTATCTGTTGCTTAAGTGTTCATTTTGGGGGTATAGTTTTCCTTTAATAAATAACAGGCATTCGCATTTTTGAAAATATTGGGAAAAATTTGGAGAGTTGGGAGTTTTTGTGGAAAAAAATTTGGATTGTGGCAAAAATTCTAATTCGAACCTTGATAAATCACCCCCTTGATTTCAGGTATTACGATTAAAGTTATCTTCATATCAATTCCATACTTAGCACTAACACCTTAAGGTCTAAGGTTTGGATTCTGCTACATGTAGGCATCATGCTATTTCAGAGATGGAATATACCACAGGAAACAGGCTAAGGGAGAATTTCACAAAAGTGCAGTTACCAGAAATTTGAATAACATATCTATGCAAAACAATTATCTAATGAAAAATTTTGAACTCCAGTTTGACCATTTTTACACTACCCTACTTTAAGATATTTAACGTCAAAAAGTTATTTCCCCCAATTTAAGTTCAAATTTCTGAATTTGACTTAGCCAATGTAAAATCAAAAAAATCAAAAAAAATTATCAAATAAAAAATGTCATAAATAATTTTGCCAATGTCATTCCTAAATCAAACAATTCATAAAACTGGTGTCCAGAGTGCCCATTTAAACTGGAGAAAGGCTTTGTAAATACAGTATGTTCTGATTATGACTATACTATATTTCCTTTTCCTCTCATGCAAACAACAGAAATCCTGCCTTGCTTTCTGGCAGGGATTCTAGATATCGGAATCAGAACCAGTGTACCAAATTACAAAGCAGGATCAATTAACCTTTATCTAAAAGGCTCATTAACATTTACTACATGGCTGCTTGAAGATACTCATGGCTGATTTAACAATGGAAATGAAAGTGCAAAAAATAGTTAGTTCAGGCAGAGTTGATGCAGTAAACCTTAGATGTAATTAGAAATATATAAACATGTGAATATCTAGTGTAACATAAAATAACAGCACTGTTAGTGACAGCACTGTTTCCTAAAAATGATGCACCCAAAATAGGTTGCATCATTTCTGACTTGGACCACTGATTTATGGAATCTCTTCTCTAAAGCACGAATCTCAGCCAACTGCAACTTAGAAAAAATAAACTGGCTATAAGAAGCAATAAGAAATCATAAAGAAATCACCCAATTGTATTTCGACTCCTTTCACCCATTTCAGGTCAAAAAGTCACTACCTAAGTCACAATTCAGTAGGGTGAAACGCATCGTGAGTGATGGAAAACTGTTGGGTGGAAGACTTGACGAAATGCAAGAAAAATTTAGGGAGAGAGGGTATCCCAATAATCTTTTACAAAAACAACGGGAGGAGGTAGAGCTTCCAGAGAGTACAAGGCCGAATGCAAGGAAACACAGATCGTATTCCCTTTGTTTCGAGATTTAAAGTACAAAGACACCAGGTAACATTGGGGAGTTTTGAGGGATGGCATCCCTGGTGTAACTTGGTTTGAGTCACCATCAATGATGTCATACAAAAGAAATAGGACAATCAGAACAATGTTAACCAAATCAAATTTGGGGGTGGCACAGCCACGTTTTCTGGGTCCAGTGAAATGTGGTACCTTCCTATGTTTGAGCTGCAACTGCTGTTCTAACGTCCAGAAAGGTGATGTTCTATATCATCTGCACATGGGCACCCCTATCAAAATTCAGGGTTATTACACTTGTGCAACAGATTTTGCCATTTATGTAATAAAATGCCCGTGCGGGTTAATGTATGTGGGCCAGACGAGACGCCCAGTTAAAGAACATATCAGACAACATAAATCAGCCATATGGACAAAAAAAGTGTAACAAGCAGTTGCCTCTCATTTTGCGGAAAAGAACCCTGATTTTCAACAGCTAAAATATCAGGTTATAGATCATGCACCTGCAGGCTCCTTAGAAAAGAAGCCATGTGGATTAGAAGATTAGAAACCTTCACTCCTCAGGGATTAAACTGGGAATACAATCTACAAGCTATTTTCTGGTTTTAATAGTTTTTAATTGTTTTTAAATGTATGTCTTACAGATATTTTAGAATTTGGGCTAACTTGTGATTGTTCAACCACTTAAGAGTTAATGGGATATCACCTGTGACAATGTAATAAACCTGTTGAAAAGTTTAGCCAACATGTAACAATGAGCCAGCAGATGGCGCAATATGTTTCTGTATAAAAAGCTGTATTGTTGAGTGTGTGGTAAGCTTGATAAAAGGCTCTGTGTAGCTTGAAACATTGCTTTTCCAGGTCTTGACAGTGTTCCTAATAAAGGCATTTTTATTCAAGAAAAGAATATGTGGACCAGGACCCACTGATTTGCAGACTTGTGAGCTGATTCTACCAATTAAGCAAACAGTTGCTGTAAAACCCAGGTCTGACAGGCCAAGAAAAATACAGGAGTGTCATATGTGGAGGATTGTGAGAATGGTTACAGACAACCCAAAGATCACTTCCAAAGACCTGCAAGAACATCTTGCTGCAGATGGTGTATCTGTTCTACAATTCAGAGCAATTTGCACAAAGAACATCTTTATGGCAGGGTGATGAGAAAGAAGCCTTTCTGCACTCACGCCGCAAACAGAGTTGCTTGTTGTATGCAAAAGCTAATTTAGACAAGCCACAGTCATTTTGGAACAAAGTGCTTTGGACTGATGAGACAAAAATGTAGTTATTTGGTCATAACAAAAAGCGCTTTGCATGGCAAAAGAAAAACACTGAATTCCAAGAAAAACACCTGCTACCTACTGTCAAATTTGGTGGAGGTTCCATCATGCTGTGGGGCTGTGTGGCTAGTTCAGGGACTGGGGCCCTTGTTAAAGTCCAAGGTCGGATGAATTCAACCCAATATCAACAAAGTCTTCAGGATAATGTTCAAGCATAAGTCACAAAGTTGAAGTTAAGCAGGGGTTGGATATTCCAACAAGACAATGACCCTTAGCACACTTTGAAATCTACAAAGACATTTATGCAGAGGGAGAAGTACAATATTCTGGAATGGCTGTCATAGTCCCCTGACTCAAATATCATTGAAAAATCTATGGGTTGATTTGAATCAGGCTGTCCATTCTTGGCACCCATCAAATTTAACTGAACTGGAGAGATTTTGTATGGCCGAATGGTCAAAAATACCGCCATCCAGAATCCAGACACTCATCAAAGGCTATAGGAGACTTCTAGAGGCTTCTACATTTGCAAAAGGAGGCTCAACTAAGTATTGATGTAATATCTCTCTCTAATTTTGTTATGATGCATATTGCATATTTTCTGTTAATCCAATAAACTTTATGTCTCTGCTGAAATACTACTGTTTCCATAAGGCATATTCAGGGGAATGTAATAAAAGTCGCAAAGAGCAAAACAATTCGCACCAATAAGACTAAAAATCCACATCTCGCAATGTAATATTGTTCCTTAAACCGTTATTGCATTGCGAATTTTAATTGTGCATTGCGAATTTTAATAGTGCATTGCGAATTTTAATTGTGCATTGCGAATTTTAATTGCACACTCATAAGAAGTGCTTGAAGGTGCCGT
This sequence comes from Xenopus petersii, assembly GCA_038501925.1. Lineage (NCBI taxonomy): Eukaryota > Metazoa > Chordata > Amphibia > Anura > Pipidae > Xenopus > Xenopus petersii. The sequence goes on from CM076681.1 coordinate 84,411,959, forward strand.
AATATTTTGGAGCAAACATAACGACTTTTTCAGTAAGAAGTTTTATTACATTGACTGTACATTGGCGCAAACTATAAAATTCGTAAGTGGTCGCTAAACAGTTTCCGGGCTCGCAAAAGCTATATTAAATTCGCACAAAGCAAAATTTGTTCGTGCAAATGCATAACTTTTCGCATTGCGAATAGTTTTTCCGTTAGCGATTTTTATTACATTCCCCCGATTGTATATTAAAAGAAAGTTGCTACTTTGAAAGCTCAGCCAATGATAAACAAAACTCCAAAGAATTAAGAGGGGTTCCCAAACTTTTTCATATGACTATTTCTTTAGTGCTTTAATTCAGGCTTTACCTACAAACACACTCCTCCACCCTTTTTAAACCCTCCTAAAAAGGGTGTAACCATTTAAATTCACAGTCCATTCATTTGTTTCATCCCACCAGGTCTTAGTGATAAAAACAATATATAGCTTACAAATGCAGCCAAATGAAAAAATGTCAGTCTCTTAGATTATTTCTTGCCGACCCCTTCACAGTCTCTCAACTGTATGTAGATCCAAAATCAAGCATATATATACTCCCAAAAGGGATATGTATAAGAAGCGATCAGCGCCTGTGGCTACAGAAATAAAAAACAAGCATAGCGTAATACGTTCACAATATAAGATATCACCCCGTGCATGCACTGGATGTTAGATAGGTGTAGTGATACCAATTATATCATAATTTTTAGAGCATGCAATTAATTCTAGGTCTCCCATGTTACCTGACAAACTCCATACATTTGCCAGCATACAATGGAGGTTACTACTTTTTCTTTTGAACTTTGCATTACTTAGGGGCCGATTCACTCAGCTCGAGTGAAGGGTTCGAATGAAAAATACTTCGAATTTCGAAGTATTTTTTGGGTACTTCGACCATCGAATGGGCTACTTCGACCTTCGACTACGACCTTCGACTTCGATTCGAACGATTCGAACTAAAAATCGTTCGACTATTCGACTATTCGATAGTCGAAGTACTTGCCCTTTAAAAAAAACTTCGACCCCCTACTTCGGCAGATAAAACCTACCGAAGTCAATGTTAGCCTATGGGGAAGGTCCCCATAGGCTTGCTAAGCTTTTTTTGATCGAAGGATTTTCCTTCGATCGTTTGATTAAAATCCTTCGAATCGTTCGATTCGAAGGATTTAATCCTTTGATCGTTCGATCGCAGGATTTGCGCTAAATCCTTCGACTTCGATATTCGAAGTCGAAGGATTTCAATTCGAGGGTCGAATTTCGAAGTATTTTTAACTTCGAAATTCGACCCTAAGTGAATCGGCCCCTTAGTGTAGAATTATATCTTAAGTTAGTATTAGCCTGTTTTCCTTTTAACAGGTAAACTGTATGCCCCCTTCACTCCTCCCTGATGACCCCTTCCACTAATTCCACTGCCCCATCTACCCTAGCTTTCCCATAATTCTTTATATCCTGGGCGCTGCAAATTCACTAAAATCCGAAGTTGCGCTCAGCGAGGCGAGGCGAGATCTTGATTTACTTCCCATGATCCTATGTCAGTTGTCAATGTCCCCCTGTCCTGATTTTTTTTTTAATATATGTTTTTATTTAGTTTTCATAACAAAATAAAATAAACAAACTTAAAGGAGTTTGTAGGTACATAAAAATAAATTCCATTGTCAGTACATTCTTAGCAGTTATTGAAAATGATCCAGTGATTTCAACTTAGCTGTTACTAGTAGAATAGTAATCGGTATAACAATATTTCCTACATTCATAATTTAAGAATTCTTAACAACTTGTATGTAACATCCGATTAATTTGGTGACTCCTGGGGGGTAATTGTGGATTCCACTCCTGTTATCGATGAATATTTTGGATATATTGATCTATTTCTGGTACAAAGATGTTATTGAATAGTAATTCTGTGTCATACCATGCTGTGTGTTTAAAAGTGTATTTAGTAAGATGTCTGATATGTGTAGGGAGTAAGGATATATAACTCATCCAGGTTGAAAAAAAAATTTCTGTGAAGAATTTATGAAAAATATTTGTGAAAAATATGGTGGAGATTTTGTTTAACTAAAGAGAGTGTGGGAGAAGATGAGGAGAGCAAATGATGTAGGATGTTTTTTCTGATCGCTGCTATTAGTCTTTCTGCTAAATGCCTTTCAGAGCGTGTAAGTTTTAATTGTGTGGCATTCCAAAAATTGTCCATGTTAAAGTAAAATAACTTGTCTGTTGTGTTAGAGATTTCCAATATTCCTAAACATCTCCCCAAAATTGTTGGATACAAGGACAGAGCCAAAGGCAATGTACGAGGTCAGCCTTGGGTTGGTGGGATCTCAGACAATTATCTGAACTTATGGTACCCATATGATGTCTCCTGAGTGGTTAAAGATAAGAGAAGTACAATGTTTGTCATGACATTTCTTGATATTTGCTAGCAGATAAAGTTTGCATAGTTTTACATGGTATTGTAGTATTTTAGAGGCATCTGACTATGGAATTACGGTAGTCCATTTAATTAGAATCTGTAGGTATCTGGTGTTTCAATTGATAATATAATCCTGATTATATGATAGATTTGAGATGTGGTTTTGTCCATGGTGCGTCTGGGCCACAATGTATTTATTGGATTATTTTTGTCTGCTTGGGAAAGATGTTGTAAAACTTTTGTAAATTATGTGGATGGATAGCATCTGATTCTCGGATAGAAATGGGAGTTGCTGGACCAGATGTTCCTTAGTTAATATGGTTAATTTATCACTAATGATATCTTTGACTAGTCTCAGATTTTGATTTTGCCAATCCAATAATATTTTGTTGTTTTTCCTCATTGGAAATGTCGGATTACGGAGCCATGTAAGATAAATGGAGTAACCAGATGTCAGTTTGAATCTGCTCCTTACTGAGTTCCAATTTTTGTATGTGTCTATAAATAGGGGATGTTCGGTCATATCTGTCACAACCGGCACCCAATACCAGAACAAGTGCCAAACACCCTGGTCTCAGCTCGGCTTCACCAGTAGTGTGACCACCGTTGGGCTTCGGGAGGAGCCCTCAGCTAAATTGGGTGCCACCTGGACTTAACGAGGAGTACAAGGCGAGATGTTCTGGCTGGCAAAGGGGCACGGCTGTTAGCAAAGTCTTTTGGGCCGAAGGTCACGGTACAAAAGGATTAGGCAGAAGGATGGTCAGACAGGCTGGGTCGAGGCAGGCGGATATCAGAATCGTCAGGCAGGCAAGGGTCAAACTGGGTTGTCAATCAAGGGGTTAAGCTGGAAGAGTTGTTGTAGGCAGGCAAGGGTCTGGATACAGAATGCAGAGTAGTCAAGAACAGGCTGGGTCAAACACGGGTAATCAAACAAACAGGATACAGGTCAGATGCACAAATTCTCAGGAACCACTAGAAACGAAGTTCTATCACGGGCATCTGTCTGCAGTCAGAATGGGCCTTTTATAGGGGAATGAATTTGCGCCAAAAACGTGCACATTCGCGCCAAAACGCGAAAAACGCCAGCGTGTTTGCGCCTATAAACAACACGCAGGCACGCCCTAAGGAAGGCAAGATGGTGCAGGAAGAGGACCACATGGCAGGCGTCCCCGCCGCCCCACTAGACCACCAGGGCAGGTAGGTTTTATTACAATATCTAGGGGAATATCTTTGAGTAAAGAGTGGAGAAGGAAAGACCTCCTGACAATAGTTGGTCAAGTTCTGTTGAGGTCTATATGTTTCTGTTATGTATCCAGTCAAGTACAAAACATAATAATGATGCTTCATTATATTCCCGTATATTTGGGAAATGAACCCCGTCCAGGTCTTTAGTTTGCTGTAACATAAACAGGCTTATACTTGGTTGTTTTTTCTTTCCAGATGAAGTTACAGAGCATTTTAAGTCTTTTATAATCTGAAGGTTTTAAGCTATAAAGTAACATCTATAATTGATTTTGGGGAATAAAATCATTTTTATTAGATAAATTCTACCCAAAAAAGTTAAATTCAATGTTTCCCATTTTTTGAGTTCTTGCTGCATGTTATCTATGGTGTGGCGAATATTAAGTGTGTATATTTCCGTATGTTTTTTGGTAATTTAATTCCCAGGTATGTTATGTAGGATTGTGCTATGTTAAAGGGAGAGTCGAGTTCATATTTATTTTTCCCCGGTCTTCAAGTTCCAATGCTTTTGATTTATTAAGATTGATTCGGAAACCTGCAAACATGCTAAAAAGCTGAGTGGTTTCTAATATCGTGGGTACTTCCGTTTGGGGATGGTTGAAAAATAATAAGATATCATCGGCAAAAGCTGTGTCTTATATGTCCAAGAGGGATGCCTACAAATGTTTTATTTAGGAGAAGATGTTTTATTAAGGGGTCTAACGCAATGTTAAATAGTAAATGAGAGAGGGGGCAGCCCTGTCTAGTCCCTTGTTGAATTTCAAAAGTTTCTGAGTTGTAACCATTGACCATGAGGAAAGTTTGGGGTGAATTGTGAATAAAGCTTTGAAAAGGTTAAGCATGTGTATTCCAAGATGTTGAAATTTTAAAAGTCTTCATATATGAATATGTGAAATTCTATCAAAGGCTTTTTCTGTGTCTAGATTTATTAATAATCCTTGTCTTCTTTTTTCTAGGTTACAGTGATAAATTTTGGCTATGGCATTCCTAATTGCTTGGACCGGATGTCTCTTCTGGAGGAATCCCATCTGATTAGAGATAAGTATGGAGGGAAGAATTCTTTGTAGTCTATTAGCCATTATTTTTGTCATAATTTGTAAGCCCTGATTTAGTAATGATATTGGTTCTGATGGTTCTGTGCGTTCTCTACCTTCTTTATGTAGTAAAATGGTTCTGACGTCGGCCGCTTTATCCCATAATGGATTGCCTTGTAAATATCATTATATAGGGATGTTAACAATGGAATAATTTCTGGAAGTAATAATTTGTAAAATTCCACCCCTAATCCATCTGGGCCCGGAGATTTGCTATTCTTATATTTTGTAATGGTCATTGAGACCTCTGTTTCTGTTATAGGTGCATCCAGGATTTCTCTATCTTGAACTGTGAATTTATTCAAGTGCACTTCTTGGAGAAATCTGAGACCATTCTCTGGGAAATCAGGAACCTGTTGGTAAAGTGCTTTGAAATGAGCTGTCATCATTGTAGCAAAATCTAGGGTGTCACAAGCCCACCTCATGGGTGTTTTGAGTTTCTGAATGAATGTATTTGATAGCTGTCTTTAAACTATGTTTGCTAACAATTTCCCTGATTTGTTCCCCCAGCGATAGTATCTGTTTGCTGTATGCATTTGCTCTATCAATAAAGTATTAAAAAGAGCCTTTCGTTTCTGTGTATTTCTTTTTTGTTGTCAATGAGTTAGTGAGTTTAAAAATTTTATATGAATGAGTATGCTCCTTTTGTAGTAATCGATACCTTTCATCAAATGACCTCTTCTGCTTAATCAAATATGATATTATGTGACCTCGTAGTATTGGTTTGGCAGCGGCCCATGGTAGATTTTTATCATCCCAATGCGTTAAATTACGTCAAAATAATTGGCCCTATTTTGTTTAAGATAGTTTCTAAAATCCTCATTATGATACAGGTATGTTGGAAATCTCCAATTGTGTGAATAAGATTGTGGTTTGGACAATAGTAATATCAATCTCATGGAGGTATGATCTGAGATATCTATGTTACCTATGCTGGAATCTTCTATCGATGCTAGGTGATTAGTTGAGAGAAAGATAACGTCTATTCTTGAGTGAGAATTATGAACTGCAGAATATAAATTTTAGTCTTTAGTATCAGGATACAGGTATCTAAAAATGTCTTGTAGTTGGAGGTGATTACAGAGAGAGTGTAGTGGTTTGATTCTCCTCAGGGTGTGTGTGGAAGATGTACCTGATTTATCCATATATGGGTCGCTCACTGTGTTCATATGCCCACCCAGAATCAGTTTTAATGCCCCCCAGGAGTCCAGCCACTGAAGTAGTTCTGTAAAGAAAGTTTATTTATCAGTGTTAGGAGCATATCAATTTACAAGTGTGTATTTAGTCCCATGAATGTCTAAATCCATGTTTAAGTATCACCCTATTTTGTCATAATACACTTTTCCAATCTTGCTATTGAAAGAGGTATTTAACGTGATAAGATGCAGTAGTTACGGAACTTATCCACCTGTCATGCATCGAAACTGTATCTTGTCTACACCAGTGGGTCTCCTGCAAGAAAGCTATATGTGCTTTTTCTCATTTAAGATGTCCAATACCTTAAGCCCCCAACATTCCATGAAATAATTTTAATGATATTTATCATTCTGTACTATCATATGTGGAAGGCATGGTAAATTAACCTATACCCTTTTTAAAGAATACGTATGACTCGATGCTGACAGATTGCCTGGTCTGGCTGTCCCAGCGAGCAGGCCAGCGTCCGGGGCAGATTGAAGTTGTGGGGAATATAGTTTGTCTAGAAAGGATTTATCCTCCAAATTCCATAATCTAGCATAATAAACATAATAACTGAACAATTTACATAACACAGAATTGTGGCAGTATTCTCAGATGTCACTATTATACCACACCCGTAGTCTCTCTATGTGCTCATATAGTAAATAAAAGTAAACCAAATGAACAAAGTAAGGCAGAATTATCTCAACTATGCCATTAAATTAGTCAGCAATTTAAGAAAAAAATTCCCCGTATTTGAGATTAGTATAACAGGTTGAACTGTTCAACCATAAGAAATGAACTAGTGTGAGTTTACCCATTCATTCCTCGCGCCCAAGCCCCACCCCAGATCCTGCCCACTTCACATCACAGTTAAGACCACACAGACATCAGTGCTAAAAACGTAACCCCTACACACACACACACGTTTTAAAAAGCTATTGATGGTCAGGGCCCCCTTATAAGTTAAAAAAAAAACATTGGCGCCAGGGCCCCCCTTATAAGTTAAAAAAAATTGGGGCCCCAAAAAATAATTTTTAAAAAAACATTACTGGCAGGGGCTTATAGTATATTAAAATAATACATTGTTGGCCAGGTGCTTAAAAAAAAACACAAATTGGTGTTCAGAGGAATTTAACTCATGGCTTCAGAACTTCAAATTTGCCTCCTTTCGTGACTTTGGGTCTTTTCGCTGCTTCAGGACTTAAATGTCGGCTGTTTTTGTGACTTCGGGTCTTTTTGACACTTCGGGACTTCGGCTGTTTTCATGGCTTCGGGTCTTTTCGCCACTACGGCTGTTCGGCACTTCCGCATTTCGGCTGTTCGGAACTTCAAAAATGGCTACAAGGCTTTGGCACTCTCAAGGGGGCTGGCTCTTTCAAAGTGCAGCAGTGCCGGGCCCCCCTTCATGCTCGGGTCCGGGACACTTGTCCCCCCTGTCCCCCCCTGATGGCGGCCATAGTCTGTAGTAGGTCAAACCTTTACCACTGTAAAAGGAAAAAGTGAATGAAAGAGAGGAAAAGAAGTAATCAGTATCTGGTCAAGCTTATTGCTCTGACTGTATTGAGCCAAGCTGGTAGTATTATTGTTGTCCCGGATGGCTTCGTTTATATCCCTATGAAAAAGTTCAAATGTAACTAGTCATCTGGTTTACCTTGCATAAAAGAACTATCGATAAAGCAAAGATGTCGGTAGTAAGTTGTAACCGGAGCCATTATGTAACGAACAATCGGATTCTATGTAAAATTTGGTCTCTATTCTAGGTATGAAAAATCAGCCTTCCTGTGTATCTTGATGGGTTTTAACATAATCCAGCGCTTTGTTCAGATCCTCAAAAAATTGTGGCTTGCCATCTGTTTTGTTGAGAATTTTTAATTTCGCCCGGTAGAGTAGAGAAAATTTGTATCCAGCGGAATATAGGGTCTTACATATTGGTGAAAACTCTCTTCTTTTTGCCGAGACTGAAGCTGAACAGTCTTGGAAAAGGACAAGTCTATGGCCTCATATTGCAATTCTTTTGTTTTTCTGTATGCTTCTAGGACATTGCTTTTAGCTGCAAAGTTGAGTATACTAAAAATCACTTGTCTTGGTCAAGTTGTGGAATCTTTTAAAGGTGGGCCAATCCTGTGGTAACGTTCAATCTGAAATGGTGGCGGTGAGAGAGGTAGTTGGAGAGCTCGGGGTAACCAGTCCGTCAGAAGTTCTTCCAATTCTTTGCTTTTGTTTGTTTCCGGGACCCCTATGAGCCTCAAGTTGTTCCTTCTGTTGCGATTTTTAAAACAATCACTTCATTTCAGGGGCTAAAAAGTAATTGGACAAATTAAAAAACTGAAAATAAAATGTTCATTTCTAATACTTGGTTGAAAACCCTTTGCTGGCAATGACAGCCTGAAGTCTTGAACTCAAGGACATCCATAAAGCCATTATTCGGCACTGCTGAGGCCCCACTTTCTTTGTTTTTGTCTTTTTGTTCATCACATGCATAAGATAGTTGTTTTTTTTATAGTAACACTGATTCCAGTACTTTTGAGGTAAATCTATTTCTCTTTAATTACACTGCATAAAGGAATTTTCCCACAGTGATTAATCAACAATGAAAGTGTGACCAATAGCTGCCTGTGGAGCTATGCACTGATGTCCCTTTTAGTATGTTGCTTAAGTATTAGCTGCTGGGGATTATTTTTATCTTGGAACTTTGGCTTCTTGTTATTTTAAAAAATATAACCTGTTTAAATATTTCCAGTATTTGAAGCTATGCATGGACAGACTGTCCATACAAAAAGCCCATCTACTGAAACAATCAAGATGCACATGTACTTTGATCTATACAAGCAGAGGTAATGAAGGCAAAATAAAAAATAAATAATGAAGACAGACTTAAAAGCAGAAAAATAACTGAGCACTGTATCCTACAAAATAATTAGCATTTTTTCAGCCTTAAAGGGCACCTGTTGCCAAAATATATTATTCCCTTATAGAACCCACACTCTATGCCCCCCGTCAGCGCTAGGACACTTGCACCAGGAGGTGACCATGTTATGCATGTGCATAACACGCTTCTGACTTCACGTGCATGCGCATAATGAGCAAATTGCAACATTTGCTCATTATGAGCATGTGTATGCCCCAACATGGCAGCTCAAACCAAGAGCTCCCTCCAAATGTGGGTCTGTTTTTGCTTACAGATGAGCAGAAGTCCATTTAGCAGGGAGATTATCTGTGCACTGGTAATATAATTATTTACCTACCTGGAGTTTTTTTTCCATTTCCCTGATAATAATAATAGGCAAACGTGTGTTCAGTAAAATCACTATTCATTGAACTCTTGCTGCACAAAAGGGATATTCTGCCCCTTTAAATGTCATCCTAATCATGATTTTACCCAGAGCCACATTCCTTATAGAGAAATCAGGCACTGAATGGCAAACTGATGCCTTGTCTCCAGCTAAAAGAGTAAAAAAAACTTTAATTTTTTAAGTTTGTGTCTTAGATGAGGCTTGTGTTAGATCAGTGCTGTCCAACTTATATGGTACAGAGGGCCGATATTGGAAGCCAGTGTTAGCCACGCCCTGTTTTTAGACCACACCCACTTTAAACCACACCCATGTTACCGCAAGACCATGTCCACATTAATAGCACACCTAAAAAACAGATGGTTGGTGCTCACTGCAGGGATCAGGGCTGGAACTAGGGGTAGGCAGAGTAGGCGGCTGTCTAGGGCACCATCATTGAGGGGCGCACTTTTAATGGGTTTTTTTTCAAGCATTTATTTAATAATTTGTTTCAGTAATCATGGTCACCCAGTCGAATGGAATCTCCCTCCTTCACCTTCTCCCTCTTGCCAGCAAGTAATAGCAATAAAGGGTGGCAGAGAGAGGCAGAGAGGCTTGCTGCTCTCAGCCTTGCACAGTGCACTGAACTGAAGACATTCTTTATATTACTGTGAAAGTGTGAAGTTTCCTGCTGGCACAGCCAGGTACAGATTTGGACCGGGGGCCATATGTTTGCAATTGCTGCTCGGCGCTGGCACAGGTACATAAATATTTGGGGCAATATGATGTGATCAGATTTATTTTTGGCTGCTGCTGGCACAGGTAAATATTGGGGGCAATATGATGGCTGCTGGAGGGCTGTATGATTGATGGCTACTGAGCTTGCTGGTACAGGTATGGGGGGGTAGTATGATGGATGGCTACCAGCACAGGGGGGGGATGTATTGTGGATGGCTGCTGGGCTTGCTGGTAGAGGGGGCAGTAATATGAATGAAAAAGTGTTGTACATTTTCTTGCTTTCTTTATTTAAAAAACCATCATGGTAAGGAGGGAAATTGTAATGCAGGACAGGGGGGCACTGATTGAAGCTCTTGCCTAGGGTGCCAAACTACCTTGGCCCAGCAACGGCAGGGATGTCACTCATATGTGAAAAAAGTTGTCATATTAAGACATACCCTTAAATCCATATGCCTCCTCCTCCCCTGTGTATAATACAGTACCCCAACATATGATTAAACACCTTAGGGCCCCCTAACAATAATTTTCAAGTGCTAAAAACCCCCAGAACAAATACCAGGCTTATGTTCCATAGGGATCATAGGTCAGGCAGAGTATGGCAAACACAGGGTGCAAAGAGCAGGCAAAGTATGGCACACACAGGGAGCATAGGGAAGGAAGAACAGAGCAGGAGACAGGAAAATGAGGACCAGTCTAAGATGTACTACATACAGTGACACAGTGCTGGTGCCTCATTAACATTTTGTATAAGGTCTGAACAGGTGAACAATGTGGGCAGTTTCAGTCTGGGTCTCAGGTGTGAACAGTACAGGGTTTAGGGAAGTGAACAATAGAGGTGTCACAAGTGTGAACAATGCAGGAGGATAACAGGTGTGAACAATACAGGGGATTAGTCTGAATTTTATGTTTAAACAATGCAGGGGCCAGTTAATCTCTGTAGTGATACCTTTTAAATTTTACATATGGTAAAAAGACACAGCAGGCAGACTTTGATGTGAAGGGCCCGTATAAAGGGGGGTCGCGGGCCGGAGCCGCCAGTTGGACAGCCCCGTGTCAGATCATCTAACACAAAACATAAAACACAAAGATGCAGGGTTCCCCTGCTTGCTGTACTGCTAATTCAATATCATTGTCACTATCGCTTTCAGCCACTATTTATTTCACTTTCTTAACTGTGGAATAACTTCCAAGATGAGAATGTTTGCTGAGCATCTTGAGCAATATGACTACATAACTGCAGCCTTTCCTGTCACTGCGTGATGAGATATTCCCTGCTCAGGTCATTGAGCTGCTCCTCAGTGAGACAACTGTGAAAAGTGATGAGGAAAGGATTAAGGAAAGCACAGGTGATCTTTGGACTATTAAATACCAGACAGATGAATATGTATTGTTGTCTATACTGTTGATTATCTAGCAGAAAAAGTAAGTGGTTACTATGTAGAAACATACTGTGCCCAAAACAGGTGCTTTTACATTTTCTTGGCATTACATTAGTGACACAATGTCCAGATAGCTTATTAAAAGTGTCCACAAATAGTTTTCACATGAAGTAATCAGATCATATAAAATTATCACATTTTTATTAATGAATTTCATTTGTTTCATGATCAGCTAAAATGTTCTGATCAAGGTTATTTTTGTTATCTACTGTATACCTATCTAAATCTTTACTTTGTGAACTATTCATTTTGGAAAAATTTTCATTGGGAGCTTGCTGGACAAAAAGGAGTTTAAATAGAGAATCTTCTTTGTGGCATTCAGAAGCATGCATACTACAGGAACAAAGTAAATCAACATAGATGCCAGAGGTACAACAATTTCTGAACTCTGTACAGCATGCCACTGCAACATTAAGAAGTTAACATGCCTTTCAGTACATTGAACATTTATAAGGCTAATAACATGCTCAAAGATACCCTTTATAGCCAGCTTACCAGTGCCCCCATGTGGTCAATTACAAAACATAGCATCCATTAACAAGAATATATTTGCATATATGTTACAAAGATTATATACAATTGTATCACTGTTCATAGCAACATTAAAGGATTGCTTACAAGTCAGCTTATCTCGTTAATAAATCATTTTGTTAATACTAAAGAAATGTAAAAACAAATACAAACCACTTTAAACTACTTAAAAAATATCTAAAAATTGACAACAGCTCATATACCCTTTTCAAACCATGATCTAGTAGAGCTTCCTAATCCATGTGGCCTCTTTGCAGACCAGTTTATTTGCTCTGTCTCACGCCTGTCAGAGAATTTTCTCCAAAGTATCTATAACTTGACATTTAAGATGGTTTACCTTATGACTGATGTTGACATTGTATTATACTGGGAATGGGAATGGTTCTGGAAAGACAAAAGAGATCTATGAGATGAGAAATGTTTGAAGATTCTTTCTATGGCCTTTACATTTTATTTGATGCATATTAAATTGCTAAGAATTTAACTGACACCATACACCTTTAGAAAGCCTTGTAACATTCACAGCGGGAAGCCACTGTAACGGGAGAAAGTCTCACACTTGGTAGTGGGTGTGGTGGCAGCCCAGGGAAATAGCCATAAACAATTGGAGCAGGCATAGGGACATTGCAGGTTTAATGGTAACTGAAGAAAAACACAGGAACAGGTCAAAATCAAATACAAAGTCAAAACAAAGTCTTTACCAGGTAGGCAAGGAAAGCTGAAACAAAATCACAGGAACAAGAACTCTGGAACTAGGAATCACAGGAACAAAGGTTAATGAAGTTTTGTTCAAACGGTCTCCACCTGTGTAGCTGCTCACTTTCCTATTCAGGCCACACCAAACGTAATACTTAAACAATGTAGGATAGCATGGAGCTGTCAATCCGCAGGCTTTGCTGCAAAAAATTCCATGTTTCGGATCAGCATGGATCCTTTTTCAAGTGTACTTGAAAAAGGATCCATGCTCATCCGAAACATGTTGTGACAATAAAGGAATTTTTTGCAGCAAAGCCTGTGGATTGGCAGCTCCATCCTATCCTACATTGTTTAAGGAACAAAGGTTATCCAGGAACAGACAAATTCAATCACAATGACTCAGCCCTGGGTTTATAAAGGGCTGGTGATTAGGGAATACAAAACACATGAGGGAAACGAGGAAGGAGGAGACCAGGGAGGAGACAAACTAGAAACAGGCAGAAATACAGAACAACAATAACAAAATGAGGACTAGCCCCAAAAGCCTCCTGTGGCTCACTCAGCAAGTGCACCGCATGAAACACCTGTCCTAAGAGTTTGAGTCCTGACTGGTCCTTACAGTCTGTATGCACTCCCTGTGTTTGTTACTCAGGTTTCCTTTGATACCAAAAGCACACAAGTAAATTTTACGCTCCTGATTAAATTGATTTTAGTTTGTTAATGTGATAGGAACCTCCGATGGTAACCATGGTGGGAAAAATAATGATATGATTAATGAACTAATGAAAATCTCTTTATGGGAGATCTTATACATAGAAAGTATAATGCAGTAATATTTTGGTCCCCTTGCAAAGAACAGTGGCTGCTTTTTTACTGCAGTTTCAAAGTAACACAATATAACAGTAGATGAGGATGAGAGAAAACTTGCATTCAGCCATCAACACAGCATTTGTGTGTAAGTGAAAGTAGCCAAACTGATCTGTTGGCTGATCCAGAGGAAGGTGAATTGAATTGTTACAATAATTGCTAATATATTGCTAATAAACGTTTTAACTAATTGTAGCAACTAAATGTAGCAAATTGTCGCAGTTCAGATGCTCCTGGATCACCAAGCTGCCAGACTGAAACACCAGAGGCAGGAACATTAAACTTTAAACTTCAATTTTGGGAAAACAGTAAAAAGTAAAAGATGTAAAAGACTTTCTTTATGGTGAACAATCTGAAAAGCACATGAGCAGTTGGAGCAATTTCCCTGTTTGCGACAACTGCGCATGTGCTGAAATGGACGGAAATTGCCAATTCACCGGAAGAAGACACAAAGACCCGGAAGATGGCTGCTGTGAAATCTGATCAGATAATAGTGCTACTCCAGCAGACTTCTGCACTGAAATCCATTTCTCAAAAGAGCAAACAGATTTTTTTTTTATATTCAATTTTGAAATCTGATATGGGGCTAGACATTTTGTCAATTTCCCAGCTGCCCCTGGTCATGTGACTTGTGCCTGCACTTTGGGAGTGAAATGCTTTCTGGCAGGCTGCTGTGTTTCCTTCTCAGTGTAACTTAATGTGTATCAGTGGGACATGGGTTTTTACTATTGAGTGTTGTTCTTAGATCTACCAGGCAGTTGTTATCTTGTGTTAGGGAGCTGCTATCTGGTTACCTTCCCATTGTTCTTTTGTTTGGCTGCTGGGGGGGGGTGATATCACTCCAACTTGCAGTACAGCAGCAAAGAGTGATTGAAGTTTATTAGAGCACAAGTCACATGACTTGGGGCAGCTGGAAAATTAACAATATGTCTAGCCCCGTGTCAGATTTCAAAATTGAATATAAAAAAATTCTGTTTGCTCTTTTGAGAAATGGATTTCAGTGCAGAAATCTGCTGGAGCAGCACTATTAACTGATTCATTTTGGAAAAAAAAAAATCCCATGACAGTATCCCTTTAAGGAAACACAGTGTTGGGCCAAGCAGGCTGGGTGCCCAAAGAGACCCAGTCCTCCACTGCGCCCTCCCTGTGCGCATGCTGTGAGTACATGTCCCTGCGTGTGCAGTGTGCACACGCATGGGCAGATCGCCGGAGGGGAGGGAGGGTGAGAGAGTGAAGGAGGGGAGGAGAGGGGTGAGAGTGCCTGGTGGGGTCAAGGAGAGGGAGCGCCGGGAGGGGGGAAGGGGAGAGCAGCGAACATGGGGTAGGCAAAAGACAGGTACCTGCCCAACGCCCCCTATGGTTGCACCCTAGGCAGGTGCCTCTTCTGCCTACCCCTAGTTCTGGCCCTGAGGAAACGGTCACCAATATCCAATCACAATGGTTCCATTGAACTATTCAGGTAGATGTTGGCTGAAACTCACACAGAAGTTAAAGTATGATCTGGTCACAATGGCACCATATAACGGCTGCATCACACCTTCACATATTTTTCATTTTCAGCTAAAAAGATCAGTGGAACTACCATTGACGGTATTTATTTTTTGTACAAGGTAAGTATGAAATAATCCCCACATACCAGACAAGCAGGTGAAAGATTAGCAGCTGCTTTGTCTCTTGACCCTGATCCCCAGCAATACCCCTTGCCCCTCCCCCAGACAAGATCAAATATACACATTGGTCAGTCAGAGGATTTAATTTTTTTATTCCTTGAATTCTTCTTTAAAGGAAAAGTTCAGTGTGAAAATAAAAACTGTGTAAATATATTTCTATTACTTGAAAATAATTTTATTTTTTGATATTACTTTCCTTTAACATATGTAAAGAAGACTCAGAACAGATTGCAGGTGATAGAAGTCTTTTTGGGAAATAGTTCAGAGCCATACAAGCAGGAAAATATGGTGTTGAACAGGAATCACTGATATTCTAGTTTGCTTTTATGTTTACTACATTTAAGCACTGAAGGGGAGTACAACAATGTATCAATTTGTAGTTGCACATGGTTGCCAAGTGACTCAACAATGATGCTGGACGAGCCAAGCTCATTTAAAATGTGTGAACTTTTAGGGGAAAGGTGGCCAAATGCTCCTGCACCCACTTATTATACATATCCATATTATCCATAAGAGAAAAATAACAAGTTAGATTTTATTTGTCATGTAACGATTGTTTTTAACCACATTTATATTGAAGAACATAATCATAAAGAAAGACATTAAAAATAGCCTGAAATCATTCTTATTAAAAAGTATCATATACTGTACAGTACAAGCCAGATTTCAAATGGTTGCATATCTAAAATGGACATTGCATTACTGAACAGATAGCGGTTACCAGAATAGTAAGCAAAATTGGCCTTTTACTTCTTCAAACAGAGCAGATGACAATTATATCTATATGAACATATAGTTTTATTTTGAAAATGCCCTGATGCTACTGGCTTTATACTGTATGCTCTTCCAATAAGATTTAGTAGGTTTTAGAACAATAAACATTTTTAAGTGGTGTGCTGTGTGCTTTTTGTCTGATCAATCTTCAGGCCAATCAGACAGATAGCAGCTCCACTTCCTTATCGGCCAATGCACCATTTACTAGCAGATATTTTCAAACAGGAGTGCTTCCCGAACTGACCAGAATAGATTACATAGATCTATATTACATAGTTCGTCCGACTGCAATGCACTACTGAAAATCATAAAAAACTTTCTTTCACATGAATTTATCAGTACTTTTATGGGCAGCTTAAGACTACCATCGCATGGGGTTTTCTACCCATCAACTTTGTTTATGCATTGACAGGGGTTTATCATTAATGCCAGTCTTTGCATTGGTGGTAACAGAGTTTTTTCCAGCTCTGGTGTGACAAAATGCCATGGTTGATACCCTTGCAAGAAACAAAGAATGGCACAGAAACACAATGGCTTACTCAAGACTGCTAGTATGCAACATAGTGGCACTTTCTACAACTGCAGGGATCACTTTGTGACCTAGTAAGCAGCAGTCTTTGCCACAGCTTCACCACCAAACAGATCATTTAATAAATAATAGGCCATACCTACTTAGGTGCCTCTGAGAGGACAAAAGTGTCATTTTACTCTCCTTGCACACCATTTTGGAATTAACACTTGTCCGATACTTCAAGGTCCAGCATACAAGGTGTTGGTTTGTCCGTTGTTTTTCCCACAATGGGAGCTACCTAATTTCTTTTACTATAGACACCCTCCTGCTCCCCACCCCAACACATACTACTATCAGAGGGCATATACGCTGATGTAATGATCTAGGTGGGACCAGTATTTTCATTACTCAGATATACTGCAATTCTTACAACTGTGAAACCAGATTGGAATACATCATATTTTTAAGTGTTTTTATATTTCATTAAATCCCTCTTTTGATTTTAAATGAACTATTAAATGTTATGTTTTTTTGAGTGATTCCTTCTTCTACAGACTAGTGGAATGCGAACTGTTGCTTACATAATTAGCACCCCTTACACTACTGCACTTTATTAACTCTTTATTGTTTATCATAAGATATAATAATGACAACACATCAAAGTGTGGACACAATGAATTTATTTTGAATGAATTTATTTGCACTCATCAAAAACATATTTTAAGGCATTAATTATTCCTTTCATGGTTTCCAAATTACACACACATTCTAATTGTATTCATTACTAAGGCTGTGCGACCTCGTTAGCTCTTCTTTGCAGAATCTTTCTTTTTGGTACAAATTCATGTTCACTTTTAAGAGCTGTCTGCACGTCTAAGATTAAAGGACTTCTAAACAGTGGTGATGGGTGGTTAGAAGGTGCGGAAAAACCAAGAAACCCAATTTGTAGTTTTAAGGCAGTAAGCTTGCTTGGTGAACCTAGAGGAAGGCAAGTGCTCACTAAGGTTGCAACCAACTAAATTTTCAATATACAAAAGCATGGGGACATTCCCCGGTATCTACATATGTGGTTTCATTATATTCTGACACATGTTTTTGTAAAGGTACTAATATATGAAATCCTTGCAGCCTTTGGGGATGATGGTTGGCTGGTTTGAGACCAGTTGTGCACTCACTTTCATTACAAGAGCAATAATAATGCGCATATTGATGCACAGGCCTGCTGTGCACCAATAAAAAAACTCCTTCATAAAAAAAGCTATCTGTGTACAAGTAATGAAAATATAGTTAGTTGCTAATACCATATAGCCATATTTATAGTCAATGTTGCATTAAATAAATATATGTCTGGATATTTTTCAAGGTCTGATCCAGTAAGACATGATACAATCATGAATATCATATACTCGACACCTGCCCCTTATATATTTGATCAATAACAATATTTAATGATTATAAATAATGTTCCTGAGATACAAAGTTTCCTTGTTATAAAAAAGACTGATGTACGCTCTTCATTTTATAGCCACTTCAATGAGAATTTAAAGCTCTATTTTGGTTTTATTATGTTTTCCTGTTTTTATATTACTGCATACAGACCAATTACAATCCTACAGTATGTGTAAGCCCTATAAAAATTAACTAGACAGACCTTCATCTGGAAACTGCCCTGTTTGTGTGTGATCTGTGATGCTGATCAACAAAATGACAGATAAACAATGTTTATAGTAAATCATAGCAACCAATCAGCAGTTATATCAGTCTAATGGAGGTAGTATAATACAAATAATTTTCTGATTAGATGCAATGGATTACTGGGCTTTGAAACATTTGTCCAATCATAGTAGATGAGCCCTTGAGTCTTTTCTCTACACCCCATGAACAGAGTGCAGTTGATAGACGAACAAGGTACAATGGTGTATTCATTGCACCACTTGATGCATAACTGTAAATTATATGGATTTTATATTTGGCAACTAACCAATGGCAGTAAGTCATCTGGGGTTTCATTAGAGAAGCAGCAGGGGTACATCAGATATTCTGTCCTTTACTCTGAAAGCTATCTGAAAACACATTGTACACTCTATTTGTTATGTTTTGGGTAGCCGGGGATGAGGAGAGTATAACAGTGCTTAATTAGCAGAGACTCATGCAGCCATTGCACAACAGTAACTATCACTTTCACTTTTAAGCTGACAGGAAGTATGCACAGTATAAGTCTGAGCACAGTGACATCTACAGGCCATCTGCACAAACACCACATATTCTCCCTATTCTCCCTATAGTAGTAGAAAAGCATTTGGACAACTATAA
Source organism: Xenopus petersii (assembly GCA_038501925.1). NCBI lineage: Eukaryota > Metazoa > Chordata > Amphibia > Anura > Pipidae > Xenopus > Xenopus petersii. The sequence goes on from CM076681.1 coordinate 84,430,716, forward strand.
TAAACAGTAACAATTAAACAGTATGCATTGTAAAACAATATTATACATTCTTCACATAACATAAGTCCTTGGTCCATACAGGTAGTTTTCTGATTCTCTCAGTAAGCCTTATAGGTTAACTTTCTTCAGGACTATTGCAGTTGACATCAGGAGTAGGAAAATGTCCTTCATCAAATGGAGCTTCTCCAAATCTAACAGTAGGGACGTAGCGAACTGCCGTTTTGGTGTTCGCGAACGCCGTTCGCGAACACCAGCAAAAATGCGAACAGTTCGCGAACAGTTCGCGAACTTCGAACACCCGCAAAATCGTTCGATTCGAACGATCGAAGGATTTTAATCGTTCGATCGAAGGATTTTCGTTTGAATCGAACGATCGAAGCCATTCGAATGCTTACAATCGTTCGAACGAATGGAAATCGTTCGATTTTAGCGGTCGAAGGAATTGAATGGTCGAATGGTCGAACTATTTTTATTCGAATCGAACGCGAACTCAAATTGGCGAACGCCGCGCGACGTTCGCGAACATTCGGCGGACGCGAACAGTCGAAGTTCGCGCGAACTAGTTCGCCGGCGAACAGTTCGCTACATCCCTATCTAACAGGAGCAAGACGACTTGCATTCCATATGCATCCATCAGACAGTTCATATGTGTATGGTCCTCGCTGGTGTCTCACTTCAAGTGGTGTAGTAAATTTAGATTGTCCTTGTTTCAGTATTCATGGTTTATTAATTCTGACTAAAGATCCAGGCTGAAACTGTAATTCTCTTGCACCACGTTTTCTGTCAGTATAAGCCTAGCATTTGGCTTGTTGATGTTTCACAATATGAGCAGTAGATGATTTTGTAGGCACATTATTTTGTGGAAGTTTGATGTCTGCAACATGAAACTTAGTGCGCATCTGTCTGCCATGTAATAATTCAGCTGGAGATAATTGGGTTGTTGCATGGCACTTTGCTCTGTAGCTATGTAGGAACTCTGTTGTAAATACTTTCCAAGATTTCCCCAGTAAGATTTGCTGTCTGTAGTGCTTCTTTCAGACTTTTGTTGAATCAATTTCTCCATTTGCTTGTGGGTAATACACTGAGATTTCCTCTGCACAATATTCCTCTCTCTCAGAAAGGATTCAAACTCATATGAGACAAACTGTGGTCTGTTGTCTGATATTAAATCCTTTGGATTACCTTCTCTGCTGAAGACTGTAGACAGAAATGTTATTACTGTAGATGAAACAAATGCAATTTCAGGCCATGTACTGTAATAGTCCAAATAGGTTTGTTTAGTCAGCACTCACCCACTTATTAACCTCTTTATGCTTCTGGCGGTGCACGTGTCCAGTGGCCCACTGTCCAACCGACTTCACCAAATATTCCAATATAAGACACAGCTCCAATCAGGATAATAATCTAAAAAGCGTTTATTTGCACATGGCTTGAAGATCTACAACAACATGACGTTTCGGGCTCACCTGTAGCTATTAGATTATTATCCTGATTGGAGCTGTGTCTTATATTGGAACATGTACTGTAATAATCAAGGTTATAGCAAATCTACAGTCTATAGGAGCATCTGTAAAAGGACCCACAATATCAATATCAAGTTCTTCCCATGCTGAATCAGGAAATGGTATTGGTTTTACATCTGGTCTCAAATTAACTTTGTGTACAAACAACCCAGTGAAGTGTTGCTTTGTGGTGAAATTGTAGACAATGTTTGGCAGACACTGGTGCTGTAGTAATGAGACCATCAACTAATTGTAGGTTTAATGCAGCAAAGAGATCCCTTCCAAGTATAGCAGTACCCTTATTCACAATGTAAACGTCACATTTTACAGAATTTGATTCAAATTGTACAGTCATTTGCAAGCAACCAAGCACAGGGATTGGATCCTTTAAGTAACTGACCATTTTCAGGGCAGGTGCAACAAGCGGATCTTTTGCAAAGTATTTCAAGAAAATATCCTTTGGTAGTATAGAAACAGCTGAACCTGTATCAAGCATCAGGTTAATGGAGTGTCCTTTGTCAGCAGAAGCAGTACTGACATTGACAGTGCATATAAACTTGTCTGTAATAAATGTACCAGCTTTATCCACACTTAATACTGTGACATTTGTAGTAGTGACTTCATGAACATCTTTAGCAGAATTACGGCAGATCTTACCACAATGTCCTACTTTTGTGCATTTGCGGCACCGCTTTTGCAGGACATGTAACATGATTTGCAGTGTGTTGTATTTGCTGTATGGTTTTGCAGTGTAGGTGAATCCCTTTCCTTAGCACTGTATTTTGCCTGTGACTGTGCATTATTAGGCCACAGTGCTGAATTCACAATCTGTACATTCCCAGCAGTTCCCTGAATGAGAGTTTTAGCCTCTGCCACTGCTGTTTCAATTAGGCTAGCAACTGTAATATCATTTGCAAGGGTTAAATCCTGCTCTAGGAGCAGTCTCTCTCCTAGAGAGTTTGTTTTTTTCCACTATTTGGTCTCTTAGCTATCATATGTTAGATTCCCAAACTCACTGGTAACAACCAAGCTCTCTCAAAGCTGCTACAAATTGTTCTGTGGATTCACCATTAAGTTGTCCACGTTGGTGGAATTTATATCTTGGCACAAAAAAAGTTCTTTATAGCAGTAAGAGCAGTTTCATAAGTATCATCAGGTAATGGTAATGTATAGAATATACGCTGTCCCTCTGCTCCCAGGCAACAAATAAGTAAAGCACGCTTTCTTGCAGCAGAAATCTCCCCTTGGTCAGCAGCAATAATGCAATTTTCAAACATACGGATCCAAGCAGTAAAAGGTATGGTAGGCTCATCAGGGTTTGGAAGAAAAGGTGCAGGCTGCCGCAGAGGTAAAAGAGCCATCTCGGGGTTTCATTAGAGAAGCAGCAGGGGTACATCAGATATTCTGTCCTTTACTCTGAAAGCTATCTGAAAACACATTGTACACTCTATTTGTTATGTTTTGGGTAGCCGAGGATGAGGAGAGTATAACAGTGCTTTCTTAGCAGAGACTCATGCAGCCATTACACAACAGTAACTTTCACTTTTAAGCTGACAGAAACTATGCACAGTATAAGTCTGAGCACAGTGACATCTACAGGCCATCTGCACAAACACCACACTATTCACAGATGAAAGTTCCTTAGGACCAGTTCAAGTGCTTTGCATTGTGTCAGATTTAGAAGGCTTTATGTATACCATAATATATCATGCACAATATGGAGAATATTCAATGATATTTTCAAAAGATATCTTTTACTTTTCAGCTACAGTACAACTATACCGAAACCTAAGGGGGCAATCATTTTGGACGATTATATTACATTTATGTTTGCTAAATTGTTGGCAGACATTAATCTACACTTCAGATGCTAACAAATTAAGATGGTCATTTATTACACAGCACAGAAAGGTGTCATATCTGCTGTAATTAGATCTAAAATAAACAATATGCCCAGTATATGAATGTTATCAACTAAGATTCTGTAATAAAAATAAATAGATCTGTACTGAAACTAAACTTTGTGGCCAAGTAAATCTATTTTTTTCCAGACTGTGATTTATGAATGCCAGTGGAAAATAGCCTATATAGGCTTTATATAAAATGTAAATGATATGGGCCAAACAACGAAAACATGCAATGCAGTATTTCAGTACTTTTTTCATACATTTTTTATAGTTCCTAGAAAGGATTTCAGTGTTAAATTATTATCCCAGGCTGCACCTCTGTAAACAACACATCTAGGTACTTAAAGGAGTGCTTATATTTTTCTGTCTTTAACAGGCAATTTATATTTTCCCAATATCACTGTGAAAAATGCTTACAGGAGATTCATTTATTCATGCATACATGTTTCTACAAAGTGCACTATGGGAAACTTTTGTAGCTCCCAAAAGTGTACCAGAAACAGATATTGTAGCTCCCAAAAGTGACCATGAGCCTGATATTACAGCTCCCAAAAGTGCACTGGCTATTGTAGCTCTCAGAAGTGGACCATGAGCAGAAATTGTAACTCCCAATAATGCAGCATGTTCAGATATTGTAGCTTCCAGTTATTAGTATCTTCCTGTAAGATGTCGGAGAAGCTCCAAAAGTCAAGAGCTAGTATTGCAAAAGGAAATATAATTTATGCTTGCAGCTGTTTACTAGTTCAATAAGACATTGAAATGGTATTTGTTTCAACTGTCCTTTCCGTTGATAGTCTATTGTAATGAGGGCCACAATTTCCTTATCATGGAAAGACATTATTATGCTGCCTATAGCGAAAGCTTCTTTTGTTTCCACTGGCTGTGGTGCTTATCCCCTCAATTTTTTCTAACCTATATGGTCTGTTTCTGTACCTCGTCCTTAGGTACTAACGTTCAATTGAAGATATAGTTGGTGAAACAGTCCAAGGTAAACGCAGAGCTTTGCTGCAAAAAATCTTTATTCACACATGTTTCAAGCAGAATTGCCCTTTGTCAAGTGTACAAATTACCAATTTACACACCATCTTTATAGAAAACAGGTGGGAGGGGAAAAAAATGTAGGAGTAAACATTACCATTTTACTTAGGGAATTAACCCATTATTTGCCCCACGGGTCTAGTGCAACTATAACTCACATTATTGCATCACAAACGTGTCATTATACAATGATTATTACTAAGCAGTTAATATCAATATAAATTAGTTAATAACAATAAAAGATTGCTACAACTCCTCCACAGTGTACAAAGTGCTTTTGTCTTCTTTTTATCCATTAATCACAAATGAAGTGTTGGGTAAGACAACCACTGTTGTAGGCTTCAAAACATTCTGGTTGGTAAAAACATATATACAATAAAAAGCCTAGTACTGCAGTATTCGCTTGACACATTTATAACATGCTTTATCCGCATTATCTATTTAGATTCATATCACCTATTTGCAACAGTTTCATACACAGCCCTCTCTATAACCACATTAGTATTCAGCATTAAACTTTCTTACCTATTATAAGAATAGGGCAGGATTCACTTGTATCTTTGGATTTAAAGCAGAATATGTATAATTAGCTTATTATAAGAAGCATTTCACGCTCCACTGGTCGTTTAATCCTGCTGGCTGCATGCTATCCAATTTCTTAATCCACACAGCTTCCCTCTGGAGGAGTGCTTTTTTTCTATCACCTCCTCGTGATTGTTGTTTCACCACTTCCACAACTAACCACCTCATCTGGGCTACATTATGATGGTATTCAGCAAAATGTCGGGACACTGCTGTATCTGTACTAGTGTTTGGGATGAAATTTCTTATGTTTCCTTTGTGTTCTATTATTCTTTCCTTCACGCTTCTTGAGGTCTGTCCTATGTAGACCTTCCCACACGGACATTTCAGTAAGTAAACCACTGAACTTGTGTTACATGTAGCATAATGCTTCATGCTGACTTTATATCCTTTAGTGGGGTGACAAATGTATTTCCCCTTAATGACCGAAGAACAGCATACACAGTTTACTACCTGTTTTCTATAAAGATGGTGTGTTAATTGGTAATTTGTACACTTGACAAAGGGCAATTCTGCTCGAAACATGTTGTGTGAATAAAGATTTTTTGCAGCAAAGCTCTGCGTTTACCTTGGAATGTTTCACCAACTATATCTTCAATATGCTGCCTATAGCTCCATGGTCTTGTTTCGCTCTGGAACTTATCGTGCAAAGTTATTTGCTTCAAGATACGATGAAGGGTCTGTTTCAAAATAATCTTCCAGCTTCCACTGTAATGTTTCAAAAGTTGGTCTCTCTTCTGGTTTTGCATTCCAGCATTCGAGCATAAGTTTGTACAGGTCATGAGGACAGTTGAATGGCTTTGGGATTCTATAACCTTGCTCCAGCTTCTCTAATGCCTGTCTTCCTGTTAAGCCTGCAAGATTAAAAAAACTAAATGATGACCTTGTTTCTGTGTTAAAATGAAGAGCTTGATAAGCAATTAAAAAACATGAAATGAGTCAACTGGAGAGGCTGCAGGTAAGCCACATTTGTAATTGCTCTACTCATGCTGGGTTCCTTATTAAGGAATTCAAATGAAACAGAAATTTCAGAAAACTCTAGAAAGTCATGAAAACAGAAACGTTTTGTGCCTGAAACAATAATGCTTGGTGTTGACTTGAAAGTGACATTTTAATTTTCATATATTATTGTTTCATGATTAGTTATTTCATTATTACAGTTATAAAATAGTTATTGTTTAATTATTAGTAATTATTATTTATTTGTCGGCAAGTTTGGAGAATAGGGTTGCCACTTGTCCGGTAATTTGAAGGGCTGCCTGGGTCAAAACTTCCTGCCTGGCTTTTCAAATTAGGAAAACCGGGCAGGATTCACCATGATTGACACAGTGACCAGCCAACCAGTGATCGCCATGTCATAGCCACGCCCCTGATGTCACGACCTGCCCGCTCCATGTCTCCACATGGAGAAAAGGTGACAACCCTATCTGAGAAACCTTTTTGCTAGATGGCACTGGACTGTATTTATGTCTTTAAATGTAAATTTGAGATGCTTAAATCCATCATTTCCATCATTATTGGATAAACCAAATACAGAAACCACCACAAAAGATTCAACCAAATCCCAAATCTAATCTGAATCCTAATTTGCATCTTAAATTGTAAACAAAACAGCCATAAAATTGCAGCCAATGGAAAAATTGGTTTAGAAATGCAGTGACATTGGGTTTGTATTCACTTTAGCAAGACATTTTGGATTTAACAAAATCCAAATCCTGCAAAATAAAAAAAAAAGTCCTGAGATAAGGCTGAATCCTGCATTTGGTGCATGCCTTGTTGAAATGCACTTTGCCAATTCTTTTTGTTAGATACAGTAATATGAAGACTGAGATCAAGAAATCTGGGGGGAAAATATTTATATTATCAAACACAAACTTACCTGGATATGGCATCTTCCCATATGTCACTATTTCAAAGATAAGGATGCCAAAGGCCCAGACATCAGACTTAACGGTGAACTTGTTGTATTTGACTGCTTCTGGTGCTGTCCATTTCAGAGGAAGCTTTGTATCATTTTTTGACTCGTAAACATCATCTCCCTTAAAGTTTGGATAGAAAATATATTGAGGAATGTTAAAACAGCAATACCATGGTCCTCTATACTCTCTGTTACATATGAGATACATGATGTGCTTTAAGCAAGATGGCCAACAGAGTGCATTATATAATAAAATGTGCCAACTGGTCTATTGGTTCACAAATGTTGTGTCTCCATTTGCTGTTGTCAGTAATGAAATTACTGACCACAGGCATGTGCCTAAAATATGCATGATATTACTAATGACATCAAGCTCCATCATGGTGGTTCCCATGCATGGATATGTCTCTATTATTTTAAATTATTTCATTTTGAACTAGAGCAGAGAAGGCACTTGACAATTTATCCCAGCTTTTTTTTTTTTCTTCATATAAAAATAAAAATGTCTACATAAAAAAAGGGAATCTTTGCATGAAAATTGGTACAACATTTGAGCTTGAACTTGTACATTTCAAATGTTTGAGTTAATATGGTTAATGATTACTTCTGTGAAATAACCAATGGCCAACATCTGACAAATACTCCATGTTTGCTTTCACAATTGTAATGTACTGGACCTGCATTTGCTGGCTCTGATGTTGTAAGAAGACACCTCCCAGCATGATTTGACCCTTGATTATATGTTATGAAAATATTCGGGGATTTGTAGTACAGCAAGCATTTTTAGTTGTTGAAAACTTTGCTTAGAAGTCTCTTTAAAAAACTTAAGTCATAAGGTACCGTAAAAACTCTGGCTAAGCCAAAATCTGCCACTTTGTAAACACTGTTTTCACCAACAAGCACATTTCTCGCTGCCAGATCTCTATGAATGAAGCTTTGGGTTTCCAGGTAAGCCATTCCTGAGGCCACCTGAGCAGCCATGTCCACCTGGTGAGGAATATGGATTGATGTTCCATTATCATCTGCAAAACAAATGCCAGCATATTTGTTAGTTAACTATTACTTGTTTACGTTATTATATATAGATACATCATTATCTGCATTATTATCTGCATTTGATTAAGATACATTTTTGGCCATGATAGTACAGGTAGAGATGACACAGATCGCCTCAGGTTGTTAATTTTGTAGCATACAAGCAGACAGCTGTAATGCAAACAAGGGTGGAGGGAGCTGCTGGACCCTACCAATTGGATGTTTGCTCTGGGCCCATCATTGTTAAAAGTGCCAACAATTTTGCTCAGTTGAATATATCGCATACAAGACATTAGAGGGAACACTGAATCTAACATAGGATCTAACCACTATTCAATACACAACAGACTTAATTTTTGAGGCAGTGCCTAATATTAAACAAACCAATAGGTTGTAGGCATTCATAGGCTATTGAGCTATAAGAGCTACAGGTCTATCTCATCCATCTGTGCTAAATGTGATGTAGCAGGTTATGCAAGGTTATTCACTCAGTTGTTGATACTGATGTGACTAATGCTCTATTTTGAGCTCTGAGTAATTGGTATTCTCCTATTAGCGGAAGAGGTTCAGTATTTGCCAAAGCAATTCATTATACAGTATTTTACTCACTTTTCTGTCCTGAAACTGCAATATTTCACAAGCTTCCTGATACCAAGTAACAAGACCTTAGCTTGGACAAAAACATCTGCATTTCTCAAGGTAAAGGGCTTTTCTGGTTACTCTGAGTTAGCTAAAATCTCATGTCTGATAATGGTAAAATATTAAATGGAGTTTCTCAGCAAAAATCATTCTTTTCCTTCATGCCATTTTTTTTCTTATTCCAATTTTTTAAATGGGTCAGTGACAGAGTATGCCACATATATAGCAATTAAAATTTTGTGCAGTTCAAAGCAATCATGATATTACACAGAAACAAAAGAAAAACAATGGAAAAAAAGGAATGTAGTAGGCCTTTGTATAACATTCTACCAAGGGTGGTATATTTTAAAAGTGATACTTTAGAAAGGGCACTAGCTCTTGCCAGGACAGAGACTAGGGCATAGACTGTGCAGCGGTGTTACTGTCCTGTGTTTCTATGGTTTCTGCCCGACACTAAAAATAATATTTGGTAGGCATTTTCAAAAGAGGGAAGTACACATAAAGTGGGTGTTGGCTTCTCAAATATCAAATTTCAGTTTAGCATATTGTATATAGGTTTTAAGTAAAGAACATTTGAGTCAAAATCTTTGTGTGTCTTTTCTTATGGTTGGACTCAAGGAATAGTCTCACATTCATTTTGCAAGATATACAGAGAAGCAGAAACAACACATCCTTGCTTATTTCCTCAACTCTGAGGAATGACCATTTCATTAATATAAGCATCACCCATAATGCTCTTTTTACTCCATTGTACTCCACGATTGCTCTTCAGGGCATCCTACTGACTAAAGGGACAGCACATCCCTAAACATCTGCCGGTATTAATAACTTTGATGATCTTAAAATCTGATTGCACCAAGGTACAAATTGTTGGTAGCTGCAGTCAGGATGGATAGCTATAGCTTAGTGATATCTTTACCATCCTGCACTCATGTATTATTGAGGTAGCATGCAGAGGTTGTAGGGTCACAGCAAAGTGATCAGATGCTATGAATTTATGTATCCTATTTTTTCTGACTGATTGGAGGTACTGGTTGATCTAGTAAGCACAGTCAAGCTGCTTCTTTAATATTTTTTCTTCTGCCTGAACTGACATAATAATGAGATAGTAAGCACAGCAAGGAGTGTTAGGTCAAGCCTATTATATGCCATGTGTTTATTCATGAGTTTCAAATTTGTCCTGTCTCTGTCAAGGTCTTGGTTTATTTAAGAGATATGTCAGAAAATCAGGTCTGCACACTTAAAAAAGTCATTTGACTTAGGTGGTATAGTAGAAAATGTTTTACTAATTAGAAGAACAATTTGACAGTAACATAATGTTTACAGAGACAAAACACTCCAAATGATAATAGTATACATACCACCCTTTGGTATAAAGAAGGCAAACAAGAAGCTACAAGAAGCGGATACACCTGCCAAAATGAGAACAGCCCCAACGTTTCGGCAAACAGCCTTTGTCAAGGGGATTCACTGTTACTGTCAAATTGTTCTTCTAATTAGTAAAACATTTTCTATTATACCACCTGAGTCAAATGACTTTTTTGAGTGTGCAGACCTGATTTTCTGACATGTTATATTTGGTTGCTTTGTAGGGGCGACTCTAGGTTTTTTTGCACCTCCTACTGCATATTTGCTTTTTTATAGCTTTAAATGAGAGTGCCCTCCACTTATCTGTTTTTTCGTTATTTAAGAGATATCCCCAAAATAAAAACTATCCATCAAGGTATAAAGAATTTCCTTTATGTTAGAAAAAAACTATGATGAATTTTTGTGCTTGTGAGGACTAATATGTTTGTGTAGGATACATGTATATAAAAAACTTATCTGACAAATTACATATTACTAACCACACAAAACTGTAAGGGGTAGATTTATCAAAGAGTGAAGTTAGAGATCTCCACAGTCCGCAGAGTGAAATACCGCCTCTATCCATTCATTTCTATGGGATTATTAAAGGCGTATTTATCAAAGGGTGATAGTGAAAGTTAATTTCCCATAGTAATGAATGGAGAGAGGCAGTATTGCACTCTGCGGACTGTGGAGATCTCTAACTTCACTCTTTGATAAATCTACCCCAAGATGCATAATTATAGTACATATATATTTCAGATCCAATGCTTACTTTGGAGATAAGTAAGCAGACTTCCATGTATCATGAGTTCAGTTATTATATATACCGGCTCTTCCAAAGTACAAACTGCATAAAGTTGGATAAGTTTTGGATGTCTAAGGTTCTTCATGAACTGTGCCTCTCGTAAGAAATCCTGTGGATTCATGGATCCTGAAAACAACAGAAAGAAGAAAATTAAACAGTGTTACTAAAACTTATAGCAACAAACTATTGGCATTGAAGTCATGTTTATATAGTTTCATTTACTTTCTGTAATCTAAAGAAATCTTCTGAACTGTGAAAAGGCTAAAGTGGGCCATATATGCACAGATAATAGCCCTAGTCATGAACAGTTGGCTAGCGATTATTCGTTTTAATGCAACAATCTAAAACAAACATTTCAGATTTAAATTATAGGATTATGGTAGGGTAAATAACAAATAAGACAATGTTCTGCCCATTAATTGACAATTAGCAGTAGTATAAAAGTTATGTCCTGGAAATAGTTATACTCTTCCCTCTGTATTCGTCAGTGCCCAGGCTGGTGCTTGTTTTACAGGACCTGTTGGAGACCTCTTTTTCTTTCTCTGCAAAGCCTATTGTTCTGATTGGCCTGATTTAATGTTTGCAGATTACAGTATGTATGTACAGTAATATATAAAAAAGTAACTTACCTGTTTTTAAAGTCTTTATAGCTACTGGTATAGTATTGTTCCATAGTCCTTCCCATACTTCACCAAATTGCCCTTGGCCAAGTTTTTTTAAACGCTTAAGAGAATTTCTGTCAATTTCCCAGTGATCTGCAGTATGGTAACACAGGTCAGGAGGAAGAGGTATTGCTGTCTATTAATAAAATGGAAAAAAGTTAAGTGACTTGTATGTAGTACATACTGCATGAGAATGTTAAAAATCCTTTAATTCAGAGTACATTATATCACCTGACAATCATACTCCTAGAATGAAGGAGAATTTCATGGTAAACCTTTCTAAACTACGTTGCACACGTATGAACAGGTATCATTTATAAATACTGGGCAAATCTGCACCTGAGCAGTAACAAAGGCAAAGATTTTTGCTTTTAGTGTTCTACCTGCAGTTAGCTGGAAGTTCTATAGGTAGCTGCCTAGCAGCAGATTTAACCAGTGTTTATAAATAGGCCTTGTGCGGTGTACTTACATTAATAAATTATCCTTATTATGTAAATGATAAACAGTAATACGAAGAACTAACTGCCAACTGATGAGTCTGAACTAGTGATGGGCGAATAATTCGCCCTGGCACAAATTTGCGGCAAATTTCCGTGTTTTGTCGGCAGCAATTGCACTCTCTGCAATAGAAGAGCCGAATTTCCGGGTTGAAAAGCAGAAATTCTCCATTTTTGATGCCCTTGACAACCAGGGGGGCGCTGACGCCTGAGACGAGTGCCCCAACTCGCCTCATTGGTGGAGCGCCCCTGGCCATACCAGCAAGGACCATGCCAAAGACTGCCATGATCTCTCTCTCCCCCAGCCTTGCATCTGCAATAGTAAATGGTTCCCAGATGGTTGTCTGTGTTACTAAGCAGCCAATTATGTTGAAATTGTGGAAAAAACCCTTTACTTTGTGGGAAAAATATGGTAATTTGCAGCAATAGTCCCCCTTATGAAGCCACCACGAGAAATTGTGGTACGCACAAGGAATTTTGTGTGAAAACATAAAATTTTGTATACATTATACAGCACACACTAGTTTAAGAAGTGCGCACATAGCCGAGAAGGAATTAAAGGGAACATTGTTTTTGAGATGTTTTTCTGCCTTGTACGGTGCACTTACATTAATAAATGACCCTTATTATATAAATGATAAAGATAAACAGTAAGACGAAGATATAACTGCCAACTGATGAGTCTGAACTAGTGATGGGCGATAAAATTCGCCTGGCACGAATTTGCTGCGAATTTCCGAGTTTTGTTGGCAGCGAATAAATCCGTGAAAATTCGCCGGTGAAATTCACTGTTGTCAATTTCTGATTTTTTCAGTGAAAATGCTCGAATTGCTCGATTTTTCTGTGAAAACGCTCGATTTTTTCATGACAACATTCGAAATGCTAGATTTATTTTGTGAAAACGTTCAAATTGCTCAATTTTTTAGTGGAAACTTCGAATTGCTCGATTTTTTTGTGGAAACACTCAAATTGCTCGATTTTTTCGTGGAAACTTTCGAATTTCAAAAAAATTTTTTATAGGTATATTATAAATTAAATATATCACAGGAATTTCAGCCAACAAATTATAATGCTGTCTTTGTTCCAAAGTAATTTTTGCAAAAAGTTATCCTTTATTGGGAGCCCTACCATCTTTAAATGGGAAAAATACTAAATTTAAACTTAATCTTTCATTCTTATGAAAGTGAGATATGGACAGTATGGTTCAAAATGTTGTGGGCTGGATTCCTTAGGTGGCCTCCATGCAGCAAGCAGGGCTCCCTCTATTTAGAGGCACTTCCTAAATACATTTGCCAATTCTTGTCAGGTGCTCAGTGCTGGGAGGGATTAGCACGTTCCTGTAACAGTCTGTAGTAAACTGCTTTGTATTTAGCAGTTATAGCTACTTTCCCTTGTGGGCTGATACCACAGATGAGCTCTATTTCTCAGGGGCAAGCCCTCGCAGCGGGGTGGAGGCAGACTGTAGTGTAACTGTAACTGTGTGCAATGCACAAGAGATTGGGCTCCAGTAGTTTTATTTTGCTTAAACAATAAACTGAGTTTATTAACCAAAACCAGAGTTCACAATGGAGCATGGAACATAGAGTAACACGTAGATCAATCAATGTAACAAGTTATCCTCACTGTATTAAACATAGAATGACTCTCTGCAAAGTAAAGAGTACACATAGAGAGCTAGGCAGCATGTCAGAAGGTTTTTCCCCAAACTTCTGGATTACCTTAGGTGGAACTCAGAAGACTACTTCCCTGAGCCTAACACTTAGGCCCTACTATGGGATCAGTAATACCCGGGATCTTAATCCCTCTAATATCCTCGTCGGAGCTTGGAGCTGCTCGACTACTTGCCCTATCTATCACTCCTAGAGTGATCTATTAAAGGGTATAACTATCACTTCCTATACTCAGGCTGAGTTCCACCACCCCTAACCTCTGTGGACTAACAGAGGAAAGGTTCAGCAGCAATGGCCCTGACCTCATGGTTCTCAAGCCTTTTATATTATGCCACAGTGCCATCTAGCATCCACTATGAGAACTACAGGGGTTACATAAGCACAAGGTCCCCATAAGGACCTTTTAGGCATCCATATAACTAGGGATGTGCCTGTCTGTAATGTGTAAGGGTGTCTAAGATTTCCACATACCTACAGAAGTATTGGCACACAGATGGAATGAAAAGTACACCCGAAATGTAAATCACTACAGAAGTTTCCATGTGTGCTTTGCATCTGTGTGCCAGTCCTACGTTTGTATTTTCCAATATGAAGGCCCATTAAGGGTGACATCTATAGGATTATGTTTAATATATGCTTATTATTAGAAACGTCTGAACAATAGGGGGGTTATTTATCAAGGTCCGAAATAATCTCAATATTTTCTGCTACAAACTCCGACCAAATCTGCTCTGGTTTTTTATGCTTATTTATTATTACATTTTCCTGAAAAATAGATTTGCGGTAAAAAAATCCAATCTTTTCCATCCTCGGGGTTTAATAAATTCCGAACAATTCCTGATTTTTTTAAAAGTCTGATTTTATAAAAAATCACGAATTTGTTGTGATTTTTGCATTTGGAGTTTAGTAAATAACTCCCTAAGTGTTGTGATTGAGCCAGGACAGTGGTACTAAATTACATAAAATACTGTAACTTTCTCAATGTCACATTAGAAAACCAAAGGAAACAAAACAATCCATTACCTTTAGGCATGGTTTTAAAAGTTTGCAGCAAAGTCCTTCCTCTCTTTTACCATAATATTCAACAAGCTCATTCATAGATCTAAATTGACTCTTTGCAGTTATGTAAAATCCACCATCATCCAGTCTTCTGAGCCTATAATGTTTCACGGTGATTCCATCAAACACTGAAAAATACAGAATGATATTAATGAACAGTTATTGTAAACATGCACACATTTATGTTTCTGTGAAGCAAGGTATGCTTTATTTTTGTTATTATTTGTTTCTTTGGCATGTCTGTGGCTTCTTTTTTAATATCTAGAACAGTGGCGTAACTATAGAGGATGCAGACCCAGCAGTTGCAGGGTGCCAGGGGAACAGGGGGGCCCGGACTGTGGGGTCTGCTTCCTCTATAGCTAATAAAAAAAAACCTCCTCCCCAGCCGCTCTGTTACCTGCGGCAAGGAAGGGGGATGTAAATTGGGTGGGAGTGGGTGGAGTCGGCGGGGAGTGGGTGAGTAGAAGCAGGGTGTGGGTGGGGCAGAGACGGGACAGGACGTGGGCAAGAGGCTGGGGATTGGAGTGTTATGCCACTGATCTAGAATGTCATATACCTGTACTTATAGTGTTATACTTATGCAAAGCAAAGTAGAAATGTTTGCAGCTAATTCAGCACCAGTGGTATACCGATTCGCACTCCTGGCACACTGTCCTACAGGCACAGACTTCGTTCCACACTAGGAAACCATGTATGTTACAGGCCCATAGTGTGATTTAACATTTCACAACCAATCAATATTGTATTTTCAGTGTGTCCCAGCCACTCTGAACTGGACTAACAAAAAATGGCAAATTATCCAGTTCAATAAAAATATCATTAAAATACAAAGTCTCAGAAGAATAACACAACAATAAAATATTTGCCTATTAAGAAACAGTAATGTATACTTGGGACAAATGTAAACCTGCCAAACTCCAGTTGGCCACATTGGAAGGAATAGGAAAAAATATTTTGTGTTTTTATGTGTGTACTTTTTTATTTTATGTGTTCATCTTAAAGCCACTATTCTATGACCAGTTTGTTTTCTTTTTAATCATTATTTTCCCATAGAATAGAAATGCAAGATTTCTTTGGAGCGAGGCTCAAAAGAAAGAAGTTTTGCACACAGCAATTTCTAGAGATATGGTAATTTTAAAAAAAGGTGTTGTTCAGTTTCAATGAACATTTTAATTAGAATCTAAGTACATTTGTATTAGAAATTGAAATTTATATTTGTGCTTTATGGTTTTCTTTTCTTGATTTGTTTTTTAATTCTACCTTTTCAAAATTACGAACAAGATATATTGGTTTATGTTGTGATGTTCAGAGAAAATGAATTTATTGTAAAATGTGCTTGAAAGTACTCTACAGCTTATGGGCTTTTCTATACACACTGAATTACCATAACAAATTTTCAACTAAAACAAAAAATAAAAGGTACAAAGAAATTATATATTTTTTTTATTTCATATAAAATAGTATTCTGCGTGTAAAGCTGGCCAAACAGATAAAGACTTCCTGAAGAGCCCAGAGTGAAGTCAGTATGATATCTGATTATCTATGACTGTACAACTAGGCCCAATATACATTCTATTCCAACAGCAGTTAAAGGGTCTGCTTCCTCCTTAGCTACACTCTTGAAGCTAGCATTTTACCAGGAGCTTCACTGTGCTTGGAATAAGAATCTCAATTCCCATTCTACTAGCCTGTGATACCAGGTAGTGCACACTTCTACCTCCTGATTAACATATTAGTTTAGCTGAGTGGTTGGGTCTAAGTGTCAAAGTGCTACAAAAACTCCAACTATCAACGTTCACCTGACAGCACAAGGCAGTGGAATAGATTTAAAACCGGCACACTTCATACCTAACTAGGAGATACCAAACAGGGCTAGAAAGTGCAGCCTTTGGCAAATATATAATGGGTTAGAGACATCAGGTAAGAAAGAAAGACTCAGGAAGAGGTTGGTCTCAGTGCTCAAACAAGAGGCAGGTCAAGGACATCTTTCAGCCAATCCCAGAGAAACTGTCTAGAAGAACAGGTAGGGGTGCTGTACCTGCTGCTGAGCTCTTGGGAAGGGGCCTTGTACCCGGAACCCAACTAAAGTTAACTGTGAGACTGTCATGATAATCAGTTAGTACTGTTTAATCATAGTTAGACAGACCCCTTGTGTGCCCCTTTGCAGGTGTTCTATTGTACTGTTATGCTGCATTTTTTATATACATTTATTGTTGCTGCTCTATATTTGCATCCGTTTTTCATTTCCTAGTGAGATTTTCTTAAAGGAAAACTATACCCCCCAAACAATGTAGCTCTCTGTTTAAAGATACTGAGTAAAACAGCTCATTTGTAAAACCCTGCTTCATGTAAATGAACCATTATCATAATAATATATTTTTTAGTAGTATGTGCCATTGGGTAATCATAAATAGAAAATTGTCATTTTAAAAAATAAGGGCCGCCCCTGAGATCGTAAGATTCACTGTGCACACATACAAACCACATGTTAGGTCACATGAGCCAATTAACAGACAGAGTTCTGCCTTTTCCTTCCTCACTTCTTCCTGTTACAGTTAGTGTTGTAGTATTTCTGGTCAGGTGATCTCTGAGGCAGCACAGATAGAGTCACAAAATGGTGGTTCAAGGCAAGAGATGTAAAAGGGCAATATTTATGTAAATATATATTCCAGTTTGGTAAGATTCTTTAATATGTCATTCAATTTGATATAAACTATCTGTTGCTTAAGTATTCATTTTGGGGGTATAGTTTTCCTTTAAGGTTTCAAGTTTGTCCCATGAAGGCAGCAGAGGTTTACCTGGTTGCCAACAGGAATGTTACTTGTGTATGCTTGAATATGATTCTGTTGTAGAAGGCTGTGCCAGAAAAGAGTTTCATAATTATAAGGTGCTTTCGTTTTACTAGATGAAATATAATTTGTTGTTAATCAACATTATGTGGATTATAGCCACACTACATCTGCTATAAAATGTAGCATGCATGTCAGCTCTTACCTGTTTAATATTTCATATTAATGCACACAGCACTAAAGTGCAAACTTTCAATTCGACAATGCTTGGTACCATGTTTTTGTTCACATTGATCTTATAATATGAAATTGGAGCTCTTGATGCTCTTCTTATTTTTATCCTATCTGATATATTTTTACTATGTTTATTCTGGTTTGTAAAGTAAAGGTCAGCATGTTTATGCATGCTTCATTTTATCATTGGGACAGTTCTTTTTATTAATCTAATGGCACGTCAGCAGTTTAATGCTTTGAGGAGTAATGATGTTTTACTTTCTGTCTAATAAAACAGTCCAAAGGATAAAAGTGAATCTGAAATAAAAGACTAGATAGAAAGGATGGACTTTGAAGGATATGCAAGGGGTCATGTACAATGCAGAACACAGAGTGCTTTTAGCAATCTAGCACTTGTGCCCCAGGGAATAAAAAAGATTCCTGTGTTCTATTACGATTAAGAAGAATTTATTAAATGTGAATTTATTCTAGACATATACTGTACAATAGAAGGGTAATAAAATAATGAACAGTACAGGAGGATGGCCCTGCTCATTAAAACTTACAATCTATTCCTTCATTTAGACTTTTTTTGTTACTGTTCTAATTGCTATCGGTTATTTGTATTCAAATTGTGACACTAATATCTTATGAGTCTACCCATTTTAGAGTTATTAACAGACACAGAGAAAAATACCAATTAAAAGAGTAACATAAAAAGTAGTGTGAGGTGCTTGTTGCTGCTCAAAAAGGGTATTATTAAAAAAAATACTTTACTTATGCAAGGACAAAATTATTTAATCATAGTACAAATGTGCTGCAATAAGTGTGCTGCAACAATAAATGGATTTTGCTATTTTAATTGCTATGGTGTACAATTAGAATTTAATCTACAACTGAAAGCAAAATATCCTAATGGTTTTGTCTATGACTCTGAATTAATGGTATATTTTACCTAGACGCTTTTCAGTCATTAATGAATGAATGAATGAATGAATGAATGGAGCTTTAATAGGATATTTATTTGTGTAACCAAATGCAACTTGTTCCTTTCAGATTATTAAATTGTCTATAATAGATCTTAATTGCATTTGCTAATTAACAATTAGAAACTGTTAATTAGCATGGTAATCGTGGCTTGAAAATAAATCTGATCACTGCTATCTCTATATTATTTTTCTTACAGAACATCGAAAATTATTAAATTAAATTATTACATTGCAAGGTTACAAAAGTATTATTCCATTTATTGTTTTCGTATACGCAGATGAATTGCTTGTAAGTAAAATGTTCTTCTTTAACTAGACAAGTTTTCTACTACAGTTATCTCAGCTCAACAACAATGCTCAGAATGTTATTGTGTGTTTTACACTATTCCCTTCTGAGGAATTTACAAATGCCAGTATGTGTCTGTTAATATCTCTTAAGAGTTTTATATTGAGTGCCCTAAAGTTTTCACATATGGAGCCCTTCCTCAGTTATACTTTCTGTATCTTAATTTCAGTTCTCTATATTGTTCTGTGCTAGCCATATGGAAAGAGAGATTCATTTTTAGCTGAGAAATCTAATATCCCAACTCAAAAGGACTTTATAATCTCCCATTTTCCTGAAGAGCAGTGCTAAGCACTGAATAATAGCTATATTGACATTATTGTATAGCATCTCTCTGTACAGTATAAGTTAAAACATAAAGCATTTCTTGTTATGTATAGTTGCTTCGTTCCATTTACAACACATTTAACTGGCCACACCCCAAATCTCAAACTCCTTGTATTACTAGGCCACAAACTGCTGTGGATATTTATTATGGGGTTAATAACATAATCAGAGTAACAAGGGTGGTGATAAACAGTCTAGAAGACAGCATTAAATATAATGGCAACACAGAGAAGGCAAAGACTGAATGGTGAGCCAATTAAACCTTAATTAAGGTAGCAAATAAACCTAATTTACAAATTGTAGGGTTGGTGCAAAATACAGATACAAACTGCCATGTGTTTTGCTCTTTGCACCCTGCCATGCACTTAGAGCTGGTCATTGGGATCCAAAATGGACCTGCACTTCTTCCATAAATACAGTGACGTCTGTTTTATTGGCTTTTGGTGCCTGTTCTATTCACATGTTAGGCGGTGGTAAACGCAGAGAATGGTTATGAATTACAATTGTAAAAATTTTGATTTTTGTGGGATTTGATGTGGGATGCAATAGTTATAATGTGAACAGAATGCAGGCATTCTCTTGAACGGCCGTTGCCTGCACACACAGAACTGAGTACACATTCCAAATAGTGCCAATTTTTCTCACCACCTTGACTCTCTCCTGGTAACTGGTACACTGGTACAGATATCCAAAGCTTGTCTAAATGTGAAAGGCCATTTACAGTTGCAATGCTGTCTTCTAAACGTTCTTTCAAGACCAGGGCACTCATCCTACAAACAATGCAGCAGAAGAGCTTGGAGCACGGGCTGTAGGGTACATCCTGAAAGTCTGTTTGCTCTCAGATATAATTCTGCAAACCCAACTTGAATTCCAGTTGCTGTGAAAGTAATGGTGTGATTATGTGACACCATTTTTACTGGAAAATTTAACATTTAAGTTGCTGGCACATTTATCGATAATACATGATTAGATCATGCAGCAGCATTGTTATAGGATCATCTACAATTAAAATTGCAGGCAATGCTAATCATCTTCTGACCTACCAAAAGTTGAATCCAACTTAAGATGTTTACATACCAGTAAGAGCGTATTCACCCTTTTGGCTTTCACTTTCTCTGATTAAAAAAGATCCAGTTATATTGCCTGGCTGCAATAACAGTCTTTCAGCATCTGTTCGCTTGATGTCTTTAAAAAACCACCTATAATAGAAATGCACAAAATAAGGCTACAGTTTGTTCATGTAGAATATTTAGTATTATAACTGTATATCCCTGCTGTTTAGAGTGCTTCTCAAATTCATTGACAATTCCTTTTGAAATAGATAATAGTGACTGCAGCATCGGCTATGATTTGTATAGCAGACAAAACAAAGGACTCATTTACTATGGGCAGGGATACAAGTGCTGAAAAACTAAAACACACAAATGTGATCCCTTTAGAACTTGTACCCAAAACACTTTTACCAACAGCAAGTGCAGACTGTACTCTTTTTCTTGCACACTTTTCCAAAGGCAAAGCTCCCAAGTACAAGAAGCTCTGGATTTAATGACTGCCCTGCTATGTACTGAATATCAGAGCTATTATTACATAAGACAGATGCACCAACAGTGGCAAATAACACAAAAACATATAACAGATATTTCGATTCATATTGTATTTGACAAAAGCTGTTTTTTTGATCATTTTTATATCCGTTTTGTGACATTATTGCTTGACAAATCACTAATGAATAAAGTACTATATGTATAAATCCTGAATAGTTAGGTGGCAACTAATATGCAATTTTCCTTACTATTTGGAAAATAAAAGTTTGTGATTTTCATAGTTACAAGGAATAATGTATAACCTATTTTAAAATATAAAGATATTAGAAGTCCCCATATCACCATCAGTACCAAGACCATATATATATATATATATATATATATATAACAGTCCAAGGGTAGTTAGCACCGCACACTGGAGTTTTTTAAAAAATTAATTTATTTATTTAAATTTTAAAAAAGAGCATAATACATGCATCGACGTTTCGGTCCTGGTCTTGGACCGTTATCAAGATACAACATGTGATTAAAACAAAAACTTTATACTCTTCTATGAGCCTAAACAGGAAATGAGGTCAATGAAAAACTCACCTACACATAGAACCAGCAGGTTGTCACAGTAGCAATAGTCATTTAGATGTAACAACTCTTAAACATATTTCTTGTATCGAATACATGGTTATAATCTAGGATACCCTGTAACCATTCAAAACATTGTGTAACAACCTCGGTCTTTAGCAATATGCTGAAACAAGTATAGTACATTTAATTAAACCTTTATCTCTGTTCCAAAAAGCACGACAAAGAGAACTGCTCATTTAGACCATAGGGGGCCAGTGTGTTAAGTTTCTTAATCCAAAAACATTCCCTCTGAAGCAGCATTTTAGACCTGTCACCCCCTCTCCTAAGTGGAGGAATGTGGTCTATACCAATATATTTAAACGTTGGAAGATGATGGCCTTTCTCTAGGTAATGTTTGGCAACGGGTTTCGAGGTGAAATTGTCCCTAAATGCTGTGCTTATAGCAGAACGGTGGGCATCCATCCTAAGGCGTAATGTCAAATCTGTCTTTCCAACATACGAAAGACCGCATGGACAAGTTATTAAATAAATCACATGTGTAGTGGTACATGTGATGTGTGATCGAATGGCGAATCTTTTTCCATTATGGGGATGGTTAAAACTATGACTAGGGCACATATATCTGCATGAAGTGCAGGAGGGACACCTAAAACATCCCATTTTTCGGTTCCCCAGCCAACCAGTCTGTGGTTTTTGGTAACATTCTACCGGATCTGTCTTAACCAGAAGATTCCGGAGGCTGACTCCCCTCTTATAGGCTATAATGGGCGGATTGGGCAATACTGTTTTCAAATTACTATCGGCTTTTAGAATGTTCCAATTCTTGTGGACGACTTTTTTAATTTGTCCTGAAATTCCTCCAAATTGTGTAGCAAACACTAAATTATTTGGAGTGCGTTCTATCCGGTCACCTCCTAATACCCTGTTTTTAGCAATATGTAGAGCACGTGTTAGTACCCTTTTCGGATACCCCCTTGCCAAAAATCTGTCCTCCATCTCCTTGAGTTGTATGGCCCTAGTGTTCTCTGAGGAGTTATTTCGCAACACTCGGCAAAACTGAGAAATGGGGAGAGAAGATTTCATAGACTCCGAATGCTGACTCTTAAATTGCAATAATGTATTGCGGTCAGTGGTTTTTCGGTATAATGAATAGTCAAATCTGGTGCCATTACGAACAATTTCAACATCAAGAAATTGCACACTTTTGCTACTCACTGTGGCAGTGAACTTCACTGGACCATCAAGGCTATTAAGGTGGGATACCATAGCCAAAAAAGACTCCTCGCTGCCCCTCCAAATAATTAGTATGTCGTCTATAAAGCGTTTGAAAAATAATAGACTCGTTCCAAACTTTGGCTTAATATTGAGGAGTTCGAATTGATGCATGAATAGATTTGCATATGCAGGTGCCATGGCCGCTCCCATCGCTGTGCCAGACACCTGCATATAATAATTTTGCTCAAATCTAAAGTAATTCATAGTCAAACACATATGTAATAACTCCAACACAAACTCTACATTTGGACCAGAATATCCATCAGTCAAACACATATTGACCGGGCCATCTTCTAAAAAAGGGGGTTCCTGCCTGGTTGCATTAACATCGCTAGCAGTAGTATTACCAGATACATTACCGGCTACATTTTCGTCCGGGTCTGAGTCTCCCGAGCTGACATCGACTGAATTCAACGGGCGGGTAAGTTTAGCGCGTCTGCGCCATCGTGGACGCTGAGCGCCGAATGGTGCCTCCTTCTCCCCTGTAAGCCAGCGATACACGCGGAAGCCGGTGTAATCCTCATTCACGCGACGAAGCTTCTCTCTCTTGAACCGGATGAGTTCCCGCTTGTACTGCTCAATCTGCGCCGTGGCTCGTCTGAAAGCATCGCTAGATTCCACCACTTGCGCTGACACTCCATGTTGCGTTTCAAAGGAAACAAGTGACTTCCGGCTCCTTGTGAGTTCACCTACTTGAGAGATACACCACATCTGCTCAGTCTAATTAAGGATTTTACAGTGGGGGCGGATGAGGTAATTACACTGGCCAGTATGGATGTAGTGAATCTATACACCTGCATTCCCCATGACTTAGGGGTGGATGCTGTACGGCATTCGATGCTGCAAACTGATGGATATTCTGGTCCAAATGTAGAGTTTGTGTTGGAGTTATTACATATGTGTTTGACTATGAATTACTTTAGATTTGAGCAAAATTATTATATGCAGGTGTCTGGCACAGCGATGGGAGCGGCCATGGCACCTGCATATGCAAATCTATTCATGCATCAATTCGAACTCCTCAATATTAAGCCAAAGTTTGGAACGAGTCTATTATTTTTCAAACGCTTTATAGACGACATACTAATTATTTGGAGGGGCAGCGAGGAGTCTTTTTTGGCTATGGTATCCCACCTTAATAGCCTTGATGGTCCAGTGAAGTTCACTGCCACAGTGAGTAGCAAAAGTGTGCAATTTCTTGATGTTGAAATTGTTCGTAATGGCACCAGATTTGACTATTCATTATACCGAAAAACCACTGACCGCAATACATTATTGCAATTTAAGAGTCAGCATTCGGAGTCTATGAAATCTTCTCTCCCCATTTCTCAGTTTTGCCGAGTGTTGCGAAATAACTCCTCAGAGAACACTAGGGCCATACAACTCAAGGAGATGGAGGACAGATTTTTGGCAAGGGGGTATCCGAAAAGGGTACTAACACGTGCTCTACATATTGCTAAAAACAGGGTATTAGGAGGTGACCGGATAGAACGCACTCCAAATAATTTAGTGTTTGCTACACAATTTGGAGGAATTTCAGGACAAATTAAAAAAGTCGTCCACAAGAATTGGAACATTCTAAAAGCCGATAGTAATTTGAAAACAGTATTGCCCAATCCGCCCATTATAGCCTATAAGAGGGGAGTCAGCCTCCGGAATCTTCTGGTTAAGACAGATCCGGTAGAATGTTACCAAAAACCACAGACTGGTTGGCTGGGGAACCGAAAAATGGGATGTTTTAGGTGTCCCTCCTGCACTTCATGCAGATATATGTGCCCTAGTCATAGTTTTAACCATCCCCATAATGGAAAAAGATTCGCCATTCGATCACACATCACATGTACCACTACACATGTGATTTATTTAATAACTTGTCCATGCGGTCTTTCGTATGTTGGAAAGACAGATTTGACATTACGCCTTAGGATGGATGCCCACCGTTCTGCTATAAGCACAGCATTTAGGGACAATTTCACCTCGAAACCCGTTGCCAAACATTACCTAGAGAAAGGCCATCATCTTCCAACGTTTAAATATATTGGTATAGACCACATTCCTCCACTTAGGAGAGGGGGTGACAGGTCTAAAATGCTGCTTCAGAGGGAATGTTTTTGGATTAAGAAACTTAACACACTGGCCCCCTATGGTCTAAATGAGCAGTTCTCTTTGTCGTGCTTTTTGGAACAGAGATAAAGGTTTAATTAAATGTACTATACTTGTTTCAGCATATTGCTAAAGACCGAGGTTGTTACACAATGTTTTGAATGGTTACAGGGTATCCTAGATTATAACCATGTATTCGATACAAGAAATATGTTTAAGAGTTGTTACATCTAAATGACTATTGCTACTGTGACAACCTGCTGGTTCTATGTGTAGGTGAGTTTTTCATTGACCTCATTTCCTGTTTAGGCTCATAGAAGAGTATAAAGTTTTTGTTTTAATCACATGTTGTATCTTGATAACGGTCCAAGACCAGGACCGAAACGTCGATGCATGTATTATGCTCTTTTTTAAAATTTAAATAAATAAATTAATTTTTTTAAAAAACTCCAGTGTGCGGTGCTAACTACCCTTGGACTGTTAAATATTCGACATTGTGGCAGCACCTGGTATATTGCTATTCATTGGTGTGCGAACAGCTCATTTTTCGTTGTTTGTTTATATATATATATATATATATATATATATATATATATATATATACATATATATATATATATATGTTTATATATGCCTTTGAACAGGTCTTGGAACCCCATTTCACACAGTTTCAGTGAGTTATGTTATAGCAATCACATCACTACCCACTGATTATAACTGATGACACCACAAAGCACAGTTTACAAATATATAATTTAGTGCTTAGAATAGCCCCCTCATCAATTTTACATTCACTTATTTTAAAGGTTTACTTATCCTTTACAAATATTTGAACTTTGCTTCTTTATTGTTACAGTAAACAAAAGCATTGATGCATATCGTAGCTTATGTTGCACTGCGGAAACTTTCTGTAACTTGACTTGTTTACTCCCACCCTGCATAAAATAATTTGTGGGTCCCCATCTACCAACTAAACCTTGTACATATCTGGTGGTGATAGTGCTGATGGATGGGTGGGTAGTAATTAGATCACAGGGCCATACAGATAGACCTCTATCCCCCACTGAAAGGAACCATTTTCAGGAGAATTTTACTACATATTGTCTTAATTTATAGCCAGCCATGACCTATCAAATGTTGCTGGACTACAGCTACAAGAATATCTCCTACATATTACAAGGGTTTAACAATGCTTGATAAACTTAAACCACAGCTCTCCATGGCCCAAGGTCCAATAGGGGTTTACCACACCACCATACAGGTATAGCATCTATTATCTAGAATGCTTGGGACCTGGAGCTTTCCAGATAATGTTTTTTTCTGTAATTTGGATCACCATACATTAAGGGGCAGATTTATCAAGGGTCGAGGTGAATTTTCGAATTTAAAAAATTCAAATTTCGAGCTATTTTATGTGTACTTCAACTAGGGAATAGTCCAAATTTGATTCAAATTTGAAAAGAACTCAAAAATTCAAATATCAAAATTTATCATGTACTGTCTCTTTAAAAATTCGACTTCGACCATTCACCATCTAAAACCGGCCGAATTGCTGTTTTAGCCTATGGGGGACCTCCTAGAACCTATTTAGAGTCAATTGGTGGACTTTACGAAATAGAATTTTTTGGAGCAAAAACTTTGATTTGAATTCAATCTGATGCGCTATTACTTCAATTCGTATGATTCTAATTCGCCCGAATACTGACCTATTTGATCGAAAACTGACCTATTCAGCCAAAAAAAAACTTTGACTTAATTTCGGTTGGTCTTTTTGAATTCGAATATTGAAGTTTTTCAAATTGAAATTCGACCCTTGATAAATATGCTCCTTAGTCAGCTAAACATCATTTAAACATTAAAAAAAACTCAATGGGATAAATTTGCCACCACTGTGGATTCATGCAGCTTAGTTCCCATTACAAGGAACTGTTTTATTATTACAGAGAAAAACAGGTTTCTGGAGAAAGGATCGCATACTTAAACTTAAGTGCACGACTGGAAATGGCTTTACGTAAGTATTCATTATTGTTCCCAATTTGTATGATTCCTTGTGAAGCACAGAAAGAGAATGTTTTTAAATTAATTTTGAAAAATATTGTAGATAAAGTGAAAACCTAAATTGTATTTTTATATTTTTAAATTGTAATTAATGGAGATCAATCATATTTAATAAGCCAAATGGCTTATAGGTCTTATTAACATAGGTGGTTTCCTCTGTTTAAATGAGAAATTAAATGTTCTTATGCTCTGATTGGCTACGTTTGTTTTACACCTGGCCAATTCCAATAGGCAAGCATAACCCATAAAACTATACAGCTATGCTTTAGGCAATTTTAATACCAAAAGCTGTCATGCATTTACATGTACGTACTATCCACCCCCCCCCAAACACACACACACAAACATGAAAATCAGTTAGACATTAGTATAATAAGGCTACACTAGAATTGCTAGGCAGAATTTTGGGCCTGTGTAGTTATAGACCAACAAAAATCTCAAAAAAATGTGGAGAAAAGGGTAAGCAATCTGTCATGTTTTTTGTTTGGGGATGATACAAATTTAGGGGTCCACAAGCATAAATAACCATATAGTGTGGTTAGAAAAATGTTGCCTCTAGTTTGTCTTTCATAAACGTACTACAATGTTTAGTAATATATGATCTCTATTTTGGTCTTCAATACAAAGGGGCAAAAAGCCACTACTGGTAACATTAAGAGCTGAATTACAAGAAATTTAAACGAGCAGCCTTCTGGGAACTGCTGCCTGAAGTGAGTTTCTGAGGTTATGTGCACCCCACCTGATCATCTCTGGCACTGGAAATGTGAGTGCGGGGGCAGAGGGGCAGCAGCATGAAAGCCATCTCTGGGTGGTAGAGGGGTAAGAATTGCCCCTGGTTAGAACTCTGAAAATGCACATTTGAATATGATATTTCCAAGCTGTAACAAACTAGGTTTATCATAATCAACATGGCAATGATTATAATGCCATTTACCTGCAGTGCACTATAACAATGCTTAATTTCTAAGCACAAATCCCTATTTGGAGATGAGAACAATGGTTATAAATGCAAAGGCAAAATAAAAGTACAACGTACACAACAGGTTTACTTGTCATATTACGTTTGACCTTTACCTATTGAATAATTTCCCATTTAAATTGTGTGACAGATGGAATATGCATAAAAATAAGCATTTAATACAATTCCAATCCCTAGCCAAAGTGCCTACATATTTTGTTGCATTAAAGCATTATCCTGTAACTAAGGCTAAAAATGGCTTTTTCTCTTCTGTCCGAACTAAATGAACACATTTTTCATTACGGAAACTGAACTGTTACTGCTACGACATACTTACTGGAAGAATGCAGAAATTCTGAACAAAAGCAAAACTTCCCCATTCCAACTACTGCAAGATATTCCTCTCCTAAACCTGAATGGCAGGTTTGCACAGAGGCAGCAATGCAAGGTATTATTGATATACAGAAAGTGGCACAATGCCGCTTCTGTGCAACACAAGCTAACCTTTGTGGTCATTCTAAATTGTTTGTTGTTTGCTCAGGTGAACTTTCCCAATAATTTCATCCAAGAAAAACAAACTTTTGTTTTGTGTACATATATGCAATACTCCCTACTGAGTGAAAAAGAATTCACTTCAGTGTTCCACACTGAACTCCAGAATGTCTAATGTCCTTACATTTCATAGTTTAGGGCATATTATCTCTTACTAGACATTAAGCCCGTTAAATTAACGGGCGCTAGAACATATGTAGTGAAACATTTATAAAAACAGAATTGTTCTAGTCTAAAAAAAATTTGCCAGAGACAGTCAGTGGGGCACATGCGCAGTAGCGCAATCCCACGGACACAGGGACTGGACGCAGAGACACTTCAACTTTATTATATATAGGCCGCCAGAGACGGTCCGTGGGGCACATGCGCAGTAGCGCAATCCCACGGACACAGGGACTGGACGCAGAGACACTTCAACTTTATTACATAGGATATAGGATATGAATCTTCTGCTCGTCGGTATCAGCAGTTTGTTTGTGTCATTATGAACATATTCCTGTATTTCTGTCTGAATATGTCTCTCTTTTGCCTTGAGGAGCGGGAAAGAAGAACAGAAATAGTAGCGCACTATCCATGGTCTACAGATTACTGCCACTGGCAGCAGCCGGACCTCCACCACTGCACATGCGCCAATCCCCAACAGCGCACGGATATAGGATATGAATCTTCTGCTCGTCGGTATCAGCAGTTTGTGTCATTATGAACATATTCCTGTATTACTGTCTGAATATGTCTCTCTTTTGCCTTGAGGAGCGGGAAAGAAGAACAGAAATAGCAGCGCACTATCCATGGTCTACAGATTACTGCCACTGACAGCAACCGGACCTCCACCACTGCGCATGTGCCAATCCCCAACAGCGCACAGTAATCTGGAGAATTACGCAATACCATAGAGGAGACTGGGGAAGTGAAATGAACATACCCACTCTGTCCGCCCAACTCTATGTTTGCCGCATGCGCACATGCTATTATGGTCCTGTCGCAAGAGTGTACTGAAACCTGCTGGAGACAAACTCCGGAAAAGTAAAGGTGCCGGCCGGGGTCAAATGCCTTCATAGTGCAGACGGCATCAGACGCTTGAATTCGGTGAGTTAAATCAGGTAGCCCTTTAACCTCAAATGTCTCTGGTACTGCCGTGGGGCACATGGGCAGTAGCGCAATCCCACGGACACAGGGACTGGACGCAGAGACACTTCAACTTTATTATATAGGATAATAAGCAGTGAACACAATTGGGTTTTAAATTAAGCATTGATTTGATATCGTTTACATTAGGCGGTAACATTCAAAATGTATCTCTAGTGCCAAATAAAAAGTTCCCCAATTAGCTACCATTGAAACAGACTAATCCAAACAGACTAAGCACTTTTGCATGTTGCAGCCAAACACTGAATTCCCTCTAATGCATGTTAAAAGATATTACTTTCCATCAAGCCCCAAAGGCATCTTTGTACTAAAGCTGTTTTGGTAATGCACAAATTGTACAGTTTTTAAAGTTTTCACTGTGTTGTTACTGTGCTATTGTTATTAAGTTTTTTTATGGATAGACTATAGCTAGGACATGTGGAACATGTGGAAATTAATCAATTAATAAATATCAATAGGCGAAGTAGACCCCTACAACTATTATGGAGCACAGTAGCACAGAAAATTGTGGGACCCAGTAACTTCTAAAGGTGGCCACACATGCAGAGATCCACTTGTTTGGCGATTTCACCGTCGAAACATAATGTAGTCAATTTGAGCAGATAAATTGACGCAGCCGCGATCTGATGGGATTTTTAACTCTGCCCGATCGACATCTGTCTGACTGTCGGTTAGATATCAACCAGGAAAGCCCGTTGGAGGGTCCTACACATGGGCCAATAAACTGCCAGCTATCAAGAGGCAAGAGGTTATCTGGTAATTAACGCAAAGGCCTACAAAAATGTGCCTTTTTGTTTAATAAGGTATAAAAGAATAGGCAACAATGCATAATAACCAAATTAAATCTACACAGATCGATGGAAAATAGTCATCAAGTTATAAAAGGAAGGATCAACAAAAATGTTCCCTTTTGTTTAACAAGGTATAAAATAACAAGTAATAGTACATAATTTAATTTACTTAATCTTGGGGATTGAAGATTGTGCACCCAGTAAATCTTAAATATGGGAAAATTGCAGGATTCACCTTCAAACACTTTTTCCAGATCAGTTGGATTCAGAGAAATCACCAGAAATGAAGACTTTTTCCAATTGCTTTCTATTTTATATTTGTGACTATTTTTCTAATACTGTAAAGTGTAAAGTTAAATGTTTCACCTTCTAGACTGGCAGATGTGGTAATCAGCAGATTAGATTTTTAAACCTGGCCCATCTCCAAAATGTGCTACGTAAATAAATACTCTATCATTTGGTACAATTTTATCAAATAGATTTATCTTGACTAAATTACATCTACAAACCTAAGGGGCCCATTGATTCTTTCATCATTTATGACTAGTCTAGAATCTGCCTAGAAAGGTGCCCAGCACAATGGATGTGTTTCAATCTACCTGTTTACTGTAAAGAATTAATCCGTATACACCATATTATGTTGATATGAGATTGTAGTCACAAGGGGGTCAATTCTAAGCATAAAATATTCTGCACAAGAAATAAAAGTTAAGTTTCAGCAGGAGGAGTGCCAGTTAGTGTGTTTCTAGTGTGTTTGGCATCTGGCTTTAATGGTTTCCAGCCAATGTGCTTCTATTGGCATCTGGCTTTAGTGATTGTGATCAGATCCAAAAAATTAAATATAATTAAAACAGTTATTAGTTACATGTTCTGGCTAATAGTTTAGTGGGTTGTTGGTTTCATGGGGAGATAGTGTTCATACCTTGGTAAGCTCCCCAATGTCTTAAACCACTGCTGAAATGTTGGCACCCTCACTTTTCATTTATTGTGTACACTGAGATGATCTCTTTAATGTACCCTGTCATTTGCTTACAGAATGTAGCCATCATAAAGCATTTTGAGTAGGGATGCACCGAATCCAGGATTCGGTTCAGGATTCAGCCTTTTTCAGCAGGATTCGGATTGGCTCAATCCGTCTGCCCATCTGAACCGAATCCTAATTTGCATATTTTGCAACTTTGGGATGGGAGGGAAATCACATGACTTTTTGTCACAAAAAAAGGAAGTAAAAAATGTTTTCCCCTTGCCACCCCTAATTTGCATATGCATATACAAATTCGTATCCGGAATCGGTTCAGTATTTGGCCGAATATTTCGCAAAGCATTTGGGGGTTCGGCCTAATCCAAAATAGTGGACTCGGTGCACCCCTAATTTTGAGTACACATGCAATATCATTTAAAATGTCTCTATGCAACTCATCAAAACACACAACATTGAAACAAAGCTTTATTGCTTGGACTCTCCTGTGCTTGTGTTTTAAAAACAGTGGCTACCTTCTTCACTATTTAATACTGTGTTGGGATGACTTCTTTAACTGGGCTAGAACAAAATAAATGCAACATAAACAGGATTTATTTCCCAATATAGTCAGTAAAATTGATAGGACTGGATCCTTGTACATATTTGTATCTACCACTATTACTAAAAACAGTCATACTGCTCCCTAACTTATAAAACCCTAACTTAAAATAATAATTCAAAGGTGATGGTGAAACAGTGTTTTTGTGGGCACATTTTCAGATTTTTTCTTGGATTTACAATAAACAGAGGTGATTTACAGTAGCTTCTTAAAAAGATACAGCCCTGCTCTATTTTTTACAACAAAATATTAAAATAGGAACTCCAGTTAAATACTCTAAAGTTAATTGTAAATATATTTAGCCTTCTGTGGTTGTAACAAAGCCCAGGTATCAGGTGAATATTACCCCAATGCAACATGGCCATATTGTTGTGGCATCCAAGGATCCCCTGGTACAATTTCTATATAAAATTAATTTAAATTAAATGCTTTTCGACCCATTTTCTACGTTGTAGTGATTTGTTTTAGAGGGGATTCAGCTTTTATATTTAGAATATTATATTATCTTAGCACTGGCACTTTTATTATCAAAAAATGGATTACTTGTGCATTAATGTAAACAAAAACCTATAGCAACATCTCAGTTTTATATTTACTTACTCTTACTTTGCTATTTGCTAGGGTTTTATGAAACATTCCAATGTATAAAGTCACTCAAAAAAGATGTGTAACTGAACAACACTGTCTTTAAGTATAACCAGTTTAACTTACATTGATTGCGTCAAATTTTTTGTCTAGAAGACTTTGGAATAACTAGTTAATATGCTAATATTAGCAACTTGGCCAAATAGTTAAGTGGCTTAGATGTAGGGTATGTTAAGAGCATGTGAGTGCCAGTGGAAATCTTAACTGTTTCAGTAAGAGATGGGATGCAGAGCACAAAGTTCAACACTGAAGGCTCCTTACATGCAACCGTGAAAATGGAATGTGACTTTCATGCCGCCAACTTCAAAAAGCAACTTTTTTCCAGAAACTGACACCAGGGGAATTTATTATGCAACATCATCTGAAATTCCTTTACGTCTGTAAATGGCTGTCTATTTTTGAATACTAATTAGGCACCTTCATATATAGATATATATATAGAGAGAGAGAGAGAGAGAGAGAGAGAGATATAGATATAGATATACATACATATAGATATACATAAACTTTATTGCTTGCTATTATACAGCTAGGGTAGAAGTTTTCTTAAAGACTAAAGCTTTTAAAGAAACAGCTTAAAATATCCTATACCCTGGGACAGCCTCAGTAAATATTTAAAGCTCCTTGAAAAACTGGTTTCTCAGAGCAATTTTTCATAGCTAAAGATAACTTTTCTGGCTCTTTAAGTGACCTATAAAAACTTTTATAATATTGGCATATATATAATAATGTATTTGTCTCTTCCAAATTTGCTTTCTTTCTTCTGGACAAACTGGGCAAACACTTTTGAAGTATTGAACCACTCAGATCTAAATTTAAATATTCATGAAGCAGTACCTTATTGGTTTGAGAAAATCTAATAGAAATATTATGAAATGAAGTCTTGCTTTGGGATTTCCCTTTTATGCAGACCGATACTGATAAGTATCCATATATATGTATTATAATCCTCTTGAGCTCCTTACAAATGCGTTCTTGTCAGTTTTCATGATGTTTGATCATGAAGTACAATAAACCAGCCTGAAATATGCAGGGTGATTTGGGGAGTGATCTAATGACATTAGGGTATGGCTTCTTAAAGGACCAAACATGGTAGATATTGGTGAAACACACAGAGAGTGAGGAAAATACCAAAATCTTTTATAATTGTCAAGACCGCCGGGAGCGCGAGGAGTCGCGTCCGCTCCCGGCGGCGAAGAATCCAATATGGCAGCGCCCAGGCAACCCACGTGGGTCCCGACGCCGGCGCCGTGACGTCAGCGCGGCGCGACGGTCGCGGGCGCGCTGACGCTGGCGCAAGGGCGCCAAATTCAAACATAAAAGGTCGCCTGAGGCGCCAAGATGGCGCCCGAAAATAGGATCCTGATTCTTTGTGATTCCTGGGTTTCCCTTGCTGTTTTCCCTGCTTATTCTGCCTGATTCCTTGTTGTGACCCCTTGCCTGGACCTGGACTTCGCTGATATTCTGCCTGTCATTGACCCCCTGCCTGGCCTTGGACTTTGTTACATTCCGCCTGCCTTTTGACCTGTGTTTGGACTTTGTTTCTCCTGCCTTACTCTTGGATACCACGATCCTGATCCCTCCTGAGGGGCTTCCTCCTAGATCCGGACTACTCCCCAGAGGGGGCTCCCGGCTCCCTGACATTATTTTCGGGCCATGGATCCTTCTGAGGAAGCCACACCTGATGTCGGACGAGCGCTCCGCGGACTGGCATCCCGCATGGAGGACTACGAAAACCAGCAGGTTCGCATTGGGCAAGCACTCGATATCCTGCTTGCTCGAGAGCCATCTGCGCCCTCCGCTGCTCCACCTCCTGGAGTTTCTCCCATGGCGGCAGCCTCTTCGAACGCAAGCTATCCGACAGGTGAGCCTCGCATTCCACCTCCTCCTCGCTTCAGTGGGGACCCACAAGCCTGCAGGGGATTTGCCACACAGTGCCAAATTCAATTTGAGTTCCAACCCACGCAGTTTCCAAGTGAGCGTTCCAAGGTGGGGTATGTGATGTCTCGATTGGAAGGCAAGCCACTGGAGTGGGCTACGTCTCTTTGGGAGAAGAATTCTCCGGTGACTTATGCTGTTAAAGACTTTCTCCAAGCTTTTCGCACAGTCTTTGATGCACCTGGTCGAGTCACGAACGCCCCTGCCCGTCTCTTGCAGCTCCGGCAGGGAAGCCGCAGTGTCAATGAGTACGCTATAGACTTCCGAACACTGATGGCGGAGACTTCCTGGTGTGATGACGCTTACAAGGCCGTATACTACCAAGGCCTATCCATCCGCATCAAAGATGATCTCGTCTCCAGAGAGACTCCTGACACCCTGGAGGGACTGATCACCCTATCTATTAAGGTAGACACCCGCCACAGAGAACACCAGGTGGAGAGAGAGCGCAGCAGACGATTTTCTCCCATGTTGGCTCCTCGCTTTCAAAGGCCGATTCTGCAAGCCCCCACTGTTCCTGTGACTCATGTGTCCACGTCACCCCTGGAGGAACCTATGCAAGTAGGAAAGGCTCACCTTTCCGAGCAGGAAAGACTCCGAAGACGAATGGCTGGTCTCTGTTTGTACTGTGGTGGTCACTCCCATTTTGCCAATGCCTGTCCTGCCAAGGCCAGGAGTTTTGTACCCCGAGGTATGTCACTGGTTTCTCATGTAGGGGGCATTACTCGAGGGCCTAAGGAGAAGTATCAAGAAAATTCACGCAGACTTCTCCTTCCTTTGCAGATTCACCTGGCAAATAAGACTATCTGCGAAAGGGCCTTCCTCGACTCTGGGGCGGACGGCAACTTCATGGACGCCTTCTTTGCCGAACGCATGAAGATTCCCCTGCTCCCCTTGTCTTCTCCCCTGCGAATTACCGCCATAGATGACAAACCCCTGGAGTTTGAATTCGTCACTAAGTTCACGGCGGAACTATCTGTACAGGTTGGGGTACTGCATCAAGAAAAACTTTCATTCTTCATCATCCCCTGTCCTTCTACTCCAGTAATACTGGGTCTTCCGTGGTTACGTCTACATAACCCCACCATAGACTGGTCCTCTGGGCAGATCTCTCGTTGGAGTTTATTTTGTCAGCAGCATTGCCTTCCGCCAAAACCCCTCGAGAAGGTGAATGTCTCCACTACGGAACTAAAGACTTTGCCCTCCAATTACAAGGGATTTTCCGATGTGTTTTGTAAAAAGTCTGCAGAGTTCCTTCCCCCACATCGCTCCTACGACTGTCCGGTTGAACTCCTGCCTGGATCCATGCCCCCCAAAGGGCGCACTTACCCTCTCTCTCCTGCAGAGACCACCGCTATGAAGGAGTCCATTCAAGAAAATCTTCAGCGGGGGTTTATCCGCCCTTCTACCTCTCCTGCAGGGGCTGGGTTCTTCTTTGTGGAGAAGAAGGACGGAGGTCTTCGGCCTTGTATAGACTATCGGGGCCTGAACAAGATCACCGTGAAAAACAGATACCCTCTGCCCCTGATTTCCGAGCTCTTTGACCAGCTAAAAGGGGCAAAGATTTTCTCCAAGTTGGATCTCCGGGGGGCCTACAACCTCATTCGCATCCGGGAGGGTGACGAATGGAAGACGGCATTCAACACTCGGGATGGGCACTATGAATATCTTGTTATGCCCTTCGGCCTATGCAATGCCCCTGCCGTCTTCCAGGAGTTTGTTAATGATGTGTTCCGAGATCTCCTAGGAAGGTTCGTAGTCGTATACTTGGACGACATCCTGATCTTTTCCAAGGACCTTGAAAGTCATCGCTCCCAGGTGAAGGAGGTACTCTCTCGTCTGAGGAAGAACTCTCTCTTCGCCAAGTTGGAGAAGTGTGTCTTCGAGGTATCCAAGATCCCCTTCCTAGGATACATTATCTCTCCAGAGGGATTTGAGATGGACCCCGTGAAAGTGTCGGCCATCCAGGAGTGGCCTCTCCCATTGAGTACCAAGGCAATCCAGAGATTCATCGGATTTGCTAATTATTATCGACAGTTCATCCGGGGGTTCTCTTCCCGCATTGCACCTATTCTGGCCCTCATCCGGAAAGGGGGTAAACCCAGCCTGTGGCCTCCATCTGCCATAGAAGCTTTTCAGTCCTTGAAAGAGGCCTTCACATCCGCTCCTGTTCTCCGACATCCCAATCCTGCACTACCCTACTGCATCGAAGTTGATGCTTCCGAAGTCGGAGCCGGAGCTATCCTTTCTCAGAGACATTCCACTGATGGAAAATTGCACCCCTGTGCGTTCTTCTCCAAGAAGTTCACATCTGCAGAGCAGAACTATGATGTCGGGAATCGGGAACTCTTGGCAGTCAAGCTTGCCCTTGTAGAATGGCGTCACCTCCTGGAGGGCTCTGAAATTCCTGTCCAGATTTTCACAGATCACAAGAATCTGGAGTTTATACAGTCCCTCAAGAGGCTAAATCCCAGACAAGCCAGGTGGGCCCTTTTCTTTTCCCGATTTAACTTTGTTTTGACCTATCGCCCAGGTTCCAAGAATCTGAAGGCCGACGCCTTGTCTCGTAGCTTCACTCCGGTGGACCGTGACCCTGAGAGACAGGAACCAATCATTCCACCTGTCAAGATCATTG
The DNA here is from genome assembly GCA_038501925.1 of Xenopus petersii. Taxonomy (NCBI): domain Eukaryota; kingdom Metazoa; phylum Chordata; class Amphibia; order Anura; family Pipidae; genus Xenopus; species Xenopus petersii. Next base: position 84,467,848 of record CM076681.1, read on the forward strand.
CCTCTCTGTATCCCCAATTTGCCGACCAGATTCTGGCTGGGCAGTCCTTGGCTCCTCAAGATACTCCGATTGGCATGGCCTTCGTCCCTCCAGAACTTCGCCTGGCCATCCTGCAACAAACCCACTGCTCCAGGCAAGCTGGACATCCTGGTCCGGCCAAGACCCTTGAACTCTTGAGGCGCCTAGTCTGGTGGCCTGATATCCGCAAGGATGTAAAGGACTTTGTGGCGGCTTGTAATGTCTGCGCCACTTCTAAGCCTAGCCATTCCCGCCCCAGCGGGTTGTTACAGCCTTTACCGGTTCCCTCTCGTCCATGGACGCACCTCTCTATGGACTTTATTGTCGAACTTCCTCCCTCCGGTGGGAATACTGTGATCTGGGTTGTTATTGACCGCTTCAGCAAAATGGCCCATTTCATCCCTTTGAAGAAGTTACCCTCTGCGGTGGAATTATCCCAACTCTTTATTAAGTACATCTTCCGCCTGCATGGTTTCCCGATGGAGATCGTCTCCGACCGAGGCACCCCGTTTACCGCCAAGTTTTGGCGTTCCCTATGTAAAGACTTGGGAATAACACTTCAATTTTCATCTGCCTACCACCCGCAGACGAATGGGGCAGCTGAACGTGTGAACCAAGCCTTAGAACAGTTCCTGAGGAACCATGTGTCTCTTTGCCAGGACGATTGGTCTGACCTCCTCCCGTGGGCGGAGTTTGCTCATAATAATGCATGTCATTCCTCCACAGGAAGGTCTCCGTTTATGGTGGTGTATGGACAGCACCCTCAAGCCTTTCCTCAGGACTTCGTGTTGTCGGACGTCCCGGCTGCAGATGATCTGGCAGCCCATATGCTTGCTATTTGGGCTGCAACCAAGTCTAATCTGGAGAAGAGTGCTCTAGTCCACAAGACTTTCGCGGATCGCCGTAGAAGGCCCTCACCTCCCTACAAGGTGGGTGATAGTGTCTGGCTCTCTTCCAGGAATATTCGCTTGAAGGTGCCATCTCCCAAGTTGGGTCCGAAGTTCCTGGGTCCGTTCCCCATCTTGGAAATAATTAACCCTGTAGCCATCAGACTTCAACTCCCACCAGAGATGAGAATTCCCAACGTGTTCCACGTCTCCCTGGTGAAGCCCACCATCTCTAACCGTTTCTCTGATGTCCAATCTCCTCCTCCTGCCGTCTCTGTGGAGGGTCAACAAGAATTCGAGGTGGAGAGAATCCTCGATTCCAGAATCTCCAGAGGGTCCCTTCAGTACCTCATCCATTGGAAGGGCTTTGGCCCCGAAGAATGCTCTTGGGAGGGACACCGTGATGTGCATGCTCCTCGTTTGGTAAGAGACTTCCACTCCAAGTTTCCCCAGAAACCAAGCCCCGGTGGTCCTGAGGCCCCCCGTGAGGGGGGGGGTACTGTCAAGACCGCCGGGAGCGCGAGGAGTCGCGTCCGCTCCCGGCGGCGAAGAATCCAATATGGCGGCGCCCAGGCAACCCACGTGGGTCCCGACGCCGGCGCCGTGATGTCAGCGCGGCGCGACGGTCGCGGGCGCGCTGACGCTGGCGCAAGGGCGCCAAATTCAAACATAAAAGGTCGCCTGAGGCGCCAAGATGGCGCCCGAAAATAGGATCCTGATTCTTTGTGATTCCTGGGTTTCCCTTGCTGTTTTCCCTGCTTATTCTGCCTGATTCCTTGTTGTGACCCCTTGCCTGGACCTGGACTTCGCTGATATTCTGCCTGTCATTGACCCCCTGCCTGGCCTTGGACTTTGTTACATTCCGCCTGCCTTTTGACCTGTGTTTGGACTTTGTTTCTCCTGCCTTACTCTTGGATACCACGATCCTGATCCCTCCTGAGGGGCTTCCTCCTAGATCCGGACTACTCCCCAGAGGGGGCTCCCGGCTCCCTGACAATAATATAGGCATTGCCATGGACTAGTCATGATGCATTAGGATTAGTCCTGTGTTTAACACCAACTCATACCTGCTAAATCAGGTTTTCTAGGCTGTAAACCAAAATAAAATCATCAAAGGTATCATAGTACATGGTCTACTTTTCCACTACTTATAAGCTGCTAAGCAATTATAATAAGATAACAAAAGCAAATATTGTGCACTTTGTACTCTTTTTTACTGCTTAGGCAAAAGTCTCAATTCTTTTATTCAATTCTCAATTCTATTTAGGGCATCATTTCTTTGCTTTTGTAAATTCTGATATCCAATGTTGCTGGGCCAAAAACCCCTAGAACTGATAGGCAAAATTATTATTAGTCATATGACCTAGCAAACACATGGAAGAGTCTGTAGGTAGGGAATGAACCAGGCTGTCAGAGTAAGCTCACAGTTGGGTTCTTGCATCAGCACAGCAATGGCTGGGCTCTAGTCTTTTTGAATTGGCTATGCTCAATATGCTCCAATAGTTACAGATGACAATATCATGCAGTTTGTTGGGTGCAGAAGTGCAGTTTGAGGGGGGGGTCCCTGGAGCTGTACTTATTATGTGCTACCCTTGCAGTAGTACCTCACCTCATGTCTCAAACACCATTAGAGACCAACATAAAAAAAAATTGTCCTGGTGTATGATATACTCAAAAGAACAAAATATTTTCACTAAAAAACACAATAAAATTGTGTAGGAAAGAAACTTTAGGGCATAGCAATATTGTGGACCCTGTACATATCTGATCTGTCTATTTCTACATACCTGTACTTAAGCTTAGCTGTTCTCCGACAGATCAGACCACATCCACTCATGGATTGATACCATCAGAGGGCATGGGGAATTGCCACCTTTAGTATTGATAAGTCAGGTCTGGTCAACCACCTGAACAACTGTAACAGCATGAAGTAAAGAGGAGACTCCTCTTAAATTTCTTTTGGCCAAACAAAGTACATTTTCAGACGCAATATATATTCCCTGATTCACCGGTATCAAAGCATTATTAGTCAGAATGCCACCCCAACTGGCCATATATGCTAGAATGGCCAGCTAAAGCCATAGGGAAACATGGTACCAATGGCCACCATCATGTGCCAAAAATGCAAGACATGGCAAATTATACTTACTAACATTACTGTTCATAACCAGTGTCCCACAGTGGCCTTAAAAGGTACTACATAGCCAACAATGTTCCCCAAAAGTAACCACTGCATATTCACCAAAGAGTGCACTGACATTCTCTTCTCTAATTATGATATACAACTTCCTTAACATCCATCAGTATATAACTTAAATGAAAGGTGCCATGCTTGCTCTGTCTAACATTTCCTGAGAATTAAGGCAACAAAGTGTAATTTTCATAACATAAGTGCCTCAGTTATTTAATCATTCTGCCCCCTATGACCTTCAAATACCAGAGTGCACATAGAGACTATGGCGCAAATTCACTAAGCGCCGAAGCGCCGAACGCTAGCGTTAATTTGCTAGCGTTTGGCATTTTTCGCTAACGAACGCTGGCATAATTTCGCTAGTGTTACTTTGCACCCTTACGCCAGGCGAATTTTCGCTAGCAACGTAACTACGCAAATTCACTAACTTGCGGTGTACTGAACGCTACCTTTTACGCTAGACTTCCTTCGCCACCTCAGACCTGGCGAAGCGCAATAGAGTAGATAGGGATTGTTTCAAAAAAAGTCAAAATTTTTTCTAAGTCCCAAAAAACGCTGGCGTGTTTTCTACATGATGGGTGATAGGCTGAAAAAGATCGAAAATATTTTTGGGGCTCCCCTCCTTCCCCCCTACATTTCCTGACTCATGGCAACTTACCTAGACAGTGGGCACATGTGTAGGGCAAAATACAATTTTTATTTGCTGATTTGAATGTTTTCTAGGCATTTGAAGTGGTGATACGTGTTCCTCCATTGAAATTTGAATTTCGCGCAGTATGTAAATGAACCATCGCTAGCGAAACTTCGCTTCGCTTGGCGAATTAACGCTAGCGCAACTTCGAAAACTTACGCTACCCCTGTGCGCAACTTCGGATTTTAGTGAATTTGCGGAGCGCTGACGAAAATACGCCTGGCGAAGTGTGGCGAAGTGTGGCGAAGTGCGGCGAAGTTGCGCCTGGCGCAACTTCGCAACTTAGTGAATTTGCCCCTATGAATCCTGATCCTGAATCCTCATTTCTACCCTACCAGGTACTTGGTGAACTGTTTTGGCTTTTTCCCTGACTGAGCAGTTTGGATGACTGAGAAATGTAAGTTCAGGTTTACAAATGGAGTAAGACTGGCTATATGGGGGTAAATCTGGCCCTGAACACATACTCATACTTTACCACATAGAACAGAAGTATGAATCTTAAAACAGGAATTCTCCAGCAGCAATAAATTGTTATCTCACTTTGAAGAGGTCTGTACTCATCAGTGGCATAATGATAGGGGAAGCAGATGCCATAGGTGGAGGAAAGTCTAATGATGGGGGGGGGGGCTTGAGGGATTGCAGGTTACACTCACACACTGGGGAGTTTTATCTCTAAAACAGATTGCCTAAAACCTGCTTTTAGTAGGGCAGTGTAGATTACACTGGGAATTTAACTTCAGTTTATAGGAAAACCTATAATTAATAGTTAATTTAATATGTTTCCTGTTTGTGTTCAGGTAAATAACTGTGCTATCAGTCTGGCAAAGATCGTGGCTCAGAACAAAGCACTGCCAAGTTACTGTATTTAAATTACTTACACATTTAAGGGCAGCGACAGACAGGGAAATTTGTCACCCAGACGTATTTATGAGCGACAAATCTCCCGAAAATGCCTCTCCATTTGGAATTGAGATCGCTGGTTCCATGACCAACATATCGCTAAGTTGCCAAAATTGCCTGTGGAGGTGACTTAGCGATATGTCGGTCTTAGCACCAGTGATTTCTATTATTTCAAATGGAGAGGCATTTTCAGGAGATTGTCACCCGCAGATGCTCATAAATAGTGGCAGACGACACATCTCCCTGTCTGCCACTGCCCTAAAGGCACTATAAATGATGAAAGTTCCTCCTCATTAATTTTTGCAACTTTTACAAACCTACGAATCCCAGCACCACTCCATTACATAAACTGCTTTGATTTGGAAGGGGGACAGGGCTACCATCAGGGTTGCATAGGTCTACAAATATTCTGAGCCTCATTTTATTCATTCACCAACAGTAATCCCAAAGGCCAAAGTTTATTTATACAGAACACTGAGGATTAAATAAATATATATATATATATATATATATATATATATAATGTCTGTAGTGATGGCACTCTAGAGAAAGGTTCTTGTGTGGGACTGAAACGTCAGACTAGTAAACCTGTTTTCTTTTTTACTTTTTTACTTTTTCACACTTGGTTTGGTTGTGCAAAACCTGTGACTGCCATCACTACAGACATTGTATTTATCAATTTTTGCACGAGCACACAGGTCTCTTACTAATATTAGGCGTATACTTAAACATGCTGGCTAAATATATATCCAAAGAATGAGATTACCATTCTCTGAGCACAGAGAGGAAAGACTTACGGCATAGACTCAATGCTGGAGTCAGGAGCAACGTAATTAAATGGAACATATCCCTCCGTTTTTCTTCTTGTCCTTAAAAGTTTAGCTTTCCACCAGCTAGCATGGGTGGTGTCTATGATAAGCATCTTGTCCCCAGCCTTAAAACTCAGTTCATCAGGTGTCCGTCCTTCATAACTGTACAACGCCATGTAAGTATTTCTTTGTGGTTCTCTTGGGGTTTCAAAATGTGGAGGTGCCCATGGACCGTCATGTTGACTACCTTCAGGTATATTCGTAATTTCATGTTTAAAGATACAGGGTAGCACACAGCTTAGACAGCTGCAATTCTTCCTACAACAGTTTCCCATCTCTGAGATGAATTCCTCCAGCAATTCTTCTTGTACAGCTATATCACAAATCTAAAAAGAACATTTCTTGCGATTCTGATTATATTAGCATTGGTGCTGGCAGGTCATAGATGAATAAACAAGATACAGGCTTTGGAATGGGTTCACCAACTATCCACTTGAAATAAAAATTGTTTCTGTCGCTTGGTTTTAATAAAAAAAGAATATGATTTCAAATAAAAATATTCCTATGAAGTAGATTTTTCTTCTTTGCAGAGGCAGAGCTGTGATTTTGGTCTGGCTGCATCATCTTCTTTGATGAATGACAGTCCAACGAGTAGTGCTGTCTGTATGAGAATACTGATGTAAGTGTTTACCTTACTTCCTGGTTAAGGTACGTGTGCTCTCAATGATAGTACCGCCCCAGTTCATAATTATAAAATCAAGTGTCACTAGGAAAGGCAACGCCTTCTGGCAGGTTCACAGGTATTTATTTATTGTGATTAGAGAGTGACTAGCAGTGCAGAACACTTTACAAATGGTAAAACCTATACTTTTATTCCTGAAAACAATGGAGAATAATAAACAAAGTTTTAAACCAGCATACAGAACTGAATATCAGATTTCAGGTTTGTACTAATTTGCTTGTGTTTGATTTTAAGAAACTAGTCACTTCTCATTCTGCATTAAAGGCGTAGTTCACCTTTGCATTTGTGTTTAGCATACTATAAAATGGCCTATTCTTAGCAACTTTTCAGGTACTATTTGTTGTTTATTCTAGTTACCGTATTGAGTTATTTGCCTTCCTCTTCTGAAACTTTCCAGCTGTCAAATGGGGGTTAAAAACCCTGCAGTTAAAACAACTGTTACTTTGATTCAGGCTACAATTTTATTGTTATTGTTACTTTTTACTTCTCACATTTCTTTTCATATTCCAGTCTCTTTATTCATATCACTGGCTTGTTGCTCATCATTTCCGACAGCATTGAACTCACAGCAACATCTGCTATTATTTGTCCTAAATGCAATTGATGGAAGTATGGCTGTTTTATGGATAGCATGCTTTTTGGTGCACTTCCATTTGAGAAATGACACAAGTGTGCCCCTTACATGCACTATGCAGTAGGCTCAAAGAGGTATCTAAACCAGGGCAGCCATCAGGGGGGGGCAGGGGGGGGAGTTGTAGGGGGCCCCGAGGGTTCTTAAAGGGGTTATTCATCTTTAAAATAACTTTTAGTATGATGTAGAGAGTGATATCCTGAGGCAATTTGCAATTGGTTGTCATTTTTTTTTTTATTTGTAGTTTTTGCGTTATTTAGCTTGGGTATGTGCTAAGCTTGGGTATGTGGTTGCCTGCGAACCTAGAAAATACTGGGCACATGCACACCTACATATCTAACCAGTGACATTGCAGCATTCATTAGTACTGATTTTTTTTTTTATATTTTTTATATTATTTTAAAGATGTAACATCATGTTTTCATGTTTCCTTAACAATGTCAGGTATCTCAGCTCTGCAAACACCTTTAGTTTATTTACCCATTAAAGTCACTTTGACAGAATTCATTAACTATAGCACACATGTGCCAATCTATAAGAGGACTAATTTGATGTCTGCCACTGCTATTGCTACACTGATATCATCCAAGCACTCACAACACAAGAGCTGCCCATGGCTGTGTTTACAGAGAGAAAGTGTAGTTTCTATCAGCAGTGGGATCACGGAACTTACTAAAATGGACATTTTTCTGAACAAAGCTGTTTTCTGAACAGTTTAAAAAACAAGGAAGAAAAGTAGACATCTTATGTCTACTAGATGTGTATTTTACAGTTTTCCTTACATGCGTTAATGATAGTTTTCATTTAAAGTTGGCATAATTCTCAGATGTTCAGTTGTTATAATATTCAGGTGTGACTAATAAGTATGTGGCATGTATATAATATCTGGCTGTTTCACCTATAAATTTGTACAGAATCACAAAGTGACATGAAATGTAAGGATGTAAGGATCAGGTCAGGAACAATTTATAGGTAGTGTGACAGGGTGTTTGGAAAACACCACTGACTTGCAGGAAAGTATATGGAAAAGAGTACATTTAACCCTTTACCTGCCAGCCGTTTTGTGCTAGATGCGAACATCTACTGCCAAGCAGTTTTTAGATATTTTGCACTCTTTCACTTTAAGGGCCTTTCCTGGGCGGTCTTTTAGTTTACCCAGCAAAACAATATATTGTTTTTTTCAGGACAACCTGAACTTTCAAAATATGCAGGAATTTTGGTGTAATTCTACTTCTGTAAAAAAATATTGGCTTCTAAGTGTCCAATAAAATGAAAAAAACCATGTTTCACAAAGAACAATCACATATATCAGAAACATCATTTACTTTATGTATGAGAACACAGCCTATTTGGAAAGGTCTATGTCTCCTGAACGCGGCAATACCAAATATATATAGTTTTATGGAGATTTCTCACTTGTATAGATCAAAATCTACAAGCAGTACACAACCAAATTTCCAAAGCTCCGCTCCCCAAACGGCATACTTCTGCTTTCAAGGCCAAACATTCCACTAACAGTAGGTTTACCCTAGAAATCTACCCATTATTAGAAAGAACAGATTCTGGTGAATCAAAAATGGGTAAATATATAGTTGTACTCCAAACTACCAAGTTGCAATTGTTTCCTAAAGTTATAATGTTTTATAGAAATTGGTGAATTTTTTGAAAAATTACCTCAAAGCTTCCAATCTACAGAATCATATCTCCCACAAATCATTAGGTATCAATGTAAAACACCCCAAATATAAAAGCCTGGGGTCCGCTGATCAATTTGATGCCCAATATATATAGGTGTACCCAAACATGTGGCATATAGGGGCCCTAAAATGTAGACACCTCATTTGAGCTATCAGTTCTGTAATTCCAGATACTGCAAAATCAACACATTTGCATCGTTTTGGGGGGGGGTAAAAGTAGAAAAAAGTAAGTTCACCCCAGAAAACCGTATATTTTCGGAAAGTACACATTCCCACAAATCTAAATTGGGTATGCATGTCTTTGTACTCCAAAGTACCAAGCCGCAAACCATTCCTAAATTTGGTGATTTTGGCGACATTTCCAAAAACCACCTCAAAATATCTACCCTGCAGCATCGTATTGCCCACATACTTTTAGGTATCAAGAGAAATCACCCCAAATATGAAAGCCTAGGGTCCTTTGAACAGTTTGATGCCCAATATGTATAGGTGTACCCACGCACGTGGCATATAGGGGCCCAAAAAGGAAGACCCCCATATGGTCTGTCATTTCAGATACTGCAAAATCAAGACATTTACATCGTTTTGGGGGGGGGCAAAAGTAGAAAAGGGTAAGTTCACCCCAGAAAACCATATATTTTCCGAAAGTACACATTCCCACGAATCTAAATTGGGTATGCATGTCTTTGTACTCCAAAGTACCAAGCCGCAAACCATTCCTAAATTTGGTGATTTTGGCGACATTTCCAAAAACCACCTCAAAATATCTACCCTGCAGCATCGTATTGCCCGCATACTTTTAGGTATCAAGAGAAATCACCCCAAATATGAAAGCCTAGGGTCCTTTGAACAGTTTGATGCCCAATATGTATAGGTGTACCCACGCGCGTGGCATATAGGGGCCCCAAAAGGAAGACCCCCATATGGTCTGTCATTTCAGATACTGCAAAATCAAGACATTTACATCGTTTTGGGGGGGGGGGCAAAAGTAGAAAAGGGTAAGTTCACCCCAGAAAACCATATATTTTCGGAAAGTACACATTCCCACAAATCTAAATTGGGTATGCATGTCTTTGTACTCCAAAGTACCAAGCCGCAAACCATTCCTAAATTTGGTGATTTTGGCGACATTTCCAAAAACCACCTCAAAATATCTACCCTGCAGCATCGTATTGCCCGCATACTTTTAGGTATCAAGAGAAATCACCCCAAATATGAAAGCCTAGGGTCCTTTGAACAGTTTGATGCCCAATATGTATAGGTGTACCCACGCACGTGGCATATAGGGGCCCCAAAAGGAAGACCCCCATATGGTCTGTCATTTCAGATAATGCAAAATCAAGACATTTACATAGATTTGGGGGGGCAAAAGTAGAAAAGGGTAAGTTCACCCCAGAAAACCATATATTTTCCGAAAGTACACATTCCCATGAATCTAAATTGGGTATGCATGTCTTTGTACTCCAAAGTACCAAGCCGCAAACCATTCCTAAATTTGGTGATTTTGGCGACATTTCCAAAAACCACCTCAAAATATCTACCCTGCAGCATCGTATTGCCCACATACTTTTAGGTATCAAGAGAAATCACCCCAAATATGAAAGCCTAGGGTCCTTTGAACAGTTTGATGCCCAATATGTATAGGTGTACCCACGCACGTGGCATATAGGGGCCCCAAAAGGAAGACCCCCATATGGTCTGTCATTTCAGATACTGCAAAATCAAGACATTTACATCGTTTTGGGGGGGGCAAAAGTAGAAAAGGGTAAGTTCACCCCTGAAAACCATATATTTTCGGAAAGTACACATTCCCACCAATCTAAATTGGGTATGCATGTCTTTGTACTCCAAAGTACCAAGCCGCAAACCATTCCTAAATTTGGTGATTTTGGCGACATTTCCAAAAATCACCTCAAAATATCTACCCTGCAGCATCGCATTACCCACATACTTTTAGGTATCAAGAGAAATCACCCCAAATATGAAAGCCTAGGGTCCTCTGAACAGTTTGATGTCCAATATGTATAGGTGTACCCAAGCACGTGGCATACAGGGGCCCCAAAAGGAAGACCCCCATATGGTCTGTCATTTCAGATACTGCAAAATCAAGACATTTACATCGTTTTGGGGGGGGCAAAAGTAGAAAAGGGTAAATTCACCCCAGAAAACCATATATTTTCGGAAAGTACACATTCCCACGAATCTAAATTGGGTATGCATGTCTTTGTACTACAAAGTAGCAAGCTGCAAATCATTCCTAAATGTGGTGATTTCGGTGACATTTCCAAAAATCACCTCAAAATTTCTACCCTGTAGCATCGTATTACCCACATACTTTTAGGTATCAAGAGAAATCACCCCAAATATGAAAGCCTAGGGCCCTCTGAACAGTTTGATGCCCAATATGTATAGGTGTACCTAAGCATGTGGCATATAGGGGCCCCAAAAGAAGACCCCCATATGGTCTGTCATTTCAGATACTGCAAAATCAACACATTTATATTGTTTTGAGGGGGGCAAATGTAGAAAAAAGTAAGTTCACCCCAGAAAACCATATATTTTTGGAAAGTACACATTCCCACAAACCCAAATTGGGTATACATGTCCTTGTACTCCAAAGTGCCAAGTCGCAAGTCTTTCCTAAATTTGGCGATAAAAGCAACGGTTTTTACATTTTTGAAAATCGCCTAAAAATATTGCAATTGGCCACATTTATCTCACCCAATTTCTTGCATACAATTGTAAAATAACATAAATATTGATGCCAAGGGACGACTGAACAGTTTGATGCCCAATATGCATAGATACACCAAGGCAGCTGGCATGTGCAGACCCCAAATAAAAATAGTGCATATGAGTTTTCTCCGCTGCCGATTCGCCTTCTGTGAACATAGACCATTGACTTCATATTATGTGCCTCAAGACCCTCCTTACAGCAAAGACCCCCCAAAACCATATGTTTTTGGAAAGTACACATTCTGACGAATCCAACAAAGATAAAGACGTCTTTCTACACCAAACTACCAAACTGCAAAGCTTTTCTAAACTTAGAGGTTTTTACAACATTTCTGAAAATTGCCTAAAAATGCTGCAGTTTGCCGCATTTTTCGCACAAAATGTTTTACGTACAAAGAAAAATCACCCTAAATATGGACGTCAGAGGTCTGATGAATAGCTTGATGCCCAATATGCATAGATTTACCAAAGTATGTGGTGTGTACGGACCCCAAATGAAAAACATGCATATGAATTTTCACACTAGCCAACTAAGCTGCTGAAAACAGTACCCCAACTTTGCGTTATGTGTTGTAAGACCCCCAAACTGTAAAAAGCCCCCAGAACAGCATACATTTTTGGAAAGTACATATTCTGATGGATCAAACAAAGTAAAATCTATCTTTCTATACCAAAGCACCAAACAGCAAAACTATACTAAATATACATAAGGAAAAATAATGCAGGGATAAAATTGCAATAAAACCACAAAAATTGTGTAAATCAATGAAATAACAAAATTACTGATCCAACAGCATACCGTATATACTCGCGTATAAGCCGAGTTTTTCAGCACTCAAAATGTGCTTCCTCGGCTTATACGCGAGTCAGCGATAAAAAACACACATACATACCGTACATACACAGACGGTCTACAATGCTGGACTGCCAGCTATCGGCACTGCAGTCACACTTTAACCCAGAGCAGATAACCCCCAGGAAACCGAGCAGATAAAACCGCGTCCTGCTTCTCACCTCAGTGACCGGATGCAGCCGTTTGGATTTCACCGGATCTGGAGCTGGATTTCTGTGCGCACCGCTGAGCTTGTGCAAGCACATACAAGTCCCACGCGCATGGACCGGTGTGCGCGCCTTAACCTCCTTCATAACCTTTACCGACATGCTGGCTCCTGTGTCCCCCGCAGCCTGGGCCTACGAACTGAGTGCCACTGGGATCAAACCAGGTAAGAGAGGGCGCGCAGCAAAGTCCTACGACTGGGACTTTTTCTTTCCAAACAGCTTAAAGCAATGTGGCGGTAGAAACATCCACTACAGGCTGTGGATCCTCCCTCACTTGCAGGCCCCAGCAACCCTCCAGGCTTACCCTGTCACCCAACCTGGGCGTGTGCGCCCCTCCAGTTATTGTTGCACTTGCTGTACCTGCTTCCCTGTATTGTGCATTTCCTAAAGTGCAGCTGGAAGTCTGGCCCTGCATTAAAATATGTTATCAGAGTTTGACACAGACCAGTGTATGCTTTCTGCCTCCTCTGTGCCTTGTCATTATTGTGTGGGGAGTGTGTGTGTATATAGTATATGTGTGTGTCTGTGTATGATGGTGTGGGTAGAAAAAATGTCTGTAATATAAATCTACTGGGGGGGACAAATTTTCAGTGATTTAGCTGTAGTGATTGCAGCATAAAGGGTTATAAATGGAAACTTTCTGTTAATAAAAGGAATGAAGTGTAGTTTAATTTTGCCAAAAATTACTGTCTATACCTGATTGTCTAACGGTCTTACTTGTGTCTAGGCTTATACGCGAGTCAATACGTTTTCCCAGTTTTCTTAAGTAAAATTAGGTACCTCGGCTTATACACGGGTCGGCTTATACACGAGTATATACGGTAATTAGTGGCCAAAATCGATTACCCAATAGTCATGCTGCCAAAACAAATGGTTTTTAGGGGTAAAAAAACACAAATTAGTAAAATGAAAAAGTAAAAAAAAAAAAAATCCCTCTTTGTGAGTTTTTTGTGTATACATGTGTATACACTTCTAAAAGTGGTGTGACAGTGTGTATATAAGTGTGAAATAAGTGTGAAATAAGTGCAAATAAGTGTACATAACTTTCCAAAAAAATTAAAAAAAAAAAAAAATAATCTTTACTAAAATGATTGTGTAACTGTGTACAGATCTATACAATGTAGTGTAGTGTGTATGTAGTGTTTGTGTAGTGTGTAATTTAGCAAATAAAGTCCACTTACCATTGCTGGAGCAGGAGAGAGTCTAATCGTCTTTCAGCAGCGTGTGTGACGAGTCACTGCAGTCAGGAAGTGCGTGGGCGTCGCCAGAGCAGCAGAGAGCAGAAGGAAGACGGAGGAGCTGGTAAGTTGCTTCTTTTTGCGATTTTAGGTCGATCCTGCAACAATCCTGTTGCAGGACTGACATGACAGCCCCCCAGCCTTGTTGCCCAGGGGGCTGTCAGCACTGCTAAGTCTCTGCAGAGGCGGCTAAAGCCGCTGATGCAGAGTACAGCATGTTAAACTGCAAGAACGTACAATGTACGTGCTTGGCAGTTAAAGCCCTTGCCTGCCAGAATGTACAGCGTACGTGCTTGGCAGGCAAAGGGTTAAGCTGCAAAGATAGGTGTTGCAGAGGGGTAATTGGCTCAGGTAGGGTTAATAATCCCTCTCAGTCAGGTTATTAAGTGGCAGCTGAGAGAGGATCTACCTGGCAATATAAAAGGGCTGTGTGAGCATAGCTCAAAGCTCTCCAGGGAAGTGAGGTGCTGTGAGAGACAGAGCTGGGCAGAAGGAGCTTTTCTGCCAGCAGGAGAGTTCCAGAGCATGGAGCCTAAATCCATTGTGGGGAAAGAAAGAGGAAAGGACTGGCAGAGGCTAGTGAGTCTGAATCCCAGGGGGGTAAGCCAGCAGGGCTGAGGGAGAAGCTCAAGTACTTCAAAGTGCAAGAGGGTGAGAGTTTCCCTTGATGGTGAGTGACCAGAGGGGGGAAACCCCTGAATGTTTTGCGGTGTATTTTCTGAACTGTACCCTGCATGTTCTACAGTGAAGTTGAACTGTAACCTGAACATTTTTCTGTTGCCTTTTTGTTGGGAATGTCCAGTTTTTGTCCTAAACCTTGGTGTCCCTGTCTCTATGCTCCAAGATCCTATGCTGCCTGCCTACCAAACGCTAATTCCCCCATAGAAATGCATGTGCAGGCCAGTGGCATGTCACAGTAGTCGTGATTTTTTTTTTTTTTTTTTTATTGCAGCTCAAAGGTTGTTCCTGTCTAGTTTCCTTAAAGCACCAGCTGAAAACCCAGCAACCATACACACACACCCCTCCCTACTTTCACACAAATTATATATACCCATACCTATACTAACTTTAGAGTTTAGTATCACAATAGCCTTTGATATTCTGTCTGTCCAAAAAATCATCCAAGCCCCTCTTAAAGGCATTAACAGAATCAGCCATCACAACATCACCCGGAAGTGCATTCCACAATCTCACTGTGAACATGTTTAACAGTTAACTGTTAATTTGCTGGAACATGTGACATGTCATGTAAAATAAACTCTCTAGTACTGCACAGGCTAGATATAGGTTACAACCAGTGGATAGTACTCAAAAATGTCCCTACACATAATATCTATTATCCAGAAAGCCAATTTCCAGAAATCTTAGAAGTGCAGGAAGGTTATCACCCCCATTTTGAACAAACAATTCTTAATTTTTAACTTCCTTCCTTTTTCTCTATAATAATAAAGCATATCTAAATAACAATGTACTGTGTTTTTAGCTTGGGTCATGTTTCTGTGCAGAAAATCTGCATTTATAATAATAATAATAAGCAACATCAAAAGTGATCAATAATAAGAACATTTTTTTGTTCCTATATTCAGCTGAGTAGGGACTATTCATTTTCTATTTTTCCCCTTCTCATGCTTGTGATTCTGCAGTGATTAATGTGAAGAACATATGACAAAGTTAAAGATGTAATTTCTTCTACAGCTTGACCAATGTTATTCTAGTTACATTTGTGGTAGATCTGTCCCCCAAGAATTGTATCTAGACCACCAGCTCTTTTTTTATGGCTCTTAGATAATAGGCTTTTAAAATGTAATTCTTTTCAATCATTATAGTCTGAGATGGAATTGCTTTTGAGAGACTTATTCTCTCATAATATTAGGCTGCTATTAAATATGTGAATATCGAATTTAGTTGGGAGTAACTTCCATCCAAAAAAGAAACAAATAGTGGTGTGTAGGATCAAGAAATTAACGTATAGATGTAGAAAAAAAATTTTTTTTAGAAAACCACTTTTCCTGGTCAATTCCCCGTTTAACTGTATTAAAACCAAAGACAAATAATGAGTCAAAATTAAAATCCTTTAAGCTTTTACGTGTTTTTGAAGAAAAAACAGATTTGAAGCAGAACTGGGAGAAAGCTGAGATGTATTGAACCCAATGGCATATCTTGAAAGCATTGGGCCCCCAGCAAAAAAGTCTTCAGGGGGACCTGGTGCAAACAGTCCATCCCGATAGCGACCTACTGTCACCCTGGCAAGCTGGCTGCAGTGAATATATACTGTGTGGCAAAGTTAAAAGTAAGAGAGGGGCTAGAGATGGGGACAAATAGAGCAGACCACATGGTTTGGGCAACCTGCACCTGGAGAAGTTGTAATGCAGGATAGCAGATAAGTCCAGTTTGTGGTACACAAGGGGTTAAACAGGCTTGACGTCAAAATCCATGCAAGGGTAGGAGGCAATCAGCATAGTTAGGAACAAGGCAAGAGGCCAGAATCCAAGAATCAGTCCGTAGATAATAAACCAGGAGCAGAACAGGTCCTTGGCGTCCTTTAATTTTCAAATGTTGTGCCGAAACGTGGCCATGGGCGCTGCCATCTTGAAGAAGCACATAAATCAGAAGTCTTCTAAATGATATTAAAAATTCTTGTTTGTGTTTCTTGGCAGCTGTAGTCTGATTTAGAATGTTGAAAAGATAATGTAATATTTTGGCAGAGCAAACAAACCTGCTAAACGTATACAATATGTAGCTACAGGTTTCTGATATGTGACCCAATAAAATATAATATAATTATATAGGATTATAAAGAAAACTATGTACAGTGTCAGACTGAAGTACTTTGGGCTCACCAGAACCCCAACATATACAGCCCCCTCTAACTAACACAGAACACCCCCAATGACAAACATACTAATGTTATATATAGGATTATAATTTCAAATGAGATCCTTTGGAAATTATGTCACCACTGGTATCAATAGTATTTGGCCTGAAAAACATACTTATTTGAGACACAGATAAAATTAAGACATTTTGCTTAAAGAGATACTGACGTCTAGCATAACATTTTCTTTGCATGCTATTTAT
This sequence comes from Xenopus petersii, assembly GCA_038501925.1. Classification (NCBI taxonomy): domain Eukaryota; kingdom Metazoa; phylum Chordata; class Amphibia; order Anura; family Pipidae; genus Xenopus; species Xenopus petersii. The sequence goes on from CM076681.1 coordinate 84,484,525, forward strand.
AATTTTGCCATAAAAGTATTTGTCCTGTGCTTTCACATTACCTATCTGATCCCCCATGTTTTTCTATGAGGGGGCTGCCATATTGTGCAGCAGTAATCTGTTAGCATTGGAAACTCTAATTGACAGGCTGAGAAGGGACAGTCAGGTTAGCAAAACAGTCAGGTTTAGAAACAATTAAGAAACAATTAATAACAAAAGCAGGCCTATCAGTGAAAAATGATCAATGTGATGCTATCTGCTATCTGATACCTATTTTCATTTCCACAGTTAATGGGCATTTTACACTTTGATAAAAACAGTTTAATAGTTTCTGTATTATAATGCACTACATTGATGACATTGGTTTTTCTCAATATTTAATGTTATTTGAGATACAATTAGGATACAAGAAATACAGTATGTCATTTTGAATCGCACAGCCCATAACCTTTCTAATTGCTGCCATCTAGTGGCAATCTTAAGGTAAGCTATTATTTTATATTATAGGTATCGGATCTGTGAGACCTAGGCGCAAATTCACTAAGCGCCGAACGCTAGCGTTAATTCGCTAGCGTTTGGCATTTTTGCTACTGCGCAAATTCACTAACGAACGCTGGCGTATTTTCGCTAGTGTTACTTCGCATCCTACGCCAGGCGAATTTTCGCTAGCGATGTAACTATGCAAATTCACTAACTTGCTCAGTGTACTGAATGCTACCTTTTACGCTAGACTTCCTTCGCCACCTCAGACCTGGCGAAGCGCAATAGAGTAGCTAGGGATTGTTTCAAAAAAAGTCCCAAAAAACGCTGGCGTGTTTTCTACATGATGGGTGATAGGCTGAAAAAGATCAAAAATTTTTTGGGGCTCCCCTTCCTCCCCCCTACATTTCCTGACTCATGGCAACTTACCTAGACAGTGGACACATGTGTAGGGCAAAATAAAATTTATATTTGCTGATTTCTAGGCATTTGTAGTGCAGATACGTCTTCCTCCATTGAAATTTGAATTTCGCGCCGTATGCAAATTAGCCTTCGCTAGCGTAACTTCGCTTTAAATAGCGAATCAACGCTAGCGCAAGTTCGCAACCTTACGCTACCCCTGTGCGCAACTTCGGATTTTAGTGAATTTGCGGCGCGCTGGCGAAACTACGCCTGGCGAAGTGCGGCGAAGTTTTCATGATAAGGGATCTTTTTTAGTTTGGATCACCAGACCTTAAGTCTACTAAAAACTTAGCATTAAAACATGAAATAAATCTAAATATTTTACTACGCATATGGATTCATGCAGCTTAGTTAGGATCAAGTACAAGAAGCTATTTTATTATTACAGAGAAAAAGGAAATAATTATAAAAAAACAAGAATTATTTGGTTAAAAAGGCTATATGGGAGATGGCCTTTCTGTTATTTGGAGATTTCCGGATATTGGGTTTCCAAATAAGGGATTCACAGTATTGGCAGGACAAACAAATCTATTGTTGACTTCAAAAAGAGAGAGGAATTTAGTGTTACCATATTTTCTGGAAAAAATGCCTTGTATTGTCTTGAACGTTAATACACACCAAGGGAGACTGAGCCTTGAACTTACAGAAACACCCTTGTACACAGAAGCAGTTGTTAGCCACCACTCCATAGCATACTGTTTTTTCACATTTTACAGATGGCAGATAATAACACAGATCACGTTGTACTTATTTTATAACAGAATAACTCGGTGAACTTCTTTTTAGATGAATTATTGCAAATAATGATAAAGCAGTATTCTTCCTCTAAATAACACCCTAATGTTTCTCATGTTTTCTCCTAACAAAAAAAAAATAACCAGGGTCACTTTTAATCTTTGACTTTTGGAAAAACTGAGCCAAGCATTGCTATCAGAATGTATGAAACTCACATGGTAAAACAAGGCAAAGCTGGATCCTGAAAAAAACGGAAATTCGGCTCTTCTAGTGCAGAGAGCGCAGTTAGGCTCTCTGCGATAACGTACTGACTCTCTGTCGCCTTGTGGACCCCCCCTAGACCCCCTTAGGTGAAAAAGGTAACTTAACTGCTGCTGCCTCAGGCGGCAGAGGGGCCAGGATCGCCCCTGCCTGAAGACTGTGATTTTGATTGTAGAAAAAAAAAACTGTGGTGCCAGGGCCCCCCATAAAAAAATCGTGGCTTCAGGACTTCAACGTTGACTCTTTTGCGGCTTTGGCTCCTTTCGTGGCTTTGGGGTTTTTTTTGCGGCTTTGGGACTTCAACTGTGGTTCCTTTCGCGGCTTTGGGTCTTTTCGTGGCTTCTGGAATTCAACTTCGGCTCCTTTCATGGATTCAGGTCTTTTCACTGCTTTGGGACTTTGGCTCTTCGGGAATTTGGCTCTTCAGAGGTTCAGCTATTTCAAAAAGTGCAGCACAGTTGGCCACCCTTCAGGTCTGGGCCCGGTACAACAGTACCCCCTATGCCCCCCTGATGGCGGGCCTGATCACATGATTTGGTATTGATCTTATGTCTGTGATGGTTCATCCTTGTGCGTCGTTTTTGGCTGGTTTCTCCAATGTATATGCCTCCTATAAAGCACCTAGTTCATGTCATCATGTATACCACATTGGATGAAGCACACAAGTAGTCCCAAATGACACACTTTTGGGACTATGATTAAGTGTCCTTGGATGACATGAAACACGTAAGGCTGTTTCATTTTAAACATAATGTAAAATAAAAACGTTTTAGATTATTTGAATTTTGGGCCCCTGGATATTACTTTATGGTGTTCCGGATTGATGCCTGCCAAATATTGAATTTCTGTGACATATTCCCCTTGCTGAAGGTCTGGGGCATGAGCACCCGAACCCGAAAGCGGTAAGCTTATCCTATAATTTCAAAGATTCAAGCTTCCTGTAGCCTGCTTCCTGTAGTGAAAATTCATTAGTCCTCTTACGCTTAGGTTAATTTGAATAGGGCGGATACATTAAAGTGATATGAATGTCTTTAGAAACCTGAAAAATGACAAAAGTGATCCTCAAATGCTTTACACATGAGCCCACCCTAAAACGAATGCTCCATTCCCTTCAAATGTCTGGGGAAAAATGTTAAGACAAAAAAATGCAATAGTTAGGACTTTTGCAGGCAATCCTGTTTAAAAAAAAAAAAAAAAAAAGGAACAGTTGGCAGTGTTTTTACAACTGAATTTCCGGCAGACAGGATATGATGTAACTAACATACTGTAGGCAGTGGCGGAACTACCGGGGTATCAAGGGGTGCGAGCGGGCCAGGAATGAGGAAGATCTAGCAGTCCGCCTGGTCAGTGGTGGCGAAGTCAATTCTGGCGAATGAGGTAACGTTCAGTAAAATTTACTGATTTTGCGAAGTTACGACTGTTCGCCAGAGTTAAAAGTCCCGTTGGCTAGCAAATTGTCGCCTACACCTGTAAATTGGAGATGCCCCTGGGATGGGATTTCGGGCGAAATGTCGCTAGCATTAGCCACTTCGCCTTTCGACAACTGATTGACATGGTTACTATGGAGACACTGGCTGAAAGCAGGAAGACACAAACCAATTAGGAAGCATGTCAAACAAAAACAAAACACCTGTGTGTAATAGACAATAATTTCAATGTCTCGAGGTAAAAGTAACCATATTATATTCTGACCACACAAACAAGCTTTTTCATGTCCGGAATCTTAGTATATGACCCCTTGTTCCTTTCATTAGCTGTTTCCCAGAGTACATATGTATTAAGTCAGGGGTCCCGAACCGCCAGGCCGCGGACCAGTGCCGGCTGCGGCTTAGCTCAACTGGGCCATTGAACCAGGCTGGCTCTTCAAAGCTCCATATAACTAGGGTGCAACCGATGCATGAAGCGTTCTACAGATCTCCAAAAATGCACAGAAACAAGCTCCGGTCTCCCACTGATTCTCTATTATAGTGAGTTCTATTATATTTTCTATATTTCAGTGTAATAATAATATAAAATGAAGTGCATAATATAAAATGTAATAATTACATTTGCAGTATATGCAGTAAGTAATAATTATATATGTGCTGCAACTAGTTTGTGTTTTATTATATATTGGCAACCCCCCCCCTTGAAAAAATGGTCTTGCTTGAAACCGGTCCCTGGGCAAGAAAGGTTGGGGACTGCTGTATTAGGGGGATTCAGTGTTTAAATAAAGGGGGTGGTGCTATGAACAGCATGCCAGATCATGGCCTCCACAGGGAGGTGCTCCCATTGCTCTGTGCCCAATTTTGCAAAACTGGCTAAATCATGCGTAAGGCCAGCCGTAAAATAAGGGTCCTTCTTTTCTGGTGGGCACTTCTGCAAAAACAACAGGCTTCAAAAGTAAACCCCTGTCACTATCTGCACCACTGGACAGAAAAACCTTGAGCATACCTCAGCCCACTTCTGGATAGCATACCTCCCAACTGTCCAGTTTTGAGTGGGACAGTCCTGATTTTGACAGCTCAACCCACAGAAATGTCTCTTTGATCTCCTGCACTGAACAGCCACAGCAAGATACAAAGTTTTAAAACTTAATTAAGCTTTTGGCAGATAGCCCAGAGCACTCAGCAGGTGTACTTCGATACTTTTGTAACAATAAAATAATCAAAGAAACAATTGCAACAATTTAAGATAAGCAGGTCTCTTGGGGAAACTGTGACTTGCAACTTAAAGGGCAATTCCCCTTCATTAGCAAAACTATAATAACACATAAAAACTACATAACTTTGTTCAAACTTTCATAACCTGCCAAATTTTGTAAAATGGAAATGGTTATTAGGGGGTGTGGCCACAACAAGTGGTGTGGTCAAAAAATATTTGCCGCACTATGTGCAGTCAGCGGGGGACTGAGTGAGGTCAATTGCGACTGTCATTGGGGGTTGAGGTTACTTGTGGTTGAGAAAAAGTACCTGTTATTTATTTTATGCACAGTAGTAAGGGAAAAGGCCACTGATGTCCAAAGCATGTCATGTAGAAGCACAATAAAAATTAAACAGCAGTTATTCTGCCTCAGCCTGTGATTCCCAAGCATCATTATTAATCTTGAGTTTAGTGTTAAAATAAACCACTTCAAAAGGGTATTTTCCTCTGACAGCTCTTGTATTGTTAGAGGCAGGCTCAGTGGCCCAGAAGCACAAGCAACTGAAACCAGGACAGAGAAAGCAAAAGAGAAGCAGCCACAGATTTGGCACCCCCAACCCAGCTGCACTACTCTGCTGTGATTGGGAGCAGGGTAGTATTCCAGAGACCATGTTGCCTTACTATACTCACTACCCCACAGTTACAATCACTACCCCTGAGACCATGTTGCCTTACTACACACTATCCCAATGTTATAGTCGAAACCAATGAAAACATCTTGATCTTACTGTACACACTATCCCACAGTTACAGTCCAAAGCCCTGAGAACATTGTCACTTACTACATCATTAGCTATTATTAGTTATAATGTACTTCCCCTAAAAACATCTACTCTTACTATACTCACTATCCCACAGTTACAGTCCCTACCCATGAGATCATCTTGCCTAACTATACTCTCTATGCCATAGTTTGTTTGATTTTCCTCAGAAAATCTTATTTTACTATACACCCCTGAGAGCATCTTGTTATACTTGCTATCCCATAGTTACAGTTCCCTTCCTATCAAAAAATCTTGTCTTACTATACATACTATCCCACAGTTACAGTCCAAAGCCCTGAGAACATTTTGTCTTAGTACATCTTTAGCTATCATTAGTTACAGTGTTCTTTTTTATAGTGTGTTATTATACACACTATCCTATATGGTTAAAGTTCAAGTACCTGAGACCATCTTGCCTTACTGGTGGCCATGTGGGGTCAGTATGTATCTAATTTTTAAACATGAATTCTAATAAATAAATTATTTTTACTAAATACAAGCCTTGGGATATATATCTTTTGATATAAAACATTTTTACTTATTGGTTGCCTTTGGAACCGGGGCATATCCCTCTGGCTGTGGTGAACAACATAATCAGATGTATGGACTACCAATTATGCAATGAGTTATTACTATACTCACTAACCCATAGTTACAGTTCTCTTTGCTGACCAAGCTCCCAGCTGCCTCCTAACTATAAAGCTATGCATGCCTGCTTGCTCCTGCTTGACTGTATATCTGTTAGATGTGCAGCAGAATGCTCTTCCCACACTTCCCAGTCAACAGAGGGAAAGCTCAGTAAATTAAAAGGGTGGAGCTTCAGCAAGAAGAGGAAGTAGCTGATTTGAGATGCAGTGTTGAGCTTGTGTGTAAGAATCGGCACCAGACTGAATGTAGGGAGAAAGGTATGTCATTCTGGGGACTATTTAGAGGCATGTGAGAGCTAAAAAAAGGTTTGCTTTTATAGGTCTGCTGTATCCTCTGTCTGATTTCTGCTGTATGCTTCATTCATTTCATATCAGCTTTACTGAACATATTCAGCTATATGTAATTCCCTGCTTCAAATACATTTTAATTTTGCCAGATCCTTGCTCTATTACCTGCATTTAAAACATATTATGCATGCTTATTTTAAACCTGCATTTTATTCAGTGCATGTGAAAAATCAATCCCTGTACAAAATGTATAGATCATCCAGTGCTGCTAGCAGGAGATGTTTCAAAGCTAAAATGTGCAGGATCCTGAATAAGAGCAAGAAAGATCTCTTTGCTGGCAGCACTGCAGGATCATCATTACATTATGTATAGTGGTTGCTATATGACATGCATTGGTTAGCATGCACATTTAAAAACAGTGTTATTATATATATAACTGAAATTGCAGGACTAAGTAAGGCTGATGCCGTATCTAGTATGCCCGAGGCAATAGACAGGTGCAGTACATGTGGATAGAGAGAGGCTTATGAACGAGAGTGTATGTTTGAAAGTGAAGTAGGAGGGCTTCAGGGATGACGTTGCAAGGGGTTGGTCTGTGGGATGAAAGAGAAGGGCAGATGCACCCCTTAAGAATGATGGAGGAAGGCTGAGGTAGGACATCATTTGCAGGAGGCACCAGGGGTGATATCACATGTAGGAGGGATGAAGGGTGATATTGCAGGGAGGAGGAGGATCAATGGGGAAGCTGGTATCTGTCAAGAGAAAGTAAGAGGAGATTGTATAACTGACATTGCTTGTAGGAGTAAAGAGGATGAATGGGCAGGTGGGACCTTTCACCACCAAAGTAAGAGGAGATCATATAACTGTTACCAGTGGGGGGGGGGCACAATAATGATACCATAGCAATACAGAGAGATTAGAGGGGGCAATGGGCAGGGCATGGTTAAATCTGGTGCATAGATGTCCTAAAATGGAGAAGATTGTATAACTGACATTGCTTGTAGGAGTAAAGAGGATGAATGGGCAGGTGGGACCTTTCACCACCAAAGTAAGAGGAGATCATATAACTGTTACCAGTGGGGGGGGGGGGGGTGGCACAATAATGATACCATAGCAATACAGAGAGATTAGAGGGGGCAATGGGCAGGACATGGTTAAATCTGGTGCATAGATGTCCTAAAATGGACACTGAATGCTTAGTTAAACTGAATCCAAAGCATCATATGCTGTTTAGGGCAATGGTTAGAGACATCAGATTCTGCCACTATGTAACACACTATAAACCATATGTCAATTCAGTCTCAGTGATATGGCTATATGTGATCCACATCACAGGTGCCATGGGGGTCTTTATTCAGAAAGGTTTTCTTTTTTTTACAGTCACAATGACAAGCTGCTGTAAGGTCTAAGCTGCAGCAGCCATATCCATGCAGAAGACTTGCAACTGCTGCCATTGTCCAGCGAGCTACCCTTATAGCCAGGGAGCTAACACCAGACGCAGTGTTGCCTCTCTCCCGACACGTACAACAAGAACCCTGTGTCCTCTCTCAAACAATGGCCAACTCATTTTGTCTCAGCCAGTGTGATGTCATCGGCTTTGACCTGGACCACACTCTGTGCCGTTACCAGCTACATGAATCCAATAAGGTAGGTGTAACAGTGAATGAAAAAGGCTCCTGGTGTGGGCTGCCATGTTTGGTGACATATATGTGCCTTATGAGCAGTGTCCTGCCTTGCTAACCATGCACTCTATTTCAACATTGCTGCTCACACTGACAGGGACCTTCAGACGTGGTGGCGTAGTGCTCACTACAGGTATTGTTTAGAACATATGGAGTCTTTTTATCTTGCTGTGTAAAAAGTGGAGTAAAACATTGCTGGTGATGCTGCTCAAAACAACCAATCAGATCTTTACTTTTGTTTTCTAACTGTTGAAATATAATTGCTCATTGTTTGCTATGAGCAACATCACTGGTAATGTTTTACCCCCTTTTTACACAGCATGATAAATAGGCCCCCTAGCATTGTTTCCAACAACCAGAGGAACATTTTAGAAGCCCTTTAAGGGGTCTTAAAGGAACAATAACACCAAAAAATGTAAGTGTTTTAAAGTAATGAAAATATAATGTAGTTTTGCCCTGCACTGGTAAAACTGATGTGTTTGCTTCAGAAACACTACTTTAGTTCATATAAACAAGCTGCTGTGGAGCAATGGCGGAAATTGAAAAACGGCTAAATGGCACAGGTTAACGAATGGATGACAGATAACACCATTAGACAGACAGAGCTTATTTGCTATCTGCTGTGTAACCTAAGCCTTTTCTCCTTTGAATGTCTGCCCCCATTGCTACACAGCAGCTTATTTATATAAACAATAGTAGTGTTTCTGAATCAAACACAACAGTTTCAGTGCAGGGCAACACTGCATTATATTTTCATTACTTTAAAACACTTTTATTTTTTGACGTTACTGTTCCTTTAACCTAAACTAAGCTCACCAGAGGGGGATCCCATTTCTCATTTCACTTTCTTTGGGTGTTATGGGGAATATTTATCAATGGATATGTCTCTAAAATGGTATAGAATTAATCAGCGAACTGTGGAATTTGCCTCTGGCAAACTGTGGTAAGATCAATAGTCATCATTTGACAAATATGCCCGACAGCTTCATACCGATGGAATTTGCCACCTGTCTGGTATTTGATGTCAATTTTATTTATTGTGTGCAGAACATAATAGGGGTAGGGTGGCTGGTATATTGTTTCTAGAAATAGTGGCAGCAACAGATCCGTGTTTGTAACCCTGTTAGCAGTCTTACTAAGGTCATACAAAAACAGTTGTTTTGTTTTAAATGAGCCTAGTGGGACTGTTAAAGGACAAGGAAAGGCAAAAAAATAAAATCCCATTTGTACTTTCTTTAATGAAAAAGAAACCTATCTCCAATATAAATATGTACCGTTTTTATAAGAAATCTGACTATATGCAGTGAAATTCTCCCTTCATTTACTGCTGTGGATAGGAATTGTCAGATGGTCCCTAACTGCTGAGCAGGGAAACAATCATACTTATGAACAGCAGGGGGAGCCCCCGCCTTACTTACCAGCCATGCAGAATTTAAGCAGCTTTGTTTATGACGATCCCTAAGCAGCCCAGACCACACTGAGCATGTGCAGGGTCAGGGTCAGGCACCGATGTTTAGCAAAGTTACAAGATGACAGCCCCCTATGGCCAACTTTGAAAGCATAAATCATTTGTTTGATTAAGCTTTGTGGTGCAGTAAGTTCAAGCTTATGTTTATTATACAGAATACAGCATTTCTAGCCTTATTCTATTTTGGACTTTTCTTGTCCTTTAACAATGAGTTTGGTTATAGGTGAATGTGAATATGCCACTCACACCACATACACATTTTCACCAAAGTAGTATTGGTATGGTATTCAGCAAGTAGAATTGCATTTAGGTGCACTGTCATAAAAGTTGCATGAGACTTCTAGAGAACTTGTATTCTTTTGTGTACCATGGGAGCACTCTTATCCAATTTATATGTGACAAGGCAGTAGATTCAATGTTAAAGAGTAGTTTTGCCATATAGTTATCTTGTTAGTGTATTACAGAATGTTTATCAACTTTTCTGTTTTTAAATTATTTGCCTATCTGCTAATAATTTGCAAAGCAGGGAAACCAACTTGGTTAGGTTGAGACGAGTTCAAAAGAGCCAAAAAGCCCTTCACAATGCAAGACATGCAATGTAAAGCCTTCTGAAAACAGATGGTACTTACATACCTTATGCTACACATAGCACTGCCTTCATACCTAAAATGAGAAATAGATTTTAACTCTCACATAAGGTATTATGGGCGGAGACATGCAAATCACATCAACTGTTAGGCTGTATCTGTGCTATAAAACGGTTCTGTATGTGATTTGCATGTCTCCACTCTTATGGGGGAATGTAATAAAGAGCAAAACAGCATAAATAAGAATGAAAAGTCTCATTTCGTAATACTCGTTATTACATTGTGAATTTTAATTGCGCATACCCACTTTTAAGAAGTGTTGGAAGGTGTTGTAACAAACAGCAAACTTAACAACTTTTTCAGTAAGAAGTTTTATTACATTCACTTCGCACTGGTGCTAACTATAAAACCCGTAAACCTTCACGCAAAGGCAAATTTATTCGCACAGAGGAATAACTTTTCACATTGTGAATATTTTTTCCATTACCGACTTTTATTACATTCCCCCAATAATGCCTTATGCAAAAGTTACAATCGTATTTTTAGTATAAAGGCTGTGCAATTTATGGAGCATGAGGCATGTAAATACCTTCTGATTTGGATGCTGGGGGTCCCTAGCAACCGTTAAAAAAACTTTGGCTCTGTGAGGGTACATTTTATTGTTAATATTACTTTTCATGACTTTTATTTTTGTTCAGGCCCTCTCATATTCATGGTGAAGTCTGTGATTCAAATCATAGCCTGGTTGTTTGGGTCAATTAGATCCTAGCAGGCAGATAGTGGCTAAAACTCCAAACTGCAGAGCTGCTGACCAAAAAGCCAGATACAAGAAACTTGTGACATAATCACTAGTGTGCAGTGTCGGACTGGCTCTCTAGGATACCAGGAAAACTCCCGGTATGCCCAGGTGTCCGTCGGCCCTAATACGTCTAACCATTTGACCAATTTCATGGTCAATCATTATTCCTATATGAGAAAAAAAGACTTTGTATTGAAAGAACAAAGTATAGTAAGTAAATATAAAAGACTAGAAGAATAAAGAGGTTGCTTGAGGAGAGGAGGAATAATTGTTTGGAAAGTTGGTCCATAGTCCACTGTGGCCCCTGGCATCCCAGTCCAACTGCTAGTGTGTATAATCAGATATGAATTTCTTTATACAGAATACTTAGGGCAAGGCCAGACGTGGCGTTTTTGCAGCGTTTTTACGTTGTGTTTTAAAAAAAGAACAGCCAGGCGTAAATACGCATAAACTGCACTACCACTGAAACTAATGGAAAATGCACTATGGCAATTCACACAGGGCGCTTGCAAGCTGAAATACGCCACGGGACGCCAGTATTGGCGTTTTTTTGCAGAAATGCCAATACGTCAAGAAACTACCAAATCAATAGACTATATGGGATCTGCATGTTTGAAACCACACTTTACGTAAATACGCAGCGTATTTTAAATATGGCATCCAAATTCAATGATAACAATGAGAAGTGCATTTTGGGAAAAGAATCCTACGTGCTGAAAAACACATGAAAAACGTATGTTGATGATTACATGTGGTTTCAGTGGCGTATTTACGTCTGGCTGTTCTTTTTTTAAAAATGCAAAGTAAAAACCCTTAAAGGGATATTTCAAAATGAATCAGTTAATAGTGCTGCTCCAGCAAAATTCTGCACTGAAATCCATTTCTCAAAAGAGCCAACAGATTTTTTTTATATTCAATTTTGAAATCTGACATGGGGCTAGACATATTGTCAATTTCCCAGCTGCCCCATGTCATGTGACTTGTGCTCTGATAAACTTCAATCACTCTTTACTGCTGTACTGAAAGTTAGAGTGATATCACTCCCCTCCCTTTTCCCCCCAGCAGCCAAACAAAAGAACAATGGGAAGGTAACCAGATAGCAGCTCGATAACACAAGATAACAGCTGCCTGGTAGATCTAAGAACAGCACTCAATAGTAAAAACCCAGGAAAAATAGCAGCCAGCCAGAAAGAATTTCTCTCCTAAAGTGCAGGCACAAGTCACATGACTGGGGGCAGCTGGGAAATTGACAAAATGTCTAGCCCCATGTCAGATTTCATAATGTATTATATTAAAAAAAAAACTGTTTTCTCTTTTGAGAAATGGATTTCAGTGCAGAATTGTGCTGGAGTAAAACTATTAACTGATGCGTTTGGAAAAAACATGTTTTCCAATGACAGGATCCCTTTAAGAGGAAAGGGTTGTGAAAATACACAATAACATAATTAAAATGAGACTCCGCACGTCAAAAAAATGTTGACGCCCGTAGACTTTAATGGCGACATTTATGACGAAGCAGAATGGTTCAAACTCGCCCAAGCTTAATTACAACTGGTTTGCCATTAATATTGATTTTTCTTGGTTGAATTACCTGCAACTTCACAACATAATCATTGTCATTTTTATTAAGAGGCTATTTGAAACATTGTTTACCGTAATTATTACATCATGGTCAAAAGCATTTCAGGAGCATTCTTTATAACTGGTTTCAAACTAGAGAATTCTATACCCATGTGGTATAAACTACAGCAGTGGTCCCCAACCAGTGACTTGTAAGCAACATGTTGCTCACCAACCCATTGGTTGTTGCTTCCTCGTGGCCTCAAAGCAGCGTTTATTTTTGAATCCAGTTATGAAGGCAAGTTTTAATTATATAAAAATCAGGTGTACTGCCCTGTGGGCTGCCAGTCCACATAGGGATACCAAATGGCTAATCACACCCCTTATTTGGCACGACAGGGAGTTTTTTTCATGCATGTGTTGCTCCTCAACTCTTTTTACATTTGAATGTGGCTCATGGGTAAAAAATGTTGGGTGCCCCTGAACTACAGGGAATGTGTTTTTTACAGCAAAGCATGCACTTAATGATGCTGTTAAATTAATATGTTGAATTTAGCATGAAGTAAAAATCAATGATTATAGAAAGTTCCTGACTTTATGGAGACCAGACACAAATATTCAGAGGGATACAGTTTAAATACCTCTGCTGTAGAACAATCAATTCTGTTTATGAATTCCAAATTTGTACTGGCACCATGATTACATACCTTCCTGTGGAAGTCGGTTCTACATTTTTAGGTTGATTTCATTGTTTGTGAAATTAAAACCAGTAATAGCTTATCTGCTAGATCAGAGGACAATATTGCTATGCATGTGTAACTGAATATTCTTTTGATTTCCATTTATATGAAGTACTGTATGCTATGTTCCCTGGACTGTGGCATGTATTTTAAACATTATAATGATATAATTATAAACGTTTCTTTTGTTCTCTTAGCTAATTTATGAGAGTTTTGCTCAGTACTTGGTGACAGAAAAAGGTTACAGCGAAGAACTGCTGTGTGTTTCACCCGAAGAATGGGATTTCTGGTAATTTCTATGTTAATTGTATTTGATGATAATACAGGTATTTGATCCATTATCTGGAAACCCGTTATCCAGAAAGCTCCAAATTAGAGAAAGGCGGTCTCCAAAAGACTACATTTTATCCAAATTATTAAAAATGATTTCCTTTTTCTCTGTAATAATAAAACACTAGCTTGTACTTGATCCCAACTAAGATATACTTAATCATTATTGGAAGCAAAACCAATCTATTGGGTTTATTTAATGTTTACATGATTTTATAGTAGCCTTAAAGTATGAAGTTCCAAATTATGGAAAGATCCGTTATCCGGAAAGCTTCAGGTCTCGAGCATTCTGGATACAATACAGAATATGTACTTTATCTAATGCTCCCTTTGCATAATTTATATGAAAGGATCACCTGAGGTATGTAGGTTCTTAAGGCTAACCATGCACAATGCCCTTTATCGCATGCAGAAAAATTGCCTTTTGCATTCTTGCTCAGTTATGCAATTGCAAATGGTTTGCATGCAATGACTCCCCTAAACTGCAATGAAAGGTTTTTTTTATTTCATATTGTCACAGGCATGGAGCATGATTCACCATGACTCTCTGAGTGCCAATACTGTAAGAGGTACACTGTAGTAAAGTTTTGTTGCAGCATTACGCCATTGTTATGTGCAGGTTTGGTTTGAGATGCTCACTCTTGTCCTGCCCCATACAATGATATCAGTGAAGGGGTATATAAATTAGTACAGCAGGCTGGGTCAGATGCGGGTTAGGGTTGGGTATGGGTCAAAAATGCTTTCACCCTCACATCACTATCACAGACACTACAAGTTTGATCTTTATTGTGTTCTCAAATGAGTACTGTTTTTATAAAATAAAATAATTTACATTTTTTTTTAAAACAATTTATTTTTTCTCTGAAATAATAAAACTGGACCTTGTACTTGAGGGTAACTTGCATGAATCACGAGTCAGTAGTAGTGACATTTGAGCAGCAGTTTTCAACTTCTGTGTTAGAAAAGACATCCTGGTCAATGTAGGGAGAGAGATGTAAATCTTTTTGGTACTGTTTAGGGCCTTTTTAAGAATTTTAAAATAAAATATACTTACTTTACAGTCCGCTGCTTGCCTGGTGCTAGGGTTCGGCATGTGGTGGAATGAGTGTCCAGATTATTGGGAGGGGCTGGGGATGACCCAGCGGTCTTGGTACACATAAGTACTAGGGATGCACCGAATCCACTTTTTTGGATTCGGCCGAACCCCCGAATCCTTTGCAAAAGATTCGGCCGAATACCGAACCGAATCCGAACCCTAATTTGCATATGCAAATTAGGGATGGGAAGGGGGAAACATTTTTTACTTCCTTGTTTTGTGACAAAAAGTCACATGATTTCCCTCCCCGCCCCTAATTTACATATGCAAATTAGGATTCGGATTCGGTTCGGCCGGGCAGAAGGATTCGGCCGAATCCGAATCCTGCTGAAAAAGGCCGAATCCTGGCCGAATCCCGAACCGAATCCTGGATTCGGTGCATCCCTAATAAGTACCAATGACAAAAATAGAGGAGGTGGTGAAGTCCTCAAAAATTATTTTTAAAAACTAGGTGTAAAGGACTTCCAAGAGATATTACCTGTGCCACGAGCAACGTTAAGAAGACAATTGTAGCCTAGGGAGGTAAATGCGTGGCTGAGAGATTGGTGTAGGGAGGAGGGTTTTTTGAAAACTTGAAAACTGGGCTGATTTCTCAATCGGCTACAGGCTCTTTGCTAGGGATGGGCTGCACTTCAGTGATGAGGGTGCAGCTGTTTTGGGGGAGAAGATGGCTAGACGGTTGGAGGAGATTTTAAACTAGGCGTGTAGATGAGGTAGTGGGCAAAGGAAGGGAAAACGGGAGGGTTAGATGAGGTAGTGGGCAAAGGAAGGGAAAACGGGAGGATATTTGGTTGGGGGTACTGTTAACAATAAACAGCAACCCGGAAGGCAAACAAAAGAAAATGAGGAGCGCATTGCAACTGAGCCCAAAAAGTCTACCCCCAAAAAGTTTTTTAAGTATATTAATAGTAAGATTAAGTAAAAAGTTAAGATGTGGGTTGAGAGTGTTGCTCCTTTAAATAATGGTACCAGTATGGTTGTAACAGATACAAAAAAAGGCAAATGTGCCTTCTTTTCTTTACTGAATACAATTGAGGAGTCAGAGTTGCCAGGCTCACTTCATAGCTGCACTGATGGCTCAGCTCAATCTAGTCAGTGGTAGTTAGGATTTGTTTAATAAAACTTTAATAAAAATTAATGTAAACAAGGTGCCAGGGCCATATGGCATACACCCCATGTTCTAAGAGAGCTTAGTTCAGTTTTAGACCAGCCCTTATTTCTGATTTTCTCAGATTCACTTTCATCTGGTATGGTGCCTATGGATTAAAAAAAAGCTGATGTTGTTCCAATATTTAAAAAGAGATCGCGTTCTCAGCTTGGTAATTATAGGCCAGTAAATTTGACATCTGTGGTAGGCAAATTAGTCTCTGCTCTGAGTAAGGTTCTTAGTGGGTCCACTTTTATTTAACTTGTTCACTAATGACTATGGGGAGAGTATTATAAGTAATGTATCAGTGTTTGCAGATGACACAAAACTATCCAGCCCATCCAGCCATGTCAAGCATCCTTGCAAAAGGAGCTTGACAAACTGGCAATCTGGGCGGCTAAGTTGCAAATGAGATTCTATATTGATAAATGTTCTTGTAGATAATAAACTTGGCTGTAGCAAGCAATGCGAGTAAGCAGCATCAAGGGCAAATAAAAAGGGCATTATAAGTTAATAAAAGGGGCATTGATTCAAGACAGGAAGGGGTCATTCTTCCACTGTATAGAGCTCTGGTAAGGCCCCATCTAGAATATGCCGTACAGTTTTGGTCTCCAGTGCTGAAACAGGACATTTTTTTTAATTAGAGAGGGTACAGAGAAGGGCAACTAAGCTGGTAAAAGGTATGAAAAATCTTAGCTATGAGGAAAACCTGGCCAAATTGTTTCACGTTGGAGATGAGGCGCTTATGGGGTTATATAATAAGTATGTATAAATATATAAGGGGAGCATATAATAATCTCTGTAATACTTTATTTACCAGTAGGTCTTTCCAGCTGACGTGAGGTCACCCATTATGATTAGAAGAAAGGAGGTTCCATCTAAATATTCGGAAGGGGTTTTTTACAGTGAGAGCTGTGAAGATGTGGAATTCTCTCCGTGAATCCGTCGTACAGGCTGATACATTTGATAGCTTTAATAAGGAGTTGGAATTTTTCCCCCTTTGAGGCAAATTGGAGAGGCTTTCAATGGGGTTTTTTAGCCTTCCTCTGGATCAACAGTTAGGCAGTTTAAAATAGGGTTTGAAGAGGTTGAACTTGATGTGCCTTTTTTCAACCTAACTTACTACTGTATGTTACTATGGTAATAATCACCAATAACCTGCTCTCCATACTTTATATTCTGTTAAGTGTGCAAAGTATATACCATGCAACAGTTATGATCTAAAGCTGGCCATAGATGTAAAGATTTTTAAAAGATCTGATCGTCATCTCGAAACGATCGTACGAATTGTCTATCAACTAAAAAGACCATTTCAGGCGATATTGGCTGGAAAACAAAGGGTAGCTGCTTGCTTGTCCCTGCAAACATAGATAGATTGCACTGGGACCGATAAAGATTTTTTAACCTGGCCGATCAATTTTCCGACAGATGTCGGCCGAAAAATCGTAAGATGTTTGATCGTTCGAATCCCACTAACCGCATGATAATTTCAAAGGATTGGTCGGTCTTTGCTAAAGGAATATTAAGAATATTAGCTGTCTGAACAATAATGGTGAAACATATTTTATCTTTTTGTTCAGTTCAGTGGCTGACAATAATTTGTATTTATAATGCTACTGAGCAATGTAACTAGTGCACCCAGTACCCGGGTGCAGGCTGGGCAGCCAGACCCCCCACCCCCACTCTAGATGCAAATTTTATCGCCGGATTTCTGTTGGTGCGAGCGTCCGGCAGGCCCTGAGGGGGGTGCAGGCCTGGGTGCAATGGCACCTGCCACTGATGTTACTCCTTGTTCTTTGAAGTCTGATCTTGCATTACAGGCATGGGATCTATTATCACCAAACATGATATTTAAACATTACTAATTTTAAAGGGGTTGTTCAAGTTAACTTTTAGTATGATGTAGAAAGTGATATTCTGAGATAATTTGCAGTTGGATTCATTTTTTTTATACAGCAGCTCTCCAGTTTCCAAGTTTAGCTATCTGGTTGCTAGGGTTCAAATTACCCTAGCAACCATGAATTGAATAAGAAACTACTTTATGATTAGGAGAGGGACTGAAAAAAAGGATGAGTAATAAAAAGTATGAATAATAATAATTCTGTAGCCTTACAGTGCATTTGCTTTTTAGAAGGGATCAGTTAACCCCATTTGAAAGCTGGAAAGAATCAGAAGAAGACGAAAAAGAAAAATTAAGGGCAATTAAAAACGTTGCTAAGAATTAGCCAATCTATTACATACTAAAAGTTAACTCAAAGGTGAACCAACCCTTTAACATCAAGTACATGTTACTTTTTTGTTTCAGAGAAAACATTTTTTTTTAAATCAACTATAGGGAGATGGACTTCCTGTAATTAGGAACATGGGTATAGGATTTCTGAATAAGAGATCAAATATCTGTGCTACAGTAACTTCCTGATTTGTAGTTATGTGCTATTGTGTTCCCAGTTAATACAGATATATTATGTTATATACCTGGCTTGGTTTATTACTTTAAAATATATGGCAGTCACCTTGCCTACAGTTGAATTAAAGTAAAATAATGTTTCTGGCAAAGCTGATTAATGCTCATGAAATTATGAATACTGTTGACTCATTTTCATATTTGGTGTTGTAGTTCAAAAGGGTTGGTTCTGGATTTGGAAGAAGGGAACTTTCTGAAGCTTGATGCAAATGGCATTGTACTCAGGTAAACATTTTTGGCAGTGTAAGGTCTGTTATCTGTCAGATGTAAAGATTTGTAATCTGATATATTTTCAAAGTGATACATTTAAATGTTTAGTTAAATATTAAGGAAATGCTTTTAGCCATGCAAATAACTCCAGAAAGGTAAAATACTAAAATTAAGTCTAATTTACAGTTGAATGCAAATGTTTTGTCACCCTTTGCTAAATTACATCTTTAGTTATTTTTGTAAATGGAACGTATTAAACATCTACTGCAGGAATAAGTGTGTTAAAAAACATCATATTTGCAAATGGTAATGCACATCTGCATTTTATTTCACCAACTTTAAAACAGAGGAACAAATTCAATTGTGATTCTGGTAAGTACAACAGTTTGGACACCCTTCCAGTGTCCAGCGATAAACAATGGTTGCTTTAAGCCATAATAGCCATTAAGGGTTGGAACCTGTTGACAATTGCAGACCTTTATAAAATCGCTGACAGGGCTGGCCTTAGGCCTATTGGACCAATTGGGCCCAATAGGGCCCCACACCTCTGGGGGCCCCGCACCACAGGGCAGCACAGATAATATTTCCCTCAGCACATGATGCTGCCTGGCCTGCCCCCAACTTTGAGAGTCCAGCCCATCCCCAAATCCATAGGTCCAGCCCAACCCCAACTCTGATAAGCCAGCCTATCCCCAAACTCCATAGGTCTAGCCTGCCCCCAACTCTCATAGGCCCAGCTTTCCTCCAACCTTGATAGGCCCTGCCTGCCCCCAATCCAACCAAGCCTGCTCCCAAGCTGAATCGGCCCAGCCTGCCCCAAACTAATTGGCCCAGTCCACTCTCCTATTTCCTCCCTCTCTCTCTTACCCTGTGTGCCCCTATTATGTGCTCCTATTGCATCCCTCTCACTCTCTTACCTTGTCTGCCCCTTTCCTTTCTATTTTGTGCCTGTATGCCCTTATTTTCCTAAATACTTGATGTGTCAGTAGCCAGCAACACTTTGTCTAGGGGCCCCGCCAACATGGTCCCAATTGGGCCCCACATTTGATAGGATCAGCCCTGATCGCTGACACCCCAAACTTCTATTTGTCACTGTACATCTCTTGGCCTTCTCTATGCAACTGAGTGATGGTCTAAAAATGAAGATAAGTGATGCCTACAAAGCATGGGAAAGCTATAAAACAATTGAAAAAAACATCCAGCTCATAATTTGCAAATGAATGCTGGTGTATTTTCACTATTCAGCGCAAAAGATCTTAGCGAATTTTCTCTAGCATTACTTTCTTCCTAGTGAAACCTCGGTAACATACTTACGCTTACGTCAATTTAAATATGGCATATGTATGTATTATTAGTGATGTTGGTGAAAATGCTGGAAGTGGCCACTTATTATTAAACATGTCCAAGGAAGCAATATAAAGACACAAAATATCCTCTATTGCCCCAAAACAAATGTAACATGAGCTTCAAATGGTTAAAAAACTGTAAATAACATATATTTTTATAGTTACAACTTTTAACCTAATCCCATATTAAAATATGACAGCATTTTTTTCTTTTTTTTAATACAGGATATGATGTCACTAACATAATAATGTTGAGGATGTAGCTTCGTCTTAATAATTCACCAGGTAGAACCAGGCGAAGTAGACGTTTGGCAAAAAGTATAATGTATTGGAAAGTTAACACTTTAATAAATCTGTGGATTAATGATCATTTGCCTGAGCAAAAATGTGCCTGGCGAAATGGCACAAAAGTTCTCGATTGTTGAGGTTTTTCTCTAGCATCTTGTCCTTTTAGTTAATAGGTGATGTTGTTGGGAATTGTCATTTTGGCGAATTTTCATTAAAAAAAACACAATTCACCCTTTAGTAAATGTGCCCCAAAGGGCAATTGCAAGCTGGGATCTATGGTAAAGAGATGTTACTAAATACAGACTTACGGTGTCTAAACATTGGCACATGCCACAAATACTGTTTTGTTTTTTATCCTGAGTTTTAACATTTGTGAAATAAAATAGCTGTGTATTAACATTTAAAAATATATTATTTTAACACATTGATTCTTGCAATAGTTAATACTTTTCAAAAATGAACTAGAAATGTCATATGACCAGGAACTTTTGCATTCAACTAGACATATGATTTCCCTTTAACTGACTGTTATGGTTTTTCTTCATACATACATACATACATACATGCAGTAATTTCCAGCTAAAACAGATCACTGTTTAGTTATCTTTGAGGCACTTGAATAAACATTTTGAACTGGTGCAATTTTAGCAGACATCTTGAAGATGAAAAGCTGACCACCTGACAGGTGTCTGCCATCTGTGCAGTGATTTGGCAGCATGTATGTTTACACATAATCTGCTTGATGACCTCAGTGCTACTCTTATATTGATTGTAAGTTCTTCTGAGCAGGTCCCTCTTTACCTTGGTTATTGGTTGTTTTTGTTTGCCTCAGATATTGCCCCCCCACAAAAGTATTTTTTTATAGGCTGTACTTTACAGGAAAAAGAGCAGCCAGGCATGTTCCACATTGTTGTCTCAACCACAGTGTATAGGGCATGATCTGGCCTGCTATAGAGGGTACTGTACCTCTCAGAAGTGCTGCATAGTAATAAACAAAGAATAAACAAACATTTCCTGTAAGGCCTGCTGTTAAACACTACATCCCTCCCTTATTTATTATTGCTTGCTTAATATATACAGTCATTTATTCCAGCACTTTTGAATATGTTTAAATGTTAGTTGTTTAATACATACATTCCTAATTCTACATATTCAAAGAATTCAAGTGCACATTTTTCAAATGCATGTAGATGCTGCTTGCTATATCATATTCCTTTGAAGTAGGGGCAGACATTTTTAGAAACTCTATTCTGAATTATAAAGTACAGACACCTTATTTGGCTCACATCAAATGCTTTGACACTAAATATCCTATAAGTATGTACCAAAAAAGTAATGCATTCATTTTGAAAGTAAACTGAATTTCTGAATGAATACATTGTTGTGTTTAACATATATAATCAGGAGTAAAGCACCTTGTGTTACTTTACCTTGTTCATAAGAATCTAAATATTTGTTAGCTTGTTATGCTGTATCTTACTGCTCATGACTGAATATTAGAGGCGACACACACCATTTAAGCTGTTCACAAACTTATTTTGGTAACCTGGAACCTTTTGCATCATAATTAAATAACTTTTTTGTGATTACCATTGTGTATTTTTTACATTTATTGACTATGTTAAGTAATACATGTACTTGACTGATCAGGGCAACCCATGGCACAAAGTCAATGACTGGAGAAGAAATTGAGGAGGTCTATGGAGAGAAGAGAGAGTGGAAGAATTTTAACACAATTAATGGAACTTACACGCGTTCAGGTACTTAAATATAGAATTTAAAATTTAGAATAGAAAATTATAGAAATAATACAGGTATAGGATCCCTTACTTGTAA
Source organism: Xenopus petersii (assembly GCA_038501925.1). Lineage (NCBI taxonomy): Eukaryota > Metazoa > Chordata > Amphibia > Anura > Pipidae > Xenopus > Xenopus petersii. The sequence continues at coordinate 84,506,376 of CM076681.1, forward strand.
AACCAATATACAGAAAAAAATATTTCAGATTGTTCCAAATTATATCCTTTTCAGTACCATCAGTACTATATACTCTCAGTACTGATCTGAACTAAGCTTCATTAATCCATATTGGTGACAAAACAATACTGTTATAACAAAAAAAGAAAACGATCCAGAAAACTCCAGGTCCCAAGATTTCTTTAGAATATACTCCATATCTTTATAGCTTGTAATATCTATGGGAATATGATATTGAAATAGTATACTGGGTTGCCCATGGAGAAATGTGTAATAAGTATATTAGAAATCAGTTGTATTTGTATACATTGGATTTTTTGGTAGTGGATGGTTTTACAGTACTGTCTCTTTATACAGTCAGATAATCTGCAACACACTTTACATTGTCACACTACTACAGATCTTTTTATTTTCTGCTGCAAATCAGATCAATTCATCTAAAGGGGATTTTTTGTCCTAACTTTTAGCAGAGCAAACAAAAAATACAAATTTCTACTATTTCAAAACAAATTATTTTGCATGTTTTGCCTATATTTTCCACTAGGTGGAATATTAGCTCAGTTTAAACCTCCAAGTACTTTTTTAAGTTTCTAGGCATAGATTTAAAAACAATGATAGAACTGTACCCTAAACACGAGGTGTTTATGTTTAATTCAGTATATACTAATTATGTCAAATGTTGTCATGTTGTTTTTACTCTATTAAATATCACAATACTCAAAAAAACTATGTATAACATAGCACACATAATGTCAACATATGAAATAGGCTGGTTAATCGTGAATATGAAAAAAAAACCTGATGTCCATAGCAAGGAAACCCAGCATAGCTTAATGGTACCTAAAAAAGAGCCAAAGTTAAAACTCATCTGATTTCCTGGAGATTGAGAAGGATACTTTATTCAACTAAGTTAGCAATGCTTTTCATCTTTTTTGGAGTCCCTTATGGCACAAAGGTAGTTTTTGTTTACAGTGCTGTAACCTCAGGGAATAAGAGACGGGATGCTATTGTAACTAACACATTCCATATTTTAATGTGTCAGTATGAGTTTAAAAGCTACTTAATGCTACTTTGACATACTATAAAACCTCCCAACACAAATACACAACAGGCTAGAGGATACATGTAAACAATGCCCTAGATCAGAGCTGTCCAACTTCTGTGTTACCGAGGGTCAGAATTCTTCTGGCCTATGTGGTGGAAGGTCAATAATAGTAACCAGTGTTGACCAGTCCCTTTTTATAAACCACACCCATGGTATCACAAGAAATGGTGGTAACACAGAAACCCCCAGCACATGGTCACATGGTTAAATAGCTTGGGGACCCCTAATAATATTTCCAAATGCTAACAAAACCTCACCAGATTCACCTCCCACAGGCAGAGTAGGACAGGCAGAGTATGGCACACACAGACAGCATAGGACAGGCAGATTATGGCACACACAGGGAGCATAGGGCAGGCAAAGTATGACACACACAGGGAGCATAGGAGATGCAGAGTATGCACGCACAGGGAGCATAGGACATGCAGAGTATGGCACACACAAGGGCATATGACAGACAGAGTATGGCACACACAGACAGCATAGGGCAGGCAGAGTATGGCACAGTATATGATAGACAGAATATAGGGCACACATGTAAGCAACCAAAGGTCTCGATTAAAGTCCGCTGCCCCAAAGCAGCCAGACTGGGATAAGTTATGTAACTTATGGCAAGGCTAAGTAACAAGGTGATGGGACAGTTGTAGAAAACAAAATTACTGCTAGGTAGCATTTAAACAATTAAGCTACCTTTTTAACGTCTTTTTTAACTATTAATATTGTAGATTTAATTTCATAAAAACTATTTATTATATAATGTACTATAAAATTTATACTTAAGAGGATATGATTACTCGTATTGTAATTGCTTATCTCTACCTCTCCTGGTGTAAAATAAGGTAAATTCCTCAGAAAATAACTGTTAACTGGCTGGACCCAAAAACATCCTTTAAGTGGAGTTTTTGTGGGTGCAGGCACTAAATATCTCCTTTTTTTAAACACAAACAGTAAATTGTATTTCATGTCTTTTTTTTTGACAGCTAAATATTACTTTTATGACAACCATTTTGATCTGCCTAGCGCACTGCTATGTGCAAAAATTGTGGATTGTATTGAAATGGTAAGTTGAAATACTCCAATATAGAACTATACCACAACCCTTTTTATGTCAGAAACTTAAAGGAGAACTAAAGCTTAACTAAAGAAGTAGGATAGCAGTGTTGTTTATTATGTGTCAGGCTTCTGTACCAGCCCAAGGCAACCACAGCCCTATGTCTCCAAAGATGCCCCAATAGCTCCCCATCTTCTTTTCTGCTGATTCAGTGCACATGCTTTGTGCTGCTGTCACTTACTGAGCTTAAGGGCTGACTCACAATACACAGTACAAATAGACTATAAATGTCACAATATAAGGCTGATTAGTAATTAATACAGATAATTACTAAATAGAAGTACAGAAACCAGTGCAACTAGCATCAGAATTAATAATCAGCCTTGTAGCATCAGCTTATATTACAGACCAACCTAATTTTTTGCTACGGCCCCTAAGCTTAGCTACTCAGAGCCCACTGAGCATGTGAGTGTCGAAGACACTTTCCAAGATGGTGGCTCCCTGTGACAAGTTTGATGTCCCGGATCATTGCTGCTTTTAAGAAGCTGAAACTTTAGGCTGGTGCAATAAGTTCAGTATATAAAATATAAAATTTTTAAACATATTAATTTTTAAGGTTTAGTTCTCCGTCAACGATTTTGAGGGATTGTACCAACAAATGATTGCAATAAAGGTTTCTCTTGTTAATGCTACAATCATAGAAAATATGGTTTAATCGCAAATTGCGTCATTAGAAAATACAGTGACTAAAGCAGAATGTGTCATTATCAAATGGTGAGTGAGCCCAAAGCCACTTTAGGACTTAACCCCCAGTAGGCCTAATAATACTATGATGTATTAGTGACAAAATATATATGTAAAATGGTAATATTTATTCAAAACCATGCCAACCTATATCATTAAAATCACTTAAAAAACTGTTGGTCATGCTAGTGTTAGGAGGGTCTCCTCCTTGAATTATAAACAGTTAATTACAGGGGTTGTTCACCTTCAAATACTTTATTCAGTTCAATTGGTTTCAGATAGATCACCAAAAATAAAGACTTTTTACTTTCTATTTGTGAACATTTCTCTTATATTGAAGTCTAAAGTTTCATTTTTCACCTTCTAAAGCAGCTCTAGAAGGGGGGGTTGCCAATTCTTTAACCGTTTAAATTGATACATTTAGTCAATACATTTGTTATATTTGCCCCTGCTGAGCAGAATCCTACACCAGAGACATGAAAATTAAACAACTTCATTTGTGGGAAAACTGTAAAAAATAAAAGATGGAAAGCAATTGAAAAAAGTCATTGTTTATGGTGAACAATTTGAAAGCAACTCAAATGAAAAAAGTGTTTGAAAGGTGAACAACCCCTTTTATGGAACCGTATATTTTGGAAGGTGAACAACCCCTACGGAACCTTATATTTTTCTCAAAATAAATCCTATGCACTAACTACTTCCCAGTGTTTGGTGAAATTACAGCATGCACATGGCATAGAAGGTATTGACCCTCTCAGCACCAACGAGAACAATAATGTCTATATTTATCATGGTGTAATACTTCTAATCAGTTGGGTGTAATTTGTGAATATCATATGCCTTTAGGTCATCAATGTTATTGTGCAATATTTTTGTGTGCAGTTTTCGGTATAGGATGTTAATAATTTAAGGAGGGGCCCCTCCAACCATTAGCATCACCAACAGTATTTAAAGTGATTTTAATGATATAGGTTTGCATGGTTTTGAATAATATTGCCATTTTACATTTATTTTTTTGTCACTAATGTGTCATAGTATTATTAGGCCTAAAATGGTTTTGGGCTCACGCATCATTAGTTATATATGGACACCCCATTTTATGAGCCAAAGTATCTTTATTGTATTTATCTTGGTTTGTAAGTACTCAATGTTTATTAGATAGTAAGGTCATAATCAAATGGGCTTCTACTCAGCCACAAGCACCTGTGATTTACACTATATGCAGTGCAGCCCTCTGCATTGTTCAAATTGAGGCTTTAGCATTTTCCATATAGTTATGGCAATGGAGCTGCAAGTCTTGCATCATTCTAGGGAAAGTAAGTGTGCAGCTAACTTTCCAACAGTTTTGCACAGTGCAAAGGATTTGAAGCCAGGAAGACATTGTAAACAGTGATTAATGTAAAGTTTTAAAATGTGACTTTGTATAGCTAATGTCGTATTAAATGGTAACAAAACATTGTAGGTATACTGAAGTGTGATTTGTGATATTAATATGCTTGTTTTTGTGGGAAGGAACCCTTTCAAATCCTTGTCACATCATAAACCTGAAGAAAATAGATATATTTTTATGACTACAAGAAATCGTCTTGTTTGAAGAAAAAGTGACTAGAACCTTTGTTTAGGATAATAGTGTACATAGCATTTTCCCTTGCAACTATGAACAACTCTTCAACAAGAAAAGTGCTTCCCTTACTCTGTAATTTTAGTAGAAATAAAGGTGAGCCTATAGGTCTCAGAAAAGGCTACCATGATCCAGTCACCTGATATTGCTTCATAATATTGAGAAGAGAACAATATTTATGGGGGTGTCCAGAGGTGTAAGGAAGGGTGCACAGTACAAAAAATTGTACCAGTTACCACTTTACACCCTGCCTTCCATTTCATAAATTACCCCTTAAATCTTTCTGTTTTTTTAAACTTCTTCATCTGGTTGTGGAATAAACATAAAGGGCAAAGGTTTGCCACATTTAAGCTTGGCACATTTAGACATTTGTTTCCATTTACCGTTTACTTGAATTACCATATCCATGGAGACCTCCCGCTGCTGCGGAGTGAGTGATGGGACAGATTTCCTTAGGAATTGGGAGGGGGTAGGGCACCCGGGTCTCACGTTATTATTTGGAGCAGCTTTATCCCTTAGTGCACCAGAAGGTTATATGTTGCGTTGTACCATGCATCCTATGATCCAGTACCTATATATTCACTACTTACCTATATGTTCAATTACTTACTGACTAATTAACATGGAAATTTTATTTATATTAGCTTAATTTAATTGAGATATTTTAAATGAATATATTAAAACGGATGTACCATTCTGCTGATATTTCAGTGTAATAATTCTAGTACCTAAACAACAGCAATGACCCCCCTACCAAAAAAAAATTCAGAGCACTGTGTTTCTGAAACCCATGCCTTGATTACTGGACTAATGCTATGAGGGGCATGCGCCACCTTTCTTGTGAATGCTGGTAACCCTGCATTAAGAGAGAGACAGTTTGGTGAGGCCTAGTCATGTTTAATGTAAACATTTGCCCTGAGGATCCCTCTAGTGAACTTTAGCCTTCCTTTATCCACCCTCCACCTAGGAAATAAAGCCATTTTTTAACACAATCACTTTATTTGAGGCTCTAAAGTAATTGGACAATTGACTCAAAGGCTATTTCCTGGGCAGGTGTGGGCAATTCCTTCGTTATGTCGTTATCAATGAAGCAGATAAAAGCCTTGGAGTTGATTTGAGGGGGGGGGTGTTTGTATGTGGAAGATGCGGTCAAAGGAGCTCTCCATGCAGGTGAAACAAGCCATCCTTAAGCTGCAAAAACAGAAAAAAACCCATCTGAGAAATTGCTACAATATTAGGAGTGACAAAATCTACAGTTTGGTACATCTTGAGAAAGAAAGCACTAGTGCACTCAGCAACGCAAAAAGACCTGGACATCCGTAGAAGACAGCAGTGGTGGATGATCGCAGAATCATTTCCATAGTGAGGAGAAACCCCTTCTCAACAGCCAAACAAGTGAACAACACTCTCCAGGAGGTAGGCGTAATGATATCCATGTTTACCATAAAGAGAAGACTGTATGAAAGTAAATACAGAGGGTGCACTGCAAGGTGCAAGCCACTCTTACACCTCAAGAATAGAAAGGCTAGTGTCAGGAACTATCTGGAATCAAACTCTGAACTATATACTTACAGGTTCCTGCATTACCTCACTGAGCCACTGGAGACCCTTGGGATTTGATTCTATGCAAATGATTATTGACACTCTGGTTTCCTTATGTGTTTGCTCACCTCCTCCTCCTTCATCAAACGCAGGTGTGTGTAGTTTGCCAATTAAGGGGCTTTATAAGCCTGTTGCAAACCATGCCCAAGTGCTTGATCATTAAGCCTTACAGCCAGATCTAGCTCCCGTTTCTACAGACCAAATCCTACCTTGGCTGGTTCCCTGTTCCTGCCTTCGTTCCAAATTCCAGTCTTTGTTCCTGAATCCCCATCTGATTTCCCTGTTTCTTCTCAGTGCCTGTGTTCTCTGCTCCAGTTCCCATTACCTGCTCTCTGTTGGATCTCCTGGTAATTGACCTCGTCTTGTTTACTGGACTACCCTCTTCCATCAGCCTGCCTCCGACCTCGACCTGCCATATGGACTTGTTATTGTCTTCAGCCTGCCCCCGACCTCGGCCTGTTACTGACTTGTCTTTATTGCTGCCTGCCCTTGACCACTGGCCTGGTGTAAGAACTTATATATATATTTTTTATCTTTTGTTCATCTGTTATATTGCCATAATTTTCATTATTATAATATAATTCTTCATAACATGTTTCCATCCTATCAAAACCTCAAATACCTGCTGTACCTGTGTTATACAGCACCAAGGCTCCTACCTGCCAGCCACTCACCTGTGGTCAGTCCTGACAGCTAGATTGGACTAAATAAAAATCTAAAAAAGCCAGCACAGTTCTGGAAAAACATTCTTTGGACAGATGAAATCAAGATCAACCTCTACCAGAATGATGGCAAGAAAAAAGTATGGAGAAGGCATGGAACAGCTCATGATCCAAAACATACCACATAATCTATAAAACATGGCAGAGGCAGTGTGATGTCTTGGGCATTCATGGTTGCCAGTGGCACTGGGACACTAGTGTTTATCCATGATGTGACAGAAGCAGTTGAATGAATTCTGAGGTGTTCAGAGACATACTGTCTGCTCAAATCCAGCTAAATGCAGTCATATGGATTGAGAGGGATTTCATAATACAGATGGACATTGACCCAAAGTTTATTAAAGCAAAGAAGTGGAATATTCTTGAATGGCCAAGCCAGTCACCTGATCTGAACCCAATTGAGCATGCATTTCACTTGTTGAAGACTAAACTTCAGACAGAAAGGCCCACAAACAAACAGCAACTGAAAGCCGCTGCAGTAAAGGCCTGCATTAAAGAGCATTAAAAAGGAGGAAACTCAGAATCTGGTGATGTCCATGAGTTCAAGACTTCAGTCTGTCATTGCCAGCAAAGGGTTTTCAACCAAGTATTAGAAATTAACATTTCACTTCCAGTTTTTTAATTTGTACAATTACTTTTGAGCACCTGAAATAAAGTGATTGTGTTAAAAAAAGGCTTTAGTTCCTCCCATTGTTATGCAGTCTTTTTGTTCAACCCACGGAATTAAAGCTGAAAGTCTGCAGTAAACTGAATCTGATTTGTTTCATTTAAAATCCATTGTGGTAATGTACAGAACTAAAATTAGAAAAAAAAGTTGTCTCTGTCCAAATATTTTTGGACCTAACTGTATATACTTTGGTTATTCATGATTCCCTGTAGAATAGTCTTGAAGATAAATAAGATAAACAGAATCCTTTTCAAGTAAGAAAACTGATGTATTGTACAAAAAAAAAAAAAAATTTGTATGTGTATCATTCAAATATACATTACATAAATATTGTTTATTATTTACAATTATTTTTCAAATTGACAGACTGAGGGGCAGAAGAAGTATGATTTTTGGAAAGACATTGTTGCTGCTATAGAACACAACTATAAGACTACAGCTTTTAAAGGTGATATTTTTAATGCATTATTATAATTTTCATTTTAATGGTTTCTTTCAAATAGAAGTATACGGTGAGTTTTTATGTTTTGTTACAGTATACATATTCATGATTTTGAATGGTTGGCACTTACAAAATATTAAAACTTCACTGCCCATAATTTGTGGGAATGTTCTATACAATCTGAGTCCTTAAAGGTATCCTGTCATCGGAAAACATGTTTTTTTCAAAACGCATCAGTTAATAGTGCTACTCCAGCAGAATTCTGCACTGAAATCCATTTCTCAAAAGAGCAAACAGATTTTTTTATATTCAGTTTTGAAATCTGACATGGGGCTAGACATTTTGTCAATTTCCCAGCTGCCCCCAGTCATGTGACGTGTGCCTGCAAGGAGAGAAATGCTTTCTGGCAGGATGCTGTTTTTCCTTCTCAATGTAACTGAATCAGTCTCAGTGGGAAATGGGTTTTTACTATTGAGTGCTGTTCTTAGATCTACCAAGCAGCTGTTATCTTGTGTTAGGGAGCTGTTATCTGGTTACCTTCCCATTGTTCTTTTGTTTGGCTGCTGGTGGGGAAAAGGGAGGGGGTGATATCACTCCAACTTGCAGTACAGCAGTAAAGAGTGATTGAAGTTTATCAGAGCACAAGTCACATGACATGGGGCAGCTGGGAAATTGACAATATGTCTAGCCCCATGTCAGATTTCAAAATTGAATATAAAAAAATCTGTTTGCTCTTTTGAGAAATGTATTTCAGCGCAGAATTCTGCTGGAGCAGCACTAGTAACCGATTCAATTTGAAAAACATTTTTTTTCCCATGACAGTATCCCTTTAAGATAATAGGAAAACTGACCTTCACTTAAGCTTTGCAAAGGGATTAATACTGCAGATCATTTTTATTTATTTTTTAACAGTAATAATGACAGAGTAAACACATAGTTTTAATAAACAACAGTACAATATGTGTTTTAAGTAAGGACTGTAGTGTAAAAAAGCTCTTCTCTGTAGACAGCATACAAACCCTTGTGCCAGAAGGTGGATATCATTTGAAAAAACAGAAGTCAACAGGAAAAGGATGTTCTAGTAGTCCAATTCTCTCACTGGGAACATGGTGTTCAAAAACACCAATGTGTCATAGGCTTACAATAGTAAAGATAGCACCCCTGTACAGAACAGATTTCTAAATCAATTCATACATTCATGATTCTACTATGCCTCTAGATATTAGCAGAGGAAAACTATACACTTGACAATCTTGAGTATTTTAAGAAACACTTTTTCCTACTAAAAACCTACCTGTTGGTTGAGAGTTAGGAATGAACAAGGAAGCCTCTGGTGAACATTGAGTAAGTGAAAAGCCTAATAATTCTAGTCTTATGAAGTACAGGAAAAATTTCCAGCACAGGACATTGCTTTGTAAACTGTCTGGTGTTTAGTGGCACATTCACTTTATTTTAGTTGAACGGTGATCGAACGCTTTTATTCTAAAAGAACAGCATTGGTTCCAAATATTCTGAAATAGTATTGCTCTCTCAATGTAGCTTGTAACATACAGAGTTCTGATGCTGCCTAAAAAAACAGGCACGTAACTGGATTTGTATATGACAGCAAGCAGCTAGTTGGAAGAGGCTCTGAGACAGACTGTAACCATAAGCACACATTGTAATAAGTAAAAAAGACTTGCCAATTTCTTTGCAATGTTTAGCATAGGATGCCTACTCTCTACTGTTTCACTGCATTAAAGAAAAGTGCTACTGTGCCTATTGGGTTTTTTGTTGTCCTCGTATAGCCCCACAGTATTGTAGTAATCTAGTTAATTGTAGTTGTTTCTTTTTTTAAATATTCAGTCAACATAAACCTGGAGAACAATGAGGCTGGTTAGATGCTAAAATACCTGTTAGATGGATCTTGGGATTAGAATGCTTGGAACTCACAAACCGCTGTGGAGCGCTGATCAAGAACACCAGGAGTCCGACACAATTAACATCAATATTCGGCTTTATTCACGCATGTGAGGGATAACAGTGGAGGGTGTACAATTCTAACGCGTTTCATGCCCCAAAGCTGGGCACTTCATCAAAGTAATTGTGTGCACTGTTACTGTAAAAGTAATTGCTGAAATATATGCATAATTATACAATTATAAAAAATAAATATATTATATAATATAATACATTTCAGCACAATTACTTTAACAGTATCACCTGAACTTTAATCAAATTGAAGCATCACTTTGCCTTTAAATTGTTTTAATCATATGCACGCACGTAGCTATTTAACCATTCACACACGTGCACACAATTACTCTGATGAAGTGCCCAGCTATGGGGCATGAAACGCGTTAGAATTGTACACCCTCCACTGTTATCCCTCACATGTGTGAATAAAGCCGAATATTGATGTTAACTGTGTCGGACTCCTGGTGTTCTTGATCAGCGCTCCGCAGCGGTTTGTGAGTATGATGTAGTAGCCAGCAAGGAGTGACCGGCATATCGCGAGAGCAGTGATCAAGCAGGACGACACTTTGGTCCTGGTGAGCTCCGCCATTATCGCATAGTGAATAGAAGTCCATTAGAATGCTTGAGACCTGGGATTTTCCAGAATAGTTTTTCTGTAATGTGGATGGTCTACTAAAAAATAATTTAAACATTTAGGGGGTTATTTATCAAAATCCATTTAAAAAAAAAAAAAAGTCCAAACTAGAATCCACAATGTGACCTTATTTATGAATAACAAAAACTGAATATTATATATTAATATATATTATTATTATATATTATATAATATATAATTTGTTCCACTAAAAATTCAGATTTTATAGTAAAAAAAACTTGAATATTTAAAGTTTTTGGCATTCGGACTTTAATAAATAACCCCTTAATAAACCTAATAGCATTGTTATGCCACCAATATGAATGTATGCTGCTAGTTACAATAAGAATTACTGTATTTACTTTAAATAGACTTTATGCTATATGACCTTCCTGTAATTCAGGGATTTCTGGATTTTTGGTTTCCTGATAAGAGTTCCCATATATATTCTATATAATGTAACTGCAGTTCATAATCAAACAACCCGGCAGATGAAATGCTTAGAATATGAAGTGAACGGTTACTTTATTGTTCTCACTCTATTCATTGTTGTTGTTTTTTAAAGACAATTTAGGCTACTGTGTATGTTAATTATTCTATATATATTTGAGAAACATTATAAGGAAAATTTGATATAAAAAGTTGGTCCCCAGGACTGGGAATACTCTCAGTATGGGCACAGGATAGGACTTTATTGTAAGAAGTAGGTATGCCACATGTCAATGCAATCAGCAAGGGCAAACTTTATTAGTCTTTCAGAGGTTAGCACCGACATACCAAAGTCCACTGACCAGAAAATTTCAGTTACACAATAAAGACTACTTCAGATGATTTTCTCCAGTCTTCTTATAGACCAAGTGTTCCTTTCACAAAGCCTCCAGGACCCGTCATGTGGAATTGTACTGGAGCGCCGTTAGCCATTTAGGGGACCTCCTCTCCCATCAAACTCTACCCATACTTCTCTGTGGGTGGTGTCCAGCATACAGTGCCCAAGCTTCTCCAGAGCTGCCTCACTACAGCTCTACTAGGCTGCCATTAACCTAGCCCTACACACTCTCAATTTCTAACTGGTGCACAATCGTAATGGAGCTCTACCCCAATGTCTCACCGCTTCCCACGTGTTCTGTCTCATTAATGTTTGACTTTCCTGCTGATTTTCTGAGGCCAAAAAAGAAGTGTTCTGCTCCAGCACCTGCTCTCCTATCAACTACTACATGGGAATTACCCTACAGGCCAACCTTAAGGTTTGGTGCCCCCTGCTGGCTGCACTGAATATTGCCTCTAACGTATTTATAATATATGAAATAAATCTTTATTCCACCTCCTTAAATAGTAAATTAAAGGAGGTGGAATAAAGATTTATTTCATATACATTATAAATAGTAATAAAAGAGATTTCTAATCCTTAAAGGAGAACTAAAGCTTAACTAGAGAATAGGGGCAGAAATGTTGGGCTTTATCTTTTGGGCTTTTGTACTACAACCCTTATCAGTGAAGATCTGTTCCTCCAAAGATGAGCCTGTAGTCCCCATCTTCTTTTCTGATGATTCACTGCACATGCTCTGTGCTGCTGTCACTTACTGGGACTTAGGGACTGTCACATAATATGCTGTATACAGATGATTTAAAAATCCCAATATAAGGCTGATTCGTAAATAATTAAAATTATATGTACATGGCAGCTCACAAACTAGCACAATTAACATCAGAATTTAATAATCAGCACCGTAGCATGAGCTTATATGACATGCAGCTTAATTTTCAGCTTGATGATTTGCGACAACCCCTAAGCTTAGCTTCTCCACAGCTGCTCAGAGCCCACTGAGCATGTGCTTGTAGTGAACATTACTAAAAAAAGTCAAGATGTTAAACTCCTGTGTCAACTTTGAAGTCCTGGATCATTACTACTTTAGAAATGCTGAACCTTTAGGCTGATTTAATAAGTTCAGTATGTAAAATATGACATTTCTAGCCATATTCATTTTAGGGTTTAGTTCTTTAAATTTGCACATCAAAATTTAAAATATTTAGTGTAAGTACAACACAGGAAGTCTGAATTATGACCCATTATCTTATACAAGAATTCATGAAGCATTCACTTTTTAAATTTTACATTTAATTTTTTTTATCGTTGGTATACACTTGGTTCTCTTACAATAGAGCATCTTAATACTATCAGAGGTGCCAGAGAGCATATTGATAATATTTGACTGACAAAAATTGTCACTTGAGATATTCCTTGATAATTATGCACACTGATATTGCTCAGTTACAAATAAAATAATTTCAAATTATTCATAAATTACAGGATTTATTATTATTTCTGGTATAATTTGACAGAAATAATATTCTTAACTTTGCCATATATACTGTATGTATATTTAAATGGGTGTATATGTGCACAAACCCATTTAATTGTGGCCAGAATGAACAATTTAAATTTTTTTGTAAATCTATTATCTAGAAAGCACCAAATTATGTGAAGACCATCTTCCATAGATAATTTAGGCAACTAATTCTTATTTTAAAAAAAATTACCTTTTTCTGTGTAACAATAAAATAATGCATTTTACTTGATCCTAAACTAAGAATGAATCCATATTGGTAGTAAAGCCATCCTGTTGGGTTTACTTAATGTTTAAATGTGGAAAAACTATCCATTTACCCCAGACCCACGTCCTGCCTTTGCTGCCCCCCACCTCCCACTCTGGCCCCAGTCACAGCAAAAAAAAGTAAGTGCACATGCGCGGGGGGTTGCAGGTCCGGAGGGCGGCAGAGGGCCACTTGAGACTGCAGCCCCGGGGGACCAATACATTTCCCAAAAAATAGGCGAACATTACTTAATATGTTTCATATTCTGTACAATAAAAAGTTAACTGTTAAAGATTGATTAGTGATGCATTGATATCCTCCACCTTAACATTCTTTGCTCAAAGCTGAATGAGGGAGGACCACATTATTAATGCATGGAGCACAATCACACTCTTTTTATGCACTAGAAGAGTTGAGCTTGCTTAAGCTTTTGCAAAGGGACACCTTTACCATACTGAGCATATAGTGCCAATGGCATACATGCCATACAATATATGGTCTGGCAAGTTGAAAAGAGGTTCCCCTATACTGTACATAATTTAGAAGGCATATCTCACTACTTTTCTAGGGCTTCTAAACCTCTGGGGTAGTACAACAAATTTAGATTTAAAGCAAGCCATTTTTGTTTGTGTTCTTTTTTCTTTTTATTCTCAATTCTCTTTTAAAATATAATTATTACATTTAATACTTACATTGCCTAAGCTGCAAATAACACAAAGTGGCTTCTTTTCAGATTTCAGAAATAATGATGGACAGTGTAAAAACAAAAGTAAGGAGAATAACACCACATTATACACCTTACACCACTTTTTTACATTTTACATGTTTTTGGTTTCAAAATGTTTTAAACGATTATAAATATGGTTGTCCATCGCTATCATCATGTTCATTAATGTCACTGGTTTTGATATAGTGTGTGCCCTTCTGTCCTGAAAACCATAGGGCAAAAAATCCCCCAGAAACGATTTTTTTGAAAAGTGCCTGGTCTCTACAGCAGATACAATTTTGTATATGACAAACTGTTCAATCTCATCTGTACATTCAAGGAGCAGTTCACCTTAAAATGTGTTTTTATAAATGTTTATTTTATTTTACAATAAAATCAACAATGAAAGCAGTAAACATATTACAATAACATAATGTTAACGTCAGAACTGACAACATATATTAAGTGCTTCTGCTGAAGGCAGTGCATCACAGGAGTGCTCACAATGAGTAAGAATTACAGTGCAGAAGGACAGTTGTCTCTGGGGTTTAACATTTCTCTAACTGCTAATTCCCAAATTTATGGAGGATTTTCAAGCCAGGGGAGCCACATTTTATCAAATTTTCTCACTCAACCCCAGGCTATATATATGTTAATTAATGGAAGGACTTTGTTACCCATGGTATTCCATGAAGGAACAGTACTGTATTTGTCATATGACCCATCCATCATATTATGATGAGCAACCTGGTCATTATCTATCTAAGTATAAGAAATGATTTTAATATGAGTAAGTTTAAGGTAAACTAATATTCAGGCTGAGTCTATTTTTAAGAGAGATTAGGGCTGAAATTTCAGATGCTATATGGATATCAGGACCACTGAACCCTGCAACCTTGAAAGCATTGTATGCATTAGAATAACCTGACTATCAAGTGGAGATTTCAGATTATAATTAAGCCTCTGAAACCCAATCTTTATACTATGTCAACAATAGTTCAAATAAATAAAAAACAATAGAAATTCATTTTAATATGGTTATAAATGCCAATAAATGTACAGGCACAGTAAATGTACAAAAACCCATTATCAGCAAAGCAATAGCATGAAAATAGAGCCCCTTCAGTTTCCTCTAAAGCCTTGTAATTGATGGTAACTAATTTGCCATAAAACCATATAAATGTAACAATTGTTATTTTGAATGTTTATTCATGTTGTATTACATTTTAGATATTGTACTCCAAATTAATAAAAAAGCTCTTCTCAAGTACAAAGCAAGTAATAGATTGCATGTCATTGCTCCAGTAGATTAGCAAATTAAAGCAGTGGTACTATTGTTTTTATAAACAGGATGTAAAAACACCATTATAAAAAATAATCTGCATATCTACAACCTGCTGTTATTAAAAATACAATCTTTCTCTTTCATTCTCTCTCTCTCTTTTAATTGAACTGTATTATCATTTCTATTTTTGTCACCAGCTCTAGACTTTCAAAATTAATTTGGCAGAGATATTGGTACTCTTGCTTTTTTTTCTGTTTGTTTTGTTTTCTATACAATTAATGTGTCAGGTCCTTTTTAAACGCTCTAACAATAAAACTATATAAAAATAAATACAACAGTCACATATGCACACATTTCAGTAAAATATTATATCTTTACTTCCCATTTGTTTTCCTTTAAATAATCTCTCATTTGTGTAGGCTTACTGTACCTTTTGGTACCCATTAAACAATTATTTTCTGCATACTTCATTTTCTTTGTACAATAGAGCTGGCTGCAAGGTAGTGGGTCTCTGCATGTTTGGGTTGAGTACCCAATGGCTGACATATTGATGTACATGATGATGGTGACCATTTTGAATGGATTGCAGAATGCACTAGACAAATGGTTATGGTTAACCAAACTGGCAAAAATAAATTGAATGTATTTTCCCTGTTGCTCAATTTGGGCCAGTTAGAGTGGGCAATGTCACGTCTTCAAGGGTCATAATGTTCATGTAACTTGGAAATTTCCAGAGTTCCCTAAACTAAGGTGAATTTGATTCTTTTATTTGAACACAACTTTATGCAAAGAACTAAAAGCTATAAAGGCTCTTTCTGTCTAACATATGGATTAAACATTAAACTGACATGGTACATTTTGGCACCTCTTGACAATCAGGTTTTATTTTGGAATGTAAAATCACTAAATATAAATGAGGGTAGCACAAGAGGTAGAATAGGAATGTTTATATTAGCAATTCCATATGAATAAAATAAGAGAGAAAAAATACAAATATATACTGTTAAAGATTTGTAGTTCTGTAAATAGTTAATGAACAAGACACATTCGTTTACTGAAATTATACCAGCCTGTGTATTCATCAAAGATTTTTACTAAAGTATGAGATATTTTTACAATCCCTAAAAGAGAACTTTTAGTGGAAAAATGGAAATTGTTAAGTTTGAAATTCTCTATGAAAGGTGTTTTGCACTCAGCAATCTGGATCTGTCTATGACAAGAAAAATACTAAACTGCTTGATTTCTTTGAGCAACTGCACTGATACAAATTTGCCCATATTTTACTTAACTAGCCCCACAGACTTACAAGAAAATGCACCCTAACAAATTATACTGAACAGTTAAATGGAATAAAATAAACATTTGGAAGCGGAGATTCAGATTTTGGCAACAGCCTTGAAAAACTCAGAGTTCAAGTAGTTCTAAAATGCATGCAACTTAAAACAAAATATAACAATTTTTTTTTTAAAACAAGTTTTCTTTTTCAGTTAAAAAAAATCTAAAAGGACATAAGAATGTAAATTGCATTACATATTGTGTTATCATGTTAAACCAAACAAAAATCCTGAAAAAGATGAATGTATATAGTCTGATGAATATAAACCATTGGATTCTGCATTTGGTATCTGAAGCCATACTTGATCATTCTCAGCTAAGTCTATAACAGCACTGCCTGATGCTTGGTCAAGGTATCCTTTCTTATATTCATCATAAGTGTACATAATTGGATTGCCATTTTTGTACAATGCAACCCAAAGATTTGTGCCTTTGACATGTACATGGTAGGAAAAATAATAAAGTCCTGGTAATTGACATGTAAATATTCCAGTTCTAGAGTCATAATGATTTTGTTTGTTGTACAGAATTCTGTCAAATTTTATAGGTATTCCCACTGATGGATATGCTTTAGTTAGAATAGCTGTAAATGCCGATACCTGAACCTCTCTAAGACTCTGAACTTGACCAGCTTTTGCATAGCCATCTGGCATGAAATGTGGCATTATAACCTGGCCATGCTCACCGGGTGGACCAGGTGGCCCAGGTATACCTGGCTCTCCATTCATTCCTCTTTGGCCTGGAATTCCAGGGTGGCCCATTGGTCCTTGCATTCCCTTTACTGCAATGCCAGCTGGGCCTGGTATTCCTGGAGCCCCTGGTTCCCCCTTTTGACCTGGAAGACCTGGTATACCTGGATGTCCTGTTGATCCCCTCATACCTGGTATGCCTGTGGCTCCTCTTGGTCCTTGTTCACCAATATAGCCTGTTTCTCCTCGAGGCCCTAAATGACCAGCAATTCCTGGCAGACCAGGAGGCCCCACAATGCCTTTCTCTCCTTTTTGACCAGGTATGCCTGGGTGACCCTTGAGGCCAGTAAGACCTGGTTCACCTGGAAATCCTGGTTTTCCATCTAATCCAGGTATACCTATTTCACCTTTTGGTCCTGGAATGCCTGCAGAACCTTTTGGTCCAACATCACCTGTATGTCCAGGCAGACCAGGTTCTCCTGGTGTCCCTCTAGGTCCTTGTACACCTTGAATTCCTATCTGGCCAGGTAATCCAGATGGCCCTGGATAACCATCAGAACCCTGTTCTCCTTTTAATCCAGGTATACCAGGTGCTCCATCAAGTCCTCTGTGCCCTTTTAACCCTGGCATTCCTGGCTTGCCAAAGCCTGGCAAGCCTTGAGGGCCTGGCATTCCTGGGAGTCCTGGTAGTCCTTTGGGCCCTGGAGGGCCAATCATTCCAGGGATACCATTTGAGCCTGGCTTTCCAACTCCTGGTGGTCCTGGTTGTCCAGAAGGGCCCTGGGGACCTGGAATACCCTGTGGTCCTTGTTCCCCCGGCACGCCTTGATCACCTAGTTTTCCTGGCTGGCCTTGAAGCCCATTTATCCCATGCTTACCTATCCCAGTAAAACCTTGAGGCCCTGGTGCTCCTGGTAACCCAGGAAGTCCTCTTTCTCCTGGATTACCTGGAACCCCATAACCATTTTGTCCCTTAAGTCCATTGATGCCAGGCATACCAGGTTCACCTTTAAATCCAGGCATGCCTCTTGGCCCTGGTGGCCCCACTGTTCCCTTTGGACCTGGGATTCCAGCTGCAGAAATTCCAGTCGGACCTGGGATTCCTGGTGGTCCCTGCTGTCCTCTTGGACCAGGAAGTCCAATTGGCCCAATGTCCCCCTTTTCCCCTGATTTTCCAGATTCTCCTTGTTTTCCTGGTATGCCTGGAAATCCTGGTTTTCCGATAGATGAATACCCTGGTGGCCCTGGCACGCCTTGTGCTCCTTGTGAACCAGGGATTCCATACCCTGGCTTTCCTTGAGGCCCTGGGGGTCCAGGCAGCCCTCTTGGACCAGCAGGCCCTTGGGGTCCTGGTGGGCCCTGCTCTGGTACTCTTGGAATGACTGCAACAAAAGAAAATATTTTTTTTAGTAAAATTCTATAAAAAAGACCATAGCAAAAACAAACTGCTATAATGTATGTATATATATATATAATATATATATATATATATTTATATTTATATATAGACCAAGTAATTTATGCTGCACAGTTTTGTAAGACAGCATGAGTTGTGGTAAAAAGGATAAGTCTGAAAACTTCAGCTGCTTTACCATATTTTACTTCCATGGGAATATCTAAAAGCTATCCCTTGTTTTGGGCAATTGTGGTTCTAGAGCAGGGGTCGGCAAATGTCTTCTCCGGAGCCTCATGCGGCTCTTCATGCTGCTTGCTGCGGCTCAGTCTTGCAGCTTTGCCTGACACGTCGTCTATAAAGCCTTCTCATCTGCTGGTGAATTCTTCAGTGTGCAACTGCGGCAAGCTAATGGTTAGCTTACCACGGTCGCACACTCAGGAAGCCTCCAGCAGGTGTGAGGGCTGTATAGGCGTCCTAGGAGTGACAGGCAAGACAGAGCCGCAGCAAGATGACTCATCATGGTCCTTACCAAGGTCACACACTCAAGACAAGAGAGGGAAGATCAGCATGGAGCTTCAGAAACAGAAGTCACATTAAATAGATGAGAACACTAGCATTTAATAAGGCTATTCAGTGTTTAATTCATTTCAAAATAGACCTACACATACACACTGCACTTCTTTTTGTTGTATCCTGTTGTTTTAACAGTTAAAATTAAAAAAAGGTTAAAACCTTTAAACGTTTATAAGCTGTGTTAAGTTTTGCGGCTCCAGACTTTTTTCCTTTAGTGGAGGAGGGGGCAAATCTCTCTTTTGTGAAGTTTACTGACCCCTGTTCTAGAGATAAAAGTCCCAGATAAAGGTTGGGTTCAAGACAAAAGGGAAAATAGCCATTAATAGGTTTATGTCTACGCATCTTGGACAGTTTAAGAAAAATAATTATCAGCGATAATGAGGCTAGGAAAAATACTACATTGATACACTTTTGTAAATTTGAATAAACTTAAAAGTTTGAAATGGCAGCTTGAAAAAAGACAAAGATTCAGTGAAAGAACAAAATCATTTTATATATAAAACTGATTTGCTGAATGATAAGCTATTCAAATACAAAAGTTGCCACACATTTACTTGTACTTTTATATGGTCAAGGAAATTCACAGCCATTTGTGGAGAATAGCAATATGTAGTTGTTGCACATGAATGGTACTGACCAAACATCTGACTCACAGAGATGTGAGATATCATGAAGAGGAAAGATAATTTAAAGTTTAACAAAAAGGTTTTGCAAAATTGCTGCACAGTATTGGTCCAATTTGCCAAATTTTCGAAAAATTTGCAGCAAAATAAAGTTGACAATATTCTTAAGAACATTGAATAGTCCTTATTTGTTCACTTTCCAAATTTTTTTTCAGTGCAGTTGTTTTCAGATAGCTCATTAGAAAAAAAGACTAGTTTAAATTTGTTCTAGTTTAAATTTATGACCATTCTAATATTTCCGTTTCAAGTTGCATTTCACACTTTGTGCCTTCATACAGCAGTTCTTGAAGGGGAGGGTCACCGACTCTGTAAACTTTTTTAAATTGGTACATTAGTTGATACATTTCTTATCTTTGGCCCTGCTGAGCTGAATCCCTGTCCCTGAGTTTCATTGAAGGCAGCTGTTATAATTGATACAACAGTTGCTAATATTACATAGATGCTACTGAGAATTGTATCAACTAATGTATCAAAAAAATACAATTGGCTGTATTTCAGAAGAGGGAAAAGAAGCACACCAACTTAGCGGTTCTTGCCTTTCAAAAAATGCATTACAACAGAAATGTTGTTAAAGCTTTCTAGGTATAACCCCTTCCTCAGGTGCAGATTGCACCCGATTTTACCTGATGAAGGGGTTGTTCCCTGAAAGCTTGCACCACATTTCTGTAATAAATGTTTTTATATATTTTCCCATTTCAGTAAACTATTAGAATAGTTTAGCCTCATTGAAAATGAATGGAACAATTATTCTCACTGGCATGCAACTTTTTTGTCCAAAAAAGCACGCATGGGAATATTCTTAGTATATAGTCTTAAGCTAGTGTTTGAAATGTTTTAAAAAAAAATGCTCAAGTTGTGTTGCAATTTTTTTTGCCAATTGCATTTTTTTTCTTGGCCTTGAAAATTAGTAAATATGCCTCAAAAGATTTTCGGCTTCTGTGCCACTCCAAGGCAACCATAGACCATTCACAGGTATGATCTGTGTATCTGAATATGCCCCTAGTAGTTCCCTATCCTTTCTGCTAATTCACAGCACATACAGTACTCTGTGCTGCTGTCAGATATCTTTTCTGATGGACTGATACAAAATATAAAGTATATATAGCATAAAAGTTACTATACTAAGGCTGATTATAAATTCATTCATATTCTCATTACATATCATCTCAGACGTGAGTGTAATTTGCAACATAATTTTAAAATGAGCCCTGTAGCATCAACATGTCACAAGCAAACCTCATACTCTATTTGATGATTTGTGATGACCCCCTAAGTTTAGCTCTAAGCTGACCACAGCATACTGAACATATGCAGTGTTACTGACACTCCTAACAAAATCCAGGGCATTTACTGGCTGTAACACCTAGGCTGGGGGGGGAGCGGGGGGGGGGTCTATGTAGGGTAGGGGTTTTTATAATTAAGGGTTTGGTTCTCCTTTAAAGCCACTGACTATGAATTAGAGAGCTCATCAGCATAGAACAGGGGTGTCCAACCTTTTGACTTCCCTGGGCCACATTGGAAGAAGAAAAATTCTTCTTCTGGGGCCACACTCGAAATACACACAAACACTAATGCTAGCTTTTGATTTATTTTATTGTAAAAGTAAAAGAAAAGAGGGTATCATAAACCTAGGGAGATTTTTGACATTGTGTTTGAGAAACTAATGTATCAATATCTGGTTGTATGGAAGTAGTTGCAATTCTCAGTGAATTCTTAAGGTGCTCATCAGATAATTTGGTTCTAATTTTACTCTTAGTGTGTTCCTTCTTGAAAAAAGTTGCTCATAAATGTAGGCGCTGCATATATCCCTATCATAGCATGCGATGCCGATGAAGAATTCTTACCTGCCTTTGTAAGTAACTGAACGCTCACTTGTTAACTGCTTTTCCAGCTCTAGGAAGCCACACACCGCACACCCCATGTAAAATTGAAACTACACATGCACACAATTAGCGACCGCATACATTCGCTCTCTGTGCGTGACATTGCAACATGATGTTTCCTGGATTGGTGGACGTTCAAGCTTTTCATATGCATCCTGGGCCACAGGTTGGACACCCCTGACATAGAGTATACCCTATCTCCAGATAAATATATTTAAAATGTAATGTCTGAAGAGCTGTGCCCAGCTGTGTCTGCCAACCAAACAAGGCCAAAAGCTCTGTCAATGTTGTTGGATGTTTAGCTTCTACCCTCTTGTGACTACCTGATGACTTTTCCTTTTCCCCATCTACGGCCCTTCCAAATTTCTGTAGTCAAGGTACAGTTTTAGATGCAGTGGGTTATCCTTTACTACAGAAACCCTGCTCACCCGCTTACTGCTGACAGCCTGGACCTGTATTACCAGCCTCTCAGCCATTAAATACCCCTTCTACTATTCTCTTCAAACATGTGACCAATACTGTTATAGATTGGAGGAGGGCATCCAGGTCTTCACATCATGAAAGAGGTCTTCCACAGCACATGCTGCCACTCTCCCTAATGAATTGTTGGACTAACATATATAACATAGTACATTAGGTTGAAAAAAGACACACTTCCATGAAGTTCAACCTTTTAACTCTCTTTTAACCTGCCTAACTGCTAGTTGAACCAGATGAAGGCAAATACCCATTTAAAGCCTCTCCAATTTGCCTCAGAGGGGACTCCAAAATGGAAATAAGGCTAGTCCCTGAATCAACTTGTACTATGAGTTATCTTCCATAACCCTGTATTTCCTCACTTGCTAAAAAGCCATCCAACCCCTTCTTAAAGCTATCTAATGTATCAGCCTGTATGACTGATTCAGGGAGAATAGGAGCAAGAATAATGCAAAAAGCATTTAAAATAAACAATGAAGACCAGCTGAAAAGTTGCTTAGTTGTGAACTTTCTCAACGTTTCAACACAGATCTAATCATCTGTTTAGTCAAGTCATATAGGCGGAATGGTAAGGTGGCAACAGAAAATTAATAAGGCTTCCCCTGCATACAGCATGATATACATTTACATAACTGATTACATTTTATATAAAAAGCAGCATTTATAAATTATGTTTTGAAAAAAAAAATCTGAATTATCATTTAATAGCAGCATGTGTTTGCTGTCTGTTTCATTAGTAAGGCAGACTGACTAGCTCACTATCAGTAAGCATGTTTCTGTTTTCTTGCATTCCCTTAGGATACTAAAACATTTCCTTTATTTCTTGTGTAATGGTAAAATAACAATTATGCACCAGTTAGTTCCTCTCATGACAATGTTTATGAATGGACTTCCTGTCAGCTGCATCTCTTAAGCGTAGGTTCCAAAATGATAAAAGATTGCTTGTTTTAAGTCAATGAACAGGCTGTGACAAAAGAAAGCATGACTCACACAATACAACAATAGCATTTAATGCAAGAAATGTTTATCAACTGCAGAAGTAAAACAATATCAGAAGTCAGGACCTTGTGGTACAGCATATTCTGTGAAATTATGTCGTTTGGTTTTCACTATTCGTTCTGCAGATTCTATTCTATGAATATGCAGCTGCAGTATATCCTTTATAGTAAGCAGACAGTGGGCGACAACTTCAGCCCTGACCTCAAAATGCATATATAAAAGCTGTTTGAAAAACCGAGCAAGATTCCCTGACATCACCACTCCACCCGAACACATCACCACCCTGTCCTTTATACATCATTGGCCTGCCAATTGACGTCACTGCACTCGTCCCTCTCTCCCGAAGTTGAGATCTGTGAAGGGTGCATAGGATTATATAGATGAGAGCTTGCAGCAGACAATATGAAAGAGGGGAATGTTGCCTCACAATCTGGGTCTCTCACAGGCCTGCTGTTCATAATACCAAAACAAAAAAATGTGATTGCTACATGCAGTTAAAAATGGAGCAGATCCCATGATTTAACAAGGATTATTATTATTTCAACAAAATTTTGATTATAAAATTCTACAAGAATGACATTTATTTCAGACCCTTATGTACTTGAGACCATGAAAGGGTAATTGAATTGTATTGCAAGTGCATACAATCCATATACTGTAACTATGAAATAGCCATGGCAGATTTTGCTTTGGTAATGTTATTACAATTAAGATATGCAATGTGATAGAAAAATAAGATTACGGAATCATCCTCCACTTTTGATATAGTAACATATATTTGTGTTATACTTTATAATGTAATATGGTGTATGTTATATGTGTTGTCTGCAAATTACTTGGATGGATGGCTCTCTCGTGCACTTTTGAGCAAAGATGTAGCTCTTTGTTGATTGTGAGGTACAGATATAGGATAAACTCTTGCATAGACCCCATTTTAATGAAATAATTAAATTTTTTTAAATGATTTCTTTTTCTTTGTAATAATCAAACAGTACCTTGTACTTGATCTCAACTAAGATATACTGCAATTTATTGGAGACAATCCAGTCCTATTGGGTTTGATTAATGTTAAAAGGTGTTGTCCACCTTTGAGTTAACTTTTAGTATGATGTAGAGAGTGATATTCTGAGACAATTTGCAATTGTTTTTAATTTTTTAATTATACGTGGTTTTTGAGTTAATTAGTTTTTTTATTTAGCAGCTCTCCAGTTTCAGCAATCTGGTTGCTAGGGTCTAAACTACTCTAGCAACCATGCACTGATTTGAATGAGAGACTGGGATAAGAATTGGAAAGGGCCTGAATAGAAAGATGAGTAATAAAAAGCAATTTCAATAAGTAGCCTTACAGAGCATTTGTTTTTAGACTGGGTCAGTGACCTCCATTTAAAAGTTTGAAAGAGTCAGAAGAATAAGGCAAATAATTAAAAATCTAGAAATAAATAATAACCAATTGAAAAGTTGCTTAGAAATGGCCATTCTATAACATACCAAAAGTTAACTTTAAGGTGAATCACCCCTTTGAATTATTTTTAGTAGATGTTAAGTATAGAGATACAAATTTCAGGAAGAACCCTCATCCAGAAAGCTCCAGGTCCCGAGCATTTTTCATAATAGATCCCATACATGCACTATATGTTTTAATTCATTGTTTCGGTAAAACATTAAGGGGTAAATTTACTAAGCAGTGAAAATTCGCTAGCGACTGCTTTGCAGCCATCGCAACACTTCACCAGGCGAAAATTCACTCAGACAATGCTAATTGACTAAAATGAGTAGTTGTGTCCAGGTCGCAGAACGCCGGCGAAATTTTATTTGAGTTGCTTCGGCAATCAAATTGAAGATGTGCTAGCGTTTAATTATGCCTAACGCAACTTCGTTAGAGGTCTTCTCTCAGGCTTATTTGCATATGGAGGGAAATTATAAAGTTGACTGGACGTATATGTTGCAGCAAATACATTACATTACACAAGTCCAGGGAACCTTAATAAAGAAAATAGGGCATTGCTACAATGCCCTACACATGAGCCCACTGTATAGTTTATGTTCCATATGTTAGAAAATGTATGGGGGAACCTGGTTACCCCAAAAAAGCAGGCTTTTTTTTATAATTTATTACATGAAGTGGGCTGATAATTATAGAATATAGAGACAGGCTAAGTTAACATATACTGTATTCATAAACCAGGCATCTCGTTTTTGGGATTTATTTGTTTATTCATAAGTTAATAAAATGATCTTTGGCAACATTCTAGTTATTAAATATAAAAAAATCTTAGCAAGTGTTGTAAAATGATTCATTTCTTATACAGATGCTCTGTGAATAGCCACACAAAACACCTATTGAGAGGTATTTATAGTTTCCAGCAAACATAAAAAATAAACATAATAGCAGTCTACTGGAAAAACAGCTGATATTAATTTTAATCATTATTATGGTATGGGATAAAAAAGAGTCATCTAAGGTAACCACTTACGAAAAGACCAGCATTAACCAAAAGTTTCTGCTGTGTTGTGTAAAAGAGCATTCTGGCTATCGTTTGCAAGATGTGATTTATGCTTAGTTCTTATTAACATATTTTCCTTCTGTGTGTCAAAGGGATATGCATGGCCTTTACAGCAGAGTAATTACACCCTTTAACATCAGAGATCAGAAAGCATGCTCAGAATATAGAAATGGCAGCCAACATTTGTATTCCCTCTCTCTCCATATCTTGTCTAGAATACTGTCATTCTCTATTAATTGGCATTGCCCACCAGAGACTGTCACCTCTCCATTCCATAATGAACACTGCCACTAGGCTTATACACCTCAGCAACCGCACTTCCTCTGCCATGCCACTCTGTCAATCCCTGCACTAGCTTCCGCTACCTTTCAGACATTCAAAGCACTTCATAACTATTCCCAACACTACATCTCTGAACTCATCTCTAGATACACACCCAACTGCTTCCTACGCTCCTCTACTGACCTGCTACTCAACTCTTCTCTCATTACATCCTCACATGCTCGCATTCAATACTTTGTAAGGGTTGCACCCCTCCTCTGGAATTCTCTCCCGCAGTCTATCTGACTTTCTCCCAACCTTTCTGCTTTTAAAAGATCTCTTAAAATGTATTTATTTAGAGAAGCCTACCTTCACTCTGCTTAACTACCAAATGCAATACCACATACAGTACTACATCTTTCAGCCACTTAATTCTGATCTTGCCCACTCCCATACCTTGTGATTTATTCTCTTCCCTTTAGATTGTAAGCTCTTTTGCAAAGGGCCTTCCTCACCTTTCGTACCGGTATTGGTTGTGATGTATGTAACTCCATATGTTCTATGTATGTAATTCATGTGATTTAGTTGTATAAACACATTTGCTTTTACATATGTTGGCGCTATATAAATACATGTTAATAATAATAAATAATAATCTGTGGAAGCTTAAAGGGGACCCGTCACCCAAAAAAATTATTCAAAATCCTATTTTATCAGATTAGTCAAGGAAAATGAACTTTAATTACACAATATAAATTATTTGAATCTTGTTTCCTTCAGTCTGGGATTTCAAAATTATAGCAAGCAGGCAGCAGCTATTTTGTGGACACTGTTATTAAGACAAGCCTTGCATCATCTCAGAATTTTGTTTGTGCACCAGAATGGGGGACCCAATGTCCATCCCCATGTCCTGGCTACACAATTATATGGTAAAGAGAAGTCGGGGAATGTGTAGGGAGCAGTGACATCTAAGAAGTGCTGAATTGAAAGTGAAAGTAATTGTCTGCCCCGCCTCTATGCCACAGGCATAGAGGAGGGGCAGACAATATTTGATTGACAGCTGAGATGTTTAAATGAGCTTACAACAGCTATGAATGCTTTAATAAAAAATAGAAATTGGATTTCATGTTTAATTTGAAAAGGACTTTTATTATACAGATTTTTGTGTCTGGGTGACAGGTCCACTTTAAAAAATAAATGTACAATTTTATGTCAGAAATCCATTGCTGATAAGATTATAATATGAATGTGCTTTAAGGTGTAGTTCCCCTATAAAGTTAATATTTATGGGCAGATTTATCAAGGGTCGAACCAAAAATAAAAATTTTTAATTTTCACGTTTTTTTTGTGTGGAATTTGACTAGGGAATAGTTAAAATTCAAGTTGAATTTTTTAACAAATGTTATTTCGATTTTTGAAATATATCATGTACTGGTCCTCGAAGAATTAGAATTCGACTATTTGCCACCTTAAACCGTCCGAATTGCTGTTTTATGGGGGACGTCCTTGGATCAATTTCGAGTTGTTTGCAGCCTTCCAGAAAATGAAGTTTGAGAAAAAAACCCAAATTTGATTTGAATTTGATTCAAGTTTGCGAGTAGATCCCATTCACCTGCGTTTGAAAAATTTAAATGTTTTGATAAATTTCAATTAGTCATTTTTTATTCAAATTTTGAGTTCATGAGAGTTAAGGTTATGGTTTTAAAACTCCCATGAACTCTAAATTCAACCCTTGATAAATCTGCCCCTTAGTATGATATACATCACATCAGTTTCTATAACTGCAATTACTCTTTTTACTTCTGTTTTTTTTTTTATATTTACTCATAACTGCTTGATTGCCCTTGCATCAATTAGGAAGTAGGAATGGAAGCTCAATAGGAGAGGGCCAGAAATCAGATATATGCAGTTAAAAACAAGTGTTTTAGTATAATCTATAATCAGTATTTTTCTAAAATGATTTGCAAATAGTCTTACTGGCTGGCTGGTGACTGGCAGATTATAAATATGTACAAATAGAGAATACCCTTTGAAAATTGACTTTAAATAGATCCATCTATAGCATAGTACCGTAAATGTTAGTGTAATGGTGACAAACTATTATTATTAGCGTGTAACCTCTAAAGAAAATGTACACAAAATACAAAAGTACATAATTTCAACTTTCTACAATAAAGGAAAAATAATGTATTTATTCTTTTCACAAATCATTAACAAACTATAGTAATTCTTAAAGGTAAAATTAAAAACCATCCATGCTTACCTTGACTTTTTGTATTAAGTGGAAGGAAAGGTGGCGGCCCTTTCATGCTGGATTGCTTTACATGCCTTTCTGGATAATAGCCTGATGTGAATACAAAATTTGGAGAGACCAGTAGCAAAAGAATGCTCGTTTGTAAATGCATATTTCCAAATCTGTTTAGTGCAAAAAAGAAGACATTAGAATCACCAAAGCACTTCAGTTTTAAGAATTCTGGTATAGTATTATATCCTGGTATAGTATTATATCCTTTCACATAAACATTCTTTTGGAAACCGAGTTTAATGCTAGTCAACAAGCAATGCTCCCAGTGTTATAAGTTTTCTAAAGTATAGCTACAGTATATCATTAAAGAAAGCTGGCACAGTGATTTTCTATCATTTTGAAATCAGTATTTTTCAGGACACTAACTGAAGCAGTGATAGAAAATACAAAAGTGAAACTGAAAAAGTGTAGAAATTAACTAATTACCAGTATGCAATTGTGGGATGAATTATATTGTCTACTCAAATGTATATTTATTTGTCTGAAAGGCGCAGTGTTAATATACATTGTAGTGAGCTGGTGAAAGCAGGTAAGTAAGTAATTACTGCTTGTTTCTGTATTCTTGTAATTAATTATAATGTATATTATTCCTAATACATCTCTAGGATGTTACACAATATTTTTCAGTGAAATATAACCCAAATTAGGTGCCCTTATTCAAACAAAAAAAGGATTTTCAGAACATACAATAGATTATAAAAAAATAGAAAAAGAAACCCCACCAATAGTTGTGGTTATAGAATTGATGAAAAATTCAGATAGATAATGCACCTTACTTATATAAGGACAATGATTAATTAAATAATGTAGTAACAAGTTAATTAAAGTGCTAGTGCCGTTATAATAACATTAACTTATCCTAAATAGTTTGAAATGAAAAAAATTGATAATAAGAATCAATTAAATTCCTCTGTGAATTGATAATACTTCCTAAATTCATCCACAGATAGACAAAAAATTCTATATCCAGTGACCAATCACAATAACCAGGTACATTTGCTATGCTGTAATTCAGTGACAAGAATATTGGTGTATACTATTTTCAGCAGCAAAATATAATACAATCATATTACAGTAAAGATGTAAGGCATAGCGAGTTTTGTTGCTGTGTTTCTGCAAGGATAGAGATGAATAATGTTTAAACAGAAACAACAGTATGTCTACAGTTAATGTAATGTAATAACATAGTCAGATTCTACTGCTTGCTAATGACTTTTGCATTAGATATTTAAGGATTACTTTATTAATAGAGCAAGGAATATAGATGCAGGAGAAGCATTATTTTTGGGACAAAGAAGGGCTTTAGGGATGCCCTGGTGGGTGGCCTAACATACTGTACATATTGATTTTTAAGGAAGTAGCCCACACACATGAATTAAAAAAGCAAGAGCTTCTATTTTTCCATTGTGAGAAAGCCACCCACCAATGTGTTTAAGTAACACTATAAATCTTAATTTGTAAATGTTATTTTTAATGCAGGTTTTTTATTCTCCCATTGTCAGGGTTTGTAGACTTTTTTCTTGTCTTAGACTTATACCCTTTTATTTCTCAATTTTCTAATGTCATGCACTTCTTTCAAATAGTCTGTTGTATGTGATTAATTTCTGTCAATATTTTATGTTTACCACAGATAGGATTGTCTGCTCTATTTTTCATATCTTTAGACTATAGTAATTATTATAATTAGCAAGTTAAATCACTGTTGTTTCCAATAAGAGTGAATGCATGTGCCATTAGATCTTGCAGTCTATATGCTACCTTATGAAACATACCTGCTAACCTAAGTTATCTGTGCATTACCTCAATTCCTGCTTCTCCCAATTTGTTCTTCAAATGAGTGATGGGTGCATCTGAATGGCTAGAAGCAAGGGCCGTAACTTCTGGCCCCCCTCTAGAATTTTTTTTGGTGGGGGGGCTCATGGGTTACCTGCTCCCTCCCTATGCGGGTGACTAAAGATGGGCAGTATAGTACAGTTTCTGGAGAAATTTTAAGTAAAGCAGCACAAAAACAACTTTTAAAAGCTCATTACTTGTATTTTTAAAAGAGTACACAAAGGTACATTCTTGGTTTTTTTTTTTACTATCTCCCCTTTAAGCAAGAATGTGCCACTTTAAGTGACTCTTTACTTAAGACAGCCCCAGCAGCCATAGATGGTCACTGAAAAAAAAAAATATTGTTTTTACTGTTAGCAAAGTGTGGTTCCCAGGCTGCTGAAGAACTCCACAGACCTCTTTGGATTACATGATCATGTTATTATAATCTGGCTCACAAACGTGTACTATATGTAGGAATCCATAGTGTTAAATTCCCCCATTCTGTTAAAATTCCAGTTGGTTTAAATCCCCTAGTGTGGCCAGCTAAAGGTTGGACCTAAATTGAATAAGACGGGGAGGGGAGAGTGAGATCTTTTTCTATGCAGTGAGCCATGGTAGATTCTGGATTTGGCCAGAAGGTGTCACTGTTAAGACATTTCTTCAAATAGCTGAGCTGCCATGTGCTCAGTGTCAGTCTACTACCTGGTTTCACTCCAGTCGGGAATGCAGGAACTGTATTCAAGATGTAGGGGCAAAAAGATGTGAGGGGCCCCTGGAGGGCTTGGGTACGGGAGTTCCAAGCGTGGTAAGCTTAACACTTGACGGTATAGAGCTTGGAGGCAGTGGAGAGACTGTGACAGTAGCTGGCTGTGTAATGGATGCTGATTTGAAAGGGGACTTATCATGTGCTCGCACTTCGGATAGTGCTGGGAGCTGGCCTTAAAGATTATAGCAGGTTTTAATTGTGTTCAGCTAGCTCTGGAGCGTGGCCTGAGGATTGAGTCGCCGTGGATGCCTGAGTCCCCGGTGAGTCGTGCCTGAGGGTAGTGAAAGGCTCCAGCATGTGTTGTTTGAGAGCAGGCGTTGATCGAGTGGGAGCAACTACCTCTGTCCAGCAGATGAGGTATTTGGGCAGGTAGCGCTACCTGGGGAAAGTTTGAGAGCTCTTGGGGGGGAAAAAGGACCGAGACTATCTATATCCACCAGGAGTGGAGTGTGGGACTGCGCCTGGTAAGGACTGTGCCAGGGTTGGACTGCCACACAGGTTCCACAGGGCAGGGGTTATTGATATGTTATTGTATTTTACTCTGCACTTTTCCAGTTATATAAAGTTCTATTTGTTTACTGCAGTGGTGTAGTTAATAATGTATTCCTAGTGAGGCCACCTGTATTTGTATCCCCGGATCTCACTAGATGGGAGCACTGCCATGGAGAGAAATTCCAAGTACCCTTTCATTTAGAAAATGGGATTCAGGATCTGTGGATGGTAAAAAATTAGTGCTGTAAATCCTATGGCACAGGGTGGTGGCCAAGATGAGGTTACATATACTATATAAATTTTATTGGAGACAGCACTTACATTTTATCAGATATGTCATGGTCTAAGGCACAACGTAAAGCTAAGATACAGGGATGGGCGAATTTGACCCGTTTTGTTTCGCCAAAAATTCGCTGCCGGCGAAATGTCGCAGACGCCCATTAAAGTCTATGGGCGTCAAAAAAAATTTGTCGCGCGGTGAAATTATTTTGTTGCACGGCTTTTTTTTGACGCATGTCTCCATACAAGTCTATGGGCGTCATTTTTTCGGCGAAACGAGGCAAAAAAATTTGCCCATCCCTACTAAGATATAGTATTATAGTTAGTGTCAACATCAGAATATATGTATAAAAAATATGTATGTTCGTGATTTACATCCTTGAAGGTTTATCTAAAATGAACAACAGTGAAAATAAGTGCTTAGCAATATAGTAAAAGGTTCAAATTGTAGATTTTAGACTTCTAGCATTACATACAACTAGTTAACCTATAATTTGGAAAGAGTATTTGTTCTTTGCTTTGGACTAGGTACAGTAACTCCTGGCCTACTGTCTTATTAAGATCTAATTCTTATATCTTTTTAAATGGGACTGTCATGTGATGCTGCTACAATCGATATATCATAATGGTTAGAGCAGCACAGCCCTTTAAATGTAAGGCAGCATTTAAGCATACTGTATACTGTACAAGCTGATTGTATGTTTTGGCAGGAGCCATCAATTACTTGGATAGACAACACCCTTCCCTTTATACTGCCAGGGAAAAGAAAGCATGAAAGATGGAAATCTTCCTGGACATATATATTTTTTAAATACACCAAGGATCTGGAAAGCTGTGTTTTCTTTTATTGTCACCAGCATGAAATTTGTGAAGAGGCAACATTTACAATTAACATGCACTCGGTACTACTCCTAACATAATAAACAATAATAATAAAGAAGATCATATCACATCAGTTGACCACTAAATGAAACAACTTCTTAAAGAGCTAGCCTTGATTACAAATGGGTGAGAAATGAATGCAGGAGAAAATTATACCCATTAATCAACTTTTTAAATAAACAATTGCATCAAAGCCCTTTGCAGTAATAGAGCACAAGTACAACTTGTACCCAAGTAACATATGTACAAGGGAATGCTTATGCATCTCTGGGTGCTCTTAATTCCTTCCACACTTCAAAAATATAGAAATAGGACATTTAATTGCAGATAACATTAACCATAGTTTGTGTGAATATAATTGGAACCGTACACTTTAAACTACACTGGGGAAGGGCGGATGTATATGTATAATCCCTGAAAATCGCGATGTAAATGTTTTGCATTAAAATTATTAAACATTGGGGTGTGAAATTAGAAATTGTGCTCAAAAATGCATGGACTACAGATTATTCATGACTTTGAGTCATGAATACAGG
This sequence comes from Xenopus petersii, assembly GCA_038501925.1. Taxonomy (NCBI): domain Eukaryota; kingdom Metazoa; phylum Chordata; class Amphibia; order Anura; family Pipidae; genus Xenopus; species Xenopus petersii. The sequence goes on from CM076681.1 coordinate 84,539,378, forward strand.
CATGTACAGACATGTTTTTTCTCTTGTTTCAGTAAATTGCAGTAGCATAATTTTTTTCTTAAATTCAATTACTATTAGAGATATTATTGTAAAAAATAACACTTAATGTGCGGGCAGCCAGGAATTAAATCCATAAGACCAACTCCTTAACCACTAGACCTCCTCCCCTATTTGGGTTATGTTGTCCAAAATGTTTGAAATAACAGTTTTCCTGCCAGCACTGAAGAATTGTGTTTAGAATATAAAATAGCCTGTTAAAGGCAATTTGAAATAGAATGCAATTTTATGGAACAGTTTAAAATCTGCTTAGCTGCAAAATCATGAAAAAGAAACATTGTAAAAAACATCTGTCATGCCATAACTAGATGGTATGGTAACTAGATAGTATGATAAAATAGCACCATACTACATTTTCTTGCACTCATTTGTCTCAAATGCTGAAATTATTACCCTCCCCATTGACTTTTATGACATCTTGACAGGTTTTAAAGATTTTTTAAGATTTTTTTTTTTTTCTTCACAAATGTAATAATTTATAGCAAAAAAAAAAATGATTGTTGGGAGAAAAATTGTGATTATGCTGCAATTTGCTTAAATTGGTGCAGTGTAACCCTTGGTCATGGACAGCAACAGGACATGACCACAAGATGTCCAGCTTGATCAGCTACACTAGGGCTCATGTTTGTTCAACTGTTTAAAAGCAAACAAAAAAAAGCTTTCTTTCAATACAGACTTAACAAGCTCATCTGGGAATTCCTATTACTACACTGTGCAGTTGGTTACTCATCTTTTTTTACAAATACTTTTTTCACATAATCAAAAATTACTCTAAGTAAAGATTTTATAATTTGCTGCAGATGAGACCTCTTACTCTTAGGTGTTGGCCCTCGCAACGGTGTGGACAGGTGCCTCTACCAATAAGGCGATCTGTAAAACTCGCCTCAGGCTGCAGCTCAGATACCAGGTTACCACTCCTGGTACCTCTAAGAGACACATTTCAGGCATTTAAATCATAAGTTCGGCTTTACTAGTGTGAGAGAGTGCAATTGCTCTCTCCACACTATTGATCGTCCCCCAGGACAGTTAAGCGGGCGAGAGGGGCTACATTGCAGGGGCTGGCTCAGAAACAGCGCTGGGTGTGGAGGCACAGTGTAATGAAACTGTAATCTGCATATTTACAAAGAATGGGCACCACTGGCTTTAATAACATTAACCAGAACTGATTTATTGACACTAATCCACAAAGGAGGTGAATAAGATAATACAGGACACAATCAGTGCAGACTCAGAAGCAGGACTGTGAGCAGAGCATTCCCTTCAATAGACCACGTAAGAGGAATATCATCCAGTCCACCCAGAGTTTTCATTCTTCCTCTGGGGACTACTCTTTGAGTGGAACCCAGGTGGGATACTATCTAGTCCCTAAAACCTGCACAGTGGTTCCCTCTCTAGGCCATAATGTCAATGTGGCTCTAGCCCAGTGGTCCACAACCAGTAGCTTGTGAGCAACATGTTGCTCTCAAACCCCTTGGATGTTGCTCCCATTGACTTCAAAACAGATGATTATTTTCGAATTCCAGGCTTGCAGGCAAATTTTGGTTTCATGAAAACCATGGCACTGCCAAATAAAGTCTCAATGTAGGTTGGCAATCCACATAGGGGCTACAAAATGGCCAATCACAGCACTTATTTGGCACCCCAAATACATTTTTTTATGCTAGCATTGCTCCCCAACTCCTTTTACTTCTGAATGTTGCTCATGGATTCAAAAGGTTGGGGAACCCTGCTCTAGCCCCTTCTAACAGTCCTTGGTGGAGCCAAAAGCTACTCATATAGCCCTGAACCTGACTATCTGCCCCTTATTAAATCCTGTATTAATGTGGGTCCACTGTTTTGACTACCCCTGGGGAAGTCTCTGACAAAAAAGACCCTAGAAGCACATGGCTTTCTTCCCCCTTGTGGGCAAGCTAGGGGTCATGCTTTGACCCAGGAAGAGGAGTATTACTCCCTCCATAAACCAAGGGGCCCTTTAGTGGCCACACTTTAGGGGATTGCAGAATAAATGGGGAAAATATCAGTCCCCTACATAAGTAAACCTCAGGGATGCTCTCTAAGCCCAAACTTGTTCTTATCAATAAATGTCTACTTCCATCTGTGAGCTGTGGTGACCTATAGAAGTTACTGATACCACAGTACTAGGTCTCATACAAGACATTTATGATGATGTCATTGGTTGAAATGTTGTTACATGTGTTAAAGACAATGACCTCACCTTAAATATAGCAAAAACAAAAGAAATGATTATAGATGTCAGATTATCAACTCGGTACTAAGTTGGTGTCTGATGCTATTGATCACATAGAAACCTTTTACTATGATGTCCTTTTTTGTTCAAGGCTAACTCACAACAACTGTTTATTATTTTGTTTATATGTTGTATTGTGCCTGTTTCACAAAAAGATTTCCTATGTTCCCAGTACAATGACAATCAAATTGTAAGTTTACCTTGAATATTGTTTCAGTCCTTCTTGTGAGTCTTCATCAGGGCTGCTAAGTCCTTTTTTGTGCCAAACTCTTTCATATCTTTGCAAAGTTTGGGTAGATGCAAGTTTTAAGCACACACAAAGCAGTCCCAGTTTTAAACTAAAAATAATTTTGTTAAAACTTGGGTAGCTGAAAGCTGGACTATTGTGTCCTGCCACAAATAGTAGTGTTAGGATATTTTATTATTTTATTGATCTGGGTAATTTATAAGACCTTTGGCAATTGTATTGCATTTTAGTCCTGCATTATTGTTACTTCTATTTAGTGTGGCTTTTCAGTTCAGTAGTTTGGATTGGAAATACATGTTTGGATTCATGAGAATGTGTACTTTATAAAATTATATGTTTATTCTTGCGTGTTTGAACTGTTAGGGAGGATGTTTGCAACACATAATATTATGACAAGCTGGCTGCTTGTACACATACTTTTTGGGGGTAATTAGCAAATTGGTAGGCAGGTAATCTTAGGATAAGGCAGTAAGTCAATGACAACACAGCTCTTCAGATTAAACACAGGTTTATTTTCCAAATTTTTCAAGATAAAGGCACTGCCAAACAGTACATCAGTATCCAGACACAGAGGTGACCATTTCAGCACAAAACAAATCATAAAGATAAAACTTGCCCTTGAGCTGCCTTCACACATTTATTGAGGTCCCTCACTAAACTGAACCCCTTTTGGACTACCAGCAAAACCAAATCAGTTGGGTCACCCCTGTACTCTCAGTTCTCCTGTGGAAAATCATTCAGCATCTTGCTTCCCTCACTTTCTCAGAATGACTCTTGGTCACAGTGTTGCAGTCAGCACTCCCAGCCCCTCTGGGAGTTCGTTACACAGCCAGGACTCCTGCCTACTGTGCTCTGCTCAGAGAGACCCACTAACTCTCTCATTAGATTTAAATACCTTTCCAAAGGACAGTCTTCCTGTGGAAAGTGATCTCTAAAATGCAATCTGGACCATTGGGTCAGAGTACCGGACTACTAACCTTTGTAAACAGAGAAACCCTTCTCTGTTTAGTAACAGCTTTCCTGGATTGACTACTGGGGAGAAATCAAAGGCCAAACACAGCTTTTTAATTCTCTTTATTTAACTGTTTTCACATGTATTTCACATAAAGAGACATTGAACCATGTTAACATATATTAATAAAGTATTCATACAATACTATCAACATGTATCTCAATTTCAAAAAAGGGAGAAAATGAAAAAAGGAAGGGGGGGAACAGAAAGGAAAAAAATACCATCACTTTTTCACTGAATCTACATGTTAATACCCCTTGAAACTATTGAATATCTGGTAGATCAAATGATCGATCATGATTCCAGGGCTACACCTGTGCTAAGTATGTAATATTTAGGTAAGGAATATGCCAACGCAGTTTGAATAGCAGAGCTCAACTTAATTTGGAACTGTTGGCGTTGTGGCGTTGTGTAAGCCAGTACTCCCTTTTTTGGTAGTTTTCCCATGGATCCCATATTTATTTATGGGACTCCAATGAGTATGTTAACAGGACTGATAAATAGGACAATGATTGTATGTGATCCATTCTGGATTTCATTTGCTCTATCAATTTGTTGCAATTTGGGAAAATGGATTATTCTGTTGTTTAGTAAGTTTCCTGGATGGAAGACATAGAAGAGCATTTTCTGGATCAGGGACAAGCTGCGTATTGAAATGTTTCACTCCAGATAATTCGGCAAGTCCACCATGTATGAAAGTATGCCCCTCTCATCGAGCAATTTCTAAAACACGTATCGGGCCAATTCGGAAGAAATTTTTGTTTTTGCAGTGGATTAGTATACCATCTCATAACTACCTTATATGCTGTTTCCTTTATGCTAATATTTGGAGAAAGGTGTCTAAGTAAGTCTCAAATTTTGGCCCATTTCGCGTGAGGTATATGGCAGGAGAGGTCTTTTTCCCATGATTGCGAATAAGACGGTGTGACATCGGAAGGGGAATCCATTAGCAAAGAGTAAACTGGGAAATTGCTAATTGATAGGCTGAAAAAGATCGAAAACATTTTTGGGGCTACCCTCCTTCCCCCCTACATTTCCTAACTCATGGCAACTTAACTATACAGTAGGCACATGTGTAGGGCAAAATAAAAATTGTATTTGCTGTTTTGAAGGTTTCCCAGGCTTGTGTAGTGCTGCTACATATACCTCCATTGTAACTTGAATTTGGCGCCGTATGCAAATTAAGCATTGCTAGCGTAACTTTGCTTTGCTTGGCGAATTAACGCTAGCGCAACTTCGCAACCTTACGCTTCCCCTGAGCGCAACTTCGGATTTCAGTGAATTTGCGTATCGCTGGCGAAGTGCGGCAAAGTGCGGCAAAGCGGACGCCGGGGCAACAACAAATCTTAGTGAATGTCCCCCTTCGAATCTTAGAGAATAGCTTCACATCTACATTTAAGACTGAAATAGGTCTGTAGTTTTGCACTTTAGTTAGGTCCTTATTTGGTTTTGGGAGTAAGGATAAATTGGCCTGTAACATTTCTGAAGGAATAGAATGACCAGCCAGCATGTCATTGAAAAGACTTGTCAGATGTGGTATCAGATATTCTTTGAATCTCTTGTAGTAAATGGGAGGTAAGCCATCTGGTCCTGGGCTGGATCTATTTTTTAAAGATTGTTTGGCCTGTTTAACTTCCTCTTCCGTGATGTCGGAGTTAAGTGTTTCTTTCTCTGCGGAAGAAATTTTAGGAAGTTTAAGTATTGGTCCCTAAGCTGTCTATCTGGTAGTTTAGGGTAGGTGTATATATTTTCATTTAGAATATCCGCTGGTTTATTAAAGGAAAACTATACCCCCAAAATGAATACTTAAGCAACAGATAGTTTATATCAAATTGAAGGACATATTAAAGAATCTTACCAAACTGGAATATATATTTACATAAATATTGCCCTTTTACATCTCTTGCCTTGAACCACCATTTCGTGACTCTATCTGTGCTGCCTCAGAGATCACCTGACCAGAAATACTACAACACTAACTGTAACAGGAAGAAGTGAGGAAGCAAAAGGCAGAACTCTGTCTGTTAATTGGCTCATGTGACCTTACATGTGGTTTGTATGTGTGCACAGTGAATCTTACGATCTCAGGGGGCGGCCCTTATTTTTTAAAATGGCAATTTTCTATTTATGATTACCCAATGGCACATACTACTAAAAAAGTATATTATTATGATAATGGTTCATTTACACGAAGCAGGGTTTTACACATGAGCTGTTTTACTCAGTATCTTTTAATAGAGACCTACATTGTTTGGGGGGTATAGTTTTCCTTTAAGATGAGTGCCTGAAGGAGTCATAATGGAAGTTATAGGCCTGTAGCCACTTTTATCCTTCAATTTATTTGCCAAAAATCGGTTTGGTTTATCTTTTAGTTGGAACATTTTTTGTTGTGACCATCTAAAAGCTTTCTCAGCCCTTTCTTGTAGTAAAGTTTTCAGTTGTTGCCTGGTTTTAAGCAAATTGTTTAAAGTTGAGGGGGAAGAGGTTAACTTATGGGTGGTTTAGAGATGCCTAATACTATTTTCCAAGGAGTCACTTTTCTGAAATAATTCTTTTTTCTTTTGAGTTGCTAATTTTATAATTGTATGCTTTATGAGCCACCCAAATATTTCCCATAGAGAGTTCTTCATCTGTATTGTTTACCCAGTATTCCTGTAAATCATCAACCACCGTGGATGTCAAAGAGGTGTCAGTCAAAAGAGACTCATTCAACCGACAAGCATGTCTAGTGTGATTTGGAGAAAGAACAAACAGCAAATACTGTAGCATGATCTGACCAGGAAATTGGGAGTATATAGGCCTGAGATATCTGTTGCAGAGTATGTTGTGACACTATTATATAGTCTATTCTGGAATAGGATGTATGAACAGGAGAGAAATATGTAACGCCCACCACAGTTGGGTTAAGTGATCTCCATGATTCTATAAGGGAACATTCCTGGAGCAACTTTTTAAGAAATTTAGGAGTGGCCAGTGAGCTGCTGTTAGGTCCAGATGAACGGTCTAGTTTGGGATTCAATACTAAATTGAAATCTCCTACAACAAATACAAGACCCTTCATATGTGTTTGAAGCAACTTAAGAACATCAGTGTAAAATTGTTTAGCACCTTCAGAGGGAGCATACAAATTAAGAAACGTGACAGATGAACCCATTAATGTACCAGTCAAAAGTAGATAACGGCTTTCTGGGTCAATAAATTAAGAATCCAGAGCCAATTGCACATGGTTGCAGAATGCGATAGCCACTCCTCTAGTTTTTGATGTGTATGTGGTGGCATATAACTGTGAATAATATAAAGGGTTTGGGCCCAGAGGTCGACCAATGGGTTTCTGTCACGGTCGGCACCCAACACCAGAATTAATGCCAAGCACCCTGGTCTTGGCTCGTAATTCACCTGTAGTGTGACGGCCGTTGGCCTCGGAAGGAGCCCTCAGCTACTTGGATGCCACCAGGACTTAAATGAGAGGTGCAAGGCTAGAAGTTCTGGATAAGCAGTGGGGCACGACTGTTAACAAAGTCTTTGGGCAGTGGTACAAGGTGTAAGACAGAATCGTAGTTGGAACTGGCCGGGTCAAGGCAGGCAGAAAGTTAGCGTAAACAAATCAGGCCGGGTCTGGGCAGGCAGCGTACAAAGCAAGGTCAGGCAGGCAAGGGTCAAAACCGGGAGATCAATCAGAAGGATATAGCAGAAGAGGTAGTCGAAATTCAGGCAATGGATAAGTATACAGAGGTCAGAATCGTCAGGAACAGGCAGGGGTCACAACAGATAATCAGAATCAAGCTCAGAGTCCAGAATAGCAAAAGCTAAGGCACCAGGAACAAACCTATAACGGGCAATGAGAACCAGTGGAATCGCGCCGTTGCACGCTGGCGTCGTCACGCCAGCACACATGCGCCTATAAAGCAGGAGAGTGCACCCTTAATAAACTGGCACAGGAGGAAGAACACGCGGCCGGCGTCCCCGCCAAGGGGGCGGCAGGCGTTCCTGCCATCTCCCCACTAGACCACCAGGGTAAGCCTTTACATTACCCCCCCCTCTAGGGGAGGCCACTGGACCCCCAGGTCTCTCAGGAAACTTCTGATGGAATAGTTTCCTGAGACGGTCAGCTCTGATGTCACTAACTGAAACCCAAGAGTTCTCCTCTGGGCCATAGCCCTTCAATTTAACCAAGTACTGGAGCTTACCACGCACAAGGCTAGAATCCAGGAGCTCTTGGACTTCAAATTCAGATTGACCTTCAACCAGCACTGGGGGAGGAACAGACAATTGACGGACCTGTGAAGCTGGCTTTAGAAGAGACACATGAAAAGAATTCGAAATTTTGAAATTATCAGGCAGTTTGAGGGGTTAATTATTTCAATGATGGGATATGGACCAATAAACCTGGGCCCCAACTTGAGAGAGGGGACTTTAAGCTTAATGTTCTTTGTAGACAACCATAGAGTCTCCTACCTGATAATTGGGTGTCTCTCTCTCTGAGATCAGATCAGATGCTTTTTTCTGAGCAGAAAGAGAGTCATGCACCCCAGACCAAATTTTTGCAAATTGTTTGACAGAGTTGACAGAGGGTGCAGGGGACAAAGAACCAGAAAAAGAAAATGCTTTGGGATCTAAATCGTTAACAATAAAGAATGGGGATTCACCAGTAGAAGAATGAGTTGCATTACTGTAAGCAAATTCTGCCCAGGATAATTGTTCAGCCCAAGAGGACTGGTTGTCAGACACATAACACCTTAGAAATTGCTCAAGGGATTGATTAACCCTTTCGGTTTGACCATTTGTTTGAGGGTAAGTTCAACCACAAGGAGGAGTAGACTCAGGAATAAGGTCGATTGGACAGTAATACTGTCTATGTGGGGGTAAAATCTCTGCGGCCTTCTTAGAGAACACATCGGAAAAGCTTGCATAAGCTGCAGGTAACCCCTCAAGGGACGAGACTGCCACCACTGGAGTAAGGCAAGAACCCTTACATTTAGAACCCCATTGGAGAATCTCTCCTGTTACCCAATCTACATGTGGGTTATGTGCCTGAAGCCAAGGTAAACCTAAAATTAGTGGGGAAGAAGCACCCTCAATAGTGAAAAAGGCTAGTTCCTCAAAGCGTGAGTTGTTCGAACACATGGATAGAACTACAGTTTTCTTGGTTACCAGGCCTGAACCTAAAGGTTTTTTGTCCACCGCTAAAAATCTCATTGGAGGGTTAAGAGAGGTTAAAGGAACTTTAAACCTTACTGCGAAGGCAGCATCCAGAAAATTCCCCTCCGCCCCAGAATCCACAAAAGAGGAGACCTTGACAGAGCCCGCAGGCCAGGATTTAACCGGTATCATAATCCTAGAGGAAGAATGGGGCAAGGAAACTTCTGCACCCAAATGGAGCTCCCCTTCTCCATTTAGGCTTGGAAGACTTGGAAATCCCAGAATGAAAAGAAGTTCCCCACTCACCCCTTCTCTCCCTCTGTCTTCTATCTACTTGGATGGCTAGAGACATGAGGTCATCCAAGTTAGTAGATCTTTGACAGAGTCTGCGAGCCCTATCCGGAACTGGCTACGAAGAGCCATGTTGTTCCACCCAGTTTCTACTGCCCATCTGCGGAACTCAGTGCAGTTTTTGAGGATCACCCTGTAACAGGGTCATTACGAACCTCACTTTTTCTTCGCCAGTAGCGAAAGAGTGGGGGGAAAAATTGCATGCCTCTTGGAACACAAAGAATTTAGATCTGTCCCCATTGAATTTATCGGGCAACACAATCGTGGGTTCATGGGTTTTAGGCACGTTACCCATTGAAGCGGCTATAGGAGGGGTGACTACTGGAGCTGGAGTCTGAACAGAAGCATCCAGTTGACGAGTCAAATTGTGAAAACCTTGCATTAGGTAATCCTGCCTCTGCTCATGTTCTTCCAGGCGCTGTAACAAAGTGAGTAGTGCATCAGTGGTGGAAGTAGCAGCGGCAGCAGCAGCTTGACCTTCTTCGTCCATGGCCCGTTATAATGTCACGGTCGGCACCCAACACCAGAACAAATGCCAAGCACCCTGGTATTGGCTCGTGCTTCACCTGTAGTGTGACCGCCGTTGGCCCCGGGAGGAGCCCTCAGCTACTTGGATGCCATCAGGACTTAAACGAGAGGTGCAAGGCTAGAGGTTCTGGATAAGCAGAGGGGGCACGACTGTTAGCAAAGTCTTTGGGCAGAAGGTCGTGGTACAAGGTGTAAGACAGAATCATAGTTGGAACTGGCCTGGTCAAGGCAGGCAGAAAGTTAGCGTAAACAAATCAGGCCGGGTCTGGGCAGGCAGCATACAAAGTGAGTTCAGGCAGGCAAGGGTCAAAACAGGGAGATCAATCAGAAGGATATAGCAGAAGAGGTAGTCGAAATTCAGGCAATGGATCAGGATACAGAGGTCAGAATCGTCAGGAACAGGCAGGGGTCACAACAGATAATCAGAATCAAGCTCAGAGTCCAGAATAGCAACAGCTAAGGCACCAGGAACAAACCTATAACGGGCAATGAGAACCAGTGGAATGGCCCTTTAAATATTTGAATTTTCGCGCCGTTGCGCGCTGGCACATGCGCCTATAAAGCAGGAGAGGCGCGCCGTGCACGCCCTTAAGAAACTAGCGCAGGAGGAAGAAGATGCGGGCGTCCCCGCCGAGAGGGCGGCAGGCGTCCCTGCCGTCCCTCCACTAGACCACCAGGGTAAGTCATTACAGTTTCTTGAAGTGCTATAATATCTGCTGAAATCTGTATTATTTATAATATTGCCCTGCCATTCTATGTTTGACTGGAGTATTTAAACCTTTCACGTTATGTGTTAAAATTTTTGTTACAATACTCTACGCCTGAGAGTATTGACTGTCTCAGGAGGATCGGTACCTGTGTATTAATAGGTTCTTTGAACCTGCAATCCGTGGGGGGACCAGATGCAAAAACAGACACTGAAAGGAAGACACACATGGTTCCCAATTGTGCTACCGCTCATTGTTACTTAATCCTGTTGAATTGGGTAGAAGAAGAACATTGAAACCCAATAGAGGCTGTAGGTGACCTTTGCATCATCCTCATTTGTCTGCCTATTACAGTATTAACTGTGATAATGAGGATAAGCACTTCAATCAATCCCCATAACAAGATGGTGCTACCAACGTACTTTACAGTAGTATGTATTCTTTAAATTGCTTTAATAATTGCTTTATTGGCTTTATGCCAAAAGTAACACCAGGGGGCTCATTTACTAAGGGTCGAAGTGAATATTCGAATTCAAAAACTCAGAATTTTGAACAAATTTTTGGGTACTTTGACCATCGAAATAGGCCTAAATTGAAAATTGAAAAAGTTTGAATGTGCCCAAATTCGATTAAAAAAAAACTTTGAAGTAATGCAATTCGATGGTCGAAGTTCGAAGTTTTTTGCACTTAGAAATTCAACCCTTGATAAATCTGCCCCTTAGAGGCACATTTATCAAAGGTTGAATTTTGAATTCATGTGAATTTTTTTTAACTCGAATAAATTTGAAAATACTTGAAATTCAAATGGGGGGTTATTTAATCAAAAACATTAATATCTAAAACTCAAACGAATATTACCAACACAAAAACTCGAATAGAGTTTTTTTTCCAAAAAAACCCCCTAAATGTCAGAAAGGCTAGTAACATTCAAATTGGTCACTGAACCTCTCCCATTGACTTATACATTAACTCAACAGGTTTTAGGTGGTGAATAGTCAATTTGAATTTGAGAAGTTTGACCATAAAAAAAAAAATCAAAAATTCAAATTCAATTCTTCAATTCGACCCTTAATAAATCTGCCTCTTAGTTTTGGCAAAAGGATTACATTTTAGTTTCATGAACAAAACGTTTTGCCATAAATAGCTACAGAATGTTCTTCAGTGTGTTTTTCTATACAGTGAAAACCCAATTTTATATTCCCTGGTTTTAAGTTTTCCCTCATTTTACATTGTTGTTTTATGGTCCCACCTATATATTATGCATAATACATTTCCCTGATTTTGCATGGATTTCCTGGATTTTACACCATTTTTTTCTGGTTCCCTGAGAAATGAAAAATGGGGGTTCTACTGTAATATAAATGGAATTCAGGCTGGGCACACCTAACTATTTTTTTGCCATAATTACCAGAGAAACCTGATATGTGGAATGCTTCTGATGCTGTCACATGTAGAGTAGCTCTTTCAAAGTTGTCACTGGCCTTTTTATATGCTCTTTTTTTCCATCAAGTTGACCTTGGCATTTATGTGTGAGTGAGTACTTTGAAATGAAACAATCAGCACAGAGAAACTATACCAATGACAGAAAATGTTAAAATTCAGGGTTCATGCACAATGGTCCACGTGATTTATAAAGTGCAAAAAAAAACACAGTTGACTGCTGTATAGTCACAGTCCTCTGCGCACCAGGCCCGGACTGGCAATCTGTCTGTGCGGGCATTTGCCCGACGGGCCGCTCTTTATTTTATTCAGTTGAGTGAGTGACCCTGTAAACACGCGAACGAGCACGGCCGCAAACGCTTAATCACCTTAACCCAGCGTTGCCTCCTCACACAGCTACGTCATGATGTGTAGGAGGAAGCAGGCGCGAGGATTCATTCTCTCCCTGGGAGCGCGCAGACACTGTAAAAGACGCGCAAACCGTGTAGGAGACCTGCTGCTCAGAGATAACTGGCTTTTTTTTTTTCTGCACAGGCTGCTGTATCTAATACTCTGCGAGCAGTAAGGGAGTGAGTACATTTGCGCTGACTTTGTTCGGGGCTTTCTGCAGTCCTTGAAAGATTTATGGCTGGCCTGGCTGCGGCCCTTACTGCTGAAGTTAGTTTCTCTAGCTTCACTGAGCCTGTACTGTTGCATATAAATCATGGCTGAGCAAATATAGCTACCCACACACTCTCCAAAACCAAACCGGCAGGAATGCAAGGAAGGAGAACAGTGCAGGCTACATGAATCCAGAGAAACTAACTTCAGCAGTACAACCAAAAGAGGGATTTGGGTCATTATTTAGGTGGAAAAAATTAAAGATTGTTAACCCTGTCAAGGTCAAATGAGTTATTGGAGGTGGGTAGAAGGGATTTTTTACATAATTTTATTTTTGCGTTACTGGTCCTTTAAACGCGTGAGAACCAACCCCGTTTTTGTTAAAATCCCCTACCATACATAGACCCCCTCCCTGCTCTCTAGCCTAGGCAGTAGCAAAAATAACAATATAAAAAAAACAAGGCCTTGGTGCTCCGAAAGCTTGCAATGTATTTTTATTGTTAGCCAATATAGGTATAATTTCTACAATACTTTTTGTATTTGTTTTTTTTTATTTGTTACTCTTTGAGAAAGGCAGCTCTTTATGCACATAATTGTTTGCAGTTTTACCCCAATATATGAGTAGATGAGTACAAGAACATTGCGTGTTCACGTGGGCTGCTTTGATTTTTTTGCCCGGGCTGCTTTATACCCCCAGTCTGGCCCTGCTGCGCACCCTTTATCACTGTGGACTGGTCTTTGAATAGAGTTCAGCCTGTGTTAGGCCACACTTCATTCAAAAGGGGTGGACAAGGGGAGGTGCTTAGGTGTCCTACACTAGCTAGTGGCAGTCCACATTGAGGTCCTGTCCTTTAGTGATGTGTGGATCAAGTTTTTCTCTAAACTAAAATAAAATGAAGAGCTCAACCCTAACCCGCCCACATCACTACTGTCCTTACTGCCTGCTTTTAGGACAGGGCTAGCATCCTCTTTAAGGTAGCAAGTATTGGGGAGTTTGAAAATTTGTAATTCTGTGTTGTATAGTTTTTGTATTTTTTACATGAAAAAATTGTTATAAGGCCTGAGCAAGTTTTTGGCACAGCACAAAACCTGTATCAAAATCCATTTTTGGCTCATCCTCTCCCTTAGCTGGGCGCATGGCAGTGCATCTGGGCCCCCCATGGCGAGCTTAACTAGTGGGTCTGTTCCATAATAATTTTTTGGCGGTATACATTTTAAATAGTTAAAATATGCATAACGATAATGTCACCACTGAAATGCCCTCTAACTAAACTATAAACAAAAATGGAGATGTGGAAGCACTATAAAGGCTAAGTAATAGTATTTAAGTATAATGGAAGTGCTAGTTTTAATGCACATTCCCTAGTCTCTAACTAAACTATCCCACTTTGACCAGTTTGTATTTGAACTAGAAATTCTACATTTCCCGTGTTAACCTTATCACCCTACTCTGGATTCAATCCAGTTCTACATGTTCAATAAGTTATTTTCTTCACTGAGGATAATAACTGTTCTGTATACTGTAGATGGTGCCTTACCAGTGGGTACCAATGTATTACCCTTTCCGCCCATTACTCTGAACCTCTTGTAACCCTTCAGGTGCCTGTAAATGTAGACTCTATGATACCAACATAAAAGTACTATTATGTTTGTGCTATACAAATCTCTGTAGGGAAGGGCAAGAATGGATACTATGGTTCAGTACCCTTAAATTTGTATATTAAAGTATCAACTGCAACACACTGTGCTGTGTTAATTATGTGAACCTTGTTTAAAACGTGCCATGTGCTGTAGACCCCTCAGGTAAGTTAGACCAAGGATGGTAAATCAGCCCACCTCTGGTGAAATTGCCTACTCACCAGATTTTCAAAGTATGTACACATCAAACAAACTGGTGCTGACTCCAAGGTGTCCTTGAGTATTCACACAATGTTCATAAAAAGAAGGTAATAGTAATAATAATATATTTGCATTAAGGCTTATTTATGAAAGCAAATGCAAAGCAAAAATACAAAGGAAGTTCACTCCTATACATGGCTCTTATCACCTTTGTCGCCAAGACATCAGCTCAGCCTACTATGATGAGTTGTGCTGACACTGTGCATCTGTTTTACCACTTTACACATAGCAAACTTTGGACCAGATTGAAATCAATGAGAAAACATTCATTTATCATTTAATACAATGAAAACATATGGCCAAGATTCAATTTGAGAAGAGGAAACACTTTTTTCCTTATTCAGTTCCAATTTTTTCCATAAACTTCAGTAGTGTTTTCATGTGACAACTAACTGAGATAAATGTTTCACCTTTAAATGCATCTGCCTGTATGGGGCAAATGAATAAGATAAGTCATTTATCTATTGGAATCTGGCCATGTATGTGTTAGTATATAAGCTCTGTATATATAATTAATGATGAATACATAATCTAGTTGCTGTAATAGCAGCATATAGTATGTAACTAGCAACAGATATGGCAGCAAGCAGTCATTGGGGCTACTTTTACTACAGGCAGGGGTGCAAGTGTTAGTAAGCTGAGCAATGCAAAATTGCAACCCCTTTGAGCCCTTACACAGAGCATTACACTCCTACCTAGAGAAAGCATAGAAAGGAAACCCCTTAGGCAGTTGGTTGGTGGGGTATATAATCTTATCTAAACACAAGGAGTGAAAATAACTTGCATTCCAAAGCCTTGTGTGATTGTAACAATTGAACCATGCCTTTGCCAATGCTTCTGTGTGTTTATGTTCATGTTAGATAAACTCAGTGTTATAGCTGCACTATTTTTGTCTTAACCAGCTGTTCCATTTTAGTATGAATATGTATTTGTCTGTATGTTGGCCTTGTAGGGGGGAGAGAGAACAGATGACCTGTAACACACTGTGCTGGAAAATGCCTAAACTAATTTCTGAAGCAATTCATGGGCATTGTTTTCTAAGATTTCTTGTCACCCTGGTGTCAAGAAGACATGTGACCTGATTACTATTTTTGGTGGCTTTCTTAGTCCCATGATGTCACAAACATTGCTGATCCTTGCTCTGTCTGTGCCCATCAATTCCTCTTCATTACCTTGTAGTCTGCTACAGTCGCTTCCTTTACCTGATTCATATTTGGCATGAGTGCATAGCCTCTTCTTTTGCATTTATAGTCTTCAATGAGATACACTCCCTACTGTCTCTTTTAATTTGTGGTCAATCGTAAATCATTCCTCTTAATTTGAGAAGCACAAAAAGTTGTGCCTGACAATGCCAGTGGTGTGAATTTTCTCTAACTAATAAATGAGAACTAATATGTTATTGTTTTACTGCTTAACTCCACCTTGCAAAGTCCCTTTGTCATCATTGCTATGTGTAATCTCACTGGTGATGGTTATCTCCATTGAAAGTAAACCTGCCCCAAAAGACTTTAGAAGACTCTTGAGACTGATTTTACAAATGTTGATTGTATAAATTAATATTAGGTGCCTCTATAAATAACAGATTTAATTTTGGTGAATTTCCCCATTTAAACAGCGTACAGCACATTAAGATATGTTTTTAAAAGACCCCTTAACTTAACTTTCTGAATTTTACTTTTTTTTTACAGATTTGTTTCTATAAGGTATCCTAGCAACATGTTTCTGTTGAAGTAGTATAATAAATAACAAATGCATCTGTATCTTTGTAGAAACAAAATTAACCTGACTTTTTTTTCTAAAGCTTAATTTGTTGATGTCATTTAAGGACAATATCCTACAACCCTAGAGCAATAGAAAATCAACTTTGTTGTTGTGAAGTTTAATTTTGGAGCATATTTAAGTATTATAAAGTAATTTTGCATGCAATGTCCCTCAATGTCTCTTTCCTTAGCAGTTGGCTTTGCGTTGGTTCAGTTGTCAGTTATTTTTATATAATTTTAGGCATATATCCCAGCCACAAAAAATACCCTTGGAAGTTGCTAAGGATTTTCTGGAGAATACCAATTAAAGGCACAAAAACCATGTGTTCATCTGCATGTGAATGTATACAATAAATGTATACAGTATTCAATAAGTTATTAAAGTTATTTTCATATATGTGTAACAGGTTGATAAGATAGAGGGGTACCTAAAATCACAATTTCCCCTCGTAAATTAACTTAGACCTGGTCAGAATAGACTAAACTCATGGCAACTCCCAGTAGGGAACATGTTACATGGGACTTCTTTTTTAGGTGGACCCTCGCTTACTGTTGGAGGAAGGGTTCATCACACTGTTTCTCCACCAATACACAGATTCTTCAAATATACTTGGGTGCAATTGGTTCTTTAAAACCAGATTAAAATCTTATTGGGCAAATGATACACAAAAAAAATGGTAGGTACTGACTTTGATGGTACACCGTCAAGTCCGTAAATGCTCAAACACAATTAATTGTTACTCACACAATCAAAGATGCAGCATTGAAAATGCCCACAGGTAGCAACGCCTGTCTTCATGAACAATCTCCAGCACTAGGTGAAGCTCAAAGTCGTCTATTATTCCATAAATCTATATATATTCCTGAGCCTGACTGCTTAAGTCCCCATACTGTCAGCATTGCTACTGCAGGGAATTAACACTTATTAGATTCCTTGCTGAAGCCCTGAATGATGTACTAATTACCCTGATCCTGCGTCTCACTCCTTGAATGAAATATTACAAAACTATCCTAGCACTTACTTCACCTACTCCAGGGATCCCCAACCTTTAGAACCCGTGAGCAACATTCAGAAGTAACAGGAGTTGGGGAGCAACACAAGTATGAAAACTGTTCCTGGTGTGCCAAATAAGGGCTGTGATTGGCCTTTTAGTAGCCCCTATGTGGATTGGCTACCTACATTGAGGCTCTATTTAGCAGTACAGCTGCTTTTTATGCAACAAAAACTTGCCTCCAAGCCAGGAATTCAAAAATAAGCACCTGCTTTGAGGCCAATGAGAGCAACATTCAAGGGGATGGAGAGCAACATGTTGCTCACAAGCTATTGGTTGGGGATCACTGACCTACTCAAACCTACCTCTATTTCAGGTCCTATGGAGCACACATCCTCCAACAAATGGGAGGATCAAAAGAGACCAAGGACATTTGTGCTTTTTGTAACCTAGGGGAAACCTGACACCTTTACTGCTAGGGCACCTGCTCCCCCTCCCACCTGTAAAGGACCTAACCTTACTGACTAAGAACCCTCCTAGGTAAACCATAGCAAAACCTTTAAAAACCTTTACCCCCCCCCCCATATTTCATACATCTCCAGAATATTTAATCTTCAAAGTTTCCATGAAAAGTTAGATTTTTCTTCATAATTGGCTAGTCGTTTGCTCATCTGTTCAGCAGCACATTTTTAATAAGCATACTTACCAATTATGTTAAAAATGGTTAAAAGTGTGGTTTACTGCGTGGTATGCATATATTACTATTGTCCTAGTTTGTTGACCGTTAGTGATATGATAATGAATATTTATACTGAAAAAAATCTATTAGCATTTTCACTTCATAGTAACTAGAATAAGTGAAAGTAAACAAAGGCCAAGAACATGATTGTATTCATCCCCGTGTACTAAAAGAGCTCAGCTCTCTAATTGCTAAACCACTTAAAACAAAACTATACCACCAAAATGAATACTTAACCAACAGAAATTACAATACAGGTATGGGACCTGGGGTTTTCCGGATAATGGATCTTTCCATAATTTGGATCTTCATACCATAAATCATTTAAGCATTAAATAAACCCACTAGGCTGGTTCTGCCTACAATAAGGATTAATTATATCTTAGTTTAGATCAAGTACAATGTACTGTTTTATTATCACAGAAAAAAAAGAATAATTTTTTTAAAATTTGGATTATTTCGTTAAAACGAAGTCTATGGGAGTTGGTCTTTCCATAATTAGGAGCTTTCTGGATAACTGGTCTCTGGATAACGGATCCCACACCTGTACTATGTTTTTGTTCCAGCATTATTTTATTTGCAATAGATCTTGATTTACAAATATAATTGCTGTCTATGAGGAGGTGAGAAGAAGCCTAGACATGGTGTTGCGCCTCCCCCCACGTACAGGTAAGCATGCGAGGGGGGCAAGGTTATGTGACTGGGCAAAAATAATGTTAATGCTAGTTATATGCTAAATGGAAGTGCCCACAGTCTCCTTCAATGAGAAGGTTTTGTGGATAACAAACTGTGCAACTCTACCCAGTGTCAGTCATGTGTCTTCAAACGTGTATAAAGTACATAATTTTGTCTTTTTATAGATCCCTAATATGGTCTTTTCTTGAGTATGCAGTGCAGCTTTGGGTCCCAGTCTTTAAGAAGGAAATGCACTTGCAAGGGGACATGACTACTCTATACAAGTACATTATACAGTAGGTACATTATAGACAGATACTTGGGGGGTGTTTTTTCTATCTATATAACTATTGTATTAGTGCTGTATATATTGCTAATCATTTTAGAGAATAACTTTTTTATAGTGCTTTTTTGAGTAAATTAAAGATAAATGTATTATGCAAGCAAAAATAAAACCTTTTTAGATATTAGTCATAAAAATGTAAAGGGACACAGTGTTCCAAAAGTCCATCAAATATGCAATGTATACATAAATATTTGCTACCCTTTTGAATTTTTTGCAAAAACAAAGGCAACAAATTTTCAGCTGTACATTACCTTTTTCCGCAAAAGTACTACATTTTAATTTAAAATATAAAACTGTGCTAAATATGGAGGAATGCCTCAGAATGAGTGCTAGCTATCCCGAATTCTCAGGATTTCCCAGACAGTTTCTAATATAACTTCCTTGGAGTTAATAAGATTCAGATGGCTAAAGAGCATATGAACTCTTTTGGCTTACTTATCTTAGAAGAGATGAACATATTTTAAGGCATTGAGCCAAACAAACCCTTCATAATCCATCTTAAAAAATCTAACTGATAGCTTGAGAAATTGAAATGCCAAACATTTATGGCATCTTTCTGTACAAACTATAAACATATAGTTTTTTTCTGTTGCCTTTTGGCTTGGTCTCTGACCTAAACAGATTCTGGCCATGCCCCATGTGTCTACAAAGGTTAATTACATCCCCTTTACATTTAAAAGAATGTGCCCCCCCCCTCAAGTTTCTCATTGGTTACTGCCTGGTAACCAATCAGTGGAAACCAAGAGAGCTGCAAAGCAGGAAGTAGTGTTCCGACTATTATGTTAGACACCCAGTCACTCTGACCTTTATACATTACATTTTTGGCTAACTAACTATTAGAAAAATATTTTGCACAGCCTATCTATTTACACTTTAGAAGAAAGAAGAAGAAGGTTTAGAAGGGTACATCCATGTATTTTGTTTTAGTGCTATTGTGCAAGCAGGTTTGCACAATAGCTCTGTAACAATAGTTAACTCTGTATATATTTGTTGCATTCTTTAGTTGCCCTGCAAGTATTTGAATACACAGTAAATGACTACATTAATGGTCTTGGCATGACTTTGTATTCAAGCCTAATTTGAACTGATGAGGCCCACATTAAAAGATACATGCAACCGGCAAACATTTTATAGTTGTAATGTGTGCTTTATAGAGAACACAATTGCTGTTATTTCCTTGCATGTTGATTAGTTATATTATACCTTTATAGCTTTTGCCAAAATAAATTTACAGACAGGAGAATATGTATTTGGCAAAATCTTAAAGCCAGACTGTCCAAATGTTACATAATAAAGAAATCTGATACCTAGTATATGTAAAAGAAGGATAAAAGAAATCCTTTGAAATCATGCCACAAATTGTATGAAAATAAAACTATAGGCTATGTAGAAATTTTACAGTGACACGCATTAAGAAACACGCTCCTTGTGATTGAAAGTATATGCATGGAGCACCACATGACCTGCCTGTTCTGATGAACAGTACACAAGTATATTCACTGATGCAATGAAACCTTGTAATTACCAGTTAGTGGTAGTTGCAGGGTTCCACTAGTTGCACTTGCATCAATAGGTTATACTAACTTTCTCTAAGCAAATTGTATTCTAATAACATTATTCATGCCATGTACAGTGGCGCAACAAAAGGTCTAGTCAAAATGTTTGGCGCAACTTGATTCACAAAAATCCTGCACTTCTACAAATATTGTTACATCGTGCAATCGCAGCAGACTCGTCAAAGCATTTTTTTTTACTTTTACACTAGAATTCTGAATATTGCATTGTGCACCTTACACTGCTTTTGTAAATTAGCCTATGGGGCTCTTAGTTTGGCCAGGAACAGTAAGCCACAGCAACAAATCAGCAGGCAGCATTTACTGGGCACCTATTTAAAAGCATGCATCTTATTGGTTGCTATGGGTTACTGCTTCTGGGCAAACTTAGGGCCTTTTATCTCATCTGAGGGTATGTGTTTCTTAATCTGTTAGTTTTTTTTTTTTTTAGTGGAACCTGGCTAGGGCATAGGTTTGTAACCGCTTGTGATATCAGCTTTGATAAATGTGGTGATTCCTTAAAACATTTCCAAACAGTCAGGAAAATATCACTGACAGTCTGGAAAGTTCTCATTAATTGTAACATAGATTAAACACCTGAGAACCGTTTTGGACAATCTATAACTTTATAAATAAATCTGCCTCATTGTTTTCAGGAACAATTACAGACTTTATAATTTGATATAGTATCTCTTACTGTTGTTGAAGAAATTTTCTGAAACAAATATTTTTTTAGTAGGTATAGCCTACCTAAAAACCCACACATATCCATTTAATAAAGCTACTATTTAGTTCAGTTTACATCTGTTCCTTTTTATTGAAGGACATTAAAGTGGCTGGCACAGATTTGATTAACCGTAAAAAATATTTGCTCTGCAGGAAAATCGAATCCTTTACAGGAAACCAAGACACATTCTTTAAGTGTCTGAGCTATCCTATTAAAAAAAGAAAATAAATTTCTGAAAACCAACTTTTAAATTACTCTTATTAGGTACTAGACTTGAAGCAGGAAGCAGAGAGCAGTACTTTGTCTGTGCATATTTCATATTGGTCAGTTTCCCAGTACTTTGAGCGCTAGGATCATAGCCTTGAGTAAGAATGTGAACATACAGTTCCCACTTTCAGTAGAATAGCGATAATGTGTTGAAAATTACTTACACCTGTTGATCTTGTGTTTATAATGAATATGACTTGTACAGTAATTGAATGTAAGCAGAGCACTGTATTTACACTTAAACATTTTGTCAGGAAATTTTACTGTGATCCTTGTACCTGATAAGTCCAATGTTACTTCTAACTGACAAATTGAAAAAAGCCAAATACTTTATCAAAAACCAGACAGCATTGTCAACACAATGGCAAGGTTAAAAAAGTCTTGTAGAACTAAAATAAATACCTCTCTTCTTCTAAGGTTTGTTCAGTTATTGTACAAAAATGGTATACTGATGAATAATGAAACTCTGTCTTTAGGCAATGGCACACAGCACTGTTTCAGGGGCTTAAAGTAATACATTTTTAAGTAGCCCAAAATCAGTGTCAGTGATTGAAACAGCCTGCATAATTGTACATGTGCCTATGCTTGGCAGATGATAGTTACCTGGAAACTCCTCCATTTCATAGTATTTATCCCTGGAGGTTGGGATTGGGCACTTTGATACTCTGAGTGCCTGAAATCTCGGGGGCTATTGCCCTAGCAAAACAGATACAGTAGACAGCCTAAATGGGCCTTGTGTAAAAACACTGGTGCAAATTTCATGTAATCTGCTGGGCAAGTATAAAACTGCACACATAATGATATGTAAAGAAATTATCTGTTTACAAGACTCACAAAAGACCACTACAACAAAATATCAAACCATTATCAAAATTCCTTGAGTAGCCACATTGTCAGAAATTGTCAGTTTTGTGAATAACTTAAAATGATACCTGTTCCACAAACTTTTCACAGAAATATATTACTTGCCATCCCGCAGCAGATATCTTTCAACAATATGTACCAGAGCCAGAGAAAGGCAAGGTAATCCTCCAGTAAACACTCAATAAAGCTCAACCATTATTTTTATATGTATTTCTACTATAAATCTCAGTACAGGTATGTCCTTTTAAAATATAAGTTTTATTGAAACATTGACTTAAAACTTAAAATGAATTAATACATTTAAGGTTTAAATAATGCTATATATTACACCCCTATGTTAAGGGAACATAAAAAATGAAACTATTCTTAAACATTGCAGCATGAAAAAGAGCTTACCTTTAGTAGAATGTGCAGCTGTAATTATTTGAACACACTGCTTCACTACTTGTAACTTGCATCTGCTGTGATCTTTAGCTCCAGCTCATTGGTCCTTCCTACTGCATATTTCAGCTGTAAGCATCAACACAGACTGGGACCTTTTCTCGTGCTAGCTTTTGTAAAATATGTTGTCTCCCCTTAATGTTTATATGTTAGATTTTTGAAGTTTTTTTAAATACCTAGCTCAGTTGAATTATATTCTGGCTACCAAATGATGGTGTGTCTTCTGATTTATTTCCAGAAGAAAACCTTTTTTTTTTCTTTTTGTTTCCCAGCTGTAAGAGATTCTGTTTGAGCAGCACACAGAGAATATGATTTTCATTCATCTG
Source organism: Xenopus petersii (assembly GCA_038501925.1). Lineage (NCBI taxonomy): Eukaryota > Metazoa > Chordata > Amphibia > Anura > Pipidae > Xenopus > Xenopus petersii. Next base: position 84,562,296 of record CM076681.1, read on the forward strand.
ATCCCATGTGTTAAATTAGAGCATGTTATGACATTTATCTTGGCAATTTCCTTATTGGGTTGGATAAGGAACACATAGAAAATACATTCCTAAGTGTTTCAGAATGAATAAATCAAAATAATGTATATATTTTTTCAGAAAAAATATGACACTGTATTTATTTTATCTTCCTCTATTAATATTTCCATTTTGTTTATTTTCTTCCTACTTGTTTTTTTCCATTGGTATGTCCACCCAGTATAAATGATTGACTATGCATTAAAATGTTTTTCCATGTTGTATTGTTCTTCCTCGAACCAGTTAGTCATTATAGGGTTAGTTATAACTCATTTTCTCTACTGCATTGATGCTTTATTATTCTACAAATACACTTAAAGTATTTATAAAAACATATATACATGTACAAACATTCATTCTTAGTCCTTCATGCAGTGAGGATAATTATTCTAGTCTCTCCCGGAGTGGGAATTTTGGAAGAAGAGGCAGCTGTCTAGGGCGCAATGATTGTGGGGTGCTGGGCAAAAACCTCTTCTGCCTACCCCTAGACCAGACTCACATGCACTCTGCTTGCGTGCTATGTGACCCGTAATCAAGCGCACAAGTGACGTCACTGTGCATGCACTGACGAAGGGGAAGAAGTGAGGGCGAGCTGACTGGCCAGGTTGCCTAGGGTGTCTGGCCAGCCTGGCCCACCTCTGCCAAGACTAGAATATTGCAAGGCAGCAAAGCTAACCTCTAATAGCATTGATAATCTAGTAGTAAATATTAAGACAGAAAACAATTTGTGAGATTTTTTCAAAAGGATTGCTGAAGAGAGAGAGCATATGAGCTGGTAATTCAAACATCACCTGATATTGAAAACTATGGGGCATGTTTACTAACATTGGAGATAAATATCTGGAGAGATTTCTGGAGATGTTGCCCATAGCAACCAATCAGATTGTTGCTTTTGTTTTCTAACTTGGCTGTGGCTGTTTAAATCTAATTGCTGATTGGTTGCCATGGGCAACATCTCCAGAAATCTCTCCAGATATTTATCTCCAATGTTAGTAAACATGCCCCTATGTGTCTAGATTCCAGCTGAAGGGGCCTAATGATAATAGTGAAGGTGTTCATGTGGAGGCCTAGGATAAGTAGTTTTTCTACTTTGCTTTCTTGATATTTTAACATCCATGTTGATCAAACCTCAGACAAATGAGAAACAAAACAGTATGTATACTAGAGGACTTATTTTCTAATAGTTCACTAAGAAAGGGGCTAAATTGCAAAAGTGAAGTTGCCAGTAGCAATCAGCAAATAGCTTTGACCTGTCTGCTAAAAGATAGAGAATGAAATTGAAAACCTGATATGTTGCTATGGGCATCTGAATTGGTGCAAAATAGCACCTATGTTTGTAAAACAGCACATAGGCATCATTTATAAAGCTTGGGCAAGATGCAAAAAATTGGGTGCAAAGCAACCTTGAATGTTGCTCCCTGAGACACCGCTTGACAGCACAACAGAAATTTGCACCTTACTCTTATTACAATGCTGCCTGTGTTAATAAAGAGTAGCTGGTGGGTGGCACATGGGAACCCCCAGAATAGCTATCTGTCAAGGTGCAGGAGAACCCTACACAATTAGCCCATGGCAGCGATGTGCTCTGCACCTTACCCTGAATTTATTATCCAATGCAAGTTGCAGAGTGCTACCTGTTAGACCATTGCCTCAGGCGCAACTGCTGCATTTAATGGTCCTGTGGGTAAAATATGCAGCAACGGTAAATGAGCCTACTGGTTTTTCACAAAAATGCTCCCTCTATGAGAATACTGTATAATATATGATATTATAACAGATTTTTTTAAACAATGCTTACAGTATGAGAATACTGTGTGATTGATGAGATTATCACTGACGAATACTGGTATGGCCTGAGCCTACATCATTGTATATAATCAGTTAACATTGGGCAACTTTGACGCTGCTGAATAACTATTGTATTAGGTAGTATGCATCATTACACCTTGTAGACATTTTTTTTCCTGATACAACTTTTAAGGTACCATTACACTTTCCATTTTTAGTTACACATCCAGCAAATGGTGACGTTTATATGTAGTCTGTAACATTTCAGGTTTTATTTGTAGGTGGCACAGTGAGTTTATCTCATACTGTATTTTGGCAAAAGCGATTTTGTGTGCAAGTTGCATCCATCAATTATAATAATCTACAATACACCGTTTTGAACACAGCTGGCCGGATCATCTGCACACTCCAGTGGTTTGCCAGCCAGCTCAGTAAGATTTTGCAGCCTAGTGGTTCACTAGATACAGCATTAACACATGTCTTTAAACATTCACAAAAGTTCATTGTATTCATCTTGCTTTGACATATTTGAAGAAATATAAATGGTGTATAAAAGATGTTATAAATGGGAAACTGAAAAATGGGTAGAATGCAAAAATGTTTTTCACTGTGTGAATGTTTCCTTTGCACATGGTTAACAAATGTAAGCAAACACGTGAATCAAATGGCAATATAAAAAAATTGTGTCTTTCGATGCTTGCGCCTGTACCACATACACATAACAAATACTGACTTGTGTCAAGGTGGTGTAAGATATGTGTGTAAAAAGGGCATGATATTGTGTATATTTAACCAGTGTTAAACTGGTGAATTTAAAACTCCAGGGAAATATGTCTAGTGTTGCAGCATGACTGTAATTAGTGTACTGGCTTAGGAAAAGCTGGATAATGGGTCCCTGGAGTGAATGGAGAAAAGCAGGATGGGCCTTCCATTCCATGCTCCATTTAGTGTTTTGCAGCTGCCTAAGTTAGAGGTAGTTATCTAATTAAGCTATAGTTAAAATGAGGTGTGAGACTACACCTCAGTGATTCCCCCTTGAGACCTCCTTGATTGGAGGTGGGTGAGTGGCCATTGGAAACCTCCATGTGTTGGAAGAATGTGTGACTGTGTGTGTAGCTTGGAAGAAGATTGTGATTTCCCGCTGAGCCAAAGGACTGGATAGAGCTGCAAATGACTGGAGGGAGAAATAGAGAACCCCTGCTTGACTGAGTGTCAAGTGTGAATCCAAGAGAGGATTTTGGGATGTGTGTATGGTGAAAGCTGTAAGTGCTGGAAAGCTGTGTTGATGTGTATATGGGTGGGTGCTGAACCGGGACTGTTAATCTTATGTGAAGCAAGAGTGCTGAAAAATGTTGTTTCTAATAAAAAACAGCCAAACTGCATGTTAAACATGAAAGGTGGTGTAAGACTCAATTTCTGTGCTTAATCTGTGCCTGTGGCCTATGGTCTTAGCTACCTGAATGTTACAGAGGTCAAAAAAATGTATAATACACAATTAAATTTCCAGTGTTTTCATACATATCCCACCCAATGTTTTAGAAGGGAACTGTTTTAAAAAGTCTACCTCTTCACTCACAAACTATGTATTAAAACTGGCTCAGACTTGCAAATGTTGCAAATGGGCCACTTGCACATGTGTATGGTCCTAACTTAAAATACAGTTAAAAAGTGGACATGCAGGAGCAGTGAGTAAAGGGCCCAAAATGTCATGCCTGATCAATGCCAGGTACCTACACTTCAATCACATATATAACACAGCAGGCTCATCAGTTGTTTTTATAAAAAACTTTAAAATGTCTTTTAAAAAAATCTTAAGGGATAGTCACCCAGTTACACAGGTAAGATCAGGGTTCTTTGATACATTTGATATATCTCCCTGAATGACATTTAGAGGGTTATTTATTAAGGAGCGATTTCTTTCGCGGGAAAACCGAAATAGTTGTGGTAGCAAAGAAATTTTTTTGCTTTTATTATGCCCCAAAGCTGTTTTAAGTCCTACTCCATCTAAAACCTTTCGAATTCATATAAAAGTAAAAGGAGTTTTTGGGGTTTGACACTGCTTTTTCCGCGAATACTCGAATTTTGTGTTTTTCGGTGAGAAATTCCGTTTTTTTGCACGACAATCAGAAAAGGTCTGGGTTTTTCTCAATCCCAATTTTTTCCAGTTTTTTATTGATAAATAAGGCAAAATCGCGGTTTCTAGTTTGGTCGGACTTTTTTTAATTAAAAAATTAGAAAAATGTAATATTTCCTAGAGATAAACAAGTGTGCTATTGTTGTTATGCTTGCATCACCATGTTCTTTGGTGGCATGAGAAGATATTATTGAATACAACTTTGGTTTTTGATAAAAAAAAAAACCCATGCTGTATTACATTTTAATTGGAATAATCAATGATTTAATATTTCCTAGAGATATACAAGTGTGCTATTGTTGTTATGCTTTCATCACCATGTTCTTTGGTGGCATGAGAAGATATAATTGAATAAAACTTTGTACTTATGCTTGACCCACCTTCAGATTGACAAACAGTGTCTCCGGGCAATTAACCCAAGAATCCGTGTGTAGAATAACTAGTATGCAGACACAAAGGACCACAAAAAAAAGGATCTCATTAACAATGCATTAGCATAGGGTTTCTTAAAAAATGTTGGCAGAGTTTAGATGTTAAACCGATCTCTATTTTCTTTCAAGTTTGGGATACACAAAATCAATCTGCGAATAAAATCAGCCAATAACGTTACCTTAGACGCGCGGTTCAAAAACTCTGGTGCTTTGCCCACAGTTGTCCACAATGGACTTTAAGAATCATTTCCAGCATCTCTCTTTCATTAGTCTGTGTATCTGTGCAAAACTCCCATATTTCACATTGTTCAGAACAGTTGGCTCTAGTTTTGTACTGAACCCCATGCTTGTTTTGGTGCTCCAGAATAATTGTTAATATTAAAGTTTTCTGAAATATGAAAACATCTGAGAACTCCAGACATATTCAAAACACTTTTAAAATATATATTTAAAAAAGCCATTGTTTTATTACTCATTCTTAACAAACAGGTCCACAAGAAAAAGAACAGACTGTTTATCCAACTCTCAAAGTAGTATTTATTTCACTGTCTAGCCTCCATGATTAAAATATTTTTCTTTTCAATGTGCAATAATATGGTTTACATGGTCACCTGAATTTTTTAACCAGTAATCTACTTTTCCTTCCTCTTGAGAATAAAGAGGCAAGTTATGCCATACAGAGCTACCTTTCTGTAGTGTGTGGTGCAATATATATCTAGCAGTTGCTCTTTCTTTTAAACTGGTCCCTATGGAGTCTACAGAAAATGGAATTTCGATATTTCAGAGCTTTCTGGATAATGGGTTAGTACATGTGCTAACTAAATAGACATTGCATAACTATGAAGATGAAAAATCCCCACCAAAAAATCTCCTCATCCTTGAAATAATGTCCTAGCCACTGTTGACAAACCGCATGTAATGATTGTGCCTTTCTCGTTAACATATTTAATATAATTAAATTAATATAAGTAAAGAAGAGTGTTGGTATACAGGTATGGGATCCATTATCCAGAAACCTGTTATCTAGAGTGCTCCTAAATTAAGGAAAGTCTGTCTCCCATAGACTCAAATTTTATCAAAATAATCTAAATTGTTAAAAATGATTTCCTTTATCGCTATAATAATAAAACAGTACCTTCTACACTGTCCAAACTAAGATATAATTAATCCTGATAGGAAGCAGAACCAGCCTATTGGGTTTATTTATGATTTTCTAGTAGACTTCCAACTTCTAGTAGAAGATCCAACTTATGGAAAGATCCATTATCCAGAAAGCTCCAGGTCCAGAGCATTCTGGATAACAGGCCCCATACCTGTACAAAGATTGCTTTTGTTTTTGAAACCTTATCCCTAAAAAGCATTGTTGACTAACCACATGATTGCATGGACTTTGTCATAGTTTTTTAAAGCAGTATCCACGTGGAAAAGTATAATTTTCTTACAATTAAATTTTAAATTTTTTTACTGTTTATCAGTTAAAGTTTTGCCATTTTTTAATGTAATTTACAATCTTGTGTGATATTTCCCGTAACAGTTTTAGTCTGCTATTCTGTGAATCAATTTTGTTGATGGATTAGAGGCAGAAACAAAATCTAAACTAGCTTTACCATAAAGCCTTCAACATCTGTACTTGATTTTGGAATCACAGTTGGAATTTTTATGGTCCGCTGCTACAAAATTGTGCTTTTGCAGTAAAGCAGGCAAGTATGGTGCTTTATGTCAGCCATACCTTTTGAATTGTCATATATTTGTTTATCACAAAACACAAATAATACAAATGTCACAAATCACAAACTGATCTTGTGCAGACCACAGGAATAGTGAAAAATTATATATAGATAGGATGTAGAATGTCAATTCCAGACATTTTTGTTCATCAGTAAATAGTGTTGGTAAGAGGTTTTACATCATGTTGATATTACATTGTGTCATGAACTTTATATAGGAAGGAAAGTGCAGATTAAATATGCAATTCACATAATAATGACCCACTACCCTGGGGAACCCTTTGCAGTCCAATCCTGGCACCTCCTTGCCAGGCAAAGTCCCACACTCCACTTCTCTTGGACAAAGAGAGTCTCAGTCCCTTTTCCCCAAAGAGCTCTTAAATTTTCCCAGGTAACGCTACCTGGTTAGTTACCCCCATGTAGCAGGCACACTAACAAAGCCTGTTTCTCAAACAGGGGACACACTGGATCCTTTCACTACCCTCCCTCACACAACTCACCCGGGGATACAGATACACATACAGATGGGCAGGCTTACACAGAGCTGGAACAGGCATCCACAGCAAAGAAATCCTCTAACCAAGCACACAAAGCTTGTTTAATTCTTCATGGTACAGTTCCCAACATTATCCACAGTACGAGCACAACAAAACCGCTTTACTCCCAGCACTCTCTGCAGTGTGAGCACACAAAAGTCCTCTGAACTAGACTCCAAGCTCTGAACCCTGCATGATTGAGCTTACCAGGTTTTGTGGTCCCCTTTCCTAAGCCTGAACACATGGCAACTTAAGCCATAGACAAAACATTTACAATCTTTCTCAGAAAAGATCTTTCCAAGAAAGATCGTTCGTTTCAATACACAAGTATAGAGCTGAATAGAATTCTACCTGTATCTGACAATTCAGCACTAACAATGGCTGATGTTTGGGTGCCTTCAAAGGCACCCTATCAAAATTTTCCATCCAGCCGATATTAGTTGGCTCTTTTCCCACCGTACACGCACCGAATATCGTGTGAAAATTAGTTTTGTACGATATTATCTGTGCGTCTATGGCCACCTTTAGCTATATAAAGCAGTTACGCAGCAATGACACCTTCTGGTCAATGCTGGTATCTGCCAGAACACACTGCATTAGGGACAAAGGGCTTACTCCCCCTCCCTTATCCAATTTAGGTCCAACCTTTAACTGGCCAAGCAGAGGATTTCCCACCATGTGGTACTTTTAGGACCATATGGGGAAAGTAACACTATGGATCCCTACACAAGTATCAGGCAAAGCATAGTCAAAGCCAGGCAAAGGTTATTGGGCAAGCAGTGAAGACTCAAAGTCAGGATCAGACAAGAGTCAAAAACAGAGTTCAAAAATGCTTAGAATGGCTTGAGAAAGCATCAGCATACACTGTGCCAGTGTGGGCACTTAAACCTGGAGGTAAGAGCATGTCCTAGCTTCCAGGACCCCATGAAAGTACACCCCTCTCAGGAGCACCCACTAGAGGCTTCAAAGGTTCATGGGTGTACCTAGCTGAGACTCAGCACCTCTCCTCGGGACCAAAACCCTTCCAATGTTGAATGTTACCTCTGAAGAATCCACAATCTTCTAAACCTCAATTCCTGATGTTCAGGAGGAGAAGAATCCGAAGAAAAGGCTTTGGTGACCACAGGTTTAAATAGGAAAATGTGTAGAGAATATTTACACTTGAAGGAAGTTCAAGTTTAACACAAACATGATTGATGAGCTCTTTTACTTTGATAGGACAGATGAAGCGAGGATCCAACTTGGAGGAAGGAATATGGAGCTTAATATTTCTCTATACCAAATATCCAACCTTGAAAAAAAGGAATCATCTGCAATATTCAGCAGCTGCTCTCTTTTGACAAATAGAGGCTCTCACAAAGGCTTGGTGGGCACTGGATCAAATAGACTTAAAATCATAAACAGTAACATCAGCAGCTGGAATTTCCATCTTGAGTACAGAAGAAGGTAAAGCAAGAAGAATGAAGAAGAGCCCAGGTATTCATGCCTGAGATTATTGTGTGCAAAGTCAGCCCAAGGAAGAAGTTCAGATTAGTTGTTATGATTTTGAGAAATAAACAGCATTGTCTTTGTGCATGTGGTGCAGCAAATCCAGGCTGACTTCCTGAACCCAGTGACATGTTAATTTGGGTTGCTGTCCTAGAGTAAATATTTGCGGTGCAATACAATTGCATCCTGTGCAGTAGATATGCCCCTGAAAATTGGAGTTTTAATGTCATGTGGCTATATTACAAAATCAAGGGATGCAAGGCTGTCATCAGTAATGCAATATCTGTTGGTGGGCGGGGGGGTTAGACCCAAAGCCAACCAAAAGTGGTGGAAGACTCAGAGGGGGGGGAAATGCAGAGGGGATGTCCTGCCATTGCCAGGGTCATCCAAAAGTGCTTACTTCTCTAGAAGGATTGTGACGTAAGAAATCCACAAGTTGATTTTTACTTCATCTCTTCATCAATTTTACGGGTTTTTTATGGGTTTTGTAGGTTATACAGAATCATGTTAAGCAATCAGTTATTGTAAAGTAAGCTTCCTCGAAGGATATAAAAATATGCAGGCATGACTTAATAAAAAAACTCAAGTCACGTGCAGGACTAAATTTTTAAATTCTGCTTAAAGTTAAAATAAAAGTAAATGGATAATCTTTAAAAACATTATCTTCTATAAGATATATAAGGTCATTGTATTGTTATATATTGCTTTAAATGCAGAATTGAACTCTGGTCAGTAGCTGGGCATAATGCATTAATGGGCAACAACTGTTTTATTCTCTGTAAATCTCAAGAGTGGTTTATATTAAAGTCTGACCCAGCGTAAAAGCTGTGCATTATGTTAAGATCTACTAACAGGCAAAAATCACTTTTCTGGAGAAACATACAGTACATTAAATGTCTGGCTGGTAGGAGGAAATGAATGCCAACAACATTTTTTAAGTCTATCCTTCAGAAATCGTGTGAGAACGCCTCTGCCAGGAATGTTTTGTGGTTGAAGTGTCTAATATCATGTCTATGAACGGATCCAAAGTAAACTTTTACAATATATCAGTTAGTGAGAATCTTCATTTAGATACAGTTGAAATGAATGGTGCAAGTCTGAATAAATATTATGTTTTATTCCCTATTTTTTTTAATTGAATCTCTGATGTGTGTGTTTGCCAGGTTGAGTTTGTGTGTAATAAGCAGTCAACCTGTCTCATAGCTGATTGATATCATTATGCTTTAGATATAAAGGGAGCACTGAAACGTGTGTATTAAAATAAATAGAGTACCCCCTGTTGAAAAATATGAGTAAATCAGAAGTTCCCTTGGACTTCCAAGACCTGTATAAAAGCATTGTAGTCATGGTACTCCATTGTGAGTACTCCTTATATTTTACAACTGAACAGACTGTTTAGAATCACATGTATAAGTGTAAGGGACTGTTAAATAGATTCTCCATTTATAGTGCAATCCCTTAAAGTTTGAACACGTGATCTAAGCTCCTCTTCATGGATCAAGACATGACCCCTAGCTTTCCTGACTTTGGCCACTAGGTGGCAGTGTGCGAAGCCGAGCACACGTGCTCAGGGTCCATTTTGCCTGTCCCCTTACCTGAGCAGGCAGGAAGGGTGCAGTGGAACAGATAGACAGGTTAGTTCTAGCAAGGATAGGCTACTCACTGTAACAGATCACTCTTGGGGGCATATTTATTATGCTGTGTAAATTTGCCAAAAAAAAAAAAGTGTTAAAAGCTGTGTAAAATAAATGTCGAATTTATCAAGTTTTGTGCCAGAATGCCAGATTTGACACTGTTATTTTACATTGCATCCGGTGGAGGTCATATGAGTAAAAATGCGGATGTGTGGTGTTTGTGGTATTTTTTACATAACATAATAAATATGCCCCTAGGAGTAATAGATAGTCAGGGCTATTTAGCCAAGCAGAACAGGATCCATCGAGGATTGTGACTATTGTGTGAGGTAGGTCTACAGAGATACCCTCTGACCTCCACTTAGGGTAACGGCTGGAAGTACCTCTGTCTATGCTGCTTACTCTCTCTCTTACCCTGTGGGGATTTAAACTAACAATTGATGCTGTGAGTAAATGCTGATTCACTAATGTCCTTGTTCGTGCTTTATGCTGATAAACTGATATATATATATTGGAATAGAAGACTTTTAAAGACCCTTTAAAGGAGCTAAACCCTAAAAATAAAGATGGTTAAAAATGGCATAATTTACATACTTATCTTATTGTACTTGTAAGAGGGTGACCGAGTGTTGAGTGTAAATTTGTATGTGAATTATGTAAGTTGTATGAATGTGAAATGTTGAATGTGTATGTGATTTAAATGTGTTTGAAAATCTGTATGTAATGTTTAAGTGTTAAAAGTTTTTGGTTCCATGTGATAGGGAGTTGATAGGCACATGCACAAAAGTTGGGGAAGCACATTCAGGAAATGGGTAGTTAGTGTTAGTGGGAAAGTATTTAAAGGGGAGACACACCCATGGTGTTGTTGAGAGTCATGTGTTGTGGAGTTTAGAAGTAGACAGTGTCAAGGAAGTAAAAGTACTAGGTACTTGAGCTAGCTAGTAATAGCTAAATGAGAACGGGTAGTTGTTACCCCAACTAGGAGAATTAGAGGCTTAGAAGCCGTGGTTCAGCCACAGTGAGGGACCAAGTGTTTAGACAGGGTCTAGCGGACAACCCAAGAAGAAGGTCAAGGAAAATCCTACCTGGAAAGGTCAGTGGGGCACTGAAGCGGTGTCGGCCTGGCTGAAGGAGGGAGGTGGCACACAGTAAAAGTCCTGGTCAGGGCGAGGTGGAGGGTCGCAGGTCATGTGACGGACTGCTTGACCGGCTAGGTGGTGCAAAGGGTTTGTGGATCCTGGAAAATCTTGGAGGCTTCTTGTAAAATCTGAATGTGTCCCTGGTGATTTCCTGAATGTGCACTGTGTTAGTACCTTGAGATCTGTACAAATAAAAGCTATTTCTCTTTAAGTTGAAAATTGGTGTACTTGCCCTTTAAATCCACCGGAGGGCCCCCTTACACACTAGAATAAAGTTTCAGCTTCTCGATAGCAGCAATGATCCAGGACTTCATACTTGTCACAGGGGGTCACAATCTTGGAAAGTGTCTGTAACACTCACATGCTCAGTGGGTTCTAAGCAGCTGTTGAGAAGCTATGCGTAGGGGTCATCTCAAATTTACAAGCAGAACAGGAAGTTTGTCTGTAATATAAGATGATGCTACAAGGCTGATTATTAAATTCTGATGCTAGTTGTATTGGTCTCCGATTTCAATAAAAAGGAATGATCTATCTTCAGATATATAAAATGGATTAAAAAGAGGGGATCTGACTTCTGTCAGTATTGAATTTTTATATAGGAGAAAAGAAAGAAAGTATCCCCGTCTTTTTGATCAGAAAAAACACACAAAAAATATATGTTATCACTATATGATTTAATTTCGGTTAAACCATTTAATCCCGTGATTCTATATATGTTGGTTCCCCCCTTAAATAAATAGTCCCACAAAGTGCTAGTGCTTGACCTTAATTGAATAGCATTAAATAGAATAAAACTAGGACTCAATTAATTTTTCTTTTAAATATTGTGAATGCTTTGTAATTTCTAACTCATAAACAATTAATTTAACATTAATTGATTGTTAAATTACTAAAATTCAACTAAAAAACAATAATGGTGATAAAGTGTCAACAGATTGTGATCAATTCAATTAAAGTGCAATTATTAATATCTCTGATTCCAAGAAAAGGTATGAAAAGGAAATAGGTAAGTGGGTGGAGAAGTCCCGTATTTTCTAGCTGATTGTTTTACTAACTGCGGGACCCCAGAGAAGAGAGTAGAACTGTGGTCTCAATTCTATTTTAACTAACTGGATTGAAGAGCTATCTTTTCTAAAAAAACACACAAATTCCAGAACACTTATAGTGAAAACAGTAACTTAAGAATGCAGATAAGGAATCTCCTTAATCTGGGCTAAGAGATCACTATAAAAAGTTTTTTTCTTAAGAGAACCCCCCAAGGTTTGGCTAAAATGGTATAAACCGTTGAGAAATAGCAAGCCGACGCGCTTTTCGCAAATTGCTTTTTCAAGGCTTTTTAAATTCTGATGCTAGTTGTATTGGTCTCCGATTTGCCATGTAGTAATTATCTGTATTAAATACTAATCAGCCTTGATTGGGACATTTCTATTCTGTATATACAGTATATTGTGTATTGGTCCCTAAGCTCATTGTCTGACAGCAGCACAGAGCATGCACAGTGAATCAGCAGAAAAGAAGATGGAGAGCTACTAGGGCATCTTTGGAGGCACAGATCTTTACTGCTAAAGGGCTGTGGTTGTCTTGGGCTGGTATAATATCCCAACACATAATTTACAACAATGCTAGCCTATTTCTTTAATTAGGCTTTAGTTGTCCTGTAATCCAGGTATTAAACCATCCTTATGCAGCTGCATTCCTAATTTTCATAGGGTGTTTTTAAATTTGTTTCTAATATGTATGTAATAAAATCATTGTAATTCAAAGATACAGGAGTTGCAGGATGGGGTTTGTTGTTTTGTGGTTTTGAGTGTTTTTATTGATGGACTTTTTATTCTTTTTTTTTTTTTTTTTTATTGAGTGCTTTTCCAACTAGCATCACACAAGTCAACCACAATTATTATTGTATGACATACTGGGGTTATTACTGCAAATTAAAAGCAACTATATAGTTGCTACCCTAGCAAACAGACAGTGGTTTGAATAAGATATTTAAACATGAATAAGGACTGAATAGGAAGGTTCGGTTTTCTATTTCGCTACTCTCCAAGTCCTACCGCCTCAGAAGCCACTTTCCAATATCTTGCACTGATGAGATCTAACAAGATTGAAACAGGCTGTCTGCAAGTTTGGATATATGGCTCTGAACCATTAGACTTTATCTGTGCTATAAAACCAGCGGTTCTGTATGCATAGTTGGCCAAAGGGACATAAAGGAGTGATTTGCACGTCTCTGCCCATGATGCCTTATGGGAGAATTAAAACTCTCAATTTTGGTATTATGGTGCTATGTGTATGGCATAAGACAAATAAATACCTTCTGATTTCACTTTGCATGATATTTAGTAATGAAATATATAGTGACTGCATTATATGATTCAACATTCACCATTTATTTGCACTTTGCCTAAGGCAGTCAATAAACACCTGTGTCTCATGAAAGGCAAAACATACCTACAAACAGCTTCGTATGTAAGAGTTTCTGTTCTGTAGACAGAAACAATAAACATAATGGATGTTAATATTAGCGTGGGGATGGAAAAAGAAATTTGCCTGTGTAGTCTCATACTGCTTATGGGTAAAATGCCATTTGGCACGAGCTTTGTGATCTTGTCGTTGAGCCTGTGGTTAGATTCTTAGACCGTGACTTTACTTTTGATGCTTTTTTAAGAAATATTCGCTCTGAGGATAGTCTTTTATATGGTTTCTATTTAGTGTAAGCCAGACGGCTGTTACTTGATTATCCTTATACCACATATAAAACATTAACATTTATGTAAATAGTGTGATTCTGGCTTTGGCATCATACAAGTGTCTAGCTGCTAAAAATAAGTCTAATAAAAAAACTCATTGGCTTTTAATCAATGGACAGTTACTTGTGAGACAGAAAGTATTTTGAATATGTTCCCAAGAACCGGTATGATGATTTTCCACCTGTAATGTTACATGTGCAAAATACAAGTACAGTACATGTAACATAATAACACATACCCTTCCTACAGGTATGCTTGTTGGTTCATTTCAATGGCAACTTCAGTTAAAACTGCATTCATAGAAAAGTGGCAGGGTGGCAACTAGGGATATCTGCCAAAGAATTCTGGTAGAGTTTAACATAATAATAATTATTACAATTTACTTGAGATATTTTATATTTTCATCAATGCTTTTAATTTCACTGATTTAGCCTGTTACTGCTAAACAGTTTTACAGTTTAGGTACTGAATATTTTTGCTGAGTTCTTAACATTACTTACAATAGAAAAATAATATTGTTAAAAACCAGATAGTACATTCATTAATAACCACATCCAGAAATTATATTAGTTTATCATAGTGGCTAGTCTACAAAGTATACACTAGCTTTCAATTACTGCCAATAAAAAGTATTTAAAAAATTATCTTCACAAGATACCAACCAAAATAACTGTGCAAAGGGGCTGTGTTCTGTAAAAATGTAGCCTATGTGCAGCTTGAGCCACACATCAATTATTGCCGTGGGAATCAAGTATCTCTGTGTATTAATTACTATTATTGCTGACATACCAATACCAATTTATCCTTCTTGGATGTAGTATCAAGTCAAATGTATTGTCATCTCTTCTGCATACAAAAAAACGTAGATTGTAAGATGACATTACAGAATTTTCTTTCCTGTCCCAAATCATACAGTACATAATAGACACACAGAGAAAAGAAAAAACACACATACTGTAACAAGACATGCAAGAATAAATAATGTGCAAAAAAACAAAACTGCATGGAAGGATGGCAACATAACCACCAACCATTGAACCACCGATGCTGCACCAAAGCTATAATATATATTATAAGAGGGGGAGGGAGAAACTGAAACATGGCTGGGAGAAGTTTGAAGATAAGCAATGTGGCACAGGAAAGAATGGCATTTAAGGACACAAAGAAGTGTGGAATAGGGGAAGAGAGGGAGGCACATTAAGATAAAGGGCAAAATAAAGAAATACCACTTGGGGAGACTGAAGGAAGAATGATATTTGGGCAAAAGTGAGGATTTATCAGGTGGAGTACAGATAATTATTTAATGACTCCTTCCATGTCGCATGTATACATAAAAGGAAAGGGTGCACAACAGTGGGGAGAAATAGAGAATTTTACTTACCTATTTGACGTAAATTCCTTTTCTTCTAGTCCCGACATGTCAGTACACATGGGCATTGCCCCTCCCAGACCTGGAGGTAGGACCTATAACACAGCCAATCAAAATGAATCATGACCTATAAGACCACATGACTTCCTCCTCACCACAGTTATACTTTTGCCATAGCAGTACAGTAACCAAAATAAATAATTGGGATGGGAAACCCTGTACTGACATGTCGGGACTAGAAGAAAAGGAATTTACATCAAATAGGTAAGTAAAATTCTCTATTTCTTCTACGTCCCTCCATGTCAGTACACATGGGATCTACCAAGCCGTGCACCGAAAACAAGGGGTGGGAATAACCAACATAATGCAAAAACCAAACTGATGCTAAGGAGGCCCTGAGAAAAGGCCAGCATCACATCCATCCAACAGGGGAGCTAATAAAATGTATATCTCCTGAAAAGGGTAGATAAAAGGCACAAGAACAACATGTCCTAGGACATGGTAAACGATTAACAAGAACTACAAAATCAACCACAAAATTACAGAGACCGGTACTTGAGGATCAAGCATTGCAGATTAAGAATAAATATATTCTGTTTAAAAAGGTTCCCTCAGTGACTGGAGGGATACCTGCAATATGGTTATCTGACAAAACCCCACCTGGGGAAGAACAAAAATCCTGCAACTGTTAAAACAAAAAAGGTACCTTAGGACAAAACCAGAATGATGGCAATAGCCATCTCAGAACTAAAACATCCTAGAAACCACCAGGAAACCAATCAGATCAGAAACTAAACACAACTTGAATGCATCTATCACCAGTGCTGGAGAAATACACGATCCTCAGCAATAGCAAGTGGCCCTAAAAAGACTTGGCCCACATTAGCCTGGTCCTGCATCTTAATGGAAGCAGCTCAAACCAGTGCTGACCGGAGCACCTCTACACCAGAGATCAGTCCAAGATCCACTAACTCCATGCTAATAATACCTAATGAAGACTTAACTAAATGAACACCAACTCTGGGTTATCATAAATCAGCATATCATTGTAACCATTGTAGAGCCATGCTGGTACAGCCCAGTAGCTCCACCAACCACCAAATCTAAACTGGGTATACAACAGCACAAGGATAAGCTGCTGAACCAACCAATGTGACTTAAAGCCATCTACCAGTAAGCTATGCTGTTGCCCCAGCCAACTGCTACACAAGCAAGCAATGGGACCCAAGCCAATTACAGTTCTAGAAAACACCCACAAAAGCCGAGGCCACTACAGCTCAAGCTGCACAATGCTACAGTTTATGCAAAAACTGAACCAAACCTGTGACCATACATAGAAGCTACTGAACCAGCCAACAGCTGGGATCACAATCCAAAATCAGGCATGCCAGAAGCTTATAGATTACAAAAACTGGTACCAACCAGCAATGATGCACAATCCACTGGCAGAGAGCCAGCCACCATACATGCAAACAGTGGTGGACCAGCCAGCTATTATGTATTCCAACATAGATGTGCAAGGCCATTGTCACACTAGCAGGCCAAGATGCCCGTCAGCTGAAGTGTTTGCAAAAAACCAGAGTGGAATTTGAATACACAAGCAATAGTAAATAAGCCAGCTATTGTAAATGCCACCCTTAGGGACAAGGTAACCAACTGCACTGGTACCTGACACAAAAGTCAATTTCCATACATGCAACAACGGAGCACGTCAGTTGTTGAACTTGCAAAACCCTGGTCCACAAGCCAGCCTTATCGATAATAAGCAGTGGCATACAAGACCAAAACAATGCATGTAAGGCAGAAGAAAAGTTCAGCTGTAAGCCAACATATGACCAACATCAGCTGCTGAATACCAATCAGCAACAAAATTAGCTATGGGCTGTGAAACTCAGAGCAACCACCAGCTGATGGTACAACCCATGCTAGATCCAACCAAATAGTCAATCATGCCTACTGCTAGTGTAACCAGAACCATACCTGCAAGGATTGCAGACAAGACAAAACCAATGGCTGTTGTCCTGCCAAGGATTGCCGCAAGGCAAACAGACATGCCCACCAAGGGCCACAGCAAGAATAGTAACCATGCCTATCAGCCGCCACAGCCTGGCTGGTAACCTATGCACCATAGGTCACAGCCAAGACTGGCAGCCACAAGCCCACAAGGACTATAATAAAAACTAGCGGCCAACTTAGCCAGGGGCCACAGAAAAGGCCAACAGCCCAAGAACCCTGGTAAAAGGCAAGCAAGCACCTAAGTTAAGGGCCATGAAAACAGGCCCGCAGCCATAATAACCCAGGTAAAAGGACAACCAAACAAATGTGCCAAGGGTAAAAGACCACATGAGCCAAAGGCTCATGCAACAGGCAAGCAGAACAAGGGCCCTTGTAAAAGGCCAGCAGACACCAGGAGTCGAGGACCATGGTAAAAAGCCATGGACCAAAACAAGGGCTCGAACCCAAGCCAAGGGCCATAATGAAAGCCAGAGGCCACACAAACCCAGCTCCCTGGTGAGATGCCCGAGGCCACACAAAGGGCCATAGACTACAAGCTGGCTTTAAGCATGTTAAGGTGCCAATAGACATAACAGTAAGTGCCCTTTAATCTACCAACAATTAAAGAAGGGAAACCTACAGCCATCAAAATTCAGTAGATTTAGTATAACTACAACTGAGCTCCCAACAAAAGCCACCAGATGGGAATAGAATATCTAAGAGAAGGCCTACATCACACAAAAAGACACCATATAACTCGGAACACTGCCTGTTAAGTGTGGAAACATCATAGGAAAAAATGGGGTACAATGCTGCTACAGCAGAACAAACCCCCAGCCAGTCCTGGAAATACCAGGTGTAATAAGATCACACTTGCCTACTGTGTCTGCACAGAGAACTCGGGCTCACAACCCTAAGACCTCAGATGACAACTATACAAGAAGTCAGAGGAATACAGGCACCTAACCAGATAATATGCGCTAGACAGTAGGAATAATCCAGACAGATCCTTGGTGGCAGACTGCTTCTAAGGAGCAGACTCAGGGGCGAAACTAAAGAGGAAGCAGACCCTGCGGCTGCAGGTGGGCCCAAAAGGTATAGGGACCCATGAGGCCCAAATAAAGAGCAATTTCAATACATATTGGTAAAAAAGCACAACCTCTGGATATGTTAGGGGCCCTAAAATGAATTTGCTGTGGGGCCCAATGACTCAGGTTACAGCACTGAGCAGACTCAATGTAAGGAAGGAAGGGTCTACCATACTGCTTCAGCAGTGCAAGCCTCCAGCCAACCCTGCAAGCACCCAGTCTAATAAAAGGCAAATATAACCTCTGTGTCTGCACAGAGGACAATAGAAACAACAGTAGCCAACTGAGGAGTATCTGCACCTTACCTGATAGCAATGAAAAGTCCGCAGGTTGGAAACTTCAGCTAGAACTCGTATAGGTTTCAGCGGAGGGACATAATTAGCTTATTAACATGCAGAGTTAGTACCTTGTGTAACTGCATTTTGCACAGAGGACTCCAGCTCACAACTTCATAGAATATAAGAAGGAACACAGGCAGCTTACCAGATAGCTCAGACTTGTCAGCAGGAATATCCAGTCCAGTGGAACACTGCTTGTTAAGAGCAGACTCATAAGAAAGGAAGGAGGTGCCATACTGCTTGAGCACATGAGCCAATATAACCACTGTGTCAGCCAAGAGGATGCAGGTTCCCCATACAAAACTTATATTAAACAGCAATAGCAAAGGGGCCAAAGGAACACCTGCACCTTACCAGATAGTGACTAGTTAGCTTGATGGAAACTCCAGCCAAAGCCCTGATAGCTTTCAGCTGAGGGACATATTAAGCATATTAACATGCAGACTTCCCAGTGAAATTAATGTTTCAAATACACAATGGATACTGAGAAATCAAAATCTCTGGATTCAGGTACCACACTGCTTAGGCAGAGGGATTCACCAGCCAGTACTTAAAGTGTAGCAAGAGTCAATACTGTATTTTGCACAGAGGACGCCAGCTCACAACATAAGACTTCAGATAATACAAGAAGTCAGGGGAACACAGGCACCTTACCAGATAGCCCAGGCTTGTTAGCAGGAATATGCAGGTGGAACACTGCTTGTTAAGATCAGACTCATAAGAAGGAAGGAGGTGCCATATTGCTTGATCAGTGCAACCTCTAGCCCTTCCTGGAGGTGCCTTAGTAACATGAGCCAATATAACTTCTGTGTCTGCACAGAGGATGCAGGTTCACCCTTATAAGGCTTAAAGTATTAAACAGCAATAGCAACGGGGCGAAGGCTCACCTGCACCTTATCAGAGTGGCTAATTAGCTGGATGGAAACTCCAGCCAAAGCCCCAATAGCTCTCAGCTGAGGGACATAATTAGCTAATTAGCATGCAGACTTCCCAGTGCACTACACACAGTAGATAATGAAGAATCATACTCACCAGCTTCAGGCAGTTATAACTAGCCCATATGCATACCCACGGCCCTTTTGCAGAAGTTCTGTAGAGTTCTGTAAAGTCTCACATAACTCAAAAGAAAAGGGGAGTCCAAAAAGCTCACAGGTAACAATGTGGGAAGCCCACACCTGTGTCTGTTCCCAAAAAAGCACTAGATTGAATCTTGTGCCTCACTGGGCATATAGCAGGGGGGCTGTTTTAGCACAGGGCTAGGACCATGGATATGCCCACACCTGCACTTCTTCCCAATAAGCGATAATTTACAGATTATGCGTCTTGAGGCATCAGGTAAATTCTTCTCCATTACCTGGGAATCATCCCTCTGTGTCCACACAGAGGTAAAAAATAAGCAAAAATAAATAAATAAATAAAAATACAGAAGAAAAAACAAAAGGCTCACAGGTAATAATGTGGGAAGCCCACAACTGTGTCTCTTCCCAAAAAGCACTAGATTGAATCTTGTGCCTCGCTGGGCATATAGCAGGGGGCTGTTTTAGCACAGGGCTAGGACCATGGCTATACCCACACCTGCATTTCTTCCCAATAAGCGATAATTTACAGATTATGCATCTTGAGGCATCAGGTAAAATCTTCTCCATTGCCTGGGAATCATCCCTCTGTGTCTACACAGAGGTAAAAAATAAATAAATAAATAAACAAAAAGAAAATACAAAAGAAAAACAAAAACTGTGTTTGATTTCTCTCAAAATCCAACAAAAAATAAAAAGTGAGGAGGGAGATCCTACCTCCCTGTCCAGTAGGACAAAAAATAACTGTGGTGAGGAGGAAGTCATGTGGTCTTATAGGTCATGATTCATTTTGATTGGCTGTGTTATAGGTCCTACCTCCAGGTCTGGGAGGGGCAATGCCCATGTGTACTGACATGGAGGGACGTAGAAGAAAAAGTAAAAAAACAGAAGTAAAGAAAAAGCCAGAAGATAAGTGAATATAATACAGTAGATGCTATTGAATAACAGATGAGCTCCATACTGCTATATTTATGATAACTGATTTAATTGTGAGCTTAGCAGTGTTCCCAAATCACTGGTGCAAGTGATTTTTAAGGACTGATGGTGCAGCCCTGGAGAGCTGGTATAGGGCCACCATCAGGGGAGCACACGGGGACAGTTTGAAAGGGGAGCCCTGTTGTGCTACACTCTGAAAAAGCCGGGCCCCCTTAAGAGTGGCAAAGAAATCGCTGGAAAAACTCGAATCACCAGAAAGACCCGAAGCCCGAAAGGAGCCGAATGCTGTGGAAGTAAACCGAAGAATCTGCAATTGGAAGAAGAACCTAAGGTAGTTCCACTGAACACCAATGGATTGTTTTTTTATTAAACCCCTGGCCACCAATGTTTTTTTAAATTTTGTTTTTAACTTGTAGGGGGACCCTGGCCACCAATGGGTGTTTTAACTTATAGGGGGCCCTGGCCACCAGTGAAGCTTTTTTTAAGTTTTATGGGGGGCCTCTGACCACCAATTGTTTTTTTTTTAACTTGTAGGAGAAACTTGTCCACCAATGGGTTTTAGTGTTCTTGTTTTAGTTTTGTTTAACTTTTATTTTAGTTTACATGTTTTACTGTGGTGTATGGAGTCTGGGGCAGGGCTGGTGGTGTTGGGCGGGGACCAGTGATTTCTTATGGTGGCCCTGAGCAGGTATAACCACACAATCATAGTCCAGGAATATTGTCTAACCTGTATGAAAGGCTAGTTCCCACTTTATGAATGCAATCACTCCTACCTACAGTTAAGTCAATGCTCCAGGCCTCTTTAGGCATGATTATTGTTGGTAGGGGGAGTTGAATAGTGTTTGGGGGTGCCAGAACTGCCTCTCACTGTAAGCAATGTGCTTGGCGTTCTATTAACCACTGCCATAAACTGTATATAGTATTCCTGGGTGCTAGTAGCCACTGCCCTTTATCATTTGCTTGTGGTGTCAGCTCCCAGTTCACTTTTGCTGTGTTTGTAATGTGCATTTGCTGACTGTATCTACTGCCTCTCTCGATTTACTTTGTTCAGGGGACCTGAAAAAAAGTGTAAAACCCTGAAAAATGTAAATGTAAAAGCAACTTCTTCTCAAGTACCGAAAGCATACTAAGCATAGGAGTCAGTTTTACTTTGAAATACAATATTTGCTGTGTTAATAACATTGTGGCATTAATGTTACACTATGGGGGGGGGGCATGTACTGTACAAGGCCTCTCTGTCAGTCAGATACCTGATTAGCAAAACAACCAGTATGAATGGAACATAGATATTGGTTGGGGCCATCAATCCATCCAACAAACATGTACTGAGAATTAATTTGTAGCAAAATAGCAGTAAGTGATTTGTGCATGACTATATGAGTTGTGTGAGGTGCAGACTAATTGGAATTCACTATTTATAGACAAGATATGCAAAATATGCATGTGGTTAGTATTTTAAACCTCATAATTTTTGGGAACATCAGGACAATATTTTGGTATAAAATCAGGAAAAAGCCCCCAAATGCATTGTAAATTGGTGGGACCACAAAAACCAGTGTAAAATGAGGGGAAAAAATCAGGGATGTAAAATTGAGGTTTCACTGTGATGTGCTTGGGGGTGACAGTCCCTGCAGCGTCTTATCATATAATCCGATTTGGATACCACTGTCTCTCAATTTATAATGAACTTGGGATGCCACTACTGCCTATATAATGTGCTTGAGATTTTTGTGTACTCTTCTGCAGGGGCGTAACAACAGAGGAAGCGAACCCTGCGGCAGAGGGGCCCAGGAGTAGGGATGGTCGAATTTGACCCGTTTCGTTTCGCCAAAAATTCGCCACAGCCGAAATGACGCCGACGCCCATTAAAGTCTATGGGCGTCAAAAAAATTTTGTCGTGCGGCGAAATTTTTTTGTCGTGCGTCTTTTTATTTTGACGCACAACTCCATACAACTCTATGGGCGTCATTTTTTCTGCGAAACTAGACGAAAAAATTCGCCCATCCCTACCCAGGATGTATAGGGAGGCCCTAATTCATATACAATTTTAATATTTATTGTTAAAACTTAATTTGTTTCAGTAATCATGGTCACCCAGTTGGGTGGAATCTATCTCCTTCCCCTTCTCCCTCTTGCCGGCAAGTAATAGCTCCTTCTGTGCGATGCACCACAATGTGCATACACGCGTCAATGACGTCACTGATGTGATGACAGAGAGAGGCAGAGAGCTGGGGAGCTGCTTGGTGTGGCTCTCGCTGCTCTCAGCCTTGCACAGTTGCACTGAACTGAAGACATTCTTTCTATAACTGTGTGAAGTGTGAAGCTTCCTGCTGGCGCAGCCAGGTACAGATTTGGGGCCCATATGTTTGCTGTTGCTGCTGGGCTGAGTGCTGGCACAGGTACATAAATAATTGGGGCAATATGATGTGATCAGATTTATTTTTGGCTGCTGCTGACACAGGTAAAGATTGGGGACAATATGATGGCTGCAGGAGAGCTGTATGATGGATAGCTGCTGAGCTTGCTGGTACAGGTACAGGGGGCAGTAATATAAATTAAAAAGTGTTGTACACTTTCTTGCTTTCTTTATTTAAAACCATCATGGTAAGGAGGGAAATGGTAATGCAGGACAGTGGGTGCTGAGTGAAGCTCTTGCCTAGGGTGCCAAACTACCTAGCGCCTGCCCTGGCAAGGATGTCACTCATATGTGAAAAAAGCTAAGTCATATTAAGACATACCCATAAATCCATATGCCTCCTCCTCCCCTGTGTATAATACAGTACCCCAGCATATGATTAAACACCATAAAGGCCACTAACAATAATTTTCAAATGCTAACAAACCCCCAGAACAAATACCAAAGTATGTCACACACAGGAGCATATAGAAGGCAGAACAGAGCAGGAGACAGGAATCAGGACCAGTCTAATATGTACTACATGCAGAGACACAGTGCTGGTGCCCCATTACCATAAGGTGTGAACAGGTGAACAATGTGGGCAGTTTAGGGGAGTGAACAATAGAGGTGACATAAGTGTGAACAATGCAGGGGGATCACATTTTTTTTTTATGAAAAATTCTAGATCAAAAACCCCTAAGCTGTGCACTACCAAATATCCAAAGCACCGCTCCAGAAATTGGCTTAGTTTGGGCAGATTTTATGGCTAAAATATTGTCAGATTTTAAGACTAAAATATCAGATGAAATTTACCCTTACAACCCATACATTTTTGGAAAGAACATATTGTGACTACCCAACTGCAAAGCTTTCTTGAATTCATCAGTTAAAAAAAATTGTCATTTAGAAAAAATTATCTGTTTACAGGATCTTGTCTACTATAAGGTCATTAGGCACTAACATATGATAAATATGAATGTAAGGGGTCTACTGAACAGTTTGATGCCCAGTGTGCATAGGTTTGGTAATGTAATGGTATGTAGGGGGACACAAAATAAGCATATGATCTGTCATTTCCATTACTAAATTGCAACTTTTTTGGGTTTTCGATGTCAAAACTTGTGCGTTACTAAATAACCCCCACAGTCTTAAAGGGGTTGTTCACCTTCCACACACTTTTTTCAGTTCAGTTGTTTTCAGATTGTTCCCCAGAAATAAAGACTTTTTTCAATTACTTTCCTTTATTTATTTTTTACTGTTTTTACAAAATCTAAGTTTAAAGGTGAATGTTTGTGTCTCTGGTGTTTGAGTCTGGCAGCTCAGTAATTCAGGTGCAGATTCTGAACTGTTACAATTGTGCAACATTTACGTAGTTGATACTGTATGTTTCTCAGCAGCATCTGTGGAGAATTAGCAACTATTGTATTAATTATAACAGCTGAATGTAATGAAACTCAGATTCTGCTCAGCAGGGACACAGATAGGGAATGTATCCGCTAAATTTATCAATTTAGAACAGTTTACAGGGTCGGCGACCCCCCCTCCCAGAGTTGCTTTAGAAGGTGAAAAATGAAACTTTACACATCAATATTAGAAAAACTTTCACAATAGAAAGTAATTGGAAAAAGTTGTTATTTCTGTTTGAAAACAACTAGCTGTTTGAAGGTGAACAACCCCTTTAAGCAAATTGCTTTTTATATTGATATCATACAGAACTTGCTGCAATCTCCTCAGAGAGGCATGAAAATTGCAGTGCAGCTTGTAATGCCTGAAAAAAAGCAAGACTTCTTCACAATAAATCCAGGAACATACACATAGCAAACTAAGGGTAGGAAGAAGAGGTGCATGCCTAGGGCAGAATGGTGTGGAAAGATGCGCTAGATGCATACACCTTCTGTTGCCTACCTCTAGTTCAA
Organism: Xenopus petersii; assembly: GCA_038501925.1. Classification (NCBI taxonomy): domain Eukaryota; kingdom Metazoa; phylum Chordata; class Amphibia; order Anura; family Pipidae; genus Xenopus; species Xenopus petersii. Next base: position 84,587,096 of record CM076681.1, read on the forward strand.
GTGCTCATCCAACTACCGCTTGTACGTCTTATACAGCTATCACTCCTCTTCGTAAATGAGCAGACAAACTACAAAAGCTTGTGCACGTGATTGTTGTCAGGGTGCTGGCCGGGTTGCCTATGGCATCCAGCTGCCATTGCCCAGCACTGAACGTGCCTATAACTCATAGCCAAAGTTAGGTAGCCCCAGTGTACAGCCCTGAGTTGAAACCCAGTGGCAGCCTGTATGTTACACTGATGATTTCAGAACAAAATCCAGACTACCAAACCCTATTTTATAGGAAAAAAGCCAAAGATCTCCACATACAACCTGTTTTTTCATTATACAATACTTTTTCTGAATGGTTTTCAAGTCATTTGTAAATGTAACTGCAAATAAAAGCAGTATTTGTTTATACCTTTCTGTACTCTTCTTATGACGCTAGCAAAAGTAACATGTAAAATGTAAATCAGTACTAGTCCATATCTGTCTCCTGGTTTCTGATGCATTGGCACACGTGTGTTTTATGGCGTAAAGTCGCCAAAATGACAAGCAAATTCGCCAATTTACTAAAAGGCAATTGTTAAGATGAAGCTACATCCTCACCATTACTATGCTAGTGACATCATATGCTGTATTCAAAAAGAGTCATAAAAAACAATTGAGGTACTCTTTTGTCTTTATTTTGCTTACTTGGACATTACACACATATGACCTTTATATACACATCATATTTAAATTTAAATGCGAAATTTCGCACTTTGATGAATACGTGTAGTCGTAGTGAATTAACATCTGATGTAGTTGTTCAAACTATGGTGAGGCTTTCTGAAACAAAAATTCGGACCTAAGTAAATTTACCCCATTGTATCAGGTCATCGTGGTGTAACCATATGTTACAGGACCCCACAGCATAATCAGTTTAGGCCCCCAAAATATTGGTAAGTTGACCAAGGTATATTGACATTGATAATTAATTATGGTCTCACTGGCCCCCCCCCCCCCCCCGTGCAACCATAGGGCCTGCCCCTGTTTCATGAGTCACAGAGGTGCAGAGAAACAGTCAGACAGAAACAGCTTTCAATAGCATTTACAATTAGAAATAGCTTTTGTAAACTGCAAAAAAAATATATGCCAGAAAGTTGTTTAGAATTAGAATTACTTTTAATATAAAAAAAAATCACAGGCTTTGGGTTTGCATTTTCTGTATACTTTAGCTTGCTCTAAGATTATCTTAAATATGGTTTCTGGTAGATATTCAACTTTAAATATCATGAGACTACCGCAATCAAATAATTAGGTAAACTGTGTACCATAATAGCATTATTACTAACCAGTCAGATATTGAAAGTGTTTTGTCTAGGCTGGTGTAACCCTAGCCTGTAAATGTTCTAAGTAAAAATTGAACATCTACAAAATATGAAAACATGTAATGTCATGCCATGTAAAACACAATTTAGTAGGATGTAATTGAGATTCTTTGTTTTAGCTTGAAACAATTTCAGATTAAATCAGTTTTATGTCTGTCCTGTCAAAAGAATTTACCGTATAAAAAAAAAACCTTGTGAGGTTCCCTGTTCACTGAAAGATCAGAATGCAGTACTATGAAATTTGTATATTTGTAGAGGAAATATGTATATAGCACAATATTTCTTAATATAGGACAGATTTCTCAAAGTTCAAGAAACATTCTTCATTATTCTTCACCTCTTTTATGAAAAAACACCTAATGGGACAGTATACCCCCTCACTCAATATGGTTTCAGTTAATATGGCTTGTGCCAAACCTACTTTTTACCCTACTGTTTTAATTTTAAAAAGATATATTTGTATGTATTAAGCTACTTTTACTTGGAAACACTTTGTATTAGAGGTTTTATGTTTTTTATACTTAATTAATCCAATTTCTTTAGAATCTTAGTGAAATAAAAATATAATTTGTGAAAAAAATAGAAATTCTTTTATTGGTGAATCAAGCCCTTAGTTTAAGGGGCCGATTCACTAACTTCGAGTGAAGGATTCGAAGTGAAAAAACTTCGAATTTTTGTGCTCCTCGACTATCGAATTGGCGTAAATTCGCCTGAGTAGAATGATTCGAAGAGATCGAGTGCAAAAACGCTGCGACTATTCGCCATTCGATAGTCAAGTACTGGATCGAGCGCAAAAACGCTGCGACTATTCGCCCATTCGATAGTCGAAGTACTGTCTCTTTTAAAAATACTTCGACTGCCTACTTCGCCACCTAAAACCTACCGAATTGCTTTAAAAGCCTATGGGAAAGTCCCATAGGCTTGTTTTCCAAGTTTTTGATCGAATAAAAAGGCATTCGATCGAATGAAAATCCTTCGAGCGAATATTCGATCGAGCGCCTATTCGCCTGGCGAATATTCGCCAATTAGACTATTCTCCAGCGCGTAAATTCGCCCGAATTGCCTATTCGATTCTATTCCCCAGTCGAATTTCGAGGGATTTAACCCCTCGAAATTCGACCCTTGATGAATTTGCCCCTAAGCATTTTAGTTTTTGTGAGCTAAATACAGGGGTGTTTCCAGTTTAAAACCCGGAATTTCGTCTCTTAAAGTTACCAAGAACCGCTTTTTGCCACCCCTGGTAACTTTTGGGAACCGCCAGAAGCCCCTGGTTAATTAACATAAATAATACCCCTGTATACTGTAATTGACTCTTGCTTATAAAATAATAAGGGAGGGGCTGGGGGTTGTATATTGGTAATCTTATTATCTATCTCACAAGCACCAAACTTGAAGTAGGTGCTGTACATAATCGTTGAGTGATAGCTCAGACTTTGAAGCTGAAGTTTAAAGAGTCAAAAGATAAAGAAAACCTTAAACTGAAGAAAAAATAAAAAAAGGTGAACGTCTACATTGTAAGTTTTATCACTCTATGGGTGAATGGGTTATTATGAACCATAAAAAACAGTGGCAAACACTCTTTTGCATTTTCACATGGTTTCCAATGCGTCCATTCCGACTCTTCTGATGAATGGTTAACAACTCTACCTATATGTGCTGGCTGCATTCATTTTGAAGCATCTGGCACAATTGTGGTGTACACAACTTGGCTGCAGCCACAATTATGCTGGAATTATAGAGAAAATGCTGTATAGTTGGTAAAAACCCCACCTGCACTTGCATTTTTAAATCAACTTTAATAGGTCATACAGAATGACTGGCTAAAACTAAGCTGTTATTGTAGACAGGTTGATATTATATTAGTGGACAGAATGAGTGATTCCATTAGGTGGTTCATGATTTTGGCTACGTAAATAAAACTGCAATATGCTTTGCAGTATGTGATATACCTGTATAAATGGAAACACTATATATGTTTACTTGATAAAACTTAAGTAAAATACTATATATTTAAAAAGGTATAGGTATGTTTATATATGTATCGTTATAGTTGCTAGAATGCATAACACTGAGTACAAGTACTATATGTTGTTACAAGAAGCTGGATATTTATTGTTCTATCCATTATTTATGTTTGGCTTGTAATGTTAGCTAAATATACAAGTTTTAAATTGGGTTATATACAGCAATGGGACCTTTTATCCAGAATTCTTGGGACCTGGGGATTTCCAGATAATGGATCTTTCTGTAATTTGGATCTTTATACCTTGAGTCTACTAGAAAATCATGTAAACATTAAATAAACCCAATTGGCTGGTTTTACTTCCAATAAGCATTAATTATATCTTATTTATTATCAATTACAAGGTACTGCTTTATCATTACAGAGAAAAAGTTAATCATTTCTAAAATTTTAGATTATTGGATTATAATAGTGTCTTTGGGAGACGGCCTGTCTGTAATTCAGAGCTCTGTACAAAGTTTTTCAGTTGATATCATCCACAAAATCATGTAAACATTAAATAAATCCAACAGGCGGTTCTGCTTCCAATAAGGATTAATTATATCTTAGTTTGGATCATGTATAAGGTACTGTTTTATTTTTACAGTGAAAAAGTAATAACCATCTGTATAGCCAAATGTGCTATAGTTTTTGGTAGGACCACTTTAAACAATAGTAGATTACATTTATATAAATTATAATCTAAACATATAAAGATGTCCATATAGTAAAAATAGTAATAATATAGTAAAAAAAAAAAAAAGTTATTGATTTGTTGACTATAAATGATAAGTATTCCATGCGTTGGGTATGCAAAATGTTCAACAACAGAACTGCCAAGAAGGTTGAAAATTTAGAGCTTTCCTTGCAATAAGCCACCTAGTTTTTATATAGGTTTTATATAGGTATACATATAAATTTAAATAAATTGGTTGGATGAAAATGCCTATCTTTTATTTACATCACTTTTTATTCCACAATTCCACCAATGATGAAAATAATGCTGATGTAGTTTAAATCTGCAAGCTGGCATTGGATATAGTTGGTGGTTTGTTACTTATTAGAATTTGTCTATCCATTCTAATGAACTAAAAAAAAGTGCACAGACATTGTGGTATCCAAGGACTTGATTCAATTAAGCATGATTAAAACAAAGGCAATTATTGATTTTAGACTCACATGCTTGTTTTGTCTATTTTTTGTCTATTTACCATACTCCTTTTGAAGTGTATTGTGTAAAATGTGGCCAAGGGCTTTAGGAGCAAATAGTTGGATTGGTACAGTTTTTAATGCTTGGATAGATTTGACTCATTCCCTTTACAAAATGGCAGAACAATTAGTTTTCTTTGAAACAACATTAGTTCTCAGCTTAGTTGCTTGGTGCAACCATAGCAATAACAATTGCAGTCAGATCTAAAACAGACTAACCATTTGGAATACATAAGTGCATGCATTGCCATGTGTTGCTCAGATTTAAGGAAAGGGTCTAAACAATTGGCAGGACATCACTACAATATACTCTATTCTGTACTAAGGCTATTTAGACGATTAATTTAGTTACTTGTGTTGAATTGCATCAAAACCAAATTCTGACCACTCCGATTTCTGTCATTGTTGTGCTCTATGCCATCAATGTATAGCTTTGTTGAATAGTGCTTCTGAGCAATAATGTTCAAAGGGGTTCTGAAATATTTTATATAAAGTCATTATATAAAGTCAACAAAGTCATTAAGTAAAGTTTGTTTTTGGACCACAAAAAAAATTATAATGTTTAGCATAATAACAAATTTGGGGGAAAATATGAGAGTTGTTGTCACTCTTTTGTACATGGGATCCGTTAGCTGGAAACCCATTATCCAGAATGCACCGAATAATGGAGAGGCTGGCTCTGTAATCTGTATTGGAGGCAAAACCAGTCAATTGGATTTATTTAATGTTCACATGATTTTATAATAGAGAGCCCATACAATAAGTAGTTGGATGTTGCCAGATGGAGCTACAAATTGCTCACAAGTGCAGTATAGCCCTATACTCAGAGCCCAAAAGAGTACTAATTCATCTTCCTAGAACCTCCTGGATGACACAGGTCACTGATATTCTTCCACTCTTCTACCTAGGGCTGGCAGGTGATTCCAAAAGAGACAGGCACAACCTTTTGTATTCCATACAGACACAGCTCCTTTCGGGGAAGGTGCATTGTGAACAAAAACTGGATTGTCTGCCTGTTATTTGCACTCTTTCCCTTTTGGTGGCCAGGGACAATCATATCCATTAGATCACCTCCTATGGTGTCTTTTCTGGCTAGAGAAAACTGTATATGGGAATCTTAGTTCATGCCTAAAAATTATACCATAAATTAATAGACTAATTCAATCTATGGATAGGTCTTCTTTTAGTGAAGCGTGAATATAGTTGGGATCACTTACAATGAACTGTTTTATTATAACAGAGAAAATAAAATAAAATTTAAGGCAGCACTGGGATGAATGGGTTAATGCCCTTCACAAAGCAGGAAGGCAATAGAAGAACTCTCAAAACTATCAGCCCTCCTCTTCACTGCGTTAGCCACTCCTCTATCAATTCTCTGCTTCCACTGCGCTTCCAGGAGGTAGCATGCCTGTGAGCCTTGCTCCCTTGTATATTTTTCCTTATTCTTCTTTATTTTATTTTACTTTATCTTTTTTTAGCTTACATCCTTATCCAGACAACAAGGCATGGATCGGCACTTCTCTAATTATACTTTATATGAGAAACGAGACATGTGTGGATGCTGCTTTACCAGAGGTTGGCATGCTGTAGTGCTACTGAGTTCCCTCTCCCACCAATTGGGATCCCAAGTCAGACCATGCTATGCTGCAGTTCTGTCTTTGGGTCTTATTCATAAGGCAAGGTATTCCTGAGTGTGATGTTTATATGGTCAGAGTCACATCACCTGATCACTGAACTGAACAAAACTGTCAACTGACAGTCAGGAACTGTCATCCATGTCCAACTGGCCAATCCCAGTGAGAGGCTGATCTGAGGGTGGGGAAAGAAAATGTGGAAGTGACATCTCCCTGAGAGAGGAAGTGGGTGGAGTTGTTACATACAGAGACTGAGGAAGTCTCAGGGGCACGAGTGGCTTCGGTCCCGCGCTGTACAGAGATACATAAGAGTGTGACAGTGAGAACTGTTGGTTATTCAGGTCAGTGTCAGTAATGGGCTGCTCCGTAAAGCCCACACATCATCCCAATGTGAGAGCAGAATAAGAGGCAAAGTGCTGCATTTCTCCTGGCCTTCATCTACATATCACCCTCTGGCATTTCTACTACCAGCACCCTATGTGACTGTGCCCAGTCTGTGCCCACACATCTGGCACATCTTGAGGAGAGACTGTGGGACTATACTATGCTTTGTGAAACTATACTGTGCAGCCTGTACATGTGCTGGATTATGTCAGTGTGAAACGACTTGCTGCCCCCCTGTGGTCGCTGGTTAGAACTACACCTCATGTTCACCATTATCACCAGCTACAAAGAGAATCTATTGCTTCCAACAGCTTCAACTAATAACCACCCAGAGAGACTGACGTGTGGATTTAAATTGTTCTTGCCACTATTTTGTCATATACATGTTGGGATGTGTTAGTCATGCCACTGTTATCAAGTCACCAATAGTTACATTCAGTTCACATATTTCTACCAGTCTTTTTCAATAAAGCATTTTGAGAGTAACCTGCTGACGAGTCTCCTAAGGGTAACTTCACACTGAGTGTTGCTTATACCCAGTGCACGGATTGAAACCTTTACACAAAGATCAAAGTAAGCGTCAAGTCTCCCAATTCCTGTTCATCTGCAGGGGTGCACCATGAAAGATGATGCCAATCCCTGTAATCTTTTAGGCAGGGCCGGATTTACATAGCATGTTTTTCATAGCCCCGTCCCTTCCCTTTTATGTGCTCACATTTTCATCATCTGGACTGGAGCACTGGGGTTTGGTGCACAGGGAATTAAAAAATTGTAAAAAAAACTTACATTTTAAAAACTATTGTTTTTCCTGTGCAAAAAGATTGGGGATTGGCGCACAGGAAATTTTAAAAAAAACTGTTGTATCTCCTGTGCATCCCTAGTGTTTCTGAACCAATGTTTGTGTGGTTGGGCAGCATGCTACCCCCTAAAATCCTGTCCCTTAGGCCCGGGCCTTGGTAGCCTCTCCACAAATCCGAGCCTGTCTGTAGGAGACAGGCTTCGCCTAATTTGGAGCTTTTAGGATGACAGGTTTTGAGATAATGGATCCCATTCCTGTATTTTCTGAATAATACTGATGCCTTAACTGTAGACTGTTTTTCATTTGGTATCATCCACAATTATATAATAACAGGATCTAAACAGATTTAGTAATGCCTTATCTGATATTCTTTTGTTAGTTTGATTCACAGCAAAGTGAGTTTTCTTTGAAAGCAAACCAATATAATCATGTGATTAAGTTACTATGTATATAACACCTTTTCATTTTTTTTTTATCCAGATTCAGTATGATATAATCAAGATTTAGAAATAAGGCCAGTAGAGGCATATTACTGCAATTTGAGGTTTCTGCCTTATGCCAGGATAGAAGAAATGCAGTATTTTAGTGAGTGAGGAGCATTACATTCTTTGCCAGTGAGGTTCTGGAATTTTGATTAAAACACAAACAGGTGAAACATCCATTTTTTATTTTAAAATGGGCCTTTTGAATTATAAAGGATGCTTTCAACAGAACAAACAGTAATTATGAATCCAGCCGGATGTCTTTACAATTATAGTTTCTTTGCTATTAAATATTCTGCCTCACCAAGATAAACTAAAAAAAATCCTAGTCAGCTTTTGTTGTTAGGGCAGATGAAGGTGAAATACATTGTTTAAGGGGGCGTAACAGTTTCCTCTTCCATACCCCCCAAAAATGTTTCTTTACCTGTCTGTCCAAATAAATGTTATATACAGTATGACACTAGGGCTCTTTTCTCCTTTTTCTGCTATTGCAGATAATCTATATCCATTTTAATATAGTATAATAGGTTGTTGCTGTTTTTTTTCCTAGGTTTCATACCATACTTACTCATGGTGCATTAAATAAGCCCATTAAAGCAGTAACCATTGTGCCACTTGCTCTCTGCAATATGCAGTCCCATAAAATCATACGTTTCAGGGTTATTCCTAATCTAGATATACAGGCACCATTTCTTTGAGATGTTAAATGTTTTGTGAGCATACTCCAGCACAAATCAGCAGTGCTTCCCTTTAAATAATTGGCATGAGGAGAGAACATAATTACATTTAAATGCTTTGGAAAAGGTTCCTAACCTATCGAATTATATTAAGGACAAAACCATACTTACCGAACAATTCAAGTGGCAACCTTGGTGTGAGTAAGCATTCTTCTGTTAATGTGGGGTTGCCTTTACCAATAAGATGATATACCGCCCAAAATTCCTTTATCAAACAACTTTCCTGTCTGGTCGCTAAGTAGTTTTTAGAAACAAATCGATCATATGTTCCAGTAAATCCCACTGCTTATCATGGAAATTCCTCAATGGCATAGCTGATAAGGGAGACTTGGCACTTCCTTGTTTATATCTGTTTCCCGACTGGCCGGTTGTATCGTATACAGGGCTAGTTTCATACTGATGGGGAGGATACTGTGTTAGAACAGGACACACCGGCACAGCATGGGTAAGTTCAGCAGGTTAAACCTTGCTCGTTTATTGCGGATGCAACGTTTCGGGGCGTGACCCCTTTCTCAATCAAGAGGATACTGTGTTGCCACAACTTACCTTTTTTGTTTGACTCATTAAAGGCAGCGATGAAATAAATCTATCGGAAGTGTTCTGATTATGATAGATGCAAGTCTGCATCTTTCCCCCCTCCCATTTTGAGCTTCTCTCCACTTATTTTGCAATTCCATTCGTTCTGAATTTTAGGATTATTAATATTCACCATCTACGTAACCTACAAGAATTAGTCTTCCTAGGATATCTAGTAGGATATCAGCAGTTCTCCACTTTTGTGAGACAACAAAGTGAAAAGACACAATGTGCATCATTACTTCCAGCTTAACCGTTCAGTTTTCATCCCCAGAAATGGAACATAGCTTCCTTCCTATTCAGATTATACTCAATGTGATAAACTGACCTTGAGGCTATATTGAACTCTTACTAAAGCTCCCCATAGACTCGACGATTCTTCTTGCCGAACGACCGATTTTAGGGAAGCCCGACCAATCCTTCGAAATTATCGTGCGGTTAGTGGTATTCGAACGATCGTACATCTTACGATTTTTCGCCCGACATCTGTCGGGAAATTGATCGGCCAGGTCAAAAAATCTTTGTCGGTCCCAGTGCAATCTATCTATGTTTGCAGGGCCAAGCAGGCAGATCCCCTTTGTTTTCCTGCTAAATTGGTCTTTTTAGTTGATGGTAAATTTGTACGATCGTACGATCGTTCTGAGAAGATCGTGGTCTCACGATCAGGATCTGATCTTTTAAAAATCTCAACATCTATGGCCAGCTTAACACCTCTTTCCTCTACATCTTTAATAGAATCCTAACTCACATATAATTTGGCAGCCCAACCAAATTAGAGACATTTGGGTACACTTCACTGATTTCAATTAAATAGCTGTGAAACTAAAGGTTACAATCCTCTCCTTGTGGTATGTGCAAAAGTTCAACATAAATAGGAATAAACACTGTATTTGTAGGGTGCCTGACCATAAATAATTCATTAAGCCTTAAAAGAGTTAAGAGTTGTCACCTTTCGACAATTGCAGCAATTAATCTCTGACACCCCAAACATTGGTCTGTCACTCTGCAGCCTCCTGGCCTCAGGCTTCTCTAAGTGAAGATCTGAAAACGAATGGATGCCTTCAAAGCACGGGAAGGCTATAAACAATGCCAAATACTTCCAACCCTCAATTTCCATTGTTTATAATATTAGCAAGCATTGGTAGTTAAGAGGACCGTGACTGTGGCAAGATCTGGAAAACCAAGGAAACTTTCAGGGAGAACTTCTTGTTTGCTGGCCCTCCTAAAGACTGCAAAGAAACTGCAGAAAGGTTTGGCTGACACAGCAGCGGTGTTGCTTCAGTTCCACTGTGCAGCATCTGTATGAAAGTAACCTTATCACAAATGCCTGTCTGTGATATGCAAAACAGCATCTTGAGAATTTAGAACACTTTTGGAAACAATTACTGTAGAATGACCATAATCACCAAATGTTTTTTTTTCAGAGAAGAAAGCACCCTTTCATAGAGGTTGTGTGGCAACTAGGGTTGCCACCTTTTTACTTGAATAAATCCGACCTTTGAGTCAGAGCATGAGCTGTGACATCACATGGGGTGGGGTAATTATGTCACTGGACAGGAAACAGGGTGAGGTGGCTGGGGAAATTGGGTCATGGAAGGAAGGGATTTATAGCATGTTAGAAATTACATTGCCAGTGAATTAGTAGTTCCAGCCCTAGCTGTAGATTTACCAGCAGGGTTGGTCAAATAACAGCCTGGTGGCTACCATAGTGGGAGCCAATGGCACATTCATTCAAGTCAAGTGGCAACAGTCCATTAAGAAGCTGCAGCTGAAAAGGGGACGTCTCCTTCAATGTAATCCTAAACATACCTAAAAAAACAAAAATCAAGCTGAAGGTTTTAGAATTGCCCTCACATTCCTTTTACTTAAACATCATTGAAAATCTGTGGGACGATCTTTAACATGCAAAATGGCCTGAAAAAATCTTACAACAATCCTTACAACAAAACATCCAACAAGAACTGAAACACTCCTACCTGTATACAAAAGGTGTTTATAAGCTATAATCTGTACCAAAAGGGGTATTTTTAAATGCACAGCTACATCTGATCACCAGTGTTAATGATTGTAATTCAGGTTGTATGGAAACAACCAAATATGTCTGTGACAGTATGACAAGTCTGTGAAAATGTATATAGGTATGGGATCAATTATCCCAAATGGTTGGGGTATGGGGTTCCATAATTTGGATCACATAACTTTACATATAGTTTACTTACCTTTTTATTCAACAACAAAGTAGTAACCCCACACTTATCTGAGAAGTTGATTTATTCAAACACAATTAAAAACGACTACCTTTAAAGTGCATGAACTAGTGAAGGTGCATAATGCTGATTGTACCATCCAAATTCATCTAATAAATTGCTGGCACACGATCAGTTGGTTATGAGTATCAATTATTCTAATTACTAATAGTCATCATTGGGGCTATCTCTTATGTTGTACTGCCATGGCAGCACTAGATAGGCACACAGGCAATTTTAAACGACTCTGAGGAGAATTGGTGGGAATAATATAGGAATTGAACTAGTATAGTGAACAAGTAGCAGGAATAGGAACAGAGTGTGGGTCTCCCCTAGGATTTCCTTATAAAGTGACAATAAAGTGGCAATAGATAGAGTAATAGAGCTGGTACAGAGTATAACTTTCATATTTTTTTGCCTTTTTAACTGTTTGGCAGTGCTATTAAGCAGTTCTTTGGAGTGTTATGTGCATTGCATTATAATATTACAACCCCTAACAAAATAATTTGAGAACCAAACCAGTGTAAGGTAACTTAATGTAACCTGTATTGTTAGGAAAACAGACATTTTGTGTAAAAAATAAGAACGTACCAGTCCATTATACTCATTTAGATATAAAAGAATCGTGCTTTAAAAAGTAGTATTTCAGGCTGATTTATTGAATATTTCTGCAAAAACCTTAATAGTCCCTCCCTTCCTTTCCACTTCTTGCTCCCTGAATTCCCAGGCTTTGCAGGGGAGACGGCGGCTCTCAGCTCACTGCACTGTAGGACAGGACACTCCACCAATCAGGCAATTTGAGGCACTCGCCTCAGGCAGCAGCACCCCCTGGTTGCCAGGGGCGGCAAAAATGCTGCTCCTGGTAACTAAGAGACGAATTTCCATTTTGAACCTGGAAATTAGCGACGTGGACCACCCCTGACCCCCTTCGGCACTGAAAAGGTGAGTGCCATGGGAGGGGTGTGGGCGGCAAAAGGAAGGCCGTCTCAGGTGGCAAAATGGCCAGGCTCGCCCCTGGGAACCAATCAGCAGCTAGCAGGACCTGATAGGGACCTGAAGCCTGTCTGTGCTTGTGTGACTTCAGGACTGCAATTGGCTGTCCCCCTCCTACTGTGCTTTTGGCAGGGACAGGGACCAGAGAACATCTATAGGGAGCTCCAATAAAGGGGCTATTTTTAAAGATCATATATTATTTATAATTGCCTACAAAATTAGGGGGTTTTAATTATATGTCTCCTGTAAGAAGCAGTCAGAGGGGAAAATGTTATTGACGCTGTTTATAAATAAATGCATAGATTTGCTTTCATCTGGTATGGTACCTATATCCAGTATTTAAAAAGAGATTATGATCTCAGCCTGGCAATTATAGTCCAGTAAATGTGGCATCTGTGTGGGCAAATTATTTGAAGGCTTGTAAAGGGATCACATTCAAAATGTTGTCCTAGTGAATGGCATTATGAGCAGCAATCAGCATGGCTTTAGGATAGGTCATGTCAGACAAATTGGATTGCTTTTTATAATGAGGTAAGATGCTGGACAGTGGGGAGGCAGTAGATGTGATCTTTTTCAACTTCGCTAAAGCGTTTGATACCGTACCCCACAAACAACTGCTTTCTAAACTAAGATTTGTTGGCAGGGCCGGAACAAGGTGTAGGCAAAGTAGGCACGTGCCTAGTGCGCAACGCTCGGGGGGGCGTCAGGCACGTACCTTCTCTTTCTCCTACCCCCAGTCCGGTCCCCTCTATGCCAGACTCTCTGTGTTGACACGAGCGCTAGTTCTTGCATGCGCACACTAGCACCAGTCCATGCATGCATGCTCAGCCAGTGCCACGACCAGCCAGGTTGCCTAGGGCACCTGGCTGGCTTGGCCCAGCTCTGCCTGTTGGGCTTAATGAAGTTGTTTGTACATGGATAGGAAACTGGCTACAGGATTGGGTACAGAGGGTGGTTGTTTATGGTACATGCTCTGCTTGTAGTAAGGTTCTTAGTGGCTTAGGGCTCGGTATTGGGTCCACTCTTGTTAAACTTGTTCATTAATTACTATGGGGAGGGTATTGTAAGTAATGTATCAGTGTTTGCAGATGACACAAAACAATCCAGCCCAATTACTTTCATCCAGGATGCAGCAATATTGCAACAGGATCTTGACAAACTGGTAATCTGGGCAGCTATGTAAAAATATCCAAGCCACTTATACCCTTAAAGTAGACTTGTCACCCAGACATAAAAAGCTGTATGATAAAAGCCCTTTAAACATAAAATCTAAATTCTTTTTTTAATTAAAGCATTCATGGCGATTGTAAACACATTTAAACATTTCAGCTGTCAATCAAATATTACCTGCCCCTCATCTATGCCTTAGGCATAGGGGTGGTGCAGGCAACTACTTTCACTTTCCATTTAGCACTTACTAGATGTCACTGCACTGAGATGATGCAAGGCTTGTCTTAAAGGAAAACTATACCCTCAAAATGAATACTTGAGCAACAAATTGTTTATAGCAAATTAAGTGGCAAATTAAAGAATCTTGTCATACCAATATATAATTTAAGTAAATATTGACCTTTTACATCTCTTGCCTTGAACCACCATTTCGTGATGGTCTCTGTGCTGCCTCAGAGATCAGCTGACCAGAAATACTACAACTGTAACAGGAAAAAAGTGTGTCAGTATCACTTTAATGGGACTGCACTAGGCAAATCCATTATGGAAAAGGACCCTGGAGTCCTTGTAGATGATCAACTTGGCTGTAGAAATCAATGCCAGCCAGTCAGCAGCATCAAGGGCAAATAAGGTCTTGAGCTGTATTAAAAGGGGCATATATTCACAGGATGAGTGGGTCATTCTTCCACTGTATAGAACCCTGGTAAGGCCCCATCTAGAATATGCTGTACAGTTTTGGTCTCCAGTGCTCAAACAGGACATTATTAAATGAAAGAGGATCCAGAGAAGGGCAACTAAGCTGGTAAAAGGTATGGAAAATCTTAGCCATGAGGAAACACTGGCCAAATTGGGGATGTTCACACTGGAGTAGAGGCTATTAAGGGGTGATATGATAATTATGTATAAATATATATAAGGGGATCATATAATAATCTCTCTAATGCTTTATTTATCAGTAGGTCTTTCCAGCTGACACAAGGTCACCCATTCCAATTAGAAGAAAAAAGGTTCAGCCTAAATATTCGGAAGGATTTTTTTTACAGTGAGAGCTGTGAAGATGTGGAATTCTCTCCCTGAATCAGTCGTACAGGCTGATACATTAGATAGCTTTAAAAATTAGTTGGATGGCTTTTTTTTAGCAAGTGAGGGAATACGGGGTTATGGAAGATAGCTCATAGTACAAGTTGATCCAGGGACTAGTCCGATGCCATTTTGTCAGGAAGGAATTTTTTCCCTCTCTGAGGCAAATTGGAGAGTCTTCCGAAGGTGTTCTTTGCCTTCCTCTGGATCAACTAGCAGTTAGGCAGGTTAAAATAGAGTTCAAAGGTTGAACTTGATGGACGTGTGTCTTTTTTCAACCTAATTTACTATGTTACTATGCAGTGATTTAATTTTAAAGGTGCCATTAAGTTCATAGGAGTTCTTGGATCATAGGTAAAATATTGCCCTACCAAATCTTTATTTCTCATTTGTTTTCCTTGTTAAATTTCCTTGGTTTATGAAGCTTGAATAAATTCAAACAGGAAAGATCTTAGACCTTAGCGACTGCCAAAAATCCAGTGGTCTCTGGGAACGTGACAGTTGAACTAATAGACCTTTGAGGTATGTGAAGCTGTTGGAAAGAATTGCTCTGCAGAGGGTCCTATGACGCCACTGCTGGATATGAACACAGTTTCCAATGTGTCTGTATAATGAAGAGGCAAAGGGCAAGTAAGGTAGTGGCCAGTCGTCATTATATCAAGTTAAATCAGCAACATTTTCTCCTTGGGGAACAAGCATTTATATAGATTGTCATCCTATTAGTAAATGAGAGAACCAGTAGAATTTTATTTATATAGAACAATATAATTTTCCTGTAGTGAATAAACACTACAAAAACTTCTAGTTGTACCCCCATCCTAATGTTTGTAAATCTGCAGCAATTTAGTTACTGTACCTTCATATATTTGTATTTAATTGGCAGATGTTTAAATACTGAATAAGAAACATGTATGTAAAGTTGAAAACAAACCCTTAAAGAAGAAGAAAAGGCTGTATTTACTTGGTGGTGCCAAAGGTTAGGCACACCCAAGTGATTTAATATACTTACATCACACCCTGGGCTGTTACTCCTATCAGCAGAAAACTGCACCGGCCCGTGGTTCTTCCAGCGAACGATTGGTTTCCTTCTTCTTCTTTTTTTTGCGCTTCTGCAGATGCGCTGTAGCATGGAAAGCCAAACTTTAAAGAAGAAGTCAGCTTTTTTGTTCTACTGCGCACGCATCTGCCCCAGAAGATATCAGAGAAAGAAGAAGAAGGAAGCAGATCACTTTGTGGTGCTCACTGGAATAACCCCCAGACTGTTGCAGTTTTCTGCTGATAGGAGCACCTGCCCAGGGTGTCAGATAAGTAAATACAATCAATTGGGGGTGGCTAACTTTTAGCACCCCCAAGTAAATAGGCACTTCCTTCTCTATTTCTCATCATACGTCAAATACAATTCAGACCTTTTGGTTCTGCATTCAGCCCTAAATGCAATATAGAATTTACCAATAACACAGTGATTTTTATTTGTGTGGGTTTATATTTGTCTGTGTAAAGAATGCTTGGGGCCTGGGGTTCTCTGGGTAAAGAATATTTACCGGATTCAGGTTACTATGCATTGAGACTACTGAAAACATTCTATTTGCCATTTCTATTTGGTGTTGTTGTGGCAGCATGTGTTCAGTATCAAATACCATTCTGCATTAAACAGAAATATAGTCATGAAATACTGTAAGTAGAGCCAATGCAAGAAGTTATGTGAAATTTTAGCAAAAATACTAATTGCGTGTAAATATTTATGCAACTGAACTTTTTCAAATATAACATTTTTCATCAGTATTTTTCTTGAAAGAACAGGCAAAGTGAACCAAACCAGGGGTGGCAATCTGTTCCCACTAGTGAACACAGTCACTTACTTATTATACTTCGTCTGAACTCCTCCTCTGTAAAAAAAAAACAGACTTCGGAACTTCTCCTCTAAATGCCATGCCAAGATCTTCATTGATTTCTCAGTATAGAAATAGTATAGTATTTCCATTGTTAATAGCAGCATGATGCTTAGAGGTACTCCAGGCTGGTGTGTAACAAGTACTCCCCAGTTAAGTTCACTTCTCTCTCCTTTAAGGGGAAGAGTTATGTTAGAATGTTATATTATGTTACAGTAGGTTTTTCCAGCTGACACAAGGTCACCCATTCCGATTACAAGAAAAGAGGTTCCGCCTAAATATTCAGAAGGGGTTTTTTACAGTGACAGCTGTGAAGATGTGGAATTTTCTCCCTAAATCAGTTGTACAGGCTGATACATTAGATAGCTTTAAGAAGGGGTTATAGGGCTTTATAGCAAGTGAGGGAATACAGGGTTTTGGAAGATAGCTCATAGTACAGGTTGATCCAGGGACTAGTCCGATTTTGTAGTCAGGAAGGATATTGTTTCTTTTTTTGCCTTCCTCTGGATCAACTAGCAGTTAGGCAGGTTAAAATAGTGTTCAAAGGTTGAACTTGTTGGACGTGTGTCATTTTTCACCCTAACTTACTATGTATGTTACTATGTACTGTATATGCATTGCTATGAGGCAAAATGTGCATCCCATTGTAAAATATAAGAGACAAATTTCAATTTTTCTAGTACTGGCGACATGGCCACCACTTTCCCATTCGAATGCAAGAAAGATAAGCGTCGGTGGGGCAGCATCAGGGCTGCTGTGTATTTATGTATGTCAAGTCAAATGGCTTCTTTATACTGTTTCCTTTAAACGTCAGTTCAGTGTTTCTAAGATTTATGGTATAAATTTTTGGAAAGTCTTTTGGCAGCAGCATGTAAAATTTCTTCCTGTCAAAACTAAAATTGTTTGCTGTAATAGTTAGAAAATTGTTATTTGATTCCTACAATATTCAGCATTGCCTCTTAAGCAGGATAGAAAGATTTTTAGTACAATATACAAAAAGAAAAATGCTTGCACATTGTTTCCATTACTTTAAAAATGGAATTCAAAGATTATAGTCTGGGAAAGGAAGATTGTGGTTTTTAAATGCATGATATGCAGCAGATAAACAGTAAAATATTCAAGCAACGACAGCTGTATCAGTTATAAATTACTATTATCATCGTAGAGAATTCAAAAGAGCTTTGAGGGAAATAAACAAAGTGCTAAAAACACTCAGGTGTGGATTAAGTGAAAGGGTCAAAGCTCACAGGGGCATCGTTATCCTCTGTTTAAAGTGCTACTAACACATTTGACACATCATCCTCTGGGCTGGGTCCTGTATTTGACATGTTTTTTTCTGAAACACCCTATCTTCAAAATGTCTGTCCCAACTCAGGAAGGAGCTCTTACAAATGCATGCAATTAAATTTCTAGTGCTACTAAATGCGTTGTCTAGATGATTAGGGAGCAATCTTTGCAAAAATAGGAGTATTTTGGAAATAGTGTTTGATCACCAGGGAATCTGATCCTGCAGTTGACATACAGTTGACTAAGGTGAGTGCCAGTATCCCTGAATGGTCACATTTATTTTTATTTTTTTCAGTTTGCTAATATCCTGGTTATGGGGACTCCAGAGTAATATGCAAGTGGTCTATTTATAGGGGGAAAGGAAAAGGAATGTCTATGTGCCTGCCCAGACCCCACTTATGAATACAGTGATGCAGACTGTATGCAGCTCTGTATTCATTCAGAAAGCACAGATTTTGTGGCATTCTGGAACACAAGGACCTGTGCTTCTAGGTGCTCAAATATGGGGGGGGGGGTACAAAGTGCTAAAACATGGTGACTTGTACATGTTTTTATACTTTTTATACACAAACTTACATTTATTTGTATTGAGGAATAATGCTGTTGTAGCATTCCACATACACCACTATCTCTTCCCATTCTTTCCCTGCTTACCTAGTGTAACCCACATCCATATCTCTGTCTGTAGTAATGCCTTAGCATAGGATGTCTCCCTAGTGTCTTTCTGGCACTTGGGGAACCTAATCTGTTTAGGTAAATAAAATAGATTGCTTGGTATTTAATGATGCCCCTTCCAAAGCAGTTGCCCTCTTTAGCCCTAGTGTTTGTTAGGGTTGGTAAAAACAGAGGAGGATCTTTGTGGCAGAACAACAGGAGTATGGCCAATGTTCCCTCTAATTTCTTGTTGGTTTAGTACATAAAATGTAATTTATGAATATAGTTTTTAAAACGTGTGCACACAGAGAGGTGGGTGATCTTAATAGATCCAGTAATAAAACAGCACTAAGATGTGCAATCTTGTGTCCAGGGATCAGTAAATGACCCCTGAAACCTGTAAGGAATGAAAACTATAAAAGTTTCATATTTGGATAAATATATGAACAAATAAATAAACAAGATACACCATACACATTTCATATTAGACGGTACTTATTTTTAAGCACTTCAAAACTTTCTGTATAGTCAATAATTTGCTTTCTGGCACTGGCAATGCTTCCAACTTCCTTGCTCTACAGTATTTCAGAGCGCTTCAAAGCTTTTTAGTAGTAGTAACCAAAGGTGTGGACTAATAGAGCCCACACTCCGGTTGGGGTAAAAATTGCTCCCAGCCGGTGCTAGGACACCCACACTAGGAGGGAGTGACATCATGTGCATAATGAGCAAGTTGTGGCATTTGCCCTAACATGGCTGCTCGCAATGGGAGCTCCCTCCCGGTGTGGGTGACCTAGAGCTGGTGGGGGCAATTTTTTTAAAAAAACTACTGTTACCCCAACCGGAGTGTGGGCTCAATTAGCCCGCACCTTTGGTTGGGGATAATATAATTAGCCAAGAGGTGCCCTTTAACCTCAACCATGTGATTCAGTCCTTTTACCTCAATAGGTCCAATATTACTCCATCCTGGCCTTTCTCTGCTCTTTATCTCTTGTTTTCCAGGATAGCGTCATTCTCTCTCTCTTGCAATTTGATGCCTTAATATGCTTTTGTTTTCCAGGATAAATACAGGGTGTAGGAAGTATTTGCTTCCAAAGTTGTGAAATATTGCCAGAGAAAAACTAGCATCAACATATGAATCAATCAAAACATTTTTATTGGCCTATCTTTTACTTTAAAGGAATTGTTCAGTGTAAAAATAAAAACTGGGTAAATAGATAGGCTGTGCAAAATAAAACATGTTTCTAATATAGTTAGTTAGCCAAAAATGTAATGTATAAAGGCTGGAGTGATTTAATGTATAACATGTCAGTCAGAACACTACTTCTTGCTTTTCTGCTCTCTTGGTTTACACTGACTGGTTACCCTGGTTACCAGGCAGTAACCAATCAGAGACTTTAGGGGGGGCCACATGGGTCATATCTGTTGCTTTTGAATCTGAGCTGAATGCTGACGATCAATTGCAAACTCACTGAACAGAAATGTACCATGTGGCCCCCCTTCAAGTCGCTGACTAGCTCTGAGTTATAGAGCTGAAAAGCAGGAAGTTGGATTCTGGCTGTTTTATTAGACATCTGTTCACTCCAGCCTTTATATATTACATATTTGGCTAACTACCTATATTAGAAACATTTTTTATTTTGCACAGCCTATCTATTTACACAGTTTTTATTTTCACACTGAACTGTTCCTTTAAGCACACTTTATACTAGAATCTCCATAGGTGTCAGATAATCATTGACAGTTAGAGCCAACTGACTAGAAGATGTATTAGAGTTCACTCAATTAAAATCATTAAAATCACCAGAAATCCTGTCTCTCTACATGCAGAATTTGTGCCAAATTATGTCTAATTGTATGGTACCCCCTTGTGGTTTTGGATGGGGTTTCATTGTGTAACTACAAATTAGACCATACACACAGGTTTCACCTTTTTATTATCATATTTACAGTATATAGCATAATAAAATTCCACAGCACTTTACAGGTATGAAAAATCAATGAGGGGAATGTAATAAAAGTCACAAAAAGGAAAACAACTTGCACCAATAAGAATAAAAACTTGCATTTCACAATGTACTATACTTACTTAAACTGTTATTGCATTGCGAATGTTGAAGAAGTGCTTGAAGGTGTTGTAATCTTTTGGAGCAAACAACCTTTTCAGTAAGAAGTTTTATTACAGTCACGGTTCACTGGTGTAAACTATAATGTTTGCATTCTTCCTTCCACTGAAGAGTTCTGGTGTTTTTGCATTGTGAATAGTTGTTCAGTTACCAACTTTTATTATATTCCCCTATAAACATTTTATCAGGAGCCAATTGCTAATAACTAGTTGTATAACACCCACTTGTGAACATTCAGATCACATATATACATGTTATAGCTTTATCATGATCCACTAAACCTTGTGGTTCTGGAGTGGGAGGAAACTGCAGTACCTAGGGCTTAACCTAGAGCTATACAAACTTCAAACAGGTAGTGCCCTAAAATTATCTAATCAAATATTAAGAGGAAGCTACCATGTTTATAATCAGTTGTGGCTGTCAAATAGGTACGGTACAGTAACAGCCAAAACATAGGAAACCTCCAAGCAAATGAGGGTTGTCTAGTATTCTTTATCTTTAAGTTGCTTGGAAATGAACATTAGTGAACAACTAATTGAATGCTGGGGTCCTCTAGTGACCAAATAGAGGTATAGCCACAAAATCTCCAAAAAATCCCACAGACATGCTGCTTGTAATAAAAATTATTTTTATTAAACCATATTTAAAATATCAAATAATCCCCATATGGAGGCTTATTGTCATAATATGTCAGTTTTTGCCATAGACTACTGAATTTACTGATGTTACATTGAGGAACATGTTTAGGGGAAAAGCAGAATCATCCACTCCTTTGCATCTATGAACTCCTTCAGCCTTTGCAGTTATCTTTAGCAGGTATATAGTATGTGGGGTGCCACGTGTAAAATGAATGCTATAGGTTCAATGCAACCTTATTCTTCTACACTTTATTCTGCATGTTTCTATTTATACAATCCTTGCCCCACATTTACAAATTACTTATTGTCTTCTGACAGCTGTATGTATGCACAGTTCTTGCAAGCCATTGGACATTACAATGGATTCCCTCTAAAGCAGTAGCTACCATACCATGGCTTCCCAAAGCATTCACAAAGGGTTTAAAAAGGCCAGTTAGAGTAAGTTTGTGATACGTCTATTTACATTCTAGACTGTCATGGAAGCCCAGATGAAACATTAGTTAAGGTTAGTTCTGGTGTATACTTATTTTCGGATATTTTGGAACCATGGCTGAAAGATCAATACAACATTTGTTTTGAGCTAGCGAAGTGGGCAAATCACAGACCAAAAACCAGCTGTTCAAAACTACAGCATACAGCTACGTTTAAAGAGCCTATCACAGTGTGAAATTGGTGCTTTGCTATAAAGATAGTAGAGGGAATTGGAGCTTACAGAATCTGACCTGCAAGAGTCCGACAGGATGATTGAATACAGTACTTATATTTTGGAGAATATTTTATTAATGAGTAAAACTAGAGGGAACATAAGACACTCTTTTATATTAATTTCTCTGTGTTTTTTTAAAGACCTATCATAATGCATTTACGTCATTGGGAAGTAGTGCAAAGAAGTTTAAAATGCTGCAAAAAACTACATTTTTTAATACCATATACTTGTACTTGACTTCACATTTTCATAAAATCATAACACAACTTTATAAGTACACATTCATTAACATGATGTACCACTGCATTAACGTGGCGATATATATTGTGTTCTGGCAAAAAAAATTATACACAGATTTAGAAATATCTGAAAATGTTCAGAAGGCAGTGTGCATTTATGTTGACCTGGGGCTCTGAAACTTGGCAGCCATCCAATGTTTATGCAAATGATTTGTTGAATATCCGCAGGCTTTTGCCTGCGGAGGCCATTACACCTCTGTGCCGTACTTACAACTGATTCCCCTTCATTATAATGGGAAAGAACCATGTCAAGAAAATTCATAAAAGAAAATCAAAATCACCACATGTGACGTTACCTGGTGTCTTTGAGATGGAATTTATGTTGGCTAATTATTATTTTAAATACACTTCTTGTTACAGACTTTTACAACTTTTTAAATGATAAATAACAGAGCAACTTTTGGCCACATGGTGGCAATATAGCTCTAGACTCTCTTCTATCTAAGAATATTCAGTGTATTATTTATTTTTCAATTATTAAGTATTATTAAGTATGCGCTTCCTTTACAAATAAATTGCACCAATTTTGCATTTCCCTTCACTTCCCAAGCGGCTTGATTGTCTTTATGTTGTGCAGAATTCCGGAAAATGTCTATCTGTGTACTAAGTCCACGATCCTTATATCCAACGGCTGTCTCTTCGCTTAGAAGACATAAGAAAGACATAAAGGCACACCAATGTGCGTTATCGTGATAACGGCACCAGATCCCTGCTTGGTTTGTACTTACAGGATCTCCCGGACATAATCGCAAGTTAGAATATACTTGTAGTGCAATATGTGATTGATCGGACACGATCGCAAGTTAGAATATACTCGTAGTGCGATACAGCTACTGTATCGCACTACAAGTATATTCTAAATGTGGCCATACACGGAGAGATCCGCTCGTTTGGCGAGGTCGCCAAACGAGCGGATCTCTCCCCGATATGCCCATTTTGAGGAGGGCAATATTGGGCTGATCTGATTGTGGGCCCTAGGGCCCAACGATCCGATTCTAATGAATGGTAACGGGCGGTCGGATCACAGGACCGCATCAACGAACAGATGCGGCAGCGATCCGATTGGATTTTTAGTCCCATCCAATCGAGATCTGGCCAACTTTCGGGAGATCCTGTAAGTACAAACAAAGCAGGGATCTGGTGCCGTCACCATAACGCACATCGGTGTGCCTTTATGTCTTTCTTGTGTTTTCTAAGCTAAGAGACAGCCGTTGGATATAAGGATTGTGGACTTAGTACACAGATAGACATTTTCCGGATTTCTGCACAACATAAAGACAATCGATCCGCTTGGGAAGTGCAGGGAAACGCAAAATTGGTGCAATTTATTTGTAAAGGAAGCGCATACAAAATCTAACTTTTTGCATCATTTTCATAGAAGCTTCCAGAAGAAATCAGAATAATTGAAAAATAAATGATATACTGAATATTCTTAGATAGAAGAGAGTCTAGAGCTATTTTCTAGGGGTGGAATCCCTCTGTATATGCGCATCCAGTGTGATATATCTGTGCAAGGTGTATACTGTTTCTTCTATATGAAAATGATGCATTTAAGTAGCTAATAGCTACTGAATAGTCTTAATAATAACTTATTATAATAATAATTTATTATTAATTATTATTTTACATATATTATTAATTATATAGTATACATACAAAATACAGTATATATATCATTAATATATTTGATATATTTTAGATTTTTACTTCATTTCCTAATTACTAAGCTAAAATACAGAAAATTGTTTCCATTAAATTGGTCTTACTTTTTTTTTTCCACAGAAAATTGTGGGACGTTTTTTCCGGCTGTGAAAAAAGATCCAAGCAAATATTTAAAGCCTTGTTCGGATGCAGTGAAACACTGGTTAAGGGACCTCAAGAACTCTGGGAAAACTCTACTATTAATCACTAGTTCACACAGTGACTACTGCCGCCTGCTGTGTGAACATATTTTAGGGTAAATATACTGTATATGTAAATATAAAGATACTGTTATATGTATTTAATGCTATGAATGATTTCTACAAATCACAAAAACTCTTTGGCACCCTGACCCATATTTCCAGGTCTACCTTCT
Organism: Xenopus petersii; assembly: GCA_038501925.1. Lineage (NCBI taxonomy): Eukaryota > Metazoa > Chordata > Amphibia > Anura > Pipidae > Xenopus > Xenopus petersii. The sequence continues at coordinate 84,611,430 of CM076681.1, forward strand.
ACCAACTTTGCCTCAGTATCTCCATTTTTGCTTTAATGAGGCTTTATTAAAGACTAAACAACATTTCTGACTGGAGTAGTTTTTGTTTGTCTTTGTTATGGAAGGAGAAAGAATTTTTTTTGTATGGCATTCCTGTTCAAGTTACCAATCTCTCTTCACCTGGCCAGGTAGCCTTCTTTTCTCCAGCATGTTTAGTTGCAGCAGTTACAGGTTATAACAAAAATAATCAAACAACAGTACACAGCTCAGAGAGCAGGTATAAAAATGGTACCATAGCTGTATAAAGGGAGCAGTTACAGGACTTCTTTGGCTATATTTTTTTTTCATATATTAAGGTACTCACGGGGGTTTATTTCTCAATTTATGCCAAAGATCACTAGGATAACATGGACCAATTTTTGGAAAGTGCATATTCCAGTAATTAAACTTACATTACATGTATTACCTTGATTTAACAGAGTGAAGGGATGATTAGTGATGGGTGAATTTCTCCCGTTTTCCATAGACAAAAAATTTGTGCGAAATTTGTGAAACGTGAACTTTATTGCCGGCGCAAAATGTACGCCGATGACAATTCCGACGCCAGCAACAATTTGACGTGCATTAAAGTTAATGGGTGCTTATAATTGTCACTGGCATTGGAATTGTCACAAGAGTCAAAACATTTTCATTGTAATTTCGCTAATTTATTTGCCAGCGACGAAACACAGAAATTCGATGTGAATTCACGCCTGACGAATAAACTCGCCCATCACTATTAGTGATATTTAGAGACAATTTGCATTAGTAACTTTACATATATGTATTTGTGTAAGTGGCCAGGGATAAGATAGGTGGTTAGAAAAGGCCATCTCTTATTTGATCGGCTACTGGAAAGGGAATTTTCTTTTCTGTTAGAGTTCAGACTGATTTGTTGCTGACTGATAGGCCTATTTAATGCATCACAGTGTACATGGTTGATAACGTTTCTTTGCCACACTAACACTCTATCAGGCAGCCTATTTCATCTACAAAGACCCCGGTTTTATTCACTTTGTACTTACTTATTTGTCTGCATGCACATTTCTGAAATAAAAACCAAACTAGATATAATTATGTATAATATATTATTATAAATCTATTGCATTACACTTAAACAAATACATATATGTACATCAATCTGTAATGCTGCAATTGCTTTGCATGCGTCTTTTCACAGCCTATTTCATCTTTCAAGCACTTTCTAGATCAATAAATATTTTAATTGAAATTGATCTGGTTTTTCTTTTTGGTTTTTCAGGAAGAATTTTGAAGAGTTGTTTGATATCATAATAACCAATGCCCTAAAACCTGGTTTCTTCTCTCTTACTCCACAACAAAGACCCTTTTGGGCTCTTGGTAAGAATAATTGTACATTTTTTTTCTTAACTACTTGGCTTTTGTTTTACTTTTAATTGTCTACCATTTATATGTATATGCATGTGTGTATATTTATTTATATAGCACTATTTGTGTTGAGACACAGGAGAAACAAGGCCCCAAGTCCACAGAGCTTACAATCTTACAATGAATTTACAAATGGGGGGGTCCATTTATTGTGTTTGGGGCGTTGGCCCATAAGATTTGGAACATATTTTCTTCTACACGGATAGGATGTTTTATTAGCCATATGAGAAAAAGACAGATTGTTGCTATTCTGCTTAAGAGATGGGATAACCGGTAGCTCAATCTCACGTGAGCCTGCAGCTTTTTTTAGTTTTTTTAGTTGCTTTTGAGCCCCTCAATAAAACATGTATCATTAAAAAAATTAAATAGTTTAATGGTGCTTTCTGTAGGGGTTACCTGTAAACTCCTATGAGGTAATCAATATTAATAGAGATACAAGGCATTTAGAAATAATAGAAAAATCTCTATTTATTCTCACATAATTCACACATAACAACCAAATGTGCGTCGGGTCTTCACCTGAGGAACAGAAAAAAATGCTGCCTGACTTCAGGTAAGATATTTTTCTTATACTGTATTTCTGATTGCACTTGAGTCTTTATAAATAAGTCTACATTTTAATTTTTGCCTGACTGAAAACTGCTGAATTTGTTCAGAGCTTCTGACAGGTTGAATAGATTGTAAACTAAATATATCCTGTTAATACAGCTGCAAGGTAATATAACTTTACCAAATTCCTTTTGTGTTTTTACAAAACCAAATGTTTTGGCATCTTGAATGCAAATTTGTATATAAATTCCAAATCAACATGCTCATGCCGGTCATGAACACTTGTGAAAGGAGTTTGGTCCCTGTAATATTGTGTGTAGATCATAATAGAGCTATACTGTAATAAAAAGCACATACACTTTTTGAAAGAGCCATCTGACGTCTTTGTTTTGCAAATGTATGAGCAGTTAGCCAGAAGAGTATTCTATTGAAGCACCAAATACGTGATAAAAAGTTCAAAGTTTAGGATTTGTACAGTATATGGCCTTGGAGGCAGATCTGCTAGTGTAGAAGGATATTTTATATATGACCTCAGTTCCACAGAAAAGCTATACCACTTCATAAATTCTTGCTGAAATTTAATCTGAAAGTATTCCAGGAAATGTAATTTATACACAGTGACTAAGTATATTTTTAACAAAAAAACCCAGCTGTTACCAAAGAATTCTTTCAACATCATTTCCTGTAGTTATTTTTGCTTCCAGTTTTCCATTTATAGTGTACATAGTACAGTGTAGTATAGTTTAATTCATTGGGCATATTTACCTTAACTTTTTATTGTTATGAAATAATGTACCATTAAATGAATAGAAGCAACACTATTTTATTTCTTAAAAGCACTCTAATATAAGATATTTTTTAAATGTGCCTAGTATGGGGAAAAAGATATTCTAGAATTGTCACTGCTTTATGCAGGCAATGAGCGAACATAGGGGAATTTGCCCATTTTCTATAAATATTCTCTACCATTGATTCATTTTGTGCGGGCCAAGGCATCAATGATGTCAGATACTAGGCCATACCATTGGAATGTTTTCATCACACATAATGCATGTACTGTATAGGAGGTGAAGAGGATTTTTGAACAGAATAATTAAAGATGGAAATACACAAGATAGGAGGCATTTTGGTTGGTGCATTGTTCCCTCAGTAAATTGCATCAACTGAAATATCACCATGATCTTAGTCTTGACTTTAAAATAGAGTACTATGGTATGGACCAGAAATGGAACACTTACCCGGTATCATTAGAGGAGAGGTCAAAGCTGAAGGAACTGCTAATGGAAGACATCACATATATACTCTATGATTATAAAGGTATGGGACCTGTTGTCTAGAATGCTTGGGACTTGAGGTTTTCCATATAAGCGGTCATTCCTTAATTTGGATCTCTAATCCCATAAATCTATAAAATACCAAATAAACCCAAAAAGATTTTATTTGGCCTCATATAAGTATTAATTATATCTTATATCTTATTTAGGATTAAGTACAAGGTACTGTTTTATTATTACAAGGAAAAGGGGAAATCATTTTTTAAAATTTTGATTAAAATTAAGTATCTGGAAGGTGATCTTTCTGTAATTTGGAACTTTTTGGATAATGGAGTTCCAGATAATTGAACCCATTATCATGAAACTAAATAAATGCACTTACATTACTGAAGGTTAAACAGAACAAACAATAAGAACTTTTCCTTTAATGTAATGGGGCAGCCCTAGCAGTGTTTATAAAAATGCAACAGGTCTGGTTAAAATGTTACTTGGACATATACATACGTAAAGAGATACTGACATCAGAAAATAACTTTTTTATTATCAATCATAACATTGTCTTTGAATGCTATTAATAATTTTGCCATAAAAGTTTTGCCTGATGCTTTTACATTACCTTTCTTACTACTCTGTTCTTCTATGCAGGGACTGCCATAGGTTGGCAAAACAGTCAGGTTTAGGAACTTCAAGTAACAATTACTTACTATCAGGGCGCCATTAGAAATCACGGGCTGTTCCGCTTTTTGCACTTCTGCATTTTAGGCTGTTCGGCTGTTTGGGATGGCCGCAAATCTTCGGCTCTGGCAAGGGGGGCCCGGCTCTTTCTAAACTGCAGCACTGCCGGGCCCCACTTCATGCCCGGGCCACTTGACCCACCTGTGCCCCCCTGATGGCGGCCCTGCTTACTATACATGAAAAACATTTAATGTGACCTATAGGTAACTTTTAATGTGGATTAATATTTTGAAAAGTGTCAGTATCACTTTAATACACAGACTTACTGATTTGAGCCATGGCTCTGGTACAAAATTGTGTGCACAGACCCTTATTTATTGCCCCTAAACACAAATAATGTTAGTTTTTTTTTTTATTCTATCCCTACAATCTACCTATATGCCTTATCCTCAATATGTAGCATTTGGAACTGGTCTACATAAGAAAACACTGCAGTTCCTATGTGTGTAGAAATAAAATAATGTAAGTTAATTTTCAGATTTGTTTTCCATTTTGGTTGTCCAGTCTACATCAAATGTTATTTTATCCTCATTGACTATTTGTATTCTTTCTTATAGGAAATGATGAAGAAATCCATATGTTGCCATCACTGGAGAAACCTGGCTGGTACTCACAGGGCAACTGGATTCATCTCTCTGAACTTTTAAAGAAAATTACTGAAAAGAGTGAACCCAAGGTACTAAAATGAGCAGAATACTGACGATATGGCATTTCGATGCACAGAATATAAACAGTGTTTACATTTCTCCTTGATATTCCATATTAAAAAGTACAAATGCACAAGTGACTAATCCAGCATTTGAATTTCAAATTTTTTTGGTATCAAAACTCACAAATCCAAAATTGAATACCCCAATTTGAATGTAAATTTGAATGTGAGATTTATCACACCTCAACCATGGAAACAGTTCTAATTCGAGTATTCAACACCTAAAACCTACTGAGTTCATTTACAAGTCAATGGCAGAGGTCCATGAACCATTTGAAAATGTTAATTGCCTTCCTGACATTTGAGTTTTTTTCAGGGGGAAAACTCAATTTGAATTTGATTCGAATTTTCGAGTCAGGACTTTTAGATTGAATATTAGACGTTCAATATTTTTCTTAAATAACCTCCCATTCGCGTGAGTGTAATGTTCTCGTTATCAGGAACCTTGAACAATGATGGCTACACTCACATGCACAGTGAATCCCTGTGGATTCCAGTGTTCACCAACGCCCTTTTGGGGCCTGGGCTTTCTGCTGCGGAACCAGCAAGGAAAGTGCGTATAATAAAATGTCTAAAGATGAGGTACCGGCAGGATAGTTAAAGCCGTGGTCAAAAAACAGGCAGTGGGTCAAGGCAGGTGGCAAGAATCGGAGTCAAAAGTCAGGCAGGAGTCAAAAACCAGTTATTCAAATCACAAACATAACAGAAAACTGAAACCAGCTTGAGCACAGACAAAATGGAGGACAGGCTTTTTAAAGAAGATTTGGCACCAATCTTCAAATACGGCGCCTCTTTGTGACGTCATGATGCTCCGCGTCATGATGTCAGTGTCATACAGGCGGAGAAACTGGAAGTGTACACCTGTGCACAAGCGTCTTACAGTGAGTATATTCAAATTTATTAGAGTAAAAAAAAATCGAAATTCGAGCTTTGATAAATAACCCCTATGGTGTTTGCCCTTGCTGTCTTGTCCATGTACTCAAAAAAAATGTCAAGGGGTCATCTGCACAAAAATTATATTGCCTGTTGAATATCAAGGTTGCCTTATATGGCATAAAAGAAACCATTTTCTAATTTTGTGAGAGTGCCCACCATTTTGTATTTATCATTGGAAGTTCAGGACCAGATTAAAATCCTTGATTAACAAAATCTCAATTTTAAAATATATTTTTAAGTATAAACAACATCCCCTCTGACAATGCAAAGTTATCTGAGGCTATTATTAGATTGTACAGTAGGTTGAGGCAGGGAATACTTACCAACTATGTCATGAATTTTCAGCACTGTATGTAATTGTATTTTTTTTCTTTATCCTGTTAAATTTCTTATCGTGAAACCCTGCAAAGTGCATAGCATGGCAAACCGATTAATGATAATATAAAACATAGGCTTTCTGTTTGTCCGGTTTTTATTTTCTAAAAGTACAGAACTGCTTTGTAAACAGAATGTAATTTTACTGTACTTTTATTTGGCTTCCAGGTTGTATATTTTGGAGACAGCATGCGTTCAGATATTTTCTCAGCCCATCACTATAGCAACTGGGAGACAGTCCTCATTTTTGAGGAGTTAGAAGGAGAAGAAGTTTATAAACCAAACATGACCGACCGGAGATCCTCCTTAAAAAAGAAAGGAAAATATGATGTAAGTGAAGCTTACAGCTGTTTCTTCTGTGAATCAACATCATATTTTCAAACAAACTATTTACTTTATGTTATTAATAGCATGCAAGAAATAGCTTCTGAGGGTGACTGATGATCATCACATTGCATCTAATACTTTATCCTACACCCTGGCTCTTCTTGCCATGCATAGATACTGAGGACACTATTACTGATCCCATTTCTGCAACATTTACTTTTTTGTCTTTCCTCCTCCAAACAGCAACTGTACAGGTACCGAAAATGACTGCTGGAGAATTCCCTGTGTAATTTGAAAAGTAATCATTTTTTTTTACTATTCTTACAAAGAAGAAACATATTTTTTTTCAGGAAAGAAATGTTTCTTGATTCCATATAAGATCTTTAAACTTTTTAATTGCTACGGGTTTACGGCTTCCTAAACAGATTTATTTATTTTTTTGATTTAATTAAAGTTGTTTCAAATATGCATGCTTCTTTTGCACACATTCAGAAACACACATGTTCCCTGAGTCTGACTGAAAGGGTAATGGGGAAAACTCAATACTTGGTAAATCATTCTTATAGTTTTAAAGCAAAATATGAAATAATGGTCAGATCTCTGTTTTAAATTTTTTTAATTATTTGGATACAATGGAGTCTATGGATGACAGCCTTTTACGTAATTCAAAACTTTCTGTATAATGGTTTTTTTGGATCCCATACCTGTACTGAATAGTTTCTACTTTCCCATGTTTGTAAAATTACTAGACTTGGAGGTTCATTGCTAGTTTTCCCCCTTAGGACACCATTCATTTAGCATTTGTGCATGTACTAAAAGCAGTGCATAGCATTCTTGGCCCATCAGCTACAAGGTGCACATACAGGTCCCTCAATTAATATGTTAGAATAATTTATGCATTTGTATGTATACTTGCGGAATCTAATAATTCTACCACTGTCTTAATTTAAGTTGGGTGTTGTTTTTTTTTTTTAAATCTGGAAACACAGAATCAGTACACAATATCAAAAACATGGGGATCATATTTTGCGGACAACATGTCGGGCATACATGGCCTGCAGGATGTATCTTCTCTCACCTGGTGCTGCACAAGCATCAGAAACTACAGTACCATTGCAATCCCAAGTATAGCATCAATAGTAGGTAAGAGCACTATGCACCATTTCTGTTGATGGTATTTGTCATTATTTAGTAAGCAGGCTGTCTCATAAGCACACTGTCTTCCATTTAACTCTTTTCTGTTTCCCTGCACAAAAAAGTTATTTGGCACACTCATGGCTGAGCCACTCAGTGACTGGCAACATTGACAGGAGGATCTCAAGTAGCTCTGTGGTTAGCATTTGCCATGCATTACTAGGTTTATGAGTTCAATTCTGGCCTGAGCACTGTCTGCTAGGAGTTTGTATGTTTTTACTGTCTGGGTTCCTTGCAAACTCCAAAAACCTAGAGGCAGGTTAATTGACTCCTTATGATCATATCCGTAGTGTATTATGTGAAAGTGATAGGGACTGGTGAGAATGACGAACAGTCACTGTAAAGTGTTGTATAAATGTGTTGCACTATATAAATAAAGTTTAACAAATAAGTAGCTTGGTTATTTTCAGGAATTCTAGTTAGTGTGCAGAATTTAAGAGAAAAAAGGGAAAAGAAAGCAAGACATGTGAAGGAGATGAAAAGTGCAGTGCCGGAACAAGGGAAAGGTAGGGTGGCACTGAAGGCATTCAGGAAGTGCACCAGGACAATAAGTATTGTGTTGACGCAAGTACTGCTTGGCCCAACACTGCACAAGAGTAATAGCAATGGCTCAGCAAAAGTGAAACAAAAGAACAATCGGAAAATGAGAGAGAATATAAAATGTAATGGGCTGACATTAGTTTGGCCTTAGGGAAAGAGTAGGGGATCGGTCATATAAAAGTGAAGAACATAAAAGGATGGAGAATGGGCGATAAACTGAAAAGGGACAGTAGAAAGGAAAATGGAGAGAAAAAAGGGTGAGATGAGAGAGCAGATATTATTAAAATGTGTGTTTTTTAATTTAAAGAATAGGAAGAAAGTGGTGATACCCACTAGGCTGTATTTTGATGCCAACTATGTCTACAAAAAAAATGAAGGGGCTGCTGTGCTTAGTGTATTTGTGTAGGTACAGTAAAGACCACATATAACATAGGGCACCAAAAATATGGGCTTTTTGCCATGGCTGGCTATTAAAAAGCAAGTATGATGGTTATTTTTTATTTAAAAAGAGAAGGAAAGGCATGTTATATATGGGGTGCCAAAAGTTTGTATTTACTTACCTGACACTCCAGGCCTGTGCTCCTATCAGCATTAAACTGCACCGGCCCGGGGTTATTCCAGCGAGCGCCATGGAGCTCTCCTCTTTCTGCTTTTTCTTTCTTTCTTCTGCACATGCTCAGTAGAGTGAAAAGCTGAACTTTATGGTAACAGCCAACTATTTCGTAAGTAGGTACAATCACTTTGGGGTGCCTAACTTTTGGCACCCCAAAGTAAAATTGCCTTTCCTTCTAATTTAATTACATTTTCTAGTGGAATACATGTTCCAGAAGGGATATCTTTACAGGAGACAATATGTCTAGCCCCATGTCAGATTTCAAAATTGAATATATAAAAATCTGTTTGCTTTTTTGAGAAATGGATTTCAGTGCAGAATTCTGCTGGAGCAGCACTATTAACTGGTTCACTTTGAAAAAAAAAATTTTTCCCATGACAGTATCCCTTTAAATAAGGACCTTAATTGACACCAGTTTTTTTCACAGAATGAATGATCTCACTAATAGCACTCCAGAGTGCTATTATTTGGAACAAGCTATTATTATTTGGAACAAGCCTCAATTAATGATTCAATTACACAGAATCAGCAGCATGCATGTCATGACTGTTGGGTCTGCTGGTTTACTATAACTCTACTACACCTACTAGTAAATTATTTGTCATGTGGAAATATAATTTATACCCAAAAACAATGATTGACCAGGTTAGTTAGTGTATATATATATATACAGTATATATATATATATATATATATATATATATATATATTTTTTTTTTTTTTATGGTCAGTCAGCACTCATGTCAAAAGAGGCAAAATATTGCCTGGGTGCAGTATCAAAAAGATACCTGTGGACCTGTGAGTGCGGATTAGCTTATATATAAAGTATATATCAACTTTTATAGAAATATTTTTGTTCTGCAGAATGTTCTTTCATAGGAAAATACTGTAGTTGTGTGTTTTTTTTCTCTGCCTTCATAGACATGTGTGTTTAAAGACTGATAGAAATCAATAATCATTATTCCTTTGTCCTGCTGTAGCAGGTGGCGTGCGGCTGCTGCATAACTTTCTATTCAGTTGCATGATATAAATGTTGAATGCTTATCTATTATCCCTACCACCTTAATCCCACTGGATAAAACATGGAATCTGAGTAAATGGAATGGAATTAATATTTCTGAAAGCTTTTGTGAGATTAAATCAGAAGATTAAAGAAGATTAGAGCTGAGTATCAGGCATACATTAATATATATGTTTCATTTGGCATTTTTATTTAAACTCAATGTGATTTGTTTTCCAAAAGGTTAAATCTGTATATTTCATAAGGAATGTACATTATGCCAGGTAGTGACCCGTCCGTTTGAAAAAATATATATTTGTGCAAATACTAAATCACTAGTAAAACATGGGCCATGGAATAGGCATTGATCAATTTATTTTTTATGTTCTATGAACAAATATTAATTAGCCTTATAGTAGTCTCCTAGCCCCTTGTATGTTAGCAGGTTTATTCAGCTTACGAGACATGGCAAACGTCCCCTTTAATGGTTATCTTATGCCTTATGATATCTGTGCAACAAGTAATAGAAGCAAAGGAATGGTGCATTAACTACAGTCATACAGGAATTTGCTGCTATTTTCAAACACAAATTGCAAAATTCCAGTGCAATTGCAGACAGAAATGAAGTTGCAACTACTGCAATTGCACATGTAATTGGTCTCAAATCAGGTGCAAGTTTTGGTGCTTGGCATTAAAACTGCATTAGGGTCCTGTGGCACAAGGATGGTGCATCTAATAGCCACTAGTGATGAGTGAATCTGTCCTGTTTTGCTTTGCCGGAAAATTCACATATTTGCTAAAAATTAGCAAAATGCATTGAAGTCAATTGGCGACAACATTTGTTTTTCTGTGTAGCTATTTTTTAATTGTGCAATCCCTCCCCCACATTTCAAATGCATTAAAGTTGATGGGAGTGTTTTCTTGTGGCAACTTTTTTTCTCTACAACTTTTGTTTCTGCAACTTTTTTGTCCAAATGCATTAAAGTCAATGGGCATTTTATTCTTATGCCAACATTTTTTTCTTGATGAGTTTTTTGTTGCGGCACAGCTTTGCCCCAGTTTCATGAAACAATTTGCAGATGGCAAAATGAGGAATTTCACTGTGAATCCATGCCTGGTGAAAATAACCACACTTGCACACAGAACAGGCACAACTGATGCAATAGCCCAACAACTTAAGAGTACAGGAATCATGTTTGCGCACAAGTACCTTTAAAGGAGAAGGAAAATGTAAATCTCTGGAGGGTGCCAAAAGTCAGGCACCCCCCACCTTACAGTGTGTCAAGACCGCCGGGAGCGCGAGGAGTCGCGTCCGCTCCCGGCGGCGAAGAATCCAAGATGGCGGCGCCCAGGCAACCCACGTGGGTTCCGACGCCGGCGCAGTGACGCCAGCACGGCGCGCCGGTCGCAGGCGCGCTGGCGCAAGGGCGCCAAATTCAAACATAAAAGGACGCCTGAGGCGCCAAGATGGCGCCCGAAAATAGGATCCTGTTCCCTAATAGTTTCCTGGGTTCCCTTGCTGTTTTCCCTGCTTATATCTACCTGATTCCTTGTTGTGACCCCTTGCCTGGACCTGGACTTCGCTGATACTCTGCCTGCTATAGACCCCTGCCTGGACTTGGACTTTGTTGTATTCCGCCTGCCTTTTGACCTGTGCCTGGACTTTGATTATTCTCTGCCTTACCCCTGGATACCACGACCCTGATCCCTCCTGAGGGGCTTCCTCCTAGATCCGGACTACTCCCCAGAGGGGGCTCCCGGCTCCCTGACATTATTTTCGGGCCATGGATCCTTCTGAGGAAGCCACACCTGATGTCGGACGAGCGCTCCGCGGACTGGCATCCCCCATGGAGGACTACGAAAACCAGCAGGTTCGCATTGGGCAAGCACTCGATATCCTGCTTGCTCGAGTGCCCTCTGCGCTTTCCGCTGCTTCACCTACTGGAAATCCCCCCATGGCGGCAACCTCTACGAACGCAAGCTACCTGACAGGTGAGCCTCGCATTCCACCTCCCCTTCACTTCAGTGGGGACCCACAAGCCTGCAGGGGATTTGCCACACAGTGCCAAATTCAATTTGAATTCCAACCCACGCAGTTTCCAAGTGAGCGTTCCAAGGTGGGGTATGTGATGTCTCGATTGGAAGGCAAGCCACTGGAGTGGGCAACGTCTCTTTGGGAGAAGAATTCCCCGGTGACTTATGCTGTTAAAGATTTTCTCCAAGCTTTTCGCATAGTCTTTGATGCTCCAGGTCGGGTCACAAACGCCCCTGCCCGTCTCTTGCAGCTCCGGCAGGGAAGCCGCAGTGTCAATGAGTACGCTATAGACTTCCGAACATTGATGGCGGAGACTTCCTGGTGTGATGACGCTTACAAGGCCGTATACTACCAAGGCCTATCCATCCGCATCAAAGACGATCTCGTCTCCAGAGAGACTCCTGACACCCTGGAAGGACTGATCGCTCTATCTATTAAGGTGGACACCCGCCTCAGAGAACATCAGGTGGAGAGAGAGCGCAGCAGACAATTTCTCCTACGTTGGCCCCTCACTTTCAAAGGCCTATTCTGCAAGCTCCCGCTGTCCCTGTGACTCATGTGTCCACGTCTCCCCGGGACGCCTTCTTTGCCGAACGCATGAAGATTCCCCTGCTCCCATTGTCTTCACCCCTGCGAATTACCGCCATAGATGACAAACCCCTGGAGTTTGAATTCGTCACAATGTTCACGGCGGAACTGTCTGTACAAGTTGGGGCGCTGCATCAGGAAAAACTTTCATTCTTCATCATCCCCTGTCCTTCTACTCCAGTAATATTGGGTCTTCCGTGGTTACGTCTGCATAACCCCACCATAGACTGGTCCACTGGGCAGATCTCTCGTTGGAGTTCTTTTTGCCTGCAACATTGCCTTCCGCCTAAACCCCTCGAGAAGGTGAATGTCTCCACTGCGGAACTAAAGACTTTGCCCTCCACTTACAAGGGATTTTCCGATGTGTTTTGTAAAAAGTCTGCAGAGTTCCTTCCCCCACATCGTTCCTACGACTGTCCGGTTGAACTCCTGCCAGGAGCCATGCCCCCCAGAGGGCGCACTTACCCTCTCTCTCCTGCAGAGACTACCGCTATGAAGGAGTACATCCAAGAAAATCTCCGGCGGGGGTTTATCCGCCCTTCTACCTCTCCTGCAGGGGCTGGTTTCTTCTTCGTGGAGAAGAAGGACGGGGGCCTTCGGCCTTGTATAGACTATCGGGGCCTGAATAAGATCACCGTGAAAAACAGGTACCCCCTGCCCCTGATTGCCGAGCTCTTTGACCAGCTGAAAGGGGCAAAGATTTTCTCCAAGTTGGATCTCCGGGGGGCCTACAATGGAAGACGGCATTCAACACTCGGGATGGGCACTATGAATATCTTGTTATGCCCTTCAGCCTATGCAATGCCCCTGCCGTCTTCCAGGAGTTTGTTAATGATATGTTCCGAGATCTCCTAGGAAGGTTCATAGTCGTATACTTGGACGACATCCTGATCTTCTCCAAGGACCTTGAAAGTCATCGCTCCCAGGTGAAGGAGGTACTCTCTCGTCTGAGGAAGAACTCTCTCTTCGCCAAGTTGGAGAAGTGTGTCTTCGAGGTATCCAAGATCCCCTTCCTAGGGTACATTATCTCTCCAGAGGGATTTGAGATGGACCCCGTGAAAGTGTCTGCCATCCAGGAGTGGCCTCTCCCGCTGTGTACCAAGGCAATCCAGAGATTTATCGGATTTGCTAACTACTATCGGCAGTTCATCCGGGGGTTCTCTTCCCGCATTGCACCTATCCTGGCCCTCATCCGGAAAGGGGGTAAACCCAGCCTGTGGCCTCCATCTGCCATTGAAGCTTTTCAGTCCTTGAAAGAGGCCTTCACGTCCGCTTCCGTCCTCCGACACCCCAATCCTGAACTACCCTTCTGCATCGAAGTTGATGCTTCTGAAGTCGGAGCCGGAGCCATCCTGTCTCAGAGATATCCCGCTGATGGGAAGTTGCACCCCTGTGCTTATTTCTCCAAGAAGTTCTCGTCCGCAGAGCAGAACTATGATGTCGGAAATCGAGAACTCTTGGCAGTCAAGCTTGCCCTTGAAGAGTGGCGTCACCTCCTGGAGGGTTCTCTGATTCCTGTTCAGATTTACACCGATCATAAGAATCTCGAGTTCATCCAGTCCCTCAAGAGGCTAAACCCCAGACAAGCAAGGTGGGCTCTCTTCTTCTCTCGATTTAATTTTATCTTGACTTATCGCCCAGGCTCCAAGAATCGGAAGGCCGATGCCTTGTCTCGTAGCTTCACTCCGGTGGACCGCTCTCCTGAGAGACAAGAACCAATCATTCCACCAGTCAAGATCATTGCCTCTCTGTATCCCCAATTTGCCGACCAGATCCTGGCTGGGCAGTCCTCGGCTCCTCAAAATACTCCGATTGGCATGGCCTTCGTCCCTCCGGAACTTCGCCTGGCCATCCTGCAACAAACCCACTGCTCCAGGCAAGCAGGACATCCTGGTCCGGCCAAGACCCTTGAACTCTTGAGGCGCCTAGTCTGGTGGCCTGATATCCGCAAGGATGTAAAGGACTTTGTGGCGGCTTGTAATGTCTGTGCCACTTCTAAGCCTAGCCATTCCCGCCCCAGCGGGTTGTTACAGCCTTTGCCGGTTCCCTCTCGCACCTCTCTATGGACTTTATTGTCGAACTTCCTCCCTCCGGTGGGAATACTGTGATCTGGGTTGTCATAGACCGCTTCAGCAAAATGGCCCATTTCATCCCTTTGAGGAAGTTACCCTCTGCGGTGGAATTATCCCAACTCTTTATTAAGTACATCTTCCGCCTGCATGGTTTCCCGGTGGAGATCGTCTCCGACAGAGGCACCCAGTTCACCGCCAAGTTCTGGCGTTCCCTATGTAAAGACTTGGGAATAACCCTTCAATTTTCGTCCGCCTACCACCCGCAGATGAATGGGGCAGCTGAACGTGTGAACCAAGCCTTAGAACAGTTCCTGAGGAACCACGTGTCTCTTTGCCAGGACGATTGGTCTGACCTCCTCCCGTGGGCGGAGTTTGCTCATAATAATGCATGTCATTCCTCCACAGGAAGGTCTCCATTTATGGCGGTGTATGGACAGCACCCTCAAGCCTTTCCTCAGGACTTTGTGTTGTCGGATGTCTCGGCTGCAGATGATCTGGCAGCCCATATGTCTGCTATTTGGGCTGCAACCAAGTCTAACCTGGAGAAGAGTGCTCTAGTCCACAAGACTTTCGCGGATCGCCGTAGAAGGCCCTCTCCTCCCTACAAGGTGGGTGATTGTGTCTGGCTCTCTTCCAGGAATATTCGCTTGAAGGTGCCATCTCCCAAGTTGGGTCCGAAGTTCCTGGGTCCGTTCCCCATCTTGGAGATAATTAACCCTGTAGCCATCAGACTTCAACTCCCACCAGAGATGAGAATCCCCAACGTGTTCCACGTCTCCCTGGTGAAGCCCACCGTCTCCAACCGTTTCTCTGGTGTCCAATCTCCTCCTCCTGCCATCTCTGTGGAGGGTCAACAAGAATTCGAGGTGGAGAGAATCCTTGATTCCAGAATCTCCAGAGGGTCCCTTCAATACCTCATCCATTGGAAGGGCTTTGGCCCCGAAGAATGCTCTTGGGAGGGACACCGTGATGTGCATGCTCCTCGTTTGGTAAGAGACTTCCACTCCAAGTTTCCCCAGAAACCAAGTCCCGGTGGTCCTGAGGCCCCCCGTGAGGGGGGGGGTACTGTCAAGACCGCCGGGAGCGCGAGGAGTCGCGTCCGCTCCCGGCGGCGAAGAATCCAAGATGGCGGCGCCCAGGCAACCCACGTGGGTTCCCGCGCCGGCGCAGTGACGCCAGCACGGCGCGCCGGTCGCAGGCGCGCTGACGCTGGCGCAAGGGCGCCAAATTCAAACATAAAAGGACGCCTGAGGCGCCAAGATGGCGCCCGAAAATAGGATCCTGTTCCCTAATAGTTTCCTGGGTTCCCTTGCTGTTTTCCCTGCTTATATCTACCTGATTCCTTGTTGTGACCCCTTG
Source organism: Xenopus petersii (assembly GCA_038501925.1). Lineage (NCBI taxonomy): Eukaryota > Metazoa > Chordata > Amphibia > Anura > Pipidae > Xenopus > Xenopus petersii. The sequence goes on from CM076681.1 coordinate 84,627,161, forward strand.
CCTGGACCTGGACTTCGCTGATACTCTGCCTGCTATAGACCCCTGCCTGGACTTGGACTTTGTTGTATTCCGCCTGCCTTTTGACCTGTGCCTGGACTTTGATTATTCTCTGCCTTACCCCTGGATACCACGACCCTGATCCCTCCTGAGGGGCTTCCTCCTAGATCCGGACTACTCCCCAGAGGGGGCTCCCGGCTCCCTGACACAGTGGTTATAATCACTTACCTGATACCCTTGGCCAGTATTCCTGTTATCAGATCTGGTCCTGGGTACTTCTGTGTGAGCACCACAAAACAATCCTTTTCCTTCTTGTTCTTTCTTTTCTTGCTGGGGGTTGAAACATGCACAGTGGAGTTAAAAGCTGCCTTTTTTTAAGGTTTGGCTTTTCACTCAACTGCACATGCACACCCATATGAAGGAAGATGATTGCTCTGTGGTGTTCCTGAAAAGAACTCCGGGCTGTTTTTTGCTAACAAGATCACTATACCAGGTAAGTCAGGTAAGTGATTATAATCAATGGGGGGGGTCCTTCTTTCCCCTCTCCTTTAATGAATGGGTCAATACGTGCAACATTTGTGTCCCTTTTAGTGGCTGTGTTCGTAAATGAGAAATAAGATCTGACAGATTGGCAGATAACACCTGAAACCCGACCCACAACCCGCAGACCAGCATCCATACCAGCAAACTAAATGCCAACCCGCAAAACCCACTTTTTTGCGGTATCCGCAGATTCACTGCAGGACTCTATAGTATGCCACTGCAATTCCAGACAGCCAGCTTTTGCTGGACTGCATAGTCCGTTCCTTATTAATGTACATTTTGGGAATTTAAAGTTGGCAGATATTAAGTACCATTCTGGTACTTAGTACTAATGACCCAGGGACTGCTTACTTCGTGTATTTGCCATATACCAGCACCAACCCCCACTTGCTCTGATTTACAGTTTTTACTTTTTATGGGTGTAATGGACCCTCTTTATAGCTCCTTACTGGCCTTGTTTCAGAATATCTATTGATTATATACAGCATTACAAGTCATATAAAATATACAGTATATTCATCTGCATTTTTGTTATGACCTGTTCCTTGTGGGAATGGAATGTATATAAATCTGAATTTGATGTCTTTGTTTCAGATCTGCCACTTGATTACAAGTTCAGCCGTTTCTCCGCTGACAACTTAGAGACTGAAGGCTACTATCCCTACCTGCCACAAGCCCTGATACAAGAAAAATGAAGGGACCAGGCTCGGATTTGTGGAAAGGCCACCTAGGCCCGGGCCTAGGGAGGCAGGATTGCTGCCCAACCACACCCACATTGGTTCGAAAATACTGGGGATGCACTGGAGATACAATCGTTTTTTAAATTTCCTGTGCACCAATCCCCATTGCTCCAGTCCAGATGATGAAAATTTGCACGAATAAAGGGGAGGGGACAGGGGCGACGAATGGCAGTGGCCTAGAGGCGCCCACTATGTAAATCCGGCCCTGGAAGGGACTGCTGCTTAATTTTTCCTCCAAGTTTTGTTGTAACATGATCAACCATAATAGGTGTTAACCTTATTTTTATTTCTGTAAAACAGAAAGGTAGTTTACATATCCTTTTCAAAGCTAGCTGAGCCTACTGGTGAATCAGTATTTCTGTAATTAAGTATTGTTAGGTACTTAGTATGGTATTACAAATGTGGATGTTTTCTAATGGTTTTGTATCATTAAGCAGAAAAGTAGCAAATGTGAAACAGTCTGCAAACTCTATGAATATGATGCTAGACACGATCATATGCTAGGTGCAATGATAGGCCTCCATGCAATGGTCTGCAATAGAGCCTATTAAAGGTGTGGTTCAACTTTAAGTTTATATTTGTTATGTTATAGAATGGACAGTTCTAGGCAACATTGCAATTGGTCTTCAATTGCCCCCCTTTGAAGGGGGAAGTGTTACCCAATTTTACTGTAGATAGTATAGTTGCAGAATATCTTCTGCTGATGGTGTTGAGTTTCCAAAATTTTTGTGGGTTTGATTTAGGAGCATCTATCCTTCACCATCAGAGCCAGGCCAAGCCAACCAGGCGCCCTAGGCAACCCAGCCAGCCGCCATGCAAAACCCCCCGCATGTGCACATTCACTGTAACAGAGGGAGGTAGGGGGCGAGCAATGGAGGGAAGAGGGACAGAGGGAGGGAGGGGAGAGCAGCAGAGAGAGCACAACAGCCTAGACTAGGGGGTGGCAGAATACCCTTTAATAAGTACTTGCCCAGCACCCCTCCCCCCCTATTGTTGCGGGCTAGGCAGATGGCTCTTCTGCCTTCCCCTAGTTCCAACCCTGTTCCCCATGTAATTCAACACTACCCATCTTTACTAAGGGAATGCATGATGTTCTCATTCAATTGGGGAGAGTTGGAACCAAGCAGATAAGCATGGGTTTGTCTCTTGCAAATGTAGCTGTGCTTTGTACAGCTGCAGAGAACACCCCCAACTGTTATGGATAGAGGGACAACAAACCAATCTTATTGACTGTTTAGATGAGCAGGGGAGATGGAAGGTAGGCTCCTCAAGTCACAGCAAACTAAGCTTTGCAACTCTTTTATTCTATATTATATAAACATGGGATTTTTGTATACAGAAAAGAGGCACAAGTCAAAAAAAGAAAGTTCAGTTGTGTAGCAGCAATATTCTGGTGAGATACGATTGCCTCTGCAACTCAAACTGATAAAAAGAAAACTCTCTCTCATTATATGTCACTATATGTGGACTGTGTATTAGGAACAAGCTGGGTCAGACAGGCCTGCCAGAATTCCACAGTATCTCCCAATGGCTCCCAGTGTGGGACAACTCCCATCAGCCTTTTCTTATTTTTACCATAAACCTATATATCCTCTATACCATTTGGCTCAGCCCAACTCTCAGAATTAGCAATTGAGAGGTTAGCGTTACTGCAAGTCAAAATCATATATGAAAAAAAACGTTTTGGATCTTTTTTGATCATTCTTTGAAGTACCAAATATAAATACACATATTTTAAACTACAGAGAGCATGTTGTACTATGTGAATGGCTCCTCCAGTTCTCCACAGCCATATGTGGGCAGCAATTATATAATCCTGTTTTAAATCATCATATTTTGTGATTATTGTGCATCTGAAGCATTCCATCCTGTAATTCTGTGGTATTATCTATAATGCTTTTATGATAACATGTACTGACTACTATTTTAAATAGGATGAAAATTAACTTATTGAGGAATGAAAGGGTATTTGCTTAATCAGTGCGCAGTGTGCGTGTGTTAAACTAATGCAGTGCTCCATTTGTATATGTATATGCACTCTCTTTTACAGAGTGCAGGCCTATGGGGCTTATTCACTAAGGTGCAACCTGCAAGTATCAGTGTAAACTGCCCCGCCACAGCATTATTAACCCTCTGTAGCATGTGGGCAGGGTACGGGGGCTCTCATAACCTCACTTGAGCACAGTTTAGTAAACACAAAAAATCAAATGCAGTCATAGTGTTATCAGGGGACCCTGATTAATCACAGGTATTACTAATCAGTATTATATGATGTATAATCCTCCAGGAATGAAGATTCTCCCACACACTCTTTAATTTGAATACCTACAATGTTATACTGTTCCACTTGGACAAGGCTTTGTCCATATTTTTCTCGAGAACTGCTGATTTCATTACATAGAAAATCACACTTAAGGTAGATCCGTGTGCTTGGCTATGTAGGCAAATGAGCGGATCTCTCCCTGATATGCCCACATTGAGGTGGAGGATATCGGGCTGACCCGATCGTGGGCCCTAGGGCCATGCCCATTGGATGGCCCACACATGGGCCAATAAACTGCCGACTCGGTCTGGCGGCCACTTTTATCAGCTCGTGTAAGGGAGCCTTTACTGTACTTCCACAAATAAAATCTCTAAGAAGAGTCAGGCCCAGATTTGTAGCGAGTCCACAAAGGGCCGGGCCTAGGTTGGCAAAATATTAGGGCCAGCATGCTGCCCAGCTACTTTCTGAGGAGCACTGGGGAAGTGCAGCTTGTGCTTGTTATGGGGAGTGGGGCAGTGGAGCCTAGGGGCGCACGCCCCTGAAATCTGGCCCTGAGAAGAATAAAATGTTTAGCTATGAGGAACAAGTTACCAATTTCTTTGCTAGATGGTTGACCTTGAATTACACATAGAGCGTCAGAAATGTGTAGATATATGACCTACAGCCACATTTCTCATCCTCCCACTCATACCTCTCCCACACGCACAAATTCTTACATTTGAAAACCAAATATGGGAAAATATATTACATGGTGAGACCTACTGTACATTTCTTATAATACAAAGGTTACTGTAGATACTGTACCCCATTTATGATTGTGTTGATAATCTGTATCTCTTTTGTTACTATTCCTGTACTGTGTTTGTTCAGTGTTCAATAAAAGAGATTAAAGGTCAGACTGGCCACACCTGAACTTCAAGTACACATTAATCTTATATTTATCTGACTTTAACTGATTGATGTCATCTAAGCTCCAAGACTGTAATAGCCCCAGAGGATGGCTTCCATATAAAGCTGGCCATACACAGTCCAATTTCATCCACTGGCTTGGCCCCTTTAGACCAAGTCATTAAATGCCTTCCTCTAGATCAACTGGCAGTTAAGCAGGTTAAAAAAAAAAAAGTTAAAAGGTTGAACTTGATGGACGTGTGTCTTTTTTCAACCTAACTTACTATGTTACTATGTTAATGGACCATGTATGGGTCAGCCAAAGATTGGGCAGATATTAATGGGGCAGTTTTTAAAGCCCAGCTAGGCATGGAACACAGTGGTCAGTTGATGCAGTCTTCTAGCAATAGTTCTGCATGGGCCATTATCATGAAAGTGTTGGGCTGGGGCAAAATGACTGAATCAATTTAGTTTGACTCACCACATGGGTGGCCAAATTGGGCAAAGATCTTAGCCAGCAGGAGAAATGGCAAAAAGATACAACCCCCATTAGCTAAAATGTGACAAATGCGAAGAATACTAAGGGTGCTGGTAATATTTTTAATTTTCATACTGCAGCCTCCTATCATAAATTGGTAGATTTTATGGGAATTTTTTAGCTTTACCACTGCATTTGTTTGGCAAGTAAATTTTTAAATTGCTTCATAAATGCCTATGCACCAGTTTTTAATTTTAAGTGTCTGGAAGGGGGGTATGGGTGCACAACCTGCACCCAGCCCAGAAGTGGATAGTTACGTTACTGTGTGTTGCCTTTGTTCTAATATAGTGATTCATTACTGAATATTAATATAGCTTATTCCTTAATGTAGAACTACCCCCCTACCAAAAGCCCCCCTATACTTTCTGGCATTGCCCTCTCTCCCTCCCGCCATGTGCATTAATTTAAAAAAGACCTTTAAAAAATCTGACCCTTAAATACAGTGGATCTCCCGGTCACCATCTTCTGATGCTTTGTTTTGTCTTTGGGTCTCTTTGCCGACACGAAGCCTGCAGGAGCACAGTTGGGCCAAGTCAGGAGATGGGAGATAGGAGGGGGGCAATGCCAGTAAGTTTAGGGGGAATTTGATGGGGTTAGTTCTCCTTTAAAAATTGTCTTGGTAAAAACTATGTGGTTGAGCGTTATGTACTGTCTTTCTACAGCAAAAATATACAGTACAATCACTGTGAAATCTAAGAACTGGAAGGTACAAGGGATCATTTACATTCCTCAGCACAAGTGCAAAACCGCTAAGGGGTGCAAGACTTTGCCCCTTGGTGCTCATCAACAGAGCACTTTTTCACCCGGGGTTGTTGATCTCTGAACTGAGTCCTGGATCAAAAAACTGGCACTCCATGTAGAGAGCAGTGTCAGGAGGTTCAGCTCGGCCTTTGCACCTGTTGCAAGTTATATATTGCAGGGCAGCCTTCTAAATGCAAAAAACAATGACCGATTGTAGCCTTTTTTACACTTTGCACACTGTGTCCTGCATTGTAAATGAGGCCTATAAAGTACAGTACCACTCAACCGCTAGGTTGTTCAGGCTGCCTATGGCTGGTGTACTACTGTATATACAGTAAGTGCCATACCAAAATGCTTATTACAGATGATCTGATGCCAGTTTGGTTGTTTTTTGCTCTGTGCATATGTCAGTCACCCCTTGAAAATTCAACCTATTACGGAATATTACCCCAAACCCGCCTGGAAGGACAAAGCTTAAAGGGCACCTGGGTACATATATTATCCCCAACCAAAGATGCAGGCTAATAAAGCCTGCACTCCGGTTGGGGGTAACAGTAGTTTTTTGACCCCCGCCAGTGCTAGGACACACACCAGGAGGGAGATCTTTGTGCAAGCGGCCATGTCAATCTGAGTGCATGCACATAACGCGCTTCTGACATCATGCGCATGTGCATTATGAGCAAGTTGCGGCATTTGCTCATTATGTGCATGATTATGCCCCAACATGGCTGCTTGAACGGGGAGCTCTATCGCTGGCGGGGGCATTTAAAAAGAAAGGACTCTTTCCCCAACTCTATCTACCTTTTGTGGAGAAAGTCTGTTTCAAATATGCCAGAGCATTAATAGTTGACATAAACATTCCAAAAAGCTTCCTATTTGCACCTGCCAGCTATCTTTGTAAGCATCCCAAACATCATTAACAATGCAAGTCATCGAAGGACTCAACTGCATAAGAGAGTCTGCAAAGTCCTTAAATCAATGTATGCGATCTGAAAGTCTGTTGAAGTTGCTCATGTACAAAGCAATGTAACTGAAATACTAATATAACAAATATAATTAGATATGTTAATGATTTGCCATCAGACCAAACATGACAGTCGGGAGTAAGTACAACATGCTGCTTTTTCACTAAACAAGATAAAACTGAATATATTTTTGTTTCTTGGTGAAATAAATTGACTTGGATGTGAACATATATAAACCATCTGTTTTTTGTCTGATTAGATTTTGTGTTACAGAATGTAGTATGAGATTTTGTTGAATTCACAATCTTTTGCTTTTCATGTGTAGTTGTATAATGATGAAACTCTGTGGGACAGATACATCTGATCAAAGTATCTCATGTATTTCAGCTGTCACAGTTAACTAAAAGAGGGAACTTACAGTGCAAATGTTGCCTGCCAATATAACACTATAATCAGAAGGGCAGATATGGAGCTGTTTTAATGGATAGAGAAGAAATTTGTGTTATGTCTGCAGTTACAGAAGAACAGAGAGCTTGATGTACACAGTGAGATGTCTGGGCTCTTTACAACAGGATCCCCATTCATTAAATCAGCAGCTGGTCCTGTTTTAGCAATATTGCTATAAAGTAGAACTAAAGCTTAACAACAATATAGGGCAGAAATGTTGTACGTTACGTTTTGTACTTGTGTACCAGCAAAAGGGGACCACAGCCCTTTAGAAGTAAAGATCTGTGCCTCCAAAGTGACTCCAGTTGACCCCCAATCTTCTTTTCACCAAATGTGATCTGTGATCCATGAATACACACTGAAAGCTGATGTGTCCCTGTACATGAACACAAAATAGACTACTCATGCAGCATGGTTACAGGGCAAGGTGTTTCATGTTTACTATTCATCCATCAATAAGCTAGCTAGGATTCCCATCTTGCGACCAGAATTTGAGAGTATCAAGATGGCAAGACTTTGCCAAAGATACAGAGAAGGGGCAGAGAGAGGTATTCTAATAGTACATTTGGGTGAAAAAGTTCAACCTTAAGTCTGTATATAACCTGCCTAACTGCTAGTTAATCCAGAGGAAGGCAAAAAAATCTCCAATTTGCCTCAGAGGGGAAAAAATGTCTCCCTGACTCCAAAATGTCAATCAGACTAGTCTCTGGATCAACTTACTAAGAGCTATCTTCCATAACCTTCTAGTCCCTCACTTGCTAAAAAAGACATCCAACCCCTTCTTAAAGTGATCTAATGTATCAGCCTGTATGACTGTTGATAATATGTTTTGCGAAATGCTGGAATTTATAGTCCAGCCTCATTTGAGGGGAGCAACTTCTGCAGACGTTTTATATGCACATTTATTTTATTTTTGTAGTTGAATCAAACCTTCAGTCAGATGTAGCTCATAATAAATGGTAAAAATGACTATACTGTATACAGTAAGCACTATTCAGTGCCAATATTACCAATATTAAACTATAGCAGAAGCAGGCTTCAAGGAGACCACATAATGGGGGGGGGGTATGTGTGTAACCCCTCATGGTATACAGGGGGTACATGTTGTAATTGTGGAGCCACGGGCATCTCAAATTATGTCTCTGGCTGTTATTTATGTAGTTTAAAATAATCATTACTATATTACTATATCCCATTATCTGGATACTGATGATAACCACGCAACCAACTGTATGATGTTAAGAAATATTTATTACATAAGAAAATAAATATATGAAATAATAAGGTTTAGACACGTTGTGTCAGACCTTTTAAATGCAGCAAACCCCTTTACAAGAAGTGCACTGTGCTGGATTAGCTGGTAAACACAGTTTTGCTAATTACCACAGTAGGTGTGTCTCCACGCTTACCTTGATATTTGTGAAAAGACTGGCCATGTACTTCATGGTTAGTGATGACGTGGCACATACAATTTTAGCTTAACAGAGCAATAGTTAGGCTGCTGGGGTGACCCCCATTTGAAAGTTGGAAAGAGGCAGAAGTAGAAGAAGACAAACAGTATAAAAAATGAATTCAAACAGGCTATTCTAAAAGTTGTTTGAAACACTAAAAGTGCCTTAGGATTTAAAGCCTAGCCCAGGTATGTCCGAATTCTGTATCACAAAAGAAACCAGCCACATTGTAGCAGATTGGTGCAGAACTCACTACGAGAATTCACCCATGTTTTATTCAATCCCATAGATTATTTGGAAGAATAATTTTCAAATGATGAACTTTCACTTTCTAAAAATCCCATAGGAATGACTAGAAAGTGGGTTTGTCTGTGGTGAGCCCTCATCTCACATTTTGAAAAATCTGCCCCTTAGAGGCCTAGTAACTTTTTTCAGCTATAAGTTTTTTTTCTTTGAGCATTGCCTTATTTAAGAAAAAAATGGGACAAAATATTGTTTTTTTCACAGAAGAAACCTCGCACATTCATTTTTAATGAGGCTGAAAATCTTAAATGTTATAATAAACTGGGAAATATATACATTTATTAGAGACAATCCCCACTGATTTCATGTGAATTTTCATGGTTTACTTTTGGTAAATCTCAGCTATTCAAGGTTACACAAATTATTCTTGCATATATTCACATTCATGTTTCTCATGAATCGAGTAAAATGTGAAGTGAAATTTTGACCTTTTTTCTTTAATAACCCATTGAAAGTTAAGCACTTGATGAGGGCAATCCTTAATTCATAACAATGGTACAGCTGTATGAAAACATTATGTATGCTGCATTAACCATTCAACCAAAGTTTCAACAATACAAATATACCCCAAATTGTCACATATACACAAAACATTTTACCAAATCTTACTACTTTTGACTTTAAGGGTAAACCCATTCATCCCCACAGTTTGGGGATCATTATATTAATGTCAAAAAGCTCTAAATATCTTGTGACTTATATTTAATATTCTGTACCAAATATTTAATAAAAGCTTTTAAAGCAAATAGATGCCCCAAAATGAATACTTAAGTAACATATAGTTTATATCAAATTAATTGGCTTATTAAAGAATAATACCAAACTGGTATATATATTTAAGTAAATCTTGCCCTTTTACATCTCTTGCCTTGAACCACCACTTTGAGATGGTCTGTGTGCTTCCTCAGAGATCACCTGCCCAGAAATACTGCAGCTCTAACTGTAACAGGAAGAAGTGTGGAAGCAAAAGACAGTCTGCCTGTTAATTGGTTCATGTGACCTAATATTTATGGTTTGTTTGTGTGCACCGTGACTCCTAGGATCCTAGGGGGCGGCACTTGGCAATTTTCTATTTATAATTACCAAATGGCACATACTACTAAAAAAGTATTTTATTATGAAAAGTGTTTATTTACATGAAGCAGGGTTTTACATATGAGCTGCATTGTTCAGGGGGGAGTATAGTTTTCCTTTAAAACCATTATGCAAAATAGAATCTTGTATATAGGATCTTCTACAACTTATGTTCAGGCTAGCAAATCCAGGCAAAAATGAGTATACTTTGTTAATATAATAATAATAATAATGATAAAATGTTACACTTCAGTCCTTAGCATTGCTGCCAATGAATGCTCCTTCTTAATACAAAGTGCATGAAGTTGAGACATCAGCCAACACGGTCATTTCTGGAGTAAACCAAAAATTCAGTGTGCACACTAATAATTCATATCTGTTCCTTTGGTTTCTTGTGGTTCTGTTCCTCTGTTCTTGTTCTGCTTTCCTGCAACTGTGCAAAACTCATATTACGTTATTTTTTTTAAACTCTTTGGGGCAGATTAACTACAGGGCGAAGTGTGTAACGCTGGCGATGATTCGCCAGCATTACCGCTTTCAGGCACTTCGATTTACTTACAGGCGCAACTTCGTTAGTGAAAGAGACAGACACTAGCGGGCATTCGCACTCTATTGCCAGGCGAATTTTCGCTCTGGTGAATGGCGTATTTTCCTTTTTTCAGAGTGATAGCCTGCAAAAGTCCTTTAAAATGTTTTTGGGTAACTGGATTCCCTCATACATTTTCTAACATATGGAACATGAACTATACAGTTGGCTCATGTGTAGGGCATTATGACAACTCTATTTTCTTTATTAAAGTTCCCTGGTCTTGTGTAATATAATGTATTTGCTGCAACGTATACGTCCATCCAACTTTATATGCAAATTAGCCTAAGCGAAGACCTCTAACGAAGTTGCGGTAGGCATAATTGAATGCTAGCGCATCTTCGCTTTGATTACCGAAGTAACACTAGCGAAAATTCGCCAGCGTTCAGCACCCTGGCCGCAACTTCGCATTTTAGTAAACTAGCGTTGTCTGAGCGAATTTTCACCTGGCAAAGTGCTGTGATTTTTTGCCGCTTTGTGCATTTACCACTATGTGTGTAGTGCCAAAATATACAGATTTTTACACACTATGTTCAATAACACCCTATGCCAATGGACCTTACAACAGATACACACAAAAACTAAAATTTCATGAGCTAACCTGGGCAAACCTGGGAGGATTTACAAAGTGTCTATTATGGAAACCCCAGGAACTCAGAATAACGTGCTACAATTTTCTTTGCCTATTCTGCATCTGTATAGGGGATTAAACCAGGGAAGGTTGAACCCAGAAAAAAAAGTTTGAAAAATGCTGCTATTTGTGCATTCTTATTGTATTACTTGGTCTTAGCTGATACTGGCTGTTAGCAATTAGGAAATGTTTTATACATAAAGAGAAGGTAGTAGCCAAGACCTTTATGGTCAACTTGCAATTGGTTTTAGTATTAAGGATTGTCCTTACACTTACAAATACATGACTTTGGGTGTGTCACTTGACTGGATAAAACCAGTAACATGTATCACTTATCGCTCAGAGCAAAAGGGTAGTACTTGTTACTTAGTAAGCAGATTAAATATCATAAAATAATAAAAATATATAAAGGACTTACCCTTTTTTAAAATTATTAATATTGCATGCTTTAAAAACTCTACATATCTTTGTTTATCTTCTAGATCATGGTAGGAAACCAGTTTACTGACATGCATGAGAGAGAGAGAGAACTGATGGCAAGTTAAGATAACAGTGACAGAAACAGGATCCAAGGTGCATCTACTTGTGCAAGTCTGAGATACAATCATTTTCTGAGGGCTTTCCATTATTAGATAAGTGTATAGCGTATACATTTTTCACATGAGCATGTAAGTCTTAAGTTTAATTAAATGGGAAGTTTAAAGTTTATTGTGAAAATTAAATTGTAATATAAACTTCAGCTCACGGAAAAAAGAAACTTCCTAAATATAATCAGATCAGGCAAATTTTCACTCTGGCGAATGGACGTTACTCTGCAAATTCACTAAGATTTTTTTAAGATTCACTGGATTTTACTGATCGTTACCTCTTTCGCCAGACTTGCCTTCCCCAGCTCAGACAAGGCAAAGTGCAACGCCGGCGTCTTTTCCTTTTTTCAGAGCGATAGCCTGCAACGATCCGTAAATTTTTTTGGGTAACCGCGTTCCTCCATACATTTTCTAATATATGGAACATAAACTATATAGTGGGCTCATGTTTAGGGCGTTATAACAACTCTATTTTCTTTATTAAGGATCCCGGGACTTGTGTAATGTTATGTATTTGCTGCAACATATACGTCCATTCAACTTTATAATTTCCCGCCCTATGCAAATTAGCCAACGCTAGCGCAACTTTGCTTTGATTGCCGAAGTAACGTTAGCGAAACTTCGCCAGCGTTTGGTGCCCTGGACGCAACTTTGCATTTTTGTAAATTAGTGTTGTCCTAGCGAATTTATGCCTGGCGAAGTGTTGCGATGGTTGCTGGCGAATTTTTGCCGCTTAGTAAATCTGCCCCTAGGTTCCCTAGCCGGCCCAAAGAGGCCTTGTCAGACAAGCCCTGTCAGACAATAGTTTCACTTATAGTATGTATTTCCAGAGACATTTAGGGGGTTATTTATAAAAGCCAAATGTTTTTCTGATTGGACTTTTAAAGCGAAAAACATTTTTACATGATTTACATGATTTAAGTCAGAATAAAAAAGTACTCCTACACAGACATGCCGAATTCATGTAGAAGTCAATGGCAGATGTCTCGTTGATATCCTGATCTATGTTGGGTTTTTGTTCAATAATCCAAAGATTTCGTGGTTGTCACGTGTCAAATCTGAAAAAGTCTGAGTTTTCGGCAATAAATCCAAAAAAATTGTATGATTCGGATTTTTTCTCAATTTCATTGTTTTTTTAACGCACAATAAATTTTCTGAATAATTTATTGATAAAAAGGGGGAAACGTCTGTGAGGATTTGGTCAGAGTAGTTTTTAGAAAACAGTGATAACTTTTCAGATTTTGATAAATAACCCCCTTAGTTATCGTGATATTGGATGTTTGCTTATTCAGGAGTTGGAAGAAATTTCCTGCATGAGAAGGAATAAAGAGACAGATTTCTTAGAGGGAGATAATGAAACATTTTCTAAAATACATGACTTTGGGTGTGTCACTTGACTGGATAAAACCTGTAACATATAGAATGTAGCACTTATCGCTCCGAGCAAAAGGGTAGTACTTGTTACTTAGTAAGCAGGTTAAAAATAATAAAAATATTTAAAGGACTTACCCTTTTCTAAAATGATCAACACTGCATGCTTTAAAAACTCTACATATTCTTGTTTATCTAGATCATGGTAGGAAACCAGTTTACTGACATGCATGAGAGAGAGAACTGATGGCAAGATGAGATAACAGTGACAGAAACTAGATCTAAGTTGCATCTACTTGTACAAGTCTGAGATACAATCATTTTCTGAGGGCTTGCCATTATTATATAAGTGTTTAGCGTATATATTTTTCACACGAGCATGTAAGTCTTAACTTTATTTAAATGGGAAGTTTTAAGTTTATCGTGAAAATGAAAATGTAACATAAACTTCAACTCATGGAAATAAGAAACGTCCTAAATATAATAGATAGAAATTCTGTACCATTTCTGAAATAATCAAGTTATTCTTTTCTATTTTCCTCTCTCTTCATGCAACATTATGTCAGGGTTTTTTTTTTTTTATTTCAAAAGACAATGCTAATACAATGTCTAGGGCTAGGGAAGGACAGCACATAAAGTATTTGACCTAACTGTCATTCAAAATAATCTGACACCTGAATGAAGGGAAATAATGAAACAGTACATTTTTTAAACAGTACAGAATATTTTGTTTTCACAAGTTAAAGCTTAGGTTACATTTTTGACATGCTGAAAAAAAAAAAAGCTTGGTGAGTGGCCCATTTAATTTTAGTAAAGGCATTCAAACTTGTGACCTATTGGCAGAATGTGGTTATTTAAAAGACTCTGACACCTGAATGAAGAGAGAATGAAGAGAGATAGATACTGAGTAATATGATTATTTCAGAAAAAGTGCAGAATTTTTAATTGGTAAAAATGTAATAATAGAACAAAATTTGAATTTTCCATGAGCCTATATTTTTGTTTCCTTGATGGCTCCCCTTTACACTAACATTGTACTACGCTTTTGCTTGTATTACAATGTGATGTACAGTAGTGTGTGTGTGTAGTGTGTCTTAAAGGACACTACGGATTTTCTCAACATGTTGGAACACATAGAAATACCAGATGATAATGTAATTTTGTGTACTATAGATGTTAAAGACCTTTACACTTCAATACCACATGCAGAGGGGGTGGAAAATGTAAGGGAATATTTGACAACACACATTGGCTTCACATGAAATAATGTTTATATGTGACTGCTTGGACTTTGTCCTCAAAAAAAGTTATTTCAGATTTCATGAGACCAGTATTGGTGCGAACATGGCTCCGACATATGCCAAAATTTCTATGCATAAATTTGAAACAACACACATACTGACACACCCCATATTTTCACAAAAAATTGTCACATGGAAAAGGTATGTGGACGATATGTTTATTGTCTGGAAAGGGACTGAGGAAAAACTAAAATAATTCTTCACTTATTTAAACAGTTTACTCAAAACTATAAAATTCACAATGACTATTGGCCCCCAAAAAATCAACTACTAGGATGTAGAAGTGACCCTCCCTGAGAAATCATTTGTAACTAACCTCTACACCAAAAAAACAGATAAAAACAACATGCTACATAAAACATGTTTTCGTGCACCTGGGGTCGTCACCAAGGGCCTCCCAAAGTCAACTGACACCTGTAAGACGTATTACCTCCAATGAACTATACAATGAGCAGGAAGACATTTTAATAAACAAATTAAGAGAAAGGTACCATAAGGAGGAACATTTGAAGTATAAATGTGAAATCGGAGAAAAAGATAGAAAAAACATTGTTGACCAAAACAAAACAATGCAAAGGAACAGAGTATAACATGTGTCACTACGTTTGGACAGCATTCACACTGTTTAAACAAAAATAATAAGGAAATACTGGCCAATATTTCAAAAAAGATAAAACTTATGGTAAACTTTTCAAAGGTCTCCCCCGCTTTTGTTACAAAAAATTAAAAAGCATAGGGGAAACAGTAATGCGAGCAGACATAAAGAAAAGTGTAAAAAAGGTGATTAGCCAGAGGAAGGGCACATACCCATATTTAAATTGTGGCCACTGGTATAACTTCAGGGGAGTGGGGACCACTGTATAAACCCACACCAAGGAGCAAAGATCCCATTGAAAGATTTTGCAACCTGCAACATGGAAAGTGTACTGCCTCAAATGCCCCTGTGGCTTAACATATGTTGGGCAAACATCAAGGAGAATTAAAATTAGACTTAATGAACACAAGAGCACAATCAAAAACTACAAACTGGACAAAAAAGTGAAACGGAAAAAGGTACAAAAAAAGAGACAATATTAGCAAAACATTTCTATGAACAGAGGCACACTGTCAGCCAAATTAGATGGCAAATATTGGAAACAGTGGAGGCCAAGAATGACAAAAAAAACAAAAATTATTGTTACAAAGAGAGAGTTATTGGATTTGGAGGTTGAAAAGAGTGCATCCAAAAGTTCATAATGAGCAGTGGAATTTGGGTTGCTTTCTGTGATATGCAAAATGTAACAATATGTATGATATATAAACACTGATCTAATACTTTTAATTTTATTCACAGATAACCGGCTGGGAATTATATACATGTATGAGTAATGATAATTACCCAGTTGGTAATGTATGGCTTTCTTAAAAATTTTCACAGATTTAAATGTGAGCTGTATATGGTTAAATTATAACTCTATGAAATGTCTATACAAACATATGTGGACTTTAAATGGACATTAATTGGAGTAGACACACCTACATGAATGATGTCATAGGGGTGGGGTGTTGGAGTGAATTTAAGGACTAATTGGCCTCACAACATGAGGAAGGGAGGTGCAAACCCCAAAATTTTGTTCTGTACTTGGAGTGGTAAAACTGGCTAAAATAAAGAACTATTTGCAAAGCAAGAAGTGGAGAAGTGCTTGCCCTTCCTGTGAAATTTTGCCGAATGTTGACGTGGCCACACGTCTAAGGAATAGCACCACCGTATGCAACAACACCAGAAAAGTGCTCCCCATATATCTTATTTGTCATAGGGCTAGGAAAGGACAGCACATACCAAAGTATTTGATGTAAATGTCATTCAAAAGACTCTGACACCTGAATGAAGGGAGATAATGAAACATTATATTTCAGAAACAAGTACAGAATATTTTATTTTCATGAGTTAAAGCTAGATTACATTTTTTTACATGTTGAAAAAAAGCTTGGTCAGTGGTCTTAACCCATTTATTTTCAGATAGGGCTTTCACTTGTGACCTATAGGCAGAATGTGGCCCTCTGTGAATGTATATGGCACCCAGGAAATCTCCAAAGTCTTTTTTTGTATAGCATCATAATTTTATTGACTTTTGATGTTAAAAAAAATCTCCCCATTGCAAAGATAAAAGCTGTACAGCGCTGATTTAAATAATAGCATTCTTAGTATGTTGACAACCTTAGGAGTCCTGATAGAGAGGACATAAGCAGAAAGAGGAAATGGAAAGAAATCTGTAAAAAAAATCTGTATGTTATTTCCCTTTATGCACATTTTAGATAATATCAGGAATTTGCTTCTCTCTAGGGGTATTGTATATCAAAACTCTTATCTTTGAGCACTCCCAGACTCTAAATTTAGGCTGTGGATTGGAGCTATAAACAAGTTATCAAATAGGCACTTTTGTATAGTGGTAGCTAGCATGCTATCAGAGAACGCAAGCCATTAGGCAGAAACATGTCTTTGGTCAATGATCCCAGGCATATATATGCACATGTGTTGCAGCAGGGTTTGTTACTGGTGAGTATATCTTGATTCAGGTCTGCACAGGCTGGCACATTATCTCACACCAGTTCAGTTGTTAGGGGCACATGCATGTGTTTGTGAGCATGTCCTGATGCACAACATACAGTATTTTTGAATTCCTTTAAATTCCAGGTGATCAATAAAAAATAAAATCAAATATAAAAAAAGACATTAAAACTAAAATATGTTCCATGGGGCTAAATGCCCTACTTGTAATGGCCACTCACATAGTTAAATAGTTACACAGTTAAACTGGGTTGAACCTCTCCAAATGAAACCCATCACACATACATACACACACTCACATAAACTATATCTATATTAATGGTATATTTTAGTATCACTATAGCCTCTTAAAAGCATAAATAGAACCTGCCCATAACATCTCCTGGCAGGGCATTCCACAACCTCACTGTGAAGAACCACCTAGACAAATTCAAATGAAGCATTCTGATGTACAAAGAGTTGAGGAGCAACGCAAGCATCTGAAATGTACCTGGGGTTGCTAAAATAAGGGCTGTAATTGGCTATTTGGTAGCCCCTATGTGGACTGGCAGTCTACAGGAGGCTCTGTTTGGCAGTACACCTGGTTTGTATGCAACCAAAAGTTGCCGCCAAGCCTGTAATTCAAAAATAAGCACTTGCTTTGGGGCCACTGGGAGCAACATTGTATGGGTTGGGGATCACTGCTCTAGTCTAAGAGGTGATAAGGAAACTTGGCCCCTCTGAACAGAATGATGGACTGAGGCTAGAGTGGGTGAGAAGGAGATGATAAGATTCAGTATAATTAATGTTTGTACAACATTTAAGCTCTCGACTCTTATAACACTTTGTTTTTGGCTGTTAAACTATGTGTCACACTAAAGCTTAGAATGATAGTTGTGGTTGAACAATTAACAGAGCCAAAGATTAATAAGGATGCAGTGGTGTAACTACTACTGCACTGTAGTCCCCCCCCCCCCCAAACAACTGCTTCCAATGTCAAACTTGCCCCTTTTGTTTTTTCCGTGGCATGGGGTAATGGCGTTGGGAGCCTGCCCGTGCCCGCTGAACCCCTTTGAAGATGTTTTGTGTGTGGGTGGGTCCAATTAAAGTACACTGCTACTTCCCTACAACCATCTCTTTTGCACCTGTAGCTCTCCAGGATCTCCAAACAAGAGGATTCTCCAATAAAAATTAGCAAAACGGTGAAAGATTTGTGAAATGCATTGAAGTCAAAATGTTTTTATCTTTTACGTTCGACAAATTTGCATTAAAATCAATGGGTGTTTTTCTTGTGGCTACTTTTTTGTCCCAGTGACTTTTTTTGTCTCAGTGACTTTTTTATCCAAATGCATTAAAGTCAATGCCCGTTTTTTTCTTATAGCAACTTTTTTGTCTTCGAGACAATTTTGTCTCTGCAATGTTTTTGTAGAACATTTTTTGCAGTGGATTTTTGACGCAGTTATGTATAAAAAAAATTGCAGGTGCCGCAAATTCATGCCTGTCAAAAAATAGAATAGTACCTTGTACTTGATATAATTAGTTTGTTGGAGGTAAACATTTCTAGTGGGTTTAATTAATGTTTAAATTATTTTTTAGGAGGCTTATGGTATGGAGATCCAAATTATGTAAAGACCTCCAGGTCCTGAGCATTCTGCATAACAGGTCTCATACCTGTTTAACACTGTAATCAAACTCCAAAAATAGGCCATGTAGCTAATGGGCGCACCAGCTAAGCTGCTGTACGCAGACAACAGACACCTATTAAAGTAACTTCTTACAATCTAATAAAATTTTATGAATTATACATTTTCATAACAGTCAATGGCTTTAAGGAATAAAATATGAAGCTTTATGCAGCTGTGTGTGGCAGCCAAAACACAACCAAGACAGAAAACATTGACATACCTTTTGACATTTCTCGACATTTTACAGAAATAGTGTTTGGAATCACTTTCAATATGAATGCATCACACAAACTTCACTGACTTCCTTGTAAAAGTAGGTCACCTCCGTTTTTAAATTAAAAGGGAAAACATGACATGTAAAATACTGATATGAAGACTTCTGTTAATGCTTCATAGGTCAATACTGATATGAAGACTTTTTTTAATGCTTCTTAGGTCAATAATGGTACACATAACTCATGTTTTGCCTAGTACAGGTATGGGATCCATTATCTGGAACCCAATACCCGGAAAGCTCAGAATTACGGAAAGGGCATCTCCCATTATGATCAAATAATCCACATTTTTAAAAATTATTTCCTTTTTCTCTGTATAATATAATTCATCCTTATTGGAAACAAAACCAGCCTCTTGGGTTTATTTAATGTTTACACGATTTTCTAGCAGACAAATTATGGAAAGATCTGTTTTCCGGAAAACCAAAGGTCCTGAGCATTCTGGATAACAGGTCCCATACTTGTATAAGCAATATTATAACTTTTTATTTTTATGCCCTTTTATCTTTTACCCTCTTTATCTTTAATTGTGCTGCACTGATGTTTATGCACTCTTTCTGCAGGCTCACTCCAGTTCATGAAAAGGCATCACAGAAAAATTGAGAATAGGTGCAGTTCCAAAGCAGCAAATCCTGAAGCTAATTTGATACAGCTTCTGGATAAGATGACACATATGCCTGCAGGGGTTGTTCCTAACATAAAATGACTGAATTAATTCCACAGTTTTTTTTATAATGTGCAATATTTTTATAATATGCTGTAGAGACATGGTGAAACGTATTTATATTAGGATATAATATCATATCATACAATAATCATGGAAATTTGAATAAACTGTTAACCTGATGTTCTTAATACAGCTTTGGCCATGGCTAGTAATACCCAGAAAAAATACTAAACCCCACATGTGAATCAAAATTGGAAAACCATAAAAAGGTGTAATAGACATAGAGAAGGACAGAAAAGAAAAGAGTAATCAAAACAGAAGGAAGAGAACACGAGAGAAGATAAGCAGGGGCAAAATGGAGCAGAATACCTGTATGCTAGTACAGGTATGGTAGAACATAGTAGCTAACAAAATAGTAGCTAATCAAATGGAAAAGCTAAACCAGCTGAACAAAAATAAGGGGAATAAGAACACAAAAAATATTTAAAAATGTAGAATAGGTACAGTATGAAGTGCATAGATAATATGTACTTCATCAAAAAGCAATATAAATACACACAGATCTGCCCATATTGTGTGTAGACAGCATTGTGATACTGGCAGTTCTGATTATGGGAATCTTCTCAGGCAAAACTGTAGCATCCACTTCACATGAAAGTGTGTACAAACTGAGCTGCTTATGACAGGAGCTAGTCTTATGCACTCATCTTCTGCAATTGTATGCAGGCTTTAAGTACCATTATCGTGATCATTATTTCATTATACACACAATCAGATAAATCTGGTATCAGGAAGTACAGTAGTTATATGACTACTCAAAGTAGGAGAATAATAATCAAAATAGTTTTATTATATGCTAAAAAGAATCTCTTATTGCAATGGACAAAATACAATGGTTAGAGTTGGTAGAGAGGGCATTCACCTTATATAAAAAGGCTTATGAGGGAAGGGGCTGTCTAGAGGAATTTACAGTACATTGGGGAGAATGCTTGATTACTGATTAATGGTTCAGGGAATTCTAGAGGAGTGAGTAGGCAAGTTTGCTGGCAAACACAAGTAGTAGATAATATTTAAAAGATATTGGTTTGTCTATAATTGACATACAACTGCAGTTAGCCATCTGCAATTGATAATATAATCTTACAGGGGAATGTAATAAAAATCAGTAAAGGAAACACTATAACTAGTTATGCCTTTGCGCAAACAAATTTAGCTTTGCACGAATTTAATATAGCTTTTGCGAACACGGAACCTTTTAACGACCACTTCCGACAGTGGAAGGCCGTAGTCTTATAGTTTGCACCAATGCATAGTCAATGTAATAAACCTACTACTAATTACATTACGAGAATGTGGATTTTTATTCTTATTGGTGCGAATTATTTTGCTCTTTGCGGCTTTTATTATATCCCCCTGTTTGTCTTTAATTAAACTTGTAATAATAAAAATAAGAAGAAGAAAAAAGAAAACACATAACCAATGCTTTAAAAAAGTTATGAAAATAATGAAGAGCAAAATAGGTCTTTATATCTGAGACATGGTCCTTATGGAGTTAACAGCTCACGAGTCATTTCATGTGGGGACAATGCATAGCAGAGACTTTTGTTCTCTGCTAGTTCACAGATACTAAGAAAGTGATGTTACAGTCTGCTTAATCTCTTAGCAAAATGTCTTAATGATTACATTGCTTCCAGTAATCCTTACAACTCCTTCAAATTAAATATGCCAACATGACAAGTTCTCTGGAAGTGCAAAGTGCAAGATATTTCACTTGTTTACATATACATATGTACAGTTAATGAAGACACTGAACTCAGTTTAAATGCAAGAAAGGAAAGATATCAACAAAATCAAACCAGTACCCAACTGTATTATTGTTTGGAAGAATCCTCAATAAGTTCCACACTGTAGCCTTACAGCTGGCATTACATGAATTTGCACCAACATTTTTTACTGTGCCATTTCCTAAGCAGACATGAAGATATTAGAATCATTATAAATAAATGTAATTAAATTAGGGGTACACCAAAACCAGGATTCGATTTGGAGTTCGGCCTTTTTCAGCAGGATTCAGAAAAAATATTGCACTTACTAATTTCTGTAGTACAGTCATCTTATCAAGTTTTACAGTCCAGATTAGTAGCCCAAGCGTTTCTCAAAACTCTCTCAAAAACAAATTTCATCAGGGGCATCATGATGAAGTTGATTTTGATATGAAACACTTTGGGCTACTAATCTGGACTGTAAAACTTGATATGCCATGTCATTTGCCTCATTTGACCTGGAAGCTATATCATTTATGAGACAACAAGATTTTCTCTCCTGGCAGAGACACACCTGTCATCTTCTTTTACTTTATTGACACCACTTGTATTAGTGGATTTTAGCCCAAAAACATACAGATGCCTTGATAACTCCTTTTAGTGAAAAGACATACAACATATTGCAATCTCTTGGCAGGAGAATCAATATTGGGACACCCAGCTTGTGTGGTCAGAACAAATTAGAAAAACTATTGTATTTTTCCTTTATTGCAGATGGAATATATGAGAGGATCATGTTATCCAAGGCTATTTTATTAAAGCACAAAATGACAAGATGGCAAATAAAAAGAAGGTGCAGTTGCAAACAGGTTCAAAGCTGCACCTTGTTGGGCGCTATAGTATATAAACAACATGCCAAGTATTGCCCCATCCAAAAAGTTTATATCAAAAAACCATAGGTGGGATATGTGGGGTGGTATGTACTGAATACTTTTTAAATGTGAATTTCAATAAATTATTCTTATTTTTACTCTAAGAGGCCTTGGGACATATATCTTTTTTGATATAAACTTTTTGGATTTTGACGGCCTTGGAACTGGGGCTGGTCCCTTTGGCCATGCTGAATAGCTATATGGACTCCCGAGCTTTCAATAGATATAAGTATTGCCCCATGCCAAAGTAATGTCAAAAGTAACACCTACCTGTGGAATTGCAACAGATATTTATGTTTTCTGCTGCAAAAAGTGGAGAGAAATCTCTACTTCTTAAGTGCCAAATTTGTGTCAGGATAGTAGGGTATGCAAAAACACAATAACTATTGCAGGCCCTTAGTTCTTCTATCTTTCAGACAAACACAAAGGGATACAGATTTGCTATGCAAAATAAAAAGGGCTTGGTGAATCTACTTAGTAAGATATATGACTTTGACTCTGAAAGGAGATATTGCCTGTGTGTGGCTAAACACAGCTGCTGTTCTTGTATTATAACTTTCACATTGCAAAATGGTATTATTCTGAGAGGAAACAAGGCATAGGCATTCAGAAAGCAATATCTGAGCTATAGTTTCCAAACTTGCCCTTATGGCAGAGGCATGTGCATTTGTTGTGCAATTCCAGCTTTGATCATGCAGGCATATTTGATTTTATTCTAATATAAAACTGCTCAGCACAGGTTGCCAAGGTTTATCTGTTTATGATGAAAAAATGTAAGACTATAAGACAGCCTTAGGGCAAAATATGAAATACTATGTATTTCTGTGAAAAAAGCAAAACCTTCTATTCATCTTATGGTAATCACTCGTGCTGCTAGCTATTGACTTTTCCAGTGAGTTGTCTCCAAACAAACAATCCTGTAAATCACAACAAATGCACATTTCTGGGTCATGGTTTGATCCAGAATTAAAAGGAACCTAAAGGCACAATATAAATCCTTTCCAGCTTGCAGTAATAAAGGGGTGGGAGACTTAAGCCAAACACTGCTTGTAAAGAGAAACTTCCCTTTGCAGGAAATATGATGCCAAGTGGAACTGTTTCCAGATGTTTTGCTTCTTATGAAGGATTTGGTGAAAAAAAGCCATGCTGGAGATGAAAAACAGCTTCCTCGGATTGCATTAATGTATTGCAAACCAAGAGATTACTGCATTTGATAACTGTGTAGGAATATAAAGCTGGTCTGGGAAAAGCAGGAAGGAAATATATTGCATAAAATATTGTAGAATGCTGTAATAATAAGTACCACTGGATAAAAATGTAGCAAATATAGTTGCAAGCTAAGATACTATACACATCATGCTGATTTCTTTATGGTCACAGTCTTATTGCACACCCACCTAATGGTTTAAAATGTATGTTGACTTAGCAAGTTAAGATCATATAACTGTGACTAAAACCTGTTTTGGAAATAGATGAACTTAATAAGTAATCCATTACTATTAAAACATTTGGCAGGATACTGTATTTGCATTGATCAATCATTTTTTTGTATCAACTCTGACCAGATCAATAGCACTTTAATAATACTTTAATACACTTTGGAGCAATGTTATTTCTAAGATGTGTGCTCATCCATGCATAAATACATTTTGAGGCCAGCGCAGAAATTACACTGCATGCAATTTTCAGCCGAAACTTTGGCTTTGCAGTGAATTAAACTCAATTACTGTGGGCATCTGCACCCAGCTTCTAAAACTCATGATTGTTGGTATTCCTTTACATATTTGAAAATATAAAATGCAATTTGTATCCTGACTCACCATCCTCTCTGTGAACAGTTTTTTTTTAAATCACACAAAAACACAAATTATACAAAATTATACAAAAAAAAAAAAAGCATAGAATATTTTAATTTTAGTACACATGGACAATATTAAATTAGATGGAACTTTGCTTTGGATTGCTAGAGCAACACCATTGTATTTTTGTATATTAGCAAAGCAGGAAAGCTGACCAAACTTCCATGGGATTGTAGAACCCCAATCCTGCCCATTTAATGGCAGTATTAAGCCTTTAAACAAAAAACCATATACAGAAACTAGCCAATCTCACACTGACTGCATCTTAATGAGTAATAGCTTGTAACTCGTAATCATGACAATTTCTAGAATGTTTTAGAACAGAGGTAGTCTGTTATAAGCAAACTAGCAAGGATCCTTGTGAGTCTTGAATATACCGTTTACACATCAGTAAGTATAATATTCTTAGTATAGTTATGCATTGTTATCACCATAGTTGAAGCTTTCTACGGTAACCAATAGTAAACAATTTTCTCTGATACACATGCATGTATTTTTGCAAGCTAGAATCAATGAAGAAGAGGTGGGAAATTCCGCCTGTCAATGCAGAATATTTTGCATGTTCACACTATTGCACTCCAGATTTTACCCTTTCCGGAAAAAAAGATGCATATGTTTAAAAGAAATTTAGTTTTGTAAATATTATGAAGCTCCTTGGAAACTTCACGTTAAATTATCACAGTACTACACCAAAATGGATTCCTTAGAAGTCCATAGAATATTTTTGAGAACTGTTATTTGGGATGGAGAAACAAAATATTTGTACCATACAAAACCCCAGAAAGGTCATAGTAGGACATAAACATCAGTTTCTAACCATAGTGTCACGGTCGGCACCCTAAACCAGAACTAATGCCAAGCTCCCTGGTCTCGGCTCGGCTTCACCAGTAGTGTGACCGCCTTTGGCTTCGGGAGGAGCCCTCAGCGTACTCAGATGCCACCTGGACTTTTCGAGAGGAGCAAGGCAAGGCGTTCTGGCAAGCAAAGGGGCACGACTGTAGTAAACAAAGTCTTTGGACAGAAGATCGCAGTACAAGGCGTTAGGCAAAGGAGTAGTCAGAACAGGCCGGTCGAGGCAGGCAGAGAGTAACGTTATCAGGCAGGCAAGGGTCAAACCAGGAAGTCAATCAGAGGGTAAATCAGAAGTGGTAGTCAGTAATCAGGCAAGGGTCAGAATCCAGAAATCAGAGTAGTCAAATAGCCAGGCAGGGGTCAAAACAGTTGCACACACAAAAGTTCTGGGCAACGCACTCTTCGGATCACCCAAGGAATCGCCTGGTCATCAGATCATTGGTAAAAAACTTTGGTTTTATTGAAGACTTAACATTTTAACAAACTGTGTAACCCTGCGCCATGAGGTCTGACGCGTTTCGTGTCACTGCACTTCATCAGAGTCTCTGATGAAGTGCAGGCCGGTGCCTGCGGCCTACTGGAAGCCGCTCGTCGAGGCGGGCGTCCCCGCCGAGGGGGCGACAGGCGTCCCTGTCGTCCCCCCCTAGACCACCAGGTAAGTTCGTTACACATAGTACATGGTATGAATAAGCAACATTCTAGCAGAGAAGGACCAATATATAAGGGATTTAACCGTAGTTTTTTTTAACTCTTTATTTGTATTTGAATTTTCATTTTTATATCAAATTATATAAACATTCTCTTTTTACATTCGGGGGGGGGGAATGGAATTTTCTCAATTTTCTCTTGTATGGCATACAATTGGTAGTGAAGAGGACTTATGTGTTGTTGAACATCCCATCCCATTAAGAGAATGATGAGTTGTATGAATCGAATAATTAGAGGAAATAAAAATAACAAGAAAAAGGTTCAACGTAAAACATACAAAATACTGTGTAACCAAACAAAATAATAAAGAAAATATATAGTAAATAAAAACCAGAAAAGTAAAAGAAAACTATTTTGAACCATTGGAGCCATGGGATTGTTTGGGAAAAGGAGAGATTTAACTCCAGCTCCATTGTGACCACACTTTCTCAAAATTTGGTAGTTGGGAGTGATATAGTGCTGCTAAGTATTCCATCCGTCTGATATCTTGGAATGCTGTTTTTAGTTCAGTTCCAATGGGGATTGTGCCTTTTTCCAGTTACAAGCTATTACTCGTTTAGATGCAGTCAGTATGAGATTGGCTAGTTTCTGTATATGGTTTTTGAGTTTGAGAAATGGCATTCTTAGTAGGAATGTTTGTGGGTTTAGTTGTAAGTTACTTCCCAATAAAGGTTCTAGTAGAGATAATACTTCCTTCCAATAGTCCTCCTGGTGTGGACATGTCTAGAAAATATTATATAGGGTACCTGTTCCTCCACATTGTCTCCAGCACCCTGGTGAGACTGTTGGATAGATTGAATGTAACTTGGTAGGTGTAATGTACCATTGCATGATGATTTTCTAGTTTACTTCTTTGTGCATGACAAATTTTGAAGCCTTTTTAAGATTCTCTCATAATGATGCCCACTTGTAGAGAGGTATGTCCTCTGCCAGAGTTTGTTCCCACAATTGCATTATGAATGTATGATATGAGTCCTTTCCTGGTCATTCTGGTTGCCATGATTGTATCCAGTGGCTTATGTTCTGTAGGTAATTGGGGTCCCAATGTTTCAACAGCAAAATGTTTGGTTTGAAGGTACTGGAATTGTAATGCATTGCTCAAGTCATATTTGGCCTGGAGCTCCTGAAATGTGCCTAGTTTACGAGTTACTGGGTTATATATACTGTAAATCCCTTAGTTGTGTAAGGCCTTCTGCTACGGTTGAATGAAAGCCTTAGTGAATGGAATGAAATACAGGTTACCAAAGAAGGGGCTTAGTCTATATGGTTCCTGAACTGTATTATAGTGAATCATAGAGTGGTTCCATAAAGAAAGGGTCAGTTTTACAGAGTTTAATGGATTATACTTAATGGATCCCATAATAGGGAGGAGATAGTGTAAGGGGAAACAGTATCATTTTCTAAGGTTAGACATTTTCCACAGTGCACCCTGTCTGACCATGCCAGCTAGATAGTATTTAAGTATATCAGGGGCACCCAGTCCTCCCCCCCCCACAAAAATGTAGTTGTTAATATCCTCTTGGACATTCTATGCGATTTAGTAGCCCATATGAATTGTACAATTTTTGCCTGCGTCATTTTCAAAGTTTTGGATGGAATTTGTACAAGTAGGGTTTCAAAGTAGTACAACAATCAGGGAAGGGCTAACATTTTAACCGTTTTAATTCTACCAAACCAAGAGAACGTGTAAGGGTTCCATTTATCTAGGTCTTTGTGTATCTGTGTAAGAAGGGGGTATCATTTTTTTTTATAGTGTTGTATCGGTAGGGGTCAGTCAGATTCCTAGATACTTTATATGGTCTGATTTTCATTTATAGTTCATCTTCAGGACCTTAATTTGTATTTGGGGAATGTTTATTGGGAGGGCTTCCAATGTGTCTTGATTTACCTTGTGGTTTGTCTTCTATAGGTATCTAGTAAGTATGTACATTTGGGAGTGATGTCGTTGATCGGGTAAGAGTTAGGAGAATGTCATCTGCAAATAGTGAGATTTTGTATTCCTTATATTTATATGTGATGCTCATTACATCTGGGGAGTTCCTGATTGCGACAGCAAGGGGTTCAATTGAAAGTGCATATATCAGGGGTGAAATAAGACACCCTGTCTTGTCCCATTAGTTATTTCTATGTTAGAAGATAGATGGCCTTCAATTTTGACAGTTGATGAGGGGCAGGAGTATGAGGCTGATATAGCTTTTTGGAAAGGGCCCTCAAATCCCATTAAGTCTAAAGTTGGCCATAGATGTAGAGATCCGCTCGTTTGGCAATGTCGCCAAATGAGTGGATCTCTCCCCGATATGCCCTCATTGAAGTGGGTGATATCGGGCTGATCCGATCGTGGGCCCTAGGGCCCAACGATCAAATCAGAATGGAGGCCACACGGATGGACGGATCGCAGGACCTCATCAACGAAAAGATGCGGCCGCGATCCGTCGGGATTTTCTAACCTGCCCGATCAGCATCTGGCTGACTTTCGGCCAGATATTGATCGGGAAAGCCCTACACACGGGCTGTACACACGGGCTAATTCACTAAGATGCAGATTTTACTGAACGTTATCTCTTGCTCCAGACTTGCCTTCGCCACCTCAACCCAGGCGAAGTACAGTAGAGACTTCCTCAAGTCCCAGAAAACGCTAGCATCTTTTCCTTTTTTCAGGGTGATAGGCTGCAAAATAGCATTTTTCTTTTTGAGGTAATCGGCTTCCCTACATTTCCTAACATATGGCACATAAACTATACACTGGGCTCATGTGTAGGGCAATATAACAACTCTATTTTCTTTTATTAAGGGTTCCCTTAACCCTTGTGTAGTGTAATGTATTTGTTGCAACAAATACGTCCATTGAACTTTAACTTCCCGCCGTATGCAAATTATGCAACGCTAGCGCAACTTTGCTTCGCTTAGCGCAGTAACGCTAGTGCAACTTCGCCAGCATTAGTCGCCCTGGATTTTAGTGAATTAGCGTTGTCCTGGTGAATCAACGCCTTGCGAAGTGTTGCGCTGTGAACGAAGCCGTCACTGGTGGATTTTCGGAGGTTAGTGAATTTGCCCCTTGGTCTGTCGGCAGCTTTTATCGGTCCATGTATGGGGGCCTAAACACCCTATTCATATAAGCCCAATTCAGGCGGTCAAAGGCCTTTTCTGCATCCAATCTTAGGAATAGAAGGGGGGGGGGTCTTTGTTGAGTTTCCTATGTCAATTGATTGTTTTTCTGGTGTTATCAGTCGCTTGCCTTCCCATGATGAAACCCACTTGATCTTGTTCAGATGGCATTAAAAGGGTTAAAAGATTAAAATTTTGCTGAAGATTTTGATATCTGTGTTCAATAAGGCAATTGGGCGATAGCTGGTGCAGGATTGAGGGTCCTTTCCTTCCTTTAAGATAAGGGAAATATGTGAATAGAGCACTGAGAGTGGTGGCTGGGAGCCGCTTAAGATCTCATTGAAAACTGGGGTCCTAAAGTCTCATAAAAGGATTTGTAGTAAAGGGTGGGGTGTGTTTCCTCAAGTTCTTCTTCTGTAATTGGGTAATTTAGCTCATTTCTGCCTTCTTCTGTCAGTGTAGGTAATTTAGAGGGGGAGAGCATGCCCTGTATATGTCGCTCAAGATTCTTATCTAGTTTTTTGGCAGTGGTGGTAAGTTATATAGAGAGTGATAATAGTTTTGGAATGTCATATTCATAGTAGCGTTGTTCTGTGTATGTAATGGCTAAATCTCTCAGTTGTGTTCTAACTGAAGTGATTCGTGCTAGTGTGGCTATAGATGGTTTCTGGTTTTATCTATGTTCCATGTTCTTAAGTTGCTGAGTCAGTTGTGTCCTGTGGTGGGTAGTTGATCTTTAAAGGGTTGGTTGCTATCACTACCAGTTCTCCCCTTACCCATGCTTTGTGAGCTTTCCATATTGAAAAAGAAGAGGGTACAGTTCCCTGGTTTCTGTTAAAGTATTCCTTAAGGCCTGATGTCAACTGTGCTTTTATTTCTGTGTGGGCTAGTAAGGTCTCATTAGCTTCCATTGGAATGGTTACCTTGAGGTTGGTAAAATATTTAAGTTCATTTTTACTAGGGCATGGTCAGACCAGGTTATCTGGTGTATAGTGGAATGTTTCATAGCTATTAAAGCATCATGATTGACTAGGAAGTAGCCTAATCGTTGCTGGGAGCCATGGGGTGGGAGAAAAAGGTATACATTCTCTCTTTTGGAACACGCCAAGCGTCATACAATCTATGAGAGTGTATGAATTGCCTAAATTGCTTTGAACTCCTTTCTCTCCAGTCCCACTGGTCTCCCCGCTTGATCCATAGTTGGTGAATGCAGTAAATTAAAATTTCCTCCAGTTACCAGTAGGGAATCTGGTGGTGTTGAGATTTTCTTTAGTGTGGCATTTAAAAAAGATATCTGCTTTTTGTTTGGGCGTATACACAGGTTTAAAATTTTTCCTATTTTGAGTTGTCCTTGTATAATAATATATCTACCTTTAGGATCTGTTTGAGTTTTTGTAATTTGGATTTCACATTTAAAGTAAGTATTTTAGCCATAATCTTTATGCAAACTTTGCTGATAACTTACAATACTCTCCTTACATGTGTTGTGAAGATCCTCCGGGCTCAAAAAAAAAAATATATTAAACATTACCTTAGAATTTAAAATTAATAGAACAGTGATTGAAATAAACATTTAAACTGGTATATATGAGAAGTTAGAGCAACTGGTTTGTGTTGCTCTAAGTGAGGGGTACACTGGCCCTTCAGTGGGGTTCCATTGGTTAGCATCCAGGTCATTTTGGTGAATTTTGCACAGATCTCCCTGATTGGGCCTGCAAGTACATTGCTGGTGGCAGGTTAGGGACTAATTGCTGGAAGAGTGTCAGTAGGTACGTATGTACTTAAATCCAGTTGTCCTACCTCCTCCGGTATCCCTCTAATTCTGAGGTTTTGTCTTCAGCCTCTGTTCTCTGTGTCCTCCTGTTTATACTGGAGGTGGTGGAGTTCTTGTCAGAGAAACTTGTTTTCCTCCTCAAGGATATAGAGGGTGAGATATTGCGTAATGTCGTCCTCTGTGGATTCCAAGTGCTCTGTGCGTTCAGCTATATTTCACAGCTGTTCCCATAGCTCTTTAGTGGCTCCCGCAATGGAGTCCCGAATTGTCATCTTAAGTCTCTCATGTAATTGTGAGAACTGTTTCTAGGATCTCCGCCGTTACTGGGATTAGAGGGAGTTGATGTAATGGGTTGCAGCGTGGAGTCTTGTGTAGGTGGCATCATGGCGGCCTGTGGATCTTCTGCCGTGCGGCCAGGAGTAGCCTTTACCATGTAGCGATCCATAGAGTCCATTTGCTGCGGAGTTCCTCGCTTGTCCAGCAAGATGTTGGCTGCTGATGGGAGTCCCCGGTGTGCAGTTTATATAGCTTTAGT
The DNA here is from genome assembly GCA_038501925.1 of Xenopus petersii. Lineage (NCBI taxonomy): Eukaryota > Metazoa > Chordata > Amphibia > Anura > Pipidae > Xenopus > Xenopus petersii. The sequence goes on from CM076681.1 coordinate 84,658,269, forward strand.
CAGCTATGAACAGGAATTCAAAAGGAGGTGTGTGGAGCTACCACATTATGTGGCCATCTTGGTTGCATGTGCGCATGCGCCCCTAGAAGGCTAGGTCTCTTCCCTTACCCCTTTCCCTATTATTGTTATATAGTCAATTTGGGGTGAAAAAAAGACCACTGTAAGCCAAAGTCGGCTGTAGCAAATAAAGTGATGCACTGCATGATGATTTGACACCCAACAGAATGATAAAATTATACTGGTTGATTCCCCAGATATTTCATACAGGTTAGTATTAGTCATCCAAATTGTATATTAAAGGAATTGTTCCGTATAAAAAAACTAGGTAAATAGATATGCTGTGCAAAATAAAAAATGTTTCTAATATAGTTAACAATTTTTTAGATTAGAGAAAGAAACCCCACCAAATAGTTAATACTATATTGATACCAAGTTAATTCAAACCTTAAAGGGGAAGGAAAGGTAAATTTTAATACTTATCTTTAATACTTGTTTTTGCACACCCCTCCTGGACCGCTACACTTTCACATCCCATTCTGTCTCCCGCTCTTGCACTGTGCCATTGTTCCGTAACTGTCTTTGCGGCCGCCATGTTGGCCCTCTACGCGTCACATCCTGTGTCTCCGTGTCAAGTTTGCATGCACCAAATTGAATCCTCCCCCACACACACACATCAATACCAAGGCATATTGTTTCCGTTGCTGCATCTCTCCGTTGAGTACGTTTTAAACTGTCCACCAATGTATTAATACTAGAGCCAAAACGCTACCTACCCTGTGAAATCTGAAAGCTTTCTGAGCAAAATAAATGCAAGATATGCTAAGGAACGATCGCGTTGCTATAGCAACCCGTAGCGATCGTTCTTATTGGCACTGCAGCATGAAGGGGAGGAGAGCCAGAAGTCAACGATGATGTTGACTCGCACCACATGACCGGTTTATCATCGATCGTATGGGGGAAGTAAAGTGGTGTACTGCACATGCGCAGGGCTTGCAGAATTACTACTGCACATGTGCAAGCCCTGTTACAGCCTCTTTGGATACCGAGAGGGATGTCTTTGGGATCACAAGCACTTATCAATATTTTTTACCACGATATTGAAATACAGCTAAAGGCAAAACTATATAGAGGCACAATTCTTATAAGTAGCTCTCCAAAATGTGGACTAAATATACAACTTTATTTGATTTTTACCTTTCCTTCTCCTTTAAGTTGAAAGACGGAGGTAGTTAATAATAATAATGGTAATTGATAAGGAAGTGCTATCTAATAAATTAAGTAAAGTGCTAGTGCAAATAAATACTGTGAAAACCGCAGAGGCTGGTGATAAAAAATAGTTGATTGTTCCTAAACTAAAAGTATATTACCCCACCAATTCATTCGAATTCCACCTCTTGATAGGCAAATTCATTCATTAATTAATTAACAAGGCTCAATTAATCAACAAAGTTAGCAAGTTAATGTTGCAATTAAATTCTACCGGTAAAGTGCAGTGCAATAAATAGGGTAAAAATTAAACTTGGTAATTAATTAACTAGTTAAAAAGGAGGAATTAAAAATTTTAAAAAATACAGTGTGGCTTATAAAGTCATCCGGGTGGAGACTGGAATATGGAGTTGTCCCAAAATCTAACTGCCTATTTTTGTTTCTAAGGCCTGGGACACCACAAAGTAAAGGCAGGACAGGGTAACCAGAGCTGTGGGCTTGGTATTTAACTTGCCCTAGTAATTAAAAGAGGCTAAATAAACCTAAAAATGGTATATACAAAGTAGTCAGCACAGCCTCCTGGCTTTTTCTTTCTTGTGGTGCAGGTTTTCCAGTGGTCACTTTTCCACGGGTATACACTTGCAGTTACAAGACGAAACAGCACCACCTTCCTTTTAAAATTAAAATGCCTTTTTGGAACCCTTTAGGGCATTACAGCAGCTGTAATGCCCAAAAGGGTTCCAATAAAGGCATTTTAATTTTAAAAGGAAGGTGGTGCCGTTTCGTCTTGTAACTAAATAAACCTAAAATGCCACAAACGCACGGCCCCTTAGAATGAAAGGAAGATTAAGAAGAGAGGATTAGACCAGAATTGCAACCCACATCCAGTATTTTCTAACCAGTTTGTTTCCCTAAGGGAAGTATTTCATCAGAATAAGAATATCTTATCAGGAGAACAATTTTCAAAGAACGCCAACGCGTGTTTCGCTTAGAAGCTTTGTCAAGGCGAAAGATTACTGAAACTGCAAACTGGATAGCTGATGAATAAAAAATACTAAAACTAAAAAAATACAAATTATAAAAAATTAAAACCAATTGTATATTGTCCTAGAATAACACTCTCTATATCCCAACAAAAGTTAATTTAAAGGTTATCATTCTTACTGAAACAAGGGTTGATCTTGAATGCATGGTTAATTGCATTCACTTTTAGCTAATTAGCAATGTACACATAATCAGTCAATTCAAATTGCTTGGATACATGACATTGCCTGATTTAGTGTTTAATAACAATCTAACCCTTCTGTGGGCTCTCCTATCTTATGTTCCTGTTTTTAATCATTTATATCTTTTGCACATTGCCCCGTAATAATAATAAATTGTAGAATGTTTCTCATTCCAACTTCACTAAGGCTATGGTCATACGGGCTGTTTCTCCAATGCTTTCTGTTCCTGTGTCGGCCCAGGCCTGGACTGGCAATCTGTGGGTTCTGGCAAATGCCAGAGAGGCTGCTATAAGTTTCCATAGAAAGTCAGTATTTAGTGGGCTGGTGGTGGCTTTTTGGGCCTCTGTGTGGGCTGATTGGGCCTCTGTGTACCTGAAATGCCAGGGCCTATTTTAATTCTCAGTCCAGGCCTGTGTCGGCCCATGTGTGCACGCATACAGAGAGCAGATTTCTCCATGGAAATGCATACGTTTAGATTTTTGCACCAAAATCCACTTTGTGTGCACACAGGCTGATGCAGAGCCTATTAGTGCAGACACAGGAGGTGGCTGACTACAGCAGATATATAGGTGAAGGAACCCCCAGCTATCCCCTCCCTTGCACCCCCTTTCTGTAAAGTATCAAACAGCAGATTACAGCAGGGAGGGGAGGAGGGAGAGAGGAACAAACTGAGCATGCTCAAGCCCTAGCCCTGGAGGTTTAAGCTCAAAACAGGAAGTCTGATACAGAAGCCCATGAGTACACAATAGAAGGAAAGAAATGTGGTGTTACTTTTGACAGAGGACTCAGACCAGCATTACTTTGAGGGTTTACTGATGTATTTTCATAGACCTTTCTGATAAAGCTTACTTAGTTTTAACATTTCCTTCTCCTTTAATCACAGTAGATCACACTCAGGTGCCTTGGCATTAATGGAAATACTTGAATTTGGCAAACAAGACAGTGTTACCACCATTCAAAGCAGAAGCTGGTACAAGGTGGTGTAGATGACTGCAAACTTAATGTAATATTATGTCATGTATGTGATTTGCTGTTTTACCAAGGCAGAGATAACAACTAGCACAATCTTAATAAAAGTGTCAACTTCAGAATCTTTCTCCCTCAGGATGGCCCATAAGGGAGGGGAAAAGGGTGTTGAAGTATAAAGATTATGAGTAGCATAATGATAACAACCTGCCATTTTTGAAGAATGGAATCCCACAAGTAGACAATATCCTTTAAAGGGGTGGTTCACCTTTAAGGTAACTTTTAGTATGTTTTAAAATGGCCAATTCTAAGCAACTTTTCAATTTGTTTTCATTATTTATTTATATAGTTATTATTACTCGTCTTTCTATTCAGGCCTCCTATTCATATTCCAGTCTCTTGTTCAAATCAGTGCATGGTTGCTAGGGTAATTTGGACCCTAGCAACCGGACTGCTTAAAATGCAAATTGAAGAGCCGCTGAATAAAAAGCTAAGTAACTCAAGAACCTTTAATAATAAAAAATGAAAACCAATTGCAAACTGTCATAGAAGATGACTCATCATATATCATACTAAAAGTTATCTCAATAAACGAACTAAATTTCAAGTTTATTTTAGAAAACAGAGCAGTTCAAAACCAGGTGCCAACCCTACCTATCTTTGTTTCTGTCCACACTCTTCCCTTACACCAATACATCCTATGGTGAGGGGTTCTATGGGCGGTCTGTATGGTAGCATGTGGTGAGAGCAGGGCCGCAATCAGGGGATACTGTTGTACCGGGCCTGGGCCTAAAGGGGGGCCTGGCTGTGCTGCACTTTTTGAATTAGACAGGCCCCCATTGACGGTGCCAAAGCCATGAGCCGAACCATCAAAGTGCCGAATGACTGAAGAGCCGAAGTCCAAAAGATCTGAAGTCCCAAAGACCTGAAGCCGCGAATGGAGCTAAAGCCGGGAAAAGACCCGAAATCACGAAAAGACCCAAAGTTGATGTCCTGAAGCTGCAAATAGACCCAAAGCCATGAAAGGATAAGTTCCACTAAACATCAATGTGTTTCTCTTGTTTTTTATTAAACCCCTGGCCACCAATGTATTATGTTAATACTATATAGGCCCCTGGCCACCAATGTTTTTTTTTAAAAAATATTCTATTGGGCCCCTATCCACCACTGTTTCATTTTAGCTTGTAAGGGGGGCTGTGGCCACCAATGTTTTTTTTAAAACTTTTATTGGGGGCCCTGGCAACAATGTTTTTTTTAATCTTTGGGGCCCCTAGCCACCAATGATTTTTTTTAGCTTGATGGGGGGCCTGGCCACTAATGTTTTTTTTAAAAAAATTGTATGTGGGACCTTGGCCACCAATGATTTTTTTTAACTTATAAGGGGGTCCTGACCACCAATGGATTTTTATAACCTGTGTGGGGGGGTTTACCATTTTTAGTGTCAATGTCTGTGTGGCATTTTTACTGTGATATGGGGTGGGCGGGATCTGGAGTGGGGCTTTAGGGCTGGGCAGGGACCAGGGGGCCCAGAAAATGTTGTTGTACAGGACCCCATGATTTCTGATGGAGGCCCTGGGTGAGAGAGCAGGTGTTAGGCAAGTAAGGGCTGTGGGGAGCAGCAACTGGCAGCCTGGGCATGAATCGGGAGATGTCTTCTGGGGTTAACTTGATAATACTGTTTTATAATTTTCAGTCATTTCAGTCATTCCAGAAAACTGGAAAATGAGGTTCAATGTTGATAAATGCAAGGTTATGCACTTTGGGAAAAATAACATAAATGCAAGTTCTACACTAAATGGCAGTGTGTTGGGAGTTTCCTTAAATGAGAAGGATCTAGGGGTCTTTGTAGATAAAACGTTGTCTAATTCCGGGCAGTGTCATTCTGTGGCTACTAAAGCAAATAAAGTTCTGTCTTGCATAAAAAAGGGCATTAACTCAAGGGATGAAAACATAATTATGCCTCTTTATAGGTCCCTGGTAAGGCCTCATCTGGAGTATGCAGTGCAGTTTTGGACTCCAGTCCTTAAGAGGGATATAAATGAGCTGGAGAGAGTGCAGAGACGTGCAACTAAATTGGTTAGAGGGACGGAAGACTTAAATTATGAGGGTAGACTGTCAAGGTTGGGGTTGTTTTCTCTGGAAAAAAGGCGCTTGCGAGGGGACATGATTACACTTTACAAGTACAAGTACCTTTTTACCCATAAAGTGGATCACTGTACCAGAGGCCACCCCTTTAGACTAGAAGAAAAGAACTTTCATTTGAAGCAACATAGGGGGTTCTTCACAGTCAGGACAGCGAGGTTGTTGAATGCACTGGCGGGTGACGTTGTGATGGCTGATTCAGTTAATGCCTTTAAGAATGGCTTGGATGATTTTTTGGACAGACATAATATCAAAGGCTATTGTGATACTAAGCTCTATAGTTAGTATGGGTATATAGAATTTAATTAAAAGTAGAGAGGGATGTATGTATGGATGCTGGGTTTTCATTTGGAGGGGTTGAACTTGATGGACTTTGTCTTTTTTCAACCCAATTTAACTATGTAACTATGTAACTAACTATGTAACTACAAAATGACCATCATACATATAACCTGGAAATTATATCCTTATAATACACAAAAGCCATGAATATCTTGTAAATTACTGTATATCCTTATAAACGGTGAGTTCTGATGCCATCAGTTATAAACGGTGAGTTCTGAAGTCATTTCTGTCATATGACTCACTGAAACTTGTGTATTATAATAAATAAAGTACCCCCAGTTGCAAAATATGAGGATATTAGAAGTTACCTCAGAGTTTCATGACCTGTATAAAAACACTCGGCCTTTGGCGTCGTGTTTTTATATGGTCATGAAACTTCTCAGTAACTTATAATATCCTTATATTTTACAAGAGGGGATACTTTATTCACTATATAAAGGGTGAATTCTGATGTCAGAACATGTTTCTTACAGATGCAGCTTTCAGTTAGGTATCATTGGAAAAGCTGAGGGGTAACACAGACACACTTATACACAAATAACATGAGACTAAGGTACAAAACCTATAGCAAAAGTCACAGACATGAAGATGTATGTGCAGCAACACAGAAAAAACATTGCACTCACTATCTTGCAGTGCTCCTTTGCTTCTAAAATTGGTGCGGTGCAGCCTTCATGGTTTTATATAATAAGGTCACAGAACAAATCTGTGATTAATATTAACCTTGTAATTACATTATGTGGTATAATATACTGCAGTATATAGTATAAATGTAATATGCATTGTTATGCATTATTGTTATGTATTTACAATGAGCTGTAAAATCTCTTGTTTAAATGGAGAAAAAGACAAATAATAGACTATTTATGTATGTATATGTATGTGTTTGTGTGTGTGTGTGTGTGTGTGTGTGTGTGTGTATAAAAGGTGCATAAAAACATCATGTAAAATAGTTAATAGCATTTTGAAAATTTCTTGCACAGTATTTAGAAAAATCGAATAAAAATGCTGAGGTTTATTTAACTTATCAGTCCCCCCATAGTTAACATTACATAGAGACCTTAGGCAGGGACACAGATGAAACTAGATCAAAACTAAAAAGAAAAGCTATAGAATCCCACCTGTATTTCTCATCAAAAATGGTTGATAGGCAACACCCCAGCAAAACAAAACCACAACACCAAGTAAAAAAAACACAAACTAAAGTACAAAATCAGGAAAAGTACAGGAAGGAAAGCTCAGAGGTAGAATAAAAGACGATATACTGAAAGTAGCACCCCTGCTCATATTCAAAGACAGTGTCCCTCCAAAACCAGCAAATCACCGATATACCTAGTTATACTGTATCATGTATTTCAGAGGTGGGCTTATGCATAAGGCACAGCAAGCCTCCATATACTAACTACAGTATCCTCTGTGCTCTTTACTAATGTGAGGCCTACTTTTAGTGATGTTGTCCCATTTTGATCCACATCCATAAAATCATTGTTAGCATTCTGTTCCATGGAAAATATTACTTAAATATTGATTTATGAGAAAATGTATCTTGCTACATTTAACAAACAAATATGAGGGTGATTTAGTCAAGGTGTTTGTTGACAGTGTCTTGAGATCTACTGATCACCAGCTACAGGTCTACTGGTAAATGCCAGAAGACCCCTGCTCTATGCTGTGGAAAGAAAATACGATGCAGTGGTATCAGGACCACTGATGCTCCTACAGTGCAACCAAGCACTATTCAAGTACAGGAATTGTGCTCCTAATCCGGCACGTTCCAAAAACCAGAGCTTGCAGGATCAAAAATCTTGCATTAGCCTTTAAATCTTACCAGATCCTGAAAATGTGCTCCAAAAACTGAAAATTCAATTAGTTAATCAGTAATTTGATGTCAGATTTGACAACCAATTATCAAAAAAAATCCCAAAAAACAACAATGGCTATTACTAGCTTCTAGTGTTATGCACTGATTTCTGGGGGGTTTCATGCAGGATCAAAGGAAGTATGCTTTTTGTGTTCTAACCACAGGTCAGCTCTCTAGTAAGCAGCAAAATTGTGCTCTCTGCACTAGAAAAGACAAATTTCAGGTTAATAACCAAGAAGACTTCTGGGGGGTTTCACGCAGGATCAAAGGAAGTATGCTTTTTGTGTTCTAACCACAGGTCAGCTCTCTAGTAAGCAGCAAAATTGTACTCTCTGCACTAGAATTTCAGGTTAATAACCAGAAATTCGAGTCTTAAAGATACCAGGACCGGCTTTTTGCCTCCTCCAACTTCTGTGGAACTACAACCTGAGGCAAGGTGCTGACTTCGCCTCTTTTATCATGAGAGACACACCCTGAGACTGATCCGGTGATCTTGTTCTTGATTGCATTCCTTCTTGCATTCCGGTGATCTTGCTCCTGATTGCATTCCTTCTTGGCAGAAACGCCCCTGAATGAAGCCCATACCTGACATTAAAAATATATCATAAGTGCTGTCAAGAAATAGAGAGTCTGTGTCAAGGTGGTGAATATACAGGTACGGGACCTGTTATGCAGAATGCTCAGGACCTTGGTCTTTCTGGATAAGGGGTTTTTCTGTAGTTTGGAACACTGGACCTTAAATCTACTTAACACCATGCAGTTAGGGGCTCCCCATCTGTCTCCTGAAGAGAGGACTCAAAGAAGGAATTCCGGTCTCTGTTACCGTGGCTTAAATAAAATCACGATTAAGAATCCCTATCCTCTTCCTTTAATCCCACAACTATTTGACAGATTGAGAGAAGCCAAGATTTTTTTTTTTTTACTTGACCTTCGGGGTGCTTATAACCTGATTCAAATTTTTTAGGGGGATGAGTGGAAAACTGTTTTTAACACCCATGATGGCCACTATGAATACCTCATTATGCTCTTTGGCTTATGTTATACCCCTGCTGTTTTTCAAGACTTCATAAAAGTTATATGTTGCAGTCTTGTGTTGTAGTGTACCTTGATGATATTTTCGTGTGTTCCTACTCCCTTCCTGAACACATTGCTCAAGTTAAAATGGTCTTACAATGTCTCTTGCAGGATGCTGCCACTTTGCAAAGTGATCTGTCTAAACTGGAAAACTGGGCAGCAAACTGGAAAATGAGGTTCAATGTTGATAAATGCAAGGTTATGCACTTTGGCAAAAATAATATAAAAGCAAGTTATACACAAATGTGTTGGGAGTTTCCTTAAATGAAAAGGATCTTGGGATCTTTGTAGATAACACGTCTAATTCTGGGCAGTGTCATTCTGTGGCTACTAAAGCAAATAGAGTTCTGTCTTGCATAAAAAAGGGCATTAGCTCAAGGGATGAAAACATAATTATGCCTCTTTATAGGTCCCTGGTAAGGCCTCATCTGGAGTATGCAGTTCAGTTTTGGACTCCAGTCCTTAAGAGGGATATAAATGAGCTGGAGAGAGTGCAGAGACGTGCAACTAAATTGGTTAGAGGGGCGGAAGACTTAAATTATGAGGGTAGACTGTCAAGGTTGGGGTTGTTTTCTCTGGAAAAAAGGCGCTTGCGAGGGGACATGATTACACTTCACAAGTACATTAGAGGACATTATAGACAAATGGCAGGGGACCTTTTTACCCATAAAGTGGATCACCGTACCAGAGGCCACCCCTTTAGACTAGAAGAAAAGAACTTTCATTTGAAGCAACGTAGGGGGTTCTTCACAGTCAGGACGGTGAGGTTGTGGAATGCACTGCCGGGTGATGTTGTGATGGCTGATTCAGTTAATGCCTTTAAGAATGGCTTGGATGATTTTTTGGGCAGACATAATATTAAAAGCTATTGTGATACTAAACTCTATAGTTAGTACAGATATGGGTATATAGAATTTAATTAAAAGTAGAGAGTGGTGTATGTATGGTTGCTGGGTTTTCTTTTGGAGGGGTTGAACTTGATGGACTTTGTCTTTTTTCAACCCAATTTAACTATGTAACTATGTCTCAGAGTAAACAATCTTTATGCAAAGTTAACGAAGTGTGAGTTTCATAAGTCAAGAATTCCCTTCCTAGGTTAAATTATTTCCTCCTCTGGATTTAAGATGGATCTTGCTAAGGTCTCTGCGATCAAAGAATGGCCTCCATCCATTGGGTTTGATCATTTTAAACGAAGATTTATCAAAGATTTTTCTCAGTTTACGGGCTTCTCTACACTACTTGCCATAACACTCAATAGTATTGGTTTGCCTCAAATAATGATTATATCTTTGCTGGGGATCAAGTACAAGGTACTGTTTTATTATTACTAAGGAAATAATTTTTTAAAAATGTGAATTATTTGATTAAAATGAAATCTATGGGAGATACCCGTCCCATAATTCAGAACTTTCTGTATAATGTTTCTCTGGATAATGTACCCCACAATGGAATTGCATAATAATGCAAGCTTATGGGCAGAGGGGGCTGAAAGTCAGTAGTCACACATTGGAAAGTAGACCTTTCAATAAGACACATCTTGTGACAGATTGTTTTGCTTTTCCTTCCTGCAACACCTTGCTAACAGATCTATGACTGGATATATGCCTTAAGCATCACAGGTGTGTCGCCCATATACTATAGCCTCTAGGGAAAAGTGACATTTTTCAAAAATGTGGTGGTGCAAGGAAATAAAAATGCAAACTCTTATCTCATTGTTCTGTATGTGGGTGTGGGAAATCTAGTCCAGATCTGCAGGTAATAAATAAATGCTCATATAACAATTCAGTTTTGCCATTGTAAAAAAGTTTACTGTATTTCCTGGTCCTTTCATAGAAATCAGTGTTTACAGTTGGCCCTAACGTTTCTGTCATGTTATTCACCTATCATTTTTCTGGGTACTTTAAAGAAGTTTAATGTCTTGATCAGTCAGTTATAGGTAGAATGCTTCCGTTATTTAAAGTGTAAGAAAAAAAAAAGAGGGGTATGACATCGGCTGTAATGAATGTTTCTGTTAGTGTGTGACAGCATGTGCTAATTTCCATTCAATAACTTCATTGTCTCCTGTGGCCAAAAGCCTATTACTTGTTTAAGTTATTGCTGTGCCATAGTGATATTACTGTTTTTCCTGTGAATAAGGAGTCCATTCGTGGCTGGTGGCACTCAATAGTATTGTGATCCTTTTTTTAGGCAAGACCCTAGTCCTTCATCTATTCAGAAAATGTGTAGGTCCATAAAACTCTATGCAAGATATATTAGTTGTCTAACAGAGAAATCAGTTGAACTAGTTATGAAATGAAATCATTGAGTCCCTGTCACACCGCTATAGAAAAAAAAACAGGTTGTTAATGTAAGGGTGTATTCATATAGTTACATAGTTAAATTGGGTTGAAAAAAGACAAAGTCCATCAAGTTCAACCCCTCCAAATGAAAACCCAGCATCCATACATACACCCATCCCTACTTTTAATTAAATTCTATATACCCATACCTATACTAACTACAGAGCTTAGTATCAGAATAGCCTTTGATATTATGTCTGTCCAAAAAATCATCCAAGCCATTCTTAAAGGCATTAACTGAATCAGCCATCACAACATCACCCGGCATTCCACAACCTCACTGTCCTGACTGTGAAGAACCCCCTACGTTGCTTCAAATGAAAGTTCTTTTCTTCTAGTCTAAAGGGATGGCCTCTGGTACGGTGATCCACTTTATGGGTAAAAAGGTCCCCTGCCATTTGTCTATAATGTCCTCTAATGTACTTGTAAAGTGTAATCATGTCCCCTCGCAAGCACCTTTTTTCCAGAGAAAACAAGCCCAACCTTGATAGTCTACCCTTATAATTTAAGTCTTCCGTCCCTCTAACCAATTTAGTTGCACGTCTCTGCACTCTCTCCAGCTCATTTATATCCCTCTTAAGGACTGGAGTCCAAAACTGAACTGCATACTCCAGATGAGGCCTTACCAGGGACCTATAAAGAGGCATAATTATGTTTTCATCCCTTGAGTTAATGCCCTTTTTTATGCAAGACAGAACTTTATTTGCTTTAGTAGCCACAGAATGACACTGCCCAGAATTAGACAACGTGTTATCTACAAAGACCCCTAGATCCTTCTCATTTAAGGAAACTCCCAACACACTGCCATTTAGTGTATAACTTGCATTTATATTATTTTTGCCAAAGTGCATAACCTTGCATTTATCAACATTGAACCTCATTTTCCAGTTTGCTGCCTAGTTTTCCAGTTTAGACAAATCACTCTGCAAAGTGGCAGCATCCTGCATGGAACCTATAGTTCTGCACAATTTAGTATCATCTGCAAAAATAGAAACAGTAGTTTCAATGCCCACCTCCAGGTCATTAATAAACAAGTTGAAGAGCAAGGGACCTAGTACAGAGCCCTGCGGTACTCCACTAGCAACACTGGTCCAATTAGAAAATGTTCCATTTACCACCACTCTTTGTAGTCTATCTTTTAGCCAGTTCTCTATCCAGGTACAAATACTATGTTCCATGCCAACATTCCTTAATTTAACCAGTAACCTTTTGTGTGGCACTGTATCAAATGCTTTAGCAAAGTCTAAGTAAATCACATCCACTGCCATCCCAGAATCGAGGTCTCTACTTACATTCGCATAAAAAGAAATTAAGTTAGTCTGGCAAGATCTATTACGCATAAACCATGCTGGCACAAACTCATAGTATTATGATTTGCTATGAAGTCCAGTATCTTATCCTTTATTAACCCTTCGAAAAGCTTTCCTACCACTGACGTCAGACTAACTGGCCTATAGTTTTGAGGCTGAGAACGGGATCCTTTTTTGAATAGAGGCACCACATTAGCAATTCGCCAGTCTCTCTGCACTATGCCAGATCTCAATGAATCCTGAAAAATTAAGTTAAGAGGTTTGGCAATCACAGAGCTAAGCTCGCTAATTACCCTGGGATGAATACCATCTGGCCCTGGACCTTTGTTAATCTTAACATGTGCTAGTCTCTTTTGAATTTCTTCATGTGTGAACCATGCATCATTAGTTGTATTACTAGAATTGGGACTGTTAAGAAGGAAACCTTCACTCACTGGTTCCTCATTTGTGTAGACAGATGAAAAATATGAGTTCAGAATCTGCGCTTTTATTTTGTTTTCATCAACCAGCTGACCCCCCTCTGATAGTAAGGGTCCCACCCCTTCCTGCTTCATTTTTTTACTAACATATTTAAAAAATAATTTTGGATTTTTTTTACTGCTAGCTGCAATATCCTTTTCTATAGCAATTTTAGCTTGCCTTATAGCTTCCTTGCATGATTTATTGGCCTCCTTGTACCTTATAAATGTTTCGGCTGTACCAGCTAACTTGAAAGCCTTAAAAGCACGTCTTTTCTTACCCACCTCAACACCAACGCTTCTATTGAACCAAAAAGGTTTTGCTTTGCAACCACGTTCCTTGCTTACAAGTGGAATATACTGACAAGTATATTTATTAAGCAGCATTTTAAAGACTTCCCATTTTTGTTCTGTGTTTAACCCTGTGAAAAGCATTTCCCACTTAATATGTTGCAGAGATGCCCTTATACTGTCAAAGTTTGCACGTCTGAAATTTAGTGTTTTAGTTACTCCCTTATAGAATTGCTTCTGCAACAGAATCTCAAAAAACACTGTCAGACTCACCAGTATAATCCAGTCATAGAAGGAGCTGGAGCAGTAGATAGTGAACCCACAAGCGCCTCACACAACCGCTACCCACCTGGAGTGGAACAGGGAGCAGGGTTGTGGAGAGTAGCCAGTGAGACGATAAGCGAAGTACAACGGATTAGGCATAGTCGTGGTCAGGAGGTCCGAGGTCAGAAGGCAGGCAGCGAGATTCGTAAACGATGAGACAGGCCGATAAGTCGAGACAGGCAGCAAGAATCACAGTCCAGGTACAGGCAAGGGTCGATAACAGGAGTTCAAGAAGTGCAGAGACGCTAGGATTTCAGTTTAAACAACCTAATAACCAGGCAATGCATCTCAGTCTGAATCAGGTTTAAATACTGTTACTTTGGCGCCAAACTGGCGTCTTTCCGCTAGCGTCGCAGTACTGACGCCAGCACGTCCGTCTTAGGCGTTTTCGCCTGCGTCCTTGCGACAGCGACCACCGCCCGTTGACAGCGTCACGCGCCGGCGCGCATTAGCACGCCCGCGCCTGCACCGGACAGAACGAGGACACAATTCCTCACAGGAGACCATGTTATGATCACTATTCCCTAAATGCTCACCCACACAAATGTTAGAAGAGAGTTCAGTATTGTTAGTTATTACAAGGTCCAAAAGAGAGTTATTCCTAGTAGGTTCTTGAACGAGCTGGAATAAAAAGTTGTCTTAGCAACCCCATTACCCCAGTCAATGTCTGGATAATTCACTCTGACAGTGAGTAAAATGCCTTCTTGGACGCAATTGTGCTGCACTTGACTCTTGTGCACTTCATCCGGTGCAACTATGCCTGATTCATTAAAATGGATGCAACTGTGTTTGCTTTGCCATAAATTGCCCACAGTTTGCCTGATGTCTGTTTCAGTGTTTAGTGTGCAGCTGATGTTTGCTCTTTACACTTTAGCTGCAAGTGTGCTGTATCTATTCTTGCAGGATGCTGAGGGAACCCTGGAGATACTGCCTTGTGGCAGTAGCTCCTGGCTTTGCACAGTGCCATGCATCTGACACGCCAACTTGCAATTCAAGATAGAAGGAAGAAAGGACTGATCACCACTGAGCACAACTAGAAGAAGGCAGAGCACATATGCACACAAGTACCTTTAAAGAAGGAGGATCTACCAATTATTGCACTGAAAAGTAGGGGTGCAACTATAGAGAAATGTTTTAATCATTAATGTTCAGTGGAGTTAGGTGAAGCTGCACCTGCTTCTTTGCATTGCCAATGTTTGATAAGTAAATTACACAAGCTTCACCAGTCCCAGTACAACAGTACACCTTCCCCTTAATGGTGGCCCTACCTTTAGTATGTTTTACCAAATGTAACATAGTTTCTGGTCAGAGCAATTCCATCCAGGATGCTCTTGTCAGTGAACTTGCCCATGCCTCATGTCTGATGGCTGAATACTTTTAACATCCATTGAAGCCAAGAGGTCTGGGGAGATTGATACCTTAATCACATGGTTAGAATCCTGTGTATAGGAAGGCATGCACTTTAAAAGAGAAGTAAAGTATAAATTACTAGAGACTGTCAAATAGTGGCTCCCCCAGTTATTGTAGTCACCTACCTTATACCTCACCCAGGCCAGTGATCCTGTTAGTAGAAAACTGCACTGTCCCGGGGTACATCTGTGTGAGCACCACAGAGCAATTCTTTCCCTGCTTCTTCTTTCTTTGCTATGGCATGTACTGTATGTGCAGTGAGCGAAAATCCAAAAAAGGCAACTTTTTCACTTTCCTGTGCATGTATAGGTTAGTAAAAGAAGTAGAAGCTGAAAAAAGAAGACCCTGGGCTGGTGCAGTTTTCTGCTAACAGAATCCCTGGCCTTGGGTATCAGGTAAATGACTACAGTCATTTAGACTTATCTTGTCCTTTAAAAAGGAGATGCAGGATAAAGCTGATAATGGTGGCAACAGATTGGCACAGTGAAACATAGGATGTTAGATGATAAGGTCCATTGAGAAGTGTAGGCTTGGAAAGTCCTTGGTGTGTGAGTTTCAGTAACATAAACATAAATAGCAGAAATAGAAATAGCAATGTGGTTATTGCTACTTCTGATACTGAAATCAAGAAGTACTTTTCAGACCTATGCTTCTGCCCAGACTTTGTCTATTTAAAGAACCATGGCACCAAACTAAACAAAGGCAGACTGAAATTGAAATTAGAATGCAGAAATGGGAATGATTAAACATACAAGTCAGGGGCTTAAATATATGAGATATTAGGATTTAACATATACCATGGTGTCCAACACACTATTGAAAGAAAAAAAGTAGAGACATTTATGAAGGTTTCTGTCCTTTTTAACATTTTTTACTGCAAAAGAAATGCAACTATTATCTAGTCCACAGACACAACCCTCTTCAGTGAAATGGTCCAACAGAAGTTTAGAAGGTGCTTCTAGTATTCAGGTTTTTCCCATGGCCTTATGTGGTTTAAATAACATCAGAGAGATACCACAAAAACCAGTGCATGGTGACTCTTTCCTATTGACATTATGCCTTACATAGCATGGGCAGAGGTTTATACCAAAGTATAGGGTATGTAAATAAAATAACAGTGTTACTGACCATAGAGGTAGCAGACAAACCACATGCAATATCATGCTTTTCACTATGCCGAAAGTGTTTATGTGCATTTCAGCAATGAGATCTAACTGATAATAACATACTGCATATAAAAATATTGCTTCATTCACACATATAAAACTTGGCATCACATCCATAAAAAAGTGAACCTATCTCCCTTTAACGCTACACATTTGACCTGGATCACAAATAAAAATTTCACTCCTGGCCGAAATAGTACTATATTTAACACATGGCAAGCAAACGGCTTACAGACAGTAACGTAACTAGAGGGGACGGGCCCTGGTGCGGGACGCGCAGCCGGGCCCCCCGCCCCCCTCTGTACGTGATTTTCGGCCCGCATTTCAGTGGCACGCATGCTGCCGGGGGGGCCCTGGCCCTCTCGCACCCCCTTCTCCCCCAGTAGTTCCGCCACTGCTTACAGACATGATTACGGACAAATTCACCTTGCTACCATTTTCAGACTTAACACAGAAATACCGGTTCTTACAGTCTCATCAATTCTCATTATTACAACTAACTCATTTCATCACACAGCACTTGGCTAAACTCACTGAAAAAAATAAAAGTAACCCTGGGATATGTAAAATACTAATATCTCCTTATGGCTTAGACATGATACAATTAAATTGACCGCTCAAAACTATAGAAAAATCAGAACGACTCTAGATGTGGATTATTCTAATAACGATTTTACACAATGGAAAATGATAATCCCATGAATACAATAAATCTACAAACTATAATGGAACACCCCAGGAGTCATTACCTCAGCAGACTGTTAACAAGCCAACTACCGCACCCATAAAATAATAATCTTCTAGTAAGCTACCCTTAATAATAAACTGATAAAGTTGTCTACACTGTTTTCTCTTGTAAATAGAGATACTACTGTACTCTGTACTGTAGAAATGTTACTTATCACTTATGATTTTACAACTACCTGATTATACTTGATTTTTTTGTTTTATTTCATGTTACATGTCAACACATGTGTAAAGCATAAAGAAATAAAAACATTATGGAAAAAAATATATATATTGCATATGTACAGGACATAAGTACAAATAAAACAGATCCAATTGTATGCATTTTTTATACACAAAGTCCTTTGTGTGCATTGTAAAATCGCAAATATGCATCTGGCTTTCCTATGTGGGCACATTTAAATGTAGTGATACAATGTACTATGTGTTGTCTATCAATGTATATGCCTTTCTGTACATTAATTGTTACATGAATAATGTGATACATCTGGTTCCCTGCACTATATACAAAAATCATTAGATAGACAGCTGTTCCACTCTATGAAGTGTATTCATTATTGTATTATTTGGGGTATTTACCTATATACTAGACTACCTATAGATATGCATTTTTACTGTGATGTGTCTTGGTGTTATTGCTTTTTCCCTGTATTTGGTATTATTTGTTTTGTATTAACCTATATAAGGTGCACTGTTTCTTTAAGAGTCTTTTAGGTGTTCTTTTCACTCTGTTTTCCTATTGGTTATACCTTTAAATACCTACCTTTCACTGTACACAGCCAGCCTATGATTAAGTGCTTTTCTTTCTTTTCACTTTATTTATGAAGCCTTTGTGCATTCCTTGAGAGCCTTTTTGTTGTTCTGAGGCTTTGGTGCACCAGGATCACATTTGTTGTTTGGTGAGTTTTGGATAAACTTGTTTATGCCATTTATATGTTTGTATGCATCATAAAATCTGACACAAATTATAGGTATGGGATCTGTTATCTGGAATACTGTGTTTTTCTGAATAAGGTATAAGGAATAAGGTTTTTCTGAAAAAGGTATTTCTATAATTGGGATCTTCAGATCTAAAGTCTGCGAAAAAAATTTTTTTTAACATTTTACATAAACCCAATAGGATTATTTTGCCTCCACTAATGATTACTTATATATTATTTGGGTCAAGTACAATGTTCTCTTTTATTATTACATCGAAACAGGAAATAATTTAGAATTTTTTTATTACAATGGAAAGCATGGGCGATAGGTTTCCTGTACTTCAGAGCTTTACAGATCCCATACTGGGAGTGATATCCAGTGAGGATTATAAAGGTGTAAACAGAAAAAGGCAGTATTCTCATTGGAGGAGAAGCGAGAGAGGGAATGATGTACAATTTAAACCTCCCACTTAAACAGAAGGATGCCCACCCTTTTATTATTTGCAACAATGCTTTAATTGTTTAATGCTTTTTTATTCTTCTGAGCTTGGATTGTCAAGTTGTCACTGAAAGAATAAATATCTTTTCTAAAGTTGTAGTTAAAGCCATTGCTATTGTACTGTTATGGGCATAGTGCATATAAAATGTTTAGAAGTGTCCTATCAAGTGTTTTCTCATACTAACATAAAGATGTAGCAGGGTCCTTTCATGAACTGGACAGCAACGTTTTCTTTCATGTGAAATTCTTCAGCATCAGTGCTCAAAGAAACGCTTTAGTTATGGCAGCTAGAGTCCAAAGGTGCTTCACCAATGCTCTGTCAATGCTAATGTCAACACAAAGTATATCACATCAGGGTGGGAATTCCCTAGAAAGTCTTTGTAGTGCCTTCAAATGATTGATAAATAATACTCACCATGAAAGAACCTTGTGAAACAAGTATTCACTCAGCACTTACTTTTTCCACATGCAACTTTTATTCAAATTATTAACATTTATTTATATAGCGCCAGCATATTTTGCAGCGCTGTAAAGTAGATGTGTTTATACAACTAAATCACATTAATTACATACATAGAACATATGGAGTTACATACATCACAACCAATATCGTTACAAAAGGTGAGGAAGGCCCTGTGCAAAAGAGTTTACAATCTAAAGTGAAGGGAATAAGTCACAGGGTGTGGGAGTAGGCAAGATCAGAATTAAGTGAGTGAGAGATGTAGTACTGTATGTGGTATTGCATTTGGTAGTTAAGCAGAGAGA
This sequence comes from Xenopus petersii, assembly GCA_038501925.1. Taxonomy (NCBI): domain Eukaryota; kingdom Metazoa; phylum Chordata; class Amphibia; order Anura; family Pipidae; genus Xenopus; species Xenopus petersii. Next base: position 84,677,318 of record CM076681.1, read on the forward strand.
GGGTAGGCTTCTCTAAAGAAGTGCATTTTAAGAGATCTTTTGAAAGCAGAAAGGTTGGGAGAAAGTGGGAGACCATGGGAGAGAATTCCAGAGGAGGGGTGCAGCCCTTGCAAAGTCTTGAATGCGAGTATGTGAGGAGCTAATGTTGAGTAGCAGGTCAGTAGAGGAGCGTAGTAACCGGTTGGGTGAGTAAATAGAGATGAGTTCAGAGATGTAGGGTGGGGCAGGTATGAAGTGCTTTAAATGTCTTTGCTTGGTGGAATCTAGAGCATTTGCATTCCCCTAATATAGATAGAGAGGCCACAGAAGCATTGAAAGGGTTTCTGTGAGCAAGAAAGGAATCTGCCAGTACAGTTGCAGACACTGCAGAGTGGGTACAGTGATACTGGCGATAATTTTAGTCAAATAAAAAGGTTTGTATTTTTGCCTGAAAGCAAAGCTCAACTTAAAATAATATTGCATTCTTAGAAATATTACAGTCCATAGTGTAACTACAGCCCTACAGGCAAAGTTGCAAAGTCAGGCCCCATTCTGCTGCTCCCAGACAGCCTAGTTATACCCCTGTGTTCTGCCCCACTGCCATAGCAGATTGCTGGCCCCAATCCACCCCATCCCTCTCTCTTGACATCAATGCCAGGTAATTGTTACCAGGGAAGTTGTCAAACATTCAGACTTACAGCCATGAACATGTCCCCACAAACTATAGTCAACGTGTGCTTATGCAAATGCATACACTAACACTTCTTCCCCTTTAATAGCTACAGAAAGTATTATTTTGAATTTATTTTATATATTTTATATATTGTAGTTCACCCACACATCTGGAGCCCACACTGACAGTGGCACGAGTGAGAATTTAGCAGTGTCGGACTGGCCCACCAGGACACCTGGAATAGTCCCGGTAGGCCCAGGTGTCAGTAGGCCCTCATGCTGCTAAACATTTGGCCTATTTCCCTATTTCTATGAGAACAAAGAGGCTAAATCGATGAAATAATAGATTATAGTATGTAAAGAAAGAGGGACTAGGAGAATGAAGGATGAGTGAAGAGAAATAGAAAATAGTAATAGAGTGTGGGCCCCTGGTCTAAGATGAATTGGTGGGCCCCTGGTGAATTGTTTTTGGGTGGGCCTCTGCTGCCCCAGTCCAACACTGGAATTTAGGCAGGGGGGGGGCATCAGGGCATCTCTGGATCCTTTGCTACTTCTGATTTTCCTCGCTCCCTAACCTGGCTGAGAACAAGGGATGAGAGAGTCAAGAGGGTCACATTACATGTCAATTTGAAACAGACAGGGAAGAAGGGAGGGGGTTGGATATCACGGTCAGATTTTTCTTTTGCAGCTGCAACTTGCGCCCAATCAAAACCAATATAAATAACTGCAACTACGACCACAACGTGACCCCTAGTATTAGTGGGCCCTGAGCGAATGCCTCTTTATTTAAGCAGTCCTGAGCCAGTCAGTTAGCATGTCTGAATTACACCAATTAATAAAGACAGAAGTAATGTTTCTCCCCTGCATATTTCAAGAACATTTTGCACCAGAGCTCTGTACCCATCTATGCTGCCTGTTATTTAAGTGAAGGAAAATGCATGTGACTCTATTTACTTCACGCAAGAAGCCAACACTTACTAACACTCATGGCCAGGACAAGAGCCGGCACCTCTATCCAACATGCCTCCAGTCCCCTGGGCTCCATGAAACGCCGAGGGTGGGGGATGTGTCACTTCCTTTTCCAAATTCCACGGAGGAGAACTCTTGGTATTTCTATTGCTGACGTTGCACAACACCACACAAAAATGCAGACCCCTCACTCCCTTCCATCTCAGCTACAAAAGGGTTAAACATGACTGGGGGCGGGGCGGGGCGGGGCTGGGCTGGGCTACACTGCCAACGAGGATTCTGCTTAGCGCCGCTCTCTTAAATTGCGCTCTTCTATGTAACCCCCTTTTCTTTGCTGGGGGATGTTGGGAATTGTAGTTTCACAAGGACCTGTGGCGTCTCTTAGATTAGCAGAAGTTTTAGTTACGACTCTGAATCCGAGCATGAACCTCTGCCTCCTAGAGGCGGTACCGAGAGGCCAGGGATGACTCCAAATCGCAAGTACATCCTAGAAGGTGAACTGTGGGTCGCTGTGATTTTACTGGACTTGGCTCAGAGACCCCGGTGAGTAGATGGAGGACTCTTTACTTTCCATATCGAGTGGATGACATTCATTCGTGCCTGGGGTACAAGAGCAGTAATTGCAGTGTGGGGTTCAAGGCCACTTTAAAGAGGGGGCAAAGGAGCATTTGCCCAACGCCCACTGTGGTTGCAGTTGCATCTTATTTATATTGTTTTTTTTTTTGTTTGGGGCAAGTTCTCAGCTGCAGAAGGAAAGTCTGGCCGTGACAGCCCACTCATACCCCGCCTTCTCCCCTGCCTGCTTCAAATTTACGTGTTACGTCTAACGAGACCTTCTTGACTCTCACTCCTTGTTCTCAGCCAGGTTAGGGACCGAGGAGAAACAGAAGTAAAGAAGGATCCAAATGCCATGATGGCTCTCCTGCCTCATTTCTCACTCACTCCAGCCCTTGTGCCACTGTTTCTCTTCATTCTGTCTTCATGCAGGAGTTGGGTGTCAGATATTCATTGACAGTTAAGCTGGCCATAGACGCACAGATCGTATTGTACCAATATAGGATTCGTACGATTTTCGGATCATGTGTGGAGAGTGCCGACATCTTTTGTCCGAAGGAGCCGACCGATCCCACAGAGCCCATTGCGCATCGTTATCGGATCGTACCCCCGATATTTCCATGCTCGTTAATGGCATATCGGGGAAAGATCCGCTCGTTTGGCGATGTCGCCAAAAAAACGGATGTTTGCGTCTGTGGCCACTTTTAGATCCAATATATAGGGGACTTATTTTGCCTACAAGATGTATTAGAGCTCACTCTAATAAAATCACCAGACATCATGTCTCTCTACATGCAGGATTTGTGCAAAAGGCAGTTATTTTGTTAGATTGTGTTTGTACTGGAATAAGTTATTTGAATGAGCTCTGCTAGGAAGTTAAGCCCCCCTATATATTGCATATAACTGTCAGTGACTATCACCAACTCCTGCATGAAGACATAATGAAGAGAAACAAATGCTGAGAGAGGAATAGTGAACATAAATTTAATTATTTCAAAAATGATGCTGAATATTTAAAATAGTTTTTATAAAGTTTTTTTATTTCTGTGTGATGAAGCTTAAATAAAATTCATTTACATGATAGTTCCCCTTTAAAGGGCACTTGTTGGGCAAAAATATTATCCCCAACCAAAGGTGCAGACTAATTGAGTCTGCACTCCAGTTGGGGGTAACCGTAGTATTTTTAATAGCCCCCGCCAGCACTAGGACACACACTGGGAGTCAGAGCTGTCAGTCAGAGTTCATGCACAAATGTGCTTCTGACATCACTTGCATGTGCATAATGAGCACGTTGCAGCATTCACTCATCATGCGCATAAATGTGACCCAAAATGTCCGCTTGTACGGGGAGCTCCTTCCCTTGTGGTTGGCCTAGCACTGGCGGGGGCAATTTAAAAAAAACAAAAAAAACTTTTAACCCAAGCGAGAGTACTCTATTAGCCCACGCCTTTGGTTTGGGATAATATTTTTGCCCAACAGGTGCCCTTTAATGAGTCAAATGTCAAAATTACCTGCAGTGATATATTAAAAGCTAAGGCACATGGTATGTTTCCTTTGTGTGTGTGTATATATATATATATCAGAAAAATTAAAGTTTTAAAGTAATTAAACTATAATGTACTGTTTTGTATCAATAGAGCTAAATGGCACGGGTTAAATAGCATGTAATCGTTACAATGGGTTTAGTTCTTACACAGAAATCTGACTCTACAGAACTTATCTGGTAAATAACCTGCCTGCATTAAAACATATTGCTGTTGGTCTGGGAAGTGGATGTTGTTGCTGATGCAGCAGAGGCTGTGTAAGCTGCATGAATAGCTCCTGGCTGAGGGCATTTTTTTTCCAGAGAGATTGAGGTTCACCCTGGCTGCGGCAGGACACCCTAGTCCACCTAGCTCAGGTAGAGGTAGGAAGACTACCTATTGGATCCCCTGCCCCAAGAATGACTGTATACTGCTAGGAGAGTGCCAGGATATTATCAGGTACTGTTAATCTGTGAATAAATTAAACATGGTACAAAGAGATCTATGTGTTTTTAACCTGTGGATGCGTGTTAAAGGAGAAGGAAAGGCTAAAATTAAGTACGTTTTATAAGAAAGGTATATAAATACACCAGTAAACCTTCAAAATAATGCTGATCGGAGTCCTCTGTCAAAAGAAACACCACATTTCTTTCCTTCTTTAGTGTACACATGGGCTTCTGTATCAGACTTCCTGCTTTCATCTTAAAACTCCAGGGCACAGCCTTGAGCATGCTCAGTTTGCTCCTCTCCCCCTCCCTGCTGTAATATGAGCCCAGAGCTATGAGTGAGCAGGGAACTCAGGCAGGAAGTGATGTCACACCAAGAAAATATGGCAGCTGCTATCCTAAACAAACCGAGAGAGTTTCTAGAGCTGTTTACTCCGGTATGGTAAAGCATTCCACCGAATAAATAGTGTTATAGCTTGCACTATTGTAGCTAATCTATTGGCAATAGGGATGCACCGAATCCAGGATTCGGCCAGGATTCGGCCTTTTTCAGCAGGATTTGGATTCGGCCGAATCCTTCTGCCCGGCCGAACCGAATCCGAATCCTAATTTGCATATGCAAATTAGGGGCAGGGAGGGAAATTGCGTGACTTTTTGTCAGAAAACAAGGAAGTAAAAAATGTTTTCCCCTTCCCACCCCTAATTTGCATATACAAATTAGGGTTCGGATTCGGTTCGGTATTCGGCCGAATCCTTCGTGAAGGATTCGGGGGTTCGGCCGAATCCAAAAAAGTGGATTCGGTGCATCCCTAATTGGCAATAAACTGGTTTGCTAGCTTTCCTTCTCCTTTAAGGCAACTCTGCCCGGCTGATGTATGTACAGTTAAAGGAACAGTAACACCAAACATTTAAAGTGTTTTAAAGGAATGACAATATAGTGCACTCTTATGCTGCACTGGTACAGCTGTTGTTTTGCTTCAGAAACTCTATTATAGTTTATATAAACAAGCTGCTGTGTATCCATGGGGGCAGCCATTCAAAGCTGAAAAAAGAAAAAAGGCACGGGATACACAGATAAGTTCTGTAGTATACAATGGGATTCCTCAGAATTTATCTGTTATCTACTGTCTAATCCTGTGTTTGAATTGCTGCACCCATGGCTACACAGTAGTTTTTTTTTATACAAACTATAGTTGTGTTTCTGAAGCAAGCACAACAATTTTACCAGTGGAAGGCAACCGTACATTATTTTGTCATTCCTTTAAAATACTTTCATTTTCTGGTGTTACTGTTCCTTTAATTTGGGGATACCACTAGGGGTGCTGTACTTTGTACTTGGAAATTGTTTGATGTAATTGGGCTGTTCACCTGTGGATTGTTGCAACTGCTGTCTGCTTGTTACTTCATCCTCCAAGCCCCTTCTTTATTGTAAAGGGATTCTGTCATGATTTTTATGATTTTTTTTAATGAATTTTTTTCCAACAGGCTATTGTTTCTCCTACTCAATGTAACTGAATGAGTCGCAGTGAGACATGGATTTTTACTATTGATGGCTGTTCTTATATCTACTAGGGATATCTGTCATTTGGTTACCTTCTCACTGTTCTGCTGATGGGCTGCTGGGGGGGAGAGGGTGATATCACTCCAACTTGCAGTACAGCAGTAAAGTGTGACTGAAGTTTAAAAGAGCACAATTCACATGACTGGGGGCAGCTGGGAAAATTACAAATCTGTGAAGCCCCATGTCAGATGTCAAAATTAAATCTGCTCTTTTGAAAAACGTATGTCAGTTAAGACGTCTTCTGAAGCAGCATTTTGAAAAAACATGTTTTACCATGACAGTATACCTTTCAAGATGCTATAAGTCCCCTGCTTGAACCCCAATAATAAATTGTAGCATGTCCCTGCTTTGAGCCAGTTCCAAGATGTTGCACTTTGTGTGATACCAGACATCTTTCTATGTACAGGTATAATGCGCCGGATCTGGGGTTTTCTGGGTAACGGATCTTTCTGTAATATGGATCTTCAAACCTTAAGTCTATTAGAAAATCATTTAAACAATAAATAAAGATTGATTATATCTTAGATTGGATCAAGTGCAAGGTACGGTTTTATTATTACAGAAAAAAAGGAAATCCTTTTTTAATATATTTCAATTATTTGGAGAAAATGGAGTGTATGTAGGGGTGAAGAGAGGGAGTAGCAGTGGGAAATATAACCTCTGATCTGGGAATGTGGCTTTGAATTGACAGGTACAGTGGTGTGCAAAACTATTTGCCCCCTTCCTGATTTCTTATTCTTTTGCATGTTTGTCACACAAAATGTTTCTGATCATCAAACACATTTAACTATTAGTCAAAGATAACACAAGTAAACACAAAATGCAGTTTTTAAATGAGGGTTTTTATTATTTCGGGAGAAAAGAAATCCAAATCTACATTTTCATGTGTGAAAAAGTAATTGCCCCTGAACCTAATAACTGGTTGGGCAACCCTTAGCAGCAATAACTGCAATCAAGCGTTTGCGATAACTTGCAACGAGTCTTATACAGTGCTCTGGAGGAATTTTGGCCCACTCATCTTTGCAGAATTGTTGTAATTCAGCTTTATTTGAGGGTTTTCTAGCATGAACCGCCTTTTTAAGGTCATGCCACAACATCTCAATAGGATTCAGGTCAGGACTTTGACTAGGCCACTCCAAAGTCTTCATTTTGTTTTTCTTCAGCCATTCAGAGGTGGATTTGCTGGTGTGTTTTGGGTCATTGTCCTGCTGCAGCACCCAAGATCGCTTCAGCTTGAGTTGACGAACAGATGGCCGGACATTCTCCTTCAGGATTTTTTGGTAGACAGTAGAATTCATGGTTCCATCTATCACAGCAAGTCTTCCAGGTCCTGAAGCAGAAAAACAACCCCAGACCATCACACTACCACCACCATATTTTACTGTTGGTATGATGTTCTTTTTCTGAAATGCTGTGTTACTTTTACGCCAGATGTAACGGGACGCGCACCTTCCAACAAGTTCAACTTTTGTCTTGTCGGTCCACAAGGTATTTTCCCAAAAGTCTTGAGATGTTTTTTAGCAAAATTGAGATGAGCCTTAATGTTCTTTTTGCTTAAAAGTGGTTTGCGCCTTGGAAATCTGCCTTGCAGGCCGTTTTTGCCCAGTCTCTTTCTTATGGTGGAGTCGTGAACACTGACCTTAATTGAGGCAAGTGAGGCCTGCAGTTCTTTAGATGTTGTCCTGGGGTCTTTTGTGGCCTCTCGGATGAGTTGTCTCTGCGCTCTTGGGGTAATTTTGGGTCGGCCGGCCACTCCTGGGAAGGTTCACCAATGTTCCATGTTTTTGCCATTTGTGGATAATGGCTCTCACTGTGGTTCGCTGGAGTCCCAAAGCTTTAGAAATGGCTTTATAACCTTTGAAATTGAACTCAGGTGTGATAAACCACAGTTAAGTTATTTTTTAACAAGGGGGGCAATCACTTTTTCACACAGGCCCATGTAGATTTGGAGTTTTTTTTCTCCCTTAATAACGTAAACCTTCATTTTAAAAACTGCATTTTGTGTTCAATTACGTTATCTTTGACCAATAGTTAACGGTTTTTGATGAGCAGAAACATTTAAGTGTGACAAACATGCAAAAGAATAAGAAATCAGGAAGGGGGCAAATAGTTTTGCACACCACTGTATACAGTAGCTGGGAAAGATTTTGCCTGAGGTAGCCGTGAGCAATATAAACCTCTAACATGTGAATTTTGCTCGGGGCAGCTGTAGTAGGATGAGATGTTGCCTGAAGTGTTAGTGGTAATAATAGGAATAGGAATGTGATTGTAAACAGGTATAGTAGGGAGAGATTGTGCCTATAGTAACAGTGGGGATAATAAGATCTAAGATGGGAATGTGGCTGTGGGATTGCAGGTATAGTTGGATAACATGTTTCCTTAAGTAGCAGTGGGGAATATAATATCTGAGATGGAACTTTTGCCTTAGAACAGCGGGTACAGCGCAATAGCAGTTATACCAGTGTGCTCAATATGTAATGTTCCAGAGCTAAAATCTAGTGATGGGTGAATCTGGGCAAAAAATTCGACAAACGCTTTGAAGTCAAAAATAATTTTGACGCGAGCGACAATTTTTATACTCGCGACTATTTCGTCCAAAAGCATTAAAGTCAATGGGCGCCCGAATAATTTTGACGCACGCCAATATTTTTTGTTACGCAGATTTTTTGCCTGCGAATTGTTGCCACAGTTTCACAATTTAATTTGCTTGCGGTGAAATGCCGTTCATTTGTGTCTGGTGAATTTATTCGCCCATCACTACTAATTTTAAGCTTTTAAAGACTGTTTGGCAGTCAGCAAAGACAGGTGTTTTCTTGCCTGCAGTCTTTTATATAAACCTGTATAATAATATCTATCCCCTGTTGCCTGGTTTCTGTTTTTTAAGGGAAGAAATTCCCCTCTAAACAGGAGCCAAACTGTAATGCTGAATGAGTTGTATTTTAGTATGCTGTGATCTTTAAACCCCTGATTTCTTGCTTTGAGGAGTATAGGGTAGCATAGTTAAAATCTTCATCTTGCATATGTTGAACTAGACTTTTCCATATTTATTGCTTAGCCTATCAAATTAAAGGCCTTAAAGTTCAAGTTAATACTGTTTTTAAAGAACAATGGAACCCTAATTCATGAGGGGGGGGGGGTACCAATATGTCGGCCACTTACCACTGGATTAAATAACACATTTTTCCCCCTTGGCTGAAGCTGCTCTTTTTAAAGAAAAAAACACCATCCTGGTAAAACTCTCTATAGCAGTGCCACACCATATTACCTGATTTTCCCGGGCATGCTTAAACTTGGCCTTGTACCTGTACAGTATACTAACACGTGAAGAGGTACAGTCCTGCGCGGGTCCAACTGGAAGGACACGTGCCTTAGCCGGACTTGCTGACCCCTAACCCGATCTGCACCCACAATCCAAATCATATCCCCCTACCCAGAGCTGCTACCCAACCTGGAACCTATGCAGTTAAACTTATCTTCCAACCCAAAACCAGAAGTGACGTCACCATAGACAGGAAGGGACATACCTCAAGTGGTGGATCAGCAGGAAAGGTACAAAAGGGAGGGTGAGAGGGACCAGTCCGCATCTTTGCCTGGTTACCCGTGGACTTCCCCACATGGTCAGGGAATCAGGGTTTTTTTTGCCCGAAACCTTACCGCTTTGTGGGTATTCCGCAGTACTTAGTACTATACTATACTGCTGCGACTCAAGTCTGAGTCTATGCAAGGGGCAAATCACTAACAAATTATTACTTCCCAGTAAATTGGGGTTGGATGGGTATTAATAGGGGCACCTGAATAAGGGGAAAACTCCCAGTTAATTTGGGTTTTTTGGTCCTTTAAAAACCTGCAAACAAGCAATTACTTTTTAGCAGCTGCCACCCACAAGCAAATTTGTCAATGATAATCTTTTGGAATTATGCAAAATCTTTTTGCATATGCAGAAAACATTAGACAATACCTTATTTTATGCAACAGTTAAAATTTAAATGACCAAATATTAATATAATTACATAAGTATACATCCCATTCAAGCCAGTATTAATTAGATGCAGTTTTAGCCTTGGCTCTGCGTGTATAGGTCTCTATGAGCTTTGCTCAACTGGATACCACAATTTTTTACTCATTCATCTTTACAAAATTGCTTAGGTTGCAATTATGAGTGAACAGTTGTTTTCAACTTGAGCCACAACTTTATTGGATTTTTGGACTATTTAAAGTTCGGTCTCTAATTCACACTGTTGCCTAATTGCAAGGGCATTTTCATCATACTAAAAGTTTAGTTAAAGATGCTGTAATTGAATAGGTTATTATTATTGAATCCTGTTCAGTGTTCACTCTAAGGCAGTAGTAGATTTTAGATTACACTACCCTTAAAGTGGACCTGTCACCTACACATAAAAAGCTGCATAATGAAAGTCATTTGCAAATTAAATATGAAACGCCTAAAAAAATTTTCATTGAAATATTCATACCTGTTATAAAGGTGTTTAAATATCTAAGCTGTCAATCAAATATTTCCTGTCCCGCCTCTATGCCCGTGGCATAGAGGAGGGGCAGTCAATTACTTTCACTTTCCATTCAGCACTTCCTACATGTCACTGCTCTCCTCACATTCCCCCTTCCCTCCTCAGGCTCTATAATTGTGTAGGGCACTGCACATGGACATTAGGTCCCCCATTCTGGTGCATACACAAGATTTTGGGGTGATACACAATTTCCCTTAATAACCGTGTCCACAAAATGGCTGCTGCCTGCTTGCTGTGATTGTATAATTCCAAGACAGAAGGAAACAAAATTGAAATAATAAATACAGTGTAAGTAAAGTTTATTTTGCTCAACTAACATGATAGAAAAGAATTTGAAATTATTTCTTAGGGTGACAGGTCCCCTTTAAGGTCCAACCTTTGGCCAGGTTTCCCTTGAGCTTTTGGTCAGGCCCAACTTTAGCTGCAGAAATGAACAGCTGTGTTTCACAGACAGGATTGCACTTCAAGTAGTAAGACCCTTCATGCACCACGAATTATCTGTAATTTGCCTACAATTACCAAATTACTTACTGTTGTAGTTTGTTAGACGCTCTGGCCTTAACGGTGCATACATGTGAGACATGTCACATAAACCTTGCTATTTTTAGTATAGTATTTTAGGTGTGTAAGATGTTAGCAGTTGTGGGAAGTGACTAGGAACACAAAATTCTGTTAAAAAACCGCATGTGTACCTTTGGCCTAGTATTTGTTTTCTGTTCTGTCCTTTTTGGATGTCATTTTGCACAACATTGAAATTGACACTGGTGCATAGTGAGCCTAGTTTACTCGCTATTTAGTCTTCCACAATAGATTGCCGTTCTGGTCTAGTTTACATATAGTAAATATGTAGCACAGACTAAGGGGCTGTGTGCTCTGTAATGTATTTTACTTCTACAGCAGGAATCTGAGGTGCATTCCAGCTAAGTTTACATTAGATGTCAGTTAGATCAATTAGCCAGGCCCGGTTGCTTGGAGTCAATACAAACAAATCAATAAAAGTAATGTAAATGGGAGTGGGAAGTGTGACGGAGTGACAATAAATAGAGACCAGAACAGGTTTATTTACTCAGTTATGCTGAGCACTTGCTTAGCTTGTTGCGTTTTGTTTACCTGGTTTACCGGGCAGATTGGGGGAGATTTAGTCGCCTGGCGACTAATCGCCTCTTCTGCGTGGTGACAATCTCCCCGAACTGCCTTCCGTCTGCTTGAATGAAGAATCGCCTGCGCTAATTGGCAACTTCAGGTGACTTTGGAAATCAAAGCGCCATGAGTGCATTAGCGCAGGCGATTCTTTATTCCAGCAGATGGAAGGCAGTTCGGGGAGATTGTCGCCACGCAGAAAAGGCGATTAGTCGCCAGGCGACTAAATCTCCCCAAATCTGCCCGTCATAAACATATATATGTTTTTTAAGTCTACAACGTTCAGCAACTCTGTTTCAGATATTATTCTTCTTTTCTGCATTGGAAATTCTCAATTTCTGTATGCTTTTGATACTTTCCTAAATGGCTGGCTGCTGAAGGTCAGTGGGGATAGATTGTTTCTTGAACTGTAGTACTCAAGAAGACTCTCTGTGCAAGAAGCCTATGCAGTGAAATTATAAAGGAGTACCTCTCTGTAGTTGGTACACATTATATGCCATGAATGCTTACTTTTGTTTTAAAGGTTATGGTAGCCAGAACGATTTCTAGCACTTGCCCCTCCCATTCAAAAATATGCGATATTGCTGCCAAGTGCCAGGCCTGAAAAAGCAACACTGCACATTTTACCCTAAGGCTTGTATGAATAGTATATTATGCAAAGTGTGGGTTCCAGACAGTGGAGTTTTTACCATAAGGCAAGTTGACTGCATTTTAACAGGTAAAAAAGGGGGTTCTAATATATTTCTCCCATTGAATACAAGTTTTTTCATAGTAGAGTGTACCTCTTAGGAACAAACTGTATTGGCCTAGGGAAATACCAAATCAAGTGCCAAGTTGCCATCTTACACTAGATTCAGGTGTCCCTGGCTTGGGTTTGTTCGTATGCAGTAGAATAAAATGCATGCACTAGTGTCAGCACTAGGGAAAGGTATGAAAAATGGCAGCAGTGCATTTTTTTCCTACAAGGAACGCTGCCTTGAGAAAACAAAGTTGCCTCCCCATGGTAAATAAACCTTTCTTGTCTTTGAAGAGCCAAATTTCCATTTCTTAAAAAGTATGGAGAACACAATTGCGAACAAAATAAAGCTAAAATAATAAATACTTTAATTGTGTGTTAACAGCATTTCCTCCTTTTGATTTTTTTTTAGATTAACCTATACTAGATACTCCTTTTAATTAATAATCTTTGTTAAAAAAGAATAGCATTTTTAGACAATTTTTTTTAAATTAAACAGCCATGAACCCCTCTCATACTGTAATTGTTGTTTAAGATCATTATCATAGTTGGTTTGGTGAGCTTAAATAAATGCAAGGCTACATTTTCATTCTGCACCATGAGTGCTTTCTTTTTTTTTCATATACAATATGGGGCAGATTTACTAAAGAGCGAAGTGGCTAACACTAGCGACTTTTCGCCAGCATTGCCACCCGGAGGGACATCGCCAATTTAATAGCAGGCACAAATTCGCTAGTGAAACAGACTGTTGTTAGCGGTCATTTGCACTCTTATCGCCAGGCGACTTTACGTTACTCCGCAAAAACTAAAATGTGGATTTTACTGAACCTCTTTCGCCAGGATTGCCTTTGCCACATCAGACCAGGCAAAGTGCTATAAAGCAGCCAGATCTTCCTCAATCTTCTATCACTTACATCATATCCTGTGAGCTGAAAATGCATCAAAGTTCAAAAAACGCTGGCGTCTTTTCCTTTTATCAGCGTGATTGCCTGCAAAAGTCCTAACAAACTTTTTTGGGGAACTGTTTTTTTCCAGACATTTCCTAAGATATGGAACATTCATTTTACAGTGGGCTCGTGTATGGCATTATATTAACTCTCTTGACTGGACATATGTAAAATAAACCAGTAACTTTAAACTATTTGCAGCAACATTTATAATAAAGACGTCCATACAACTTATGCACCCACCTTATGCAAATTGACCTAAGCGCAAGATTACTAGCGAAGTTTTGCTAGGCACAAATGAATGCTAGTGCATCTTCACTATGATATCCTCACACAACCGAAGTAACGTTAGCGAAAAGTCACCAGCGTTCGACGCCAGGGACAAAACTTCGCATTTTAGTGAATTTGTGTATTTGTAGTGTATTTGCGCCTGGCAAAATGGTGCCATGGGTGCGCAGCTGGTGAAAACTCGCCCGTTGAATATGCCCCTATATATTATTTTTTTTCCTGTCTGGGTTAACACAGGCCATACCATCCTTTTGAGGAAAGGCAGGGAATTCCTGACATTCTCAGAGGGGAAAGGTTATAGAAAACATTATAACAGCCCCTCTGCATAAATTATATACAGTAAATCTCTTTTTTTTTTAAATTTAAAAAAATATATTTTGTCTGATCAGTGATACATTTTTGTATTGCATTAAGTTCAGTCATTCTAGTGTATGAGGATTAAAATACATAGTGGTTTAGGTCTTTTCAGTTGACATAATTTGTGAATATATTTTTTTATGTATTTTTAAGTTTTCAGAAACTGGAGCAGCATTCTGTTTTCATAGGAATGTTTCAGAGCATAAAGAAACCACAGATGTTTACGTTTAAGAATTTGTTTTATTCCTTTTTTCCTCTTTGGAAAATTCCTGACTACTCACCTGAAACACCATATGAAATGTTTTTTTTCCTCTCTGAGGTCTCTCTCTCAGGTCCTTTACTTCAGAGAACGTAATATACTAAAAGCACTCTTAAGGGTTCTGATTTGTAGGGTTTCTAATTTCATCAAACATTTCACTGCTATTTAGCTATTTGGCACTATAAGTGAAAAAAGAGGTCATTGATCACTTAGGCATGTTTATGCTGATAGGCCAAAACTAAGCATGAGAATTTTTGTTTAATGTTCATATGTAAACAGAAAACAGTCATAATGTTCTTGTATAAAGGCAATTTACAAGTTTATAACTGAACATGGAATTTATGTCCAAATGGTATTTGTTTATGAGGTCCAATAAACACTATAACTATAGAAAACACATACCTAAAAATGTCAGCACTTTTCTTAAAACACGCTTTATGGATTTTGCAGGTACATGGTTAATAAATCATTGCAAATGGCCTATCTCCGTTATCATTTACCCTTATATAACGTAGTTTCATAATAGTCAAAGTTGAAAATAAAACACATTCATTATGTTCAACCTTGTTTCTCTACTTCTAGGTCAGTGTTTCTTAATTTCGGTCAGATGACGGTAAAGAAAGCCCATATAAAGCTGTCAACTGTTGCTATAATTAACAAAAATTTGAGTTTTGGTGGATTTTGTATGTTTTCCTGTATATTTATTGTACGACATTACAGACTATGTTGGCATTTTATAAATACGTGATAATAATTATACCTATAAAGTGCCAACATATCCCGTAGTGCTGTACAATAAATGAGTGTATACACTGAGCATACATGATTACATACAAAAAACAACCAATAGAAGAGGTAAAAAGAGAACTGTCAAATTACAGATATTACTAATAAGATTGCTGTACTTGTATACATTTTTTTATAGTGAAACTTACAATATAAGATTTAAGTAATGAATATATATAGATTAGGGCATAATACAATTTACTGTTTTTTTTACCTTTAAAATTGTGTGTTCTTTTTCTGATCTCTTTATGCTTGTTTTTCCACCAGGCTGTATCAAAGATGGTGTGGCAGAGCAAGTGGCCTGGAGATCTAATGTCACAATGAGGACTCACACTCGGGGAGCCCCTAGTGTATTTTTCATACACCTGCTTTGTTACATTGTGGTTTACGGCACAGAAAAGGACATTAATACACAAATACCATTCCTCAATGGAAAATATGATGGCTATCCCATGCTGTACTTCTCAAAGGGCAACATGGAAGGACTCCGAGCCCAGGCAGCGAGCAGCCATCGGCACATTTCTGCAAGAATTAATGAGGCAGTTCATGTAATGCTGACCAACCCTAGTGAGTACCTTCCCCCGTGGGATCCAAAGGAGTTTTCTGCTCGATGGAATGAAATTTATGGCAACAACCTTGGTGCACTGGCGATGTTCTGCGTCCTGAATCCAGATAACACTGAAGCACTTGGTCTGGCCAGAGAATATATGGAAAGGATGGCAGCTCAGCCTAGTTGGTAGATTTTGTTTGTCTTTTGTTAACTTCACTTCTGTCATGTCTGTAATATACTTTTCAGTAGATGTAAAATTAATATTTGTAGCATGAACACATTGGTAGTTTACCTTATTTTATATTATTACTCACAATCATTAATAGAAACTGTGTGAAACTTAGAAATTGCTTCTGATTGTACACCCAGTTGCACACCTTTGGATGTGGTTTGGCCAGGCATTCATGGTGCTCTCTCTGTTGCTTTATTAACCAACTTAAATACACTGTAAAGGTATTTAAATAAGTTGCCAGGGTGGATCTGTCATAATATAGGTAGTTATCTATTTACAGTATGTAGTTATCCAAAAACAGTGAAAAGATTGAATCCACTATTCTAAATTATAGGTTCACAAACTCTAGTTCTGAATAGGGGGAAGTGTGAATAGGGGGAGTCTTTATATCTTTAATGTCTTTATGCTTTAAGTTTAGTTCTGAAGAGACTGAGTGAGGATACTCTCCGAAGGAGTTTGGGAATAGCATTCCAAATGTAAGGAGAAGCAAGACAGAAGCATTTAAGTTGGGAAACAGCTGATGTAGTGGGGTGAAACCAGGTGATTGCTTTGAGAGGAGAGGAGATGTAGTTAGGTGCATATGAATGAAGTGGTTTGAAGATTATGAGGAAGAGTTTGTAATTCTTTGTTTTATGGGAAGCCATGATAAGGACTTCAGCAGGGGAAGTGCCTGTTCCCTTTTGGATGAGAGGAGGGGAATTCTGGCAGCAGTATTTAATACAGACTGTAGAGGGGGGATGGGAGTTAGGGTGGCCAGTTAGTAGAAGATTAGAGTCGTCTAGTTGGGATAGGATAAGAGCATGCATGAGCATCTTGGCTGTAGCAGGTGAAAGAAAGGAATGGATTTTGGCAATATAGCTTAAGAAAAAGTGACAAGTTTTGACAGTGGTGTTAATATGATCAGAGAAAGATAGAATGGAGTCAAAGATTACCCCCAGACAGTGTGCTGAATAGACAGGGTTAATGAGCATGCCATCAATAGAGATAGTAAATGGGGGAGTAGGACCAGGCTTAGATGGAAAGATAGTAAAGTTTTTTTAGGTTGAGTTTGAGGTGGTGCTAGTTCATACAGTTGGAGATCACTAGGAGGCAGTTTTAAGGGATGGATAAATATATTTGGGTATCATCACCAAACAGATGATAATTAAAACCAAATGAGTGGATGAGATCTCCCAAAGACAGAGTGTTCAGCGAGAACAACAACGGACCTTGCGGCACCCCTACATTAAGTGGTACTGGAGATAAAGTTTCATTAGCATAGGACACAGTGAACGAAAGGTTAGAGAGGTAAGAAGAGAGCCAAGATGCAGCCTGGTCACAGATGCCAAGCGAATACAGAATTTGTATCGGGAGAGAGGGTCAACCATATTGAATGCAGATGATGGGTCAAGGAAGATAAGGATAGTGAAGTGACCTTTGGCTTTGGCAACCTCAAGATTGCATTGGGTCCATTAGATTATGGGTGTGTAGCAAATGACCGGTGAAAATGTATCTCCATCACTGCTATTGCTGAATAACATAGTTCTTTGCAGATCTGTGTGTAGAAGTAAGGAGAGTCTAACTAGGAAGGGGCCCACAGAGCTTTGTGGGGGCCTTAATTAGTACTTAATGATTTGTTCTCATACCAAGAGAGCTCTTTTTCTTGCATTTACCTCTAAAATTGCAGTTGGTGAAGTGCAATTTGGAGCACAATTGGCATGTTTCCACACAATGCTGCATTTTTTCTCAGAATGAGATGCCATGAGGTTGCAAGAGGACATTGCACCTGATGCAATAGCACTGTGCCAACGCAGTTGTGTCCAATTTGGTAAAATTAACACAACTACACATGCATTTTGTTGCAAATCAGATGCAGTTGTGCAGAAATCCACTTGGTGGACCGGTGTTCTGCATGCAAGTGACATCTGTGCCTGATTCTTTAGTCCCAAGTATGCTGCATCACTTTCTGCTGGGCACCCTAGAACTACCATCTGGTTAGGAGGTGGTAGTAGCTTTGGGGTTCCCCTGCATCAATAGGTGCAATTTGGAATTGAAGTCAGGAAATGCTGAGCAGCTCTGAGCACAACCATATGGAAGTGCAAAGAGACGATTTTGAGACAAATTTAAATTTAACATTTAAAATGGGTCAGATTTGTGAAAGTGTGAATTTAGAACTCACCACAAAAAAACTCACTCATTTTCTATTCATTCCTATGGGATTTTTAACAGCATATTTATCAAATGGTGAACTCCATTGTTAAATACAATTCTAGAAATCCCATAGGAATGAATAGAAAGTGAGTTTTTTTGTGGTGATTCTAAATTCACAATTTGATAAATCTGCCCCTAATTAATTAATGCAGTTTAACGGACAAATCATTATGGAGGAAAGTATGGAGCAATTAATAAGGAAAGTAAGCTTCTAAAGCTGCAATAAAATACTGAGTCAAGAACTTTCTCAGGTTTTAAAGTTTTCAGCTTTGCTTGGATGCTTGAAGTATAGTAAAATTATTATGCAAGAATGGAATAATTTATACAGAATTGTTATTCAGAATTATGGGAAGGCTATCTCCCAGAAAGTCCATTCTGAAAATCTTCATACTATTCTCTGTGAAAGTTTACTATAGTTTAATTAGAGGAATCCCTAGAGGATCCCTTTCAGAAATTTAATGAGCATTAATATTTATTTTAGCTTAGTTAATTCATCTTAAATGTACATATGCACTATTGCAAACCAACTCGGATGTATGATACATTCACACTATATGAAGTTACATTTAGCAGGCACAATGGTAATTGTCTCAATCCACAGAAAGCCACGGAGGCAAATTACTCAGTTTATGATTGGAATTCTATTAGATAGCTAGAAAGGCCTGGCTCTTGGGTACATTGCAGTTTATCTCGTGTGTGTGTCTTTGCCCTTGGATGCAAAAGCACATTACATGGCATCTGAAGAGCATGTCAGCTAACTTGTTTTAATAATGACCACTTCTTCAAGTCATTCCATAGTAAATACATTTTTGGATACTGTTTAATCAAGTAGATGGATGTGTTCAGTTCCTTGTAACTTCCAGGAGCTGATTAATGGGTTGGGGACAGCCATTAACATGGAAATTAATAGGTCATTTCATAAAGACTGGAGCCAAATGAATAACAAGTTGAATAACATTTTTTATATCCCAGTTTTAAAAAAAAAAAAAAAAGCATTTTTTTTTTTTTTTTGCTATATCGGATGATTTTGCCTCATGTGGAAGTTGGGATGGGCTATATAGAGTTTTAAAAATGTTTTGTCAGAGGGCATTACCTTCTGACTAATAGTCAGTTTTTGCTATTCAATTGAGAATATTTGATTTGTTTGGTACTTTTTATTCCCTATTGATATGGAGCAAAGTTTTTAAACAGGTTTGAAATTCTGATTGGCCAGTGTATGGCCATCAGCTGTAGATGTGGCCTCATGAGCTAGGTGTTTGGAGTTTTATTTTTTATAGAATATATTTTTGACCAGATTACTGAATATGTGAGCAAACTTTTGGCAGAGCTTTTTTGGTTAGTTCCAAGTACACAAAGCATTTATTAGAAAGACAAGTGACCACTCTTTGGCTACACTTTAGCACCTTAGTTGCTAACTATTCTGGCTGTACAAAAATAAAAGCAAAGGTCTAAGTTTCGAAATGTCCTTATCCCAGAGATTTTCCTAACCCATTAAGTATAATAGTATAAAACACAATTTGGCACCATCTGTTTTCAGTGGTTGTAAAATTTAAACCACCCATCCCTGCTGAACCTTTCCCTCTCTGTTTAATAAATTAGGCTTAACTGTCCTGTAATATATTTTGATTGGCCCTTAATTTACATTGTCAAAGCTGCAATCTTCTGTTTTCTCTTAATTAAGTGACATTATGGTGGTTACCATTTTCTTCCTGAAATGAATCACAGGGATAGAAATACTGTACAGTGTGGTCACAAGAATCCTCTGTATGTTGTTATGTATCTTTTTTTTTTAGTAAGGAACCCCTGACAATAAATGAGATGTGTGTCATGTGCATCATAGAGCTACACAAAGCTTCTGGTCAGCCATTGTTCCCCCCCTGTAACACATTAAGGTTTGGTTTTTTGTTTCAGTCAAAAATACACAGAACTGCACAATAACTTTACGAACCTCATCTTTGTGTGTAGTAGTTGGTTTGAACAGGTTAAAACGTAAAATGTAAACATATGCTCTTTTTTATTTTACAGGTTAGTTAAAGATGCCCCTTGGGATGAAGTTCCCTTGGCACACTCCCTGGTTGGCTTTGCTACTGCTTATGACTTTCTATACAACTCATTTAGCAAGCAACAGAAGGTGAGGTTTCTAGAGGTAATCGCCAATGCCTCAGCAAATATGTATGAAACCTCCTTCAGGAGAGGATGGGGCTTTCAGTACATTCACAACCATCAGCCCACAAATTGTGTGGCCCTGCTAACTGGAAGTTTGGTGATGATGAATCAAGGTACGTACCTCTGCAGTAACTGCAGTATAGGTTATTAAAACAATTTACAAGCTGACTATGCATGACATGGATAAATACACTTTAATTAGAAGAACTTCATTAACAGAATATAGGCTAATATAACCCCTGATGATGGAAGGTAGATCTCTGCTGAGCCTGTTACCTCTACCTGCACTTCAGGAATGTTAATTCCCATAGATAAATATACAATAGGAAGC
The DNA here is from genome assembly GCA_038501925.1 of Xenopus petersii. Classification (NCBI taxonomy): domain Eukaryota; kingdom Metazoa; phylum Chordata; class Amphibia; order Anura; family Pipidae; genus Xenopus; species Xenopus petersii. Next base: position 84,697,531 of record CM076681.1, read on the forward strand.
AGTAACTAATGGAGAAGGGCATTTTAACTGCCTGTTTTTTTTCCTGATGGTAGCAGTCAAGACATCACTTTAGACATTAGTTCAAATGATGTTAATATAGAGACTTTAATAATACACTGTCTAATAACAAGGATCTCAAATATTCCATAATACTGTGTCTTGCTATATTACATAGCAAGCATTCAGTGACTGCAAGTTGTCTGAATAAAATAAAACCTCTGGTGTGTGAAACTTTTTTTGTCGTTAGGTGCCACTTTCTCTTTTTGTATATTTGATATACAGTACATACTCTATGGCCAAAAGTGTCTGGTCACTTTATTAGCTTAATAGACCAATGCATTACTTTAACCCTATTATAACATAACTCTCTGTATAGATATGATGGAAATCTGCAGTGCTCTAAATGCCAGTGTACTACAGCAGCCATTACAATCTGGACAGCACCATGTTGGCTATTGCCAAGTATAGTGTTTACGGAATGTGTTTCTTAACTGTATAACTGACTTTATCTTAGGTTACCTGCAAGAGGCCTATTTTTGGACAAAGCAAGTGCTGACAATCATGGAGAAGTCTATGGTTCTATTAAATGACGTGACAGATGGCTCTCTCTATGAGGGAGTGGCTTATGGTAGCTACACCACCAGATCCCTCTTTCAGTACATGTTCCTTGTTCAGAGGCATTTCAACATTAATCACTTCAGCCATCCTTGGCTAAAAGAGCACTTTGCATTTATGTACAGAACCATACTACCAGGTAAGACATACACTTTATGCTCGCATTTAATTCTATTTATGACTGAGAGTAATAAAAAGCAGAGATTCAGAGGAAAATAACATATGGCTCATAAGGTTTTCATGGAATATAGGTTATAATATAAAGCTATGCCACTAGGTTTAAATACAAAGCCAGGGCGTTCCCTCTGCTTTGTAAAATGACAAGACTGTCTCCTCACTATAAAATGTGATTATAAAAACATTTCACCGTGGTTACACTTACAAAAGCTACACATTCCTCTCGAAACCAAAACACTCATCATCAATTATGTTAGTTGAAAAATGCCTTAAGACAATGAAGAAGGGGTTGATTTGGTTGGAGACTGGAACCTCGTATTGTCCAGCCATTCAAGCTCTTGCTTTTGTCACACTATAGCTTCCAACATCCCGACATGAGGCCTTATTTATTAGAAAAAGGTTTCAGGGGAAAAAGCAAAAAAAGAAACATGCAGACAAAATGTGAGCTATATATATCTTTAACATTACCTTATTTAAAGAGGTACTGACACCAGAAATTAAACCATCATAGTATTGGCTTTGTTTGCTACTTGTAATTTTGCGATAAAGTATTTGCTCAAAGCTTTTACATTACCCATCTTACTCCCCGTGCTCGTCTATGAGGGGGCTGCCATATTTGTGCAACACTAGTCCGTTAGCATTAGAAACTTTAACTGACCGGCTGAGATGTGACAGTCAGGTTGTCAAAACAGTCAGGTTTAGGAACATCAATTAAAAATTATTTACAAAAACAGACCTCTCTGCAAAAAACGATCAACATGACCTATAGGTAACTTTTGATATACATTCATATTTTAAAAAATAGTTTTTCACCAGTATCACTTTAAGAAAAAAAATACTATACAATATTCTCGAGTAGGTTTTTTTTAGTGAGACTCGCGTGGTTCTGTTTATTTTCAACGAGGCTAAAAAACTCAGTGTTTTTAAAAACTGGGAAAGTATAGTTGTAAGAGAATATTCCCACTGACTTCTATACAACCTCGCCAGCAGTTACCAAGTAAGTTTTTTTTTTTTTTTTTTTTTTTTTTTTTTCTGGCAACGTTTAGCAGTTTTTTCTTTAATAAATCCAGACAATTCAAGATGTCAAAAAATACGTTTTTCTCTGCTTTTTTGAATTGAGGAAAAAAGCCAACTCAATTTTTGATAAATCAGTCCCTTGTTGTCTGTAGGTCCTGAATTCTGATGCAGTGACTGCTGGAGAACTGCTGTACCTTCTTTTGGTCATTGCTCTGTGTCAACTATTGCAATGCAGCACACAAAATCTTGATCTGTTAATCATTGCATGATGTTTAAAGGAACACTGAACCCTAAATATGAATATGGTTAATAATGCCATATTTTACATATTAAAGTTATTGAACCAGCCTAAAGGTTTAGCATTGCTATAGTAGTAATAATCCAGGCCTTCAAATAATGTGTTACAGGAGTTTTTCTACTTGAATTTTGTTAGGAGTGTCAGCAACGCGCACAGGCTCAGTGTTATCTGGGCAGCTGTTGAGAAGCTTAGCTTAGGGCTTGTTGCAAATCATCAAGCAGAATGAAAATGAGGTTGGCCTTTCATATAAACTGATGCTATAGGATTGACTATTACATTTTGATGCTAATTTTGTTGGTTTCTGAGCTGTCGTGTGCCAATAACCAACAATCTGAACAGCATTATATTGTGGCATTTATATTATATATTCAGTATATTTTGTGTCAGTCCCTAAGCTCAGTTACTCACAGCAGCACAGAGCATGTGCAGCAAATCAGCAGAAAAGAAGATGGGGAGCTACATGGGGCATATTTTGAGGCACAAAACTTTACTGCTAAATGGCTGTTGTTGGCTTTGGCTGGTATAGAATCCCAAAACATAATGTACAACATTTCTGTCCTACTCCTTTAGTTAAGCATTGTTCTCCTTTAAAAGAAATGTACACATAGCACAAGCCTCTAATAATTGTATAAAATGTTGTGATTTCCTTATTAGATTAATAACATTCTGATTTTGAGAGATTTTGGCCCACATTCTGTTTATACTTTTGAATCTGTAATCTTGGTAGGACATGATTTAGAAATCTTTTCCCACAGTATTCATGTTCATATAGTAAAATTAATGACCAATATTTTTTGTATGAGCGGGTAACGTTAATCCAACTTGGAAAATAACTTTTATAATAGGCATCTTGCATGACTATTGGAGAGTAACCAAAGGGCTGGGATGATGGGGTGAGGCATCAAATAAGACTTCAGCTCATGTGCATCCTGAACAGTAAAATCCAGAGATTTCCTTGGCATATGAATCTCTTAATTCCATTTCTTTGCATCCCTTTTTGATTTCTTTCTCAATTACATTAGACCCAAAAAAGGGTTTAGAGCTAGCTATGCTGTTTTAATTACTGTTTCTGTTGTCAGATAAAATGTTGTTTTCTTCAGGGAGATTATGCAAAATCCCCCTAACAAACAAGTCTGTTTATGATGTCATGGTTCCTTTTGTGGGTCAGTAAATGAGGGGTAGATTGGGGACACATTACTGGCAGGACTTATCACTTATAAATAAAGGCGCTCCAAAGTCCTGTGTTTTACCCATGACCCAGCCTATAATCTTTTTTTAAATACCCTGTATGATTTTTTTTTTTAGGCTTTCAAAGAACTGTGGCCATAGCAGATTCCAATTATAATTGGTTTTATGGACCCGAGAGCCAGTTGGTGTTTTTAGACCAATATGTCTTGAGAAATGGAAGTGGTAATTGGCTGGCTGAACAAATTCACACAAACAGAGTGCAAGAGGGTCCAGGAACACCAGCTAAAGGGCAGCGCTGGTGCACCCTTCATACTGAATTTCTTTGGTAAGTATGGCTGTGAAACTTGTTGGGATTTGTAATCCGACTACAGATAGAGAGCATTTTGCCTTTGCTTACTATGAAGACAGAAACTATTCTGCAGTAATGACAGTATAAGGAGTAACACAACAAATGTTTTCATATTTAAAATGTAACTATTCTAGAAGCACTAAGAGCATTTCCATTTATTCTTCAGAGCAATGCCAACTGGATAGGTAACCCCAATACTTCATTCAGCCCCACCTCCCCCCCAACATTTTACTGAAAATAAAGTTATGGAATAATATTGGATTTTTTTTTTATATATCGCTTATCTTTGTAAATTGGGCCATTTATGGGCAGATTTAAGATGGCGATTCAACCCCTTCAGACTCTTCCAACGAGCTGGCATAGGCGCTAATTATGTTCTGATCAAACAATTAGATCAGCCTGGCACAGAATGTAGGTGGCCACATTGGGAAATATCTTAATGTGTATGGCCAGCTAAAATTACTGATTTATAGGATGGGAGAAGGCAGGATTAGTAAACGACAATCTAACCTCCATAGTTAATAAGCTGCCTGGACAGGACGCTACCATTGACAGCCAACCATGCGAGAGTTCCTCATGCAAGCTCTCTATTTTGCATTATAAACACTGTTTTTATGCTCAAAAGTATGTATTAAGAGTATAATTATAACAAAAATATTTTGTTTACCTGCTTTACTGTATATTGTGTTAATCATTTAATTCTGTATTTGGGATTAAAACAGACTGAGAGCATCTTTTTATATAAACGGAAAACTCAATGGGAATGCCAGTGTTCATTTGATTTGCTGTCATGCTGATTTGATTTGCTGCCATGCTCTATACTTATTATTTCATGTGCCTAATTGTATATTTTATAATGAAAGAGATTAAGAATAAATAAACTTTATTTTGCTACAGGTATGATGCAACTTTACAGTCTACACCTCCACCAGATTTTGGCACACCTCAACTGCACTTCTTTGAAGACTGGGGAGTAGTGACTTATGGAAGTTCCCTACCAGTGGAAATTAACAAGTCTTTTCTGTCCTTTAAATCAGGAAAACTTGGAGGCCGTGCCATATTTGACATTGTTCACGAAAACAAGTACAAAGACTGGATTAAAGGATGGAGAAATTTTAATGCTGGACATGAGCATCCTGATCAAAACTCTTTTACATTTGCTCCTAACGGATTTCCTTTTATAACTGAAGCTTTATATGGACCGAAGTATACTTTTCTAAATAATGCTTTAATGTTTTCACCTTCTGTATCTGAAAGCTGCTTTGCTCCTTGGCAAGGTCAGGTTACAGAAGACTGTAGTTCTAAATGGCTAAAATACAAGCAAGGGGAAGCTGCAGACTGTCAAGGAAGTGTGGTTGCTGCTGGGGAGAAATCTGGGGTTGTTTTTATCAGGGGTGAAGGGGTTGGAGCCTACAGTCCAAACTTGAAATTGAAAAGTGTTCAAAGAAATCTTATCCTGCTACATCCACAGTTGTTACTCCTTGTAGACCATATTCATTTAGACCGTGGCAGCACTCTGGAAGCAACTTCCAGCTATTTCCACAATGTGGATATGCCTTTTGAGGCAACCTCAATTGACAGTGTCCATGGAGCAGTAATTAGGCACAAAGATGGAATGTATAAGATGTACTGGATGGATGACACTGGTCGGAGTGAGAAAGCAGTCATTACTTCAATTTCTTATCCACGCGGTTATCCATACAATGGAACTAATTATGTGAATGTCACAACTTACCTCAGGAAACCTATCACTAGAGCCATATATGTTTTTATAGGACCTTCTGTGGATGTTGAGAGCTTCAGTGTCCATGGAGACTATCAGCAAGTTGATGTGTATCTTGCGACCAGTGAACATGCATATGCTGCTTACATTTTCACAGGAGAAACACCAAGTCAGTCCATTTATGCTAAAGTAGTTGCAGATAGACAGAAATTTGTCTTTGACAAGACCTCTTCCATCAGGAGCTCTTCTCCAGAAGAAGTCAAAGATTATTCTGCAATTCTTGAGCAGAATCTCCAGCACTTTAAGCCAGTATTTCAGGAAAAGGAAAAACAAATTCTATCCCATGTCAAAGATACTGCCAGCTTTAGAAAGACGGCTGAACGTCTGCTTAGGTTTACAGATAAAAGGAATACAGAGGAGGCTGTTGAAAAAATATTTTCAGTATCTCAGCAGCAGAAGGAGCAAGGCAAAACAAAAAAAAACAGGAAGGCCACAAAAAATAACAAATTTATAAATGCTGTACCAGATCTATTTGCTCAAATAGAAGTTAATGAGAAGCAAACACGCCAAAAAGCTATGGCTCTGGCACAAAGTGAACTTCCAGTGAATGAAGAAGAACAAATGAAAGACCTTTTGGACTTTGTAGATGAAACTCAAGTCAAGCACAAACCTGTTTCTGTTAGTAAGCATGCATCCCCTCATATGTTTACAACTTTCCACAGTGGGACTTCATCTATGTCGGCCTCTTACACCAGCTTATTTTTAATTCTTAACATTTCCATCTTCATAGTTCTGTTAGTACTACAGTTGTCTCGGTTCCTCAAGCCAAAGAGTTTACAACAGAAAAGATGGCTGTATGCTATACTTGCATTGGATTTTTGCATACTGATGTGGCTGTATTTGTCATGCTATCAGTCTCAGTGTTAGATGGCAGGCATGTCAAACCTATGGCTCTTTAACTGGCAAGTAGTGATGAGCGAATCATTTTACCATGCATAGATTTGCAGCGAAATTCTGTATTTTTCACGAAAAATTTGCTGCATAAAAATTCGACATGACAAAAATATCAGTGGGACAAAAACTTGAAAAATTTACTTTAATGTATTTTGCCAAAACAGAAAATTGGCACAATAAAAAACACCAGTTGCCTTTAATGCATTTGTAGTGAGAAAAAAAATTGCTCACATAAAAAATTGTCGCGCATAAAAAGTTTTTGTCACCTATTGACTGCAATGCATTTTGCTAATGTTTTTGCAGTTTCGCTTATTTTTCGGTGAAGTGAAACAGGACAGATTCGCTCATCACTACTGTTAAGCTATAGCTTCCAGCAAAAGTGACTGGTGAATACTTGAAATGGATGCTTAAAGGAAAACTATACCCCCCAAACAATGTAGGTCTCTATTAAAAGATACTGAGTAAAACAGCTCATGTGTAAAACCCTGCTTCATGTAAATGAACCATTATCATAATAATATACTTTTTTGTAGTATGTGCCATTGGGTAATCATAAATAGAAAATTGCCATTTTAAAAAATAAGGGCCGCCCCCTGAGATCGTACGATTCACTGTGCACACATACAAACCACATGTAAGTTCACATGAGTCAATTAACAGACAGAGTTCTGCCTTTTGCTTCCTCACTTCTTCCTGTTAGTTAGTGTTGTAGTATTTCTGGTCAGGTGATCTCTGAGGCAGCACAGATAGAGTCACGAAATGGTGGTTCAAGGCAAGAGATGTAAAAGGGCAATATTTATGTAAATATATATTCCAGTTTGGTAAGATTCTTTAATATGTCATTCAATTTGATATAAACTATCTGTTGCTTAAGTATTCATTTTGGGGGTATAGTTTTCCTTTAACAAAGCAGTAGGGCTACAGGTTTGTCCTCCTTTACAGCAGTGCTGAAACCCACATTGACAACGTGTGGAGAGCATTAATAATATCCAAATTCATCTACAGTTACAGAAATTCGAAAATTATTTTTTTCATGTTTATATTTTTTATAAAGAAAAAGAAAAGTGAATAAGTTTGTAACTGTCCCTTTACCTCTCTGTCATTTATAAAATCAATTTATCATATTAAAGTTTAATTTAAATCCGAACAGAGCCCTAGTATGATGTTGAGCTGTTCCCACAGTCTTTTCTTGTTTTTTAATCATAATGAACAACACATGACTAAACCGGTATAAATTGTTAATGTGATACGCCCATGTTTTAATATGTTAGCAATGCTTTAATATCACTTTAAAATGCACATATGGGATCAGTTATGCAAAAACCCGTTATCCAGAAAGATCCAAATCACAGGAAGGCCATCTTCCATAGATTCCATTTTAATTAAATAATTCACATTTTAAAAACATTATTTTTTTTCTCTGTAATAATAAAACAGTACCTTGTACTTGACCCCAACTAAGATCTTATTAATCCTTATTGGAGGCAGAACAATACTTATTGGGTTTAATTCATGTTTCAGACTTAAGATATGGAGTTCAAAATTATAGAAAAAACCCTTATGCAGGACACCCCAGTTCTTGAGCATTATGTATAACAGGTCTCATATCTGTAATTGAATGTGTTAAAACTCAAACCTTACTACTACTGCCCCAGTTTCTTACCTGTGTTGACCTACAGCACATTTTTAGCCATAGCTGCTATAACGGTGAAGTCAGGTCTGGTAAGTTGGGTCGTTGCCAGACCCTTATAGCAGACGTCACTATTACAGCAGTCAGTGCTGAACTGTTGTATACAAGGAAGAAGGGACTGGTAGAAGTGGTTTAAGTTACATTAGTGGCAGTTTTTTTAATTGGTATTGAGAAGATACCAATTAAAAGGTAATAAACCCCTGTCACATGTAACATACATTGAAGTAATGGATGTTCTTAGTTAACCTTACCTTGCTTGAAGGTAGATGTTTAATTACAACCTTCATTACTAACACGATTGTTTGCATTGCTGTAGTTAATACAACTTGGTCATGTGCAGTTCTGGTACTATGGCATGTGTCTGGCATAATGGATTTCTAATGTAAAGCTTAACTACAGTGCATACATTTTTTTTTTTTTGAGTTAACTGAAATACGTTAAGTAACTTAATAAATTACATATTTTCATGAAACGGTACACAACAGATTCAGGACATCATGACTTCAAAGGGCTCACCAGGTTGCCTGAGCCAACTTACGGCCATTCAGCTTCTTTTGCATGGAAGCTACATACTTTACATTAAGTGCCTCAAGTTTATTGAGAGGTGATTACATTTCTTTTTATCTAATGGTGGTGTTATCTGAGACAGGGAACTTACCTCTTTGCATGTTAAAGGAGAAAGGTTAACTTACTGGGTGTACCCCCAGTGATTACAAACATTTATCCGATACCCTGAACCAATTCTACAGTTAGAAACTGCACTTTCCCTGGGTAGTTCAGAGCAACCACCATGGAGCATTTCTCAACTTTAAATCTTCAAATCCTTGGCGCAGGTTGATGCATGGACTGTAGAGTAAAAAAGTCTGCTTTTAGCGTAAAAGTCCTGCATTTTACTCTGTTGCACATGCGCATACCCATGTAGAAGGAAGATGACAGTTGCACCTTGGTGCTTGCTCAGAAGTTTGATGCGAACAGGAGAATGGGGGTATCAGGTAAGTCATTATAATCACTGGGGAGTGCCTAACATTTGGAAATCTTTCCTTCTCCTTTAAGCTGTATTGTAGATTTGTTTGTGTTCCACAGCACAGTTACAAGTTGTGTCTTAGTTGATTTTGTTGCACCTTGTGTGTCTGGGACCAAGGCTGTGAATATTAATGTTGAACAAAGAAAAATGAACTTAATGCAGCACAGTTAGTGCTAGGTCCTTGATTTGATTCCAGCCAGGGCACTATATGCAAGGTGTTTGTGAGTTGACTCTGGGTACTTGTTTCTACTCTCAAAAAATATACAGGCTCCTGACCCTGGTATGTATATATAACAGGGACTTTGATTGTAAGCTCCACTAGGGCACCGATTATGTAAGTGTAACATGCTGCAGAATATGCTAGCTCTATTTAAAAATAGAATAATAATTAACTCCTACATGCTGCTGTGTAGTGCAACATATGCAAAAAACATCTTTAGGCGATTATGGGTATATGCCCATACAATCATTAATGCATTGTAAGAACGATTTTAAAATGTGTCTTTTTTTTTTTTTTTTTAACTTTCAATCTGTCCCTTATTTTTACAAACCTCAATCAATGGTACCCTGTTAGGATTTAAGAAGTTGTTGTTTTTTTCCAATGAATCTGTTTGAAGGTGTCCTCTACACCCAAACTTTTTTGCAGAATAAAAGAAAATGTAAATGTAATTGTAAGCAACTTACGATTATACATTAAACAATGGTTTTAAAATTATTGGTAATTGTGATTAAAATTTTCTCTTGAGACAATGTAGCAGAAGCCAGCTAGAAGAGAGTTGACACCTGTTACATTGTATCAAAAGCCAGCCCCAGAAAACAGAAAAGAAAAAACAAACACTGTTTTCCACTGCAACTGTTTACACATATATAACTTAATAACTTAAACCGCTAAATAATTAGAATGAATATTGGAAAGTTGCTTAGAACTTTATTTTCTTTCAGTGTGCATTAAATTGTTTTTGCATTAAATTGTTTTTTTGCATAAAAAAACGCCTTTAACTTTTTCATTGGCTACATTTTTGTTTGGGCCCCAAGCTATTTTTTTGGGAATTTAGTAAATAATAAATAAACCTCTTCAACCAAGGGCAAGACAAGCCAACTGGGTGCCCTAGGCAACCCAGCAGCCACCTCTCCCCTCCTTCACACGCATATGCAGTGATGTCATGCGCAGGGGAGTGCTCAGACAAGAGGCAAAAACAGCAGAGGGAGCACGTGAACTTGGAATAGGGGTAGGCAGAGGACCTTCAACAGATGCCTGCCTGCCCCCCCCCTCCCATTGTTGTGCCCTAGGTGGGTGCTTCTTCTACTTAGCCCTAGTTCCAGCTGATTATACCAGTGGTCTTTCACCAGGCACTTGAATGCTGTGATAACACTACCTGCAGATGGTTGTTCCTCACCAGAGCAAGCACCAGGGAACTTTAGAAAGCCATGCACAACTTCTTATTTTTCAACCAAAATCAGGAAACACATCAAATTTAGCTATTTTTCCAAATTGAATTAGTGAGTATTATTATGTCCCTTTAATTGTTTATACTAAAACATAAGTTGTTTGTATGCTACCATTCAGGGGCTATTTTTTTAGGAGATGTACCAAAGCATAGCACTCTCACATATATAGTACAGCAATAACAATGATTTCACAGGCAACAAAACAGTTCCGAGAACCATTATGTCTAGCATTAAGTAATGCGATTTTTGCTATTATATATCCATTAGATGTTTCCATTAGAGGTTTCTCGTGTAAATAGCTATTAGATACTTTCCTCTGCTCTAGGCTCTAGAACTGTTTTTAGTAGCCGGTGTGGTTCTTTTTTTTAATACGGGCATGGGATCCATTGTCTGGAACCTTGTTATCCAGTAACCTCTGAATTACAGAAAAGCCTACCTACATAGACTCCATTTTATCCAAATAGTGCAAATTTGAAAATAAATATCTGTAATAATAAAACCACCTTGTTCTTCATTCAAACGAATATACTGATATACAGTAATTAATCCTTACTGGAAGCTAAATCAGCCTATCGGTTTTTTTAAATGTTTACATGTTTTTGTAGTAGACTTAAGGTATGAAGATCCAAATTACCAAAATATCCATTATCTGGAAAATCCCAGGTCCTGAGCATTCTACATTCTACACGACAAAAAAATTCTGCCGCCCATAGACTTTAATGGGCGTCTGTGACATTTCGCCTGCGGGGAATTTTTGGCAATACGGGTCAAATTCGACCATCCCTGTAAATGAGCTCTTAAGCCAGAAACATAAAAAAAGAACTCTGTGGTAGGCTATGTTCACTGTAGCCTCTGATCATCTCCATTCTCCTATGTGTTTGGAAGTATATATCAGGCACTTGCTATCTATCCTTGATGTGCGCTATTTCAAGACAGAATAACAAGTTCTGCTACAATGGCCGAATTAAAAAAAAAAAAGGCTATATGGCACAGGTTAAATAGTGGATAACAGATAACACCATTATGTTTTACAGAGCTCATATGCTATCTACTGTGTAACCTGACCCTTTTCACTTTTGAATGGCTGCCCCCCTGACTACAAAGCAGCTTATTTATATAAACAAAATTTGTGTTTCTGAGGCAAACACAGCAATTTTACCAGTACAGGGCAACAATGCATTATATTTGTATTACTTTGAAACACTTTAATTTTTTGATGCTACTGTTCCTTTAACTAGTTAATGTTTTTTTTGTAGAACCTTTTGCCAGCAGAACATTTGTTTACCACATGCTTAAATCTGTGTAGTAAGTAAGTTGTGTAAACCAGGACCATGAGTGTCTGTGGGTTTGTGGACAGTTTTTTTCTGTCCAGTTCAATCACATTATCTCTGGAAACTTGACCACACAAGGTACTCATTTGAAGCTGCACAAATGAATTCTCTTAATGTAGCAAAATCAAAAAGGTTCATAAATAATACACATACTTTTGTGGATATCCAGTAATTCATGACAATATGCTTAAAGAAAATATCTATCTGTATCACCATAGCACCACTAGAGCTAGTTCCTAATATATATATTCATCATCTTATAATATTTCATTTTTTAAGCTGCAAAAAAACCTAAACAACATTACTATATGTCCACCATTCCGATAACTGGCAAACACAAATTACAGTATAATCGTATTATGTTAGATAACCGTGAGATGACTGAACCCTTTATAATTTAGTAAAACAGCTTGCATCTGTCATCAAGATTGGGATCCCTGGTTTGGAGAGCAGCAAGGATAATATCACATTTCAAGAACGGAGCAAGCTTCTTTAAGAGTTACTACTGACTGTGGCTAACACCTTCATAAGCTTAATACAAAACACTTGGGGGGGGGTTATTTATCAAAATCCAAAATTTTCCCACTCCGACCAAATCCAAACTGCCCCCCCCCATTTATCAATACATTTTACTGAAAATTTACTGTGCGGGAAAAGACTCGTAAAAATATCCAAATCAAACATTTTTTTGATTTGTTGCCGAAAACTGTGACTTTTTCAGATTTGAACCCCGAAACCACAAAATCTTTGGATTATTGAATGAAACCCATAGCAGATGAGGATATCTTCAAAAAAAAAAAAAAACAAGACTTTAATAAATAACCCCCTTGGCATCAACTCTGTTGTGGCAACACTGCCATTTTAGTGGGGGACTATGGACTGAAAATACAAACAAGAACCATGTGACTTGTCCACCTATTTCTTCAGAATATTGCCAGGACCCAAAATAACCCTAATTCATGTTGGCCAACTCCAGTGTACCTATGTAATCATCTAAGTCTTAGATGCCAAGTTCCAAAGAGAAAGATAACAAGGGTTCAGCTTGTCTATAAGACAGACATTCAAGGATAAAAGATTTAAAATCCGCAATTATCAAGTAAAGAAGGTTCAGAAGATAAAACCTTCAAAAAACATAAAAAGCATAAAATATATTTCATTAACATCTTGCCATAGACTGTAAAACTAGAAAATGTTTAGAGTATTAAAACCCTAAAAATATTTCTGCTCTTTATCGGCAGCCTTAAGATGCTACATCTACACCACAGCAATTCTAAATGGTCACCATAACCGACCACTGTGCAGATCTGAGATTTTTGCACTTTTAATGACACATGATACACATAGCTGATCAGAAACTAGCAATAGACACTGGTGCAAAAATCTTACTTCTGCTTTGCAGCTTGCAGGTCCACAAAATTCGACAGGATCATAATGGTCCCAGCAAGAAATGCCTACCCAATAAAATAAATGCTTTCATTTGATTTTACAAAAGGACTACTCTTGAGGAAGTATGTCTAAACTACAATCTTGAAATAAAGAAACCTTACACATTCCATCACTTTAATCCAGTCAGAATCACACTGAGCTTCCCACTGATCAGGGTGACAAACTTTGCTCACAGTGTTTTGAATTGCAATTGGCAGTAATATACCAGCTTCCTCTCTTGAAAATGGAAAGATGCATATATTATGAACAAAGAGTTCTTCAAATATCCCAATAGTACAATAAGTTCTCTGGAATGTTGCACACCACAAAGCAAGCTACTAAACAGTCAAGAACAAGCACCTTTGCACACTTGCGCTGTTTAAAACGTTTCTGTAAAGGGGAACTGAGTATATTCAAATCACTCAACACATTTAAGAGGTTCAGACTCACAACTGTGCTACAGAGATCTAATGGCCTTCAAAAAAGTTGGCAGCTCTGAGACTTGTGCAGACCCCACAGCAAACCCAACTGGAGCCACAAAAATAATAACTGTGTATGATCTCTTTGTTCATTTCTCAAACAAGGCAGTGCTCATGGGTGTTTTACAGTACGGTTGCTCTGTGTTTCTTATTACTTCTATAGCAGACTTAAAGAATCATTACAACATTACAGTGGGTTGGCATCCAGACAAACAGACTATGATAAATCAAAACATATACAAGCAAAAAACAAGAATTTTCAAAAGCCAGGTGCAACAGAGTGAAAAATGTTCAAAGAGGCATTTCAAAGGTTCAAATACTTTGTATAAATATAACTAGTAAGCAACAAATTAAGACACACTGGGGTATATTTATCAAAAAGTGAAGTTCCGCCACTAGAGTGAAATTCCGCCACTTTCCATTCATTTCTATGGGATTTTTAAAGGCGTATTTATCAATAGTGAACTTTCACTTTCAACCATTGATAAATATGCCTTTCAAAATCCCATAGCAATGAATTGTGAGCTGCGGAATTTCACTCTAGTGGCGGAACTTCACTCTTTGATAAATTTACCCCACAGAGTAGTTTATATTTGGTTTGGGTTTCTGAATGAAGAAAAAGCTCAGAATTTTTTTTGAAGGAGTCGCAGAAATTGAGGACGTGATTGATGTGCATGAACAAAACTGTATCATAGCTTTGTTTTGGAAATTCTACTATGTACCATCATAACACTATAAATATTGAATGACAGCTTAATTTGAGCATTTACAAATGGACATTTCAATGTGACTGTGACATAATGTGTTTTGCTTCATGTTCTCCACCCAGTACATAATGATCTAACGGATGTCCTGTAGTGGGAGCACCATGGAATCTGTCAGCTCCGTAAATAATACATTTGGGGTTAGAATAAAATATATTTATTATATGACGTCTCTTTAAATGTATGAATTTAAAATGTTATTACTAAAGAAAATAACTCTTTCTGTGAATGTACTGCCATCCCTTGCACATAAGATCATAATCTACTCCTCTACTGCCCCTCCCTTAAATGGGGAAGTTAATCCAGTACTTCTGGGGGAACAGTGGGAGAGAAGACCCAATGAAAGGTGTGCAAAACACATATTCCTCTGCAAGTTGTGGGGCACCCAGATTTTACATTCACGTGGCACCCGAGCAGGGTTTATGGCTGGCAGTCGATGGTTACAGCACATATAAATTTCTTAAACATGCTATTTCGGGGCGTAGCCTGGACATGGTGGAGTGAGGACACGTTTTCCTGAGCTCCGAGCAAAGAACCATTTATTTGGCTTTCAAACCACTCAAATTCTATTCTAATCAAGATGGGAAAGTCGAAAAGGGGCAGGAGACGCCCTGAACCGCCGGAACCTCAACAAAAAACGCATCTTTCGAGGTTTTTCCAGCGGCGCTCTGCCTCAGGCTCTGATGTGCAGCGGGAAGCGCAGCAACAGGCGCCATCTTGCCAGCCGCCTTCTCCCACCGGCTACTCACCGAACGCATCACGGGATGATTGTCAGGGAGCCGGGAGCCCCCTCTGGGGAGTAGTCCGGATCTAGGAGGAAGCCCCTCAGGAGGGATCAGGATCGTGGTATCCAGGAGTAAGGCAGGAGAAACAAAGTTCAAACACAGGTCAAAGGCAGGCGGAATGTAACAAAGTCCAGGGCCAGGCAGGGGGTCAATGACAGGCAGAATATCAGCGAAGTCCAAGTCCAGGCAAGGGGTCACAACAAGGAATCAGGCAGAATAAGCAGGGAAAACAGCAAGGGAAACCCAGGAATCACAAGGAATCAGGATCCTATTTTTGGGCGCCATCTTGGCGCCTCAGGCGTCCTTTTATGTTTGAATTTGGCGCCCTTGCGCCAGCGTCAGCGCGCCCGCGACCGTCGCGCCGCGCTGACATCACGGCGCCGGCGTCGGGACCCACGTGGGTTGCCTGGGCGCCGCCATTTTGGATTCTTTGCCGCCGGGAGCGGACGCGACTCCTCGCGCTCCCGGCGGTCTTGACAGTACCCCCCCCCTCACGGGGGGCCTCAGGACCACCGGGGCTTGGTTTCTGGGGAAACTTGGAGTGGAAGTCTCTTACCAAACGAGGAGCATGCACATCACGGTGTCCCTCCCAAGAGCATTCTTCGGGGCCAAAGCCCTTCCAATGGATGAGGTACTGAAGGGACCCTCTGGAGATTCTGGAATCGAGGATTCTCTCCACCTCGAATTCTTGTTGACCCTCCACAGAGACGGCAGGAGGAGGAGATTGGACATCAGAGAAACGGTTAGAGATGGTGGGCTTCACCAGGGAGACGTGGAACACGTTGGGAATTCTCATCTCTGGTGGGAGTTGAAGTCTGATGGCTACAGGGTTAATTATCTCCAAGATGGGGAACGGACCCAGGAACTTCGGACCCAACTTGGGGGATGGCACCTTCAAGCGAATATTCCTGGAAGAGAGCCAGACACTATCACCCACCTTGTAGGGAGGAGAGGGCCTTCTACGGCGATCCGCGAAAGTCTTGTGGACTAGAGCACTCTTCTCCAGATTAGACTTGGTTGCAGCCCAAATAGCAAGCATATGGGCTGCCAGATCATCTGCAGCCGGGACGTCCGATAACACAAAGTCCTGAGGAAAGGCTTGAGGGTGCTGTCCATACACCACCATAAATGGAGACCTTCCTGTGGAGGAATGACATGCATTATTATGAGCAAACTCCGCCCACGGGAGGAGGTCAGACCAATCGTCCTGGCAAAGAGACACATGGTTCCTCAGGAACTGTTCTAAGGCTTGGTTCACACGTTCAGCTGCCCCATTCGTCTGCGGGTGGTAGGCAGACGAAAATTGAAGTGTTATTCCCAAGTCTTTACATAGGGAACGCCAAAACTTGGCGGTAAACTGGGTGCCTCTGTCGGAGACGATCTCCACCGGGAAACCATGCAGGCGGAAGATGTACTTAATAAAGAGTTGGGATAATTCCACCGCAGAGGGTAACTTCTTCAAAGGGATGAAATGGGCCATTTTGCTGAAGCGGTCAATAACAACCCAGATCACAGTATTCCCACCGGAGGGAGAAAGTTCGACAATAAAGTCCATAGAGAGGTGCGTCCATGGACGAGAGGGAACCGGCAAAGGCTGTAACAACCCGCTGGGGCGGGAATGGCTAGGCTTAGAAGTGGCGCAGACATTACAAGCCGCCACAAAGTCCTTTACATCCTTGCGGATATCAGGCCACCAGACTAGGCGCCTCAAGAGTTCAAGGGTCTTGGCCGGACCAGGATGTCCAGCTTGCCTGGAGCAGTGGGTTTGTTGCAGGATGGCCAGGCGAAGTTCTGGAGGGACGAAGGCCATGCCAATCGGAGTATCTTGAGGAGCCAAGGACTGCCCAGCCAGAATCTGGTCGGCAAATTGGGGATACAGAGAGGCAATGATCTTGACTGGTGGAATGATTGGTTCCTGTCTCTCAGGGTCACGGTCCACCGGAGTGAAGCTACGAGACAAGGCGTCTGCCTTCAGATTCTTGGAACCTGGGCGATAGGTCAAAACAAAGTTAAATCGGGAAAAGAAAAGGGCCCACCTGGCTTGTCTGGGATTTAGCCTCTTGAGGGACTGTATAAACTCCAGATTCTTGTGATCTGTGAAAATCTGGACAGGAATTTCAGAGCCCTCCAGGAGGTGACGCCATTCTTCAAGGGCAAGCTTGACTGCCAAGAGTTCCCGATTCCCGACATCATAGTTCTGCTCTGCTGATGAGAACTTCTTGGAGAAAAACGCACAGGGGTGCAATTTTCCATCAGTGGAATGTCTCTGTGACAGGATAGCTTCGGCTCCGACTTCAGAAGCATCAACTTCGATGCAGTAGGGTAGTGCAGGATTGGGATGTCGGAGAACAGGAGCGGATGTGAAGGCCTCTTTCAAGGACTGAAAAGCTTCTATGGCAGATGGAGGCCACTGGCTGGGTTTACCCCCTTTCCGGATGAGGGCCAGAATAGGTGCAATGCGGGAAGAGAACCCCCGGATGAACTGTCGATAGTAATTAGCAAATCCGATGAATCTCTGGATTGCCTTGGTACTCAATGGGAGAGGCCACTCCTGGATGGCCGACACTTTCACGGGGTCCATCTCAAATCCCTCTGGAGAGATAATGTATCCTAGGAAGGGGATCTTGGATACCTCGAAGACACACTTCTCCAACTTGGCGAAGAGAGAGTTCTTCCTCAGACGAGAGAGTACCTCCTTCACCTGGGAGCGATGACTTTCAAGGTCCTTGGAAAAGATCAGGATGTCGTCTAAGTATACGACTACGAACCTTCCTAGGAGATCTCGGAACACATCATTAACAAACTCCTGGAAGACGGCAGGGGCATTGCATAGGCCGAAGGGCATAACAAGATATTCATAGTGCCCATCCCGAGTGTTGAATGCCGTCTTCCATTCGTCACCCTCCCGGATGCGAATGAGGTTGTAGGCCCCCCGGAGATCCAACTTGGAGAAAATCTTTGCCCCTTTCAGCTGGTCAAAGAGCTCGGAAATCAGGGGCAGAGGGTATCTGTTTTTCACGGTGATCTTGTTCAGGCCCCGATAGTCTATACAAGGCCGAAGACCTCCGTCCTTCTTCTCCACAAAGAAGAACCCAGCCCCTGCAGGAGAGGTAGAAGGGCGGATAAACTCCCGCTGAAGATTTTCTTGGATGTACTCCTTCATAGCGGTGGTCTCTGCAGGAGAGAGAGGGTAAGTGCGCCCTTTGGGGGGCATGGAACCAGGCAGGAGTTCAACCGGACAGTCGTAGGAGCGATGTGGGGGAAGGAACTCTGCAGACTTTTTACAAAACACATCGGAAAATTCCTTGTAAGTGGAGGGCAAAGTCTTTAGTTCCGCAGTGGAGACATTCACCTTCTCGAGGGGTTTTGGCGGAAGGCAATGCTGCTGACAAAATAAACTCCAACAAGAGATCTGCCCAGAGGACCAGTCTATGGTGGGGTTATGTAGACGTAACCACGGAAGACCCAGTATTACTGGAGTAGAAGGACAGGGGATGATGAAGAATGAAAGTTTTTCTTGATGCAGTACCCCAACCTGTACAGATAGTTCCGCCGTGAACTTAGTGACGAATTCAAACTCCAGGGGTTTGTCATCTATGGCGGTAATTCGCAGGGGAGAAGACAAGGGGAGCAGGGGAATCTTCATGCGTTCGGCAAAGAAGGCGTCCATGAAGTTGCCGTCCGCCCCAGAGTCGAGGAAGGCCCTTTCGCAGATAGTCTTTTTTGCCAGGTGAATCTGCAAAGGAAGGAGAAGTCTGCGTGAATTTTCTTGATACTTCTCCTTAGGCCCTCGAGTAATGCCCCCTACATGAGAAACCAGTGACATACCTCGGGGTACAAAACTCCTGGCCTTGGCAGGACAGGCATTGGCAAAATGGGAGTGACCACCACAGTACAAACAGAGACCTGCCATTCGTCTTCGGAGTCTTTCCTGCTCGGAAAGGTGAGCCTTTCCTACTTGCATAGGTTCCTCCAGGGGTGACGTGGACACATGAGTCACAGGAACAGCGGGGGCTTGCAGAATCGGCCTTTGAAAGCGAGGAGCCAACATGGGAGAAAATCGTCTGCTGCGCTCTCTCTCCACCTGGTGTTCTCTGTGGCGGGTGTCTACCTTAATAGATAGGGTGATCAGTCCCTCCAGGGTGTCAGGAGTCTCTCTGGAGACGAGATCATCTTTGATGCGGATGGATAGGCCTTGGTAGTATACGGCCTTGTAAGCGTCATCACACCAGGAAGTCTCCGCCATCAGTGTTCGGAAGTCTATAGCGTACTCATTGACACTGCGGCTTCCCTGCCGGAGCTGCAAGAGACGGGCAGGGGCGTTCGTGACTCGACCAGGTGCATCAAAGACTGTGCGAAAAGCTTGGAGAAAGTCTTTAACAGCATAAGTCACCGGAGAATTCTTCTCCCAAACAGACGTAGCCCACTCCAGTGGCTTGCCTTCCAATCGAGACATCACATACCCCACCTTGGAACGCTCACTTGGGAACTGCGTGGGTTGGAACTCAAATTGAATTTGGCACTGTGTGGCAAATCCCCTGCAGGCTTGTGGGTCCCCACTGAAGTGAGGAGGAGGTGGAATGCGAGGCTCACCTGTCGGATAGCTTGCGTTCGAAGAGGCTGCCGCCATGGGTGAGTCTCCTGAAGGTGGAGCAGCGGAGGGCGCAGATGGCTCTCGAGCAAGCAGGATATCGAGTGCTTGCCCAATGCGAACCTGCTGGTTTTCGTAGTCCTCCATGCGGGATGCCAGTCCGCGGAGCGCTCGTCCGACATCAGGTGTGGCTTCCTCAGAAGGATCCATGGCCCGAAAATAATGTCAGGGAGCCGGGAGCCCCCTCTGGGGAGTAGTCCGGATCTAGGAGGAAGCCGTAACAAAGTCCAGGGCCAGGCAGGGGGTCAATGACAGGCAGAATATCAGCGAAGTCCAAGTCCAGGCAAGGGGTCACAACAAGGAATCAGGCAGAATAAGCAGGGAAAACAGCAAGGGAAACCCAGGAATCACTAGGAATCAGGATCCTATTTTCGGGCGCCATCTTGGCGCCTCAGGCGTCCTTTTATGTTTGAACTTGGCGCCCTTGCGCCAGCGTCAGCGACCGTCGCGCCGCGCTGACATCACGGCGCCGGTGTCGGGACCCACGTGGGTTGCCTGGGCGCCGCCATTTTGGATTCTTCGCCGCCGGGAGCGGACGCGACTCCTCGCGCTCCCGGCGGTCTTGACAATGATACCCTTGAGGCTGACCCAGGCCCTGTGCCCGCAAACTTAACCTGCGCACTCAATCCCCCGCTGCCACAACTCAAGGAGCCGCAAATGGAGGCCTCGCCGAGCTGGGAGAGTGGCGATGAATGGCGGCTCTCACCAAAGTCGTTCCTCCCGGCAGACTCTCCAGGCCTGGACGTTGAAAGCAACCAAACGATCGCAAGTACCTCTTTCCCTACTATACCCCACCCAGCACTCCCTGCCACTGCTGATCATCAGTACGTAGATCACACAAGGGCTGAGGGCCATATTGCGCACATTGACTCTGCTCAAACTCAGTCCGGTGGGGCCCAAGCATTATTGGACCGGGAATTGAGAGCACATTTATTCTCCCTGCCTACTCGCCATGATATAGAGCTCTTACTCTTAAACTCAGAGGCTGCTCTGAAATCTGAAATCGCAGCAGTACACACAGATCTCCAGTCCCTAGGGGAAAAGCAAGCCCATCTGGAACAATCTGTTACCTCCAACACTGTACACATTAAACAGCTTGAATCTACCGTTATGCAACATGAAGATCGCTTTTCGCGATGCTTATGCAGTACCTACTGGACGACCAAGAAAATCGTTCCAGGAGAAACATCCGACTCTATGGCCCAGCCATTGCTCCCCCATAGGACGCTAGACCTGAGACGGAAATGCTCGGATCTCTTTTATGATGGCTTGATGGTTCATTCTGATAAGACTGCAACTGGTTGCAGTCACTTTTGCAAACTGTTAGTTTCTATTTTAGATGCATTGTTATTAATGTTTCTTTTTCCTCTTTTCCTTCTGTCACCCAGCTGTTCCCTGGTGCCCCTATTGGGTCCTGACATCCCTTATGGCTGAACTGAAAATCTGCTCCTATAATGTCCGAGGATTTAACTCTCCGATGAAAAGGTCACAAATTCTTACTGGTCTTCACAAACAGAATGCTATGATTGTTTTTTTACAGGAAACTCACTTCAAGCTGGGTCCTAGGCCCAACCTAAAACACAGATATTACCAGCAATGGCATTTTGGGGACAACCCCGACTCTAAAAGCAAGGGTGTGGCTATAGCTTTCCACAAGAAACTTTCATTCACTCTGATTGACTCTCTCTCCGACACACGGGGGAGATTTATCTTCCTTAAAATAAATGTCGCAGGTCATATATTTACTCTTGTAAACTGTTATGCCCCGAATCAGAATCAATCCAAATTTCTGGAGATGGTAATGACCCAGCTTGAAGGTTTCCACCAAGGGGTGGTTGTGATGGGCGGAGACCTCAATCTCACCCTAGACCCGAAATTAGACTCCTCTTCTGGTAAAACGAACCTTTCTTATAAGGTTTTAAAACGCATCAAGTCACTGTTACACCAGAATCAATTAGCAGACAGTTGGAGAGTATGCCACCCATCTGACAGAGACTATTCTTACTTTTCTCATGTACATCACTCATATAGCAGAATTGATTATCTGTTCCTTTCGCATTACGCATTGCAGTGGGTATCTGATTGTTGCATTGGGGTACAAATTTTGTCTGATCATGCACCAATTTTCCTTACATTAGCCATTCCTGGTGCCACGCGTAAGCCTTGGACTTGGAGGTTAAATGAATCTTTATTAAGAGATGTAGATTGCTTAGCAGACATAAAAAAAGAGGTGCAATTTTTTGTAGAGACTCACCGCACAGACGATTCTCATCCAGTGGTGAAGTGGGAAGCGTTGAAAGCAGTCCTTCGGGGCATTTACATTAAACATGGATCTAGGATCAAAAAGGCCTTCTCTCAATGCATTACTGACCTCTTCCACAAAATCTCCCTTTTGGAGCAGAAACATAAGAACACTCTGTGTGGTGACACTCTGAAGGAACTCACAGCGACTCGTGAACTGATGAAGGGGGAACTGAACAAAAAATCTCTCTCAGCTTTGCTGAAATGTAAAAGCTTCTACTATGATCATGGCAATAAGGCAGGCAAATTTTTGGCGAAGGCTTCTAAACAACTACAAGCCTCCTCCTATTCCGGCTATCAAGACTCACACTGGTCATACCGTTTACAAAGACCAGGAGATAGCCACTGCAATGCATAAATTCTATTCAGATTTGTACAACATTTCCCCCTCTACGCCTGGGCTGACTGATAGAATCACTCAGAAAATACAACACTATATTTCGCGTACAGCTTTGCCACAACTTAGTCAGGAGGACATTGACTCTCTGGAGGCCCCCTTGTCAAGCTCTGAGCTAAACTTTGCTGTTAAGAGTTCCCCTTCTGGAAAATCACCGGGCCCTGACGGGTTCCCTATCGCGTTATATAAGGCACTCCTCCCTGATCTCTCCGACTTAATGTTAGATGCCTTTAACAAGCTAGACTCTAATCCTTGCTCTCCCTCAGCAATGCTGGAGGCACACATCTCCTTAATCCCAAAACAGGGCAAAGACCCTCTTTCCTGCGCGAGCTATAGACCCATCTCGCTACTTAATGTAGACATTAAATTGTATGCGAAAATCTTGGCAGAGAGACTCAAATTTCACCTACCTCAATTGATAGACTCTGATCAGGTCGGATTTGTCCCCCATAGGGAAGCCAAGGATAATACTTTAAAAGCTATATCACTCATTGATTACGCTAAAAGCAGTAACACTCCCATGCTGTGAGTGTGACTTAGTGACGAATTCAAACTCCAGGGGTTTGTCATCTATGGCGGTAATTCGCAGGGGAGAAGACAAGGGGAGCAGGGGAATCTTCATGCGTTCGGCAAAGAAGGCGTCTTAAACTCAGAGGCTGCTCTGAAATCTGAAATCGCAGCAGTACACACAGATCTCCAGTCCCTAGGGGAAAAGCAAGCCCATCTGGAACAATCTGTTACCTCCAACACTGTACACATTAAACAGCTTGAATCTACCGTTATGCAACATGAAGATCGCTTTTCGCGATGCTTATGCAGTACCTACTGGACGACCAAGAAAATCGTTCCAGGAGAAACATCCGACTCTATGGCCCAGCCATTGCTCCCCCATAGGACGCTAGACCTGAGACGGAAATGCTCGGATCTCTTTTATGATGGCTTGATGGTTCATTCTGATAAGACTGCAACTGGTTGCAGTCACTTTTGCAAACTGTTAGTTTCTATTTTAGATGCATTGTTATTAATGTTTCTTTTTCCTCTTTTCCTTCTGTCACCCAGCTGTTCCCTGGTGCCCCTATTGGGTCCTGACATCCCTTATGGCTGAACTGAAAATCTGCTCCTATAATGTCCGAGGATTTAACTCTCCGATGAAAAGGTCACAAATTCTTACTGGTCTTCACAAACAGAATGCTATGATTGTTTTTTTACAGGAAACTCACTTCAAGCTGGGTCCTAGGCCCAACCTAAAACACAGATATTACCAGCAATGGCATTTTGGGGACAACCCCGACTCTAAAAGCAAGGGTGTGGCTATAGCTTTCCACAAGAAACTTTCATTCACTCTGATTGACTCTCTCTCCGACACACGGGGGAGATTTATCTTCCTTAAAATAAATGTCGCAGGTCATATATTTACTCTTGTAAACTGTTATGCCCCGAATCAGAATCAATCCAAATTTCTGGAGATGGTAATGACCCAGCTTGAAGGTTTCCACCAAGGGGTGGTTGTGATGGGCGGAGACCTCAATCTCACCCTAGACCCGAAATTAGACTCCTCTTCTGGTAAAACGAACCTTTCTTATAAGGTTTTAAAACGCATCAAGTCACTGTTACACCAGAATCAATTAGCAGACAGTTGGAGAGTATGCCACCCATCTGACAGAGACTATTCTTACTTTTCTCATGTACATCACTCATATAGCAGAATTGATTATCTGTTCCTTTCGCATTACGCATTGCAGTGGGTATCTGATTGTTGCATTGGGGTACAAATTTTGTCTGATCATGCACCAATTTTCCTTACATTAGCCATTCCTGGTGCCACGCGTAAGCCTTGGACTTGGAGGTTAAATGAATCTTTATTAAGAGATGTAGATTGCTTAGCAGACATAAAAAAAGAGGTGCAATTTTTTGTAGAGACTCACCGCACAGACGATTCTCATCCAGTGGTGAAGTGGGAAGCGTTGAAAGCAGTCCTTCGGGGCATTTACATTAAACATGGATCTAGGATCAAAAAGGCCTTCTCTCAATGCATTACTGACCTCTTCCACAAAATCTCCCTTTTGGAGCAGAAACATAAGAACACTCTGTGTGGTGACACTCTGAAGGAACTCACAGCGACTCGTGAACTGATGAAGGGGGAACTGAACAAAAAATCTCTCTCAGCTTTGCTGAAATGTAAAAGCTTCTACTATGATCATGGCAATAAGGCAGGCAAATTTTTGGCGAAGGCTTCTAAACAACTACAAGCCTCCTCCTATTCCGGCTATCAAGACTCACACTGGTCATACCGTTTACAAAGACCAGGAGATAGCCACTGCAATGCATAAATTCTATTCAGATTTGTACAACATTTCCCCCTCTACGCCTGGGCTGACTGATAGAATCACTCAGAAAATACAACACTATATTTCGCGTACAGCTTTGCCACAACTTAGTCAGGAGGACATTGACTCTCTGGAGGCCCCCTTGTCAAGCTCTGAGCTAAACTTTGCTGTTAAGAGTTCCCCTTCTGGAAAATCACCGGGCCCTGACGGGTTCCCTATCGCGTTATATAAGGCACTCCTCCCTGATCTCTCCGACTTAATGTTAGATGCCTTTAACAAGCTAGACTCTAATCCTTGCTCTCCCTCAGCAATGCTGGAGGCACACATCTCCTTAATCCCAAAACAGGGCAAAGACCCTCTTTCCTGCGCGAGCTATAGACCCATCTCGCTACTTAATGTAGACATTAAATTGTATGCGAAAATCTTGGCAGAGAGACTCAAATTTCACCTACCTCAATTGATAGACTCTGATCAGGTCGGATTTGTCCCCCATAGGGAAGCCAAGGATAATACTTTAAAAGCTATATCACTCATTGATTACGCTAAAAGCAGTAACACTCCCATGCTGGCCCTGTCGACGGATGCTGAAAAAGCGTTTGACAGGGTCAGCTGGGTATTTCTACAAGAATCTTTATCTCAAATAGGACTGGGCCACACCGCAATGCATCATGGCACTCTATCATTCCCCCCATGCCAGAATTAAAGTTAACGGATTTTTATCTGAACCCCTCAAAATTAATAACGGGACCAGACAGGGATGCCCCCTCTCCCCACTTCTGTACGCCTTGGTTATGGAACACCTGGCTATAGCTATACGTCAAAATCCAAACATCAAGGGGCTGACCATTAAAGGGCGAGATCATAAAATTGCGCTATATGCAGATGACATTGATATTCATCACTCAACCTATCACCTCCCTCCCCTCCCTAATGCAAGAGTTCAAGGAATATGGCCAACTTAGTAACTACAAAATCAATCTAGATAAGTCGGAGGCACTTAATGTATCCATATCTCCCCAACTTCAACAGACCCTCCAATCATCTTACCCTTTTAGATGGAAACCTACCTCAATCAAATACTTAGGAATTCATGTCCCGGCGGACTTGTCAAAACTGACCACACTGAACCACATGACCTTATTGTCGCAAATCCAGGCAGACCTGAAGCGCTGGCATACTCTCCAACTGTCTTGGTTCGGAAGACTTAATCTAATTAAGATGAACATTCTACCCCGCATTCTGTATCTATTTCAAACCTTGCCTGAGACCCCTCCATGTCGCTTTTTCAACACCTTACAGGTCGCATTTAATACTTTTATTTGGAAGGGTACCAAACCCCGGATAAACAAACACGTTCTGTTTAAGCCTAAATCTCGGGGGGGTCTTGCTCTCCCACACTTGCAACGATACATGCAAGCTGTCACGTTAAGTAGAATACTTGAATGGTTTTACTTCCCAACTGACAAAAAATGGATACTGTTAGAACAATCCTTAGTGGATAGACCATTACAGGCTTTGTGGTGGACACCCCCCCCCCTTAGACCGCCCTCACGTACACTTCCTAAGATCTGTAGAGAAACTATTGCCCAAGCTGACCGGTTTCTCAGATCCCATCCCCGATTGATCTCCAGGGAAGGCCCTCTTACCCCCATCGTGGGCAACCCTAATTTTGCCCCTGGCATGTCTAAGGCTGGCTTCTTGGAAAAACGGTGTACTGATAGTTTCATCTGTGCTCAAGTCTTGGAGAATGGAGCGTTGAAGCCGCTGGCCCGTGTGGACCCTGATCTCCCAGACTCGTTTCTAAATAGATTTAAATATAGCCAACTTAGTCACTGGTTGATGGCCCCGCAACGGGAACAGATGAGAAATACCCTCCCCACCTTATTTGAATCTCTCTGTGTCTCAAGGTCGCATACCAGGCATTTGATATCAGTTTTGTATAGAGCCGCTGACTCACAGGATACCTCTGTACTACCAAAATTCACTGAAAGGTGGGAAAGAGAGTTACAATGCACATTCTCTGAGGAACAATGGCACTCATGCTTTACCTTAACCCATAAGTTTTCTATAGCTTGTAAATCTCAAGAAACTAACTATAAAATTATCTCCAGATGGTACAGGTGTCCAGATATTCTCCATAAAATATATCCTCTAGTGTCAGACCTCTGCTGGAGGTGCAATAACGAGATTGGTACTCCTTCGCATATCTGGTGGCACTGCCCGCTCCTCCGACCCTTCTGGGCGGCTGTTTTTCTGACCATTTCCAAAGCTAACCGGCCAGACATTACGGCCTGATCCCTCTGTGGGCCTCCTCTCGATGCTCCCTGGCGCCCCCACTAGATACAAAAAACCCTTATAGGTCACTGTCTCAATGCTGCCAGGGCAGTAATTCCTCGTCATTGGCGTTCCTCTTCCCCACCCACTGTTTCTGAGTGGTGGGAGGATATGGGTTTTGTCATGAGAATGGAAGAATTACTGAGTTATGCACACGGTTCTCATGAATCATTTGTAACTACTTGGTCGCCCTGGATTGTCATGTTGGAGTCGGAATCCCTCCCTGCAACCTATTCGGACTAGGAGCAATCCGAATGTCTTCCTATTATACTTTAGGATTCTTTATGTGACCCTACATTCTGTATGCATTCTGTTGCTGTGTAAGGCACCACGGGACAGCTGGACTTTTTCCCTTTTCCCCTTTTCTATTTTCCTTTCTCATTTCCTTATTATTTCACTTTCTTCTTTTTGACTTCTTAGTTTTCTTTTCTCTTTAATCATTGAAAATATTACTACAAGAGGCTTTTACATGGCTGACTACTGTTCTCAATATTTTTGCATTGTTGACTACTGAAGTGTTTATTGGGTGGTGTATGGATAACCACTACTGTGTTACTCTTTTCTCTGAAACATTATGTTATCCGCCCACTTGATGTTTGACTAATGTGAGACTTGTACGATATCTCATTTTATCATTATGGACTTGTCCACCCACTTCATGCTGGTCGTTTACCTGTGAAATGCTTTTTGTAATGAAAAATAAAGAATATATAAAAAAACATGCTATTTCACAGAGAATGCAATTGTATTAACTGGTGTGTACAGTATTTCACCTTTTCTTTCTAGAGCAGTGTAGAGGATAAAGCCAGAACATGGAGGTTTTTCTTAACCAAAAAGGACATTTTGTGGTTGTTGGTGGTGATTACCTTGTAATGGTCATTATATACTGACATTTATTTCCCCAATAAAAACATTCTCAAAATGTTAATTTAAAACAATTTATGAAAGTGCAATATAGCTATTTATCCAAGTGTCACTCCAACACTTGTGAAATGTGACTGCATTTTACCATAGTCTAGTATTTCCAATATATATATATATATATATATATATATATATATATATATATATATATATATATATATATATATATATGCTAAAATAACAGTATTGAAAATTTATATAGTGTTGTAACTAGTGGCATCCGACCCAGGTTCAAGGTAATATACTGGGGCCCCACCTGGCTACCCTTCTTCTGGATTCCTGCTCCAGATGCATGTGCATGCATCCAACTTAAGAAGCTGAACACCTCTTGGTCTATTTGTCATTTGAAGGTCATCTATCCAGTGTTTTGCCACCAATTGTTGGGCTATACCCTGTTTGCCCTCCTCAACTATTTTATATCTCTCTTGATACAATGTTACTCTTTTGGATTCCCTGCACATTCCAATCCCTTGTTCAAGTTGTTGTACCCTTTTACTGCACTGTATTAACTCAGGTGCACACTGAGGGGGTATTTAATAAACTCCGGCCTGGGTCAAAACTATAATTTTTCACGATGTATTAAAGCCAGATGCAGCAAAAATGAATCTGAATCTGGAAATCCGCCAACTTTGGTCAGGTTTTCACTCAATTTTATTGAGTTTTTCCTCCATCCGATTAAATCAATATTTTTTAGTAATACATAATTCAAACCATGAATTCTAGTTTGGTTGGACTTTTTTTTATTGAAAAATAAAATTTTGATAAATAACCCCCTTAATAATGTACACAACCATTGTGGAAATACAAATGAGCTTTTATTTAATTTTATTGGGGTAATGTCATATTGGTCACTAACGCAAATATCATTCGCAATTTGTTCACATGTGGAAAATATTGCCTTTGCAAACACTTTGCCCCTCACATGACAGTTGAATAACGTTTGCTGTGACTTACACGGGCTAGTGAAGGAGACAGACTCTATCTGTACTTCGCTCCCTAACGCCTAGTGAATTTGCGCTCAGGTGAATGGACATAACTACGCAAATTCACTAAGATGTGGATTTTACTGAACGTTACCACTTGCGCCAGACTTGTCTTCACCACCTCAGACCAGGCGACGTGCAATAGAGTAGATAGGGTTTCCTAAAAAAATTGTTGAAAATTTGAATGCTGGTGTCCTTTCCTTTTTCAGGGTGATAGGCTGCAAAAAAGCGAATTTTTTGGGGGGGTAACCGGCTTCCCCCCTACATTTCCTAACATATGGCACATAAACTATACAGTGGGCTCATGTGTAGGGCAATATAACAACTTTTGCACATGTGTGTTATTTTGGCTCCAGCCTTTTAAAGGAGAACGAAAGCCCCAGGGCGCAAAACCCCTCCCCCCCTCCCCTCCGTTGCCCCCCCTCCCTCCTCCCCCCTGGCCTACCCCACCCCCTGGGCAAATGCCCCTAACTTGTTACTCACCCCTCTGCGCAAGGTCCTGTCCATGGAGTTCGCAGTCGCCATCTTCTTCCACTCGCGTCTTCTTCCTGCTCTGATCGGCGTTTTCTGGCGCATGCGCAGTAGGAACAGTTACCGGTACGGCTCTACTGCGCATGCGCCGAATGTCACAAAGTGAAATCGGAAAACTTTGTGACATTCGGCGCATACGCAGTAGAGCCGTACCGGTAACCGTTCCTACTGCGCATGCGCCAGAAAACGCCGATCAGAGCAGGAAGAAGATGGCGACTGCGAACTCCATGGACAGGACCTGCGCAGAGGGGTGAGTAACAAGTTAGGGGCATTTGCCCAGGGGGAGGGGTAGGCCAGGGGGGAGGAGGGAGGGGGGGCAACGGAGGGGAGGGGGAGGGGTTTTGCGCCCTCGGGCTTTCGTTCTCCTTTAAGTGAAAACAATAATAAAGCAAATATACTTTTGACTGTTTTCCGGGTTTTCCAATCTGACGAAGACATTACATTGATTTGTATGTATTTTAACTGTGATTCATGTATTGCCCAGCAGATGTCACTGTTATGCTGTCTATTTAAGGAAATGACAGTTTGACCTGTAAGCCTACGATTAAGGGATTGTGTTCCCGAAATGCGTAAGGCCATGTGGATCCATCTACTGTTGGAATAAATTCTCTTTATTCATTTTATCCGGAGTGCCACCTATCTGTTTTCATCTTTACCTACTACAGCGGAGGCGCTGGTGGCTGAGCACCCTGTTCTGGAGTGGAGCAAGTGGAGGAGAAAGACTCACGAGGGGTGAGTTTGGAGCGGCTAATTATTTGAATATAACAACTTTATTTTATTAAGGTTCCCTGAGCTTGTGTAGTGTAATGTATTTGCTACAACATATACGTCCATTTAACTTTAACTTCCTGTCGTATTCAAATTAGGCAACGCTAACGCAACTTCGCTTCGCTTGGCGCAGTAACGCTAGCACAACTTTTGCCAGCGTTCAGCGCACTAGACACAACTTCGGATTTTACTGAATTAACATTGTCCTGGCGAATCTACATCTAGCGAAGTGTGGTGGTGTGAGCGAAGACGTCGCTGGCAAATTTTCAGAGGTTAGTAAATTTGTCCCTTATTGTTCTGAGGGTGAACCACTCCTTTAAGGAACTGTAGCGTTCAAATTGCACACACATACCCCTACAGCCCTATCAATACATTTACATATATAAAAATATATATACAGATACTGTACCTATACTTAACTGGCGAATCTACATCTAGCGAAGTGTGGTGGTGTGAGCGAAGCCGTCGCTGGCAAATTTTCAGAGGTTAGTAAATTTGTCCCTTTTTGTTCTGAAGGTGAACCACTCCTTTAAGGAACTGTAGCGTTCAAATTGCACACACATACCCCTACAGCCCTATCAATACATTTACATATATGAAAATATATATACAGATACTGTACCTATACTTAACTGTAGATATTAAGATCACTATAGTCTTAGATATTGTACATGTCCAAAACGTCACCTAAGCCACCCTTAAAGGCATTAATAGAAAGCAACATCACCCAGCATGGTATTCCACAACCTCACTGTCCTCGCTATTAAGAACAGATTTCCCTGCTTCAATTCCTAGGGTATAAATGGTTGGCCTCTTGTCCTACAATTTATGTGAGAAAAATATTCCCTGATAAAAAATCCTCTTATATACTTCAGGGACCCAAAAAGAGGCAAATTTATGTTTTTCATCCCTTGAGTTTATGCCCTTTTTTATGCAAGACAGTACTTTATTTGCTTTAGTAGCCACTAAATGAGACTGTCTAGAATTAGACAGCTTTTTATCCACTGAGATCCCAAAAAAATAGATTGGTCCCAACAGACTACCATTTATTCTATACCTAGTA
Source organism: Xenopus petersii (assembly GCA_038501925.1). Lineage (NCBI taxonomy): Eukaryota > Metazoa > Chordata > Amphibia > Anura > Pipidae > Xenopus > Xenopus petersii. Next base: position 84,729,078 of record CM076681.1, read on the forward strand.
TTTATTTATTTTAAAGTGCATAACCTTGCATTTCTCAAAACTTAAACATAATTTGCCAATTTGCTGCCCAGTTCTCTAATTAAGACAGACTTCTCTGCAAAGCAATAACAACATCCTCCATAGAACTTATAGTTTTGACCAATTTAGAGCTATTTATTGTATACCTAGTATTAATTTATATTAAAGTTCATAACCTTGCATTTCTCAAAACTTGAAACTCATTTGCCAATTTGCTGCCCAGTTCTCAAATTTAGACCTATAGGTCATTAGGTCATTAGGTCATTAATAAATTAAACTTCTCTCCGCCTCATAGCGGACAATTAAATAATATCTGCCAAGATCTGTTGTGCATAAAACCATGCTGGCACAAACTCATGGTATTTTGATTTGAAATGTATTGAAGCCCCTTATTCTTTATAACTCCTTCCAAACTCTTTCCTACAAATGAGACTGAGAATAGGATACAAATAAGTGCACAGTGTTAGCAATTCACGGGTCTCTTGGCACCATATCAGACACCAAAGTATCTTGGAAACTTAAGTAAAGAGATTTACCAATCACAGAGCTAAGCTTGTTTAGTACCATGATATGAATACCATTCAGTCCCAGACCTTTATTTATTTTCATATTTTCTAGGCTCTTTTGAACTTACTCCTGAGCCAACCAGCCATCAATATTTAAACTATTATAACTGGGCATATTTCAAAGAATGAGAAACTATGACTAAGTCTGTGGTGGTTTCAGGCAGGAAGGTCCAAAAATACCAAAGCAGCTGGGTAATAGCTTGTCAACTCCTGCTTCTAGTTAGACATAGTGTTTACCATTTCCTATTATTGGAAAAAACTACAGGCAGAGAAGGGGGTTTCTTATTCTTCTTCTACTTCAGTCTTAGAATTAACTGACTATGCAGACACTCCTATGCAGAACCATTTCCTAGCCCTTTAGTTAAGAAATTCTCATCATTGCTATTTTAGAGTACTCTTTCAGTTTCAACCAACATAAACCAATTCAAGATACCAGGGGGGTTTAGAGAACTGAGCAAAAGAGACAAGACTCCATTAATCTAGTTTTTAGCCCCACATTGCAGGGGGCTAGAATGAGCCATGCACAGACAGTGTCTCATGTTTTATTATGCCCTGGGTTCCAGCAAGTACAACTGATGTTGGAATATGAGGATATGTCTGGATATTAGCAGCAAAATAACTACTAACAATAAATTAATTTGGAAAATAGTTCAAAACAATGTGAAACAAATTTACTTTAATTTGATTTGTGGGCTTGAATCCTTTAAATAGCTTAAAGTTACACACATACTGTATATTTTGACTTGAAAAAACAAGAAATCTTAGGTAACATGTGTAAAATAGCCACTCCAAGTATTATTGTCAGGCAGTCCCTTCATGTTATGGACACCCAACTGGGTCCTAAAATACAGTTGGGAGGGGTACTGTTTGCTCTTTCTGTTCTAAGCTGTGCCCCTTTCTGCTTCTCACAGTGACCATCAGATGGCACTGTGCGGGGATATAAAAGGCTCTCAGTCCATGCTTTCAGGGTCCATTTTGTGCTAGCTCTGACCTGAACAGGCAGGCAGAGCTCTGTGGAACCTAGACAGGTCAGGTCTAGTCAAAATATGCTACTCACCATTATAGGTTACTCTAGGAGTAACAGACAGACAGGTTATTTAGCTGAGCAGCTCAAGGCTCCGACGAGGAGAGTCAGAGGGATTAAGATCCGGGGTATTAATAGCCCAGAAGTGTATAGGAACAGGGTAGATAGATTCCCCTCATGTTCCACTTAGGGAAAAGGCTGAAAGCTGGCTGTACCTTTATTGCTGCTGAGCACGTCCTCTTGCCTGTGGGGACTAATACTGACCATATGGTGCTGTGAGTATTGCCTATACAATGTGATGCCAAATCCTGTCATGCTCTATTGTATACTCCACTGAGGATTGTGTACGTTCAATAAATATGTTCCTGTTTAAGTTATAAGAACCACTGGCGCCCAATTATTATACCCTGAATCCAGTTACAGTTGCTCTACACCCTGCCTCCACACCGTTGCGAGGGCTCACTCCTTAAGATTACAGGTCTCATCCAAGCACAATTATATGGAGTGGAGCTCAATAGTGGTGTATAACACACACAATTTACTATAGCGCTACACTTATATCATATAAGTCACCACATCATTTGTTTTTGCAATATTAGGTTCCACAGTCCTTTTACAATTTATGGGAGGGCAAGTTGGGCTGTAAAACAGATACGGTTTATTCATCTGCTGGTGGTTGGCCATAAAATATAAATGGAATATTGGTAATGAATGATGCTCTCTTTTAATTCATAACAAACGGGTTATCGAGTATTTTTTTTGCCCATGCTAAAGCACAGACAGAAAACTCCCTGTAAATTTCCTGGAACTGAGCACTGGAATGTTGCTGTTGCTGAACATTTGAATAATTGTCAATTCAATTTTGCACAATTTGACAACACATCTAATCCACTATCCAGATTGGGAACAGAGGCAACAATTCTTAGCAGTGATTTTTAGAGTATGATAATCAATGCAGGGAATCTCAACAAATTAAAACCCAGTATTTGCAGACAGTTTGATTCCCTTATAAATCCCTTATCCAGAATTTTCTCTGTGTGCTCTTTCAAAGCCTTCATTTCATGGGCAGAGAGGGCATAGGTTCTTCCATGTGGAGGAACAGTTCCAAATTCCAAAAAAACAAGTATACAGTCATAAGGCCTGGAAGGCAGCAGAAGCTAGTCAGTATTTTACTGACCCATTAGTTAAAAATGTACTTGAAGTCAATGTTATTAATAGGGAAAAGCACAGTTGTAGAACTAGAAGCCACCAACTTAAATTTGCACCAGGTCCTCTACTCTGTGTCCAGGGTGTATTTACCATATAGGCACACAAGGGCATGTGCTTAGAGCGGCGGCTTTAAAAGGGCAGCTCTCAGATACCTATATATGGTAAATACAAATTGAAAATGAACCTGTTCCCCTGCGCCAGATATTTTCCCTTAAAAATCCAAGGGGGAGGGGGATTAGGGGGGGGGTGAAGGGGGATAGGGGGTATCCAGTGTGCCAAAGGTTGCTTAGTGAATTCACCACGTTTGTTCTGATGCCTGCAAAGAGCTCTGGGGACCACCCGTGCTCTCCCTATGTCCCCTACCTATCTCTTTGGACAATTGTTGACGCTGCTGCCACAGCTGCCCTGAGTAGGTATGGGGCACGGTATAGTCACACCCCCTGATAGTTGTGAGTGGAGGGATAGTAACAAAGATAAGAAGGCCAGTGTTTTCTTTCAGAGACATCCCTAATTCAGTCCTGTCTTACATTTAAACTATTACATATGTGACCATCGTATTTGCTTTATAGCAGTTTTGGTATCTGCTTCCCTATCCTAACTACCGTATATACTTGAGTATAAGCCGAGGTACCTAATTTTACCTATGAAAACTGGGAAAACTTATTGACTCTAGTATAAGCCTAGACACAACTACAGCCCTGTCTCCCAGCAGCGCACATTCTGCCAAAGTGACCCCCCCATCGATCAACCGGACTTCTTTGCAAAGTTTATGGTGACAGAGAATTGCCAAATGGATTACTGTGTGCATTGTGCCACTCTCCCACTACCATGTGCAGGGGGTGCTGTGTGATATTGCCATCACTGTTAATCTTTCGTATAACCAACAGAGGGCGCAGTGTGATATTGCCATCACTGTTAATCCTTCATATAACCAACAGAGGGTGCTGTGTGATATTGCAGTCACTATTATTCTTTCATATAACCAACAGAGGGAGCACTGTTATTCTTTCATATAACCAACAGATGGCACTGTGTGATTTTGCAGTCACTGTTATTCTTTCATATAACCAACAGAGGGCGCATTGTTATTCTTTCATATAACCAACAGAGGGTGCTGTGTGATATTGCAGTCACTCTTATTCTTTAATATAACCAACAGAGGGCGCACTGTTATTCTTTCATATAACCAACAGAGTGCGCTGTGTGATATTGCAGCCACTGTTAATATTTCATATAACCAACAGAGGGCGCACTGTTATTCTTTCATATAACCAACAGAGGGTGCTGTGTGATATTGCAGTCACTCTTATTCTTTAATATAACCAATAGAGGGCGCTGTGTGATATTGCAGTCACTGTTATTCTTTCATATAACCAACAGAGGGCGCACTGTTATTCTTTCATATAACCAATAGAGGGCGCACTGTTATTCTTTCATATAACCAACAGAGGGTGCTGTGTAATATTGCAGTCACTGTTATTCTTACATATAACCAACAGATGGCGCTGTGTGATATTGCAGTCACTGTTATTCTTTCATATAACCAACAGAGGGCGCACTGTTATTCTTTCATATAACCAACAGAGGGCAGTCTCTCCCCAAGTGAACTGTTGGTATAGGAATGATTAAAAGTGACTGCAATCTCAGCTACTCGGGTCGGGTACCGTTGACCCTACTATAAGCGGAGGTAGACTTTTTCAGCACATTTTGAATGCTGAAAAACTCAGCTTACACTCGAGTATATACCTGTGGTCAGATAAAGATTATTTTGAACATTGTAATGTTCAATTATAGTGCTTCAAGTGCATATGGTGTATACAGTATTTTAAATATGTAAGCATTAAGGATGAGCACATTTTTTTCACCTGGTTTGTGGCAAAATTCATGGTTACAGGAGGGAGGACTTTTTTTTTTTATCAAATCTGCACTTAAATTTTATCATGTATTTTGTTTTCATGGAAAAACATTTTTTTGTGTGCAGGAAATAAACACGAGAAAAAAAAAACCCCATTTGAAATGTTACCCTTAGTCTGAATGAACAAGCAAGTGTACCCAGAAACATTGCTTTATGTATTCATCCCCCTCCCAACTTGCTTGAAAGCAACATTCTCTCTTATTTCATCTTTGCTTTCTTTTCTTAGCTCTTGACTGCTCTTGAGGAAATGATACCATACATTTGGGGGGTTATTTATCAAGGTCTAAATTTATCTCAATATCGGCTGCTACAAACTCCGATCTAAGCCACTCGGGTTCTTAATGCTTATTTGTTACATTTTCCCGAAAATTACCTTTGCGGGAAAAGCTCAGATTTTCGTGATTTTTTCATGAATTTTCACCCAAAAGCTCAGAAAACATTATGAAATTGCCCGAAACCCCCGACACAACCAAAAATCAATGGAACTGTTCCCAATGACTTTTATGCAACCTCGACAGGTTTGAGATGCCATGTTTTTATACTCCGCATTTTTAGCCCTCGTGGGTTTAATAAATTACAAAAAATGCATGATCTTTTAAAGCCTATTATAACACAAAAAAATCACAAATTTTTCGGATTTCGGGGATTTTCGGGTATTAGGAGCATAGTAGATAACCCCCTTAGTATACTGTTTATGCAAGCGGAGGAAACCAAGCAAAGTGGTGTAAAGTTAGATAAATACTAAACATAGTAAGTCTATGGAAAAGGCCAAGCAGTGATGTTATTACATGTGACCATTTTATAAAACTTTAATCTGTGTAACTTTGTTAAAAAAAAAAACATTTATTTGATTTTGTCCATACACAGCATGTGCAGTGAATCAGCAGAAAAGAAGATGGGAGCTACTGGGGCATCTTTGGAGACACAGATCTTCCCTGCTAAAGGGCTGTGGGTGCCTTGGACTGGTACAGTATAATAACTACCGCTTACCCTGGTGGTCCAGTGGTGTGCCCTCTGGCATGCGGGACGCCCGCCATGCATTCGACAGGGACACTCACCGCATGCGTCCTGTCTCTTCTGGTGCCGGCTCCCCTATGGCAAGTGTCGGCGCAATTCTGGGCTTATACACCGGCGTGATGACGTCACCACGCATTGGCGCAACATACAAAAGTATAAAAGGAGAATTCAGTTTTTTAAAACCTGCCCATTGTTAGGTTCTATTAGCAAGTTCCTGGGTGTTTATTACTCGTGAATCCTGATTGGTATTCTGTGTTTGACCTTGCCTGCCTTCTTGACTTCTCTGATCTCTCCAATCCTGACCCATGCCTGCCTGACTACTCTGATATCTTCAATCCTGACCATAGCCTGCCTGTTTAACTCCAAACTCTCTAATCTGACCTTTGCCTGTCCACCGACTATTCTACGCTCGCCAATCCTGATTCCAGCCTGTCTGACTATTCTAATCTGCTTGTGCTGGCCTGCCTATTCCACGCTGTGTTGTCTGGCCTGCCCTCCTGAGGTGTTCTTCCATTCCAGTATCTTGGTGAGACGATCATGCCCCTTTGCTCGTCCAGAACCGTTAGCTTTGCTCCTCTCTCAAATAAGACCTGGCGGCATCCAATTAGCCGAGGGCTCCTCCCGAGGTGAAAGGCAGTGGTTATAGGCGGAAGTGAGAGCCGAGACCAGGGAGCTTAGCTTGGGTTCTGGATTTAGGGTGCCAATTCATGACATACAGAAGCCCAAAACATAATGTACAACATTTCTAGTCTAGTTAAGCTTTAGTTCTCCATTAGTGTCTACATGATTTTCTAGTAGACTTAAGGTATGTTGATCCAAATTATGGAAAGATCCGTTATTCGGAAAACCCCAGTTCCGGAGGATTTTGGATAACAGGTCCCATAAGCAAAAGGGTACATGTTTACACAATAGATAGCAGATAAACTATATAGAATATAATGGTTTTAGCTCTTCCTCCAGAAGATATGCCATTGATGGCATATACTGAAACATATTCTGAAAACCCCTTTAAAGGAAAACTATACCCCCAAAATGAATACTTAAGCAACAGATAGTTTATATGAAATTGAATGACATATTAAAGAATCTTACCAAACTGGAATATATATTTACATAAATATTGCCCTTTTACATCTCTTGCCTTGAACCACCATTTCGTGACTCTATCTGTGCTGCCTCAGAGATCACCTGACCAGAAATACTACAACACTAACTGTAACAGGAAGAAGTGAGGAAGCAAAAGGCAGAACTCTGTCTGTTAATTGGCTCATGTGACCTTACATGTGGTTTGTATGTGTGCACAGTGAATCTTACGATCTCAGGGGGCGGCCCTTATTTTTTAAAATGGCAATTTTCTATTTATGATTACCCAATGGCACATACTACTAAAAAAGTATATTATTATGATAATGGTTCATTTACATGAAGCAGGGTTTTACACATGAGCTGTTTTACTCAGTATCTTTTAATAGAGACCTACATTGTTTGGGGGGTATGGTTTTCCTTTAATAAAAAGTAGGACATTTGTGTCCAGGAAATAGTTCATTTGTAGACAAAGGATAATATAAAATTTTATTATAAAAAAATAATATATTTTCACTTTATAAGGTTACCTACTGTTCCTTTATAACCATATATCATCTTTAATTAATGTATGGTTAGTTGCATAGAATTGCACTTTAGTGTATATCACCTTTAGGATTGGCAGTAAAATTCTAGTGCTGCAAAACATACAAAGGCTGTTAAAACTGATTAACGTAAAGGATGTATTTTAACATGGAGCTTTATATACAAGTAATTACACATACTGTACAAATAAAAAAATACTGCTTCCGCTGTGGTTCAACACAACACACTGCAAATTATGCTACATGTCCTGCAAAACCTATACAGTGCCGCAAATGCAAAAGGGTAGGACATTTTGCTAAGATCTACCGTAGTTCTGCTAAGGATGTTCATGAAGTCACTACTACAAATGTTTCAGTATTAAGTGTGGATAAAGCTGGTACATCTACCAATGTCAATACTGCTTCTGCTACAAACAAGGAAAAGTTGTGCTCACCATTAATTTTTAAAACCATTAGGCGGGGGGTGCAATGAGACTGTGACCACAAAATACCTATAGACAAATACAAGAGGTCCTCTGCACTCAACCTCAATATATTTAAGACAAAGACATTTTGTGCATACTGCTACTGAAAAATGCCTGACTCTTTAAGCAAAACAGGGATTGTTTGTCCATATATTGCAATATATTTAAGATGGCCAACTACGTCTAAGTCATCCCATATCTGGCCAGTCCTATGCTCAATTTTCATCTGATTTATTAAGAATTCTATTGCTTCATTATACATTTTACAAAGGGACTAAGTTTTACCTGCAACTTACTAGCTGCTTTCAAAGTAAAACTCCCAAACTCGGCTACCAAACTTGCTTCTGCTGACAAGGGGCACTCCATTAACCTGATGCTTGATACAGGTTCAGCTGGTTCTATACTACCAAAGGAAGTTTTCTTGAAATACTTTGCAAAAGATCCACTTGTTGCACCTGCCCCGAGACTGGTCAGTTACTGAAAGGATCCAATCCCTGTGCTTGGTTGCTTGCCAGTGACTGTACAATTTGAGTCAAATACTGCAAAATGTGACTTATACATTGTGAATAAGGGTAGTGCTATACTTGGAAGGGATCTCTTTGCTGCATTAAACCTACAATTAAACCTACAATTAGCCACACAGCCTTTGTCTAAAGGCCCCCATACACGGGCTGATAAAAGCTGCTAACAGCTTCCCCGATCGATATCTGACCAAAAATCAGCCAGATCCCAATCGGGCAGGGTAAAAAATCCCGTTGGATTACGGCCGATTCTATGCGTGTATGCGGTCCCACAATCTGACTGCCCATTTTGGATGCATTGTGATCCGATCGTCGGGCCCTAGGGCTCACGATCGGATCAGCCCAATATCACCCATTTCAACGTGGGCATATCGGGGAGAGATTCACTCGTTTGACCACATCGTCAAGTTGGGACCAGATGTAAAACCAGTACGCCAAACATTGAGGCAATTGCCCTACTCTATGAGGGAGGCTGTCTCACTGGAACTAAAGAAACTGTGATTGAAATATCAGAATCCTTCAAATTGGTTTCACCATTTGTTACAAAGAAGAAAGAAGAAAACTGGAGGTATTCGATTGTGCGTTGATTGTGCGTTGATCTCCGTGAATCTAATAAAGCAGTTGTTATGGATATTCATCAGGCCTCATCAGTCTCAGGCCTGAAAATGAACCATATACTGTATGTAACCACAATGAACAATGTATAAGGCAGTTAGCCCACATTCCCTGTCCTCATTTAAACATATCAAAGCTTTCCAAGGTGGAGATAACTAAGGCAACGCTCTTTATGAGGGCCAAATCACAGGTAATGTCCATTAAAACATTTCATATTTTTGGCATATTTATTTTGCTGTAGATAATAAAAAAGTGTAAAAAGCTGTGTAACTTTACTCCGTGCGAATGCTAGATTTGCCTCTCTTATTTTACATTGGTTCTGGCAGAATGTCCCGTAAGAAAAAAATGCCTGCCGATGGTGATATGGTGTATTATCTCGCTGTTTTTTACACAGCATAATAAATATGCCCCTTGGTGTTGCATTTACAGAAAACTGTTCTTCAGTTCAAGTTCATGATTAGTTGTATGTATTCTACAAACATGATACCTGCAGCCTTTTAATGCGAGACATGAACTGCTGGTATGATTCAATTCAGGAGATACACTACTATTCTAGTCATCCTGAAAAGGTTTTATCATGGACTTGTCCTCCGTTATAAAATTCTGTCTGCACTAGTGATGCATCTTGCAAGGTAGTGTTTGTCTTGTACACGTAAAACAGTGAGAATTAAAAAAAAAAAAAAAAAAAAAAAAAGTTGTGACTATTGATGAAATTGATCACTAGTTCCAGACTTAAACTTTTTTGGGTATAGTAGAAACTGGGTTCTGCATAATATACTGTTTATTTGTTTATTGTTTTTGAACTAAAATGAAATACTTCATTACCAGTGTAATCTATAATTGGCTGGATTTAAAACCTGTTAAGCTTTAAGAATACCGAGACAAGAGAGACATCTGACCATCTTAAATCTTCCCAATATCCTGTTAAATCTACTGTTGTATTATACTACAGTTATAACTATAAATATGAAATTCCTATTAAAGGAATGATTCATTTTTCCTACTGAAAGCATGTTATTTCTCTGTTTTCATGACTGATCTCTTACACCCATTCTATTTCAGCTCATTATAGTGGAGATTCAGTTTTACATTTGTCAGAAGTTTAGGGTGAACAATTTAAATTATTTATATACTTTAACAAACTGACCACGTATTGAGTAAATTACATATATATCTTTTTTCTAAGGTTCTGGGCTGGACAGTATTACAGTAATGACTCCCCCTGGTGGTCTAACGGGCCGAAGGGGACGCCCGCCGCGTTCTTCCACCTTTGTTGACGGTTGATTCCTAGGGCATGTGCAGGTTTTACGCACTGTGCGTGTGACGTCATTGCGTTTGTGGTGCGAAATTCAAACTATTTAAAGGGGCTTTTGACTTGTGATCATTGCCCGTTGTTAGGTCTATCTTATTGAGTATCTGGTTCGATTCCTGTCTGTTTTGATTCCAGTTTTGATCCTTGCCTGCCTGACTATTCAGAAATCTACCGGTATTGACCCTTGCCTGCCTGACTATTCCTTGAACACTGCCTGTACCGACCACAGCCTGTTTGACCTTGCTTGAACTCCGCCTGTACCGACCACTGCCTGTCTGACCCTGCTTGAACTCTGCCTGTACCGACCCCAGCCTGCCTGACAATGCTTTTCATCTATTTTCTGAACCTTTTTTCGTCCAAAACCTTGGAAACACACGTGCCCCTTTGCTCCTCTCAAATTAAGACCTGGCGGCATCTGAGTAGCTGAGGGCTCCTCCCAAGGCCAAAGGCGGTTGCTACAGGCAGAAGATTGAGCCATGACCAGGGAGATTAGCACTTGTTTTGAATTTAGGGAACCATACGTGACAATCGGGCTGTGTTTTGTTTATAGTAGTGCATTATACTTGCTTAATTCGATATACATCACCTGTCAGCTACCTCCAGCTGAAGTTCTGGAAAATGTATATAAGTAGAAAGGGAACAAGAACTGTTTGATATGAAGTGTAAGAAGCATGCCACTAAACTTGCCGAAAGGAACATAAGCATTTTCTTTGATCACACCAAAGTAGAACCATTCAACACACCAAATAACAATGATTGGAACCAGGTCTCCTCAGCTCTTACCTTTAACAAGAATAAACAATATTACAGGGTGCTACACAGATTTGTGGAGTTTCCAGATAGGAACAAAAACATAATTTCATTAGAAGGCGATACAGTTTCTCCAGCTGAGATAAACATGTTAGATATAATTGATGAGTTTGAAAGTGGTATATAGATTCTGGAAGCACAAAACATGGAATTAAGAGTAGCAGACTCTATTATCATGGTATAATACATTATCATGGGCAAAGAAGTTTTCACTGTACACAAAAGGCATTTCTTCTGTGGGAACGAAAAAGGATTCTTGGAGACCTTCTTTCCTACTAAACAAAACTACATTTACTGTAGAACTTTAGCCTTCACTGGACACAGATGAACAGAATGTCTGCTTTCAGCTGTCAGGGCTTTTATCCCTATGGAGAATGCAGCCCAAAACAGCAAATAACAGTTACCCAAGTATTGCCAAATCTTGAAGTGTTTTCATGACACAAAGGAGAAAAAAAAGTTGTAATCTCTGAGGGGGGGGGGTGTTAGGGAAGATGCTCTTATTAGCAGAACTACTTCTTCACGGCTTGTGAGATATTAATTGCACGGAGTGGGGCTAACATTTGGCACCCCCAGTGATTTTAACTTTCCTTCTCCGTTAATTTTAAAAAAACAACAAAAGCACTAAATAACATGCATCCTATGAATCGGCCAAAAGTTATCTTATTATATCCACAACCACAGTGGGCTATTTACACTTTTCCCAGCACTGAGTTGCACCGAAAACCATGTTCATTAAAGGTACATGCTACTTTGCACTTCTGAGCACTGGTGCTGCAATCAACACAGGGGAACCCTGATTCTTCTGCCACTTCCTGACCATATAGTATCTTTAGGGTTCCCATCACACCCTGTACCAATTGCTGTAGAGCAGTTGTACCAAAAGTATAGGGTGCACACATCACTTGAATGCTGAACACTGGAAATTACACCAAACAGCACCTTTTGCATCAACAATAAAAAAAGAAACACAGTGATTGTACTCAAAGTAAATGAGCCCTCATGTCTTTAGGGTTATAGGGCTGTAACAATACTGTATATACCTATGTTCGACATGAGGCAGACAAATAGAGTTTGTATTGAAATGTGTGTTGCCTTTTAATCTGGAAATCCATTTTTAATGGTTATTATTTCTGTTATATATTTATTGTTTAATTTTTAACCTTGTTACCACCCTAATGGAATGTGCTGTGTTGGTTTAAATTGAAAATGAGCCCAGAGCACCTCACTTCACGGAACTGTGCCTTTGTCTCAGGTTTACAGCTAAGGACGAATCTTTTATACATGGTTATTTAACATAAGAGTAATCTGAAATCAGAGTGATTCCTCCTGTCACATTTGCTTTGAAGAACCAAGTAGGTGGAAAGCTGGAGGAATAACGGCTACACCTTACTTATGCAAAAGGTGCCTGCGCTAAAAAAGTGGAACGGCCGTTTGCCAAAAAACCTATTAGCCAATGTTTATTCAGAGCATTGTCACAATGAAATTTATGTTACAGATACATATATACTGTATAATATAATATATAATGCATGAAATGCTTATGTTTAAATGAACAGTACATCTTTGGTTTATTTATGAATGCACCATAATTTCCATAAACATTGTATCATATATGGAAATAAATTAGAAATAAATGACTTCTTTATTTGCAATAATTGTCTTCACTTATTTCGCTTAGATTTTTTCTCATCGCTTTTTTGGAGGAATGTGATTCCTATTTCGGTGACATCATCCCCTTTCAGTCTATCCTGGATAAATGTGACATCAGCTGGTAAGTGAATCTGCAAAGGACATGGATACAGTAAATCAGAATTTATTCCATGTATGAAGAGACATTTATATTTTATCACCATATAACAGCAAAAAAAAGCCTTATTTATATTTTTGTCTATTTAATTGCATATAAGTCCTGTGACATTTATATTCAAGGCACCTATGTTAAGTTATCCAGGTAACCGAACAAAGAATGTTTTCGATAGCATACCACACAGGACATATTATGCTTATTTTCTGGCTTTATGCAAGGGAGGTCTACCACCTTTAACATCCATCACCTATTCACAAATCTCCAGATTGCGCATACAGAAAAAGTATCTAGGGTCATAGCCTCACTAGACTCAGTTAAGGCATTTGATTGGCAATACCAATCCTGAGATTAGGTTTAGGAGAGCGTTTTTTACTTGGGTCAAACTCCTATACAAGGCACCAAAGGCAAGGTTCAGAGTTAATGGCATCACCTCCCCTCCTTTGCACTGATTGGAGGCACTAGACAAGGTTGCCCACTCTCGCCCATATTATTTGCCTTGGCAATCGGACCCCTAGCAATACTCACCAGGTACTTCATTAAAGGACTGACCTTTCAAACAATGGTTGAGAAAATCGCTGGTGACCTGTTAATATACCTGGCTTATTCCGGACACTCACTGGAAGCCTTTCTACAAACAGTTGATGAATTTGGCCACTTCTTAGGACTGCTTATTAATTGGAACAAGTCCCTCCTTTACTCTTTTGACAATCAGCACCACTACCACCTACCACCCCTCTTAAATTGGCTCGCTCTTTAAAATCTATTACTATAAGCCCTGATCTGGATCAATATTTAACCCCTAATCGTAACCATTTGGCCAGGTGAGCAGCCTGTGTAACCTGGTCTCTCCAGCCCCAGCCCAGCTGCCGCCTGATTGGGATCTCGAGCCCCAGCTCAGCTGCAGCCTGTTTGGCCTCTGCAGCTCCAACCCAGCTGCTGCCTAGTTGCTATCAGCCAATCAGGGCTGACTCTTCCCTATTTAAGGGCAGCACTTAGAACACTCCTTGCCAGAGCATTACATTGTTTCTCCCTAGTACTGTGGCAGCGCCCTTAACTAGGTAGTTCTAGCTCTTGCCCCTTTTCCCTTATTATTCCTCCTTGCCTTTGTCTGCCTATCCTTGTCTTGTCTTGCTTTACCCTATCTTGTACCTTCCCAGCCTTGACCTTGACCTGACCCTGCCTTGCTTGTTCCTGATTTCTGCTTCCTGTTCCACCTTGTACCTTGCCCTGACTTCACCTTGTACTGACCTTGTCTCACCTGTTCCTGATTCTTGCTTTCTGACCCTGCCTTGTACCTTGTACCCCTTTCTCGCTATCCTCGGCTCCAGTCCTGTCTTGCTAACCGCTCCAGTCCTGTCTTGCTATCCGCTCCAGTCTCCCTCTGCTATCTTGCTATCCTGCTCCAGTCTCCCTCTGCTATCTTGCTATCCTGCTCCAGTCTCCCTCTGCTATCTTGCTATCCAGTTTCCCTCTGCTCTAGTCTCCCTCTGCACTCTATCCCCAGTTTGATCTGATCTATGCCCGCTCCAACCTGTCCCATCCAGTCTGTTCCTGTTCCACTCCTGCCCCGTCCAGTCTGTTCCTGTTCTGAGTCATCGCCCTCTTCTTCCTGCCTAGTCCAGTCCAGTCCAGTCCTGATCTTCACCCTCTCCATCCTGTTCTGCTCTGCACCTGATCCAGACTGACTCATCAACCTGTTCCTGCTTTCCCTTCAAGTGTTCCCTAGGCACATGCATCTCCTGCCTTAAGGACTCGCCCTTTCCCTATCAGTCTCCACAGCGCCCCCTACCTAATGCTTGACAGCAACAGACCTCTCTAATTGGACCACGTTACCCCTGACCCTATGGGGTTGTATAAATATCTTTAAAATGATAGATCTCTCCAAAATCGTATATGTTTTGCTTCAGTGTACCTTACAGCAAAAATATTTAGAGATATTAACAAAATCCTGACTCACTTCTTATGGCACACTTTATAGCTGCACTAATGGCTCAGCTCAATCTTGTCAGTGGCTGACTCAGTATATGATTCATAAAGCTTTAATAAAAATTTATGTAAACAAGGCTCCAGGGCCTGATGGCATATACCCCTGGGTTATAAGAGAGCTTAGTTCAGTTTTAGACCACCCCCTATTTCTGATTTTCTCAGATTCTTTCATCTGGTATGGTGCCTATGCATTGGAGAACAGCTGATGTTATTCCAATATTTAAAAAAGGAATTATGATCAATTATAGGCCAGTAAGTTTGAAATTTGTTGTGGGCAAATTATTTGAAGGTTTGCTAAGGGATCACATTCAAAAATGTGTCCTAGTGAATGGCATTATGAGCAGCAATAAGCATGGCTTTATGAAGGATAGGTCATGTCAGACAAATTTCATTGCTTTTTATGATGAGGTAAGTAAGATGCTGGACAGTGGTGGGGGCAGTAGATGTGATCTATTTGGATTTTGCCAAAGCGTTTGATACAGTGCCCCACAAATGACTGCTTTCTAAACTAAGGTCTTAATGAAGTCGTTTGCACATGAAGAGGAAACTAGCTACAGGATCGGGTACAGATGGTGGTTGTTAATGGTACATTCTCTACTTGGAGTAAGTTTCTTAGTGGGGTCCCTCAGGGCTCGGCATTGGGTACACTTTTATTTAACTTGTTCATTAATGACTTAGGGGAGGGTGTAGTAATGTATCAGTGTTTGCAGATGACACAAAACTATCCAGCCCAATTAATTCCATCCAGAATGTGGCATCCTTGCAACACGATCTTGACAAACTGGCAATCTGGGCAGCTAAAGCTCCCCATAGATGCAACGATTCTTCTTGCCGAAGACCCATTTTAGGGAAGTCTGACCAATCCTTCGAAATTATCGTGGTGTTAGTGGGATTCGAACGATCGTACATCTTACGATTTTTCTGCCGACATCTGTCAGGAAATTGATTTGCCAGGTCAAAAAATCTTTGTCGGTCCCAGTGCAATATATCTATGTTTGCAGGGCCAAGCAGACAGCTCCCCTTTGTTTTCCTGGCAAATTGCACCTGGGATGTAAAAATATCCAAGCAACTTATACCCTTAATATAACTGCACTAGGTAAATCCTTTATGGAAAAGGACCTTGGAGTCCTTGTAGATGATAAACTTGGCTGTAGCAAGCAATGCAGCATCAAGGGCAAATAAGGTCTTGAGCTGTATTAAAAGGGGCATATAGTCACGGGAGGAGGGGTCAATCTTCCACTGTATAGAGCACTTGTAAGGCCCCATCTAGAATATGCCATGCAGTTTTGGTCTCCATCACTCAAACAGGACATTATTGCATTAGAGAGGGTACAGAGAAGGGCAACTAAGCTGGTAAAAGGTATGGAAAATCTTAGCTATGAGGAAAGACTGGCCAAATTGGGGATGTTCACGCTGGAGAAGAGACGCTTAAGGGGAGATATGATAACTATGTATAAATATATAAGGGGATCATATAATAATCTCTCTAATGCTTTATTTACTAGTAGGTCTTTCCAGCTGACACAAGGTCACCCATTCCGATTAGAAGAAAATAGGTTCCGCCTAAATATTCGGAAGGGGTTTTTTACAGTGAGAGCTGTGAAGATGTGGAATTCTCTCCCTGAATCAGTTGTACAGGCTGATACATAAGATAGCTTTAAGAAGGGGTTGGATGGATTTTTAGCAAGTGAGGGAATACAGGGTTATGGAAGATAACTCATAGTACAAGTTGATCCAGGGACTAGTCCGATTGCCATTTTGGAGTCAGGAAGGCATTTTTTCCCACTCTGAGGCAAATTGGAGAGGCTTCAGATGGTTTTTTTTGCCTTCCTCTGGATCAACTAGCAGTTAGGCAGATTTAAAAAAAAAAAACGGTTGAACTTAATGGACGTGTGTCTTTTTTCAACCTTACTTACTATGTTACTATGTTACATATATATTATATAATGGCATGTTATGTTGCTCCTTACTGTATTGAAATATTGTTTATATGCTACCGATGTATCATTCACTGTTGCTTCCACTTATATACCTTGAACTGCAATGGTCTTGGCTGTATATAAAATCAATAAAACAAAGTTACCTTTAAAAAAAATCATATTTGCATACCTATTGAGGAGAAAATAATGAGTTATTTAATGTGAACATGATATAACGTGGCCTGACCTTGTCCCGTTTGATCTCCAGTACCAGCAGTGGTGATCGAAATGGTAATATCATCCCCTAACAGTTCCCATTCTGTTAAGCAGGAAGCAGGATGTGTCTTAAATTCTACATAAGCAAGTCTAATTTAAGAATGTGGTTGCGTAAAAATTAATTCAAATGTAGTGTATGTATTGACACCTTTCAGTAACAGCACATGCCCCGAAAAATGCCCCTATGTATATCTGCCCTAAGCACCATTGTGCTTGCTCAGTCCACTCTGACAAATTGTGCACAATTGCACCTTTATTTATGAGTATTGTACTAAGGAGAAGCAGGTAAGTGCAAGGTAAGGACATGTAAATTACGGAATGCAGGTTGATACCATTTGTCCTAATCTGTTAATCTGTAAGCAAACATTTGGGGCCTTATTTATCATAATCCAAATTTTTCTGAGTTTTTAAATAAAAAAAGTCAGAGCAGACTAGAATCGACGATTTGACCTTATTTATTAAAAAAAGCATGATTTAATCGGATCGGGGACAAACAAAATCGAGAAAAAATCCGAATAGTATGTTTTTTTCCAGAATCACTTTTTCTGGTCTTTTTCCAGAAAAGCCTGAATTTTTCGGATTTTAGCCCAAAAAGTCTGAATAGCCGGATTTTCAGGCTTAATTCATTGCAGACCACAGAAACTTCAAATAAGATAGGGGCCTCTCCCACGGCAGATCCCCTGCCACTATTGCTCTCCTTAGTATTCTAGCACTTGTCTTGGAATTGTTGTATAACAATCATGGTGTGACCTTTAACAACTTAAAGGTGATAATTTACTTAATGTGCCCAAATTAATTATTAACGATACTTAATACTTTAACTGTAATATAGCTTTTAAGTATAGGTATGGGATCCGTTATCTGGAAACCTGTTATCCAGAAAGCTCCAAATTATAATAAGGTTGTCTCCCATAGATGTCCTTTTATACAAATAATTTAAAAAAACTTTAATGATGTGCTTTTAAAATACAATATTTACTGTGTAATAATATGCAAAAATAAAATGCTTAATTCAGTGATAACAGCATTGACAGAGGAAATAAGAGTCATTTTTGGGAACATTGGCATAAAAGTGTGGTGTAAAATCTGGAAAAACATTAACATAAGTAAAATCACCCACTAAAATGCATTATTAATTGGTGGGACCACAAAAAAAAACAATGAAAAACTTTAAATTAGGGTATGTAAAATGGAGGTTTCACTGTTTAGGTTTTAAACTTTCGAGAGGGAAAGATTTTCAGGCATTAACCAAAGCCATTTCCATACCATTTCCAGAGCTCCCCTGATGATTCCGGATAAAAGATTACAATAGGAAAGTGATGATCTCCCAGGTGGAAGCTCTTCAACATAGTCATCCAGTGGATTAGCATCCAATATAAGGGAAAAGCT
This sequence comes from Xenopus petersii, assembly GCA_038501925.1. Classification (NCBI taxonomy): domain Eukaryota; kingdom Metazoa; phylum Chordata; class Amphibia; order Anura; family Pipidae; genus Xenopus; species Xenopus petersii. The sequence goes on from CM076681.1 coordinate 84,747,554, forward strand.
GTTCCCCCCATCATTACCTCCAATCATAGTTGGGGTGATTCCAAGGTACATTTTGAAAGCCACCTTAAACAAAAGAAGCAAAACATTTACAGGGGAATGTAATAAAAGTCGCAAAGAGCAAAACAATTCGCACCAATAAGACTAAAAATCCACATCTCACAATGTAATATTGTTCCTTAAACTGTTATTGCATTGCGAATTTTAATTGCGCATTGCGAATTTTAATTGCGCATTGCGAATTTTAATTGCGCATTGCGAATTTTAATTGCGCACTCATAAGAAGTGCTTGAAGGTGTCGTAATCTTTTGGAGCAAACCTAACGACTTTTTCAGTAAGAAGTTTTATTACATTGACTGCGCATTGGCGCAAACTATAAAATTCACTGTCGGAAGTTGTCGCTAAACAGTTTCCGGGCTCGCAAAAGCTATATTAAATTCGCACAAAGCAAAATGTGTTCGCGCAAAGGCATAACTTTTCGCATTGCGAATAGATTTTTATTACATTCCCCCGTTAATATCAAAACCAAAACTAGTACCACAAACCCACAAGTCATTGTAGTGTGACTCCATTCTAGCAAGATACACAAGACCACATCACAGATTCTTAGAAACATGAACTAAAACTTTATTGTTTAACTGGAAATTGAGAAAACATATTTCACTTATTACAAAAAAAATACAAATATAATACAAATAACTGTCATTTTTTTTTCAAACTTGGAATTTTACACATTTTTTGATTAATATTGTGCAACAGGATTTCTGTCTATTCCAATAACATTATATATCAACAGTATAATAACATTATAATAATTGTGTAATCATAACAATTCTAACAATCAGCTTATATGACTTCCGTGTTGAAACCCTAGTTTGCGGATAGGTGGCTAACAACCTGTTAATTTGATGACTCCTGGCGGGTGCGTAGTCTTGTTGTCTTTGATCTTGTTGCATATTACTGAGATGCTGAGACGACTCCATGACCTATGGTTGTTCTGTTAATAATGCTGTGTCATACCATGATGTGTATCTGAATGTATAAACTGTTAAGTGTCTGATTTGTTGTGGGAGAGATGCTATATATGTTGTCCATATGTTAAAAAATTTGGCTGTGTTGTGTTCCTTTCTGATCGTTGCTTCTAACCAGTCCATGTGTAAGATGGTGTAGTTTTTGTTTTACTATCACTATGGATGGAGAGTCTGTATTTAGCCAGTATTGCAGTATTGTTTTCCTGGCTGCTGCCGCCAGTCTTCTCATCAAGTTCTTTTCTATCTTTGTTAGTTGTGTGCAATTGCTAAAGATTTCCCATTCTAGTTGCACGCGGAGAGGTTTACCAGTTATCTGAGCACCGTAGTCAGTTACTCTTTCCAAAAGTTTTGCAGTATTGGGCATGACCACAGGTTATGTATTAGATCTGATTAGATTAGTGGCTGAGGCAGTTGTCAGATCGCAGATTTCCCATTTTATATCTCCTGAGTGGAGTTAGGTATGAATTGTGTAGTATCTGAAGATTCATTTCCTGGTATCTACTAACTGGAAGTAGCTTCATGGTGTTTGTATGTTGTTTAAGAATTTCAAGAGTTGTGGTGTTTGGAACCTCTGTGGTCCATGTGAAGTTTGGTCTTTGTTTGTTTTCTATTTCAAGTACTGTTCTAATTATTTGATGTATTTGTGATGTTGCTTGTTTGTGTATTTGTTTTTCCATACTTGATTAACCCTTTAAGTGCCAGCAGAATTTCACATTTTGGTTACGCGAAATGCCAGCCGTTTTTAAGCATTTTGTGCTCTCTCGCTTTAGGGGCATTTTCTGAGGGGAAACCTATAGTTTACCTAGGAAAACTATACATTGTTTTTTTCGGTAGAAACTGAGCTTTCTAAATCTGCCTGAGTTTTCATGTATTTCCACCTGTGCAAAAAAAATTATAGTGCTAAATACCAAAAAAAATGAAAAATTACCATTTTTCATCGTATATCAATTTATACCAGAAAAATATTTCATTTTACGGATGAAAATCCAACTGATTTGGAAAGCCTTATGTCTCTCGAACGTGCCAATACCAGATATGTATAGTTTTAGGGAGATTTAGGACTTCTGTACCTCAAAAACTCCCGGCAGTATATTACCAAATTTTGAAAGCACTAAGGCAGAAAACGGCATGCTTTAGATTCCAAGGCAAAAAATCCTGAAACCGTAGGTTTACCCCAGAAAACCATACATTTTTGAAAAGTACACATTCTTCCGATTACAAAATGGGTAACTGTGTCTCTCTACTCCCAACTACTAAACATAAAAGCTTGTCTGAACATAGTGGTTTTTCAAAAAAAAATTCAAAATTCTGAAAAATCATTTCAAAGGTTTTATTTTGCTGCTCCGCATATCCCAAACTATATTAGGTACCAAGAAAAAGCACCTGAAATATGATTGCTAGGGGTCCACTGAACAGTTTGATACCCATTATGCATAGGTTTACCAAAGTATCTGGCATTTAGAGACACCAATATGTAGTTAGCACATCCAAATTGTTCAGGACTTTACTTTAGCTACTGAGAAATCAACACATTGACTGCATTTTTTGTGGGGTAAAAACACAGAAATATATGTTTACCCCCCAAACCCATATATTTTTGGAAAGTACACATTCTACAGAATCTAAAATGGGTACCCATGCCTTTCTGCTCCAAACTACTGAGTCACAAGGCTTTCCCACAATTGTCGGTTTTGGTGAAATATCTGAAAATTGCCTCAAAGCTTCAACTTCTCAGCACCATATCACCCATGTATCGTTACGCACCAAGAAAAAGCACCCTAAATATGATTGCCAGGGTTCCTCCAAACAGTTTGGTGGCCATTGTTCATAGGTTTACCAAAGTATCTGGCATTTAGAGGCCTCAAAATGAAGTTAGCGCATACAAATAATCCTGTGGGTAACATCATCTAATGAAAAATCAACACAGTGGGGGTCATTTATAAAGTTTGCGCATCGCATATTTTTCGCAAATGGTTGTATTGCGCATGTTTTTTGCTGAGCGCTAATATATTGCACTGCTCTGCCCGTCTTTCCGGTTTTTGCGAATTCGCAGTGTGAATATATTTTCACAAATGGCGCACAAATGAGACAGGAGTTTGCGCTGCGCACTCAATGTGCGAGGTTGTTGTGCGCGAAAATAGTGTTAAATTCGCAGTTTGCAAAACTGTTTTGCGAATATTTTATCCGCCACCAAAGTTGTGGCGTAATTGAGTCGCAGAGTGTAGATTCGCAATTTGCGAATTGTGACATATTTATAAAGCCCCTTTATAAAGATTCGCAATTTGCGAATTGTGACATATTTATAAAGCCCCTTTAGACATTCGCATTGTGAATAAAAAATTCGCAATTCTGTATGCACCCTCTTATTCAGCTTTATAAATATAACCATGCGCAGGGCAAATATATTCACTTTGCAAACCAATCTGCCCTGCGCGAACTTTATAAATGACCCCCACTGACTGCATTTTTCTGGGGTAAAAACACAGAAATATATGTTTACCCCCCAAACCTATATATTTTTGGAAAGTACACATTCTACTGAATCTAAAATGGGTACCCATGCCTTTCTGCTCCAAAATACTGAGTCGCAAGGCTTTCACAAAGTTGTCGGTTTTGGTGAAATATCTGAAAATTGCCTCAAAGCTTCAACTTCCCAGCACCATATCACCCATGTGTCATTACGTACTAATAAAAAGCACCCTAAATATGATTGCCAGGGTTCCTCTGAACATTTTGGTGGCCATTGTTCATAAGTTTACCAAAGTATCTGGCATTTAGAGGCCCCAAAATGAAGTTAACGCATACAAACAGTCCTGTGGGTAACTTCAGCTAATGAAAAATCAACACATTGACTGCATTTTTGTGGGGTAAAAACACAGAAATATATGTTTACCCCCCAAAAACCATATATTTTTGGAAAGTACACATTCTACAGAATCTAAAATGGGTACCCATGCCTTTCTGCTCCAAACTACTGAGTCGCAAGGCTTTCCCACAATTGTCGGTTTTGGTGAAATATCTGAAAATTGGCTCAAAGCTTCAACTTCTCAGCACCATATCACCCATGTATCGTTATGCACCAAGAAAAAGCACCCTAAATATGATTGCCAGGGTTCCTCCGAACAGTTTGGTGGCCATTGTTCATAGGTTTACCACAGTATCTGGCATTTAGAGGCCCCAAAATGAAGTTAGCGCATACAAACAGTCCTGTGGGTAACTTCAGCTAATGAAAGACCAACACATTGACTGCATTTTTGTGGGGTAAAAACACAGAAATATATGTTTACCCCCAAACCCATACATTTTTGGAAAGTACACATTCTACTGAATCTAAAATGGGTACCCATGCCTTATTGCTCCAAACTACTGAGTCGCAAGGCTTTCCCACAATTGTCGGTTTTGGTGAAATATCTGAAAATTGCCTCAAAGCTTCAACTTCTCAGCACCATATCACCCATGTATCGTTATGCACCAAGAAAAAGCACCCTAAATATGATTGCCAGGGTTCCTCCGAACAGTTTGGTGGCCATTGTTCATAGGTTTACCGAAGTATCTGGCATTTAGAGGCCCCAAAATGAAGTTAGCGCATACAAACAGTCCTATGGGTAACCAGCTAATGAAAGATCAACACATTGACTGCATTTTTGTGGGGTCAAAAAACACAGAAATATATGTTTACCCCCCAAACCCATACATTTTTGGAAAGTACACATTCTACAGAATCTAAAATGGGTACCCATTAGGGATGTAGCGAACTGTTCGCCGGCGAACTAGTTCGCGCGAACTTCGACTGTTCGCGTCCGCCGAATGTTCGCGAACGTCGCGCGACGTTCGCCAATTGGTGTTCGCGTTCGATTCGAAGTAAAATTTCGTTCGACCATTCGACCATTCGACCGTTCGATCGCTAAAATCGAACGATTTCCATTCGTTCGAACGATTATAAGCATTCGATTGAATTAAAATCATTCGATCGAATAGCTTCGATCGTTCGATTCGAACGAAAATCGTTCGATCGTACGAATAAAATCCTTCGATCGTTCGATCGAACGATTTTATCGAGCGTTCGAAGTTCGCGAACTGTTCGCGAACTGTTCGCTTTTTTGCCGGTGTTCGCGAACGGCGTTCGCGAACATCAAATCGGCAGTTCGCTACATCACTAGTACCCATGCCTTATTGCTCCAAACTACTGAGTCGCAACGCTTTCCCAAAATTGACGGTTTTTGTGAAATATCTGTAAATTGCCTGAATGCTTCAACTTTCCAGCATCATATCGCCCATGTATCATTACGTATCACAAAAAAGCACCCAAATTGTGATTGCCAGGGGTCCTCCAAACAGTTTGGTGCCCACTGTGCATAGGTTTACCAAAGTATATGGCATTTAGAGGCCCCAAAATGAAGTTAGCGCATACAAATTGTCCTGTGGGTAACTTCAGCTAATGAAAAATCAACACATTGACTGCATTTTTGTGGGGTAAAAACACAGAAATATATGTTTACCCCCCAAACTCATACATATTTGGAAAGTACACATTCTATAGAATCTAAAATGGGTACCCATGCCTTTCTGCTCCAAACTACTGAGTCGCAAGGCTTTGCCAAATTTGGCGGTTTTGGTGAAATATCTGAAAATTGCCTGAATGCTTCAACTTTCCAGCATCATATCGCCCATGTATCATTACGTATCACAAAAAAGCACCCAAATTGTGATTGCCAGGGGTCCTCCAAACAGTTTGGTGCCCACTGTGCATAGGTTTACCAAAGTATATGGCATTTAGAGGCCCCAAAATGAAGTTAGCGCATACAAATTGTCCTGTGGGTAACTTCAGCTAATGAAAAATCAACACATTGACTGCATTTTTGTGGGGTAAAAACACAGAAATATATGTTTACCCCCCAAACCCATACATATTTGGAAAGTACACATTCTACAGAATCTAAAATGGGTACCCATGCCTTTCTGCTCCAAACTACTGAGTCGCAAGGCTTTGCCAAATTTGGCGGTTTTGGTGAAATATCTGAAAATTGCCTCAAAGTTTCAACTTTCCAGCATCGTATTGACCATGTATCATTACCAGCATAAAGCATCCTAAATATAAACATAGGGATCTACTAAATAGTTTGATGCCCAATGTGCATAGATATACCAAACTATGTGGCGCACAGAGACCCCCAAATGACAATATATATAGACATTTTCACGGCTGACGCGCTGGCTGCTGCAACATAACCACCCGGTGTGTGTATTATGCAACATTAGACCACCTAACAGTACAGAGACCCCAGAAAACCATATATTTTCAGAAAGTACACATTCTGACGAATCCAATATGGGTAAATAAGTGTTTCTACTGCAAACTGCCAAACTGCAAAGCAATGCTGAACATAACGTTTTTTATCAAATTTCTGAAAATCGTCAGAAAGCTTGAATTTTACCCCATTATATGCCCCACATTTCGTAACTTATCAGCATAAAACATCCTAAATATGAACGCCCGGGGTCTACTAAACACGTTGATGCCCAATATGCATAGATATACCAAACTATGTGGCGCACAGAGACCCCCAAATGACAATAGTGTATATACATTTTCACGGCTGACGCGCTGGCTGCTGCAATATAAGCACCTGGTGTGTGTATTATGCAACATTAGACCCCCCTAACAGTACAGAGACCCCAGAAAACCATGTATTTTCAAAAAGTACACATTCTGACGAATCCAATATGGGTAAATAAGTGTTTCTACTGCAAACTGCCAAACTGCAAAGCAATGCTGAACATAATGGTTTTTATCAAATTTCTGAAAATCGTCACAAAGCTTGAATTTTACCCCATTATATGCCCCACATTTCGTAACTTATCAGCATAAAACATCCTAAATATGAACACCAGGGGTCTACTGAACACTTTGATGCCCAATATGCATAGATATACCAAACTATGTGGCGCACAGAGACCCCCAAATGACAATAGTGTATATACATTTTCACGGCTGACGCGCTGGCTGCTGCAATATAAGCACCTGGTGTGTGTATTATGCGACATTAGACCCCCCTAAAAGTACAGAGACCCCAGAAAACCATATATTTTCAGAAAATACACATTCTGACGAATCCAATATGGGTAAATAAGTGTTTCTACTACAAACTGCCAAACTGCAAAGCAATGCTGAACATAACTGTTTTTATCAAATTTCTGAAAATCGTCACAAAGCTTGAATTTTACCCCATTATATGCCCCACATTTCGTAACGTATCAGCATAAAACATCCTAAATATGAATGCCAGGGGTCTACTGAACACTTTGATGCCCAATATGCATAGATATACCAAACTATGTGGCGCACAGAGACCACCAAATGACAATAGTGTATATACATTTTCACAGCTGACGCGCTGGCTGCTGCAATATAAGCACCTGGTGTGTGTATTATGCAACATTAGACCCCTCTAACAGTACAGAGACCCCAGAAAACCATATATTTTTAGAAAGTACACATTCTGACAAATCCAATATGGGTAAATATGTGTTTCTACTGCAAACTGCCAAACTGCAAAGCAATGCTGAACATAACGGTTTTTATCAAATTTCTGAAAATCGTCAGAAAGCTTGAATTTTACCCCATTATATGCCCCACATTTCGTAACGTATCAGCATAAAACATCCTAAATATGAACGCCAGGGGTCTACTGAACACTTTGATGCCCAATATGTATAGATATACTAAACTATGTGGCGCACAGAGACCCCCAAATGAATCTATAGCAGACAAAATTTCCATGGGCAAAACGAAGTAACATAGAACTGAGCCAAATGGTATAAAATCAGTAAAATCCAACAAAACCACAAAAATCAATGGCTTTTTTTTTTTTTAGCCTAATGTAATTAACGGTCAGAATCAAAGTTTGATTATTTTAGCATAGCTAAATAGGTTTTACAGATAGAAATAAGCAAACAACACATACGCAAAGCTGAAAATGAAAAAAATGGCTAAACATGCAATAAAATGGCTAAAAATGTACAAATATCACTGAAATTGCAATATAATCACCGAAATAACATACAAAAGGTATTGCGCGGTGCAATTAGCAAATACATGCAAGCATGTGTAAGGGCTGTGAATATATGTGACCCCCCCTGATCCCCCAAAATTGAATGTATGTAAGTGTGAATATAAGTGGGAATGTAAGTGTATTAGTACAATAGGTGTGTGTGTGTGTGTGTTTGTGTGCTTGTGTGTGTGGGGGGGGCACTAACCTGGGGTGGCAGGCTGTAGGTCGTCCAGGAGGGCTGCATGAAGAGCTGGAATCGTCTTCATTGCTGGATCTGGTGAGTGGGCGGTGCTGTAGGGCTAGGAAGCACAGGCAGCAGCAGGGCACCTAGATTTCATTGTGCCTGCTGCTGCCTTGGGGCCCCTGGGCGATCGCGCCTCAGGGGCCACTCGTTCCCCGCTTCTGCTCGTTGCCACCGTTCAGAAAAAGCAGGCAGCAGGCAAACAGGCACGTATATTTTGCGTGCCTGCTGCTGCATTGGGGGCCCCTGGGCGATCGCGACCCAGGGGCCCATTTTACCTGCCTAGGCTCGTTGCCTAGGGGAAGGGGAAGCTGCCAGGTACACTAAGAACGGAGCGAGCGGCTTGTAAAGCCGCTCCTCCGTTCTGAAAGTGCAGGCAGCAGCAGGGCACATATGCTGCACGTGCCTGCTGCTGCCTTGGGGCCCCTGGGCGATCGCGACCCAGGGGCCACTTGTTCCCTGCCTAGGCTCGTTGCCTAGGGGCTGGGGAACAAGCAGGAACGGAGCGAGCGGCTTTACAAGCCGCTCCTCCGTTCCCAAATCTGCAAATGCTGCAGAACGTAGAATCTACGATCTGTGGCATTTCAAGTTACTTTGCTACAGAACGTAGATTCTACGTTCTGTGGCATTTAAAGGGTTAAAGGGATCGGTTTTATCTCTGTCAGGTAATTGTTTAATTGCCTGTTTTGCAAAGTGGAGAATTTGAAAGCTTAAAAATATATGTGATATCGTGAATGGGAATTTTTCTATAATTTTTTCCCGAGACAGTACTACATGGTTGATGTCTACTATATCATAGAGGTTTTGTAGTCTGTTCTCCCTCAATTGCAAGAGAACCGGATTACATTTACCTATCAGAAAGTCTTTATTACCTATCCATGTGAGAAAGATATGTGACGATAATTTTAGTTTATTCCTTACCGCTTGCCATGCTTTGTATGTGTCTAGAAATAAGGGATTGTTACTTAATTGCGGTGAAATATTGGTTATAGGTGTGTGGAGTATGTAGTTGAGGGAATAGTGTTCAGTTGTGTAGTGGTCTAGGGACAATGTTGTATACAGGTCTCTATTGAAAATCCAATCTCCCACATATCGAAGAAGGGCTGCTTAATTATATTCTTTGAGATTGGGGAAGTTTGTTCCACCTAAGTGTTTGGGTTGCTGTAATTTGAAAAGGCTTATTCTTGGGCATTTTCTATTCCAAATAAAGGTGCTAAATGATTGGTTTAGTTGTTTTTGGTCTGTTGATTTTCCGTAGTACGGTAGCATCTGTAATGGGTATAGGAGTTTGGGAAAAAAGACCATTTTGATGAAATGTATTCTAATAACTGTCATTTTAATGGGTGGTGCTCACACATCAGATATCCTGTCACAGCATACCAACTCTCACAGTACTGCCTTAAAATCTAATGTCCAGAACCCTGAACCCAACCCATTAGGGCATCTGCTACCTTAAAAACTGTCAGATTAAAGCTCCACAGGGGATAATAACTATGTTCATACTAATCACTCTATATCTGTCTCTTACTAACCAGTTATTCACATGACCCCTATTCCTCACTTCCACTTTCCTACCTCATATTCATTGAATTGTGGAAACCAAACAGTCAAGAGCCTCCCACAAGGAGTAAATACACTAGACTAGAGTATAGGGTGACTCAGTCAGACTCTGGCACTTTCTAGCAGATTTATATATACTGTACATATATAGGGATATTATACCTGTTTATCTGAATTTGTGTGTTGATCTGCCCCTGTGGTCTCCTTTATGTTGGGAAGACCACACTACAGATAAAAACATGGATATCCCAACATAGATCTACAATTAGGAAAGACAAAGTGAAGTTACCAGTCTCAAGACATTTTGTGGAAAAGGGCCACATACTGTAGATACAGATCTAAAATATATGGTCCTAGAATGTGTACCCACCCAGACGTGGAGGTTAAATACACCAGTTAAATACATCGGCCCCTAATGGCCTTAATAAAGACTAAATCTATATGTGTTTCTATGATGACTCATCTGTTAGTTTCACTGTTTTCTATTTTTTGTTTTTTTCTATGGACAATCTTGAGCAACTAAGGGGTTAATGTGAGAGGATTACCAGTAGTGATGTAAATTCCTAGATGCAATTTCCTGTGCTGCTCTGTATAAACCTATGTGGACTAATGTTTGTTATTCTACTTGTGCCCTTGGCTTGAGAAAGGGGTCTGTTTACCCCGAAACATCGCCCTTTGGGCTGTGGTATGATTTTATATAATATACTATAATCTTTGCATTTACAAATTTGAGTACTGTGTCAGTTTTTATATTTTTTGTCTATAATATTGGCCACTTCGGCAGTGCCTTTATTTCTGACTACTTGCACCAAACTAAGAGGCTCGTGCGGCAATGCTGACCTTTCTACAGTATATTTCTGGGACATGTTTTGAAACTTACATAGAGAAAGAGCTTAATTTAACTATGCATCATTCCAGTAATTTTAGGCAGATGTGACAGGACAGGTGGAGCTCACTCTAGGTAAGAGAGATAGACTATTGAATTATATAGACCAGGCCAACAAGAGATTAGTGGGGATAGAGAACCCAATGTAAACCACTGTTCAAAGCCCAGGATTTGTTGGTGCTTGTCACAGCAAACGCTGTCTGGGAAAATAAATCTTCAGATAGACTGAAAGACTGACTGCATTGATGGTTATTCAAGGTGGACTTCCCCTTCTGACATTCATTCATGCCTGTAACCTTTACAGGTACCGTCATTGTCCACATCATTCATGAAGAAACAGCTATGCACACTTTTTTGGGATTAGCAAAGACCTGGATTGAGATCCTGGTACATAAACCCAGAAACGTAGGCATCCATACGTTATACCTTACATCGTTTCAGGGCACCCATATAGAAGAGGTAATCCTGGAAGCCTGGCACATAATGAACTGCGGGAACAGAAACTCCACCACAACTCTACAATAGTTCATATAAACAAGCTGCTGTGTAGCCATGGGGGCAGTCATTCAAAAGAACAAAAGGCCCAAGGTAGACAGCAGATAACAGATAAATTATGTTGTATACAATAACATTCTTTAGAACTTATTGGTTATCAACTATGCATCCTGTGCTTGAATGACTGCCCTCATGGCTACACAGCAGCTTGTTTATATTAACTAATGTAGAGTTTCTGAAGCAAAAACATCCATTTTACCAGTGCAGGGAAACACTACATTGTGTTACTGTTCCTTTAAGGATATTTTGTGGTTTTCCAGGAATTGTCTCCTTCTAAGGAGAGAGGATGACAAGCCATGACTGCCACAGTCTGCTTTGTGACAACAACATCTATGACAGCCTTGTGGATGAAAAGAACTAAAACCCCTTTCCTTGTTCCATCCTCAGACTCATTGTTTTTGAAAATAAAGCTGTGGGCCAGTGAACTTCACTAAACTTTCCCCTATTTACTTACCCTCAATCCACTTCTCTTCCCCTCCGTAGCTTTATTATTGTATATAATTATATTTTGAAAAGAGCTCAGTGAGAATAGATTAATGCATAGGCTTTGTTGTTTTTTTAATATATATTTTATTAATAATATATAATAATAATATTTGTAATAAAAAAAATGTTCAGGATAAAGTATATAGTAGTATTAGGTTATTGTTGAGAACCTGAGTGAGTTGTGGTAGATATTGCAGCAGCAATTTAATCAAAACATGATGCATCACCTTAAAACCACTATGTGTTTTATTTTAGGTGATGCTGTAACTGCAAAATAAGAACATATTTATTGTATTTAGTTTGTTTTGCTATAGTTTATACAGGACCAGTGGCCAGCCTAATGTTGTATCTCCCATCATTCCCATTTAGGTGATCCCAGTGGTCGCCAATAAAAGGAAAACCATTTTAGGTTGTTTTAACCTTAAAAGCAAGCAAGTTGCAAGTAAAATTAAGTCCAACATCTTAATTTAATGTTCATCCCTCTGGTGTTTCAGTCTGGCAGCTCAGTAATGCAGGTACACATTCTGAACTGTTACAACATTTATTGATACATTTCCAGGGTCAGACTGGCCGGGCCAGACCCCCTCTCCCAATATTCAGATTGTAGAAAAACTAAATTTGTTTCAGCTCTGCGCATGCGCGCTGAGCGACGCTGTTCGCGCATGTGCATGACACCTTTAATGCATGTGTGCCGGGCGGCGCCTTCAAGCAGGCGCGCCGTCACAGTAGGGGGGCCAAAGGGGGGCCCTGGACAGCAGTCCCAGTGGGCCCTGGACCCCAGTCTGACCCTGTACATTACTCAGCAGTATCTATGGAATATTAGTAGCTATTGTATCAGTTATAACAGCTTGTGGGAGGGGCTTCCAGATATTAAAGGGGAACTTAACCCACTTGTTACTCACCACACGAAACTTGATGTAAAAAGTAAACAGGAGATTTTTATTTACAGGACACAGAGGGTTCTTACATCAGGCACACTTTACACACACTCCAGCACAGACTTCTTCAGACACATTCCGTTACAATTACTTCATAGTGGCCCGATACCTTCTGGGTGATATCCCTCCACTCTTCCAGGTTAGGACCTTTTCCATCCAGTTCCTGTCCAGAGACCCAGGTGTCCTTCCTACCTTGTCCTAAACTTCCACTGATTCCCTCACTTACGGAGTACCCATAGGAAACTAATTCCACTTCCCTCCTTGATGGGGCCACAGCTGCCCTTACTAACTATCATCACTATCTCGTGCACCTAGTGCTCGATTTACTTAAAGGAAAACTATACCCCCAAAATGAACACTTAAGCAACAGATAGTTTATATCGTATTAAGTGGCATATTAAAGAATCTTACCAAACTGGAATATATATTTAAGTAAATATTGCCCTTTTACATCTCTTGCCTTGAGCCACCATTTCGTGATGATCTCTGTGCTGTCTCAGAGATCACCTGACCAGAAATACTTCAACTCTAATTGTAACAGGAAGAAGTGTGGAAGCAAAAGGCACAACTCTGTCTGTTAATTGGCTCATGTGACCTAACATGTATGGTTTGTTGGTTTGTTTGTGAGTACAGTGAATCCTATGATCCCAGGGGGCGGCCCTTATTTTTTAAAATGGCAATTTTCTATTTATGATTACCCAATGGCACATACTACTAGAAAAGTATATTATTATGAAAATGGTTTATTTACATGAAGAAGGATTTTACATATGAGTTGTTTTATGCAATATCTTTTTATAGAGACCTACATTGTTTGGGGGGTATAGTTTTCCTTTAAGATCTTTCCTATTCTAACTTTTCCTATCTGTCAATGATGTCTCCACTCACCGACCAACTGATGTTTCTTTGGCCACGCCCTCCCATCAAGACAGCTCACCTTGGGCGGGGCACCTGCTTTTATAGCCCTTCTGTGTCCTAAGAAATTACACTTAAACTAAACTAAAAATCTACTGTCTACTGGTGATGATTTACACAAATTACACCCAACAATTTTAAACACAAATACATTTTACATACATGCACATTTTTGTCACTCAAAAAGATAACATTTCACTCACATAACACTCTCATCACTTTACACCCAAGCTGCCTTTAATAAAACTCGGGGATTCAGTTAAGCAGTAGTGATGTGCTTGGCCCTAACTTCCAGGTTCCTTTTATAGACCTGCGCAGGGAAGCAGGTGCGCGGCCATAAAACCGGAATCTGGAAGTCGGCAGTGTAAGGTGGCAGGTGGGGAGAGCAGGAAGAAGAGCTCGACCCAGACCACCCGCAAATGGGGGTTTGAGGTTGGCCTAAACCCGACTGACCCGCGGTAAACCCACAGGTCCCGCAGGTATCGGGCCGGCCCGCACATCACTAGTTAGCAGGGTCAAAGATAAGAAATATATCAACTTATGTATCAATTTAGAACTGTTTACAGAGTTGCTCAATCCCCCAGCTGCTTTAGTCATAAGAAGGTCAAAAAGGAACTACACTTCAATATTAGAAAAACATAGAAAATAGCAAGCAACTGAAAAGTCTTTCTGATAAACTATCTGAAACCAACTGAACTGAGATGCTGAAAAGTGTTTAAAGGGTGGTTCACCTTTAAGGTAACTTTTAGTAATAATTTGTAATTGCAAGCAACTTTTCAACTGGTTTTCATTTTCAATAGTCTATAGTATTTGCCTTTTCTTCTGACTCTTTCCAGCTTTCAAATGGGGGTCTCTGACATCATCAGTAGCGTTCCTAGAGGGGGGCGGGCCCTGGTGCGTGACGCGCAGCCGGGCCCCGCCCCCCTCCGTAGGGCCCACATTTTCAGTGTGCTGCCAGGGGGCCCTGAGGGGGTGAGGGCCCTGGCCCGCTCGCACCCCCTGCTCCCCCGGTAGTTCTGCCACTGGACATCATCTAAATAACGAATGCTCTGGAAGGCTATGCATTTATTGTTGTTGCTACTTTTTATTACTCATCTTTATTCAGGCCCTCTGATATTTACTGTATGTTCCAGTTTTTAATTCAAATCAATGCATAGTTGCTGGAGTAATTTGCAAACTGAAGAGCTGCTAAATAACTCAAAAAACACAAATAATAACAAATGAAAACCAGTTGCAAATTGTCTCCGAATATCACTCCCTACATCTTACTAAAAGTTAATCTAAAGATGAATAACTCCTTTAAAGGAAAACTATAGCCCCAAAATGAATACTTAAGCAACAGATAGTTTATATCAAATTGAATGACATATTAAAGAATCTTACCAAACTGGAATATATATTTACATAAATATTGCCCTTTTACATCTCTTGCCTTGAACCACCATTTCGTGACTCTATCTGTGCTGCCTCAGAGATCACCTGACCAGAAATACTACAACACTAACTGTAACAGGAAGAAGTGAGGAAGCAAAAGGCAGAACTCTGTCTTGGCTCATGTGACCTAACATGTGGTTTGTATGTGTACATAGTGAATCTAAGATCTCAGGGGGCGGCCCTTATTTTTTAAAATGGCAATTTTCTATTTATGATTACCCAACGGCACATACTACTAAAAAAGTATATTATTATGATAATGGTTCATTTACATGAAGCAGGGTTTTACAAATGAGCTGTTTTACTCAGTACCTTTTAATAGAGACCTACATTGTTTGGGGGGTATAGTTTTCCTTTAACGAATCAGATGAAAGTGAGTATAGGTGGCCAGACCAAGGATAACTTTCACACAGTTGGCCAGCTTTAATTTATTGCAATACAGTATATGGACAAACAATCCCTGTTTTTTTTTAAAGGGGAAGGCATTTGTTAGTAGTTAAATACACAAAATGTCTCAATATCATTTAATATATTGATAATGGGTTGAGCCTCTATTGTCTTTCTCTGTATGAATTTTGTAGTTGCAGCCTCATTGGACCCCGCCTTATGGTTTAAAAATAAGTAGAGAGCACAACTTTCATTCTTTGTCCGTCTGACTTTCTTTAGCATTAACAAGATAAGAGTAAGAAAGTCAGCCATATACTCCATTACTTTGGATTTTAACCTAAAGTATCTTCATAAGAAAGAATAGGTGGCTTCACATAAATGCTTTAGGGGTGGTTCACCTTTAAGTTCACTTTAGTATGTTATAGAATGGCCAATTCTAAGCAACCTTTCAATTGGTCTTTTTAGAGTTTTTGAGTTATTTGCCTTTGTCTTCTGACTCTTTCCAGATTTCAAATGGGGGTCACTGACCCCATCCAAAAAATAAATGCTCTGTAAGGATACAAATTTGTTGTTATTGCTACTTTTTATTACTCATCTTTCTATTCAGGCCTCTCCTACTCATATTCTAGATTCAATTCTTAAAAAAACCTGATCATTTCATGAGATTATTATTGTAATATATATATATGAGATGATGATGAGGCATTTTGATGTTTATTATTCCTTTTCATAAAGGGATAAAATGTTCAGATTTAAACAATGTTGCAGACACACATAATAAAGATGTTATGTTTACCTGCATAGCATCTGTGGGTAGAAAAGCACAGTTGTATGCAATAAACCTGACAGACTAGCTTTTTTTCTTGTCTGTTTTTCATTTTACGCAAGTCTGAATTCCTGTTACAATCCCTCCCATTTTGTGCACACTGCAAACATGGACGCTGTTCAGAATGTCCTGAAGTTTTTTACTGACAATAAGTCGGCCATCGGTTATGGATTTATGACTCTTATGACCATCGGGGGACAGAGGTTGTTTTCTGTAGTTGCCTTCAAGTGCCCCTGCAGTCACCTAAACTTTATCTATGGGTCTGCATTCTTATTAGGCCCGGCAATTATTTTTTTATTATTGGTAACTTTTTGAACAGTAGGACATGGAAATTATTTACAGGATGCTGTGTCAACCCAAAGCAATTGTTACCCAGAAGAAACCCCTGCTACTGTCTTCGTATTTTTATTCAGATCACTCTAAATGCCTTGATTCTTCCTGTCATGTGGATATCTGTAGCTCTGCTCAATGGAACATTTTATACCTGTGCTGTGAGTTGGTGGCAGGATCTGGAGAATGGGCACTTTTTGTGCAAAAACAAGTCAAAGCACTGCTTCGATGAGATATTTAAGCTGAGCTGTGACAAGGCATCCATGCCTCCTGCTGAGTCAGAAGAAATCTTGGCACTGCTGAATGCACAGTCTCAGGTACTGTATGAGCATGAATCAAAAATGCTATAATAATAATAGTCACTGTGCAAATATATTAACTTTATATCCTGTATGTATTTACCTATAGCACTGATTATGCTGCGCCATAGCTCACTGTTTACCTTTTGCTGAACCTAAATACCTTACACTTATTACATGTATAAGTGTTTTCATAATTACAGTGTAATTTTGTTTGTTTGCAAGATAACAGAGCATGAGCTGAAAGGCAAATGTCATTTTGCACCAGAAAGTGGTCAATTTAGTTTCCTGCTAGGAATCATGCCAGCTTTCACCCATTTAAAGGTGTGGACTGGATGGCTTTTAATATAAAAGCAGTGCAGCCTATATCAATACTGGTGTAGCAATACAAGCAAGCCTGAAGATTTAACACAAAGCAGCGTTATTTTTAATATACAAACTGGATATATTTATGCAGCAAAATATGTATAATCAAACAGAAAGCAAAAGAGTACATTTGTTTATGGATGTTTTATGTAGCCCTGAAGCTCATGGCCTACAGCAGTCTTAGAAGGATGGTTGTGTGAAACCGCTGCTACATGCATTTATAAAAACTATATAAAAAGTTTTTGGCAGCTACAGTAGATGATGATATATACTAATGTAGGGATGTGTAGAATAGCCACCCCTAGTATTATTGTCAGGCAGTCCCTCCATGTTATGGACACCTAATTGGGTCCTAAAATACAGTTGGGAGGGGTACTGTTTGCTCTTTCTGCTCTAAGCTAGGCCCCTGCTACTTCTAACAGTGACCAGCAGATGGCACTGTGCTGGGATATAAAAGGCTCTGAAGCCATGCTTGGAGTCGTCCATTTTGTGTTAGTCCTGGTCTGAGTAAGCAGACAGGACCCCTGTGGAACCTAAACTTAAATAGAGTCTAGTCAGTATAGTTTATATCCTTAATAGGTCGCTCTAGGAGTGACAGACAGTTAGATTATTTAGTTGAGCAGTCTGAGGCTCCTACGAGGATTGTAGTGGGATTAAGATCCCAGGGTACTCATTGCCCAGAAGTAGGGACTAAGTGTACAGACCTAGGGTAGATAGATTCCCCTCAGGTTCCACTTAGGGAAAAGGCTAAAAGCTGGGTGTACCTCCTCAAAGCTGCATGTATTGTTCCTATCTCTGAGGAGAATCATACTGACCAAAGGTGTTGTGAGTACTGCCTATTCAATGTCTTGTATGACCCTGCAATGTTCTCATTTATGTACAATCCACTGAGGATTGTATACTGTGCTCAATAAATCTGTTATTTGGTTAAGTTATAAGAACCACTGGCGCCCAATTCTTTGCACCCTGATTACTGTTACAGTTGCACTACACCCTGCTTCCACCTCGATGCAAAGGCTCACTCCCTAAGATTTAAGGTCTCATCCGGAGCATATGTACTAGGAGTGAAGCCCATAGTAGAGTAAGGTGCACTCAATTTACTATAGCGCTACATTTTGGCGCCCAGTACGTGGGGCTCGAGGGGTTTAAACTGTAACACCGCACTGCAGCCTAGTGTGACAGGCGCTGCAGGTGCGGATGCAATAGGAAAAAGGGAGATACTGGCGGGACCTTTCTGTGGTTCTTAAGGCCTGCGCAGATCTCAAGAACATGAGTGAATTAAACAACATGGCGATAATTCCGCCCCAAGAGGTGAGCAATTGGGCTGCCGAGAAGGGTGCAGACAGTGTGAGTGTTTTTGCTGTGGACGGCATAGGCCCCGCTGTCACATTGGACAGCCTTCAGCTTGCAATAGATGGGGAATCGAGACTGAAGGGCAGCCAGATACTGGCTGAAGCTCGTTCGGGAGTACCCGAACGTCGGCGGGTGTTATATAACGCGCCGAGGAGATTGAGTGATGAAGAGGGGCCGTATTTTCTACTCCCGGGTGGCTCACTTCCTGTGGGGTGTCCTATAATTTACCCCGGGCCTGCGGTTTCCACTTGGACAAAGGAAAGGGTAAAGGATGAACCGCTGGCCTCAGTTCCGGTAGCGAGTGGCCATGATCCCCCGGAACTCTTCAAGGAAAGGGTTCCTCACTATGTCCCGAGAAACCTTATGGTTGCTGGAACCACGTACCCAAAGTTGAAAGTTTTCTCGGGCCTGGTCCCCGTACCGAAGGGCGAACAAGAGTTTGAGGAGTGGCAAGAAACTGCAGCTCAGATGCTGGAGGAGTGCCCTTGCCCCGAGTTTGATAAGCAGATTCGTATGACGGAAAACCTGCGCCCTCCAGCCAGTAGAATTGTTCAGATGTTCCGTAAGGCCCATGTTAATGCCTCTTCTGCGGACTGTCTCAAGGCCCTAGAGGATGTGTATGGGCCTTGTGATAACCCCCATACCTGGCTTCACACGTTTCAGAGCATGAGACAAGGGACGACGGAGGCCGTGTCCAGTTATATAGCCTGGTTGGAGGGCACTTTGTGTAAGCTGGTGCGAAAGAACATTATTCTTATTGCAGAGGTGGATGAAAAGCGGCGAAGCCAACTTCTCTGTGGAATGCTGGGGGGACAATCGGTGGCTACAGAGATACGGGTTAAGTACCGGCACGGCTCTCCACCACCTCTAGGAGAACTTATGCTTTATGTGAAAGAGCTGGAGGCCGAGCTTCGGTATGCTGCTGGGGATTATCCTATTCCGGAAACTCCTACTCCTACTACGGTGTTCCAGCCACAGCGTTATTTGATACCGGCTCCCAGCTGACCATCATTCATCGCCCTTTTTATGAAGAATTTCTTAGTCATATACCGCTGCAGCCGGTGGGAACTGTGCCGGTGTTTGGAGTGGAAGCAGGACCTACTTGGATGGATGGCTGTGTCGATTGCATATTCCGGGTGTCGTGGGGAATCGAGATCCTCCTCTCTCCATGGTTGCTTATGTCCTGGAGGAAGAGAGGCTACTCCGGGGATTGTGGGCTCTAATGTGAAAGCCGTAGAGGAGGCCTTCCTGATGTTTCTTCAAACCCATGCAGGTACTCCGCTCACTACATTGCCTGTGGCCCCACCACTGCAGAAGATCTGTCAGACTTTTGCTCTTGAGCTACCTGGGGGTTGTGTAGGAAATCCTTGGCACCCTGTAGAGATTCCACCAAGGGGAGTCCACAGTCTCAGGGTTTATGTGGAGATAGTACCTGCTATAAAGGGCAGTTTCTTTCTGCTGGAAACAAATCCTGCTGAAGCGGTTCTAAATGGATGGGAGATAGTTCCTGAGAGAAAGGATTATCGTTCTAAGTGTCCACGAACTGATGTGGTGACTGTCAAGAATATTACTTCCCATCCGGTAGTGATACCCGCCTGGCGTACAGTAGCTCATTGCTATCCGGTGGAGTGTATAGACTCTTGCTCTGTCAGTCTGGGATCCTCCACACCTAAATTAGCCTTCCACCTAGATGAATCGAATGACCCGCTCGAGCACCGTCAAGAGTTAGAGAAATGCCTAGCCTTGTACAGTGATGTATTCTCAGTGGACGATATGGATGTCGGTTGTGCTAGGCATGCTGAACATCGAATAAGAGTGATGACACCCCATTTCGAGAGAGGTCTCGGAGAATACCTCCCAGGGACTTGGAGGATGTTCAAGGTTATTTAAAAGAACTGCAGGATCAAAAGAGAATTGTGGAATCTCGTAGCCCGTATGCTTCACCTATTGTCATACTGCGGAAGAAGAATGGTAGTGTCCGTCTGTGTGTGGACTATCGAACCCTAAACCGATGAACCATCCCTGACCAGTATACACTGCCACGTATTGATGAGGCGCTCGATGCCCTGCATGGAAGTGCTTGGTTCTCTGTGATGGATTTACGGTCAGGGTATTATCAAATTCCCATGAATGCTGAAGATCAAGAAAAGACTGCTTTCATCTGCCCTTTGGGTTTTTACCAATTCACTTGCATGCCTCAGGGCATAAGTGGAGCTCCTGCAACGTTTCAGCGTCTCATGGAGAAGGTACTGGGAGACTTGACCCCCCCACATTGCATAGTGTACCTAGACGACATTATAGTCTTCGGATCTACACTGGAGGAACATGATGTCAGATTGTTTAATGTGTTGGAGCGCCTTCGACAGGAAGGTTTGAAACTCTCCCTTGATAAGTGTAAGTTTGCCCGGCAGTCTGTGCGGTTTGTAGGACACGTGTCTGCGGATGGAATTGCCACTGATCCTGAGAAGGTAGCAGCTGTGTTAAATTGGCCTCGACCCACAAATATAACGGAACTGAGGTAGTTTCTGGGATTTTATGGGTATTATCGGCGATTCGTGGAGGGGTATTCTAAGATTGCTTATCCTTTGAATGGGATGTTACAAGGCAGTGATACCAAGGAACGGTCTCTTACTCCAAGTCTTTTCAAAGATAAGTGGTCTTCAGCTTGTGAGGAGGCTTTCCGGACTCTGAAAAAGAGACTTACAGAAGCTCCCGTACTTGCATATGCTGACCCCCAGAAGCCCTATGTCCTGCATGTAGATGCCAGTTATGAGGGTCTAGGAGGTATTCTTCACCAGGAATATCCAGAGGGATTGAAGCCAGTAGCATATGTCAGCCGGAGTATCAGCCCCACTGAAAGAAATTACCCTGTTCATAAGTTGGAATTTTTGGCTCTAAAGTGGGCTGTAACTGAGAAATTGCATGACTATCTCTATGGAGCCAAATTCAGGTGAGAACTGATAACAATCCGTTAACATACATTTTGAGAGTCGGTTGATCAAGGAGCTGTTGGGGATGTTGAACATAGCGAAGAGTCGTACTACGCCTTACCATCCTGAGGGAGATGCTTTACCTGAACAGTTCAATAGAACCCTGTTAGACATGTTGGGAACACTGCCTGCCACTGCTAAGTCCTCTTGGAGTCGTCATATGAGTGCACTGGTTCACGCATATAATTGTACTCGGCATGAGTCTACAGGGTTTTCTCCTTATTTTTTAATATTTGGAAGAGAAGCTCGACTTCCTATTGATGTGCAAGCAGGGATATCAACTGACAGAGTGGGATGCAAAGAGCATTATCAATATGTGGCTTGTCTTCGAGCTAGTTTACAGGAGGCTTATTGTTTGGCTGAGGAAAATGCTGCCAAAGTAAATGCTGGAAATAAAAGACGTTTTGATGCCAAGGTACGGTACCGTGAATTGATACCGGGCGATAAAGTTCTGTTGCGGAATGTGGGGCCTACTGCTAAACATAAATTGGCCGACAGATGGAGGAAGGAAGTGTTTGAGGTGATAAGTAAATTGCCAGGTATCCCTGTTTACCAAATTTGTGGTTCCGAGGGGAGGATCAAGGCATGGCATCGAAATCATCTACTCCCTATACCACAGGTTTCCCCTGTAGGCGAAGAGATGGATCCTGTATGTGACACCAATGATGTTTCCAATGGGAGTGAATCGGAAGAGGGTGTGAACAATGACTGGTTTTTACCTTCTAAAGACCCTGTGGTTCCCAATGAGTCAGTTGAGGACAGTTTTGTTTTATCTCAAAGAGGTGGATTGGATGCTCAGGCTCCCCCGTTTGGTTCAGGAGAGGATAATGGACATTCCCCTGACCCTGGTTTATTTGTAAATGTGGAACCTGCACCTGTCATGATGGTTCCTGAAGAAGTAAGGAGAGGAGATCGAATTAGGTTGGCCTCCTCCATATTTCACTTATGACACTCTGGGGAGACCCTGTTATGCGGTGCCTTGTCATCCTGATCCATCTTTCCCTGTGATGAATATAATTGGTACTCATACTGGACTAGTTGATATGAGGCCTGTGTACTATTAACAAAATTTACCTGGTGTGATGTGCTTTAACTGTTGGTTTGCAGGTTAACCATTGTTCCCTGGTAGACCTATGGAGAGACTACTGAAACGGATGTTAACAATACAGTGAATGCAATATCAGGTTAATGTTGCAATGCCATGTATTTTGTGCTTGTTATTTGAATATGTTCCTTGCCGGGACGTAAGGAATTCACCAGGGGGAGAATGTAGGGATGTGTAGAATAGTTATGTTATGGACACCTAATTGGGTCCTAAAATACAGTTGGGAGGGGTACTGTTTGCTCTTTCTGCTCTAAGCTAGGCCACTGCTACTTCTAACAGTGACCAGCAGATGGCACTGTGCTGGGATATAAAAGGCTCTGAAGCCATGCTTGGAGTCGTCCATTTTGTGTTAGTCCTGGTCTGAGTAAGCAGACAGGACCCCTGTGGAACCTATCAATGTTCCCTGCAATGTTCTCATTTATGTACACTCCACTGAGGATTGTATACTGTGCTCAATAAATCTGTTATTTGGTTAAGTTATAAGAACCACTGGCGCCCAATTCTTTGCACCCTGATTACTGTTACAGTTGCACTACACCCTGCTTCCACCTCAATGCGAAGGCTCACTCCCTAAGATTTAAGGTCTCATCCGGAGCATATGTACTAGGAGTGAAGCCCATAGTAGAGTAAGGTGCACTCAATTTACTATAGCGCTACACTAATATCAATGAATAATAAATATTTGTTGATTTAGAGATAAGGCATGCTGGAAATTTTCATTTGCCAGAACGCCATATCTTACAGTAGCTGCTTTGAAAGCTTCCTGAATAATCAAAACAACAGAATTAATTGTATTCTATTTGTCTGTTTCTCCCAAGGGCTAATGTGTCAGATAGCATGCACCCTTGGGCCAGTGTATGGCCACTTTTACTTTCTTACTTGTATACTTAATAACAGATTTCAATGGGTGCTAGGAGGCTTTTCAACAGGACCAGATTTCATCACCTGTACAAAGATGTATGAGTCCGTAAGTGACAGGTATAGACAACAATATGCAGTATTTTGACTTGTATTGTCTTGTGTTCCAAAAGCTGCATAGATTCTATGGTGTTACCAGGGGTGATCCTGGCCCCTCCGTCGCCTAAGGCAGCAGCAGTTGCTGCCGCCCCCCCTCACCCATGTGCTTACCTTTTTGCGCCTGTGGGGTCCAGGGGGGTCCATGAGGGGAGCAGAGAGGGCCAGTACACTAGCACAGAGAGTCAGACTGCGCACTATGCACTCGAAGAGCAGAATTACCAGGAGCGGCATTTTTGCTGCTCCTGGTACCCAGTGGGGCGCTGCCGCCTGAGGCGACAGCCTCAACTCGCCTCATTGCCAAGTGCCCCTGGGTGTTACTTTATCTTACAAAGCCATAGCAATAATAAATGTTAAGCAAAAGCATGCTATTAAGAGTTCCAATGTTGTTATTGACCCCCAATAATGTTCTGGAAGTTAACCACTATAAAAATGTGCTTTTAATAACTTGTGGCAACACATGCTATTTTGCAGCACCATATGTGGCACAATATAACTAAGGCAAACACATGCAAGTGCTATAGCAAATAAAAGAATGAAACCGAAAACTTAAAACAAAACATTATTGGTTTTTAATGGGGAGATTAGCGTGTAGCAGTGTAGTGACAATTACACTCATGACTTCATTATTTCTGGTCCTTCAATATTATACTGGGCTATTCTTGCTCTTATTTATTGTTAGAGTAACGACAGCGAATCCTTTCTTGACTATATAACTCTTTGGACCAAATTCAGCAAAATCTATGCAATTACATGGAAGAAAAAAGTCCCAATTGAGGGTTTTTGTCAAGGTTTTGCGTGAATCACTGCAATAACAAATGTTAATAATTGTCCCCTTTGTGAGGGAGAAATTCTTTGTTACACTTGCCAAATCTCATAAACACTGCAGTTATTTTCAGTTAATTGATCTCTTTGCTTTCTTGCTTTTTAAATGTACCCCTTTTTCTTCTAGGTCCTTGGCTGGTGCCTCATACTGATATCAGCTGGTATCTCTCTTTTATCTACCTGCTATTTTAACTGCCGGTCTAAAGTAAGCTCACTACAGATGAAGTTCTGGAGAATCTACATTGAAAAGGAAAAAGAGAAATTTGACGAGTTGGCACTAGAATATGCCACCAAGCTGGCTGAGAGGAATCTAAGAAGCTTCTTTGAGAACAAAGATGCAGATCCCTTTGAGATGCCCAGCAACCAGGCATGGAAGGAAGTTTCCTCTTTATATTCGTTCAACAAAGAATACCAGTATTACAGTACTGTTCACAGATTTGTTGAGCATGGCATAAATGACAATGTAAATGGACATGGAATGGTTGACTTTGTGGATGTCGAGAAAGACACTGGCACACAAGGCAAGTGGCAGCAGGGTTATACCCTTGCGTGTTTAATCTGCAATCGTGCAACGTTTCGGGGTCAGACCCCTTTGTCAAGCATAGAAAAAGTGTACAAGTGAAAACAATTTAACACCCCTCACATGATTTGATTGGTCAATCCCAACATTTGCATACATAATCAGCAACATTAACTCATGGAGTTCCGCATATATAATTACAATATAAAACATCAAGGTATAAATAGGCAGCATTGAAAAAGTAGAAAAGTACAAATTAACAAAAGATTTGTAGTATAAAAAGTTCCATTGAAAAAGTGATAAAAGTGATAAAAAGTGTTGGTTTACGGACACGTAACTAGATACCTAATCCTAGGCAAAAATGCTTAACTCAAGATGTAAAATCCAGAAGTTGGCGACAGGGGAAATCCCTGAAAGGTACAAAAAGTCCATAATTGTTCAAAACCTGTTAGTCCAGAGAAAATAAGAATCAAGGTACAATGTAAGCAATGGTGTCACAGAATCAGAGATAACCTGCTAAGCGAAACAATGTATCAAGCCATAAGCAAATAGAAACCAGAAGTAACATGCAACATTATAACAAAATCTAAGTGCATATGGGAGAAAAATAAATCTTACCCTACAGGAGCACTTAGGATCTATCCCTGCGGGGGAATCATGCAGCATAGTTATCTGGAAGAAGTGAAAAATACATTAATATGAAAATTACAGGTAACATGTCATGTTAAAATCCTCGTTTAACCCTTTCGGGTGCCTGGATTGAAGTAGCCAGATCCAGTAACACTCACGCTGCAATAAACGCTTTTTAATATCAAAACCTTGTTGGTATGTTACCTTTTCTAATATTTGCCAGCGTAACTGGGATATTCGATGGCAATTCGTAAAAAAGTGTTTTGCAAGCAATGTTTCTTTTTTAAACTTTCCTTTTTCAACCAGCTTCACTGTACCAGCTTGATCCGCAGGCGGAGGCTTATAATTACGAATTATAGATTTATGCTCGTTAAGCCTCACCTTCATCGCCCTACTTGTTTGGCCAATGTACGCCAACCCACAGGGACACTTTAAACAGTAGATCACGTCCTTGGTATCACACGTGAAAAATCCTTTGATCTCATGTTTAGTACCCAATTGTGGATGCACTACATTCTTCCCTGGAATAATGCCGTTACAATTGCCACAATTCCTACAGGGGTATGTACCTCTGTTCTGTGTGGAAAGAGTAAGTGGGGGTTTATTGACAGGGGTCACTTTTGGTTTTATAAGTTCCTGTATACTTCTCCCTCTTTTATAAGAGAATACAGGGGGTTGTTTAAATAAGTGCCCAATTTTTTGGTCAGATTGCAATATACCCCAATGCCTTAGAATAGTTTTTCGTATGATCTTATTATTAGTGTCAAAGGTCGATATAAAGGGAATACGCTGGCCCCTTAGCAACTTTTGGGATTTCCTCTTAAGGGTATCCTCCCTTGGTACAGACCTGACCTCCTTCTGAATCACCATTAATTCATTCACATTATAGCCCTTATCTATGAATTTATTAACCATTTTGGTAGATTCCTGCTCATATAAGGCATCTGTAGAGGTTATACGTTTAACCCGAAGTAGTTGGCTTGTGGGGAGTCCCTTTAGGAGGCCCTGTGGATGGAAACTAGTGGCTTTTAATAGGTTGTTGCGGTCAGTTGGTTTCGTATATAAAGAGGTCACAAATGTGCCCCCCACCACCTGTACATTGACATCCAAAAAGTGCAGTTCACTAACATTAGTTTCTAACGTGAACTTAATGGTGGGATGGACCTCATTTAAATAAATTGAAAAAGACTGCAAACTTTCCACTGAACCTGTCCAGATAAAAAAAGTGTCATCCACATACCGCATGTAGGACTGTATAAATGGGCAATAAGAGGCATTAGAGAGGATGTATTTCTGCTCAAAATTGTCCATAAAAATATTTGCATATACAGGGGCCATATTGGCCCCCATTGCACAGCCCTGTAATTGGAGAAAGAACTCACCCGCAAAAGTGAAGTAATTTTCTGTCAATAAACCCCCACTTACTCTTTCCACACAGAACAGAGGTACATACCCCTGTAGGAATTGTGGCAATTGTAACGGCATTATTCCAGGGAAGAATGTAGTGCATCCACAATTGGGTACTAAACATGAGATCAAAGGATTTTTCACGTGTGATACCAAGGACGTGATCTACTGTTTAAAGTGTCCCTGTGGGTTGGCGTACATTGGCCAAACAAGTAGGGCGATGAAGGTGAGGCTTAACGAGCATAAATCTATAATTCGTAATTATAAGCCTCCGCCTGCGGATCAAGCTGGTACAGTGAAGCTGGTTGAAAAAGGAAAGTTTAAAAAAGAAACATTGCTTGCAAAACACTTTTTTACGAATGGCCATCGAATATCCCAGTTACGCTGGCAAATATTAGAAAAGGTAACATACCAACAAGGTTTTGATATTAAAAAGCGTTTATTGCAGCGTGAGTGTTACTGGATCTGGCTACTTCAATCCAAGCACCCGAAAGGGTTAAACGAGGATTTTAACATGACATGTTACCTGTAATTTTCATATTAATGTATTTTTCACTTCTTCCAGATAACTATGCTGCATGATTCCCCCGCAGGGATAGATCCTAAGTGCTCCTGTAGGGTAAGATTTATTTTTCTCCCATATGCACTTAGATTTTGTTATAATGTTGCATGTTACTTCTGGTTTCTATTTGCTTATGGCTTGATACATTGTTTCGCTTAGCAGGTTATCTCTGATTCTGTGACACCATTGCTTACATTGTACCTTGATTCTTATTTTCTCTGGACTAACAGGTTTTGAACAATTATGGACTTTTTGTACCTTTCAGGGATTTCCCCTGTCGCCAACTTCTGGATTTTACATCTTGAGTTAAGCATTTTTGCCTAGGATTAGGTATCTAGTTACGTGTCCGTAAACCAACACTTTTTATCACTTTTATCACTTTTTCAATGGAACTTTTTATACTACAAATCTTTTGTTAATTTGTACTTTTCTACTTTTTCAATGCTGCCTATTTATACCTTGATGTTTTATATTGTAATTATATATGCGGAACTCCATGAGTTAATGTTGCTGATTATGTATGCAAATGTTGGGATTGACCAATCAAATCATGTGAGGGGTGTTAAATTGTTTTCACTTGTACACTTTTTCTATGCTTGACAAAGGGGTCTGACCCCGAAACGTTGCACGATTGCAGATTAAACACGCAAGGGTATAACCCTGCTGCCACTTGCCTTGTGTGCCAGTGTCTTTCTCGACAGTTTGCTGAGGGGGGTGCCGATCCCTCCGACACCGTGCACCAGGCGCTGAATTGCTGAAGGCCAGGGTTGTGCGAGCAGGCTACATCATCTTGACTTTGTGGATGGACATTCAACTGTGTAACAATTATTTCGAACTTCAACCGCAAGATACAGAAAGCAACCAATCAACTGTCAACAAGCATACAAATAGTGAAAACGTAATGTACATTTACATAATGTGGCCTTATGGATTCATCATTTGCTACAAAGGTGTTAGCAGCAAATATTTCCAGTTTACAAAAAATGGATGAGGATTTCACTCTAATCCAAATCAAGGCAACTCATTAACAATCAGACTTAAAGACATTTAATGAGACCAAGCCCACCAGCTTTGTTCGGTAACTGCAAAAAAGGGCAGCAGGACCTTCAGTCTGGTCACATAATGTTTCTGACTTCCTGACAGTGATTGCTCAGCAGGAGCATGTGCAGAATCTGGCACTAGCTCCCATAGTGCATGCTCCTGGTCAGTGATCTCAGGTAAGGAGACAGAAACATTATGATATAACATGATACTTAGTCATATGTAGCTAAAATTGATGTCCAGGAGAATTAATTAATAGACATTGATGTGGTTGTAAAAAAGGTTAAGTTCTCCTTTAGGACAATGCCCATATGTTTGTTTAATAATATAAACCAATATAGCATTACCTTGGCAATAACGTCCACTGTCTCATTGTAACTTCTGCATTTTTTTATTCCAGTGTTTGCCAAAAAGTCTTCTATTAGTCTAATTCCAATGTTGTATCCCCTTTAAATTGTAAAAAGTAAATGTTAAATAGCAAAAAGAGACTGCATAGCAGATTTTCAAACTGAGTATTGCAAAGCAATTGCAAAGACTAACACGTTGATTCCTTGTCTAGTTACACCTTTTACCATTTTTCAGTCTTTGTGCACTGGCACACAGGACCAAGGCTCATCTGACTAAGAATGTACTGTACAGGTCCAGACTTTCACTCAAGTGTACTGATGGGGTAATTCAGAATCTTTGCCCCCCCCGGCACTAAACGACTAATCTAGGTGGAAAAACATTTTAAATCATCCAGCATTCCAGTGCCCATAAATATACACAAACTATGTGCACTTTAAAAACAAGATAGATTTCGTCACAGGATTATGCTTCATGTTATGCTGTTAACTTGTGTATTATGAAAACAACATATGTATGTACCCATGACAGCATCTCTTTATTAATCTGAACCATATGTGCCCCTTACTACTGCTACAAGTTTGTCTGGCTATAATAGAACACAACTAAGAAACCTCTCATAATCACTATTCATTTTAGTGAATTCCATAACTTGCGTTTAGCTGGCCATACATGAGATGCTACACAAACATATTTAACTTTTAAGATGCCACTTTATATCAATTTGTAAAGTTTTAATTTTGATACCCACTCATGGGAATGTTAGGTTCACTCAACTTGTATAAAAGTTTGTCAGTGCGAGTAAGGTTGATTTTAATTTTTATATTGTGTATTGTACAGTTACAGTAAAATGAATGCCAGACATACAAGCCGAACAAAAGTGTTTTTCCTATTTAAAAGGCAAAGTAAAACCAGAAAATAAAAATTCCCTATATGCATTGATGCAGCATTCCTTTAGATTGCACTTTTCTAAAACTGCAATGGTGGTCACTGATGAGCAATGGAATGAAATGAACTGGAGCAATGGAATGCATCAGAAACAGGTTTGTCTTAAACTGCATTCATCCATGACTGCTTTTCATGGGTGGCATGTGGGCACCTAGAATGCCCCTAGCTTGTGTGTCATTAAGAACACAAAAAATGGATGGCTTTGCTAAGTATTAAATATAGGTCTCACATCTGTGTCCATGTGAGCTGTGATCTGCACCTTGTGCTGGATTTTTTATTTAGAACAAAATGCAGCTTGCACTTTTAGATGGGAGTGGCAAAATGCCAAAGACATTTGAATGATAACAGTCCATCTGCCTCGAAGAAAACATTTTACATACAGATGACAGTGACAGACGGTGCTTTCATTTTTGTCCATGCGTGTTCCTTTCATTGCCAGAATAACAACACCTTTTTTTACTAACAAGCATCCAACTGATTTGGTAAAGCAAATCACTCTGCTGACATTGCCATGGGATTCTTTAAATGTGCAATATTATATGATTGAAGTTGAATAATTTAAACCCGTTTAGAGCAGTGTTTGATGTGAGGCCCATTTGCAAATCTGGCATAGCTGTTCCAAATGGATATGAATCAATATCAGTCACAATGCATGTTTATTGATCAACAAAGCTTAAAATCAGTAGTTTTGGTGAAAGTTAAGTAGTCTGAAGTAGAAGTGTACTCTTCCTCAAGACAGAAAATAGTAGATCTAGGCATGGACTTACATTGAATCCAGGTTTTTATTCACATCTTCATCTCGTTCATAATCTTTGCAGAGCTGTGCAACTAATGCACCATATGAGAGAACAAAGAGATCTCTGTTCTGAAATAAAAATAGATTATATTAGTCTTGCAGGATAAAGGCTTTTAAATATAAAATAGAATAGACATGGGGGCAAATTTACTAAAGGGCGAAGTGCAACTTCGCTACCTTTCGCCTCCCTGGGTGCAACTTTGGATTTTAGTGAATTTGAGCAGCCCTGGTGAAACTATGCCTGGTGAAGTGCGGCAAAGCCAACACTGGCGCAACTTTGGAGATAAGTAAATTTGCCCCATGGTATTTGAGGGCACTAGTGATGGGCGAATAAATTTGCCAGACATGGATTTTCCACCTTTGAATAAATTAGAAACTGCAGCTAAAATTCATCTGCGAAATATTTGCTGCAACAAAAAAAATTTGCAGGTGCATGCATAAAAATTGTTGCACGTCAAAATTATTCGGACACCCATTGACTTTAATGCAATTGGACAAAACAGTTGCACGTATAAATAATTTTGAAGCCCATTTACTTCAATTTTTCGGCAAAGTGAAACGGGACAGATTCGCCCATCACTAGTTATCAGTAGCTGGGAAGTACAATTTCTCAAAAAGGCACTACTAAGCTTTTCCAAGCAATAATCGCTAGTTAAGAAAGTGTACCAGGCGATTCATTGTCACACTTTTTCATTAAAAGCATCAAGAAAACTGACAGTCCAGTTTGGCCTAGTCTGACTTAATCCCCCCGACATGATGCTCTGACTGCTATTAAATCAAATAAGTGGAAAGAAGCCCCTAGAATAAAATGTGGCCTATAACAAGATTAGGGTTCTTTGGTTGTCTGGTACAGTAGCACTGTAAAAAAACAGTGCTCCATGTAACTCATGAAATTAGTACAGATATAGGAAAGTGTCAAACCCACAATTTAGAAACTACTGTCCTGTAAGTATAATGTATAAAGTTAAACTAAAATATGTCATGAAACTGAAAGGCAACAGTATTGCCTGAATACTGTTGTAATGCAATGCAGTAATGACATCAAATGACACATGCAATGCATTATTTTGTAGCTATTTCTATAAATAATTCATCTACACTTCCTACATCTCTGGGGTAATTACATCCTGGAACACCGGTCTAAAGTTCCAAGTAAGATCCAAACGTCCAAGTTTGATTGGACCATATTGCAGGAGGACGTGATTAGTTAAGATGCTTGACTCGATCTGATGCCCACAGTACAGTACAACCCCATTTAAAGTTTTTTTAGAGGATCAGAAAAAAAGGTGTAAAATCAGGGAAACTGTAAATTTGTGAAATGTATTATGCTGGGGAACTAAAAATATGTTGTTAAATGAGAAAAAACTTCAAAGAAGGAGATTAAATTGAGGTTTCACTGTACATTATTTTTCTCTGTTCTGAAAACTATGTTTGGGTGGAAGGTCCCTTTAAGAAAAAATGTCAGTGCTTATGAAAAAAGTTAATACATAAATATTTTGGACCATATTTGCATATTCACAATACAGAATTCAGCAGGAGGACGCGATTAGTTAAGCTGCTTGACTCGATCTGATGCCCATTAGTGGATAAATCCACAGACTGCAGTCCAAGTTGTGAATGCAGAGGATTTCTTATATTCGTTTGCATTAATTATATGGTCACGCTGTCATTGCACCCCCACCAATGTTTTAAAATTGTTTAGTGGTGAGCACAGAGATACAGAGATATAAGTAGGCCAGCTAGCTGACCAGCTTAGGCTCCATCGCGGAGGAAGGAAAGGGTTAGGACTTCAGCAGTAGAAAATATTTAGAAACATAGTTTAGGGGGCACAAGGGCTAGGTCCTTGATCTTCGTAGAGCGCTACCCTTTGACGTGTGCTTTATCATGTGCCAGAAACATACTGTAGGTATCCTCTAAGTAAAGAAGAGTCTGAGGAAGAAGGGTAGTGGAAGAAGCTAAACAGTCTATGGAACTATGGAACTGTTTTAATGACAACACCTATGGTCTGGTGTGAAGCATATGCAGATAAATCTGTTTCTGAGTTGATGTGCAAAAGTGGTGTGGGTATCCAATTTATTTACAGAGTGTTAAGACAAATATTTTCCAGTAAAGGAGGTGTGAGCTAAATTACTGATTCACCCTTATACTACAAAGTTATTACAACCTCATGTGGCACGCCATTATAACTGGCCATAAATGCATTAAGTCAAAAGTGCCTTATTGGACAAACTCTGAACATTGCTAGGTGGACTTTGGTGGCTTTAGAAATGGTGACAGACATCCTGCAACTGTTCTTCATCAGATGGCTGTGAAATGCCACATGTGCCACAGTCCATAAAGGATTCCTTCAGCCAAATGCTGATTTTGCATAATGAAAGATACATTAAAAATGTTCAATGGTTTTAACATTTTTATGAAAATGTAATTGCTACTGAAAGTAATATGTTTTTATTATTTATTGCATTTCACTGGGTCTGACTCACAATGTAACAGGAGCCAGTCCTCCTTCAGGAATGTAAATTAAATGAGAAATGCCATATTCTATGTATTTCCCTGGTAAGGCCTCATCTGGAGTATGCAGTGCAGTTTTGGACTCCAGTCCTTAAGAGGGATATAAATGAGGTGGAGAGAGTGCAGAGACGTGCAACTAAATTGGTTAGAGGGACGGAAGACTTAAATTATGAGGGTAGACTGTCAAGGTTGGGGTTGTTTTCTCTGGAAAAAAGGCGCTTGCGAGGGGACATGATTGCACTTTACAAGTACATTAGAGGACATTATAGACAAATGGCAGGGGACCTTTTTACCCATAAAGAGGATCACCGTACTAGAGGTCACCCCTTTAGACTAGAAGAAAAGAACTTTCATTTGAAGCAACGTAGGGGGTTCTTCACAGTCAGGACAGTGAGGTTGTGGAATGCACTGCCGGGTGATGTTGTGATGGCTGATTCAGTTAATGCCTTTAAGAATGGCTTGGATGATTTTTTGGACAGACATAATATCAAAGGCTATTGTGATACTAAGCTCTATAGTTAGTATAGGTATGGGTAGATAGAATTTAATTAAAAGTAGGGAGGGGTGTATGTATGGATGCTGGGTTTTCATTTGGAGGGGTTGAACTTGATGGACTTTTTTGATTGGTCTTTTTTCAACCCAATTTAACTATGTAACTATGTAACTTATTGCACCAGTTTACAGTTTCAGATCCTCAATAGCAGCAATGAACCAGAACTTCAAACTTGTCACAGGGGGTCAGCATCTTGGAAAGTGTCTGTGAAACTCACATGCTCAGTGGGCTCTGAGCAGCAGAAAATTACAGTAGGTTTGCCTATCAGCCTTATATTGTGACATTATTATGACATTTATATTTTATGTGCACTATATATTTTGAGTCTGTCCCTAAGCTCAGTAACAGACAGTAGCACAGATCATGTGCAGTGAATCAGTAGAGAAGAAGATGGGGAGCTACTGCAGCATCTTTGGAGGCACAGATCTCCTTGCTAAAGGGTTGTGGTTGCCTTAGGTTGGTACAGAAGCCCAAAGCATAATGTACAACATTTCCAGTCTATTTCTTAGTTAAGCTTTAGTTCTCCTTTAAGTGGCTTGCAATATGTTTTCAGGAGTTACAGCCAGGAGTGCAGTTATATTTGCAAATTATTATTGAGAATTTTTAATTCATGTGCATTATAATTGATAGTTACTTGGAATTACAGTACAACCCCATTTAAAGTATATTTAGAGGATCAGAAAAAAAAGGTGTAAAATCAGGGAAACTGTAAATTTGTGAAATGTATTATGCTGGGGAACTAAAAATATGATGTTAAATGAGAAAAAACTTCAAAGAAGGAGATTAAATTGAGGTTTCACTGTACATTATTTTTCTCTGTTCTGAAAACTATGTTTGGGTGGAAGGTCCCTTTAAGAAAAAATGTTATGAAAAAAGTTAATACATAAATAAAAAATAAATAAATAAAAAGTGTTCGCTTAACAGAGCTTTTTTGGCTGATTTTCTGTGTTTATATATCAGCAGATTTATCATATACCCATTTTGAAAAAGCAAACTAACAAAAGAAAAAAATAAATAGCACACATGGAGACCAGCTTGCTATAGAGGCTATTTACTATGTATAAGCATTGGGCAATTTGCAAAGTGCAAGAAACTGGGGAAAATAGCGGCACCTCTCTCTGAATGTAACACTTTCTGCATTTGAGAGCACTGCATTCAGGTGGTAAGCACCATATGTGCCGAGTTTGCATGTAAAATATGGGGAGGCCTATTTACTAAAGCTTCACTTTTTCTCACAATATAAAAAAAAATGTTCATTCTCCCAAACCCAAATAATTTAATTTGCAAATAATTATTCTCGAAAAAAAACGGTGCGAGAATAATCGGTGACAACATTGTACAACAATTGGACTCATGCCACTTTTTCAAGTTGTCACCTAAAAAATTAAACAAAAAAACAAAATAAAAATTAAATGGCTCAAATTTTGAGAAACTAATATAAATAAATTTGCATAAGCTACAGTGATAAAAAAAACAGCCATAATGTGGAAATGCATAAAGGACAGTGCACTATACACAGGGCATGTATACACATTAAATCACATGCTTTGTTTTTACACAAACTGTACATACAATATGATGTGCTGAAGCAGACGATGAGACAGCAGGTAATTGCCAGTCCTGTAAGACATGAAGACACAACAATAATACAAATGTGTTCCTATGCAGAAATATTACAGGTATGGTATCTATTGTCCGGAATAGAGATGGCGCGAACTGTTCGCCGGCGAACTTGTTCGCGCGAACATCGGGTGTTCGCGCTCGCCGGAAGTTCGCGAACGTCGCGCGACGTTCGCCATTTTGGGTTCGCCATTGTTGGCGCTTTTTTTTGCCCTCTCACCCCAGACCAGCAGGTACATGGCAGCCAATCAGGAAGCTCTCCCCTGGACCACTCCCCTTCCCTATAAAAACCGAAGCCCTGCAGCGTTTTTTCACTCTGCCTGTGTGTGCTGAAGAGATAGTGTAGGGAGAGAGCTGCTGCCTGTTAGTGATTTCAGGGACAGTTGAAAGTTTGCTGGCTAGTAATCGTTTTGATACTGCTCTGTTATTGGAGGGACAGAAGTCTGCAGGGGTTTGAGGGACATTTAAGCTTAGGTAGCTTTGCTGGCTAGTAATCTACCTTCTACTGCAGTGCTCTGTATGTAGCTGCAGTGGGCAGCTGTCCTGCTTCTGATCTCATCTGCTGACTGCTGCAATAACAGTAGTCCTTGTAAGGACTGCTTTTATTTATTTTTTTGTTCCAATACAGAGGAGTATCAAGCAGATTACTAGCCAGCAAACTTACTATCATCTGTCCCTGAAATCACTAACAGCTCTCCCCCTACACTATCTCTTCCAAGCACACACAGGCAGATTTTTCAGATACATTTTTGCCCTTGATCCCCCTCTGGCATGCCACTGTCCAGGTCGTTGCACCCTTTAAACAACTTTAAAATCATTTTTCTGGCCAGAAATGTCTTTTTTAGATGTTAAAGTTCGCCTTCCCATTGAAGTCTATGGGGTTCGCGAACCGTTCGCGAACCGCTCGCATTTTTGCGCAAGTTCGCGAACTTTTTTTCCGACGTTCGCTACATCCCTAGTCCGGAATGCTTTGAACCCGGCGTTTTCAAATTTGAGGTTTTTCCATAATTTGGCACCATGACTACAAGCTGCCAGAATACTTTTAAATATTAATAAAATCAACATTGTTTTGCCATAAGTATGGATCTGTGCTAACTTTGTTATTATCAAGAACTAGTTACTGTCTAATAAATACAAGATAAAAGAAAACAAATACAAATTGTGAATATTTGTATATGTTTAACGGAGGATTATGAAAACAGCACTGCAGTGTTTCAGAGGTTTCTGCATTGTGGCTTTCTAGATCTCCTGCCTGTATCCCATAACTGTATTTAGGTATGTTAGGATCAGCAAAACTTGTTTGTACTTACATTAAATTCACGAGAGGTGAAATTGCTTAGATATTTCCTTGCCACTCTCTTTTCCAGTGATTTGATTGTCACTTTGTAGTTTATAATGTGCATTAGATTGCTTGCAAACCACAATACATTAATATTTAACAGCAGTAAGTGGCTGAGCAAATTTGGATGTGACACAAAGCAGTTATGGAAAAATCATAAGCATTTTAGTTATTTGAATGTAAGCCAGCCATGTCTACATTACATCTGACAAAATAATGTTTCTTGTGCAAGGTTTCTTCAGCATCACAACATTAATTATATATGTACCTTTGTCATTTCTATATTGACTAATGACAATGCTACTAGGATCATTTGCTCACAGTGGTGGATTAAGGACATGTGAGGCCCCTAGGCTACAATTTCCACAGGGCCCCCTTCTAGGCCAGTACACGCCATTTAAAAAAAAAAAAAAAAAAAAGCAAACCACCGTGTAAATATGCTAGTGGTTTAAAGCTTAGGCAATGGCACATGACACTAGCATATTTACACAGTGATATGCAATTAACTTCCAAATTATTAACTATCAGTAATAGTAAAATAATTTCTAAAAAAAAAAAGAAAACAACCAAATGGTAAGCTTACACTTTGGCATTAGGCATATCATAAAACAAGAAAGAAAACAATAAAGTCCTGGTTGAATAAATGTATATCAAAAGCAACCATTGCTTGCACTTTAATAGTTTGTGTCTACTGCACTGTAACTGAGCTGAACACACAATAACAATGATTAGATAGACAGGTAAATTTAAAAAATATATAAAACAAGTTATCAATTGAATGTTTTCTTTCGTGCTTTCCTGACAGAAAACTCCTTGATCAGGCTTGTGAAATCCATTTTCTGTAGGACATCACTTTCAATTGACATCAGTGCCAGGTGATTCAGCCTACTCTGTTGCATTGTTGACCTTAGTTTGTTTTTTATAAGTGACAGTTTTGAGAATGAGCGCTCACCACTTGCATTTGTTACAGGTAATGTCATGAAGAGCCGAAGAGCAATATCAACATTCGGAAAAACAGACAGCAATTTCTTCTGCCTTATTAACTGTAGTAGGCCCCTTGCTGCTGTTGTTTCATGTCCTTGCAAAAATTCTCTCAACTGACATATTTCATTGGCAAAATCATCTTCCAAATCATCTGTATATTTTTTTTAAAGATTAGTAGCTAGTATATGAAGATCATCAGAAGAAACAGAAGAAATGTTGTTCAAGAATCCAAATGTGTGATGTATACCACTGTAGGACTGGTACCTCCGGTCCATTTCAATCAATTACAGCTAAGAAAACACCTGTTCTGAACCTCTCTCTGCCTGTCTGTATGCATTCTGTCTCTGCTGCTTCATCTGAATGTTTTTTTCTTTTTCTCTGCTGCTGTTTATCCACTTTATACTGTTGGGAAACTGAAGAAGAAATTTCTTTTGCTTCTTTCTCAAAGTTGTCGAATTCTTCACGTAAACCAGCCACATAACCCTTCAATGACCTGACCAAATCAGTTGCATTGCATAAATCCAAGTCAGCAAAGCAGTATTTGTTTTGTGAAATCGGCTCAATATGTTGTTCCACATAACACAAAGAAATGCATTTTCCAGTTTTTCCATTTTTTTAGAGTGACTTAGCCTCATCACGAGTTGGTAGATTCTGGTTAAGGTCATCTGCTATGTTTTTTAATGATTCATGAATGTTGTCGTAATTCACGGTTAATGCTTTGGTAGCTTGTGCATGTGCTGACCATCTGGTGTCGCAAAGGGTTTTTAATGTCTCTATTCTGTTGTTGATATTTGGCTGTAATCCTGCTGTAATTATATGCCAACGGGCGCAAGACTTTGATGAAAAATTAAAAAGAGTTTGAACAAAATTAAAAAACTCTTCTGTCTCAAAGCAACAGTTCACACAATTTGCCCCAACTAAATGTAGGGTATGTGCAGCACATGGTACCCATTCAACTAAAGGATTATGCTCTTTGATACGTGCCTGCAGACCTTTATAAGCACCTGACATATTGGCTGCATTGTCATAACACTGCCCACGGCAATTTCTAATATCAAGTCCCATGTCATCTAGCGTTGTAAGTACTGAATGAAATAGTGACTCTCCTGTGTGACTTAGAATCGGAAGAAATTTAAGAAAACGTTCTTCAATGCATCCATCCAGTGATACATATCTTACTATGAATGTTAGCTGGTCTGTATGTGTCACATCAGGGGTTGAATCGACAATAATTGAAAAGTACTTTGCAATTTTTATTTGATCGATAATATCGCCAACTACGCGTTCTCCCATTAGTTCAATAAATTCTAAACATGTGGTTGATGAAAGGTATGAGGGCTTTCCCTTGCCGGCATTCCCAAATTTTTCTATATGTTTCTTAAGGAAGGGGTCAAACTCGCTGATTACTTCAAGGACACCCATAAAGTTCCCGTTATCAGGATGCCCAAACATTTCACTGTGTCCCCTAAAAGGTAGTCCTCGCTCTGCCAAAAATTTAACTACGACCACCACCCTTTTTAAAACATTTGTCCAATATTCATATTCACTCTCAAATTGTTTTTTAAGTTCTGAATCTATTTTACTGCCAGTGCCACTCTTGGCAGACCGATCAACATAAGAAAGTAACGACTTTCTGTGGTTCTCTGAACCTTCATGTTCAGCCAAGCGAACAGATACATTCTTCCAATCACTGTAACCTGTTGTCAAAGAGGAAGAATGGCTGTCTCTATCACCAAACAATTTACAAGCAAAACAGTAAATGTTACCTGTTGAAGGGGAATATAACAGCCAATCTCTAGAAACACATTACCCATTTGCTAGGTTTCGTTTGAAAAGTGTTTTAGAGAAGTACCTCTTTTGATGTTTTTGAAATCTTTCTGATGCTGCAAAATCTGCATCTTTGTTTTGACATAACTCTGGGCCCATTTTGGTCCAGTATGCCCTCAATTGTTCATCGACTTTACCCCAGCATGCAGGGTCTGAGCTGTAGGAATTCGATCCTGTTCCACTCTCAGATTTGGTTCGACAGACACAACAGTCACTACCACATCTGGATCAGCGCATGTTGGGTTGTTGGTAGAAACGATGGGTGTTTCAGTTGTTAGTGATGCTGACAAAAGTTCATTTGTCGATACATCACCGTCAGAGGACTCAGAGCAATCATTGTTGACTTGTTTTGTGATCTCTAAAGTAACCGCTCCTTTAGTGTTTAGTTCAAGGCCTGATTCAGAATGAGTAGATGGAGATCCAGCAGACTGAAAATACCCAGTCAATTTAGGGATGTTCCTAAGCAGGTTCACCTGTTGCTTGTCTTTCAGCCTCTGAGCTTTTAACTTTTGTGCCCCACTAAGGAATTTATTTTCAGACATTTTTGACTAAAACCAACTGTATTACAAACAGCACCACAAGAATAACTAACACAAGTCTCCGTATTTGAATTATTATTTTTTTTTTGAAAATCTTTTAATTTTTATTTGAGCCTTTCTGTAGGCCAGACAGGATGCACCTGCAGCACGGGAGAGTGACACAAATTGCCAAATTGACAGCAAATTGAATTATTATTTTTTTTGAAAATCTTTTAATTTTTATTTGAGCCTTTCTGTTGGCCAGGCAGGATGCACCTGCAGCACGGGAGAGTGACACAAATTGCCAAATTGACAGCAAATTGAATTATTATTTTTTTTTGAAAATATTTTAATTTTTATTTGAGCCTTTCTGTAGGCCAGGCAGGGTGCACCTGCAGCAGGGGAGAGTGACACAAATTGCCAAATCGATAGCAAATTGAATTATTATTTTTTTTTGAAAATATTTTATTTTTATTTGAGCCTTTCTGCAGCAGGGTGCACCAGCAGGGCGGGGAGAGTGGCACAATAGACAAGGTGCTATCCTGGTCTAAAAGTTATATATGAAGTGGACCTTTTATTTCACTGTCTGCAGAAATTATTTCACTGTACTGCAGAAATTATTCACTGTCTGCAGAAATTATTCACTGTCTGCAGAAATTATTTCACAGTCTGCAGAAATTATTCACTGTCTGCAGAAATTATTCAGTCTGCAGAAATTATTTCACTGTCTGCAGAAATTATTCACAGTCTGCAGAAATTATTCACTGTCTGCAGAAATTATTTCACTGTCTACAGAAATTATTCAGACTGCAGAAATTATTTCACTGTCTGCAGAAATTATTCAGACTGCAGAAATTATTTCACTGCAGAAATTATTCACTGTCTGTAGAAATTATTCACTGTCTGCAGAAATTATTCACTGTCTGCAGAAATTATTTCACTGTCTACAGAAATTATTCAGACTGCAGAAATTATTTCACTGTCTGCAGAAATTATTCAGACTGCAGAAATTATTTCACTGCAGAAATTATTCACTGTCTGTAGAAATTATTCACTGTCTGCAGAAATTATTCAGTCTGCAGAAATTATTTCACTGTCTACAGAAATTATTCAGACTGCAGAAATTATTCACTGTCTGCAGAAATTATTCACTGTCTGCACTCTGCAGAAATTATTTCACTGTCTACAGAAATTATTTCACTGTCTGCAGAAATTATTTCACTGTCTGCAGAAATTATTCACCTGGCTCTACAGGCCGGGTGGTGCCCCCTGTGCACTGCTGCGGCCTGAAATTCTGTGCCTGGCTGGCTGGCTGCGGCCTGCCCACTGACTGGATCAGTGCCAGTGGTGCTGGCTAGCCTCAGTAGCCTGGCTGCTAGTGCTACCGGCTGCTTCTGCCTGGCCTGGCTGGGTGGCCCCGGCTGGCCCCCCACCCTCTGCTTTCTAGGTAGCTGACCGCCGGTACTACTGAACTGACTAAGTCACAGACAGTTTGGCCTACGCCTAAGAAGGAAGGTGCTGCTAGCCTTAGTTAGCTTAGTTAAGCACTGTCTCGTCTTCTCGTCGTCTGCAGCTTAATTTCTTAATCTTATTTTAAGATAATATTCACAAAAGAGTGAGAGTGACAAATCAATTCTTAATTCAAAAGTCTAGTCTCTAGTTGAGGCGAGCAACAACAACCAACAAGAGCAAGTTGCAACTGTGACTAGTCTCTGGTCAGACTGCGCGTTGTGTGTGCCAGTGCGCCAACACGCTCAACTATATAAAGGCACGGCGCAGGTCAGTGACGTCACCAGCATGCGACGTGCGTGCGTCACTGCGCACTCAGCCAGGGCCAGCCCAGGCAGCAGAGCGTCGGCGTATGCGCACACTGACACGCACACGCGCTGCTGTGATGTGCGCCTGCCTTCACACAACTGCCTGGCCTGCCCAGCTGCCCCAGCCCAAATTGTGAATCTCCTCCAGACCCGACCCGAAGCAGCAAGCGGCAGGGGGCCCCCGGACTGGCCTGGAGGATGGTAAAAAAAAAAAAAAAATTAAATTCAGAATTTTTTTTATTAAAGTTCATGGGCCCCCTACCACAATGGGCCCCTAGGCTATAGCCTAGGCTAGCCTAGGCATTAATCCGCCCCTGTTTGCTCAACACCATTTTCTGATGAAGAACTGAAATACCCATAGCCAAAGGCAGATGGTTCCCATCCTAAAGTATACACTAACTTTACTACACTGCCTTGAGAAAGGGTATTGACTTGAGGGAGCAATGCATATTTTTCTATTATCTAGATCCTGACCTCACGTTAAATATTGCATGCCATTTGGGGTCCCAGTCTTTAAATTGGATATTATCGAGTTGGAAAGTGTGAGATGCACAACTAAACTGAAAACAGGAATGAAAAAAATAATCTATACCAAAAGTAATACAGTTAATTTATTTTATATATAGAGGGAGGTCTTTATGCAGATTTAGACTTGAGGAACAGAATTTTTACCTTAAACAATGGGGCACATTTACTTAGGGTCGAATATCGAGGGTTAATTAACCCTATATATTCGACTGTCGAAGTTAAATCCTTTCAACTTCGAATATCGAAGTTGAAGGATTTGGCGCTATTCGTTAGATCGAAGAAATAATTGTTTTAATCCAACGATAAAACGATATTCCTTCAATCACAAATTGGCTAGAAAGCCTATGGGGACCTTCCCCATATGCTAACATTGAGGTTCAGTAGGTTTTAGGTGGCGAAGTAGGGGGTAGTTTTTTTTTAAAGAGACAGTACTTCGACTATCGAATGGTCGAATAGTCCAACGATTTTTACTTCAAATTGTTCGATTCGAAGTCGTAGTCGAAGCAGCCAATTCAATGGTCGAAGTAGCCAAAAATATACTTTGAAATTCAAAGTATTTTTTATTCTATTCCTTCAATCGAGCTAAGTAAATGTGCTCCTATGGGTCAAATTCACTAACCTGCGGAAATTCACCAGCGACGGCTTCACATCGCCACACTTCGCCAGGCGAAAATTCACCAGGACAACACTAATTCACTAAAATGCAAAGTTGTGTCCAGGGCGCCGAATGAAGGCGAAGTTTCACTAGCGTTAATTCGGCAAGCAAAGCGAAGTTGCGCTAGTG
Source organism: Xenopus petersii (assembly GCA_038501925.1). Taxonomy (NCBI): domain Eukaryota; kingdom Metazoa; phylum Chordata; class Amphibia; order Anura; family Pipidae; genus Xenopus; species Xenopus petersii. The sequence continues at coordinate 84,790,874 of CM076681.1, forward strand.
TTGGCTAATTTGCATACGGCGGGAACATAAATTTCAATGGGAACCTTAATAAAAGAAAATAGAGTTGTTATAATGCCCTACACATGTGGCCAGTGTATAGTTTATGTGCCATATGTAAGGAAATGTAGGGGGGAAGCCAGGTTCCCTAAAAAAAATTTACGATCTTTTGCAGCCTATCACCCTGAAAAACTGGAAAGTCAGCAGCGTTTTTTGGGAAATTTTTTTGAGGAACTCTAATCTACTCTATTGCACTTGACCTGGAAGGTAACGTTCATTAAAATCCACATCTTAGTGGATTACGTAGTTACGTCCATTCGCCAGAGCGAAAATTCACCTGGCGTTAGAGTGCGAAGTAGCGCTACAGTCTATCTCCTTCGCTAGCGAATTTACGCCAGTTAGTAAATCGCTGAAGTCCCAAAATGAAGTCGCGCTGGCAAATTTTCCCCAGTGTAAGTAACTTCGCCCTTTAGTAAATTTGCCCCTATAGCGACATTTCACCAGAAATCCCATCCGCAGGGACATTGCCGATTTACAGATGCAGACGACAATTCGCAAGTGATCAGGACCATTGCTACTGTTCATTCGCACTCACCAGGCACCTTTTCGCTCTGGTGAACGGTCGGTACTCCGCAAATTCGGTAAAGTGCTAATTTTACTTAAAGTTGCCTCTTTCTCCAGAGTTTCTTTCACCGCCTCAGACCAGGTTATCTACTAAAATGAAGCTACATCTTCCTCAATCTTATGTCACTTACATCATATCCTGTCTGTTGGAAATGCATTAAAGTTGCAAAAACACTAGCGACTTTTCCTTTTTTTAAGCAGGATTGCCTGCAAAAGTCCTAACTATTGAACTTTTTTGGGTTAACATTTTCCCCCAGACATTTGAGGACATGAAACATTAATTTTAGAGTGTGCTCATGTGTAGGGCATTCTAGGATTTTTTATAGGACTCTTTTCTTTAGTCAGGTTCCTTGGACATTTGTAATAAAAAGTGGCCACTTCAAGCATTTGCACCAACATCTTCAATAAAGACGTCCATACGACTTTAATGTACCCGCCCTATTCAAATTGACCTAAGCATAAGAGGACTAACAACGTTTTGCTAGGCAGATTGCTAGCGACTAGCAAAAAGTCACCAGCATACGGACCCAGGATGCAACTTTGCATTTTAGTGAATTAGCATAGTGGTAACCAATTTTCGCCTGGCGAAGTAGTGCAAAGTGTGTGAAGCTGTCACTGGCAACAATTCGCCCTTTAGTGAATCTGCCCCTATAACTTGTTCTTGACTGTGAGAGAGGTTAGGCTGTGCAGTGCCATGGAGGATGGTGTTATGATAGCAGGCTCCCTTGATGCCTTTGGTTTGCACATAATAATATAATTATAGTTATTTTTGCATATGAAAGTACATTTAATGGTGAAATACCCCCCTTACCTGATATTTTGCAAATGTATTAACTTTATAAGCCCAAGAAATAGCAAGATGTATATGACAGTCTCAAACTATGTAACAAAATAATAGTTTTCAAATTTTTTTGGGGTACCCGGCTTCCCCCTACATTTCCTAACATATGGCACATAAACTATACACTGGGCACATGTGTTGGGCAATATAACAACTCTAGTCTATTTTATTAAGGTTCCATGGGCTTGAGTAGTGTAATGTATTGACTGCAACATATTCGTCCATTTAACTTTAACTTCCCGCTGTTTGCAAATTATCCAACGCTAGCGTAACTTCGTTTTGCTTGCCGCAGTAATGCTAGCGCAACTTTGCAAGAGTTCGTGCCCTGGACGCAACTTTGAATTTCCATGAATTAGCATTGTCCTGGCGAATCCACGCCTGGCATAGTGTTGCGATGTCAGCGTAGCCGTCGCTGGCGCAATTTTGGAGGTAAGTAAATTTGCCCCCTGGTTGGCAAGATTTAGATACTACACAAAGCTGTAATATCCATACAGAGTGATTTTAGGGAGAGTACATGTCTAGGGGAAAAAAATAAGTAGTTGTTTTAGCAATGTCCTTGTAACAATGATCAATATAAGTTAATATGAAAAAGAAGTATGCTTCTGCTCCAAAGCCTTTACCTCTAAATATAAATGTACTTGAGGTCTGCCACTTAATAAATAATGTAGGTTAACCATGGCCCAGAATAACACTGTAATTTTATTATTGACGCACTTATTTTGGTTTAGAATTGTCATTGTGTCAAATTTTATGTATACAGACAAGCACAAGGGCACACATCTCAAACAAATATGTAATTAGATTTAAGTAAGAAGACAATAATCCCAAAAGACTGCAACTAGGCATTCTCAATTTGCTGGTAAGTGTATTATATCTCTTATACTGAAACTTCACAATGCAATGTTCTTTATACCCACTATAGCCATGGACAGGTCATTTACAGTACTTGATTTTTTTTAACTATTGTATTATTCTAAGGAGATATAAAATAGAAACATATATTATATGCCTTATCTTGCTAAATAAACGCCTTAAATAAGCCTCACCTTGCTAAATAAAATACTGATCACTAGTGATGGGTGATTAAATTTGGCAGGCACGAATTTCCGTGTTTTGCAGTTTCAGCAAATACATTTTGAAACTGTCATGAAAATTCTCCAGCAAAAAATCCACCACGTCTAAAAATTTGGACAGAATAGTCGCACGCATAAACATTGTCATACGTCGAAATTATTTGGACGCCTAGGGCTGGACTGGGAGTAAAAAGCAGCCTGGCCAAAAAAATCAAAGCAGCCCACATGTAAACACACAATGGTTTTGTACTTACCGTATATATTGGGGTAAAACTGCAAAAATTATGTGCATATAGAACTGCCTTTCTCTCTTAACTGTAATTAATGTAAAATATTACAGTTATTAATTAACTAATATTATTACATTATAGTACAGTAAAATATTCTTTACTGGCACCACACAAATCTAGTGTGTCCTTATTAACCATTTTGTTGATTTGCCATTTATTATAGGCCCTGAACATCTTATTTAAAATTACAAGGATTCAATAGTTTACCATTACAGTAGGGAGTACATTACTTCTTATGATATTCAAGTGATACTCAGAGTTCCCTGTATAACTCAGCCTGCAGCCTTGTGCCTTTATATGGTCACAGAACAACCCCTTGGTGACTTCTACTATCCTTATCATTTACAGTAGGGGGTACATTATCCCTTATAATAAATGAGTGATACTCAGAGTTCCCTGTATAACTCAGCCTGCAGCCTTGTGCCTTTATAAGGTCACAGAACAACCCCTCAGTGACTTCTAATATCCTTATCATTTACAGTAGGGGGTACATTATCCCTTATACCACAAGTGTACTCAGTTGTGGCTGTGTGGCGCTACAGCTTGGCCAGCATTGCTACACTAGTCATAATAAACCATATAATTCAATGGTGCATAGCAATTTGCATAGAAAGGACTTTCTAAATCGAGTAAAAGAACAACAATGCTTTGAAAAATACAACTATAAAATACCTAGAAAACAACACCAAATGTTTTTATTTTAGAACAGATGTTTCCAGCTTTCATAGTTGGTTCAACTTCTCTTTCAGGTTCCCTTAGTTCATAACAATGTATATAAGTCTTCAATCAAAATATCACATGAATTTACCACGTGTCTTTGATAGCAAATAGAAATTGTAAAACTGGGGACCCAACACAAGCCAAACTTCAAATAGTGTGTCAGCGTTTATTGTGACGGGCCCAAAAAAAAAAAGCAAGTTGTAGGGGCCCTATGCCATATTAGAGCAGACTTAATGATGGAAGACATTTTGCTCTTGGCTATTTGATATTTCAAAATGGAAGGTTGGGGTCAATTAGCTATACAAGTTCTTCTTTTCCTAGTGTAGTGTTGTTAAAAGAGACAAATGCCTATGTTATTATATGGAGCAGGTGCCAGTGTTATTATAGGGGACAAGTGCCAGTGTTATTATAGTGGACGGGTGCCAGTGCTATTATGGGAAACAGGTGACAGTATTATTTAAGTGATATTTCAGTGATATTATAGGGGACAGGTGACAATGTTATTATATCCACACACACATATATATATATATATATATATATATATATATATATATATATATATATATACACATAACCGTGTTATTTTAGGGGACAAGTATCAGTGTTATTATAGGGGGCAGGTGCCAGTGTTGTTATAGGGGGCAGGTGCCAGTGTTATTATAGGGGACAAGTACCAGTGTTATAGTATGGGACAAGTGCCAGTGTTATTGTATGGGACAAGTGCCTATAATATTACAGGGGGGCAGGTGCCAGTGTTATTATAGGGGGCAAGTGCTGTGTTATTATAAGGAACAAGTGCCAGTGATATTAAAAGTGCAAGTGCCATTGTTGTTATAGGGGGCAAGTGCGCTCTAGAAGACAAGTGCCAGTATTGTTATATGGGGCAAGTGCCAGTGATATTATAGGAGACAGATGCCAATGTTATTATATCCATATATATATATATATATATATATATACACATATACCCATATACATAGACACATTTCATGTAAATTCAATGAGACTGACATAACAGCCAAATGGGAACGATTAAAACGGCGTGAGGTGGACCTTGATCTACATAGTGTGTTCCTCTCAGATTATTATAGATCATCATTAATGATATTGGTTATTGAGGAGGTTGCAGGGGAGCTCATTAAAATACGTAAATCCATGGTTGCACATGAAGCAGAACATGAAAGATTGCTGAGAGTTGAACCACCTAGAGCTGCATTAATTAAATCAGGGTCACTCATTGAATCTTATAAGCAAGACCTCTTGGTTGAGTGGCGAACGTGACACAACCCAATACCCTGGCAGTACATTGCGTAATACACAAACTTGTGAAACCTTTAAACACTATAGATAATAGTTTTGGAGACTCCGACGGAGAGGAATTACTGGCAGCTGCACATCATAACACTATCAGTGATTTGGATGGCGCATTCACGCAAGACCCGCTGCCTTTTTTAGATGATCCTCCACACACGAACGACAAACCACCTTCTGGACACGGTCGAACAAAAAGTACCCCACGCGGAGGGGGGAGAAGAGGAAGGGGTCACAGACTGTAGAATTATCGATCTACAATCTTTCACATCATACGCTAACGGTTGCGGAAGAGAGTCTGCTTCGGAAAGGTTTGTCATTTGTTCCCACTTTTGACTTTAATGAACTAGATTGAGAGATTGATTTCTTTAAATTTTGTAGGGGGATTAATCTTAAGGATCACTTTAAGGATAAAACTGAGATTTTACCTGCTTCATGGATTTGTGACAAAAAAGTCTGTTGTCCCCCCCCGCATATCAACCCAACAATTAAATTATTTAAATATTTAAACAGGCTGTCGAACGGGACATATTAAAGGGCTGCCCATGTGAACAGCACATATTGAAGTCTAATATCTCCAAAGACGAGAAGGCAGCAATACAAACATTAATGGACGATCACAGTTTAGTGATACATCCTGCTGATAAGGGAGGGGGGATGGTACTACTAAATTATATTGATTATCGAGATGAAATTTTGGGACAGTTGACGGACACCAAAGTGTATAGACTTTTACCAAAAGATCCTGTAATACAATTTAAGACCCAGGTGGATGGGATAATAGATTTGGCCCACAATGAGAGCATTATTAATAGTCGGACAAAAGTCTACCTTAAACAAGATTATCCGATTTGTCCGGTGCTATACGCTTTACCTAAGATACATAAAAGCCTTGTAAACCACCTGGTCGCCCAATAGTATCGAGCAGGGGATCTCTGCTACATCCTATTGGAATATTCTTGGATAAGATATCAACATACCCAGACATACTTAAAGGATACTCCTCATTTACTTGAAAATTTGCGGACATTATCCATTCCTGGAGGGACATCTTTCATGCTGGCTAGTTTAGATGTTTTAGCCTCTATACGTGTATTCCTCATGAGGAAGGGATTGATTCAGTGAAACGTTCATTATTGGAATTTGTGCCATATGACGGCCCCCCAATTACTTTTATATTGGAACTATTATATTTAGCCCTTACATTTAATTATTTTCGATTTCAAAATGATTTTTTCTTGCAGGTAGCGGGGACGGCGATGGGTGCTGCCATGGCGCGCGCATATGCCAACCTTTATATGCATCAATCGAGAAAAACATGATAATTCCCAAATATGGGGAAAAGATGTTCTTCTTCCGTCGCTACATCGATGATATCATCTTATGGTGTGGCACGGAGGAAGAGTTTCAAATAATGGCTAAAGAATTAAATTCTTTGGATAGCTCAGTGAAATTTACTAGTGATATTCACAAAGAAAGGTTGCATTTTCTTGATGTTGAACTTTGGGCACATGATGGCGCCATAGAGTACTCCCTTTATCGTAAAAGCACGGACAAGAATAATTTATTACAATATGGTAGTTGCCACCCAGGCCCTATGAAAAAATCTTTACCAGTCTCCCAATTCTGCCAAGTACTTAGGAATAATTAAAATTTGGACGTAGCAGAAAAACAGGTCCATCAAACAGGGCCGAGCCGGGCCAGGTGGGCGCCCTAGGCAACCCGGCCTGGCAACCCTGGCAACCCCCCCCCATGCATGCACTTTCGTGTCCAGGTGTGACTGAGAGAGGTGAGAGCGAACAGGGAGCAGGGAGGGAGCAGGCCGGCCTGACTACAAGATAAGGGGAGTGAAATGAAAGCAGACAGTGAGCTGGCCAGCGCGACTGACAGGAGAGAGTGAACAGAGAGCAGGGGGGAAACGGCAGGCACGACTCCAAGAAGAGGGGAGGGAACTGAGAGCAGAGAGGGAGCCGGCTGGGGTGACTGACAGAAGAGGGAGGGAACTAAGAGGAGGGAGGGAGCCGGCCAGCGCGACTCAGAGATGAGGGGAGGGAACAGAAAGGAGGGAGGGAGTCGGCCAGCGTGACTGACAGAGGAAAGAGCAAACAGAGATCAAGGAGTGAACCGGCAAGCTTGACTCAAAGATGAGGGGAGGGAACAGAAAGCAGGGAGGGAGCCGGCCTGACTGAGAGAGAAGAGAGGGGAGGGGTGAGTGAGGGAGGGAACAGTGATGGAGAGGAGGTTCACAGGAGGGAAGGAAGACTGAGGAGTGCGGACTAGGGGTAGGCAAAGGACAATTTATAGAGGCAGCTGCCCAGTGCCCCCCTATCACTGCGCCCTAGGCAGCTGCCTCTTCTGCCTACCCCTAGTTCCGGCCCTGCCATCAAATGTGGTCTCGTTTTAGAGAACGTGGTTACCCGGAGCAAATTTTGGAATGTGCCCTTACTAAAGCCAGGTCATGGGTTCAATCATCCAAGACACAGAATAAGTATTGCCCTAATAAATCAATAGTTCGAAATATAATACACAGTCAAATAAGGTCAATAAGGTTATTAAAGATCACTGTGGCATTATTACTGCAGATGGAGACCTTAAGAAAGTTATTCCGGAAAAGCCAATGTTTTGTTATAGAAGGGGCACTAGTTTGAGGGACCTCTTGCTAAAAAGTGACCTTGTTAAATGTTATCAAAAACCACGGGGTACTTGGCGACAAGTGGATAAGCCTGGTTGTTTCCGCTGTCCCAATAGCCTATCATGTAGACACATGAGCCCAGGTGACAGTTTTCTGCATCCACAGACAGGCAAGAGATTTTTAATTAGACAGCATATTACATGTATGACCACTCACGTGATATATTTAATAACCTGCCCCTGTGGTTTAGCATATATAGGTAAGACTGACTAGACCTTTTGATCACGAATGGATGGCCACCGCTCTGCTTTAAGCACTGCATTTAGAGATGGATATACCAATAAACCGGTGGCCAAACATTTTTTGGAATTTGGACATAGGCTACCCACTTTTCGATCCATTGCAATTGATCATGTTCGACCACTAAGAAGAAGGGGGGGGGGGGGATATATCTAAGCTGTTACTTCAAAGAGAAGTTTTTTGGATGAAAAAGTTAAACACAATGGTACCAGCAGGGTTAAATGAATATTGCTCTTTTTTATGCTTTTTGGATCAGCGATAGATGAAATGCTATAAGATAGTTTGCTGTTTTTCCTTTAACTTATATAAGATTTATTTGCATATTGTTTAAATAAATATCTCTAGATTGTGACAGTATTTTGTTGCTAACGGTGAAAGAGCCTTAGTGACTAACTCTAGATTGACTATCCTCTGATACAGGGTTGTGTTTCCTGTCACATGGGTGTGGGGAGACACGCTGTTGGGTGAGTGGTTTTGGTTTTAAGTATTTAAGTGGATTGTGATTTTACAAATGTTTTATGGTCTTGAGAAAGGTCTTAGGAACAGACTGAAACGTAATTTTAAATATGTAAAATAATAACATTTTGGACTTTTTAATTCTAAAAACATACCCAGTGTGCATCTATATTTTTTGGATTTTTCTATTTATGGCATTTGTGGATAGCACCTGGGTGAATTAACATTGAAGGTGTGCTGGATGAAATTGGGACTATATCATAAATATATATATATATATATATATATATATATATATATATATATATATATATATATATATATATATATATATATATATATATATATATATATATGCAGTGAAATCCAATGATGATATTTAAAAAATATATTAATTGTAATTTGTTTTACTTGTAAAAAAGCCTACAGAGATGCACAACCAAGGGAGTGGGAAGTCATGTCTAACATATTTCATAATTTAATAATGCACATGTTATCACATTATATATGCATTATTGCATAGACAAGTGGAAGAAAAAAATAAATAGAAACGAAAATGTATTTCATGAAATATCAAACATATACAGATATAATAAAGGAAAAAGGTTCCTGTCCCATTTTACATCTAAGTATTTTTTCCAATGAATAACAAAGACAAATTTCAAGACAAAATTTATGAGGGAAATGTGAAATATGGTCCAGTGTGCTAGATTTGTCTGGAAAATTGAATATCGGTCTAGCTACCATAAATCTATCCATATGTTATGTCATTTACATCTACAGAATGTGTTCCTCGATTGTACAGCAGGGCAATAGGCTTGTTTGCCAGAAATATACTCTCACATTGCTCAGCAGGGCACAGTTCTCCATTGACACACAATCACAAGCCAATACTCATGAGGGACGGTTAACTTAACTGAAGGCAGTGTGCAAAATGGAAAAAACAGCTACATTTTTTAGTACCTGCGTTTCGTAGCACTGCATACATTATGAGTAAATATGGTAAGGACAAGGCTGGCCTGCACCCACCACACACTGCAGTTTGAACCTCTTGCTCATACTCTTACTCTATAGTGATCTGCATTTTTCCCCCCAGTTTATTGTGAATAACACCTTTGGTCTCATACGCTATACACTTTGTCATTCAAAGACCTTCTACCACCACTATTGTTCACAGACTTTCTGATTTAAAGGAGAAGTCCTAAAAATGAATAGGCTAAAAATGCCATATTTTATATAATTAACTTATTGCACCAGCCTAAAGTTTCAGCTTGTCAATATCAGCAATGATCCAGGACTTCAAATTTGTCACAGGGGGTCACCACCTTTGAAAGTGTCTGTGACACTTACATGCTCAGTGAGCTCTGAGTAGCTGTTGAGAAGCTAAGCTTCACAAATTGTCAAGCAGAAAATGCAGTTGGCCTGTAATATAAGCTGATGCTACAATGCTGATTATTAAATAATGATGCTAGTTGCACTTGTTTCTGTGCTGCCATGTACTAATTATCTGTATTAATTACTAATCATTCTTATACTGTGACATTTCTATTGTATGTATACTGCATATTTTGAGTCAATCCCTAAACTCAGTAAGCGACAGCAGCACAGAGCATGTGCAGTGAATCAGCAGAAAAGAAGATGGGGAGCTACTGGGGCATCTTCAGAGGCAACTATCATTACTGCTAAATGGATGTGGTTGCCTTGAGCTGGTACAGAAGCCCAACACATAATGTACAACATTTCTAGCCTACTTCTTCAGTTAAGCTTTAGTTCTCCTTTATAGGAAAACTATAACCCCAGACTGGACTATCTATCTATCTATCTATCTATCTATCTATCTATCTATCTATCTATCTATCTATCTATCTATCTATCTATCTATCTATCTATCTATCATCTATATATCTATCTATTTATCTATCATCTATCTATCTATCTATCTATCTATCTATCTATCTATCTATCTATCTATCTATCTATCTATGTCTGTGTGCTCCCTCAGAGATCACCTGACCAGAAACAATATCTGTAACAGGAAGAAGTGTGGGAGTAATAAAAAACAGAACTTTGTCCATTAATTGTCTCACATGACCTAAAATGTATGTGTACCCTTGTTTTGTTTGTATGCACCTTGAATCACCTTGAACCCCAAAGAGTGGCCCTTTAAATTACCATTTCATATTTAGGATTATCCATTGCCACATACCACAAAAAAAAACATTTTTAAAAGTATGCTTTTAAGAAAATTGTTTATTCAGATTTTAGAGACCTACATTGTTCAGGGATACAGTTTTCTGTTAATGCTCCATCCTTGAACATATTACATCACTTGTTTACAGTCACTCTCTCACAATAAAACAGAAGTCGCACATTAGTAATCTGTCATCCCCTTAGTTTAATACACTTACAATAATGCACACCTTTCTCTACAGCACATTTCATTTAATGCTAGTCTATAAATAATTGTAAAACCCATTATAGTGGGGAAAAACATTTACTTTCATTTATTGCATGCACATATGTTGTCCTGAAAATATTCTACAAAATTTATTTTGCCGTATTCTGCTAAATTTACTTTCACCATACATACAGCATTCTATGTGCATTATACATGACAATGATAAGCAGAAATAAAGTCCTTACTATTTTGTAGATCTCCTGTTTTCGGTTAAATGACCTTGACATCCTGATGATATGGAACTTAAAGGAAAATTCTGAATCACTTCCTTTTCTTTGGTGCAGGTTTTACTTTATGGAAATGCTCCTTTCCCTTTTCAGGCTGTTTTTTCTTCCATTTCTTGCTCAGTGTTTCTCGCTCTTTGGAAAGCTTTTGTACACTTAGCCACTCCTCCTACAAACTGCATGCATTAGACATTGGAGAGGAAATTGATTACCAGCAGAACTGTTTGAAAGCACAATAACTTGCCTCAGATGAAGTAATCAGCTTGTTCCATTTACAGAGAAGGAAAATCCAGCACGAAATCAGCTTTATGCTTTTCCCCATATGATATCCAACTACGCGACTAAAAGGAATTAATGGTTCCTAAAATAATCAATCAGTTATATAAGAAAATATGGAGGGCAAATGTTTATGGGGTTTGTCCCAAATACATTCTTTATACAAAACTATCCCTAATACACAGAATTAATGTCTCTCATGGCAAATAATATTTGTGACCATACACAGATAAAAACATTTACAAAAGACTTATTTCTATTAAAGAATGAGAACAAAATCTGGTTAGTACACAAAAGGATGTCATTATATCACAAACTCCATTCTGTACATTTTAACACGCAATCTGTCACACAAATGTATAACCTCCATGTAATGGACTCACTTATGTGCAAAGTTACTTACAGAATGAATTATGTAAAACAAAAACTTGCACATAAGATATAATAGTGTAACTAACTAGTGCATGTCAAGCTAGATTTGAATGACAAAATAGATATTTCTGACAGAAAGCAAGATTTTATAGTACAGGATCCATTCTTTCCACAAAATGAAAGTTTTGTTTCACAAAACAGATAAAATAACCATTCTGTAAAGCAATATTGTCAGTCACATTCCTGAACCAATAAGAACAAAGCTTATTGCCATATAACAAACAAGATGAGAATTTGCCAGCTCTGCTCCACACACTAAGGGGGTTATTTATCAAAGGTCGAATTTTCGAAGTTATGTAATTAATTTTTTTAGCACTAATAAATTCGAATGTACTTAAATGGGAGGTTATTTAAGAAAAAACTTGTACGTCTCTGATTCAATCAAATAGGAACGACCTGAAAATCCAAATCAAATTCGAATCAAGTTTTCCTCCAAATAAAACTCGAATGTCAACATCTTCAAATGGTTTGACGGACCTCTGCCATTTTCTTCTTCATGAATTCGGAAGTTTTTCGGTGGCAAAGTATAAAATTCTAACTGTTTCCAGGTTAAAGGTGTGATAAATTTCACATTCAAATTCAATTTCGAAATTGTGAGTTTTGACCAAAAAAAATCTAGAATTTGAATTTACCATTCAAACCTTACACATTTTTGCAACACATCATTCTATTTAAAAAGTTATTATTCTTGCCCAAGTTGCACCCTGAAGATTGATCTATTTGGGGAAAGACATATCATTTCTTTGTTCCTGAGATGCAGGCTATGCAATTTTGCATTAAGGATAACTGGGTTGTTAGGCATTCAAACCAGCTAGCCCTGTGGTTTCACACAAAATATATACAAGATAAACACTGCAGACTTACATTACTAAGCTATTATCTATCACTGATTTATTATGTTGTATGCATGGTAAGTATTCAGCATCAAAGCCATATTCTGACCATAGTTTATACTTTTGTCTTATTGAAGAAACTCCAAAGACTTCTCAAGTGAAAAACACACAAAATTTATTTCAACGTTTCGGCACCATCACTTCAGGAAGACGGCCCAAGTGATGGTGAAATTTTGTGTGTTTTTCACTTGAGAAGTCCTTGGAGTGCGGTTATTTTTGGTAATGTGTGCATTATGGTGTTGACCTAGCACCCAGGCTGTTGTTGTGGTTGGTTAAGAGTGCACCTTACAAGACTGACATATTATATTTCTTGTCTCTGGAGAGTGTAAATAGAGACTCTGAAGTGGTTTGAGGTTTCCAAGGGTCCCTGAACAACAGGCCCGGACTGGCAATCTGTGGGTTCTGGCAAATTCCAGAGGGGCTGCTGTATGGTTCCATAGAAAGTTACCATATAGTGGGCTGGTAGGGGGTTGTTTGGGCCTCTATGTACTTAGAATGGCTCTATTTTGACTCCCAGTCCAGGCCTGGATACAGCACATGGAGTACAGAATGTACCAGAGGAAAGAGCATTTCAGACTGGAGTTGAGCATTAGTAAAACTGAAATGTCAAATTAGACATACAGGCAACCATTTGCTGTCCTTTAAATAGGGGAAATTTACTAAGAAAATGACATGGCTCCTTTAGAATCTACACGTAACCAAAAAGAGAAAAACATATGACACTTTGCTAATTAGGGCTAACCCCAAAGTGTAAAATATCAGTGCAATCTAGTATGTTGTTTCCCATGATGCAGTATCTATTTTGTTCTCTTTAATTGAATATAATTGTGCTGGTGGAAAAAAAAAAAGACACAGGTGCAGAGAAAGCAAGGGACAACGTCTATTTTACACTTCGTTGGCAATAACAGTAAATAAGGTCAACTAATACATAATTGAAGACACATAATTAAAGGTGAACTCTACAACCATTTTTTTTAAAGAAAATAGTAAATTATAGTATATTAGTAAATTAGTAGTAATATTAGTATTAGTAATATTTTCTTACATTTATTAGTAGATAAAATAATGTTACATATGTATACGGTCATTTAAAAGTTGGCCTCTTTCTTTGAATATATACACAAATATATACATGCACATATTGATCCTGCATGATTTTATTTTTACCGTTCATACTGGTAGGAGAACAATCTTATCATTACCATAGTATTACTATAGTGTGCATTTGCGAGAGAACACGGTAGAAACAGTGAATTCTCTCATAACATAAGAAAACAGTAAAGTAGTTTGTAGTCCATGATACACTAATTCTAATCTTGGTGCTCACTGCAGGGTCACCTGTGAGATCCCCAAATAATGCACAAAGTATAAAGAAAAGCAGGGCACTTAAGTTATAAAAGATTAGAGATCAATTATGACATATATACCCACCGCGTTTTGACCCCCATAAAAAGTGGGGGTCTTCGTCAGGGCCACAGAAAAAAAAGCAGGCCTGCGAATATTTAAATTACTTCTTAGTAGACATAAGGCCCAAATTATGGAAAGATCCCTTTGGAAAACCCCAGGTCCCGAGCAGGTCTTGCTAACAGGTCCTATACCTGTATTAGCAACATAAATAGCATAAGGCTTAATGTAAGCTTAGGATCTTTTCCTGTTGCGTGACCCAGTTTTAGCTAAGATTTAGTTATTTTTAGACAATTACTTTTTTTTGTCTAATTTCTTTTGTAATACAATTCATAAATAACTACACAAAATCAAGTACAAATGTATTTGTTCATTGGTTTCATGCACCAAATAGTTATGTAGAATTAAAAAAATATTTGGTGTTTCACATGCCCAGGTTAAGATATATTAAAAGGATAATCAGTGATCTAAAGAATAGGCACTGCCCCCCCCCCCAGAAAATTTTAGGGTGGCCCCCTTCCCATGGTAGCCTACCTGCTCATTTTTAGGGGGGGGCAAGTTAAAAAATATATGGTCAAGTAGGGGGACTACCTCACCGCTTCCACAGAGTCTGCTGTACGTAGTTGCACCACTGACTGAGGGGTATAAAAAGCATGTGGAGGGCCACATTATCCAGCCAACGGTCTTGCAGTTGAACATCCTTTCTCTAGTCAATTAGTGTTCATACTAGAATGCAGTAAATGATGTTGCAACTTCAACAAACCCTTATCTGCCATAGAATTTATGAGGAGCTATTATGAGTCCATTAGGCTACTCTGGACATCACTGTCAAACCAATATACAGTACTTTACCCTATTTCCACAGGTATGAATAAAGCGAAGGTTGTTTTTGTGTTTTATTCTCTGTGGTGTTGTGTTTGCTTGATAGATATTAAAAAACTTGTTTGATGTTGAATTTTAACTATAAATCCACAAATAGCAATTAAAGAAACACGAACCACACTAACTGAATGTTTTATCGAGTTATCCAACAGATCAATCCAATTAATGTAGGAGTACATATTGTACTATCCACACAGCCAAATTGCATCAATCCACTTATTTCTCAAGTGAGCCAAATAAGCAGATTTGCTATTTGTGCTAGTACATATAGCATTACTTTATTATAAAGTTCCCATACATGTATGCATAAAGCTTTTACATGACATTGGTAGAGTTTTTACCAAAGAAGACCTGATTTATCAAAGGTCAAGGTGAATTTTCGTCGAATTTCGAGCTATTTTTTGTGTACTTCGACTAGGGAATAGTCCAAATTCAATTAGAAATCTATCATGTACTGTCTCTTTAAAAATTCGACTTTGACCATTCACCATCTAAAACCTGCCGAATTGCTGTTTTAGCCTATGGGGGACCTCCTAGAACCTATTTGGAGTCAATTGGTAAATGTTTTTCCCCAGAAAAAACTTTGGATCAAATGCGTTATCCCTTTTCGGCTGAATACCAACCTATTCCATCGAAAATGGGCCGATTCAACCCAAAAAAACGTTGACTTAATTTTGGTTGGTCATTTTGAAATCGAATTTCGAAGTTTTTTCAATTCAAAGTTCAACCCTTGATAAATCTGCCCCTTATTCTGTACATAATTGTTCTCTGCAGTAGCTGAATAGAACTCAGGAGAATGGTAATAATCATATAGTAACAGAAGAGTAACAAAGTGGCAAAGTTAATTTTCACTACTTGCTTTATTGTCTCAAGTTAACCAAAATTTCTCATACTCACTAATCTGATGAAGCCAAAGTATATTTCAAAAGTCTGTAAGTGTATATTTCATCAGTCTGTAAGTGGCCATATTGCTACCACTGGGCTTCTATTAAAATGCATTATGTACTGTAGCACTAGGGCCATCAGACATTCCATTGCTGTTCTTACTAATTCCATAAGATATCCTATATAGCAGTGTGGTGAATGCTGGGGCTTTTGTAACTTTGATATAACAATAAACAAAAGAAAAGTAAAGAAACAGTTCTTTATTCACTCGAAGTTTTGTAATTTAGTGCAATTCTGGTTAATTTTACACATAACAAAACATAACAAGAGCAATACCACTGAAGAAAATATAAGATTTAAAAGAAGAAGAACTCAGAGAGGCAAAGAATAACTCAGAGATAAGGCAGTATAAAGGATTCTGGAGTGTTCTCAGGCTGCTCAGTTTATCTCAGGGTAGAGACAGACGAGAAGATTCAGGGAGATTTAGACGTCTGAGCGACTAATCTCCCCATATAACAATACATACCAGGCTAATCACAAAGCACAAGCAACAATGATTTCTGTTGTTCACACTATTTATAGCAAACAGATGCTTACGCATGACAGTTACAGTAACATAAAATTCTGAGGGGACACCAAATGATGGCATGTTAGAGGTATCTATATTCTGCTCTTATTAATGGCAGCAGACTTATGAGTGTTTGACCAGGACATAGTATAAATAAACGTACAATATGATCTTAGTGGAAAGATCTCTTCTTCTCACAGTGACAGCAGTCAGGTTTTGGGCTGCATTCTGGGTTACAGCAGGGTCTCAGTGAAGGATCCGTTCCTTTATTAATCTCGCTATCTGCATATTTTACAGTTTTCTCGAATCTTTCACGTTCAGCCAAAATTTCATTCAGTACAGGCACAAGATCCACAGGGATGCCATCCTTTAGTAAGTTGTAGTTCTCTGCTGGATCAGTACTCAAATCAAACATAAGAGGTGGATCATGAGATTTCAGAAGTGCAGTCACATGGCAATCTGGATCTGGAGTAGTCTCACTGTGCAATGCACCTTTAAAAGAATTAATATAGACTTAAGAGTTACATCCACCATATTAGGTAAATATACAGCATATCATTATAATGTATTTGGTGTGTATGTAGTATCAAATTCTTTATTTTAGCTAATTTTTAGAATGATAAGCAACATCTGAAATATGCTTATAAAAGAGTATTTTGCAATGTGCATAATAGATGCAAAGTGAATTTAATTTAATTCATGATGTTTCAAATCCTTTTTTTTCATTGTGCTTTTCACTTTTTTCATTCTAATTCATATTCAATAAGCAACAACAACATAGTACAGCATACACAGCCACCATCATTAATCATATTGGCCCATGCTACTAGCTTAGAAGTTCCCTCCTCCTGGAGGCACAATGGTCACCTGGAAGATGGGAATGAAGAACTATTTAAGAAAAAGTCCCATGTAAGCATTGTGATGCCCCTAGATACAGTCTAACCATTGTGGCCAAACCCAGTCCAGATGCGCCAAGCTCCACTCACTTCTACACAAGACTGCCCCCTGTTGCCAGCAAATAATAACCCTGGCAGTGGCTTACCCTCTGCCCCTCACTGGTGTACCCACCCTGTCCCTTTTGATGATGGATGGACCTGACAAGCCTAACATGAAAAGGATTGCAATATCTACATAAAATCAAGCAGCTAATAAGAAAAAATATGAAGCTATGTGATTACAGCACACTATTCTTACCTTGTGTATAGAAGTGGGCCTTGTATTTCCCTAATCTCACAGCAAAGATGCCTTTGTGGCGGTCAATGGAGGAGGGGTAGTAATGAAATGTATTCCGTGGACTCTGTGCATAACAAGATTTATATATTATTATTATTAGCTGTTACAACATATAGAGATAACCAGAAAGGTAAAATACAAATTTGTCTTTTATCTATCTATATACAGTATATAAAATGTTTGTTTACAATACACACAATATAGTTTATAAAAAGTATTCATTGAGAGACTAAAAATGCCTATTTATCTCTTTGTATAAACATCACTGTACAGTATATCCTATACGGCTGCATGTGCATCACTTGCTGAAAATGTAGTATTCCAAAGTACAGTATATTCTAAAACTGGCTCATTTAAGTACTTTTAGCACTCTAAAGTAGCTTAAAGGAGAAGGAAAGGTTAAAACTAAGTAAGCCTTATCAGAAAGGTCCACCTAGATATACCAGTAAACCCCCAAAGTAATGCTGCTCTGAGTCCCTTGTCAAAAGAAACACTGCATTTCTTTCCTTCTAGTGTGTACACATGGGCTTCTGTATCAGGCTTCCTGTCATCATCTTAAACTTCCTTGCCCCGGGCGTGAGCATGCTCAGTTTGCTCCTTACCCCCCTTCTCTGTTGTAATCTGAGCCCAGAGCTATAAGCTATAATGAGTTCTACACAGAAAAATCCTAAAAAGGAAAAAATGACCAATGTCCAATTGGGTCCACTATTCCCAGCCGGCTTTTTTACTTGTATCCCTCCAAGTCCGAAAAACAATTACTGAAAAATAAAAGCCAGCGCCAAAAGGCACGGGAGACAAACACAGAGAGAAAGATATAGGGTAATATTGTTTTACAAAGTTGCCACCTCTTGTGCACAGCAAAATCCAATATCTTTTACCATCTAGGTGTTTCTCTCATGTAATATTTTTTATTTTTATTAAACTTCTAATTGACATAAACACTTTCTATTGTTCCTTATATTTGTACAACTACTGGCAGCTCCAGGTATTACACACATGGAGCAAATGCATACAAGGAATAAATACAATGTTATAAAGGCAAACACATTCCTATCTATCACATATTTATATCTAGGGAAAAAAAAAAAAAAAAAGGGGGGGGGGAAAGATAGGGAAGTATATGTCTCCATAGGGGCATTTTAGGGGGCTTATATTTCCCTTCGCATATTAAAGGAATGCTCTTAGATTTATGTCTATATTTAACCCCTTCGGTATACTTGTTTCCATTCTATAAATCCATTTACTTTCTATTTGTAATGTTTTATTTATCAAATTTCCCCCTCTCCAACTCCTTTCTATCTGTTCCATACCCCAGAATTTTAATCCTTTAGGGTTCTTCTCATGTGCAACTTTAAAATGCCTGGAAACACTATGTGTGTCCAACCCTTTTTCTATATTTCTTATGTGTTCTCTTATTCTATCTCGTAGGGGTCTGTTTGTTTTTCCGATGTACTGTAATCCACATGGACATTCTAAACAATAGATTACATTTTGTGTGGAACATTTTATACATTGCTTAATTTTGTATATTTCTTTAGTAGTGTTTGACATAAATTGTTTTTTCTTTATGCCATATTTACACGCCTTGCAAGTTGCACATGGGAAGAAACCCAACCATGATTCATCCACTTTTTTGGGTTTTATACTTTTGGTCATTAAATGATTTTTTGTTAGAACCTGCCCAAAATTTTTAGATCTTTTGAACACTATCTTTGGCTGTAGGGGGAGTGTTTGTTGCAGTTCTGTATCGCCTTTCAATATATCCCAATGTTTTTTAATAATTTTCCCCACCTCTCTCGCTATAGGATTGTATGTAGTTGAGAACACTAATTGTTTCTCTTCGTTTGGTTTTTTTGTGTTCCCTGCTAGAAGTGTGGTCCTTGGGATTTTTTGCACTTTATTCAAGGTCTGGTTAACTAAAGTTTTATTATAACCCCTTTCTCTAAATCTATTGCTCATCAAATCTAATTGTTTGTCTATATGTTCTTGTTCTGAACAGTTTCTTTTTACCCTGCACATTTGGCCTAAGGGGATGTTCTGTATCCATTGAGGATGGTGATTACTTGAGGGTATCACATAATTGTTAGAGTCAACTGGTTTAAAATGTGTTTTTGTTTGTATTTTGTTTTGTTTAATATATATATCCAAATCTAAAAATGTTACACTTTCCGTGCTGATTGTTGGAGTTAATTCGATGTTTAGATCATTTTTATTTAGCTCTGTTATGAATTGAGTTACTTCCTCTGGTGTACCTTTCCAGATGAATATGATGTCATCGATGTAGCGCCGCCATAGGAGCAGATTCACACCCAGCTGTAATAGGGGGAGTATGTGGTAAATTTCCCACAATCCCATGAATAACACACATAGTGTTTCCAGGCATTTTAAAGTTGCACATGAGAAGAACCCTAAAGGATTAAAATTCTGGGGTATGGAACAGATAGAAAGGAGTTGGAGAGGGGGAAATTTGATAAATAAAACATTACAAATAGAAAGTAAATGGATTTATAGAATGGAAACAAGTATACCGAAGGGGTTAAATATAGACATAAATCTAAGAGCATTCCTTTAATATGCGAAGGGAAATATAAGCCCCCTAAAATGCCCCTATGGAGACATATACTTCCCTATCTTCCCCCCCCCTTTTTTTTTTTCCCTAGATATAAATATGTGATAGATAGGAATGTGTTTGCCTTTATAACATTGTATTTATTCCTTGTATGCATTTGCTCCATGTGTGTAATACCTGGAGCTGCCAGTAGTTGTACAAATATAAGGAACAATAGAAAGTGTTTATGTCAATTAGAAGTTTAAATCACAATATATGTTAATAATTAGAAAAATCTGCTGGACATTTATAACATGTTTTTAATGGCCAAAGTGATAAGAAGGTATTTGAAGCCATGAAAGAAGAGTATATATAATTTATTTAGGGTTTAAAAATGAATGAAGGAGTGAATTGAAGGATCACGCGTCCCCATAGCAACCAAGAGCAACCAAAACGAGGCTTGGTTGGGGAGACACACAGGAAGACGCTATAAAAGATTGGGACATGCGCAGTGAAGTTAAAGCCTCTGAAGAAGTCGCACGACGAAACGCGTTAGGCAGGTGACGTCATTGAAGTGCGCCCCGTCCTGTACACGAGGAGAAAGAAACGCCAGTGAAACGCCAGCGTTTGTACTTTGATCATCTTAAAGATTCCTGGTGGACTCAGTGGGTGGACGTTTTTACACAAGGGAAGCCTTCAAGACGGTGATGCATAGATATGCTTTTTTAACATTGTTTGCCATGTGAGTGCATTTTAATCGTTTTATTCTAAATTAAAAAAGATTTTACACTATCGCTGCTGCATGTTAATTCACAGTATATACCCGGATATTCCTCAAGATCCACTGCATGTGAGCTGTTAATCATCCGCTTTATCGATTCGAAGGTCCTTTTAGTGAACTATTATATGCAAGTTGAAAAATATGTGTTTGTGAGTACCCACCTATACAAAAATCGTTTTAAGGAAAGTGTTTAAATTTTCTTCTGGTGGTGGAAAATATTACATGAGAGAAACACCTAGATGGTAAAAGATATTGGATTTTGCTGTGCACAAGAGGTGGCAACTTTGTAAAACAATATTACCCTATATCTTTCTCTCTGTGTTTGTCTCCCGTGCCTTTTGGCGCTGGCTTTTATTTTTCAGTAATTGTTTTTCGGACTTGGAGGGATACAAGTAAAAAAGCCGGCTGGGAATAGTGGACCCAATTGGACATTGGTCATTTTTTCCTTTTTAGGATTTTTCTGTGTAGAACTTTTATCCCGGAGACCTTTGGAAGATTGGTAATATGTTCACTTTCAGACAAACAAGGAAATATGACTTTGAAAATCTGTTTAAAGGGGAAGATACCCCAGATGATATGGAAGTTCTAACAGATATTGAGATGTTTGATTGTTTTAACGAATTAGAATACGTCATGTCAAAAGAATTAAGAGCATGGTGGGACCGTATAACTTTAGACAAATATATAGAAAACAAAATTATTCCAAGAGGTTTAAGACTAACCAAAGAGCCCACTTTTGGAAAGAATAATTCAGATTTTATGCTAGAGTGGAATGATATATTGGATTGCTGTAGCATAAAATTAATGCAACTTATTATAAAACAGAGAACAAAAGAACTAGAAGGATATAACAAAGATATTGAAGTAATAAAAGAAAAAATGAGACCCTTTATGGGATTAGAGGAATATAAAAAACAAGAAGAGGTTTTAGTGGAAAGGCTAGAAAAGTTAGAGACTAACACGTTAGACACAAAGAAACACAAGTTTAAAAGGGATATGGAAGATTACAGGACTGGACATATAAAAAAGTGGGGAACAAAAAACCAAGTCCCTGAAAAACACCAATTCACTAATGGTAGAATAAAAAACAACTCGTCACAATATCACTCAAAACCTAAAGTCATGGTTGACACAAATTACAAAAAAGGCGATCATAGGGACACTATGCAATTTCAAAACACCTATAGACCAAAAAATTTTGGAACAGAGAACAAGAAAAGATGGGATCCTCTTTTAGGGGTAAGATACATAGGATTGCAGAACTACAAAAAACCACAGGGGGAATGGGAAGCATCACATCAAAGGGGGATAAAAAAGAACACAAAAATAGAGGGACACTATCACAACCGGTACCTCCCACTAAACACAGACCCACCAAGACACAATCACAATGTGGGAACACCACAAGGAAAAATGAGATAATCACAAGAAAAAATAGAGGTAAAAAAGCAGGACTAAAGCACAATGCACATAAAAAGGGAGAAAGGGGAATTTTTAATCTAAGCCAAAAATCTCTGACAGATATTGAACTACAAGTTCTAGCCAAAGGCCTAACATTTGCCCCCACAAATAAACCCAACAAATTTGAAACATATATTGATATAGAAAAATTTATACGAAAGATTATGCTAAAGAAACATTTTAGTAAAAATAATTGTATAGAAAAGAATTTTTCAAACAATTTTACTAATAATCAGGTAAAACAAAATACTGATAAAACTAGGGAAAATGTCGAAAACAGATATATACATACAGATCTAAAAAATAAATCGGATTTTATCCCATTTATAGAGAAAGGAAATCACATACAGTTATATGAAGAGATAATTAAAAGAGATCTTAAACAATTGCAATGCAGATGGGAAAATAAAACAAATAAAAATAAATCTAACCTAACCAAAAAAGAGAAAGAAGCAATAATAGGTCTAATTAAAGATGAGCAGTTAGTGATAAAATCAGCTGATAAAGGTGGGGGACTGGTTTTAATGGATAAAGCCGGGTATCTAAAAATGTGTCTAGACCTTTTAGAAGATACAACCACATACAAAGTTTTAAAAAGTAATCCGACAACTATATTTGATTTAAAATTAACAAAACTAATTGATAATGCTAAGGATAGAGGTATCTTGAACAATAATGAGCATGCATTCATAATAATAAAAAATCCAATTATACCTGTTCTATATTGTCTGCCGAAGATACACAAGGATAAAGCCAAACCACCGGGAAGACCCATAGTTTCAGGAATAGGGTCTCTAACAAGTAACCTGTCCCAATATGTAGACAGGCTTTTACAGAAATATGTTATATCACTCCCGACATATTTAAAAGATTCTACTGAACTTTTGAATATAATTCAAAAAATAGAATGGGGCCCAAATTATATTCTGGGGACATTAGATGTCAAATCCCTATATACGTCCATAAGACATAATCAAGGCATAAAATCCACTGCATACTTTCTAGATAAAGATGAAGATATGTCTGTTGAACAGAAGGAATTTATTTTGAGCTCTATAGAATTTATCTTGGAACATAATTTTTTTTGGTTCGAGAGTCAATTTTACTTACAGCTATGTGGCACCGCCATGGGAACAAGATTCGCACCCAGCTATGCCAATTTATTCATGGGATTGTGGGAAATTTACCACATACTCCCCCTATTACAGCTGGGTGTGAATCTGCTCCTATGGCGGCGCTACATCGATGACATCATATTCATCTGGAAAGGTACACCAGAGGAAGTAACTCAATTCATAACAGAGCTAAATAAAAATGATCTAAACATCGAATTAACTCCAACAATCAGCACGGAAAGTGTAACATTTTTAGATTTGGATATATATATTAAACAAAACAAAATACAAACAAAAACACATTTTAAACCAGTTGACTCTAACAATTATGTGATACCCTCAAGTAATCACCATCCTCAATGGATACAGAACATCCCGTTAGGCCAAATGTGCAGGGTAAAAAGAAACTGTTCAGAACAAGAACATATAGACAAACAATTAGATTTGATGAGCAATAGATTTAGAGAAAGGGGTTATAATAAAACTTTAGTTAACCAGACCTTGAATAAAGTGCAAAAAATCCCAAGGACCACACTTCTAGCAGGGAACACAAAAAAACCAAACGAAGAGAAACAATTAGTGTTCTCAACTACATACAATCCTATAGCGAGAGAGGTGGGGAAAATTATTAAAAAACATTGGGATATATTGAAAGGCGATACAGAACTGCAACAAACACTCCCCCTACAGCCAAAGATAGTGTTCAAAAGATCTAAAAATTTTGGGCAGGTTCTAACAAAAAATCATTTAATGACCAAAAGTATAAAACCCAAAAAAGTGGATGAATCATGGTTGGGTTTCTTCCCATGTGCAACTTGCAAGGCGTGTAAATATGGCATAAAGAAAAAACAATTTATGTCAAACACTACTAAAGAAATATACAAAATTAAGCAATGTATAAAATGTTCCACACAAAATGTAATCTATTGTTTAGAATGTCCATGTGGATTACAGTACATCGGAAAAACAAACAGACCCCTACGAGATAGAATAAGAGAACACATAAGAAATATAGAAAAAGGGTTGGACACACATAGTGTTTCCAGGCATTTTAAAGTTGCACATGAGAAGAACCCTAAAGGATTAAAATTCTGGGGTATGGAACAGATAGAAAGGAGTTGGAGAGGGGGAAATTTGATAAATAAAACATTACAAATAGAAAGTAAATGGATTTATAGAATGGAAACAAGTATACCGAAGGGGTTAAATATAGACATAAATCTAAGAGCATTCCTTTAATATGCGAAGGGAAATATAAGCCCCCTAAAATGCCCCTATGGAGACATATACTTCCCTATCTCCCCCCCCCCTTTTTTTTTTTTTTTTCCCTAGATATAAATATGTGATAGATAGGAATGTGTTTGCCTTTATAACATTGTATTTATTCCTTGTATGCATTTGCTCCATGTGTGTAATACCTGGAGCTGCCAGTAGTTGTACAAATATAAGGAACAATAGAAAGTGTTTATGTCAATTAGAAGTTTAAATCACAATATATGTTAATAATTAGAAAAATCTGCTGGACATTTATAACATGTTTTTAATGGCCAAAGTGATAAGAAGGTATTTGAAGCCATGAAAGAAGAGTATATATAATTTATTTAGGGTTTAAAAATGAATGAAGGAGTGAATTGAAGGATCACGCGTCCCCATAGCAACCAAGAGCAACCAAAACGAGGCTTGGTTGGGGAGACACACAGGAAGACGCTATAAAAGATTGGGACATGCGCAGTGAAGTTAAAGCCTCTGAAGAAGTCGCACGACGAAACGCGTTAGGCAGGTGACGTCATTGAAGTGCGCCCCGTCCTGTACACGAGGAGAAAGAAACGCCAGCGTTTGTACTTTGATCATCTTAAAGATTCCTGGTGGACTCAGTGGGTGGACGTTTTTACACAAGGGAAGCCTTCAAGACGGTGATGCATAGATATGCTTTTTTAACATTGTTTGCCATGTGAGTGCATTTTAATCGTTTTATTCTAAATTAAAAAAGATTTTACACTATCGCTGCTGCATGTTAATTCACAGTATATACCCGGATATTCCTCAAGATCCACTGCATGTGAGCTGTTAATCATCCGCTTTATCGATTCGAAGGTCCTTTTCGTGAACTATTATATGCAAGTTGAAAAATATGTGTTTGTGAGTACCCACCTATACAAAAATCGTTTTAAGGAAAGTGTTTAAATTTTCTTCTGGTGGTGGAAAATATTACATGAGAGAAACACCTAGATGGTAAAAGATATTGGATTTTGCTGTGCACAAGAGGTGGCAACTTTGTAAAACAATATTACCCTATATCTTTCTCTCTGTGTTTGTCTCCCGTGCCTTTTGGCGCTGGCTTTTATTTTTCAGTAATTATAAGCTATAATGAGCAGGGAGACTCAGGCAGGAAGGTCACACCAAGCCAATATGGCAGCTGCTATCCTAAACAAACAGAGAGCTTCTAGAGCTTTTTACTCAGGTATAGTAAAACATTCTACAGAATAAATATAGCATTCTAACTTGCACTCTTGCAGCTAATCTCTTGGCAATAAAATGCCTCCATAGTTTTCGTTCTCCTTTAAATAAAAGAAGGTTCGTTAGTGGAAAACAACATCCCTATCAGTGTTATGTTGTTAATCTTGCTATGAAAAAAGTTAATATCATGTTTAAAAAATGTCAGGTTTATGTCCCAATAAACTGTAAATGACAATTTATGAAAGGCGTATGCATTTATAAAATTCACAAGCAAAACTGCAGATATTGAGCATGTCATACCTTAATAAAAACTTCCTATAATGGAAGAAGATTAGTTGAAATATAACATCTGGTGAGATGGATTTAACTAACAGACTTAGCAAATATTTAATAGGATAGGTGATTAAATGAGTCAGTGATCTATACAAAATATTACTACTACAAAAATGGAGACTGGTTCAGACTAAAAAGTAAATATTTCATAAGATAAAATGCATACCATACACAACAAAGTTGAGAAATAAAGGCTCAAAAATTAGCAAAATAGTGTAATGACCTGGTGCAAATCACATTAACACACAATGCAATTCTCACGCTGCATTTCAGTGTGATTGTATCCAGGATGGAGATAGTAATCAGAAAGTGAATATAATGGGGTACAAAGTCAGAATGCTTGATTTCTGGATGTAAGAACATGCTTGTGGGTGAGATGCACCATAAAGGGGTGGTTCACCTTTAAAGGGAACCTGTCACCATAAGAAATAATTCCAAATTATTTTCCATCATGTTAGTTGTGAAAAATGAACTTTACTTACACTATATTTAAATTTTGTTTTCTTCAGTCTTGGAATTACACAATCACAAGCTGGCTGGAGCCATTTTGTAGACACTGTTATTAGGACTTTTATT
This sequence comes from Xenopus petersii, assembly GCA_038501925.1. NCBI lineage: Eukaryota > Metazoa > Chordata > Amphibia > Anura > Pipidae > Xenopus > Xenopus petersii. The sequence continues at coordinate 84,817,647 of CM076681.1, forward strand.
ATACAGCTTTTTATCTGTAGGTGACAGGTCTGCTTTAAGGTAACATTTAGTATGGTATAGAATGGTCTTTTACATTGTTTTTCATTATTTATTATAGATTTATAGTTATTTGCCTTTTTCTTCTGACTCTTTGCAGCTTTCAAATGGGCATCACTGACCCCTTCTGAAATGCTCTGTAAGGCATAAAAATGTATTGTTATTGCTACTTGGTATTCCTCATCTTTCTATTCAGGCCTCTCCTATTTATATTCTAGTCTCTTATTTAAATCATTGCATGGTTAGTAGGGGAATTTGCATCCTTGCTTAAAATGCAAATTAAAGAGTTGCTGATTAAAAAGCTAAATAACTCAAAAAACTTAAATTATAAAAAAATTAAACCAATTGCAAATTGTATCAGAATATCACTCTCTACATCATGCTAAAGGTTATCTCAAAGGTGAACAACCCCTTTAATTTTATCAACATAAGCACTGCCAGTACAGGTATGGGATCCGTTATCTGGAAACCCGTTATACAGAAAGCTCCAAATCATCCAAACGCTGTCTTCAATAGACATAGATTTTTTTAAATGATTTCCTTTTTCTCTGTAATACTAAAACAGTAACTTGTACGTAATGCAACCAAGATATAATTAATCCTTACTGGAAACAAAACCAGCCTAGTGGGATTATTTAATATTTACATGATATTTTGGTAGACATAAGGTATGAAGATCCAAATTATCTGTTATCCGAAAGCCCCAGGTCCAGAACATTCTGGATAACAGGTCCCATACCTGTACATTGGTGTGGTATCCTCTGTAGCCTGAACTCAATTCTGCATTGATTATTGTGCCTGCAACCGCTATTGTGTGTTAAAAATATATATTTTTTATTTATTAAGTAAGAAGCACTCACCAAATCTTCAGATACCTGTGTTCCCGAGTTGCAGTTAAACAATAGTAATGAGAAAGTCCAGAACCAGCATTTAGTGCAATAATTTATTAATGATTGATGATTTATTGGAGAAATCGATGTTTCAGTCTACATCCTAGACCAAAACCAGCACCGCCATGGGTTCGTCCATGGCACCCTCATATGCCAATCTCTTTATGGGGGCATTTGAACATTAATTTTTTGATGGCCAGAACTGTGCTAATTTATTGGTGATTATGATATCATATCACGTTACTTTGCTTGTTGGGCAAGTACACACAATAGATGTTTTTGTTTGCATGACGGCACAGCTATGTGTGTGCCAAAAAAACACACTGGGCTATATAATGTCTGGACTTTGCTGGTGCCGGTATTTTGATAAAGGTCTAGGATGTAGATCGAAACGACGATCTCTCCAATAAATCATTATTTTAATTATTGCACAAAATCATGTAAGTGCTGGACTTTCTCATTACTATATACTGTATATGTACATACATATATAAAACATACTCACTGGATGTCCATTGAAAAGAAGTTTGCTTAAGTCATATCCGTCAAGCGTAATATTGGGCAGTGAGGCTCCTGTAAGACTTGCTATTGTGGGCAATATGTCCAGAGTGCTGGCCAACTCTGAAGTAACACCTAAATAGAAAAAGCAGAAAGCCAATACACTATACACTAAATGACCACTCCAAACTTTCTCTATATGATGCTTCATTCTGCTTTGCTATATATGCTACTTAATCTTCAACATTTGGCCACCCCAGAATTCTCAGAACTAGTGATGAGTGAAATTTTTTACCAGGTTTTGCAGCGAAAAAGACACCCGTAGACTCCAATGGTTGAAAAAAATTGTTGCACATCAAAAGAACTTTGTCGTGCGTCTATAAAATGTTTTCGCCCATAGACAAATGCATTTGACAATTTTTTTGCCTTTTTGCGAATTTTTGGGGAAGCCAAATGGGTAACATTCACCCATGACTACTCAGAACTACCGTGCTAAGGTAAACCCTTCGTTCTGTCATACTTTTTCCTGTGTTAAACTTATTTTTAAAGCCATTTCTCTTACCTGGTTTTAGCTTTCCCTCCCAGTACATTATTGCTGGCTCTCTTACTCCACCTTCATAGGTTGTACTTTTGCCACACTTCAGAAGACCAGAGCAGCCCCCTCTCTCCATACGCATTGTCTCGGGCCTGGAAATGAGAAAGTGCATTGTGATATAGGTAGGGATTCTACTACACCTTTAATCATACTTTTCTCAAAACCAGACATAGCAGGGCTCATACACTGCCCCCTGGGTTGCTGGCCTTTGCACTGAGAACAAGATTAAAAACTTGGTGCTCAGTGCAGAGTACAGTGTCCCGAATGCTCCCTAATTTGATTGTGTAAATGAAGTGCAAGTTAGGGGTAGACAGCAGGATGCCAATGTGCCTCCTCATGCCCACTTCTCTGCAATCAATGCTTGACACACGGAGCATGCCTTCGGTCTCTGTACTTCAAAAAGGAGTGCAGAGGCCTGCGAGAAGTTACACAATGCAGGACACAACCTACAAATTTCAAAACAATGGCTGGTTATTGCCTTTTTCCCTTAGTATATTGCCCAATATCTTCAAGCAACAGTCAAACTGCACTGCAGCTCATACAAAATATGACAAATTAATAGGGATGCACCGAATCCACTATTTTGGATTTGGCTGAACCCCTGAAAGATTCGGCCGAATACCGAACCGAATCCTAATTTGCAAATGAAAATTAGGGCTGAGAAAGGGAAAAGATTTTTACTTCCTGGTTTTATGACAAAAAGTCATGCGATTTCCCTCCCAGCCCCTAATTTGCATATGCATATTCGGATTCGGTTCGGCCGGGCACAAGGATTCGGCTGACTCCCGAACCAAATCCTGGATTCGGTGCATCCCTAAGTCTTAAACTGCACTTTGAACTAAGGTTGCCATTCACCCGGTTTTCACCTAGACTGCCCGGTTTTCAGATTAGGAAAACCAGGCAGGAATCTCTTAGATTGATTGATTAGTGGCGATTGGCCAATGTATGATGACTACATCAAAGCCCCGTGCCCTGAAAGGTGGCAACCCTACTTTGAACAGTGGCCTGTGCTAATCTTTCCACAATTTTTATTGGGATCAATGGAGTGTTGTTTGGGACATGAGTAAAAAAATCACAGCCATAGCACATATACCATGCTCAGAAAAAAACAGCAACATTAGCTAGCCCTGGGCTCTTAGTATCTTTCACCAAGAGAACCATGTTGGCAATACTTTCATCTAACAGTAAATATGTTTTCATTTACTTACCCATTATCAGAGGTAAAGATGACAAGCGTATTATTTTGAATCCCATTTTCCCAAACAGTGCTTAACAGCTCATATACCGATCCATCAAGTTCAAGAAGTGCATCTCCAAACCTTCCTCTTATAGACTGGCCTGTATATTTAACACTTGCAAACTGTGGGTAATGTGTATGCTGGGGAAAAAATGAGAGATTCGTAGGTAGGGAGCAACAGCAAAGGAATACGCCTGTACTCATGCTAAATATTTAACTCTGAACTCTAGGAAACTCTCTCCGCTCTTGGCAAATTTCAGGGCAAACAAGCACCCAACAGGCTAGGGATCTACAGATCATCAGAAATGGCAAATGAATAACTCTTTGGATTAATCGCTTATCATTACATTTCTAAATAACTACAAAGACATAAGCCATAAGCTTGCATTAAAGTTCATTTTAAAACCAATGAATTGCATATACCGCTTTAAAGCAAATTGACTGACCTTAATAAAGGAACAATTGCACACAAATACATTCCGCTTTCTACTGTCTTATTGGATGTCCTCATTACTGCACCTTGGCTGTGATGACATATTAGTACAGGTATAGGATTCATTATCTGGAAACCCATTATCCAGAAAGCTCCAAATTACAGGAAGGCCATCCCTCATAAACTCCATTATAATCAAATAATTCATCAAGTAATTTTTAAAAATTACCTTGTACTTATTCCATACAAATTATGAAGATCTAAATGATAGAAAAGATCCCTTATCCATAAAACCCCAGATCCCGTGCATTCTGGATAACATGTCTCGTAACTGTATTACCAAACGTTGATATATAGATATTTATCTATCTATCCATTTATTCAGACGCACACACTATCAAATGTTACCTTAGCACTCCCATTTGAATAAAAGGAAAAAAAGTGAAAATTCACTTCTGAAATAGCAATTAGGTTATCTACTGTGTATTCTGTGCTTGAATGGCTGCCCCCATGGCTACACAGCAGCTTGTTTATATAAACTATAGTAGTCTTTCTGAAGCAAACACACCAGTTCCGGCAGTGCAGGGCACTAGTATGTTATACGGTCATTTCATTAAAACACTTTAATTTTTTTGTCTTACGGTTCCTTTAATTCCGCTACATTGTCTTCAGATAGAAGGTAATAAGAACAATTGGAAGGCAAAATGTTTGCAATTAGATTTTATAGTGAAGAAGCAAAAACTATTGGCATGTGTAATTAACAAGAAGTCTGCTTGTGTCATTAGCAGTTATGCTAGGGCCCGATAAGTCAGATCTCAGCCTTCAGGGAAACGCAGGTCTAGAATCCACTCGTCCAATGCTGCCCTTCTGCTCAATGTGCCTGCAGCTGAAAAAACATTACCTCAGCTCTGGTGCAGGCAGATGCAACAGATTTCCAGGTTGAAACATGAGATGTTGCATTACGCACAGAATTCTGCCTGCATGTGAGCAGAGGTAATGTTTCCGGGAGCAGACAAATCGGGCAGAAGGACCTTTTGTAAGGGTATATTAATAGGTGGGAAGTGTTAGGTCAGTCGGTTAAAGAAAAATGGCGGCTTGTACAGTATGAAGGTGGAAGCTATACTTATGTTCAGGTATGAAGTAAAGGAACTCAAAAATATTGACCAGCATCTTAAAAAAATGTTGCAAAGTATTATCATGAAAAAATGTTCCTGCATAGGGAGTATTATAGAGGCAAAGTGTTACTCACATGGGAGGCATAGTAGAGGAAGAATGGCTTGTTCTCTTTCACAGCTGCATGGATGAAGGACTTGCTGAATTTCTGATATTTAGGTACAAGTTTTGTGAAATCCACTGGTTGCTGAATGATTTTTTCACCAAGGAACAAAGGAAGTAGAGCTTCTCCTAAGTCACATGTCCCATAGCAACTTATATTTGGAGGAAAACAAGTAAGATTTTGGCAAGGACCCTGCAGAAGCATAAAAGCACATGAAGCCATTAACAAGGCTATACTTGCCAACAATACAATGAATGTCAAGAAAGAAACCTGACAATTTTAAGATAAGATTTCAGTAGTCCAGAATAATTTGAGATACACTGCAGGTCAACCCAGTTCAAGATTGCAAAATGATTAAAAAAAAGCACTGTTCCATATAACTTTACTGACAGTATTAAGTCATTGTCAACAGGACCCAATAGAGGATATTAGGCTAATGTCACATTGGGGTGAAAATCGCCCTGCAGAAATATGCTAATATACACTGACATTGACCTCCTGTCTTGCCTGCACCTGGAACAATTGTGTCAGCTTAATTCAGGCACACGTCGCGAGTTTCAGCAAGAGTTTGCACTTTCGCTTCAAAATCTGCTACATGTTGCTGCACCCAGGCCAACACAGTAGTACCAGGTGCAGGCAGGACAGCAGGCCAATGCCAGTGTAGGGGGCTGATTCTCGGCCTGTGTATTTCAGCAGGCCAATTCTTATTAGCCTTAAAGAGATACTGACACCTGAAATTAAACTTTTTTTTACATCTATTATAATATTGGCTTTGCAAGCTACTTCTAACTTTGCCATAAAGTATTTGCATGATGCTTTTACATTACCTGTCTGATCCCACATGTTCCTGTATGAGGGGGCTGCCATATTTGTGCAGCAGGAGTCCGTTAGCATTAGAAACTGTAACTAACAGGCTGAGATGGGACAGTCAGGTTGGCAAAGTCAGAGTGTCAGAGAGTCAGGCTTAGGAACTTCAACTAACAATTATATACAAAAACAAACCTCTCAGCAACAAATGATCAACATGACCTATAGGTAACATTTAATGTACATTCATATACTAAAATTCATTTTTTAGTGTCCGTATCACTTTAAGTGGGTCTTATTATAAGAGACTTTTTCTGAGATCCACACACACTATAGAGAGCATCTTATTGGAAAAGCCCCCTGCACAGTAAATTGACTCCTTGTCCACAAGCATTGCACTAAATGTCATATAGAGGCACAGAAAACAATCTGTCTAGAGGAAACATAGTAATAGTAATTTAGGCTGAAAAATCTAAATTTCATACATTTTTACCTATATAAAACCTGCTAGTGCTAGTGAAACCCCCCCCCCCCCATATTAAAGCAGACATATAGCATAGCTGAAAATATCCTTAATCTTATAGGTAATAATGAATTATATATATCACAGCTTTCACTCTAGGCTAAAAATAAGAAAATTGATGGCCACATTGTCAGAGCTCCTCATAGATTTGTAACAGTACCTGCGGATCAAATAAGGATGGGCATGTCCCAACAGTCTCTGCCAGAAGCACAGTAGGAGGTGCATTATAATAACACTTTTAAATTTACCTGATCATGTGAAAAGGGTACTCCCAGGAAGTGCTGAAATCCCTGTTTCGTTGGCAAATACATTCCATTCAGCCCAAAGCCTAGGTGCCATTTGCCAACCATGGCAGTCTTGTATCCATGAGACTGCAACATCTCAGCAATTGTAACCTCACTTAATGGGAGGCCACCTCTGGAGCCAGGATAAAAAACACCCGGGTAAACCCCATTCCGGGATTGATAGCGGCCCGTCAAAAGGCTGGCTCTATAGCAAGCGAAAGAATTTAAGAAGGTGACATTAATTATTTTCCTCATGTTTGCATAGTCTTGTAGATGTTGCTTGTGATATTTGCAGGCACTGGAGAGCGCAGAAAGCCAAAACAATCCTGTACATGCTGTTTGACCAATGTAAAATGCAAATACATATTTAAATATGTCGGGAGGGAGTTGTGATATATGTCACAGTTATTTTTTAAATAAAATTAATAGTTAGTTATAGAATCGAAAAGTACCCCCCTTGTAGCAAGTTTTCAAAATACAAAATTAATTAGTATAGTATAGTTAGTATAGTTAGTTAAGAAATAGTTAATTTCTCACCACTTATAAGAAACAACCATAAAATTATTATTTTAAGTTTATAAATTGATAGGTTATTAACTGTGCAACACCATTACCTATCCCATCTAAATGGTAATTAATCTTAAAACTAGAGTATGTATCTAAAGTGCAAGTGTAATGATTTAAGTGCATTAATTTAAATAAATTTAGTCTAATTAAATAGTCAATAAATATCTTACAGTGCTTGATAGAAGATAATTAATTCTAGCCTAATGTGCATGTATCAATTCATTCAGAAATCATCAACTATCTTAAAATATTAATTAATCTAAAGTGCAGTGCAATATAGGTAATGGAACAGTTAATACAATTCTCAATTGCAATCCTACTGTTGTTTGTAGGGCAAAGTGTTTGCAAAGGCAAAATTGTACACTTTGTAAACATTTATGCGCATTGCAAATGAATTGCAAACAAATTTTTAATGATTTTTGCTTATTACATCCCCCATATGTGAGCAGAATTTAGGGACTATTCTCCAGTTTACTTGTACCTATTGTATTTTCCTGTGTATTTATATTATACTGCAGGGTCATAGTGCACATATTAGCTGTGTCACTGTTTGCTGTGGGAAAAACATTTGTAAAATGGAATAATACAGAAGAAAATGGGCATGTTTAATCTACCAACTAACTACCAACTAACTAAGCTAAATACCAGCAGTAAAACTAGCTATTGAGATATTATTTGAATGGATATATTAAAAGTACCTGGATGGGGAGCACACAGTTCCTGTAGAGTAGAAGTCTCTAAATCTCAGCCCTCGAGTTGCCATTTGGTCTAGGTTAGGGGTAAGAGATGAGGGATGTCCATAGCACCCTAAGTCACCATAACCTAAATCATCTGCAAGGATCAATATAATGTTTGGAGAATCAGCTCTCGCTTTTGTAAGAATGTACCCCAGTAATATGATGTACCAGACTTCCATGGCTAGGACAAGTTCTTTCAGTGTATCCTTGCATAAAAAATATGTTTCCTAGGAGAACAGCGAGTGTGTGTGTGTCTTCTTCCCAATGCAGAGATCCAACATTTGCCCAGGCCTTCAAAGTAAGAAACTTGACTGCCTGATCACTAATTTAACAGAAGCCAATCCCTTTGTTATATAGAGCTCAAAGTGCAACAGAGTTCAGAGCATTACTGAAACAAAAAGGAAGAGAGTATAAACAAAGTATAGACATCAGCACATATATAGTGTGATATACAATTCCAGGATACTAACGATCGTCAGCAGTTACAATCCATAGCTGTTTCTGAAACATTGGCTCACCATTACTGATCCACAACTCTCAGCATCTAGGCAAGTATTGGCATACAAGTATGACAGAGCTACAGGATAAACAGGAAAACTTCCTAGACTGGAAAAAGATACACATTAAATCTAACACCTCAATCTTTAAATTAATGATTGAGTACTTACAGAACAAATATTACCCTTTTAGAGTTCAAGTTATATTTACATTCAGTCACTCCATATCAAGATAAGAATAAATATTTTACAAGAGAAACATCATTAATGCAGTGACAAGAAGGCTCAGTGAGATCAAGATTTGTGATATGGAGTGCAGCAAGGAAACTGACTGTGATTTATTTGATGTTTGTGTAGATATACCAGGGACTGGTTTCTATGGATCATGTCCCAAAAATATATAGCATGCATGCTGTTTAGAGGATGTCTCCATTATAGCCTTTAGTATAGTGAAAAGTTTTCCTAAAAAATGAGAGTCATACATAATTTTAAACCAATAATAGTTTTGAAAATCTGAAAAGGAGATTGGGAAACCATTGTTCACTGCAGTATTTAGCCTCACACTGGGCAATTCTGCAAATGTTTTGTTTTTGAAGAAAATAAGGTTACATGTCATTGGCTCTGAGTGTCTCCTGACAATTTTACAGTTTTTTGGCACACACTTTGCACAAAGCTAGCTTGTTTTTTCTCTGTGTTATACTCTGCTTCACAATGAAGAACACAGCTCTTCACAACAGGCTACTCTAATGAGAAAAGCTTGTCCATCAGGCAGTGACTCTAACGTATTAATTATTTAAAAAAAAAAAAATGGTATGACGATTTGCTTAAAGGGGACCTGTCACCCTAAGAAATATTTCCATTTTTTTTCTATCATGTTACTTGAGCAAAATAAACTTTACTTACACTATATTTATTATTTACATTTTTCTTCCTTCTGTAAGACGCGCCAGGAACGTTCAGCGCTCTCTTACCTCCAGGCGTGTCTCTGTCTGGATTCCTGTGCGCAGGCGTGCTCTTCCCACATGGTTTGACGCCGAGGGTCACGGCACCGTGCGTCGTGACGTCATGGATACAGCGCTGGATTTGAATTTGGCGCCAAAGTGCCTTTAAAGCTCCAGTCCTCCATTTTGACCAAGCTAGCTTCAGTTTACTGTTCCTGCTCAAGCCTATTCTTCTATCTGTTTTTTTTACTTCTGCCTGACTGTCGTTTACGATTCCTGCCGTCTGCCTCTGATTCTTCGCCTGTTTGACTACGTTTATTCTAAATCCTTGCTGGTACCTCGTTTTCTGACTATTTGCTATAGATCTGCACTCCCTTGTTGGTTTTCCGCAGCAGAAAGCCCAGGGCCCCAAAAGGGGGTCAATGAACACTGGAGACCACAGGGTTTTCCTGTGAAACCGAGTGTACTCATCATCACGCAAGGTTCTGATAACGAGATTGTTACACCTTCAGTATTGTAATTACACAATCACAGCACACATTTTGTGAACACTGTTATTAAGACAAATTGTGTATCACCCAAAAATCTTGTGTATGCACCAGGATGATGGACCTAATGCCCATGTGCAATGCCCTATACAATTACAGAGCCTGTGGAGGGAAGGGGCAATGTGAGAAGTGCAGTGACATGTAGGAATTGCTAAATGGAAAGTGAAAGTAATCGACTGCTCCACCTCTATGCCTCAGGCATAGAGGTGGGGCAAGCAATATAGGATTGACAGCTCAGATATTTAAACACCTTTATAACAAGTATGGATGTTTTAATGAAAAAAAGACTTTGTGTTCCATGTTTAATTTGGAAAGGACTTTGATTACACAGCTTTTTATGTGTAGGTGACCGGTCCACTTTAGGGAGATCTAATCTAATACAAAACTAAAACTGGCTAGGAACTCTAAAAAGAGAAAATTTATGGAAATTGCAAAAGTATTTAGAGGACCACATTGAGTAAATTTACAGCAATTCATTGGTTTAGGTTTAGATCCCAGTTCATCAGATGCATACAGTAAGAAAACCTTTTTTATCAGCAAAAAGACACACATACAAGGAACAAAAATGGAAGTGCAGTGGCGGGTGGCAGGTGGACAGTAGTACAGGGATCCCTTGTGGCCTATGTTGTTGGCATTCCCTTACTTGCTAAAAGCTCCAGCACAAAAGCATACCTCTTAAACGTTCTTCAAAAAGCACTTGTGTCTGGGGTTTGGCTTCACTCTTCATCTATTCCCAGACAGGAAATCTGCTTCTAGGTACAGTGTGCAATGCCCCAGACCAGGGCTGGAACTAGGGCTAGGCAGAAGAAGCACATGCCTAGGGTACAATGTTGGGGGGCAGTAACTATAAAGGAGCAGACCCCTCGGTCGCGGGGGGGCCCGGGGAAAATGGGGCCCCAGACCTTGGGGTCACCTTCCTCTATAGCTTGGGGTCATGCGCGAATGCACTTAAACGGGTGGGAGGTGAGAGCCAGGGAAGCTGCTCCCTGCAGTCGGGCCCGGCCCCATTAACGATTTTTCACCGGGGCGTAGAGCCGGCAGAAGCTGCTCCCTTCACGCCCGGCCCCATCAGCGATTTTTTTGCCGGGGGAGGGATTTGAGATGTCGGAAGCTGCTCTATTTTGGCCCAGCCCCTTCAAAGGTTTTTCACCAGGGGGGGTAGAGCCGGCGGAAGCTGCTCTCTTCCCACCAGGCCCCTTCAATGATTTTTCACGAGGGGAGAGATGGCGGAAGCTGCTCCCTCAGTCAACGCAGGGCCCCTTCATAAATTTTCTGCAGGGGGGCCTGGGCCGGAGTTGTTACGCCGCTGTTGGGGGGCTGCAATTATGCCACTTGCACCCCTAACGTACATGCACAACTGGGGGGTGAGCACACAAACGTGGGGTGTGGGCGTTGGTAGATAGGGTTGCCATCTTTTCTGGAAGAAAATACCGGCCTTCCTATATATTTATCTTTTTTCCATATTAATAACATTGGGATCAGCCATCATTTTTACCAGCCAGGCCAGTAAAATACCAGCCAGGTGGTAACCCTAGTGGTAGATGGGTGCCCTCTTCCATGGGTAGGGGGGGTTTAGGTAAGTGAGAGAACCAATCCACACACATAGGATAAAATCACTGTCCAGCTTTATTTTAGTAATTAAAACAACAAACAGGCATCTATTACAGATGTACTCCTACTCTGACATGTTGGATCACCTGACGCGTTTCATGCCTCTTTCTGGCACTTCATCAGAGGTGAGGTCACAGGATATCCTGTGCCTTATATACCTGTGTTCATTAAAAAAAATCTCAGATATAAAATAAACAAACAGTCTATGTTTTGTTTGTTACAAGTCATATTGGTCACAGCTAGTATTATCATAATGTGTTGTTATAAAAAGGACACATTGATTTTTACACTTGCTTGGCAATGAAGTTATATAAATTGCAGAGCAAGAGAGCACTTAAAACCCATAGATCTAGACAAAATAGAAGAAACAATTTTTTTGAATAAACGAACTTCTGCTATAAGTAAACACATTATGTGTAGACATGGGGGTGATTTTTCCCATGTTAAATTTCAGGGCATAGAACATGTCAAATTGGGACCACGTGGAGGCGATATTAAGAGGATAATAGATCAAAGGGAAACTTTTTGGATCTTCACCTTGAGGACTAGGCATCCACATGGTCTCAGCCATAAGGTGTTTACAATAATTTATATATGTGTACATTGGATAATTTATAAGTGAATGGCATCATTGCCAAGCAAGTGTAAAAATCAATGTGTCCTTTTTATAACAACACATTATGATAATACTAGCTGTGACCAATATGACTTGTAACAAACAAAACATAGACTGTTTGTTTATTTTATATCTGAGATTTTTTTTAATGAACACATGTATATAAGGCACAGGATATCCTGTGACCTCACCTCTGATGAAGTGCCAGAAAGAGGCATGAAACGCGTCAGGTGATACAACGTCATAGAGTAGGAGTACATCTGTAATAGATGCCTGTTTGTTGTTTTAATTACTCAAATAAAGCTGGACAGTGATTTTATCCTATGTGTGTGGATTGGTTCTCTCACTTACCTAAACCCCCCCCTACATATGATGTCCACTGGATGGAGACCAGTACGAGGGGACCAACACACCATTTGGACTGGACACAATGAAAGAGTGGCTGCAGCAGGGGCGTGTGAGTTCTCTTTTTCTCTTCCATGGGTGCTTCAGTATCAAGCCTGGCACTGCCACAGGCATATAGTAAGTATAGGTTTTTGTTGCATTCTCCGTCCACTAATGCTCAATAACGTGAGAATCTGAATGACATGCAAGATGGACATGCATAATTGTAGAGCAGAGACCTGAGCAGTTCTTCTAAGGGTAAATAAGGAGACAAAGTTCCAAACACATTGCAGATTGCACCTGTTTTTTGCACTATGAACCCAGCTCTGCAATTATTAAATTCCTCTTAGTTCACGTTTATAAAAGAAAGCAGCTAAGCGAACGACTTACCCGTGACACTACACTCGTGATTATCCCAGCGCCTATAATGCTTTCGAGCAAATTAGATCGCTCCCTCACCAAGGGAGACCTGGGACTTGTAGTTTATTTAGGCTCTAGAGAGCAACTAGGAGAGACCGCGTCCCTCTGGCAGCTCTAGGGTTAACATGGAGCCGTGGCGGCGTAGAGGAGGTGCTTCAGGCCAGGGCGAAGCAATCGCTCTCAGAGAAGCCGATCCTTTCCCGAGCGTGACCAGCCGGGCTCCATACTCTGCGGCTGAGCGCTCTCCTTGTCTGTCCACACACACACCGCTCCATGGCCCGCACACCATGACGGACTACGCCGAGGAGCAGCGCAATGAGCTGGAGGCTCTGGAGTCCATCTATGCCGACTCATTTATTGGTGAGCAGAGCTCGCAAACCGGTTCCTTTCATTGAGTGTTTGCACATCCCGAAACCGTCAAAATGATAGTAAACTACAACTCCCGGCATCCCTCGGTATTCAATGTTCGCGAGGTGTAGTTGGGTGTTGTAGTCCTGCCGGAGTTTGGTGAGACCCTGACTGATGGTTGATGTTGTAAGGGAACTCGTGCACTAGCATGAGCCTGACAGTCGGATTCTGGGCCTGGGATAGGAGAAAATTGCCCCAGTTTGTAGTGTATTGAATTGGCAATATGATGACTAAGTAGTGACATCGACAATAGTTAGAACCCTTCTGCTATTACTCTGCGCCAGTCTGTGCGGGGCTACAGGGCATTGTGGTTAAACAGCAGCTGGAGGGCATGGGACACTTTGCTTTAATAGATCCAGTAATAATTGGCTCCAGAAGTTTATGCAGTACATAAAATAAAGGTTAGTTCAAATACCAGCTGTACCAAACGAGACTTTTCAACTTTTGTATAAGTACAATTTCCATATGGTGGCATTAGTGTACTGGGACAGAAGTTGAAGATCATTAGTACCCTGTTACATGCTTTTTGGAGAGTTTAAAGGGGTGGTTATCATTTAGGATAACTTTTAATATGTTATAGAATGGCTCATTTGAAGAAACTTTTCAATTGCCTTTTGTTTTTTCTTCTTTTATAGTTTTTGAACTATATGCCTCCTTCAGATTCTTTCCAGCTTTCGAATGGGGGTCACTGGCCCCATCTAAAATACACATTCTCCATCAGGCTAAATGTTTAATGTTATTACTACTTTTTATTACCCATTTTTCTGTTCAGGCCCTCCCCTATTCATATTCCAGTCTCTAATTCAAAGCATGGTTGCTGTGGTAATGTGGACCAGATTGTTGGAATTGCAGACTTGAGAGTTGTTAAATAAAAAGGCTAAATCATATCAAATTAAAACCAGTTGCAGTTTCTCAGAATATCACCCTATATAACATACTAAAGTTGATTTAAAAGAGGACTAAAGCTTAACTAATGAAGTACAATAGAAATGTTGTGCATTATGTTTCGGGTTTCTGTACCAGCCCAAGGCAACCACAGCACTTTAGCAGTAAATATCTGTGTCTCCAAAGGTGCCCCAGTAGCTCCCCATCTTCCCATCAGTAGTGCCCATGTACACTAGAGTGAGAAACAAAACTTTAAGTAAATGCCAACTTTTTTACTCTACTGAACATGCATTGGCTTTGGGCCATCGAAGAATGAAGAAGTGGAAGTATATGAATGATCTGTTGTGCACCTACAGAAGTACCCCAGGCCGGTGCAGTTTTCTGGTAACAGGAACACCAGCCCAGGTAATCAAGTGAATAGAATCACTGCCTAAGGGTTGGCATCCTCAGTGAACTTAACTTTCCATCCCTATTAATATAATTATGGTACCATTGTTTGTGCTTCCACCTTGTCCCAGATTTTACATTTTCCCAGAATCTACACCGTTTTGACACCAGCCCCAGAAAATGTAAATTGAGGTTATAATGTATTTATATAAATTAATACAATACAATAAAAGCTGCTTTCCAGGTCCTTACTGCAGCCCCTTATTTCCAAAAGAAGCTGTGGGGTCTGCACCCTCTTGTTGCACTGTTAGGCTAATGGCACAATAGGCACAGTCTCGGCTCCTTATCGCCTTTGGAGAAGCCAGTGCACTCCCATCCTCTCTGCTGTGTCTCTACAATAACAGGCACGGAGTATGCCTGTGTACAGACACAAAACGTGAAACAATGTATTTTCATGTTGATATCCTTTCTGTGTGTGTCTGCACACAGGTAAACTCCAATGCAGAGGGCCACCATCAGAAAATCGCAGGGCCCGTACAACAAAATTTTCTCTACCCACTGGTGGCCTGGGCACCCCCTAAAGCTAATAAAACGAGTTAGAAAACACATTGGTGCCAGGGCCCCCTCACTGAAGGTCTTGATTGTGCAGATGTAGAGAAGCATAAAGAAGTCTGCAAGCAGCCCAGTCTGATGCCAGCAGGGGGCCCCAGCTCATTCAAGTGAGTGCAGCACAGCTGGGACCCCCTGAAGACCCAAAACCCACATGGCCTGGGATAATAGTCCCTCCCCCCCATGGTGGCCCTGCAGAGACATGTGGGAGCTCATAGTTCTCTTCTGTGGTTGTGACTAGTGTACCATTAGCTGTGATTCAGATAAGGGATGGGTGTTCTCTGTGTTGTAAGCCAGTGGTTCTGATCCTGATTGTGCATCTAATCTCTACATCTGTAAGATTGTTGTCACGAGTATTTGTAACTTTTAGTATGATATAGAGAGTTATATTCTGAGACAATTTGACAGTGAATTTCCTTTTTTTATTTTTTGTGATTTTTGAGTTATTTAGCTTGTTATTCATCAGCTTTCCAGTTTGCATTTCAGCAGTCTGGTTGCTAGGGTCCAAATAACCCTAGCAACAATGCATTGATTGCAATAAGAGACTGGAATATAAATAGGAGAGCGCCTGAATAGAAAAAGGAGGAATAAAAAGTAGCAATACATATGTAGCCTTACAGAGAATTTGTTTTTAAATTGAATCACTAACCCCCCATTTGACTGGAAAGAGTCATACAAAAAAATGATATACATAAAATTGAAGGCCATATGAAAAGTTGCTTAGAAATAGCCATTCCATAACATACTAAAAGCTAACTTAGATGTTATCCACCCCTTTAAGGGGACCCTTCATCAAAAAAAGTATTCAAATTCCAATGTTATCACATTAGTCAAGCAAAATGAACTTAAATTACACAATATAAATTATTGGAATCTTGTTTCCTTCAGTGTGGGAATTTATAATTATACCAAGCAGGCAGGAGCCATTCTGTGGACATTGTTAATAAGACAAGCCTTTCATCTCAGTATCTTGTTTGTGCACCAGAATGGGGGACCCAATGTCCATCCCCATGCACTGGTTACACAATTAAACCGTGAAGAGAGAGGGGGAAGTGGAGAGAGCAGTTACATCTAGGAAGTGCTGAATGGAAAATGAAAGTAATTGTATGCCCTGCCTCTATTCCTAAGGCATAGAGGAGGGGCAGACAATATTTGATTGACAGCTGAGATTTTCAAATGAGTTTACAACAACTATGAATGCTTTAATAAAAAATAGAAATTGGATTTCATGTTAAATTTGAAAAGGACATTTATTATACAGATTTTCGTGTCTGGGTCAACTGTAATAAAGGGGTTAGGCAAAATATTTTTTAGCTTTTGACACAGCACCAGTGTTTCATCTAATGGTGGTAATTTCAGTTTTGCCTGTTTCTGGATTGTCAAAAGATACATTCTTCTAGCTCTTTCTGAGGAAGAGACAGAGTAGTGTAAATGCATGTTCCTACAGTTGGATTCAAGTAAATATATACTTGACAATAATTTCCATTTAGAACCATATTGAGAAGAATGTTAATATGTAGTCTTAACTCTTTTTCTATATTCTTTTTTGCAGTGTTATCCACAACCCCTACAAGTTTTTCCATCACTGTCACTTCAGAAGCAGGAGAGAATGAGGAAAGTATGTGTCGTTTTTATCATTCAGTGATTTTAAGGTGACTAATAGTATTATCAATATTTATACATGTCTGTTTCTGAAATATAATTTACTCCTCTTAGACATGGGACATTTTGGGAAAGCCTGTGTAAGGAAATTACCTGGGGTGCGGCGGCGTGGACGGCCGCCACGCCGCCGCGCTCCTGATCCGGCACCATCTTGATTATTCTAAGGCGCGCGCCTCTTAAAGGTACAGGCGCGCTGGCGTGATTGCGCCAGCGCGTCTTGACGCTCGTTTTGGAGGCAATTTTGAATATATTTAAGCCCATTTCTGACCCCCAGCCAGTGCCCGTGATAGAACTTGTTTCTTGTGGTTCCTGAGCCTTGTGCGTTTGTTCTGATCTAAGTCTGTTTGATTACCCGTGTTTGACCCAGCCTGTTCCTGACTATTCTGCATTCTGTATCCTGACCCTCGCCTGCCTACGACAACTCTTCCTGCTTGCCCCTTTGATTTATTATCCGGTTTGACCCTTGCCTGCCTGACGATTCTTGTTATCTGCCTGCCTCGACCCTTCCCTGCCTGACGATTCTTGTTATCTGCCTGCCTCGACCCAGCCAGTCTGACGTTTCTCTTGCCTGCTCCATTTGTACCGTGACCTTCGGCCCAAAAGACTCTGCTAACAGCTGTGCCCCTTCGCCAGCCAGAACATCTCGCCTTGCACCCCTCGTTAAGTCCAGGTGGCACCCAAGTAAGCTGAGGGCTCCTCCCGAAGCCCAACGGTGGTCACACTACTGGTGAAGCCGAGCCGAGACCAGGGTGCTTGGCATTTGTTCTGGTATCGGGTGCCGGCCGTGACATTATCACGGGCCATGGAGGACGAAAGTCACGATGAAGCTGCTGCCGCTGCTGCTCCTCCAACTACCACCGAAGTGCTGCTTACCACCCTGCTACAGCGCTTGGAGGATCATGAACAGAAGCAAAATTACTTCCTGCAAGGTTTCCACAATCTAACCCGGCAGCTGGAGGGTATGCAAGCTTCGCAGCAGCAATCTGTTCCTGTTCCTACACCTTCTGTGGGTTCATCTGCCAATTGGGGAGACTCATCTAAACCCCATGAACCCAAAATTGTGTTCCCCGAAAGGTTCAGTGGGGATCGTACTAAATTTTTCGTTTTCAAAGAGGCATGTAAGCTGTACCTTAGTTTTTTCCCTCATTCTTTCCCTCATCTGATGAGGAGAAAGTAAGGTTCATAATGACCCTGCTTTTGGGTGACCCCCAAATTTGGGCCCTCAGGCTGCCTTCCTCAGACCCTGCTCGTTATTCCCTAGACACCTTCTTTGACAGCATGGCCATTCTTTACGATGACCCGGATCGCGCATCATCTGCTGATACCGCGATTCGTAAGTTGCGCCAAGGGAAAAGGGATGCGGAGGTGTACTGCACCGAATTCCGCCGGTGGGCAGTGGAGACTGGGTGGAATGATTTGGCTCTAAGGAGTCAATTCCGGTTGGGGTTATCCGATTCTGTAAAGGATAGTCTGGTTAATTATCCCCTGCCTTCTAACCTGGATGGTCTTATGTCCCTCGCCATTCAGGTTGATAGAAGGCAAAGGGAGAGAGGAGTACAAACTTCCCTCGGGTTACCAATATAAGATCCAATGTGGTGACTAATGTGAAATCTCCTAACCCCTCTGTGCCTCTGCCTCAGGAGGAGCCTATGCAATTAGGCATATCCCACCTAACTCCTGAGGAAAAGGCACGCAGGCGTTCCATGGGTCTCTGTATTTACTGTGGTGAAAAGGGACATTTTCTGAATGTGTTAAGAGGCCGGGAAACTCCGAAGCCTAAATGGAGAAGGGGAGCTCCATTTGGGTGCAGGAATTTCCTCTCCCCAATCTGCCTCGAAGGTTTTATTACCAGTTGAACTAACTTGGCCTACGGGCTCTGTTAAACTGTCCGCATTTGTGGACTCAGGGGCGGAGGGTAATTTTCTGGATACTGCTTTCGCAGCTAAATTCTGTATCCCTGTAGTTCCTCTAAGTGCCCCCATGAGAATAATGGCAGTGGACAGAAGACCCTTGGTTCAGGTGTAATCTCTAAAGAAACGGTAACTCTTTCCTTGTGTGTCAATAATTTGCATTGTGAGGAGATAGCTTTTTACCTCATAGAGGGTGCTTCCTCGCCTCTTATTTTGGGGTTACCGTGGCTCCAGAGGCATAACCCTCTGATTGACTGGGTCTCAAGGGAGGTGATTCAATGGGGTACTATGTGTGGTGGGGTATGTTTTCCCCTCTGTAGTTGCAACTACATCACTTGAAGGGCTACCTGCTGCATATGCAGACTTCGTTGATGTTTTCTCTAAAAAGGCAGCAGAAACCTTACCCCCACACCGGCAGTATGAATGCCCAATAGATCTGGTCCCTGGGTCAACTCCTCCTCGTGGGAGAACTTATCCTCTTTCATTGCCCGAAGCCCAGGCAATGAAAGAGTATATAAAGGAAAATCTAGAAAGGGGTTTCATCAGACCTTCTAGTTCCCCTGCGGGGGCGGGCTTCTTTTTTGTTGGGAAAAAAGATGGTGGTCTTTGCCCCTGTATTGATTATAGGGGGCTCAATAAGATCACCATAAAAAACCGCTACCCTCTCCCTTTAATTTCCGAACTCTTTGATCAGGTCAAAGATGCAAAGATCTTTTCCAAGCTTGATCTTAGGGGGGCTTATAACCTGATCCGTATTAGGGAGGGTGATGAGTGGAAAACTGCATTTAACACCAGGGATGGCCACTACGAGTATCTCGTTATGCCTTTCGGCCTCTGTAATGCCCCCGCAGTGTTTCAGGAGTTTGTTAATGACATCTTCCGGGACCTGCTGGGGATCTTCGTAGTGGTCTACCTAGACGACATTCTGATTTTTTCCTCTAACCTGAAGGAACACCAAAATCATGTTCGTGAAGTCTTACGAAGGCTAAGGGGAAATAATCTTTATGCGAAACTAGAGAAATGTACTTTTGGGGTTTCTTCTGTTCAGTTTTTGGGGTTTAACATTTCCAGCAAGGGTCTAGAAATGGATCCAGGCAAGGTGAGAGCAGTCCTGGATTGGACCCAACCCCTTTCGTTACGTGCAACCCAAAGATTTCTTGGTTTTGCTAATTATTACCGTCAATTCATCAAAAAATTTTCCCTCATTGTGGCCCCCATCACTAATCTAACTAAAAAGGGCGCTGATCCCAGTATATGGCCTCCTGAGGCCATTCAAGCGTTTGAATTCCTCAAAAAGGAATTCAGCTCTGCCCCAATCCTTCGTCACCCCGACACTGCGCTTCCTTTTATTGTTGAGGTTGACGCCTCTGGGAAGTCCTTTCTCAAAGGCACCCGACTACCAACAAGTTACATCCCTGTGCTTTCTTCTCCAGGAAATTTTCACTCGCAGAGGTGAATTATGATATAGGTAACAGGGAATTGTTGGCAGTCAAATGGGCCTTTGAGGAATGGCGTCATCTCCTGGAGGGTGCAAAACATCTGGTGACGGTCTATACTGACCATAAAAATCTACTATATATATAGAGTCTGCTAAACGCCTTAATCCGAGGCAGGCTAGGTGGGCTCTATTTTTCACAAGGTTTAATTTTTCTATAACTTTCAGGCCTGGGACTAAAAACACCAAGGCGGATGCACTCTAGAACTCTAGGAGTTTTGAATCCATTTCTTCTGACTCTAGTGAGTGTACTCCCATTATTCCCAGAGAAATGATCATATCAACCCTTGAATCTGACCTTTCCTCTTTATTGCTCCCTCTTCAATCTTCTGCTCCTACTGATACCCCTTCGGGGAGATGGTTTGTACCTCAGGAGTTAAGGGAGCAAGTATTGAGGGAGGTTCATGATTCTAAAATAGCAGGACATCCGGGTATTGCTAAAACAGTGTCTCTGTTATCCCGTCATGTTTGGTGGCCATCATTCAAACAAGATACTAAGGCCTTTGTAAATTCTTGTCCAGTCTGCCAAAGGTCTAAATCCTCTCGGAAGTCTTCCCAGGGTTTGCTACTTTCCTTGCCAATTCCAGAAAGACCTTGGACCCATCTTTCGATGGACTTTATTGTTGATTTGCCTCCTTCACAGGGGAAAACTGTGATCTGGGTGGTGGTGGATAGGTTTAGTAAGATGGGCCATTTTGTTCCCCTTCCACACCTCCCTTCCGCTAAGACTTTGGCTGACCTATTTGTTACCCACATTTTTAAGTTTCATGATTTTCCTGAAAATATTGTTTCCGACAGGGGGGTCCAATTTGTTTCTAAGTTTTGGCGTGCTTTCTGTTCTTTGGTTGGGATTGAGTTATCCTTTTCCTCTGCTTATCACCCCCAAACCAACGGTCAAACTGAGAGGGTAAACCAGTCCCTGGAACAGTACCTCAGGTGTTATGTGTCTGACAACCAGTCCACGTGGGCGGAACTGTTACCCTGGGCAGAATTTGCGTACAATAATGCTACCCATTCTTCCTCTGGGGAGTCTCCTTTCTTTATTGTCAATGGGTTGCACCCCAAAGCTTTTTCGTTTTCTGTGTCAGGTTCCCCTGTACCATCTGCCAACTCCTCCGTTGAGTTATTTTCTAAGGTTTGGTCTCAAGTGCACGAGTCTCTATCTGCAGCCACATCAGCTCAAAAAAAAGCTGCTGACAAATCTTGTAGAGAGGCACCACAGTATAAAGTGGGGGATTTGGTCTGGTTAGCTACCAAGAATATCAAGTTGAAAGTGCCCTCTCTCAAACTGGGTCCTAAATTCTTTGGTCCATACCCCATTTCTGAAGTTATCAACCCTTCTTGTGTTCGTCTTAAGTTACCTGCTAATTTTAAGATTTCTGACTCTTTTCATGTTTCCTTGTTAAAACCTGCTAACCATATTCGTTTTGTTTCTGTTCCTCTCCCTGTGTTGGTTGAAGGTCAGCCTGAATTTGAGATCCAGGAGTTCCTTGATTCCCGCCTTGTGCGTGGTAAAGTACAATATCTTACCAGATGGAAGGGCTTTGGCCCTGAAGAGAACTCCTGGGTCTCAGTTGATGACATCAAAGCTGACCATCTTAGGAAGCAATTTCACCAAAAATTTCCTGGGAAGCCTGGGGGTCCAGTGGCCCCCCCTAGAGGGGGGGGTAATGTAAGGAAATTACCTGAGGTGCGGCGGCGTGGACGGCCACCGCGCTCCTGATCGGCGCCATCTTGATTATTTTAAGGCGCGCCTGTGCGTCTCTTAAAGGTACAGGCGCGCTGGCGTGATTGCGCCAGCGCGTCTTGACACTCGTTTTGGCGCCAATTTTGAAAATATTTAAGCCCATTTCTGACCCCCAGCCAGTGCCCGTGATAGAACTTGTTTCTTGTGGTTCCTGAGCCTTGTGCGTTTGTTCTGATGTGTTTGACCCAGCCTGTTCCTGACTATTCTGCATTCTGTATCCTGACCCTCGCCTGCCTACGACAACTCTTCCTGCTTGCCCCTTTGATTGATTATCCGGTTTGACCCTTGCCTGCCTTACGATTCTTGTTATCTGCCTGCCTCGACCCTTGCCTGCCTGACGATTCTTGTTATCTGCCTGCCTCGACCCAGCCAGTCTGACGTTTCTCTTGCCTGCTCCATTTGTACCGTGACCTTCGGCCCAAAAGACTCTGCTAACAGCTGTGCCCCTTCGCCAGCCAGAACATCTTGCCTTGCACCCCTCGTTAAGTCCAGGTGGCACCCAAGTAAGCTGAGGGCTCCTCCCGAAGCCCAACGGTGGTCACACTACTGGTGAAGCCGAGCCGAGACCAGGGTGCTTGGCATTTGTTCTGGTATCGGGTGCCGGCCGTGACAGCCTGTCTGGGAGACCTTTGGATCTATAGAAGTGTATCAGCTAGCCCCTGCTTCACATTCTCTTGAATTGTTTATTTGCTGTTTGTGACAGATACTTGTGTAGGCTGGTTTTGTCCATTTATAATTTTTTCTCACAGAAATGTCTGCCATAGGCGGTGTTATTCCTTTTCTACTCAGTGGGAAGTAAATACCAGTAGAGAAGGGGGTTTTGATCTGTGGTTCTTCTTGAAAGATTTGAAATTCACTGTTCAACTGCTGGCTGCTTATGAATGTAGTGTTATAAGTTGTTTTCCTCTGCTTCCCTAGGGCAATTTGTGGAATGTGAGTAAATTAAATAGTTCAGATTCAATTCACATGGGACAGAGGCCTTGGCTCAACTTAACTCACCTCCAGCCATGAAGTTAGTTTTTTATCTGGCCTTAGGCAAAGGCAGTGGTGTAATTATGGAGGTAGCAGACCCTGTGAGGGGGTTGTAGACCACAGGTTATGCTGTATAGAAACCCCCTCTCTAGCCACCTGAAAAATTATGATGAGTGTAAATGAGTCAGGTGGATTCTTCCGCTTTCTCAGCTTAGTTTATGCGGCAAAGCGCCATGTGCCCTCTACTTTAGGGTAAAGGCACCTAAAAACTGAAGCAGGCACTGGGTACACCCAATACAATTTGTATGGATCATTTCACAAAGGTCAGTGGTTAAGGGGGTGGGGTTGGCAAAGTGCCACTGCTGCGGTGTGGTGAGCAGTGTTGTACCTGCCTGCAAATACCATACTAGCAAAGCTGAGACTAGTAAAAGGGGTGGGATGGTAAGCTCCTGTTGATACAAGTTGATACAAGGAACGTTTAGGGGTTATTTATTAAAGTCGAATGCTAAAAACTTGAAAAATTTTGAGTTTTATTTTTTATATATAACATCCAATTTGTACTAGTTCAGGGTTTTCGGCTAAAAATCTGAAAAATTCGGGCTTTCTGGGGAAAGGCATGAAAAAAATCGTATGATTCGGGGGAAAACCTCTGAAAAAATTGTACGATTCGGGTTTTTGCTAGTTTTTATCGAGTTTTGCCCCGATCTGATTAAATTGTTGTTTTTAAATAATAAATAAGGTCAAATTGTGGATTCTAGTTTGGTCAGACTTTTTTTATCTTAAAATAATTTGGATCTTGATCAATTACCCCCTTAGCGTTCATCACTTATGCCAGAACTGTTGATAAAAGCACAAACAGTGCAAAATGTATAGGGTACAATCTAGAGAGTCTGAGAGAGCACAATATATTTTGTACCTGCTATAGATTGTACCCTATTAGAAGCCTGTTTAATCAAAGGTATAACTATAAAAGTTCCTTCTAGAACTTGTTCTTTTCAGGGAAAGACAGTGTTCAGTTGGGAACTCTGTAGCCTAAGGAGCAATAGAACCAGTGAGGGCTGGTTTTAATATCCAAAAGAGTTTCTAGTTTTATCTTTATTGGTAAGTAGGGGTGACTGCCGTTTTCTGATGCAATTTAACAGGCATCATGTACTATATATAATAAGATAATATGTATCCGCCTTCAGGGTCTACCCATGAATTGGAAAGCATGATATTAAGGTTATTATTAATAATAATATTAACATGGTTATAAAATTCCAATATTCTGCCGTTCTGTTCAATAGAAGTTGTATACATAGAACATATACAGTGGTGTGCAAAACTATTTGCCCCCTTCCTGATTTCTTATTCTTTTGCATGTTTGTCACACTTAAATGTTTCTGCTCATCAAAAACCGTTAACTATTAGTCAAAGATAACATAATTGAACACAAAATGCAGTTTTTAAATGAAGGTTTACGTTATTAAGAGAGAAAAAAAACTCCAAATCTACATGGGCCTGTGTGAAAAAGTGATTGCCCCCCCCTTGTTAAAAAATAACTTAACTGTGGTTTATCACACCTGAGTTCAATTTCAAAGGTTATAAAGCCATTTCTAAAGCTTTGGGACTCCAGCGAACCACAGTGAGAGCCATTATCCACAAATGGCAAAAACATGGAACAGTGGTGAACCTTCCCAGGAGTGGCCGGCCGACCAAAATTACGCCAAGAGCGCAGAGACAACTCATCCGAGAGGCCACAAAAGACCCCAGGACAACATCTAAAGAACTGCAGGCCTCACTTGCCTCAATTAAGGTCAGTGTTCACGACTCCACCATAAGAAAGAGACTGGGCAAAAACGGCCTGCATGGCAGATTTCCAAGGCGCAAACCACTTTTAAGCAAAAAGAACATTAAGGCTTGTCTCAATTTTGCTAAAAAACATCTCAATGATTGCCAAGACTTTTGGGAAAATACCTTGTGGACCGACGAGACAAAAGTTGAACTTTTTGGAAGGTGCGCGTCCCGTTACATCTGGCGTAAAAGTAACACAGCATTTCAGAAAAAGAACATCATACCAACAGTAAAATATGGTGGTGGTAGTGTGATGGTCTGGGGTTGTTTTGCTGCTTCAGGACCTGGAAGACTTGCTGTGATAGATGGAACCATGAATTCTACTGTCTACCAAAAAATCCTGAAGGAGAATGTCCGGCTATCTGTTCGTCAACTCAAGCTGAAGTGATCTTGGGTGCTGCAGCAGGACAATGACCCAAAACACACCAGCAAATCCACCTCTGAATGGCTGAAGAAAAACAAAATGAAGACTTTGGAGTTGCCTAGTCAAAGTTCTGACCTGAATCCTATTGAGATGTTGTGGCATGACCTTAAAAAGGCGGATCATGCTAGAAAACCCTCAAATAAAGCTGAATTTCAACAATTCTGCAAAGATGAGTGGGCCAAAATTCCTCCAGAGCGCTGTAAAAGACTCGTTGCAAGTTATCGCAAACGCTTGATTGCAGTTATTGCTGCTAAGGGTGGCCCAACCAGTTATTAGGTTCAGGGGGCAATTACTTTTTCACACATGAAAATGTAGATTTGGATTTCTTTTCTCCCTAAATAATAAAAACCCTCATTTAAAAACTGCATTTTGTGTTTACTTGTGTTATCTTTGACTAATAGTTAAATGTGTTTGATGATCAGAAACATTTTGTGTGACAAACAAGCAAAAGAATAAGAAATCAGGAAGGGGGCAAATAGTTTTGCACACCACTGTAGATTGCATACAGGAGATAGAAAATATAAAATCATGAAGATCAGTGCATAACCACTGCTTCATTTTACAGATGTGCAAGTGACCATTAAATTCACTTATGTGGAGTCCTACCCTGATGAAGCTCCTCTCTATGAAATAGTCTCTGAAGAAAACCTTGAATGTACAGATACATCGAGTTTACTATGCTTGTTGGAAGACCAGGTAATCTCCTAATCTTCTCACATAAATATATTATGTAATAAGATAATGTTTGGCTTCAATTTTAAATTTAGATTTTAGCTATTTAGCCCTGTTCACTAAAATAATGTTGAAAAAGGAGGTATAATACCCTTTTAAATCTGCATGTCTTTTTAACCAGGCAAGCCAGAAAGGCTTCTATTTTATTAGTACTTTTATAATTCCTTCAGTAATGTCCTGTTATATTTCAAGCTTGATATACATAGGCAGGTAATGTCACAGACAATTTCTGACCAAACAGGTATCTGCCAATGTGTGCTATTCTAAATAATAATAATTTTATTCTCTATCTCATGAGAAATGCGTTAGGCAATTTAATCAAGCAATGGTCATCTCAGCAAAACTATATTATAAGTTCAGGTTGTTTGGTCAATCAAAGAAAATATTTTACAATTCTTTATAACTGGGAGGGCTGTTTTGATAGATTTTTTTTTTTCATAAGTATTCCTTTGCAAAACAGCCATATATGCCTAATTATTAGGGATGCACCGAATCCATTATTTTGGGTTCGGCCGAACCCCCGAATCCTTTGCGAAAGATTTGGCCGAATACCAAACTGAATCCTAATTTGCATATGCAAATTAGGGGTGGGAAGGGGAAACCAGTTTTTACTTCCTTGTTTTGTGACAGTCACACGATTTCCATCCCCACCTCTAATTTGCATATGCAAATTAGTATTCGGTTCGTCCGGGCAGAAGGATTCGGCCGAACCGAATCCTGGATTCAGTGCATCACGCTAATTATTATAAATACATATAATTATGCATAGAAGCAAAGCTTCTTTCTGTGGTAATATAATTTCCTAGTAACTACATAAAAATAAAGATGTGACCTCTTCTAATAGGTTTATAACCTCTAATATATAATATACTCGGCTCAGGCTCTCTCCCTTCTACTTCACTGTGTCCTTCACACCATTTGCAGCACTGTATGTTTAAACAGTTAACCAATGGGCTATATACTGTGCATCGTTGTGAGATAACGGATCACACCTAAGCATAAATAAGTGTGAAGCCTTAGTGAAGTTGCTAAACATTTATCACATATTATATTGCAATGTACTATGTATTTTTACATTCCATATTTCAGGCTCAGGAAAACCTTGGGATGGTTATGATTTTCACTTTAGTGTCTGCAGTTCAGGATAAATTAAATGAAATAGTAGACCAAATCAAAACCAGAAGCGAAGAGGAGAAATTGAGGAAAGAAAAAGAGGCAGAAGAAGCAGAAAAGGTAATCTTTGTTATTTTGCTGCTCTGTTTGTGGGAGAATTTGTTACTCCAATTAATCATCTATGGTCTCTCAAGCTTCACTTTGGAAAGAGGCATACACAGGCTTACATATTTAAATGTAGCGGTATCATCCTTCTTTTTATTAAAAAAAATGTGTTATGGCCTGCTAGAAGCTACTTTTCACCAACTCAAGTTCTCTTCCTAGGGCACCATTTGCCTTTGGGTATCTCTGATTTAAAGGAGAATGAAAGCTACAGAGGCATTTTATTGCCAATAGATTCGCTGCAATAGTGCAAGCTAGAATGCTATATTTATTCTGTAGAATGTTTTACCATTCCTGAGTAAAAAACTCTAGAAGCTCTCGTTTTGTTTAGGATAGCAGCTGCAGTATTAGCTTGGTGTGACATCACTTCCTGCCTGTCTCTCCCTGCTCTGGGCTCAGATTAAAGCAGAGAAGGGGGGGGGGAGCACACTGAGCATGCTCACACCCAGGGCAAGAAGGTTTAAGCTGAAGGCAGGAAGTCTGATACAGAAGCCCATGTGTACACAATAGAAGGAAAGAAATGCAGCGTTTCTTTTGACAGAGGACCCAGAGCAGCATTACTTTGAGGGTTTACTGGTATATTTAGGTGGACCTTTCTGATAAGGCTTACTTAGTTTTAACCTTTCCTTCTCCTTTAAATGTATTGTATACAAATCTAACAGTCATATTTTACTAGTTATAACAAATTTGTGGTCAGCTTCTGTAACTGTATGGGGTGAATGTGCATGTGAAGAGCTTTGCTGTTCATATAGTGTTAGGCATGTCAGGAACAGCAGGAGACTGGGGTAAATGTTCAATCACACTAACATTTGTTGTCCAAGAGAATTATGTTTACAAGTAGGGATGCACTGAATCCAGTATTTAGTTCGGTATTCTGCCAGGATTCGGCCAAACTGAATCCTAATTTGCATATGTAAAGTAGGGATGGTAAGGGAAATCACGTGACTTTTAACCACAAAAACAAGGAAGTAAAAAAAAATGTTTCAACTTTTTCCTTCCCTAGCCCTAATTTGTATATGCAAATAAATTGCGTATGCAAATTAGGATTCGGTTCGGTATTCGGCTGAATCTTTCATGAAGGATTCAGGGATTCGGCCAAATCTCAAAATAGTGGATTAGGTGCATCCCTATTTAAAAGTTTTGAAGTGTAAATTATTTTGTGCCCTCTTCTGTGTTTGGGTTTGGAGTTAAATGATTGTAGAAATTATTTTTTGCTTATATTGTCCGTCTAAAACAGTTACTGTTACTGTTGTAATGTATTGTTTGCTTTTAAGGCAAATAGTATTGTTTGCTCTGTTTTAAAAACAGGAGTTATATAAGTGCTATACATACCGTATATACCCGCGTATAAGCCGAGTTTTTCAGCATCCAAAATGTGCTGAAAAAGTCTACCTCGGCTTATATGCGGGTCAGCGGTACCCGACCCAAGTAGCTGAGATTGCAGTCACTTTTAATCATTCCTATACCAACAGTTCACTTGGGGAGAGACTGCAATATCCCACAATGCCCTCTGTTGGTTATATGAAAGAATAACAGTGCGCCCTCTGTTGGTTATATGAAAGATTAACAGTGACTGCAATATCACACAGCGCCATCTGTTGGTTGTATGAAAGAATAACAGGGACTGCAATATCACACAGCACCATCTGTTGGTTGTATGAAAGAATAACAGGGACTGCAATATCACACAGCGCCATCTGTTGGTTGTATAAAAGAATAACCGGGACTGCAATATCACACAGCGCCCTCTGTTGGTTATATGAAAGATTAACAGTGACTGCAATATCACACAGCGCCATCTGTTGGTTGTATGAAAGAATAAGTGACTGCAATATCACACAGCACCCTCTGTTGGTTATATGAAAGATTAACAGTGACTACAATATCACACAGTGCCCTCTGTTGGTTATATGAAAGAATAACAGTGACTGCAATATCACACAGCGCCCTCTGTTGGTTATACAAAAGATTAACAGTGATGGCAATATCAAACAGCACCCTCTGCACATGGTAGTGGGACAATGCACACAGTAATCCGTTTGGCAATTCTCTGTCACCATCAGCTTTGCAAAGAAGTCCGGTTGATCGCTGGGGGGGGGGTCGCTTTGGCAGAATGTGCGCTGCTGGGAGACAGGGCTGTAGTTGTGTCTAGGCTTATACGCGAGTCAATAAGTTTTCCCAGTTTTTGTAGGTAAAATTAGGTACCTCGGCTTATACACGAGTATTTACGGTACTTGGAAATAGTTTCTATTAAATTGAATTTAATTGCCCACATTTCAGGTGTGGGTAAACAAGATTGTAATAGTTTGAAATGTGTCTTAACAATACACAGGCCATTACAGTTTCCAGCGTCTTATGTGTATGTTAGTGTAATATAAACATAAAAGCTAAAATTATGATGGTTACAGCACTATTAATTATATCAAGCACAGTACCTTAAAGGAGTAGATCACCTTCAAGTTAACTTTTAGTATGTTCTAGAATGGCTAATTCTAAGCAGCTTTTCAGTTGGTTTACATTGTATAGTTATAGTTTTCTTTCCAGCTTTCAAATGGGGGTCACTGACCCCATCTAAAAACAAATGCTCTGTAAGGCTATTTGTTTTTGCTACTTTTTATTACTTCTCTTTCTATTCAGGTCCTCCCCTATTCATATTCTAATCTCCTATTCAAAGCAATGCATGGTTGTCAGGGTAATCTGACTAACACAAGCTGTAAAATGATTAAAAGCAACAAGAATGCATGCTCGTAAATATGTTTGTCAAACTCCCAAAAACGTATCATCCCAAACCATTTCAAAAGCTGTATGAAACTGCACATAATCAAAACAATAAACTATGTCACAAAACATGTCATGTTGATACTTTCCAAATAAAGTAATTTGCAATTTAGTAGCACTGCTGGGTTGTGTCCTGCTTTCTTTATTTTGAAGGTATACCTGCACAGGGTACCTATCTACACGGATTCAGAAACCAAAGCTGCATTTTAGCAAGAAATTCCATTTTACGTAGTTAGATCGGGTTGAAAAAGAACAAAGTCCATATGAAACCCAGCATCCATATATACACACACTGACCCCTCCATACACTCACATAAATTATATATATTCATACACTAACTATAGATTTTAGTAGTGTCTGTCCAAGAAATCATCCAAGCCACTCTTAAAAGCATTAACAGAATCAATCATCACAACATCACCCGGCAGGGCATTCCCCAACCGCACTGTAAAGAACCCCCTACGTTGCTTCAAATGAAAGTTCTTTTCCTCTAGTCTAAAGGGGTGGCCTCTGGTACGGTGATCCACTTTATGGGTAAAAAGGTCCCCTGCTATTTGTCTATAATGTCCTCTAATGTACTTGTAAAGTATAATCATATCCCCTCGCAATCGCCTTTTTTTCAGAGAAAACAACCCCAGCCTTGACAGTCTACCCGAATAATTTAAGTCTTCCATCCCTCTAAACAGTTTAGTTGCATGTCACTATCCCTTAAAAGGGTCGTTCACCTTCCAAACACTTTTTTAAATTAAGCTGTTTATATAGATTGTTCCACAGAAATAAAGATTTTTTTTTCAATTTCTTTCCATTATTTATTTTTTACCTTTTTTGAAAAATCTTGGTTTAAAGATGAATGTTCGTGTCTCTGGTGTTTGAGTCTGGCAGCTCAGTAATTCAGGTTCAGACTCTAACTGTTACAATTTTGCAACATTGAGTTGATAAACTACCCTTTAAGGTCTGGAGCCCAAAACTGCACTGCATACTCCAGATGAGGCCTAGTTACCAGGGACCTATGAAGAGGCATAATTATGTTTTCATCCCTTGAGTTAATGCCCTTTTTATGCAAGACAGAACTTTATTTGCTTTAGTGGCCACGGAATGACACTGCCCAGAATTAGACAACTTGTTTTCTACAAAAACCCCTAGATCCTTCTCAGTTAAGGAAACTCCCATCACACTGCCATTTAGTTTATAACTTTCACTTATATTATTTTTGCCTAAGTGCATAACCTTGCATTTATCAACATTGAACCTCATTTTCCAGTTTGCTGCCCAGTTTTCCAATTTAGTCAAATAATTCTGCAAAGTGGCAGCATCCTGCATGGAACCTACAGTTCTGCACAATTTAGTATCATCTGCAAAAATAGAAACAGTACTTTCAATGCCCACCTCCAGGTCATTAATAAACAAGTTGAAAAGCAAGGGACCTAGTACAGAGCCCTGCGGTACTCCACTAACAACACTGGTCGAATTAGAAAATGTTCCATTTACCACCACTCTTTGTAGTCTATCTTTTAGCCAGTTCTCTTTCCAGGTACAAATACCATGTTCCAGGCCAACATTCTTTAATTTAACCAGTAACCTTCTGTGTTGCACTGTATCAAATGCTTTACCATTTGCTTGCGTTTAAAATGTTCATTGTTTTCTTGGTGAACTTGAGAAAAAATCCTCCTGCTAACTTTATGTAACATACCAGTTACAGGTTTGCTTTCACGGAACTCCTGTCACAATTGAAAACTTTCTAAGCTGGAAGGCCAAGTTTGATGTTGAGATGGCCGAAATAAAAAAGAAAAAGCAGAAGGAAGAAGAACAATCAGGAAAAAGTAAACTGACTGGTAAGGATCTGCCACTAGAGCTGTGCATGTTGGATTGGGAATAGCTGAAACAAATGTGTGTCATAAGAAATGTATAAAGTTAGCATTGTATAATCGTGCAGCCCTGTATAGCACAACATGAGTAGTTGCAATTAGGTTCCCAGAATTACATCTGGTGCTACCATAATTAAAGGATTGGACATATTTTGTCACCTGTGGAGGCTGAAAGCATTGTCAGGCATTAACAAGTCCATTGCATTTGCTGTGCTGCATCCTATTCTCACATCTACACTTGTCGGGAAATTTACATATTCCCCACTTTTACATCTACCTATTATTAATATGGATCAGGATTTTGTTTTTGCATAAAGAACTGTTCTGCATGCAACATATCTTTATCAAGTTTGAGTCACACTGATATTTTGTTATCTAGGAAAGCAGCTATTTGAAAGAGATCATAATCTGGATACATCAGATATCAAATTTCTGGAAGAAGGTAAAATGTTTTGGCTGTTGTCTTTATGTTGCAAACATATATTGTCCTCAGGTAGTGTGTGTGCATGTGTATGTATATATGTTAAATATCACCGACTAGCCTCAATTAAGATCAAATTCACATAAAACATTTCCTTAGCTGCGTGCACCTTTTCAGTTATATTTGTGAGAGGGGTAATTTGAGGTTAGTGATTTTGAGTATCCTGATGGCCCAGAATTTTGTAGCACTGTAGCTGGTGGACAAACAGTTCTAAATTATCCCTCTGTTAAATATGAAATAGAATGCACCCTGTGCAGGTGATTATTTCTTGGGTGTACATATTATTCCATTGTTCATATTATTCCATTGTGCATATTATTCCATTGTGCACTGTATATTATATTTGTCACTTACCCCCGCATGTAATAAAAGGCATTAACTTTACCAGGTGCAGTAGCCCATAGCAACCAATCAGCAGGTAACCGTTACTGGTAACCTGTTTAAAGGAGAAGGAAATTCCCTGGGCGCAAAAACCCTCCCCCCGGGCAAATGCCCCTAACTTGTTACTCACCCCTCTGCGCAGGTCCTGTCCACAGAGTTCACAGGCGCCATCTTCTCCCAAGTGGTATTCTTCCTGCATTGACCAGTGTTTTTGGCGCATGCACAGTAGGAGCATTTACCGGTACGGATCTACTGCGCTTGCGCCAAAAGTCACAATGTTTTCAGATTTCACTTTGTGACATTCAGCGCATGCGCAGTAGATCCGTACCAGTAAATGCTCCTACTGTGCATGCGCCAGAAGATGCCGATTAATCCAGGAAGAAGACCGCTTGGGAGAAGATGGCGCCTGTGAACTCCGTGGACAGGACCTGCGCAGAGAGGTGAGTAACAAGTTAGGGGCATCTGCCCGGGGGGACAGGTAGGCCAGGGTGGAGGAGGGAGCAACACAGGGGGTTTCCTTCTCCTTTAAAAGCAAACATTTTATTGGTTGCGAAGGGTTACTTCTACTGGGCAATTTTAGTTCCTTTTATTACATATGGAGGTATGATTCTTGTTTGGTTGCATTACTCCTTACTAACAAGAAAGCAAAATAAAACATTATTTACTAGATAATAATGAAATACAGAAAATTGCTTTTGTTTTCATGTTACTTTAACTCTGTTACTGTGCTGACTTTTCAGATGGTAAAGCTGTCTCGTTTCTTTTTTTACAGCTGGGAATAGTGTTGAAGTGGATGAATCTTTATTCCAAGAACTGGATGATTTAGAGCTGGATGATGAGGATGACGACCCAGATTATAATCCAATCGATATAGAAAGCGACTAAATGTCTTGGAACCAGCACATATAGTAAAGCAGTCACAGTATCTGTGGCTTAATTAAGCAAGCATTTACAGCTATTTTTTTTTCAAGTCATAATTTTAATTTTCAGGAGAATATTCTTCTGATATCTCTCATGGTTGACACTTAATAAAATGACTTAAAACAAAACTGTTTTTGAAAAACCTTTGCTCTGTGGTTTCCATTTTATACTGAAATATCTTCTGAAATTACAGGTCATGTTTATCAATTGTGCCAATTATTTCTGAGTTATGATTTCCAAAATGAAAAATCACAACATTTTTAGTTTATGTTTTTTATCCAATTAAAAAAATGAGAGTAGTGCATTTGCAAAGATTCACATTTTCAAAAATTAGATTATGATTCTTCTTTTAAGTTTATTCGAAAGTTGGTTGATCTAGCAATTGTTTTTTTAATTAACATACAATTTATATACAGATACTGGACCATTAATGATTATAAAACATGTAAAGGCTCATTTACAAACATACGGGGGAATCTATTAAAAGTCGCTAACGGAAAATCTATTCACAATGCAAACAAATTTAGCTTTTTGCGAATTTAATATAGCTTTTGCGAACCTGGAAACTGTTTAGCAACCACTTCCGACAGTGGAAGAACGTTTGTGAATTTTATAGTTTGCACTAATGCGCAGTCAATGTAATAAAACTTCTTACTGAAAAAGTCGTTATGTTTGCTCCAATAAATGACGGCACCTTCAAGCACTTCCTTCAAGCACTTCTTAAGAGTGCGCAATATAAATTCACAATGTGCAATTAAAATTCGCAATGTAATAACAGTTTAAGGAATATTACATTGCGAGATGTGGATTTTTATTCTTATTGGTGTGAATTGTTTTGCTCTTTGTGACTTTTATTACATTACCCCAATAGTATATTAACAGATTCAAATCTGCACGTTTTTTCCACGTGCAGTGAAGCACATTAAGTTGTATTGATGCACCAATGAATGCGTTTAAGTTATTGCATTTTGAGAGTGGAGATGGTATCCCTTTTAGCAGCATTTATGGCATTAGAGAGCAATTTGTTGGTGCAAGTTAGTTAGTTATTAAATTAGTCTGCTAGTGGAACCTTGGAACTACCGCTTTATCAGAATGGTGGCAATTTCAGGGTTCCCTAGAGTCAGTGGTGCTCATTTTCGAACACTTGGCAAATCTTGGCAGTAGTCCATGGAAACCAATCAGATTTTAGCTTTTTTAGTCAGCTGCAGGTAGAAATTGCTTATTGGTTGCTATGGGTTCCTGCACAATGTTTGTATATGTTGTGGATCAATTCTGAGTAGAACTGATCCAAGGGGGGGGAGTGTAGTAATATATATAGACCGATTGTAATTAATCCTTAGGTAAAAGGTATCCTGAGTTTTTGACTCCTTCAAAGGAGCCCATCCTATCTTGTAATAAAATGCAAAAATAAGATAAGAAATAGGAGGGACACATTCCAAGAGACCATCTGGAGAGGGTCTTTTACATTTCAAAGAGGAACTGTTTGTACAGTTGTTCTTGGTAAAAGGGACATCTAAAGAAATTAGCTGGTTTTCCTGTTGAACTTGTCATCAGCCAATCAGAACCATTCCCCATATGGGTCAATGGCATAGAAACAGTATAACAATGGAGTTGGTCTTTGCTGAAAGATAAAGAAGCAGAGGAGGAAAGGAAGCAGAGGAGAAGAGGAAGGGAAGAAGAGGGAGGGAGAGAAGGAAGGAAGTATAACCTGTGGGCACATTTTGAAAGATCTCTGTATCATTTGCTGTCTCTGGGCTGGATAATCTGAATAAATAGTTTCATCTCTGGGAACCTTGGTTGCATCATTTTACCTCTCTACATTTCTCATAACACTATACCGATAATATTGCGGAATACATAACACACAGGTGCAAATTTGCCCAGTGTTTAGAAATGAGCCCCAGACTGTCATTGTGAACTACTCATTGTGCAGGCTGGTTGGGAACATTGGCATTCACTGCTAGTAGCATCTATAGGAACAAGTAACTTTTATGAATGCGTCAATGCTTGCAAATGTTTGTATCCATTTTAGTGCGTAGCAAATGCAGCTGTGTTTGTAAAGTAGCCCTGTAGTGTGTAGAGTAAAGACACACTTCAACCCAACAGTACTGGTGGTTTGAGCACAAGAACTAATACAGTCAAGGGCATATGGAAGGGGATCTCTTTTGCATATATTATGGTACATGAGAAAATGCCTAAGTTAGAAAATGTAGAATTACCATGGGTTTTGTACTGTTGAAAGCAAATGGAAGTGCTGCAATTAAGCACTGATTCCTTCAGAATGATGCCCAGTACATTTCAGGATCAGGAGCAATTGCTATTGTTTGCTGTCAGTAGCAAATGTCACACTCCAATCTAAAATGCTTGGCTCACCACTACTTAGTAGCAGCTACCCAAATTCCTTGCATATAATATTAATGCGCTGTGTTAGGGTTTGCTAGATTTCATATTCTGTTAATTTTGTAAGTGGAAAGAGTGATAATTAGAGTTGAACAACATATTTGCAAATGTACTGTTACTTTTTCTTTTACCAACTTGGGGAAAGGAGCTTGTAAGCACCTTTTGTATCCAACTAGGATTCTTTCAGTTCTTAGAGGAATTTTTGTCAAATCTTCCTTGCAGATCACTATATCTGAGATCTGGGCTGCCTGTGTCTATGTTGCCTCTAGGAAAATGCAATTACGTCGTTTGCTCCCATAGGAAAATTGTTTCCTCCACTGGAGGTTTAGGCTAATAAACCCTGAACTCCGGTTAGAAGAAATAATACTATTTGAAAGCTCCGATTTATGGAAAGGCTGTCTCCCATAGACTCCATTTCATCCAAATTTTAAAGAAATGTTTTTTTTCTCTTTGTAATAATAAAATAATAATTTGTACATGATTCAAACGAAGATCTAATCAATCCTTACTGGAAGCAGAACCAGCCTATTGGGTTTATATAAGTTTTACATGATTTTCTAGTAGACTTAAGGTATAAGGATCCAAAATACAGAAAGATCTGTTATCTGGAAAGTCCCCAGGTCCCGAGAATTCTGGATAACCGGTGCCTTACTTGTAGTGTGACTGATTCTGTCGACACCAGAAGGAGAAATTAGTTCAGCTGGTCCTTGCTTGCAGTCTGTAAGCTTTTGTGAGTAGGGCCCTCTGATCCTATTATTTTTTTTTACTCTGTAACCAATGTTATAATATCTATTTATTATAAATTAATGTAAAGTGCTGCATAATATTCTGGTACTATATAAATAAATGATGATTAGGAGGCAAGACCAGCAGCTACTAGAACCAATGTGCTTTCTCAAAATCATACAGTCGTGGCAAGTGAGATACATTTACAGGCCAAAGTTATATTGGAGCTTTAATTGCTTGGATGAGATATTATTATATCAGAGGAGTCCAGCATTGATGGATGTGGGAGCAAACTTTTAGTAAAGTTATTGCAACACTGTCTGCCAGCTCAAGCATTGCAATGCCATGTACACAACCATGTCATTGCTTTACACCATGAGAAAAGTGCTGGTTTTAACCAAATAAAATCAACTTCCCAAAACATTTGCTTGTTACAAAGACGATCATTGGAAATAGCCAGAACTAGGATCTAATAGAGTTATAGTTGGGCAATCATGGGCTGCTGGAAACGGCTTGTCACTGGCAGTGTAAAGAATGAAAATCTTTTTGTGTTTCCCAACAATTTGTAAGCTAAATGGATGGGTTTTTTTTGCTCTGCAGACAGAATCCTGGTTTAACCAGACAAACATAAGCTCAATATTTCTTGAGTAAACAGCACAACGGTCTTTACTACTTCCTGTTTCTCCACAAGATGGCAGTGTAACAACAAGAATCATGATGGTATCTTACAGCACCACAGCACAGTACCTAAGAGTACTTGCCACATGTGTACAGTGTATGTGTGTGGTGTCTGAGTCCTCTGAAACAGATGGAACTGGCATCCAGTGACATCTACTAAGCCATCCATTCCTGCTCCTGTGTGTAGTTTGTCCATATGACCAACTTATATATGATTTACCAAGAGGCGGGCGATTGTCTAACATTTACAGGTCTGCTTTCATAGAATTCCTGTCACAATTAAAAATGTTCTAAGCAGGAAAGCCATTTTGATGCAGAGATGACAGGAATGAAAATAAAGCAAAAGAAGGTAAAAATAGTGGCATTCTAATGTGCTTATTCCTATACACATACCACTCCATAAAGATGACTGCGCTTCTGGGGATGCTTAATAGCCTCTCAATCTCGGTCTACACCCCCACCTCAGGTGCAACAGTGCTAGTGTTTTATCACTACAACATGTTGGGTACACGTTTTTCAGCAGCTAGCACTCCTTTAGTGGCTTTTCTCTCAGTAACTCCAAATTAACAGCTGTAGCACCTGTAACTAAATAGATTTTCCCCAGCAGGTCTGTACCAAGGGGGAGTATTCACAAAAGTGGTGTAAACTGGGAAATAAAGTTAATGACACCACTCTTTGTAAATCCCCACCTCAACGCTGGGAACATTTTTTTCATATTTTCTTTTTTTATTTTACCTTTCTGTACCCCTCCCTGTCCTATAGCATCAGGTTATATAACAAGTAAACCTTATGTTTTTTAGTGTGCTCTGGGCAGCTTAGTTTCTCATCAGCTGCTCAGAGCACACTGATCTTCTGAGTTTCGCAGACACTCCTCTAACAAAATCCACAATGGGAAACTCATGTGAAGTTCTGCATCATTACTACTATAT
Organism: Xenopus petersii; assembly: GCA_038501925.1. NCBI lineage: Eukaryota > Metazoa > Chordata > Amphibia > Anura > Pipidae > Xenopus > Xenopus petersii. The sequence continues at coordinate 84,856,046 of CM076681.1, forward strand.
AGATGCTGAACCCCTAGGCTAGTTCAATACTTCCAGTATATAAAATATAGCATTTCTAACTAAATTCTTTTTTAGGATTTATTTCCCCTTTAGTGACTTGAGGGGGCCCACATGGGTCATAACTATTATAGCTGAGCTAAGGATCAATAGCAAACTCACTGAACAGTTATGTCCCATGTGCCCCCCCCCTTAATGTTCCTGACTGAATAAGAGTTAGAGAGCTGAAAAACAGGAAATAGTGTTCTATGCTATTATGTTAGACAGCCAGTCATTCCAGCCTTTATACATTACATGTTTGGCTTACCATATTTCAAACATTTCTTTTGCACAGCTTATCTATTTACCCATGGGTACACAGCAGCTTGTTTATAGAAGCTATAGATGATTTTTCAAGTTTTGCAAGTGCGGGGCACCAATTATATTGTATTGTCTTTCCTTTAAAACACTTTAATTTTTTTGGTGTTACAATTCCTTAAAGGAGAATCGTTCAGCAGGGCAATTGGTGTGAATGTCCAACTTCTATGGTACCAAGGGCTGGAATTTTTCTGGCCTACATGGTGGAGGGTTGGTAATGGAAGCCAGTGTTAAAACCACTCCCTGTTTTAAAACACACCCATATTACCACAAGAACTTTCAAGACCGTGTCCACATTAATGGTAGCAGCACACCAAAAAAAAACAAATAGTTGGTGTATCTAGTATAAGTAATTAATCTAGAGCAAGTGGACTTGCTGAGTAATCATTGATGACATTTCGCTACTTATCCAAGTGGCCTATCACAGTAACCCCACAGAATAACACCTCTGTGAGTTTCAGGTGTCTCCTCTCTGAAGAGTTACAATGTGCCATTGTGATTGGATTAGTGGAAGAGTTTATATGCCGAGGACTAGTGAAATGTCTTCAACGATTACTCAGCAAGTCCAGTTGCTCTAAAATTACTTATACTAGATATACCATGACCTGAATGAATGAGAATATTCATAGTCAAATAGTTGGTGCTCATTGCAGGGATATCACTCGTGAAAAATATGTCATATTAAAACATACCCTCAAATCTATGTAACGCTAATCTGGGCTATCCAGACCACAAGTAGTTAATGTGGGTTATATTGCGACTCACACTTCAGGATCAGGGCCTTCACTAAGTGGAAGATTCCCATAAAGGTGTAGTAGAACTACAACACTCAGGCTACTGTATAGCAAAAATAGGAATGATTGGACGCCAGGAAGTTCTTATAGTAAAACAAAAAGGATGATTTATTAGTCCAAGACAATGAACACAGGTTTACTCACATAGGTTGAGGTATTAGCAGATGTAATATCAGATGAGGATAGAACAGGTAGATGACACAGCATGAAGGAGGTGACTCCCATAAGGCATTGTAGTCAGACTACATCAATTCCCTCAGGCAGATATACCTCAAAGTGGTCCAGATCCCACCCAGTGGAATGGTGAAGAAGAAGTCTAGCCTGACGTCCTATCCACTGTGGTTCCTGCACTAAAGCATACCTCCCAACATTTTGGAAGTAAAAAGAAGGACAAAAAAAATTTTTCTACACGTAGCGCAGCAATTTTTTTGACCATGTTTGTTTTACAAAATTTGGCAGGTTATGAAAGTTTTGAAAATATTTCTCCTTATCTAAACTGTGTTTTTGTGTCTCAAAATTGTTACAAAGTATCTTATTTGCACCTGTTAATTGGCTTTTAGCAGAAAGCGCAGAACAGCTAAGTGAGAAACTTTGTTTCTTTTTCTGGCTGTTCAGTGCAGAGAAAAGAGGGACTTTCCAGTACAAATGAGGGACTGCGGGTTGAGCTGTCAAAAGAGGGACTGTCCCTCCAAAAAAGGGACAGTTGGGAGGTATGCTAAAGGCAATGTAGGAGCCTTTTGGGAAGCTACTCCCTGCTACAGATCCTCGATGGAGCACACAACTGCTCTTTCTATATAAGCTCTCTATACCCAGGCTCAATTGGAACAACCAGTCGATCAGGACTTTTGCCCAGCAACTAGGGGAAAGAAGGAAGGGTAGGGATTTAAAGCTATAGGAGAATATTAAATCCTAGTAGTCCCTACATCTATATGCCTCCTCCTCCCCTCAAGCACATGATTAGGGCTTTAGGGGTGTAAACAATAAAGGTGCAAACAATGCAGGAGTTTACTATTTGAATTTGAGATGTAAACAATGCAGGGGCCAGTTAATCTCAGTACTGATACCTTTTAAAGTTTAAACAAGGGAAGCAGTCACAACAGGCAGACTTTCAAATGGGGGCCACACAAGGGGGGGGTTGAGGGCCATATGTGGTCCACGGGCTGCCAGTTGGATAGCACTGATGTAGAGGATGAGTTGGATTTAGATGTATCTGAAATATCCCTAGCTTTAGTGAATGTAGGCAGAACAACGTCTACTAATGTATAGCTTGAGTCACTTGAAACAGAGATATTTTTAAAAGTCTCAGAACTTGTATGAGAGGATGATAAGCTTGAATTAATTTTTCCTCATTGATATTCCAAATAAAATTGATGGGTACATCCGTACATCTTTTATCTTTTCATGATAAATCATATCAAATTTCTCATTTTGTGCTACAGTCATCTATCTGTGGCTGCAAAATTTTAATACAGCAGAATGTAGGTCCTAAAACAGGGCATGTACACATTTTGTCACACATTGACAGAATGATATATTCTAAATCCTGGCTGCTAGTAAAAATCGAATTTTTGAATGCACCATATGGGAAGCAAGCGTTGTGCCTGAGCAAATGAGTATTTTTTAGAATGGAGTGCTCCCACTACCCCCCATTGTAATTTTTGTCTTGTAGCCAGAAGCAGGCGCTGCTTGCAAGTGGCTTGTAGCACCCCCTACACGCCCCTTCAACTAAAGTGGTCCCATGCCTTTAAAAATGGGCATTGGTTTGGGCAATCTCTCTGTTAAAAGCCGCATTAGTCAGCGGTAGGGGAGGATCTAGCCGTTTGATTAAAACCAAAGCCAAGTTCAGGAGACATTGTTCCCAAGGATTACTTCTTTTACACAATGACCAGAGGTAAACATTTAGGGACCACCGTATGGGATTTACCTTGATGTGGTATGGTGGCTTACCAATTTTATGATCATAACATTGTAACTAAAAATCCTTGTTTTTATTCACACATGCACTTGCATATCTACCGAATTACTTGTGAGACAGGGGACCAGGGAATGTGCATTGATTAATGTCAGTTGCACTTCCATTGTATTTAAACGTATTTTTTAGCCTGGAGTGCTCCCACTACCCCCCCTTGTATTTGGACTACGTTTAAACCCTGTGAAAGCTGCCACAGTTTAGTTAGACCCTCCCCGTGTTTCAGCAATGTCATGTTTTGAGATTGTTTTGTATTCTTATGTCTTGGGTGGGTTTCATCTTGTAAATAACAATATGTCCATAAACTTCTGCATCTGCCAGTGGGCCATCTAAACACCAAGAAGAGGCCTCAATCAGATTCATAAATGCCCAGCGGATAGAATTGCCACCTATATTTTGTTTTACTAGTGTGGTATCTCCAGTGTTGACAGAGAAAATGCTGGCAATAACACACTGGTTAAATTACTGGCCAGGTACTACCTGCAAGGTACTCTGATTGTTCCTAATAACAATCAGTCTATGTCATTACAATATGTACAATCTATATAGTCTCCTCTAGTGATTAGCCTTGATCATCAGATTTATATTAATTCTAATGTGTTTTTGAGGGTGACCAATTACACCTAAAGTATGGATGACTGAAACTTTTTTTTGAAATTTTTCTGTGAACAATACAGATTAAACCCAAATGTATAATTTAACAAGCAAATTGAATTCCAAGCAACTTTTCTTATAATACTAATATTGTCCCATGAGATGGCACACCAGATCTGGAAATAAAGCAAATGGGCAGAAGCAAACCTCAGGGGTTTTATAGGATGATAAAAGTTGCCCTAAAAAAATTTCCCCCACCAAAAGTGCGGTAACAGTATGTAAGCACTTAGATGTAGTGTGCCCACATAAATAGAAGTTGCCCATCTGACCAAGGCACACTGGAGTACTGAGCGTTGTAACACAATCTATTTTATTTAACTTTTGTATAGGCATCCACATTCAGGTCAGTCACATTTTTTACACAGGGTGAAGACAGACCAGTAGCCAGTTACCCCAACACAGGGAAGCATTAAAATCCACTGTTGGTACACATCCAAACCGAATTGTTCACTTCAGGAGTTATAGTTAGTGCCAAGTATACACACACACTGCCCTTCCTTCTGTTCATTGACACACACCATTTCACAGGGCTTAACCCAATGGTACCAGCTTTGCCAGGTGCTTTCTTCTTTGTCTCTCTGGACAACTTCTTGGGCATTAGCTTTAAGAACACCAGGGTCCTTCTTATACCCTCAACTCTCTACTTGGGCCCTACCTTGCAGAGTACCCACTGAAGTACTAACCCCTTCTAATGCCTGGATGGGGCACAGCCCATGCTAGCTGTTCCCTCACTGCCTCTCACACCTAGAATGAACTATGACAAAAACTAGTCATGTCCTAGCTACTGTGATAGCTTCTCCCACTACTTCCCTTGTCCGAAGAGAACCACACCGATCCTGCATTTCCTTTATAGTATTTTGAGTCCCTCCCTCTTTTCTAGACTCTTTCCAGGGAGGCTCTTTTTCTCTAGCACCCTCTGGTGGAAACTTGAGGTAATTCGCCCCTATTGGTGAAAAATATACATAACATACACTACATTTTAACCGGTCACCTTCTTACAAGTAGTGTTTTATTTAAAAAAAATCTATAAAATCCTCAAATCTGTAATAGTACATATGTGTTACAAATAGTTTTTTGATATATTTAATTATTTATATGCAAGTTCCTGAATCTAACAAATGACTAAATGGAATGGTTGAGAAAAAACAAAGTAAAACAACAGACCTTTGAAAAGTGAAACCCTGCCACAACAGAGCTTTCTTAACATTGTCACTGAAACTCACAGATAACGCCAGTGTTGCTGTATGCTTTTGGTTAAAATATCAGTCATTGACCTGTCCAGCAGATCTGTCTGAGCACTAAGGTCTTTCCCTTGCATCTTTAACAAATAATATATGACGAGGCATTATTTTATAAAATAACTGTAAATTATGCTGTAAAGTAACTCATTACTTGTGTCCATTCAGGACAATGGATTACACTTAAAGTAATCATAAACTGAAAGATCCTATTTATTATGAACTCCTGTCCATACATCCTGCATACAAAATATTACATGGTATATTAAGCAATCACAAACCACAGTATTCTAACAATGCAAGACACCGTATATGTCACTTTGCATGTAGTAAATTATCCACCATATGTAATGTTTAGTTGTCTGATGATGTCACTCAAGTACTTACAACTACAGGGCATGATCAGGTTCCTACTATTCGCATGAGTTTATGAACACAAATACAGGTTGCCACACTTATAAATAAACATGCATTTACTCTGCACCAGTGTGATGCAACACAATATTTACAATATGAGGCAATATTTGACTGCACCAGTGTCAATCTTGTATTGCACTATTATTGCACTATTGCACTATTTATATATATGTACATTGCATTCACATCTAAATCACATTAATCGTACTCCCATTAAGTTAAACTCCTAGTGTGGTTATATGTGTTCAATGGACAGTAAATGCACAGCAACGTTCAGGTTTACTGAGCCTGTATTACTGTCATGTCTCCAGCACAAGCTGTCATCTTGCTGCTACATTTCATTACTCGCCTGACAAACTCCCTCTGCTGGACACTTGCTGTAACTGCGCAAGGCCACTTCCTGTATTTGTTCTGCACCTCCACATGGCTTATGGCAGAACTGCATTTGGAATAATCACCTTCACCTACACAGCTGCCAGCACCCCAGAGACATTGCTGCATAGACTTTTCATGCCAGCTAGCATTTTGATGTTGCATTTATATGCATATATGTTTATATTGCACTGTTCATTGCAATCTATTTATCCTATTTTCTGTTATTTGTTACGGTTTCACCTATTCCCCTTTGCTATCCAGTAAAATCTACAGACTTCAGTTCACAGTCTCTTTTTGGAATGTGGGGAGGTTTAGCTGTATGTCGAACTACACACTGCCCCAGGATAATACGTAGGGAGGACAGAATAATTACAAAACGGACAGGATACCATTTCATTTTTTATTCAAGTGATACTTGGGCACCTCCATTTTCAAATTGTAACCACTGATTTCACTCTGGAATTTGATCAGGGCTTTGACTATGTGATTCAAGACAAGCATCGTTTTGTCATCATCCTGTTCCAAAATTCTTTCCAATAAGATCCTTTTCTGCTATTTAATGCTCTTCTCTCCCCTTATCTGCAGTGATGCACTGAATCCATAATAGTAGATTTTTTTGAATATCAAATCACCCTCAAAAGTTTGACTGAATAACGAAATATACATTGTAACTTGAATATTTAAATTTGGAAAAATACTGTTAATCCATTTGGCATTACCACCAGTGAACAGAAATGAGTCTGGCAAAAATGTGCCCAGAGCTTGAAAGTCACATAAGGAGTGAGCCTGTAGGATATGGTAAAATTCAGCCAAATGTGAATCCTTCAAAAACGAGGATTTGTTGGGCCTTATAATCATTTAGTAGATGTGTCCATATTAGGGACACATCCTTGATGCATACATCTAATAAAACACAGCTATGAAACTACTTTGTGGTGCCTTCTCATAATATGTCTTATGTATGCTTTTAGAAAGAATTTGTTGTTGTCAGACTTAAAAAGCTGAACAGCTTAATACTCTTATTCGTAAACACCCATATCCAAAATGCTCAAAATTACAGAAAGACCATGTAAATTTTAAGCAAATAATTCCAATTTTTAAAACTGTTTTTCTCTGACAATAAACGGTACCAAATACATGCTGCACAAATCCATATTGTCGGGTTCATTTAATATTTATTTAACATAATGTTTATTTAATGTTTACATTTTTAGTAGACAAATTATACTGTATCATAAAAACACCCACAGCGCATTCCTTACCCACTAGAACAGGCATTGATCACATTAATGTTTGCATAGAAAAATGCATTTACTTGTATTCATAAAGAATACTATTTTCTTTCAAATAACAGAAGCCTATTTTTGCTTTAAAGTAAAAATGACTGATGGTTAACCACACATTTTGAGCAGGGGTGGATTAATGCACACACGGCCCTAGGCTGTAGCCTTGGGACCCAGGGGCCCATCTAGCTCTTTTAAAATTATTATTATTTTTCTTTTAATAGTTATTTTTATTTACACTGCTGGGTGTGGTCGGGCTCACCTGCTGGGAGAACAAGACAGGCACGGATCTTGTATCATCACTGGCACATGTTGAACCAAACCCGGCATAAAGATTTTGGGTGCAAAAGTGCCTAAATCTGCATGTATCCCCAGCTGTAGCCTAGAAGAATTGGGGGCCTTTGTGGATGTAGCTTAGGGACCCCACATGTCGTAAATCCACCAGGGATTTTGAGTGTCCCAGAGGAACTCTGTCATGGTGAAATTTGCATTGGGCACTGACAACTTGGACTTATGGACTCAAGTGCACTTTTATCATTATCATTATAGTGGTGAGAATTACCTAATGGGTTGATGTTCAGCCTGATCAATTAATTAAACTTATGCTGTTAGGAGTGGGAACAATATTTTTGTGGTTATTACATACTAGACAGATGGATTTTCCTGGACCAGTAACATAACTAAATGGGGCAGACCCTGGAGCGGGACGTGCAGCCGGCCCCCTCCGTACGCCATTTTCTGCCACCGGAGTTAGTGGGAGTTAGTGGCGCGAGCTGCCGGGGGATCCTGAGGAGATGCGGGCCCTGGCCCAAACTGACATATGCTCACCCAGGTCTCCAAAGTTGGTATCTTAAACTTAATTACAAATGCAAGAACATGCAATAAAAATAATCCCTACTAAAATTAGGTGAGTGAATTCATTGTTCCTTCACGTCCTATACATCAGCACATTACGGGTTAACTCCCCCCTCCCCACACGTAGGACGAGCACGGACCAATAACCTTTAAGTAGGCGCCTCCTCCCCCACCAACCCGTGTTTTTTTCGTCCTACCTGCCTGCAGGTAGGGAGCAGAGGACTGAAGATCAGGATGCCGGAGCCTGAGAGCTCTGAAGACCGCAGGGGGAACTACCATTACGGTAGCATTCTTCTGGGGAGAGAGCAGGAAGCTCTCTTCCTAAGGTTGCGGCTGCAAGTCCGTGGAATGGAGCGGGCGCATGCGCAGTAGCGCTTCTTCCGGGTTTGCGCACGCCGGTGACGTCATCAGAACCGGCAAGTTTAAAAATCCATTCATTTCAGGGCGCAATGGCCTTTTGCAGTTACAGAAACTGACGGTGTCGTTCTGCCTGGGGCTGCAGCCACCTGCAAAGCATTCTGAGGTACTGTGAGTAGCCTGTGCAGCTTTGTTTTTTCATTATACTACGCAGCTCTCTCTCTCTCTCTCTTTCTCTCATCTGTGGGTGATAAAGAGGTCTGGCAAGGAGATGTTTGTTTGTTTTGTTTTTAGATGTCCAGCCAAATGGAGCAAGCCAAGGGGAAAAGAACATCAAAGTCTAAACATCTTGCCTGTAGAGAGTGTCAGACCCCGCTCCCGGATGCATATCCTAGGGGTCGCTGTGAGAATTGCCTCGCTAAAGAGGATCCCCTTCCTGGTCAGCCGGAGCAAGCTATGGGGTGGTTTAAGGATATGCTCCAGAAGACTTTTTTGGAGTTCAAAGAATCCCTCCTTAAGGATATTCCTAAACCATCGACTCCTGATACTCCCTCGTCTGTGGGGGAAGGTGATTTTTTTGTGATTGATGAAGCTGTTTCTTCTTCGGATGAAGAGATAATTGACACATCCCTATTTCAAGCGGATAATATCTCTAGGCTGATCAAGGCTGTTAAGGGAGCAATTGAGGCTCAAGAAGGGAAAGTTGTTGATATGGATAAGTCTCAAGAATCCGTTAAGAGAGGTAAAGCTTTTCCATTACATCCGGTTATTAAGGACCTAATCCAGTTTGAATGGAAGACACCTGATAAAGCACCAATCTTGAATAAAAGATTTAAGTCTCTGTTTCCAATTGACGATGAAGCAAAGTCTTGGGAAGCTCCCCCAGTGGTGGATGTGGCAGTTGCGCGGCTCTCAAAAAGAACCACAATTCCAGTGGAAGACGGTTCAGGATTGAGAGACGCGATGGATCGCAAAGCGGAATGCTCTTTGAGACGCATTTATTCTTCTGCCTCGGCCCAATGCAAGCCATTGGTTGCTGCCTCGGCCGTCTCCAGAGCTATGAGAAACTGGTTGACACAGTTGGAGGATGATATTGAGAATAAGGTCTCAAGAGAATCACTTCTAAAATCGATGAATGTGATTAAATTATCATCCGAGTTTTTGTGTGACTCATCAATTGAGTCTCTGAAATTGGCGTCTAGGACCATGGCCCTTTCCACCTCAGCAAGAAGAGCGATATGGCTGAAGCCTTGGGTAGCAGATAATACCTCTAAGATTAATCTGTGCAATATGCCCTTTGAGCCAGGCCACCTTTTTGGCTCAAAACTAGACAGTCTTATGGAAAAGATGTCTGATGATAAGGGTAAGACTCTGCCCCAGGATAGGCAAAGGTCTAGGTGGAGAGGTTCCTTTTTTCGTCGGCAAAAGAGGTCTCCAGCAAGGGCAAGACAGCCAAGATACAGTGAGAAGGAAAAAGAGAAGAATCAGCCCAGGTCTCAGACTGGATCAAGGGCTATTAGGGGAAAGAACAGATCTTTCCCTTCAGGCCGAAAGTGGGATTTCTGACGCCAGAAGTTTTCAGGTGGGAGGAAGGCTGACTTTTTTTCTTCAACACTGGCAAGATCTAATATCGGATCTATGGGTCCTAGACCTAATCAGGGAAGGATACAAAGTCGAATTTCACCAATTCCCTCCTGCAAGATATCTTCCCACTCCCAAAATGGCTTCTATTCAAAAACAAACAGCTTTAGAAGAAGCAATTCATTCTTTTCGCATCAAAAAAGTGCTCGAAAAAGTTCCACCTTCGGAGGAAGGATCAGGCACTTATTCTATTATTTTTTTGGTGCCAAAAACAGACGGGTCTTTTCGAACAGTGATAGACCTCAGGTTTGTCAATCGTTTCATCCGGAAAAAACGCTTCAGGATGGAAACCATAGGATCGGTTCTTCAGATTCTGGAGCCTGGAGATTACCTTGCCACAGTGGACCTCAAAGATGCGTATCTCCACATACCCATGTTTCCGGGACACAGGAAATTTCTGAGGATAGCTGTGTATCTTCAGGATCGGCTCCATCATTTCCAGTTTCGGGTGTTGCCATTTGGGATCACGTCAGCCCCGAGGATATTCACGAAGGTAGTAGCCTCAGTTGCGGCTGTGCTAAGACAGGAGGGCATACATGTCGTGCCATATCTGGACGACTGGCTGTTCAAGGCGGTTTCTGCGTCTCTCCTTCACAAACACTTGACAAGAGCCTTAGAGATCCTGCAGCATCTTGGATGGATAATCAACGAAGAGAAATCATCTCTTCTTCCATCCAGACAGAAGCAATTCCTGGGAATGTGTCTCAACACAGAAACTATGCATGTCACGCTGACTCCTCAGAGGATTCACAACACGAAGAATCAGATAATACACCTCATGAGGCCATATCCAGTCTCCTTGAGACAGATGATGAAGGTATTAGGTCTGATGGCGTCATCAATAGAAGCTGTCCCATGGGCGAGATTACACATGCGTCCTCTTCAACAAGAAGTTCTGCTTCACTGGGACAGGACGGAAGAGTCATTAGATTCCACTTGGATAATTTCCCAGGACACTGTGAATGCTCTCGAATGGTGGCTCCAGACAGACAGATTTTTCAGAGGACTCTCAATCCTGGAACCGGAATGGGACTTAGTAACAACAGACGCATCGGCCTTGGGTTGGGGAGCCCATATGAAGAGTCATTCAGCCCAGGGTGTGTGGGATGCCATGGAAAAATCTCTCTCATCCAACTTCAGAGAGATGAGAGCTGTTTTCAATGCCCTAATGTTTTTTGCAGAGCTCATCAAAGGCAAAGCGATCAGGGTACAGTCCGACAACTCAATTGTTGTATCGTATCTGAATCGTCAAGGGGGAACAAAATCCCATATTCTTCTCAAAGAATCTCAAAGAATTCTTTTTTGGGCCGAGAACAATCTATTAGCCATATCAGCGATCCACATCAAGGGAAGAGACAATATTCTGGCAGACCGTCTGAGCAGACTAAGGTTGGATCCCAAGGAATGGTCTTTGAAAGAAGATATTTTCCTGAAGTTGACGTGCCTTTGGGGCACTCCGGAAGTGGACCTAATGGCAACCAGGAAGAACACCAAGCTTCCCAGATTCTGCTCTCTAGTCCAGCAGGACCAACCTTGGGTTCTGGATGCGATGACAATCAGCTGGAGATTCAGACTAGCTTACATCTTCCCCCCGATTCCTATGATCAACAGGGTAATCCGGAAGATTCGTCAGGATCAGGCATCCGTAATAATAATTCTTCCCTACTGGCCGAAGAGAGTCTGGTTTTCCCAGGTCATGAAAATGTGCCACGGGAATTACTGGGTTCTTCCCCAGGTGAAAGATTTGATCTCTCAAGACCAGGCACTTCATCCGGATTTAACACGCCTGAGGCTCACTGCCTGGAGGTTGACAGGCCCCTACTAACATCATCGGGACTATCTGAAAGAGTAATTAGTACTCTTCTTCATTCCAGGAAGAGTTCTACTTCAAAAGCCTATTCTAGGACAGTCAAGGTCTTTAAGGAATGGTGCCTCAAAGAAAATGTGAATGTGGATTCTCCTACAATTAAGGATATACTAGACTTCCTCCAACGAGGACTAGACAAGAATTTAAGACCTGGAACACTCAAGGTGCAGATCTCTGCAATCTCAGCTTATTTAGGCATCCGTTTGTCCACTGTTCCTCTAATTCAGAGGTTTATGAAGGCAGCACAAAAATTAAGACCATTGGTCCAAGACCCGATTCCTCAATGGGACTTAAACACGGTCTTAGAGGGGCTATGTGATCCCCCCTTCGAGCCCTTGGATAGGATCGACTTAAAACACCTCTCTTTCAAGGCAGTTTTTCTGACGGCGATAACTTCGGCAAGAAGGGTTAGTGAAATTCAGGCTTTAGGAGCTAAAGAACCTTATCTACAATTCTATCCAGATCAGGTTGTTCTTAGAACGCTTCCTGATTTCTCACCCAAAGTGCCGTCCACGATCAATATAAGCCAGGAAATTAAGCTTCCGTCTTTCTGTTCTAAACCAGTGACAGAGGAAGAACTGAGGTATAATTCCTTAGATGTTTGCAGAGTGATAAAGAGGTACCTTTCTCAAACAGAATCATTTAGGAGATCTGAACATCTCTTTGTGGCTATGTCGGGGAAGAATAAAGGCTTGGCGGTATCAAAGTTAACCCTATCTAGATGGATAAAAGATGCTATTCAGACCTGTTATATAGCTGCAAAATTGTCTCCTCCAATTTTCATTAAGGCTCATTCGACAAGGGCAACAGCAACGTCTTGGGCAGAACGTCTTCTTGTTCCACCAGACAAAATTTGTAAAGCGGCAACGTGGTCAAGCCTACATACTTTCTCCAAGCATTATAGGCTGGATGTGGATGCTTTGCAGGAAGCAGCTTTTGGTAGAGCAGTGCTCCAAACTGTTCTTCAAGGGAATTGATGTGATTATCCCACCCTATTACTTGCTATATCCCGTAATGTGCTGATGTATAGGACGTGAAGGAAAAACGAAATTTAACTTACCGTAATTTCCTTTTCCTTCAAGTCCATACAGCAGCACTTTTTTTGCCCACCCTAATAAATATTACATGCAGTTGTGTGTGTACTTTTTTATAACACGGGTTGGTGGGGGAGGAGGCGCCTACTTAAAGGTTATTGGTCCGTGCTCGTCCTACGTGTGGGGAGGGGGGAGTTAACCCGTAATGTGCTGCTGTATGGACTTGAAGGAAAAGGAAATTACGGTAAGTTAAATTTCGTTTTTATCTACTCTAAACTGTACTCAGACTTTTAAAAAGTGTATATATCACTGTATAAGGGGCAGATTTATCAAGGGTCGAAGTGAAAATTAAAAATATAAAAATTTGAATTTCGAGCAAATTTTTGTGTATTTTGACTAGGGAATAGTTCAAATTCGATTTGAATTAAAAAAAATGTGAATATCAAAATTTATAATGTACTGTCTCTTTAAAAATTTGACAGACCATTCGACATCTACAACCTGCAGTATTGATGTTTTAGCCTATGGGGGACCTCCTAAAATCTATTTGGAGTCAATTGGTGGTCTTTGAAAAATTATAGTTTTTTTTATAAAAAACTTCGAATCGAATTCGATAGAATGTGCTTCGGATCTAATTCAAATGAATACGGTGTATCCACCCGCAGAAGAAAACTTTGAATAGGAACTTGTTATAGGAAAAGGTACCTATCGCTACACACTAATAAACAAGATGGTGTTGTACTTATTTGTGTGTGTAAGAAATGTGAACATAATCAAAACAGACGTGGAGACAGTTTCCTTCAACATTATGTACGAGGTGGTATTGGGTTATTCAGCTGCAAATTTGCTAGGGCAGATAAATAAGCCCCACTTTGAGAGGAGAATATGCAGGTAGAAACAAAAGATGGGTAGGATAGGTCAAATGCTCTCTCTAACGTCTATTTTTGAGTGCTTTATTTTGTGCCATAACCCCCAAAGCGCTAGGCAAGGGAAAATATTTTTGACCACACCCATTCCAATGGCCACAGACCTTAAATACTATACCCGTTTTACACACTTTGATTTGGCAGGTTACAGAAAAACATTTTTGCTGGTGTAACGGTTGTGCATTATGTGTTTTTAATAATAAATAGTTTTGCTAATAAAGGTGAAATTCCCCCTTAAAGGGGTGGTTCACCTTCAAACAACTAGTTGTTTTCAGATAGATCACCAGAAATAATGACTTTTTCAAATGTGTGATTTCTTTTCTAACATTGAAGTGTCAAGTGTCTATTTTCACCTTCTGAAGCAACCCTGGTAGGGGGGTCGCCAACCCCATAAAATGTTCTAAATGGATACATTTAGTTGATACATATCTTATCTTTGTCCCTGCTGAGCAGAATCCCAGAGTTTCATTACAGGCAGCTGTTAGAATTGATACAATAATAATCCAGAGATCCTGCTGAAAAATGTATCAACTAAATGTTGCAAAGATGTAACAGTTCAGAGTTTGCACCTGAATTACTGAGCTGCCACACTGAAACACCAGAGACATGGATATTCAACTTTAAACTTAGATTTTGGAGAAAGAGTAAAAATTAAATAATGGAAAGTAATTGAAAAAAGTCTTTATGGCAACAAACTTGGACAAATACGTCTAAGATCTCAACGAATGTTTTGGCTCAGGAAACGTTATATAAGGTAATATCTGGATGGTATATGGTCCCCGCGAAACTGCATAAATTTTATCCTAATTCCAGCCCGCTCTGCTTTCGTAATTGTGGCATGGACGGTACTATGTTACATATTTGGTGGAAATGTAGACAGGCGTTCAGATTTTGGTCTAGAATATTTACGTTGATTGATTCCATTATGGGGATCAAACTTCGAAAAGATCCCATGATGGTGTTACTTAACACGACTATTCCAACCCCGAATAAACATCATCGCAAACTTATACAATTTATCTTTACAGCAGCGAAACAGACTATTGCTGCATCCTGGAAAAAGTGCTCAATTCTTATAATTATGTTCAGGCTCAAAATGAACTGGATTATGGTAAATGAGAGAATGTTAAGTATTACTGCAGATAAATATAATGTTTACACCAAAATCTGGATGCCTTGGATTTCATATACCAGGTTATAATAATTATATTGGATGGCACCTTTCTGGTTTAATTTTCTTTAATTATATAAGAGTAGCAAATAGTGCGATTGGATGGAGTTGGCACCTACTGTATGGTACTTTGTGTGGTTTTAAACACTGCATTAGGAGCAATATTGTTACTTCATAATAAACACGGACAGGGGAACGGTTGTTTAAGTTTATTGGTTTAATTTTTGTCAATAAATAATTTCCAATACTGGATTGTTCTGACTTATGCTGTATAACTGTGACATGATGGAATCAAAAGATTTTTCTTTCTTCACCCTTAGGGTATTTGAATCCGATGGCAATGTCCTCCTCTGCGTAGGAGAGTATTCATTATCTGAAAGTAAAAATGTACAAAAATCTGCTATGACGAAAGTGATTGCTGTAATGTTATCAAATAAAAAACGTTTTGAAAGAAAAAAGTCTTTATTTCTGGGGAACAATCTTAAAACAACTGAATTGAAAAAAGTCTTTGGAAGGTGAACAACCCGTTTAAGCAAGATATATATTTCTTATATTTAATCTATGTTCTCTGTATCATAATTACTGTCATGGTGTTCCCCTTTGCTGAACAATAAGATTTTATAGTGGCAGTTCTTTTCATATGAAGGCATAATAGTCATATGAAGGCATAATAGTCATGTAATGTTTACAATGAATTTTTAGTTCATTACATTGAAGTGTGTACAGTATTTATATCTTTAAACTGTTGTAATCTGCAGATCTTATTTGTTGAAAAACCTGTCGCTTTTTTCATCTTGATTGGCTACCCCCATATCTACATAGCTGCTGACATATATAAACTATAGTATTCACAATGGATGGTTTGTTATTTGTGGCATCACAATGGATGTTTTGTTAAGTGTGACTCACAATGGAAGCTTGCTAAAGGCAGGAAGTCATTCAGATCTTTTTCTCATTTCCATTTAGACTTACCTTGGAGGCAGACAGCAAAAAAACTTTTACTATTAACTTTCAAGGGTAGTTTTTTGGAATTATTTTTTTATTTAACATGGAGAGAAGAACAATTTGTTATTTTATACTACTGATCTTATTAACAAAACTATGTAGAAGCACAGGTATGATATTTTTTATTATTGTGTTACAATACTGTAAATTTTATGTATGTGTGTGTATATGTGTGTGTGTATATATATATATATATATATATATATATATATATATATATATATATATACACTTATATGGCTGTATATGCACTCACAAATACAATATTCTGCTTTTTTCACTGAAATCCCGGTGCTGGTCTTTTTGAATGCTATATATATATATATGCATATATAAAAAAAATAAATATATATATACTATAACAAACAAGTGAAAGTTGTGCTCATCACTATTTTTTAAAACATTAGGCAGGGGTGCAATGAGGATGTGACCACAAAATACATACAGACAAATACAAGATGTCCTCTGGATTCAACCCATTATCAATATATTTAAGACATTGAGACATTTTGTGCTTACAGCTACTAAAAAATGCCTTACCCTTTAAACAATACAGGGATTGTTTGTCCATATATTGCAAAATATTTAAGCTGGCCAACTACGTCAAAGTCATCCCATATCTGGCAAGTCCTACACTCATTAAGAATTCTATTACTTCATTATTCATTATACATTTTACACAGGGACTACGTTTTACCTGCAACATACTTGCTGCTTTCAAAGTAAAATTCCCAAACTGGGTTACCCTTTTAGTAGCTTTTCAACAGGACCTGTGCGGGCTTAAAATGTTGATATATATATATATATATATATATATATATACATATATATATATATATATATATATATACATATATACATATATATACATATATATATATATATACATATATATATATATATATATATATATATATATAATGTTCAAATGACCAGCAACTCCAGGGATTTCTGTGAAAAATTCTTTATGTGGTTATTTATGTGCAGTACAGGTAATCGAAGTGATACGGTGTGCCACCCAGACGAACACACACATATATATGTAAAATGTTTTTAAACCATAATTCATAAATATAACATAAAGCTGCTGATAAGTAATAGTATAATAGTATACATTTTTTAAAAATTGATGCTACTATTAGTTGTGCAATCACCCATTTGTAACTTGTAGTCTAATACCCAAAGGTGTACTATAAAGTATTAATTGATTTTTATTTTACAATTCAGCTAAAAATGAAAATGAGAAGGAGAAAACCAGCACTGAAGCCAGCACATACATAGAGAGTAGGTTTTATAAACTGTTTCTTCATTTAATTTGAGATTATTTTTTATAATTGCAGTACACCAAAAACATACACTCACTTGCATCTGGCCAATTTTACGTCTATTGAGAGGAGGCCTACCACACAGTGTATACATACATTGCTATGTGTATGTGTGTGTGTGTGTGTATATATATATATATATATATATATATATATATATATATATATATATATATATATATATATATATATATATATATATATATATATATACACACACATACACACACACACACTATTAGCACTGTATATATGTATATATATAGAGAGAGAGAGAGAGAGAGAGAGAGAGAGAGAGAGAGAGAGAGAGAGATAATGCAGATAAATAGAAATGTTGATAGACAGAGCATTTGCTAGCATTTAGTTGTAATAATATAACTGAATCAATCAAATTGTTTATTATGGGTTACTAAAGGAATATTACACATGTTTCTACAACTATATATGTGCATGTATATCTTTGTTTATATATATGCAGTGCTAATTAAGTACATAGCTCTTTATATATATATGATATATATATATATACTATATTGTGCTGTGTACACAAGTAGCACTATACCAATGAAGATATACATAAATATAAATAAAACTGTAACCTTTATATCAGTCCATTTGTCACAAAGCAGAGAAACCAACCTGGTTAGGGTGAGATGGGTTAAAGGAGCCAAAAAGCCCTTTACAATGCAAAACATGATTTGATGTCACAAATTCCATTATTTCATCTATATAATAATAATTATGTTTGCAAACATAAATATATACACCATATAACTAGTGATGGGCGAATTTCGCTTCGCCGGAAAATTCAGGAAAATGCTTGAAGATGTCAAAATGGATGATAGCACTGTTATATTGTGTGTTGGTTATTTTAAAGGCATGTACAGTATTTCTGAGAAATCTCAACTGGTTTAATGACAATTTTATTATGTCACAGTGAGAAATTGAATCGCTAGTTTTTTCAAGCATGCTATTGTGTAAAAATCTTATTTGGATGAAATTTGCCATATTTTAGTAACTTACAGCAGCCAAACTAATGATTGAATTAATTACTGTAACAGTACTAGCACGGCAAAGGCTTATAGCTTGTTGCTATGGGTTACTGGGCTGGTGCAAAATTTCCACCAGGACAGTGCATAGGAGGTAGCCAAACATGCTTCAGATATTCTTGAAGTATAACGTTTTATATTTTTTTATATTTTATCAGGTACAACTGAGGATTATTTGAACGATTATGACGAAGGCATGCAGAAAAGCACAGATGTGGATAGTAAGATTTAATTTGAAGTACATTTAGCACAAGTGCTATTTATTAAACTCATGTTGAACAAGGGAGTATTAGGCCCCTTTAAAAGACAAGGAAAGTCTAAAATAGAATAAGGCTAGAAATGCTGTATTTTGTATACTAAACATAAACATGAACTTACTGCACCACAAATCAAACAGATGATTTATGCTTTGATCAATAAAAGTTTTTCTATTTTTGTATAATGAAAGCACTCACAGCAAACGCCATCCAGCGTGTATAAAAAGGGTGCTTTCATGGACTGAGTATATATATATATATATATATATAGTATCCCATAGTACCCGCACTCAGATCAGTGTTGTTCCAGTGGTGCACGATCAATTAGAATTAATAATGAATGGAGGATCATATAATATGCAATATATATATATATATATATATATATATATATATATATATATATACATATATATACATATATATACATATATACATACAGGTATGGGACTGTTATCCAGAATGCTAAGGACCTGGGGTTTTCTGCATAATGGACCTTATCGTAATTTGGATCAAGTAGAAGTAGAAAATCATGTCAATATTAAAAATACAAAAAGATTGTTTTGCTTCCAATAAGGATTAATTCGATCTTAGTTTGGATCGAGTACAGGGTATTGTTTTATTATTACAGAGAAAAAGAAAATCATTTTTAAAGGTTTGGATTATTTGATTATAATGGAGTCTATGGGAGACAGCCTTTCCATAATTCTGAACTTTCTAGATAACGGGTTTCTGGAAAACAGATCCCATAGCTGTATATATATATATATATATATATATATATTTTTTTATATATATATATATATATATATATATATATATATATATATATATATATTTTTTTTTTTTTTTTCACATGCATACCTATACAGACTTACCTAGCTTGATAAAAGACTGCATGGCCTGAAACATTGCTGCAATGCCTTAAGCACTAATAAAGGCTTTTTAAGTGAGAATAATGCTTGGTGCTGTTCTAACAAAGAAGACTTGTGGTGTCAGTGGAAAGTGTCCATTGAAGAACATGCACCACCTTAAGAAAAAGTGATAAGTGTCATGCTGACTACTTGTCTTCAAAAATACCTATTCAGACTTATCAATAAACCCAAATATATAGAATTATATATAGACATATACCTATACTAAAATTAACTGTAGAAGAACCATTTTGCTGCTTCAAATGAAACATTTCTTGTTCTTTGTTCTTTATTATTTGTCAAAAGACTCCTTGCTATCTGTCTATAATGCCCTTTACATTTTCATGTAAAGAGTAATAATTTTTGCACAATCACCTTTTCCAGAGAAAATAAACCCAACCTTGATAGTCTTTCCTGCATGGTTTATTTTTCTTTGTTCGTTTTGTTTCACCAGTTAAAAATAAAAGCAAATGTAAAAAAATACTTAAAAATAAGTATGTTGTAGTCCAGATGAGCTTGAGATATTCTTGAGGTATAAATATATGTATTTTTGCTAATGTGTTAGCAACAAAGCCAGCATTGCTTTCATGCAGTAAGATGGTCTTACTAATAACCCACAGCAACCAAACAATGATTAATACCTATAAGTTACTAGACTGGACTAAACTTTGTTCTGTGTCACTGCATGCATTATTTTACATATGAGATATTCTCATGTTAAAATTATATTTTTTTATACAGCTACAAAAGATGATACAGATGAAGACTATTTAGATGAAAATGAAGAGAGCTCAGTTGTGGAAGGTAAGATTTAAGTTATATGTTTTCATTAAATTTGAATTTAAATTACATTTGAATAAAAAAAATTCAGCATTACACCCAGCAACACATGGTAGGGGTGGTGTAGTTACAGAAGCAAAATGTACCCTGGTCTAATAACCCACTGCAATAAACTGGAGAGTTATATATTCATTAATGTAAGTGCATCAGTTGACTAAAGGCTACCCACTTATTGATTGCTGTGGGCTATTTGCAGTGGGGCAAAACTGTGCTCCACCTTACTGCACAGGACACCTACTTATTAATCCTACGTGTATCTTAATGATATTGCCAGTTAAAACTGAACTCTATTAAAACTAAAGGGTGATTAATTTGGCTTTAAATGCATAAGCTTCTAGTTTTCTAAGATATTTTAGGTTACATTGGCTTAAGGCTAACAAATTGTGTGAAAATTGACTTTTAGTGGAAGCCTCCCTGATAATTCATTTTAACTAGTAACTTTCCATTAGTCATGCTGTTAGTTAATGTAATTCAGAAAAATTCAATTCAGTTAACCTTTCTATTTTTAACTGAATATGAGTTGTCTGTTAAAAGTGTTTTTTTCCCCTCAAAGTTGTGACAATTCTCATTATCCTTACTGTGTAAACCTACTTAATAAACGATAAAGACAGACATGCTTGAGCTGTTTTTGACATATAAATATGTATAATTTTTTGTTTTAATGCAGAACCAACTCCAGCTACTGAAGTGGAAGACAGCACCATGGCAAGCGAAAGTGAAGAAAGTAAGGATTTTAATTCAAAGGGATTTTATTAGTAACACAAACAACAAGACTGATAGGTGTAATGTAGTAACATGGTTATTCCATCTTAGTGCCATTATACTGTATTCCTACGTAATGGTACTAGTCCAATAAAAACAAACAACTACTGAATCATTAGTATGGGTTCTGGACACAAGCTTTGCACCATGCTGTTCAATATAACATGCACTATGGTCCTTTCCTGTTTTAGCTCCAAAGCTTTGCTGTTTTATCTTCATTAAGGGGGAATTATACTTTCTGATTCAACATGAGTACAATGAATATAACTTATGCTAAACATACTTTTTTTTTTTTCATTAAGAAAAAAATGTGTCTTGTATTTCTTGTTATTATCTACCTCAAAGGACCAAACACAGAGTAACCTATTCGCTGTCTTAAGCTGTAAAAAAACTATAGATTTTTCGTCATTAAAACAAAGGGCAAACAGTACGTTCAGTAGAAGCGCTATTCATAAACTTATGTTGAATAAGGGGTTTTTCAGCCCCTTTGCTTTAACTCAGAATGTACAAATCTATTAAACATTTTATATGCATTGTAGTTGAGGGGATCAGAAATACACCCAACAATACTCGGGGGCACATTTACTAAGGGTCGAATATCGAGGGTTAATTAAGTTAAATCCTTGTACTTCAAATATCGAAGTCAAAGGATTTACCGCTATTCGTTCAATCGAACGCTTAAATCCTTCGAATCGAACGATTCGAAGGATTTTAATCCATAGATCGAACGAAATTCCTTCGATCAAAAAAACCTTGGAAAGCCTATGGGGACCTTCCCTTGATGTGAGTTTAATAGTATCATATTTAGAATTTGCCATGGTCCAGAACCCACAGAAAAAAAATTGATGACTGTAAGTCATTATTAATGATAACAATCTAATAAAAACTTTTAAAGTGCTTTAAATATAAACAGTCTATTTTAATCTTTTATACACTGAAACTAATATTTATGCAGAGATGAAAATGAACATATTTTCTTGTTTCATAGTCATAAACTGATGCATTTGCTCTGTGCAGCAAACTATGGCTAACAGAACAACACTCATTTCTATCTTATACTGGGAGTTTGAATAAAAACCTTGTAGCACTGCAGAACTTTGCTTCTTGTCATATAACTAAGTTACATAGAGCTCTTCGTAAGAGTTTTGTTATACTATTCCACTTTCTCCTTCATTTTAGCTCTCCTTCGTTTTAGCTGAGTTAATTTCTTTTAACAAACCCAGAAATTTGGATATGTTGCAGCATGCAGCGCAATGCAGTTATGCACACTTTGTTTATTTTTGGACTAAATCTCAAGAACTTTCCTGACATAATGCAAAATGTTCCCAAAGATTACAGATGGAATCTTGTTTGCATCCTTAGGTGTGCCAAACCTATACTATGTATCAGTACTCTTTGTGATTGTCCTTGTGAGCAACATTATAAAAATAACAGGTGCCATTAAACCTGTTAGGCTTCGGAACAAGCCATTTTACATTTTTGTGTCTTAAAAGGTGTTTATTAACGTGTCTCTGGAATATTTTTCAATAATATAACACATTTTGTGCCTTCTTATCTTTACACAGAAATCTCTAGCCAGGCTAGCTCCACCACCATGGCAACTTCTACAGCAGCTCTATCAGAACAAGGTAAACAAACTTTTCATGTGCCCTGTTTGATTCAACACATACTTATAACTATGCATTTGTTGTTCATTAATGGTTGACTGGGCATACCTTCACCATACTGCTTATTTTCATGGCTTATGCTAAACATAAAAATGTGTGGTTGAATGTGTGGCTCTGTGTCATCGAGGGAATACAAGACTGTAGATAATCTAGTATAGTCAGAAGGGTATACACAAATGGTGTTTCAATAGATTACAGAGATGAGTGTGAGCAAAGAGCATTATTAAATTCATCTATTAATCTACAAATTGGCATGTGTACATGCAACATGTACACAATTATTAATAATAACAGCAATAATAATGTTGTACATGTTGCATGTACACATGGTAATTTGTAGACCTTCTCACAACAATACTGGAATTCTGGGACAATTGTTTTTGAAATTGAACTTTCACTCACTGCACTTGAATCACCCTTACTGTATTCTTTCAAGAAATACACCTAATAGTTATCAGATTAGGGATAGCTAAATCCCCATGCAAAGTATTGTTCATATGCTAGAGGAATGTCTGTACTTGAAATAATTTGTGCCTCAAGTTGAATAATATGTGAATATTGTTAATATTGTGGAAGATATGTATGAATTGCTGTATAAAGTGATGTTGCTCTTTTTGTCTATAGAGATTTTTTAGACTTGCCGAAACTAAAGCAAATCATATTATAGCTCCTACTCCTGTAAATACAGTAATACTAAATGTTCTGGGTACATAATAAAATATAATTGACATTCTAATTTCTGTTAAATTGAAAATATAGTATAGTTGACACTAAGGGGCCGATTCACTAACTTCGAGTGAAGGATTCGAAGGTAAAAAACTTCGAATTTCGAAGTTTTTTTGGGCTACTTCGACCTTCGACTACGACTTCGAATCGAACTAATCGAAGTAAAAATCGTCTGACTATTCGACCATTCCATAGTCGAAGTACTGTCTCTTTAAAAAAAACTTCGACCCCCTAGTTCGCCATCTAAAAGCTACCGAAGTCAATGTTAGCCTATGGGGAAGGTCCCCATAGGCTTGGCTAACTTTTTTTGATCGAAGGATAATCCTTCGATCGTTGGATTCAAATCCTTCGAATTGTTCAATTCAAAGGATTTAATCGTTCGATCGAAGGAATTATCCTTCGATCGAACTATCTGCGCTAAATCCTTCGACTTCGATATTCGAAGTCGAAGGATTTTAATTCCTAGTCGAATATCGAGGGTTAATGAACCCTCGATATTCGACCCATAGTGAATCGGCCCCTAAGTGGCATATTTATAAAGGGTCGAATGTCGAAATTCAAAAAGACCAACCAAAATGAAGTCAAAGTTTTTTTTTGGTTGAATAGGTCCGTATTCGCTCGAATTTGTATCGAAGTAATAGCACATTAGATAGAATTCGAATTGACATTTTTCTTTGACATTTTTCCCCAAAAAAAGGTTCTAGGAGGTCCCCCATAGGTTAAAACAGCAATTCGGCAGGTTTTAGATGGCGAATGGTCGAAGTCGAATTTTTAAAGAGACCGTACATGATACATTTCGATATTCAAATCTTTTCCAAATTCGAATAGAATTTGGACTATTCCCTAGTCGAAGTACACAAAAAATAGCTCAAAATTCTAATTTTTTTCATTCGAGAATTCACTTCGACCATTGATAAATCTGCCCCTAAATAACTTGTAAAAATGCTTTGTAGCAATAATTTGTCTAACAATATTATTTCTATGCAGAGATGATCCAATCGATGTTGAAAAGCCTGAAGTACAACAATCAAACAAATCTGATAATCATTTGTTCAGTCCTGGGAAGTGGATTTTTACTAATTGTAATTGTATTACTGTGCCTGGCAAAGTCCCTATCACATATATATCACAGGTATTGTTTTAAGTGTTCTATTAAATTTACTTTGTTTTTCAAAAGCTTGCTTTGGTGCTAATCTCTTACTTTTTTCTTGTGATTTCAAAGCGAAAAGGACCAATCATCTCAGGCAGAACAAGGTAAATATGTTTATATTTATTTGACATAAGTTCCATATTATGTATGGATGATGTGTTTGTTATCTGGAATGTATAAGGGCTGAACTCCACGGCGTGCTGTCTTCATGTCATGCAACATGTTGGATGTAAGAAGAGAATGGAACTTAATGTAAAATCTCAAGTACAAACTAGATGTTTGTACCCGAGATTTCATATTAAGTTCCATTACCTTCTGCACATCCAACATGTTGCATGCATGTCATCGCATTTCACATTTTGTCGGATGTAAGCGCACTGTGGAGTTCAGCCCAAAGGGGTAGATTTATAATGTGGAATACAATTTCTTTAAATAACATTTAAACATTACAAAAACAAAAATTGTGATTGCTTTTCCATCAACATGGATTAACTGTAGAAGCTCATTTAAGTACAAGGCACTTTCTTATTGTTACAGATTACAGTAAAAAAACAATTATTTGTTTAAGGTTTAAAAATTCCATACGTGTATTTCTCTTCGATTTAAAGGAGTATTTACTTATGCATATCTGTTCTTACAGGAAGTTTACAATGACTCAAAAATGCATGGCTATGTGAATCATATAGATGAAGAAATATGTCGGATCAATGGAGGAAGGTAAATGTATTTTCATCTATATTTGAATGGGGCATTGCTTTGGGGGGGATAATTATGATGAGGCATATTTATCAAAATCTGAATATCTGTGTTTAGAAGTTAGCTGCTATGTAATCATGCCAGTACCTGCACTGGAATGCACTGGTTGCCCAGGTTAAGATTAATGCATAACTCATTTTACTATTGCTTTGTACTGCGGCTCCACACTACTTGCTTACATAGTTACATAGTTAAATTGAGTTGAAAAAAGACAAAGTCCATCAAGTCCAACCCCTCCAAATGAAAACCCAGCATCCATACATACACCCCTCCCTACTTTTAATTAAATTCTATATCCCCATACCTATACTAACTATAGAGCTTAGTATCACAATAGCCTTTGATATTATGTCTGTCCAAGCCATCCTTAAAGGCTTTAACTGAATCAGCCATCACAACATCACCCGGCAGTGCATTCCACAACCTCACTGTCCTGACTATGAAGAACCCCCTACGTTGCTTCAAATGAAAGTTCTTTTCTTCTAGTCTAAAGGGGTGGCCTCTGGTACGGTGATCCACTTTATGGGTAAAAGGTCCCCTGCTATTTGTCTATAATGTCCTCTAATGTACTTATTAAGTGTAATCATGTCCCCTCGCAAGTGCCTTTTTTTTTTCAGAGAAAACAACCCCAACCTTGACAGTCTCCCCTCATAATTTAAGTCTTCCATCCCTCTAACCAATTTAGTTGCACGTCTCTGCACTCTCTCCAGCTCATTTATATCCCTCTTAAGGACTGGAGTCCAAAACTGCACTGCATACTCCAGATGAGGCCTTACCAGGGACCTATAAAGAGGCATAATTATGTTTACATCCCTTGCATTAATGCCCTTTTTTATGTAAGACAGAACTTTATTTGCTTTAGTAGCCACAGAATGACACTGCCCAGAATTAGACAACGTGTTATCTACAAAGACCCCTAGATCCTTCTCATTTAAGGAAACTCCCAACACACTGCCATTTAGTGTATAACTTGCATTTATATTATTTTTGCCAAAGTGCATAACCTTGCATTTATCAACATTGAACCTCATTTTCCAGTTTGCTGCCCAGTTTTCCAATTTATACAAATCACTCTGCAAAGTGGCAGCATCCTGCATGGAACCTATAGTTCTGCACAATTTAGTATCATCTGCAAAAATAGAAACAGTATTTTCAATGCCCACCTCCAGGTCATTAATAAACAAGTTGAAAAGCAAGGGACCTAGTACAGAGCCCTTGCGGTACTCCACTAACAACAATGTTCCATTTACCACCACTCTTTGTAGTCTAATCTTTTAGCCAGTTCTCTATCCAGGTACAAATAATATGGTCTGGGCCAACATTCCTTAATTTAACCAGTAACCTTTTGTGTGGCACTGTATCAAATGCTTTAGCAAAGTCTAGGTAAATCACATCCACTGCCATCCCAGAATCGAGGTCTCTACTTACCTTCTCATAAAAAGAAATTAAGTTAGTCTGGCAAGATCTATTACGCATAGAACCATGCTGGCACAAACTCATAGTATTATGATTTGCTATGAAGTCCAGTATCTTATCTTTTATTAACCCTTAGAAAAGCTTTCCTACCACTGACGTCAGACTAACTGGCCTATAGTTTTGAGGCTGAGAACGGGATCCTTTTTTGAATAGAGGCACCACATTAGCAATTCGCCAGTCTCTCGGCACTATGCCAGATCTCAATGAATCCTGAAAAATTAAGTAAAGAGATTTGGCAATCAGAGCTAAGCTCGCTAATTACCCTGGGATGAATACCATCTGGCCCCCAGACCTTTGTTAATCTTAACATGTTCTAGTCTCTTTTGAATTTCTTCATGTGTGAACCATGCATCATTAGTTGTATTACTAGAATTGGTACTATTAAGAAGGAAACCTTCACTTACTGGTTCTTCATTTGTGTAGACAGATGAAAAATATGAGTTCAGAATCACATTAGAATTACTTAAAACCCCATTACAGTGTTTCCTTATTTCAGCTATGTTTTTACTTGGCAGGTGTTGTTGACACATTTTTTTTCTTTTGCACTGTTCAGCTGCTGGAAAATCATGAAGACAACAAGAACCAGTTGGATATGATTCCTAAACTCCTGACAGCTTGTATCTGATACCAGATGGATCAGTGGAGCCTGATCAGCAGCTTTCTTTCTGGGAGTCAAAAAGGAGAGAAATACTGCATTCAACTGCAAAGTCAGTCTGATAACTCTTCTGAACTCCCTTCTGAAATCTTTATACAACTGAGAGTAAACTACGTCCATTGCAATTGTCAGAATAAAAAACAAAATAAAATAAAATACAATGAGTAAAATAACAAGTGTTTACTTATTATTAAATGAAAAGTGGTATATGCAATGCCAAGTTAAAGGGTGATTGAGCTTTACTTCCTTCCCCCCTCAAGATGTAAGTCCCTGTACAGCCTCAAGAGGATTGGCTAGGCTGGTGGAAGAAACATGAAGCTTCCTGCAGCCTAGCCAATATCCTAGTGGCTGGACTGGGACTTGCACTTTGAGAGAAAAAAAAACGTTTACTCTGTGTCTGCTGCCATGATTAACTTTTCCTGGATTATCTCTGTCAGGGCCAGCACACAGGTACCTTTTTTACCTTTTTTATTCATTTGCTTTAATTCCCTTCTGCCCCTTTCCCCACCAGCCTGGAAACAGTAAAAAAAATTGTAGAGCTATGCATATCAAGTTAGGGGAACATGAAGTCAGAGTAGAGCAATATGGAGGGAGGGGGCCAAAATGCAAGGACCTGTAAAGTGACAAAAAAGAAGATGAATTTGGTACATGAGAAGAGACAAAGGGGTAACAAATGGAATACATAGATGATGGTGGAAAACAGTATAAAAAGAGAGATACAAATACAGTAGTACCCATAGTCATTCACTGTGTATTATGTGCTTGCGGCGCCTCAACCAATGTATCTCACTATATGATGTGCTTAGGGTGTCAGTACCCCCCTTGCTTGGGGTGCTGTTAGAGTAACTGGGTAATCTGGAGTTGTAGCGACAGTCAGGACTCTTACTAGTCAGTATGATGCTGCAAGCATGGTTGATACTTTATTTTCCTCACATCATGCAGACGATAACATCACCTTATGGAGACTCTTCTGAGAATGCACATGCTTCAATAAAACTTGATCACACAAGAACATGAACACTGACACCTACTGGCAGAAGTAAACAACAGTATAACACTGTAATGAGTGAGAAGGTTTATGTTGCTAACTGAGTGTACACACACTAGTCTAACAGGTGCCTATATTCAGTTCTTTTTGTAAAACAGTGTACTGCAGAAGCTAACTGATCTCATATTGTTAAGTGGTGTGGGGGATGATGTGCTTTTAGCCATTACTCTCAGTGTGCACTAGATTTTAACATACCCTGAACTTCAGCTACTCCCATGGTTCATCCTGCAGCCCCAAGCTGGTGTTGAACGCCTCTCAATATCCTTAGATAGGAAAAGCCATAAAGTGGGTGGTGTCTGAGCATAATGAAAGTTTCAATGAGAAATTGAAGCTACTCCATGTCTGGTCCTTGCACAGTAGATGAATAGATTCCCAGTTTCCCTTTTGTTCTCACTGTTCTCAAAACAGCAGTATATTATGCAGTAGGAATAAACACTGCATAAACCCTTCTTGCCACTATTAAGAGGAAACAATGTCTTGGCATGTTATTTATTACTGGCGTACGAACAATGAGAAAAATGAGAATAGCTTGATTTATCCCCCTACCTGCCTGAGATATTGCATTCTAGAGAGTTAGCTGGCATAGGCAGTACAACACAGTAATTGCGCTTTCTTCTATGACATGCCCTGTGTTTATAGGACATAAGCAGATAGGTAAAATAAAAGCATCCAGGCAATGAATGGGTTAAGTAGCCTTCCCAAGCACAAAAATCACGCTATAGTTGCACGGAGTCAACCAACTTCTGGCACCTGTTACATTCCACAATTCTTCTGCATTTCTTGGTTTTGGCTCAGAAACAGCATTTTTGAACCCATAAATTTTCTATTGGATTAAGGTCCGGGGATTGGGCTGGCCATTCCATAATGTCAAACTTGTTGGTCTGGAACCAAGATGTAGCTCATTTACTGTGTTTGAGGTCGTTGTCTTGTTGAAACACCCATTTAAGGGCATTTCCTCTTTTGCATAAGGCAACATGACCTCTAAGTATTTTGACGTATTGAAACTGATCGATGATCCATGGTATTTGATAAACATGCCCAATATCCTAGCATGAGAAACATCCCCATATCATAATGTTGCACCACCATCCTTCACTGTCTTTGCAGTGTACTGTGGCTTGAATTCAGTGTTTGGGGTCGTCTGACAAACTGTCTGTGGCCTCTGGACTCAAAAAAAACAATCTTGTTTTCATCAGTCTACAAAATGTTGCACCATTTCTCTTTAGCCCAGTAAATGTGTTCTTCAACATGTCTTTTTTAAATAATCGGACTTTGCTAGAGCTTTTAGCCAATAATTTTAAAGCATTTGAGGTCATTTTAGCTGAACAGCCTATTATTTCCTTCACTTCTTTATATGTTTTCCCCTCTCCAATCAAGTTTTTAATCAAAGTACCCTGTTCTTTTGAACAATGTTTGGAACAACCCATTTTCAGAGTGAAATGCACTATAACGAGCATGCGCAACATTTCCCGCCTTCCTTAAAGAAATTGTTCCACGGCCACTAACAGGGGGAAACAGGGGGTACATCTGAACCGGGCCTAAAGGGGTGCCTGGCTGCTGCACATTTCGAATTAGCCTGGCACCCCTTGACATCGAGCTGAAGCCAGAAAAAGACCTGAAGCGCTGAAGACCCGAATGGAGACGAAGCTGCGAAAAGACTCGAATCGCTGAAGACTCAAAGCTGTGAACAGAGCCGAAGCCGCAAAAAGACCCGAAGTGACAAAGACACAAAGCCGTGAACGGACCCGAAGCTGTGAAAAGACCCAGTGTAAATATGAGTGCAAGTGGGTTTGCTGGTATCACTCAGTGTGTGTCTTGTCACATATATGTGGTGTTGGAGCAGCAGTTCCATGCAGTATTTACATGTGAGAGATGGTGGGTTTTCATCTTGGAATCTGAACTGCAGACTCTAAGGGGTGAACTTGCAGCACTGAGAGCAGCGGCAAAAGAGGGGGAGGAAAGGAGGCTCGCAGAGCAACCACTGGCAGGGGCTACTGGAGTGGGGGAGGAGAAGGGGCAGTGGAAGCTAATGAGGGAGGAAGGTTTGTGACAGTCAGGAGGGGAAGTAGGGGACAGAAGGGTAGGGGGGCTAGTCCACAGTTTGTCCAAAACAGCAAATTCGCTGTTTTGGCTGAATATGCTGGAGAGGAAAACTCTGAACTGGCGTGTATGGAGCAGACTGACTCTCCGAGCACCTGGGAGGAATTGTCTCTAATACGGGTGGTGGGGGGAGTGCAAGGAAGGAAAGGCAGGTTATAGTTATAGGGGATTCAATTATTAGAAAGGTGGATAGGGTAGTCTGTCGTAAGGCCCCTACATGCCGAACAGTCTGCTACTTGCCTGGTGCTAGGGTTCGGCATGTGGTGGAACGAGTGGACAGATTATTGGGAGAGGCTGGGGAAGACCCAGAGGTCTTGGTACACATAGGTACCAATGACAAAGTTAGAGGAGGTGGTGAAGTCCTCAAGAACGATTTTAAAAAACTAGGTGTAAAGTTGAGGGCGAGGACTTCCAAGGTAATTTTCTCAGAGATATTACCTGACCCACGAGCAACGCTAAAGAGACACCGGGAGCGCAGGGATATTAATGTGTGGCTGAGAGATTGGTGTAGGGGGGAGGGTTTTGGGTTTTTGGAGAACTGGGCTGATTTCTCAGTCGGCTACAGGCTCTTTGCTAGGGATGGGCTGCAGCTCAATGATGATGGTGCAGCTGTTTTGGGAGAGCAGATGGCTTGAGGGTTAGAGGAGATTTTAAACTAGGTATGGGGGGGGAGGGTTCAGTAAAAGATTCAGTGGAAGACAGGTTAGATGAGATAGTGGGCAAAGAAAGGGAAAATGGGGGAGGAGATTTGGCTGGGGGTACTGTTAAGGATAGGGAGGACCACATGTCATATGTTCAATATGGTACCAGTATTAAATGTATGTTTGCAAATGCAAGGAGTCTGACTGGTAAAATGGGAGAGCTGGAGGTGCTGGTGCTGGAGGGAAAATATGATGTGATTGGTGTGGCCGAAACATGGCTGAATGAGTCGCATGACTGGGCAGTAAATATCAGTGGCTATACTTTGTTTCGGAGGGACAGAGGCAATAGAAAAGGAGGAGGGGTATGTCTGTTTGTTAGGCAGGATTTAAAAGCATATATAAAGGAGGAGGTTATGCTAGAAAATGAGGGGGCAGAAGTCTTATGGGTAGAGTTCTTCACCAATTGTAAAGAGTCCAGCAAATTAATTGTAGGCGTATGCTATAGACCCCCTAATGTAAGTGAGGAGGCTCCTCATGCAAATAGAAAAGGCTGCTAGTTTGGGTAAAGTAATGATAATGGGAGATTTTAATTACCCATATATTGACTGGAGCAACAGTACTGCCAGATCATTTAATGGGAACAAATTTATAAACTTGTTGCATGACAATCTTATGGCACAGATTGTTGAGGAGCTTACCAGAAAAAATGCTATTCTGGATTTAGTGATCTCAAATGACCCAGAACTTATAGCAAATGTGCAAGTCTTTGAACCCCTGGGTAATAGTTACCATAATATTATATCATTTAATGTCTGGTGCAAAAAACAAATATATACTGGGGCGACAAAAAACATGAATTTTGGAAAAGCTAATTTTAATGCCTTGAGGGTTGCCCTACAGAGTATTGATTGGGACATTAAGTTCTCGGCTAAAAACACAGAACAGAAATGGTTGTCATTTAAAATGATATTAAATCATTACTGTTCTCAATTTATTCCCTTAAGAAGTAAATGGAGAAGCGCTAAGAATCAGGGCTCGGTATTAGGTCCACTTTTATTTAACTTGTTCATTAATGACTTAGGGGAGGGTATTGTAAGTAATGTATCAGTGTTTGCAGATGACACAAAACTATCCAGCCGAATTAATTCCATCCAGGATGTGGCATCCTTGTAACACGATCTTGACAAACTGGCAATCTGGGCAGCTAAGTGGCAATTGAGATTCAATGTTGATAAATGTAAAGTCATGCACCTGGGATGTAAAAATATCCAAGCCACATGTAACGTAGTGTTTACACAATTTGGGTACCCTTGTAATTTTGCAAATTTGAATGCATATAGCTGCTCAATAGTGATTACTGGCAACATGAAATTGGTTGAATTAGCTCGCTAAGCCTTGAACTTCATAGGCAGGTGTGTCCAATCAAGGGTGCAATCAAAGGTACAGTATTTACAGTAAGGTGGCCAATTGTAAGTTGTGCTTCTGTTTGATTCTCCTCTAAAGAGTGACAGCATGGGATCCTCCAAGCAACTCTCAAAAGATCTGGAAACAAAGATTGTTCAGTATCATGGTTTAGGGGAAGGCTACAAAAAGCTATCTCAGAGGTTTAAATTGACTGTTTCAACTGTAAGGAATGGAATCAGTCACAGTTGCTGTAAAACCCAGGTCTGGCAGACCAAGAAAAATACAGGAGCAGCTTATGCAGAGGATTGTGAAAATGGTGACAGACAACCAAAGATCACCTCCAAAGACCTGCAAGAACATCTTGCTGCAGTTGGTGTATCTGTACATCATTCTACAATTAAGTGCAATTTGCACAAATCTGTATTGCAGGGTGATGAGAAAGAAGCCCTTTCTGCACTCACACCACAGAAAGAGTCACTTGTATGCACAAGCTCATTTAGACAAGCCACAGTCATTTTGGAAAAGAGTGCTTTGGACTGATGAGACAAAAATTTTATTTGGTCATAACCAAAAAGCGCTTTGCAAGGTGGAAGAAGAACACTGCATTCCAAGAAAACACCTGCTACCTACTGTCAAATCATGCTGTTGGACTGTGTGGCTAGTTCAGGGACTAGGGACTTGTTAAAGTCGAGGGTCAGATGAATTCCACCCAATATCAACAAATTCCTCAGGATAATGTTCAAGCATCAGTCACAAAGTTTATGTTATGCAGGGGTTGGATATTCCAACAAGACAATGACGCTAAACACACTTGAAATCTACAAAGAACTTTATGCAGAGGGGAAGTACAATATTCTGCAATAGCCATCACAGTCCCCAAATATAATCAAAAATCTATGGGATGATTTGAAACATGCTATCCATGCTCAGCAGCCATCAAATTTAACTGAACTAGAGAGATTTTGTATGGACAAATGGTCAAAAATACCGCCATCTAGAATCTCAGACACTCATCAATGGCTATTGGAGACGTCTAAAGGCGTCATTTGCAGAAAGAGGATCAACTAAGTATTGATGTAATATCTCTGTTGGCGTTCCCAAACTTTTGCACCTGTCTAATTTTGTTATGATGCATATTTCTGTTAATCCATAAACTATATGTCACTGCTGAAATACTACTGTTTCCACAAGGCATGTTATATATTAAAAGGAAGTAGACAATGATAAAAAAAACTCATATGACTGCATTATGTATTAATGTAACAACTCCCTTACTTTTATTTGTTACAATAGTGGAAAATGTTTGGGGGTATTTCCTGGACTTCAAACCATGTAAATTTAATTTAGAAAAATGTGCTCTTGAAAGCAAGCTATTTATGTTTTTAAGTCTGCTTGCTTCTCTTAAAGCCACTTATCTATTAAAGAGGGGTGTTCAATCCACTAATACAGTATTGTCCAACTGGTGACCCGTAGTCACCCCTTTTGTGTCCACACATGAAAGTCTGGCTGCTGTTACTGCTTACTTTTGTGTAAGCTTTAAAAGTTATCAGTCTGTAAAAGACCTGCATTGTTCACACCTGTAAGACCCTGACCTGCAAGACCCTGCATTGTTCACACCTCAGACAGACTGTAGAAGCAGTACAGACACTGTGCCACTGTACATAGTACAGTACATGCTGTTCATCTTAGAGTGGTAATGATCAATTACTTTATGGTCTTGACAGGTTTCTATGTCTTCTTCCCTGCTTTGCCTTCCTATTCTGCATGCTTTCCCTGTGTGTGCCATGCTCCGCCTGCCCTATGCTGCCTGCGTGTGCCATACTGTGCCTGCCCTGCCTGTGTGTGCCACTGCCTGTAGGTGTGGAGTCCTTCAGATCTGTAAAGGAATATGTAGCTCCATTGTTGAAAATGATTAGCTTTGTACCGAAACCCCATCTGTAAATAACTTTATTTTGCCTTAGTATAGTAGAGACTCCCCTTTATTCTCTGCATTTCTGCATATAAGTAAAGCTTATAGGTATGCTATTCTGGGTTAACATAACTTCCTAGCAATATAGAAAAATAAAGTTAATGTGACACTTTTTATTAGGTGTATTTTCTTCTACTCTGCTCAGCCTCTCCCCCCTTGTCACTCACTGTGTTTGTCACAGCACTTAAAGCACTTTATGGTTGCACAGATTCCCAATGGGCTACATATTGTGTATGGTGTTGATAAGTTAATATTGGTTTC
Source organism: Xenopus petersii (assembly GCA_038501925.1). Classification (NCBI taxonomy): domain Eukaryota; kingdom Metazoa; phylum Chordata; class Amphibia; order Anura; family Pipidae; genus Xenopus; species Xenopus petersii. The sequence goes on from CM076681.1 coordinate 84,890,986, forward strand.
AAAATCATACATTGCATCTTATACTGTGCATACATAGAGCAGATTTTTTGGTGTGGAGACAATAAAGTAATTTAAAGTAGATAACGTGACTAAAGTAAATGACCAATATTGGGGCTGCCTATTTGTCATGCATCATCCCCACAGTGATATTGTTCAGTAATCTTGAACCCTGGGCCAGTGTTCTCTTCATCATAAAATGTACCACTGCTATTAGCACTATTAGCACTGCCATATACACTGTCCCTTCATTACCTTTCACTGTGATGTGTACCAGTGACTGGGGAAATGATCTTCCACTCACAGGTGCACTTTTATGGAATTCCTGGCACAATACGTTTTGAATCGATTAAAACGTGAATTTTATTTTGACACGTTTCTGCCAAGGCAAAAAGAAAATATTATTAGCAGCTTAAAGGTGAAGCACAGCTTGTATTTATGATATGATAATAGTATAATAGGGAAAGAAGAGCCTGGAAATTGATTCATAAAATGCATAGTAACATAGTAAGGTTGAAAAAAGACACACGTCCATCAAGTTCAACCTTTTAGTTTCGAACTTTCAATCTGCCTAACTGCTAGTTGATCCAGAGAAAGGCACAAAATCCCATCTGAAGCCTCTCCAATTTGTCTCAGAGGGGGGGAAAAATGCCTTCCTGACTCCAAAATGACAATCGGACTAGTCCCTGGATCAACTTGTACTATGAACTATCTCCCATAACCCTGTATTCCCTCACTTGCTAAAGAGCAATCCAACCCATTAAAGCTATCTAATGTATCAGCCAGTACAGCTGATTCAGGGAGAGAGAATTCCACATCTTCACAGCTCTCACTGTAAAAAACCCCTTCTGAATATTTAGGCGGAACCTCTTTTCTACTGGTAAATAAAGCATTAGAGAGGTTATTTTATGATCCCCTTATCTATTTATACATCGTTATCTTATCTCCCCTCTTCTCCAGCGTGAACATCCCCAATTTTACCAGTCTTTCCTCATAGCTAAGATTTTGCATACCTTTTACCAGCTTTGTTGCCCTTCTCTGTACCCTCTCTAATACAATAATGTCCAATAATGGAGACCAAAACTGTATGGCATATTCTAGATGGGGCCTTATAAGTGCTCTATAAAGTGGAAGAATGACCCCCTCCTCCTGTGACTCTATGCCCCTTTTAATACAGCTCAAGACCTTATTTGCCCTTGATGCTGCTGACTGGCATTGCTAGCTACAGCCAAGTTTATCATCTACAAGGACTCCAAGGTCCTTTTCCATAATGAATTTACCTAGTGCAGTCCCATTAAAGGTATAAGTGGCTTGGATATTTTAACATCCCAGGTGCATGACTTTATATTTATCAACATTGAATCACATTTGCCACTTAGCTGCCCAGATTGCCAGTTTGTCAAGATCGTGTTACAAGGATGCCACATCCTGGGTGGAATTAATTGGGCTGGATAATTTTGTGTCATCTGCAAACACTGATACATTAATTACAATACCCTCCCCTAAGTCATTAATGAAAAAGTTAAACAAAAGTGGACCCAATACCGAGCCCTGAGGGACACCACTAAGAACCTTACACCAAGTAGAGAATGTCCCATTAACAACCACCCTCTGTACCCGATCCTGTAGCAAGTTTTCTATCCATGTGCAAACGACTTCATTAAGCCCAACAGACCTTAGTTTAGCAAGCAGTAGTTTGTGGGGCACGGTATCAAATGCTTTGTCAAAATACAAATAGATCACATCTACTGCTCCCCCCCACTGTCCAGCATCTTACTTATCTCATCATAAAAAAACAACCAAATTTGTCTGACATGACCTATCCTTCATAAAGCCATGCTGATTGCTGCTCATAATCTCATTCACTAGGACAAAATTTTGAACGTGATCTAATTTGCCCCCCACAGATGTCAAACTCACTGGCCTATAATTGCCAGGCTCAGATCGTAATCCCTTTTTAAATATTGGAATAACATAAGCTTTTCTCCAATCCATAGGTACCATACCAGATGAAAGCGAATCTGAGAAAATCAGAAATAGGGGCTGGTCTAAAACTCAACTAAGCTCTCTTAGAACCCGGGGAGTATGCCATCTGGCCCTGGAGCCTTGTTTTTTATTAAAGCTTTATGAATCATATCCTGAGTCAGCCACTGACTAGATTGAGCTGAGCCATTAGTGCAGCTATAAAGTGAGCCTGGGAACTCAGACTCCTCTATTGTATACACTGAAGAAAAGAACTGATTTAACATATTTGCCTTTTCTGTATCTGTTACAACCATAATGGTACCATTATTTAATGAAGCAACACTCTCAAACTGCATCTTTTTACTATTAATATATTTAATAAACTTTGTAGGGTTAGTTTTCACCTCCACCACAATTAACTCTTCATTTCCTTTCTTTGCTGATTTACAACATTTATTACAGTGTTTATTAAATGCAGCTTCTGTCCCTACAGATTTGTAGTTTTTAAATGCCTTTCTCTTCTTTCCTATTAACTTCTTTACTTCTGTATTAAGCCACATAGGATGATTCTTAGAGGTTCTACACTAATTTACTTCTAATTCTAATTTACTCCTTAAGGGAATAAATTGAGAACAGTAATGATTTAATATAATTTTAAATGACAACCATTTCTGTTCTGTGTTTTTAGCTGAAAACTTAATGCCCCAATCAATACTCTGTAGGGCAGCCCTCAATGCACTAAAATTAGCTTTTCCAAATTCATGTTTTTTGTTGCCCCAGTATGTATTTGTTTTTTGCACCAGACATTAAATGATATAACATTATGGTCACTATTACCCAGGGGTTCAATAACTTGCACATTTGCTATAATTTCTGGGTCATTTGAGATCACTAGATCCAGAATAGCATTTTTTTCTGGTAGGCTCCTCAACAACCTGTGCCATAAAATTGTCATGCAACAAGTTTATAAACTTGTTCCCATTAACTGACCTATCAGTACTGCTGCTGCAGTCAATATCTGGATAATAGAAATCCCCCATTATCATTACTTTACCTAAACTACCAGCCTTTTCTATTTGCATCAGGAACTTAGCCTCCTCCTCCTAACTTACATTAGGGGGTCTATAGCATACGCCTACAATTAATTTACTGGTCTCTTTACAATTGGTGAAGAACTCCACCCATAAGACTTCAGCTCCCTAATTTTCTAACATAACCTCCTCCTTTATATAAGCTTTTAAATCCTGCCTAACAAACAGACATACCCCTCCTCCTTTTCTATGGCCTCTGTCCCTCTGAAACAAAGTATAGCCACTGATATTAACTGCCCAGTCATGCGATTCATTCAGCCATGTTTCGGCCGCACCAATCACATATTTTCCCTCCAGCAACAACACCTCCAGCACCATTTTACCAGTCAGACTCCTTGCATTTGCAAACATACATTTAATATTGGTACCATACAGTGGTGTGCAAAACTATTTGCCCCCTTCCTGATTTCTTATTCTTTTGCATATTTGTCACACTTAAATGATTGCCCCCCCTTGTTAAAAAATAACTTAACTGTGGTTTATCACACCTGAGTTCAATTTCAAAGGTTATAAAGCCATTTCTAAAGCTTTGGGACTCCAGCGAACCACAGTGAGAGCCATTATTCACAAATGGCAAAAACATGGAACAGTGGTGAACCTTCCCAGGAGTGGCCGGCCTTGATTGCAGTTATTGCTGCTAAGGGTGGCCCAACCAGTTATTAGGTTCAGGGGGCAATTACTTTTTCACACATGAAAATGTAGATTTGGATTTCTTTTCTCCCTAAATAATAAAAACCTTCATTTAAAAACTGCATTTTGTGTTTACTTGTCTTATCTTTGACTAATAGTTAAATGTGTTTGATGATCAGAAACATTTTGTGTGACAAACATGCAAAAGAATAAGAAATCAGGAAGGGGGCAAATAGTTTTGTATGTCCTGTATGTCCATTCAGTCGTGTATGTCCATTCAGTCGTGTGCCCCACTAATATCTATCTGCCCTCTTTGACTGTACTGTGCCAGATTTTTCGCTATTTAAAGCACAGTTCTCTTCCTTTTATATATTGCTACATTCTTTCAGGTTGAATTTAATCCTCTGCTTATATTTACATGTGGTTAGTAGTATGAATAATACATTTGTGGACCTTGTGGTTCTGGATATTACGTATCTTTATTAAGTTTAAGTCAAAAGATTTCTTGTACCAATTAGAAGCTATTTGAAAGAGATCTGGATACATCAGATATCAACTTTCTGGAGATGAAATAATTCAGTATTTGCTTGTGGAAAGTTAGTCATTCACATAGGTCTCTAATGTGCAATGACCTATGATAATCTGGATTCAGTGAACGGTAGTTCAGTTAGAGCTGTACAGCCCCATGGCAGAACCTCTGACATAAGCTATGTCCTTGCAATACATTCCACTCTTCAGTTTAGAGAGGAACTGCTACATTAGATTTCCAGCAAATATCCCTAGCAATGTCAGTGCTTCATTAATCATGTCCATTGGATGATCTTTAATTTCTACAGACAAAGCAATACTGCAAATTCATCACAAATGAATACAGAGTGTTTACGTAAAAGGCTCTAAAGGCTGGGCAACCTATATTAGTATATATATATATATATATATATAGTATATATTGTGACAACTAGACCTGTAGGGGTACCTGGGTCAGTGTCTTGGGGCCGCTTTCCACAGTCTTTTAGGGTAAAAACAGTCACAGTAGTCGCTCCTCTTAAAGGCAAGTGCCTGCAGTTTATTCTGTTACACAGTCTTTAGTAACAAGCAAAACAAAACAAGGAAAAATAAACCCTTGCACCAGAGCGCTGGCTAAACACAGTTGGCAGCCTAACTACAGTTGGGTGGCTTTCCCAACACCAACTTAAAACAAAAGAATCAAAATATAACACAAAAGTTTGGTAATCAGGACCTTCCTTGTGCAGCTTCTGCTCTCTCACTCTCAGGTGGGAGGGTTCCCTCCTCCCTAGGTCAGTCAGGTACTTTAGCTGCAGCAATTACCTTGCAGCTTTGGTCTGTATTAATTAATCCATGTTCCAGGGTGTTGTATTATATAACACCCTGGGAGAAACATATCGCCCATCTATAACTAACCCAGCTGCTTTGTTACAATAAGTGCTCCAATGTTTCGGTCCCTCTTGAAAAAGGTCCCAAGATGGACTGAAACGTTGGAGCACTGTGATGTGTGAAAAATAAAATCACTTGATTTACTAAGCGAAGTGCTAGCCTGGGAATGCTTTATTCCAAACTGCGAGTATATGATTGATATTTGGCCATGCACCCCTGCAATTGCTTAGTTGGAGTGCGGATACATGTACCCCCGTTGCAAAATGTGTGTGTTTACAATACTGAGTACTTTGTTAACTATATAACTTTCTTTTGAACAAAAAGGAGTCAATACAGTTTATTTGAAGGAACTTTGTGTTTCAACGACAATGGAATGAAGTGAGAGATAGATACCAATAAACGATAATACAGTTATGTATAAGAACCAATGGGCTGGGGTGTCCACCAACAAATGTGTAAATCTACATACGCAACCCAATGGGACTTAACCCCCTGCCTATATAGTTCAACTATATGGGCAGGGGGTTAAGTCCCATTGGGTTGCGTATATAACGTTGTGTTTCAGTCATGTACAGTAACAAAAAAGAACCCAAGTTAATTACCAGACATTCAAAATGTAACCAGAAAAACATTGCGGTCTCTAATTTCAAAGTCTTGGAGAGAATCTATTTTTTGCAGTGATGTGTATATACAGTCTGAAAATACACTCCATGATATTTGAAGATACAGTAAATGGATCATCATTCTCATTGACTTCAGACATTTTCCACCAAACATAGTAAAAAAATATATTTTTTAAATGCCCCATTAATTTACTAGTATCTTATTAGAAGCAAAGACTTACCTCTACCAGCTTTGCAGTTGCAGACTACAGAGATGCAGAATATGAAGTATGATCAATTGAAAGCCATAAAAAATGAAGACCAATTTAAAAGATGGTCCTCGTTTTTATGGCTTTCAAAAGCACTGCTCTTAAAGGAGAAGGAATACAATTTATCCCTTGGGGGTGCCAAAAGTTAGGCACCCTCAAGTGACTACTTTTACTTACCCGACATCCCGGGTGCAGAAAACCACACTGCGCTGCGGTTCTTCTAGCAAGCACCACAAAGAAATCATCTTCCTGCTTATTCGGGTTTTGCTGCGAAAAGCCGAACTTTAACTAAAAAGCTTAAAAAAACTTTTTCGCTCTACTGCGCATGCTTTTGCCCAAGAAAATTTGAAAACTGAAGCAGGAAAAGGATCGCTCCATGGTGCTCGCTAGAAGAACCCCGGGGCCAGTGTGGTTTTCTTTTTTTTATAATTTGCAAGTTTAATGTGAAACAACAAGAGTCAAAGTGTACATACTGAGAAAGTATAGACAGGTCGATAACGCATACGGCATAGGCATCTAGTACCATCATAAGCAAATTACACAATGAACAAGCAGAATGAGAGGAAATAACATAAAAGAAAAACCATAATAGAACAACAAAAAATAAAATAAAATGAAATGAATCGTACATGGTATACGGAAAGTTTCCCAGTGCATGAAGTAACCAAGTAAGGACTACAAACAGTCACGATAGGCTAAGTGCATAATTCGCAAACACCACTACAATAGTTGTACAGAGTGCCAATCATCCCAGATTTGCGCACATTTAGTTCTAGCTTCCAGTGTCCCCGCTGCCAACCGCTCCATAGACTCTCTAGTATCTAACTGCTTGAGCAGATGCTGAGTGTTAGGAGTCTCTGATTGCTTCCAAGTTTGTGCTATCAAGTTAGCTGCAGCATTGAATACGTGAAACAAAAACTTGTGGTTTAATCCAGCAAGATGTGGAGGGTAAAGTTGAAGAAGGGCTAACTGGGGCTGAAAAGGTAATGTGTATCCCAATCGAGTCTTCAGGAGATCAAAAACTGCAGACCAAAAAGGTCTAACAACGGGGCACTGCCACCACATGTGCAAGAGTGTCCCAAGTTGCCCACATTTTCGCCAACATTGTGAGGAATACTGTGGATTCCTGGAAGCAATTCGTTGTGGGGTGAGGTACCATCTGTGCGTAATTTTGGTGTGCGTTTCTACATGGTTGGTGCAACTGGTGGCACCCTTAGTTGCAGCTAAAACCTTGCACCATTGTTGCGGAGAGATCTGGAGTTGGAGCTCATCTTCCCATTTTCAGTATATATGAAAATTTAAAATCCTCAGGCAGCTGGAGTTGTTGCCGATAGCAATCCGAGATGATTCCTTTATCATTCCACGCTTTACCACATAGATGAGTCATTCCAGTATTGTAACTTGCATCAGCAGCTTTCGAAGAATGGGATCTCAACAGATGAGATATTTGCAGGTATGCATAATGCTGGGAGTGTGGCAATCCAAAACTTGCAACCAGATCTTCAAACCGTTTCATCGTAGAGGCAACGTACAACTGACCAACGTTATATATCCCACAAAGCTCCCAAGAACGAAGATTGACATTCGGAATAAGATATTTCAATGCTGCAATAGGAGTCAAAGATGGGAATGTTTTAATCCTGAGCTTGTTAGTCATAGTGTCCCAAACATGCAGGGAGAGCTGAGTGGTTGGCAGCAGAGTCACAGTCGAAGGCCTATTGCGCCTAGGAAGCCAAAACAACTGGACCAAATTTTTATCTGCGGCAAAGCCGGTTTCCAAATCCACCCAGTCTCGCAAACCTGGGGGGGAATGTGCACGGACCACCGTTTCCAGTATGGTAGCTAAATAGTACATTTTGATATTAGGAATGCCCAATCCTCCAAGGTTTTTAGCGTACTGGGAACAACGAAAGGCTATACGCGGGGGCTTATTTGCCCATATATATTTATTGATGGCGCGTTGCAGAGCAAGGCTAAAATGTGGGGGAAGTGTTATATGAAGCGTCCTAAACAGATAAAGTATTTTAGGGAGGATGTTCATTTTGATTTTGACACGATTCTACCTAGCCAAGACACAGATTCCCCCTTCCACCGAAGACATTCAGCTTCTACCAATCTAAGAAGTGGCTGATAATTCAATTTGTAGATATTAACAGGGTCCCTGGGTAGTTTGAAGCCTAGGTAATGCAAATAGGAATCTCTCCATTCAAAGTCATACTCTTGTTGAAACCTTTGCAAGGAAAGATGCGGGATGTTAAATGGAAGAGCCTGGGATTTAGATTGATTGATTTTAAACCAGGAAACTGATTGGAACTGCAGAATTTCCTTGAATACATTAGGAAGTGAAATCGGGACATTCCTAAGAGTGAGTAAAATATCATCGGCGAACAGCCCTATTTTGTGTTGTTCGGCAGGGGTGGATATCCCCATGATATCTGGGTTATCCCTAATTTTAGAAGCCAATGGTTCGACCATCAATGCTATAAGGGGGGACAAGGGACAACCCTGCCTCGTACCATTCGATATCTGGAAGGCGTCTGATAGGGCCCCCGTCGTGGATACTCTAGCAGAGGGGTTAGTGTACAAAGGGTGTACTGCTTTTAAGAACGTTGGACCAAATTGAAAGTGGCTAAGAGTTTCGGCCATATAGTAGTCCCAATTGACCCTATCGAACGCCTTCTCTGCATCAAGCAATAAAACCAAGGCGGGGGTCTTCTGAGTTTTCAGAATGTGTATGATATTGTGAAATCTACGGGTACTATCAGAGCCCTGTCTATTTAAGATAAAGCCAACTTGGTTAGGGTTGATTAGCGACGGAAGAACCTGATTTAGGCGAAGGGCTAAAATTATGGCATAGATCTTCAGATCTGTATTTAGGAGCGCAATTGGGCAATAACTCTGACATAGGTCTTGAGGTTTCCCAGGTTTGGGGATCGTTACTATATGAGCTTGTAGGTATTCCGGAGTAATCGACCCAGTGTCCATAATGTTCTGGTAGACTTGAAGTAAAAATGGTGTGAGTATATTCGAGAACAATTTGTAGTAAACATTAGAAAAACCATCGTGGCCAGGGGATTTGTTAGGTTTAAGGTTCTTAATTACCGCGGCAATCTCTTCCCCCGAAATGGGTGCGTTCAGGATGTCTATGTGCGATTGGGAGGGGGGAGGGAGTGTCAAATCTTTTAAGTACGTTTTAATAACATCTAGGGTAGGCTTCACCATGGCAGCATCTGTTCCCAAATTATATAGGCCCGAATAATATGTAGCGAAGTGATCGCCAATTGCTTTGGGGTCCGTTATGTTCCCCTGGGTAGAAGCCAAGTGGCTAATTCTAGACTGGGCTTGCTGTCTTTTTTGGGCCAGTGTGGTTTTCTGAGGATAGGAGCATTGCCCAGGGTGTCAGGTAAGTAAAAGTAGTCACTTGGGGGTCCCTAACTTTTGGAACCCCAATTGTAAAATGGTATTCCTTCTCCTTTAAGGGAAAGGTATGGTACTTATAAATAATGGTGGCCATGGGCCTAAAATCAGGCAATTTTATACATTAAAGGGCAGAACTGACCAACACAAAATGTTGGAGGGATAGCAACAAAAGGCTGTACGAGAAAATTAAAGGGGTAGTTCACATTTACATTAACTTTTAGTATGATGCAGACTGTGATATTATAAGACAGTTTGCAATTAAGACTTAGTTTTAGAGTAGATTTTCAGTTACTAAGCTCTTTGTTCAGCAGATCTCCAGTTTTAAATGTGAGCAGCTATCTGGTAACTAGGATCTAATTCGCCCTACTAACCAGAGAGACTGGAGTAGCAGGAGAGGGCCTGAACAGAAAGTGAGAGATAAAAAGAAAAAATAACAGGAAGGCAAATCATTCAAACCCCAATTGAATAGCTATGCTTAATAGCATATGCTACAGCATAATACAAGTTAACATAAAGGTTAGGCAATATGGAAAGAAAAGTGAAGAAACATGTTAAGGGAGCTTATTAAAATTTAGGGAAATAAAAATAACAACCAAACATACACTTCTCAAGATTCAAAATGTGCGTGTGCACAGACATCACGCAATTCATGTCATTTTATGTATAGCTGATGACATCCAATTGTGCAGTTGAACAAAAGACACTAGACAAAATCTCTAGGTATAAATGTTTAATATTATTTACAAAAACAGAACAGTTACATTTGCTTTTAAAAACAATGTTTCTCATTAATAAATATAGATACAGATGTCAGATATTAAATACATTTTAATTTTGCACAGTGAAATAGTAGAGATGCAATTTTCTCTATGGAATCCTTTCTGCTCTGAAGACTTTTGATTCTTGTAGACGGACCTGTAAACAGACAAAAGTCAAATATATTTGATATAAATGATATGGAGAACATAGTTCACAGTAAAAAGCAAAAATATAACCTAAATCACTTAACGTTATTTGCACATTATTACCTTACGAGACTACTAAATTTGACACTTACCCAGTGCTTTAGTTGTAAGCCTGAATGAGGAATTTTTTTTACTATCAGAAAGTATGTTTAAAGGGATTTGTCATGGGAAAACATGTTTTTTTACTAAATGCATCAGTTAAAGGAGTTTTTCACATTCCAATACTTTTTTTTTCAGTTCAGCTGTATCCAGATTATTCACCAGAATTAATGACTTTTTGAATTGCTTTCCATCTTTTATATTTTTACTGTTTCCCCAAAATTTGTAATATTTAATTTTGAAATCTGACATGGGCGAAACGTGTTAGTTTCCAGGTGTCCTCAGTCCAACGTGTGCTCTGATAAATTCTGCCAATCTTTACTGCTGCGCTGCAAGAGTGATATCACCCCCTCCCTTTTCACCCAGCACCTTTCAACTGAACAATTTGAAGGTAACCAGAGAACAGCTCCCTGAGACCTGCATTGCTTACTCGAATGTCCCACCTACTGGTACATATGAAAACAGCACTCAATAGTAAAAATCCAAGTCCAGCTAACCCAAGTTTAGTTATATTAAAGGGGTTGTTCACCTTCATGAAAAGGAGGGTGCAGGGTGGCACAGGCTTGTGTGGAGTTGAAGGAGGGAGGACTGATCCACATGGAGGGAGGAGGGGTTCATGGAGTGTGTGTGTGTGAGGGAAGGTAAAGTCAGTGCTGGCTGGAAGGTCTGTCACTTGAGGGGACACGTGAGGAGGGAAAACTCTGTCTTTTGTGTGTGTGGGGGGGTGACTGTGTTATAATGGGGTTTGTGAGGAGAAAATGTAATGTTTGTACTTGGGGAGGGCTGGTGTATAGTCTGGAGGGGAGAGCTCAGTCACTTTCAGGCAGGGCTCAGCTGACATTTCTCAGTGTTTGAGGGGTAAGTTGTAAGTGGACAAACTCCATTTTCTAGAGGGGAATAAGTGTTGAGAGGGTGAGTTCATCTTGGTTATGGAGTGTGTCTTTCACATGATACATAAAATGATAAATGGACAAGCTGTATAAATAAATGAGCAATACAAGCACATCCCCTCAGCAGAGTGTTCTTATTGTGTCTGTATTCTATACTCAATGACTCTGCACTTTAACTTTCCAAACACAACTCTGCCTATGTCACATACATTACAATTTAGCAGTAAGAGGATTTATTTTATTAATTTCTCTATAATCATTACACCAGACAGACCTGGGATTTATTATTAACCTTCAACTCCTGTGTACCTGTGCCAATGAAGGAATATATATATATATATATATATATATATATATATATATATATATATATATATATATATATATGTTTCATTAGAGAATTGGAAAGGACTTTACAGTGGTATTTTTCACATACAGCATACCTCCCAAAGGACAGTCCCTCTTTTGACAGCTCAACCTGCAGTCCCTCATTTGAACTGGAAAGTCCCTTTTTTCTCTGCACTGAACAGCCAGAAAAATAAGCAAGTTTCTAAATTAATTGGCTTTTAGCAGAGAGCCCAGAACAGCTAACAGGTGTAGATAAGATACTTTCTAACAATTTTGAGACTCAAAAAAACAGTTTAGATAAGGAGAATTATTTTCAAACTTTCATAACCTGTCAAATTTTGTAAAATGAACATGGTAATTAGGGGGTGTTGCCACATAAAGGGGCATGATCAAAAAAAATTGCTGCGCTATGTGCGAAAAAAAAAATGTCCCTCTTTTTACTACCAAAATGTTGGGAGGTATGATACAGTAAGGGATTTCTGATAATTGTGCAAATATGAGGATATAAATTAATAATATTAAAAGGCAATAGCAGAAGAACTGCCTGTTGGACAATAATGAATTTTGTGTGTTTGTCAGATTTAATAGACCGATAATGTCCCGTGTGCATCAATGTTTGTCTAAGGGGAACTACCTTTGCATGTACCAGAGAATACCACTTATATGCACACAATTCTGCTAGTACTTAAACTGACCCGTTTTCTGTAAAAAATCAGTCCCCATAGCCTGTGATATATTTTTTCCTTTTAACCATTTAAGTGCCAGCAGAATTTCACATTTTGGTTACGCGAAATGCCAGCCGTTTTTAAGCATTTGGTGCTCTCTCACTGTAGGGGCATTTTCTGAGGGGAAACCTATAGTTTACCTAGGAAAACTATACATTGTTTTTTTCGGTAGAAACTGAGCTTTCTAAATCTGCATGAGTTTTCATGTATTTCCACCTGTGCAAAAAAATTTATAGTGCTAAATACCAAAAAAAAAAAATGAAAAATTACCATTTTTCATCGTATATCAATTTATACCAGAAAAATATTTCATTTTACAGATGAAAATCCAACTGATTTGGAAAGCCTTATGTCTCTCGAACGTGCCAATGCCAGATATGTATAGTTTTATGGAGATTTAGGACTTCTGTACAGCAAAAACTTCCGGCAGTATATTACTGAATTTTGAAAGCACTAAGGCAGAATACGGCATGCTTTAGATTCCAAGGCAAAAAATCCTGAAACCATAGGTTTACCCCAGAAAACCATACATTTTTGAAAAGTACAGATTCTGCCGATTACAAAATGGGTAACTATGTCTCTCTACTCCCAACTACCAAACATAAAAGCTTGTCTGAACATAGCGGTTTTTCAAAATAAAATTCAAAATTCTGAAAAATCATTTCAAAGGTTTTATTTTGCTGCTCCGCATATCCCAAACTATATAAGGGACCAAGAAAAAGCACCTGAAATATGATTGCCAGGGGTCCACTGAACAGTTTGATACCAATTATGCATAGGTTTACCAAACTATCTGGCATTTAGAGACACCAATATGAAGTTAGCACATCCAAATTGTTCAGGACTTTACTTCAGCTACTAAGAAATCAACACATTGACTGCATTTTTTGTGGGGTAAAAACACAGAAATATATGTTTACCGCCCAAACCCATATATTTTTGGAAAGTACACATTCTACAGAATCTAAAATGGGTACCCATGCCTTTCTGATCCAAACTACTGAGTCGCAAGGCTTTCCCACAATTGTCGGTTTTGGTGAAATATCTGAAAATTGCCTCAAACCTTCAACTTCCCAGCACCATATCACCCATGTATCATTACGTACTAAGAAAAAATCCTAAATACGATTGCCAGGGTTCCTCTGAACATTTTGGTGGCCATTGTTCATAAGTTTACCAAAGTATCTGGCATTTAGAGGCCCCAAAATGAAGTTAGCGCATACAAACAGTCCCGTGGGTAACTTCAGATAATGAAAAATCAACACATTGACTGCATTTTTGTGGGGTAAAAACACAGAAATATATGTTTACCCCCCAAAACCCATATATTTTTGGAAAGTACACATTCTACCGAATCTAAAATGGGTACCCATGCCTTTCTGCTCCAAACTACTGAGTCGCAAGGCTTTCCCACAATTGTCGGTTTTGGTGAAATATCTGAAAATTGCCTCAAAGCTTCAACTTCTCAGCACCATATCACCCATGTATCGTTACGCACCAAGAAAAAACACCCTAAATATGATTGCCAGGGTTCCTCCAAACAGTTTGGTGGCCATTGTTCATAGGTTTACCAAAGTATCTGGCAGTTAGAGGCCTCAAAATGAAGTTAGCGCATACAAATAGTCCTGTGGGTAACTTCATCTAATGAGAAATCAACACATTGACTGCATTTTTGTGGGGTAAAAACACAGAAATATATGTTTACCCCCCAAACCCATATATTTTTGGAAAGTACACATTCTACTGAATCTAAAATGGGTACCCATGCCTTTCTGCTCCAAACTACTGAGTCGCAAGGCGTTCCCAAAATTGTCGGTTTTGGTGAAATATCTGAAAATTGCCACAAAGCTTCAACTTCTCAGCACCATATCACCCATGTATCGTTCCGCACCAAGAAAAAGCACCCTAAATATGATTGCCAGGGTTCCTCCGAACAGTTTGGTGGCCATTGTTCATAGGTGTATCAAAGTATCTGGCATTTAGAGGCCCCAAAATGAAGTTAGCGCATACAAATAGTCCTGTGGGTAACTTCATCTAATGAGAAATCAACACATTGACTGCATTTTTGTGGGGTAAAAACACAGAAATATATGTTTACCCCCCAAACCCATACATTTTTGGAAAGTACACATTCTACAGAATCTAAAATGGGTACCCATGCCTTATTGCTCCAAACTACTGAGTCGCAAGGCTTTCCCAAAATTGACGTTTTTTTTAAAATATCTTTGAAATGCTTCAACTTTCCAGCATCATATCGCCCATGTATCATTACGTATCACAAAAAAGCACCCAAATTGTGATTGCCAGGGGTCCTCCAAACAGTTTGGTGCCCACTGTGCATAGGTTTACCAAAGTATATGGCATTTAGAGGCCCCAAAATGAAGTTAGCACATACAAATTGTCCTGTGGGTAACTTCAGCTAATGAAAAATCAACACATTGACTGCATTTTTGTGGGATAAAAACACAGAAATATATGTTTACCCCCCAAACCCATATATTTTTGGAAAGTACACATTATACAGAATCTAAAATGGGTACCCATGCTTTTCTGCCCCAAACTACGGAGTCGCAAGGCTTTGCCAAATTTGGCGGTTTTGGTGAAATATCTGAAAATTGCCTCAAAGCTTCAACTTTCCAGCATCGTATTGTCCATGTATCATTACCAGCATAAAGCATCCTAAATATAAACATAGGGGTCTACTAAACAGTTTGATGCCCAATATGCATAGATATACCAAACTATGTGGCGCACAGAGACCCCCAAATGACAATATGTATAGACATTGTCACGGCTGACGCGCTGGCTGCTGCAATATAACCACCCGGTGTGTGTATTATGCGACATTAGACCACCTAACAGTACAGAGACCCCAGAAAACCATATATTTTCAGAAAGTACACATTCTGACAAATCCAATATGGGTAAATAAGTGTTTCTACTGCAAACTGCCAAACTGCAAAGCAATGCTGAACATAACGGTTTTTATCAAATTTCTGAAAATCGTCACAAAGCTTGAATTTTACCCCATTATATGTCCCACATTTCGTAACTTATCAGCATAAAACATCCTAAATATGAACGCCAGGGGTCTACTAAACACTTTGATGCCCAATATGCATAGATATACCAAACTATGTGGCGCACAGAGACCCCCAAATGACAATAGTGTATATACATTTTCACAGCTGACGCGCTGGCTGCTGCAATATAAGCACCTGGTGTGTGTATTATGCGACATTAGACCCCCCTAACAGTACAGAGACCCCAGAAAACCATATATTTTCAGAAAGTACACATTCTGACGAATCCAATATGGGTAAATATGTGTTCCTACTGCAAACTGCCAAACTGCAAAGCAATGCTGAACGTAACGGTTTTTATCAAATTTCTGAAAATCGTCACAAAACTTGAATTTTACCCCATTATATGCCCCACATTTCGTAACTTATCAGCATAAAACATCCTAAATATGAACGACAGGGGTCTACTGAACACTTTGATGCCCAATATGTATAGATATACCAAACTATGTGGCGCACAGAGACCCCCAAATGACAATAGTGTATATGCATTTTCACAGCTGACGCGCTGGCTGCTGCAATATAAGCACCTGGTGTGTGTATTATGCAACATTAGACCCCCCCTAACAGTACAGAGACCCCAGAAAACCATATATTTTCAGAAAGTACACATTCTGACGAATCCAATATGGGTAAATAAGTGTTTCTACTGCAAACTGCCAAACTGCAAAGCAATGCTGAACATAACGGTTTTTATCAAATTTCTGAAAATCGTCACAAAGCTTGAATTTTACCCCATTATATGCCCCACATTTCGTAACTTATCAGCATAAAACATCCTAAATATGAACGACAGGGGTCTACTGAACACTTTGATGCCCAATATGCATAGATTTACCAAACTATGTGATGTACAGAGGCGCCCAAATGACAGTAGTGTATATAAATTTTCATGGCTGACGCAATATAAGCACCCAGTATGTGGATTTGCACCATAAGACCCCCTAACAGTATGGAGACCCTAGAAAACCATTTATTTTTTTAGAAAGTACACATTCTGACAAATCTAAAACAAGTAATTACATCTTTCTACTGCAAACTACCAAACTGCAAAGCTATGCCGAACGTAGTGGTTTTTATCAAATTTCTGAAAATCGTCGCAAAGCTTTATTTTACCCCATTATGTGCCCCACATTTCGTAACGTATCAGCATAAAACATCCTAAATATGAACGACAGGGGTCTACTGAACACTTTGATGCCCAATATGCATAGATTTACCAGACTATGTGGCGCACAGAGACCCACACATGGATATATAGTAGATAAAATTTACATAGGCAAAACAAAATAACACAGAACAGTGTGAAATGCAAACAAATCACCAAAAACTAATAAAACCACAAAAATCAATGCTTTTTTTTTCACACTAGTGTAATCGGCCACCAGAATTACCGTTTGAATATTTTAGCTGGGCCAAATTGATTATACGGACAGAAACAAGTGAACAACACAAATGCAGAGCTGAAAATGCAATAAAATGCCTAAAAATTCAATAAAATGGCTAAAAATGCACCAAAATACCCAAAATTGCAATATAACCACCAAAATAACATACAAAAGCTATTGCACAGTACGGTTAGCAAATACGCTATTCGGAACGGCAATAAAACATTTTTTTTTAGCCAAAAAAGAGACGATGCGATAAGAAAAAAAAAAAAAAGCCTCAAAGCCATATATGTACATATGCGTGTGCACAACGGGTAAATTGCATGTTATTTGTGCGTGTGCAAGTGTACATGGGTGCTGTGAGTGTGTGTGACCCCCCCAATCCCCAAAAATCTATGTGTGAGTGTGTGTAAGTGTGAATGTAAGTGTATATTACTGTAATAAGTGTGTGTTGGTGTGTTTTTGTGTGTGTAAATGTTACACTTACCTGGGGTAGATGCATCAGATCCATGAGAAAGGGTCCCACGCAGCAGATCTCCAGCTCCAACGGTGATCAGGCATGGGGGGGTGGAGCTGGGCGGAAGTGAAGTGTAGGCAGCAGCAGGACGCATAGGAAACGCGTCTCTGCTGCTGCTTTGGGGCCCCTGGGCGATCGCGCCCCAGGGGCCACTCGATCCCCTACTCTGCTCGTTGTCTAGGGGCAGGGGATCGTGAAGGAACGGAGCGAGCGGCTCTAACAGCCGCTCCTCCGCTCGCAAACCCGGAAGCAGGGCCGCCATCAGGGGGGGACAGGGGGGACAAGCGTACCGGGCCCGGGCATGAAGGGGGGCCCGGCAGCGCTGCATTTTTTGAAGATCTGGGCCCCCCTTACGAGCGCCCGAGCCGTACGTCTTGCCTCTGTGCTGCCGAATGCGGAAGTGCCGAAAAGCCGAAGCCGATGCGCCGAGAAGACCCGAAGTCACGGAAAAAGCCGAAGTCACGAAGCGCCGAAAAGACCCGAAGTCACGAAAACAGCCGAAGCCCTGAAGCAGCGCAAAGACCCGAAGTCACGAAAACAGCCGAAGCCGAAGTCCTGAAGCAGTGAAAAGACCCGAAGTCACGAAAGGAGGTGAAGTTGAAGTACTGAAGCCGTGAGTTCAATTCTACTGAACACCAGTTTGTGTATTTTTTTTTTTTTAATCTCCTGGCCACCAATGTATTATTTTAATATTCTATAGGCCCCTGCAACCAATCTTTTTTTTTAAAACATGTTTTTTTGGGGCCCCTGACGCCAATGTTTTTTTTTTTTCAAAAATTTTTTTTTTTTCAAAAATTTTTTTTTTTTTTTTAAATTTTTTTTTGGGGCCCCAATTTGTTTTTAACTTGTAAGGGGGCCCCTGCCGCCAATGTTTTTTTTTTTTTTTTTCAAAAAAATTTTTTTTTTTTTTCAAATTTTTTTTGGGGCCCCAATTTGTTTTTAACTTATAAGGGGGCCCCTGCCGCCAATGTTTTTTTTTTTTTTCAAAAAAATTTTTTTTTTTTTTCAAATTTTTTTTTGGGGCCCCAATATGTTTTTAACTTATAAGGGGGCTCCTGCCGCCAATGTTTTTTTTTTTTCAAAATTTTTTTTTTTTTTTTAAATTTTTTTTTGGGGCCCCAATTTGTTTTTAACTTATAAGGGGGCCCCTGACGCCAATGTTTTTTTTTTTTTTTCAAAAAAATTTTTTTTTTTTTTTTAAATTTTTTTTTGGGGCCCCAATTTGTTTTTAACTTGTAAGGGGGCCCCTGCCGCCAATGTTTTTTTTTTTTTTTTCAAAACAATTTTTTTTTTTTTTTTAAAATTTGTTTTGGGGCCCCAATTTGTTTTTAACTTGTAAGGGGGCCCCTGCCACCAGTTTTTTTTTTTTTCAAATTTTTTTTGTAAGGGGGCCCCTGCCACCAATGTTTGTTTATTTTTTAGTTTTTTTTACATTTTTTTTGTTGGGGCCCCAAGTTTTTTTTAACTTATAAGGGGGCCCCTGCCACCAATGTTTTTTTTTAAAAAAAAAAATTAATTTTTTTTTTTTGGGGCCCCAATTTTTTATAAGGGGGCCCTGACCATCAATAGCTTTTTACAACTTGTGTGGGGGGGGGGTTACTTTTTTAGCGCTGATGTCTGTGTGGTCTTTTAACTGCGATGTGGAGTGGGCGGGAAATGGGGTGGAGCTTGGTCGTCAGTGTGGGCGGGGCCCAGGGGGCCCCAAAAATTTTGTTGTACGGGGCCCCGTGATTTCTAATGGCGGCCCTGCCCGGAAGTGCTGCAGAACGTAGATTCTACGTTCTGTGGCACTTAAAGGGTTAATAAAATTGCTATTTAATCTCATTTATACACAAACGACACACAATACCAGCTACAGGGATTTTTTTTATGGTTTTGAAAAGTAGGGTACTATTACATATCGATCAAAAGCAGAATTCTCAGAGTACTGGCACACATGGAGATGTGTTGTGGTACAGGTATGGGACCTTTTATCCAGAGTGCTCAGGACCTGGAGTTTTTCAGATAGTGGATCCAGAATTTGGATCTTTATACCTTAAATCGACTAGAAAATGAAGTAAACATTAAATAAACCCAAGTACAAGCTACTGTTTTATTACATTTGGATAGAATGGAGTCTGTGGGAGACAGTCTTTCTGTGATTCAGATCTTTCTGGATAATGGGTTTCTGGATTATGCATCCCATACCTGTAGTTAATGTTTACTATGGGCATGAAATCTCATGAAAATTCTTTCTCCTTGCCAAAAAATCATAGTGGTGATCCAGTTTAATATCAGGCAAAGAAAGCAATGTTACTGGGATTCATTTGGATTGCTGCATAATGTATTTTAGGCAAGTGGAAGCATTTTTGGCAGACAAATCTCTGTGTGTTTGGGCTATACTATAATATATAGCAAACCAAAAGTATGACTTATCAGATTGTCTAATTAGAGAAAATTAATTTCTAGGGCTCATACACAGGGGTATTATTTTATGCATTTGATGTGCAGGTTTGTTTCAAGATGCCACATGCTGCATTTTCTTTCACATACTGACACAGACACATGTAAGCTCTGAATGCAGGTGGAATGCAACATTCTGTGTTTGGCGCTTACATGGGCCTGTGTCACTACTAGGGATGCAACGAATCCACCATTTTGGATTCGGCCGAACTCCCAAATCCTTTGTGAAAGATTTGGCCGAATACCGATCCGAATCCTAATTTACATATGCAAATTAGGGGTGGGAAGGGGAAAACATTTTTTACTTCCTTGTTTTGTGACAAAAAGTCACGCAATTTCCCTCCCTGTCCCTAATTTGTATATGCAAATTTGGTTCGGCCTGTCGGAAGGATTCGTCCGAATCTGAATCCTGCTGAAAAAGGCAGAATCCTGGATTCGGTGCATCCCTAGTCACTACGGGGGCCATTTTAAAGAGTTGTGTGTGTTTCTTCCTGTGCTCCACTGGCTAAATGCACTGGATTTAATTATCTAAAGATCGTCAAGTTATTCTGCTATAACCTCCAACCTGCGATGTATAGCCTGCGGGCAAGGAAAAAAGTGTCTTGTAAGTAAATCAGACTGAAAAACTCCAATAAGCATGCGCATCCACATGCATCTGATCCACTTGCTGTTTTGATAACCCAGTGACAGGATAAAATGTTCACACATGTACTTCGCTCATTACATATACTGGCATTGTACACTATAGCCCAAGGTTACTGTGTTATGATAGCTAGTACACCACCATTCTCATTCTTCCTCCCCTGTTCTAGTCTGGTGCATTTGCAGTAGATACATTGCAGGAGCATTATGTACTGTGCATGCAAAAAACATGGTAGATCACTTCTGTGTTTTGCATTTGCATCCTTCTCTGCACTAAAAATTGCAGCAAATCTCAGCACTCCAAAGCAAAGTGCAAAGACCTGCTTCCCCCAAAAATTGCCGTACTACCTGTGTTTGAAGTTCTCAATTCAAGAACGTACTAGGAACATTATTGACCAGATTTGCATGTATGAGTGAGGGTGGTTAAATGTAGTAGTGGGATTACATGTATGAGTGAGATTAAGCACATGAGTGAGTGGGATTATGCATGTGAGTGGGTTTACATGTATGAGTGGGATTATGCATATGTATGTGTGGGATTACATGTATGAGTGGGGTTATGCATATGAGTGAGTGGGATTACATCTATAAGTGGGATTATGCATATGCATGAGTGGGATAGCATGTATGAGTGGGATTATGCATATGTATGTGTGGGATTACATGTATGAGTGGGATTATGCATATGAGTGAGTTGGATTACATGTCTGAGTGGGATTATGCATATGTATGTGTGGGATTACATGTATGAGGTGGATTATGCATATGCGTGAATGGGATTACGCATATATATGTTTGGTATTACATGTATGAGTGAGATCATGCATGTGAGTGGGATTACATGTGTGAGTGGGATTATATGTATGACTGGGATTATGCATATGCGTGAGTGGGATTATTCATATGTATGTGTGGGATTACATGTTTGAGTGGGATTATGCATATGAGTGAGTGGTACTACATGTATGAGTGGGATTATGCATATGAATGAGTGGGATTACATATAGAAGTGAGTAGGATTACCCATACATGCTAATAAAGTTACATTACAAAACAAAACTTCTGAGCAAGGACATCAGGTGTGGCTAAATGATGATGTAGCTGATAGAAAATGTACGCCTGGTTGAAGCAGATCTTGTATTCAAGAAAACACTACAGTGCGGCTAACAGAGGGGAAAAATACAGAGACAATGATGAATTTTGTGTGGGAAATATGTGCCCAATTTAAAGACATGGTAAGGGTTTTTAGCAGGGGTCCCCAACCGCCGGGCCACGGACACTCCCGCACTGGGCCGCCGAGCCCAGTGCGCAAAAACGAGGCACGGCGAATAGGACGCAGGCGCACCAAAATTGGACGCCGGCACTGCAAATTTGCTGCCGACTCCTTCCCCCTGTTCCTCGCAGGAAAAAAAGGACCCCTGGTTTATAGAGTTTACATGTCCATTAATGTATATGATTATTTGCATAGTAAAAATGTGTTAGATTTGGGATATGCTGGTCTTTTTACCTATGTGAGACTCTCAAGTAATGCACATAAAATAGCAGCCAATGCAAGGGAGAAATTAACCAATGGCCTTTGAATTTCTATGACTGTTTACAAGTGCACAAGCAACCAATGAATTACAAGGGGAGGGCAGTATCAATGGCCAATAAGAACCAAGTAAGGGCAAAGCCTGAGAGTGATGATGTAATCAAATAGGAAGTGCAGGTGTAAACCAGGCCACTCCCATCCTTCAGAAAACTGATCAGAGAGACAGGAGAAGGACAGATTTAAATGGTATATAAACTAGCTTTTACAATGACCTATTTACCTTTTTTTATGTCAAATGGGTTTTCTAACACATTGAGAGCATTTTTAGTGGTTCAATAAGATTTGGACATTGAAGGTGAACAATCCCTTTAAGCTTTAACAATAGTTATCAATAGGGATGGGTGAATTTTTTCGCCTCGTTTCGCCGAAAAAATGACGCCCATAGACTTGTATGGAGACGTGTGTAAAAAAAAAAAGACGCGCGACAAAATAATTTCGCCGCGCGACAAATTTTTTTTGACGCCCATAGACTTTAATAGGCGTCTGCGACATTTCGCCGGCGGCGAATTTTTGGCGAAACAAACGGGTCAAATTCGCCCATCCCTGGTTATCAACAAATTTTAACAAGACAGTTTTTGATTGAGTTTTTTGCACAATGGTTGTGCTTTGTAAAAAGCTATTTTGGCAACTTGCACACTGCAAGGCGTATTGCACCACTGCGGTGCAAGTGCAGTGACAGCAGGGGGCAGTGGTTTCTTACCTACTGGGCCTCAACCTTCCTATTTACAGGGGCAAATGGCTTAAGGGGATCTTCTCCTAGCTATGGGCACTGTTGACTAACCATGACAGCACAACAGCACATACTGCTCCCTTAGTTTCCCACTGCATGTGTTTCATGCAAATCAAAACGTCCTAGTGGTTCGACTGAGCCAATGTGTGGTACCTGCAGATCTGTTCTCACCCAACCCACTGCAGTTTTCCAATCTAATGCAGCCCTACCAGACAGCTCTGCGACAGCTACTCAAATGAGCTTGGATTCAGAGTTGGTGTGTGCACTCTCTCTGTCACTAGCAGGTCTTCAAACCCTAGCCAGAATACCTGAGACACTGGACAAGGTGTGTCCAAACATCCTCGCAGGACGGGCACTGAACACACTGCCCCAAAGTGCCCACCCATTTCCCCACCAGGGTCTCCCAATGATCAGGAGAAGAAGGACAAATCCTCTCTGGAGAGGATTCTGATCAAGATCAGGATGCTCCTAGATCACAAAGGGAGGTGGAGAGCCTTATTCAGGCAGTCCTACAGGCTCTAAGCCTAGAGGACACCCCAACCACAGCAGAGCCAACAATAATATTTTTAAGGGACAAAAGAAGTCCTCTTATGTTTTCCCAGCATATTACCAGCTAGACAACATTGTTAAGACACAATGGACCACAGTCCAATTTTCTAAGCGCTTCTCTCAGAGCTATCCCTTTCCTCAGGAATGTACGGAGCTCTGGCCTTCATCTCCAGCAGTAAACCCACCAGTTTAAAGACTATCCAAGGCCACCACAATTCCTGTCACAGATTTGGCATCCTTCAAGGATCCCATAGATAAACGGCTCAAGGGGTGAAGACAATATTCACAGAGGCAGGAGGGGCACTACGCCCATATTTGCCACAGCATGGGTATCCAGGGCAATAGAGATATGGGTGGAGCACTTGGCCCAACTCATTGGCTCCCACCACTGACCTTCTTTTGTAGCAAAAAGCGTAGCAAACACATACATTTGCGACACAGCCTTGGACATTGCAAAAATGATCGCAATGTCTTCTGCCCAATCAATAGCAACCAGACGTTTTCTGTGGCTTAAGAACTGGTCCGCCGACCTTACCTCTAAAAGATCTCTAGTCAGTCTTCAGTTTTTGGGAAAACAGTTATTTTGGGCCAAACTGGAGAAAATCATCTCCCATGCTACAGGGTGCAAGAGTACCCTACTCCTTCAAAATAAAATCAAGAGAAGGCCATTTTTTCATCCCATTCGCCAGAGTCAGAGTCAACGGCAAAGGTCACAAACAGACAAACACCAAACATCCAGCAGTCCCAGATTCCAGTCAAGACAGAATTCTTCCTGGCCGAGAAACAGGAGTGCAGCCAAGCCCCCCCCCAGGACAAACTACCCTCCGCATGAGGAGGTGCCTACCCCCGAAGACATTCTCTTAGGCGGACGCTTAAGAAACTTTCAGGAGGTGTGGAGTCAAAAGGTCCAGGATCCTTGGGTTCTACAAATAATTTTCCACAGCTATCTGACTTCACACATCTTCCCCCAGAAAGGTTCTTCATTTCGAGATTCCAGTAGAGGAACCCAGGTGCTCAGCCTTTCAGGGGTTTCTACACACCCTTACCATTACAGGGGTAGTGGAGCGGAAGCCACCCAGGGAGAGGGGCCACGGCTTCTACTCAAAACTTTTTATAGTACCCAAGAAGGACGGTTCCTTTCACCCTGTCCTAGACTTGAAGGCTCTCAATGACCATTGAAACACGACCATTGAAACACGACCATTGATACACCACTTCAAGATAGAATTGGTTTAATCAGTATTGATGATGATGGAAAGGGAAGAATTCTTGGCAGTGATCGATATCTAGGACGCGTACTTACACATACCCATACACCCCAACCATCATTGTTTCCTTTGTTTCTATGTGGCAGGAGAACATTGGCAATTCATGGAGCTCCCTTTCGGGCTCTCTTCTGCACCAAGAGTTTTCACAAAGGTCATGGCAGCGGCGCTGGTGGAGCTACGTCTGCAGGGCGTAAGGGTCATTCCATACCTGGACGACCTCCTTTTCAAAGCTCAAACAGAGTCCATGGCCACACTTCATCTCCAGAAGGTAGTGTCAACGCTGACTCACATAGGTTGGTGCATCAATTTCCAGAAGTCAAAACTAGTTCCATCCCAGAGTACAGAGTACTCGTTCTGAATACTTCTGTGGGGAGAGCATTCCTTCCATAGGCCTAAATCTCCTCTCTTTTCAGCCAGTTTTTCACACTTTAGAGAGCAGATCAGGTACTGCTATACACTCGGCCATTAGAGACAATGGTCTCATCTTTTCCAGCGATTCCATATGCGCAACTACACACCAGACCACCACAGATTGATCTTACATCACTTGAGGAGGAACCCAACGAAACTAGATAGCAAAATAACCCTATCAAGTCCAGTTCAGACATCACTATCCTAGTGGATACGTCCGACGACGCTCCACTCAGGCAAACCATTCGCCAACCACAAATGGACGGTCATTATAACCAATGTCAGTCTGCAAGGCTGGGGAGGCGTTCTAGGGGATTGGACAGTGCAAGGTCATTGGCAACAGAAGGAGAAGTTACTCCCGGTCAACAGCCTGGAACTCAGAGCAATCTATCTATCATTGCTTCACTGGTCAAGCAGCCTAAAAGGCATGCAAGTAAGAGCACAGTCAGACAACGTGACGACGATGGCTTACATCAACCACCAGAGAGGCACAAGAAGTCAAGTGGCTCTAGCAGAGGCACAAAAGATTCTACTGTGGGCGGAGAAGACTGTACCAGCAATATCCGCAGTCCACATCTGAGGAGTGGACAATTGGATAGCAGATTTCCACAGCTTTGAAACACTAGATCAAGGCGAGTGGAGCCTACAACCAGACGTCTTTCAGCAGATCGTGACAAGGTGGGGCATACCAGATGTAGATCTGATTGCATCCAGGTACAACAACAAACTAGCATGGTTCATCACGAGAAGCAAAGATCCATTAGCGTGAGCGGTGGATGCACTGGTAGCATCGTGGCCATTTCGCCTAGTCTACGTCTTTCCTCCACTGGCCCTTCTGCCAATTGTTATCAAGAAGATAAAAGCAGAAGGGATAGAGACGATACTGGTAGCCCCATACAGGCCACCCTGTGCACGGTTCGTGGAGCTCATAAGACTAGCAGCAGACGACCCATTCCACCTTCTGGACTGAAAGGACCTACTATCACAGGGACCGATTTGTCCACCCGAGTTCACCACAAATGGGTTTAGTGGCATAACGCTTTAAGCCTTAATTCTAACAAGATCGGGTGTTCCACAGAAAACCAGAGTTGGCCTGTATTTATCACAGAGTATGGAACATATTCATTTCATGGTGAGAGTCCAATGGCCTGGATCCACAAGTCTGGGACAAAAGTAACCACTTACGATTCCATTCAGATGGACTAAACAAGAGAATGGCACTAAGTTCCCTGATGGTCCAGGTGTCGGACTTGTCCATCCTTTTTCAAAGGCAGCTAGCCACGCTGCTGAATGTCAGGACTTCTGTCCAAGGCGCATTACAATTGCCCCCCCCCCCCGTACCATCATCCTTTCCCTCCCTGGGATTTAAATTTGGTAATGCAGGACCATCCATTCAAGCCCCTGGAGTCCCTTCCACTTCCTACACTCAAAATCAAGATGGCATTCCTGCTAGCCATTACCTCGACCAAACGAGTATCTGAGCTGGCAGCGCTGTCCTGTAGACCACCATATACAATCTTCTAGGACTAAGGACAAGGTGGTGTTGAGACCAACCCCCGGATTTCCTTCCAAAAGTGGTGTCTGATTTCCATCTCAACCAGGACCTGGTAGTACCATCCTTCTGTCCTGACCCAAAGACACAGCCAAAGTTGAAGTTACACACCCTGAATTTGGTTCAAGCCCTTCAGACGTACACAAAGGTGACTAGGGGCATTAGTATGGTGGACAGTCTCTTTGTCATGCCAAGGAGGGGCCTCTGGGCATCAAAAGCCACTATAGCAAGATGGATTAAGACCTGAAGGTTTATGCAGTTCGGGGTAGGACTCCGTCATTTGGAGTCTGGGCTCATTCTACTCGTTCGCTCAGTACTTCTTGTACAAGGTACATACACTTGCCTCAGTGAAGCGAACTTCGGGAGGAGGGTGTAACAGTAGGGGTTTAGTCACGCCCTTATGGGTGGCTTTGGGACATCCGTATGTTGCCTGTGTCCCCCAATCTAGGCAAGAGAAAAACAGATTTTTGTACTTATCGTTAAATCCTTTTATCTTGACCTACATTGGGGGACACAGGCCTTCCCTCCCTGTATATTAAATAATTCATTCAACTCAAAACATAGTTCAATGTTACTTAGGTTCAAGTTCCAGCTGGAGCTCCAGCAGGGAAATCTAACCTTACAATGGTTGGTGACTGCGTGCTTAGCTTGCCTTGGGGAGGAGCTCCTTCTCTAGTTATGGGCTACAAGGTAGGGCTAGTAATCCTTCTTCAGAAAACTGAGAAATCAGGAAGTAGGCAGGGGATGAAGCCCAGAGCAGGAGGAGGAGCCACTTTGACCTTTTAGTGTCCTTTCTCCAAGCAACAGACTCATCCCATGGTGCCTGTGTCCCCAAATGTAAATCAAGAAAAAAGGATTTAACAGTAAGTACAAAAATCAGTTTCTCTATAATGGCAGGTTCTATAATGACATTAATATATGGCATTAACATGAATATGGGGAGAAAAAATATTGGGAATATAAAATATATCATAGTATCAGTATATTGCAAAGTGTTATTGGTTTAAAACACTTCTAAGTGCTAAAAAAGGTAAAATAAATTTAAAACAAAAAGTTACTTACTGCTTTTTCTTCTGGAGAGAGTTGTCCATCTACTGCTACAATCTGGTACTGCTTGTGCTTCAGACTCCCCACAAATTTCCGCAGCCCTTTAAGAGAAGCACCATCTACATTCTGTTTTAATAGCTTTTGCATATTTTCAGATGAGCATCCAGGATCAAAGATTAAAAGACACAAGGTTTTATTCTTTCGTTCCTCTATTCCCACAATTGTTCGGCTGTGACCTGTGTCCACAAAACAGATATTACTGTAATTATTGCAATAAAAACACATCTACTACACTATGAATAAAAGGATTATTTTATAAACAGTAGTCAAAGCTAATGAGCTTTAAACATTTTAATTATCTTAGTTTTATGATATTATTGTATGCTATTTACCAATATTTATTCTTAAAACATGATTCTGGATCTTCGATCATTCTACACTACTGTCCAGATGAATGAATCTCCAGAACAGAGATGAAACAAGACTGTATTGCCCCAAATGTTGCACACAAGTAATTTAAAAGGTAATCCAGTCAGCACCTGTGCCCCTCAGGCTATTTTTCACTGATGCAAGTCCAACAGCTTCCACTCAAAGCTTGTTAGCCAAATACTTGTGTAATGGACAGCACCACTCACGACTCTCTTTGTCTTTAAAAAGCCTTTATTCAGCCATGGGCTCTGACCCCAAACAATTCGGCAACGTTTCAGACCGCCATCGGTCTTTTGTCAAGCCTTTTGACAAAAGACCGATGGCGGTCTGAAACGTTGCCGAATTGTTTGGGGTCAGAGCCCATGGCTGAATAAAGGCTTTTTAAAGACAAAGAGAGTCGTGAGTGGTGCTGTCCATTACACAAGCACAAGTAATTTAAATACAGAAAACATTAAATGGTACAATCCCTGCTAAAAAAATTCTAATTTTTCAAAATGGACAAACGCAACTACTTGTGTCTTAAAGGGATTGTTCACCTTTAAATAAACTTTCAGTATGATGCAGCGATTGATGCTCTGAGACAATTTGCAATTGATTTTCATTTAGTATTATTTGTGGCTTTCAAGCAACCATGCATTGCTTTCAGTAATAGACTAGAATATGAATAGGAGAGGACCTGAATATAAGGATGAGCAATAAAAATGATCAATAACAATAAATTTATAAACCTTACAGAGCATTTGTTTTTAGATGGTGTCAGTGATTCCCTTATGAAAGATGCAGAGTCAGAAGAAAAAGGCAAATAATGCAAAAACTATGAAGAATAAATAATGAAGACCAACTCAAAAGTTGCTTAAAATTGGTCATTCTAGAACATACTAAAAGTTAACTTAAAGGTGAATCACCTTTATGCAGCAGATCAAATTGTGTGGAGAG
This sequence comes from Xenopus petersii, assembly GCA_038501925.1. NCBI lineage: Eukaryota > Metazoa > Chordata > Amphibia > Anura > Pipidae > Xenopus > Xenopus petersii. The sequence goes on from CM076681.1 coordinate 84,919,967, forward strand.
CAAACAGGCACAAAGGTGATATGATGTTTGGATTCCCTTTCATTATTTTTATCCAGGCGCAAATACTTGTGAAGTTGTTCCTACAAAAAGTTCCATAACCCTGGAAACTTCTACTTGTATTTCATTGAAGTGCTGGTCCTGCAGCTTCTCACCAACTTAAATAATACAAACCCAAGTTAGGTCTCGCATCTAAACCTCTTTGGATGTGGTTACTCTTTAAATGTTTTAGATATTTTAAATGAAACCTAATGTTTTCTCTGTATTTTCTGCAAGATCAGACCATTTCATTTGGTTGACAATTACCCTGAATTACCCTTTAACTGAATTTAACATCTTTTAGTTAAAGTTACATGAAAGAGATAACCTTCCAAAAGTAAAATACTGTCAATGAACACAAACACAAGGCTAATATAACACTGAAGTTGCTTGAGAACAAAAAGTCCTATATTAAAGTTGAGAATCTTTGGCACTATTTGATAACTGACAAGGTTAATGGACCCGAATTACCTCGTTCATGAGAATGTGGACAGAAGTTGTTTGATGGCCCAAGCCCAATGTGCAAGTTCTTGCTTACCTTGCTGTAGGTGCACTACAGCCATGTCCCTTGCTCTGAAGGAATCTATAAGCAGGTCTATAGATATATTGCAGAACTGGCCATGGTAGGAGGGCAGATTTGGCTCTGTAACATTACTGCCAGTTAAGCTAAACCCCTTCTTACTGAAGCAATTTAAATTATGTGGAATCTCTAAAAAAAATAAATGTCCATCACATGCATCTCTGCTCTATAGCCACACACTAACCTCAGACACAGGGTATTTACTAAAAAATCAGAAAATTTCTTACTGTTTTCTCAAAAGCACTTTGACGAAACCCCCGTGTATATTTTACTGGATTTATCAATAAATTTACTCAAAAAGTCTGGTGTGTGAAAAAACTCCATAAAATTGTGAAAAAAATCTGAATCATATTATGATTTCACGCCAGAAAACTCAGATTTTTTTTTTGATTATCGCCTGAAAACCACAAATTATTAGGATTATTGTACGAAACTCAGTGCAGATCATGATATCTTCCAATTGTAAACAGAACATCTGCCATTGACTTCAACATGAATATTCGGAGTTTAGTAAAGAACCCCCACAGTGTTTCATCATTGTAACAATTATAACTGAGCATATTACTATAAATTACTCATAATGATGTATTTTACAGGTTTTGGTTTTTGCATAAAATATCCATTTTTAGCAGCTGTCATGTCTTAATGCACTGCCCACCATGTTTGTATTGCAGGAAGTGAAAATGCTTATTTAAACGACATGTAAAATCTACATTTTCCTAGCATGTATATAAGTTGGGCATATCTTCCCCACACAAGCCACATCATTTGTACTGCATATAACCTCTCCCATTTGCCAGTGTCATCACATTTTCCTAAAACAAATTTCATCTTTCACCCAATGGCCATTTTTGCTCTGACACATCATCAGTAACATTGACATCTGCACACAGGACATGTATGCTGTAAAGTTCATGCAATGCAGGTTTACAAAGGCATAATATACTTTTAGAAAAAGTTCTGCTGGGGTTGAGCACTGTACCAGTTAAATTGAGCTCAGGAGAGGTGGTTGGAAGAAAAGAAATAGGATCAGACAGCTAGAGTTTCTATGGGAACCAGCAATGCTATCTTTTCAATAGCTCTTAGACTAGAGGGTGTGTTAAGTGATCTGAGCCGAGAAAAACTGAGCATGCTCGTCAGCCAACAGCCAAAGTAAATTCCTGAGGGAGAGGGCAGAGTGGGTTAGAGAAGAAGGATTTCTGTGATTAAGGGGGTGCTGCAAACTTACTGTTAAAGTATAATCTATAAAGGCTGGTGTGACTGGATGTGTAACATAACAGAACACTACTTCCTGCTTTTCAGCTCTCTAACTCAGTCAGTCAGTGACTTGAAAGGGGGAGGGGGGCACATGGGACATAACTGTTCAGTGAGTTTGCAATTGATCCTTAGCTTGCAGGTCAGATTCAAAAGCAAACAGTTATGACCAATGTGCCCCCCAAGTCACTGATTGCTTACTGCCTGGTAACCAATCAGTGGAAACCAAGTGAGCAGCAAAGCAGGAAGTAGTGTTCTGTTAGACATCCAGTCACTCCAGCCTTTATAGATTCCATTTTTGGCTAACTAACTATATTAGCAACATATTTTATTTGGCACATACTATCTATTTAGCCAGTTTTTATTTTTACGCTTACAATTCCTTTAACCTTTTAACAACCAGAGTGGCAAGTATCTAAAGAATATAAAGAGGCTGTTCACTGATTACATTTTTGTGTGTGTGTTTGGGAGGGGGAGGGGGGGTTACATGCCCTTAAAGTACTTTACATTTTTGCGCAGTTATGGCACTTAAATATAAAGTATTTTTAAATACTCATGTGAGTAAGATTCCAAATACCTTGATGTTGTAAGTAAATTGGCATCTTGGAAGTACAGACCACTTTGCCAACTCCAGTCCCCTCCGAAGCATAATAATTCAGCACCCAGTTAAATAACAGAGGATGTGTTCCTGACGGACTGCTTGGCTGATGGAAATCAATAATTCGACACCTATACAAATAAGAACAAACATAAAAATGATGCACATCGATTTCTTCAATATGACAGAGCTTCTTTTACACAATGCCACTGCTCTTACCACCACCATTTTGTTGAAGGAGTAAATATAGTTTATGTATGCTGTCTGCATACATAAAAAAGCAGATGGTTGTATAATAAACTATATTAAAACTAAACAAACTTACAGTAGTAAGTAAAGCTGGTTCTTTGCTGCTCATTCAGTGATGTTTAGTTAGATTCAAAAATGTCAATCAGTGCAGAAAATTATGCCATACATCAGTTAACAGGAAATTGTAATGGCATAGGTTGAGCCTCCATTATACTTGTACTAAGCACTATGTCTAGTAAAATGCTAAAGTCAAGGCTGGTAGTAACTTCCAAAATTATAGACCATTCTACAACTCTGGGATTTTTCAAGCGTATACAACTCGTATTACATATATGTACATGTCCAATTTTTTGGTCCATTATATCCATTAGGATATATATTCTTATTTGGAATAATATCATATCTAATAACTTACTTTATATCGAGGGATGTCAGCAAACCGTAGATTTCACATGCTCCAATCCAAGCCTTGGTACCTTGTAATTTGCCATTAAAATGAGAAGCACCTTGGGGATCAAAACCTTCCTTCCATGCATCTTCAATCATACACTGTATTTTTGGAATACAGGGTATTGATCTATAAGCTGATTTATAAAAAGATCCCATTTATAAATCATCTAGACACTAAACACAACATTTTCATTTCCCTTGTTAAGAAGTACCAGAGTTGTTCTAAAGCTAGCAATTCTGAAGCACATTCTAGGCATGATCAGCGGTGGTAAACCTCCAACTTTTCAACATCTGGGTAAGTCATTGTCTACCCACCCTGAAGAACTTTAAGAGGGTTAATTGAGTTTTACATTTTAGGTAACAAATTACCAAATACTGTTTCGACTGGCCCCTTGCTGTAATTTGTGGTCAACAGAAGCAGCTAGCTGTACACATATAAATTGCTTTGTGCTAGTCTCTATACCCACTTGTCAATGGAAATGAAGGGCAAGGGATCACAAAAATGATATTACCAAATTCATATGTATAACTACAAAATTATCTATGGGTATGAATGGCATGGGCAGAGAATTCCTATTTATAATATTAAAACTGAGGGGATCACAAAAATGGCATCATCAAATCCATATGTACAACTACAACATTATCCATACAATGTCACAGCACACACACGCACATAAACATACCTTGCAAGCAGTTATTGTAAGTTTCATTTAGCAAAAGGGAAGAAAGAACCATCTGGAAATTTCGGAAGCCACAGCCCCAACCTTTATCTCCTGAAGAGTTGCTGAAGTGGTCTAACTGAGAGCAAAGCCAAACTCGACTAACTTCATGGGCTGCACTATGATAATATTTAGTCAGAACTTCTATAACACCTTAAGGAAAATAAACATATCAGAAATGTAAATACATTTTTATATTTTTCAAGCTCAAATTATAAATGAGGAATGTGTATTCAAGAATTCAAAGATAAATAAGACAAAGAAATCACCATAATATCAATTATTTTTGTTTGTTGCTACTTTTACACAAAAAGTAGCAACAAACTTTCCATTTGACATAATCCTGTATGTAAATGCCCCTAATCGCCTAAGAAAGCATACTTCATAAAAACATGCAAACAAAGGCAATATTTTACACCACTGTAGATCTAGCCTAGTTAATTATATCAATTTTCAAAAGGTCCAGATCAACTAATAAACTGAATTGCTGAATTTTTCAAGGCTTTCAGCGAAAGCAAGATTTTAGTAAATGGAAATTGGGTACTTTATGAAATGTCACAGAAAAAAGGAGAAATGGCGCTACAGAGTACCAATGTAGATAAGTCACCAAATGCGGCTCTTTGGCGCTCAAAGGAAGCCACAGGGCCAAACAAATAAACATAATAAAACCAATTTTTAGTTGTAGAATCTAAAACTTAAAGATCTTCAAAGGCCCTACATGTTTCGTACCTATGAGCCGATGACAAAGTGCCTGAAGGGCAAGAAATGCATAGGGCCTATGAGATGTATACGTTTTAGATTCTACAAATAAATATTGTTTTTACTTTATTTTTTTGGCCCTGTGGATTCCTTTGAGTGCCAGATAACCCCAGTTGTTATTTTTGACTTATTTCATGAAATGCACAGCTATTTTAGGCAGGCTCCAAACCTGAAGTCTTTGTTCTTCCATCATCCACACCAGTAGCCAAAGATTCCATCATCTGTGCTCTGTGCAAGTGAAACTCCATGGGTTGCATCCTTCCCCTTCCCACTGCTCTTTCCATATTCTGTAGGGATTGCTGCCTGTAACCTCCAGAGTTGTCTAATCCAAACAGTTTCTGTTGCAAAAGAACTGAAGATTAAAATTTGCCTTGATATTATTGTAATATAGACAAATGCCAAAATGCTGCCAAATGCCAGTCATTATAAAAACAAAAAAAAGCACATATTTGTAGTTGATTCTAGGAGCATGGACAAACCTGTCAATATTCATGGTTTAAGTCCATTGTCCAAACTGTGAGCTATAAATAAATAGTATACAATTTTTATAACTAGAATGTTGTGCTCATTTTTAAAACATGACTCGTTTTTATTTTATTTAGTTTTATTTATTTTATATTGTCACCAGGACAATGTATCATCAGGTCTTTTAGATTGCTTTGTCTAACTGCTACATTTCTTTCTACGAAAATATAAGAAAAAACAAACGGGAAAATGATGGGACAGGTTTCAGTTTAAACCATGTAAATTTTACATTTTGCAATCAAACAGGGACAACTGTATAAAAATGTGACCTGTAAAATCAGAGTACCTGTAATTTCTGGAACTCTTCCTTCTCTTGCCGTGACTCTTCAGCTCTTCTTTGATGGTCTTCCTCTTCCTGAAGCTGCTTTGCCAAATTATGATCAGTGGAGGCTTTAGTTGAAGCTCCTGTGCAACCCCAAATTACATTATTGTAGTGACAACAGCTGCAAATGCTTCTCTTGACTTTTGAGATGACAAATGAAAGGCGTGCAATCACAAGCGAAAATAGTATGACTTCATCTGTATGAATCCTATCATTTATATGTATATAAAAGCACACCTTTCCTTTTAAGAGGGTAGTGGATACTAGCTATTTATTGCAATGTAAAAAAAATGTTACATTTTTGAAAACAATATGTAAACCTGTCTATAAATGTAGACAATGTGGCCATTATTAATTGTTTGTTTCTATGCTGTATTATGAAAATGAAAAAAACAGGGTCAAATAAAAACACATATTTAACTATAATTGCCTGCTCCGGGGATATAGGATGTACACCAAGGGTGTGCAAACATACATTTCTTATTACAAACCATGTATTAATCTTGCCCAGTGCGGGCGAACAAATGCCCAAATTTCCCTTCTACCTGCATTGATCTAAATCACCAGTGAGAAAATACATCGCCTATGCTTTCCCACTGGCAATTAATGACAGTGGAAAAAAAACTTTGGAAGTTTTGTTGCCCCTGATGGAGGAGATTAAAGATATACTGACATCAGAAAATAACCTTTTTTATTATCTATCATAACATTGTATTTGAATGCTATTGCAATAAAAGTATTTGCCTGATGCTTTTACATTACCTTTCTTACTATCCTGTTCCTCTATGAGGAGGCTGCCATATTTGTGCAGCAGTAGTCCGTTAGCATTAGAAACTCTAACTGATCGGTTAAGAAGGGTCAGGTTGGCAAAACAGTCAGGTTTAGGAACTTCAAGTGACAATTACTTACAAAAGCAGAACTATCAGTGAAAACTATCAACATGACTTATCGGTTAATTTTAATATAGATTAATATTTTAAAGATATTTTTTTTTGTGTCAGTATAAATTTAAGCACATTCCATTACCCTACTACAACACAGGAGGCATGCAACTGGGCTAAAAGATACGAGGAGTTAATATGCACTGCCCGCATAGTATTTCTATGTTAATAAGCAGAAAAGTCTTAAAGGTAAATTATGTCCCTGAAGATTGTAGGTTTCTATAAAAATATATTGCATAAAGCATCTCATACATGAAACCCTGTTTGTGTCTGCTATTGGGCAAACTTAAATAGAAAACTACCATTTTAAATACTATGGGCTACAAGTCAGGTACACACTAATAAGCCAAGGGCACACATGCATGTTAGGTCACGAGCCAATTAATAGAAAAAGTTCTGTCTTTTACACCCATACTTCTTACTGTTACAGTTAGAGCTGCAGCAATTCTGGCTGGCTGTTCTTAAGAAGCACATACAAGTGTAAATGCAAGACTTATTTGTTATAATACAGTTAACTAATGTGTTTATTAAAAAAAATAAAAGCTTTTATGGAATTGATGTATGAATAGACCACCTTCTAAACTGCTTTCTTCCAAATGTAGGTTTACGTGCTCTTCTAATATACGAGTATTTGCACACACAAGAGAGCACATTGGACACTCATACTGTCTGCCATCTTCTAGAAATGCAAAACAGAAAATGACATGGGTGAGAAGCTTCAGTTAAAACAACATATACATTTTAATATAAATTAGCAACTAGGCTCGGCTTTCACTCCATCCTAGATCTTCTTTTTAGGTATATTTTATCATGATGTATTATGCAAATAAACACAAATACTAGACCCATTAACTAAAATAAATAGATCACTTTTATCTCAATGACTTGCACAAAAACATCAAACTGAAAAGAATAGAATGCTAATTCAAATAAGGTCAAGGTGGAACTAGTTAGTTAGATAAAGGAAAACGACACCCCCAAACAATGTAGGTCTTTATAAAAAGCTATGGCATAAAACAGCTGATATGTAAAACCCTGCTTCATGTAAATAAACCATTTTCATAATAATATACTTTTCTAGTATTATGTGCCATTGGGTAATCATAAATAGAAAACTGCTATTTTAAAAAAATAAGGGCCGTCCCTCTGGGATCGTACGATTCACTGTGCACACAAACATACCAACAAACCATACTTGTTAGGTCACATGAGCCAACAGCTTCAACACCTCTTCCTGTTACAGTTAGAATTGTAGTATTTGTGATCAGGTGATCTCTAAGGCAGCACAGAGACCATCACAAAACGGTGGCTCAAGGCAAAAGATGTAAAAGGGCAAGATGTACTTTAAAGGATCCGGTCATCGGAAAACATGTTTTTTTCAAAACGCATCAGTTAATAGTGCTACTCCAGCAGAATTCTGCACTGAAATCCATTTCTCAAAAGAGCAAACAGATTTTTTTATATTCAATTTTGAAATCTGACATGGGGCTAGACATTTTGTCAATTTCCCAGCTGCCCCTGGTCTTGTGACTTGTGCCTGCACTTTAGGAGAGAAATGCTTTCTGGCAGGCTACTGTTTTTCCTTCTCAATTTTACTGAATGTGTCTCAGTGAGACATGGGTTTTTACTAATGAGTGTTGTTCTTAGATCTACCAGGCAGCTGTTATCTTATGTTAGGGAGCTGCTATCTGGTTACCTTCCCATTGTTCTTTTGTTTGGCTGCTGGGGAGGAAATGTCTAGCCCCATGTCAGATTTCAAAATTGAATATAAAAAAATCTCTTTGCTCTTTTGAGAAATGGATTTTAGTGCAGAATTCTGCTGGATCAGCACCATTAACTGATTCATTTTGAAAATGTTTTTTTTCCTATGACAGTATCCCTTTAAATATATAGACCAGTTTGGTAAGATTCTTTAATATGCCACTTAATATGATGCAAACTATCTGTTGCGTAAGTGTTCATTTTGGGGGTACAGTTTCTCTTTAAGGGAAACAGCAATGACAAATAGACTAGAGAAGCTGAATACATTATACACTCCTTCTAGGAAATCTATCTTGCATTATTTATCATATATATATATATATATATATATATATATATATATATATATATATATATATATATATCCATTCATGTATACAAAAATGATAAGCAATACATAACCTACGCTTTCAGTCATTTCCATTGTATGAAGTTTTCTATTTCTACGAAATATAATTGGAACAAACACAATTTAAAACTGAATGTAAACATCAATCACTCCACCTTTACTAGGTGTTTCCAGAAGATCAGAATGTTCAGTCCTGACATGACATTCCAGTTCTTCCATTGAGGCTTTAACTTCACAACAGAAAGGGCACTCTGGAACAAAGTCCATGTCGTAGGAAGGTGCAACTGATTGGGAATGAACATCAAAATTTGAATCCTCACATATTTGTGTCACAGAATTTATATTACGTATAGAGGGCTCAGAACAAGCAGCACCGATTGAAAGATCTCCAATAGGATTTGTTGACTGTGCAGATGTAGAATTGGAAGGATAATGATTTCTGTTGGATTGTGGGCATCCATTATTTGGGTTGTTTTGAAGGCTGCTTTCCTTGTCAGCAGTCAATGCTGTGTGGCTCCTAGTGTAGGACTCTTGTGAAGCTCTATGACCTGAATTACTTTTGTCTGAAACTGAGTTATCAGCGATGCCCTCAAATGTATTTTGCTCATCCTCACTCCAGGCCTCCATTAAGTCTTCATGGGCTGTGTGAACATGGACGTTCAGTTCATCATAAGATAGTCCAGCCAGGGGGCAAAAAGGGCAATATGTTTCCTGCTCCATGTGAGCAATCAGCAAATGGGTCTTCATGTCATTTTCAGAGTTCACTTCCTGAGTGCAGATGTCACAAATAAACATGCTGAATGTCACCTTACTAAAGGGAAGACACTTCACAATTCATAAAAGGTGCACACCTCTGCAAACTGCATAGCAAAAGGAAACAGGCTATTAGTCAATAAAGATACCAAACAAGATAACAAACATTTAACATTTTAAAAAAGTTTATAACAAAGGGGTATAGTTAGCAAAATGTAAATGCTTTTGTGGCTGAGGAGAGGATGGTGGCGCAAACAGGTGTAATACAGGGTATATGTTATAAAAATGGTGCTGTGGCACTATTCAGAATGTTAACCACTTAACATTAATAGCGAACAGAGCGAGTTTTATGTGCTTAAAACAGTACCAATTAGCCTTTAAGTTTCCAAATTGAAACGGTAAGCACTGAATCAACAACATACTTGTTTTAATGAACAGTCTCAGATGTAAACGGCAGCACCTTACAGCGAGCCCTGGTATCAGCGTTTCGACTTTCGTTTCCCCGGCTCTAAGTGTTCGCCAATTATATCCAAGCACATGACGTCAATAGGGCAACACGTCGCATAGCTATCGTCACTTCCGGATCGAATTAGCACAGCTTAATAAAAGCAAAGCCAACGTATTTGCCCTGCTTAAATGTGCTAGTGTTCACTTGTACATATACGGTATAGTGCCTCTGCTACTGGATGCGCAGTGTTATCGAGTGATGATGAGCGAGACTCGCAATGTGCATCAGCCTCTGCAGATTCAAGAAATGCCGAGCGGCATTTTGGTTACATGTTCTGACACATTGTGAGCGCCGCCGGCATAGTGTGGTGTTTTTACTAATATTCGCTCTCCTTGCTTCTCTCACAGGCAGCCTGATGGGAATTTTTGTTCCTACACAGTTTCGGACTGGGACACGGGGCCCATCCAAAAGCCTTAGATTAGGGGCCCACCAAAAAACCTTAGACCATGGGGGCCACTCTCAGTACTAATATTCTTCCTCTCCTCACTCGTCTATTCTCCTAGTGTCTTTTCTTTACATACTATAATCTATTATTCCATCTATTTGGCCTCTTTGTTCTCATATAAATAGGGAATAACCATGAAATAGGCCAAATGTTTAGCTGCACTTTGCAGAGTGATTTGTCTAAACTGGAAAACTGGGCAGCAAACTGGAAAATGAGGTTCAATGTTGATAAATGCAAGGTTATGCACTTTGGCAAAAATAATATAAATGCAAGTTATACACTAAATGGCAGTGTGTTGGGAGTTTCCTTAAATGAGAAGGATCTAGGGGTCTTTGTAGATAACACGTTGTCTAATTCTGGGCAGTGTCATTCTGTGGCTACTAAAGCAAATAAAGTTCTGTCTTACATAAAAAAGGGCATTAACTCAAGGGATGAAAACATAATTATGCCTCTTTATAGGTCCCTGGTAAGGCCTCATCTGGAGTATGCAGTTCAGTTTTGGACTCCAGTCCTTAAGAGGGATATAAATGAGCTGGAGAGAGAGTGCAGAGACGTGCAACGAAATTGGTTAGAGGGATGGAAGACTTAAATTATGAGGGTAGACTATCAAGGTTGGGGTTGTTTTCTCTGGAAAAAAGGCGCTTGCGAGGGGACATGATTACATTTTACAAGTACATAAGAGGACATTATAGACAAATGGCAGGGGACCTTTTTACCCATAAAGAGGATCACCGTACCAGAGGCCACCCCTTTAGACTAGAAGAAAAGAACTTTCACTTGAATCAACGTGGGGTTCTTCACAGTCAGGACAGTGAGGTTGTGGAATGCACTGCCGGGTGATGTTGTGATGGCTGATTCAGTTAATGCCTTTAAGAATGGCTTGGAGCTCTATAGTTAGTATAGGTATGGGTAGATAGAATTTGATTAAAAGTAGGGAGGGGTGTATGTATGGATGCTGGGTTTTCATTTGGAGGGGTTGAACTTGATGGACTTTGTCTTTTTTTTTGTAACTATGTAACTATGAGGGCCCACTGACACCTGGGCCCACCGGGAGATTTCCAGGTATCCCGGTGGGCCAGTCCGACACTGTTCCTACGTGAGTGTCCCGCGCATTAAACAGCTGTTGCAACAATGCGCTGGGGAATCAGAGAGCAGTGAGGGTATAAAATTTGATAGTGTTTGCAGTGCAGATGTGCAATTTTCCAAATTACCAAAGAGAAATTGGACGCTTTGAAACATCTGGCGTGTTTAATGTATTTAATCAAATATAGAAAATAAATGTTAGCGTTTTATTCTTCTCAGTCAAATCATGAGGAAGGTGCTTGTATGGGACACTTTTCCCCAGGAATAGGGTATAAGGGTATGATAGTAAGCCTAACACTCCCCAGATGGAGACCCATGGAGGCAAACAAGCCCTTTAATTCATTGATAAGGGGCCCTTCTCCTTCAACTCCAGCCTGACTTGTACATTACTCTCATCTAAACAGCTGTAGGCAATGGTAAGAACACTGGGAAATTAACGCAAAGGTTAACAACCCCATTAAGATCACTGAAACTGACTTACTGATCACTGACTTACCTGTGGTAAGTTGGACAGACACATTTTCAAAACAAGGGACTGCCTAGAACACTTGGGAACCATTGAGTCGCTGGGCATTGTATGTATTGTAATGACCATAGCAACGGGTTAAAATTGTGCTAGTAGGTGAGGGATTCATGTCCCAATATTTGAATAATGAAAAGAACATGATTGAACACAGCTGGGAAAATTTTGGCTTGGCCAGGGCGTATAGTACCATTTGGTCAGGATTTTGTAATTCAGCTCTTGAATTCTACTGCACCTGGAGCTGTATGATAGGGTACGTATCATGTCTGTTGTTTCTTCCTCTGTCAGACTTATGTTCAGGTGTTGAGACCAGGCTTTAATAAACGGTAGTTCCATTGTGTTGTGTGCACCCGTGACAGCCTTATAAATTGCAGATAGGGTATGTCTCGGAGTTTTCTGCCAAAGGCCCGATCTCCTCCTAGTTTACAGTAAAAATGTTTAAGTTGACTGTATTGGAGATGCATCCGTGGGGTAAAAGAGCGTTGTTGGTCCAATTTCTCTCTGGTGACCATGGTGCCTTTGTCCACGAGGTGAATTATTTGTAATTGGTCATCTTTGAGCCACGGTTTATATTCTTCTCTGTTTAATGCTGGCTGGTAGTCTGGGTTATTTGTAATAGGCATCAGGGGAGATGGAGCCTTTGTTATGTCCAATGTTTGTTGGATACTATCCCATGTTTCAAGCGTGTGATGTAACAGGGGATGTTTTTTGGTTAAGAGCTGTCTGTGGTTCTAATTTATCCATGGGATATGGAGCAGATGGGTTGAGGTCTCTTGTTGTTCTATTTCGATCCATAATTTGTTGTCAAGGTGGTGTGACCAATCAACTATCCTGTTGAGGATAGCTGCCTTATAGTAGCGGTGAATGGCTGGTAATGAGACTCCGCCTGAGGGCCTAGGTCTAGTTAGTATTTGTTTGCGTAATCGGGTGATTTGTCTAACCAAATGAATCTGGTGATTGCTGTCTGAAATTTGTTCAGCCAGTTGTTCGAGTATTTGACCGGAAGGGCTTGAAATAGATATAGCAATCTAGGGAGTATGTTCATCTTCACTACATTCATGCGACCGAACCATGAAAGCGTGGTAGATCGCCACCTTTTCAGGTCCAATTCTACTTTTTGTATAGGTTGGTACAATTCAACTCTCCCCATGTGGTATAATCCTTCGACATATTAAGGCCTAAGTATGTGATGGTAGTTGAAGCCCACTTGTATGGGAAATTCTGGGACATCCCTTGAGTTTGAACTCCTCCAATATCTGGATTGTTCCGGATAGCGATTAAAAGTGGTTCAAGTGTCAATATGAATAGCGTGGGAGATAGAGGACAGTCTTGCCTGGTGCCATTTCTTATGTCTATGGGGTTCGATAGGAGTTTATTGACTTTCACTTTGGTAGTGGGATTATGAAATAGAGCTTGGATCCATTTTATCAATCTTGGACCAAAACCATATTTCTGTAGGCATTCGAACATGAACTTCCAGTTCACCCGGTCAAAGGCTTTTTCTGCATCTGTCGATAGAAGAAGCATTTGTTGGGACCTATTTTGTGCGTAGTGTAGGATATTGATTAACCTATTTGTATTATCTCTCGCCTCCCTATTTGGTACAAAGCCGACTTGTTCCGGATCGATCAGATGTTCGAGAATTTGTTGGATTTGTTTCATTATGATTTTGGCTAGTAGTTTCGCATCATTGTTGATCAGCGAGATTGGTCGGTAACTGCCGGGGTCTGTTGGATCTTTATTGGGTTTCAGCAAAAGGGTTATCTGTGCTTCAAGAGACTGGGGTGAGAGCTTAGCTTCCGCCTGTATATCATTGAAAGCCTTGCATAAGTGGGCGGAAAGCAAGTGCTGAAATTCCTTGTAATAAGACACCGGGAACCCATCTGGTCCTGGGCTTTTACCGGTTGGTGTTGGGGAGATGGCTCCCAATATTTCTTCTACCGTGATGTATGTTTCTAGTTGTGCTTCCGCATTCTTTGGGATTCTAGGCATGTTATTTTGGTCTAAGAATTGGGAGGCAGTAGCGTAGAAAGAAGTATCTTCAGTAATGTGTGTTGGAGCGATCTGGTACACTTCTGTGAAGTATTTAACGAACTCTTCCGCTATTTTTTTCATTAGTGTATGCGAGGTTACCGGTAGAAGTTTTGATTTTGGGAATGTAAGTTTTCGCTAGGTTTTGTTTAAGCGCGTTTGCCAGCATTTTGCCACATTTATTTCCATGTTCGTAGTAGCCATGCTTAATCAGTGTTTGTATTCTATTAGTATACGTATTTAGTTTATCGTTGAGTTCTCTTCTTGCTTCTAATAATTCCTGTGCCGTACGTTGAGCTAGCGATTGTTTGTGTTGAGCTTCTAGAAGTTTTTAGCTAATAAAGCTTCGACCTGCTGGTTCTGCACTTTCTTTCGTCTGGTTCCTATCTCGATGAGGGTCCCCCTTATTACACATTTGTGCGCTTCACAGCACGTCAGTGGAGATATGTCTGGTGTCCCATTTTCTTTGAAATAGTTACGGATATTTCCGCCAATCTCTTCCACTAAGTCAGAATGTTTTAGGAAAGATTCGTTCATTCGCCATGTAGGGTGTGGCTTAGAAGTACCCGGGAGATTAAGTTGTATTGAGATAGCTGCATGATCCGAGAATGTTCTGAGATGGATATGGGAGTCGCAAACCTCTGTAAGTGCATGTTGAGATATGAATATATAGTCTATTCGAGTATAGGTATTATGCCGTGTGGAATAGTAGGTGAAGTATTTTTCTGTGAAGTGTTGAGTGCGCCAGACATCTACTAGCAGTAGATCGTGAAGTTGTTTCCTAATTCTAAATGAGGTCGTTGGAGGTACGCTAGATTTTCCGGATGAGCAGTCGAGCTGTGGTTCTAGGGGGGTGTTGAGGTCTCCTCCTAATATGAGCACTCCTTTTGTGAAGTGATGGAGAAGTTGCGTAATATGCTGGAGCTCTTTGTCTTGGTCTTTGTTGGGTAAGTACACATTGGCTAGGGTGTACTGGCGTCTGCCTATGAGCCCAGTGATGAAAACGTATCTGCCTTTAGGGTCTACTTTGGTACCTGATACGGAAAAGTTCAAGTTCTTAGAAAAGAGGATTGCTACTCCTTTGGTTTTGGTATCTTGTGGAGCACTTGTGTAGATTTCTGGGAAGTATTTGTTGTGCCATTTGGGAAGATGTCCCTTTTTGAAATTGGTTTCTTGTATAAAAGCTATGTTAGCTTTATGTTTCCTTAGTTCAGCGGATAGAAATATTCTTTTTTGCGGAGAGTTCAGGCCATTGGTGTTGATGGAAATTATATTGAGCGAGTCGCATCTTCTGGTTTTTGTTGGAGATAAGCTCATGCTGCCTCTATCGATGGCTGTTCCAGTGGGTCGGGGGTTGGTAAGGTGAAATGGACCTGTAGATGGATGTCTAACAGTTATGTGTGGGGCAATATTACTCTACTACCTGATGAAGGGTCACTCTCCAAGGTAGTACAAAATATGAGTGTGAGTGTGTTCGGGGGTAGATAACGTGTAGCAGATGGTATATGTGTCGGTTCCACACTCAGGACTCGGCAGCTCTAAGAGGGTGAAGGGCCACTTATGTTCCTGGTTAGTATGGTGTAAGTGGGTATATTATTGCCTGTAGGGTTACCCTTGTAGACTAATGTGTAAGCATACCATAGTATAGCGTCAATGAGCGATAGCATTAAAAAAAAAAAAAAAACAGAGAACAATTAAACAGAATACAGAAATGAAAAACTTTAAACCTTAAGAAATGCTTGGCAGAGTAGCATAGTATTGTTGCACCAACTACCCTGTAAGAGATGACAAGGTGTTGGGATAGACATGGCACTGCTGTAGGCCAATTTTCCTTCTGTAAAGCAGAAGAGAGAAAAAAAAAGGGGGGTAAAAATTGTTAAGGGGGAGGTTCTATAGTGGTGAACTTAATATTCTTACATGTAGGTCTTACGCTGTAGGTGTGTCAAAGATTAGCATGTAACGATGCAATTCAGTGTTTACGCATTAATGAGGAACACCATCTCCCCATGTTGATTACACCATAGATAGTAGCAGCAGCGCTACAGGGTAGAGGTGAATGTAATGGATAATGGAATAAGGGATTAAGTATAGCAGGGTTCAGTTGTGGAATCCAAGACCTGTTCAGCGATGCTCAAAAATAGAACTTGGAGAGGGAGGGGCATATAAAAAAAAAGGGGGGGAGGCATGACCATATAGTATACAGACATCTGTACATACTTTTTAGTTATCAAGGAAAAATCATATAACAGTGTATTCCAGCATACAGAAAGTAGTGAGAGACAAAACTCATATTCGGTTCCTATTACATGCTGAAGATTAACTTTGGTGTAGCATATAGGTGGTTACTGGATCAGAGTCGTAAGTAAAGTTCAATTATTGCTTCTGAGGTATAATTGTCGGTACACAATTATAGGTAGGGAGGAGGGGCATGTGCGCTCGAAGAAGGGGAAAAAAAAAAAAAAAGGGGGGGGCGAGAGGAGAGGAAGGGGGTTTCCTTAAGATAGATTGACATTCTTGCATTCATTTTAGGTATCCAGGAAAAAATATACAACAATGCCATCCAGCATTCACGTGTTAGTGAGAAACAGGGCTGACATATAGTTACTATACCAAAATTTGTATTAACAGTGGTAGAAAGTAGAGATGGTTACTGGAGCAGATTCTTTAATTAAAAGAAAGTTCGACAATGGTGTCTGTGGCATATTCTTCGGTGCACAGAAATATATAGGGAGAAGAAGAGCCTGCGCACAAAAAAAACAAACAAAAAATAAAAACAGTGCCTCATGGGTCCATTAAACGTGAGTCTATATGCCCAATCCGTAGACAATGAAACTTATGTAAACTTATTGTGTATTACAATTTAACTTAAGTCTTAGAGGTAAGATGTAGGTTAGACTAGTAAGCCGTGCAAGACCTCGTGGTTTAAAGGACAAGGAAAGGCAAAAAAATAAAATCCCATTTGTACTTTCTTTAATGAAAAAGAAACCTATCTCCAGTATAGTTTAAGTAAAATATATGTACCGTTTTTATAAGAAACCTGACAGTATGCAGTGAAATTCTCTCTTCATTTACAGCTGTGGATAGGAATTGTCAGATGGTCCCTAACTGCTGAGCAGGGAAACAATCATACTTATGAACAGCAGCGGGAGCCCCCGCCTTACCAGCCATGCAGAATTCAAGCAGCTTTGTTTATGACGATCCCTAAGCAGCCCAGACCACACTGAGCATGTGCAGGGTCAGGGTTAGGCACAGATGTTTAACAAAGTTACAAGATGACAGCCCCCTATGGCCAACTTTGAAAGCATAAATCATTTGTTTGATTAGGCTTTGTGGTGCAGTAAGTTCAAGTTTATGTTTAGTATACAGAATACAGCATTTCTAGCCTTATTCTATTTTAGACTTTCCTTGTCCTTTAAACCTACTCACGTCAGGGGTCCTCATCTGTTGATGCTTGTACAGGTGTGGGTTGTGTGCCATAAACATATTTTGCCCATTCCGTGAGGTCTACCGGAGGTATACCTGTGCTGCTTCTCCTTCACCCGGCTCTCGCAGACTGTAGTTTTTCCCATTGTGATGTGCTATAAGGGAAAAAGGGAATCCCTATTTATAAGGGGTGTTGCGTTCCCTCAGCTTACTGGTAACTTCGCGCAGTAGTCGTCTTTGGGCGATGGTAGTTTGTGCCAGGTCCTGGAACAATTCTATGGTGTCTTCTCCCATCTGCAGGCCTTGGGTGTCCCTCACTTTGGAAAGGATAAGCTCCTTTGTTGTAAAGCTGTGGAGGCAGCATAGAATGTCTCTAGGCTTATCTTTTCTACCACCGTATACTCTGTGGAATCGGTCGACTGCTATGTCGTGGTCTAGGTCTTGGCCTAGCATGCCATTGAAAAGTTTGAGGAGCCGTTGTTTGGCTTCGGTAATTTGCAGGTCTTCCGGGACCCCTCGAATGCGTATATTGTGGGGTCTGTTTCTATTCTCTGCATCCTTTAGCCCTCTCCGTAAGAGGAATAGTTGTCTTGTATGCAGATTGAATAGGTAGAAGTAAATATAGAAGAAGTAAGTGGTTATACCTGCAGAAATATTAAATATTACCATGAACTAAATTCTCAGGTCCAGTAATCCATATAAAACTTAGATCTGATGTTAACTATACGTATTTAGACTCTACAGGACCAGTAAATAATAATTAACTTTTGGATGTTATAACTAAAGATGTCCTGAGCAAAATTTTGACCTATTTATCTCTGTATACCCTATTGCATCGGGACAATGCAGACATAATTTTCTTTTAGTGTAGATACAATGCATACCTTCCTCCTACGAATTGTCTGTGCAATATGGAATCATCCCTTCAAAGGTAACCAGTTCATAGTTAACCAAACCCTTTTTATTAGCTAAGTTGCTCCAAAAACCCGTTAATTGTGCATTACTGTGCAGTCTTTGTAGCTGCTTTTCTCCTACAGGGTGAAAAATATCACAGTAGTTCAATTTGCCCCACCTAACAAGACTTTTAACCTAATTGGGATATTTTGTAATCATTAGAAATTTGATGAGCTACGGAACACAACCTTCATTTAGTTTTTATGCACATGTACACCCATAATTGATTAGTCATTCAGTATGAATGTGGTGGCCAGTACACGAAACTGCTTTTTTACTCTGATGCCTTTCACAACTTTGCAACTATTTTTGCTTTCTTTTGCAGGAATCAAGTAACATTTCAGACAGCATGGCAAGAATTCTTTCTCCCTTTCAAAAGAACAAGTCTCCTGAGGGATGAAGCTATCTCCTAAAATAAAGATTGAACAACAGGATTCCATTAACTCGATTTACACTAGCACTACTGAGCCTAACTTACCATGAAATAAGTCAATATTTATAGATATTTATGTACAGAATTTTTTTAAAAAGCTATATAAGGTGTTTTTTTCCAAATTGCCAACATCTGTAAAAGTATACATTTAATACTCTCCTTCTAGGGTTATTTGAATATTTAGAGTGCTTTATGTTCATCAGTTTCATCCCTTTGCTCATTTTTTGCTTCTTGATGCCACTTTGCTTTTTTTGCCAGGTTAAGGCTTGTTAGTGATTCGTGCCTGAAAGAGGATAAAGCAGAGGAAATAATTTAAAGAACAACATTTAAAATGGTACTCACAGACACTGTACTAATATACATACTGTATGTTTTTTAGGTTAGTGTTTATATTTCCCTCCATACAACTTTCAGTGCAGATTAATAGTTTTTCCTATTTATAATAATTACAGCTCGTTTGTTTTTATCTTTATTTTAGATATACTGATGGCATGGACAGTGGTGTAACTAATGTGCCCTGCCCCCCCCTGTAAATGTTTTTTTGCCCTTCACCCCCCCCAGGGGTAATCTGTGATTTTTGGGTGACTGGTGATCTTGTGGCCACCCGCTCAGGTTAGGGCCTGCTTCCGCTGTAGGCACGACCTTGGGCATGGAATAAATCTGCCAACACACACAGATATGCGTATTCTGCCTTAGCTCTGATTTTTTCTTAGTGTGTACATTGACAGGTTGATCATTTGCTTGCCAGTGCACACTCACATACCAATTGCACACACACACACACACACATACAAAGTGTGAAAGGTAGCAGAACAGATTTTTTTTTCAATGGCTTAGATATGCCAGCAGAAAAAACAACCAGTGTGCCATTTAAATATTGTAGGGATTAGCCCAGCAACAGGATAACGGTGACTCCCTGGATGAGTACACCGATTAAATCAGGCACAGTAGAACAATGGGTTTGTGTGAAACACACGTGTGGATTTTTATTTAGACAGCCCTATTTACACCATTTAGAGTTGTACAAAACAGGGGTTAAAAATAAAACAAAGCAGCAAAATAAACCCTTGGCAGCTAACTATACATTCAGGCTTCCCTGACTATCAGACCGGAAACAACCTTGCGTTGCTCTGGTCTCTACATTAGCAACAGCAGTCTTTACCACACACAAAAGAAAGGTTTGTATTTCACCCAAAACCCCAAAAGTTTGCTTACCAAAAAAAAAAAAAAAGTCTTTCACAGAACTCCCCAGCCTGATATCTCACGTCAGAACTGGTTCCAGGGTGGAGCGAAACCCTAAGCAGGCTGGGAATTCTTATAGCAACCTGGATCATCAGATTCGATTCTGCTGAACTCGTAAACTGGTCTGTGAGCTGACTGCATTACCAGAAACTGAGAGCAAACTGCTCAAACCTGGGACAGACATACACACCATCCTGCACAAATCCACAAACTTTTACTGACCTGCTGTCACTATATATTGAAGCTACCATTTCATGGTAAACTTGAATTTATGTGAAAATAATGTACTAAAATTCATTAGGTCTATTGTTTTCCAGTTATTGTTCAGTAGAGGCAGGGCATTCCATATTGGTGTCAGGGGAATGGGGTGGGAGGGTAGACCCTACATGTCTTCTCCTGCCTGCTACTTATGAATGCATTGCTGCTGTTCTGAAGCTGTGAACAAGTGGTTCCCTGAGAAAACAGAGCTTCCAGTTACAGTCCAGATTCCAGCCATGGTCCAGTACTGCTAATTTTATGTTTTTAATAAATATAAACCACAGACAGTGATTTAAAAAGTGGTTTAAAAGAACTTCTGCCACCCAATGAGTTTATATGTAATTGTGCTTACAAGTTGCAATTCCCCCTTTTGTTAGCAAATTATGCTAAATGATGCTTGTTGCTTTTAGCATAAACGATCAAGCAGCCGATGCATCCATGGTAGAACATTGCTTTGTAATCTACAACAAGGCAAATGGTTATATTTTTCACACGTCACAACAGTTCAGCTTTCAGAAAAGAACCATTCAGAAAATATATGATATAAGGGTCTTTTTCTTGGACCATAAACTGAAATGTGGTAAACTTACAGAATATTATTTAATTTCTTGAACTTTGTTTTGCTGCAAAGTATAATGCAAACTCATAGAATCTGCAACACTGACCACCAGTATTATATGTAGCCCATTAACTAACAATTTAATCTAACATTGATTCCTATATTTTTTACAAAGCTCTAAAAAGTTGTCCAGGTGCTATAGAACTAAACAAAAACAGAGAAGGGGAGCTCCAACCTCCCTGCCATATAATCAATTTAGACAGACTTTCGTAGCGGTAAACCTTTAAATTTAAAATCCGCTCAACACAGAGGTGACTTGGTTTGGGTGCTCTTGCCCCGAACCCTCCGCTTAACAGTTTTTCTACAAAGGTATAAACCAGTTGAGTGCGTGCCATTTCGTTGGTTTTTGAGGTTTTTGTGGTATTTGTATTTTTTAATGCATTGTTTAGCTCTTTTTTTTATTCTACTTTTTATATTCGGATCTATGAATAAGTTAAATGACATTCTTGTTTTTAGAGAATGGGAGTTTGGTCTTGGTTTCAAAAACCACTAAAATCTGACTTTAAATAAATAAGCCTCCACATTTTATGTTTCCTATACTTTTATTTTGAGATCACTTGTTTTAAGATAATCTTTTACAGCACAGCACTGAAATAGTTAGAATGCAAGGGTGAGATTCATTAACTTTTTTGCCAGACACAATCACAGTAAAACAAGCAATGATTGTGAGTCTAATCATAATGTAACATGCCTTTATACGCGCTTTGTTCCTTGCTCTATCCAGTGTTTCAATTCTGAAGGATAAATGGAAGAAATTATTGTATAGTCTACAAACAATAAAAATTTTAGTACTGTAAACAATAGGCAACTTGCAAAAACTCCATTGAGATTGTCTGGAACTGAATCAGGAGACAATTATGGAAATTTGTGCAAAGCGAGACAACATCAGACTTTTCAACAATATGGGGTCCCCATGGTTGTGCAGTTTCTACATTTAGCACTAGGTTATTGGGTTCAACAGGGCACGCTATGTTTTCTCCAGCTGCTGTGGTTTCCTCCAACAGTCTAGAAACATTTTGGTAACTTAATTAGAGCTAGATGAAACCACAGATGTATATCATCAAAAAAACAAGTAAAAAACAAACCAAAAACTTCTCCATTTAAGTGAATATTTCTACTCTATAACATTATTTCACCTCAGGGCCGGCCTTACCAACTGCAGGGCCCAATTGGAATTATTTTGGCGGGGCCGCCTAGACAGAGTTTTGTTGTCTGGCAAAGGGTTCCAGTGTGGGTGGCAAATAGTCACTGCCTTTCCCTCTATCCCATAAGTGCTGCCAGTTGGGGACTGTGTTCCTTCTAATTTGTTTTAGGTTATGTGCACAAAAAAATATTTTCTGCATCTTTTAGCGATCACTGTACAGATGTGTGTGCAGAACCATGGATTATAAAAAAAATTACTCATTTTTATTTTTATGGAGTTCAAATAAAAAGCACACAGCACATATATTGATTTTCACTGTATATGTAACCAGTTTTATGGGATCTCTCTGTACAAACTATGAGCAAACTTAGGGGCTGTTCCTGCTGAACTGTGCTAAGTACAGGGGAATACCTATGCTGCCATAGTTTACTCTTGCCTGACGCAGCCAAGTCTGGAGACAGGAAGATCACATTCACAGGTAGCAGGGGGCTTCACACAGCATGTGAAGTAACCAGAACGGAGCCAGCTGTACGGAAAGCATTTTAGGACATCTGTACAGCTGATCTGTCAAGTGCGCAAGTGATCATTGGTGGGGACGAGGAAGTAAAAGCATTTCCTAGTTCCTCTTGCCTAGTTGCCATGGTGCGGAACTGCGGGGCCCCCACAGGCGCGGGGCCCAATTGGTCCAATTCGCCTAAGACCGGCACTGTTTCACCTTATGTTGTCATCTAAGGCAACTATCAAAATATGACATCAAACATCATCCTCTTTGATTTACCAAAAAAAAGAGACAGTGAAAACCTAAGAATGGTACAGGAAATCACATATTATACATAATACAAATCAACCAGTGTTTGCCAATCTTTAAAACTTGAGTACCCACATTGATCTACCTTACAGAGAAAAAAGTCAGGAAAAGTAACCTTAGAGTAAGTTACAGTATATACAGTAGAATAAAGTTTAAATACCTCGTCTACTGCTGTAGTCATAGGAGCTTGCTTCTCCTTCATTGAATTTTGACTGTTGGTGCTAGAGTCTTTTATATTTGATTGAACACCTTAAAGGGCTGTTTATCAGACTCCTCAGTTTCATTTACATGTTGCCTAAAGTAAAGTATAGTGAGGTCTGGCATGGTGCTGAGAGACTGGCAAATTGCTAATGTGGTGCCGCTATTCAAAAAGGGATCCTGTTCTCAGCCTCAAAATTATAATTATTTATGAGATTAGTTTGACATCAGTGGTAGGAAAGCATTTTGAAGGGGTAATAAGGGATAAAATACTTGACTTCATTGCAAATCATAATACTATGAGTTTGTGCCAGCATGGTTTTATGCATAACAGATCTTGCCAGACTAGTTTAATTACCTTTTGTGAGGAGGTGAGCAGGAACCTACAATGGCAGTGGATGTAATCTACTTGGACTTTGCTGAAGCTTTTGATACAGTACCACACAGAAGGTTAATGGTTAAGGAGCATTGGCCTAGAATATACTAGTCTTTGTACCACCTTACAGAACTGGCTGAAGGATTGATTACAAAGAATGGTGGTAAATGGAACATTTTCTTATTGGACTAGTGTTGTTAGTGGAGTATTGCAAGGATCTGTACTTGGTCCTTTGCTTTTTTTAACTTGTTTATTATGACCTGGAGGTGGGCTTTGAAAGTACCATTTTCTATTTTTGCTAATGGTATTAAATTGTGTTCCATGCAGGATGCTGCCACTCTGCAGAGAGATTTGACTAGAATGGAAAACTGGGCAGCAAACTGGAAAATGAGGTTCAATGTTGATAAATGCAAGGTTATGCATTTTGGGAAAAATAATATTAATACAAGTTATACACTAAATGGCAGTGTATTGGGAGTTTCATTAACTGAGAAGGATCTAGGGTTTTTAGTAAACAACAAGTTGTCTAATTCTCATTCTATGGCTACTAAAGCAAGCAAAGTCTTGCATAAAAAATGGCATTAACTCAATTATTGAAAACATAATTTTGCCTTTTTATAGGTCCCTGGTAAGGCCTCACCTGGAATATGCAGTGCTGTTTTGGGCTTTAGTCCTTAAAGGGGAATGATCGCAAAAATTTATATTTAATATAAGCTTCAGCATACTGAAATAAGAAATGTTGTAAATACAATGAATTAAATATTCTCTAATATGCTCACACTAATTCAAATAGTTAAACTAGTTAGTTTTTTGTGTTTCATCAACATTACACTCAGAGATAAGCTCCTGGCCTGGTGAATACGGAAGAAGACACTGGAAAATCCCTCATTATTGCAAAGATCAAATGCAGAATTGAAGTAATTTGAATTACACTTTTTCCTCACTTTATTAAGACCACACTAAAAGGACCAGTTTACAGTCTAGATAGGTGCTGGAGAATGGCAAGGATGGGTAAAATTCACACTTTAATGAATTTGCAGAGTAATGATAGTTCGCCTGAGCGAAAATACACCTGGCGAAAGGGCACAAAAAATGCACTACCGATGATCACTTTCACTAGCGAATTGTCCTCTACGCCTGTTAGTAAATTGGCGATGTACCTGTGGATGGAATTTATGGTGAGTTTTCGCTAATGACAGCCACTTCGCCGTTAGTAAATCTGCCCCATTAGCTTTGGTGTGGAACAAGAACTAGTTAAGTGAGTATGGAGCTACAAACAATGCCAATACCAAAACCCCTCCTTATTGCAAAGATCAAGCGCAGAATTGCATTCATTTGAATTACACTTTTTCCTCACTTTATTAAGATCTCACTCAGTCAGAGGACCAGTTTACAATCTAGATAGGCTAGAGAATGCCAAGGATGACACTTTAAAGAAATTTCAATTAGAAACCTAGATTTTTGAAAAAAATCACCAAGTTGACAGTTCTACCTCTCTCTAACTCTTGCCAAGGAAAATAGCATTCTTTTCTGACCTTCCTTTTCCTTACTATTATAACCCAACAACACAATAACATAAGCTCAGAACAAGTCTAGTGAAGAGAATATGGAGACATATAGTGAAAATCATTAGATATAATAATAAACTGTAAGATTTGTTCTGCACCCAGCAGGGCTTTCATAAAGGGAGGGATATGCAGCAGTCCTGTCATAGGTCTTGTCAAAGAATGGGGCCTGGTCAGATACAAAAGTGTGTGGTGCTTATGTTAAAGGTGCATAGTTTGGGTGGATCCAGGTGTTGCATTGGTGGATCCAAGGCATGACTCTGGCAAGCTTCTGATTTTCCTGTTTTAATGTTGAATATATATTATTTAATATGAATGGGATATGAATATGTAACCCCTAGGCCTTCACCTGTTGCACTACAACTCCCAGCATACCCACAAATAAGATATATTTTTCTGAATAGACCTATTTATTTATAATTGAGCTGTTTTTACTACAACATGGACCTTTTTAGCTTTTTCATTTGCTATTAAATTGAATGAGGACAGATTTAATTCTGACAAATTATTTTTGTTTTGACTAATGCATAAGCAGTAGTGTTCTGAATGTGTTTTGTTGCCATAACAAGATAGTGTTTTATAGTGATACCAATATCAACAAACTTTTCACAGGCCCGAGCCAACATAACCATTTGTTTTAATAACAAAGGGGGTCCATATGCATTTAGAACAATTGTTTATGTGGTAGCAATACAACATTTCCTTTTTGGTTTTAAAGACTCTGTGTAAAGCAAAAAAGTTGTATTTCTACATACAATGCCAGTGCTCACAAGGTTTGCTGGTTTCTGTGGAATTGGCATTCTAGACATGTTCCACACATTTGTTCCTCTAGCGCAAGGGATTTTTGTACTGTACAATAATTTAAGCACAGTTGGCATTCTATATTTATGAATATACAGTAGCTCTTGCATTTTTGATTAGAATAATTGACTGGTAACTTAGCAGACAGGGCAGATAATAAGATATACAAATAATATACTGTATGCATGCAGCCTACATGATTTTAAGTAATCCTGACTTTTAGTATTTCAGTGGTTCGGCACTGTCAAGGGGGGCCCGATAATTAAAAAAGTGCAGCACAGCCGGACCCCCTTTAGGTGTGCTTTTTCTTCACTACACTACACATTAGCTGTTTGAGGGAAACAGTGCTTGTGACATTATCTACTCACTTAATATTTCACATGTAGCCATCTAGCATAGTTTACAATATTGTAGCTGGGCTGTGATAGAAAGGAAACATGCAGTTTGGCAACTGTTTTACTTGTGGTTCTAAAAGTCTCTCGGAAATAAATAACAACACCTATATATAAGCAAAGGTTTTATTACAGATAAGAGAAGAAAAATATATACGCCACCATTTGAGCAAACAAGCAAGCACCCCTTCTGCAACCAAGACTGGGAGATCCCAATTCAGTAAGCAGTAACGACACAAATGGTGCACAAGGTCCTGGGCAGTATGCTTGCTACCCCACAGGAGAGATTGCAACAAAATGGCTTTATATGCTCAATAACAATGGGATCCTACTTTAAACCACTTTTTTTTTAAGATTTTATTTTTCGAGTTTTCATAATAAACACAAACAACAAGTTATACACCTTAGAAAGGAAAGAGAAAGAAGAGCAAGGAAAGGAAAGAGAAAGATTCTCAAGGGCCATGGGAGGTGGGGTCAAGTGAGTTACACCTCTATATGATTAAGTATCTATACACCACTTTATTATCTTTGCACTGCTACCCAGGTACCCCACACTGCATCAAACTTTTTTGGGCAGCCTCTGGGTTCATATGTAAGTTTCTGTTTAGGTAAAGAATTATTAATTAATTTTTCCAAAAATTGAGCGAGGGGGTTGTCATAGAATTCCAGTGAAATAATATTGACTTTTTGGCATAATATAACAATTGTAAATAGCATAGTCTCGTGTATGAGTCCATGTTAGAATCTTTCAGCACTCCCAAAAGGCAATTCAGGGGGGAGTGTGTATCAGGTAGGTTAAGTTCTACTGTCATGTATTGTATAACCTCTTTCCAGAACTGTTTCTGCGCACTACTGCTGTTATGCATTTTTGGCAAACATTGGATGCTGTAGGGTACAATTTAGCCAGCCTGTATGGGGTGTAGTATACACTGTTCAAAAATTTAACTTGTATATACCAGTCTATTTGTTTAAGAGCGTCTTTCCACATATCATCCTGCATTTCTGGAATGTCCCTTAACCATTTTTGTTTAGGCTTGTCCATCGGATCAGGACCTGTCTGCAAAAGAATTGTATAGCAGAGTGATAGTGTTTTTTTCAGGCTTGGTTTAAGTAGATACTTTTCCAATGTTGTTTTTTTGGTTAGTATTGGTCTATCAGGAAACTGCGATAGGAAAGCGTGTTTGAGTTGAAGATGGTGACATAACATCGTAGAAGGGAGATTATATTCTTGCTGTAGGACTGGGATTTGTTTAATGTCACCACCTACTATTATATCTTTTATAGTTTTGATTCCATGATTGGCCCAGCAACTGACATCCGATATGAGTTGAAAGTGGGGTAGGTTGGTATTGCCCCACAGAGGGGTCCAAATAGACCATGTCTGGGAGGTGCCCATCACCATTTATAGGGCTTTTTGGTATGCTTGGGTTACTGTAAACATGGGAGTTGTGGCAGTGTAATGTTGGGATGGACCTCTATACAATGATCTAGCTAGAGCTTCAAAGGAACCCACAACTGTTGCCTCAAGAATGGTAGCTTGGTTATCCAGTGTCGGTTAATCCACCAGTGTGCGAACACTAGCTGACTAGCTAAGTAATATAGGTTCCCGTTATGGGGGCACACATTGTCTTAAATGCTAGCCGAGGGTGTCCACCAGCCCAAAGGAGGTTTCTTATCAGACTTTCGACCCGTTTAAACCAGCAGGCTCATGGAGTGATAGGAGAGTTATGGAGGGCATATAGAAATTTTGGTAGAAATACCATCTTAAATATGTTCACCCTACCAGGTAATGAGAGTGGGAGGGCTTGCCAAGTCTCTAGTTTTTCCTCAAAGGACCTGACTATGGGATCTAGGTTAAGACTGGAATATTTTTGTAAATCCCGCTGTATTACCATTCCCAGGAATTTAAAGGTATCTACTACTTGTACATTACCTACATTTTGAGGTCTGTTCTCTGGGAAGGGGTCAATGGGAAAGATGACCGACATTGACTTTAAGACCTGAGAATTCCCCAAATCTGGTTACTATTTGCAGAAGCGTTGCTAATGCACTGTTAGGGTTTGCCAGGTATATCAACATGTCATCTGCATAAAGTGACACTTTTTCTGAGCCTTTCAACTTGTGGGTTAGCTCATTATTAGATCATTATTGCTAATGGCTCAATTGCCAATGCAAATAATAGGGGTGAATAGGAACAGCCCTGCCGCGTTCCCCTTTCCAACAGGAAGGTGTTAGAGAATATTCCATTTACTAGAACTTTTGCCTGCGGGTGTGCATATATTGCTCCGATCCAGTCTCTGAATCGGGGTCCTATGTTATATTGGGCTAATACCTCCCATAGATATGGCCAACTAACAGTGTCAAACGCCTTGGCAGTGTCTAAAGACACTGCTACTCTCTGACCTACATTGTCACGTTTAAGTACCAGGTTTGTATAAAGGCGTCTCAGATTGATGTCAGTGGATTTTTGTGGCATAAATCCCGTCTGGTCTGGGTGTACTAGTTCTTCTTTGAGTCTGTTGGACAGAACTTTAGTAAATATTTTCAAATCGCAATTCAAAAGTGATATAGGTCTGTACGAATCACATCTATCAGGCGGTTTACCTGGTTTAGGAATCAGAGTAATGTAGGCTTGGTAGCATGAGTCAGGAAATGCTGTGTCTTTTGTAACCTTGTTAAACCAATTAAATAGTTCACCTCTTCTTGAGATATATCAGCATCTAATTGCTCCCATTGATCTTCTGACAACTGGGGTAAATCAATTAGGTTAAGGTATGCTGTGAGTTCTGCCAAGGTTTGGCCGGTGGGGCTGAATATGTGGCTTGGTAATAGCTCCCAAAAATGTTGGCCAACTCTAGCATTACATACCCCCCGTATTACTGTGTGTGGGATAGCCACCCTTGCCAGCATGGCTAACAATTTCCCATTTTTATCACATTTTTCAAACTAGGCAGCATTTTTATATAGTTCTTTCTGGGAGTATTTATCAATATATAAATGGTCCAAAAGTCTCTGAGCTTCTTCTATCTTAGCCCTCCTATTTACTGTATTACTGTATTTTGATTCGGCCAAGGCTTTTTCGGCTTTAACTAGCTCCGATTGGGCATGTGTTACTTCCAGGTCAGTCTGCTGTCTAACTGACTTAATTAATGAAATATTGGTACCCCATACAACGGCCTTAGCTGTATCCCATATCACAAAGTCTGATGCTGAGCCCTCATTATCCCCCCAGCATTGGTTTAGGGTGCAGGGAATTTCATTTACTATTTTGGGGTGTTGTATCAATTTGGGGGGGTAGCCTCCATAATGGGCCTTGTTGCTTAGGTTTTCCTCCCACACAAATAATCATTGAAGCATGGTTCAAGCATTTTCTAGGTATTATTTGCACTTCACCGAGGGTCTAATATATCTGCAGTGGCTAAGTATAGGTCTAGTATAGGTCTAGTACAGCCGTGGCTGATGAGTAGCATGTGTATTGTTTGGCATGTGGATTCCTCCATCGCCACACATATGTGAGTCCTGTTGCAGGGCAGAGGAGTCATGTGGGTTGATTTTTAATCTATCCGTCACTGGGTTCATGACCATGTTAAAGTCCCCTGCCCATATTGTGGGTAAGTTACCATACAAAGCTAGTTTTTGTATAATTTCATTTAGCAGCTGTATGTCTGCTGGAGGTGGATGGTAGATATTTATTATAAGGTAGGATGTTCCCCAGATTTTAGCTTGAAGGATCAAGTATCTACCCATTCTATCAGATGTAAGGCCTTCAAAATGAAAGTTAAGAGATTTTTGTACAAGTATACCTACCCCCTTAGAGCAAGTGGAGTATTCTGAGGTATAAACTGCAGAGACCCAATGCCTCTTGAGGGCACGAATATGTTGCCCCACTACTTTAAACCACTTTGGTAACAAAAGATCACGCTTCCCATGCGCTCATCGGGATCTGGCCAGACTTCTAACAAGCACATCCGAAGCAGAGATCTTATCTAATCAATTAGTATTGCTTGAGTACACATTTTGCCCCTGGCTATAATAAAGGAAGGCCCCATGAGAACTTCCACAAGTCAGAAACATATTATGAACAAATACGAGTATTAGGTCATCGACACATTGAGTTCAATAGTTTCTGTTGTACAAAGCTTCCTTATACAAGATGATAGGTTATAAAGCTGTCTTGTATACCATATTGGGTTCAGCAGTTGAACAGTTCTTTGTCTTATTACAAGTATTACCATGAGCCACCATTGATAAAACTCCTCTCATTACAGCAACTTTTTTTTCAATACTTTTGGAACATACAAATATAAGGTCCCTGAAATAGATGTATAATTTTCTAATTATTTATGTTATTTTTTAATAGAATTTTAATTGAATTTATCTTAACACTTACAAGGTATGCAGGATGTTCCTTGAGGCTAAAAGTTAAAAAAAAATTGGTAGAAGAAAGGGATCAGTGTAAGTTCACACTGCAATCAGTGACACACTACTACACTGTGGCATGTCTATATCCTATGTTGGCTTCAAATTCAATGTTTGATCATAGCTCTTGCTTAGTAAAGTTGTACTATTTTGTCTGAAATAACTGTCTCGTTCTTTGCTTCTGAATCTTCTGGGGATTGTACCTGTGCCTGTCATTTTTGACTCTGATTCTCAGAACCCTTTGGATAACGCTTTCGCTTTTTGCACAGTGCCAATTTCCTCCTTTTTCCTGACTTCCTTTTCCTAATGGTCTGGTGGCTCTAATATTGAGCAGCTGTATTTTCTCTTTAAATAAGGTATGTTTGGAGTGTGTGTATAGAAGAAGATCTGTGTGTACCCACAACCAGTACAGATTTGTTGAAAAGGCAGGTGAAGTTACCTTCCAAAAAATAAAAAGCACAAATTACTAGATATACTGTATTTTTTAGACAGTACTTAACTTTGGAAAAACTGTCCAAAACCCCTTATGGTGTATTCAGACTTAAAGAGCCTATAGCATGAACAAGATCTATACAAATCACATTTACTGAAACTGTAAAACTGTCTCCGGGGACCAGTAATGATAATGGACTGATTCTACCATCTAAAAAACATCTTGGATGTATTATTATATAGAAGATATATAGAAGATATACTTTTAAGTGTCTCTAACATGTAGGTAGAGACATAGGTTTTTTTTAATTTATTGAGGTTGATTGTTGGGGATTTTAATGAGATATGTTTGTTGTAATCCAATTTTTCAGTGATGGTTTACTGAATAAGGATAAAACTTCATACAAGATATCTACACAACATTACATATAACCGAGACTATTTATCTACTGTATGTAGAACAAATGACAACAGTTAAATTAAGTGTTTGTTTGTTTATTTATTTAGTGTTAGACAAATTAGAGTATGCTATGCTTATGACATGTCTTACACAGCTCTTCAAAGTAATTGAACTTTCTTTGAGCAAGCAGTCAAACCAGATGAATATATACAAAAATAACAAAGCAAAGCATTATTCATTAACTAGTGCCAAATTTATTTCAGATTTTCCTAAAAGGTGGTCGTAGTTGAACATTTCAACATATGCCAGAAAACAAATCTAACTTCTACACCTTTTTATGGTAAAAATGAATCTGGTACCACTGCATGAAACTTAGACCCTAGTAAAATTCTCTGCTGTGAGGATCAGCTTATTGCTAAAATGCAAATTTTTAGCAAAGGTGTTTTTAGATGTATACTGTTCATATAAAGGAAAAGTAACACCAACAAATTAAAGTGTTTTAAAGTAATGAACATTTCATGTACTGTTGCCCTGCACTGGTAAAACTGATTAGTTTGCTTCAGAAACACTACTATAGTTTATATAAACAGACTGAGTTTTGCAATGTAACTGCTCAATTGTGTTTAAACCAGGTATTAGCTGTTGAAGGCCCCATTCTTTCCTCTATAGCCATTCTGGAATTCCAGTGAACATTTATAAAGGAAAACCACGTTTTAAAAATCCACATAGTAAAAACTATCTCTCCAGATTGCAATTTGCCTTTATATTTTTTAATTATAGTCATTATGTTATTATTTTTACACCCTCTGGGTCAGTAGAAATTAATAATGATTTTTCTAGCCTCATATTCAATGGCTGTTCTGGCTGTTAAATTGTCACTGACAAGATTAAAATTAATTAAAAATGTTTTTCATACTAAGAATGTCTCATAAACACAACCAGCTGCCATTCTAACACAAACTCTATGAAATAACAGCATCAAAGGGACTTGCATGGCAGAATAAAGTTAAGAAAAAAATCATTGCCATTGTGTCATAATAATTTTGAGCAATTAAACTGTTTTTTCTTTGAAAAATACATTTTAGCCTTTACTGACTTGTAAACAGCAAGTTGGATTTGATCCTTCACCAATATGTTAGTCTTTATTAACCAATGAATGACACATTCCAAAAATATACAACATTATTTGCCATGACCGCCACTGAACACACCCATACATGCTCCTGGACTTTGATCTACTTAACCATGATAGTAAAATCCCCAGCGATACCTTTCCAAGAGATAATGGGGCAAATTCACTAAGATCCGAAGTTGCGCCAGCGACAGCTTCGCCGCACTTCGCCAGGCGTATTTTCGCCAGCGCTATGCAAATTCACTAAAATTCGAATTTGCACTCAGGGAGGCGAATGGTAGCGAAGTTGCGCTAGCGTTAATTTGTCAAGCAAAGCGAAGTTACGCTAGCGATGCATCATTTGAATATGGCGCCAAGTTAAAGTACAATGAACGTATATGTAGCAGCAAATACATTACACTATACAAGCCTGGGAAAGCTTCATAAAATAAATTAGAGTTGTTATTTTGCCCTATACATGTGCCCACTGTATAGTTTAGATGCCATATGTTAGGAAATGTAGGGGGGGAAGGAGGGTGCCCCCAAAAAAAATTTATGATTTTTTTCAGCCTATCACCCTTAAAAAAGGAAAAGACACCAGCATTTTTTGGGGCTTTTTCAACTTTTTTTTTTAAAACTCCTATCTACTCTATTGCACGTTCAGAAAAAGACCGATGTTAGTAAATTTGCATATTTTCGCCCCCTTCGCCAGCGTGCAACTTCGCCAGCGTTAGGGTGTGAAGTTGCGCTAGGCTATCATCATCGCTGGCGAATTTTCGCCAGGGTGACTGATAGTAAATTTGCGAAGTTGCGAAACAACTTCACGCTGGCGAATTTTCTCCAGCGTTAGTCACTTCGCCCTTTAGTGAATTTGTCCCAATGTGTACCTGGAACATTCATTTCTGCCTAGTTTAACATGATCTGCTCTCTGGGCCAGTCTCCAGCTAATTTTTTTGCAACCTGAATTTTTCCCATTGCTTTCAATGACTTTTGAGACTTCATGAGAGTTCATGTAAGATAAAAATATCTATTATCCAATACTGGGTGGTGAAAGCTCAATATATTGGAGGTTTCTGTGTGTATTTATATATACCCATATGGTATCCATTATCAGAAAATCCATTATCTTGAAAGCTCTGAATTATGATTTTAATCATTTATAATTCACAATTTTAAAAATTATTTCCTTATTCTGTGTCATAATAAAACAGTACCTTGTGCTTGACCCTGACTTAGATAAAATGATTTTTTATTGGTTGCAAAACAATCCTATTGGGTTTATTTGCTATTTAATTTATTTTTAATTGACAAAGAATGGTGATCCAAATTATGGAAATAACACTTCAGAAATCACCCAGTTCCAACCATTTTAGATAACAGGGCCTATACCTGTATTAATAACACCTCTACACCTCTACACTTTTGAATGTATTATGAAGTTGTACATAGAAGGCAGCCTGGGCACTAGTCTTTTATAGAACAGAAAAAGTTATATTGTTGTTCCAGTGGAGACCTATTGACATATATTGAAATATTTTTGTATTTAGGTACACTTTGCCCTTGAAATGTTTGTAAAATATTGTAAATACAGTTTGTAGAATGTGTTATTAATATTATTATTAACACATATTTAGAACAGCACTGTACAGACATGGGACCTGTTATCCAGAATGCTTTGGGACTGGGGTTTTCTGGATAACTGATCTTTCTTTAACATAGATCTTTATACCTTACATCTACTAGAAAATTATGTAAACATTGACTAGACCCAATACACGGATTTTGCTTCCAATAAGGATTAATCATATCTTGCTTTGGACAATGTACTGATTTATTATTACAGAGATAAAGGAAATATTTTTTTAAAAATGTGGATTATTTGATTACAATGGAGTCTATGGAAGACTTTCTGTAATTCAGAGCTTTCTGGATATCAGGTTTCCGGATAACACATCCAGTACTATAAATGGGTGTATACAGTGGACATACAAGACTAAAAACAAAAATAACCAATAACTGAATTGAATCTGGGCCATATTATTACAAGAACAGTGGCATAAAGATGGAGCCTCTCTTCCCAAATGATATCACTTAGGAGGCATAGGATGGAATGCAAAGAATTTGGTGATGTCACCCTAGTGCTGCCGGCAGGTTTTGAATGGAGCAGCATACAGAGGGAAGGAAAACACTGATAGAGGAAGCAGTAAGTTCTACGAAAACTTTATGAAGGTGCAGTTAAAATGCATTATACTTCATTTCAATCTTTCCTTGTCCTTTAAAGGGACGGTAAATAATACTTTCAGAAATTCAAATTTATTTTTAAACACAAATTGAATTTGGACTATTCCCTAGTCGATTTACACTAAAATAAAGTGGAAATTCTAATTTAAAAATTCTAATTTTCAATTCGACCCTTGATATATCTGCTCCTTATTGTAATACGTAGATCTTTTTATTTCTAAAATGGTGGGCTGCTTGCTGGGTTATGCTGAAGCAACTAATCACAAAACATCTTTCAGAGTAGGCTTTAATTTAACTATACCAAATATGACGTGCAACAGTTTTTTCATAGGTTCCACAGAATTTTAATATACATGTTACAATATGCAATAGATACCTTAATATATATAATAAAAGTGCCAGTTGTGTTATTGAAAATAATAGACGAAAGTACATCTAACACCTAAAAAGAATTTATTTCTTGTGGAAATTCTAGCTGTACAGATCATTAGTGCTGGATCTGACATATCACGGAGATCTCATATGTGACTTGTATAACAGAGCAGACATATACCTGTAAAAAAGCTTAAAAAGGACAGGAAAATAACTTTCAGGTACAAGATATATATAGAGGTATGGGGCTGTTATGTAGAATGCTTGAGTCCTGTGGTAATTTGGATCTTCATATTTCTAGGGGCAGATTTACATAGGGTCAAATATCGAGGGTTAATTAACCCTCGATATTCGACTGCCGAATGTAAATCCTTCGACTTCGAATATCGAAGTTGAAGGATTTACCGCAAATAGAAAAATTGTTCGATCGAACGATTAAATCCTTCAAATCCTTTGATTCAAAGGATTTTAATCCATTGATCGAACGATTTTTCTTTGACCTAAAAATTGTTACAAAGCCTATGGGGACCTTCCTGTACAGGGGGTCGAAGTTTTTTTAAAGAGACAGTGCTTTGACTATCAAATGGTCGAATAGTCGAACGATTTTTAGTTCGAATCGTTCGATTCCAAGTCGTAGTCGAAGTACCCAGTTCGATGGTCGAAGTAGCCAAAAAAATCATTCGAAATTCGTTTTTTTTTATTCTATTCCTTCACTCGAGCTAAGTTAATAGGCCCCCTAGTCTACTATAAAATCATATAAATGTTAAATAAACCCAACAGGCTGATTTTGCTTCCAATAAGGATTAATTGTATCTCAGTTTAGATCAAGTACAATATACTGTTTTATTATTACAGAAAAAAAAAGAAATCACATTTAAAGTAGTAGTTGACCATTCTGTTAACTTTTAGTATATGTTATAGAATGGCCCTTTCTGAGCAACTTTTCAATTGATTGTCATTACTTATTTTTTATCGTTATATAATTATTTGTCTTTATCTTCTGACTCTTTCCAACTTTCAAATGGGGGTCACTGACCCCTTCTAAAAACAAATGCTCCATAAGGCTACAAATTTAATGTTATTGCTTTTTATTACTTATCTTTCTATTCAGGCCTCTCCTAGTCATTTTCCCGTCTCTTATTCAAACCAGTGCATGGTTGCTAAGATAATTTGCACCCTGGCAACCAAATATTTAGCTTGTAGGGGGTGAAATATAATCCTGATTAGATATCTATGACCCAAAGTAAATTATATGGCTTCTATTAGACATGCAAATATCTGCAAAAATAACAATCTTATAAGTAGATACGACCATGTTTCTGTTTAGCGACCACCTCCGTCAGTGGAAGACCATTTGCGAATTTTAGAGATTGCGCAATGCAAAAATAAAGTTGTTATGTTTGCTCCAAAAGATTACGACACCTTCAATCACTTCTTAAGAGTGTGCAATTAAAATTAAAAATAAAATATGACATTGCAAGATGTGGATTTTTTTAATCGTATTGGTGCGAATTGTTTTTCTCTTTGCAACTTTAATTACATTCCCCCCATAGAGTTTAATCGTGGTTTCAAAAACCTTAACAAATCACTAATCATCAAATTCGATTTTTTTCACAAATTTCAAAAAATCTTTTAACAAAAAAGGCACAAAAACTTTTAATGCAAAACTTTGCCATATAAAAGTTGTCGAGGTGCGATAGAAGTCAACGGGAGCTGGGATAATCTTATTTTATCTTAAATAAATTTGGATTTTAAAGGTGGCCATACATGTAAAGATCCGCTTGTTTGGTGATTTCGCCAAACGAGTGGATCTCTCCCTGATATGCCCAAAGATCGGATCATAATGCTGCCAATACGGGCATAATAACGATCGGGGAAGTAATCATCCATTGCTATCAATCCAATCCAGTTCCAGCCAGAGAAGTGTATAAGTTTATCCATTGCCCTTCAAACGACCAAATTTCCGCTAGCAGCGCTGGAAAAACGTATCCACGGGAGACGGTAGGGATAATATCAATATCTGGCTTTATTTAAACATACATAGTGGTATAATAGCAGTGGGAGTGCTGAAAACTTTAGTTTTCAAACTTTAGTTTTCAGCACTCCCACTGCTATTATACCACTATGTATGTTTAAATAAAGCCAGATATTGATATTATCCCTACCGTCTCCCGTGGATACGTTTTTCCAGCGCTGCTAGCGGAAATTTGGTCGTTTGAATGTAAATGCTCGGCTGAGTGTTGCCGAGATACCGCGATAGCTGCGGAGGACGTGGGAGAGCGCAAGGAGTGGGGTGAGCTCCGCCATCGGCTTCTCTTTTTTGTTATTAGTTATCCATTGCCCTTGTCTGATAAAAATCATTTGGTATTGTTCTTAGAAATGGTGGGAAGCAAAATTTGTCACTGACAATTTCAGCAGATGAAGAGTGACTGACCTAAGAAAATAAAACATAAAATGACATACAACTGCTGTTTGCTTGCAACTCAGAAAAGCTAAAACACTAAAACACAGTATTTGTAAAAGTGCACTTTGCTCACAAGCAGCAAATAAAAATTAATTAGGGTACTTTACAGACCAATACAATAATTCAATTTGTGCCGCCAGTCCAGTGCAGTTATAACTGGAGTATCTGATTATTTGGAATCAAAACATATAACCATGGCCAACTACAGTATATAGCACTAGAGTTGTCAGCAGGGGGTCCCATTAACTTTTAAAATCAGCAGTTAGATTTTGTACTGGGAGACACAAGTGATGTGTCTACTGCCTATGGCTTGGCTCTGCTCTACCCTACTCAGCTACTGCTTGATGGTAGACATATATGCAGGGGATTTCTTCTGCTCAGCAGCCTCTAGTTTGTATGCCTGGCCTCTGCCCGTAACTTGCACGTTATGTTTAACACCCAAAAATCACATGCATTATATATACAAGTGAGGCAACATTAGACCAGAATCCTAAAAAAGGGCATATTCCTCTTAAACGGGGTTAACGATATACAGGAAGTTGCATATCATCAAGATAATTTTATCTAGATTAAAAAAAAACTTTTTGCAAGTGAGGGATAGTGTTTTATTCTTTTTATTTTACCTACTTTTTGTATTTTATGTATGTCTTCTTGCTAACAACTTTTGTATAAATGTGCTGCTTACTTCTGTAATATTAAATATAAAATGTAATGTTTTGTCTTTGTGCTATGTGTATTAAATCTTTGTGTGTGTGAAAAGGGAAAGCTATCTGTTGATATGCTAAATAACTAGTACGGCTAGCAGGAGAGTGTGTTTGAAAGTGATTTAACCCATTTGACTGCTGGAGTGCTGGTTGAACTAGTAGAATCTAACCCTGACTGCATTGAGGGGGAGAGGGGTTGATGCATTGTTGTATCATGATGTATTACCTGTTATAGAGGGCAGGGGAATAGACCCGGGTTTCTATCACCTGTTAATGATAGATGGTGGCAGTGAATTAATTTTCTGGGTATTGGAATGTTTTGGGGGAGACTGCAATGAATCTAATCTGAGTGTAACCCCTTGTAGCCAAACCCAAGAGTCATGTGTGGTTGAAAGTCCTGTTTCACAATACAAGGCTTATTAGTAATAAATTAAAATTCTTATTTCATGGCAGCTCATATACCAGTGCATATAGCATCAGAATTAAATTATCGTTCCTGTAGCATCAGCATCTATGATAGATGAACCCCATTTCTGCTTGATAAATCATGGGATATGCCCTGTTGGCACATGTAATTTTAGCATTTTTATCGATCATTTACAGAAATATCATGCATTAAGTGGTTGAAAGTCCCATTTCACAATACAAGGCTTATTAGTAATTAATTAAGATTCTTATTTCATGGCAACTCATATAGCTATAGATGAATATAGATGAACCTCATTTTCTGCTTTACAGTTTGCGAGAAACCCTAAACTTAGCTTCTCAACAGCTGCTCAGATCACACTGAGCATGTGTGTATCACTGACACTCCTATCAACATCCAAGATGGGGAGCTCCTTTGCACAAATTTAAAAGCCTGGATGGTTACTGCTATAGACATGCTTAACTTTTATTCAGGTGCATTTAGCTCAGTATATAAAAAATTTCATTCTTGTCCATATTTGGTTTTACAG
This sequence comes from Xenopus petersii, assembly GCA_038501925.1. NCBI lineage: Eukaryota > Metazoa > Chordata > Amphibia > Anura > Pipidae > Xenopus > Xenopus petersii. Next base: position 84,959,168 of record CM076681.1, read on the forward strand.
TTTAGTTCTCCTTTAATATTTATTTTCTACTGCAGGGTTTATATGTAAATTCAGTAAACACATGTGCCATTACTAGTGTATTAACTGAAAGAAGCTCTTTTACAGATTTAACTGATTCCAATGTGGGTCATCAAATTATATGATGTGGTTTAAATATAGTTTGATTCACAGACATATGTAAGGAAAAATGAGATATTACACAGAAATTAGAAGTTTTACCTACCAGTTGTATAAGTTGTGTATTTAATAGTCTTGCAACTGCTATGGACACTTCAGAGTAACTGTCTCCTACGATGGCTTTCACTTTTGGAGTGTAGGTGGTATAATTGCACTTGAATTTTAAGTTATCCTCTGATGAGTTGAATGCAGACAGGAGCCTCATAGTTGCCGACAAGGCCATGGTAACCTCAGAACAAGTATCATATATTTCATAGCCCAGTTTAATGCCAGGTATAAGAGATGAGTTATTTATCATTTCAATAGCGTGGCTCATAGCAAGCATTTGCAGAAATCCTTGCATTTCAAAGCTGCCAGATAAAATAAGAATTAAATATAGTTAGAAATATGCATACATTATAGTATAGTTTCAAGTTGAAGGCAAATATGTATACAGTAAAACAAACATTTTATTTTTACTTTTATAACATATGGCGGGATGTGTGTGCATCGGCTCCATATCCCTTGTTTTTTTTCCTTCTAAATATTGAAATATTGTAAATATTGTATTGTAAAAATTGTAAATATTCCTTTTGTGTACAAAAGAGAGAGATGGATTAAAAAACTACTATGACATAAACCACCATAAAGACCCATACATTCATTGCTGCAGAAGTACCTTCTATTTATTATGCAACTTGTGTTCAGGTAAATGGACATCTGATCTCAAATGGGCACATTTTTAATGATTAATGAGTGAATTTCTCCTCTGTATTGCCCTTGTCCTGGACATGGGATATGCCCTGTTGGCACATGTAATGGTGATGTTAATGAAGCAGTACATTTGTTGTTGAATTTTATCATTTTTAGAGATAATTTACAGAAATATCATGCATTAAGTTGACATGCTTTAAAGGGAATGTAAAGGCAAAAAAAGAAAATCCCATTTTTATTTTCTTTAATGAAAAATAAACCCATCTCCAATATACTTTAATTAAAAAATGTCTACTCTTTTTATAAGAAACCTGACTGTATGCAATGCAATTCCCCCTTTATTTACTTGCTCTGACTGCTGTGGATAAGAAACTTCAGACAGTCCCTAACTGCTCTGCAAGGAAAGTATCATACTTTCAAACAGCAGGGAGAGCCCCCCCCCCCACTTTAATTCCCAAAACTTGAGCAGCTTTGATTGTTTTCCTGTAGAGCAGCTGGCGACCATGTAGAGATTCATATCTGCAGCAATCAGAGCAAGTAAATAAAGGGGTAATTTCACTGCATACAGTCAGGTTTCTTATAAAAACTGTAACGATTTATTATTGGGGATAGGTTTCTTTTTCAGTTAATAAAGTAAAAATGGGATTTTATCTTTGCCTTTACATCCTCTGTTTCCAACTACAGCTGCAGAGACAAAGATCATGGAGTCAGATTTAAACAGATAAACTGGGATTCTATTTGGAGGATTATTTTGCTGCAGCCACTGGTTCTGGAGAGCTGGATAAAGTTTGTATTAAACAATTCAAAAACTATAAAATCCAAATTAGATTACATGACAAAACAGGACCCCGTGCAGTCTGCATATTCTGATTATTAATCATTCTTGCTGTATCAGCTTCTGGCAGATATTATTTGACTTGTACTGTTTTAATAATATATGACGATCCCTAAGCGTAGCCTCCCAACAGCAGCTCAGAACACACTGAGCATGTGCATGGTCTTGGTGACCAACTCTGAAAGCATAAATTGTGTTTCATTAGGCTTCTGAAGCAGTCAGTTCATGTTTATGTTTTGTATACAAAATGCAGCATTTCTAGCATTATTCTATTTTAGGCTTTAGTTTCCTTTTAACCTTTGTTCCCATTTGCTGTAGTTACTCACCAGACACTTTTTGAGTTGGGTCAGGGATTACAGAGACAATAATGTCATCTATTTGTAAGCAGGGTGCATTTTCTAGGAATGTCATTCTTATCATCAAAAATGTAGTATAGCATTTGGACTCATGTAACAAGTGAATTCATCAAACATGCATAAAGAATTTATAAGGGTTTTAGCAAGCATCCATCTCCATTCCCCTTTTAAAGAATAGGGCTCCTGCACTGGGAGCTGTTCATGGTAAACCTGAATGAACAGCACCATGTCTACAGGTAAGGCTGTCAATTGTACAACAGTGACTACAACTACAGTAAAACTATCATACAGCCATCTTAAAGTGAGGACCATGACCAATTGAACACAGTATTTTCTGAGAACATTAAAACAAAGGAAAATTAAACCAAAGTTATAATTCACAAGCATGAAAAGCATACCTCAAGCATGTCAATATAAAACCATACAGTATAGAAAAATATTATAAATAGTACATTTGTAAATTTATTAGCATTGTTTTATCAAAAATTACAAAAAAAAACCAGGCAGGGCTGCCCCCTTTCTCCCTTTTTGTTTGCACTGGCCATGGAACCTATGGCCTGTCGCATCAGGGCCTCCCGGGACATTGAAGGACTTCGGATTGGGAACCTAACTGAAGTCATTTCAATGTATGCTGATGACACTCTATTATACCTGCCTAACGCCCAACTGGCACTGTCACAAGCTCTAAACATTGTAAACGATCACACTAATTATTCTGGACTCAGGATAAACTGGTCCAAGTCGGTTCTCTTTCCTATAGATACTCTCCCGCCGGATAATCCTCAAAGGACTTTGGGACTCAATTGGGTGACCACCTTCAAATATTTGGGGATTTGGATTCACGCTGACCTAACCAAATATACAGATCTTAATATTCTGCCTCAAATACGATATATGGAACAGAAAAGAAATGCATGGGCTAATTTACCTCTATCTCTGATTGGTAGGATAAACCTTTTTAAAATGATGATTTTACCGAAATTAACTTATGTCTTTAGACAATCCCCAATAATGATCCCTCATATGATCTTCTCTAAACTCAAAAGCCTTACACTTACGATGTACTGGAATAACGCCACTCCCAGACTAGCTCTCACCACCTTACAACTCCCGACCCAGCAGGGAGGTTTGGCGGCCCCCAATCTTTTCTTTTACTATTTGGCATCTCAGTTGGTAGTTGTGAGGAATTGGGCCCAATCTGACGACACCAATGCGTCTGTGATCCTTGAAGCTCAACTAGCAGGGTCCTTTGAAGGCCTCAAAAATCTACCTTATCGAGGTGCTACTTATAATGTTACGATCTCCCTTCTGATGAAAGAGACACTTAAGGCCTGGCGTTTGGTGTCTCAATATTACCCTAGGCTACAACCTCAATGCTCCAGCTTTGCCCCGCTGTGGTGTAACCCCTTTCTGAAGCAGTTTGAGTTGGTCCCTGACCCTCAGCTTTGGGCAAGATATAATATAAAATATATTTCAGATATTACAGTGGAAGGTAACCTCATTGGTTTTCAGGCCCTAAAAGAGACTTATAATTTGCCGAACTATATGTTTTTTAGATATCTGCAATTGAGACACGCGTTTGTGACTCAGTTTAAGGGTGACAAGATGGACACCAAGTTGAATAGCTTACAGGTAGGGGTACATAAACAGATGTTATGTAAGCCGCTCTCGTATTTTTATACACAATTACAGACTGTTAAGGGGTCCCCTCTCAATAGATTACAAACTAAGTGGCAGCAGGACATCCCTGAGATCACGCAGGAACATTGGGAAGAAACATTGAGTTCTGTCTTTGAAGGAGTAATAATTAGTAAAGACAAAATGACACAAATTAACTACTTACATAGAGTTTACTTTACCCCACAAAGATTGCATAAAATGAATCCCGTCATTAGCTCAGAGTGCCCCAGATGTCGACACTCCCCGGCGGACTTTTTTCATATGGTGTGGGATTGCCCTGTGATTAAATCATTTTGGAGGGCGGTGGTACAGATCATTGTAGCTAAAACTGGCCTTTTCGTACCGTTAGAGCCCAGAGTACTTTTACTAAGTCAGATGGACGAAGTGTCCCCGAGGAGGGCGCAACGTACCTTATTATCTGTACTTTGTATGTATGCTAAAAAATCGATTGCAATTAAATGGAAGTCTGGAGATGGCCCCAATGTGAAAGACTGGGAACAACTGGTGGAAAACTCCCTCCCATTGTACAAACTTACATACATGAAAAGGGGTTGTCCTGAGAAATTTAGTAAGATATGGGGTTTGTGGCTTGAGGAGGACCCTGACCTAGATCCTCCTTGACTCTCTGTCTGATCACTCTGAGTTCACACTCTCCTTTATCTGTACATATTACTCTAGTGGGGTGTGCGCGTGTAAAGGGATTATCTATTGGCTCATTACCGCTTTGTGGGATTTAACACTTACAATACACGGTGGAAGATACTGTGTGTGAAACAGGGGGGATGGGAATATACCATTGGCTTTACACTGTGTTAAACCGAGAACCTTTGGCAGCTCTGGGTGATGCTGTAGATACACTGTGGTTTACCAGATGTATCAGGATAGTACTGCACTGTGGTGCTTGTTATTCAATCTGACAAAGACGGCATAGTGAACATACTAATAGGGATGTAATGACAAGATGAAAACGTGACTATGAAGAACGACAAAGACACCATGTTATTGTTATGGTTTAAGTTTTATTGTTAAAACTGAAATGCTTCACTGTACTGTATATTAACAGAAACAAACATTGTGTCTATTGCTGCTGTGATAACTGAATGTACCGTAAGTTTGTTTCAATAAAAGAATTGTTAAAAAAAAAAAAAAAATTACAAAAAAAAAAAATACATGGACAACAGGGTCCTAAAACTGACCTACCATGTTTTAGGTAACGCTGGTACTTAATTATAGATGTGAGTCAGGATATTTTTAGAACTTTGATGCCCATGTATTTTTCAGGATTTGTTTATAAAGATGCTTTTATAACACATTTTATACTATTGTGGAATGTTATATTGATTTAAGGTATTGCCTAATGCATGGGTTAAAAAATAGCTTTTGTGGTTGTGGCTTAATGGTAACAGCAGTTCAGGATTCAGAAAATGTGACATGTCTAAAGATAATTGTATGCCACTTTTGATACCAACATTTCCATATTTTTCATATTAAAGAGATCATAATTAGAGCCAAGTTTTGATTTCCTCTTTTTCAGTAACACTGGTGCAAACTTTAAATTGTTACCTGTAAGGCAAGTGTTTTGCATACTCACCCTGCACAGTTCTGAAGAGCGGGCATGTTTGGGTATCCTGTAGGGGAGTTCATCATTTTGCCATGTACTGACAACAAGCCTCCAATAATGATGTCCCCATGAGACTTAGCTCCAATCAGATCATCGGGAGTCAAGCAGCAGCTTATGCCACTGAAGAGTGTGCCAATGATGCGTGTCAGTCCATATGCTGCCATGTCTATTTGTCATGCTCTTTCTTCTGCACGAAAGCAAGGAATTAACGAACTTGTGAAATCTGGCAATGTCCCCTGCACAAAAGCTGAAAAAGCTGGAAGTACCTTGCTATAGTTAATTCTGTACTTTCTGTTGTGGGAACAATTGCCTGTGCGCTCCTGTCTAAGCTCTAAATGGTTGGACAAGATTAAGATAACAAAAACAAATGTCTTTATTTATAAACAGAAATGGCTAAAGTGCAATAGAATATTTTGGCAGCTGTTGTATTACATGTCCCAACAGACATAGACATTGAAACTAGCCAGGTAATTGGCCTTGTTATCTCGTCCATTGACTTTTTTGCAGGTAATTGTCACAACTTAAGGTACTTTATAGATTAAATGTAAATTGTCTAAATCCCACAGTATACTGGAATACATACCCAATCAATATTAGTAGAGAAAGGCTAACAAGACAATTAGTTAGAAAATCCTACAATCCAAGCGAAAGGCTCATGCTTCACAGCATATGGGTATGATAAGAACTGATGAAGTTAAAACTATTATGCAGTGATCATTAATTACAATCAAATGGTATAATCAAAAAAGCGAAAATAAGCAACTGCAGTTTATTTAAGGACATTAATATATTTGAAGAAAATATATAATTTGGGACCTTTTCCAACATTTTTTATATATTTGATTTGACTTGATGTTTTTGTAACAAAATGCAGCTTTCATGTATACATTTAGTACAGGCATATGAGATGTCTGTAGGAAAATGCCTTCAAATAGCATTTTGGAAAAAACATTACATCAAAAATATAAAGAATGCACCAGAAAGTCACTAAACACAAATATGTTCTCACTTGGTACAGTGGAACACAAACACATTTTTTTTTACTTGCATGGTCTAGGACAGCATTTAATGTAGCAGCTTTCCAAGAACAGCAGGTCATGGCTTCAACTTCACAAAGACAGAATTTCAGATAGAAAAGTTGATGACATCATCTTGACGCCTCGATTCACATGTGGGGTGGGTATTTAAGCTTTACATTGATACTGCACCATATACTTGAAAAAGGTCCTCATGTGGGACCGAAACACCGGATAAAATGCTTCTTTTTATGGAATAAACTATCAAATTATCACTACCAACAGATTGTGCTGATCCTGCTTCTACATATATTCAACATATTTGCACTTCTGGCTTCAACCAAGTTTGAACACTGTGGGAAATTATTATATATATATATTACACATATTTTACACCTATTCTGAATCGCTATATATTTTACACATATTTTACAGTTCCTGCCCCTTTTAAATAGAACATTTTCTTCCCTACTGGTGTCTTTTGGTTTCTTTCTTCCTACAACAAAACCCCTACCATTGATCTTACTGCTGAGTACCTCAAGGTTCTGTGCTTGGTGCATAATTATTTTTGTTGGAAAATGTAAAGATGCAGTAGGCCTTTAAAGAGAGTGAAACTTAAGATATATATTTAGTTTTGCTGTTTTAAGTAAAGTATTCCCATACCCATAAACATAACCTTAAATAAATTGCATATTCTCTTATGTTATAAATTATATTTATGCCTTGCAAGTTGTGACCTTAATGCATTTATAGGCTAGAAAAGTTGTTATTGGTAGTATTTGTTGGGACATATAAAATATGAATTAAATATTTTGCATCTTTGCATCATTACATACTAGTATTTTGAGTTCATTGCAAAGGGATCTGGAGACAATAGCATCTTAGTAAATTATTGAAAGTATCTGTTATGAGTCTCTACTGATTACGCAGCAGTTCTGCAAACAGATGCTCAGTAATATGCAGTCTATGTAGCTGGCTAGAAATGTTAGCTGTTTTGCAAGCATATGATGAGAGAGTCGAAACAGAGAGAAAACACAAAGTTCATGCAAGAAGTGCCCTGGCCTGAGATGAACCAAAGGCCACACTACTGCAATGTAATAATGCTGACCATGGCATTTCTGTAACCCATGAAATTGGGAGTTTGGTCACATGACTACCTAAAAGTTGCAGATATATAAGTTATAAGCAGTACAACATTTTTCCTGTTACTTAGTGTAATATTAGCAATAGTAGTGCACAAATGAGCCTGGGTCAGGAGGTCTACTGTATGGTAGTTCCCCTTTCTCAGCCAGGTGTTTTACACATTGCTGCACTTTTACCAGCTCTTTTGTTTACAGTGGACGTCCGCGTGGGGGGTTGGAGTGGTTAAGGGACTGGATTGAGCATTGGGCCTCCCAACAGTTTTTTCTGGGAGGTCCGGCATGTTGACAGTATGCTGCTGGATAGCAAATTAGGAATTAGTCCTGTGGTCACTATAAACCAATAGCCTGATAAGCCCTATGATAGCCTTGCTCTTGTTTAAACTTGTCTCAGTCAGATGGGCAAGATGAATGCTAACTTGCCTTGTTCATTTATTTTCTTGCATCAATTTGTTTGTATGTAATCTTCCTTAACAATGACCTCCCGAGAAACTCTATAAAAGCTAAAATAAGAACTGCCATCTTACCAATCTAACCCTTGATAAATGTCACGAGCACCAGTTGACGCATCTATCCTCTTCGGCGGCAAATACAAAATGGTGGCGCGGCGTTCAGAACACCGGCATGATGACATCACGAACCGGCGACAAATTCAAATAAAAGGACACCCAGGACGCTGGTTCAATGCCCAAGTATAGGAATTGTTTGCTGCATTCCTGGGTGTGTGTTTATTCTTCTACTATTGATTCCTGGATTCCTGACCTTGCCTGAATTTTGAGTTTGCTATTTTCTGCCTGCCTTTGAACTCCTGCCTGGATATTGACTCTGATTTCTCCTGATCCCTATCTGTACCGCAAACTTGGACTTTGATCCCATGAGCTTCCTCCTTGGTCCTGACTACTTCCGCAGGGAGCCGATAGGCCAACTGACAGTAACCTTGACTGAGCAGATTTTCATATGTTAAAAAGGATGTCTATACAAGCACTATACTGTATATGCCTTAGGCTAGCCCTAGTATCTGCTATTGATGTGGACAGGTATTGTTTGTTATGAAAATCTAGCAGCTACAAGCAAAATGGTCATTAATATAAAAATTTTCTGGGTAAGTCACATTTTGTATGGCTTGATGTTTACTAGAATATATTTTGATATACGTGTAATTTGACACTGGAGATATTTTAAGTCATGTCACAAAACTATGATTCTATTTCCAGCATCATATCAAATGGATGTGGTCATTAACAATTACATAATATATCAAGCTTTAATACTATTTAAGTATTTCCACATTAAGGGATCAGTGTTCATCTATATGAACATTTACTTTAATATAGTTAAAATGCTATGACACACTAAGTTATCCCAAACTCAGAACTAACTCCAAGGACCCTGTCATGGCTCACTCTTCCGCCTATAGCAGCCGCCTTTGGCTTTGGGACGAGTCCCCCACTACTCAGATGCCGCCAGGACTTAATGTGAGAAAACGTATGAGGAAAGGACAGAGGAGCAGTCAGAGAGCACTAAACAGGCTAGGTCAATACCAGACAGGCAATGCTGTACCAAATCAGTTAACAGAATTAAATTCATGGTCACAGGCCAAGGTCAAAACTCAGAGTGGTAGCCCAGCATCAGGATCCGAAGAAAAGTAAACAGGCAGGGGTCAGTTTCAGGAAGCAGATAGACCAGTCAGGGACAGGCAAGGATAAAAACCGGATTACACATCTTTACGTTGGTCAATAGGAATAGGGTATTTTTGTCTTGAGATATTTGAATCTCGCGCCAAACGCAGTTACGAACGCGGCTCACCGAAGAAAGTCAAGTTTACTCGAAGCGACATTTCAGGAGAGATGAGATGGAGCTGCAGGCAGTGGGCATCCCGCAGTGAGTGCAGTGGGTGTTCCCGCCACCCCATTAGACCACCAGGTACTCTTAAATTACCCCCCCTCTAGAGAGGGCCACTGGACCCATAAGCTTATCAGGGAATCTGGCATGATATTGACACTTAAGACGGTCAGCATGTACATCAGAGGCAAGGACCCCAGACCTCTCCTCAGGAGACCTTTCCATTGGACTAAATACTGCAGTTTACCCTTGGAAAGACAGGAATCTATCAACCTTTGTACCAAATACTCAGGCTGACCTTTAACAGAGATTGGAGGAGGAAAAGTGTTCTGATGAACAACTCTGGCAGTCTTTTATAAAGAAACATGTAAAGAATTAGAAATCTTAAATTCAGGAGGCAAATCTAATTAATAATCTGATTAATAATCTAATATATAGGAAAAGGACCAATGAATTTAGGACCTAATTTGGGGAACGGGACTTTCAAACAGACTTTATCACCAACCTGATTAGGCGATACTCTCCAATGTATATCCGAAGCTCTCTTTTGATCAGCAACTGCTGAGGACAAAGAGTCTTGGACCCTTTTCCAGATCTTGGAGTGGTGATCAACTAAAGAGTTGACAGTGGAAACATTAGAGGAAACACCAGAAAATGAAAAGGCTCTAGAATGTCGGCCAAAAACAGTAAAGAATGGATATTCCCCAGTGGATAAATGCATGGCGTTATTGAAAGCTAACTCAGCCCACAGAAGAAAATCTGCCCAATGTGACTGATTATTGAAGACATAACATCTGAGATATTGTTCCAAGGATTGATTTGTTCTCTGGCCATTGGTCTGAGGGTGGTATGCAGATGAGAAAGACAAATCCATACCTATTAGAGAGCAAAAGGCCCTCCAAAATGTAGACACAAACTGAACCCTTCTGTCAGAAACAATATTCAGTGGGGCCCCATAAAATATTTTTGATAAAAAGTATTCAGCAAGAGACTTGGCAGGGCGAGGGGAGGGCGGGGGCGGGAATAAAATGAGACATTTTGTTAAATCAATCCACTACCAACCAAATTACAGTATTCCATTTAGAGGCAGGTAATTCCAAAATTAAATCCATGGCAATATGAGACCATGGCCTTTCGGAAAGAGGAAACTGGCCAGGATCCAATATAGTTACCAACATCCTGTCTCAATGTTGGCCACTAGAGCATATGAGACAAAAGAGAACAGGTTTTACTATGACTCAGATGTGGACTCAGGGCTGCCACAATCACTTCTTTATATACAATAAAGTCAGGTTCAATTTCCTCTTTGGGAATGGAGACAAAACTTATAGAGGGGCATCCGCTTTAGCGTTTTTTTCTCCTGGCCTGTATGTTATAATAAAAATTAAAGCAGGTAAAGAACAAAGTCCATCTGGCGTATCTGGGATTTAGGCGCTTAGCAGATTCAATGTATTTTTTTTTATGATCAGTTAAGACAGTTAAGATCAGTTAAGACTGTAATTACATGCCTAATACCTTCAAGAAGATGGCTCTACTACTCAAAAGCCCATTTAATAATAATAATAATAATAATAATAATAATAATTCACTGTTGCCAATTTCATAATTAATCTCTGCCAGAGAAATTTTTTCTTTTTTTTTGTCGTTCTGATATAACTGCTCCTGTACCAATCTCAGAGGGATCTACTTTCACCAGTAAAGGAAGCATGGAATCCGAATCTTGGAGTACAGGAGCAGAAATAAAAGCTTTTTTAATAAATCAAAGGCCCTAATTGCCTCTTCAGGCCGAATGCTGGGATCAGAACTATTTTTTGTAAGGGCAAAGGTGGAGAAATTCGTAATAAATTTCAGGTTTTTGTCTTAACTAACATAGTAACATAGTAAGTAAGGTTGAAAAAAGACCCTTTGAAAAAACCCTTTTTTTTATTAACTACCTATCTGCCAGTTGATCAAGAGGAAGTAAAAAAAAACCCATCTGAAGCCTCTCCAATTTGCCTTAGAGGGGGAAAAATTCCTTCCTGACTCCAAAATCGGACTAGTCCCTGGATCAACTTGGACTATGAGCTATTTCCAATAACCCTGTATTACCTTAAAAAGCTATCCAACCCCTTCTTAAAGCTATCTAATGTATCAGCCTGTACAACTGATTCAGGGAGAGAATTCCACATCTTCACAGCTCTCACTGTAAAAAAAAACCCCTTCCGAATATTTAGGCGGAACCTCTTTTCTTCTAATCGGAATGGGTGACCTCGTGTCAGATGGAAAGACCTACTGGTAAATAAAGAGAGATTATTATATGATCCCCTTATATATTTATACATAGTCATCATATCACCCCTTAAGCGCCTCTTCTCCAGCGTGAACATCCCCAATTTGGCCAGTCTTTCCTCATAGCTAAGATTTTCAATACCTTTTACCAGCTTAGTTGCCCTTCTCTTTACCCTCCCTGATACAATAATGTCCTGTTTGAGTGATGGAGACCAAAACTGTACGGCATATTCTAGATGGGGCCTTACAAGTGCTCTATACAGTGGAAGAATGACCCTTGACTCTATGCCGCTTTTAATACAGCTCAAGACTTTATTTGCCCTTGATGCTGCTGACTGGCATTGCTTGCTACTGCCAAGTTTATCATCTACAATGGAAACATTTATGAAAGGTTGCTCTTTCTGAATTATAAGGATTTTGTTTTTTAGGTAAAACATTTTAGTATGTGTTCACTGATTTCTCAGATCAGACTTACCTTGGTAAATATTTAGTAAATAATGTATTTCCCACTTAATTACTACTATGTAATTATAAACCAGTTTAAAGAGATACTGACACCAGAAAATAAACTTTTTTAACATCTATCATAATATTATCTTTGAATGCTATTTATAATTTTGTCATAAAATTATCTGCCTGATGATTTTACATAACCATTCTTACCCTATTTTTTCCCTATGAGGGGGCTGCCATATCTGTGCAGCAGTAGTCTGTTAGCATTAGAAACTCTAACTGACAAGTTGAGAAGGGACAGTCAGGTTTAAGAACTTCAAGTAAAAATTACTTACAAAAGCAGAACTATCATCGAAAAATTATCAACTTGACCTATAGGTAACTTTTCATGTAGATTAATATTTTGAAATAATATATATATATATATATCACTCACTATACCAAAGTGTGACAGGCAGGCCTGGGTGGGGGTGTCCTGAAGTTGTTTTTTGCATGGGGTGCCAGTGGAAAGTGGCCACTGGAGGACGTGCACCAACCCACAAAGAAAAAGTGAAAATCGTTGTGCTGACTGCCTGTCTACAGGCAGGCCTGGGTTTACATACCTGCCGCCCCTAGACCAGCTCTGCTCCCCTCCCCTTCCGGTTTTCCCCCCCTTCCGATGTTCCCTCCTCTTCCGGTTTCACCCCAACCCTTTCCCCTTCCAGGCACCATCCTCTCCCCTCTCCTTTCCCCTTGCCAAGCGCCGTCCCCTCCCCTTCCCCCTGCCATGGGCCGTCCCCTTGCCCCTGCCAGGTCCTATCCCCTTCCTCTGTGTGTGTGCGCTCTCAGGTACGCACACACAAGTCTTCTTAGTTGGGCACAGCATTGGCGACTGACGTGCGTCTCCAGTGCTAATAGCTTTTTTGACTTTGATGCAGTTGGGCGCCATGCTGCCCCTCAAATTCTACCGCCCAAGGCCTGGGCCTAGCAAATCCGGTGACAGGACTTGGTCACAACACCTCTTGGCCAATATCTGAGATATGTAAATTACAACTAGATACTGGGCATCTGCCCACCAACTATGGAGATCAGGAAGTGTAGGGATTTAAATCCATAGGGCCACATTAACCCTATGGATCCCTACATATATATTTTAGCATACTTCCATCTTGTGGCTAGATTAGGGAAAGCTATCATTCGTTGATCCAGGAAGAGCAGTATTATGCCCTTTAGTGCCCAAACTTTAGGGGGTTGTACAATAAATGTGAACTAGTTAGTCCCCACACTATTATTTGTTATGCTCAAATTATATTTACTTTTTAAAATGAAAAATTACACCTGACAACTACACAAAACAATAACAGCGGGAAAAGCAAGAAATGAAAAGGGAGGTAACCAAATATGTGTTAACCTGGGGAATAGTGCTTGAGGAAATTACCAGTCAGGGAAATTTCTCTTCTCTCTCACATTGTTTGTGTCATTGCACAACCATGCCCCAGGGTATCAGTCAAAACAATACAAGAGATAAAACAGAAAGAATATCTCCCAACTAGAGATAACACCTCTCAACTATTCCTGTTTTAAGCAGGATAGTCCTGCTTTTGACAGCTCAACCTGCAGTCCTGGCTTATTACTAAAATGTCCCGACTTTCTGTTTGATCTCCTGCACTGCCAGAAAAAGATACAACATTTCTAACTTAATTGGCTTTTGGCAGAGAGCCAAGAACAGCCACCAGGTGCACTTTCGATACTTTTGTAATAATTTCAAATAAGCAATTTCAGATAAGCAGGTCTCTTGGGGAAACTGTGACTAGCAGCTTAAAGGGCAATTCACTTTCATAAGCAAAACTGTAATAACACATAAAAACTGCAGAAATGTGTTCAGATTTTCATAACCTGGCAAATTTTGTAAAATGAACATGGTAATTAGGGGGTGTGGCCTCAAAAATGGGCATGGCCCAAATCTTTTTTGCCCCTCTTTCCAAAATGTTGGGAGGTATGGATAAGTGTTGAGAAAAATTAAATAAGAAAAATGCTAAGTGGAGAGAGAGAATTCAGATTAGGCATCCACCTGCTGAACAGGATTAAACTGCATGGGAGCCTGGGACCATAAGGCTCCAGTAAAGCAACCATCCCTTTAGGGTAAGTCAGGGAAAAGGGATATGATGAGGTAAACAGAGGTGATAGAATTATGAGTGTAAGCTAGAAAAAGTGTCTAGAAAGAGCAGCACTGAGCTCCAGAGCATAACATGGAAGATTGGAGGCAGGTCTTCCATTTTATGTTCTTCCTGAAAGTGAATAGACTGCAGTAATATTCCCCTGAGGTTTATGCTTGAGGGGACACAAAAGGTTATCATTACAAGGTATATCATAAACCTACCAATTCTTTCTCCACAGTTGTAATGTACCAGGGTATTCTGTACTATTAATAAATATTGTGCAACCAGTCTACCTCATTTGATTCCATGTACTACTTGAGTACTACTCCAGTTTTATCAAAGAAAACAGTTTCTAGTTATTACCTCTGAATATCCTGACTGAGGGCAGCGTAAGAGATGTAGTTCTACAAACAGACATACCAGCCTTAATCCATAGTCCTGCCAAAGTAAAATTCTAGCTTCATAAATATGGCCCTTAAAAATGTAATAAAATAGAACCAGTAGAAAATACATAAGAATGGTGCCCAATAACTAGACTAAATCAATATTGAATGCATGTTAAACAATCAATGTTCCCTTTAATTTTTTCTTGACTGTTTGTGCACAAAAATTATTGTGTGCTAAACCTGGAAATTCAGCTCGTTAAGTTACAAGAGGCTGCTTTTTTGCTGTCCCTTGTAACCAGCCATTAGCTGCCGCCTGAGGCAATGTTCTCACCTTGCCTCATGGCAGGATCGGCCTTGTTTATACTATCTTGCCTCTTCTAATTGTAACAACAAGTATGCTCCTGGGATTCTACCCCCCTCCCCATTGTCATTTTAAAATATGCATTATTGTTACATAGAAAAATATACTTGCCACTGTATTTAACATATTTTTATAAAACCTCTTACTCATTAGGCTTAATTTACAAAGTGCAGGGCAGGGTGCAATGTGCAAAATGGATGCAATCACCATTTTTTCCATGTTTCCCGATTGCAGGTGATGGGCCTTCAATTAAATGAAGGTGAAAAAGACACCTCAGGCAGCACTTTGCCATAAAATCTTGTAGTGTGGAGAGCATGTTTGTTATACAGTACTAATTCCAGCACCCTTTCATTTGGTTTGCATACTCCAGATAAGGGTAGGGGATGTGACAGCAAACCCAGAAATCCACTGTTGATATAGCTTTGTACTATAGTGGGTAATTGTTAGCTGGATCCTTAAAGGAGCAGTAACACCAAAAAATTAAATGGTTTTTAAGTAGTGGCAATATAATGTACTGTTGCCCTGTGCTGGTAAAACTGGTGTTTTTGCATCAGGTCCACTACTATAGTTTATATAAGCAACTGCCGTATAGCCATGGGGGCAGCCTTTCAAGCACAGGATACAAAGTAGATAACATACGTTCTGAAGAATCCCATAGTATACTACAGAGTTCATCTGTTATCTGATGTGTATCCTGTGCCTTTTCTCCTTTTTCAGCTTTGAATGGCTGCCCCCAATAGCAGAGTTCCTGAAGCAAACACACCAGAAGTACCAGCACAGGGCAACACTACATTATATTTTGATTACTTTAAGACACTTTAATTTTTTGGTTTAACTGTTCCTTTAACTGAAAAACCACAGACGAGATAGGAGGAATTTTATGGCCCTAAGTCTACTCAAGGGCTTTACAAACTTTTTTACATGACATCAATTTCATATATCTTTTCTTGGACATGGCAAAAAAGCCTGCTGTATTTAAAAAAGTCACAAAACATAAATGCAAAAAGTGTTACCTGAATGAACTGACTTTTTTAATGAATTTTATATTTTTTACGGTATAGAATGTATGAATTGAGTAAAATTAAGAAGATGCATGCTGGTACATTTTTAAATGAATTGTTTTTTTAATTAGTAGGCTGGCTTACCATGGATTATGATTGTGTATAAAATAAACTGCGAATAACTGATTTTGAAAACCAACATTGTTATTTTTTATGGCCTATTAGATTTGCCCTTTAAATTGGGGTCAAAATGGGGGTTGCCTTTGGTCATAAGGGAGCATTTGGTTTCAACACTTTTCAAGTTACTTAAAGATTGAGTGAAATATGTAAATATGTCAAGAGCATTGGCTGCACTGTTTTTTCCTGTTCTGGGTGAAGAGACAATACAATCGTGTTGTATTCATGGCATGAAACAAATCAACAAGTGATATGTTTACTCAGTGCTTTTCCATAGTTCTTTATATATTTTAATGAAAACAAATTAGAAATAACATTTTTAGCAATTGTAGAAAAACCTATAAAATTAAAAACAAAGCAAATCTGAGGACACGAAAAAAAACCCCGCAAAGCTTAGGAGTTTGAACCTGAGCCAGGGGTGTTTTCTATATCAACATGAATTAATTTCCCATCTGCGGGATCTAGGTCAGCCCATGAATGGAGAAGACTGTAATGGTAATGCTCATCATCAATGGTTTTCAAAAGATCAAGTCCAGAGATCATTCTCCAGTCCCAGCGAGAGGGGATACGGATTTCTCTTATTATCTTATTTTCAGGTGAAAAGCCAAAGAATTTCTTGATGTTTAGCAAAGCATAGATCTTGGAGTGCTGGTCAACTGCTTTCTCAAAGAGTATCTGTTCATTATTCACATATCTGGTCCAGTACTTGAGATGCAGAAAAGTTAGTGGAGAGCAACATCTGGCTACACAGAGGGTTGTAAATATAAATACTGTCACAGCTCCAACCAAAATCCATCCAGCCACCTAAAAGAAAAAAAAAACGTCAAAATCTGTTCATTAAACAATAATCTCTGGAACATATATTTTCCATATATCTGCCTTTAAAAATGGAAGATTTGTAACTATCTTGGCTGTTTAATGCATTTATTTCACAAGTAATCTTTGTTTTCTTGCACTTGTTATATATTTAACAGTTTACTTGAGATCTTCGGCCAAACCTTTTTTTCGCCTGCAATTACCACACACACACAAAAAAACCCAAAGCGTTACAGTAAAAAGACCCACAAATTTACGTATATCTTAACATCTATGAGGAACAAACATTATTAAAGAACAGTGCCTTGCAGGGGTATTTTCCCCTCTGAATGTCTCCACATTTTGTCATGTTAGAATCTGGAATTAAATCAAATATGTTTTTTACCATTTTACTTACACAGCAAATGAAAAACAAATGTTAAAACTACTTAAACAAAAATGAAAAAATATTTTTTGGTTGCCTCGGAGTCAATACTTTGCTAAACCACCTTTGACTGCAAATATATTTCCAAGTCTGAATCCTGAAATAACTGTTTGTTCTGCTTGGCAAAACTGCTTAAACTCCATCAAGCTGGATGGGGAATATTGGTGAACGACAAGAATGCTCAGTTTAAGGCTTTTATTCCATGACATTTATGATCTTTATTTAAACAACTCCAATGTAGTTTTTGTTGTAAGTTTATGTCCTGCAAATGTGCCAGTCTCATGTATCCTGCAGACTGGATTAGGTTTTTCTCTATACCTGACCTGTATTTAGCTCCGTGATCTTGCCCTCTATAAACACTCTTTTCACTTTTGCAAATGCTGCAGGGTGTTCTGTATTACATGATTACCCCTGGCAAGCATTTAAGATGCTCGAGCACTCGTTTAACAAGGACATTTAAGTTGCTCTCATGATTGCTAAAAGAATTTCCCCAATGTTTTCATTCCTGAATTAGAAGTAGAAGTCCACTGTTCAAGTGGGTGTAAAGTGGAACTAAAAAAATAAAACAAGATTTTCAAGGGGAATCCTTATATGTAGTCCCTGGATGACAAGGAAGGTGTGTACATTTTGCTCAGAGCACACTACATTGTTGCTTTGCCCATTCTGCCAAATTGTGTGATGTAGCTGGGTTAAACCATGCATATTGTGTTACTGAGCAAATATCAGCAAGATGGCATAGCTTCCATTGCTTGCACAGTAGGCTGCAGTCAAAATTATATAGGCATATTGTGTTTTTACAGCAGCATAAATAAAGGGCTGGCTTTCACTCTTTCTGCATCTGCTGCCTAAAGGTACCTCTCACCTCCAGTGTTGTGTGTCAGTATCTCTTTAATGTTTTTATTTTTTTTAGCTATCTCAGCAATTTCAGAATGGCAAGTTAAATAATTTCTTGTTATATAGGTTGCCAGTGCAGTGCATTCCATTCTAACTAATCACTACAATGTAAGTGAAACATAGAATGTTTTATTTCTGTTTTATATTTGTCGAATATACTAGTATATGGAAATTCCACTTGTTGTTCTTAATTATTAAAGGGACCTGTCAGCCTAAGAAATAATTCAAAATCCTTCTTATGGTGTTAGTCATACCACATAAAGTTTACTTACACACGGTACAAATTGTTTAAATCTTGTTTCCATCCGTCACAGCAAGCAGGCAGTAGCCATTGTGTGAACACTTTTATTAAGGCAAGCATGGAACCTTCCCAAAATCTTGTTTATGTGCCAGAATAGGGGGCCTGATACCCATTGCCTTGCTGTACAATTATAGACATTGAGGACATATTGGGAATGTGAGAGTGCAATGACATCTAGGAGGTGCAGACTGTAATTGCTGTAAGTAATTGCCTGCCCCACCTCTATGCTGAAGGCCTAAGGCATAGAGGAGGGGTAGCTAATATGATTGACAGCTAAAAAAATTAAAACAAGTATTGGTGCTTTATTAAAACAAAAGAATATGGGTCTCATATTTGATTTGAAAAGGACTTTTATAATACAGATTTTTATGTCTGGGTGACAGGTCTTCTTTAAATGTATAACAATTTGACAATGATGTATTTTTATACAAATATGTAACCATTATGAGACGAGTTTTGCTTTGAAAATTAACTTTGCAGCCAAAAGTGAATCTACACAATAACAATATCACTGATTACGAGCAGGTTGTTTTTTAGATGTAAAATACATTTGGGTTGTTTTGTCCACCTGTTGGCTAATGCTTCTTCTTCATCTAGGTAAATTTAGTTTTACTAAATTAAATTAATTAAATATAGCCCTAGCACATTTCTCTGCTTGGCTGAAATATGCTTAAGGTTAATGAATTGGTACATAAAGCTCTTTGTTGTCTTTCCTTGCAGATAACTGAGAGGTAGTAGTTAGTTAGCAAGCTTGCCAGTGTGCTTCTAATGCTGTATATATTTCATCACAGCTAAAGATAAAGGAGAAGTAAAGGGCATGACCATTGGGATACCAAAGCTGAGATATCAAGATACCTTAAAATGAAAACCATAGTGAATATTTTATTCTCTCTAGGGCTTTTTTTGTAAAGTTAAATATAGTGTAAAGGACAAAACAATGTTGCATTTTGCCCAGTGTTCAACTGTGTGCAAATACCCAAGACTTCTACACTTGTGTGTGCAGATACATGCGGCTGCTATCTTCACTACTTCATTACTGACTACATTAGTCAAGTCTGTATTGTGATTAGTGATGGGCAGTTGGGGTCATGTACTTATTCAGACAACTATTGCCTTACAAGCATTGGTATAATGCAGGGGTCCCCAACCTTTTTTTACCCGTGAGCCACGTTCAAGTGTAAAATAATGTTGGAGAGCAACATAAGCATGCAAAAAGTTCATGTGGCTTCCAAATAAGGGCTGTGATTGGGCATTGGTAGATTATATGTTGACTTGCAGCCAATAGGAGGCTCTGTTTGGCAATACACATGGTTTTTATGCAACTAAACCTTCCCTTTAAGCCAAGAATTCAAAAATAAGCACCTGCTTGGAGGCCACAGAGCAACATCCAAGGGGTTGGAGAGCAACATGTTGCTCATGAGCCACTGGTTGGGGATCACTGGTATAAGGGATTGTCAGGTGATTGCAAAGTTTGTCTAGGGTGGGCTATTTAAGATCATATCAATTTGTGTTTTGGGGCTATTTAAAACCACAGAGTTTAAAGTGGCCAAAACAGTCCAATTACACTAATCCTCCAAATTTTGTAACTGTAAAGTGAAAAATATAACATGTAGATTGCATTTGTTTTAATGCAATAAATCTTGTTACATGATTTTGGGCTATACAGGCCAACGGGATTAGCAACCAGCTAGTATACTAGAGCATGGGTTACATTTGACTCTAACACTTAAGGCTGGGCCTTCGCAAAGTGGAAGTAACAGAAACATGGTGTAGTGCCACTCTGACTCCCACAGGCTATTGTGCATAAACCAATAAAGAATGGGTGCCAGGGGGTTCTTGCAGTCAAACAGCACAAAAGTGTTTATTTGTCAAAGACAAATGATCTACAGGGTACTTACATCAGTAAAGAGGCATTTGCACAATATATAGGCATACAGCTCAGACAGTATATCAGAGGCAGCTGCATGTGCATGAGGATGTAGTCAAGTCAGTACAACTTCTCTGAAGGCAGAAATACCTCACACATGGTCTGGATCTCACCCAGTGGAGTGGTCAGGGAACCTAAAGCCTAACATCCTACCCACTGTGGTCCCTTCACTGTAGGCAAGTCTTCCAGCCTGGGAAACTACTCCCTGCTACACCTCCTTGATGGAGCTCTTTCTCTCTTTCTTCACTATCTTACTCTCCTAGAGAGTCTGTAACAGATAGTAACCTTGTCACTAACTAGCCTCGTTCACGGTGTCCCAGCTCCCCGACTTATCTCTCGTTCTCTAGAGGTACCGGTCCCTCTCAGGCAAACTGGCTTTACTGGGCCTTGGTGTACCCAGGCTCTATGAAAACATCCAACTGGATCAGCAACCAGAAGCCAAAGAGGAAGATCCACCCCTTCTCACTCACTATACCAAAGTGTGACCGTAAGTGGTCACAACACCTCTTGGCCAATAGCACAACTAAGCAAACTACAACTAGGGAGATCAGGAAGTGTAGGGATTCAAAGCCACAGGGGCACATTAACCTTATGGGTCCCACACTTGCTTGAAATGTTTTAATCAAGATAATTGCTGCCTGATTGTATAAAAAAAATGAGCTGCACCTTTCAAAAGGATCTTTACAGAGACTTGAACAATAACATAATTAACTCATGGGTGTGGATCTCTACAACCACAAGCCTGGAATAATTTTAAATAAATAGACGATTGCGACATACGCTTGTTTGTCAGGGTAAAATATGCACGTCTATGACCAGCTTTAGTATTTGACTTGCATTATAGACCTCTAAAAATAAAATAAAAGTGACTTCAAAAAATTGCACTGAATCTGCAAAATCCTTGCTAGAACCAGCTAAGAAATTTCACTTTCTGATACCTGCTTTCCCCAGCTGTGCAAGATGCCAGGCAATCAGAAGTTAAATGTACCTGAGAGAGAACCGCCGTTAGGGCAGGATGGTGGCTAAGTGTGTAGCACTTCTGCTTCACAGAGGTGGGGTACATAAGGGGTGGTTCACCTTGAAGTCAGCTTTTAGTATGTTATAGAGTGGCCAATTCTAAGCAACTTTTCAATTGGTCTTTATTGTTTAATTTATATTATTTTTCAATTATTTGCCACCTTCTTCTGACTCTTTCCAGCTTTCAAATGGGAGACCCCATCTAAAAACAAATGCTCTGTAAGATTACAAAGGTATTTTTTATTGCTACTTTTTATTACTCATTTTTTCTATTCAATCCCTCTGCTATTCATATTCCAGGCTCTTATTCAAATCAGTGCATGCTTGCTTGGGTAATTGGACCCTAGCCACCAAATGATTGGAAGTGCAAACTGGAGAGCTGCTGAATAAAAAGATAAATAACTCAAAAACCACAAATAAATACTCAGACTAAAAAACACTGGACATGACAACGTCCTAGACAGCCTGTGGAATGGGAAAACTACCATACGCTCAACCGCTCAAATATACCATCTATTGAGAACTAACATAAACGTTGATGCTGAAGGTCATCCCCCGTTTAGATGGACAACACTAACGCCGCAAATACCAACTGTTGAAATTTTAAAATCCCATGCACACATAACTCAACTACTACCAACCAGCAGATACCAGGAAATGGCACTACAAATCCTCCATAATTCTTACTTAACACCTGAAAAGCGGTTTAGAATGGGAAATCTCCCCTCAGACAGGTGCACTCGATGTTTAACTCCCAAAGCTGATCTCTTGCACATGCTTTGGTCATGCCCTAAAATACAAAACTTTTGGCTGGACATAACCTCCTTTTGGATGCAGTTAGTAAACAAACCACTTCAACCTACTGTAGACTGGGCCTTGTTTAGCGCTGTTCAACATTACTCAGATTTGAACAAAGGGGAGAACCATTTGGCGGCTAGGTTGGCGGCGGCATCACGAAAAGCAATTATTCATCAGTGGCTCTCCACGGAAATCCCATCAATTACATTGGCGAAACAAAAATTCCACCACATGTTTCATATGGACTGGCTGGAAGCCACGACCAAGAAGGAACAATTAACTGCGAAATTCTTTCTCACTTGGACCACATACATTGACAGTCTCCCCTCGCCACTTAAATATCTAACTACCCACACCTTCACAAACACAACCTGGTATGACATAGAAGTTTTACGGGGAAACTCCTTACTACAAGAAACAAACCAATGTATCCAAAACACGTTTCCAAGGACTGGTATAACTTCAAGGTCGCCCCCCAGGACTCAACGTGCTAACAGACTTTTGGCTTCTTACTTAAGGTAAACAATAACGGCCTGTTTAAAATGGTACCTAATCTCAATGTTTGATATCTATCAATGTTTTACTAAGTTAAACTGAATTCCCCTCCTTTCACTTTATTTCTTTTTCTACTTTAATGCATGTACTGCTATATCAAGGATTACTGTATTAATGACTAGTCATGAAACTCTAAGTCATGTGTTACATGCTATTGAAACTAATAAAAACAATCTTTAAAAAAAAAAAAAAACCACAAATAATAAAAAATGAAAACCAATTGACAATTGTCTTACAATACAACTGTCTACATCATACTAAAAGTTAATTTAAAAGTGAACAACCCCTTTAAATTAAATTCCATCTTGGGAGTTATTTGCAAGTTTCTGTCTTCCTGAGTTTTCTCCCATACTTAAAACATACAGGCGGTTTGAAACGGACTGTGTGAACCTGGTAAGGACCTATATTGTAAGTTCAAACAGGGCAGTGAATGATGTACTGTATAATCTGTCTATAATTGTGTTGCTGCTATATAAATAAATATACTAGTATCTTTCTCTATGTGAAAGCAGTGTTGCAATTGGCTACATTCATCCTACTGTGCTTCTGGGGAGGACTATTAGAGAACACATTCACTATTATTCTCAGACAGAGAGGGACCAGAAATACTTTATGGAAAAACCAATAAAGGAATGCTTTTAAGCCATAGCTGAAATCTGCATCTCCAACATGTAGATACATTACAAGTACTTCACAGTGCAATATGTTTATCAATAGAAGCAGTAATAAAAACAGTTCTTGAATGCCAAAGCCCTTAGTAAATCAGAAATGTTTGGGTAAGGTGAGTAAGATTGTTTCACAACAGCACACTCATCCTCCTTCTATGGGTTTAATACATTATGTATGGACTTTCCCAATTTCTGGTCCATGTCTGGTCCATGTCTTAACATGCACAGCCATGTCTCCTGTGTCTTTGCTTCTTATCCAGTATCCAGCTTCTTATCCAGTATTTCTTATTTGTATTTATGCAGTAAATATGAAAAGTTTCTTTTAAACTACACAGCCAGATCAACATTCATACATTTAGGTCTTATACACACTACAGACACTTGTGTCTGTAGATCGGCTTTAAATGTGACATGATGACACATGATGTTCGCATGACTTGGTCGAAGTTCCTTTGAGGGGAAAAACATATTTCTCTTTAAAGTACATCAAAGTAATCTGGTGGATATTGGAAATATTTCCTTGTGACTATATACAGTAGAGATCACTGCTGCGTTGTGTTCTTCTGTGTACTTTTAACTCTAGATAACTGTAGGGGACCCTGTGGGGAGGCCCCATACATTGGTTGATAAATTGACAAGCTCAGGGCAAATTGCTGTCTTTTATCAGACCAGGTTATTTAATGGTTCCTAATCTGTGGGACTAGGAATCGTTAATGCAGTGATCCTGAACCAGTGGCTTGTGAGCAACATGTTGCTCACCAACCCCTTGGATGTTGTTCTCAGTGACCTTAAAGCAGCTGCATCTTTTTAAATTTCTGGCTTGGGGACAAGCTTTGGTTGCATAAAATCAGGTGTACTGCCAAACAGGGCCTCATGTAGGCTACCAGTCCACATATGGATACAAAATAGCCAATCACAGCACTAAGTTGGCACCACCAGAAACACTGCCTCTTATTATTACCACATTATTAGCTAGGGAGTGCCTAGTTACATGTTTGGCTGCAAAGAAGAACCTGAACCAAAGCGTCCTAAGACTTCTGACTTAAAGGGGTACCTCACCTTTGAGTTAACTTTTAGTATGATGTAGAGAGTGATATTCTGAGACAATTTGCAATTGGTTTTCTTTTTTATTATTTGTGGTTTTTGAGTTATTTAGCTTTTTATTCAGCAGCTCTTCAATTTGCATTTTAACCAATTGGGTAACTAGGGTCCAAATTATCCTAGCAACCATGCATTGATTTGAATAAAAGACTGGAATATGAATAGGAGAGGCCTGAATAAAAGGAACAGTAATAAAAAGTAACAATAACAATACATTTGTAGTCTTACAGAGCATTTGTTTTTTTAGATGGGGTCAGTGAAGCCCATTTGAAAGCTGTAAAGGGTCAAAGGCATATAACTATAAAACTATAAAAAAATAAATAATGAAAAAACAATTGAAAATAAAAGTTACCTTAAAGGTGAACCACCCCTTCTTGTGACTTGAGTGTGAGAGGTGGAAGGAGCTGCAGAATTGGTCTTGTCTGACCACTTACAGAAGGATTGTATAACTGCACCTACATTAATCTCTATAGAGTCACATAGATATTCTTGCAACCAAATAATCTGCCTTTAAATAATCTTGAACACTAAGGGGCCGATTTACGAAGGGTCGAATATCGAGGGTTAATTAACCCTCGATATTCGACTAGGAACTAAAATCGTTCGACTTCAAATATCGAAGTCGAACGATTTTGCGCAAATCCTGCGATCGATCGAAGGATTTTTCATTCGATCGAACGATTAAATCCTTCGAATCGAACGATTCGAAGGATTTTAATCCAACGATCGAAGGAAAATCCTTCGATCAAAATATCACAGGCAAGCCTATGGGGACCTTCCCCATAGGCTAACATTGACTTCGGTAGCTTTTAGCTGCCGAAGTAGGGGGTCGAAGTTTTTTTTAAAGAGACAGTACTTCGCCCCTAGTTCTTGCTGTATATTGCCGCTTATTTTGGCAAACTACGGGGCACCCCTGACACTCAAAGCGCACCTGATTATTTGACTTTTCTATTGGCGTTGTGGAACTACTTTATTGATACAACTGGGACATCCCCAGTTTTGAGATATGGCTCTAATTGTAGATTGTATCGACCTCACGACTGAGATGTATCTTTTGATCTAAGTATACTGTAACGTTTCTATGCTTGTTTGCACTTTGCATTTATTTTGCTGTATGACAAAATTTCATAAATAAAAATATTTAAAAAAAAAAGAGACAGTACTTCGACTATCGAATGGTCGAATAGTCGAACGATTTTTAGTTCGAATCGTTCGATTTTCGTAGTCGAAGGTCGCAGTAGCCCATTCGATGGTCGAAGTAGCCCAAAAAAACGTTGAAATTCTAATTTTTTTCAATTCGAACCCTTCACTCGAATTCAGTGAATCGGCCCCTAAGGCATTCCATTTATATGAATAATATGGATGATAGTAGCAACAAAATCAAGTTGTATCAAGTTGGGCTTAATCAACAGTATTAATCAGTGTGCATGAGGGCTTATATTGATACACTAGTATATAAAATATTTGTCCATAAATAGTTTCCAAAAACTATAAAAAAAAAAACCCCAGTATTCCATGAAACCCCCAGTAAACATCCAATGTTTCATGTATCAGCTAAATTAAAAATCAAATAGTAAGAGTAACAGAAATAGTAAGAGTAACAGAAACTTTTTTCTGTTCTCGCGTGTCTAGATTGACATTGGCACAAGGGAACTTGTATTTGTGAGCCCCCAGTGCTCTGCAGGAAGTAGTTGGTCATCCTAGTGGTTTCTCTAATCCTCAGGGAAGTGTGCCCTGCCCACTGCATTTCTACCATTGAAAAAAGGGGGGGGAGAGACAGTATAACACAGGTTATTTTAAAACTGCCGACATGACAGAAACTTGAGGGGAGAGACTTGAGGGGAGAAAAGAGCTATTGGCACCTATGCACAACCTAGTGCCACGCTGGCCACAATGTTTTGTGTCATACACCCCACTGTAAGCTCAGGGTAATACCAATTGTTTATACAATTGTGCAATGAGTGCTCACCTGGGACTGGTACTTGAGCTCCAGGATCACCTCGTCCTTGACTCTAGTGAAGTTGGCAGGCACAAACTGCACGCAGGGAAACTGGGCAAGAAGGTGCCTCCTCTCGGCCTTCGTGAGTGAGCGCAGGATGTCATACTGCGCCACATTGGCATACTCACTCAGGGCACACACATAGTATGAGCCATTGAGCAGCGTCACAGCCAGCCAAGTGATGGGAGCCACTATTGCTCTGCCAGCGATGTTCCCAAACACAAAACAGATGAGCCTGTACTTCAGGGTCATGCTCTGCCTGCTTCTCTCTTGCACTAAATGTCCATTGGAGGAGCCCATTAGTAGCCTCCATGTGTTGTCATTGAAAACAAAGCCCACTATGAGAAGCACTAGTGCGGGAACTCCCAGGAAGGCTAAACCATAGTTCAGGTTCTTATAGGGGCTGCAGGGGCAACTGAAAGCGAAAAAAGAGAAAAGTTGTTGCCCGCCGACAGTCAGAATGGCAACAATTGCATTGAACAGAATAGACTCTTTGCTTTTGAGGAAGGATATGAGTGGCTGCAAGGACATTTTGGTGCATGAAGTTATCACACCCAACCCCTCTGATGTTTTACTCGTTCCCTTGTGTTATGTGATATTTCTGGCTTTTCTGGGTGTGCCAATTTACTTAGCTCAGCCTCCTAAACAACGCCCTGTCTCTACATATCCCATAATGACAGCAAATTGTACAGAAAGTACACAAGTGCAAATTAATTCTCCTACACTTTCATAATACACACCATCCACAGAGTGATAAAAAAAACTAGCTCAGGAAATGTAGTGATAAGCACCAGTGGGGGGCATTTCCTGTTTCTAGGTGGACAGGAATCTGACTAGACAAGAAATTGATCTCGAACTTTTCATCAGCTATTGCTAAAAGTCAACTCTCATAACTTTCCTGTTCATATAGTGGCCATTAATGTCTCTGTGTTGACTCAATTGAAAATAAATTGTAAAATATATGAAAAATTTAAACTGGCTGTATATTTTTCTGATTTTGAAGCTGCTACCCGAACAAAAAGGACATATATGGCAAATCAGAGGGGTGTTGTAATCCTGGATCTAAGATTATCTGTCCTGACAAAATATTTGCATTATTTTGCTGAAAGTAATTGAAGAGGAGCCATGGCCCTGTTCCACTTGCTGATACACTGGAAACATATTGTCACATAGAACAATAATTTATTTAACGCAAATGCAGGCAATACAGCTGGTTAAATATAATTGAATAACAGTCCTTTTACCGGGCTAGTGGTCAGAGGCAGGCTGCAGACAAGAGTGATCAATAAACTGGCAGAAGGTCAGGACTGTCGGCAAACTAGGAGAGTCCAGTAAACTGGCCGAGGTCAGGGGCAGGCTGAAGGCAGAGAATGGTCAAAGAGCCAGACCGAGGTCAAATACTAAGTGATCCAATAGTCAATGGTAACAGGAACAGGGAACAGGGGCACAGAGCGGAGGACCAGGCAGGACAAGGGCAGGAATAGAGAACAAGGCAGGAATCAGACACAGGAGTCACAGGAGCAAGGAGACACAGGAGCAAGGAGACACAGGAGCAAGGAATAGCACTGGATATGGCTTTGGGGCTTCAATAATCAAGCAATTCCGCATTGTTTGTAACAGGCTTATAAAGCCCCCTAATTGGCAAATTACAAACACTTTTGTTTGATGAGAGAGGAGGAGGTGAGCAAATGCATAAGGTAACCAGAGTGTCTTTAAACATTTGAGTAGAATGAGATCCCAAAGGTCTCAAAGTGGCTCTGTGAGGTAATGCAGGAGCTTGTAAGTATATATTTCAGAGTTTAATTCCAGGTAGTTCGTGACAGCAGAGTGGCCTGGGCAGCGGGGTCCACTGGATGGAGTTTGCCATCTCTAGCCACTTTGCAGTTTAAACACTGTGTCATCTGTGTCTCTGTTACCTTTAGAAGTCATTGTAGACAGATAGCGTGGGATCTTTTTTCCCATAAAAAGGATCAACACAATAGAGGCCATCCCTTTAGACTTGAGGAATAAACCTTTTATCTGAAGAAGTATAGTGGTTCTTCACAGTGAGGGCAGTGAAGTTATGAAATGCTCTGCTGCGTGATGTTGTGAAGGCTGATTATGTTAATGATTTTAACCCTTTACTGTATATACTTGAGTATAAGCTGACCAGAGTATAAGCCGAGGTATCTAATTTTACCTACAAAAACTGGGAAAACATATTGACTCGAGTATAAGCCTAGGGTGAGCAGTGTAGCAGCTAGTCAGTACCTGTGCCAACTTCTTTGATGGTGCAGCATTCCAGCCAGTAAAATCCTTAAGTTAGGTATGGTGTGCCACCTGGGAGACTGGAGAACTTAAATGTTCTGATGTGCTGTTGAACAGCCACATTACCACAATGTGCATGGTCGCAGTTGAAAGTTGCACCTTATTAGGTGCACATGTGGGGACAGGTTACATTGGCTGCCTCCTGCCTCAAACATAGATTTTATGTGCAGGCACACTGCAGCCATTCGCTTAACAGCATGGGAGGGTCCATCGTCGATCAAGTGACGAACAGGGTCCTCTCCTAGGCAGGCAGCAGCTCGGCTCCAACCAGAGAAGTACTGGCAGGCAGCTATGGATGGAAGCAGAATGACTGATATGTGAAGCGGTGAGCCCACTGCTGCCAATTACATACTGGTGCAAAAGCGGTCATAGCACCCAGATGGACCAATTGGTAAGGTACTTTTTAACTGACTTGAGTATAAAACGAGGTAGACTTTTTCAGCTTATTTTGGGTGATGAAAAACTCGGCTTATACTCGAGTATATACTTAGGTACTACGTGCTGGCAAGAAAATGCTTTGAATGTCAAGCACTAGGTACCTACATGCTGCGCAGTCAAGGTCTCCCTCAATGCACTTATTATTCTCTGGAAGCAGGTAAGAATTTATAGACCAGGGTCTGACGAAGGGGCACGCCCCCGAAATGTTACATTTGACGCAATAAACACGCAGGGGTCACCCCCGCTTCACTAGCTATCGAGTGTCTGGTATCCTTTACTGAATTCAAGTAGGAGAGGCTCCGACCTCTCCAACCAGCACCGGGCTTGTACTTTGAGAGAGAGGTGGGGAAAGAGGATTATTGTGAAGCACTAGATACCTACATGCTGCGCAGTCAAGGTCTCCCTCAATGCACTTATTATTCTCTGGAAGCAGGTAAGAATTTATAGACCAGGGTTTATTTATGGTAGTCTGTCTGTGTCGGATTTTACTGGTTTTAGAAACCACAACTAAACTCACAAACGCTAAAGCAGGGGTGCTCAAAAGGTAGATCGGGATCTACCAGTAGACCTTTAGCTGGTGATAAGTAGATCTCAAGACACTGTCAACAAACAGCTTGTCTAAATCACCCTCCTACTTCATGATTTTATTTAGATATTTATAACCTTAAGGTTACATAATAATTAGTTGTTTGTTAAATATTACAATATACATTTTATTCATAAATCAATATTTAAGTAATATTTTCCATGGAACAAAATACTAACAATGCTTTTATGGATGTAGATCATAATGGGACCACATCACTAAAAGTAGACCCTACATTAGTAAAGTATGGGCACTCATGCTCTACAGCCACGATTGTTGTTAAATATATTAAAAGTTCAGATTATAAAAAGTATGAACAAAAAAAAATACAAATACCTCGAAAACCTCTTAAAATTTTAGGTTTTTTTGTCAATTCATAGCGAAAAAAAAATCCGAAAACCTCCCATGACTTCACATACACTTCTACATACTGTATATGAAAACCATAAATTGTTTATGATTAGTGGAAAACAAAGCACAATTTGATTGTTAGTAAATGTGTGCTTACACACAAGCATTTCTACCTGCCATTCCAACACATGAAGTTCCACCTGCATCAGTCACTTCCATGCTCCAGAATGAGTACAACCTATTAGGAATTACAGGCCTACATTTTTTCCTCCTGTTCTCTAGAACACACAAAAGACCTACTGCAGAAGAATGCAAGTATAAATGTATATCTGTTAGAAGCCTTATACTTAAATATATACATGCAGGCACATATTCATATAAGTCCTTCACACTATTCTTCAGTGTCAGGTATTAAAGGAATTGTTCAGTATAAAAATAAAAACTGGGTAAATAGATAGGCTGTGCAAAATAAAACATGTTTCTAATATAGTTAGTTAGCCACAAATGTAATGTATAAAGGCTGGAGTGACAGGATGTCTAACATAATAGCCAGAACACTACTTCCTGCTTTGCAGCTCTCTTGGTTTTCACTGATTGGTTACCAGGCAGTAACCAATAATTGACTAGAGGTGGGGACAAATGGGGGGGGCATTTGAGTCATAACTGTTGCTTTTGAATCTGAATGCTGAGGATCAATTACAAACTCACTGAACAGTTATGTCCCATGTGGCCCCCCTTAAAGTTGCTGAGAGCTGAAAAGCAGGAAGTAGTGTTCTGGCTATTATGTTAGACATTCGCTCACTCCAGCCTTTATATATTAAATTTTTGGCTAACTAACTATATTAGAAACATGTTTAATTTTGCACGGCCTATTTACTCAGTTTTTATTTTTACACTGAACTGTTCCTTTAAAGGGTTTCACTTATGCAGTCGTGGCTTTTTGCCATCCTTCACCCATATCCTAGCAGCGTGCCACTGTAGTTCATTTGCTGGCTCCCAATTTGCTTTCAACCAACTTGCTCTCTCTGTCTGCCAATAGTGGCACACTGTCTTAACTTTGCTCTCCTCTAGGCATCCAACCAGTTTAGGTATTCACATCAAAGATTTTTCACTTAGTGTGGCCACATTGTAGAAAACATCAGCATAACTGTAGTTTGCGCAACAGCAGAGTGGGCTTACATGAGTATGCAGGGGTAACGTTGTCTGATGAATCCCAGATGCCTCAGTCTGACATTGTACTCAAGTTTCCCCTGTACCCACTGGGCAGGCACATGCACAAAATAGTGAACTTACCCAAAGGTGCTGTACTGCTCCTGTGCCTGCTTAATGAGTGCAGGGGATGTGTTGTTTACAAAATGATTGTGTGGCTGCACTCTTTACAATTAGTGATTTTACTCAGTGGTGGTAATAATAATATTCAACCCTAAACACAAATAAGAGAGCATACGATGAAGGTAGGGTACATACCCTTTTACAGATATGAATGAATATTTAAAGTATCCATCTAGACAGTGGTCAAAAACAGAATATCTTGTTGTGAAAACAAAACAATTGAGTACTTTCAGTGGAGTAACCCAATTTGCTATTGTCCTATTCATTTTTGATGCATTTATTTTTATGCAAGTGTTTATTACAGGAGTGGTGTTTTTTAAGTATGCAGATACACAAATGGTTAAAGCCGCAGGAGGAAATTATACATACTTATTATAAATATCTTAAACATAAACATTGGATTTTTTTTTATAGCTCAGCCAATCTTATGGTATCAGCTTAACAATCTCTATTTCATGCATCATAATGAAGTCCATTAGTATCCTTTTAGCATTTGAGCTAGCCAAAAAGAACACATTTATTATAAAATTAACTTACCAAATGGCAGTTATTATTTGTGTGTTGACTACTGGACAGTTATGCCTTTGCATATTATGGCATGTACTTAAAAGCCCTTTTGTTGAAGAAATTGAAAACGTGCATAGCTTTGTCAAACAGTGTGATGAAGGATTCTATATGGCCTTTGTTTTCATGCTGGGGCATATAGGCGTTCTGGCTTTTATCTGCTTCATGTTTGCTTACAAAGGACAAAACTTGCCAAAGACATACAAAGAAGCCAGGCACATCACATTCAGCATGATTATATACGTTTGTATGGATAATTTTCATTCCCATATATATCAAATCTGATGACATGTACAATATCTCTCAGCAGTACAAGCCCTGGCCATATTGACATCAGTCTATGGAATGGTATTTTGCCACATTTTCCCAGCACTGTATATTATATTGTTTAAAAGGAAAGTTACATCAGGTGGTGCTAATACCAAGATTAACACACTCTCAGGCCAACTTGGTTCAGGCACTATATTGACATTAAGGAAAAGTCATAAAATTAAAATCCACACCTTAAACTTTATCTCTACATTCTGAATCCCTATTATCATATTTTTAAGGTCAGCCATCAAGAACACAGTGGAACATATTATTGGTACCTATAGAAATAAAATCTTTCTGAAAAAAATGCACACTCTCCAATACTCCTAAAATTAGAATTAATGCAGTATGTTTTTTTGTAAACAAACAATGATCTCCAAAGTGCCTTTTTTTTACTGGGTTCAATGTTATAGTCTGTACCAAGGGTGTCAAGAAGGATCAGTATAACAGTATGAGAGCCAAGATTAAAATCAAACTAGAAGAAAAAGTGAATTACTGGGCGGTTCCAAATGTTAAAGGGATTCTGTCATGATGTTTATGATGTACTTTTTATTTCTAAATGACTGTTTACACTGCAAATAATTCACTCTATCATATAAGATTTCATTCCTGAAACAGCAAGTGTATTTTTTTTAGTTGTAATATTGGTGTGTAAGCATCCATCTCAGGTCATTTTGCTGGCCATGTGCTTTCAGAAAGAGCCAGCACTTTGGGATGTAACTGCTTTCTGGCAGGCTGTTGTTTTTCCTACTCAATGTAACTGAATGTGTTGCAGTTGGACCTGGATTTTACTAATGAGTGTTGTTTTTAGATTTACTAGGCAGCTGGTAGATCTTAGGGAGCTGCTATCTGGTTACCTACCCATTGTTCTGTTAGGCTGCTGGGGGGGGGGGGGGAGTGAGGGGGTGATATCACTCCAACTTGCAGTAAAGAGTGACTTTCTTAACTTCTGGTTGTTACTTTTAAAACAATGTTGCAAAAGCTCCTCAAGCAAAACAGGGCTGTCAAATGTCAATCCTTTAGTTTATGTTACATTGTTTCAAAAGCCAGAGCCACTAGGGCAGAGAATAGAAAGGGCAGACAAACACTGGTTTCAATAGCATTACATATACAACTTGTAGAAAACGTGTAATTATTGTATATTGCAAATCTGCTTAGAATTATGTTTTCTTTTATTAGGCAATTTTGGGTTGACATTCCCTTTAAAGGGTGGTTCACCTTTAAGTTAATTTTTATGATGTTATAGAATGGCCAGTTGAATGTATGATGTTATAGAACCAGCCAGTTGTAACTTTTTAATTGGTCTTCTTTATTTATTTATTATAGTTGTTAATTATATAACTTCAGCTTCTGATTCTTTCCAGCTTTCAAAAGTGGGTCACTGTAAAAATAAATGCTCTGTAAGGCTACAAATCTATTGTTATTACTATTTTTTATAACTCATTTTACTCTTCAGGTCCTCTCCTATTCATATTCATGTCTCTTATTCAAGTTAGTGCATAGTTGCAATGCTAATTTGGACCCTAGAAATCAGATGCCTGAAATTGCAAACTGGAGAGCAGCTGAATAAAAAGCTAAATAACTCAAAAACCATATATAACAAAAAACACAGTCCTAAATGCTCATGAAAGTCTGGGTTATTCCTGTTATAGAACTTCTAAAGTTATCTACCAGTATAATAAATCATCTATCTTGTACTGTAAGTTCTA
The DNA here is from genome assembly GCA_038501925.1 of Xenopus petersii. Classification (NCBI taxonomy): domain Eukaryota; kingdom Metazoa; phylum Chordata; class Amphibia; order Anura; family Pipidae; genus Xenopus; species Xenopus petersii. The sequence continues at coordinate 84,993,410 of CM076681.1, forward strand.
CAGGGCAGAAACCTCCTTTATCTTGTGTCTTTGACAATTTGCTCTTAATCTTTAATGCAACTGTATCTTGCATTTATTTTTGAAATGAGCCCCTATTCTATTAATTAATTGTTCTGCTGTACAATGCTGCATACATAAATAGTGCTATGTCAATACAAATGTACATAATACATATTGTAATAATGTATATATATATATATATATATATATATATATATATATATATATATATATATATATATATATATATATAGTAATATTAAGTAAAGATAAAAAAAATATTTTTCTTTTGCTCAACTGCTGCAGTCTATACAGGCCTGTCAAAAAGGGCCAAAAGCGCTGGAATATAGCCCCCAACTCCAAAGGGCACCCAAATCAAAAAATTCAAAAATATATTCCCAGTCAATTCCGTGCACACCGGATTTAAAAAAAATACTGCTTTTTATTCATCAAAAATATTAAAAAAGGCATACAGACCAATTGATTCGCTTAGGCGAAGCATCAATTGGTCTGTATGCCTTTTTTAATATTTTTGATGAATAAAAAGTGATTTTTTAACTTTGAGAATTGACTGGGAATATATTTTTGAATTTTTGATTAAGTAAAGATACACATATTTTGTGAAACCTTTTCCAAAATTTAGTTATGTGTATTTATGTTATGAAATATTTGCTATATATACAGTAGTTGATATTTATCAAAAATTGAAAACATAGTCAAAGGAGTTTTTAATTTTTGAATAATAAAGCAGTATTTTTTTTAAATCCGGTGTGCACGGTTTATAACCATGGACTTAATATGTAAGTAGCATTGCAGCAGCACCTGGTTCTAATATTTTCCGAATATATATATATATATATATATAATCACCGCTTCCATAGGCACTCTCCATTCAATCGATCAGCCTACCGGGTGCTCATTCAAAGGGGTATCTATATTTGGCAATAAAGAGCACTCACGGCCATATGTCTGCTTCAAAAAATATATAAAAGTTTTTATTGCATAACACCCATATATATATATATATACACACACGCACATACATATATGTTTGACCTTGATAAAGAAGTATAATTGAGTGTGCTGGTCCCATAAAAGCACAAAAGAAAAAACGCACTCCAAGGTCTTGTTAATGGTGAGAAAAAGTAAAAAACGTATTTCAATGTTTCGGCGCAATAACTTGGGGCGTCTTCAGGAAGTGAAGAAAGCACTCCCAGGGGCAACAACTCAGCGTGTATCTGTGCATCTTTATTCATACATGGTGTATTAACGCGTTTCGGCTCACACGGAGCTGTCTTCAGTCTCCGTGTGAGCCGGAACGCGTTGATACAACATGTATGAATAAAGTTACACTGATACACGCTGAGTTGTTGCCACCGGGAGTGGTTTCCTGGACTATTATAGATGAATTTTGGTTAGCACCAGGCAAAATTGAATGGTGAGAGCCGATGGATTCACACACACACATATCTATATATCTATATCTATATATCTATATCTATATATATATATATATATATATATATACTGTATATATGTTATAGATATACTGTATAGGTATTTATACACAGTAGAGTCAACTTTATACTTTGATTATGCCCCAGAAAACATAGCAGGACATGTATATATTATTCCAACTTTTGTGAAATGTAGCTCCAGACCCATGACACATTGAATACTTTCCAACATCTCCTTATTAAACATAGAAACACAGCAGCAGTTTTTGGCAATAGAGTTCCCATTGCCTTGGTACAGCGAAAAAGAAGATGACTGGCTAACCCAGCAGAGGGAGCCACAGAGCTAACAGTCACTGCTCAGTTAAATTGAACTAGATTTGACTCAGTGCAGTCCTCCTCCTTCCCTTCAGCCACAAGGTAATTTAAGCACTGCAAATCAGGAACTGGAACTTGAAATGTAATGGTTGTGCTGGCATGGCTCCCTGAAATTTGTGTTTTGTGAAATTCAGTAGGATTACTTGTCTGAGTGAACAATACATCTCTTTGAATCCCCAGGGCCTTATTTGTCATGAGAAGACTGCTTCTGGGAGGAAATTGAACTATAAAGAGTGGATCTGAATGATCCCTGTGCTCAAGGACAGATGGCATAAGGGTGATTTATAGATAATAACACCAATGCTAAGGGGTGCTAAAATTAACAAGTATCCCCATAAAGCATCCAATGAAAGGTAAAAGTCACTTGCACCCCCATGAAATTGTTCCCTGATGCATTCCCAGGTCTTCATAATGTTTAAAAATGCCTGTCTGTTAACATTACAGGATTAAGTCACATCCTGGTCACATCACATTATGTGTGAGGGACATAGAGCGGAATAGTTCTGGTGTGGAACAACGAGTGAATGGCTTAAAGGAAAACTATACCCCCCAAACAATGTAGGTCTCTATTAAAAGATGCCGAGTAAAACAGCTCATGTGTAAAACCCTGCTTCATGTAAATGAACCATTATCATAATAATATACTTTTTTAGTAGTATGTGCCATTGGGTAATCATAAATAGAAAATTGCCATTTTAAAAAATAAGGGCTGCCCCCTGAGATCGTAAGATTCACTGTGCACACATACAAACCACATGTTAGGTCACATGAGCCAATTAACAGACAGAGTTCTGCCTTTTGCTTCCTCACTTCTTCCTGTTACAGTTGGTGTTGTAGTATTTCTGGTCCGGTGATCTCTGAGGCAGCACAGATAGAGTCACGAAATGGTGGCTCAAGGCAAGAGATGTAAAAGGGCAATATTTATGTAAATATATATTCCAGTTTGGTAAGATTCTTTAATATGTCATTCAATTTGATATAAACTATCTGTTGCTTAAGTATTCATTTTGGGGGTATAGTTTTCCTTTAAACACTTCTAAGACCTGTGAGTCTCCATTTCCAGCTTTATATATATATATATATATATATATATATATATATATATTTATATATATATATTTATATATATATATTTATATATATATATATATATATATATATATATACTACATGGGGCACAGTATATTTGTAGTATATTTTAGCAGGTGCAACCCGAAGAAGAGGAATTATCCCAAAACTTTGTGCTACTTATCTTTTTGCATTAAATGCAGTAAGGTCTACCAAGTACATGTGCTTTTCCCAGTTTTTGGAGTATGCTGTTACATAGGTGTGGAACAGCCAGGGAGTTTTGAGCACTGGATCAACTATAAAGGGAGTGGTGTGCCGGAGGTTTTTGCTAAATTGGTTTTCAAAAGTCATTGTATTTCTGTCTCCAGTATGGATCATTAAAAATATTGGCTTTTAAGAAAGACCTAAGAATGTGATAGCCTTTGCATTTATTCATTTATTTTATCAGCACCCAACCACATTTACAGAATCAGAAAGAACAGAACTTCATCTTAAGAACAAAACAGAGGTTCTATATTTATTATTGTTTTTTTTTTTTTAATTATGTTGATTTCTTGCTGCTGGCCACAAGAAATGGACCTCTCCAATGAGATATTTTCATCCGAAGATGAAGATCTGATTATTATTTATAATAAAAATGCATCAACGACTAAGATATCACAAAGGAAATCCATTACTCAGATTATTAAGGATAAAAAGAAGCAGACTCAATTGACGTTGAAATGGTAAGTATATGGGTCTACAAACCCTCCAAAAAACTGCAAACTCAGTGAGAAACCTTAGTTAAAGGGGAAGTTCACACTAAAATTAGCTGGTATGACATAGGCAGTGGTATTATATGATTATAAATATTGCTCTTGATTTAACCTGTCAGCCCTTCAGCTCTCTGTAGTTTGGCACTTATACAGCTATGTGGTGTACCTTAATAATCAGACTGGCCTCTGGGCCCCCTACCTCTACCGCAATCCCCCATAGGCCCACAACCTCAGTTGCAACCCCCCTCCAGGACCCCTTGCGTACTTGTCCTGTAGTTGCAACTGCGATCAGGGCTGGAGGGGGCAGCATGGGCCACAGACAGGCAGGCCTGGATTTGTGGTGAGGCCACAAAGGCCCAGGTCTAGGGAGGCAAAACTGTAGGGGGCGGCATGTCGCCCAGCCGCATTCAGCAAGTGAGCACACACTCCTGCGGAGGGCAGGGGGTTGCGTTCGAAGTTGCCAGCCACTAGGACCCTGTGGTGCAAATAGGCAGGTGCTAGGACCCTGCGTGCAAAGATGGCTTGGGCTAGGACCCTGCGGAGAGAAATTGACAGGCGCTAGGACTCAAAGTTGGAGGCCATTAGGCGCTAGGACCCTGCAGTGCGATGTGGGCTCGGGGCACCCAATATAGAAATCATAAGTGCTAGGGGCCCGGTGTCCTACCAACCCAGTCCAACCCTGCTAATACCAAGACATTGGTTTGGAAGTCAGAATATAAGATAAATACAATAGGGCAATAAATAAAGTAGAAAAAACAATACAAATGTAGCATCACAGATCATTTGTTTTCTTTTTAAACTGCAAACTGAAAAGAGGCAAAACAGGAAGGCTAAAATATAAAATGAAAAGTGTCTAGGAAACGGGAAACTTCAGTCTATGCAACACAGAAAAGTGAACACAAATGTGTACTATGTCTGTTAATTTGCACTAGGTTAGGGATGTTAAAACTCTCCACCAGGGTTGGTATGGGAGTTGTAATTCAGCAAATGATTACACTGCAGCATATTTATTCTTTGTAGTGAAATACCAAGCAAACAAACATATTTTTGAAATACAGCTGTTAGATTTATGATTGACAAAATAAGTGGTTAAACTATTTATTTTATTATTTTTATATTGCTAAAGCATGACATTAATTACAGAATGTCCAGAGCCAAACGATTGGATTAGCACAATATCGTCTGTCTTTGGTAGGAATATCAGGGGAAAGATCTTATAGTGCATGGCCACCTTTAGACTTTATCTCCCCTTCATCTCAAACATTCATATATCAGCCATTCAGTCATAGTTCCAAGAATAGTTAGAATAGCTTAACAATGTTCAGTCTAAAGAGGTCATTTAAGAACACAAGTGCAGTGTGCAAAATGCAACTTTGGACTCAAATCACCAACAATTGCACCCAAAGGGTCTAAACAAAAACACACAATTGTGCTTGCTTTTTTCATGTAAATGGGTGAAAGTTGTTTCTAACATTTTCAGAGTGAAGGCTGCATCATAAGACAGCATTTATATTTAATTTGCATGGTACAATTGTGATCTATATGTTGATGCAACCTACTGATGGAACAGCTACGTGTGTCCAAAGTCATCCCTGGCACTTCCATATAGTTGCTTTCGGCATTGCTGCCTTTGGCCTGCCTCCTGTCTAAAGTGCATCTGTACAGATGAAGCCACTTGGATTTGTGAGTTAAATGCGTCATGACTCAGGGGTAATTGAAGAAACTGTGTTATCTTAAGTCATCTTAACTCATTTAATGCATTTAACCTTTTCATTAGCATACCAAAGCTCCATTGTTCACAATGGTGAATGCTTTAATTAGATGGGATGTTGTGACGCAGTTTTCTGTGTTAAATGAGATAAATGGGATATCTGTGTTTAGTTATTCTGTGTCAAACAGACAAACCAAAGTGGCTACATCATATATATGTGACATACAGGAGGAGATAAATACTGTTCAGATTTGCGATACAGCAATAAAGTGTTACTTATCAGTAAAAGTGATTACACATCCATGACATTTTCCCTATACACTGTGTTATTTACAATACAGGGTCATAACGTAAATATTCTAACCATGAGCCGTTTCACATTTCCCGTTAATCATTATTGTTCTTTTTAATTTAACACAAACATAAATAATTAATTCAAATGGGTCACACATTACATTTTCCCAACATGGCATAACTAAATCTATTAACTATTGTGATGTTAAATGGTTGACTAGACATACAGCAGTACATTTCTGTTCTTTCTTTAGATACAATTAGTTAGCAGCAAAATGTAAAACATTATTTTAAAAAGTCATAATGGTTAGCATTTTAAAGGAACAGTAACACTAACAAATAAAAGTGTATTAAATTAATGAAAATATAATGTACTTTTGTGCTGCACTGGTAAAACTGGTGTGTTTGCTTCAGAAGCTCTACTATAGTTTCTATAAACAAGCTGCTGTGTAGCCATGGGGGCAGCCATTCAAAGCTGAAAAAGGGAGAAAGGGTACAGGATACAAAGCAGATAACAGATGAGCTCAGTAGTATACAATGGGATTATTCAGAACGTATCTGTTATCTACTGTGTTTCCTGTGCTTGAATGACTACACAGTAACTTGTTTATTTGAACTATAGTTGTGTTTCTAAATCAAACACACTTTTTACCAGTGCATGGCGCCAGTACATTATATTGTCATTCCTTTCAACTACTTTCATTTTTTGGTGTTACTGTTCCTTTAAAGGAACAGTTCACTGTAAATATATAAACTGGGTAAATAAACAGACCGTACAAAATAAAACATGTTTCTAATATAGTTAGTTCACCAAAAATGCAATATACAAAGGCTGGAGTGACTGGATGTTTAATAGAACAGAACCCAACTTCCTGTTTGTAGCTCTCTAGCTCTGTAAGTTAGTCAGCGACTTTAAGGGGGCCATGAGACATAACTGTTCAGTGAGTTTGCAATTGATCCTTAGCATGCAGCTCAGATTCAAAAGCAAACAGTTATGACCCATGGGCCCCCCTCAAGTAACTGATTGGTTACTGCCTGGTAAGCAATCAGTGGAAAGCAGGAAGTAGTATTTTGGTTATTATGTTAGACATCCAGTCATTCCAGCCTTTATAGATTAAATTTTTGGCTAACTAGGTATAAAATCTCCTAATGTTTTAACTCCTGACTTATAATAGTCAGTGTGAGGGTTGCCACCTGGCCAGTAAAAATGATGGTTGATCCCAATGTTATTAATAGGGAAAAAAAGATAACTATTTAGGAAAGTTGGTATTTTTTTCCAGATAAGATGGCAACCCTAGTCAGTGCTAGGGTTGCCACCTTTAATGAAAAAAATAACCGACCGGCTGGTACAAAAAGGAGGTGGGGCCATGACACACCTGTCAGCCGGCAATACTTTTTTTCAGGCAATTCTCATAGAGCATAAAGAAGACTAATTTTTAAGGCATTGTGGCCCCATGTGTTTAGGCTACTAAAACACGTTTGGTAAAATGCCCCAAATCAGCCATTGTTCTTAATTATATAAAGGTGTAGTATGCAATGTGAAAAATGTGCTTGCCTATTTTTCCCACTGATGGGGCACTTTGTTTACTGTCAGCAATTGTTAAGGTGTTTCTAGTCATAAATAACATTCCTTCTATCTGAAGCACTTTATTACCTTGAGTGGGATTTCAGCACATGCAAAATATCAATCTTTTCAGGAGGCAGACATGGCTGGAGTGGTAGGTTGCATGAAGAAGCTGTTTATGTGTGGTTGTATGGAAGCCCACCTCTAATGCACTATATCACTAGAAAGGACATGCCATCTGGGTTGAAGGCAGACTTGAATTAAATGGCTCTTATGAAACCGTAAAGTTGCATAAAAAGGTGTTTATAGGGCATTGTATAGCAGCTGTGTGAACATATAAAATAAGCAGAGCTTTGTTAAAATGTTAGTTACACTTAAAACATTTTTAAAAGATCTTTTATAGATTATTTCCATTCTTTTAACAGTAATTGTGTATATTATTTTAGATCCAGTGGACATTTCACAAAGCACAGGACATCTGATAACTCCACCTATGTCACCTGCAATGTTAAATAGGGGAATTGTTATAAACCAAGGACCAACGGCTATAAGGCCTTCTAGTGTTGGGCCAGTCTTGCAAGTCACACACGTTTCCTCATTTTCAGACACTCCTTACCAAAACCATCCATCATCAAATCAAAACTATTTTGCAACTGGTTTAAACTATGAGTCAATGTTTCAAGCACATGCTCAGCCTCCTTCTGGAGTTTTTATCCGTTGGGTGGATCAAAGCCGATATACACCTCTCAACGAGCAACACATTTCCAGGGACTATTTTGGCAACAATTGTGCAGTATCTCCTTACAGTGGACATTCCTCTTCAAATTATGGACCAGCGATAAGTCCCCAAGAAATACACAGCATGCAGTTCCTTAACACCAGGGGTTTCAATTTTCTGGGTGGTTCTGGAGGATGTCAGACAGGAACTCATTCTTACAACTCTTCCAATGGTAATTTTCTTTTAATTTTCTGTAAATGTGTCACTCAGGTTTTGTTAGGTATGAAGCTAGGATTTAAATAATCCAGGATTGCAAAGTAGATGACAAGTGTAGAGGATAACTGACAGAGGTCAGGATGATTGATAGGGTTTTAAAGGATGAGTGATAGAGGTAGGTAGCATTACTTACATTTTGGAAGAATAGTGACATGATTGATGGAGGAATTGATAGTAAGTTCAATGACAAAGTTGTTATGAAAGGAGGAAAGTGATAAGGTCAATAGGAAAGGAATAGTATCTATTAGGATCATTGATGGACATTTGTATGCACAAGTTATGACACCAGTGCACAAATTGTGCACCAACAATTTTTTATAAATACACTCAATTATATACTGGCTTTGACCCACTTACCACTCTGCAATAGTGATGGGCGAATCTGACCCGTTTCGTTTCGCAAAAGATTCATGAAAGGGAAAAATTTGCAGAAAACTTCTGACGCGCAACAATTATGTCTGTGGGTGTCATTTTCACAGTGAAACTTGGCAAATAATTTTGCTCAACGCTACTCTGCAAACAAGTTTTCAAAAGTGAGTAGTAATGCAATTTTGTGTATAGACTACATTAAAGGGAATGTTAGTTTGTAGGATAAGTGGCAGTAGTGGATATGGAACAGCAACAGAGGATTAGAATTTGCTTTCTAATATGATCGTCCGAGAATAAAAAAAGTAGTTTAGATGAGTGATTGTATTTGACAGAAAGGACAGTAGTAGGTTGGCCCTCTGTGTGATAGATTGGAAGATGAGTATATGATGGCAGGATGGGAGACAGATAGTTGAAGTACCTTCAGATACATTTAGCAGTCCAATAATAAAAGTAAATATGTCCACGCAAAATTTTGTGTGATCTCCAGTTGTACTTTTGCCATTCTTCTGAGACTTGAAATCATGGATAGAAGCTAACATTTAAAAAACAATGAGCCAATGACTTATCTGAGTTTACTCTTACAGGATTCTATGGAAATAATTTAAGCTACCCTGAATCATCCCACAGGCTTGGATCCATGATTGATCAGCATGTGTCAGTAATTAGTAGTGTCAGCAGTATTCACCCACTGCACTCTTTCAATGACATCCATGATCCACTTAACATTTTAGATGACAATGGAAGAAAACGACTTGGAACCTTGGAGAAACACCTTCTCCTATTATTTGCTGTAAATCCTCCATGGGTACGTTTTTAAACCCTTTATTTAAATAGTTTTAAATCAAAATAATACTGCACAATTGCAGAAAGTGCATCTGTGACTGCACTTGTATGCATAATATATTAGAAATGAGTCAATACAGATATAAAGGATATTATTTAAATAATACAGTGACAATCCTTCACCTATCATTATTGTCTCTTCGACCTTCATCACTGCTGTTGTTAAAGAAGATAACAGAGTGCATCATGTGGAAAGTCTAGAACCCCCATAGACAGCAGTTTGGGTGGTAGCAGCAGCACCAGTATTGGCTCACTGACTCTTTTACTTGCCTTGAACACAGGGTCTGACTGGGGTGTGCAAGGCCCACTGGGGCTTTTACACCCTGGGTCCCCTGCTGCCTGCCCTCTTACCCCCCTATCCCCTCCCCCCCCACGCATGCATCTTACACTAACTTTTGCCTTTTTTGGGAGAGAGAGAGCAGTGGGGACTGACAGCGGAGGGCAGGCGGGATCAGGTCTGGATCGGCAGAGCCCATGACGGCCAGGGCCTGCTAGCCCAGTCCGACCATGTACAGAGACTATAGATTGTAAGCTCCAGGGTTGAACTGGTAAGTCTGAGCCCCACTATGTAAACTAAAGGATTTCCCTACCGGCTTCACTCCCAGACCCCGTCGCCTTCCACATGCTGGTCCAGTTGGAGGCAAAGGAGATGGGATGGTCTGTGCGGGAGGGTAGGTCTGGGCAGGCAGGGCCCATGAAGACCAGGGCCCGTCTGTTTTTTCCCCGGTGTCCCGCCAGCCCATTCCAACATTGTTGACTAAGATTGGTATAGGTGTTTTCTACAATTCTAAAATCTACTGTTTTTTTTCAAATTGTGTGTTACTACATGAGGGCACTCCATGACACCTTGGAGTTCTGTGCATTTCTACACAATGACTATACATTGATTTTTCATAAGCTTAGAACGTATTATAAGGGGTACAATTATTCTGTAGTCTTTAGTCACCTTCTGCATATTCATGATCTCCATAATCACATTTTATACAATATTTTAACTTAAAAAATATGCCAAAGTGCTTTCTAGCTCTCCATTAACCACCAATCACTTTCAACCCAATCCTCCAGATGCTTTTTGCCTTCTGTACCTGTCATTAAAAACTGCTATATGCATATCATTACCCTGGTCCAGTCTTACCATATTTTTGTGGGCATGTTTATTTTAATGACCATCAACAACATTTTCTTTCTATTTGAGTCCTCTTTGAATTGGAGAATGATTTAAATATGTTTTCCTTTTATACATGCTCATATGAGAAGGCTGAATTTGATGAAAATGTATTTTTTACAACACAAGTAAAGTCAAATCTGTTACTTTTTATTGGGCAGCATCAACCATGCCAAATGTGATATCAGCATCAAACTCTCAATGTATGTATGGAACTTCAGGCCAGTATATCGCTCAAGAAACAGTGGACACCCATGGGCAGCCCAGTGATGTCAGAGAATTAGTATCATCATTGCCTCCAATCAACACAGTCTTTATGGGAGCTGTATCAGGAAGCACATGAAGGCAATTCTAAGGTCTAAGGTCCACTTAATACTTCTATTTGAAGAGCAAATACGTGTTATGTTATCAAGTCACTCTAACCCTTGTATATACTTATTTTCGACTGGCATGTTTATACTACATTTTTCCCATTTAAATCAATTTGTGTTATCTCTCTTAGCATTATTTCTGTATGTGTATCCCTTTGTAACGTGTATATTTTAACAACTGTATTATAATTCCTATTTATTGTAATTAGAGAGTACATGTTTACTATCTTGTACTTGACATTGACCCAGTCGAATTCCCAGTCGAATATTGAGGGTTAATTAACCCTCGATATTCAACCCTTTGTGAATCGGCCCCTAAGGTCTTGTTTTATAAGTATGTGCTTGCATACCATTAGCATGCACTTGAAGATACCCTGGCTTTGTACAGGTGATATTTTTTATTTTATCTCCTTTCTCTCCTTAATTTTTGTTCCTGGAACAGAATTTGTACTTCCATTGATGGCACAGATGGCTATACAATTAAAGAACACATACAAGACTATAACAAGCATATGAAATAGGAAGACCTACTCACCTTCCTGTTGGCTTGGTCGATTATTATCCTTATACAAATAATGGACCACATGTTCATTGTGCCCTTATGTTCTGGTTGCTACAGCAAAAACAGACACTATGAGAAATTCATCGTTTGAAAGGATTGATCTAAAAGGGTTTGCATTTCTTGGTTCTCATACAATAAAACATGATATTTTGTGGATTTGTAGAAGTATACAGATAAGGGATGTACAGTAAGTATTTGTGTCAGCAGTATTTGGATCACTTCCAGGCAGTCTAACTAATACACATACACTTTCAAATTCATGAACGTGAATAGAAAATAGACAGAAAAATTTGTTTTTTTTTTGTGGGTAATGTGTTTATTATGTGCCCAGTTGCAGATGAGAAACATCAATTGCAGTGGGAATAAGGACTTGTTTACTGCACTGCTTTGAAGTGTATGCACCGTTAATACCAAATACGCTAAAGCATAATTTCCAAATTTTGGATTCACAGACCGTTCTATAGGGGGAGCACAGTTGCACATCCTGAACTGGACCCAGCCATTATTACATCATTGTAATTCAGCATTATTAAAAGATAACATAAACTGATTTTGTTGTGAAAAAAGATAGACATATTAATAGAAAAATGGTGGCTCAGAGTGTAGCGCATTGCTTTTTCTCCTGTGCCCCAATTACTAACCTTACGTCTGACAGGTGGAGGTTTATTTGTGCAGATGGCAATTACAGCCCACCCTGTTCAACAGGTGGATATGTAACTGACCATCAGCGTAAGAGGCAGAGTATATAGTTATCACAACTTTCATCAATAAGCCCCCTTTCCTTTAAAAGGAGAACTAAACCCTAAAAATGAATATGATTAAAAATGCCATATTTTATATACTGAACTTATTGCACCAGCGTAAAGTTTCAGCTTTTCAATAGCAGCAATGATCCAGGACTTCAAACTTGTCACAGGGGGTCACCATCTTGCAAAGTGTCTGAGACACTCACATGCTCAGTGCACTCTGAGCAGCTGTTGAGAATCTAAGCTTAGGAGTTGTCGCAAATTATCAAGCAGAAAGTGAGTTTGAATTATAATATAATGCCAATGCTAAAAGGCTGATTATTAAATTATGATGCTAATTGCACTGGTTTCTGTGCTGCCATGTAGTAATTATATGTATTCATTACTAATCAGCCTTATATTGTGACATTTATATTCTATGTGTACTGTATGTTTTGAGTCGGTCCCTAAGCTCAGTAAATGAAAGCAGCACAGAGCATGTATAGTGAATCAGCAGAAAAGAAGACGGGGAGCTACTGGGGCATATTTGGGGGCACTTATCTTCACTGCTAAAGGGCTGTGGTTGCTTTAGGCTGATACAGCCCAAAACACAACATACAGCATTATTTGCCTACTTCTTTGGTTAAGCTTTAGTTCTCCTTTAAACTATTATCTCACTGGAAATTATGGGGTTGCTTATTATCAATTAATTAAGAGGTACTGCTTGTTAAAATAATATTTAACTTTTCATTTTTTTTCACTGGAACAAATTATTGTCTGAACCTTTATTCCCCACATGCAATTAGCATGGGGGATGAATATTTTCAGGTGGGTGAGCTGTGCTGAGTGCCAACATCCACTGAAAAATCTTTTCAAAATTATCATTGCAATTGATTAGATAAATTACTTTCTCAACTGTCACTCATGAATGTGCTTCATAACAAAAACAAAATGGAACAGTTTAATCTTCATTATTTCTTTCACTAACATATAAGGTCACTCTTTATAAGACTTATCTTATTCAGAATGGGATTTCCTTATAACTATGATATTTATAAAGGTGTATGTAGGATTTACAGTGGAAAAAAAGTCAATTTATTCTTCTTACATAATTTGCAGCTTAAAACAATTCTATACTTGAGTGGGCGATAAATTGTCATTTTATGATCTACTGGATATTTCTTATGTTTATAGTGCAGATTAGAGCTAGATATCTGCCTTTTCTCTGATAAAGGCACACCTCTTATCTGAAACCACTGGAACATACTGCTATGTGAGAAACACCTGACATGCTTGTATTGGCGTTTTAATGGATTTTCATAGAAGACAATAAAGAAAAATTTTTGCTGCAGATTTAGAAATTCTATATTTAAATGACACATGCAAAGTAGTTGGGTCTGTTTTCTTGCAAACAGCCCCAGTTCTCCCAAGTTCTGTTCCCATGAGTGAAGTGCTAGGTGTTCCAGCCAAAGTCTACACAAATATATGTGTGTCCCATCCATGTGATGTACATTTTGCCAAGGATGCAATTCCTATGTATTTTTTACTGTCACAACATATTGCAAACAAATTATGTGCTTCTGCAATTACACTAAAATTGTAATCCTTTCTCAATAACTGATCAAGACCATGACTCTTCATTAATTTTGCCTCTTGTGGAAGAATTACAATTGGTCACACACTAGGAGACAACTTGGGAGACAATGTAGGTAACAGATTGCAATCCAAAAAAGCAAGCACAAGAACACTAAGGCTAGGGGAGGTGAAGTGTAAATGTAGAAATGTATTATATATTGGTGATAAGTGTATTATATACTGCTGATGGGTAGTGCCGTGCTAAAGTGAAGCCTCTAGAAACTATTATTTCTGTGCTCAATTGCTTTGAACACTTGAGAAAAGGCCTGTTCTAGATTGTTCGTTTTGGCAGCCTTCGTATGAAATATGTACTGTGGTAAAATCATATTCTAAGAGTAATATATATATATATATATATATATATATATATATATATATATATATAGATTCAAGATGGACCAGCACTCCAAGTTTTTCAATCAAACAAGTGTTTATTTTCACATCACTCAAGTGTCCAACGTTTCGGCCCACATTAGGGCCTTATCATCCTAGATAAAGGCCCTAATGTGGGCCGAAACGTTGGACACTTGAGTGATGTGAAAATAAACACTTGTTTGATTGAAAAACTTGGAGTGCTGGTCCATCTTGAATCTACATACCCTGACTGACCAGGCACCCACCCATACCAAAAGGAAGGAGTGCAGGTACTTTGTGAACATTTATATATATATATATATATATATATATATATATATATATATATATATATATATATATATATATATATATATATTTCTCTAGAATAAATTAAAAATGCATTGGCAAAAAAAATAGAGACATGGAAACATTTGGTATATTAAATTGTTCTCTCCATTATATTAAATGTTTATTTAGCACAGTTTACCAAAATATTCATTGTACTTACAGACTACTTCATTCAGGGAAGGATATCTGAGACAACAACAAATATTTTATTAGTGATGGGAATCCATAATACAATAGTTTTGAACTACTATAAGGTCTTAATTCTTTGTAGAAACCTGCTGACATTCCTGTAGATACATGAAGATACATGGAATTGAAGGAAGTTTTTAGTTGTTCTGCTTTACATGATGTAAATAATCATAAGTACATGGGTTTTTCATAATCTTATAATCAGTGTTTAACCCACCGGGGCTGCCACTTCATGAACTCTGCACCAGTTGTGAGCTCCTCCACGCATCAAACCTGATGCCAGGCCCTCCCCGTGCCCACTGTACATGCCGCATACCTTTTACTTCCTCCTTGTGGCTGCAATTGGGGGTGGGAGCAGCACCCACAGTTCTCTGGGGCAAGCCTGTGTCAGAGAATCCCAGTCAGACTCTGCTTACATCATAATAAAGGCTTGCGGAATCAGGCATGCTAAAATTTATCACGTACTGTCTCTTCAAAAATTTGACTTCGACCATGTGCCATCTAAAACCTGCCGAATTGCTGTTTTAGCCTATGGGGGACCTCCTAGAACCTATTTGGAGTCAATTGGTAGACTTTGAAAAATCAAAGTTTTTTTTTTAAAAAAAACTTCAAATTGAATTCATTGAATACGATCCATATTCAATTCGAACAATTCGAATACGGCCTATTCACCCACCCACATTTTTTAAATAAATCTCGGTTAGTCTTTTTTATTCAAATTTGGAGTTGATGGGAGTTTAAAAAAAATTCCCATCACCTAGAAATTCTACCCTTGATAAATCTGCCCCTAGATGTCCCACCTTCACAACTTGCTTGATTTTGCTCTTTATATAAATCAGAATAAAATACTCAAGCAGCATTTGGAAAACCTCACAATTTTCTGAATGCTGCTGAAACATTTTTATTCTGCATTCTTGGCAGATTTTACAGTTTACACCTAACACCACTAAAAAGTGAATTGAGATTCCTTTGCAGCACTTTAAACTACGGATGCACCCAATCCAGGATTTGGTTCAGGATTCGGCCTTTTTCAGCAGGATTCGGATTCGGCCGAAACCTTCTGCCTGGCTGAACCGAATCCTAATTTGCATATGCAAATTAGGGGTGGAGGGGGAAAGCACATGCCTTTTTATCACAAAACAAGGAAGTAAAAAATTTTCCCGGATTGGGTTCGGTATTCGGCCGAATCCTTTGCAAAGGATTCGGTGGTTCGGCCGAATCCAAAATAGTGGATTCGGTACATCTCTACTTTAAACATTATACAAGCATTTTATGTCAATGTTACCCTGCCTGCCTATTTCATTGTGAAGGGTTACAGTTTTTACATGTACAGCCAGCTGACAGTCATGCCATTGTTACAAAGGAAAAAAATGGAACTGCTGGTAATTCTTCTGGATTCCTCAGTTCAAACTATCATTTATCTGCCACTAACACCACTCTTTCTAAATAGCATGCTATGAAAAATGTAATTTACATATAATTGTATACTTATACAGTTACAACTTATACTAGACTGGCTGTTAAATGATGGGTTTCTGAGCTGTGTCGAGGCTGGTTAATTGGATCCTGATAAAATTGTACTACAGGTATATGTGAAAATGACCTTAAATTGTAAGCTCCAATATGGCATTAACTGATGGCAATCATATACAATATTCATAAGCTCTGATGAATATATAATGAATAACACTATATAAATAATGGAGCCCTGTCTCGAGAGATGTCAGTGCTTTCTGAGGTTTCAGAAGTCTTGAGACTAAATAAGGGTGGTGGCAGGCAGGGAGATTAGTTACCCATCGACAAATCTTCTCTACTGCGGGTGACTAATCTACCCGAAATGCCTTTGAGCCGGCTTGAACGCGAGACACTTCCTCGTAGGGCAACTTCGGGCGACTTTGGAAAGAGAACCGATTCATATGCCATCCCACCAGCGATTTGCATTCTAGCATTTGGGGAGATTAGTCATCCGCAGTAGAGAAGATTTGTCGTTGAGTGACTAATATCTCCATCTGCCACCACCCTCATAGGTATGTTACCCTTCCTAGAATTATCCACAGGCATTTATGCAATTGCATTAAAGTCTTTACAAATGTGTAATCCAAGTAAGATGAAATAGAGAAAAACAACTTATCACATATAGATGACTCCTTTACCAGTATTGCAACTTGAGCACCCCTACTGGTGCCCTCCACTAGGTAAACATTGACTTAGGGACAGCTACATCAATTTCCTGTTTACAGCAAATAAGTAAGAAAGTTTTATGGGCCTGTATATTGCTGACATTAAGGGTCAAGCTTGGGGTCCATTGCAGAAAATTAGAGCAAGTTTCTTATAGCTGATTAACAGACCAAAATGAAACCAGAGAGGGAGGCCAAGAGAACAGAATGGAATTAACTCTACCGTCAGTTGCTGTTACATTTACAAATAATAAAGCTGTTGACAGTTTTTAAACTGTGTTTGAGCTAGCAATCTCGTTGAAAATGCTTTTGCCATTGCCTATTATTAAGAAGAAAAATATATTACTGGCTTAATCAGGGGAAAATACAAAGGGAGTCATTATTCCTATCTTAAGCCAGATTGCAGTGAGTAATATGTTTTACCTGAAGTGATCTCAATGTCAAATTGATTTAAGCTATAAAAGTATTGCAAGTTATATATATATTTTTTTGTTCCATCTGGCAGACATTGCCTTTGCACCATAACAAATCGGTTTAAAGGAAGTGATTACAAAAATTCTGAAGTAAAAATAGTTTAATTACTAAGTCAATACCACCTCCAACCTTTGCTGAGGCTTTAGTGTGAAAACAACAGACGGTATAAAGCACACGGCAGGACAATACTTAACTAGAACTTTGCATTAGCTCCTACAATACAGCTTTCTCATGAAGGCTTTAAAGACCTAAATATCATCTGGAATGTGACTAATGTTGTTAACTAGTTCAGCACCAAGTGCCATTTAAAGAAAGTGCTTTCCTCTGTCCAATAAAAATAGAACAGGAAGATTTAGTTAATTGCACCTTTACTACTAAAAATGCATGCAATCGTTTCACACCTATTTTATAATAAAGGACAAGTAACACCAAAAAATAAAAGCATTTAAAGGTAATTAAAATATCATGTACTGTTGCCCTGCATTGGTAAAAGTTATGTGCTTGCTTTAGAAAAACTACAGTACTATAGTTGTAAACTGCTGTGTAGCCATGGGGGCAGCCATCCAAGTTTAAGAAGGAGAAAAAGCACAGGTGATTGAGCAGATAACAGATAAGCTCTGTATAATACAGTGGTATTCTACAGAGTGCATTTGTTATCTGCAATGTAACCTGTGCTTTGAATGGCTGCCCCAGGGCTACAAAGCAGCTTGTTTATAGTAGTGCTTATAAAGCAAACACACCAGTTATACTAGTGCAGGGGAACAGTAAATTACTAATATTTAAATTACTTTAATACACTTTTATGTTATGGTGTTACTGTTCCTTTAAAGTAAGATTTAGTTTCCCTAGGATCATGCAACTCTGCAACCGCTTTGTAAAGCATCAGGTTATAAACCATTGTGGGTTCGAGAAAATGATGTTGCAGGAATAGCCTAGGTCATATGTGTTTCTTATAAGAAATGCACCTGTTGACCATAGCAAGTTGTCCCTGTTCCCATTATTCGTCTATACTTTCTGAATTGAAAAATATATAGTGAATAAAGTACCTCCTCTTGTAAAATATAAGGATATTATAGGTTACCGAGGAGTTTCATGACCATATAAAAACACGAGGAACTCCAAGGTAACTTCTAATATCCTCATATTTTGCAGCAGGAGGTACTTTATTTATTATAATACACAAGTTTCAGTGAGTCATGTGACAGAAATGACATCAGAACTCACCGTTTATAACTGATGACATCAGAACTCACTGTTTATAAGGATATTATTTACAAGATATTCATGGCTTTTGTGTATTATACATGTATACTCTGCATAGTAAACTTTGTGATGAGTGCCTTAATGATATGGCTTAATGATGTCATAGGGATATATAAGGGAAGCAGCAGACTCAACAGCTACTGAGGACCCAGTGGAATAAAGGGTGGTGTGGAACACCTGCCAGATATGAAGTTTCAATACATCTGCATTCAAAACAGATCTGCTGCAAAGCTTGTGGCACGGGGACCTGTTAAAAATATTTTCTGGTGGACCCATAAATGAATATAGTAGTGAATCCGAAAGGATTTTAGCTTGCAATTGGTGACATGTTTGTTATAATAGAAATAAAATGTATTATTAAACTCAAATAAAAAAGAAACATGTTAATGGAATTGTCCCTATCAAGGTGTCAGAAGCCCAATGGGTGTATCTATTACATGTGGTGTTATAAAATGTATTATTGCATATAACTTGAATAACCAAACCCTAAATGAATGTAATTTTTTTTTAAATCAATTAATTATTAATCTGCAATGGGTACTTGATCTTAAAATAAATAAGTTAGAGGTCTTAGAAATATCCAAAACTAGACCAAATTCCTTGGAGTCCTCCTTTTTGAATACTATAGCAGCATAATCAATTGCATGCATTTACTCACTATCCCCTATATGTAATATAAAGCACTAAGTTTGCCCAGGAGCAGTAATGAATGACAACCAATAAGATTCTTGCATTTAAAGGAGAAGGAAAGCTACGGAGGCATTTTATTGCCAATAGATTAGCTGCAATAGTACAAGCTAGAATGCTATATTTATTCTGTAGAATGTTTTACCATACCTGAGTAAAAAGCTCTAGAAACTCTCTGTTTGTTTAGAATAGGAGCTGCAGTATTAATGTGGTGTGACATCACTTCCTGCCTGAGTCTCTCCCTGCTCTGGGCTCAGATTACAGTAGAGAAGGGAGGGGGTGGGGAAGAGGAGCAAACTGAGCATGCTCTTGCCCAGGGCAATGAGGTTTAAGCTGAAGGCAGGAAGTCTGATACAGAAGCCCATGAGTACACAATAGAAGGAAAGAAATGCAGTGTTTCTTTTGACAGGGGACTCAGAGCAACATTACTTTGGGGGTTTACTGGTATATTTAGATGGACCTTTCTGATAAGGCTTACTTAGTTTTAACCTTTCCTTCTCCTTTAAACAGGTGACTAGTAAATGCTACCTGCTGATTGGTTGCTATAGGTTACTGCCCCATGGCAAACTTAGTGTCTTTTATTACATAACCCCCTATGTCTGAAAGTTTCATGAAAATGTATTACTCTTTACAAGTATATATTGCTTTCTATTCAGTCCTTAAAAGTTCTGGAGGAAGATATATCTTTAAAGGGCTTATATTTTTATGCAATCTAGCCATTGACACTGGCAACAAAATAATGGTATCTTCACAAAAAGCTTAATGTGGCAAAATAGCTCTAATCTGATATTAAACCATTAATCTATTTAAAATATAAACATGTTTCATTTGTTAATGTATTTTTGTTGTTAAAATACCTCTGTTGGGAAGTATCACCCGGAGAATACATTAGCTACTGCACAATGCCGAGCACTCTTACTATTACTGAAACAGATTTTCCTATGGATTTTCCCACTAGAGGGCATGCTAACACTGTCACTGGCTTTTTTTAATGGGAAGCAAAGCTACAAAATTTAATTTACATATATGCAACTTAATTTTGGACTGTACAGAAATGGGTCTTTGTTATATGGAAGGTATAAAAGGTAGGTGTAGTAGAACTGCAACTCATTTATGCCACTATGCTTATAAATGCTAATAAAATCAAATAAGGACACCAGGAGGCTCTTGCAAGAAGCAAATAGAACAAGTTTATTATCCAATGCCATAATCTTTCTTGGAAAGATCTTTTCCAATGCCATAATCTTTCTTGGAAAGATCTTTTCCAAGAAAGATCGTAATTGTTACTTCTATGGCCACCTTTAAGGTTGTAATTCACACTTGTACTTCAATAAAGACCTGCTTTTTACTACTACTGCCTGAAGGATTGCTCTTTGAGTGTCTGTAATACAAACAATACAGTGATGTCTGCTCCCTTATGCGGAAGGCTTGGAGCAGAGCACCTGAGCCTCCTTACCTAAGTGGAATTAGACTTGACAAATGTGTCTTCAAAAGTCATGTTTCAATATCTTATGCAGATAATGGCTAAATAAATGGACTGGGTGCAAGACTGAGTTAAGGCATCTGACTTATGTGTATCTGTATATATGACCTTAAAGCTTTTTTCTGAAACTAGGGAGCAAAAGGCTGTACCTGAAGTGCATTTAAACTACTGAAATCGCCATCAGATAAAGGGTTAAACCAGCATTTCTGGATGCACAGCAGCTGGCCACAGGGACATAAATGAGCAACAGACATGTCTTGCCACATAGTCCTTTAAGTGAGGATTGAAACTTCAATTTTTTTATTTTAATGCTATGCATTTATGTATGTACTGGATGTAATTTTAGGTAATATAAAAAGAAGACCTTTACTGTATGTATGTAGCATAAGCCAGTGTAATAGGTTTCACAAATGTCTTAACAATATTCTAAACAATGCTTTGCTGCCATCTTCTGGGATAAAGTGATATACATACAATAGGTCAGTGCTGTCCAACTTAGTGGGCCAGTTATTTTTTATACAACACGTTAAATTAAAATAATAATGTCATACAGTTCATAGAGACTTTGAGCAGACTACTTACTATTTTCATTTTATGGAGGGTCACATCCTGCCCATGGGTCTCCAGTCAGACAATCCTTTCTCTAAGTGATAATAATGTAATAAATAACATACATTTTTTTTATTAAAAAAAGACATATTAAACTTTTAAATCGCTAAGTCTTTATTAAGAAATAACTTACCGAAACTCCGCTTGCACTACTCTTCAGAAAAGGCGATCCATCATGCAGCGGTCCTTTTTTCCTCCCTGCTTTCCTTATAGGAGATAGCCAGGGAGGAGAAATTGAGTGCCGCATGATGGATCGTCGCTGTGTTGCCTTTTCTGAAGAGGAGCGCAAGAGGAGTTTCAGTAAGTTTTTTCTTAATCAAGACTTTTTTTTCGTTCTACACTAACCAATTTTTTAATAAAAAAATTATATTACTGGTCCTTTAATTTATTATACTATTATCACTTAGAGAAAGGATTGAAAAGAAAAGAAAGACAAGTAATAAAAATTAGCAAAAAATAAACAATAAATCTGTTTACAGAGCATTTTTAGATGGGCTCAGTGACTCTTATTTGAAAGCTGGAAAGAGTTAGACGTAGAAGCAGTTAATTCAAAAACTATAAAAAAAAATTAAAAAAAGCCATACCATATATATATAACATACTAAAACATACATTAGTTCAAACTAACAGTTAACTTGGAGGTGAAGCTTTAAGGAAATAATAATGAAAAACTTACATAAAGAGCTATATCAAGAATCACCCAAGAACCCCAGGGCTTATACACGTATTTTAAAAAGTGACCAATTAAAAACAAAGGGTAGCACATATTTACTTACTAGAAGTTAATTATGTACCCCAGTAATTAAACAGCTAAAGATAGTAAGATATTTCCCATTCAGAACTGTTTTTGTCTTCCTCTGGATCAACTAGCATTTAGGCAGAATATATACATATATATATATATATATATATATATATATATATATAGATATAGATATATATATATATATATATATATATATATAAAAGGTTGAACTTGATGCACTTTTTTTAACCTAACTGACTATGTGCAATGTGATAAAAATTTGTATCAAATATAATGTACAATAAACAATGTCATATACCTTTTAGAATGCCCCTGCAGATTGCAATACAAATTGTTCCATTAGTGAACACATAAATAACATCAAATAAGTGTTGGGCACACAACCCCATGTCTCCAAGCATTTCTAAATGGTTCCTGAAAAGAATCCCTTGGGTTTAAATGTTATGACATTGAGAGGGTTCAGGGTCGGACTGAGGGGGCAGGGGCCCATCGGGGCTGCTTCCTCAGGGCCCCACTCCGCACCCCCGCCACGCGTGTGCCCATGAGCATGGTGTTTTTGCCACTGCACAAGCGCACGCAAGCACATGGGTGCGGATCTGGGCCAGCGGGGCCATAAGAGACCAGGCCCGCAGGGTTTTTCCCGTGTCCCACCGGCCCACTCTGACCCTGAGAAGGTTAATTAAAGCAATTTGTATAAATGAAGCAGTAAACGAGGACATGTGAGAAAAGGCCCACTGTGAATTGCTATGTGACCAAGATACGAGGAATGAAGACATATAAAGGGAACAGGGAAATACCCTGGAATCTTGCTCCAGTAGGCATAATCTGTTGTCACAGATGTGGCTGCCTTTCCCTGCTGTTTCCCTACCTTGCCACCAACCAATATAAGTAGGCAGATTGCTGATTTAAAAAATGAGGGGAAACAGGATTTGTAAAAAATTATGTGTATAGGTCATTCAATCTTTTGTGGGCTAGCTGGGAACAGAGACACAAGGAGGAACTTGGGAGGGTTTTCCCTGCTATTGAGAGTTCAGCCAGTCAGTCAGTGCTGTGACCATTTCCTGTGGCAGAATGAACTGACACTCCCACTCCTCTTTCCAGCCTAGACTGTGAGGGAAGGTTTTCTCAGAAGTTCTGATATAATGACCTATAACTGTATGTGTTTGGATATAATAATACTTTGATGATTTGTGTGTAAAAACTCTGTGTTATGGTGTCAATAAAATGTTTGTTTTGTTTGCAAGAACCTCTGGAGTACTATTTTTATTTCTATCCAGCACCACAAATTTGTGGTTGCAAAACACCAACTTCTTCCTCCACTTAGCGACGGTCCATTTGGGTAAGAGCTTCAAGTGTGATCATGCATAATGCCCATTAAAAGGCATACAAGTTGCTAAATAAATACAGTGCCTCTGTTACACACTATATATTTGCCCCAGCATATACAGTACACAAGTATGTCTTGCAAGATGAAACTGTGATATAATTCCTCCACATAATAAAGCACTGCTGCCTGGAGACCGAGAGGATAGGGAGCACAATTTGGTTTAGGGAGTGTGGTTTGACATGTAACTGTGTCTGTCATGAAATAATTGGGGGCCACTGTGTTTCATGAAGTGCTTAGCGTGGTAGTTTGGCATAACCAAATGTTTTGCTGCCACACTATGCACTGCAGTTAGTAATGCACCCTTTTAGACATGTTTTGGAGGTATTCAGCAATGTTGCTTGCATATCTAGGGTTAATTCAATACTCTAAATGAATTGCTTAGATTCCTAGCTGTTCTTATTGTTTTAATGTAAGTTGTAGTCAGTAGTGTATGTTAAAGTAAAACTACAAATAATCTGCATATACTGGGCATGGAAGGCAGAGCAACACCAGTCATCCAAATAACTGGAGATTGAGCACTGGGGCTTGAGAGGGCTAAGAGAAGGTATATTTTCTCATATTTTTTACATTTTTTCCACTTTGCATATTCTGCTATTTTAAAGCCACGTTTGAAGTGGCTTTATTCTAGTTTTGGGCTGTTTTTGTAACTGACTTTAGCTGGTTTTGAAAATGACACCTGACCGTTTTGGCAAGAGGCATTCTGACTACTGTGTAACTGTGAGCCTGCTATAGGTGGAGTAGAGACAAGCAGAGATTCTGATCCAGTGGAAGCCTGCTACAGAGAGAGAGAGAGACAGTCTGGAGAGAAGCTAACCCTGCTATTCTACTTGTGGACCATTACCTGTAAAAGATCTGTCAGTGCTAGGCAAAAAGGGAACAGATTGCCTACTTAAAGTAATCCAGTGATTTAGGAGCACAGACTGTGAGTAATCTGGCAGTATCCTACTCTATTGGGAGACTGTGCAACCATTAATCAATAAAAGTTAATCCTGCTGATGCTGCGCTATATATTTTGATAAGTTGTTCAATTCCTGGAAGGATAATGTTTGCCCTAAGGCATTACTGGGGCAATGCAATAAAAATCGCAAACAGCAAAACAATTTGCACAAATAAGAATAAAAAAATCACATTTTGCAATGTAATACTCTTCCTTAAACTGTGACTGTTTCAATTGCATATTGTGCATTGCCCACTTTTAAGAAGTGCTTGAAGGTTTTGTAATCTATTGGAGCAAACATAGCAACTTTTTCAGTAAGAAGTTTTCTTACATTCACTGCGTCCAGGCACAAACTATAAAATCCACAAACTTTCTTCCAATGGCAGAAGTGGTCGCTTAACAGTTTTTGAGCTTGCAAAAGCTATATTAAATTTGCACAAAGGAAAAGTTGTTGGCACAAAGGCATAACTTTTCAGCTACTTACTTTTATTACATTCCCCCAGTACATCTTCTGACCTGCCAGCGTTATACAGTCACTGGCTAATTAAAGTCACTGACTTGGAGAAACTCAACAAAGGCCCCAATGTGCATAAGTCATTTGGGGACTATTGATAGGGTAGTTATGTCTAAGGAGTTAATATAATATTACAATGTTCATAAACTTTATTGTGTACTTTATAGTCATGATTCCATTTGTATTACAGTTTAATAATACATTATTTGCTTAATACTGTTGACTTCATTCAGATCCCTGCTATGGATCTTATTGTTTAAATAACTGTCTGGGAAAGGTATAGAGTATCACTGAGTGTGCTGGGTTACCTATAGTACATACATATTAGTCTCACCCATGGGTGGGCTACAATCAAAATGTTAAATAGAAATAAACAGCAATTCTTTACAAATGGGGTGTTGCTATTTTTGTTATTCTGACCTCGTTTGTAAGACAAAACTGAAAAAGGAAATCCTTTAGTAATGAGTGAGGTCATTTATTTATTTAGCCCAACAAGACATTATAACAGTTTTGTCTGGGTAAGCTGTTGAAGTGACACCACGGCATGACACCTAGGTGAAACCCCAGGACTTACCAAAGATACTCCCACTTGACATAAACTTTTATACCAATGTAGGGACCCTGAGGTGTAAGTTCCCCTTTTTATTTGGAGCATCATGGTGTATACAGTGTTTCCTGATTGGTGCAACATGGCTGATCCCAAAAGCAGGTGGAGGCACTGCCAGAGAAGAAGAATTCCCAGTACCCTTTCACCTAGCAAAGGGGACTCAGGACCTGTAAGTCAGTAAAATGGTGATGTACTTTGGCACCAGGGGGTGGCAAAAAATGGGTTACACCATTTTTGATGTCATCGATGGTAAAGCAGAAGTGGGGGTACATGGACATACCATACATGGTCTGAACCCTCCGTATACATTGTAAGGCAAGAAGATTTGCTTAGCATTACAGTTTTGCAGAATATATTGCGACATACCTTGGCTTTCTGGTTACAACCGGCACCAACCTTGTGATCTATGTCTGCTAAATTGAGACACTATTTCAACATCAGTTCTGCTAAGCAACACTTCTGTACTGTGGCCCAACTGATGAATTCAGCACCTTGACATCTGTCTGTAGGGCTGTGACCTCTGGTTAACATGTAATTGTATCCACCTCCCTTTACCTATTCTGGTTTAGGTTGTTGGCTTCTAGGAATCAGAGCGAGTGGGGGACTTAAGTAATTGATATTAGACTTATATTATTGCACTCTGTATACTGGCCATTTACCCGTCAAGGAATAGGTTGTTCTCAAACTGTTATTATCATATTTTTATCATCAGGGGGGAGGGGTGGAGTTCAAATCCCCCACCCCTATACTCCCCGCATTTGCAATGTTTTATGCCATTATTGGATAATCCAATTGGGAAATAGGCTGAAGAGGCGTAATATGCCCCCCTGTCCATGCCTTGTCTACTTATCCAATGGTATGTCCCAGTATGCCAGTTTTTTATACAGATTTCAGTCTAAAGGAAAGGACTTTATTTGTCTTTGAGGATCCATTGAGACAAACTAGAGAGCATAAGAACATTTGTTTTGTGTTTTCCAATGTATCAAGACTTTCCTGATCAGAATTGTTTTCTTGGCTGATAACCACCCAGGACCAGGAAGCAAGGGATGTGGAAAACTTAGAGCACTTGGAGTTGCAAGAATGCTGCTTTAAGTCCCATGTTTTTTTATGCCTGAATGCTTCATTGATGTTGTCTTTTTTTAACAGGGACATCTTGGGTACAGCAAATTGTTCTCAAACTGTTAGTATCATATTTTTATCATCAGGGGGGATAAAAATGTGTGTGGGAGGGGTGGAGTTCAAATACCCCACCCCTATACTCCCCGCATTTCCAATGTTTTATGCCATTTTGAAAGTCTCTGGGAATGTGCTATAACCCATTGTGTCCATCACAGTTTAATTACATTTTATAACTGAAATGCTTGTTGTTTCCCTAAATAAAATTGTTTGTGCTAATCATCTGCTAATTCACTAAGGTTTTTGTATCTCTTAGGGGCCGATTCACGAAATTCGGGTGAAGGGTTAGAATAAAAAAAAATGTATTTTTTGGGTACTTCGACCATCGAATTGGTTAAATTCGATCGAATTAGAACGATTCAAACGATTAGAAGTAAAAATCGTTCGACTATTCGACCATTCGATAGTCAAAGTACTGTCCCTTTAAGAAAAACTTCGACCCCCTACTTCGGCAGCTAAAAGCTACCGAAGTCAATGTTAGCCTATGGGGAAGGTCCCCATGGGCTTGCCTGTGATTTTTTGATCGAAGGATTTTCCTTCGATCGTTGAATTAAAATCCTTCGAATCGTTCGATCGATCGCAGGATTTGCGCAAAATCGTTCGACTTCGATATTCGAAGTCGAACGATTTTAGTTCCCAGTCGAATATCGAGGGTTAATTAACCCTCGATATTCGACCCTTCGTGAATCGGCCCCTCAATCTTTGTAAAGCTACTGCATGTGTAAGCAAAATTTAAGATATATTTAAATTGTAACTGTTGCAGTTTAATAATGAAAGAGGAGAATATTTGTCATACAAGATTAAAGATTACACTATGGAGCCTATTTTATGCTCTGTAAAACAAAAAGGTGTAAAAAGCTGTGTAAAATAAATGGTGAATTTATAAAGGTGTGTTAGACACCAGCTTTGCTGCCATTATTTTACACTGCTTCAGACCTTTATAAATAAGTTCTAGATGCATGTTTTGTATGCTGAGTCTAATGAATATACTCCTTCATGGATAAAGCAAAATTTATGTTCATTAAAAAAAAGTCCAAAGGTATATTTTATTGGTTAATATTTATCAAGTTAGAACTGCGGCCAAAGAAATGCTGGGAAGAGGTCAAACTATGTTCACTAATTTTGCAATCTGTATATGAGCGAAAGTCTAAAGGGGACATCAACCCAAGATACAAAACTCTAACTATATGTTGCTTCCCCTAATGTGAATATTTTCTTTAAATAAGTCTTTATTTAATCACATTTTTCTGTTTAAAAAGGGAGCTACTTTCTGTATTCCTTGGAATATTGCACATTATTTATTAATGTGTTTACAAATATAGTGAGTATACTGTACACTCTTTATGAAACATCAAAACATAGGTTCTTTTAATTCTTTTAGACCACTAGCTACCAGTGGTGAATAACCATGGGCAGCAAAGCAGGAAAGTCTTTGCAAGTGTTTGGAAGGTCCATCCAAACATGGTTATAACATTAACTTGAAGGATTACACTACATGTATGTCAAAGAATGGCAGGTGGTGAAATTGAGGCTATCATGATGAGATAATAGCCCCTTTGACAACATGGCAGGAAGTATGGAGTGCCGCTCTCTAACTCACCCAACTTTAGCTATTCGAGGAGGTGTATATTCCTTAAAAGAGTAGTAGATCTATGTAGTCCTGTTGAAAGTAGCTCAACTGTGTCTTAGGGGGCAGTTTCCTCTGTTTAACTGGGAACTGTTAGAGTTTAACAACGAAAAGGGAGCATATTAGTCACTCTACACATAGATATTTACTATTTATTTATCATATTGTTCAGATTTAAATTAGAACATAACTAGAACATTATTCCACTTCCCAATATTTTAAAACACTCTCTTTTACATAAAAATATTAGTATATTGGGGCTTTAGTAAAAACTAGAAAATGGAAACATGAATCCATATGCCTTAGGTAGGAATTTATGTCTTTTAGGTACAGATTAAAGGGAATTACTCCACTTTCACAGAAGTTTTAATTCTTGGCAACAAAGATTATCACTTTGTTTGCAGAAAACAGTACTTCATAACAGATAAGTACAAAGGGCTCCTTGGGCTCAAATGGCTCCAGCAATAGAAGATTGAACTGTTTCTTTTAGACATATACAGTATATAAATTTCTTTCTAGAAGGGGGAACTGTATTTTCTTTTGTATCACAGATAACCATGTCAAAGACTACTCCTGTGCCAGATAATCCATATGACTTCCAATTTAAAGGATGTTGTTTCCCAAAAAGGGCAGTCACACCAGAATACCTTGAATCACTTAAAGACTTTTACATTCGGGACACTGATGTTTTCTTAGTGACATATCCAAAGTCAGGTGAGTTTAACATCTCTTTCTTATAGTTGCACACATTTCATAGAGATATTATTCTACTCTAGTCTAGCAGCCTAAAGCTGGCCATAGACGCAACGATCCGATCGTACAAATCGTGGATTTGTACCGTGTGTGAGAATCCCGACATTTCTCGTCCGGCGGAGATCAGTCGTTTGGTCGATCGGACAGGTTCGAAGATTTCTGTCGCTTGCCGATAATATCTCTGCATGTATTGCCGATCTTACGATTTTCAGTGGGAGACTGTCACTAGCTTTGTCAGACATAACTATCGTATGATTGCTGTCAGAGGTAGTACATTGGCTGATCTGTTCTTTTACTACTGTATTTGATCGGAATGGTAAGACTTTGATCTTTATGTTTAGTGGAGGGTCGGAAGATGGGAAAGTCCGATCGTACGTTGATTCGTACGATCGGATCTTTGGGTCTATGGCCAGCTTAAGGATAAGCAAACAAGATGTTAGAGGAGGATGAAAAGTAGGAGTCACACCATGCCATTGGTGCGCCAAATACCTGCTCTGGCCATGGCAGAACTGCAATCCATACAAAAAATCAGCACAATGTTATAAACCAGTGTTTATGAAGGCAAAAAAAATTGTCAAAGTAGTAAAATCAATTTGCATTTATTGAAATCTTATAAACATGGGCAGGGGAGATATTAGGCCTCTTCAGCCTAATTCACAATTATTGGATAATCCAATTGGGAAATAGGCTGAAGAGGCCTAATATTCCCCCCTGTCCATGTCTTGTCTACTTATCCAATGGTATGTCCCAGTATGCCATTTTGTTATATGGATTTCAGTCTAAGGGAAAGGACTTTATTTGTCTTAGAGGATCCACTGAGACAAACTAGAGAGCATAAGAACATGTGTTTCGTGTTTTCCATGTATCAAGACTTTCCTGATCAGAATTTTTTTCTTGGCTGAAAAGCACACAGGACCAGGAAGCAAGGGATGTGGAAAACTTAGAACACTTGGAGTTGCAAGAATGCTGCTTTTAGTCCCACGTTTTTTTTTTTTGCTTGAATGCTTCATTGTTGTTGTCTTTTTTAAACAGGGACATCTTGGGTACAGCAAATACTCTGTTTACTGTATTATGAAGGACACCGGACTGGCACAGAAAGCATTAAAACTGGTGAAAGAATGCCATGGATTGAATTTAATTTTAGGAATATTGATTTTGATTCTCGCTCATCACCACGTCTTTTTACAACGCATTTACCTTATCATCTTGTTCCACAGGACTTGAAAAACAAGAAAGCCAAAGTAGGGAGCATATTTAACTTATGTGTGAAAAATGTAAGAATGCTGTGGAGGTATGTGAAAGACCACCATCTGGTTTAGAAGGGAAGGATGGAATCTACAAATTACTTGAGCAAAATTTGAAAATATTAGCATTCCCTGGTCCCTCTTTGATTCCCCAAGATAGTTCTGTTTACCATAGTTCCAATCAAAGCCTTGTTTGCTGTTCTGATCTCCTGGTTATTGACTCCATGTGTGTCTACAGTCAGGAGTGATACTTTTTGGAAATAAGGCTCCTATTGAAAAATATAGCAGTCTTTAGTTTTCATAATGACATAAGGTTTCCAAATACAAAGGGGGAACTGCCTGCGTTACTATACCTAAAACTCAGGGTCCCTACAATTCGAAGTTATGAGTATAATTAGGATGATAATTTGTTTGCATTTATTGATATGCATTCCTCTTTTAAGGTAATATACGTGATCAGGAATCCAAAGGATGTTATGAATTCTTATTATCATTTTGAAGATATACTTGAAATTGAAGTTCAGAAATCCACAAACTTTGAGAAATTTATGGAGAAATTTTTGGCTGGAAATGGTACTATACATTTTTACATTTTTTAAAGTCTTTAATTGATAAATTCTTAAGAAGTTAGGCAACAATTTAAAATTTTTATAAGCAATACAATCTGGTAAGTTCTTAAATTTGTTGTGGATTGCTGTGCTTATTACTTGATCTTGAGGCCAATATCATGAGCTCAAGATATTAACATTTTAATGTTCAAAATTAAGTAACAAAATTGGTTGGTAGTTTTTGGGAGACAGTGAGTCTCTGCTGGGTTTAGGTATTACTGAAATTCTAGCATCTAACTATCTCCAACTCTATTCACCATTGCCATGGAATTTGCACATCAGAGAAAATAATACTATTAAGGGCCTAATAGTGAAAGGCAAAGAATACAAACTACCTCTTTGGCAATGATTTACTGGTCAACATTGCAAAACTTCTTACCTCTCTACCAAGTATCATGTCTACTTTAACCAATTTTGCAACAATTTCAAGCCTGGAAACATTTGGTTAAGTTGAATTTTGGTTTAAAAGTACAAACAGATTATCTATAATGGTTGAATCTGACCTGTTTCGCTTCAACAAAAATTTGCGAAACCAAATGCATTGAAGTCTATTGGCTTTTTTTCACCTATTGGAGTCTCGATATATGGATGTCTTTTTCGCTGTGAAACCAGGCAAAAATCTTTGCTCATCACTATCTGTAATACCCTATTAACCACCCGAAACTCTTACAAGACTTAACATAATGGAACAAGCTAAAAGATTCCTGTAGCAGTAAAATACAATGTAACAGTGTGATACTACTACTGAAAATACTTTATCTCTTTAGAACTCTGCTCATAAAAGATCCCATACTAGATCGTCACAGAATCTAATCTAGAATCTTTATTTCCACTGTCCCCTGGACTGCCAGAGTAGCTCAATTGGACTCCCATCCATGCTAACCAACAAACTCAACTATGGGTACAATACTAATAATATTTATTAATATGCAGCTAGAGTAAAACTGCAGAACATACAGAAGATGTTGTTGATACGTGTATTTGAATTACAATATGTTATTATAAGTATATAACCATAAGTGGAAAACATCAGTATTGCCCTATGTGTGTTCTTCATTTTCTCTCATTTTCTCTAAATTTTTACTACTTGGCTTATAAATCAGCTCAGTGTGAGTGCTGAATATATGGAAACAGCCATATCTAAAAGTAAAGTGGTGCAACATTCATTTAATTATTTATATTGCTTTTGTTGAGTATGAACAATACGCTGCCTAAGATACCCCAACAGGACCTAACCAACACTTCTACAATTACACTGGATACAACTATGAATGGCACTAAGGAAAAAAATACTACTTAGCCTCCTTTCCAACTCTTTTCCAAGTTCCCTACAAAACAACCATGATTTTTTCCTAGGCCTCTCAAGGTTATCTTTTTAATGTTGATAAATAAAGTTGTAAACAATTTTGAATTCTTCAACTAAATGTGGCAAACCACTAACTTTACCCCAGCTCCAGGAAACATACCAACCTTGCCAACAAGAAATATATCAGGCACTCAACTGAAGCAATATGCATGAAAGCAGGGAAAATGTTGTGACCGCAATCCATTAACTTCTTCAAGTTTTGAGAAGAAATTGTGATCAGCAGGGGCGGATTAATGCCTAGGCTAGCCTAGGGGCCCATTGTGGTAGGGGGCCCATGAACTTTAATAAAAAAAATTCTGAATTTAATTTATTTTATTTTTTTTTACAATCCTCCAGGCCAGTCCGGGGGCCCCCTGCCGCTTGCTGCCTCGGGTCGGGTCTGGAGGAGATTCACAATTTGGGCTGGGGCAGCTGGGCAGGCCAGGCAGTTGTGTGAAGGCAAGGCGCACATCACAGCAGCGCGTGTGCGTGTCAGTGTGCGCATACGCCGACGCTCTGCTGCCTGCCTGGGCTGGCCCTGGCTGAGTGCGCAGTGACGCACGCACGTCGCATGCTGGTGACGTCACTGACCTGCGCCGTGCCTTTATATAGTTGAGCGCCTTGGCGCGCTGGCACACACAACGCGCAGTCTGACCAGAGTCTAGTCACAGTTGCAACTTGCTCTTGTTGGTTGTTGTTGCTCGCCTCAACTAGAGACTAGACTTTTGAATTGAGAATTGATTTGTCACTCTCACTCTTTTGTGAATATTATCTTAAAATAAGATTAAGAAATTAAGCTGCAGACGACGAGAAGACGAGACAGTGCTTAACTAAGCTAACTAAGGCTAGCAGCACCTTCCTTCTTAGGCGTAGGCCTAACTGTCTGTGACTTAGTCAGTTCAGTAGTACCGGCGTTCAGCTACCTAGAAAGCAGAGGGTGGGGGGCCAGCCGGGGCCACCCAGCCAGGCCAGGCAGAAGCAGCCGGTAGCACTAGCAGCCAGGCTACTGAGGCTAGCCAGCACCACTGGCACTGGTCCAGTCAGTGGGCAGGCCGCAGTCAGCCAGCCAGGCACAGAATTTCAGGCCGCAGCAGTGCACAGGGGGCACCACCCGGCCTGTAGAGCCAGGTGAATAATTTCTGCAGACAGTGAAATAATTTCTGCAGACAGTGAAATAATTTCTGCAGTCTGAATAATTTCTGTAGACAGTGAAATAATTTCTGCAGAGTGCAGACAGTGAATAATTTCTGCAGACAGTGAATAATTTCTGCAGACAGTGAAATAATTTCTGCAGTCTGAATAATTTCTGTAGACAGTGAAATAATTTCTGCAGACTGAATAATTTCTGCAGACAGTGAATAATTTCTACAGACAGTGAATAATTTCTGCAGTGAAATAATTTCTGCAGTCTGAATAATTTCTGCAGACAGTGAAATAATTTCTGCAGTCTGAATAATTTCTGCAGACAGTGAAATAATTTCTGCAGTCTGAATAATTTCTGTAGACAGTGAAATAATTTCTGCAGACAGTGAATAATTTCTACAGACAGTGAATAATTTCTGCAGTGAAATAATTTCTGCAGTGAAATAATTTCTGCAGTCTGAATAATTTCTGCAGACAGTGAAATAATTTCTGCAGTCTGAATAATTTCTGTAGACAGTGAAATAATTTCTGCAGACAGTGAATAATTTCTGCAGACAGTGAATAATTTCTGCAGACTGTGAAATAATTTCTGCAGACAGTGAATAATTTCTGCAGACAGTGAATAATTTCTGCAGTACAGTGAAATAATTTCTGCAGACAGTGAAATAAAAGGTCCACTTCATATATAACTTTTAGACCAGGATAGCACCTTGTCTATTGTGCCACTCTCCCCGCCCTGCTGGTGCACCCTGCTGCAGAAAGGCTCAAATAAAAATAAAATATTTTCAAAAAAAAATAATAATTCAATTTGCTATCGATTTGGCAATTTGTGTCACTCTCCCCTGCTGCAGGTGCACCCTGCCTGGCCTACAGAAAGGCTCAAATAAAAATTAAAATATTTTCAAAAAAAAATAATAATTCAATTTGCTGTCAATTTGGCAATTTGTGTCACTCTCCCGTGCTGCAGGTGCATCCTGCCTGGCCAACAGAAAGGCTCAAATAAAAATTAAAAGATTTTCAAAAAAAATAATAATTCAATTTGCTGTCAATTTGGCAATTTGTGTCACTCTCCCGTGCTGCAGGTGAATCCTGTCGGGCCTACAGAAAGGCTCAAATAAAAATTAAAAGATTTTCAAAAAAAAATAATTCAAATACGGAGACTTGTGTTAGTTATTCTTGTGGTGCTGTTTGTAATACAGTTGGTTTTACTCAAAAATGTCTGAAAAAAATTCCTTAGTGGGGCACAAAAGTGAAAAGCTCAGAGGCTGAAAGACAAGCAACAGGTGAACCTGCTTAGGAACATCCCTAAATTGACTGGGTATTTTCAGTCTGCTGGATCTCCATCCACTCATTCTGAATCAGGCCTTGAACTAACCACTAAAGGAGCGGTTACTTTAGAGATCACAAAACAAGTCAACAATGATTGCTCTGAGTCCTCTGACGGTGATGTATCGACAAATGAACTTTTGTCAGCATCACTGACAACTGAAACACCCGTCGTTTCTACCAACAACCCAACATGCGCTGATCCAGATGTGGCAGTGACTGTTGTGTCTGTCGAACCAAATCTGAGAGTGGAAGCAACAGGATCGAATTCCTACAGCTCAGACCCTGTATGCTGGGGTAAAGTCGATGAACAATTGAGGGCATACTGGACCAAAATGGGCCCAGAGTTATGTCAAAACAAAGATGCAGATTTTGCAGCATCAGAAAGATTTCAAAAACATCAAAAGAGGTACTTCTCTAAAACACTTTTTAAACGAAAACTAGCAAATGGGGAATGTGTTTCTAGAGATTGGCTGTTATATTCCCCTTCAACAGGTAACATTTACTGTTTGGCTTGTAAATTGTTTGGTGATAGAGACAGCCATTCTTCCTCTTTGATAACAGGTTACAGTGATTGGAAGAATGTATCTGTTCGCTTGGCTGAACATGAAGGTTCAGAGAACCACAGAAAGTCGTTACTTTCTTATGTTGCTCGTTCTGCCAAGAGTGGCACTGGCAGTCAAATAGATTCAGAACTTAAAAAACAATTTGAGAGTGAATATGATTATTGGACAAATGTTTTAAAAAGGGTGGTGGTCGTAGTTAAATTTTTGGCAGAGCGAGGACTACCTTTTAGGGGACACAGTGAAATGTTTGGGCATCCTGATAACGGGAACTTTATGGGTGTCCTTGAAGTAATCAGCGAGTTTGACCCCTTCCTTAAGAAACATATAGAAAAATTTGGGAATGCCGGCAAGGGAAAGCCCTCATACCTTTCATCAACCACATGTTTAGCATTTATTGAACTGATGGGAGAACGCGTAGTTGGCGATATTATCGATCAAATAAAAATTGCAAAGTACTTTTCAATTATTGTCGATTCAACCCCTGATGTGACACATACAGACCAGCTAACATTCATAGTAAGATATGTATCACTGGATGGATGCATTGAAGAACGTTTTCTTAAATTTCTTCCGATTCTAAGTCACACAGGAGAGTCACTATTTCATTCAGTACTTACAACGCTAGATGACATGGGACTTGATATTAGAAATTGCTGTGGGTAGTGTTATGACAATGCAGCCAATATATCAGGTGCTTATAAAGGTCTGCAGGCACGTATCAAAGAGCATAATCCTTTAGTTGAATCGGTACCATGTGCTGCACATACCCTACATTTAGTTGGGGCAAATTGTGTGAACTGTTGCTTCGAGACAGAAGAGTTTTTTAATTTTGTTCAAACTCTTTTTAATTTTTCATCAAAGTCTTGTGCCCGTTGGCATATAATTACAGCAGGATTACAGCCAAATATCAACAACAGAATAGAGACATTAAAAACCCTTTGCGACACCAGATGGTCAGCACATGCACAAGCTACCAAAGCATTAACCGTGAATTACGACAACATTCATGAATCATTGAACAACATAGCAGATGACCTTAACCAGAATCTACCAACTCGTGATGAGGCTAAGTCACTCTGTAAAAAAATGGAAAAACTGGAAAATGCATTTCTTTGTGTTATGTGGAACAACATATTGAGCCGATTTCACAAAAGAAATACTGCTTTGCAGGCAGTTGACTTGGATTTATGCAATGCAACTGATTTGGTCAGGTCATTGAAGGGTTATGTGGCTGGTTTACGTGAAGAATTCGACAACTTTGAGAAAGAAGCAAAAGAAATTTCTTCTTCAGTTTCCCAACAGTATAAAGTGGATAAACAGCGGCAGAGAAAAAGAAAAAAACATTCAGATGAAGCAGCAGAGACAGAGTGCATACAGACAGGCAGAGAGAGGTTCAGAACAGGTGTTTTCTTAGCTGTAATTGATCGACTTGTTGCCGAAATGGACCGGAGGTACCAGTCCTACAGTGGTATACATCACACATTTGGATTCTTGAACAACATTTCTTCTGTTTCTTCTGATGATCTTCATATACTAGCTACTAATCTTTAAAAAAAATATACAGATGATTTGGAAGATGATTTTGCCAATGAAATATGTCAGTTGAGAGAATTTTTGCAAGGACATGAAACAACAGCAGCAAGGGGCCTACTACAGTTAATAAGGCAGAAGAAATTGCTGTCTGTTTTTCCGAATGTTGATATTGCTCTTCGGCTCTTCATGACATTACCTGTAACAAATGCAAGTGGTGAGCGCTCATTCTCAAAACTGTCACTTATAAAAAACAAACTAAGGTCAACAATGCAACAGAGTAGGCTGAATCACCTGGCACTGATGTCAATTGAAAGTGATGTCCTACAGAAAATGGATTTCACAAGCCTGATCAAGGAGTTTTCTGTCAGGAAAGCACGAAAGAAAACATTCAATTGATAACTTGTTTTATATATTTTTTAAATTTACCTGTCTATCTAATCATTGTTATTGTGTGTTCAGCTCAGTTACAGTGCAGTAGACACAAACTATTAAAGTGCAAGCAATGGTTGCTTTTGATATACATTTATTCAACCAGGTCTTTATTGTTTTCTTTCTTGTTTTATGATATGCCTAATGCCAAAGTGTAAGCTTACCATTTGGTTGTTTTCTTTTTTTTTTTAGAAATTATTTTACTATTACTGATAGCTAATAATTTGGAAGTTAATTGCATATCACTGTGTAAATATGCTAGTGTCATGTGCCATTGCCTAAGCTTTAAACCACTAGCATATTTACACGGTGGTTTGCTTTTTTTTTTTTTTTTTAAATGGCGTGTACTGGCCTAGAAGGGGGCCCTGTGGAAATTGTAGCCTAGGGGCCTCACATGTCCTTAATCCGCCACTGGTGATCAGTGTCTAATGGTCAACAAGGAATCACTTCTGCATCCATCAGGGGAGTATCTGCAACCCCTAATGTTTCAGAGGCTGTACCAATGATGGAACAATGGTACATGTACATGTACAGTATGTACAATGTGAAAATGCAGGATTGCATCTGCCTTTTGGATTACCAACCTCTTTTCAAGGGTGCTTCTTCAAAATCCTTTTACCTTATTACTAGGGAAAGAACAGAATAACATAGAAATTTATTCAGTACACAAACTCAGTCAACACATTTGTATGGCTGCAATTATAGCCAGCAACTGGAAGAAATGCACACTCCCATCATCAGCAAACTACTTATCAACATGCACTAAATGACATGGAGGCATATGACGAAATATGGCTTCCATGGCTGGCACATGAAAATGATGCTCAACTATTCTCTGCTTTACATGCATGATAACAGGGCTTACACTGCCAGGACCCCCAGTCTTTTGCAAATGTTTTCTACCCATAATTTTGCTAGATGTATACTGCAAGCTACTCACCAATTACTTGACACATGGAGGCTTATTTATTAAAGGTCTAAACTCACAAACCCTAAAACCAGGAATGTCATTGAAATTATTATTATAAAAAGTACGAATACAAATAATATGAATACCTCTTAAAATATTGAAAAAGTTTGTCAGGCAAATCCTCATAATTTGTCATTTATATTTTTTCTGTCCACAACAGTAAGACCTTGTACTTGGTTTGATCATGTTCGAGGATGGTGCACACACAGTGATGATTTGAATATTCTCTTTGTTAAGTATGAAGATATGATCATGGTAAGTTCAGACTGTATTTGTTATAACAGAATATTAGAAACATTCTGGCTGCCACACAAACAAGTAGCCACATACAGTATGCCTACACAGTATGCATAGGTAATTTGGCAGATTTTGATCATATTGAACAATCTGGCTATCTATAGCTGCCTTTAGTTCATTATTATAGGATGATGCTACTTCACTCCATATGTATGCTAAATACATACTGCATGGCTGTACAGAATAAGACAGCTGCTTGCATCTATATTAGTTGCTAATTTTCCATGAAAATAAATATGCATGTCCTTTTAAAGGACTGGAATAACAATCCTAGCTATTAATAGTTTTAGGACTCTGTTATGCTTTAGTTTATTTTCAGTTTTGTTTTATTGGACAGCTGATTTAGTATACTGCTCAGTTTAGACAACTCCAGGAATTGGAATGGTACAGTCTAACAGTGAGTGTAACCTAATCTTTATGTTTTCCTCAAAAATAATCTAATGCATAGAATCATTTTAACGCATGCTACATTCAGGGAAAAGTGATATGAAATATTTTACAAATACAGTTCCTGTAAAATACTTTTTTTATCTATAGGATCTACACTCTGCAGTTGTCCGGATCTGCACATTTTTAGGGAAAGAGTTAGACGACGGGTTGCTGGATACTGTAGTAAAGTGTGCAACATTCAAACATATGAAAACTGATTCACGGGCAAACAAAGATGATGTGCCAGGTATACTTCTTAAGGGAAAAGGAGACTTCATGCGTAAAGGTAAATACTAATTGGATTGCTGTCTTCTTGGCTATATAAGCTTTAAGCAATATCAGTGATGTTAATTAAGGATCATTAACATTTTTAAAGAGATACTGATATCAGAAATGAAACCATTTTTACATCTATCATAACATTGTCTTTACATGCTTTTTATAATTTTGACATAAAAGTATTTTTTTACATTACCTATCAGATCCCAAATGTTCCTCTATGAGGGGGCTGCCATATTTGTGCATTAGCATTAGAAACTGAAACTGATAGGTTGAGAAGGGACAGTCAGCTTTGCAGAACCACTGACCAGCTTTTTTATATATATATATATATATATATATATATATATATATATATATATATATATATATATATATATATATATATATATATATATATATATATATATATATATATATATATCTGGAGCAGTAGACAGCACACCAAGGACTCATTGACAACAGGATCAGCTTGAAAACATAGTGTAGGTTTATTAGACCAACGTTTCAGTTCCTCACAGGAACTTTCATCAGGGAAGGCTATATATATATATATATATATATATATATATATATATATATATATATTTATATATATATATATATATATCATTGTTTTTATTTGTAATACATATTGTAATTACAGGTGTAATTGGAGACTGGAAAAACATAATGACTGTGGCCCAAAGCGAAAAATTTGATGAAATATATCAAGAAAAAATGATGGACCTGCCAATAAACTTCACTTGGGACATGCAAAAAGAACTAGAATAAAGGAGTGTTGCCAAACAAAGCTACAGCAGAAATAGGATCTTCTTAAATATGCTATCTAAATACTTGGTTGTTGGTCTACATTAGTAATAAGGAATCTGACATGCTATAAACCGGTTCTCTACTCTAAGAAAAAAATCCATGATGTGTGTCATGGCTTCCTCACCACTTTTCTCACCCAGCTGGAGAGAAGGGCCTGTTGGTGACTCTCCCTCCCTCTACAAAAAAATGACAGGAACAATAAAAATACAAGAACAGTTAGCCTTCCAAGATAGGAACAGACTCGTGTGAAAAAAAAATTGTTGCTTCCATTAAATGTATACTAATTGGTTTGTGTTATCCCTATAATCTCCTATAATAAATTTCCCTGATCTATACCATTTTTTCTGGTCCCTGAAAAATGAAAATTCTGGGTTCTACTGTAATCTTAACTTAATGAGCAAAAGTGGTTATGTTTTATAGCTTTGGCATAGTTTTGGCATAGTGGGTTTGCAAAAGGCAATGTTCTCCCAACAACTTAGTTTCATTTCTGTTGTATTTATGCTCAGAGAGCAATATGTTAAATCTGCCCCTAGATGTCAGGCTATGCCAGCATAACTACGAAATCTACACTAATTTTTGTAATTTAAACCAATTATTTTCAAATACACTTAAATGTGAACACACTGAACATGTTATTTTGGCATATTAAGAATGATTCTTAATGATACAGTTATAAAAACATAGGAGGCTATTTATTCCAAAAAAAGATGAGTGTAAACATTTTATTGCAGAAATGTCAATCAATGTAAAATAATTGTAAATGTTTCTGTAAAAAAAATGGCATATTTAGAAAGCTTTGGCAATTTTCTATAGCATGAATTAAAGCCATGCTTTGATATCATGGAAGTAATTAATTATAAAGAGATAATTATAAAAGTGTATTTATTAAGTGAGACGAATGCCTGCAATTATACAATTTTCACACCATGTTAGACTAGCTTTACAGGTTTTCAGGTGATTATTTAGAATTTTTACTGAAATTTTGGCGATAAACAGCAACCTATTTTGACTGTTGCCAAGGAGCAGAAATAGAAAACTGAAATGGCCTTATGGAAAGGACCCTCAAATCCCATTAAGTCCAGGACTTTATTCATATATGTCTAATTCAGATGGTCGAAGGCCTTCTTCACCTCTAAGCTTAGAACTAGGAGAGGGGTCTTCATAGAGTTTGCTAGGTCAATGAGGATTATCACCTTTCTAGTTTCGTCGCCTGCTTGCATTCCTGTGATAAAACCCACTTGGTCTTGGTTTATCAAAGATGCTATATGCAGGGTTAGGCCATTGGGCAAGATTTTACTAAATATTTTTATATCAGTGTTTAGTATGTCTATTGGGCGGTAACTAGCACAGGATTGGGGGGTCCTTTTCCTCCTTTAAAATAAGAGAAATATGGGAGAAAATGGTGGTGGGGAAGCTTCATTTAAGATGCCATTAAATATTGTAAGCAGCTGGGGGCCAAGTGTATCATAGAAGGATTTGTAATATAGGTATGTACGGCCGACCGGGCCTGGGGCCTTTTATGTTGGGGAGAACTGGAGTGCATACTTAAGTTCTTCCTCTGTTATTGGCTCGTTAAGCAGGTTCTTTATTTCTGTGGTTATAATAAGGAGGGCGGAAGGCGAACATGTCATGGATGTGTTGTTCGAGGGTACTGTTGACCTTCACCGTTAAAGGCGGTAGATTGTATAGTGTGTGGTAATAATTCTGAAATGTGCCTCCTGGATGAGTAGTATGTCAGCTTTCAATCAGTTTGCCTCTTTAAAAGCAGATATCTTTTTAGGGTGCTGTTTAGACCTTCCACATTTACAGTAATTATCTTAAGCTGGCCATAGACGCAAAGATCTGATCGTACGAATCAAGCATTCGTACGATTTTTGGAGCATGTTTGGAGAGTCCTGACATTTTTCGTCCGGCGGAGATCGTCATTTGGTCGATCAGACAGGTTAAAAGATTTCTATCGGCTGCCAATAATATCTCTGCATGTATTGCTGATCGTATGATTTTCAGAGGGAGACTGTCGCTAGCTTTCGTACGATTGCTGAACATCGGCTGATCTGTTCTTTTGTACTTTATTTGATCGGAATGGTTAGTGGCAGGTCGGGGGAGATGGGAAAGTCCGATCGTACGATGATTCGTACGATCGGATCTTTGCGTCTATGGCCAGCTTTAGACATAATGCTGCTTCAAAATCTGGTGAAAACATATTTTCCCCCTTTGTACAAGTAAGAGAGATACCCCAGACTCAGACAGTAAATATTAAACATAACATCAAACATAATAAATATAAACAAGTAATGCAAACAACTTTGAAAAACATGTGTGTGGAGCTAAATCATCTTATTTGTATAGCTCAAAATGAAGGGTATACCATCCCATCAGTGGGGCTACTATGGGCTAGCCTCCAATAGACCAATTAGGGGCACTCTATGCGTACCTCTAGCTGTATTGCGTTGGGTGCTGACATTGTGGCCTGTAGGAGAAGCTGCGGTAGGCTAATAGCGGGGATATCAGGAGGCAGCACTCTGAGCTAAACCCTTATGCAGACAACATTTTTGAGTGTGTGCATGCCCCCCAACTCATGTACTTTTAACTTATGAATCAACACCAAAATGGCATCCAGTTTGAACTTAGTATGATTACAGAATAAAATGAAAAGTTCCCCTGCAGTAGAAAATAGTAATTGCTAACTGCATAACTGATTCGAAACCATTATTTAAATTGCAGAACTGATTCCTCCCACTTAATTTGGGTTTGAATTCCACTTAGACCCTCATATAATGCAGAGGTTCAAAAGGTTTTAACCTATGCAATACACAGTAGTCACCAACACTGTAATGTTCCCAGTATGTGTGTGTAATATATATATATATGTCTGCTCTAGTGGTTTATGTAAAGCAATGATCCCGACCTAGTGGCTTGCGAGCATCCATGTACTGAGAGCAGTCAGTAACTTGGTGAGAACTGCACGTGCTTTGTGCTACCTACTGCACACTGGAGAAATACGTTTTAGTAAATTGGTTTTTCTTTGGATATAGCCAGCCCAGAGTGGACACAGAAATAGAGTTATAAACTGGCGCAGCACTGGAACAGGGACGGAGGGAATACGTTTTAATTTGGTGGAGGAGGGAGACGGGGCAGCGCAGTGCGGGGTGTGGGGGGTGTGGAAAGGAAAAGACATGTCAGGGAGAGATGGAGGAGCAATGCTAGGAAGTTGGGAGTAACTGGCAGGCAATTGTGATGACCGTGGGCTGGGGGATACGACATGTGCATCG
Organism: Xenopus petersii; assembly: GCA_038501925.1. NCBI lineage: Eukaryota > Metazoa > Chordata > Amphibia > Anura > Pipidae > Xenopus > Xenopus petersii. The sequence goes on from CM076681.1 coordinate 85,036,906, forward strand.
CTTAAGGTGGCCATACACGGGCCGATAAAAGCTGCCGACAGACCGTGTCGGCAGCTTATTGGCCCGTGTATGGGGGCCCCCGACGGGCTTCCCCCGATCGAGATCTGGCCGAAAGTCAGCCAGATCTCGATCGGATGGGTTTAAAAACCCCGTCGGATCGCGGCCGCATCTGTTCATTGATGCGGTCCCGTGATCTGACCGCCCGTTTGTGAATGCTAGGATCTGATCGTTGGGCCCTAGGGCCCACGATCGGATCTGCCCGATATTGCCCACCTCAAGGTGGGCATATCGGAGGGAGATGCGCTCGTTTGGCGACATCGCCAAACGAGCGGATCTATCCGTGTATGGCCACCTTTAGAAGTGTTGCCCCATCTTGCCAGCAGAGCGGCCAGGAGAGATAGCCAGGGAGGAGAAATCAATTGCTGCAGAATGGATGTTCGTCCTGTCGCCTTTTCTCAAGAAGAGCGGAAGTGGAGTTTCAGTAAGTTATTTTTTAATAAAGGCCTTACAATTTAAAAGTTGAATTTGTGTTAGTATTTATTTTTCAATGTATACTAACGAATTTTTTAAAAAATTTTTTTGATGTTACTGGTCCTTTAAGCTCAGTAACCCTGTATTTTCTTCCTTGCAAAATAAGCACCCAACCTTATCTAAAGCATCAGCTCTTCCTGTATATAAATGGCAGGAAGGTGTAATTTATATGCACACATTACATGATCACAGTGTTCCCTACACAGTCACCGTACAGCCCAAGGTTATTTTCATCTCCTGACATTCCACCATTGAGAAAGAGGTTCCTCGGCATTAGATCTGAGCTTGGATAGAGGTAAGCCTGGTGAAAGGGCTATGATCTGTAAGTAGTGAGGAGTAGATTAAGGATTTTTTTTTGTATAGCCTTCCTTTGCTAGTGATACTGTTATATTCCTATTAACTACAGGAGCATGTCATTGGTGTAAGAAATTAGGCATGTTATCAGAGGAAAAACAATATTTGCATAAACATTTTGAAATTGTTTTATTTTTTGTACCAGTTTCAAATTACTAATCATTTCTGATTCAATCATGGATCTGGTAATAATAATCTCAACTCCCATATTTTGAGACAGATGATTACATATAAGTTATACAGAACAGAATGAAATGCATGTTATTCATAGTCTATGGGAATTAAGTAGCTGCAATGAAAAGGAGCATGTCCATCATTTTATGAGGTATAGCTATAGCCAAGGCATTGAATTCCACAAGTGCATGCCTCTTAACTTCCAGAGAGCAAAAGGTCACTCTAATATTGTGTGTGGACTCTTGTGACAAGCATTGAAGGCATTTCTCTCATTGGTGGCAAATATCTTAGAAATCTCACTGCATTTTTGGCACCGTAAAAAATATTCTCTCTTTCTATCACTAAGTGAAACAAGAACCAGCAATAAAAAACAGTTATCCCAACACAATAACATTTCCAAGTCAACAAGTCATTGCCTTGTAGAAACTGGACTAAAACATTTTATTCAGTACTGTCAGGTAAATAGTTTATGCTCTAGAAGGGTTCGGATGAAACACATTTCAGAATATTGACACCATTGGGTAATGACTGTATATAGAATGTAAAGGTGCTTATCAGCTGTTACCCCGAATATCAGATAGCACTGGCTATTTAATATACCACTCAGCCACAAGTTAGATAAATATCGACTGGAAGGCTTCACAATTGTAAACATTTATCTAGTGTTTAAAAACTACTGACAATGCTTAACCCTCATCCAAAAAAATGGCAAAACATTTAAAAAAAAATGTAGGAATGTAAATAAATATTACTCAATAATATGATAAAAATCACCCGGAAATGATATTCAAGTTAAACCACTCCCCATTGATAAAACTTGTTGAAGTAGAATGTAACAGATGGCGAAAAGAAACAATTTCTTGGTATGGGCGCATAATGGCTATAAAAATGAATCTTTTACCAAGAATCTTATATGTGTTTAGAATGTTGCAGGTACCACTCCCTTCTAAATATTTAGCAACTCTACAGAAAACTATGAATACATTTATATGGCAGCAAAAAACCCCCGGAATGGCCTTCTTGACTACTCAATATTCTAGATCATCGGGAGGATTGGGGATACCCAATATTAAAGCCTATTTCATTGCTACCATATAGATTTGCATACCGATTGAATGCGGAGAAGGGCTATAGAGCATGGGTGGATATGGAGACTCAAATGATAGGAGACAATACTATAATTCATTTTTTTGGATGCCTAAAAAAACCAGACCACCAATGGACTGTCTTCTAACCACCACTAAATTGTCCATAAAAATCTGGGACTCTACGCAAGCAAAGCTTAAGTTTGGCCCCTTTCCTTCCCCTTTGTTGCCTTTAAAAGCGCTGAAATATTTCATACCACAGATAACCCTTAACAGTTGGTTTGAGGCTGGAATTTTCCAACTAGGAAACCTCTACGAAGCATCAACACTACGACGGTTTGATGACCTGGTGCAAACTTATGGTTTACAACAACAGTATACTATGTATACTTATGGACAAATCACTCACTTTCTATGCACCACAACTGTGGATTACAAAACCTTACGCACTATGACACTGATGGAGTACCTCTGTAGTAAATTTTGGAATGGAAAAGTGATTTTGTCAGATAAAAATGCAAATGCTACGAGAGGAATCTCAAAAACTTCCTTACATGGACAAATGGGAACAAGAGCTACAACTACAGTTCTCTCCAGCTCAGTGGTCCACATGCATCAATAGTCCTAAAGGCTTTGGTTGATTGATGCCAACTCACATAAAAGTGGTTGGCAGATGGTACCTGACACCCTCCAGGATTGCAAAAATATCCCCAACTTACCCCAATGTGTGTTGGAGACAATGTGGACAACAGGGTACAATGCTCCACATGTGGGGCAGTGCGTAAAAGTGACAACATTCTGGACAGAGATTAATAAAAGAGATACTCAACAGGGAAATACCCCAGCTGCCTCAGATAGTGTTACTCCAACTCTATCCAGTACAAATCTCAAAGGATGAAAGGCGCCTTTTGTTCTAAATACTGAACGCAGCAACAACCCTTATAGCTGGTACATGGAAGACACCAACTACTCCCTCGATACAACAGCTAACAAAATGGATAGAATCAAGAAAATGTATGGAAATCTTGTCAGAAACTGACCCAGAAAAGAAAATTAAAATCATACAACCATGGGAGCCATGGACTTCCCACCAGTTCTCCATATCCGCCTAGGTTGCTCAGCCCAATCCTACACATTAAGAAGGCCTACTCACATGCTCTACGGTGCAGGTAAATGGTATAAGCTAGCCATTACTATTTCAAGGTTTATATGCAATTTAGGAGTGAGGGGTTTAATGGTAATGTAATAAATGTATGTTGATGCATAAAGACTAAAATTATGTACTTGCTCACTGTACCTTGCAAATACCACTGTATGTCATTACTTTTTCTTTACTTGTCATTACATCAATAAAAGCAGTATTGAAAAAATAATATGATAAAAATCAATGGTGTAATTACAATTGAATTGGCTTAGTGCAGGATGTGCACCCAGCCCCCCTCCCCCACCGGGCCCTTTCCCCTCCAGAATCGCACCCAATGTGCTATGGGGGAATCTATGGAATTTCTCAGTAGGCCCCAAGGGGGTACAGGCCTGGGTGCCCGGTAGTGCTGAACTTTTGAAAGAGCCGGCCCCCCTTGACAGCGTCGAAGCCCGAAGCCACTGCCTCCTTCTGAAGTCCTGAATGCGGAAGTGCAGAAAAGCTGAAGTCTCGAATGCAGAAGTCCAGAAAACAGAACAGCGGATGTCCCAAAGTGGTGAAAAGACCTGAAGCCACGTAAATAGCCAAAACCGAAGTCCCGAAGTGTCGAAAAGACCCAAGTCACTGAAACAGCCGAAATTGAAGTCCTTAAGCGCTGAAAAGACCCAAAGTCACGAAAACAGTCAAAACTGAAGTTCTGAAGTGGTGAAAAGAAAAGAGACGGAGTTGAAGTCCTGAAGCCACAAGTTCAATTCCTCTAAACACCAATGTGTGTGTGTTTTATTTTTTTTTAATCCCCTGGCCACCAATGTATTATTTTAATACTCGATAGGCCCCTGCCACCAATGTTTTTTTAAAAAATATTCTTTGGGGCCCCAATTTTTTTTAACTTGTAAGGGGGGCCCTGGCGCCAATGTTTTTTTAAAAAAATATACTTTGGGCACCAGTTTTTTTTAACTTGTAAGGGGGGCCCTGGTGCCTATGTTTTTTTTTTTTTTTTTAACTTATAGGGGGCCCTGGTCCCCAATAGCTTTTTATGGGGGGGTCTGATGTCTGTGTGGTCTTTTAACTGTGATATAGAGTGGGTGGGATCTGGGGTGCAGCTTGGGGCCGGGGTGGGGGGGCCCGTGATTTCTAATGGAAGCCCTGACTTTTTTCCCATATTGGTTTTCCTTTTCTGCTGCTGAACTCAGAATCTCCTTTAGACTTCCACTTCTGTGAGGGTGCTAGGAGTTCTAGTGAGCCCTTAATATACTCGGGTATATTTGAGGGTATATACAGTAACTAATTAGGACTAGGGATTAGTGGGATAGGCTGTCAGTCATGGTAACAGATAAATGTAAAGAAAGATGGAGCAATTTCCCCTTGGGGTTGAGGGGGGCATTGTTTAATGAAATTAATTGTTTAATCAGAGTAAAAGAGTTCTTGTTTTAGCCTTGGTCCTGGCATTGCCTGGATCCTCTCTCAAATCATATTAATAATAGGATGTACCATGCTTCAACTAGCATACCACATTGCAATTCATCTGCAATACAACACTGCACTATCCCAATCACTGAGAGAAATGGGATTACGGTATTCTTTGCAAGCAGGTCCTAAGGGGTTGGACCCTAAATAGTTCGGCCAGGTATTGCTATGAGGAATACTGTATCGTATCATACTGTATATATGGTGATGAGCCTAAACAATATAGTCATACTTCTGGCTATTTGTCTCTCACAAGCATGTACCCACTATTCTAATAATAATAGCCCAGTGTAATGCAGTTACACAAGGCTTATGGGGTGAAGGGACTGCAGCACAGGTCTGTCAGGTGTCATTCTAATGTCCCAGCAGCCTGATTCCAATTGACCATTTAGTAAGTGAAGATTCCATAATGATAGGATATTTAATTATAGAATTCCCACTCACTCACTTAAATAATAAGGGTGTCCTTAGTGATTAATAACAAAACAGTGTTTGGGCTTAGAACAACAGAAATCTCCCAACGATAATTGATAATTGATAAGTAAGTATTCTCTGTAGTGGTTATATTAGAAACCACCTTTATTAGAAACAGTGTATCATTATTAGTAAAGAATAATTGGACACATACACAAGTCATGTGCAGGTATAAATTGCAAGTGTACTGTAAGGTTAACTGTCAGCATCTTACACCAAGGAAACATATTGCATATACAGTAGATGAGTTCAAGTTGGAGGCACAACAATGTGGTTTGGGCTTTTTTAAGCATATGACACAATCCATAAAATATGATATATATTGGCATGTAGTCAATAAAAAAGGTGATACGGTACACATAAATCACATCTAAAGTAAGCACAAAGATCAATCAACCAAAACTAAAATATTGTTGCTGAAATGTCCAAGCTTAATTTATTTAACTTGACTTGATGTAATGCACAAGGCATAATCAATTTATAGGCTTGATATATGAATTAAGAGCTTTTCTAGATACATTTGGAGGTAATAAGCAATAGAGTTGAGTATATCTTTATTCTTGAAGCTTAAATGACCACGTGCAAATTATTTGAGGTACTTTTATGCAAGTAACATGCATGTTCTTATTTAACCTCATGTACCACTAGTTATAGAAGGTAGTTTAGTTTCATCCATTAACAACAGAGTGCTTCAGCCAATTGTTAAAATGTAGTAATCCTGCTTTTGGCAAATTGAAGCCTATTGACACAGGGCACTGAATGAACACTGCAGATACCTCCTGGTCCAGAGGTGGCAGTTCCATGGTTCCCCTGTATCTATTGGCACAGCAGCAATTGAGCAAGTGCAACTATACAGAAGGGACACATTTTGGCACAAAATTAATTAATGGGATTTTACACACAACAACTGTGGGAAAAATTGCACTCTATTGTGCTTGCTATCATAAATTACCCCTATGGAGTGCTCCTTAATGCTAATGCTTCATAAAAAAAAGACTCAAGACCCCAATATCCACCATTTTCCTGTAAACATGGCAGCCACATATTCGTTGTTACTTGTAAGTCTCCCAAAACTGAATATATCAATGGCTGTACATGTTTAGACAAGTACATTCAAGTGACATGATCTTGTCCTAGGGCTGTTATAGTGATGCATCATCACCCATTTCTATATCTGCATACTGGGCATACTGACTGCTTCAGCCACTTGTTGTGATTCCTACAACTAAAGATTCAATATAGCCCTTCTCTCCCTGATATTCTAACCAAGATTTCTCTTTAATAAAGTTTTTGGAACCACTTATTACACACATATCTATATAGGGGTTTTAATTGTTTGGGTAGGCTAAAGGTGACTATACACAGGCTGACTGAAAAATAATGTCAGACGTATCTGATTCTCCAATGGCACTGCCATGTTATGGAGTAACATGCATTGTGTATGACACCTCAAACAGTGAAGATGCAATGGACACTGGCACGCCAAGCACATGACATACAGCAAGAGACAGTAGGTGCTGGAAGCCCAAACCTTGCTTGACCCCCCATAATGAGCATGGTATCTGGGACTATAGTGCTACCACTGTGCAGGAGACGAAAACACGCATGACTGCAGTGATAGGGAGCAAAGTTAAAGTTGCAGCCACTGCATGACGTTTCCTCCTGCCAGTTAGACAGCACGATGCTGCCAGATTATAATTATACTTCTTTAGGGGACATGTCTCAGTGCATGTCCTCATTCAACCAAGTCCCCGAGATGCAAGGTCTTATCCCTGTTTGCATTTGGTTACACTACACAAGCCCTATGAAAGGTAATAAGGTTAATAATTTTCTTGGTCATTTATCGTAGGACCCCTGTTTGTTCTAAAAAAATTGTAAATCACTAAAGGGGTTATGAAATAATGGGTGTTATGTTTGCCCAGGAGCAGTAACCCATGGCAATGGGTAGGTAGAATTTAATGGCCACCTGTTTAAAAGCAAACATCTTATTGGTTGCAATGGGTTACTGCTACTGGGCAAACGTAGCACCTTTAATTACATATGCGACTGAGTGCTAGAAATGATTACATTAAATTGCAAATAGTATTTTTGCATTTCTGGCTATAATAAAGCTTCCTTTAAAATAATAACAAATATATTATTATATTTTTACATGTAATGATATATTAAATAGATATTTTGTCGAATGGTAAGATAAATATGTATAAGAAATGTAAAGTAAATTGAATTAAAAGCAGATTCACATTTTTGTTTAATGTTCCATACTAGAAGTGGGACTGAGCTGATTATTAATATGTGGCACCAAATCAATAAACTTAAATAAGTGTGATGTCCATGGTCACCCACCTAATCAGTGGGTTAAGCCCTTGACTCTACCCATACCTAGCACCCAGTTGGGTTTGTTGTTCCCTATGCCCCATGCCAAACTTACACAGGATGGTGGAAGGAGATCAATTGTATTACCCATTGAGGCCAGGTATAGGATTGCTTCCAAGAGACCCCACATCCCTTTTTAATAGGGTTCCTATGGTGCCTAAGCTTTTACATATACACCTTTTTGAGTATTTTAGTTGCATTGGTGCCACAGTTTGATTATACTTGACAAGTCCCTGGATTAATCACCATAATAATAATAATAATAATAATAATATAACAACCTGTATAATTAAACACACATTTACTATGCTTAAAGGGCAACTAAAGTCTAAAATACAATAATGTTAGAAATACTGTATTTTGTATGCTAAATATAAACATGAACTTACTGCATCAGAAGCCCAATTAAACACATGCTTTATGCTTTTAAAGTTGGCACAGGGGGCTGTCATCTTGTAACTTTGTCAAACATCTTTGCAATACCAAGACTACGCACATGCTCAGTGTGGTTTGGGCTTCATTTGGGAGGTTAAGATTAGGCATTATCATAAATGATCAAAACAGCACAAGTCAAATAATATCTGACAGAAGCCAATACAGCAAGACTGATTAATAATCAGAATATACAGACTGCACTGGGTCTGTGGATACAAATCTACACAGCTGTTACAGGGAAACAAACAAAGCTGTTTGAGTCCTGGGAAGGGCTCCCCCTGTTGTTTAAAAGCAGTCAGGGACTTGCAGCTGTCAGAGGAATTAAAATGAAGGGTTAATTTCACTGCATACAGTCAGGTTTCTTATAAAAACAGTACATATTTTTAAATTAAATTATATTGAAGAATGGTTTCTTTTTTATTAAATGAGGGATTTTATTTTTTTGCCTTTACATCCCCTTTAATACCACTACTGTTAATGATAAGTGTAGAATGTTAATAACTATACTAATAATAATAACTATACCACTATTACTACTACTACTAAAAATACTATCTAACCATGGAATAACTATAATTAATGACTCAAAATATTAAACTATCGAATAATACTAATAATAATGATAAAAATATTTGTAAAATAGTAAATTATATAATAATAATAAAATAACCTATTTAATTAAATATACATTTACTTTGCTTAATAATAATAATAATAATAATAATAATATTGCCAATAATTAGTGTATAATGTTAATAACTATACTAATAATAATAAGTATACTACTACTATTATTACTACTACTACTACTACTACTACTAATAATAATAATAATAATAATATATAACCATATAATAAGTAAAATGAATGAATTAGTATATAATACTAATCTAGTAATAATAATAAAGTATACAATAGTAAATTATATAATAATCATATAGTATATAACTATCATTAATGATGCCAAATATTAAACTGATAAAAATAATTATAGAGTAATAATAAGTAACTATATAATAATAACAACAACAGTATATAACTATATCTAAAATAATAAATTGATTCAGAAGAAGGCAAAAAAAACCCCAGCAAGATAGAGGCCAATTGCATCTTACTGTGGGAAAGAATTCCTTCCTTACCCCAAATATGGTGATCGGACAAGTCCCTGTATCAATCACTCAATTATCTTAAAGTTAGAAAAAAAGGGGCAGGGTGGGTTGGAGTATATAGGTGGTGCTGAAAAAAAAACAAGAAACCTGGGACATACTTACTCTTTTTTCCATGCCTTCTTCATTATGATTTTTAGAGGCATCTAGAAATAAGGAACTTTTTATTATTTTATGCAAATCCCTACATTCAGATATAGTAGATGAGGCTCAAAAATTATATTAAGTTACCTCTTTGTACAAGTTAACCCTGCCAACCCACTAATTCATCAAGAGGAATGTGCCTGCTGGTGAGTTAAAAATCCTTTTGCACTGGCAATCGGACCAGCACCTGGATCAAATTTGTTATAACTTTGTATTTTTTTAGTAGCTAAAAGGCATCCTTTTGAAACAATGTAAAATAATGTATCTGCCAGTGCAACCCTTTCTGGAAGAAAATTCTCCTTACCCATGTTTAACTATAGGAACCTGAGGTGTGCAAAATATACTATTGTACAATCACAGGGTCATGTTACCCTCCTGCCAATAGCAGCTCTGCTAGAGATGTGCAGCTAAACTGTGTCACACAAAGAAGCCTTGATCTGCATAGTGAGGATCAGATACATAATCTGAGTGATAATACATGTAATAAGTACATTGTTGGGAAACCATACAGTACATATGCTGCACTTCCTGACATTCCCGAATTCAGATACATTATCACCAGTTTTAATAGATCAGCCTCTTTGGAGGCAGCTGCCCTCTGCTGGCACAATGAGCCAAGTGGTTTTCTGTGCCATTTCCAAGCCAGTCCCATACCTCCCACTTGTCCCATTTTTAGAGGGATAGTCCCTCTTTTAATAGCTCAACCTGCAGTCCCTCATTTGTACTGGGAAGTCACATTTTTCTCTGCACTGAACAGCCAGAAAAAGGAACAACGTTTCCAACTTAATTGGCTTTTGGCAGAGAGCACAGAACAGCTACAGCAGAAGATAAGATACTTTTGTAACAATTTCTAGATAAACAAATAAGTAATTGTAACAATATACAATAAAAGGTCCCTTGGGAAAAGTTAGACTCACAGCATAAAAGGCAATTCACCTTTATAAGCAAAACTGTAATAACTGAAAAAAAGAACACAAAAATATGTTCAACCTTTCATAACCTGCCAAATTTTCTAAAATGAACATGGTAATTAGGGCCACAAAATGGGCATGGTCAAAAAAAATCGCCTTGCTATGTGCATGTACATATTTGAACATCAGAATATTTTGGAGCATGTGTCCTTTAAGGAACATATTGCAATGTGGAAATGGTATGTGGATTATATGTTCCTAATTTGGATAGGTCCCCCAGAGTTATTATCTGACTTTCTCACATAATATACATGATACAAATTCATCATGAGTATTGGCCCCCTAAGTGTCAGCTATCTTGACGTACAGGTAACTTACAGTGACTTACAAAACCAACAGATAGAAATAATACACTACCAAGGGACAGCTTTCACCCAATAGGAGCAGTGAAAGGGCTCCCTAAGAGCCAGTTGGTAAGAGCCAGAAGAATTACATCATTGGACATATTATACAAGAAACAGGTGCAAGGACCTACAGAGAAATGTAGGCAGAGAGGGTACAATAAAGCTGAATTGAAGGATCTTACACAGGAAGTGTGGGACCTCAGGAGGGAGGACCTGTTGTATAGAACAACAACATAAAAAATTCCAGCATTCCCTGTGTCACCACATATGGCCCACATACTGCCTTTATTAAAACGGTGATAAAAAAATTGGCCAATCTTACAAAATGACAAGGTTTTTGGCAAATTTTTCATGACTAAACCACTTTTTTCCTATAAAAAAGGTAAAACCTTAGGTGATTGACTAACTAGAGCGGATGTGAGAAAGAGGGATACCAGAAAAAAACTTTCTGAAAGGGTGGGGACCTTCCCATGCTATAACTGCAGTCATTGTAGTGGAATTATCAATGGAGATGTGTGTACCCATCCAAGTAAAGGGCATACTATAAAACGCCACTGCTTTGCAACCTGCAGCACAGAGGGGGTAGTCTACTTGTTGAAGTGTCCCTGTGGGTAACTTCAAGAGCATTCAAAGTTAGACTAAATGAACAAAAAAGTGTCATTAGAAATTATAAGCCTGAAACCAAAACAGTAGAAATACAGGACACTAGGAAAGTGGAGGTCAAAAAAGAGACATTGTTAGCGATACTTTTTTTTCATCAAAAGCATACGGTTTCCCAAATAGCATGGCCAATTCTGGAAGAAGTTGTAACACAATCTAGCAACGATTTGAAACTGGCTTTACTTAAAAGAGAAGCATTCTGGATTTGGAAGCTGGAAACTTTACATCCAAAAGGCCTCAACAAGCATTTTAGCCTAAATTGTTTTTTATAAAGTATCTTTTATGGTGACACTAATATTGTATAATTTTTTCACAGATAATCTGGCCAGGGTGATAAAGATCGATAGAGTTAATGATAATTAAACCCTGCTGGTTGTAAGTAATTATATATTTTTTATTGTACTAAATATACACAGCAAAACTTGATACAAGGGATATGTTATGATTGAGTAAACAAAGTATTGTTAAATGGACTTATTGCAAATTTATTATGACTGCATAAGGAAATATTTGGGACATTCAACCTGCAATAAGAATAATTCAGTGTCAAGCCTCACTATAGATACACAAAGAACTTTGGGAACCATGAGTAATTGGGTGTGTTAAACAATGCTTTAAATGCCTTGGTAGCACTTGTGTTTTTTATCCTGATGAAGGGAGGGTGAAACCCCCCCTGACGCACACGGTGTGACAATAAAAGGGGTAAGCACCCCACCTGCAACAGAATTGGTGTTGTGCGGCTCTTCTTCAAAATTCAAATTAGGGAAGAAGAAAAAGGCATTTCAAAACTACAAATCTGTAGGGACAGAAGCTGCATTTAATGAATATAAACACTGTAATAAATGTTGTAAATCAGCAATCCGGAAGGCAAAGAAAGGAAATGAAGAGTTAATTGCGATGGAGGTGAAAACTAACCCTAAAAAGTTTTTTAAATATATTAATAGTAAAAAGATGCAGGTTGAGAGTGTTGCACCATTAAATAATGGTACCAGTATGGTTGTAACAGATACACAAAAGGCAAATGTGTTAAATCAGTTCTTTTCATCAGTGTATACAATAGAGGAGACTGAGTTCCCAGGCTCACTTTATAGCTGCACTAAAGGCTCAGCTCATCTAGTCAGTGGCTGACTCAGGATATGATTCATAAAACAAGGCTCCAGGGACTGATGGCATACACCCCCGGGTTCTAAGAGAGCTTAGTTCAGTTTTAGACCAGCCCCTATTTCTGATTTTCTCAGATTCACTTTCATCTGGTATGGTGCCTATGGATTGGAGAAAAGCTGATGTTTATCCAATATTTAAAAAGGGATTACGATCTCAGCCTAGCAATTATAGGCCTGTAAGCTTGATATCTGTGGTGGGCAAATTATTTGAAGGCTTGTTAAGTGATCACATTCAAAATTTTGTCCTAGTGAATGGCATTATGAGCAGCAATCAGCATGGCTTTATGAAGGATAGGGAGGAAGCACACCAAACATATGATTTTGCCTTTTAGGACATTTATTCAGCAGTGTTGGCACAAGCTTTCGGGGTCAACCCCTTCCTCAGGTGCAATTGCACCTGAGGAAGGGGTTGACCCCGAAAGCTTGTGCCAACACTGCTGAATAAATGTCCTAAAAGGCAAAATCATATGTTTGGTGTGCTTCCTCCCTATGGGAATTCGTTGTATGAAAAACAGGCTTGGAAGTAGCTGGAGGAGTTGAATGCACCCTAAAGAAAAAGTAAGTGGTGTGCCGAAGAATATGTATGCTGCTTTATGAAGGATAGGTCATGTCAGACAAATTTGATAGGAAACTGGCTACAGAGAAGGGCAACTAAGCTGGTGAAAGGTATGGAAAATCTTAGCTATGCGGAACGACTTGCCAAATTGGGGATGTTCACGCTGGAGAAGAGGCGCTTAAGGGATGATGTGATAACTATGTATAAATATATAAGTGGATCATATAATAATCTCTCTAATGCTTTATTTACCAGTAGGTCTTTCCAGCTAACACAAGGTCACCCATTCCGATTAGAAGAAAAGAGGTTCCGCCTAAATATTCGGAAGGGTTTTTTTTAAAGTGAGAGCTGTGAAGATGCGGAATTCTCTCCCTGAATCAGTTGTACAGGCTGATACATTAGATAGCTTTAAGAAGGGTTTGTATGGCTTTTTAGCAAGTGAGGGAATACAGGGTTATGGAAGATAGCTCATAGTACAAGTTGATCCAGGGACTAGTCCGACAATTAAGGAACTGCATCTAAACCTGGACATTCTCCTCCCAAGGTTCTACTTCAACCATTACCCATACCTTCTCGACCCGGACCCATCTGGTGATGGACTTTATTGTAGATCTACCTCTCTCCTTAGGTCACACAGTCATCTGGGTGGTGGTGGGTAGTTTTAGTAAGATGGCCCATTTTATTCTGCTATGCAAGATACCTTTGGCTGTGGAACTTTCTAAATTGTTCATCCAACATATTTTTTGGCTTCATGGCTTTCCGGCTTAAATTGTGTCCGATATCGGTTCCCAATTTGTTTCTAAGTTTTGGAGATCTTTGTGCAAAGCCCTTATCTAATGACACATCTGAGCATGTTAATCAAGCACTTGAACAATTTTTGAGGTGTCATGTTTCTTTATGTCAAGGTGACTGGGCTGATCTCCTTCCATGGCCCGAATTCACTCACAACAATGCTTTGCATGCCTCTTCAGAAAGATCTCCTGTCTTCTGTGTTTATGGTCAACATCCCATGGCTTTTCCTCAAGACCTGCTTCTCATTAATATACCTGCAGCCAATGACCAAGTCGCTCATATGTCAGCTATCTGGCACACTACAAGGACCAACTTAGGGATAAGCTCTATTTCTCAACAAAAATTTGCTGACAAAAAACGATCGCCTACTCCTCAGTATTCTCTCAGAGATAGAGTTTGGCTTTCCACCAAGAAAATTCATCTCAAAGTCCCAAAGCTGGGTCCAAAATTCATTGGCCCTTATTCCATAATTGAGATCATCAATCCAGTGGCAGTTTGTTTCCACTACCTCCTGAGATGCGGATTCCAAATGTTTTTCATGTGTCCCTCCTCAAACCGGCGGTGATCTCGGAGGCTTCTTCTTCATCTTCTCCTCCTTCCCCTATACTTGTGGATGGCCATCAGGAGTTTGAAGTAAGAAGGATTTTGGATTCCTGTGTCTCCAGAGGGTCTTTGCAGTATTTAGTCGAATGGAGAGGGTTTTGTCCTGAGGAATGTTCCTGGGTTAAGAAATCTGACATTCATGCTCCTACTCAAGTTCCACAAACAATTTCCTTCTAAACCTCATTGTGGTGGTCTTGAGGCCCCCCATATGGAAGGGGGTACTGTACATACCCGTCCACCGGGTCCAGTCGACTCCATGGACAAGATGGCCCAGTCTTCCCACATGGCATGTTTGGACGCCAATGCGTCAAAATGTGCGCAATGTCATGACGCCGGCATGTCGAAACGTGTGCAGCATCATGACGCCGGCGTGTCAAAACACGCGGCCTCGACACGCAACATCACCACATGACACATGATGTCATCACGCTCATTTGGTGTGAAATTCAGCCTTATTAAGATGCCAGAACACTTTAGACCTTGCCCAATTATAGGTTCATTTTATTGTGTTCCTGGGTGTGCTATATTGATACTGATTCAGTTTCCTGTTTTTGACCTCGGCTTGTTATATCGACTAAGAACCTTGCTGCCCGTAATGACCCTTTTGCCTGGAATTTGATTGCTTCCTCCTTGGTCCGTAAATCCTAGCTGGGCCTTCAGGCCCTGACAGTCTCTCCCTCAATCTGTATGGAGATACACACACAGTGATGGTATTTTTAGTAGTACCATTTTGACCTCGTGTAAGACAAAACTCAGTAAAGGAAAACCTTTAGTAATAGTCAGGCAATTTATTCTTACATAATACAACATACCAGTTTTGTCTGGGTAAGCTGTTGGAGTAACACACAGAATGTCAGCCAAGGACTTACCAAAGACCCTCCTCTTGGTCCAGGCATTATATAGCTTTCAGAAGGCTTTTACAATAATTGTGACAAGGGTTTCACGGAAATACCATACATAGTCTGTCTCCTCCTTATACAATTAATGTCTAAATGATTTACTTAGTCTTACATGTTATCAAAGGAATGTTGTAACATACTGTGCCTAGCTCCAACGGTCCACAGCCTCGCAATCAGCTATCGGCTAACCAAGGCCATTGTGGTATTTCCAGTAATCTGAGCCGCACTTCAGCAGTAAGGGGCCCCAACAGACAGACTGGCGTTAGACTGATACTCTGGAATTTAAGTAACAGAGTGATGATCTTTTGTTTGTATGGCCTAGTATAAGCTATATTATTGACCATTGTCCACAGTAGACCATTAGCGCTTATATAGTCCATCCTGCCTTGGGCCCTATAGCATTATGGCATCATAGAGGGTGGGGGTGACAAATATCAACCCTCTGACACTAGCCATTCGTCCGTCATAGGAATTGGACCGTTCCAGATATTTTTATATTATATAAACATTCCTCTCTTGAAACATTAAATATGTTTCACATAAGTAATTACAGGCACAATAAGAGTGCTGAGAGGACCCCCAGGAACAAGGGAGGTCTATTATAAATGGGACAGTGGTGTGCACTACTGTGAGTTACAGTTCAACTGTCGTGGCAGCACCAATACAGAAGTGCAGCTGAAAAGCTGAAATGAATGAAAACAAAGCAAACAGGAAGCTAAGGAGCTACAGGTATTTCCTGTTTTTGAGGAACTAACGTGACTACGAACCGCTGGAACCACACAATGAAGCAAGAGCTGTCTGAATATAACATGTAGCCTAAGATTTAAACAAATATATGATTATAGTGAAGTTAGGTTTCAAAATAAAGCAAAATAAAGCATTACAGAGAGATAATAAAAGGAAATCATTGCATAGAGATAATGAGACATAGTAATAATCATCCTAAGTAAGATAAAAATGTAAAAATGAAGATTTAGTAAAAATGAAAAATACTAAAATGAAGCTAAAAATTAAAAATACTGAAATGAGGCTAAAAATGCTAAATTCAATTTTTTTCTGTTCTCTATTATCTAACTTAACCCTTCTGCTATCAACTTTTCTTGTTCCTCTCTTTGCTTTCTAGCTTCCTTTGATTCTCAGGCACTTTCCTGACTTTCTAGGGCACATACTTGACCTTTTACCTCTTTTGCTGCCTCTCTCTTGCTCTTAGCTATTATGGGAAAACAACTCATCATAGAGTGGGGAGGCTGACGGCTCTATGTATGCCTTATGAGTTAATCTGTGTGTTTTTAGTCAGACGCACTTCTGCAGCATCCCCCGTCGCCCCCCTTTTCTCTACTTTGTATTGTACGGGAGGGGTAGAGCTTAGCTGTGGGGCTGGGGACAGCCTGCTCATCTGTATCTGAGCTATAACTTTCAGAGAACTTATCTCTGAGCTGTTTGTCATTTTTTTTATGTCAGTGCCGTTTACACACAACCAGCTACATAGAGAGCTGCGGACCTGGGGTAATAATACAATAATAAGTAATTACAGGAACCTTCCCTTCTAAAACTTTTTTTTTTAACCAGATACAATTTTACCTTTGTTATTTTCATAACTAATCTAAAATTAAATATATAGAGAAAATGTTACATTATCACATTCCCATTGTTCTCATAAATTGCACACAATTTAACTATATCACATTCAATACTGCATGAATCTTAAACTTAAAATTAACCCGTTTCAATATCAGTCCATCAGTTCATTATAGGGGAAAGTCCAATCAGAGAGACATCATGGCGGTGGATAGACATATGAAGAAATATTCAACAGTCACTTGTATTCAGTCAATGCAGCAGTCTCTGTACAGTTCTTAAGAGTTCATAATCAGTCCATGGATTCGATATTAGGATAGGCAAAAATGTAAAGGCATCACAGATACGAATGGCAAACTTTGAAATGACTCTTTGTATGTATGCAGAGTTTCTTTCAATGAGTGGTGTGATCAATGATAGCTGTTCTATTTGGAATGGATTGGAATAATCTCAACAGCTACTGATGGAATTTTGCTCAGATCACCAACCTGGAAACAAAGAGACAATGTGACAATATCTGGTGTTCTGGTAATACTGACTTATCTAGTGTACTAGCTAAAGAACTCTACTGAAACTACTGTATGAACTGTCAGTAATGAGAAGTGGTTGTACATGTATGATATGAGTGAAGGACTTTTGTTTTCTTGTGGTTAATTCATATGAAGAAAGTCCACAACACCGGATAGGATTGTTGCAGAGAATTGATAGGACAGCTGGGAGTAAATCCAACCAAATGCTGCCAGTAATTGTTTTGTTGGAAGTGGGATGGTACAAAGACACAATTCCACTTAAGATCAGTGTAATTTGCAAATTTGTAATAGAATCGAAAATTGAATTGTTTAAACTATCAAATACAACCTGTACTGTTTCCTTCTTATAACAAAATAATATTGATTAATCATAACCAGGAAAAACATTTAACAAGTTCTCTATTGTACCTTTATATATTTTTATATATATTTATATTTTTAGCCTAAATGAGAATGACATAGACCCATTTTAGTAGCATCATTTATTTCTACAAATTAAATAGTGAAATTACTGATTATCAGATGGAATCAACAATAAATTTAAGTCACTTCTGAATTTTCTTACACTTGCAGACTTGTGATGCAAGATACACAAGTGCAAAGATTACGGAAGAATTTTTTTTTTAGCAGCGGCACAAGCACATAAGCTGCATTTTTATGAACTGAAACTTATTTAATTAGAAAAAATAGTAACAACAACATAACCCACAATATAATACTCCTCTCTTGTTGTACTGCAAATGCAGTACAATAATATGAAATAATAGATTCACATCTGTCTAGAGAATAATGAAAGGAATTTAACCTGTACCAATGAATGAATCGGGTATGGATCCAAACTGCATCAAGTTTACCTTCATGTTGGTGAAAAAGATCCAGATGCAGGAGAGACAAAAAAAAATACAGATGAATATGAAACAGTAAAGTTAAAAATATTTGCTGTGGTTAAAAGTTCCTGAGCCAGCCGCCTGACAAAAAAAGGGAAGCTACAAAACAGTGAGAGAATTTAAGCATCTGAAATATTGTGCAACAGAGGATTCTGGGAAATGTAGTTTTTATGACAGTACCAGCAAATAGAATCCTTCTTGAACTATGAACTAGATTTCCTCTTAAAGGGTGCTGTAAATCTAATGCACCATTAAGTATTTCAGTGTGAAACAACTGACCATGAATTATTTGGTCGTCAGGACATTTGTCTTCAGAAGATTCAGGGGAAGTACTACTGTGAATAAGCTTAAAACATTCTGAACCATTAGCTCAATAAGAATCTCCATTACTGGGGGCTGCACCGTCTGTGAAACCAAAAGTTCTGAGACTGTGTAACCCTGTATCACTCTAAAATTGCCAATAGGCACATTCAAAATAGCATTTAATTGCTCCTGGGTATCCATATAAAGGACTGGATCCAAGTTTGATGAACAAGGAGCAGAGAATAGGTGTAATGTCTCAGCTGAAGTTTATGTGAGAAATATCACTTTCTATTGTTGGCAAAAGCCTGCTAGATCTAATGGCATGCAATTAGTATAGTAAAATATTTACTCTTATACATATCCTTTATCTGTCACAGTAGAATTTCAAGTTGTGAGGGAAGAAAACTATCGCCTTCTGGCCAGGAAAACGCAGTCTTGTCCCCTCCACTGTGACACTTAACAAAGGCTTTGAAACTTAAAATGTTTTGGGCACTCAACTAGCATATCTAGGAGGATTGTTAGATATTCCAAACTGATGGAACATGTTTTTTTTTCTTTCAGATCACATTTAAAACATAATACACTTAGAAAAGAGTTATCAATCTGACACATAAAGATAAAAAAGAGAAGAAAGGTTTATTTGAGACAAAAAACTTCAACAGAGAACATTTAAAGAGACAACACTAATATTTCTGTTAAAATAGAAAGACAAGTGGAGTGAATTAACCTTATTCACGAGTAACCCATTCACAAACAGAAATACACAAGAGAACTAATGTTACTATGAGAATAAGAACAAAGAAGACAATGTTATGATAAGATAAGAATACTGACATGATAGTCTAAGACAAAATGACAGTATTTTAGTGACAGACACATAGAACAAATATTATATTACAAGAGGTACCTATGAAAACTTATAAACATTAACGAGAACCAAAAACAGTTATGCAAACATATTCATTACAGACACATCAAAGTCATATAACCGTCAAGTCAAGTCAAGTCCTTTTCTTTCTAACATACACACAAGTATTACATTCAAAATATGCTCTAACAGACCTGTAGGATGCAAAAAAGCTTAGCAGCAAGCAATTAACATTTGTTTATAAAACAAACAGGGCAAACAAACAGACATATAAACTGGAGTCACCTGCAGGAAAAATGATGTTATACTTTTCTCTGTAATTTAGAACAGGCTTACAATTGAGTGTAAAGGGAGAAAACAGGTTTGAAGTTGCAGATGGACAACACCTAAATGTTTGTAGGGCTCTCGTTTTTTTCTGACAATTCAAACGGACAGGAAAGTGATTCACACTTCACACTCTAAAGAATTTCCTTCAGAAAACCTAGTTTTCCATATTTCTGGCCTGCTAGGTCGCCCCATAAACAGGAACCGCAGAAAAACTCCTAAACAACAAGCAGACTAGAGCCACAAATTCTCTCACACACCATCATACACATATGACAGTTACACTAAAGTTATTCATGCATTCAGCTAGGCAAACATTCAACATTCATGGATCCTTTTGCATTCATCAAACAACATACACGTGTAATTTCTATTTCAAGATGTTTTAGACTACACTTCATGATAAGGAATGAGACATACAAAATACAAAAACAGGAAGGAAACTGCGGATTCCTATCATGAATGGCAGATAATTTCAGCTGATTAACACAACAATTAACAAAACAATAGGCAAAAAGAAGAAGCTAGAAAAACATATATACCCCACCCAGGGGTACTTACGCGCGTGTATCCATCATCCGTTAAAGTAAAGCTTTACGGGGAAACCATCCTGGAAAAGAAAATATCCACGGGTATCTACAGACATCCGAGAACAAAGGTCCTCAGGTACACTCCAGTAACACAGCCTGGAGCCCTCCATTGCCTGAAAAAAATGACTGGAAAAAACTGGATCACAGTCGGCGGGTCACCATATGATGGTATTTTTAGTAGTACCATTTTGACCTCGTGTAAGACAAAACTCAGTAAAGGAAAACCTTTAGTAATAGTCAGGCAATTTATTCTTACATAATACAACATACCAGTTTTGTCTGGGTAAGCTGTTGGAGTAACACACAGAATGTCAGCCAAGGACTTACCAAAGACCCTCCTCTTGGTCCAGGCATTATATAGCTTTCAGAAGGCTTTTACAATAATTGTGACAAGGGTTTCACGGAAATACCATACATAGTCTGTCTCCTCCTTATACAATTAATGTCTAAATGATTTACTTAGTCTTACATGTTATCAAAGGAATGTTGTAACATACTGTGCCTAGCTCCAACGGTCCACAGCCTCGCAATCAGCTATCGGCTAACCAAGGCCATTGTGGTATTTCCAGTAATCTGAGCCGCACTTCAGCAGTAAGGGGCCCCAACAGACAGACTGGCGTTAGACTGATACTCTGGAATTTAAGTAACAGAGTGATGATCTTTTGTTTGTATGGCCTAGTATAAGCTATATTATTGACCATTGTCCACAGTAGACCATTAGCGCTTATATAGTCCATCCTGCCTTGGGCCCTATAGCATTATGGCATCATAGAGGGTGGGGGTGACAAATATCAACCCTCTGACACTAGCCATTCGTCCGTCATAGGAATTGGACCGTTCCAGATATTTTTATATTATATAAACAACAGTACTATAAAGGGGAAATAGAACCAATAGCATATCGAATACATAGTATTACACACCTCCTCACAGGATTCTCTGCTAACCCAGGCTTGGAAGTTTATCCTGGCCCAGAGCTCACTGCGCAGACTCCTAAACATGGCAGATAGTTCACACCAATTTTTTCCAAGGGCCCAGGTGTAAATCAGCCTCCAAATTGCTGTCTCATCTGTAATATGTCATATGTAATAAATGGTTCCAAGTTTTATACTGGTCTAATCACAATAACAACCAATCAGCTGGAGACTGCTATTTGCACCAGGGTAAACTTGTGTTCCTTTTACATGCGGGGGGGGGCTAGTATCAGTAAGGAAAGTCATTTTAGCATACACCACAATTTTTGGTAAGCCCATGTACTGGCCAACTAGATGCAAAGACATTTCAGAGAATCAGATAGATCAAAAGAGTGATTTCCCCCTTAGAACCTTTTATTTTCTAGTGTGTGCACTGCCTATTTGTGTGTTTTATTTAATTACTACATACCACACATTATAGTTTCATTGTGCAATAATATAAAGATAACCAATCAATCAAAAATTCAATAATAAAGTCAAATATTTGATATAGGTAGCTTCACCCTCTGATGACATGAACAACATGGTAGGCTGTATTTATTGAGTTTGTTATTGTCTGAGCGCCACTAATTTGCCATAAGTAGAACAGGTTTTAACTATAGTGTGGGGTTTCAGTTGTTTTCCTTTTATGAACATGTTTTGCTTTGATTTATTTTGTCTGTTGTGTTTATAGTGTATGTTCATAGCAAATTTTATTTTTCATGATTTACAGTATTTTCACTTCTTTAAGAAAACTTCCTGGCAAATATTGCAACAGACAATGCTAAATTTGCTAAATTTTATGGAAGATAAATTAACAGCCTGCAAATATTCAGAAATATAATAACTGTGACACTCAGCAGTAACTTGATTGGTACTTTTTTGTGTCAGTTCTCATAAGCCTCGATCTCTGGTTCCCTCTCCACATGAAAATTCTGCTTTGCTAGCTCTAATTGATCCCTGGTAGCCCCTATTAGGTGTTTTATTTTGATTATTATGTCCTAAGCTGTACCCCAGCACCTCTCTTGGGTTCAATAAGAGAGATTCTAGTTAAAAGGAAAGCTTGCATATTCTGTATGTATGGTCCAGGTAGTTTTGAAAAAAGGAAGATGTACCAAAGGCTACTCAGAGAATATTGAAGAGATGTTTGATATGATTATCCTGGCCCCTGGAAGATGTATTAGCACCAAGGCAGGCACATACAATCATTTGTCTTTTAAAAATCACATGTCAGTGCAGAATTCTGCTGGAGCAGCACTTAACTGTGCATTTTGAAAGAAACATGTTTTCCTGTGACAGAATCTAATAAATAATATAATAATAAATAAATATAATAATTTGCAGTAAAAACAGTCATAATATGTTAAGTGATAATTTGCCTTAGACCTATGACCAGCAATGGGCAAAAATGTTAAAACACAGTATTTTTACGTTCTCTAGTAAAGTACATTTTCCTTGCCAATTTACAATAGTAGACAAAATTGCAGCACAATTAGCAATCCACAGTGAGCTGTTTATCCTGGAATTCATTTTACAATACCATTAAATATTTATAAATCTGTATGTGTGTTAAAAATGTATATTTGTTCCTAGCACTGTGACACATGGTACAGTTTCACCTTCTTCCAAATCATTTAGGGTAAAGTATTAAGTCATTGACTTGTTTTCTTTGCTAGGGGCATTTTCTCCATAGTAAAAAAAGAAGCTTTTACTTGCATATCCCACTGAGAATAATGTGATCCACAACCATTTCTTTTCCCAAGGTTTCTATCTTGCAGCTGTCTGTACTGCTTTTCACTTTCAATTTACTAGTTTCTGACAAGGACGCATATTTTTGTACATTTGTGCATTTTCATCAGCAAAATTATAGGATGCAGTTGCATATAATTATTTACTGTAGTTGCTTTGTATTATGGCAATATGCAATGTAAGGAAAGGCCCATATAGAAATAAATTGAAGTCTATAACAGTTTTGACCAGCTGTGCTACATTTACGGAGCAGTCTTGACAAATACAATTTGTATATGCAGTCCCTTTCATAGTATGTATCAGGTTTTGGCTTTTAAACAAATAATACATTTATGCAAGTGACAGTAACGTTACATAGATCATAGAACTGCCATAACTATAGCTCTGTGACTTTAAGAAAGTGACAATCACATATATATAAATGGGAAGTAGATAGTTTGAACTGCAGATTTGGATTAAAGAATGAATGAGTGGGTTTAGCATTCTAACAAAAGTTTTATATGACTATGATGCAGAAGGAGTACAGAAGGAGTGCAGATGGAGGAGGTCTCTGCAAGGTCCAGGCCACCCAAGAGCTAAGAGCGTACCACCTGCTATTTGAAGGACCAGAGTAAGAATAGGAACCAACATTGCCCAAGGGGACACATTTCCACGGCTGACAAGGAATTGAGGATGGATATTGCTGGGATACTGTATGTTGTATGTTATATATTTATTGCTTGTAGACTTCAGTTCACTACATTTTCTACAAATGGACCAAGTAAACAGTTAGCTTTGGACTTCCTGTGCTTTGGCATTTAATGCCTTTCTGTGCTTGTGTAGATTGAGGGATTATTTTTTTCATTATGTAAAGGCATATGTGTTTCTAGTTATTTGGTTTTAGAATTAATAATTCACCTATTGTAGGAAAATATTTTGCAAAATTAAACATTATCATGGAGACACAACCTAAACAGTCTTCATTATAGGAACATGCCTGCATTCTAGGCGTGTGCCTGCCCAGTCCCTCCCACTTTTGTGACATCAGAAATGGGTGTGTTGGGCTCAGGGCCTTTAAAAGAAGTGCCAGTTCGATTCATTCAGTTCGAACTATTTAATTGTTCGATCGGATGATTTTTACTTTGATCAAAAACGGGCTATTGAAGTATAAAATTTGATGGTCAAATTTTGAAGTTTTTTAAATTCGAAATTCGATCCTTAGTAAATGTGCCCCCTAGTAACCGTCATTACAATTAAGTAGGCTTCTTTAAAACATTTCCCAAAAAGGATTCTTAAAAGCTAAAACATAAAAAGAAATTGAACTAACCTTTCCAACATACCATGAATTTGAATGATAATTTCTTACAGCAAGCAAATATGTTAAAGAGAATCTCTACCCATAAACAGATGTTTTGAATAATAAAAGAAAACATAATCCTGACAAATTTCCAATAAACATTTATTAAAACATTTCTGTGGTTATTTGTACATGTAACTCTTATTTAAACACTGTCTGCCTGGTATAATTGCCCTAACTACCGTTTCTGACTCTTAAAACAATGTCAACTGACCTGGAAGATAACTGTCTTCTGCTACTGTTTCAAAAGTCAGAACCACAGAAAAAACGAATTTTAATTCTTTACACTTTAAAACCATTAATACAGTTAACATAATAATATAAACACAAAACACATTTAATGAATGTATATTAGTAAAATAGGTATTCAAATAATCTCAGAAGAATAGTTGCTAATTGGTGCCACATGTCAGTGTTTTCAGAATAATTTATACACCCTAACAGTTAATAAAGAAAATAATATTATTGTTTTTTTATATAGTAACACATGAATTGTACTTTCGCAAAGAAAGAATTGGAATATTTCTCCTTTTTCAATGGCAGATGGGAGATGCCTCCCTTTTCACTTTGAATATAGATTGCCATCTCTAGAAGGAATGCTGGTCCCACACTTCAATGAAACTGACATTTATGTCACACTTTCTGAAAGTAAAGTAAATTCGGCAATGCTACATTCAAGTTACCAAGGACACTTGTAGTCATTTTCTTATCCGTCCTTGACAATTTTCTCATTAAAGATGCTGGCGTTAATTAATGATGAAAATATCCATTCCTTCGGGAAATAAGCCTTGGTTACACAATGGGTGGCTTCTTTTCTGCAAACATTCTTTGTCCAGACCATTTCTACAGAAAGGGTCATCCATGTTATAAATGTTGCCTTGATGACATATAAACATCTACACTCAATTGTGTGAGAATTGGACTGAATGAAGTCAATGCCAATAATGATATAAAATATATTCAAGCCGACTGTTTTTTAAAGCAGCTATTATTCCTTTATTAGTATCACTGTTTAATTGACAGCCTCTTCAGTGTCTTAATTACTTATCATGCTAGGGCAGGCAGCAAAAAAATGAATACATAGAAATTGTCTAATGTAACAAATAGATAAAAAATAGATTGATTCTTTCTTTCTTTCTCGAATAGGTTGTGCGGAGCACTCCTTAATAATAATGTACTAAAATACAATGGAAGTGCTACTGATCTGGCCAAATTAACTATAAAGAGAAAAAGAAGAAAATTGATCAATGCACATTCCCTGGTCCCCTGTCATATAAGTAATCTATGCATATGCATGTATTTACAAAGGCAGGGTTTTTTTAGTTAGAAAATTGTGATCATAAGCCACCATACCACGTCAAGGTAAAACCCGTATGGCGGTCCCTAACTTTTTACCTCTGGTCATAATATCAAATGCTAAAGCTTCCCGGCATAAGAGCATTACCTGGAATAAAGGTCTCCCGACCTGGGCATTGGTTTCAATCATAGGGCTTAGTCCTCCCCTGCCATTAGCTTTCAAAGGGGACCAGGTAACCTTAGTACCTCTACCCTGAAAGGCCAGATATCTGCTATATCTGCCTACACAGATAAACACTGGGTCACTTCCCCCTGATTAAAAAGATTTTCAAGGCACTTATCAGAATCCGTCCTCAAGTAAGAGACACTGTCCCAAAGCACCCTTTGAACCAATTGAGGATATTCCTCTGAAGATCCTCACACTAAAAACTGGTTTACAGCCTTATCCTCAGCCAGAAAAGTGGGGGAACTCCATGCACTCTCTGCCAAAGAGATAAGATAAGATAGTATTCCATGACAAAGCCATCTTAAAAACTCAGGACAACTTCGTTCCTAAGGTGGCCTCTAAATTCCACATGTTCCAGGACATAGCACTTCCGACATTCTTTGACAATCCAAAGAATGAAGAAGAAATAGACTCCATCTCTTAAATGTCTTAAGATGTCTGAAGGTCGGGATTTATTATACCCTGAGGATGGAAAAAGTCAGAATCCAAAAATCTGGCATCTCAGACCTGCCGAGGTTGCTTGTAACTCAACAGGAGAAGTGCTGGTTTTCGTACAATCATTTTCGTGCAAGCAAAATTTTCGGGAAAGTGTATTAATAAATAAGGAGATACACCCGAGTTCTTTTCAGAAAATATTGAGATAAATTCAGGCTCCCAATGTTTATATAATTTTCTCGTAGATTTAAGGTATGAAGATCCAAATTATAGAAAGACCCATTATATGGAAAACCCCAGGTCCTAAGCATTCTGGTTAACAGGTCCCATACCTATAATAAATCCCATACTTCAGGGCATATTTTTTAATTTATTGTCATGCAGTGCTATAATTTGTGTTTCCTCTTATAGATAGATAGATCGATGGATAGATAGATAGATAGATAGATAGATAGATAGATAGATAGATAGATGATAGATAGATAGATAGATAGATAGATAGATAGATAGATAGATAGATAAAACCACCCAAAGAAAACCTACTTAATTTGCCAAAGTCAGTGTCCAGAGACCAATCCTTTAGAACACCAACAAAGGTGACACTGTAGTTAGAGGTTGTTAAGCTGGATCACCTTTACTGTTTCTTGCCCGCTGTAATAATAAAACCAACTCAAAACATTTGCAAGTAGTCATCTGCAGCTGTTGAAATAAGATGTCTATTTGCCATAACTGGGTATACCGGGTCAAATGCTATAATAAAAGCTTCATGCAGAGCTGTACAAAGGGGATTATGTTGGAGATGACAGAGAATGGCAGCTGGATAGCATTCTATATGTGATGTTATTTCATGCCTTGTAAAATATATTGGTTTATAAACCCAGTGGTAAAGTGTGCTGTACAAAATATACTACATGCAATGTGTAACACAGTACTGCAGCCAACAATGAATATTATCTGTACTGCCTAAAATCGTACCAGTTGTTGGAAAGTTCATTTGACCATCTATACATTTAAATAGAGCAAACACATGAACAATATACATTGCTAGCGCTGCCAACTATGTATTTTGACAAGTCACTTTATCGCCCTTTTTTTCTACAGCTAATCTTGGAGGTCGAGACCTATGTATATTTATAAATGTGCTTTTAAGTGATATGCTTATAAAAATTTGTTTGGGTTTATAAACCTGCCTGGATGTTAGACATGAGTTCTGTCATTCACAGGTGATCTATTATACTGTACATGCAAAGACAGATAATACACATGAGGGTTGAATATGTGAGAAAATGTATCTTTGTATTTTGCGCTTGGTGATGTCAGAGAGTGACAATTATAAGGGTATTTTTGACACTTTACTGCACTGCTGTCCCTGCTAAGGACTTTGAAATGAATACAAAAATACCAGCCACTTAATACTCCTGGTGACATACTCAGTGATGCTAGGCTTGTAACCAATTTAGGGCACATAAAAATGCGAACTAAAAATTCACCAATATATTCACATATAACAGTATCACCAACTGTATAAGTTATTACTTAACCAAAAACTCTGTAGCTACAAACAGATTAGAATATTGTTGTAAGCAGCATCACTTGCTCAAAAGCTAATGGCTGCAAGATTATGTCAGATGACAAATGAGCTACTGACAATGAACTAAACTACTAGTTATCATTAGTTTTTCAAGCAATACAATATGTAAACATGTTTAACTGTTGTTCTATAATTTATTGACTACTAAAATAGGTATTTACTAGTGTGCTGACAGAACTAGAATACAAAAAATCCCTATATTTATACATATACAGTATCATATGAATAACATTACTCCTTATGTGAGGATAAGGGTGTAAAGGTGGCCATAGATGCAAAGATCCGCTCGTTTGGCAACATCGCCAAACGAGCGGATCTTTCCCCGATATGCCATTAACAAACATGGCTATATCGGGTGTAATCTGATTGTTCGGCCGTATGGCTGAACGATCCGATTACGATGTGCCGTGGGCTCCGGAGGGATCGGTCAGGTCAAAATCAAACCTGACTGATCAACCAAACCAAACCAAACCAAAGATGTCGGCACACGCCACACATGATCCGAAAATCATACGAATCCTCGATTCGTACGATAGGATCTGTGTGTCTATGGCCACCTTAAGGCTCATGCAATGTTTACATTGGTTCCTATGTTACCGGTGTGCATTGCAATGCTTTGAAATGAAGCAGTGTTACTTAATAGCTAACGCTGCTTGAGGTAAACAGCAAATGTGTTTTGTAGAAGGTCCTATTTTCAGACCCGCATAAGCAGGATGTTGTCACTTGAATGAGTTAATCACCTGTCCATGCTGCCGGCCATACAAAGCTGTATAGCTCTCCCATTACTGAAAACAAAAGGAGCTCAAAACCTGTCAGAAAAGAGAGCAGGGGGATTGTTTTTTTCCCATTTGCCTCTGATAGTGCTGTCATGCTCCAAAAGATTTGCAAAAACCGCAAACACAATAATTGGCTGTTTCACACAGGCATCGCTAAACCACAAAATGTTTCACAGATCCTACACACACATTTAAGAGATTAGTTTGCACTTGCATGTGTTTTTAACCATGGTATTCCAGAAATTACAGTATCTGTAACAAATAGGCACATGAATGACAACCATATAGAAAAGCCAAAATATTCACGAAAACCTTGTGCTAAAAATGAAAATTGTTTATTTCATGCATATATATGTCAGCTATAAATTACCATTATATGTTTATTTTACTCATAAAAGAGGCAGGATAATACAGTGCTATTTGGCACATTTTACAGGTATGGGACCTGTTATTGAGAATGATTGGGACCTGGGGTTTTCCAGATAAAAGATCTTTTTGTAATTTGGATCTCCATACCTGAAGCCTATTTAAAATAATTTAAATATTAAATAAATCCATTAAGATTGTTTTGGCTAAATAAATTCATTAACGTTGTTTTGACTCCAATAAGGCTTACATGTATCTTAGTTGGAAACAAGTATATGCTACTGTTTTATTATTACAGAGAAAAATGAAATAATCTTAACTGGCAATCTGGGCAGCTAAGTGGCAAATGAGATTCAATGCCGATAAATGTAAAGTCATGCACCTGGGATGTAAAAATATCCAAGCCACTTATACCCTTAATGGTACTGCACTAGGCAAATCCATTACAAAAAAGGACCTTGGAGTACTTGTAGATGATAAACTTGGCTGTAGCAAGCATTGCCAGTCAGCTGCATCAAGGGCAAATAAGGTCTTGAGCTGTATTAAAAGGGGCATAGAGTCAGTAAGGCCCCATCTGGAATATACCGTACAGTTTTGGTCTCTATCATTCAAACAGGACATTATTGTATTAGAGAGGGTACAGAGAAGGGCAACTAAGCTGGTGAAAGGTATGGAAAATCTTAGCTATGAGGAAAGACTGGCCCAATTGGGGATGTTCACACTGGAGAAGAGGCGCTTAAGGGGTGATGTGATAACTATGTATAAATATATAAGGGGATCATATAATAATCTCTCTAATGCTCTATTTACCAGAAGGTCTTTCCAGCTGACACAAGGTCACCCATTTCGATTAGAAGAAAAGAGGTTCCGCCTAAATATTCGGAAGGGGTTTATTTTACAGTGAGAGCTGTGAAGATGTGGAATTCTCTCCCCGAATCAGTTGTACAGGCTGATACATTAGATAGCTTTAAAAAGGGTTTGGATGGCTTTTTAGCATGTGAGAGAATACAGGGTTATGGGAGATAGCTCATAGTAGCAGTTGATCCAGGGACTAGTCCGATTGCCATTTTGGAGTCAGGAAGGAATTTTTTCCCCCTCTGAGGCAAATTGGTGAGGCTTCAGATGGGTTTTTTTTGCCTTCCTCTGGATCAACTGGCAGTTAGGCAGATATAATAATAAAAAAAAGGTTGAACTTGATGGACGTGTGTCTTTTTTCAACCTTACTTACTATGTTAATCTCTATGGGAGTTGGCATTCCTTAAATTCATGGCTTTCTGGATAATGTGTTTCCTGATAATGAATCCCATGCAAGTACTGTATAAAGAAAGTATTATTTAACAGGAAGAATAGTAGTTTACCAGCAGCCCCCCCCCCCCACAGATAAATACAGAGTATGCTCATTTAATATGTTCTGGCTTTTAGGTCTCCATTTATTAAATGTAAATATTGTCATTGTTTGAAGAAGTAAAAAAAATATCAGTCTTTAAAGATGAGCTAGGTTTTCTCCCCAAGGGGGCCCTACAAAGCTAGGAGCCTATTACATTTACCTATTGCTGTACCTTTAAATCAGTCTGGTTCCTGCAGCGTGATATTACTAAGGACTAGGATTATTATAGCCTGAAGGGCTATTTACATTGATGTTAACAGAACTGCATTTGGTGGCAACTCCTTTTGTGCAGTCTCATATGCCTTGAGGAAATAGCTGCACTTTATTTTTCCACCAAAACAATCTTTACTCATTTATCTTATAAACCCTGTGGATTTAGCAGTGGGTCTTGAAGTAATCTTCAACACCTTTCTGTCACATCATGTCAACACCATTGCTAAAACCTCTCACACCTTCAACTACTTATGCAAAGCTCTTCTCAAGCAATTACTGAAATGCCCATGCATGCCCTCCTGTTATGTCACTGTGACTACTGACTCCCACAGACTTCTTATTCAGCTCATTTAATGTATGTATGCCAGAAATCTTCCTCCCTTCCATTAAAAGGAGATGTGTCCCTTATAAGCTTCTTTACTCTGGCAAACACCCCCAGCATCTCTTCACTTGTGTCCCACTATGTTCATGAACACTAGAGTTTAAAATTTTGGAATCACAAAGAAGCATTGATGTTCTATTCATCAAACCTCCATGTACAACAATTCCAACAAATTCATGTACAAATGTACAACAAATTCCATTTTGTGGTTATTTAAAGGAAAGTTCATCCCATGGCTTGTCTAGTTTTTCGTAGAGGTCTGACAGCTAAAAAGAACGGGTTATGGTCTGTCAACTCTACTGGCTAGTTTTGCTTTGGTTGTCTGTTCTATTGCATGATGAAATTTACACCAATCAAGCACTGACCACAGGGGTTGGTTTTACAGTATAAAAAGAAACAAATTTACAAAAATAGCTCTTCTGTTCCTGGCAGACCCACTGGACTTTGTGTACAAAATTAAGTGGCACAAAATGTAGCCCATGCTCATTCAAGAAACATTTGAGCTCATGGCCTTGCTGCACTGTTGCACCTGAGTTAAAGAAACAGTAACACCAAAAAATGAAAGTGTTTTAAAGTAATGACAAATTGTACTGTTGTCCTGCACTGGTAAAACTGATCTGTTTGCTTCAGAAACACAGGATAAATAATGGATAACAGATAACACCATTATGTTCTACAGAGCGTATCTGCTATCTGCTATCTGCTGTGTAACCTGAGTCTTTTCTCCTTTGAATGGATGCCCCCATTGCCACACAGCAGCTTGTTTCTATGAACTTTAATAGTGTTTTTATTTATTTTGAAAATGTTTTATTTGATTTTCATATTAAACAAGTAATAACATTATGACAGCAAATATTATGCAGATGAAGAAAGACATGTATTCAATATGATGGCATAGTGAGATTGAAAACGGAATAAAATTTTGAGAGACTGACAACAATAAACTGAAAATAACAAAAATTAACAAAGCCAGTGGAAGTAAACAAACATTGAAAGAAAGAAAAATGTCCATTCGTTGACTGGAATGTCTGAACGCGTAACTTACAAATGAAGAAACCGTCCTATTTGTTTACCTGAATTAGAATTACAAGCTTCAAGATAAGGAGACCAAATCAGTTTAAAAGAGTCTATGGAATAATTCCCTTTGGTTTTGGCTTTTATTCCCTTTTGGGGTTGGCTTCTTGCCAACTAAGCTGGTTAATAGTGTTTTTGAAGCAAACACAGCAGTTTTACCAGTGCAGGGCAATACTGCATTATATTTTTATTTATTATTATATTTTTATTACTTTCATCTCATTTTTTGATGTTACTGTTCCTTTAATATGCAATAGGGCAGGTTGTAAAGACCAAGCTCCTAAGTAACCTGAATGACACAAAAGCTATTGGGTAGGATGTGAAACAATTCTATGCAAAGACAAACACACAAAATTAAGTGCTACCAATAAATGAAAAAATCTCACTATTTTCTTTTTTCTAACATTTTATTGTGACTGCCATAAGCATGCAAATTTTTAGCATTTAATTTATATCTATTGCAATATTTGCCATAAGCTGTTATACATGTGGTTTGTTTACTAACTGGCAAAGGTAAACACAAGGATTAAACGCCTCTGTCAAATTACTTTGGTTGAGCTTATAGTTGCCACACAGAATGAGTAGCCATTGCCTGGAGGCGTGGAAGACAATGTGATTAAATCCTGCAGGGCTGGCAAAGCTCCCTCTTCTGATTATGTGGAGATTAGTGAAAAACACAAGGCTAAACACTGACATAGGAAAGCAGATGCAACTATCTTTCCAGTAATGGATCTCTTTTGGTGAGTGTACAGTGAAAATGATCTATGATACCTATTAGAGTTACCATTACAGAAACCATGAAAATAATCTGTCTTTTGTAAAGGGAATAAACTATACACTCAATCTAGCTTCCTACCAAGGAGAAAAAAATAAAGAATAACACCCAAACATATCAGGATCTGCAGCATTGGGTCCCAAACAAACAAACTGTGCACAAAACAGAGTAATGGAGTTCCTTCCTTGTGAGAGCGTTGGTAATGATAGTGTCAGTGAAAATGTGTATTCAAACTATACATCGCTAATTGCCCATGATCTGAGCTCTTATTTGCCCTGTGAAAGCAAAGGGAAGTAGCATTTACAATACACACACTGCTCATATTGCTCTGTCTGATCGATATTATTTCAGAGTTGACTGACTTCCCAAAACAGGAGCTGTTTATCACTTTGTCTTTAAGACCTTTTGAATATTGCTACAGCATTTAGAACTTAAAATCTTGTACCAGTTTTTACACTTTTTAAATTTTACATTTCATTTAAAATATTACTGCCCGCTTGATAGAGGGTAAACACCTTTGGCTGAGATCATTAGCTAGCCTCTCAGCAGAGGCATATGGATGAGAAGATATTTTATTTTACTGTGGGAGAAAGCATTTACAATTGAAAAGGGGGCAGAATCAAAAATATGCATAATGGTAGAAATCTAAAAGAACCTTAAAAGGATATCAGGGTTGGTGACAGTGGACATACATTCACAACTAGATAAAGTTATGGTAAAAAGTTGGAAGAGAGGAAAGTTCAAGAGCATGTGGTGTATTTGCAGGATTGAACCCTGTTCTGGAGAGGACCAGTCCTATTGGACTGGTTCTACCTGCAAGCATGTGAGCTGTGTCTGGCACCTATATTAGGGTGTAGGGAGAAAAGGGAAAATCTGAAAAATGTAAAGATAAAATGTTATTTGGTATTGAGTTGCTACTTTAGCCAGTTTTGAAATTACTAAATTTAACATTGGTGGTGGGCATTTGGCACCTATTTCTCTGATTGGCCCATGCTTCTAAGGTCATACACTAAATGAGTGGGGGTAAGGATGTATAAATGACTTATATTGAGGGGTGTCTCGCTAACTTCAAAATGTTTCCTGCATAACATAACATCATTTCCAATATACTATATATAATGGAGGTTCCATCTTAAGATATTTAAAGGAGTTTTTACAGTGAGAATTGTGACACTGCGGAAGTGGTTGCACTGGCAGATCCATTTGAAAACTTCATTAGCTGCATGTATATTGGAAATGTACTTAATTTTAGGGATCTAACAGAATCCCTTTACTTTATAGGATATGTATGCATCCCCACTATCATTTCTTCATAAGCCCATTTGTTATTTAATTAATTTCAATAGATTCACTCACAGCCTTGGAGAAATCCGTATAGTTAGCGTACGTCATCAGACACATCATATAATCTATAACAAAACCCTTTATTTTGATTAACAAAGCAGGAGACTTCACTTAGTGACAGTCAAGGATTTAATGGACCATTAGGTCTTGAAATGTAAAGAAAACGCTTAGAATGAAAAAAAATGACAATAATAACAACATGTTAAAGATGTACACAGAGGAGACTAATGCTATATGTTAAACCTTGCATTGATTTTCAACTAACAGAGCCAAATGTCAAGAGGATCTTGTTTGATTCACAAGGTATGAAGTACTGTGTTGCATGAGTGCTAATATTGATTGAGTCTTTTAAAGCAAGGTATGCTTCATCAGAAGTTAAACCAGAAAACCTTATGGCTTACAAAATGCATTGCGTCATTTTGATTTTTTATAGCGGTCAGTGTCTCTTGTTTTGTTCAGTGGCATATTGAAGCATTATATGAGAGTTGTGTCGTGCTAGCATTTGTGCCTTGCTTCCTTTGAACATGGCTTCCATTAGGAGAGATGCAATTAATCATTTTTTTAGTGTTCTGTCCTTTAGAATGACCACTTAACATCAGATCACAAAGTCCCCTTTGCAAGATCAAGTAAAAATGTTTTTTTCATGGAAACATTTGTTCTTGAATGGTTTGCTATGTTAACCATTCACCTAACCAGTCCACAATGGAACACATTTGTTTAAAAGTTCTTAATAATACTTTATTGAACTTGGATAACTAAACAGCATTTCCTCATATCACTTGAACTAAAGGGCAGATTTATCAAGAGTTTTTTTTTTAAACTACCATAACTTCGAAATTTTGAATAAAAAAAGACCAACTGAAAATCATTAAAAAAGTCTAAGTTTTATAGTCCGGGTGAATAGTCTGTATTTGACCAAATTTGAATCGTACGAATCAGAGTAATAAAAAAAACTTTGATTTTTCAAAGTCCACCAATTGACTCCAAATAGGTTCTAGGAGGTCCCCCATAGGCTTAAACAGCAATTCAGCAGGTTTTGGATGGCAAATAGTCAAAGTCGAATTTTTAAAGAGACAGTACATGATACATTTCAATATTAAAATTGTCAACTTTATTTCAAATTCAAATCGAATTTGGACTATTCCCTAGTCGAAGTACTCAAAAATTAGCTCGAAATTCAAATTTTTTTCATTTGAATTTTCACTTCAACCTTTGATAAATCTGCCCCTAAATGTGTCCTGTGAAATTGCAAAACAAATTTGTACGTTTGCTAATGAATTAAGGATATTATCTTTTTTTTTTTTACATCAAATATATTGTTCCAAGAGCATAATTCCTATAAAAACAAACTTTGTTATTAATAGTAATATTTGTTAGCTAAATTACTTTTCTGATGGAAAACATTCCAATTAGATTTTTCTTTATCCTACATACATGATATGTAGTGCTGAATCATGTTATTTACAGGTATGTGATTCATTATGCATAAACCCATTATCCAGAAATCCCTGATTTATGGGAAGGCCACCTCCCACAATAAATCTAAATCAAATCATTCAAAATGTACAGTAGCTTGTACTTAACATTCTTCTAATTATATGTTATGTCTTGAGCACTTTCAGGTCACTTTTGAGTATGGCATGCAAATCTGGTGTAAGGTCCAAACAGTATACATATAGCCAAAGAAGGTACTAAATTCTACATATTTTATTACAGCATTTTTTGTAAAGTAGACAAAAATATAAGTATCAAGAGCTATGAATAGCTCACTTCTTATACTCTTTTATTTACTTACACATGTAATAGAAAGAAGAGGTGAATAAAAGCAATTAATCTAAATTAATTGCTTAATCTAAATAATGTAACTTAGCAAGATTGAAGCAGGTTGGCCTGGTTCAAATACAGAAAGAGCATACATATAAAGAAGTTTTAATAAGGATAACATGTTTAATTTATGGTAGTTGCATTGTTTGATCACCTGGTTCCCCTTTTTTAATTTTGTCTTATTCAATATGTACATGGGAAATTAAAGAATTAATTCAATCAGCCTCAGAAATCCTCTCTCAAAATATATCCCTTTCCTTGGTATGTCCTTGTAAAAAAAAAAATCAAGAGATTATAACAATGTATTCAGCTTATGGAATGAATTGCCATGCATTTACTAAGCACATAAAAATGGGAAAATTCCAAGGCCAAATGGTTTGGCTCAATGGTTTTTGTAAATAGAAAAGACTGGATTTTTTAAATATATAAGTAACACTTCTTACAATCAGAAACCTTTATTGAGATACAAAATAGCTGCTAATTAACAAACATGGACAAGTGTGGCTGCAAGATACTGAAATGCTTGACTATTATGGAAATAACTGCATGGTTTGTGAAAATTTAGTTCACTTCTAATATAGTTATTGGAAATTCTATCAGAATTTATTGAGTGTCACTGATTGTATATGTGTGGCTGTTGTAAAATGTGGTCTAGATGCAGATAATAGGCAGATTGTATGATGACAGTTTTAGTACAACTCTTTAGATCACAACTTGTTTTGTTTTTTCACTGATATTCTATTACTAGTTACACTTTTTCTGTGTCTGTCTCTAAATATTTGGATGCACTTTCTTTACAGATGATAAAAGATGGGTGTATTTTTCTGGTATGTTATCCCTGTGTCTGTGTGGGCATCCTCTGGACACTCTGGTTTGCTTCCACTCTCCAAAAAATTCACATATTCGCTTAGTGTCAACACAAACTTAAAAGTTCCGGTCCAGGTTTTACCTGGGACATTTGGGTTTGCATTTATCTGTGCCTGACTTATAGTACCTCTTAAATATGGGTAATATGGGAGGCAACGCTAGGTCATAATCCCTGTCTGCTAGTGGGAGTGTCCTACAAGGGATAAATTATCTCTGTGATCTCAGTAATACAAAGATCTCCTACCAAATACAATTAAAGTTTCTGTGAATTTATTTAATTTCACAATTTAAATATACAGGAATATGCACTTATAGATGATACAAAATGATAGATGACGAATGACATTTCAAAACATATTTGGTGGACCAAAACCCTAACATACAAAAAATAATACTGTATTTTCAACAAGTCATGAAGCATTGACCTACAGACCCTGCTGGCACAAAAAAAATGTTAAATTCCAGAAGTCATTTGAGGAAAAAATTTATTTTTGAAGTACCTGTCACATTTAAACTGACTGTCTTTGGTTTATCTGATTATCTGTCTTTGAAAAGGGAGGTGTGCAATAACTGAAGTCTAAACATATCTGAACCGATGGCTTTTCTAGAAGGTAAAAAGTATTTAAAAACCCTAGACCTGTGAAAACTGACACTCGGAGTAGCTAAAACAATAGAAAGGAATTGGGAAAGGAAGTTGGATAATAAAGGAAAGGATTGGCTGGGATTTGTGTCATGCTCAGTATTCCCTTATCCAAACCATCTTGTATTCACAACACAAGGTGAAGAGCAGAAATGTCTTATGGTGTCAGTGATATTTATCTGCAATGAGCAGTTTTAAAACAGCTCTTTTGGTTTGCATTGTTCCCTCGTTTATAGCACTATAGTATATGGGACACTTTAAAAGCCACTAAACATTATTGGAGCTGTTGAATTTTGAAGAAGTACAAACTACATAAAACATGTAACACAAGTGGTTGCAGTGGATGATTTTGGACAGCACTTTTGACATCTTGCAAGGAGAAGCAACAGCTAATTATTGGTAAAGCCACACAAAATCTTCTCTCGGTGCTGGAAGCTATTTGAAAAAATGCAAAAAATAAAGAGAGCACAGCCTCTCGGTCTGTTGAAAACAAAGTACAAATATGTATTTATTTTTTTTATTAAGAGTGCATTGCATTAGTCTAAATGACTTTGTAAAGTTTAATTTTATATATTTTTTTATTCCTGTTCTGTATAAGGCAATTTAATAATATTTTGTTCTCTTTCAAAAAATAAGGTTATTATTAACACATATTTATAAAGTGCAATATAGTACAATATATTGGTGTATACACTGAAAACATAAATTATGTTCAAAAAACCCAGATGACCAATGCAAGATGTAAAGAGGGCTCTGCATAAAAGAGATCATTTAAAAGGGATACAGGTATGTTACCTGTTAGCCAGAATTGTCGGGACCTGGGACTTTCTGTATAAGGGATCTCTCCGTACTTTGGATTTTTATACCTTAAACCTACTAGAAAATCCTGTAAACATTAAATAAACTCTGTGGGATGGTTCAGTTTCCAAAAAGGATTCATTATAACTTAGTTTGGACCAAGTACAATTATAGAGAAAAAATAAATAATTTTTAAAAACATGGATTATTTGGGTAAAATTAAGTCTTTGAAGCTTTCTTATAATTGGTTTCCAGAAAATGGATCACATCCCTGTAGTAATAGTCATCTAATGGCGGCAAATTGTAGTTTGCTACGTTATCCTGTTATCTGGTTCCAGGGGTGTTATCTATTGCATGATACAAGTAGGGACTGTATTCAAAATAATTTTAATTACTGCCGTGTAAAAACATTTGATTTACACCAAAAATAGCTTAAGCACTACATATATTCTTTGTTCATTTTACTTCCAAGGTAACATTATGTTTGTGTGTGCTACAACAATCTAAAATAATTTTCTGTGGATGTTAAGTGACTGGAATTGTGTGACTGAAAAGCCATGCTTCCTTTAAGTTACATGGCAATGACTGTTGAGAAGGGTGAAGGCCAAGTCCTTCCTTTTATAATCATAATAATCCACCATGAATAATATATAATTCCTTGTAATTGCACGACTGTCCTACAGATGGTATATTGTGTCCTGATTTTTTCCCCGTTCTTAGACAGCTCCTGCAAAGGTCACTTTGTAAATTATATCCCAGCATGTATCTGCAACCTCCTTGTCTTGCTCCCTGTCTAAGCTGTCTGGTAACCTGTGTATTAACTTTTGCACTGAGCATGATGTGTGTTGCCTTATGCACCCAAACAGTCAGCTCTTTATACTGACAGCATGTTCACTTTCACACCATTCACTTGTTTAGTAACAGTTGTCCATATTGTTTAATTCAGACCCTCACGTTAATCCGCAACTGCTGTTTTCAGACAGGTGCAGGGATCAAACATGCACAGTGAACTAAAACATCTGGCCTGGCAATGATAATAGGCCCTTTTACTTCAGTATTGCATAAGTAATGGGAACGCAGCTCTTTTCAAACCTAGCGATTTCTACTTTTTATTTTTTGAAAACAAACGTATTATGATTTAAGAAAATGTTTACTTGAACTGGTCATTATAGCC
Organism: Xenopus petersii; assembly: GCA_038501925.1. Lineage (NCBI taxonomy): Eukaryota > Metazoa > Chordata > Amphibia > Anura > Pipidae > Xenopus > Xenopus petersii. The sequence continues at coordinate 85,076,527 of CM076681.1, forward strand.
AATTATCCTATCCATATACTCAGTGACATGTCCCGTTAGACAATCCCTGTTCATTTGTTTATTATTTGATTACTTATGGTTATCGATATAAACTAATAAGCGATAGAACTTCACTTCACTATATCCGTTAATATAGTAGACATATCTACAAATAAAAATAATACGTAAAGTTTATTAGTTAAAAGGACACAAATGCATTGCATATATCCTTAAGGGATGGATGCGACCCTTGGAAACTTAGCAGGGAGGATCTTGGTCCCCCAGTTTCCATTAGGCTCTGCTCCACTTAGGAAAACAACAAAGATAAAGTTGTAGTGTGATTGGTCCTATAGCAAATTATAACTTATGAAGCAAATATTTCATAAGAATGTTTTAATGTATAATTACAGCTATTAACCAATTCTTTATACATTAAAGTTCAGACCTGGTCCGTTTATCTGTTTTTATCTTGTGATGTAAACATTTTACTGGTATTAATAAGATATGTCATATTTATGACTGCATGTTCTATTTTAAAATTTCAATAAAAAATATTGAAACCTAAGAAAATGTTTACCTAAATAGAAATTCTGCAGCAAAAAAATGCGAAAGGAAACAAGTTGAATATGCCTATATGATAATATAAGGAAACATAAGCTTCTGTTTCAGTTTTCACATTTCCATTTTGATTGTTTCCTAAATTCCCTGCCTGTAAAATTTTATACAATATAGGACTGGCACAAGGAGCAGTGCATTTCAGACAATCACTAGCAATCATACATTTAAATGGGGTTTCTCATACTCCAACATCCATTAATCTCTTTATTAATATCTTCAGAATGCACTGCAGCCCAAGAGCTTTATGGACAATAGGTATACATAATTAATTTTCCATATTTAGCCATTTATTGGGACACATGACAAATAAATTCTACAGAACTGAATTTACAGTCATATGAAAAAGTTTGTTAATCATTGGCTGAGCTTTCAGAGTAGCAACTTCCTTTTAATATATAACATTCCTTATGGAAACAGTAGTATTTCAGCAGTGACATAAAGTTTATTGGATTAACAGCAAATATGCAATATGCATCATAACAAAATTAGACAGGTGCATACATTTGGGCACCCCAAAAGAGATTTTACATCAATACTTAGCCTCCTTTTGCAAATGTAACAGCCTCTATATGCCTCCTATAGCCTTTGATGAGTGTCTGGATTCTGGATGGCGGTATTTTTGACCATTCGTCCATACAAAATCTCTCCAGTTCAGTTAAATTTGATACAGTAGCTGCCATGCATGGACAGCCTGCTTGAAATCATCCTATAGATTTGCGATGATATTCAAGTCGGGGGCCTGTGACGGCCATTCCAGAATATTGTACTTCTCCCTCTGCATAGATTTCGAAGTGTGTTTAGGGTCATTGTCTTCTTGGAATATCCAACCCCTGCATAACTTCAACTTTGTGACTGATGATTGAATATTATCTTGAAGGATTTGTTTACATTGGGTTGAATTCATCCGACCATCGACTTTAACAAGGACCCCAGTCCCTGAACTAGCCACACAGCATGATGAAACCTCCACCAGGTAGCAGGTGTTTTTTTTGGTAGCCATGGAAAGCGCTTTTTGTTATGACCAAATAACTACATTTTTGTCTCATCAGTCCAAAGTACTTTGGTTCAAAATGACTGTGGCTTGTCTAAATGAGCTTTTGCATACAACAAGCGACTCTGTTGGTGTGCGTAAGTGCAGAAAGGGCTTCTTTCTCATCACCCTGCCATTATTATCGTTTTTGTTGAAAGTGGAGTAAATTATTATGCAGGCTGAGAGGGGTTCCCAAACTTTTTCATATGACTATATTTGAATATTGGCATTTTATGATGTTTCCACTTTAAAATAGCTAAAAGTTGGAGCCCGAACTAAAAGTTAAATTCAAAGACAAAGGCAACATGGAGCAGCCACAGATCAATAAAATTAAACCACAGGGTTTGAAGGCTTGTTTGTGGTTTGAAGGGTTTGTGGTACAGCACCATTGAACAGAAAAAGAGGTTAGGACTAACGATTGACTAAAACAACAGATATGGGAAATGTTTGACAGGCATATTTCGTTTCATGTCTCAGAGTCTTGGGTACTACAATAATAATTTTTCATTGCATCTCTTAAGTAACTGCTATGTATGAATTGGGTACTGTATGTCTATAGGGGTATGAGGTGTTCTGAGTGTGTGCCTGGAATACAAGATAAAATAACGCAATATGTACCCTGTTACAAAATGAAACATTAAAAGGATAAGTAACAACTGGAAAATATGCCATTGTGGCAGCACATTGGAGTAGGACATATCCAGTAATCTATTGGGGGCCCATTTACTTAGCTCAAGCGAAGGAATAGAATAAAAAAAACTTTCGAATGTTTTTTTTGGCTACTTCGACCATCGAATTGGCTACTTCGACCTTCGACTACGACTTTGAATCAAACAATTCAAACTAAAAATCATTCGAATATTCGACCATTCGATAATCGAAGTACTGTCTCTTTAAAAAAAACTTCGACCCCCTACTTCGCCACCTAAAACCAACCGAGGTGTAATGGTAGCCTATGGTGAAGGTCACCATAGGCTTCCTAATGTTTTTTTGGTCGAAGAAAAATCATTCGATCAATGGATTAAAATCCTTTGAATCGAACGATCGAACTATTTGCGGTAAATCCTTTGACTTTGATATTTGAAGTCGAAGGATTTACATTCGGCAGTCGAATATCGAGGGTTAATTAACCCTCGATATTCAACAACATGTAAATCTGCCCCTTAGTGTTCAGAATTGGCTAAATCTATGGCAGCTGTAATGGGCTGCATTTGCCTTTGAACAATGGATAGTGGGTTCATAAAATAATGGGTTCTTTAAAGTATGTAGAGAGAAACTGACAAACTATTAGGGTGATAATTCGTCATGAGTAAGAGTCCATAGCGGGCAAGGGAAAGGGTATGTGTATATATTTGAGAAAAATTTTAAACAAGACAGCATTTATTTCCTCTACTAAGATTTGAAAATTATTTTCTCTATCTAATCCCAACATCTCAGACAGGTAACAACAAGCCCCTGCCTAGAGTTACTTTCCTAGCTTTCTATTGCCATCCTGCATAGTATCAGGCTAATAAGATAAAATCTATATGTGTAGATGGTGGGACAAATTAAATGTGTTCTACTATGGCCCGGACTGGCAATCTGTCGGTTCTGGCAAATGCCAGAGGGGCTGCTGTATGGTTCCATAGAAAGTTACCATATAGTGGGCTGGTAGGAGGCTGTTTTGGGCTGGTAGGGGACTGTTTGGGCCTCTGTGTACTTGGAATGGCAGTGCCTATTTTGACTACCAGTCCAGGCCTGAAAAAGGAGGAGGCTGCAAATGTACTTATGCCCCCAAACATTGTGCTGCTACAGTATGTTGCTATAAACACTAGTACATTTTTCCTGGGAATGGCTTAAAATGTATGTAGGACCTATAGGATTGCTATGCCCCTATAGAGTTAATTCCCTACCTTTCTTATACCTTTCTTATATCTTTTGTTATTGGGTATATGCCCCTGTAACATTTCTTAAAGTACACCAAAAATTATTAGTCAAAGGGTGTAATACCACTTCCTCTTTGGCTCCTGGTGTCTGTGCTGCTAGGTGTTTCCCATCGAGCCTGGGATCATCAAGGCCCCAGTAAAGCCATTCACCCCAAAGGGACCTGTACCTTTGGTGATTAAGTCAGGGACCAGGAAAAAGTGTGAATTAGGTTAGCTATCATAGGGAAGATCTTTAATAGAATTTCTAGGAGAGTGAGATAGTCAGCTTTATATAGCACAAGCTGCTGTGTGCTCCATCAAGGATAGTAGCAGGGAGTAGCTTCCCAAAGGCTTCTTGTTTGCCTTTAGTGCAGGGATAGGATGTTAAATAGACATCGGTATATCTGTCTTCTGGGTATTGATGTACACTTGACTACTATGCCTTATGGCAATGACAGTCTTCATTGTGCTGTATCATCTTCTGCAATCCTCCCTTCTCTGTGATATGCTACACCTGTAACATCTACTGTGTGAGTAAACCTGTGGTCATTGCTTATGCTAATAAATCACCTTTTTGTTTGCATCAAGAACCTCCTGGCATCCAATCAATCTATTTTTATATGCAGTAGCCTGTGTGTTGTAGTTACTACACCTTAAAGGGCTAGCTTCCACTTGGAGAAGGCCCTGACCCTGTTGTGTAAGTCGCAGTGTAACCCATGCTCATACCAATAGCTGGACACTTTAACTCCTTATGGTCTGGATAGCCCAGAAAAGCATTACATGTATTTTAATCTTAGCCCAATCATGAAGGTTCACATATGCTCCACTCCTTGTACAAGTTGGGCGGTGGATATTATTCCTCACTTCTTAAAGGAGAAGGAAAGTCTTCTTCCACTTGGGGGTGCCAAATGTCAGGCCCCCCCCAAGTGATTGTATTTACTTACCTGAAACCCTGGGCCGGTGCTCCTATCTGCAGAAAACTGCACCGGCCTGGGGTTCTTCCAGAAAGCACCACAGATTGATCCTTTTCCAGTTTCTTTTTTCTTCAAATTTCCCAGGGCAGACACATGTGCAGCAGAACAAAATAGGCGACTTTTTAGTTGAAGTTCGGCTTTTCATTCTACTGCGCATGCGGAGCCACAAGAAGAAAGAAGAAGCCGGAAGAAGATCGCTTTGGTGGTGCTCACTGGAATAACCTCGGGCCGGTGCAGATTCCTGCTCATAGAAGCACCGGCCCGCGGTTTCAAGTAAGTATATACAATCACTTGGGGGTGCCTAACATTTGGCACCCCCAAGTGGAAGAAGACTTTCCTTCTCCTTTAAAGAGTTATTGACATCACAAAATAACCTTTTTTCATTATCTATCATAACATTGTCTTTGAATGCTATTGGTAATTTTGCCATAACAGTAGTTGCCTGATGCTTTTACATTACCTTTCTTACCCCCATGTCCCTCTATGAGGGGGCTGCCATATTTGTGCAGCAGTAGTCCGTTAGCATTAGAAACTCTAACTGACAGGTTAAGAAGGGACAGTTAGGTTGTCAAAACAGTCAGGTTTAGGACAAGTGACAATTACTTACAAATGCAGAACTATCAGCGAAAAATGATCAACATGACCTATAGGTAACTTTTAATGTAGATTAATATTTTTAGTGTCAGAATTACTTTAAGGCCAGGGATATTCTCCTTCTACCACTTGGCATTCATCTCCATACCCAACTACACATGTTATACAGACAGAACAATTTTGCTATCATTCTGTACATCAATAATTAAAGGCATTTTTTCATACCTATACACTGAAGGAAAACATTCCACAGTTTAACTAGACCCACTGAGTTACTCGGACATCTTATATATTGTACTCCCTGGAACAGCAGAGTAGTATTGGATGATGGTACTTTTATGCCTACAGTGCAGATTCTACCAGCGTTGGACTAGGATGTACTGGTTCCACCAGAGAACATGATGTAAAAGGCACTGGTTAAGCTTGGTACATAATGCACTAATAACAGTTAGAAGTTTTTCTTCCCATTGAAAAATTTACCTTTGTCCTTCTATACTCTTACATCTCTTGATTTTTCTTTTTTAACCTTTTCCATAAGCTCTCCATTTTTTTTAAAAAATGTGCCTTTTAATACACTGCCACAGGTACTATAGATTAATCAGAGAATGCCAGGGCTGCAGTACTTGCCAATCCTGACCTTTTCCAGGTGCATGTTGTGCAACCCTTGCAACCTTGGAAGTTAGGGCTGCATGGACATATGCAGGCTGAGAATTCACTGCTACACTACTGAAAGCTTTTTGACATGTACCCAGAGCCATCATATCAGCACATTACGTAGGCACACAGATCCGATTTTGGCACAGAAATGCACAAAATTTCAGTAGGTGGAACCAGTATCGATCTGGGATGCCAGGGGCCCAACAGAAAACCTCAGACCATGGGCCCACTTTCCAAAATATTTGTAACGATCTTACCTGGCGGTCTAGGGGGGGACGACAGGGACGCCTGTCGCCCCCTCGACGGGGACGCCCGTCTCGGCAAGCGGCGTCATGCAGGCCGCAGGCGCCGGCATCCTAGGGCGCGCTCTGGGGTTTCTTAAAGGCGCAGGCGTGCTGACGTAGTGACGTCAGCGCGCAAGGGCGCGCAATTCAAACTGTATTTAAAGCCCATTAGGGCTGTGGGAATTTGCCCGTGATAGGATTTGTTCCTGGTGCTTCTGATCCTAGTGCTAATTCTGTAAACCTGTTTGATTTCTGTTTTGACCCCTGCCTGGCTATTTGACTACCCTGATTTCTGGATTTTGACCCTTGCGTGATTACTGACTACCGCTTCTGATTAACCCTCTGATTGACTTCCTGGTTTGGCCCTTGCCTGCCTGATTACGTTTACTCTCTACCTGCCTCGACCCGGCCTGTCCTGACTACTCCTTTGCCTAACGTCTTGTACTGCGATCTTCTGTCCAAAGACTTTGTATAACTACAGCCGTGCCCCTTTGCTTGCCAGAACTCCTCGCCTTGCTCCTCTTGAAAAGTCCAGGTGGCATCTGAGTACGCTGAGGGCTCCTCCCGAAGCCAAAGGCGGTCACACTACTGGTGAAGCCGAGCCGAGACCAGGGAGCTTGGCATTAGTTCTGGTTTAGGGTGCCGACCGTGACATTATCACGGGCCCAAAAAGATGGACGAAGAAGGTCGAGCTGCCGCTGCTACTTCCACCACTGAAGCGCTACTTACCACGCTGTTACAGCGCCTGGAAGAACATGAGCAGAGGCAAGATTACCTGATGCAAGGTTTCCACAATTTGACCCATCGACTGGATGCTTCCGTCCAGCCTCCAGCTCTAGTGGTCACCCCTCCTGTGGCCACTCCTGTGGGTTCTTCTGCTCCGTTGGGTAATGTATCCAAAACCCATGAACCCAAAATTGTGTTCCCCGAAAAATTCAATGGGGACAGGTCAAAATTTTTCGTGTTCCAAGAGGCATGTAAATTATACCTCGGCTTTTTCCCCCATTCCTTCACTACTGGTGAGGAAAAAGTGAGGTTCGTAATAACCCTATTACAGGGTGATCCCCAAGTTTGGGCTCTCAGATTGCCCCTCTCAGATCCTGCCCGTTTCTCCCTTGATTTGTTTTTTAAAACCATGGCTGTACTTTATGATGACCCGGATCGTGCATCTTCTGCCGACTCCGCGATTCGTAAATTGCGCCAGGGGAAACGGGATGCGGAGGTGTATTGCACCGAGTTCCGCCGGTGGGCAGTGGAGACTGGGTGGAACGACATGGCGCTTCGTAGCCAGTTCCGTATTGGGCTGTCTGACTCGGTCAAAGACAGCTTGGTAAATTACCCTTTACCCTCCAACCTGGATGATCTCATGTCACTTGCCATCCAGGTAGATAGGAGGCAGAGGGAAAGAAGGGGTGACAGGGTTTCTCCTATGCATTCTGGGTTTACCAATGTGAAGTATAACTTTTCTAATATGGTGTCCAATGTTAAGCCCCCTAACCCTTCCTTGGGTCAACCTCAGGAGGAACCCATGCAATTGGGTATATCCCATCTAACCTCTGAGGAAAAAGCCCGCAGGCGTTCCCTTGGTCTTTGCATTTACTGTGGGGAAAAGGGTCATTTCCTGAATTCATGTCCTAAGAGGCCGGGAAACTTCCAAGCCTAAATGGAGAAGGGGAGCTCCATTTGGGTGCAGAAGTTTCCTCTCCCCAGTCTACCTCTAGGATTTTGATACCGGTTAAACTCACCTGGTCTACGGGTTCTGTCAGGGTGTCCGCTTTTGTGGATTCAGGGGCGGAGGGAAATTTTCTGGATGCTACCTTTGCGGCAAAATTTGGTATTCCCTTAGTTCCCCTGATTTCTCCTATGAGGATTTTGGCAGTCGATAAGAAACCTTTGGGTTCAGGCCTGGTAACTAAAAAATCTGTCTCTTTCCATGTGCTCTGATAACCATCACTGTGAGAAGTTAGCCCTTTTTATCATTGAAGGTGCGTCTTCTCCTCTTATTTTGGGGTTACCTTGGCTACAGATCCATAATCCTCATATTGACTGGGTATCGGGGAAGATTCTGCAATGGGGTCTTAAGTGTGGTGGTTCATGTATTCCTCCGGTTGTGGCAACTACTTCTTTAGAAGGTTTACCTGCAGCATATGCTGAATATGCTGACGTGTTTTCTAAGAAAGCTGCAGAAACCCTACCTCCACACAGGCAATATGATTGCCCTATAGATCTAATTCCTGGGTCTATTCCCCCTCGGGGTAGAACATACCCTCTTTCCTTGCCGGAGGCCCAGGCAATGAAGGAATACATTAAGGACAACCTTGAGAGAGGGTTCATTAGGCCTTCAAGTTCCCCTGCGGGGGCAGGTTTTTTCTTTGTTGGGAAAAAAGATGGTGGTCTACGCCCCTGTATAGACTATAGGGGTCTCAATAAGATCACCATAAAAAACCGCTATCCCCTCCCATTAATTTCTGAATTGTTTGACCAGGTTAAGGGTGCTAAGATCTATTCTAAGCTAGATATTAGGGGCGCCTATAATCTCATATGCATTAGGGAGGGGGATGAGTGGAAAACTGCATTTAACACCAGAGACGGCCACTACGAATATCTTGTAATGCCCTTCGGTCTCTGTAACGCACCTGCCGTGTTCCAAGAATTTGTCAACGACATCTTTCGGGACCTGCTGGGGATATTCGTAGTGGTCTATCTTGACGATATCTTGATTTTCTCCTCTAATTTGGGTGAACATAGAAATCATGTTCAACAAGTCCTGTACAGACTCAGGGAGAATAATCTTTATGCTAAACTGGAAAAATGTACCTTTGAGGTTACTTCCGTTCAATTTTTAGGATTTAATATTTCCAGCAGGGGTCTTAAAATGGATCCAGGCAAGGTGAAAGCTGTACTGGATTGGACCCAACCCCAATCATTACGTGCTACCCAAAGGTTCCTGGGGTTTGCAAATTACTATCGTCAGTTTATTAAGAATTTTTCCATTATTGTGGCTCCCATCACTGAGTTAACAAAAAAAGGCGCTGATCCCAGTATTTGGCCTCCTGAAGCTATACAAGCTTTTGAATTCCTCAAGAAGGAATTCAGTACTGCCCCAATCCTTCGTCACCCCGACACTGCGCTTCCCTTTATTGTGGAGGTTGACGCCTCTGAGGTAGGAGCTGGGGCAGTCCTTTCTCAAAGGCACCCGGCTACCAACAAATTACACCCCTGTGCCTTCTTCTCCAGGAAGTTTTCACCCGCAGAGGTGAATTATGATATAGGTAACAGGGAATTGTTGGCAGTCAAATGGGCCTTTGAGGAATGGCGGCATCTCCTAGAAGGTGCTAAACATGTGGTGACGGTCTATACCGACCATAAAAATTTATTGTACATTGAATCAGCTAAACGCCTAAATCCTAGGCAAGCCCGGTGGGCTTTATTCTTTTCCAGATTCAATTTCTTGTTAACTTTTCGGCCTGGTTCCAAAAATACCAAGGCGGATGCACTCCCTAGGAGTTTTGAATCCTTGTCCTCTGACTCTAGCGAGTGTTATCCCATCATTCCCAGGGAAATAATTGTTGCAACCTTGAAGTCTGATCTCTCTTCCTTGTTGTCCCCTTTACAGTCATCTGCTCCTGCTGATACCCCACCTGGTAAATGGTTCATTCCTGAGGAGCTTAGGGAACAAGTGTTAAGAGAGGTGCATGATTCTAAAGTGGCAGGTCATCCAGGTATTGCAAAAACCATTTCTCTGTTATCCCGTCATGTCTGGTGGTCTTCCTTCAAACAGGATACTAAAACATTTGTCAATTCCTGTCCAGTTTGCCAAAGGTCTAAATCATCTCATCATCTGTCCCAGGGTCTATTAAACCCCTTACCCATCCCAGAAAAACCATGGTCCCACATTTCCATGGATTTTATTGTGGAGTTGCCTCCTTCTCAGGGTAAGACAGTGATTTGGGTGGTGGTCGATAGGTTCAGTAAAATGTCTCATTTTATTCCTCTTCCACATCTCCCTTCTGCTAAGACCCTGGCTGACTTATTCATTACTCATATTTTTAAGTTCCATGGTTTTCCTGTAAATATTGTTTCTGACAGGGGGGTTCAGATTGTTTCAAGATTTTGGTGTGCCTTCTGTTCCTTGGTGGGTACTGAATTGTCCTTTTCTTCTGCCTATCACCCCCAAACTAACGGTCAAACCGAAAGGGTGAACCAGTCCCTTGAGCAGTATCTCAGATGCTATGTGTCCGATAACCAGTCCACATGGTCCGAACTGCTACCCTGGGCAGAATTTGCATACAATAATGCTACCCATTCCTCCTCTGGAGAGTCTCCTTTCTTCGTTGTCTATGGTTTGCATCCCAAAGCGTTTTCTTTTTCTGACTCCAATTCCCCTGTACCCTCTGCCAATTCTTCTATCCTGAAATTTTCCGAAATTTGGTCTCAAGTGCATAATTCTTTATCCGCAGCCTCCCTAGCTCACAAGAAAGCTGCTGACAAATCCCGTAGGGAAGCACCCCAGTATAAGGTGGGAGATTTAGTATGGTTGTCAAAAAATATCAAGTTGAAGGTTCCCTCTCCTAAACTGGGTCCTAGATTCATTGGTCCATACCCCATCATTGCAATAATTAACCCATCCTCTGTCCGTCTTCAGTTACCTCCTAATTTCAAAATTTCTAATTCTTTCCATGTCTCTCTGTTGAAGCCCGCCAATGATTCTCGTCTTCTGTCTGTTCCTCCCCCAGCGTTGGTTGAAGGTCAGCCTGAGTATGAGATCCAAGAGTTCTTCGACTCCCGCCTCGTGAGGGGTAAGTTACAATATCTTACCAGGTGGAAGGGCTTCGGTCCTGAGGAGAACTCTTGGGTCTCAGTTGATGACATCAAGGCTGACCGCCTCAGGAGACAATACCATGCTAGGTTTCCCGGTAAGCCTGGGGGTCCAGTGGCCCCCCCTAGAGGGGGGGGTAATGTAACGATCTTACCTGGTGGTCTAGGGGGGGACGACAGGGACGCCTGTCGCCCCCTCGGCGGGGACGCCCGTCTCGGCAAGTGGCGTCATGCAGGCCGCAGGCGCCGGCATCCTAGGGCGCGCACGGCGCGCTCTGGGGTTTCTTAAAGGCGCAGGCGCGCTGACGTAGTGACGTCAGCGTGCAAGGGCGCGCAATTCAAACTGTATTTAAAGCCCATTAGGGCTGTGGGAATTTGCCCGTGATAGGATTTGTTCCTGGTGCTTCTGAGCCTTGTGCTAATTCTGTAAACCTGTTTGATTCCTGTTTTGACCCCTGCCTGGCTATTTGACTACCCTGATTTCTGGATTTTGACCCTTGCCTGATTACTGACTACCGCTTCCGATTAACCCTCTGATTGACTTCCTAGTTTGACCCTTGCCTGCCTGATTACGTTTACTCTCTACCTGCCTCGACCCGGCCTGTCCTGACTACTCCTTTGCCTAACGTCTTGTACTGCGATCTTCTGTCCAAAGACTTTGTATAACTACAGCCGTGCCCCTTTGCTTGCCAGAACTCCTCGCCTTGCTCCTCTCGAAAAGTCCAGGTGGCATCTGAGTACGCTGAGGGCTCCTCCCGAAGCCAAAGGCGGTCACACTACTGGTGAAGCCGAGCCGAGACCAGGGAGCTTGGCATTAGTTCTGGTTTAGGGTGCCGACCGTGACAATATTATTCCTTCTCTCCTTACTCAATCTCATTATTCTCCTATTCTTTTATCTCTACATATTATACTCTTTTCTTCCATTATTAACTCTTAAGAAATAGGGTATGACCATGAAATAGGCCAAATATTTAGAAGCAAGAGGGCCCACTGACACCTGGACCACCTGGAGTTTTCCTGGTATCCTGGTGGGCCAGTCCGACACTGGGTGGAACTAAAAGCCTTCTGGTTTATACTGGTTTAAGGCGTTTATAATGCCTTTTTATAGTGAGATGTTGTTTCTTAGATTCAGTAATATAGGGGAAATAGGGAAAATTCTTTCCATACTTACTGGAATTTTACTTTCCTATATATGTCAACAAAAATACCAGGGTGGATTTCCTGCCCCCACCCTCAGACCAGAAAGTCCCTCCCCAACAAAAACTTTAAGGTCACCCTCCCTTCCTGGGTCCAGCAAATACTGGCATATACAGTGGCTAGGAAAAGGAAATTACAGTAAGTATAAAGAGAAGTGCTTGCAAAAGTTTTACTTTGGCTGCTGAAGCAATAGCCATTCGAAACAGGGACTTGAAAGTAATGTTCCATATTCAGCTAAATATTACAAGACATTTATCAAGCTCTTAGGACCACACTTGAAAGACCTCTTTCAATCACTTTGCTAAAATACTGGCCAATAGACTTTCTGGGATACTTCCCAAGATAATTCATAAAGATCAGGTAGGATTTGTGCCAGGGCGACAGGAGGCGGACGGCATTCGCACAGCGATAGACTTGATAAGCTTAGCCCCAAAACTACCTACCTCCTCCCTCCTTTTGTCCTTAGACGCACAAAAAGCTTTCGACAGAGTGGACTGGACCTACATGTTCACTGTCTTGGAAAAATTGAGAATACCGCGACCATTCCTATCTTGACTTAGACAATTATATGACACTCCCACAGCGAAAATACCCAGTATGGGTTTATTATCCACTGAGATTGAGATCAAGGGGGAGACACGCCAAGGCTGTCCCTTATCACCGTTAATCTTTGTGCTATCTCTAGAACCTTTGGCTAACGGCATCAGGCGTAATCCCGATATTAGAGGATTTCAGATATGGGATGTGGAACATAAAATTAATCTGTTTGCCGACGACATCCACGATTACATCTCTCCAAACTACTTTACCTAATCTACTACACACATTAGTTTCCAACGAATCTCGGCTACAAAATCAACTCAAGAAAAACACATGCCCTCCCCTGCCATACCTTATACAAAGCAAACTACCCTAAGTTTACCTTTCTATCTGGCATACTTACCACCTTTCCTGGTTCGGCAGGATAGCGTCGGTCAAGATGACCTTATTGCCCCGCCTTCTATATCTATTCAGGACTTTACCTATTAACTTCCCTGAAAAAATAGCTCTCTCCCTTCAAAAAGCTATATCGAACTTCATTTGGGGAGGGAAGAAACCCAGAATTAAAGCGGCAATTATGACTAAACCCAAAGCTTTGGGGGGATTGGGAGTCCCATATCTACATAGATACTATCTGGCAAGCAGATTAGAGGCCATGATTCATATGCACACTTCCTCAATGGAATCATGGAAGGAAATTGAGAACTTTTTCACTGCTCCACTGCATTTAGCCCACTTATTTTGGATCCCGAAAGCAAACAGAGTCACGCCAAGAGATCTTTTACCCTCCTCAAAACAAGCACTAGATTTATGGGACTCTGTGGCCATTAAATTGAAATTGAGCACAGGCAACACTAGATACAGAACACTCCTTTTCAACAAGTGCTTTACACCAAGCTGTTCAATGTCAGACTTCGCACCATGGATAGAGGCGAACATTCTTGTGATTGCAGCCTTCTGCCCAGACCAAGTTACTTGATCATTTCAACAATTCCAAGAACAATACAATATACCCCACTCGCAAATTTTTCCAATATCTACAAATGAGGCACTATATAGACACAGTACTCAAACATCAGAACACCCAAAACATGACCTACTTTGAATCTATGTGTTACAAACGATTATATCCAGTGCACTCGATTTCATCCTTATACAAACAACTGTCCTCAGACACTACTGATTTCGGTCAACCCTACTTGACAAAATGGGAAACAGACCTAGACCTCACGATCATGGATAAGACATGGGCATATATTTGGGACAAGGCCAAAAAGACATCCATATGCGCAACCTCCAGTAAAAGAGCCTATAAAATCATCTTTCGGTGGTACTTTACCCCTACACGTGGCATCCAGATCATGCCACCTGCTTTCGGGGATGTGGTGAGATAGGCTCTTTCCTACATATATGGTGGTCCATAATAGCTCAAGACTTGGTGGTGCATAATAGCTCAAGACTTCTAGAAAATGGTAGCATCTCTGCTCTCCGAGGTTCTAGGCAACACAATTCAGGCAACCCCACATACATTCTTACTGGGCATGAAAATCAAGGCAGTACACTCCAAACAATCCCATAAACTAGCTACACATATCCTGACAGCAGCAAGATCTCTCCTAGCAGCAAATTGGAAAAAAACACAGTAACCGGGCCAGCAGCAGCTGATTACCAAGGTAAACTGGACTCGAGTGATGGAAAATTTCAGAAACAGACTCCTGGATAGGAGCTATGAAGGGGAGTTGGAGTGGTACCCGTGGGCCCAATACCTGGAAAAAACCCAATCCGGACCTAACCTTAACGATTCTAGTACAGGCTGAGCGATGAAATTGATGGGATAACGCCTGGCAATGTTACGCTGTTGTCAGATTGAATGTTTCTCCCTGTATATGTATCTTCTTCTCATTCTCTTTCTCTTCTTCCTCCCCTTTACTTTCCCCTCAACTATTTTTCCTTTTTACATTATTGAAGCCTAGCTGCAAGTTTAGTACCGTAATGAGATGACTCAGTATTAAGGAAAATCACACGAGGACAAACTTGTAACTAAACATATAATGTCTTTTATTGCACTTATTTTTTATGACAAAAATCAATAAAAATTTCAAATATTAAACAAAAAAGAAAGTTATGTTCCAGACAGAAGCCTGATCCCAAGGTTTAAAAGAGGAAGAGGCAAAAGACTTTACAACAAGTGGCAACTCCCAAGAAGAACATAATAACCTCTTCTGAAAAAATCTTCTGATAACTGGATCCTCATGGAACTCCTGTCATGGCTGACAAAGCTAACACATAAACCTTGAGTCTTCTATATTGCAAACCTTGCTCAAACCTTCTTGCAGAACATCCCAAATTTGTGGTAAAGAAGGAACAGGTTCTTCCAACTGGTTCTGATGCTGCCAGATATATCTCCCATATGCTATAATATGTTCTCGATGTAGAGGACTTCCTATCCTGCATCAGAAAGGCCAATGCCTATTAATCTATTAATCAATGCCACCAACAAAAGAGAGGCTGGCTCTGGATGGACCAGTGGGCCTTGGAGAAGATAGTCCCCTCTGACTGGCAGGTGCCAAAGCTTTCCCTTCTGAAGCTTCAGGAGCGGGAACCAAGGTCTCCGAGGCCAAAATGGAGCAATCAGAATCACTTCCATCCCCTTGCTCTGAATCTTCAGAAGAACTGTAAGGTACACAAGAGTAAAGCTCCAGTTCTGGAGTAGGGCATCCACCACAGCTGGGCCAGAGAAAAACTGCCTCATGAAAAACCAAGACAAGGATTGAATCAACTGCTGGTGTGACATTATCAAAATCCTAAAATATCTAATATATTTCTGAATTATACTCAAACCAAATCCACACTGGCTATTTCCCCTTATTTATCAATACAGTTTCCCAAAAACTTCCTGTACAGAAAAAACTCAAAAAAATCTTGATTTTTGCCCAAAAAACATGACATTTTGGGATTATTGCACAAAACCCAGTGCAGATCAGGGTGTTTTTGGGACTTCTCCCATTGACTTATATACAACCTCGGCAGATCTG
Organism: Xenopus petersii; assembly: GCA_038501925.1. NCBI lineage: Eukaryota > Metazoa > Chordata > Amphibia > Anura > Pipidae > Xenopus > Xenopus petersii. Next base: position 85,092,157 of record CM076681.1, read on the forward strand.
AGATGTCGGATTTTCAGATTCACCTTCAGGAACAAAGGAATATGCTCCTTGGACTTAACGGAAGGAGGTAGCTCTTTGGGCTTAGGGTGGACTCTTTAGGAGGTTCAATGGGCCAACCAAACTTAGATCAAAAAAGGAAAAATCCAGCTTCTCCTCCTCCTCTGAAAAAACATCCAATGTTAATGAGAGGCTTGCTATTTGCATGGCTTTATCCAGGATCAAATCATCATCTGAGGATATCAGATACAAGCAGAATCCAGACAGGGGACAGAGGAAGTAGCTTTTGAAATGCCTTGAGCCACTGCCTCTGAAATACATTCCAGGAAATTGGAAGATACAGCAGAACCCAAAGCTGAAGAAGGAGACAGAGGGGAAGGAATCTCCGTAAGCAGAGAAAACAGTCCGCACACAACTTTTTATTTGGCAGGCTAGGATTCAAGGCATTTAGCAGACTTTTTTATTTTGTCCTGCTTCTTTTTCGACAAGCTGCATTGAAAACAACAATAATAAAGAAAAAGAAAAGAGAGAAAGAGAGAGAAAAGGGAGGGATCTACCTAGCTCTGGACAGTTATACTTGAGGCAGGGGGTCCATACACCTGGTCTAAAAACAAACATTACAGAAATAGCCCAAAATGAGTGCAAACCGCCAATCATAGGACGAAAGAAGCAAATATTAAAACAGAAAAGTTCCCTGTATCTGTGATTAAGCTACCCAGAGGAGCCAAGAATACATCCTGCACGCAGGGAAAAAGGGCGGCACTGTGTCGGCAAAATTTAAAAGTGATGCTACCCCCCCCCACAGAGAGAACACGAAATGACATTGAAGAACTGTAAGACGGAAACTCAGAAAATGCACAACAAGTTTTCTGCTGCTAGATGGGTCATGTTTGGTGGTCAGTGAAACCTACATTAAGGGGCAGATTCATCAAAGGTCGAAGTGAATTTTCGAAGTAAAAGACTTATTTATGGGTACTTCAACCATCGAATAGTCCAACTTCGATATAAAGTTGAAAAAAACGCAGAATATCGAAATTTATCATGTACTGTCTCTTTGAAACGTCGACTTCGACCATTCGCTACCTAAAAGCTGCTGAAATGCTGTTTTAGCCTATGGGGGACCTCCTAGAACCTGTATGGAGGCAATTAGGGGAGTTTGGGAGATCGGAGATCGAAGATAAAAAAACTTTGAATCAAAGTAGATCGAAGGTGTTATTCCTTCAATCATACGATTCGAATACGGACCACTTCGACCCCCAAAAACCTTCGACCTCTATTCGGTTGGTCTTTTTGAATTTGAAGTTCGAAGTTTTTTTAACTTCGACCCTTGATAAATATGCTTCTAAATATAGAGGAAACATTGGTCATGCAAAGGAAAAAAAATTTCATTGCACAGATTTTTCTGATGAATTACATTCCCCAATTAGTGTTTTACAGAAATTTTAAAATAGAGTAAGGGGATATTTACAAAACTCGACTTTTTCTCATTGTAAGTAGCAAAAAGAAAAAGTAGTGACAAAATTGTGCATCAATTTGTATCATTCAATTTTTTGAATTGTCGACCCAAAACCCGACTTTATCGAATTGTTGCCTCGACAACTTCGGACAAAAACCAGCATAAAACAACCTGAAACTATTGAGAATCCTGAAGGTAAAAAACATGTTCAGATTGTTACAGTCAATCTTCCATTCTACATGATTTATACAGGTTTTAGCTGGAGTATTTTTGAACTCAGATTTTTAGCAGCTTCAGAGCATAATACATGTAGAATTTTTTTTTTATCTATATAAATATCTGAAGTTAAATAAATAGGCCCCTTATTGTTCTTAAGGTACTGCCAATACCAAGGGGCAGATTTATCAAAGGTCGAGGTGAATTTTCGAATGAAAAAAAAAAAATCAAATTTTTTGTGTACTCCGAAAAATGAATACGGTAGTCCAAATTCGATTTGAATTTGAGAAAAATTAGATAATTCAAATATCGAAATTTATCATGTATTGTCTCTTTAAAAATTTGATCGACCATTGCTGTTTTAGCCTATTGGGGACCTCCTATTTGGAGTCAATTGGCGGACTTTGAAAAATCAAGGTTTTTTTGGGGGGAAAACTTAGAATCAAATTCGATCGAATGCGCTATTCCTTCGATTCAAACAATTATAATTCATCCGAATATGGACCTATTTGATCGAAAACGGACCTATTCGATCAAAAACAAACTTTGACATAATTTTGGTTGGTCTTTTTGAATTCGAATTTCAAAGATTTTTGAATTCGAAATTCGACCCCTGATAAATATGCCCCTAAAAGACAAAGGAAGATAAATGAATAATAACCAGATAATACTTACAAAGCTGCAGATGTCTGAACCTCACATTTACGGGGGGATGTCATAAAAGTCGCAAAGAGCAAAACTATTTGCACCAATAAAAAATAAAAATTCACATCTCGAAATATTGTTCCTTAAACTGTTATTACATTGTGAATTTTAATTGTGCAATGTGAATTTTAATTGCACACTCTTGTGCTATATTAAAGCTATATTAAATTCACACAAAGCAAAATTTTTGCTGTTATGGTCCCCATAGACCTGACGATTCAGTGCAGTCCGACCAATTTGTCAAATTATCGTGTGGTTAGTGGGATTCAAACGATTGTACATCTTACGATTTTTCAGCCGACATCTGTCAGAAAATTGATCGGCCAGGTTTAAAAATCGTCATTGGTCCCAGTGCAATCTATCTATGTTTGCAGGGCCAAGCAGGCAGCTACTCTTCAATTATGCTGGCAATATCACCTGAAATGGTCTTTTTAGTTGATGGACACATTGTACATTTAAACGATCATTTCGAGATAATCGTGGTCATAGCGCATAGAAAGGAATGTTCGGCAAGGAGCTAATACACAGCCAGTCTTCCTTTATTTCCCGTGCCTGTCTGTGTGGGAGGCGGTGTTACAGAGGGAAAGGAATGTATGAAGAAAGGGGCACGGGAGACCTGAAACTGCCAAGGCTGCTTGCAGGGGGGGGACTTTTTTCGGAGCTTTCTTTCCACTTGCTTGTCTGGGAGGGAGGGGGGAGCTGCAAAAGGAGAGCAGCTTTTAGTGAAATTGAGTTATTTAAGTTATTAAAGTACTGAGACTCGAGTATAAGCCGAGGTAGACTATTTCAGCACATTTTCAGTGCTGAAAAACTCGGCTTATACTCGAGTATATACGGCATTATATTGTTATGTGTTGTGTAGTGAAAAAAAGTTAAATTTATTGTCAACGTTTCAGTCCCTCTTGGGACCTATTTCAAATCGTAACATATAGATAGATAGATAGATAGATAGATAGATAGATAGATAGATAGATAGATAGACCATAGCAGTATTCCTCCTATAAAAACTGAGAGATGGTACATGAATATGTATCAGTATATATAGCTAGACCTCTTTTCGTAAACTAAACTTTGAAGTAGACAGGCGACCACATCTTGGGCCAGCATATTTAATGACGTGTTTCCTTGTTCTATTTTAAGCTTGTATTTCATCACATCAGAACATGTAAAAGGTAATGTCATAAAAGCTGACATCATGAACCATAATAGAAGTTGATTGGAAGCTTGTTTTCAAAAGAACTTGCTTACAACTTTGTTTAAAAAAAAGAATTTAAAGTAATTATTTTTAACAGTTATTTGTTTGTAAAACAAAAAAGTTGGTAAAATCACGTTCACCTGCTTTTAATTGTATAGATTAGGTATTTGTAAATAGTTAATAAGTGCCAATAAATCATTGTATGTGTTGGGGAAAGATCCATACTTGAAAGACACTGTACATTATGCTAGAAAATAGGTCACTGACAAATGGAGGCTTGTTTCTTAAAGGTCGGATTTTAGAGGTTTTAGAAGTTTTGGAAACCACAACCATGATTGTCATTGAATCTATTAAAAGATCCAAATAAAAAAATGTGCTGAACAATGCACTAAAATATGAATACATTGAAAACATTGTAAAGTTTGTTGTAATATCAAGGAAAATTTGTCAGTCGATATAGTAAATTACATATACAGTAACATTTAGTTAACTCCTTTACTAAACATCATTGAGCATTGAATTTCTCCATACAAACGGATTGTAAAAAGCTGTATTTTTACATCTCCTAGAACAGCTGTTTAAATGTTAGACATTACTTGCTCTTTGCAATATTTTCTATAGATGGGCCCAAGGCTGAAATGTGTGAATATTGGATGAGGAAAAGAATGCCTTGGCAAAGCATTGTTCTTGCAAGGTCCGCAGAAGTCAATCTTTCCTTTTCTTTACTAAACGGCATATGCAAGGAACTATTTGATAGATATAAGCTAAGTTAACATAAGGAACTGCATGTGCTGGGCTTATTGAGCTGCGTAGCAAGCAATACCAATAAAATAACCCAAGTTGCCAGAAAATTGGTCATACTGCAAATATTTGTTTGTCACTCGTCCTACACGGTATTTACACATACTATTGTGTATGACACCCTGTATAGGATGGATGAACTACACATGTGGCAGAATTACATGGGAGAATGTAAGACAAATACTATGTGGCTGATTTACTAGCATGCATGTTAAATTGCAACAGTGTACTTCCCGATAGCAATCAAACAGATATTTGCTTTCATTTTCTAACTTGATATAGTTTTATCAAAGCTAATTGCTGATTCTATCACACACCTCTCTATGTTGACTGTGACCTGGGCTACACAAAGTCACACACTATGCTATGTTGACTGTGACCTGGGCTACACAAAGTAATGTTTGTTCACAAAATGCTTTTTCTTCTATCCCCCAGGTTTACTCCTTACAAAAGACGTGGGCAGGTGGCATGGCTAATTTCTCCCACTAAGCTTCCTCTTTAGTACTGTCACCTGCTTTTTCCAACCTATCAGGAGACATTAAAAGTCTAATCCTGGTTCCTTCTAGTGATGTGCAAGCCAATTCCCCAACTATATGTTGCATCATTGTGGGGGGGGGAGGGTGCAAATTGGTTAGGGTGATAACCAATGTTAACCAATCTTTTTATAATTTAATAGTATCACTACTATACTATATGTTTGAGTAGGTCATTGTAGTCATTCTAAGATACTCTAACAACCCATCCTAAACACCTTGACCCGCACCAGACCCGAACCCAGCTTCCCCGCTTTATTTACAGACCAGTGCCTACCTGCCAATTACTTCACAAAGGAAGAGTGCAGGCGTGCATCTATGAAACTGGAAGTTGGCATAAAAGGTCCGTCAAGGTTGGTCCGAACCTGCCCAACCCATGGTTTACCAGTTGTATCCAACTGGCCAGCTTACATTCAAATGTAAAAGTTGGGGAGCAACACAGGAATAAAAAAAGTCCCTGGAGGTGCCAAATATGGGGTGTGATTGACTATTTGGTACCCCCTCTGCAGACTTACAGCCTACAGGAGGCTCCTAAGGCCATATAAAAACATATTTAAATACAATAATCCCCTGTCTAAAATTGTCTGATTGGCAGTACACCTGGATTTTATACAACTAAAACTTGCCTTCAAGTCAGGAATCCAAAAATAAGAACCTGCTTTGAGGTCATTGGGAGCAATAACCAAGGGGTTAGTGATCAACATATTGCTTGCGAGCCACTATTGGGGATCACTGATTTATCCCAACAAAAACCACACAATGAAGGCAAATAACCACATGTTATTTTTGTAGGCTGCTATCAGGGGGCAAAAGTTAAAACTGTCCTGGGCCTGGATGGTTTGGGGTGCTTTGCTGCACCTACTTGGATAGCCAGGCCCCCGCTGTCAGTGAGCTGCTGACTTTGGAAAGGAGAGCGGGTGGGAGCTTGGATGCCTGCATCTTTTTTCAGTTTCTGTGCTCTGATTTGCCAGTGAAGTGTAAGTCCTAGTAAAGGGGATTGGATGAGTGAAGTTTGAACCTCCTTCCAGCTGATCCAATCCCTATGTGGCTTTACCAGGACTAACACTTCACTGGCAAATAAGAGCACAGAAAGCTGAGGATAGAGGCATCTGTGCTCCCCCAAATTCTCACCCACTGAAGTAAGTGCAATGTTATTTTTTTAACAACTTATGGGGGCCCTGGCCACAATGTTTTGTTTTTTTTTAAATAAAATGTAGGGGTCTGTGGCCACCATTAAGGAGGGCCCTTCATTTTTTAACGCTTGTGCTTGTGTGGTATTCGTACTGATGGGTGGGGGGAAGGGTGGTGAGGGGTGCACAGAAAACTTTGTTGAGCAAGGTCCCCTGATTTCTGATGGCAGCCTTGTTGCCACTATCATCTAATTTTAAAAAATCTTAAATGAATTTACTATATGCCAGCTTGGTCAAATTTATATTTGAAGAGCAAAACATAGATGTATGAGTGTGAGTGGCACAGAGACTCCACATTTAATTACAAGTCTCCATTGTATAATCAGGTCTCCAGTGGCACAACATGTTTAAATATGCCTTTGAGCTGAGCAGTCAAAAAATATATTTGCATTGTATAACTATTAGCCGCTTTACAATTCTTAATCAAAGCTTTTCTATGAGCGAGCCTGCCCAAACAGTATTGCTTAGTATTGTTAAATGCACCTATGTATCTATACATAAAAGCCTAGTTAAAGTTAGCTTACCGTAAGGGACTTTCACTGAGATTTACTTTCTAAAGTGCACTATATTCAGTTTTAAGCTTTCTTAGTCTCAAAGTAATATTGATATTGATTTAGACATAGCAAGTCTTTTATCTTTCACATTTGTTTTTAAATGTAAAAAAACAAGATGACTAAAAGGTTTTATATATTCTTCTAATAAACTGAGAATGCAGATCCCCTTAAATAAATCATTTTTATATTTACTTTACTCTGTTTATATATCTCTTTAACTCCTTAATAATGCCTTGCATCTCTCTCTTTTTATCTGGCTTGTGCCTGACCTTCTATTAAAAGTTGCTTGGTAACTGCTTGGAGAACAGAGGGATGTGCTTCATTTTGACTTGTCTTTTGAAGATTTTTAACCATTCAGTCGTTATTTTTTTTAAAAAAATTCTTCCTTAAAGGATTGTCTTTATGTTAAGCTAATAAGTGTTGTAAGTGTTGGGAGCAATAAAAATAAAACAAGGGATGGTTATTATAAATGAATCCAATGTTTCTTAAAACAGCATCTTGTGAATTTTGGAACACCCAGCAGAATTCATTTGTAATGTTTTTCTAATAGAATCAGAACGTTCATGTTTGACGATATTACTTTACAGTTCCAAAACTCTCTTTGAAATTGCAAGTACAGGGTATCTAAGATATAATACGATTGTCACAACATAGATGACATGGTATGATAAATAAAACATTGTGCTAAATATAATTATACAGGTGGTATTGTAGAAAGATTCTTTATATGTAATGTATTTGTAATGTATACAAAAAGTACTCTATACAATCAGTGTAAATCAGGCATATAAAACATTAAATGTTTTAAAATTACATACCACTAAATTGTAACTTGAATGCCAAGCAGTACAAGTGAGCAGACACCCTTGCCAGAGAATTACCCAGATGTTTCAACTTAAAAGCCTTTCTCAAGGGGAATTTAAAAAATTTGGTGGATTGGCCTGCCATTAGGAGAAGGGATCTATAGAAAATGCAGCAAATAATGCTATTTTCTCACCATTAATGCGCTTTATTTCTAGTGGGATGCTGGTTTGAAAGATACATAGGACCTCCCTACTATTCATCAAGGGTGTGGAACTCATAGCCCATAATAGCAGAAGTTTAGAATAAAAGTATTTTCAAATATGAATTCACCATATCTTTTTCCCAAGAAGCTTTGTAGTTGAACTAAGCCCTAAAATGAATATGAGTGAAAAAGTTTCATCTTATCCATAGCAGCAATAATCCAGAACTTCAAACTTGTCACGGGGGGGGTCATCATCTTGGAAAGTGTATGTGACACTCACATGCTCAGCGTGCTCTAAGCAGCTGACTAATTACTGCCATGTAGTAATTATCTGTATCAATTACTAATCAACCTTATATTGTGACATTTATAGTCTGTGTACTGTATATTTTGAGTCGTTCCCTAAGTTCAACAACTGATACAGAACCTATGCAGTTAATCAGCAGAAAAGAACATGGGGAGCTCCTGGGGCATTTTTGGAGACACAGATTTTCACTGCTAAAGGGTTGTGGCTGCCTTGGGCTGGTACAGAAGCTCAAAACATGATGTACAATATTTCTAGCCTACTTCTTTAATAACGCTTTAGTTTTCCTTTAAGAGAAACTGAATATAGAATTTACTGGGTAAGGCATCTTTCTGTAATTTGGATCACAATACAGCCATATGGACCACCATAATTTGGATTGTCTTCTAAAAACATGTACACTTTAAATAAACCAATATGATTGTTTTGCTTCCAACGGGGATTGATTTTATCTTAGTACTGTTGTAATATTACAGAGAAAAGGGAAATCATTGTTTAAAATTTCAGTTATTTGATTATAATGGAGTCTATGGGAAATTAACTTTCTGTAAATATGAGCTTTCTGGATAAATGGGTTCCGTATAATGTATGTATGCTATACCTGTATTACCAGTTGTAAAATTTTTTATTGTGCACCCTATTCATACAAGGCATTACTATGCCCACATTTAAAAAAAAAAAAAACCAGGCAGGTTAATTGGCTCCTGATAAAACTGATCATACTGTGTGTGTATAAGGGGCAGATTTATCAAAGGTCGAGGTGAATTTTCGAATAAAAAAAAATTCAAATTTTGAGCTATTTTTTTTGTACTTTGACTAGGGAATAGTCCAAATTCGATTTGATTTTGAAAAAAAAATCAAAAATTCTAATATCGAAATGTTTCATGTACTGTCTCTTTAAAAATTCAACTTTGACCATTCACCATCTAATCATCAAAAACCAATTAGGACCGCTCCAAACTCACCACCCCTTGGCTGCTCCCCTGTATTCCCGGGTGCTCAGTCCGCAGCGTCCCCACTGCCAACATATGATACACGAACAGGAGGACGGCACTCCGGTAAAAAGGCAGGTTTTTATTGCAAGGTGCTGCAGAAATTCATGGCCTTACGCGTTTCGGGAACACACTCCCTTAGTCATAAGCTTTTTCAAAAGTTCACCAATTGACTCCAGATAGGTCACCCTTTCCAAGATGGTAACAAGTTTGAAGTCCTGGATCATTGCTGCTATTAACAAGCTGAAACTTTAGACTGGTGAAGTTAGTTCAGTATATAAAATATGTAAATTTTAGCCGTATTAATTTTTAGGGTTTAGTTTCCTTTGAATATAATTGCCTTTTTCTCTATAGTAATAAAAATGTACTTGTACTTGATCCCAACTGAGATATAATTAATCCTCATTGCTGGAGTGGTAGAACAATCCTACTGGGTTTAATCAATGTTTAAATGAATTTTAGTAGACTTAAGTTATGGCAATCTAAATTACAGAAAACCCAGCATTCTGGATAACAGGTCCCTTGCCTGTACAACTTATTACCCAGTAGTGCTCTCTCTAGTAGCATGTCGGTCACTTTAGAGTAAACTAATGATCCAGAAACAGTCCCTGTTTGGGAAGTTTGCTGAATTACTGTGTTTCTTACTGATTTACTTTTAAGGGGCAGATTTATCAATGGTTGAAGTGAATTTTCAAAGTTAAAAACTTTGAATTCCGAGCTATTTTTTGTGTACTTCAACTACGGAATAATCCAACTTTGATTCGAAGTTGAAAATAACCTTGACATTCGAATATCAGAATTTATCATGTACTGTCTCTTTAAAACTTTGACCATTCGCCACCTAAAAGCTGCCGAAGTGCTGTTTTAGCCTATGGGGGACCTCCTAGAACCTATATGGAGGCAATTGGTGGAGTTCGAGAAATAGAAGTTTTTTTGGGGGAAAACTTTGAATCGGAGTAGATCGAAGGCGATATTCCTTCGATCGTACGATTCAAAGTAGGCCAAATATGGAACACTTCGACACCCAATAACCTTCGACCTCTATTGGTTGGTCTTTTTGAGTTTGAAGTTCGAAGTTTTTTTAACTTTGAACTTCGACCCTGGATAAATCTGCCCCTAAGTGTCCCAAACATTAACATTATAGAGTTATACTACACATAAAACCCATTCTTTCTTACTAGCCAGGATTTCAATTTTGCTCAGGTGTTATGGATAGCTATACAAATATAATTCTGACATTCTACCATATAAAATATTAATGAGGTTATTTACTGAAATCCAAATTTTATTAAAACCACTACGAACAATCTCCTGTGCACATTCTTACCGTATTTATCACTACATTCACTCGAAAAAATCAATTGCGGGAAAAGACTCAATAAAATCGTAAAGAAAAAAATTGGAATTGTATGATTTTTTCGGATTTGGCGCCCGCCAACTCTGATTTTTTTGAATTATCACCCGAACAAACAAACCACAAATTATTCAGTTTATTATACAAAACCCATCGTAGATCATGATATCTTCCAATTGACTTCTACATGACCTCTGCAGGTTTGAGTTGGAATACTTTTTTATTCATACATCAGGGTTTAATAAATCACAAACATTTATTAAAAAAAATAATTAAAACTGGGAAAATCTGACTTTAATAAATAACCCCCTAAATGTAACAATAACCTTTGAATTTTGAATAAATATGAAATAGCATTTTTTAATCAAAATGATATATATGGAATGGCTTTCTATAGTTTTTTTTCTGGTTTCCTGTTGTTTGTTTTTAACCATGAATTGTTTTAATCTGCTTGTTTTAAAGAGGCCAATGCTAACAAAAATTACGCTGGCCTAATGACATTGTGTAGTGCAGGAAACATTGTGTTCCTTTGGAGCAGTATTATTACCCATGTGCTTTATTTCTAAGAGACTACAAAAGTGTCAACCTCCTTAATTAAAGTTCATTTCAAGTCCATTTAAAGCCATTGGACCCTGATTAATTAACAAACAGAGAAGGTTTCTTTTTCTCTGTCTGACACATACTTCTCTGTCTCCTTAGCAGTTAATTGAATGACAATAATACTGCATGAAACTCAGTGGCTAACAGCCTGAACATAGAGGTAGTGCTGTTTGGTGTCAATGAAAGTGACATTAAACAATGACACTTGTCCTACCGGTTTAGAACACAATAAGAAAGCATCAGGATGTTTTTTGTCCACCAACATATATTTCCAGGGCAGGTGGTGTGATGAATGGTTTGAGCAACACATTCTTAGAAAAACATACATTTTCCAGTACTCAGCTTTGCAAAAAAAAACATTGTTGGGTGTCAAAAGCCATTGCAGCTTTTTCTATCATTAAAAAATAGTTATCTATACATGAGCAACATTTTAAATACATATTTGTGCAGCTTTACAAAGGGGGTACATGGCCTATTTGCAGCAATCTTCCATTTAGAGAAGGAGGGTTAAGAACGCTAAAGGCATGTGTGTAATAAATATGGTATAGCTTATTCCTTGGACATTTACATTGGGGACTCTATTACATAGTAAGTCATCAATAAAATGTGTAAGGGGTGTTATGGAGTTGTTCTTTCAAACAGTTGATTTAAGATGACATTCTGACATTTGATGAGCAGAAAAGGAACATATTACTATAAAATATAATCCCATCAAATAATAATAATGGAACTTGGGTTAAAGTAATAATCTTCTCAAAGATTGCACCAGGTCCAAGTGTAAATATGTTTGGTTGAACAGATAAACAGGAAATGCTACCTGCTTATAGCCTGCCCTAATCACCCTGTTTATCCGATACTAGATTTTTACTACAGAAACGGACTAAGAAAACGTAAGATTAGATTTTTGGTACATGGTGTGATTTTTTTTCACTGAAACTATAACTCCTTTCAGAACTAGCAGACAACATGACATACTGTAGTTTACCCAGGGATCATATGCAGACTTTTCAGAGGGAACATGACAACAAACTGGCCCAGGACTTTCAAGCAAGATGGATTGACCACAATGCCTTATCTTATCTTACCGCAGAATTCCCTTGTATCCCAATTATATAAATTCCTAGGGTGCACAAGTCTGTGTCTTTGCACCCTCATAAGCCAACCTGTTTATGGCCATGTATGAATAGGAACACTTGATACTGAAAGCTTATTATTGTATTCATGGTATATCAATGTGCCATGGCACATGTACCACAACTGTATGATAATGTTTCTACACAGAGCACAGAGCATGAAACTTGTATGGTTGTATCAAAGATGTTTCTTTAATAAATATTTTACTTATGTTTCAATGCCCCAAATGTGGATTCCATGAGTTCCTATTTCTTCTATGAAATCTGGATTGTCTGCTTCCTTAGCTGATGTCTGGAGCAGATGCACCTGGATCCAACGTTTACCTACTAGTAACACTAGTCCTACTGTCTCTCTTCTTGCTGTCAAGTCTACTTGACACAAGCAAAGTCCAGGTTCAGACTCAATGTCTAGGATGGCAGCAAGCAAAGCACAGTCCAAAACAGGCACAGGGTCAGGTCAGGCAGCAAGTAATTGGGAACCTTGATAGCAGGTCAATGTAAAAACCATGGGATTAAAACCAAAGGCTATTGTTCCAGGGCTACTAAAGCAAGGCTATTTAAAGTCTTAAATAGCCCTCCAATTAAGCAATTGCTTGCAGCTGTTTTGTAGGCAGTTACTGGAATGATTACCAAAGAAGTACCAGGTCCAGCTACACTGCTTGCTGTGGCTCAACATGGAAGAGAAGCATGTCCTTCGTTCTAAACCAAAACATTTTTATCAGTTTGCCTGCTGATAAAATATAAATTCTACAGTGCCAGCTGTCAGGTAGCTAACTACTGGCATAATAGAATTTACATTGTTAACCTTTGATGTACACCATGTTGCAAGTTGTCTGGCAAGAAATGGGACAGCCATATCAAAAAGCCCCAGCAGGCAAGGGGTAAAGAAGCATTAGAGCAATAGCGGTCTAAATCAGTAAAACTGCTATTTGGCTGCTAGGGCTTAATTACCATAGCAACCAGGTGACTGACTCACTTACAGTCATAATGGAAGATTAATAGGAGAGGGTCTAAAAGAATTAGAAGCAACAAAAATAAGAATAAATATAAAACTCAAATATTACAGTCCCAGGTAAATGACACATAATCCTTTGAATCCTTTGTCAAGATGTTAGGACAGCTTTCAGTTATCCTGTAGTTATCAAACTTCTAGTGTGTTATTATTGCTACTATTATTATTATTAATGTGTTTTTAGAGCACCAACATATTCTGTACAATAAATGGGTATATACAAAGAACATACAAAATTACAAACATAGCGACCAGTAACATATACAAATGGTGAAAAGGGCTCAGCTCAAAAGAGCTTACAATCTAAAAGGTGAAGGGTTTGAGACACAAGAGAAGGTGTCGGAATAGGCAAGATTAGAAGAAAGGTGAGAGATGTAGCATAGGGTATTGTGTTTAGTAGCACACTGAAGCCTTAGATGCCTTCTCCAAGTATATAACAACACATATGTTAAAGCAATACTATGCTTGCCGGCGGGATGGCACTCGGATCAATTCAGTTTTTGGAAGTTGCCCGGAGACAACTGGGTGACTTTGGAGAAACTAAGTGATCCAAGTGCCATCCCACCAGCGATTCACCAGCAATTCGGGGAGATTAGTTGCCCGAAGAAGAGGAGATTTGTTGATGGGCGACTAATTTCACCGAATAGCCATGTGTGCCACCACCCTTAAATAGAAAAGGCACAGATTATAAAATAAGTAATATCTGAAACAAAAAGAATTTATCTGGGTTTGTGCTACATGTGTGATATACTGCATGGACATTGTTTCCCAACAAGGTTTTCCCTTTAGCTTCTGTTGGCAGTCCATGTGGATATAATATATCCTGTTTATGTGAAAATACACTCATAGCATTTTAGTCAGTAGGAATTATAATTTGCAAACAGAGAACCAGCAAAGCTGTGCAAATATTTATTGGTTAACTGAAGTTCTTAGATACAAGCTTTCAGACCCACTCAGGTACCTTCTTCAGTCTTATCTGAAAATGGCTTTGAGTGGTCCTAAAAGCTTGCATTTGTATTTTCCTGAAAGCTTATTTGTATTTTTCACTGCTAGACCTGAAAATAGGATCTGAGTGGTCCTGAAAGCTTGGAGCTAAAACATCAGTCAGCCAATAAAGATACTGTATTTTCTTTACCCGCACACTTAGTTTGTTCTCATGAAACTGTATTTCTCTCAAAGGGCAAGACAAGCAAAGTTAAAGTTATACACAAATACTAATTAACATTACTCATCCCAAAACATGCTTGCTGCAGCCAGTTCCAAGCTCTTTTTACAGTGTGTCTACCAATACAGTTTTACCAGTATTTTAAAATTAGCTTTTGCCGTTCAGTTTAGCATAATGGCTTATTTATGCATAAAGATAAATAAATAGATAGAATATGCATGAGTTATGAATATCCTGTAAATGATATCCTTATAATACACAAAAGCCATGAATATCTTGTAAAATATATCCTTATAAATGGTGAGTTCTGATGTCATCGCTTATAAACGGTGAGTTCTGATGTCATTTCTGTCACATGACTCACTGAAACTTGTGTATAATAAATAAAGCCCCCCCAGTTGCAAAATATGAGGATATTAGAAGTTAACTCAGAGTTCCATGACCTGTATAAAAACACTCTATATTTATACTTTATATTTTACAAGAGGGGGTACTTTATTCACTATATAAACAGTGCTTAGTGATGTCATCAGTTATAATGAGTGCTTATTATGGGGAAGAGATCTTCTTTCTCTTTCCTCTTTAACACGTAATATAGCAAAAAGCTTTTGTTGGAAAACCAAAGCCGATTATACCCATATTTTGTACTTTTCACCTTGCACTTAGTAAATTACTCCTAATGTAGACATTTAGCTCATTTGCACACATAGCCATTTTTCATTGATGTGGTTAACATGTAGTAGGGCAGTTAAGTAGTAAAAAGCTCAGCTAGATTATTCTTTATCTCAAAAATTTCTGGCCAAGTAGTATTTCTATAAAAACATACAGTTTCAAAAATCATTGATATCTCCAAATTTGTGTATTTACAACAGTGTCCAACAACAAGAAAATATAGTTTTCTTTCCGTCCTCCAGGCAGCACATACTTATGGGTAAGCTCTAGTCCAATCCCCTGGTAGGACAGAAACCAACATCCAATTAAACAGCCTATATTACACCCCCCTTGTTACTCCCCAGTAGTGTTTTTTTTTCTGTCCTGATGCTGGTAGGAAGATCAAGGGACTGTAAGTCTGAAGATCCAGACTCTGAGGAGTCTGAAGGCCATATGGATTACCACCTTAGGGTGGGTGATTCAGGGGGAAAAAGGAGCCCTTCCCTTAGGCTTACCGGGTGCCGTCTGACAGCCTCTGTATCCCTGTGTGGATGGAGCGGCGTGGAAAGATTCGGCTCCGAAAAACTGCTGGCCTCCCAGCGCAGTGCGCTCGGGAGATGTCTCGCGCTGATGACGTCATCACTAGCGGTCTGGCGAAAAGAACGCTGGCGTTCAATACGGATGGGAAAACCGGAGTGAGTACTAAGGGAGTTTTATCCCTTTTTTTGGGGGAGGTATTGCAAAATTGCCATGTATAAAATCCCTCTTCCTGGCACACACCCACTCTGCTGCTTGTTCCTGCGGTCCAGGCTGCCAGGCTGCAGTTATCCTAAGGCTGCAAAAAGGTACTTCTGTAACCTTGTTATTCAGCCATGTTTCCTGTAGTGTCTTACAGGTTGGATATATATATATATATATGTTTATTATCCTCTCCCTTCTGATTTTTTCTAGATGTCTAATCCTGCTAGAATATCAGGAAAGAGGAAGAGAAAGTCAAAACATGCTGCCTGCTCACAGTGTGAACAGCCATTGCCGGAAAACTATAATCGCTCTAAGTGTGAAACATGTCGACACTCAGTTGTAAAAGATAAGGATACTAATCAAGAATTTTTTTCATGGTTTAAAAAATTCCTGTCTGATTCCATGTCCGAATTTAAGTCAACAACTGCTTTATCGTCCACTGCACCTTTGGAACGTAGAGATTTGTCAGACAGTGAGTCAGAGCACAATGTATCCGAGGGGTCTGATTCGTCCTCATCAGAAAATTCTCGAAAGAAAGAGGATTTATTTCTATTCCCTTTAGAAAAGGTTGGAAAACTCATTAAAGAGGTCAAAAAAGTTGTGGGGGGAAAAGGAAGCAGCTAGCACTTCTTCCTCAGGAAACCAGCATCTCCCTTTTTTTACGGAAAAAAAAACGATCTCCTTTCCGATACATGACTCAGTAAAAAAACTGATAGAACAAGAATGGCAGAATCCGGGAAAAAAACCAGACTCTTCCAAAAGATTTAAGTTAATGTTTCCATTTGAGCCTTCAGATGTAGGAAGCTGGGAGGATCCTCCAAAGGTTGATGTTCCTGTAGCAAGGTTGTCAAAGAGAACAACAATTCCGGTTGAAGAGTCAGGAATAAAAGATCAAATGGATCGAAGGGCAGAATGTTCCTTTCGCAGAACTTATGTTACTGGGTCTAACACTTGTAAACCCACTATTGCGGCTACTTCAGTATCAGGATCCTTAAAATATTGGTTAAATTCCCTTGAGGAAGATATTGATGCAGGGACCTCAAGAGACGACCTGCTAGATATGTTATGCCCGATAAAATTGGCGACAGATTTTTTGTGTGATGCGGCAGTGGATATTCTGAAGTTGGGGGCAAGAACTATGGCTCTTTCCACAGCGGGGAGGAGAGCGCTTTGCCTTAAGGCATGGACGGCAGATTCAGCTTCAAAGAATAGCCTTATATCTATGCCATTTGAGTCAGGAAGACTCTTTGGTAGCCCGTTAGATAAGTTATTGGAAAATTTAGTTGCCGGGAAAGGCAAAAATCTTCCACAGGACAGGCCACAAAATCAAAAGAAAAATTTTTTTTTTTTTCGTTCCTCCTCAAGAAGATCTCCTTCTAGAATTTCAAACTTTAGAAGACCCTTTAGAGCTGGAGACAGATATAGAGACAACAGATTTGGAAATAGGAATTTCAGATCCAGAAAATTTGATAATGAGCCTTCCCAAAAGAAAGACGGCAACCAAGGCAAGAATACAGGTTTCTGACGCCAGAAGTCAAGAAGAAGTAGGCGGACGACTAACCTATTTTCTTCAAGCCTGGGAAAAGACCACGTCAGATCTGTGGGTCCTTTCCATAATAAAAGAAGGTTACAGGATACCTTTCAATCAATCTCCAATTCCAAAATTTTGTGTCAACCAAAGGAAAAAGGATATTGCAAAAAACATGGCTATGGAAACAGCCATAACAGAATTTCTTTCAATGAAAGTGTTAGAACCAGTGCCCCCATCAGAATCCCAAAAAGGGATTTACTCTCACTTCTTTCTAGTGCCAAAACCAGGAGGAAAATTCAGACTCGTAATCGACCTCAAGTATTTAAATCGCTTTATAAAGAAAGAGAAATTTCGAATGGAGACTGTTAAGTCAGCCATCAATATCCTGCAGGAAGGGGACTCAATGATCTCAATAGATCTAAAAGACGCATATCTCCACATTCCTATTCATCCAGCGAGCAGGAAGTACCTTCGGATAGCAGTGTATCTGGATTCGGTCCTTCATCACCTACAATTCAAAGCACTTCCCTTCGGAATTACATCAGCCCCGAGGGTCTTTACCAAAGTAATTGTGGTGTTAGTGGCAGCTCTGAGGAGGCAAGGAATCTATATAGTCCCTTATTTAGACGATTAGCTGCTAAAGGCTGCCTCAGAAAATCAGCTTCTTCTTCATCGAGATTTGACGTTAGAATTGTTAAGAAATCACGGATGGATGATAAATGTCGCAAAGTCAAACTTATCTCCAACAACATCAATCAAGTTCTTAGGTCTTCTGATAGATACAGTTGCTATGAAGATATTTCTTCCCCGAGAGAAAGTGATAGGGGAACTCAAACTCTCTTTGATAGGGGAACTCAAACATTCTCATATGGTCTCATTCAGGGAAGCAATGAGAGTTCTGGGTCTGATGACAGCATCATTAGAGGCCATTCC
Organism: Xenopus petersii; assembly: GCA_038501925.1. Classification (NCBI taxonomy): domain Eukaryota; kingdom Metazoa; phylum Chordata; class Amphibia; order Anura; family Pipidae; genus Xenopus; species Xenopus petersii. Next base: position 85,110,226 of record CM076681.1, read on the forward strand.
TTGGGCAAAAGCTCATTTTCGTCCTCTTCAAGGAGAAATTCTTCGCAAATGGGATCACTCACCTCTCTCTCTGGACAAGAAGTTTGCGATTTCACTCACGGTGAAGAAGGAACTGAGTTGGTGGCACAACAAAAGGAGGTTATCCCAGGGAAAATCTTTCAAAACACCGAGGTTCATATCATTGACGACAGATGCGTCTGCCATAGGGTGGGGAGCTCACCTCGGTCCACACATGGTCCAAGGGAAATGGTTTCCATGGGAAAGAGGTCATTCCTCAAACTTCAAGGAACTCAAGACTGTCAGACTAGCTCTCATAAAATTCAGCAAGCATGTGAAGAATCAGCATGTTCTGATCCATTCAGACAATCTGGTGACAGTTTCTTATATCAACAAACAAGGAGGGACCAGGAGTCCTGTGTTGATGAAGGAGTGCAGAAAGATCATGGATTGGGCGGAGCGGAACCTTCAGTCCATCAAAGCAGTCCACATAAAAGGGATAGACAATACTCTAGCAGACTCTCTCAGCAGAAAGCCTATAAAACAAGGAGAGTGGGAACTCAGCGACCAGATATTCCAGCAGATACTGAAGAAATGGGGAGTTCCCGAGATAGATCTAATGGCATCGAGGTCGAACAGGAAACTTCCTCTGTTTTGCTCTCTGATGAAGACGGACAATCCGTCTTATCTGGATGCGATGTCAATTCCTTGGGGCTTCAGCCTAGCTTACCTCTTCCCTCCGTTACCCATGATTCAGAGGGTTCTTCTAAAAATCAAGCAGGAGAAAGCATCAGTAATTATGATTGCTCCTTACTGGCCAAGGAGAGCTTGGTTTTCAGACCTCCTATTCCTGTCGAAAGGGGACTTTTGGAAGCTGCCAATCACGGAAGATCTTCTTTCCCAGGCACAGATAATTCATCCGGATCCATCCAGGTTGAGTCTGACAGCTTGGAGATTGAGAGGGAATTATTGACATTTCAAGGTTTGTCTCAAGAAGTGGTAGAAACCTTGATTTTATCTAGGAAGCCTTCCACAACTAGAGTATATAGGAGAGTCTGGAAAATATTTTCTTCATGGTGTTCAAATAAAGAAATTGTACCAAGAACCTGTCCAATATCAACAATTCTTCAATTTCTTCAGGAGGGATTCTCTAAAGGCCTCAAACCTAACACTCTAAAGGTTCATGTTTCAGCCTTGTCGTATTTCATGTCTAAAAGTGTGGCTGCAGAGCCATTAGTTAAACGGTTTCTAAAAGCTGTTTCAAAGATTAGACCAAAGATCCATTCTGTGATTCCTCCTTGGGATTTAAATATGGTTTTATCTGTCTTGTGTGAAGATCCATTTGAACCATTGCAACAAACATCGTTAAAATACTTGTCATGGAAAACTGCGTTTCTCATAGCTATTACATCAGCAAGGAGGATTGGAGAATTACAGGCGTTGGCTGCAAGTGCACCTTACACTACATTTTTTCCTGATAAAGTAGTAATGAGGACTCTGCCATATTTTATTCCAAAGGTTCCTACATCAATTCCCAGATTATATTACCAGCATTCTGTCAGTTTCCTGAGAGTTCTAATGAAAAGAAACTCAGTGCTCTAGATGTACACAGATGTTTGTCAGAATACATCAATAAGACAAGAGAATTTAGATCCACAGATCATTTGTTTGTTTTATTTTCACAGAAAAGAAAAGGTGAAAAAGCTGCAAAATCCACTATTGCTTCCTGGATAAAGAGTACGATATCCTTGGCGTATTCATCTTCTGGTAAAGAACCCCCAACTCAGTTAAGGGCTCATTCGACTAGAGCAATCTCAACTTCATGGGCAGAGAGATCATCTGTCAATATCGATGAGATATGCAGAGCAGCTTCCTGGAGCAGTGTTCACACGTTCGTAAAACACTACAAGTTAGACATCGCAGCTTCTCAAGATGCAGCCTTCGGTAGCAGAATTCTCGAAGCAGCTCTTCAGTCTTCATAATTGTTAAATTCCCCTCCCTTATATAGCTTGCTAAGTCCCATAAGTATGTGCTGCCTGGAGGACGGAAAGAAAACTGAAAATTTGTCTTACCTGAAATTTTCTTTTTCTTGAGTCCGTAAGGCAGCACAAATTATTCCCGCCCTATTAAAAAAATTATTGCATCAAATGTGTGGTGTATCTGTTTTTTTCTTCCTAGTGGTTTGAGCTTAAAAATTAACACTACTGGGGAGTAACAAGGGGGGTGTAATATAGGCTGTTTAATTGGGTGTTGGTTTCTGTCCTACCAGGGGATTGGACTAGAGCTTACCCATAAGTATGTGCTGCCTTACGGACTCAAGAAAAAGAAAATTTCAGGTAAGACAAATTTTCAGTATATTATACTATCAAATATATGGAGACTGTTTCAGGGAAATAAATAGGTGAGATGTATAGTTATTGAAAAAAGTCTTATATAATAACTGTATGTAACACTAAGGGGGTTACTTACCAAAACTCAACTTTTTCTCATAATTTGAATAAAACAAACTCAACCTAACTCCCTTACACAATTCTGGTTAATTTACTCATAATTCAGGTAGATATAATTGGATTGAAAAAAAATATCAAAAAATTGCGAGTCAAATCAAAACATGCAACTTTTTCTGCATTTTTCTTGTTTGATGCCCGAAAATTCGAATTATTTGAGTGAAAACCAGCATCAATCACCCCAAAAGACCCAAAATCGCAAGGGCAAAAAACATCTTCAAATGGTTATAGGGACCTTTGCCGTTGACTTGCCGTTAAAGACCTGCAAGCTGAACAACAAACTGTTAAATGGAATAGTTTATTGAGATTAATCCTACGCAAAGAAATAAATATTTCTCCATTAAGAAATGCCATTGTTAATAACACTGTCACTACATAATTGCCTTGAACTGACTACAATGCAAATCTGTTTCATTCTCCTCTCAAGGCAATGAGGACTAAGGAGTAATGTAATAACAGCAACAGAAGTGGGAAAAATATTTTATATTATGCCTTGTGTTACCGAATATTGATGGATGGCAAGATGTTTAGATAGTTTAATGTAACATTTACATCCCATCTACAGTGCAGTAATAAGCTATAAGTCAGATCACCTCAGCAAAACAAGAGAGAGAAACTATTTTAATTCAACCTACAAAAATAAAAATGTTATTGCATGATGAATGAATTTGAGATAATTCAGAGTTAACCATAATTATGTGGGAAAATTATACATTATTAGGTTAAAGGGGACCTGTCACCCTAAGAAATAATTTCAAATTCTTTTCTATCATGTTAGTTGAGCAAAATAAACTTTACTTACACTGTATTTATTATTTAAATTGTGTTTTCTTCTGTCTTGGAATTATACAATCACAGCAAGCAGGCAGCAGCCATTTTGTGGACACGGTTATTAAGGGAAATTGTGTATCACCCCAAAATCTTGTGTATGAACCAGAATGGGGGACCTAATGTCCATGTGCAGTGCCCTACACAATTACAGAGCCTGAGGAGGGAAGGGGGAATGGGAGGAGAGCAGTGACATGTAGGAAGTGCTGAATGGAAAGTGAAAGTAATTGACAGCCCCGCCTCTATGCCACGGGCATAGAGGCGGGGCAGGTAATATTTGATTGACTGTTTAGATGTTTAAACACCTTTATAACAGGTATGGATGTTTTAATGAAAAAAAATGTTGGGGTTTCATATTTAATTTGCAAAGGACTTTCATTGTGCAGTTTTTTATGTGTAGGTGACAGGTCCACTTTAATGCAAGCAATATATCTATTTTGAGTTAGCTGCTGTTACTTGAGCATGGATAGCTTACTCATAGTTCTTTGTTATTTTCATGATTATGGCTTTGGTAATGACAAATGCTTCATAACCGTATCATTCATGTGAATAGATATAAGCATACTGGATGTAAAATGAATGCTTTATTGTTAAATAAAATGTGAAAAAACCAATGAAAAGAAAATGCGAGCAATATATGGGTTCATATATGGTCACTGATTCCTAACCAAAGGTTTGGCTGTTGCAACTGTTAGTATATACAGTATACCCTAACGCATTTATTTTGTTTACAAATATTTGAGTATTCCACTGGGAGGGGATTATTAAATAAGTGTTACATTTGCAATATCAGTCTGTTTTCATTGTTTGAGGTCTGTAAAGGAAGGGTTTACCAATCAGTGAGTAGTTTTTTTAAGCCAGCTGCAAAACATTGAAAGCAATCATCTAATGTGTGAATCCATATTGGTGGCAAATTAATTAGCAGAAAACCGAAACAGCTTCGGGTGCTTTTCAGCAAGTCTTCTTTTTTTGCTTCTTCTTCTTCCGTCAATGCATGCAGAGTAGAGAAACAGACAACTTTTTTGGTAAACTTAAGCTTTTCCTTCTATTGCAATCCCACATTTGCACTTGAGCATAAGAAAGAAGATGCAGGAAGACAATCCCATCATAGTGCTCGCTCGCAGGGTATCAGGTAATGAATACATTTACTGGTGGGTACCCCTCCCACCCAGTGATCCAGTGATTTAGACTTTTATTTTAGCTTATTCCTATTAATTTTGTAGTTGATTTAGAGAAAAGCAAACTGACTAATTCCTAGATCAACACTATATATATATATATATATATATATATATATATATATATATATATATATATATATATATATAGTCCAGGTGTGTATCCACACTCTGACTTGTCCAAGTGGGTGCTATATCAAAATATGATAAATAGCGATGAAGAAGATAAGCACTCCAATGTTACTGATCAACAGTCATTTATTCCACTGTGCATAACTGTGCACAGTGGAATAAATGATTGTTGATCAGTAACATTGGAGTGCTTATCTTCTTCATCGCTATATATATATATATATATATATATATATATATATATATATATAATACACAAAAGCCATGAATATGTTGTAAATTATATCCTTACAAATGGTGAGTTCTGATGTCATCAGTTATAAACGGTGAGTTCTGATGTCATTTCTGTAACATGACTCAATGAAACTTGTGTATTATAATAAATAAAGTACCTCCAGTTGTAAAATATGAGGATATTAGAAGTTACCTCTGAGTTCCATGACCTGTATAAAAACACTCGGCCTTTGGCCTCGTGTTTTTATATGGTCATGAAACTCCTCGGTAACTTATGACATCCTTATATTTTACAAGAGGGGGTATTTTATTCACTATATATTACACATTCGATGAGTGTGTGTTTGCTAACACTGGTAATATCTTGTCTTCATAATGATAATATAAAAACAAAACATCTAACACAATATTAAATCCATCTCTTGGTTTTGCCAATGAAAACAACATTGATGACAAAACAATTAACATGTCTTTATTATTATTAATATTATTATTATTGTTGTCAGTATTGTCATTATTATTATTATTATTAATAATAAAAAATCATCCATATCCAGGACACTCAGTTTCTCTTACCTTATATGCTATGTAAACAAAAGCATTCCAATATACACTAAGTTTAGTGCTTTTAAATGTATTGGTAAATGCATTTGCTGCTGAAAACATTATGTTCTCTTCAATGATGGTTCTGACTATTGAAACAATGTAGCAGAAGCCAATTGACCATAGGCCTGTAAAGAAGCATGCAAGTATTGTGAGAAAATCATGGCTGGAGGAGTGTTGACTTTTGCTACATTATTACATTGCTATAACCAGGAGTGCAGAAAGGAATAGACAAATACCTTTTTTACGCTACAGTTATATTAGAAACTTGTTTTCAAATTAACAAGCAATATTTTATTATTTGTGTAAATCCCCTTTAAGAGTAATGTATTTAGTTCTGACACAATTATTTTTCTAATATGAAATATTCATACATTAAAAAAGGATTGTCTAGAATATGTCTTAATTTGTTTTTGTTTTAGAACATCTCATTGCACAGGTATGGCATCTGTTATTCTGCATGCTTAGGAGTGGGACCTTGGGTGTTCCAAACATAAGATTTTTCATAATTTGAAAAACTATGACTTAAGGCTACTGAAAAAGATTTTCATTTTTCCAACATTATAGATTTTTGCTTAGATTCCTGTATCCTGAAATCCAACATTGCCCATAATACCTCTTTTCTCCATTTCTGTAATGCAAAAAGTAAATGCAAATAAATAATTGCCGTTAAATGAATCCTCTGCTTCAAATATATGTAATGCAGTCATGGCAATGCACTGCAGAAATACAGTACTACAAAAGTTACATTGCATTTTTGCAAACACACAAAGGATGAGAAGCATTTCAATGGCCCATCATTTCTTAGAAGTGCCTTTAGGAATATGGCAGGACGGGTGTACTGTTAATGCTACTGTTAATGTTACTTTGAAATTGTAATCATCCAGAAACTTTTAACTACCCAGCAGATCACAAAGGTTGTCATTTTGACTTCATTGACAATTGACTTTTGAAGGGGACACTCATCAAAATGTAATTGTGCATTTGTGTATAGGTCATTCTGCAACAGGAAATGCATTTAGTAAATCAAAAATATATGCATTGTATTTTGTTCATATATAATGTGTTTCCTTACCAATGAAATGTGTAGTAAAATAAATGTAATAAAATAGATACATTTATACAGCTGAGCAATGACAACCGGTCTCCTTTGTGGGAAATCAGGCAAAACCCTACAGATTAAAAAAAGGGGATGTTACCGTAAACATATTAATATATTTATATAACAGCAATCCCCAATTACCTTCTTTTGTTATGTGGTCATGAACAATGGATTTAAACTGGAAAAGAACTTTAAATTAAGTAAAGAATTTGCTGCAAAATGCTGGAAAGTGCTAGCATATCAGAAAAGATTTGAACAACTGCTGTACATACCTGTAAGATTAACATGAATAAACAAATAAAATGAAAAAATTAGGAATTACAAAATTGCACATGTGAGATATCATTGCCCCTACGTCCCTACCAAGATGGTTGCCAGGAAGTGATGGGGTTTAGGAAGTATGTGTTTGGGCGAACAAATAGGAGATCAAGTGGACTTATAGTTACTCCATAGAACATTATTCATGATTCAGTAGCTACAGGGAGCTCAACAGACAGTGTGAAAAACAATTAAAAGGAATGCTAGAAGCCTAAAAGGAATTGTACAGTGTAAAAATAAAAATTGGGTAAATAGATAGGCTGTGCAAAATAAAAAATGTTTCTGATATAGTTAGTTAGGCAAAAATGTAATGTATAAAGGCTGGAGTAATTTGATGTATAACATGTCAGTCAGAACACTACTGCCTGCTTTTCAGCTCTCTTGGTTTACACTGACTGGTTACCCTGGCTACCAGTCAGTAACCAATCAGAGACTTGAGGGGAGCCACATGGGTCATATCTGTTGGTTTTGAATCTGAGCTAAATGTTGAGGATCAATTGCAAAGTCACTGAACAGATATGTACCATGTGGCCCCCCTTCAAGTCGCTGACTAGCTCAGAGTTATAGAGCTGAAAAGCAGGAAGTTGGATTCTGGCTGTTTTATTAGACATCTGTTCTCTCCAGCCTTTATATATTACAATTTTGTCTAACTATATTAGAAACATTTTTTATTTTGCACAGCCTATCTATTTACACAGTTTTTATTTTCACACTGAACTGTTCCTTTAAGGTCAACCTTATGTATTGTCTATGAAAGCAGTAGAAGTTGACTGCATGATGTTATTGAGACAATGAACTCCTGAAGTGACTAGCTATACCTTTATACATTTTTGTGTTAGCATTATATTATATCAAAATGTGAATGAAATCTAATATTGTTATAGTCTTCCAGCAGTAACATTGCTATCACATCATTATTTAAATAGTTTGCAAGATTATTTGTGTAGTTCTCCTCCTTTCACTCTTTCACGCTTCATAAAACATTCACTACCTCCTCCATCAAATCCCAGTTCTATACAAATTTCAGCCTCTCTACTTCCCTCTCCATATATGAAGTTTATAAAGTACTTTGTTTAGCTATTCCACAAAACTCCTCTTTTTCATACAAACTAAGAATTTTCAAATCCCGCTCTCACTTAGTCTATCTTTCCTTTCTATTGCTGGTAGCTGGGGACATTTCCCCAAACCCTGGCCCTTACCCCATCCCAGCAGGGCTGATCCTATCAAATGTGGGGCCCAATTGGGACCATGTTGGCGGGGCCCCTAGACAAAGTGTTGCTGGCTACTGACACACCAAGTATTTAGGAAAATAAGGGCATACAGGCAGAAAATAGAAAGGAAAGGGGCAGATAAGGTAAGAGAGTGAGGGGGATGAAATAGGGGCACATAATAGGGGCACACAGGGTAAGAGAGAGGGAAGAAATAGGAGAGTGGACTGGGCCAATTAGTTTGGGGCAGGCTGGGCCGATTCAGCTTGGGAGCAGGCTTGGTTGGATTGGGGGCAGGCAGGGAAATATTATCTGTGCTGCCCTGTGGTGCGGGGCCCCCAGAGGTGCGGGGCCCTATTGGGCCCAATTGGTCCAATAGGCCTAAGGCCGGCCCTGCATCCCAGTTATATCACGGCCAAGAGGTCCTTCTCTCCGGTGCAAATTCCAACAGTACAGAACTCTTACTCCTATACCCAAAAACCCAGTTAATCTTTCCTGTGCTCTCTGGAATGCCAGATCTGTCTGCAACAAACTCACCGCTATACACGACCATTTCATTGCAAATTCCTTATATATCGACCACCAGGACCAACTGCACAATTTCTGGACAACTTTGCTGCCTGGCTTCCTTACTTTCTTTCATCTAACATCCCATCCATCATATTAGGGGACTTTAATATACCCGTTAACAATATTAACAACCCTTCTGTCTCTAAACTTCTCTCACTAATCTCCTCCCTAGGCTTATCTTTGTGCTCAGACTCCCCCTCTCACTCCAATGTTAATGCTCTGGATCTCATATTCACCAGACTCTGTGCAACCACCAATTTTACTAACTCACCATTTCCCCTCTCTGATCATAATATGCTCACATTTCAACTCAATTCCCCAAACACGTATTTACCGCGACTTGCAAGCTGTAGATAGTTACATAGTTACATAGTTACATAGTTAAATTGGGTTGAAAAAAGACAAAGTCCATCAAGTTCAACCCCTCCAAATGAAAACCCAGCATCCATACATACACCCCTCTCTACTTTTAATTAAATTCTATATACCCATACTAACTATAGAGCTTAGTATCACAATAGCCTTTGATATTATGTCTGTCCAAAAAATCATCCAAGCCATTCTTAAAGGCATTAACTGAATCAGCCATCACAACATCACCCGGCAGTGCGTTCCACAACCTCACTGTCCTGACTGTGAAGAACCCCCTACGTTGCTTCAAATGAAAGTTATTTTCTTCTAGTCTAAAGGGGTGGCCTCTGGTACGGTGATCCACTTTATGGGTAAAAAGGTCCCCTGCTATTTGTCTATAATGTCCTCTAATGTACTTGTAAAGTGTAATCATGTCCCCTCGCAAGCGCCTTTTTTCCAGAGAAAACAACCCCAACCTTGACAGTCTACCCTCAGATGTGTCACATCTCTCTTCTTCCTTTGACTCTCTTTACTCTAATATCTCAGCCTTCTCATGTCCTAATGTGGCTACCTCTGTCTACTATAGGACTCTCACCACTGCCCTAAATGAGCTTGCTCCTATAAAAACTAAACGTTCTAGACCCAAACTATTTCAACTTGGCATACTGCTCATACAAAAGAGCTCCACGTGCACTTGAGCGTCGCAAATCCCATTCAGAATCAGACTTTTGGAGCTACAAATCTGCCCTGCGCTTCTCTAACACCAGCCTCTTCCAAGCCAAACAAACATACTTTACTTCACTCATTAACTCCCTTTCTAAAAAACCAGCACAACTTTTCTCCACCTTTAACACTCTCCTTTCCCCTTCTCCACCCCCTCCATGCACATCTGTCTCTGCTCAAGATATTGCTGAGCACTTCAAAAACAAAATTGACACTATCAGAAGGGACATTACAGTACTCAACCCCCCTAGACTTCCACCACCCTCCCTCCACACTCCCCAGTCTCTCCTGTGCTCCTTCACCCCTGTCACTGATGAGGAAGTCTCAAAGTTTCTGGCCTCTTCTCACCTTACCACCTGCCCGCTTGATCCAATTCCCTCAAAACTCCTCCGCAATACCAATCCTTTTCTAATCAAAGCCTTAACTCATCTATTTAATATTTCGCTCTCAACTGGACTGTTTCCTTCTCAACTAAAACATGCTCTTGTCACCCCCATTCTGAAAAAACCCTCTCTTGATCCCTCCAATCTTGACAACCTGCGACCTATCTCTCTGCTACCTTTCATCTCTAAACTACTTGAGAGCCTAGTCTACAACCGACTAACCTCATTCCTCTCTGACAATAACCTGCTGGACCCCCTACAATCTGGATTTAAGCCACAACACTCCACAGAAACTGCCCTGACTCGACTAACTAATGAACTTTTAACCGCTAAAGCCAACAATCATTTCTCACTACTAATACTGCTTGATCTCTCAGCCGCATGTGACACTGTAGATCACCGTCTCCTCCTCCAGTCCCTCCATTCACTTGGCCTTCGTGACACAGCCCTGTCCTGGTTCTCTTCTTACATCACCAATCGTTCCTTCAGTGTCTCCTACAATGGAGTATCATCTTCTCCCCTACCTCTTTCTGTTGGAGTTCCTCAAGGCTCTGTCCTGGGACCATTACTATTCTCTCTCTATACTTCCTCCCTCGGCAAATTAATCAACTCGTATGGTTTCCACTACCACCTCTATACTGACGATACTCAGATCTATCTCTCATCTTCTGATTTCAACCCAGAACTCCTAACTCGAGTCTCCTCCTGCCTGTCCGCTATCTCTACCTGGATGTCGCAACTTTTAAATTAAACCTCTATAAAACTGAAATGGTTCTCTTCCTCCAACTAACACCAGTAACATCCCGGAAGTATCCATCATAGTTAACAATTCCACCCCCTCTCCCCAGGCCCGATGCCTTGGGGTTATCCTAGATTCTGCCCTGTCATTCACTCCTCATATCCAGTCACTTATTAAATCATGTCATTTCCACCTATATAACCCAAGATGCTGCCAAAATTCTTATTCACTCTCTCATCATATCGCGTCTAGACTACTGTAACTCTCTTTTAATTGGCCTTCCCCTCCAGAGACTGTCAACTCTCCAGTCCATAATGAACACTGTTGCGAGGCTCATATACCTCAGCAACCGCTCCTCCTATGCCTCGCCATTCTGTCAATCCCTGCACTGGCTTCCGTTACCTGTCAGAATCAAATTCAAATTAATGACACTGACTTTCAAAGCACTTCATAACTCTGCCTCACCCTACATCTCTGAACTCATCTCTATATACTCACCCAATCGCTTACTACGCTCCTCGACTGACCTGCTACTCAACTCTTCTCTCATTAACTCCTCACATGCTCACATTCAAAACTTTGCAAGGGCTGCACCCCTCCTCTGGAACTCTCTCCCATGGTCTGTCTGACTTTCTCCCAACCTTTCTGCTTTCAAGAAATCTCTTAAAACACACTTCTTTCGAGAAGCTTATCCTCACTCTGCTTAACTACCAAACGCAACACCACATACAATACCACGTTTCTCACCCACTTAATTCGATCTTGCCCACTCCCACACCTTGTGTATTACTCCCTTCCCTTTAGAGTGTATGCCTATGCATAGGGCCTTCCTCACCTTTTTGTACCTGTATTGATTGTGATGTATGTAACTCCATATGTTCTATGTATATAATTCATGTGATTTAGTTGTATAATCACATTTACTTTACAGTGCTACGCAATATGTTGGCGCTATATAAATACATGTTAATAATAATAAAATAATAGTGTGAACGTACATACTATTAGTAGTATCTGCAGCTATAACTCAATACTTTATTAACTTCAGAATAGAAAATAATGCATTGTTCCTTATTCAATGGTATTTGTATATCTACCTTGGGTAACTGAAGGTATATTCCTTTGTCTAAAATCACCGATTTACTTTTTATTTCATAGAATGCAGCTTAAGTATACTAATAGCGTTGCATGGTACAGTCAATCTGGCTAGGCACATTCAAATGATTTGAATAACAATGTATCTATACCAATTCAGTCTGTAAATCTCCTTTTTTCTTGAATATTCTACTTAACACAATTTTCTAATTACCTCTAATTACGTACTAATCGAATTATTTCTTCATGCAAAAAGTTAGAAAACCTGAGTATGGTGATGTATGTCTGTTTTTCTCTCAGCTGTTTGCTCAAGATCTAAAGTTACAGTACAGTTTCTAACTTGTGTTGTCCCAAGGCATCAGGACACATGATTAATTATATATGAGGATGCAGAGCTGTCACTTTTAAGGCAGGTGTTGAGAAGCTGGCAAACAGCCTGAGCAAAGAAAAAGACTCTGACCTCAGCCTGCAATACTGTAAAATGTTAGCTGACATGGTCACAGGATAGCCGGCATTGACATAAGGGACTTTATAAATAAAACCATAGGTCATCATGCTAGAGTAGACAGTTGCATCTGATTCTTTCTAAACACGGAACATAAAGAAGAATGATAAGAGTCCAGAATTGAAACTGAGACACCCCTTGTTTATAATAATTGCTTTGAAGCTATTATTTCCAGTTTGGGGTTTCCATTGTCATTGGGTATAGCAATAATAATAAAACCATTAAGCAAAAACTATATGGCAATTTATTTTGAACGGCAAATTAATCAACTCGTATGGTTTCCACTACCACCTCTATGCTGATGATACTCAGATCTATCTCTCATCTCCTGATCTCAACCCAGAACTCCTAACTCGCGTCTCCTCCTGCCTGTCCGCTATCCCTACCTGTATGTCGCAAAGCTACCTTAAATTAAACCTCTAGAGTCCAGAATTGAAACTGAGACACCCCTTGTTTATAATGAATGCTTTGAAGCTAGTATTTCCAGTTTGGGGTTTCCAGTGTCATTGGGTATAGCAATAATAATAGAAACCATTAAGCAAAAACTATATAGCAATTTATTTTGAACGTTCACCGTAAAAAACTGAATTGAACCAAAACTGCAAGCAAAGTTGTGTGCTCATAAATCTCAGATGAACTGATCGCTAGTTAAAAACTGCCTATTTTAATAAGACTATATACAAAATCATTAAAGGGGTGGTTCACCTTTAAGGTTACTTTTATTATGTTATAGAACGGCCAATTCTAAACAACTTATTTTTTATAGTTTTATAGTTATTTGCCCTTTTCTTCTGACTCTTTGCAGCTTTCAAATGGGCTTCTAAAAAACATATGCTCTGTAAGGCTACAAATGCATTGTTATTGTTACTTTTTATTACTAATCATTCTATTTAGGCCTCTACTATTCCTATTCCAGTCTCTTATTCTAATCAATGCATGGTTGCTAGGGTAATTTGGACCCTAGGAATCAGACTACTGAAATTGCAGACTGGAGAGCTGAATAAAAAGCTTAATAACTAAAAAAAACACAGATAATAAACAAAGAAAACCAATTGCAAATTGTCTCAGAATATCACTCTCTACGGAGAAAGGAAAGGAGTGGGTAAAATGTATATAAATGTTGTCAAAGCTAAATTTGATATGAGGGAGTGTGTGTCTGCACAGACAGTCATTGCAACATAAGATCTTAATAATGATCTGATTGCCTAAAACTTGTAGTTCATTACTGGAGGAAGTTCTTAACTGAGGCTACATTGGCTCCAGACCCAGGCCAACCGGCCAGGCGCCCTAGGCAACCTGGAGGGCCACGGCGCCGGCTCAGTGCGCGCTCCAGCGCGCATGCATGAAATGGCGTGCGCGCATGTGCAAAAGCGTATTTACATGAAAGATACCAGCGGCAGTCAGGGAGAGACAGGACCGGACACGTGGTAGGTGACAGAGCAGGTACGTGCCTGGCACCCCCCCCAGTTTTGCGTCCTAGGCACGTGCCGACTCTGCCTACCCCTTGCTCCGGCCCTGATTGGCTCAGAACAGATGCCAAAATGCATGAGGCTTCAGAGCACCCTATTATGCCTCAAATACAGTGTCATAGTACCATACATAACTACCATACATGATAGTCCTTCTCCCCAGCCACTTCAGTTACATTGTGCCACCTGCCACAGAGGCAGGCACCCAGGAGATGTGACTTGGGAAGAGGGAAAGATTGTATGCACCTGCCCTGCCAGGGGGTGGCACGTACAAGTTATGGCACTGCCCAAATATTATGTTTGAATGATCAGCATTAGGAAATCCACATTTATCAATAGAGTAATCAATATTTGTACCTTTCTTTACATTTTTGTTCATGAGAATTGTCACAGAATTTTTTTATCAATTTTTTGTTATCAGGTATTTATAATGTTTCTGAGAAAAGATTGTGCAAGGTTTCCCATCACATCTTTTGAGAACTCTTAAATGGAGACATGGAGATTTTCCCTTTAAATAAATGCTAATGTTCCCAGCATATTTGAGCTGAGATTTTTACTTGACCCTAAATTTTTAAACAGTCCTTTGAAATTTCCCCCTACATAGGCAACCAAAGCCTTATGTTCTAATGGTACAAGTTTTCATTAGTGCTTTAAACCACAGTGAAATTTTATTGTAACTACGCACAGCATGTGGGCCGAAGGGAGGTAAGGAGAGGGAGTTCAAGGAGCTAGTCTGGGTCCAAAAAAGCCAGGGCCCACAGGGTATTTTTCCCGATTTCCCACCGGCACAGTCGGAGCCTGCCCATTCAATTAGATCATCACCATTGGACCTCCTAACCTGAGTGATTGGAACTTGGGGTTTTCTGGATAATGGGTATTTGCATAATTTGGATCCTCATACCTTAAGTCTACTAAAAAAAAAGAATCATTAAGTAAACCCAATAAGATTATTTTGCCTCCAATCAGAATAAAATATATGATGATCAATAGAAGCTACTGTTTTATTATTACATAAAAAAGGGTGTTTTTTTAAATTTTGAATTATTAAAATCCCTGTAATTCTGAGGTTTCCCAATAATGGGTTTCCAGATATTGGATCCCATACCTGTATGTACTTTATACTAAAATCCATACAAAATCCTTACATTTTTTTCATAATGGTCCTTTAACTCAGTTCAGACCCTTAAATTGATATTTGCATGTAAACAATGTTGAAAACGTCACTCAAATCTTATGAAGACTCATATTTACTGACAACTGTATTTACAGTAAAGGGGTATTTATTAAAACTCAATTTTTTCTCGTTATATTAATAATAAAAATTCAACTTAACTCCCAACCACAATTAAGCTTAATTTCCCGCACCAGATTTTTGTTTGAGGACATTTATTGATAAATACAGTAAAAATGTGCACAGGAGTTTGGTCGAGGTGGTTTTAAAAAAAATAGTGAGAAATTTTCGAATTTTAGTAAATAACCTCTTGTGTGAAGACAAAATGAAGTGTGAAGACAATATTTACATCCTTAATGGAAGAGTATGAATAAAACCTAGAGACTTCCAGCACAGACACTATAAATGTATAAAAGATTAACATCTCAAAAAGTATTTAAGGCAAGGTAAAGGTGGTTATACATGGCCAGATTTGGTAGTGCAGTTTGGCTAATTTGACCATACTGCAAAGCCATCTGGAAATGTATGATATGATTGTGCTTGACAATTTCATCTACCAATGCATGTCAGTGAGTACATGATAACTGCAGTTGAAAAGAAGAGCAGGAGCCACAGTTTATCTTCACTCCCTGCAGTTCTAAACTGTACAGCTGCCAGCCTGAATTAACAGAACAGTGGAGAGTGGTCACTAGCATGGCATCCCTCAGTTTTGCCTACAGATGCTGTAAAAGAAGATCTTACAGCTGGTCAAAGCTATATTTCCTGATAATACCATTACCTGATATGTATTGCCATTGTACCCCTAGTGACCTCCAAGTGATAAAGCAAAGCATGGCACTGTACACCAATATATCTGTTGATATGCGCTTCTGCTGCTGCTTCTTTTTCAAAACAAGTCTTTAACGAATAGTTTCCCTGGTGGTCTAGTGGCTTACCCTCTGGCGTGTGGGGGCGCCCGCAGTGCATTAGACGGGGACGCCC
The DNA here is from genome assembly GCA_038501925.1 of Xenopus petersii. Taxonomy (NCBI): domain Eukaryota; kingdom Metazoa; phylum Chordata; class Amphibia; order Anura; family Pipidae; genus Xenopus; species Xenopus petersii. Next base: position 85,126,320 of record CM076681.1, read on the forward strand.
GCCACATGAGTCGTGTCCCCTTTAGCGGCCCCACGCTTCCAGGTTTATGCGTGGCGTGATGATGTCATTGCGTAATGGCGTGAAATTCAAAGTATTTAAAGGGGCTTTGAATGGAAATTCATTGCCCGTTGTTAGGTTCAATTTAGGTTTTGATACAGTATATATATATATATATATTAGGGATGCACTGAATCCAGGATTCGGTTTGGGACTCGGCCAGGATTCAGCGTTTTTCAGCAGGATTCAGCTGAATCCTTCTGCCCGGCCGAACCGAATCCAAAACCTAATTTGCATATAGAAATTAGGAGCGGGGAGGGAAATCTCATGACTTTTTGTCACAAAACAAGGAAGTAAAAAATGTTTTCCCCTTCCCACCCCTAATTTCTCACCTTTATAATTTCATGCAACAAGTTTCTTGTGTAAAGACATCAGAAAATTATTTCTTGAGTGGCATTTAGACTTCTATAGTATCAACGCTCAAGAGTTCTCCAAGTCCCTTGAGAACAGTGGAGTGAAATTCTTCAATTTAAACCATGTTGATGCACCCATTGGTTTAAAAGGATCTTGGGACCTATGAGCTCCCAAAATATTTTGAAGGGAAAGTGCCAGATCAAGATCAAGAAAAATCTTCACCATTGATAAATCTATTCTCAGATAATACACTTTAATTTACAGTCTTTAGCAAATGTGTTGTATTTATCATGTGTATTGTGTATAGCTAAAGGACAAGAAGACCTTAATTTCATTGAGAGTGGCAAAATATTAGGCACCCCAAGTGAATAAAATAGCTGTCCCTGAGCCAGTGCTCTGTTTAAGAAAAAAATGCACCAATCCATTTCCATGTTCTATGTGCAGTGGAGAATTTTCTGATTTGAGAGACAGTGATGGTGGTGGAACTGCTTTTGAAGGTTCTCCCAGGCTAGTATATTTTTCTGCCGACCTGTAAATTAGGGTTTCCTTGTCCTTTAATATTGTAAAGTAGACTATACCTTGTTGTACTGCATTTTCAGTTAAGGCTACATAATTTGAATATTTTATGTACTAATTGTATTCTCAACCATTCGTATTCTCTACTTTTACAAATATATATATGTGCTATCAGCAGTTAAAAGAGGAAAAATATCTGCCAGGGTGGGTAGTTAGGAAGTTTTTAGAGTTCTACCCAGATGCATCTTAGGATTAATGTGAATTCCCATAGACATGTGTTGTGCCTTCCGTACAGTGCATTTAAATGCTTTGTTTCATGTATAGATGCAGCTGCCTTCTTCCCTCTGGAAATCTTACTAACACTCTAGCTGACAGCTGCTTTTCAGTCTCCTCCTTCAGAAGAACAGATGCCTATTCTCTTTCATGTAACAATCTTGCTGCATGCTGTAATTTCTGGAGCAAGTTAAATTTACTGTTGCTCAGATTTCCACCCTGTTAACTAATTTACTTCTGGTAAAGAAACTAGAAGAGTTTGTGGCATATGTTTGGGAAAGTAAAAAAATGACACTTAAAGGGTAAATATATCCTTTTTCTAAATAGACACTCAAATATGGGGTATAGCATCTGTGCACGCAGAACATGTTTCTTTTACATAGGTCAGTGTATGCAAATTAGTTATTAGCTATGTTCTGTAAGTTAACAGCTTTAACAATACCACCCTTCTATGCCCATTGAGGATATTGTTATTATTCCTTATAAACAGTGTTACAATAGACACATATATTTACAGTATAATTGCAGATAAGCAAACAATACAGACCAAAACAGGTTTTACAAAAATGACAGTGTTTAATATAAATGCATAATTTTTCCACTCTTCTGTTTTGATTTGCTTTGCACCACTCTAAACAGTATATAACAGGGATCCCCAACCTTTTGAACCCGTGAGCAACATTCAGAAGTAAAAGAAGTTGGGGAGCAACACAAGCATGAAAAATGTTCTTGGGGTGCCAAATAAGTGCTGTGATTGGCCATTTGGTAGCCCTATGTGGATTGTCAGCCTACATTGAGGCTCTGTTTGGTAGAACACCTGGTTTTTATACAACCAAAACTTGCCTCCAAGCCTGGAATTCAAACATAATCACCTGCTTTGAGGCCACTGGGAGCAACATTCAAGGGGTTGGAGAGCAACATGTTGCTCAAGAGCTACTGGTTGGGGATCACTGGTATATAACATTATTCCTCAATTCATATGCATTGTATCGGAATCCAATCCTTTTCTCCTAATACCTTAGTGAGGCCAGTAAAGCAGTAGTATAGGAGATGAAACATGGCATGAATGGAATTTAACCAATAAAAAACCGTAAGATCCTTCCTACAATTTGCATTGTACACCACTTTATAGTTTGCAGGCACATTTGTAAGTTATAAAAGTATATGCATACATATGTAAGATTTCTTCTCTATGAGTAGCTCCTTAATTTTATCTTCTTTGTGTTATACTGTCTGTATAAAGTTTATTCTCAGTGATTCTACTGCTACAGATTCTCCGTTTTATTCAGTGCCTTTTTGGAAAAGCACAAGTAGAATGTGTAAAATCCCTTACTGCATGGAGTTAATACAATTAGGTCATAATGTTCCATTTGCCATTATCTATCGCATCAGGACACTGATGGATCCCACCAAACGTGTTGACTGGTTGTACCATTTTTTTCAGACAGGGAGAAAGATCCTTTCAGAGGGATGAGGAAATTTGCTAAAACTTTCCCAGCTCTCCACGGTAATTAGCCTATACTATATATATATATATATATATATATATATATATATATATATATATATATATATATATATATATATATATATAGCCTTTATGGGCAAGTTGATGCTGGAATGAGAATTCTGCCTGCCACTACATAACATAAGTACCTAGTTTTTGTATTACACTGTAATCAAACGTTAGAATGATAGAAATTAAGTACTCAGGGTTACCAACAAAGGGCATATTGTCATCTGAGCAATAAATCATAGCAACCAATGAGAGATTATTTTAGCAGCCACCTATAGGTAGAAAAATTCAAGCAAACGTGATTGGTGGCTATAAAATATATTTTTTTTTCCCAGATAACAACCTTCCCAGTATTGGTTAATGAACCTTTTAATACCATTTAATATAATCAGCAGTTATCATAAAAGTATAGAACAAAAAATCTGGCATAATGTGCAAAGAGTTGCAGAGATTGTATTGATGGTAGTGATTGATATTGAGTGAGTGGGGTGCTAGTTCTAGAAAACATTGGAAATATATATTGCTTCAGTATTGCTTGATATATTTCCTTAAGGACTTTGCATGTAAGTGGTTTAGCAAAGTAAAGTGAGTGGAAACCTTTTTTCTGCAACAACAAGTTCAAGAAGATGAAAAAAATTGTTTTCAGTTACAACCTAAAATAAAGCAAGATATTTGTAGAAGAGAAATATAAAAGAGATTAAAGGTTTCATAAAGTTCTGAATCTCTTCATCTCAGTACTGACTTCTTCCATCATGGGATGGGGTTCCCCTGGTACATTTTATCTTTCTTCTATGGCAAAAAATATTTCTTCATGAACCACCAATCCATTGCAGTAAAGCCCAAATTAGCTACATCACTGACACATGTTAATACACATGCTCAGTACTTGCAAATAAAGGTCAATGTGAGAGAAAAGTTAGTCTGAGAGGAGAAATAGTTTGAACAAGGCCAAAAAGAATTCTTATGTTAAAGCCAGCTGCTTCAAGAGAGGCATCTGAAGAGTTGATACAGGGTTCTAACGACTGGTTCATGTTGAAAACTATGTCAAAAATACCCACCAGGAGGGACATTAAGTACAGTTAATCACAAGCTACACAGCTAAAATTGCACCTCTTGGCATAGTTTTTCAGAATTGCACTTAGGTCAGTACATGCTTCTCTATACTTGTTCCTTGCACCTGAATAATGGTTGTCTTTTGCTTTTAGGGTATGTGAATTCTAGGCATCACTTTGCTCAGTTTACTGAGATTTATTCAATTAATTGTTAAAAACTCAGTTTCATGTAGGTGCAGTGAGCAAAGTGGTGCCTAGAAGTCTCATACCCTAAAAGCAAAAGGCAACCAAATGTATTAAATTTGTAGCCTTACAGAACATTTTTTTAAGATGGGGTCAGTGACCCCCATTTGAAAGTTGGAAAGAGTCAAGGAGAAGAAGAAGGCAAATAATTTAAAAAATAAATAATAAAGAGTTGGTTAGAAAAAATGCTTAGAATTGGCTATTCTATAACATATCAAAAGTTAATGTAAAGGGGAACCACCCGTTTAATCATCTTTAGTCATGCATGGTACATTATGTACACAACTGTATCTAAAGTCATTAGTCAACCTTAGAAATATCTAGAAATGCATAGCCTGACAAATTATTCTAAAATGGTGTCACAGTCACATAAAATAATGTGTACTTTTTATTTTTACAACTATCCTAAATATAGTTCATAATCAAGCAGTCTTTTATGTTGTTATTATTATGATAAGCAGACTGTTGAATCCCATATTCTTGCAGTATTTCAGTTATCTTCATTTAGCTAAAGGTTTGAAGACCTAGTGAGTTAGGCATAAGATTCTCGAGATTCCCCATGACATAGCAGCCATACTTCCACGAGTTTCTGCAGCTTGTTATGAGGCATGCCAGGCATGGTTAGAAGGGCTATATTTTCATTTAGTCTGAATTCTTGGCACACTAAGACCGTAAACATAAGCCTAGGTACAAATAGATGGGATTATTCATTTGAGTACCATGTGATGAAAGTAATTAATAATTAAGTTTACTAATTTGTCTCACAAGTTTCTGTGGATAATATTTGAGCCTCATCTGACTGACCAAGATGATTTGTCATGAGAAAGAATAACTATGCTATTTATGCAAGCTTGTCATTATACCAATATTAGAGGATTTTCTCTGGTGCTCTCATATGGGTTTCTGAAGTATTACTTTGTCAGCATGAAAGAGATTGGCGTTGTAAAGTAATTAGGATAGCATAATGTATTATTACTCATTTTTTATTACAAAAAATTATTATTGCCTATGTTATGAGAATCTCATTCAAGAAAATCCTCCAATGCTATTGAGGGATTATTTGTATAACAACAAATGAGTTCAAGACTTTAGCATTTAGCCGTGCAGCACCATTAGGGATCAACGGCACAATAAAAAATGAATAATTTACCCACCCCAACTTGCCTGTGGGTGAATATTCAAGGTAGAACCCTTATTCTGTTCCTGAATATGAAAAAACAAAAAGTATATTTCTATCTTATAGGATCACTCGCCAAAAAAATATCCTGCTTCTACAAGGAAGAGAAATCCCAATGACACAATTCCAGTAAAAAATTAGATGGACAAATGATGGCTTAACTTTACATTTAATTTTTTTGGGATAGGAAGTCCATTTTATTTTCATTCTAGATACCTGTTCCCATGAATGGCCTTTATCCCAAGAATTTTGGACACATACATTTATTAACAGAATAGAGCCTTGGCCTATCTGCATTAAGGGATATGCCTACATAAAGACCAGGAGTTAGAGTGTATGGCTAAACCTGCCCCAAATCAGGGACCCTAATACCTACTAAAATTTAGAGGAAAGGCATCTCTACATACCTGTTCCCATGAAGGGCCTTTATCCCAGGATTTAGCAGGGGGGGTAGTAGAATTTTGGACACATACATTTATTGACAGAATAGAGCCGTGGCCTACATTAAGGGATATGTCTACATAAAGTTCAGGAGTTAGAGTGTATGGCTAAACCTGCCCCAAATCAGGGACCCTGATACCTACTAAAATTTAGAGGAAAGGAATCTCTGCTGCCCCTATATGTCTCTCCTAGGATTTTTAAACAGAATCAGGCAAGATTGATTCATAGTCCAAATCAGTGGGAATTGTGCTCCCATCTGCGTATTTTTATTTAGGAATTTGAAAATATATTCTGTATTTGATAAGCCTAACATTGTATCTGGGTATCCATCATAGCTTTACTGTATACAGAATATCATAACTTTCAGGACATTGGAAACTCCAGTCATGGAGAAGGATATTTTTTATTGTCAAACTACTAAAAGGTACCTAAAAGGTACAGTATCTAGAAAGCAAGAATGACATTGCTGTTCATTGTTAGAATAATGTTCCTTAGGAAGCTTTAAGGCAAACCATGAAGAACCGTCACCACACATGCAGTGATATTTCAGGATCAATTCAACAAGCTTTTATCCAGTGTTTCCCCACAATTCCATTATAGCTGCTGTGCCGAGGTGGTGATGCATCTGAAGCATGTATCTCTAATGAATGCAAAAGTTGTGCAACCGCAACTGCTTTATAAATACGCCCTTCTATCTATTTCCATAGTAATTAATGGGTATAAAGGTGGCCACACATATGTAGATTTTAAAAATATATATTTTTGTTATCATACAACCGAGCTTATCATGAAATGATCATTCTAAAGTATGATTTGTCCATCTACTAAAATTACCATTTCAAGTGATATCGTTTAGTTGAAGACCAAACTGGACAAACTGGAAGAGGATGTGAGGTATTAGCGTTTGCATACAATGTTTTCAGGCCGAACATTCTTTTGTAAATCCTTCATTCGGCGCAAACCTACAAAACATTTGATTTTATTTGTTTGTGAAGATGAGTCTCTATGGATTCAAAGCAGAAGGCTGATGTTACTATAATGCTACTAACCTTAATAAAGAAGAAAAACAACATGTCTTAAAAAAGAAAAATATTTAACACATATCTTTGTAATTCCTTTTTATTTTGGGTCGCTCTATATTATTGAAATGCACATTTGTACCAAAGGATGAATGGCCGTTACATGCAATCTCTTATACCTGACATTATTTAGTCAGCAAATCACTGCCCCACACATGTCCAGTTTCCAAACTGATAAGAGATAAAGATCTATTCATCCCATCAACAGACAAATTTCATTGATTACAGACAAACATTTCCAATGTTGGAAAAAGATCGCCAGATTTACAACTATTTGGTGCACAGCAACCTTATGATAATTCGATGATTTTGTCGGATCGCACTGAAATTGGTCGTTAAGTAAAGAAGAATCATTACATGCACTGTATGGCCTGCTTATGACAATGAGCAGTACCCGTATCTTACTACTGTACATCATCAACACTGCACAGCATCATTAATTTAATTGTTTGATGTTTATATTGTAATGTATAGATGAATCATTTATAAGTCTCAGGGACCTATCGGCCCCCTAGCGGGAGAAGTCCAGACCAGGAGGAAGCTGAAGGTCAAAGTCCAAGTTTGCGGTATCCAAAAGGATCAGGTGTAAGGAGAGTCAAGTTCAGGCAAGGAATTCAGTAGGCAGGCAGCAAGAATCAGAAACAGGACCAAAGCCGTGGTCAGGAATACAGAAAACAACAATTTAGGAATTAAGGGAACCCAGGAACAGAAGATAGGAAGTTCTATATTCAGGCATTAAACCTGTGACCTGGAAGGCCTTTTAAACTTGAATTTCACTCCGGGCGCATGACGTCACGTCGCCGGCATCAACCCACGTGGAGCACGGGCACCGCCATCTTGTATTGGTAGCAGCCGGAGACGGGAGCGCCATCGGACGCTCCTGACAATTAGACCTCAAATACTGATGTTTGTATTTTTCTGTGGCTATGACTTGATAAAGCTATAAATACTACTCAGCCTAATCGGCTAACCTACTAGACATTTATTTGTAAGGCCATTGTTAAACATTGTTCAATATTACCCCAGTACAAAAAAAGCCTCTTATATATACAGTATATAGTCATACATACACCAAGATGTTGGACTCCAGTTTCCATTTGACAATGAATTTGAAGGCAGTTATAAAAACAAAGCTACTGTGCATAGCACAGACATGGAAAGGAGCCACCATAACATAATGCTCTTGGTACATGACAGCTGAAAGCCATTTGCACTAGTAATTTGGTTTTGCAATGCTGAGAATCTACAAAATGCAACTACCCAAAAATCCAATGCATTTTAATACATGGTCTTATGTTCCTATTGTACAGTTACTACTGTACAGGAAAGCATTCTTAAAAGTTTATTAACTTCAACTGAAGTAGAACAATCTTACTCATAGTATTTCCTTCTATCATTTTATGAAGAGGCAAGTAATTTCAAACCCATTGCTGTTACCTGTAGATTGTCCTGAGTGTTTAAATGGCTTGTCTTTTTCAGGTCTTATGCCTCTTTCCCTTTTGCTGATCCACAAATTCACCCTACTACACACCACCATCATCTGATTTGGGACCTTTTTAGAGTTTACATTGTTACTCAATGAACTCTTTTCATAGCAAGTACTTGTTTGCCAGGTAAACCTACTGTTCACAAAGATGAGATTCACCAGGACCTGGTATCTGCACATGCAATTCCCAATTGAAATTATTGTCATGCCACATTTTCTAACTGTTCCAGTTCATTATGGTGCCATCTGTATTTGAGCTCAGAAAATAATGACCAGCACTTTTTGTGATGTGTAACATCAGTCAATTCATCATGAATTTTTCTATATATATTTTTAAAATATATATAAATATATATTTTTAATATAGCATTCAGCACTCTGACATTGTAGTGCTGCAGTATTTATATCTTCCGGGGTAACAGCAAAGGGTATGTAATGAAAGTTATGAGTGACCTTCCGACATTAAAAAGAAACATAAAATCTGTTGCATTTATTATTATTCAGATGTCTCAGAATTATGACCAAACCATTGTTAAACATGTTTACATATGCAAAGACATGACAGTAGTTTGCATTTGACTTATTCTATGCAGTTTTTTTGATCTTAAGGTCATCAAATGCGTATATAATTGAAACAACTGAGCAAGAGTTTCCAGACAGTTAAATATGGCTAGTGAATTACATCACTGTATTTTTTTTCACATTGATGCAACTGGAGTATAGTTGATAGGGAGCAAGTGCTGTCCAAGTTTCCATATTATGGCCCTTCAGGTCACGTGACACCTGGAGATTTCTTTAGACACTGATTGCTTCATTCTGGCAGTCTCTATTTCTCTACAGGCTGTTACAGGATACCCTGGAGCCTGCACTGAAAAACTGCACATGGCCATGACACAGAAGCCTTCAGCATCTGACACCTCAGATATTTAAACACATTTATCCTTTGTTGGATATAAGCAAGTGTTATTATTATTAGCAGGCTAACTAATTATAACTTCTATTTGGTATTTGCTCATCCATCCAGATCCAACTTAAAGACTGAAATAGGAGGCTTTGTGGTTGTCGTGTTTGCACAGAATAAGGCATAAGTCCAAGACACATTTGAGGCAGATGGAATTTCTTGCTCCTGTGAAAATATAGTGCTTGTATCATCCTCCCCTCTTTAAACACAAGTGCATCTCTAGTACAGTTAACTGTCACCCGAAACTAACAAGGAGGATGTGTCTCTGAGCAATCTGAGCTTCAGTCAAAAGTTCATGTCTTGGCAGCCCAATGCCAACTTGGACTGAGATTTCAGGAATGGCTAGAAAAATATTTTAATGTAATTCACCTTGCTGTGGTATTTCATTGATAACCTTCAAAAATGTAAAGAGTGTGGACTGAAATTCTCTGACATATTTAACATATGACTACAAATGAAGGAACGTGCCAGCCTTTATGCTCTCTAACCACGGGATTTTATGCTAGGATTTGTATATGAGGAATACGGCATTGGAACAGAGAATGAATTATGTTTTTCCAGCACATTTATTAAAGGGATACTGTCATGGGAAAACATTTTTTTTCAAAATTAATCAGTTAATAGTGCTGCTCCAGCAGAATTCTGCACTGAAATCCATTTCTCAAAAGAGCAAACAGATTTCTTTATATCCAATTTTGAAATCTGACATGGGGCTAGCTGCCCCAACTCATGTGACTTGTGCTCTGATAAACTTCAATCACTCTTTACTGCTGTACTGTACCCCCTCCCTTCCCCCCCCCAGCAGCCAAACAAAAGAACAATGGGAAGGTATGCAGATAGCAGCTCCCTAACACAAGATAACAGCTGCCTGGTAGATCTAAGAACAGCACTCAATAGTAAAAACCCATGTCCCACTGAGACACATTCAGTTACATTGAGAAGGAAAAACAGCAGCCTGCCAGAAAGCAGGCACAAGTCACATGACCAGGGGCAGCTGGGAAATTGACAAAATGTCTAGCTCCATGTCAGATTTCAAAATTGAATATAAAAAAATCTGTTTGCTCTTTGAGAAATGGATTTCAGTGCATAATTCTGCTGGAGTGGCACTATTAACTGATGCGTTTTGAAAAAAAAAATTTCCGATGACAGGATCCCTTTAACTATTTGCTGAAGGAAAGTTGGCAATGGGACGAAGATACTCATGTAGTCTTTTTTTCTAATAAATATAATATGCAGACCATGAATTTACTGGCTCTCTGAATGGATGATTTGTTGGTCCTTCCCCACCATCCCTACTGTGAGTGACAGTTTTTTTCTTGACAACATAAAGTCCTTTAGAATGAATAATTATTTTCAAACTTAAAATACTCTGATATTCCACAGCAGTTTTGCTTCTAGCTTTTCAGAACATTTATGTAGAACCTGCAGAACCTGTAGAAGTGTGTCAGTTTCTACAAAAAACTAACAGCAACTAGAGGGCCACAGATTAGTGATACAGTTTACATTAAGGGGCCGATTCACTAACTTCGAGTGAAGGATTCGAAGTAAAAAAACTTCGAATTTCGAAGTTTTTTTTTGGGCTAGTTCGACCATCGATTGGGCTACTTCGACCTTCCACTACAACTTCGAATCGAAGGATTCTAAGTAAAAATCGTTCGACTATTCGACCATTCGATAGTCAAAGTACTGTCTCTTTAAAAAAAACTTCGACCCCCCTAGTTCGCCATCTAAAACCTACCAAAGTCAATGTTAGCCTATGGGGAAGGTCCCCATAGGCTTGCCTAACTTTTTTTGATTGAAGGATATTCCTGAGATCGTTGGATTTAAATCCTTCGAATCGTTCGATTCGAAGGATTTTATCATTCGATCGAAGTAATAATCCTTCGATCGTTCGATCGTACTATCTGCGCTAAATCCTTCGACTTCGATATTTGAAGACGAAGGATTTCAATTCCCAGTCGAATATTGTCGATATTCGACCCTTAGTGAATCAGCCCCTTAGTGATACAGTTTTCTTGGAATTGTAACTAGTCTCATATGAGTAATATACTCATGTGCAAAGGATCTCTTGAGAACAAAATTCTATTTCTGAACTATATACAGTATATTTCTTTTTCTGGATATAGGATAAGTATAATTTCAGCTTATTTAGTTATGTTGCCTTTGCAGTTGCTGGAGAAAATATAAATGAATGAATATGTACTCAATGGATGGCACCTACCTTACCCTGTCCACCTGGAGTTACCCTGGTTTTGTTGTTTGTAATTAATTGGCCCACTACCATTGTACAGAGAGTTGCAGATTTAAAATAGTGAGTGGTACAGTGAAACAGGAATTTGTTGTTTAGCTCACCTATGAATTCTACAAATATCATGTGATTTTGCAAATTTCTACATCTGCCCAGTTATTGTATATTCCTAGAGCCTTATATGTCACTCTAGTCTTTGTAATTCTGTATATTTTATGTAAAAAAGATAACATTTTCTTGGTTATTTCCATTTCTTAGAAGTAGGTACAACAATTCAAGGTTGTGTTTCATGTCTTCATAACTTCACCAAGATACCACTGACTTGGGGCTAAATAGCGCTGCCATAAAAATCATATTTTGTTTTCTAAGCAAGAGGAACATTTTTTTGTGTGTGTAGGACATCCTCAATTCGTTTTATGACAATGTATCAAAGATCTTGATTTATCAATCATTTCAATCAACAGCAGAATGACCAACTATTGCTCTTCAAAATTGATACAAAGAAATATTTTTGACAAGACATATATTTAAATAGTACAGGTAGAATGTATTTGTTAGTATCCAGTGGAATGACACCCCTTTGAGATGCCCTTACTTTGATCTTTACCCATAAGGCCTGCCTAGGGACTGTTGCAAACATGCTAAAAAATAAATATTTTCCTTACAATGTTCTCATTCAACCCTAGTTCATGAGAAGTTAAAAGTCACACCTTTGTGTTTAAATGCAAACTACGTGAAAGGATGTTTTGTAATACAGAATTGACCAATGTACTTGTAGTGAAGGTTAGAAAAATAAACATAACTAAATAAGCTGAAATTATACTTATTTCTTTAAAATGACAAATCACCTCCCTCTCTCTACATCTCACTTCCTGTTTAGCAAATCCCAATATGGCTACAGGCCATGCATTGCTTGCCTGTTATTAGTCAAGAAGCCAGTTAATGTAAATACAATTCAAATGACATGACAATGATTAAATAAGTGTCTATAAAGGATGCAAAAGACCAATACCCATAGCAGTAGCATTTACTTTATCTGTCATATTCCCTTCACAGAAGTAAAGTATGTAAGGAGTCAGTTAACCGATCATATTTTTGAAGACAACCCAAGAAGCCCTCGGAGACACAGGTAGAAGATACAAAATTCTAGCAAATTCTGTGCACTGGCTAAACTGAACACTAAATGTTGTTGGGAGTTTTCTTAACTGAGAAGGAACAATGCATTTTTAACAAGTTGTGTTATTCCAGGAAGTGTCATTCTGTGGCCACTAAAGCAAATAAAGTTCTATCTTGCATAAAAAATGGCCTTAACTCAATTTATGAAAACACAAATTTGCCTCTTTATAGGTCTCACCTGAAGTATGTAGTGCAGTTTTGCGATCCAGTCCTTAAGAGGGATATAAATGGAGAGTGCAAAGACTTGCAGCTAATCTGGTTAAAGGGATGGAGGATTTAAACATAGTTACTCTTTATAAGTACATGGTTGTGGAATGTCCTGCCGGATGATGCTGTGATGGTTGACTCTGTTAATGCCTTAGGAGGGGCTTGGATAATTTCTTGGACAAGCATAATATCCAAGGCTATTGTGATACTAAATTCTACAATTAGTATAGATATTGGTATATATATTTTATGTGAGTGTAAGCATTTAGTGGTATGTGCACTTGGTTTCATTTGGAGAGTTTGAACAGGATGGACGTTGGTCTATTTTCAACCCATATGTAACTATGTAACCTGCCATGTTTTTGTGAAAAAAAATTTAGTTCCCGGAAACTGAACTGAACCAAGGATTCTAACACTGCAAAGCTACTGTTCTGTCAACTAAACACAATTATCAGTGCATCAACATAATGATTGGGCTGCCATATTGCTTGTTATACAAGGTTCTAAAGATGTTTTGATGGTTATGGGTCATTACTGACCAATTAATGTTTTGTAGATTTTTTAGCTAAGCAATGGATCCTAACATTATCTATGTAACATAAACACCAAACATATGTTAATTTTTTTTCCTGACTATTTGACCTTGGTGGGTACTATTTTTATACTATTAAGTATGTAATTTCATGGTATACCTAATGTTTTATATTTGCTTAGATCAGCCAGTATGGCAAGCAACTTAAAAAAGGAACAACAAGCTAGGATATGCTGTGCCTTAAAAAAAGGAAAATAAGTATTAAAAAAACATAAGCTTGGCATATGTGTTTTCATTCATTCAAATAATGACAGGAGCCTTATGAGAGTATTCTTTGAACAGAGAGATCCAGGTTTGGTATGTGTGAAAAGATACAGAGGAAGGACAAGACTGAGGAAGGATTGTGGAGAGTTTCATTATAGAAAGTAATTTCATGTCTCATTGGGGTCATAGATGCAAATCTCTGTTCAAATCTCTGTACAAATACAATAGGCTGGTAGCAGCACTGAATATGATATCACAGCAGTTTCTGTATTACCAATGGTAATTATAGCATGTGGGAAGACTACACAGTGACATAGCAAGGGTAGTAGCGCAAGAGGGCAACAGTAACACTTTAAAGTAGTGCTACTCAACCTTTGGCTTTTTTTGATGGTGCTGAATTAAATATCTAATCAAACCCCTTCAGCCAAATGCCAAATCAAATCTTTTCTCAATCTTCTTTCTTCCTTGTATCCTGTATATAAGGAGTAGTCTAAAAAGACAGAAACTCTTCTTTCTCTTTTAATATACTATTTCTGGTGCACTTGAGTGGTGCCACTCTGAAAAAACATACTATGGGGCATATGCATTTATTTTTGAGTTGTAATATTGCTATGGTTCACATAAATCATGAATCAAAATTGCCACTACAAAATTATGTTAGTGATATTATTTAGGTTTCTTTACATGTGGTCTGAATGTCAGTAAGTGAGGTGGTAGCATTAATAGCTATGTTACACAAGAGTAGATTTAAATGTGAAAAGATTGTGACAGACACAAGTACTGAAACTTGTGAACATAATGAACAATGTCTTGCAGGAGATAGCAGGCACAATGAGACTCACTGCTAGAGGTGGAAATAAAAGGAGTTCATTAAAGGAATTGTTCACCTTTGAGATAACTTTTACTATGATGTAGAGCGTGATATTCTGACACAATTTGCAATTTGTTTTAATTGTTTATTATTGAAGGTTTTTGTGTTAGCTATTTATTCAGCAGCTCTTCAATTTGCATCTTAAGCAATCTGTAAGTAGGGTCCAAATTACCCTAGAAACCATGCATTGATTTGAATAAGAAACTGGAATATGAATGGGAGAGGGCCTGAATAGAAGGATCAGTAATAAAAAGTAACAATAACAATACATTTGTAGCCTTATAGAGCATTTGTTTTTTTAGAAGGGAGTCAGTGACGCCCATTTGAAAGCGGCAACGAGTCATAAGAAAAAGGCAAATAACTATAAAACTATAAAAAATAATCAATGAAAACCCAATTGAAAAGTTGTTTAGAATTGGCAGTTTTATAACATAATAAAAGTTACCTTAAAGGTGAACCACCCCTTTTAAAACTTCAGATAAAAAGGGCTTAGCAGTGCCAGAGACAGATACAAAAAAACATGTTTGTTGCTCACACTGTACCTTGCCACCACAGTGTGGCACTTGCAGCCAAGCCTGGACTGGGAGTCAAAATAGGCCCCCGGCTCACAGCCAAAGTGCAAAGAGTTGCGTTCATCCACAAATCCAGCACTTGCATTGATTACCAGCATCACATGCAAGGGGAAAGCAAACTTCCATGCATCATTCATGAAATGCAAGGAATTCGAATCTAGGGATGTAAGGTGCTTCATTGCTCTGTATTAAAGATTTGGCTGACACAAATGCACAGACAACATCTGCTCTACACCAGCAACAGATCCAAACACTATGGGGCATAATTATCAAAGTGTGAAATCAGAGCTGTCCACAGTCCCCCAGAGGGAAATTTCACTGATCTCAATTAACTTCTATAAAATTTCTAGAGCAGTAAAAGGCGAAATTGTGGATGCAACCATCACCCCTACCTCCCACACTGCTCCACCGTGCTAAATAAATTTCCCCGATCTCCCGTCTACCTGCGCTATGTAACTGGCAGTGGGTTAGGGGAGGAGTGATGAGAAGCTACAGAAGGGTCAGAATTCAGGGTATATTTAGAATGTAAAGGCATATTAATCTAAAGGTAAAAAAAAGCTCTAGTTTCACCCCTTAATAAATGAACCCTTAACAATCCCATAAAAGTGACAAGACATATGGAGAGTTGTAGGAGGGTCGGACTGGGCCAGCAGGACACCAGGAAAAAACTAGGTGGGCCGCATGAGCCTGGGCAGGGGGCCATGGAAAGGGGGTTTCACGTGGGGCAATGGATGATCTGAGGGGGTTGTGTCTGGGGCAAGGGCTGTTGGAGGGGTTGTGCCTGTGGTGGTGGGATGGGGGTGACACAGCCACATGAAGGGGCCCCAGACCACCAGTCCGATACTGAGTTGTAGAAATTCCTTTGGAGGACAATGAAGAACTCTAGTTCCACTCCTTGATAAATATGCACCAAGAAAACTGTTGACACACACAATATTGGCACATAATGCTGTGTCTGGTTATAGTAAATAAGAAATAACATACTAAAAAAACATTTGCAAGAGGGCTTGAACCCTTACTTTCCATCCCAAAACATAATCCACCAGTTTCTCAATCCAATGTTTTATATTATATCAGCCCATATGCTTTGTACATTTGTTTCTGATAAGCTTGTTAAATGTTTAAACACATATTGTTTCCAAATGGCCATATCCACATTTACTGTATTTTATACTGAGCTCCAGATGCAGTCTCTGAATTGACTAGGACTCAGTTGCCAACATGGTTACTAATGAACTAACTCAATGAAGTAACCCATAGTAACCAATCAGCAATTAGCTTTTGTTAAGTACAGAGCAAATTAGAAGAATGAATTGACTGATTGGTTGCTATAGGCTACTGCACAGGTGCAGTTTTCAACCTTGGAATGTAACCCTGGATGAGTATGAATGAAGTGAATATAGCTAGTCTCTTATTGTGCAATATGTCATTTTTTGCTCATGCCAGTTTAAGTAAATAGCTGACAGAATATTGACTGGTACCCAACTCATCGTCATTTTCCAGAAGCTGCCGTTAAATTAATAGACTCCATCCTCTGGTGTTATTCAAACTTTAAACGACACAGACCATTTGGCTTTTGCAATGATTGCAAACAAAAAGAACTTCAATTTGATTGGCTGCATCCGAGCACCTCATATAGCTAATTACTCCCCCTATCATTGTACAAGTTGGTCTATAACAGCAGCACCAACAGAGCCTGGTGCAGCCAATTACCTAATGGCTTTCACCCACTAATAAATGAAAAGGTAAAATAAATAACCAGTGCAGTCAAGATTTAAATAGATGACAGTATTGGCATAAGTAGATCTTACTGGCCCTATAGCTAATTCAATTTATGACCCCAAAAAATTGGTAAGGTAATCTATTCTACCAAGATTTATTGAAACGGTTCATTAATTATAGCTTTACTGTAGTTATGCAAGAGACACAGTACATAGTTCTAGGGGACATAAACAACCTGGTTCATAATCCAATTACTTTGTACAATTATACATTTGTCACATATTATCTGCAGTCAGTTGAACCAGGTTTAGACTGGGAGATCCCCATTTTGTAATGGATCAATGGGTACTGGGTAGATCTTAGAAGGTGCTGACATCCAGCCATGGGATCCATATTGTCTTAAATTTCTGCAGGGACCCCCTGGCTATGGTGGAATTGTCTTGAGTGTGATCCATTCGACAATGTAGGAGGGTTAAGACACATTTATTTCATAGCAGGTTCTATTTTTAATTTAGAACACTTATTTGTTAAATCATTGTAAGACCTGTGTTTGTTATAAATTATTGTAAAATGGCATGAACCTTGCTGATGCTATATACATATATGATGATGACTGTGATGACGATGATGAGGATGACAGGGGTTGATTAATGCACAGGGTCCCCTAGGCTATAGCCTATGTGATCAGGGGCCCAGCTAGCTTTTCTCAGCTACTGTTTTTATTTATTTTTCGTTAAATATTTATTTTTATTTGCGATGCTGAGTTTTGTCAGGCACACCTCCTGGGGGAAGAAGGCAGACCCAGTGATGTCATGGGTGCACCTGGTATGGAGAGCTCAGTTGCACACATGCCTATATCTGCACAAATCTGGACCAAGCAGTAGCCTAAAAGGGGGGCCTCTGGATGTAGCCTAGGGGCCACACATGCAATTAATCTGCCACTGAATCATAATAAAGGGCTGTTCAGCGCCATAATTTAAGGAGTGTAACTACAGATGTGCCCATTATGATTCTATTTAATTCTATTTCAGTATGTGAAACAATCAATCAAAGTAAAAAGGTATTTTTTAAAACATAGCCTCTAAATTTGCGGATGGTAAGATGCTGGTGCAAGATTTGGTTGTTTGTGTTTTCAGTCGTTGGTAGATAAAGAGACCACTGTGTAGAAGTAGACAATAATTTGTAAAATGTACAAGGCTGCAGCTATGGCCGGCCCTGTATATACATTGCCTGTTACATTGCCTGTCACAATGACAAGCACAGCTATACTAGCCATTGGCTTTTCAGGTTTCCCACCTCCCTTGCTCATTCTTCGCGGCTCCTATTCAGCAGAACCGAAGAGCTATCGCGCATGCGCAATATTTAAATGCCCTCCAGCTGGCAGTGAGTTGCTTAGTGCACTGTAGCTTGTCCAGTACTGGAGTTTAGTCTGTGCCCGCATACACTGGTCTGTCAGGGGTAGCGCTGCCCATCGGAGGCTGCAACTACTGCACATTATCGTAAGGATATAACCAAGAGGAGCTGGCATGGAGGAGTAATTCTGGACCTTGATGAGAAGGCAATCACAGAAAAGAAAGACCGAGTCCAGTTAGGAGCATCATCCCTCGCTAGCCATGAGCTGTCTGGATGTTATGTACCAAGTGTACGGTCCTCCTCAGCCTTATTTTGCGGCAGCATACAGTCCTTACCATCAGGTACGTGAGATTTGGGATTCATGCACTGGGCACAAGTTGGGAACAAAATAGGTGAGTCACATGAAAGCTCAGCAGCAGAGGTTTTTCTCTTTGCTAAAGTGCCATCCAAATGGCAAGCTTGTGCCAGTTCCCATTCAGTGGGGTCAGTCCAAACAACTTTCGTGACAAGTTGGCTCATTTCAGCTGAACTGTCCACTTTGCTTTTAGTGGGACATTAAACAGAATGTCCAACCCTGTCTGTATCCGTGGGATTGGCAAACTGCGGTTTCTAGCACTGAGCTAATGACTTCGTGATTAGGTGCAAAGAATAATATTTATACAGCCGCTAACCCGCAAACACCTTGTCACCACTGGGCAGATTGATCATCAATAAATCGTGCGGTTTATACGGCTCATTGCACTTTATTAAAAATGTATCGATGTATTCGATATCCTTTCGTATGACAAACTATGTAGAATTAAGCTCAAATCGTTGTACTGATCATATATATATATATATATATATATATATATATATATATATATATATATATATATATATATATATATATATTATATATTTTAATAGAACTGTGTCAGGCGATTCTATCCTAATTAGATAGCATTTTTGCTGGCCTGTAAAGATCCCTTTCCCATAGTCTGCACCTGTCCGTTCCACGTGTTCCCACACTCACTGGCATCGCAATCGCAACAACTCACAGCAGTTCCCATTGTATTATGCCTTCACGGAACTAATCGCTGCTCTGCCTCCTGTTTCTAAAAGTTCCAGTGCAATAAATAGCATTTTGTAACAAAATAGCAGTGTTGTAGGAATTCCACATCCTTGGTAAGTTGACATTCAAGGACTGTTTGAAACTCAGATGGTAGGTTTAGGCACAGCTGACAAAATAATTTAGAGATAGCCGGGACTGGTAGATTTTATATGAAAATGGATGATTTTATGTTTGAAAAAAAATAGCAAATGGAGTTATGAAAATAGTAATTATTATGGCAGGGATTGAAGAAATCGCCACACATGACAGATCTGAGATGGAGTTAGAAACGTGTAATGATGTGGTTAGAAGAATTAGTTGTTTGCGGTTGATACGCAATCAGGTATGTAAGTGTCGGAATTTTACTCCGAATTATACGCCTTGTTTGCGGAATTCGTTCTTTAGAAATTGCATATTGCCGATTTTCGATTTCTATCTATCAAATCTCGTATACGGTATTATTTGCATGGACTGAATGTATATGATAATACCGGAGTTTCATATCTGATCTATAGTCTTTAGATATACCCCAGAGCTGGATATAAACCAAAATCATCCGTTTTATCGGTTAGGCACAGAGTATAAAAGGCAAAAAAAATATTTTTAAGATATAGTTATTTTTTATTAAAATGATTTGCTAAAGATCCGAAAATGGCTTGCATGCAACACTGTTGTTAACGTTTATTAATGTACTAATGTGATTCTCATTTACATATATATATCCCTGTCCCCGTGGATTCTACAAAACAATTCTATAATGTTACAGATTTGTAAATTATTGCATGGTACCTACCTCCAACTCTATGCATTTACATTTTTTTAACAAAGGCAAATACTTTTGGTAATTGATACAAATTTACGATAAATCGCAAATTACTTTCTTGGTTTTCTTGGTTTTCATTTAAACAATAGCAGAAAGCGAAAACGTAAACGTAAGGGCGTATGTCGATTGACTGTGTCTGTATGCTTTAGTGTGTAGAAATGAATGAAAACGTAATGTTTGCTGTTTATCGGGAAATGGCATTAGTGACCGATTTACTTTACTCAGAACAGATATGCGGCTTTGGCCGCTAGCGATCAGTTGGGTATGATCCCAGTCTGCTCGGGTCGGCTACACTGACACAGGAGATACAGTACTAGAGTTTTGCGGGGTGCGCAAGAAATGACTTGAATTGATAATGATTTTATGGCCTTATGTGTCCAGCAGCCGGATGCTGCGTGCCACCAGGTCCGGACTGAGAATTAAAATAGGCCCTGGCATTTCAGGTACACAGAGGCCAAATCAGCCCATATAGAGGCCCAAACAGGCCCCACTAGCCCACTAAATACTGACTTTCTATGGGACCTTATAGCAGCCCCTCTGGCATTTGCCAGAACCCACAGATTGCCAGTCCGGGCCTGTGTGCCACTCATGGTTCACCTGGTTTACTTTTAGTATGATATAGAATGGCTAATTCTAAGCAACTTTTCAATTGGCCTTCACTTTTTCTTTTTTATCGTTTTTGAATTATTTGCCTTCTTTCTCCTACTCTTTCCAGCTTTCACTGACCCCATCTAAAAAACAAATGCTCTGTAAGGCTACAGATGCATTGTTACTGCTATTTTTTTATTAATCTATTCAGGCCCTCTCCTATGCATATTCCAGTCTCTTATTCAGAGATAAGTTGCTAGGATAATTTGGAACCTAGCAACCAGACTGCTGAACTGCAACCTAAAGAGCTGCTGAAGAAAAATATAAATAACTCAAAAAACACAAATAAAAAACGAAAACCAGTTGCAAATTCTATCAGAATTTCACTCTCTACAAGTCTACATCATACTAAAAGTTTACTAAACAAATCGTAGAATGTGACGTCTTGTGTGCGACTGATCGATGTTCTTCTGTTCTGTTTTTTAGAAACTTGCCTTTTACTCGAAGATGCAGGAAGCCCCAGAGAGTATCAGTATCAGCAGCAGTACCAGCAGCAGTGGCAGCTCCTTCTCCAGCCATGTGCCCACCAGCATCAAGGAAGAGGAGTGTAGCCCGGGGAAGGAGAGACCCCCAGAGGCAGAGTACATAAGCTCCAGATGTGTGCTCTTTACTTACTTTCAGGGGGACATTAGCTCCGTGGTGGATGAGCACTTTAGCAGGGCCCTCAGTCAGCCCAGCAGTTACTCACCCAGCAGCACCAGTGCCAAGTCATCTAGGAGTGCCAATATATGGAGGGGTAAGTAGGACACATGGGTTCCGTATACAGATAATGAGTGGTGCTGGTAGGTACAATACATGAAAGAGTGAGTGTTGATGCTGGCTACAGTACATGGAGGGGTGAGTGGGGCTGGTGGGTACAGTACATGGTGGGATAAAGGGGTTGAATCATATAGCACAGTAATTCATTAACAGGGCTGGATTGTACAATACAATATGGTACAAGTACAATAAAGAGTAATGGTCCCCATAGACGCGACGATTCTTCTTGCCGAACGACCGATTTTAGGGAAGCCCGACCGATCCTTCGAAATTATCGTGCGGTTAGTGGTATTCGAACGATCGTACATCTTACGATTTTTCGGCCGACATCTGTCGGGAAATTGATCGGCCAGGTCTAAAAATCTTTGTCGGTCCCAGTGCAATCTCTCTTTGTTTGCAGGGCCAAGCAGGCAGCTCCCCTTTGTTTTCCAGGTAAATTGGTCTTTTTAGTTGATGGTAGATTCGTACGATCGTACGATCGTTCTGAGAAGATCGTGGTCTCACGATCAGGATCTGATCTTTTAAAAATCTCAACATCTATGGCCAGCTTTAGTCAGACTGGAGGTTACATTACATAGATAAGAGAGCGTTGATGCTGGGTACAGTATGCAGAGGAAGTGTCATAACTAGATATTACTGGGCCTCACCACAATTTATTTTTCAGGCCCCCAACATTTTTATAGGTTCACTTGTTTTACCAATATTTATTAAAATTGCATATGGATTAGGGCCTCATGGGGCCTCTATATCTCCTGGGCCCCCCTGCAGCAGCAGAATCTGCTTCCTCTATAGTTACGCCCCTGCACAGAGGGATGAGTGGGGCTGGTGAGTACAGTACATGGTGGATTGAGGGGGCTGGATGGTACACTACAGTAATGAGTAAGTGGGACTGGAGGTTACAGTACATGGAAGGATAAGTGGGGCTGGCTGGCACAGTATATGGAGGGCTAAACATGGCTGGATGGTAATGTACATGGAGGGGCAAGTAGGGCTGCATAGAAGAGACCTTGCCATCAGATCTGAATGGCCATTCATTACATAGCTTCTTTACCTTGAAAGGGAAATAAAAGCTAGGGATGCACCCAATCCACTGAATTGGCTGAAAGCCAAAGGAAATCCACACCCTAATTTGCATATTCAAATTAGGAAAATGAAGGAAGAAAGATAATTAAAAAGTTTTAAAAAAATTTCAACGTCCTTCTTTGTGTGACGAAAAGTCACATGATTTTTAGTCTTCGGTTCGGCCAGGTGCTTGAATTTGGCCAATTCCGAATCCTGCTGAAAAAGGCTGAATCCAGAACCAAATCCTGGATTCAGTGCATCTCTAATAAAAACTTCCTTTATAACTTCCTTTATAATTAAAAAAAAACATGTAAGTACTTTTTACATTTCAGTGTTATAATCCATGGACATGAGCAAAGGTCTGGCTTCTGTATTGGGCAAACCATTTCTCCGCCTCAAGCAGGCATGCTGAAGGGCTCATGCTCTCTTCAAACATTTTTCTTATGCCCTCATTTAAGCAAATTACAATATGTTTTGCTGTTTGCAGCTACATGCATAGGATGAAAGGACAGTTAGCAGTATTTGCCAATTGTGGTGCTACCCCCACCCCCTATGGCCCAAAATGGAACTTTCTGGATGCAGAGCACAGCTTGAAAGCTAGTTAGCCTAAAGTGAGTCCCAGGTGTACGTTAAACTGTATTAGCTTTAACGTGGCCATGTATGTACCAGTAATGTTGTACAAAACTTTAGAGATCATTTACAATGACATACACAGTGTGCAAGGTCACAATCTGCCTTTTTTTTTTTTTTTGCACTTTGCGCACTGTATGGGGAGCTGTGCAAATAGCCGCACGACTCTACGCTCCGTTTCATAGCACAGATTCCTGATTCTCCGTTTGTCAATACAGTGCCGACTGCGTTAGTCAATGCTGTTTTAGTAATGAGCAAGTGAGGAGGCGGCTCTTGCACCCCTTAGTGCTCTTGCGCTTCCCAGGATTGTAAATAAACCCTTTTGAAAATGGTGGTTGCTGATGCACCATGTTGGTTAGTGAGGCAAGGAAAGGAAGGGAGCTGCAACTCTTCTTCAATTCCTTCTGTTCTGATCATTCATGCTTTTTGCACAAACGACCAGAACAGTAGAACAGGGCCAGAACTAGGGGTCGACAAAAGATGCAGCTCTCTAGGGATCTTATAGTTAAGTGGTGCAGTCAGCAAGGTATCTTCTTGCTTACTCCTTCAGTACTGCTCAGCACTGCAGCACGCACCACATACAGCAGGAGTGTGCTGTTCACGTTCATAATAAGAAATCCTGAGCAGGAAGCAGTTGCTTTAAACCAGGGGCGTAACTACAGAGGAAGCAGACCCTTGTGGCTGCAGAGGGGCCCCATGAGACCCTAATTCATGTACTATTTCAATAAATATTGGTAAAACACGTCAACCTCTATACATTTTGGGGGCCTGAAAAATAATTTGCTGTGGGGGCCCGGAATATCTAGTTATGCCACTGCTTTAAAGGAGAAGGAAAGGCTAAAATTAAGTAAGCTTTATCAGAAAGGCCTATATAAATACACCAATGAACCCTCAAAGCAATGCTGCTCTGAGTCCTCTATCAAAAGAAACACAGCCTTTCTCTCATTTTATTGTGTAGACATGGTATTCTGTATCACACTTCCTGTTTTCAGCATAAACCTCCAGGGCAGGGCTTGAGCATGCTCAGTTTGCTCCTCTCCCCCTCCTTCCTCCCATCCCTGTTGTAATCTGAGCTCAGAGCTGTAAGTGAGCAGGGAGAGACTCAGGCAGGAAGTGATGTCACACCAAGTTTATATGGCAACTTCTATCCTAAACAACCAGAGACAGTGTATACAGCTGTTTACTCAGGTATGGTAAAGCATTCTGCAGAGTAAATATAGCATTCTAGCTTGCGCTATTGTGGCTAATCTGTTGGCAATAAACTGTCTTGGAGCTTTCCTTCTCCTTTAAATTATGGATGTTTGCACTCAGGGACGATCCTGGGGCTGCTGCCACCTGAGGCTGCAGCTTTGATGCCGCCTCCCCCACTGGCGGAACTACCGGGGGAGCAGGGGGTGCGATTGGGCCAGGGCCTGCACCCCTCAAGGCCCCCGGTAGCTAGTACACAAGCGATTTCCACCCACAGCGGCCGATTTCCGGACAGATAATCTTCAGTTATGTTACTGCGTCCCCCTTTCTTGCTTCATGCTTAAAACTTCAGTGCAATGAGCGCAATAGCAAATTCAGCTCTTAAAGTTACAACATATCTCTTGCAATCTCTATTGTATTATGAACACTACAGAGTGGGGCTGTGCACCCTTATACTTTGGCCCAGTTCTGCAATAGAAAAACATGCCATGTGTGGCCCCTCTATGCATCCGGTCAGGCAGTAGGCCAATTTTTGACTGGTAATTACATCTATTTTGCTAAAATCTGAACCTGAACCTGAAATTAAGGTTAAGATTTGGTCCAGTACATTAGATTATAGAGAAAGTTCCCATTAGAGAGAGTAAAAATTATTCATGTCACTTTTGTAAACCTTCAGTGTGTTTTGTATACTTTCAGTGGCATAACTTCATCTAAGCAAACGGCCCAGTAAGGAATAACCCCCATTACCCTCCTGCCTTTGGCCACACCCTCCAGTCCAAGTGGGTATGCAGGTGGGAAGGGGTGGCATGGTAAAGGAAGAGCCCAGGAAAGAAATGTTTAGCCACTGGGTTACTAGCCTTTTAATTTTAAGAATGACATGTTGATAATACTGTAAATTATACGGGTAGTATAAATGTTGATAATGCAGCACATGACTGGTCTAATTTGATTGCTTGTTTGGTGATTTTATAAACCTGTAAATCTGTAACATGAGTTGTTTCAATTTTTTGCTTGTGACATTACAGTTCTATAGAATGCTACAGGTGTGAATTGCCTGTCTTTGTTCTTGAAGATCTTATTGCCATATACTCCCAATATGGCATGTTGATTTAGCGGCTCTTTACTAAATTGGCAGCTTATTTATTTATCCAAGGAAGTGTAGTATTCGGCAACTTTCAAAATAATAATAATTTAATATTCCATGTTCCCCCCCAAAAAAAAAATAAATAAATAAATATAAATAAATATATATATATATATATATATATATATATATTTATTATAGTATAGTTAAAGGGGACGTTAACCTTTTATTTAAAGTGGTGAAAAATTATTACTTTTACAACCACAATTGTGTTGCAGAATCTTATTTTTAAATTTCATTAATAAATACAGTAGCCCCTTACCCTTAGACACCTTAGATCTTCATCATTACTGACCAGATCAGATAGTTCACCATTTAAATGCAGAGATTAACAGCAAGTAGAAAGTTTAATTAAGGACAGTGAAGCTTTAAGTTCTTTTTACTGTTTACTGTGCATACTTGGTTCCTATGTCATTGTCCTGCATCCAATCAGTGCTATTCAAGTGAATGTGTGTGACCCAGGTATGTGCACTAGCACTACAAGCAACAATGTTGTCACTAAAGTTTCCTACCATCTACTGACTTTTGTACTGAGATTGACAATGGGTAATGATCCAGTTTTAGTAAACTACTGAATTTGGAAAAAAATGTTTCTTTTGCAAAGTCCTGTTGTGGTTCGACCGTTTACAATGCATTACACATGCCTTAAAGAAACAGTTCAGTGTGAAATTAAAAACTGGGTAAATAGATAGGATGTGCAAAATAAAAAATGTTTCTAATACAGTTGCCAAAAATGTAATGTATAAAGGCAGGAGTGACTGGACGTGTAACAATAACCGGAACACTACTTCCTGCTTTTCAGCTCTATAACTCTGAGTTAGTCAGCGACTTGAAGGGGAGCCACATGGTACATTTCTGTTCAGTGAGTTTGCAATTCATCCTTAGCATTCAGCTCAGATTCAAAAGCAACAGATATGACCCATGTGCCCCCCCCTTCAAGTCTCTAACCAGGGTAACCAGTCAGTGTAAACCAAGAGAGCTGAAAAGCAGGAAGTAGTGTTCTGTTCTGTTCTGTTACACATCCAATCACTCCAGCCTTTATACATTACATTTTTGGCTAACTAACTATATTAGAAACATTTTTTATTTTGCACAGCCTATCTATTTAGCCAGTTTTTATTTGTATGCTGAACAATTCCTTTACGCCATGCAACCAGGAAAAAGACAAAGAAAAAGATTCAAAAATGGGGAGCAGAAATAAAGTTTATTATATCACAGCTAATCCATAGCAAAGTTTGCTTTTCTGGTTTGGTGCAGGAAAAATAGACCTCTGGTTGGTTTATATGGCACTGGGGCAAAGTTGGCTTATATGCAAACATGACACCATTTGTGCATGCAGCCTAAAATAACTAAATAGTGAGCAATGTACCCCATAATTATCATACTGCACAGTTTTTAATGAGTCATGTGACAAGTGGTATCACTAAGCACCAATTTTCACTAAGTACCACCTAAAACAACATGTTTATAATAAGATAGTATTCATATTTACAGTCACTGTGCTGAAATGCTGTTTTATTGATTGACTT
This sequence comes from Xenopus petersii, assembly GCA_038501925.1. Lineage (NCBI taxonomy): Eukaryota > Metazoa > Chordata > Amphibia > Anura > Pipidae > Xenopus > Xenopus petersii. Next base: position 85,153,296 of record CM076681.1, read on the forward strand.
CCATATTTCTGATGGATGAGCAGCATGGTGGCACAATGGTTTGCCTGAAAACATACAGACATTAATTGGCTCTGACTGTAGTGTATGTAAATGGGACATACATTGTAAGCTGTACTTGGGCAGTGAATGATATATAAAGAATAATGATTTTTGCAAGATTGATATGATTTGTATTTCAGACCTGGAAATGAAGTGAGCATCCAGGGGTACTTCTGATTGCACTGAGCACAGTGGGGCTCTTGTGCTGTAACTGAGACATTGTGTATATTAAAATGTTATCATATTATACTACATCATACTGATCATGGCAATGCTGGGACAGCTCTATGGAAATATGATTGCTCCTTCCTTATTTATCAGTAGATCAAGCTGTAGAGGGGGTGTTCTTACAGAGTTACTGCTGTTTAAACTAACTTTGACTTAGAAGTATAGTAGAGAGTAGTGAAGTATTAAGTATAAACAAAACAACAATCCCGTTTGGATTCATAATTACTGCAAATGTTTAAACTAGGACTGTTTTTAGAATATCTGCATATTCCAGGTAACATTATACTGCAGCTGCTGGAGGTCCCAGATATGTAGGGAGTCCAGAGTGGTGCGGACAGTTTCAAGATATTTTTGTGAAACCCATAAAAGGTTTTGGCTTTAGAACCAACATCACTCCACACCACTGACTTGGGGGAATTTTTGCCAGCATGCCCCTATTGTTGCTTGGATTAATGGTATGTATAAGTATTTACTATATGAATACAATAACCAACCACATTCTGGCAGTATGTGCTCTTATGTTTCACAGTGGGGTTTTTTTGAGCTGTTGAAAGTGAAAAATGAAGTAGCATAAGTGCTATAGCCCAGGGGCATGACTATAGAGGAAGGCCCTTAATATGATAATAATGAGCAATTTAAACATATATTGGTAGAAAAAGGACAACCTCTGGTTATGTTGGGGGCCCTAAAATTAATTTGCTGTGGGCCCAGTAACATCTAGTTATGCCACTGCTATAGCCCCAAACATTTTGGAGCTTATTTACTATGACTGGGCCAATTAACTTATTGCGTCTTTAAAAACTAAGTGGGATATGAATGAATAACAGGTCCTTATCGAGAGTGAAACACGCCATATAATTCTAATGACATCTAATGTATTACTTGGGTTTTCAATTTTACAAAATATATTTTTTATCCAAAACAACTAATTTGTCTTTGGCATAATTCTATTCCGAAGCCTTTGTAAATACTTGTTAAGAGTATGCACTAAGGCTTATTTATGCAAAGCACTAAAGTGGATGCAAAATTGTGCATGATTTAATGCTAGGTACTTGTGCATATTCATGCTCCTTAACACACCAATTTACTATTACATTTAGCAGCACTGTATTTGGGAGGCACCTGTAGTGACACTGAAATGCTAGGAAAATAGGCTGCATTCTGAATTAAAAAATCACGGTGATATGTGTCCAAACATTATATTTGCAGATGGCATTTGCTTTGTATTGTGGAACTTGTGCATTGTTTATCCATCAAATTGTAAAAATTGACAGGGCTGGATTTCTGCGTGGTCATAGTGAACAACCCAACACCCCAGCATGCACACATGTGACGTCCTCAGTGCTCCTCAGAAAGCGGCTAAGGTGCCCCTAATATTTTTTTTTGCACCTGTTGCTCAACTTACTGTGGTGTTCATACAAATGGCCTGTAGATGTCACTGTGCTCAGACTTATACTGTGCATACTTCCTGTCAGCTTAAAAGTGAAAGTTACTGTTGTGTAATGGCTGCATGAGTCTCTGCTAATAAAGCTCTACTCATCCTCAGCTACCCAAAACATAGCAAATTGACGACGAGATGGCTCTTCTACCTCTTCAGCAGCCTGCACCTTTTCTTCCAAACCCTGAACCTTTTACTGCTTGGATCCGTATGCTATTACATTATTGCTGCTGACCAATGGGAGATTTCTGCTGCTAGAAAGCGTGCTTTACTTATTCACTGCCTGGGAGCAGAGGGACAGCGTATATTCTAAACATTACCATTACGAAAGCGAAAGTTACTGTTATGCAATGGCTGCATGAGTCTCTGCTAATAAAGCACTGTTATACTCTATTAATCCTCGGCTACCCAAAACATAACGCTTACCAAGGTGAGAAGCTTCATGGTCAAATTGATTCTCTGAATTCTCTGCTTGCTTTGCACTTCATCAACAACAATTACCTTCTCTGTCATTTGACTTCTTCCTTCAAAAGATGTAAATATGTTACATTCCCAATGAAAAATAATAGAGACCACTGACACAGGTGGCATAGATGTCAGATTTATTGAGGATACAAACATTTCCTGAAAGTCTGGAAACTTTTCCCTCTGTGGGAAAGTCCTGCAACTCAGTAAAATCTTTTCAAATGCTAGAAAAGAATTAAACCAATGACAATGGGGTTTAATAACCAAGTTTATTTTAGACGACTGGTATTTTTCTTTTAAATATATGCTGACTAACTCCCATAAGTAAAAAAAGGATCTAGGTTTGCCCAGGTGCAGTAACCCATAAACAGTAAGATGTTCCAGGTGGCCAGGAAATTCTACTGCTGATTGTTTTCTGGACTTGGATAACCTAATGCCAGATCCCAAGATGTATGTAGGTTAATTAAAACTGATTCTATTTCATTTTCTCTGCAGAGTCATCTTTCCCAATGAGTCAAAGGAGCTTCCCACCATCATTTTGGAATAGCAGTTATCATCCTTCTGCAGTTTCTGCTCCCTCTTCCTTGAGCAGTAGCCTAGCTAGTCCTCTGAGTGGTTCACATGCAGATATTACATTTGGGGCAGACCCTTATTCTCCAGCATCTATTCACAGTCACCTTCACCAAGGTCCCCCGGAGCCCTGGCACCATGCACATCACCATCATCATCACCACCACCCTTATGCCATTGGGGGAGCTTTAAATACTCAAGGCTCCAGTTACCCTCGGCCGGGTATGCATGAGGTCTACAGCACACACTTTGATCACCGCTACAGCTCCCTCCTTGTGCCAGCCTCTGTTCGACCTCACAGGATCACCCCAGCAGGGACATCTGCATCTACAGCACAATGTGATTTGGGAAAAGGAGAACCAGCCACTTCTGCATGGACAACACCTGGGCCATTTACAGGGCCAGCAACAGACATGGGACAGAGCATTGGCCTTAATGTAGATGCAGGTAAACTTATTTAAAATCTCTGTTAATAAATGGCTGTTAGTTCACACAACGGACACTATCACTGGTTAGTCTAGGTATTTTTATTTTGTAGCCATGCAAAGAAAGATTTAGTGACATGATGAGAGGCGGAAATGTTTTCCACAAGTCGTGGGCCTCAGCTGGCACCCCTTAATGGACCACTAGTTAGTACCACCTGTTACAATCAACTTTTTATTATCTGCTACATTACAATGAATTCTGAAGGGCAAAACTATACTTGCCAAATCAGAGAAATGATAGGTATAATGAACCTAAGCATGGCATATACCAAGCTTACCATGTCCTATGTCCATCTTTGTTTTATGTAAATATTGATTATTTACTTCTAATCTTGTGCTTTTAACCTTCTTGCTCGCCTCTTGTCCTAAAATATCCTTATCTGCCACATTAAATCTATCACATACTTTTATTTCACCCTGTCTTAAAACATCTTGTACCTTTATATCTCCCTTTTCTTCTTTATCTTTCTCCTTCTTTTCCATTCCCAGGTCTACAGCCCCAGGATAAAAGCAAGGATCTGTACTGGTTTTAACCTGTTCTCACAGCTAAATTTTCTCCAGCATGTAGAATTGATGACATTCTGAGCTGACTTTGGAGTTGCTTTGGTTTGGTGGTAACCGCTTGTGATCTTGGTTTGCAGCTCGTCGTTATTCCTTCTGTGGCGGGACTCTCCTGAGCTGATGTTCTTAAAGATTCTGAGTCAAACCGTTTACCCAACGTCTCAGCTTAATCAAGACCTAGAACAGATCTGAACCAGCACTGGGACTGCAAGGGAAGGATGAAAATAGGACTCCAAATCCCAAGACTATTAGGAGATAAAATGTCTCTTCCTTCTTTGCTGAGACCAGTCAAAAGAACAATGTTATTTCTATTTAAATTGTTATCTAAAACTAATTGGTGCCATCTGAAAGAAGTATATATATATATATATACAGTACATATATATATATATATATAAATATATTAATATAAATTTATTGGCTTACTTTTGACAAAAGACTATTTTATGGTGTTGTGAATATTTTTTATGCCTATGTGAATTTTACTTTCCTTGCAAGCTACCTGTTTAATGATCCAGTATATATATATATATATATATATATATATATATATATATATGTGTGTGTCTGTACAGTGAGTACTATGTTGTATGTTGATAAAACAGCACACACAGAGACACACACATAAATGAAAGGTCAGTGGACTATAGGTTGATACACAATCCAGCCTATGTTGTGCATGGACCACCTGCCCCAAGCTTATAGAACTGCAGCTGTTAAACAGACAACTGTTCAAACTCCAGAAATATGACAAGCAAGGTGGCACTTCCCAGGGTTTAGCCCAACAATGCATTTCTTTTTTACAAGGAGAATTTTATGATGAAAGAAGAAACCCTTTAGAAAATTGACAGCCTTTACATGGAACAACTGCAGGAACAGAATGAAAGGAGATCTCCAGAGAGCTCAGCATGGACAATTGATCTCAGACAGCTTCTGCACTGCTGTCCTTCTGCCACTTTGGGACACAGAGCAAGATGTGTTTAATTGTAGAACTTGAGTATTAGAAATATCTCCTTGATTTTGGCTGACTTGCTTTGTAAGAAAACATACCATTTTAATTTCTGGAAAAAAAAATAATCAAAGAGCAATGGCCCACTTATATTTATAGTGGTTGGCATATTATGCCTTTTGAATAAACAGCTGTTTGAGAATGACAAAGTTTATATGTAAAATAAGTTGCTTCTGTCATGTTCATTGTTCAGTAAAATTACTTGTGGGCTTAACAGTTGCAAACTAAGAACACTTGACATTTCACCGTTTATTTACCCCTGCATTATCATATTTATCCTGCTAAATTGTCTCTATAACTGTACAGGCATTTTACTGAAATTAGATTCATATCTGTCTACTCACTGGGTGATCACAGTTAATTTTGTGAAGGCTCTGGTCTAGAAAAATTAGAACTGTAATCTAAAACATAACTGAAAGTAAGTCCACTTAAGAATTTAAGATTTCATTCACAAACCTTTAAATTATGGGCATTAAAATGAATTTTATAAATAAAAATGTTTCTGTAATTTGTGATATAGCAAAATCCCAATCCGTAAGGGTGTTAATATTTTGATATTTCTTTTTTGACCAATCAGAAAATATTTACATGCACTGTCATGATGTTGTGACTAAAAGCCAGGCATAATGCCAAAGCATGCAATAAAGCATTATTTAAGAACCTCTGTTTATTGTAATTATTTGCAAATATGTTATGTCCAATACATAAGAAGAACAGCACACAAAGTTGCCCCTTGCAACATCTAGTCATTTGACAATACAGTGAGGGAGAATAAAAAAGGAGTGGCTTAGGCGGTCTATATTTCATCTGATACATCAAAATACAGAATAAAATGTAAAAATAAAACTTGAAACACTGAAGATTAAATGAACTAACATTTAAAAAGTCAGTTGTTTGTAAATTAGGTAACAGCGATGACTATCACATTTAAATATATTTAAAACACAAGTGAGTCAAACAGTGGCATAACTACTAGGGGTGGGAGAGGGTGGGACTGCACCCAAGCCTGCCATAGGGTCCTGCCAGGAACACCACAGCATGAGGCTGAAGGATGGGAGGTACAAGTGTGTGTGGGTACATGTCCTGGGGTGGGGTGGCCTGTGCAGGTTTTGCTCCCTTCCTGCTGGGCTTTAGTTATCTGGAGTTAAATGAATGTCAGTGCCTGTGATAATCCCAGAATCAATATACTGTAGAACTGCAAGGAATTTCTATACTTTCAAAAAAATATCTCGCTGTTTCACTATCAAGATAAATATATATGAATAAAGTTTTTTTATATTAGAAGTTCCATGAGTGCATCCAATTATTTTCATAAAAACCAAAAATATTTTTATTATTCTCAGTGGGAAGCGCCCCCTACTCTGGCATTAGTTCTATAGAGAAAGAATGAGTGTGGGGGAGATAACTAGTTTAATCTGTAATGACATTTAGATTTACCACACAGTTTGGTTTTTCGAATTATGCTGCTTTTGCAGTCTAAAATTTCTTAACTAGATCTAAGTTGGCATTAACCTTTGATAGATGGAGGGTAATGGGAGTTGTATAACAGTAATGTGAGAGTTGTATAAAATGTATGTCCCCTATAAATAGTCTTTCTGTATTATTTTTTTTTTTTGAAATCCATATAATTAAAAACAGTATCATTGTTTATTAGAGAAATTTAATTCTAAATGTCAGCATTTACCTGTATTGCACATTCAAAAGTTCCTATGGACTGGGTTCTGACAAGTATACTTTACTTTATTACAACTGACTGGGAAGCTAATAGCAGCAGCAACATAGTTATCAGCACAATATGATCTAGAACAGGGATCCCCAACCTTTACATCCCGTGAGCAACATTCAGAAGTAAAACTTTCCTTCAAGCCTGGAATTCAAAAATAAGCACCTGCTTTAAGGCCACTGAGAGCAACATCCAAGGGCTTGGAGAGCAACATCCAAGGGCTTGGAGAGCAACATGTTGCTCACGAGCTACTGGTTGGGGATCACTGATCTAGAACTTGGAACAAGGATGCAGTATCTCATAAAGACCAAACATGGAGTAGCCCTGTTTAACCTGAATAATAAAAGCCACTGATTTCTCTTGACAAAAAAAAATAATAAAGCAAAAGTATATACAGTACATGCCCTATGCATTAAGCTCACGTCGAACTGCCCACTGTCCACTGCCTCTAAAACATGTACCATAGTAATGAGGTTTTACTCTCATTTTGTGCCATGTTTCATACAACATATATGCTTGGCTGCATTGGTTTAGCTTCATTAGCCATGCAGCCGACAACCTCCTTTTTTGGCTGATGGCTCTTCATGTATACATATGGCTTTTGCTTGGAATTCTTTAATCCTACATGGGGCAAAGCTAAAAAATCTGGTGTGAATGTCAAATCATTTAGATCACATATTTATGGTTTATCAAGACTTTACTATAAACCTAGCACAGGATTTAATAGGATGTTAGTAAACCATGAAATGCTAGAAATATAGTATTTGTACTTTCTGTTAATTTATGCTAAAAATACAATATATGCAATGTGCAGTACACATGTACAGCAATGCTAATAATTTTTTAAATAGTCAAAAAGGCCCTAGAGAATATTAGCAGCTATGCATTTGGCCATGTGCTACTGCTCTAAAGCAAAAGACCTGCCGAAATGGTTAAAGACAGCAACAGAGCCAGTCAAATAAAACAGTAGACTGGTATCTGTTGTAATTCCACACCTCCCCTATAAATGTGTGATTTATTGCAACTCTGCTGTTACTCATGTCAGCTGAGGGACTGATTAAGAAAGCCTCTTATCCTTGTCTGTTGCACAGAAGCACTGAATGAGTTACTTACCCTGTGGGTTTAAATTGCACCTGATGATCTGACATAGAAAGGACAGCAATGTGACTCCACTGACCATGTCCATCCTAACATGACTCCTGTCTACATATTATTCCATACCTTTAAATTATCCAAAGCTTGCATGCAAATAAATCTTGTAGGTTGTGTCATGTTTCTTCTTAAGTCAGGAGCCCACTGTGATCTATGACAAGAGCTTTGAAGTTCTATTTAGATCCATGCCAAACATCAACTAAGCTTAAGCCTGGCTCTCTCTGAAAGGTTGGAAAATATATGGTGTTTTTGGATCCTGGGACCCATTCACTGTAAAAACTTTTTCCTTGCCAATTATGTAAACATAATAACCTTTCTCATATATAGAGACTGCACAGTAGGTGTTAGTAACAGTACATCAAGCCCTTGATTTATGATATCTTTATGAAATCTTGCTTGTGTATCTACCTTTTTGTGTTCTGTAATCTTTTATGACACAGATGCTCTTCAATATGATTCATGAGAACATTATTAACATTATTAAAGGTCTTTAGTACAAAAACATCATCATCTTGTATATACCGCTAAGACACTTATATGGTAGAGTCTCTGTAAAGCACTCTATATTTTACAGCTGTAATGGGTCATTTACATATATTCCTGATAGAAGTGCAGGAGCACTACGCGGAGCATAACATACTGCTTAGTGCTAATTCAAAGATCACTTCTGCCTATAGTTTTGGTCCTCTCTGCACTTCACTCTGGATAAATAATCAAGGGCAGACAGAAAGTAGGGATGTAGCGAACTGTTCGCCGGCGAACTAGTTCACGCGAACTTCGACTGTTCACGTCCGCCGCAAGTTCGCGAACGTCGCGCAACGTTCGCCAATAGGCGTTCACGTCAAAAATCGTTCGACCATTCGACCATTCGATTCCTTCGACCGCTAAAATCGAAGGATTTTCGTTCGAATCGAACGATCGAAGCCATTGGATTGAATGAAATCATTCGATCGAATGGCTTCGATCGTTCGATTCGAACGAAAATCCTTCGATCGAACGATTAAAATCCTTCGATCGTTCGAATCGAACGATTTTCGGATGTTCGAAGTTCGCAAACTGTTCGCGAACTGTTCGCATTTTTTGCCGGCGTTCGCGAACACATACTCGACGGTTCGCTACATCCCTAACAGAAAGTACTGAACCCCTTTATGACCTAAGCCTCCAGCAATCTATAACTTGTACACATGTATAAACATATAGGCCACAAAGGGGTCAAGTACTTTTTGTCTGCACTTGTGGATTTTTTATCAGTTGCATGATTTGGGCTTCATGGGAGAAATAATAGCCTGTGGTAGCATTAGCATTTGTTTGTGTGTAATTTAAGCTCTCTATTTGCTCAGGCAGTGCAGTTAGACAAACAAACCCCCATCGTTACAATCCCCTTCATTCCCCACCTCCTTTGAACAAAGTGAGTGGAATCCTGACACATTGTCCAATTTCCATGACTGCAATATCTAAAGTGCTCTCTTTCTTACTTGGCCTCACACCAGCTCACATACTCGCAAATGATTATTCTTGTTATATCCCAACAGGCTTGGGCAGACAGCTCTGTATGCTCTTAACTACAGCTCCAGGCTGCTGGATCAAGGAAAGATACTTGATAGCTGTTGTTTCCGTGGTTGAAATATTTGTGAAGTTAACGCATAATCTGAAAGCAGAAGCTAATAAATTATAGAGTGCTAATTGGGGCCGGAGTGGAGCTGTCAATCACGCTATCCTAAACACACTGAGACCCTCATAACCTAAAAAGGCAAGAGAGAGTCCAAGAAGAGCTTCCAGTTGTTCCTAGCTATGACCTCCACACTGTGCAAGAACACTGAGAGTATTTTTTCTAAATAAATGCCTGTGGAAGGCAGGACTTGAAGTATTTCTTCAACATATAAAAGACCTGAAAGTGTAAATGTTAACACACAAATACAGTATATAGTATATTCTTTTGCCTGCACTATTAGGTGGGAAACACCTTACCTTTATAGGTGCTAGTATGAAAATATATACACAAACTGAATTATGTTAACGTGCTTTAAGCATCATGTTTTTATTTAAACACTTTAATTTGCATATGCAGAATCAGAAAATGAACACATAACAGAGTTCATGCACTTAGGGGTGCAGTGTAACAGCTTCTCTACAGAGGCAGCCGCATAAAATTTTCAGCTGAGGGTCCCTCTGCGGGTAATGCGTAGAGTCCACATGCAATACATTAAGCAAACCAACATTTCAATAGTGAATTACCGGTATATCCCTTTTATTAAAATAAAATTCCAGAAAGATAGACAGATGCCCCCAAAATGTTTATTTTTTTCCCTGAAAATGTTAAATCTACAAAATACTGAACGTAACATAAACCCTCAGAAAGAGGAAGTCTAGAAGGCTATCAACAAGCTTCCTTGCAGCAATTAGCTGGCTTTGTATCCATATCAACCAGCCAATCACTCATTTATTAGGTGGCTGAGATCCTATAGGATGTGAATATTCTCGCTGGGATCTTACAGTGACTTAGGTTCAAGGGTCATATCAGCCAAGTGCTCACATACCTCACAAGGCTTATTGCAATAATTAAGCAGTTATTCTGCAATAATATTATCATCATGAAAAAGTCTCCCATATGGCAAGTGGGATGTTCCCCTTTGAATTAAGGTTTGTAGCTTACGACTAAAATTTGAAGCGATTGATTCAATGGGAAAGTTTATGGTATGCACAAGATAGAAAGACGTACCTGATGGGTAAAAATGTCACAGTCTGGCACAGAGGTATAAGTAAAAAAAAGCCCTAATGCTCATATAACATTTAGAATTAGAGGGAGCATTTATGAATAATCATATATTTTCCCAAGTCATAATGATGGCTAAGTTATGAAAAGATGTTTTATTTGTATTATTATTCAGTTCTATTTTTGTTGTAAATCCATAAAATCTGATTTTGAGGTTGAGATAATCAACCATAATGTACAGTATTTCAAGAGGGTTCAGCAAATAAAGTCGTAACTTACATCTTATCTCACCTTGCTGACAGTATTTCTGTGTTGGACTGGAGGGTCCAAGGCCCACTAGGGCTTCCAACACAGCAGGGCCCCCCAACACCTCCTCTGGGTCCCAAGCCACAACCCCCCTCCAGGTCCCCTGCCCCAGCTGCAAACCCCCTCCAGGCCCCCCTTGCCACTGTCCATACCTATTCTCTCAATCGGGCCAGAAGGGGGAAGATCAGAAAGCAGAACGGGCCCATACAGGCAGCGGACTGTCTGGTGTCCCTCGGGCCTTGTTTGACCCTGATTGCTACTTCTTGAAGAATATTCCAGGGTTATTTTGAAAGGGAGTACAAACACCAAATTTACAAACAATGAATGTTTTTTTTTCTCTAGATATTCATAGCGGGCTAGGTCTCATAATATAACATCATTACAAGTATATATTCATGTACCAGTTTCAACACCTCCCAGCATCCCCTGCAATTCACAGATGATTTATTGTGTGTTTTCCCTTCTCTCTCATCACCTTTACCCCCTGCCACATACACTAGTTCTCCTATATCCTGTTTTGGCACTGGAATTCTTCACATAACCCAAGTAGACTTTTGCTTCCAGGCATTCAGTCTTTTTAAATAAAAAAAAACTTCTTGAAGGAAGCACCACCAATAGAGATTTGATGAGTTTAGGTAAATGTGGATGAAGGCTACATAATACAGTTGTAGAACTCTTGTGATGGAGCAATATAATATATTGCAGTTTATTGTTGCACTGAGAGTCTAGGATCATCACTGGATGGTATGCAGGCTTGCTTTAATTTTGTGAATATCTGGCATACCTTCTTTCCTATAAAATTAGCCACACTGATGGGGCTGATAGCGGGGGGTTACTAAACTTGTCCATGGACCTGGAAACTAAGTGTCCTTATGTGTGTAAGCCATGGGAGGGGTTCTTTAATCCAGTTGTTATTGTATGATGCTCTTAAGCCGCAACCATTAATCGAACATCTACCATCTTTGAGCACCAACAGAGAGACACAACCTTAGAATCTCACTAACTGTGCTGTACTGACTTGTAACCACAAACTGACTTGGTACTGAAGTGGTCATTTTGTTTTCCTTTTTCAATTTCTTTAATCCTTTTTCTTTTCACGTATGCTTCAATTAATTCTGTCAAGAAAGGTGCGCTTTCTCTGGACTTTCATAAAGGAATGTTTCAACTAGTTACAAAGTTATAATCTGTACTCATTCACTACTTTGTTATTTTGTAGTTTCAAACTTTTTCATACGGAGCAATATTAAGGAACTTTCACGTAAATGTTTAGTAACGAGATTTTCACTTGGGTTCGAGTGGGGCGGTGATTTACGCCTGTATGCATTACACATTTGTCACTCTCTATACATCACACTGGGTTTCCGCCAAACTGGGTATTAAATGTAGGTGTTTGTTACATTATTTCACTTTGAGAATGGCTGATGGTTTAACAATAGAAGCATTTTTATCTTTAATAAGCCCTGTGAGTGCAGTTTTTCCAGCTTGAAGTTTATACTGTATATAATCACGAGAAAGGGTACAGTATTTACAGTAAGGTGGCCAATTGCAAGTTGTGCTTCTGTTTGACTCTCCTTTGAAGAGTGACAGCATGGGATCCTCAAAGCAACTCTCATAAGATCTGAAAACAAAGATTGTTCAGTATCATGGGTAAGGGGAAGGCTACAAAAAGCTGTCTCAGAGGTTTAAACTGTCAGTTTTAGCTGTAAGGAATGTAATCAGGAAATAGAAGACCACAGGCACAGTTGCTGCAAAACCCAGCTCTGGCAGGCCAAGAAAAATACAGGAGCGGCACTATAACCTAGCTCCTTGTTGTAATTTGTGTCCAATTGATGGTACTGAGCCAACAGAGTGTAGCAAGCAGACAGAACTCAGTTCAATCATCATCCAGTGTGTTTTGAACCAACAAAGATTACAGTACTTTTCAGTCGACTTTTGCATAAAAACATGTTTTTTAAAAACACCTAAAACTCAGATATAGATTACTATTTGGCTCCTAAAAATGAATGCTACTTGGAGAAAACCTAATCCATGTGATATTTGGTTTTACATAACTAAAAATGGAGACATCACATCAAATGATAGTAATGAAGCAAGACTAGCTAACGCATTTAAGGCATTGCTTACATCTTGGCATTTTCTCTTTCTTGCAGGCTTAAAGGAAAGCTATACCCCCCCAACATTGTAGCTCTCTATAAAAAGATATCACATAAAACAGCTCATATGTAACATCCTGCTTCATGTAAATAAACCATGTTCATAATAATATACTTTTATAATAGTATGTGCCATTGGGGAATCATAAATAGAAAATTGCCATTTTAAAAAATAAGGGCCGCCCCCCTTGGGATCGTACGATTCACCGTGCACACAAACATACCAACAAACCATACATGTTACTTAACAGATTTACTTAAATATATAGACCAGTTTGGTAAGTTTCTTTAATATGCCATTTAATATGATATAAACTATCTGTTGCTTAAGTGTTTATTTTTGGGGTATACTTTTCCTTTAAGGATTTCGTTTTTTGAGGACTACAACTAAATTGTGAGCTGATAGCCTTCAAACCACTGAAGCTAAGGGTGAAGCCAGGGCTAATATGAATTATTTACAGAAAATATTGTTTATTGAAGCTGTTATAATTGTTACCTTCTTATATATCAGTACTAAGAAAAGCCTTAAATACAATATCAGTTTATTGTAAAGAATATTAAACTCGTTACAGTAAAGAAAACCCTGGGAATCAGGAGCTTTAAGTTTAAAGGGATTCTGTTGTGATTTTTATGGTGTAGTTTTCATTTCTAAATTACACTGTTTACATTGCAATCCACTCTACCATTTTATCCCTAAACCAAAAAGTGTATTTTTTTTAGTTGTAATTTTGGTGTGTAGGCAGCAATCTCAGGTCATTTTGCCTGGTCATGTGCTTTCAGAAAGAGCCAGCACTTCAGGATTGAACTGCTTTCAGGCAGGCCATTGTTTCTCCTACTCAATGTAACTGAAGTTGTCTCAGTGGTACATGGATTTTTACTATTGATTGCAGTTCTGGGCTGCTGGGGGGAGAGGGATGATATCACTCCAACTTGCAGTGCAGCAGTAAAGAGTGACTGAGGTTTATCAGAGCAAGTCACATGACTGGGGGCACATGGAATGTCTAGCCCCATGTCAGATTTCAAAATTAAATATAAAAAAATCTGTTTGCTCTTTTGAAAAATGGATTTCAGTACAGAAGCCTGCTGGAACTACAATATTAACAGATGCATTAAAAAATGTTTCCCAGGACAGTATCCCTTTAAGAATATATACAAATTTCCTTTTACATCACACTGCTCCTCAAATTGAATGATCACTGTAGAATGTCTAAATGAGTCATATCTCATTTTGTGATTTGTTATTTTTATTTCCATTTTCAATGTTGTAGTTTATTTACTTATAATACACAAAAGCTATGAATATCTTGTAAATTATATCCTTATAAACAGTGAGTTCTGACATCATCAGTTATAAACGGTGACATAAACTGATGTCATTTCTGTCACATGACTCACTTAAATTTGTATATTATATTAAAGTACCCCCAGTTGCAAAATATGAGGATATTAGAAGTTACATCGGAGTTCCATGACCTGTATAAAAAAAAAAAAAACTCGCCCTTCGGCCTCGTGTTTTTATATGGTCATGAAACTCCTTGGTAACTTATAATATCCTTATATTTTACAAGAGGGGGTACTTTATTCCCTATATGTTTGCTCTTTCTGTGTGTATTTCCACCCAAGTTCTAATGAATAGAAAATACAGCACAAAGATTTTTTGTTGAATACATTTATACTTTACTAAACCAACGACTTGGCTAGAGCTACTGCAAATTGAATCTCCTATTTTATAAACCAGGGTTGTACTACTACTTGGATTCTTATGGAACTATAGTATGATTGACACATCTGTATTATCAGTACTGGTCACAACCGAAAACCACAGTAATACCTTCTAAATCTAAATTAATACAAGGTTCAACCTGCAATTACATTATTTATGAACAAATGCACCTGTTTCATTAAATTGAACACTTAACCCACGCTGGCTGTTTTGGTTTACTTGCTATAAACTGTAAAGGCAGAGATTAAGGGTTAAGGGTAATATCACAAAATTGGTTGTTTTCTGGATTAAACTAGTTAAAGGACAAGGAAAGTTAAACTAAAAAAGTAGACTAGAAATGTTGTACATAATGTTTTGGGCTTCTGTACCAGCAACCACAGCCCTTTAGCATGGAAGATATGTCTCCACTCCACTTGTCTCCACCCAGTAGCTCCCCATCTTCTTTTCTGCTGATCTGCTCTGTGCTGCTGTCACTTACTGAGCTTAGGAAACGGAAATATACAGTACACATAGAATATAACTGTCACATTATAAGGCTGATTAGTAATTAATATGAATAATTACTACATGGCAGCACAGAAACGAGTGCAATTAGCATCAGAATTTAATAATCAGCCCTGTAGCATCAGTTTATATGACAGGCCAACCTAATTTTGTGCTTGATAATTTGCGACGGCCCCTAAGCTTAGCTTCTCAACAGCTGCTCAGAGCCCACTGAGCATGTGAGTGTCGCAGACACTTTCCAAGATAGTGACCCCTTGTGACAAGTTTGAAGTCCTGGATCATTGCTGCTATTGAGAAGCTTAAAGTTTAGGCTGGTGCAATAAGTTCAGTATATAAAACATGGCGTTTTTAGCCCTATTAATTTTTAGAGTTCAGTTCTCCTTTAAAGTTAAATTAGATTAAACTAATGAGCCAGCAGATACACAGACCTGCATGTGGTCTGCCAGTATTTTCAGCCATTGAAGAAGTGCCCATTTGTGGCTGTACAGTATGTCATTTACTTACAAAGAATCTGCCCCTTAGAGACCCAAACATTAGCACTATATCAAAAATCAGTGCAAGCTGTACACTGTGCCCTGTGCTGAATGGAAATCCTGGAAGGACACAGGGGCATGAAAAGAACCCTGAGAATTAACTATGAGGTTCTAGGGTCCCTTGTAATCTTACTTCTTGAATGATGCACAAAGAAGGGCATATAAGAGGATGCTAAAAGTTGTGCCTGTCAGAGGAAGGGGAAAAAAAGGAAGTTGTGCCTGTTAGCGATGTATTGTGCACAAAAGCATGTGCATTGCCCCTGAGATAAAAAAGTCCTCTTAGTATAGGTCCCAGTGATTTGGGACTAGGGGTTGTACAGTTCTGGTCAAAGGCATACTTATTATCATGAATGGCATGTATAGTATGGAGGTGTGATGGAAATCTGATCTTAGATTAGCCTCTACCAAGAACCTGGAGCTAACTTGGTACAGTGCTAATTGTGGGACTCACAGAGACAGTCGTGCAGGTATATATCACTGTATGTTTGCAGGTCTGACAAAAACAAGTAATGCTTTCTGTCTGACCTTTTTAAAAGTTAGGTCATAATTTTGCTCTTCTAAAGAATAAAGTTCCCGGATGACATACCAGAAATACACTGAAAACAAAGCTTCAAATGACATCTATGCAGATAAAATAAATGTGTTAAGGTCCCCAAAGATGTGACGATTCTTCTTTGGTGAACGACCGATTTCACTGTAGTTCGACCAATCCGTCAAATTATAGTGCGGTTAGTGGGAATCGAACGATCGTACATCTTATGATTTTCCGGCCAACATCTGTCACAAAATTGATTGGCCAAGTTTAAAAATCTTTATCGATCCCAGTGCAATCTATCTATGTTTGCAGGGCCAAGCACGCAGCTACTCTTCAGTTTTGCTGGCAATATCGCCTGAAATTGTCTTTTTAGTTGATGGAAGCTTTGTACATTTAAACGATCATTTAGAGATAATCGTGGTCTCAAGATTGGATCTTTTAAAAATCTATGGCCAGCTTTATTCTGGAAAAGATATGTATCAGAAGTAATGATACATTGTAAATGTAATTCTAAAAGATCTCAACTCTCTCTTGCTAAGTAACAGCCAAAAATTTGTATTACAGTGAATGGTGAAAAACATACTGGATCAAAGCACAAAATAACAATTGGTAAGACAAGTTGCTGGTCTCAGCGTGTTAATTCAAATTTTATAGTGCTGTAGATTCCAATGAGCCTGTGTCACACTCCTCAATGTAGTCAGGATAATGTATAGTAACAGGAAAAAAACAGCATCAAGGCAGTATTTTTCAAACACTACGGGGCCGATTCACCAATGGTCGAATATCGAGGGTTAATTAACCCTCGATATTCGACTAGGAATTGAAATCCTTCGAATTCGAATATCGAATTCGAAGGATTTAGCGCAGGAAATGCGATCGATCAATCGAAGGATTATTCCTTCGATCGAACGATTAAATCCTTCGAATCGAACGATTCGAAGGATTTTAATTCAACGATCGAAGGAATATCCTTCGATGAAAAAAACTTAGGCACTTAGGCAAGCCTATGGGGGATAGCTTTTAGCTGCCGAACTAGGGGGTCGAATTTTTTTTTAAAGCGACAGTACTTCGACTATCGAATGGTCGAATGATTTTTAGTTCGAATCGTTCGATAGTCGTAGTCGAAGTAGCCCATTCGATGGTCGAAGTAGCCCAAAAAACATTTCGAAATTCAAAGTTTTTTAAATTCGAATCCTTCACTCGAATTCACTCGAATTTAGTGAATCGGCCCCTACATGTTTTGGGTACAACCCTTTCTCAAGTTGTACCCGACTTGAGAAAGGGTTGTACCCGAAACATGTAGTGTTTACATTGCTAATAAATGAAACACTTGCAGTTTGAAAATACTGCCTTGATGCTGTTTTTTCCTGTTACTATACATTAGCCTCACAAAATAACAATTATTGCTGGCATTTTCCACGGTTAAGACATAATCGTTTTGAATTATGACTTCATTACCTTATACATGGATAGTCCCAACCATACTGTACATAGCTACCAATACCTTTGCAGAAGGGTTCAAGAGGTTAGATAGGGGGTCATAATTTTACCCTGCAGAAAGAGCATATTGTGCCCTACCATGATCGTAAGGGACAAAAACATCCTGCTTATAACATAAAGTTTAGCCCTTAAATGGATGTTTTTATTTTTATGGTGTAGTTTTTATTTCTAAATGAAACTGTTTACACTGGAAATAATTCACTCTACCATGTAAAATTGAATTCCTGAACCAGCAAGTGTATTTTTTTAAATTTATAATATTGGTGTGTAGGCAGCCATCTCAGGTTTTTTGCCTGGTCATGTGCTTTCAGAAAGAGCTTTCTGGCATGCTGTTGTTTCTCCAACTCCAACACCCAAGCCCCACCCCAGATCCCGTCCACTCCACACTACAGTTAAAAGACCATATAGACATTAGTACTAAAAATGGTAACCCCCCCACACACAAGTTATAAAAAGCTATTGCTGGTCAGGCCCCCTTATAAGTAAAAAAAACTGTTGTGCCAGGGCCCCGCCAAATTTTTTTACTAAAAAAATTAGTGGTCAGGGCCCCCCTATAAGTTAAAATAAATTGGTGCCAGGGCCCCCCATAAAAGTTTTTTTAAAAAACATTGGTGGCAGAGCCCCCCTTACAAGTAAAAAAAAAAATTATTGCCTTGCCCCCCCCCACAAGTCATAAAAAGCCATTGGTGATCAGGGGCCCCCCTGCAAGTAAAAAAAATTGATGATCAGGGCCCCCTTACAAGTTAAAAAACAAAATAGGTGATCAGGGTGATAAGTTAAAAAAATTTGGTGGCAGGGCCCCCCATAAAAGTTTTTTTTTAAAAAAAAAACATTGGTGGCAGGGCCCCCCTTACATGTAAAAAAAAAAAAAAGAAGGCCTCGGGCCCCCCCCCCACAAGTTATAAAAAGCCATTGGTGATCAGGGGCCCCCCTGCAAGTAAAAAAAAATGATGGCCTAGGCCCCCCCCACAAGTTATAAAAAGCCATTGGTGATCAGGGACTTATTCTTAAAGGACCAATGAGGGTACAGAAAATCTTAATAGAAGAAAAGCTTCCGTGCACAGAGGTGCTGTGTCCTATTATGTGAAGCTGGCAGCACAAAAGCAGGGGGGCCCGGCTAATCAAGTGAGTGAAGCATGGCCTGCCCCCCCCCTAGACATAAAATCCTGCGGGCCCGGGACAACTGTCCCCCCTGTGACCCCCTGATGGTGGCCCTGGACTCTTTGATGAGGTGAGTTAATTTGCAGACACTCCTGCATGCATTTAAGTATTTAGTGAGCCTTGCCATGCATACCAGAACACAAAGTTTTCCATTAAATACAGATTTGATAAAACTTGCTATAGCAATATCTGAAGTAGCCTTATGCCCCTTTCATTCCTTTTTTCTAACTTCTTCCAGTAACTAAACGTTAATATCTGCAAGTCCTAATTACATGGTAATGGTAATGACAAACAACACAATTTGTGAGAGAAGGAAAATATGTTATATTTGATATTAAGGAAAACACATTTTATGCTTTTAAGGTAGCATAGCTTTCACAGTAGGAATGAAAGGTCAAACAGAATGGACATTTACAAACCTGTTGCATTAACCTAACTGTATTTTTCATTAAAAAATCTAATATAATAGATGCATTTAAAAGCCTTAGGACAATAACACACGAAATCCTTGAAAAGCCTGCAAGATTTGACAGAATTATTACCTCCAAATATTTATATTTTAATATGTAATGTGTTTGGTAACAGTTAAACAGTTAAGGGCCAAGAAGGAAAAATATTTTGTTGTTTTTCTATGTCACTTAAAAAGGTCTCCAAAGACCAAGGACTAGTCGCCATTTTTTGACTAAATTTTGCAAGCTTTAACAGACAGCTATGAAGACATATTGGATATGAATGCTGTAAATCCTCAACACTCATGCCAACATGTTAAATTCTACGTTTTGAGCAAAAATGAAAAAAAAAATATATACAGTATTATTCTTTGAATTTCTTTTAATTCCATAGCTCCATAGCTGAGCCAAAGAATTTATCTGAGCACCCAGTTTTTTTAATACAAATATATATGGGAATTGGATCTACTATCCGGAATGCTTGGGATTCTGGATAAGGGATCCTGCACCTGTACAAAAATGGAAATCCTTTATCCAGAAGGCTTAAAAATGCGAATGCCCACTTTGCCATTGTCCGGTTATTTTTGGCCATTTTTTTATGCTTTGGGTAATGCCCACCTAAGAACATAAAGTAGAGTGCACCTTATGGTGGCGAGTTATAATAATAATAATGATATTTGGTACTGCAAGCCAGTGCCCAGAGCTGTTGGCGAACCTGCAGCTGACTTTAGAGCCTACTGGAAGCACTAGATATATTCCTGGCATCATTTAAGTCAACTTCCACTATATTTTCTACTAATATAAAAATATAATACACAAAAGCCATAATTATCCTGTAAATTATATTCTTATAAATGGCTCTTAGTGATGTCATCAGTTATAAAAGGAGCTTAGTAATGCCATTTCTGACTCACTAAAACTTGTGTATTATAATAAATAAAGTACCCCTTGAAGAAAAATATGAGGATATTAGAAGTAACCTTGGAGTTCCATGACCTTTGGCCTTGTGCTTTTATATGTTCACTCCTCAGTGACTTATAATAGCCTTATATTTTAAAATAGGGGGTACTTTATTGCCTATATAATATAAATAATATGCCAGGTCTGCTAGCCTGACAGGTTTTGCAAAAGTTAAAGGGTTGGTTTACTTTAAGGTAACTTTTATTATGTTATAAAACGGCCAATTCTAAGCAACTTTTCAATTGGTCTTCATTATTTATTTTTTATAGTTTTATAGTTATTTGCCTTTTTTCTTCTGACTCTTTGAAGCTTTCATATGGGCGTTGCAGACTCCCTTCTAAAAAACAAATGCTCTGTAAGGCTACAAATGTATTGTTATTGTTACTTTTTATTACTGATCCTTCTATTCAGGCCCTCTCCTATTCATATTCCAGTCTCATTTAAATCAATACATGGTTGCTGGGGTAATTTGTACCCTAGCAACTAGACTGCTGAAATTGCAAACTGGAGAGCTGCTGAATAAAAAGCTAAAGAACTCATAAACCACAGATAATAAACAATAAAAACCAATTGCAAATTGTCTCAGAATATCACTCTCTACATCATACTAAAAGTTATTTCAAAGGCGAACAACCCCTTTAAGTAAAAGTTTATTGTTCCCTATTTAATATGTGCAGTAAACAATGTGAAGTAAACTGCAAATCAACTGACAAGGGTTGCTTAGAACAGGTCTATTTATAACATACCATGTTATATAAAGGTGGTTTCCCCATCATTTCATTTTAAATTACATAAAGCACATATCCAGGACAAGAACTGCACAGTATTGCAAAGTATGGTCATGCAGAATAAAATAATAAAATGTAATTCATTCTACAAGTACTAAAAGTATATTAGAAGACATTATAGACAAATAGCAAGGGACCTTTTTACCCATAAAGAGGATTACCGCACCAGAGGCCACTAGTGATGGGCGAATTTCTCCCATTTTTGCAAAACGGCGAAAAGTTCCTGAAAATTTTTTTGATGCTGGTGACAATTCTGACACCAGTGACAATTCTGATGCCAGCAACAATTCTGACTCACATTAAAGTCAACGGGCGTCTATTAATTGTCGCTAGCATCAAAAAAATGTGAGATTTTGAGAATTTATTTGGCTGCGGCGAAACACGGAAATTCGCCCCTCACTAGAGGCCGCCCCTTCGGACTAGAAGAAAAGAACTTTCATTTTTTACAGTGAGGTCAGTGAGGTTGTGGAATGCACTGCCGGGTGACATTGTCATGCTGATTCAGTTAATGCTTTAAAGAGTGTCTTGGATGATTTCTTGGACAGACATAATATCAAAGGCTATTGTGATACTAAACTCTATAGTTAGTATAGCTATGGGTTTATATAATTTATGTGTAACTGCCATTAGATAATAAAGTTTCGGATATACTTCCTATTCAATACATATACAAGTATTTATTATACCCCCCCCCAAATCAATTTATAAATAAACAAACAAAGCAGATGTCTAGGATAGAAATTTGCTGACATCTATAAACAGGCTTTTTGCCAAATAATGGGGATGATTTATTAACATTTGTTTTCCCGAATCAAACTTTTTAGCTTGAAAAATGAATTAATTGAAATCACAAAAAAATAGATATTTGTTACATACAGCTCCCATTGACTTCCAAATGACTTTGGTAGCTTTTAGATGGAGAGGTTTTGTATTAGAATTTTTTGTGGTTTTTAACCACAAAAAATTCTAATACAAAACCTCTCCATCTAAAAGCTACCAAAGTCATTTGGAAGTCAATGGGAGTTGTGCTTTGCAAATTGTAAAATCTTTCTTTGCTTTGCGCTTTTATATGCTTTTATTTTTTTTTTCTTAGTAATCAAACCCAAAATTCTTCTGAAATAGAGGAATGAGTTTTTGTATTCTTATTCAGATTCATTCCACATATTTGTTTGTTCTTTTCTTATTTAGATGTTTTAATAAATAAGTAGGCATTTGTGCTTTTTAAAAATGGGACTTTAGTCAAAGTTGAAAAAAAAATCTAAAACCATTGGAATTTTGATAAATAGGCCTCTATGTTGCAAAATATGTTTTGTGAGAAATATATATATATATATATAATACACAAAAGCCATGAATATCTTGTAAATTATATCCTTATAAACGGTGAGTTCTGATCTCATTTCTGTCACATGACTCACTGAAACCCCCTGTTGCAAAATATGAGGATATTAGGAGTTCCATGACCTGTATAAAAACACTCGGCCTTCCTTGGTAACTTATAATATCCTTATATTTTACAAGAGGAGGTACTTTATTCACTATATATATATATATAGAGATTATTGTAGCCCAAGAAGCCATTCAAGCTACTCTTATGGTCCCCATAGACGCAAGGATTTTTCTTCCCGAACGACAGATTTTAGCGAAGTCCAACCAATCCTTCGAAATTATCGTGCGGTTAGTGGGATGGTATCTTATGATTTATCGGCCGACATCTGTCAGAAAATTGATCGGCTAGGTTAAAAAATCTTTATCGGTCCCAGTGCAATCTATCTATGTTTGCAGGGACAAGCAAGCAGCTAGCCTTTGTTTTCCTGGCAATATCGCCTGAAATGGTCTTTTTAGTTGATGGACAATTCGCACGATCGTACAATCATTTCGCGATAATCGTGGTCTTATGATGACGATCAGATGTTTTAAAAATCTTTACATCTATGGCCAGTTTAAAGGCCTTAATGGAGTGTACCAACACAGTGTATTCAACAACCTCATTGCCCTCACTGTTGTGAATCATTTGTAGTGCTTTAAGTAAAAATTCAACTAGTAACATTAAAAACAAAAAAAAAATTCAAATTCAAGCTAATTTTTGTGTATTTTGACTAGGGAATAGTGCAAATTAGATTTGAAATGAAAAAAAATCAGAACATTTGAATTTCAAAATTTATCATGTACTGTCTTTTTAAAAATTCA
Source organism: Xenopus petersii (assembly GCA_038501925.1). NCBI lineage: Eukaryota > Metazoa > Chordata > Amphibia > Anura > Pipidae > Xenopus > Xenopus petersii. Next base: position 85,176,481 of record CM076681.1, read on the forward strand.
ACTTTGACCATTCGCCATCTAAAACCTGCCTAATTGCTGTTTTAGCCTTTGGGGGACCTCCTAGAACCTATTTGAGTCAATTGGTAGACTTTGAAAAATCTACGTTTTTTGGGGGGGAAACTTTGAATCATACAATTTGAATGTGCTGTTTACAGGTACTCTACAAATAGAGGAACCAGCCAGAGGAAAAACTTTGTGATCTATGGGGGGGAGGTACATTTTGACACAACCTAGTGAAATAGGCTTTCGTTGGTCTTTAATGTTACTTCATTAATGTGTACTCTGGACAGTCACATGTCATTAGTGCCTTAAAAAACACTTATTTCTTCTACAATATTGTGTAAGATAAGTTTTAGAATAAATCATAGGAATTCTGAAATTTAGAACCTTAAATAAAAGAACATGATCTGTTTTAAGTATCCATTCTAAGGACAAAGGTAAATCAGCATGAAAGCATTGAATGTACACATTTTGTGTACATGTAGCTCCCCACAGGCCAACGGCAGGCCTGTCAATGAAGCTACAGGGGATGTGCGTTTAAGAGGCATTCTTTGAGGTTAGCAGAAAGGAAGTTTCATTTTCATGTTTTTTTTACATTGACGATATGTAAAAGTCTGTCCATGAAGCGGTTGCACTGGTAATTGCAAATAAAGCTGGCGATGCACTGACTGATTAAAGCTGCGAAGTTGATACCTTAAGAACAAGTTGACAGCTTATTGGCCTCTGTATGTGGCCCAGAAATTGGCCTGCCATATAATATCTGGCACTTACTGGCCAGCCTGCATATCATTACACTCCAGCTATGCTTTTCATTAAAAAGGTCTAAGCATGTAAGAGGGTGTTCGAATGTTGTATGTAAAATTGTATGTGAGTTATGTAAGTTGTATGAATGTGAAATGTTAAATGTGTATGTGATTTAATTGTGTTTGAAAATCTGTATGTAATGTTTAAATGTGGCCACTAGATGGCAGTGTTGTGTTACAGTTGGAATGGTTCATGTGCTAAGGAGTGATAGGCACATGCACAAGAGTTGGGGAAACTCATGTTTAGCTAGTGGGTAGTTAATGCTAGAGGGAAAGTATTTAAAGGGGAGACACACCCAGGGTGTTGTTGAGAGTTGGATGTCGTGGAGTCTAGAAGTAGACAGTGCTAAGGAATTAAAGTAAAAGTACTAGGTACTTAAGCTAGTTAGTGATAGCTAAGCAAGAACGGGTAGTTGTTACCCCAACAAGGAGCATTAGAGGCTTAGAAGCCGTGGTTCAGCCACAGTGAGGGACCAAGTGCTTAGGCAGGGTCTAGCGGACAACCCAAGGAGAAGGTCAAGGAAAAAGTCCTACCCGGAAAGGTCAATGAGGCACTGAAGCGGTGTCGGCCTGGCTGAAGGAGGGAGGTGGCACACGGTAAAAGTCCTAGGTCGGGGCGAGGTGGAGGGTCGCAGGTCGTGTGACGGACTGCCTGACCGACTAGGTGGTGCAACAGACCTTATTTGGGTTCGTGGATCCTGGCAAACTTGGAGGCTTCTTGTAAATCCTTAATGTGTCCATGGTGATGTCCTGAAGTGCGCTGTGTGAGTACATTGTAATCCGTGTGAATAAAAAGTTATTTTTCTTCAAGTTGGAAAATTGGTGTACTTGCCCTTTAATTCCACCGGAGGGACCCCTACAAGCATCTAACCATAACTCCAGTTTGATTATCTGTTATAAATTCCCGGTTTGTTATAATAATTTTGTAAAGAGCTGTGTACATCGCTGGCACTACACAGTATTAAATCAGTTATGATAATGATACATGCAATTTAACCATGACTCAAATGTTTCTGGAAATTATCTCCTAAAATGAGACATTATATTATCCAGAGATAAAGTATGCAGGGAGCTGTAGTTTAGTAATATCAGGAATGGACTCATTATGCAACACTGCTTAATAAAACTTTCCCTAATTCCCCAGCAGACACCATTCAAAGAATATGTACTCTCTAATTAAAATTACTTTGTTCCTGCGCTTGGAGTAAGTGTATTAAAGGGGGTGTTTACCTTTAAATTAACTTGCAGAATGATGTAGGGAGTGATATTCTGAGACAATTTTCAATTCGAATTCATTTTGTTATTATTTGTGGTTTATAAGTTATAAGTTTATAAGTTAGAATTTACTCATCAGCTCTCCAATTTGTAATTTGAGCAATCTTCGCTAGGGTCCAAACTACTCAAAAAGTAGCAACAACAATGCATTTGTAGCCTTACAGTGCATTTGTTTTTATATTGGTTGAGTGACCCCCATTTGAAAGCTGGAAAGAGTCAGAAACAAAAGGCAAATAATTCAAAAAGTAAAAAATGCTACTGAAAAGTAGTTTAGTATAAGCCTTTTTTTTATAACATAAAAAAGTAAACTTAAAGGTGAAAAACCCTTTTAAAAATATTTTGTCTAGCACTAAACATTTTCTATTCTGATGTTTGCTCAGACTGTAAAATCAGCAAGTCAGATTTCACATTCTGACCCCACTGCAAAATAAATTTCAGGCCCCTGTGGGAGGTGGGAGGGTACAGGGACAGATGGGGTGGTGGGATGCACAGTGCCATTTTTAATCAATCCCCATTTGCTGTAGAGTAGTTAAACCACTGTATACAGCAATCTGTCTATATCTTTATACCAACAACATTGCCAGCAAGCAGGATTATCACTGGGCATCCTCTTGCATCTGTAGCTGAAAATATGCCACTAACACTGAAAAGCTGTGGAGCCAAATGGAGAGTTTTATGGAGGAAGTTTCACCACCATTTAACATGTAGCTCCCCACAGGCCAACGGCAGGCCTGTCAATGAAGCTACAGGGGATGTGCGTTTAAGAGGCATTCTTTGAGGTTAGCAGAAAGGAAGTTTCATTTTCATGTTTTTTTTACATTGACGATATGTAAAAGTCTGTCCATGAAGCGGTTGCACTGGTAATTGCAAATAAAGCTGGCGATGCACTGGCTGATTAAAGCTGCGAAGTTGATACCTTAAGAACAAGTTGACAGCTTATTGGCCTCTGTATGTGGCCCAGAAATTGGCCTGCCATATAATATCTGGCACTTACTGGCCAGCCTGCATATCATTACACTCCAGCTATGCTTTTCATTAAAAAGGTCTAAGCATGTAAGAGGGTGTTCGAATGTTGTATGTAAAATTGTATGTGAGTTATGTAAGTTGTATGAATGTGAAATGTTAAATGTGTATGTGATTTAATTGTGTTTGAAAATCTGTATGTAATGTTTAAATGTGGCCACTAGATGGCAGTGTTGTGTTACAGTTGGAATGGTTCATGTGCTAAGGAGTGATAGGCACATGCACAAGAGTTGGGGAAACTCATGTTTAGCTAGTGGGTAGTTAATGCTAGAGGGAAAGTATTTAAAGGGGAGACACACCCAGGGTGTTGTTGAGAGTTGGATGTCGTGGAGTCTAGAAGTAGACAGTGCTAAGGAATTAAAGTAAAAGTACTAGGTACTTAAGCTAGTTAGTGATAGCTAAGCAAGAACGGGTAGTTGTTACCCCAACAAGGAGCATTAGAGGCTTAGAAGCCGTGGTTCAGCCACAGTGAGGGACCAAGTGCTTAGGCAGGGTCTAGCGGACAACCCAAGGAGAAGGTCAAGGAAAAAGTCCTACCCGGAAAGGTCAATGAGGCACTGAAGCGGTGTCGGCCTGGCTGAAGGAGGGAGGTGGCACACGGTAAAAGTCCTAGGTCGGGGCGAGGTGGAGGGTCGCAGGTCGTGTGACGGACTGCCTGACCGACTAGGTGGTGCAACAGACCTTATTTGGGTTCGTGGATCCTGGCAAACTTGGAGGCTTCTTGTAAATCCTTAATGTGTCCATGGTGATGTCCTGAAGTGCGCTGTGTGAGTACATTGTAATCCGTGTGAATAAAAAGTTATTTTTCTTCAAGTTGGAAAATTGGTGTACTTGCCCTTTAATTCCACCGGAGGGACCCCTACAAGCATCTAACCATAACTCCAGTTTGATTATCTGTTATAAATTCCCGGTTTGTTATAATAATTTTGTAAAGAGCTGTGTACATCGCTGGCACTACACAGTATTAAATCAGTTATGATAATGATACATGCAATTTAACCATGACTCAAATGTTTCTGGAAATTATCTCCTAAAATGAGACATTATATTATCCAGAGATAAAGTATGCAGGGAGCTGTAGTTTAGTAATATCAGGAATGGACTCATTATGCAACACTGCTTAATAAAACTTTCCCTAATTCCCCAGCAGACACCATTCAAAGAATATGTACTCTCTAATTAAAATTACTTTGTTCCTGCGCTTGGAGTAAGTGTATTAAAGGGGGTGTTTACCTTTAAATTAACTTGCAGAATGATGTAGGGAGTGATATTCTGAGACAATTTTCAATTCGAATTCATTTTGTTATTATTTGTGGTTTATAAGTTATAAGTTTATAAGTTAGAATTTACTCATCAGCTCTCCAATTTGTAATTTGAGCAATCTTCGCTAGGGTCCAAACTACTCAAAAAGTAGCAACAACAATGCATTTGTAGCCTTACAGTGCATTTGTTTTTATATTGGTTGAGTGACCCCCATTTGAAAGCTGGAAAGAGTCAGAAACAAAAGGCAAATAATTCAAAAAGTAAAAAATGCTACTGAAAAGTAGTTTAGTATAAGCCTTTTTTTTATAACATAAAAAAGTAAACTTAAAGGTGAAAAACCCTTTTAAAAATATTTTGTCTAGCACTAAACATTTTCTATTCTGATGTTTGCTCAGACTGTAAAATCAGCAAGTCAGATTTCACATTCTGACCCCACTGCAAAATAAATTTCAGGCCCCTGTGGGAGGTGGGAGGGTACAGGGACAGATGGGGTGGTGGGATGCACAGTGCCATTTTTAATCAATCCCCATTTGCTGTAGAGTAGTTAAACCACTGTATACAGCAATCTGTCTATATCTTTATACCAACAACATTGCCAGCAAGCAGGATTATCACTGGGCATCCTCTTGCATCTGTAGCTGAAAATATGCCACTAACACTGAAAAGCTGTGGAGCCAAATGGAGAGTTTTATGGAGGAAGTTTCACCACCATTTAAACAATTGATATATCTGTGATTATATATATATATATATATATATATATATATATATATATATATATATATATATATATATATATATATATATATATAACTGGAATATAGTTCAGAGTTGTTTCCTGTGTAAGCATTTGGTGTTGATTTTGCCTAAATAAAGTTGCATAGATAAATAAAAGTCACTGTGGTATTTTTGTATAGTGTGTGTCTGTGTTACTATTTCAGCAGTCTGACTGATCATAATATATGATTTAAATTAGACTTTTATATGCATGGTGTGTTTCCACATATTTTTTAGTGCAACATTTTGCCACAGAAGATCATATCCAGTATTTTATTATTATTTATCTCTTTGAACATAGTATTCCTATACAGACCAATTCTTCCTCAGGACTTTGCCTTTCCAAAGAAATAGATCTGGCAGTATATGTCTTATGACAAAGATTTATGAAAGACATTCTAGCAATTTATAGATACCATAGCCCAGAAATCCAACTTAACATTTTAAACATTGCATGTAAATATTACCTGACATACAGTATGCATTTGATTTTTCAACATCCCACTTCACTACTATGTTAACTAGAGAAATAACCTGGGTCTGTGAAATGTGTCTAATAAGTAGGTTCAGCTACTATATTTTGTTTGTTACTGATGTTTGTTTCATAGCTGTAAATATCTTGAGGAGTGTTTTGAAGAATGTTATATTTGGGCTTCTGAGTAACAGGAATTATACTACCATTAGATGTTTATAACTTGATGATAAATATAACAATATTGACGATAATTATAAATACATTTTCTTTTATGAAGCAACACAAACATTGTCATTTTATATTATACCAGTGTTATAGGACAGTCATTGTTGACAAGGAAATCACACACCTTCAAAGGCTGGATTGACTGCACCATCATCACCATTGAATGCACCATTTTTCTTAGCAATGGCCGATCAACGTACCTGCTGATATCTGCAAGAAACATTTAGGTCCCATTCTAAAAAGGCTAACATCTGAGCCAGGTAATGATTATGCAATCTGTGTAGATGCCAAGTGCATGTCCAGTGGATGTTTACATGAACACTCTTTCTAATGTTCTGTTCAACAGACGGACAGAGTGACCACCCCAGTAAGGTTTAGCACAGTGAATGCCTTACTAGTGGGTGCAGGTTTGTGATTATTATTTTATAATACACAGAAGCCATGCATATCCTGAGAATGATATAGTGAATAATATCCCACTTATTGCTACATACAAAAGCAAATTACAAGTCATGCATTATAATCAGTGCCTAGTGAGAAAATGTGTCACATGACTCACTGAAACTTGTGTATTATTAAAAAAAAACAATGTGCCTGCTGTAGTACAATAAAAAGGCTACTAGAAGGCACGAAGAAGTTCCATGACCTGTATAAAACACTTGAGTCTTTGGACTCAAGCCTTTATATGGTCATCAAACTCCTAAGTGACGAGCTTTTACTTCTTTTAATTAAATAAACCCTTAAGCCATTGAATGAATTAAGTCAGAAATAAAAGGACTCGTTCACTTACCTAAATTATTTTATTAATGTGGCATAAACATTGTATTTACAGAGTACTTCAGTACTCTTAGGGTAGAGAAACACGCTGCAATTTTGGGAGATTAGTCGTCCAGAGACAAATCGATTCTTTTTCCGGCGACTAATCTCCCCGAACCGCTAAAATGGAAATTGCTGGCAGGATGACACTCGAAATGCTTAATTTTCCGAAGTCGTCTTAAGTTGCCTCACGAGGAAACTTTGGTCGCTCTTTACTGCTGCACTGCAAGTTGGAGTAATATCACCCACTCCACTCCCCCCCCCAACCCAGCAGCTCATCAGTAGAACAATTGCAAGGTAACCAGATAACAGCTCCCTGGTAGATATAAGAACAGCACTCAATAGTAAAAATCCATGGTCCACTGAGACATCTCTAGTTAGATTGAGTAGGAGAAGCAATAGCTTGTCAGAACACAGTTCCATCCTGAAGTGCTGGCTCTTTCTGAAAGCACATGACCAGGAAAAATTACCTTACATGGCTGCCTACACACCAATATTACAGCCAAAGAAAAACAGTTGTTGGAACTAAATTTTACATGGTAGAGAACGGTTGCCACCTGTCCGAATTTCACTCGGACTGCCTGGTTTTTGGAAGGGCTGCCCAGGTTTTCTTGTTTTGGAACATTGAAGTGAATGACATGGCAATCAGCCAATCGCCATGTCATTAGTCCTGCCCCTGACTTCACCCACCCCTGACAACACCACCCTGCCCCCCTACATCACAGGCCCGCCCTCCTGTATAGTGTAAAGTGTAATTTACAAACTACACCATATAAATCATGACAGAATCTCTTTAAAGGGGTTGTTCACCTTTGAGATAACTTTTAGTATGATGTACAGAGTGATATTCTGAGAAAGTTTGCAATTGGTTTTCATTTTTTTATTATTTACAGTTTATGAGTTATTTAGCTTTTTATTCAGTGGCTCTTCAATTTGTATTTCAAGCAATCTGGTAGCTAGGGTCCAAATTACCCTAGCAACCATGCATTGATTTGAATAAGAAACTGGCAATAGAAAATGGCCCGAATAGAAAGATGAGTAATAAAAAGTAGCAATAACAATATATTTGTAGCCTTACAGAGCATTTGTTTTTTAGACAGGGCAGTGACGCCCATTTGAAAGCTGTAAAAAGTCAGAATAAAAAGGCAAATAACTATAAAAAAATAAATAATGAAAACCAATTGAAAAGTTGCTTAGAATTGGACATTCTATGACATACTAAAAGTTACCATAAAGGTGAACCACCCCATAAACAACTTCTTTTGAGCCTCTCTTCATTACATGGCATCATAAATTATGAATTTAAATGTGTGTAGTGAGGATGTGAATGCCTGTCCCTCCCTCTGTGTTGTTTCTGTGCAGGGAGGGGAGGAGTCACACTCTCCACACCTATGAGCAGACAGGAAGAAAGGCCTGTACAGGAAGTGCTTGGCGAGAGAAGCAGGGAGGTCGGGAGAAAGGTGCTGCAAGGTCCCACATATACTGTATGTAAAAAGTTAGTGGGGAACCCCAGTGATCTGTGCCTCCTACTTTGCTGGCTTAGATCAGTTTCTTTCTGACTTCACTTGGTCATTTCTACTGTATTGATGGCACTGCATATTCACAGTGTTCTTTGGGCATTATCTCAAATCCAGGTCATGTAATGTGATATCACCATTGATAAGCCAGACAAAGACCCCAAAAGGACATAGTGCTGAAGGTAATAACTTCACAGCTCCTCTGCCTCAGAAGCTGGTAATGCAGATATTACTTCAAGCCTAATTCTCTGGGAAGTTTAGGAATTCAAACAGCATGCCTTTTATCTTATATGTTTTATTATTTTATTTATATAGCACTCCTCCCTTATCTAGGGAGTGTGGTTGTCCAGCTGGCTACCTTGTGGTCAGTTGTAGGCCTCTATGGGGCTTCTATAGATAAAGTTGGACAAGAAGCCAAAAATGTGTGCATCTTAAATGGGTGGATCACCTTTACGTTAAAGGAACAGTAACACCAACAAATGAAAGTGTATTAAAGTAATGAGCATGTAACATACTTTTGTGCTGCACTAGTACAACTGACTTCTACTATAGATTATACCTGCTGTGTGGACATGGGGTCTGGTGAAAAAGGAGAAAAGACACAGGGTACACAGCAGATGAGCTCTGTAGTATACAATGGGATTCAAACGTATCTTTTATCTGCTGTGTATCCTGTGCTTGACTAACTGCCCCCATGACTACACAGCAGCTTGTTTATAGAAACTATAGTTTTGTTTCTGAAGTAAACACATCAGTTCAGTGCAGAACAACGTTACATTATATTGTCATTACTTTAAAACACTTTAATTTTTTGTGTTACTGTTCCTTTAACTTTTAGTCTGTTATAGAATTGCTAATTCTAAGTAACTTTTTAAATTGTCTTCATTTTTTATTCTGGATTGTTTTTGAAATATTTCCTATTTCAGTTGGACCCTGTGTTTTTATGTGGACCCTAGCAAACAGATTTCTAAAATTGCAAACTAGAGAGCCACTGAATAAAAAGCTAAATAACTCAAAAAACAAAAATCACATAAAATGATCACTCTCTATATCATACTTATAGGGGCCCATTTACTTAGTTCGAGTGAAGGAATAGAGGAAAAAAAGTTTGAATTTCGAATGGTCGAATATGGCTACTTCGACCATCGAATGGGCTACTTAGACCTTCGACTACGACCTTTGACTTCGAATCTGATGATTCAAACTAAAAATCGTTCGACTATTCGACCATTCGTCTCTTTGAAAAATTCTTCGACCCCCTAGTTCGCCACCTAAAACCTACCAAGGCCAATGTTAGCCTATGGCAGGGGTCAGCAACCTTTACTATCAAAAGATCCATTTTGCCCCCTCTTCCACTAAAGAAAAATAGTCTGGAGCCACCAAACATAACACAGCTTATAAACTTAAAAGTTTTAACCTTTTTGTAATTTTAACAACAACAGAATACAACAGAAGTGCAGTGTGCATGCGTAGGCCTACATTTAAATGAATTAAACACTGAATAGCCCTATTAAATGCCAGTGTTCTCATCTGTTCAATGTGATTTCTGTTTCTGAAGCTCCATGTTGAATTTCCTTCTTGTCTTGAGTGTGTGACCGCGGTAAGGACCATGATGAATCATCTTGCTGTGGCTCGGTCTTGCCTGTCACTCCTGGGATGTCTGTACTGCCCTCACACCTGCTGGCAGCTTCCTGAGTGTGCAACCGATGTAAGCTAACCGCTAGCTTACCGCAGTCCACACTCAAGAAGCCGCCAGCAAGTGCGAGGGCTGTATAGACGACGTGACCGGTAAAACCACAAGACTGAACTACAGCAAGCAGGATGAAGGGCCACATGAGGCTCTGGAGCCGCGGGTTGCCTGCCCCTGGCCTATGGGGAAGGTCCCCATAGGCTTCCTAACAATTTCCTGATCAAAGGAATATCCTTCGATCGATGGATTAAAATCCTTCGAATTGTTTGATTCAAAGGATTTAATCGTTCGATCGTAGGAATAGCGGTAAATCCTTCTACTTCGATATTCAAAGTCGAAGGATGTTTTGAACTTATCCTTTTTTTCCAATTCTTACAAGAGTGCATAAAGGAAACAATGGATACTTTGTGTATATCATATATAGTTTCCATATCTGTCTATAGCTTTAAAACATGGGACATTTTGCTATAGGTCTAGGTATCAAACGCAACCAATCAGCAGTTACTATTTACTGTTCACCTGTTTAAAAGCAGACATCCTAATGGTTACTATTTGTTACAGCACCTGGCTTACTTTTAGTGGCATAACTACCGGGGGAGCAGGTGGGGCAATTGCACCAGGGTCTGCTCCCCCTCCGGGCAAGATCGGCAAGATAATAAAATCTTGTGTCTAGGGGGGGGTTGCACATCCTGCGCTCAGGCCCAGAAGGGCTTAGTTACATTACTGCTTACTCTGTTCCTCTTATAATATAGGGGTAAGATAACAAACTGCCACTTCTGACACAGTGTTAATGTGTATGTAATGTAATTTTCCAGCATTTCCATCAAGAATGATGATGAAGCAGATGAATGAGAGAGTGGCTAAGGTGTTAAACATTCATATCACTTGCTCATGGAGCCATTTGGCAATAAATGAACTGATCCCGTTTTTAAATTTTTCAATTTGAGACTTCTTAAAAACCCATGTTTTTAAGAAGACTTCTGTCAATGCTTAAATACACAATTTTCACCAGTTTCACCCTAATCAATGCAACTCTTTCCTACCCCTTCAACAAAGCCCTTCCTTGTTATTTAACATCTAAGAGCCATCCTTAGTTGCTCGACACGGGACAACCCAAAGCTGAAGTGTTAGGTAGAATATCATAAGACTGCCACTCTGATTATCTGCTATCTGTTACAGTTGTACACAGAATTACATAATACATTAACAACCTTTGCAAAAATGGCATTTTACAATTGTACACAGTTTTGCAAGTTGGAGTGCAGTTTGTTTTTCTGTTTTTGTTCACATCTAGCTACAAAAAGCGCTGTGAGAAAGCTATTTTTGTTCTGCCTCATTACAGTTGCAGTAATACGCTTTCAGTGCTTTCCTGTTTCAACTGCTGCTGATAATGGAGGCTTTTAGCTTTTGGTCTTCAAGAGGCAGGAAGAATAAGGGCTCACCTTACTCACTGGCTGAGAAAAAGCTTGTTGTATCAGTAAGATATTATCTTATATATATACACACACAGTATATGTATTTAACAATCTCCATTATGATACACAGTATATTATTTTTAGTAATAGATAACCAGCTTTCTGCAAAATTGCTCCATAAGGTGCTGATGAACAGTTATTGTGGACAAATTCTAATTATAATATGCCTGTGGTATGCCAATCCTTTTCAGACTCTAACTGCAGTAACCAAGCACCAACCTTACATACAAGAGACAGATACATGTGATAGAGTCTTCTTATCCTGTTATATCCTTAGACACTTGTTTAATAAATATGTAAATATGTTACACAAATAATGCTTTTCTTGTGAGTTTTTTTTCCTGGCTGCAAGCAATGAGCTGGTGCTATGAGTCACTGCTCTGATTGGCTAATGCCATCATATGCACTAATGACAAACAGCATGGTTCAGTTGTTTGCAGTAGGGATAAACTTTAGGTTGAATAAGTACGCTAATTAACTGAAGAATCTGAACTGGATCCAAACTCTTAGAAATTCATTTGAATTTACAACTCTGGACAACTGAATGCAACTTTAATTTTTCAAATCTAAATATCTATATTAGGCTTCAGACATGGTCCTGCATTCAGCTGAGTTTTTGTGCAACATTCAGCATTAAATCAAATCCAAAAATTATGGATTTGGGGCACCCCTAGTTTTAAGATTCTTGAGGAAGAGGAGTTGGCCCTAGGGTTAAGTGGGTAGCCTTTGATGTGAGATCTCATACTAAGGGACCCAGATTCGATTCCTGGTGACCCTGGATAAGTCACTTAACCTCCCGGTGTCCCAACATTCTTAGTGTGCCTGAAATGGTTGCCTTGCTTGTTGTATAGTTCATTAAGTCCCACGGGAGAAAAGCACTATATGAATGATTCCATTTTCCTCTCTTCATGCTCACCCTCACAAGCATTTAAGATATTTCTGCCACAAAAAGCCAGTGAAAGTTTTATCATTTTAATCCTGCTATTTAATTTGAACTTACAGCACCAAAATGTGTCTGTGTGCATCTCATAGACCTGTATACTCAAACACCACAGCTCTAATGAGACAATGATAATTAGTAAACCAAGCAATGCAATATTAGTTCTTAATTACATCACAGTGTAGAAGGTGGAACATCTGTCACAAAGTACATACAGTAATTTAAATCAAATCATGTAGTTGTGCAATACAGTTCTTCATTTAGTAACACTTTTATTGAATTTGTACTTATAACTGTCATATAAATCACAAAGAATCTGAGGAATGCAAATGTTTTTCTAACTACAATGTAGGAATTAGGGATGCACCGAATCCAGGATTCGGTTCGGGATTCGGCCAGGATTCGGCCTTTTTCAGCAGGATTCGGATTCGGCCGAATCCTTCTGCCCAGCCGAACCGAATCCGAATCCTAATTTGCATATGCAAATTAGGGGCGGGAGGGAAATTGCATGACTTTTTGTCAGAAAACAAGGAAGTAAAAAATGTTTTCCCCTTCCCACCCCTAATTTGCATATGCAACTTAGGGTTCGGATTCGTTTCGTTATTCGGCCGAATCTTTCACGAAGGATTCGGGGGTTCGGCCGAATCCAAAAAAGTGGATTCGGTGCATCCCTAGTAGGAATGCGCAAACTATAGTATTTTACACAGAAGTTGTATCTATTACTGAGAACATGTACCCAGCATAGGCTCAAACTAACAAACCTGGAACATCTTGTCACGCTGTAGATATATTATGAGGTTTAATGACGGTATGGTAGAGAAATATCTTTAGGAAGCTGTCAGTAAGTGTGGTATTCCTACTGTAAGTGTTACAAAGGTATCTGACACTATGTTTAGTGACAAGGTCATAGTAAACTTGGGTGGTTTGGGAATGCATGTGATATATGAGATGGATAAGAGATTTGTCAAGGAGAAAAAATAGATTTACAGAATAAACTAGCTGTGTGGACTGTGAAAAAGGAAAGACAAGATCCTCAAACCAGTTTGTTTCATCAAAGTTTTTGTTCTAACCCAAAGGGTAGACAACCTGTCACTACCTGGAAGCTGCCAGGACGAGAGGTGCTGTATTCTTACAAGAACTGAAGTGATATCAAAAATGTATTTTTAAAACTTGACTGTTGCAATGCATTTTGTTTTTATTTATACTCACAATGCAGCACTTCTTCCCCACAGCTAGACTCTACTGATTTTTTTTAGTATTTAGTGTAGTTCTATTGCCAAAAAAGCACCATAATATTTAATAAAATATTTAATAAAAATAGCTTTTGTTTGATGTTTGGATTTTTTGTTGCTTTTATTATTATTGCACAGACTCATATACATATATAAATATACTGTATAGATATATATAGAGAGAAAACTCTTATATAAGACATATATATATATTTATATTATACATGGAGAACATTTCTTTGTATTTCCTACTTTGACATGCTGTATTTTCCTGCAACAAGTATATTTTAATACATAAGCCAGTGTAAACATGCAAACATTTTTGCACTGCTGACTTTAGTACTATGAATATACATACAGTATATTCAACACAAAGAAATATTGTTAATGCACTGAAAATGATCACTGAAATGATTTTTAATAATTGAATGGTATTGTTCAGTTTATTGTACATATTCCTTAAAATAATTGAAAATTCACTCTGTACAAATGAATGCCTGCTTTTTATCTTTAGAATCTCAAAGACTCTGAGTGGACTTTTCTGTAGACAGTTCCCAGAGTCCGACTGGACACCGGGAAAAAACCTGGTCGGCCCCCGGCTCTTGTGGACCCCACCAGCCCAGATCCACAACCTGCACTGCTTCTTCCAGGCACGACTGCCCTTCTTTGGACCAGTCGCGGCAAAAACACAATGTGAGCATGTGCGGCTCTGCTCAGCAGGCCTTGAGACAGCAGCCCCGGTGGGCCTCGCGCCCCCCAGTCTGACCCTGACAGTTCCTACTGGCGTTTGTATTCCATCCTATAGGGCATTGGCACACTGGAAGATTAGTCCCCCACAATTTTTTTAGAAGAGCATTTCGGTGACAAGACGTTTGTCTTTTTGAAGCAAAGATTTCAAGCGATTTTTGCTTTCCCAGCAATTTACTTCCCATAGTGCCACATAGTTCAAAATTAACGCCCAGGAGATTATATTGACATCATGATAGGTGATTTGCATCTCTATACTAGGCTACTAATCTCCCAGTGTGTTTTGCATTGGGAGATTTCAATACTTGTCAATGGTAATACTATTTCAGTGAAATTGCTTATAAAAGTGTCTCTGTGTGTTTTGGGAAGACGTGATTTAAAAGTGGCCATTTTTTCATTATTGTCTATTGGAAGACAAAAAGATTTGTCACTAAAACTCGTTTTCAAAAAACATGGGTGACTAATTTTCCAGTGTGCCACTGCCGTTAGGAGCAATTAACATCTTTATACTGGAAGTGTCAATTCCTTTCCTAGTACCGTAGTTGCAAGATATTAAAACATAAGTGAGTAATGATTTGATGGTCCCTGGGGCTGCTCCTTGCCTAGTTAATAATGATGTATTTATTTAGCAATCAATTCACTGGTAGTAACTTAAATCCTTCACTGCTGTAGGGATTTGCAGGGTTTGTGTGATAAACTATGTGCTAAGTGATAATTCAACAAAATACCTTCGCAGTGCTGGTGTCCTAAATTCAAATCTAATCTGGTACTATATCTATATAATTTGCATTCTCTTCTTGTGAATGTGTGGGTTTCCTCAAATACTCCAAAAGCATACAGGAAAGTTAACAATGAAAATTTCCTTAGTGTTTGTTATGTAAATGAACATAGTTTGTAAAATCAACTGGTACAAGGAATTACTTGAATGATGGACAATCTCTGTGTAGCACTGTGTAAATTAGTGGGCACTATATATAGTTACATAGATACATAGTTAAATCAGGTTGAAAAAAGACAAAGTCCATCAAGTTCAACCCCTCCAAATGAAAACCTTAAAGGCATTAACAGAATCAGCCATCACAACATCACCCGTCAGTGCATTCCACAACCTCATTGACCTCACTGTAAAGAACCACCTACGTTGCTTCAAATGAAAGTTCTTTTCTTCTAATCTGAAGGGATGGCCTCCGGTGCGGAGATCCTCTTTATGAGTAAAAAGGTCCCCTGCTATTTGTCTATAATGTCCTCTAATGTACTTGTAAAGTGTAATCATGTCCCCTTGCAAGCACCTTTTTTCCAGAGAAATCAACCCCAACCTTGACAGTCTACCCTCTTTCATTCCTCTAACCAGTTTAGTTGCATGGCTCTGCACTCTCTCCAGCTCATTTATATCCCTCTTAAGGACTGGAGTCCAAAACTGAACTGCATACTTCAGGTGAGGCCTTACCAGGGACCTATAAAGAGGCATAATTATGTTTTCATCCCTTGAGTTAATTCCCTTTTTTATGCAAGACAGAATGACACTGCCCAGAATTAGACAACTAGCCCCAATTTCACTGTGCTCACTATCAAACAGTTTATCTAAACATACTAAAAAAAATCCTTATACACTTTATTCTGTAAGTCCTCAAAATCTCACGTATCACCTATTAGTTAAAAACAAACTGCAGGTCATGATTACAGCGGAGTCTCTTCAATTGTGCTGCATTGCATTCCCTTAACTCTAATATACGGCAGAATCAATATTCTGTACTTCACTTCAGATCCCCTCCGTCAAAAGTGAGTTGAATCAATAAAACGTTACGCCGGCTGTACATGCACTTTCTAGTACAGTTGTCTTGATTAAGAAATCCTGGTGTCAGTGGCGGAACTACCAGGGGAGCAGTCCGTGCGCCACATACAAATGCAGCCAAATACGGCTGGACGGAGGGGGCGGAGCCCGGCTGCGCGTCACGAACCAGGGCCCATCCTCCTCTAGGATCGCTACTGCCTGGTGTTGCTGGTCTGATTTTCTATATATATATTATTTACGAGTACCCAGGCAAGTTGCTAAACAAGTTTAGGGCATGCTCCTCCATGTTTTCACAAAAAGTGGAGCTCATTAAAAGGCATATAAAGGTGCATTGTTGACATTATAGTATAAAATATAGACCACATTTGTTATTCCTACACATGATTAAATTGCAAGAATGGCAACTGTCAAAATGATCCAGAACAAAACAGATTTAAGTCAACTTGACACATTTAGGCAAAGAAATTCTGGTGTAAAAATGCAGTTTTTCTCAGTTAACACCTCTTACTATTAAAAAGACCCTGCAGATTCATTGTCACCTCTAAATAGAGGTATATCTATGTATCTCACCAATACAAAATGTAAAAAAACCTATCCTTGATAAAAGGCTACATATGGTCTGAAACGTTACTGCTGCCCAGATCAGGACCCACGCTTAATAAAGGCTTTTGAAAAGATTTTTTTCTCTTTGAGATGCAGTGTGTTGTAAATTCATTACCCATCCTTATCAGCTTCACACAACAATGTACCCAGTTACCACCACTTTCTTAATCCCAGATCATGTTTATAGGTATTCCGCATCTCTTTTATGGTGTGATCAAATATCCCTTCACAGGTATTACTTGTCTCCTTTAGGAAGCAAGTAATTTGGAGCCAATACAGATCCCCAGGTCAAAGTCTTGGGCTGTAGCTACACTCCCTGCTTACAGAAATCATTAAAATTTACCTGAATGAGGCGAAAGTAATTTAGTGCTTGGAGAAATAAACCTCTAAGAAGAAATGAAGTGCAATTTTGGTGATGTAAATTAGAGCTAGGAAAGGTTGGTCAGGTTGTCCTGTACAAGCACAAAGCATACCTTGGTTGCACCCATGAATACAGAGAGCCACATTGTGTTGAATTATAGGGTAGTGTGCATGTGTGCGTGTCAACCCAAAACAATTTCTTTGTTGCCTAATTAATATGGTTTTTTAATTATCTGTATATGTATGCTATTGAAAGCAGTGTTTTTCCCTTTCTATTCTCTGCCCTGGTGGCTTTGGCTTTTGAAACAATGTAACAAAAGACAATGTATTAACAGCCCTGATTTGTTGGAGGAGACTGGCTTTTGTAACATTGTTTAAAAGTAACTACTGTAGGCGTTAAGAAAATGCTGCTTTCAAAAACAATTCCATTTATATATAACTTTTAAAGCACTGACCATTTTTAATAGATTCATATTGGAAAGTTGCTTATAATTGTGTTTTCTTGTATTAGGGAAAAAAACATCTTTGGGTTGACATCCTTTAAAGCTTCTTAAATGCATAAGACCACCATTAAAAGGGACAGGTGTGGGGGTGCTACAACCACATGAAAGTTTGGTCATTCTTGCAGAATGGCTTTGCTAAAGATCAGAAATACACAAATAGTACAATGGAAGTGCAATTGAACTGGCCAAGTTAGTTACAAGCATACAAAAGGGAGGGGATTGACCAATGCAATTCCCCTGGTCCCCTGTACATTAATAGATTTATTATGTAGAAAGAATGGACACACTTCCATGTGGTTGTAGCACCCTACACCATCGTATTCTTATGCTATTAAAAATGGTGCTGCTCTGGGCAGTCGCTCCCTATTTAAAAGCCACATGCAGGGGAGGATTAAGCCTCTGAAATCAATGCTTTGGTCAATCTCTTTTTTTTTTTAAAGCTAATGTCAGGGGAAGACCAAGCCAGTGGCTGAGCCACTCGGAGAACAACATTATTAAATTAATACACATGGGTAATGTCACAAATGTATTTTATTGACTGGCTATATATAGATACAGTATGAAAAAAAAAAGTGGAAGCTAGCTAGCATGAAGCTGACAGGAACAATTAATAGCCATTTCTCCACAGTTCAGATTGAGAGACAGAAAGAATGCAAAGAATGTAGCACTTCCATTAATAACTAAATGTAATGGCAACAACCAATTTACATTATTGACAGAAACTGCATACAGGTGCTGAATGGCAGGTCAATCCCATCAAAGAAGTTCAATTACTTAAGTAGCTTGCTCTTATGGGATTCAAGCATTTCTGGCAACTTAGGTGTTTTAAACTCTCTGCATTTGTTTTAATTTTTCCTTCATGGGTTGCCAGTGTTTATGGTAGGGAGAGATATGGGTCATATTGAACAAGGAACTGATGTCCTTAGTGGCATTATTATAAAAGAGCTGTCAGATAGACAAGCAGAGAATACATTTTACTTAATATTGTATTTTGCATGTCATATGATACATCATAAGAAAAAGTAATTGCTTTTGAATTATATTGTCACGCAGTCATTGTCAACAAAATTAGTAGAGGCATGAATTCAAGTGCTGACCTGAACTGCTCAGAGGAAGATTATCTCCTGAGCAACTGAGGGCTCCAGAGTAGCTCTAGTTGCAAAAGTGTCTGAACAAACAGGCATATTATCATATTACTCATGCTTAGAATATTATGCACAGAGCCTGGGATACAATAGATAAAGACTGGCGAGTGCAGCAGGAAGATGATCATATTTTTGAACACCAAATGGATGGAAAGTAGTTGCTTAGTATTCTTTAAGTAGCCTAAGTGTAAATGTATACAGTACAGTAATTGTTAGAAACCTAAAATATACTGTATATGCTACTACTGCATTTGGCTGTTACCAAATCCTCCACAAAAGATTTGTCTTAATACCATTTTTAAAAAGTGCTTGTTGCTGCTAAATTAGGGTCATTAAATGAACTGCAAAATTCTATAAAAAATGAAGTCACATTGTATAGCTTACAAATGTTTTCTTAGCCAAATCAAAAAGACATGTTATCTAATGCAATTGGACATAGGTATCAAATTGTGATATTAGAAAAATTCCATTACTTTCAATTCATTCCTATTAGAGGAGTATTTGAATGGTGAACTTTAATTCTCACAAATAGAGAATGGTATAATTTTTTCTGTGGTGAGCTCTAATTTCACACTTTGAAAAACCTGTCCATTTTGTTTTGTTAGCATGTCTTGATTTGAAAGAAAACAATTGTAAACAATACAATTCGACTTTATTCCTTGAAATGAAGTAGTACACATAATCAGGACAGTTCATTGGGCAGCTCATTCGTTGTCCTGATTATACATAATGCAAAACTTCCACATTTTAGAACCCAGGGTATGATTGTTGTTACATAGTAAAGACTTCCCAAGGACCGTGAAAAATACAAATGGAACATGGTTAGATTGTATGTTCTAATAGAAGGGATGTTTGTACTTAATATTTTATAATCCTTCTCTAGTACACTATGGCTTTTTATGTTCTTAGTTACTTATTTTTACTTTCAGTATACTGGTATCCTTCTTATTTAGAACTGTATTGGTAATGGCTTTAGATTTTAATTATACCATATAACAAAAAATATGCATACACTGTGATGCAAAAATGTTTTTTTCAGATATTTTAACATATAGATACTTACCGTACGTCAGAATGGTAAGTGAATATGCCATCAATTAAACTTTCTGGTGCTATCCATTGAACAGGCAGAAGTCTCTCTGTTTTTTTTGACAAAAATCACGTTTATAACTATCTCTAGCAAGTCCAAAATATTCAATCTTCTCTATTCTACAATAATTGTTGTATTCTTTTACTGATACCAGACAGTTTCAGGGAGCCAAGTCTATATAAATGAGAGATTAAAGTCAATATCCAACAATATTAGCAATAATTACTGTCTGGTGGACACAGGCTGGATCTCCATGATACAATCACTCATGCAATCCTATTTCATTGATATTCTTTACAAAATGCATATTCCCCCATATGTAATAAAATGCACTAAGTTTGCCCAGGAGCAGTAACCCAAATTAACCAATAACATGTTTGCTTTTAAACAGGTGACCAGTAAATGCTGCCTGCTGATTGGTTGCTATGGGTTACTGCTCCTGGGCAAACTTAGTGCCTTTTATTACATAACAACCATTGTGTTAAAGAGGTTGCTTGACTCTAAGTTACCGTATGTATATTATATTACAGTAGCTAATTCTAAGGAACTTTTCATTTGACCTTATTTATAGTTTTTTTTAATTATTTGAGTTCTCCTTATAACTGAATACTAAAAGTTAATTAAAAGGTGCACCTCCTCTAATTTGAGCCCTCAAACTAGGTTATACAACATAAATATTGTTCATTTATTATTTGGGTCTGTAGGAAACTGATTGAGTAAAGTATCCCAAACAATTTATAAAAGATTTAATTAATGAATACATAAAGCCATACTGAAAATATTTTCACAAGACAATAGATTATCAGCAATCATTATAAGTAAAATATAAGGTACATATGAACAAAACACATTCTTTCAAGATAAGCACATCCTCTGGAAATGTTATCGAAAATATCAATTGCTGAGAGCAATGGATTTTGTATCTTTGAGAAATAAAACAGTTTTCTACTAACTATATGTATTTTTTATGCATCTTATTCACAAATAAATAAATGATTTGTATAGTGCTTCAAGCTCCAAATTGTAAATTTTTGAGCGTTTAACTTACCCAATGCATTGGGGGATCCAGGTGCTCACACCTTAAGCCTTCAGCTCAGGAAGGTACTGTGACAGAATATCAAATGAAAAAGGTTGGCACAAACTGGATCACTCTCCACGATGTAGTTAAAAAATGTATTTATTTAGAACAGCAACATCCCAAATGCCTTACGCGTTGGCTAGCCTATGATTAAGTGCCCAAAAGGCATGAAACGCGTAAGGCATTTGGGATGTTGCTGTTCTAAATAAATACATTTTTAACTACAGTACATCGTGGAGAGTGATCCAGTTTGTGCCAACCTTTTTCATTTGATATTCTTATTCACAAATGTCTTTAAAAGCATAATTCATCTCAAAATTAATTTTTAGTATGAAGTAGACAACAATAATTGAAAAAAATTGCAATTAGTCTTTATTTTTCTACATTATTTTCTTTATTGAGTCTTGCTGTGCTGCAGGATTGGCAGCAAAGCAAGCAAACTGCTGGTTAATAGGGTTTCTATACTTATCACCAGGTAGGCATTAGTAGATCAAAATGAAAAACGATTAACAATAAAATCAAAGTCTTACAATCTGTTTTTTGGCAGAACCCAACGACCAGATATTATTTTCATTCCCAGGCTGGAAAGAGGAAGTAACAATAATACCCAAATTATTGAAAATGTTGCTTAAAATAGGTCCATCTGTAATACACCAAAGGGGTTACTTAGCCAGCGCAGATCATGATATCTTCCAGTTGTAAAAGGGACATCTGCCATTGACTTCTACATGACCTTTGCAGGTTTAAGATGGAGTATTTTCGGATTCAGCCTTGAGGTATAATAAATCTCGTAAAATGTGAGGGTTTTTTCCCATGAAAAAGTGGTATTTTCCCTTTTAACTCTGACCAGAAAAATTGGGACTTAAGTAAATAACCCCCTAAGGTGAACATCTTGGTTAATTTGAAAAGTTACGGTATCTTCTGTGATTTATTGCTGTTTTCTGTGTTCAAGAGATGTGGTCAGTATTTACGGTGGGCAGACGTGTTAATAAATACTGTGTCAGTATACAGTACATATACAGCAATTTGTTAGATACGTGACTCGTTTTTTCAAGTTTTTGTTGAAATACTGTATTTAATGCATAGCCATTATAATCCTCGTGTTTTCGGGACTCTGTGTTGCTATGGGTAATCTGTTACCTTTCAAGAGTAAGCAATTGTACTCAAAAATGTAAAAGGTTAAAAGTGAAAACTCTGCCATGCATGGACATTTACTCCATGCATATTTTCTGCTGTAAATTTATTCTCTGCAAATAAAATATCCTGTATATAGTAGAAAGTAGTATAAAAATAGTTTGGTATTTACTTTTGTTTTTACATTACATGGTTCTTAAGTTTAAATTATAAAATAAAGTATTGCTTAAAGCTCTGTTAATACAACTTCTCCAAGACTAAATGGACATGTTGTTTACAGGTGCTATAAATAGACCCCCCAAAAGGGTTGCAACCTTTTGGGGCCCTGTAGTCTGGTGCCATTATAGGCAGATCGCTGACGTTTTGGGGTTATAGCCCGGTCAATTGGTCAATCTCCACATCAGTTTAGGAGAATCCTAGACTGAAAAACAAAAACAAGCAGGTAGTCGAGACCCAAGTTTCACCCGGACAGCCCGGTTTTCAGGAGGACTATCCAGGTAAAAACTGCCTATCCAGTCCTGCACCCATACCTGGTCTGCCTATCGGCAGAAGATGTCGACCCTACTCCCCACTATTGCAGGAACCACCCCAATATTGCTGGAACCTTGGAAAATATTTCTGATGTTGAGTAAGACACAGGTCAAACACCACTTTTCTATGTATTATTGTAAAGTATATGCTTCTGGAAAAAAAGGAATTTTTTATTGCCATATAACAGTAAACCTTTCCTGACATAGCTTCATTCAGCGCAACAGTGAGGCCCTAACATAAAGATCAGATTACTGAAACAGAATCAACCCAATGCTATGCATTAGAAGACACATTTATCAAAGGTCAATTTCGAATTCATGTGAGTTTTTAAAAACTCCCCTAAACTCCCATAAATTCGACCAATGTTAATGTGTTGAAAAAAATGTAAATATTTTCTAAACTCAGATGAATGTGATCGACCCAAAAACTCGAACAGATACTTGGGCATTGAACCGGCGACCTGGACGTCCTTTTATTTGAATTTGGTGCAGGTTGGTGCATCACAGCGCCTCCACTAACCACTTGGTAGCTAGGGGTGCCGCCATTTTGGATTTGCCACCAGAGGGGAAGGATGCACTGACCGGCGCTCGTGACAGTACCCCTTCCCCCACGGGGGGCCACTGGACCACCAAGCATGGTTTCTAGGGAAAATAATTGTAGAATTCCCTTACCAGTCGAATTGCATGTACATCAGAGTGTTTCTCCCAAGAGCATTCTTCAGGACCAAAGCCCTTCCACCTAATAAGGAACTGGAGAGAACCCGTGGAGAGTCTGGAGTCTAAGATCCTTTCCACCTCCTACTCTTGTTTGCCGTCCACAGAGATAGCTGAAGGAGGAGACTGATCAGAAGAGAAGCGATTGGAAATTGCTGGTTTCACCAGGTATACGTGGAATATGTTGGGAATTCGCATCTCAGGGGGAAGCTGACAGCCACGGGATTAACAATCTCCACAATGGAGAAAGGACCAACAAATTTTGGACTCAACTTGGGAGTAGCCACTCTTAAAGGAATAGTTCAGTGTAAAAATAAAAACTGGGTAAATAGATAGGCTGTGCAATATAAAAAATGTTTCTAATATAGTTAGTTAGCCAAAAATGTAATGTATAAAGGCTGGAGTGATTTCATGTATAACAAGTCAGTCAGATCACTACTTCCTGCTTTTCAACTCTCTTGGTTTACACTGACTGGTTGCCCTGGCTACCAGACAGTAACCAATCAGAGACTTGAGGGGGGACCACATGGGTCATTTCTGTTGCTTTTGAATCTGAGCTGAATGCTGAGAATCAATTACAAACTCACTGAACAGAAATGTACCATGTGGCCCCCCTTCAAGTCGCTGACTAACTCAGAGTTATAGAGCTGAAAAGCAGGAAGTTGGATTCTGGCTGTTTTATTAGACATCTGTTCACTCCAGCCTTTATACATTACATTTTTGGCTAACTAACTATATTAGAAACATGTTTTATTTTGCACAGCTTATCTATTTACCCAGTTTTTATTTTCACACTGAACTATTCCTTTAAGCGAATGTACCTAGTGGATAACCACACCTTGTCACCAACCTTGTATGGAGGACAGGGCAGCCATCAGGGGGGGACAGGGGGGAGAGTTGTAGGGGCCCCGAGAGTAAGGGGGGCCCGGCCATGCCACACTTACTTGATTAGCCGGGCCCCCCATCTTTCTGAGAGCTGCTGACTTCGGGAAGGCTTGGACGTTTAAGGGGCCCTGGCCACCAATTTTCTTATAATGTGGGGGGGGCCTGGCCACCATTTTTTTTTCTCATGTGGGGTCCTAGCCACCAATATTTTTTAATGGGAGAGCCCTGGCCACAAATGTTTTTTTTTATGGGGGGCCCTGACCACCAATATCTTTTTATTTTTTAATTATAACATGTGGGAACCCTAGCCACCAATATTTTTTTGGTTTATTTTACTGTGTGGTGGGGGGCGGATCTGTCGGGTGGGGAGGGTGGACCTGTAGGTGGGGCTTGCGGTGGGCGCAGCCCAGGAAATGTTGTTGTATGGGATCCTGTGATTTCTGATGGCGGTCCTGATGGAGGAGAGGATCTATGTCTCCGATCGGCAAAAGTCTTATGCACAAGAGCACTCTTTTCCAAACTCGATTTTGTCACAGCCCAAATAGCAGACATATGGGCTGCCTGATCGTCCGCAGCAGGAACGTTAGACAAGACAAAGTCTTGAGGGAAGGCTTGAGGATGTTGTCCGAACACAGTCATAAACGGAGACCTTCCAGTGGAAGTGTGGTATGCATTGTTATGAGCGAATTCCGCCCATGGGAGACCAATCAGACCAATCATCCTGACAGAGCAAACATGATTCTTTAGGAATTGCTCTAATGCTTGGTTCGCCGCTCCGCTGCCCCATTGGGCAACGGAACAACGAAGTCTTTGCCACCTTTGTGGATTGTCGGCCACCAAACTAGGCATCGCAAAACTTCTAGAGTCTTTTCTGGACCAGGATGTCCAGCCTGTTTAGAACAATTGGTCTGTTGTAAGATGGGCAGCCGAAGCTCAAAGGGTACAACGCCATCCCAATAGGTGTGTTAACAGAAGCAGAAGACTGACCCAACAGGATTTGCTCGGCAAACTGAGGGAAAAGGGAAGCAATAATCTTGGCAGAAGGAATAATAGGATCTTGCATGACAGGGAGACAGTCCACTGGAGTAAAGCTGCAGGAGAGTGCATCCACTTTCCGATTCATGGATCCAGGACGATGGGTCAAGATCCAACTGACAAGAGTTCACGATTTCCAATGTCATAATTTTGCTCTGCCGAAGAGAATTTCGGAGAAATATGCGCATGAATGTAATTTCCCATCAGCCGGATGTCTTTGGGAAAGGATAGCACTGGCTCCGACCTCTGAAGCGTCCACCTCAATGCAGAATGGTAACACAGGATCTGGATGTCGGAGCACAGAGGCCGGGGTGAAAGCATTCTTCAGGGACTGGAATGCTTCAATAGCAGAAGGGGGCCATGAGTTAGGTTTACCCCCTTTTCGGATGAGAGAAACAATGGGGGCAATGCGGGAGGAGAACCCTTTGTCGGTAGTAGTTCACAAATCCGATGAATCTCTGAATTGCCTTGGTGCTCAAAGAAAGGGGTCACTCCTGGATCGCGGAGACCTTGGCAGGATCCATCTCAAAACCCTGTGGAGAAATTATATAACCGAGGAAAGGGATCTTGACCACTTCAAAGACACATTTCTCAATCTTGGCAAAGAGGGAGTTGTTCCTTAACTGAGAGAGTACCTCTTTCACCTGAGAACGATGACTTCCAAGTCCTTGGAGAAGATTAAGATGTCATCAAGGTACACGACTACGAACCTCCCTAAGAGATCCTGGAAAATGTCGTTCACAAACTCCTGGAAGACAGCAGGAGCAGTGCAGAGGCCATAGGGCATCACAAGGTATTCGTAGTGCCCATCCCGAGTGTTAAATGCCATCTTCCATTCATCCCCTTCACGAATGTGGATTAAGTTGTATGCCCCACGTAGATCCAACTTAGTGAAGATCTTAGCCCCTATTAGTTGATCAAATAGTTCAGTAATGAGAGGCAAAGTGTATCGGTTCTTAACTGTAATCTTGTCAAATCTACGGTAATCTATGCAGGGACGCAGACCACCGTATTTTCTTCTACACAAAGAAGAAGCAAGCCCCTGCCGGAGAGGTAGAAGGACGAATAAACCCCCGATGAAGATTCTCCTGGATATAGTCTTTCAAGGCGGAAGTTTCCGCAGGAGAGAGGGGATAGGTGCGACCCCTGGGGGGCATGGTTCCAGGAAGGAGATCGACGGGGCAGTCGTAGTGATGATGATGAGGAAGGAATTCTGCAGACTTTTTACAGAAGACATACAAGAATTCCTTGTAGAAGGATGGCAGTGCATTCAGATCTGTCGAAGAGACAGTCATCCGATGGAGGGGATTAGCGGGAAGACAATGTTCTTGACAGAATGGACTGTCTGGAAGACCCATCAATGGAGGAGTTATGTAGGCAAAGCCAGGGTAGACCCAAGACAACAGGAACAGAAGGGCAGGAACGACAACTTTTCTTTATGTAAAGTCCCAACCTGCACAGGCAATTCCCCTGTCGTCATGGAAATTATCTCTGACGTTAGTGGCCTGTCGTCAATCACTGTAACCCGTAGGGGAGTAGTCAATGGATACAGAGGAACATCTATATACTTGGCAAAAAGAGAGTCCATGAAGTTTCCTGCAGCCCCGGAATCAAGGAAGGCAGAGCCAACTTAGTGGTCAGACGAATCTGTAACAGCAGAAGAAACCTGTGAGAGTTCTCTTGGGATTTTGGAGTAATGCCACCCACATATGTCTTCCCAGGTATACCTTGAAGAAGAGGACCCTTTGGCTTCACAGAGCAGGAGTTGGCAAAATGAGACTGACCCCCACAACGCAGACATAGTCCTGCCAAACGCTTCCAGAGCTTCTCCTGCTCAGAGAGACGTGCCCTTCTGATCTGCATGGGTTCCTACGGAGGAATAACAGAAGGCTGCTGGGGTGATGGAGGCAACAGGGGTCTTTGGAAGCGAGAGCCAACGTAGGTTGGAATTTCTTGATACGATCCTTATCCACTTGATGCTCTCTTTGCCGAGTGTCCACCTTGGCAGCCAAAGCAATAAGGTCTTCCACCAGTGTAGGTAATTCATGGGAGACCAGGTCGTCGTTAAGGCAGATAGTATGCCCATTGTAGAAGGCAGCATGGTAGGCTTTGTTGTTCCAACCAGTCTCTGCAGCAAGCGTTCGGAATTCAAAAGCATATTCAGCAAAGCTTCAACTCCCCTGGCAAATCTGAAACAGCTATGATGAACCGGTCACAACCCGACCGGGAACATCAAACACAATTCGGAACTACTGCATTGCTATGTTTTTTCCATTATATTGCTGTATAAAAAAACAGATAGTTATATAAATAATCAATGCAATTTTACTAAAATTATGAATAATAGGAACATTTAACACTGGCATTACCTACAGTACATGCAATAGTTAACCGATTGTGACTATAGGAAATGTGAAGATGAGCTCAGAGTTTCATGACAATTCTTTACTAACTAGGTGTGTACTTACAAATGTATTTATTTGAGCTCCTCATAAATATGTGAGCAGATCCCCACCATCCATTAGCCCAAGCATTATGAACTGGGGCTCATTAAACAGGCAGACTCCAAGTAGTTTCAAAATGTTTGGGAGGTCAAACTGGCTGTAGAATCAAAATTACAAACTGAACTGTTAGATATCTAAACTTTGTTTAATTTGGCAGCCCCTGTGCTTAATAAATTAACAAGTTAATATAAGTCATAATTCTGTCCTTCCCCTGACATTGGTGGGGTTCCGGCCAGCTGGCTTTTTTAAAAACCGCGGCGAGAATCACAATGAAAACGTGGCTAAGATACACATGTATGTCTGTGTCTTTAGGGCTTACTCACATTACAAATAGTTTTGCTGTCTCTTCAGCTTATCATTCATTCTCTTCCATTCCTTGCCTGGTTCAACACGGCTAAAATCTGCATGTGTGTCCATGCCCTAAGGCCTATACATATCTGTGTTTTAAATGCAGTTGCAGTTGACTGCTCATGTATAAAATCATATGAAATGAAAATTAATTTCCTCTGTAAGCTCATGGAAAGTTGGGAGTTAGGTGGGTTTTTTCCAATCTCCAGCAGCATGTCACAGCTAGGGTTGCCACCTGGCCCATATTTTACAGGCCTGGCCAGCAAAAATTATGGTTGATCCCAATGTTATTAATAGGGACAAAAAAAGGTGGCAAACCCTAGTCACAGCTTAAATTCAGGCTCTGCTGCTATTTGCGATGGGGCAGTGTGGCCAGGATTGGTAGAAGGCGCTGAAGAGGGGGATAAAAGGTGAGCCTGGTAAGTTACCTGACTGATCTTCAGTATTGCTCCTGAGAAGAATCTCCACCCTCTCTTTTAAAAAATAAATTAGTAAATTGTTGCAACTTGTATTGTGAATACAAGTTTAAATTATTTTGTTAAACCCCTGGCTGTTGTATTACAGGGAATTAAGCAAGGGTTAATTTCATGGTTGCCTGTAGGAGAAGTGAATTAGAGGCTGGCTGTTTAAAATATAGCTGTTTTTTCTGGAATTCAGTTTCTGTAAATGGTTAAAATAACCAATAAACAAGCTGCAGCCTTGCACTGCCATTCAACCTGTATGTATAATTATCCAGAGCTGGAGCAGGCATCCACAGCAATGAATCCATTCCATGAAGCACATGCAGCACTGTATATAGCGCAAGCATTCCACGTCCAGTTTTGGAACTCAGGAGCTTCAGACCCTCCTGGTCTAGCTCCCAGGCATGGGGCTGCCGCACCCCAGCCTCAGAGGCCTCCTGCCCTACATCTTGGCTGCTGAATTCACTCTCTCCTCCAAGAAGTAACATCCAGCAGTAAGACAGCAGAAATCTGTAATCCTGTGTCTGAGCACATGGCATCTCCTTTTATAGTAACATGGTGGAGCAGCAACACCTTGTGGCATCCTCCGGTATCTGCCATGCTACACCAGCAAAAGGGCTCTGGCAACCCCCCCCCCAAACGTCCGTATTTCTCAAAGTGATTTATTCCATAAATTGCACCAAGGTTTCGGCTGCTGCTTGGGACCTTTTTTACGGTTATATTTATTTATTTCTGTACTAATATCTGTATTAATTTTTAGATTTATTTTTGACAGGTCAAGCCAATGATAGTTCAATGCTTACAAGTGGTAATTTTGGGCAGAGCCCTCTTTAACTCTTGTATCAGTTATCGGTTATATTTTTGTATGTAAATTTTTTTTGCCTTCCTCTGTACAATGAATGTGTATGTATGTGTATGTATGTATTATTTCTCCACTGATCCCTCCTGTTTAAGTCCACATTTCATTATCAAAATGTTTCCCTTTCTGTTTTCATTCTAGTAGCTCTTTGCCTTTCTACCAAAACTATACACAAGAAATTCTATACTGGTCTGATGGAGATTAACTAAATTTTCTGTTGAGACAGGTTCTTCCTCTGGATCACACCCGCAACACGTCTACTTATTTCGGAATGCAGAGCTAATCACTCTAATCCACTCTGAGAGGTGCCAACAACATACAATTCTTTCTGGAAATCCAACTGCACACTGGTGACCTTGTTTGTCCTTATGAACACTTATAACCCTAGAAAGTGGCACAGAAAGCTGGCAGTTTGGATACAGCTGCTAAAGCGGCTTTCTTAATATAGAGTGCTTATTGTGTATCAATTTTACTGCCTATCAAATCAATGTTGCCTTTGTCTATTTACATATTTCAGTGTGCTTACAGTGTTCATAGAATAACCAGCTATAATGACATGGGAAACCATTTGTTTATCTACTTATCAGTTTACTTCATAAGCAAATCTGTTTATCCCTAGAGTTATACAGTAAAACCTCAATTTTATGTTTTTTATGGAACCTGAAAAAATGCAGGGATCTTCTGGATTGAAGCTCCTAGACGTGTGTCGGCCTTTTTATTTTGGGAACCAGGATGAAAAGTTATAATGAAATTAAAACAGAAAAAGAAGAGAGCCCATCGAGCTTGTCTGAAATTTAATAGTTTGAGGGTCTGAATTTACTCTAAATTCTTGTGGTCAGTGAATATTGTCATCGGAACAATAGAGCCCTTTAGTAAAATCTCCATTCCTCCAGGGCAATTTTGATCACATTTCTCAATGTCATAGTTCTGTTCAGGAGGGGAGAACTTTTTCAAAAAGAAGCCACAGGGGTGTAGTTTTCCGTCACATAACAGCCTCTGAGATAGGACGGCCTGGCTCCAACATCCGAAGCAACTTCTTCGATAAAGAATGGAAGAAGGGGATCAGGATGTCTGAGGATTGGAGTGCATGAAAACAATTCTTTCAGGGTCTTGAAGGCCTCGGGACCAGCAGTTGGATTTTCCTCCCTTGCGAATAAGTGTTCAAATGGGAGTGATTTTGCATGAAATGCCCTTGATAAACTGTCTATTGTAGTTGGCGAAGCCAATAAATCTCTGTATGGACCTTGTGCTGGTTGGAAGAGGCCACTCCTGGATCACAGAGACTTTGGCAAGATCCATTTCAAATCCTTTCTGGGAAATTATGTACCCTAAAAAAGGAATCTTGGTGGTTTCAAAAATACACTTTTCCAACTTGGCATAGAGAGCATTCTTTCTTAAACAAGAGAGAACTTCACAGACTTGAAGATGATGTTCCGCCAGCGACTTAGAAAAGATTAGAATGTCATCCAAGTATATGACAACACTTTGGCCAAGCAGGACTCGAAAAATATTGTTGAATTCTTGGAAAACTGTGGGCACGTTGCAGAGCCCAAAAGGCATTATATGGCACCTCGATTCCCTTGGCGATTCTGTAACAGCTGCGAAGAAGCAGGAGCTTAAAAAATGGTCCAAAAAGCCTGGAGGAAGGCCTTGGCATCCTGAATTAAGGGAGATTCTTTTGTCCACAGGGGAGATGCCCATTCTAGAGCTTTCCCTTCCAGACGGGTAATCACATATCAATAAAAAGGCATGATCTATCTTCAGATATATAAAATGGATTAAAAAGAGGGGATCTGACTTCTGTCAGTATTGAATTTTTATACAGGAGAAAATAAAAAACAGATCAAAAAGACG
This sequence comes from Xenopus petersii, assembly GCA_038501925.1. Classification (NCBI taxonomy): domain Eukaryota; kingdom Metazoa; phylum Chordata; class Amphibia; order Anura; family Pipidae; genus Xenopus; species Xenopus petersii. Next base: position 85,207,634 of record CM076681.1, read on the forward strand.
GGATACTTTTTTTCTTTTTTTTTCCTTTTCTCCTATAGGGTAATTACATATACCACCTTGGCTCGCTCAGACAAATACTGAATAAGTTGCAATTCAAATTGGATTAGGCACTTATTGACAAATCCTCAGCAAGCCTGTGGGTCTCCACTGTAAAGAGGAGGTGCAGGAAAACATGTATTAAAAATAAATATTGACCGACGGAGGAGAGGGCCTGCTTAATGCAACTTAAAATCTAAAAGTGTTACTACTATATAGAGTAGTCTCTGGGAAATGTGGGCACGGTTTTAGGGGGTCTAGGTGCTTGGCTAGGAATATATATATTGTAGGAATTTCAGGTAGCGGGATGTTGGTATCCTGGGGGCAGACCACACTCTTGCTTAGACACCCATAAAATAGCTTGAGTCCCAAAATAGGGTACAACTGACCCACGGTCAGTTTTATTAAAGAAAAGAAAAACAAAAAATAATAAAACCTAGGCCAACTTGGCGCTATCTAATACAAAAAATAACCCTCTCTATAAAGGGTGAGGCCGTGTGCCCAGCCCTTACAAACAAAACACTGTTTTCAGGAAAAACCACACAGAGTTTCCAACAGGTTCTCTCACTTGTTTGCAGCTCCTGTTTCCCCAGACTCTCCAACGGAAGCCCTATTTACCAAGGATCAGCCTCTCCTGTGCAACTGCATGCTATTAAGTAGCTACTTGGCTGAATATAGAATGGAGGGCCAGAATTAGAATGGAGGGCCCAGAATATAGAATGGAGGGCCCACCCTACTCTTCCTTCATTCACTCCAGGGACCCATTATACAGCTTTTCTAAAGCCAGCAAACAAAATTTAGTTTTTACCTACAATAACACATTTCCCCTGGAGCTAGTGCACGGAACTGGTTATCATTGGTGAAATATGCACACCATCTACTATCTGCCAAGCATTTTTTTTTTACATTATAGACAATTGTTTTTTTTTCCATTTTCGAAAACATAAAATGACACAAAAAAATATTTAACCTTCATAGCCACTTGTTTCGGGTCCCAAAATATTAGTAGCTCGTATACCTCACCAAAAGCTCCACCTCCCAAAAAAACAAAGAGGGGCAGATTTATCAAAGGTCGAGGTGAATTTTCGAATTCAAAAATTTTTAATTTTCGACTTGGGAATAGTCCAAATTCAATTTGAATTTGAAAAAAAATCGAAAATTCGAATATCGAAATTTATCATGTACTGTCTCTTGAAAATTTTGACTTCGACCATTCACCATCTAAAACCTGCTAAATTGATGTTTTAGCCTATGGTGGACTTCCTAGAACCTATCTGGAGTCAATTGGTGGACATTGAAAAATCAAAGTTTTTTTGGGAAAAACTTAGATTTGAATTCGATCAAATGTGGACCTATTCGATCGAAAACGTAATTTCGGTTGGTCTTTTTGAATTCGAATTTTCGAAGTTTTTCATTTTCGAAATTCAACCCTTGATAAATATGCCCCTCAGAGTGTTTATTTCTAACAAGGGAAACTTGGCAAATTCTCTTTCTCCTTTTGAGTAGGAAGAATACTGGGAAAATAAAAACTATTATAAGGACTAGCGGATAGCGACCGTTTTTTGTTTTTCTTGCTGCAACTTTATTTCCCAGTTTCTACCTACGGAATTTATAGTTTCCCGGAATTTACACTGTTTTGACACTGTTTTTGGATGCAAATTGACATATTTTTTGTCCCACAATGCATTGTTATGTTTGCCAAATGTTCAGCATCACTTAGGGGTATATTTATTAACATTGAAGACAAGCATTTCCAGTGATGCCCATAGCAACCAATCAGAAATTAGATTTGAACAGTCAACTACAGGTTAGAAAACAAATGCAAAGATCTTATTGGTTGCTATGGGCAAAATCTCCTGTGATGTTTGTCTCCAATTTTAAGAAATATGGCCATTATTTGCACCTGCTACAAATTAGGAATGGGCAAACAAGGTATATAGACACAAACTGGGCTCATGCTAGCATGCATTCTTCATTACACTGAATGCAGGCAAGTTCTATTAAGCAAAGGATGCATTGTCAATATATTGTCGTGCAAGTTTTACCCATATTTATTTCACAATGATTACTATATTAGGATATTTATATAGACTGCTGTGCAAAAATGAACACCCCTTTTGCCATTCAATAAAGACAAACACCTTTAAACAAAATAAAAAAAAACATGCAAAACATCATTACATACAAAAAAGGTTAAGAACTTAAAAATGTTGTTATTTAAAAATAGAGCTGACTACTAGACTGTCAGAGACCCAAGAACTGTAGGGGACATATTGGGTCTGTGGGCTAAGCTGTGATGTTTTGATGAAGTGGGGGGAAGTCTAAAACAGGCATTAAATGTGACCCTCAAAAGTCTTATTCTAATCTCAGACATTTGTAGGTATAGGGAAGTGAAAATGTAGACACCCTTACCCTTTATTGACAGGCGCATCCTTAGTGATATGGACGCCTAAGTGGGTCCTTATGGGGACTTTGTGCTTATGTAATCCCTGCAGTTCTCACAGTGGATGCTAGATGGCACTGTGGCATAATATTAAAGGCTTGCAAACCATGAGGTCAGTGTCCATTGCTGCTGAACCTTTCCTCTGTTAGGCCACAGAGGTTAGGGGTGGTGGAACTCAGCCTGAGTATAGTGAAGTGATAGTTATACCCTTTAATATATCACTCTAGGAGTGATAGATAGGGTATGTAGTTGAGCAGCTCAAAGCTCCGATGAGGATATTAGAGGGATTAAGATGCCGGGTATTACTGACCCCATAGTAGGGCCTAAGTGTTAGATTCAGGGGAGTACGTAGTCTTCTGAGTTCCACCTAAGGTAATCCTGAAGATTGGGGAAATACCTTCTGACAAGCTGCCTAACTCTCTACGTGTACTCTTTACTTTGCAGAGAGTCATTCTATGTTTGGTACAGTATATCTTGTTATATTGGTTGATCTATGTGTTACTCTATGTTCCATACTCCATTGTGAACTCTGGTTTTGGTTAATAAACTCAGTTTATGGTTTAAGCAAAATAAAACTACTGGCGCCCAATCTCTTGTGCATTGCACACAATTACAGTTGCACTACACCCTGCCTCCTTACCCTTACCCCTGAGAAAAGAGTCTTATGGGTGGTATTAACCCACACAGAAAGTAGCTAAAACAGACTTCAATAAAGTCCGTTTATTATAGCACTACATAGGAATGAAATAAAAATAATATTTAGAAACTCACTAGGAGACATGTTTATTGAGATCACCCTCCAGCAGTCACATCCATCCAGATCTGGGGCCCACACATCTGTAGAATTTTTTAAAAAGTACAGGGATTGCTTATAGTTGTTCCATCCAGAGCCACTCGTAGTCCGATCTCTGAGCTATTCACTAAGCAACAACAGGCATTTGACTGGTTCTAATATACTGTAGTTACAGTTGACTGTAAGGGTTTATATACCACATAAGATACACTCAGTTTGCTAATACCTTTAGTTTAATATGGTTCTACAAGTCTCCTTAAAAATAAATCCACATACATGGGGCTTAGTGATGTCATTTGTATCGTATGACTTTTGTGTATTAAAAGAAAATAATGAATTCTCTACTCTCAAGCATGAAGATATTAGAAATCACTTTGGAGTTTTGGAATTCCTTTTAAGTGTGGTCACTGAACTTTACTACAAATATCTTCATATTTTATCAATCTCTGGCTATCCAATAGTGGCCTCTTTACAAAGCTGTAAAAGACAACAGACCAAATAAAGAGTAAGTCAATTAACATTAAATAATTGGCCTACTAGTATAGGCTATATTTTAACAAATATCTATAGGTTTTAGTATCATTAGAATATTGTGGTGGTGGTGGTATATTAATTCATGTATTTTTATAAGTGTGGAATTCATTTTACATTTTAAGTATACTAAAGATAAAACATAGAAATGACTTCAGCCTATGGTGCAAGGTGACTATTAGTCAGTAGGAATCTATTGTTGTTGTTTGTCTTTTAACAACACTTCCAGATCTGAAGATGTTCAAGATGTACATCAGCAATTCCTCAGAGATGCCACGAGGCATTTTGAAAAACCTCCCGAAGGGATGCTTTACCAGGGGCAGCAAAAATTTACCTCTAATGAAAAAAATTTAAAAAGAAAATCAGGTCTTCTAGCATGGAGAATCCAATCTGTGCTCATGTTGTAACTTTTGGAAAGGTGTTAATTTAAAAAAAATGATAGAAACACATATAATATTTAACAATATAGTAATAACATAACAATGATATAAAGCAGGGATATCATATATTGACATAGAGTAATAACATAATGATTTAAAGCAGGGATTTCATATATTGACAAAGACCCTCTATATGGCGCGATTTGCAAAGTATTCACAAATATTATAGGAAGTTCTTGCTCCCATGATAAATGTCTATAACTGTCCTTATAGCTAACAAGAAAAAAATGTATTAATCAAATAATTGTTTATTTAATTATTAATTGCACTAATGGATCTTAGTCTGATGGACAGAAACAAACTTTGTTTTGCATTGCCAAAATAGCAGTCCTTACTGAGGTACTTTTTTCTGTAAGGTCTGAATAGGAAATATTATATTTGCCAAAATATCACTCCTGAACAACTGTATGTGACTGTAAGCCTACTAGCACTTATTCTGTTATGGATTTTTTCAAGCTTTACAGTGAAAGCTATAAGCTCATCACATAATCTTAAAGGCAATCATATTCTGTATGAAGTGTGGCAAAATAAATTCATAATTACCTGAAACAATATTTTCAATTATAATTGGTTATAAAAATATACTTTTTTCTGTATATATTGCAAAACTAAAAACTTGGCCCAGCAGTGTGTCCGTCCCTTATATTTCCATTCCCTGTTTTTTTCACTTGTCCGGGACTGCTGACATTTGTAATTGTAAAAATGCACAGTCAATCCTCTGGTGGGAGGGAAGTAGGCTGCTATAAAATGCCATAGATATTCACTATTTAGTGGGCAGGTGGTGGTCTGTTTGGGTTTATGTGTAATTGAAATGCCAGGGCCTAATTTGAATCCCAGTCCAGATCTGGAGGGAAAGGGGTGGTACACTATTAAGTTAACGTTTAGTGGTATAAAATGGCCAATTTTAAGCAACTTTTCAATTGCTCTTCATTATTTATTTTTAATAGCTTTTTAATTATTTGCCTTCTTCTTATGGTCCTTTTCAGCTTTTACAAATGCCCTGTAACACTACAAATTTTTAGCTATTGCTACATTTTATTATTCATATTTCTATTCAGGTGTTCTCCTATTCATATTCCAGTCTCTTATTCAAATCAATGCATGGTTAATAGGGTAATTTGGTAATTTGGACCTTAGCAACCAGACTTCTGATGCCTTCTGATGCCTCTAGTTAGTCTAGATGGAAGCCGTGTTGTAACGCCCAAGGAGGCCCATTCGGGGGTTATTGGAGTGTATTTGAGGAGGTTACTGTTTAAATAGGCTTGCACCTCCCTCCAAAATTTCATAATTATTGGATAATTCCATCACTTTGGTTGCTATGCTGCCTTACTATAATGTTTGAGGGGAACAGTAGAAGCAGTGGAATATTTTTTAGTAACATTTCCTTGTAGGGGGGCATGGGGAGTTCCTTTATGCAGCTGGTCAGTGCCATGTCTAAGTCAGGTAACCAACATATCCATTTTCCCACTGCCTCCTTTGGTAGAATTGTATAAGACAGTATTCCTCTTATTGTGAGATGGCTCCCTTACTTATGCCTATCCTTTCTAGAAATCCATCCAATTGATTGTCCTAGTCTAAATCCAATGAGAATAAGTATCCATCAGATTAGTCACCAGGCTGGAAGCATTACTTGTTTGTTTTTGCGTAGATTTAATGTGTATATATATATATATATAAACTTAGTCCAAATGGGTTCAGCACACCTCACGATAGAAAATGACCCAGGTGCTACTCTCATTAGCAGTGTACAAAAATATCGAAGGAGCGAGGTGCACACCAGGAACTTTTGAAGGGTAAAAAAATCTTTTCTTTATTTATTACATCTTAAAAACAGGTCAACGTTTCGGTCTTTGCCTAAGACCTTTCTCAAGACCATACACATAACGATTAAAAAACAGTGAATAAATAGCTAAAACCAATTCCACTCACCCAACCCGTGTTCTCGAATGACCCATGTGATCAGGATCACCACTCCCCTTGTGGGGGCCGTGCTACCCATAAAAACCGTGTCAGACTATGGACAATATTGATGCTGCCATCAGACTAGAACTTTGCTTAAGGCTACAATCCTGGTAATAAAGTAACAAACCTAATCAATTGTTACTATCATGTCGAAAAATGTATCTCCAGCTTTTACAAATCTATCAATAGCTAGATCATACAATGTTACTTTACAACTTAATTGGCTAGCTGGCCAGATCCCCTCAGCGTTGATTCAAAAAACATAAGAGAGAACAGTGTTCATTTAACCCTGTCGGTGCCAGAGTGTTCAGCTTCCTGATCCAAAACACTTCTCTCTGAAGCAAAATTTTTGACCTATCACCCCCTCTCCTAAGTGGGGGGATATGGTCTATGGCTATGTAACGAAATGTAGGTAGCCTATGACCGGCCTCCAAGAAATGGTTTGCCACAGGCTTATTGGTGAACCCATCCCGAAATGCAGTACTGATGGCGGATCTGTGACCGTCCATGCGTAAACGCAGTGTTTGGTCTGATTTCCCCACATACGACAAACCACAGGGGCAGGTTATTAGGTAAATTATGTGTGTGGTTGTACAGGTAATGTGGTGTTTGATCAAATATCGTTTACCGGTTTGTGGGTGTAAGAAGCTGTTGCCCGGTGTCATAAATCTACAGGAGGTACAATTTGGGCATTTGAAACAGCCTGGTAGATCATTACGGAGCCAGGTACTCCGTCTGCTTGTATAACATCCTACTGGGTCTGTTTTAACCAGAAGATCTTTAAGGTTAGTACCTCGTCGGTAACACGTCATAAGGTCCCTAGGGACCACATCTCTCAAACTTGCATCTGCCTGAATTATGCCCCAATGATCCTTAATCAGCTTTTTAGTTTTATTGGATCCAGTAATGATCTACCGGATCCAGTAATGATCTACCAGGCTGTTTCAAATGCCCAAATTGTACCTCCTGTAGATTTATGACACCGGGCAACAGCTTCTTACACCCACAAACCGGTAAACGATATTTGATCAAACACCACATTACCTGTACAACCACACACATAATTTACCTAATAACCTGCCCCTGTGGTTTGTCGTATGTGGGGAAATCAGACCAAACACTGCGTTTACGCATGGACGGTCACAGATCCGCCATCAGTACTGCATTTCGGGATGGGTTCACCAATAAGCCTGTGGCAAACCATTTCTTGGAGGCCGGTCATAGGCTACCTACATTTCGTTACATAGCCATAGACCATATCCCCCCACTTAGGAGAGGGGGTGATAGGTCAAAAATTTTGCTTCAGAGAGAAGTGTTTTGGATCAGGAAGCTGAACACTCTGGCACCGACAGGGTTAAATGAACACTGTTCTCTCTTATGTTTTTTGAATCAACGCTGAGGGGATCTGGCCAGCTAGCCAATTAAGTTGTAAAGTAACATTGTATGATCTAGCTATTGATAGATTTGTAAAAGCTGGAGATACATTTTTCGACATGATAGTAACAATTGATTAGGTTTGTTACTTTATTACCAGGATTGTAGCCTTAAGCAAAGTTCTAGTCTGATGGCAGCATCAATATTGTCCATAGTCTGACACGGTTTTTATGGGTAGCACGGCCCCCACAAGGGGAGTGGTGATCCTGATCACATGGGTCATTCGAGAACACGGGTTGGGTGAGTGGAATTGGTTTTAGCTATTTATTCACTGTTTTTTAATCGTTATGTGTATGGTCTTGAGAAAGGTCTTAGGCAAAGACCGAAACGTTGACCTGTTTTTAAGATGTAATAAATAAAGAAAAGATTTTTTTACCCTTCAAAAGTTCCTGGTGTGCACCTCGCTCCTTCGATATTTTTATATATATATATATATATATATATATATATACAGGATTTTCAGGCGAAAGGGGGATAATGAATAGTAACTTCAAAACTTAAATGGAATTGTAGAAATAATCCAGGACTTTAATCATAAAGTTGAATAGATTGTTGTGATGCTGTTTCATCCATTGAAGTCCAGTTGGAGATGTACTGAAGATGTACTGAATATACTACCCTGTATAAAACAGTAAATTTTATCAAGATTCTGTTGGTCATGTTTAGGTTATCCCATCTCAGTTCTACTGCAATTTTCTCTCCCTCTATGCTTTTATTCTGTAAAATAAATATTCTTGGTTTCAAGGGTTGAGAAGTAACTGTAAAAAAAGTGAAAAAATTAACATTTTGTTATAAGAATACATATTGTTCTCTTACCAGGGGTGCTTTGCCAATGAGGCGAGTTGAGGCTGTCGCCTCAGGCAGCAGCACCCCACTAGGTACCAGGGGCAGCAAAATTGCTGCTCCTGGTACTTTAAGAGCGAATTTCCGGGGGAGGGGGGGCAGCAGCAACTGCTGCTGCCTCAGGCGGCAGAGGGACCAGGATCGCCCCTGTCTCTTACATACCAGTGGAATATATTAGGCATATTTGTAAACATTTGCTACCATTTTATTTGCTCTAGTCTCTCTATACATATATTTTATAGGGTCTTTTAGTCAAAAACAGAGGAGGGACGGAGGGAGAGCGAACAGAGAGCGACCAAAAGAGGGCAGCAAAAACAGACTAGAGATAGGCAGAAGACAGTTTAACAGGTAGCTGCCCAGCACCCCCCCAATTGTTGCGCCCTGGGCAGGTGCCTCGTCTGCCTAGCCCTAATTCCGGCCCTGACGGCCATGTAGCAAACAAGGTGTGCTATTATTCAATGACATTTTTAGATTGATCTTAATTAGGCATTTTTAAACATTAGTCCATATCATGAAAAGTGTGTAATTATATTTCTGCAATTTGTAGTATTTGTAGTGATTCCTTGATCAAAGCAGCCGTAGTGGTGAATACTAGGAACACTGATATAGAAATCATGCTGAAGGTTCCTGTCCTTCACTCATATTAGCCTAGATCACCATCTAGTGGTATTTGTGCAGAAATATATTTACATATGCTGTAAATGAGAAATGATACCCGTGGTTTTTATACAAATGCCGATACTGATTCATGATATTTAATTTGGAAGTTTTTTTTATATTATCCATCTTTCAAATGCCTATATAGCTGATACTGAAAATCTCATTTTGAATATGCTGTGATATTAATATATAATAAGGCACGTGTCCTTAAAAACTCAACCCGGAAGTCAGCACTTGGAAGGTCGACCCGGAAAGGAACGTGCGAGGACGGCCCGAACCCGCCAGACCCGCGGGTCCTGCTGGTATCGGGTTGGCCCGCAAATCACTATTACACACCATACCAGTTTGTTGGACTCAAACACAGTAGAATATAGTATTGTGGTGTACATTGTCTGGTCTCTTCCAAAGGACAACAAAACTTGAATCATTTCCTCTAATTTCTACTGAAGAACTTGGAATCCCATCAGAAATTACACTGGGGATGTACAGTATGAAAAATTTCCTGCGCAAGAAAAAAAGCATTTTTGCTCAGTAACATGTCAGTCTCAATCTGTTCCAATTCTTGAGGTTTTATTGAAATGGAAACTTTCTCATACCAGGCAAACTCTACTTTGATGTCCAGCCATTCTTAAGTTTCTCACTGTTTGGCAAAAAAAATCAAACTCCCAAACCTGAACCCCCTTAATTAACCAATAAATGTAATAGAAAAAGTTGATGCGGGTAAAATTGTTGCAACAAAACCGAGCGACAATTTGAATCGTGCAACTTTTGTAATTGTCGCCCGGAAAACTCGGCTTTTTCAAATTGTAGCCTCGACAACTTGAGTTTATTAGGTTACAGATTGAAAACCAGTGTCAAAAAGCCTGAAACTATTGAGAATCATGAAGGCACAAAACATATTCCAATTGTTAGGGACCATCTGCCATAGATTTCAACGTGATTTTGACAGGTCTTAGCTGGAGTATTTTCAGATTCGGATTTTAGCGCAATAAATCTATTAAAAAAAATCAAGTTTTTTTTCGTGTAAAAATTCAGATTTTTTTCCTCTTTAAAACTCGTCCACAAAAATTTGCCACCATAAATAGACCCCCATAATCTTATCCTTTCTAATATTTAGACCAGGCCCGGGCCAAGCAACCTGGGCGCCCAAGGCAACCCGGCTAGCCGATTCGCCCCCTTGCCGGCACAGCTCCCGAGTGCGCATGCATGCACGCGTCCGTGATTGCGCGCGTCACCGAGTGTGAACACGTCTGGAATGCGCATCTGCAGTCAATATTTAAATTTGTGGAGAGCGGATCCAGTGCTGATGGAAGAGAAAGGGTCCGGATCAGGGGTAGGCTGAAGGAAGAGGTACGTGCCTCTTCTGCCTACCCCTATTTCCGGCCCTGATTTAGACTGTACCAGTCCTTTGGCTGCCCCCAGTATTGAAAAATCTAGGAGAGCGGTTAACCCAGGACAAGCACAAAATACTGATGAATTAATAATTTAGAAACAGATTAATCATTTAAAAAAACATTTCAAATCAATTTCAATATTTAAGCCTCAGGGTGTAAGTGTTTTTAATTTGTGGATCCAGAAGATATTATTTTGATTATATCACTCCCACGCCAATGTTCCTTTTTCTGAACCATCCCCACAAAAGTTAATCTGAATTATGATGAATTTTGAAATGAGCTGACACGCTGTGTGTTAGTAAACATTTTTAATGTTATTGATATGCTCTCTTATTGTTGCCTTAGGGGATTTAAATTACCCAGATATTGACTGGAGCAACAGTACTGCCACCTCAGTTAATGGGAACAAGTTTATAAACTTTTTGCATGACAATTTTATGGCACAGGTTGTTGAGGAACCTACCAGAAAAAATGCTATTCTGGATCTAGTGATCTCGAATGACCCAGAATTTATAGCAAATGTGCAAGTTATTGAACCCCTGGGTAATAGTGACCATAATGTTATATCATTTAGGGGCAAATTTACTTAAGGTCAAATATCGAGGGTTAATTAACCCTCGATATTTGACTGTCAAAGTTAAATCCTTCGAAGTCGAAGGACTTAGCGATATTCATTCTATCGAACGAAAAATCGTTCGATCGAACGATTAAATCCTTCGAATAGTTCGATTTGAAGGATTTTAATCCATCGATCGAACGATTTTTGTTCGACCAAAAAAACATTGCTAAGCCTATGGGGACCTTCCCCATAGGTTAACATTGACTTTGGTAGCTTTTAGGTGGCGAACTAGGGGGTCGAAGTTTTTTCTTAAAGAGACAGTACTTTGACTATCAAATGGTCGAATAGTCGAACGATTTTTAGTTCGAATCGTTCGATTCAAAGTCGTAGTCGAAGTAGCCCATTCAATGGTCAAAGTAGCCAAAAAAACTATTCGAAAGTCAAAGTTTTTTTTCCTCTATTCCTTCACTCGAACTAAGTAAATGGGCCCCTTAATGTCTGGTGTAAAAAACAAATATATACTGGGGCAACAAAAACCATGAATTTTGGAAAAGCTAATTTTAGTGCCTTGAGGGCTGCCCTACAGAGTATTGATCTGGGGCATTAAGTTGTCAGCTAAAAACAGAACAGAAATGGTTGTCATTTAAAATTATATTAAATCATTACTGTTCTCAATTTATTCCCTTAAGGAGTAAATATCGAAGCTCTAAGAATCATCCTATGTGGCTTAATACAGGATTAAAGAAGGTAATAGGAAAGAAGAGAAAGGCATTTAAAAACTACAAATCTGTTGGAACAGAATCTGCATTTAATGAATATAAACACTGTAAAAAAATGTTGTAAATCAGCAATCCGGAAGGCAAAGAAAGGAAATGAAGAGTTAATTGCGGTGAAGGTGAAAACTTACCCTAAAAAGTTTTTTAAATATATTAATAGTAAAAAGATGCAGGTTGAGAGTGTTGCTCCATTAAAGGAAAAGTATACCCCCAAAATGAACACTTAAGCAACAGATAGTTCATATCATATTAAGTGGCATATTAAAGAATCTTGCCAAACTGGAATATATATTTAAGTAAATATTGCCCTTTTACATCTCTTGCCTTGAACCACCATTTCGTGATGGTCTGTGTGCTGTCTCAGAGATCACCTGACCAGAAATGCTTCAACTGTAACAGGAAGAAGTGTGGAAGCAAAAGACACAACTCTGTCTGTTAATTGGCTCATGTGACCTAACATGTATGGTTTGCTGGTATGGTTGTGAGTACAATGAATCCTATGATCCCAGTGGGGGGCCCTTATTTTTTAAAATGGCAATTTTCTATTTATGATTACCCAATGGCACATACTACTAGAAAAGTATATTATTATGAAAATGGTTTATTTACATGAAGACAAATTTTACATATGAGCTGTTTTATGCAATATCTTTTTATAGAGACCTACATTGTTTGGGGGTATAGTTTTCCTTTAAATAATGGTACCAGTATGGGTGTAACAGATACAGAAAAGGCAAATGTGCTAAATCGGTTCTTTTCCCAGGCTCACTTTATACCTGCACTAATGGCTCAGCTCAATCTAGTCAGTGGCTGACTCAGGATATGATTCATAAAGCTTTAATAAAAATTAATGTAAACAAGGCTATAGGGCCTGATGGCATACACCCCCGGGTTCAAAGAGAGCTTAGTTCAGTTTTAGACCAGCCTCTATTTCTGATTTTCTCAGATTCCCTTTCATCTGGTATGGTGCCTATGGACTGGAGAAAAGCTGATGTTATTCCAATATTTAAAAAGGGATTACGATCTCAGCCTGGCAATTATAGGCCAGTAAACTTGACATCTGTGGTGGGCAAATGATTTGAAGGCTTGTTAAGAGATCACATTCAAAATGTTGTCCTAGTGAATGGCATTATGAGCAGCAATCAGCATGGCTTTATGAAGGATAGGTCATGTCAGACAAATTTGTTTGCTTTTTATGATGAGGTAAGTAAGATGCTGGACAGTGAGGGGGCAGTAGATGATCTATTTGTATTTTGACAAAGCATTTGATACTGTGCCCCACAAACGACTGATTTCTAAACTAAGATCTGTTGGGCTTAATGAGGTTGTTTGCACATTGATATGCAAAAATATCCAAGCCACTTATACCCTTAATGGGACTGCACTAGGCAAATCCATTATGGAAAAGGACCTTGGAGTTTTTGTAGATGATAAAATTGGCTGTAGCAAGCAATGCCAGTCAGCAGCATCAAGGGCAAATAAGGTCTTCAGCTGTATTAAAAGGGGCATAGAGTCACGGGAGGAGGGGTCATTCTTCCACTGTATAGAGCACTTGTAAGGCCCCATCTAGAATGTGCCGTACAGTTTTGGTCTCCAAAACTCAAAGGGCTCGGTATTGGGTCCAATTTTATTTAACTTGTTCATTAATGACTTAGGGGAGAGTGTTGTAAGTAATGTATCAGTGTTTGCAGATGACACAAAACTATCCAGCCCAATTATTTCCATCCAGGATGTGGTATCCTTGTAACAGGATCTTGACAAACTGGCAATCTGGGCAGCTAAGTGGCAAATGAGATTCAATGTTGATAAATATAAAGTCATGCACCTGGGATGCAAAAATATCCAAGCCACTTATACCCTTAATGGGACTGCACTAGGCAAATCCATTATGGAAAAGGACCTTGGAGTCCTTGTAGATGATAAACTTGGCTGTAGCAAGCAATGCCAGTCAGCAGCATCAAGGGCAAATAAGGTCTTGAGCTGTATTAAAAGGGGCATAGAGTCACGGGGGGGGGTCATTCTTCCACTGTATAGAGCACTTGTAAGGCCCCATCTAGAATATGCCGTACAGTTTTGGTCTCCAAAACTCAAACAGGACATTATTGTATTAGAGAGGGTACAGAAAAGGGCAACCAAGCTGGTAAAAGGTATTGAAAATCTTAGCTATGAGGAAAGACTGGCCAAATTGTGGATGTTCACACTGGAGAAGAGGCGCTTAAGGGGTGATATGATAACTATGAATAAATATATAAGGGGATCTTATAATAATCTCTCTAATGCTTTATTTACCAGTAGGTCTTTCCAGCTGACACAAGGTCACCCATTCCGATTAGAAGAAAAGAGGTTCCGCCTAAATATTTGGAAGGGGTTTTTTACAGTGAGAACTGTGAAGATGTGGAATTCTCTCCCTGAATCAGTTGTACGGGCTGATACATTAGATAGCTTTAAGAAGGGGTTGGATAGCTTTTTAGCAAGTGAGGGAATACAGGGTTATGGGAGATAGCTCATAGTACAAGTTGATCCAGGGACTAGTGCGATTGCCATTTGACATGGAGTCGATTTTTCCCCCTCTGAGGCAAATTGGAGAGGCTTCAGATGTTTTTTTTTTTTTGCCTTCCTCTGGATCAACTAGCAGTTCTTCATCGAACCGCCAGGATACTACTTCTATGCGCTTCTATTCCAACTGTGGGGTAAGTGCAGTCATCAGCTCCTCTCTGTAAACGCACTGATGATCCTGCACTATTTAAGTTTTTCCTGTTAGGTCTGGACAGAATCATCACTTTCTGAAAGGCAAGCTGATCGCTTATCATTTGTGAGTAGTTCCGATGCTCTAAATATCCCTTGTGTTAAAAGGTTACTACACTACCGGGACTACTTTTTCTTTTAGGTACAGGTTATTCGAACACCAAGTTAGCACACCTTCCTTTGATTGTTTGAGTTTCGGAGGGCTGTGGTTGCCTTTGGCTGGTACAGAAGACAAAAACATAATGTACAACATTTCTAGCCTACTTCTTTAGTTTAACTTTCCTTGTCCTTTAAGGGGGGCCCGGCCATGCTTCACTTACTTAATAAGCCGTCCCCCCTGCTGTCAGCGTGCTGCAAGCTTCAGAAGAGAGGACTAGAGTTTCCAATGGTCAGATCAGGTGGCCTGAGGTGCATTTAGGCCATTGAGGCGAGGGGGAAGTGATGTCACACGCGCATGAAAGGGACAGGTGGCACCCAACCTAAATACAGAACTGCATCCCACAGTTTTCTGCCACAATTTATACTCCTTTAAATGTGTAATATTAAGTAGGATAGGGAGCTGCACACATTTGCTACTAATACAATGACATATACTAACTGATGTACATACTGTATCTTGGTCTACTTACTTTATATAAAGCCTATGCTTTATGTCTTTGCTTCTGCAATGAAAGCTTGCATGTGTCTAGCACTAACCCAGGTGCGTTTCAGGCATCAACACCGCCTGAGGTGGCGTTCGCAATGCCACACCGAGGCTTACCTTAAGATTTCCGACGGGATATCAAGTGAGGGGCGCATTGCTAGCGCAGAGTGTAAAATATTGCTCTCTGCAACTTTTGCCGCCCCTGGTAACTTCTGGGGAGCTGCCGCCTGAGGCAAGGTACTCACCTTGCCTCAAGGCAGAAACGCCCCTGACTAACCACAATATCTGAATGGGATTCAAACCCTTACATACCCGATCTTCTTAACTTGGCGCGCAATGATAGAGGATTCAGCAACCTCCAATAAAATGTGTAAAAGGAATTCACTGGCACACAAGACCTGTGTTTAAACGACTTGCCTTGCAAATGCATGTCTTATGTGCCAGTGCATTCCTTTTACATGAGTCTATCACTAGTCAATTAGAACTAGAGCAAACTTTGCATCTTTTATTACAGTATTTTCATAACAGAGCAAAGAAGTATGACTATATATCTATTAAAGTAGTAATGTTATGAAATTAGGGTTTATTGCTGACAGTCATTAGCAATGAAAAGAATGCTGGCTATGGTTGTATTTAGGTATTTAGGCTCAAAAATATCAGGGAATTTGATTCACAAGAAATGGTTTTAGTATATTTCCTTTTAATAATCAGATGGAAATAAGTAATAACCACAAAACATTGGTTTTATGTTGTGCTGTGGGTTTAACAACTGTGTTATGTACCACTTGCCATTTTCCCAGGACAAAAATAATAGTTGTTCTAGTACATTTAGATTAGATATATAAAATAGATCTAGTGTCGTCACTCCAGAGATAGTAAATGGCTCGGGGGGGTCATCGAATCGGCAGAGCATATAGAAAGGCATTGATCTTCAATTCTAAATTAAGTAAAACATATTGGATGTAGTGTGGTAGCGTGACAAGGAAAAGGAGGAAAAAGGTCACTCTAGCCTTTAGTTTCTCCCCAGGGACTGAGAGAGGCTCCAGAAAGGTTGTTATAAAAAAGAGAATCAGTTATCTGTTTAAAGACTTTAGTAGCCAGGGACTCCATTCCACAGATCCAGTCCAGACATTGGAGTTCACCTTCCACAGGAAAGCTGTCCTGTGGAAAGGCTATTTAAAGTTAAAGGAAAACTATACCCCCAAAATGAATACTTAAGCAACAGATAGTTTATATCAAATTGAATGACATATTAAAGAATCTTACCAAACTGGAATATATATTTACATAAATATTGCCCTTTACATCTCTTGCCTTGAACCACCATTTTGTGACTCTATCCGTGCTGCCTCAGAGATCACCTGACCAGAAATATTACAACACTAACTGTAACAGGAAGAAGTGAGGAAGCAAAAGGCAGTACTCTGTCTGTTAATTGGCTCATGTGACCTTACATGTGGTGTGTTTGTGTACACAGTGAATCTTACGATCTCAGGGGGCGGCCCTTATTTTTTAAAATGGCAGTTTTCTATTTATGATTACCCAATGGCACATACTACTAAAAAGTATATTATTATGATAATGGTTCACTTACTGTACATGAAGCAGGGTTTTACACATGAGCTGTTTTACTCAGTATCTTTTAATAGAGACCTACATTGTTTGGGGGGTATAGTTTTCCTTTAATTAGAATGGGAGAGTGTGTCTCTCAGCAGGACACAGAAGGTAGGAGACCTGGCTGTGTTAGGAACTCCCAGAAGAGCTGGGGGTGCCGACCTGATACTGAATGAAGCAGAGGGAGTCTGTGACCCTGACAAAGTTGTGGCAAGAGGCTGAGCAATCACCACCAGGAAGGAGTCCTGTGAGTACAGGGGTGAGCCACAACATTGTTCTGTTTGCTGGTAGTCCACAAGGGGCCCAGCCTAGTCAGGGACTGCTCCAAAGTTGGAAGGTTATGCCCAGTGGGCTAGGTTTTATTTTTATGATTTGTTTGTATGATATAATGGTCACCCCTGGGTCTTTCTGCTCCTTTGTCCTATGCTGCCTGCCCACCATTGACTAATTCCCCCCAAAATTTACATGTGCAAGCTGCCAGTTTGCCACAGTAGTTATCAGTTTGGTTGGAGAATTCAGCATGGGGGTTAAAAAAATAAAGTGTGACACAACACCAGCATTTATCTGTTTTGTACATTTAATGAGATTAGATTCAAATTCAAAGTATAAGTGCAACCATGAAAAACAAGGTTTGTATTTATTTATTTGTGCTGCAACAGTAGTTGTTTTGAATTATTTTGGTAGAAATATTCCATAAGGTTCCGTTTTAGTTTAACTTTTATACCAGGGTTTCACCCTTATTGGGACTCATTGATGCAATGCAGGGTTTTGCAACCAACATATTTCCATGAAATCCAGCAGGAGCGTTGGGGAGGTATTCAGTCCGGGAAAGGCAGAAGTGATGTCATACGCATGCACAGTACGGGATGATGTTCTTCCAGTGGTGACACATGCATGTGCGAAGATGTCCTAGGATAGCACCAGACCAGAATACATCCCTGATGCCAGGGCCTATTTTGACTCCCAGTCCAGACCTGCTACCAGTTGGGGAGGACTGGAGTTATACAGTGTAATACAGAGAACAATAGAGACAAACTAGACCAGGAACCTCAAGGAGATAGTCCCACGACAATACCAAATCTACCATGTATAGCTAGCTTAGCTACATGGTGCACTGGTAGAAACTACCAGTGGGAAAAGAGAAGTATGCGTAAAGAACAACATGGCATTTCTATGGACCTTTAGTGCTTGAAAGATTTGACCATTTTTCCATACCAGTTAAAGGTTGAGTGAACGTTTAGTATAATGTAGAGAGTGATATTCTGAGATAATTTGCAATTGGTTTTCATTTTTTATTAATTGTGGCTTTTGACTTATTTAGCTTTTTATTGAGCAGATCTCCAGTTTGCTGTTTCAGCAATCTGGTTGCTAGGGTCCAAATTACCCTAGCAACCATGCACTGATTTGAACATGTTCTCTCACAGAATGAACTGACTTTATTATCTCGGGGTTTGAATTACGTATTGGATAATCGAATTGACATTTTTTCCACCATTTTGGACTTGAACAGATTTATTAGGTTAATCACTTTGAAAAGACATTTTGCTGTTCCACCGATAGTGCCGTCTTTGGAAGAAACCAGTGATATCAATTTAGCATCGGAGGCGTGTGATATTGAGACAGCTGTTACTAATAATGTTCCTTTTTCCCTACAGGCTTTAAATTTTGATTTTGGCGATGTATGTGCTTTATATAATTTACAGGATTTGCAGGATGAGACTGAATCATAGACAGAGCTGAGTCATAGAGTTAGACATACAGAGTTTAAGAGAAAATCTACCTATTACCCAATTCAATCCAAGAGTCAATATATAGAGCTCTTTCATAAATTGGTACAGAGAGATATAGAAAGATTATCGGATCTGGGTATGCAAGATGAGGGGCTAAAAAGTATCAACAAGAATAAAAACTTGACTAAGGGTGAATCTATGGCACTCACTGCACTCTGCTCTAATAATGACATTGTCATCAAGAATGCCGACAAGGGGGGTGCCGTGGTTGTCATGGACACCCAGACCTACGTCCAAAAGATCAACAGGCAGCTAGGGGATGTTAATACGTATGTTAAATTGCAAAGTGATCCAACAGAGAGATTCGATAAATGGTTAAATGCACTTTTGGATGACGGTCGAGAAAACGGGGTTTTAAACCAATCTGAATTTGATTTTCTGGTCTGTTCACATCCTGTGATTCCCATTTTTCATGTCCTCCCAAAAGTGCATAAATCCTTAACGGACATTAAAGGCAGACCAATTGTTGCCAGTATAGGATCTTTAAATGAAAATCTCTCTAAATACATTGATAGACTATTGATGCCCATAGTGGAGAAACTTCCCACTTTTTTGAGGGACACAACCATGTGCATAAATAGTTTAGAAAACGTACATTGGAAGGATACCTATAGATGGTTTACTATGGATGTAACAGCCCTCTATTCATCAACTGAACATCAGGCGGGACTCCAAGCCATCCAGTTTTGGCTAAGTAAAGAAGAAAAATTTCCTGGTATACAAAATGATTTTATACTAAAATCGATAGAATTTTTGCTTCACACCAATTATTTTTGTTTTGATGGGGTGTTCTATCTTCAAAGACGTGGTGCCGCGATGGGTGCTTCCTTTGCCCCCACTTACGCCAATCTCTACATGGGTTGCTGGGAGCGGCACTACGTCTTTGGAGACACTAACCCTTTTCGCCATCAAATTATTCATTTTTTTAGATATATCGACGATTGTATTGGCATATGGGATGGCGATGAGTTGTCTCTGTCAATGTTTATTGAACATTGTAACTCGGTAACTAGTGGCATTCAATTTACGTATGAAACCCATACTAGCTGTATACCTTTTTTGGACATTACGTTCACAGTGTCAGATCATAAGATTGGAACAAACCTGTTTCGTAAGCCCATTACACGCAATACGTTATTGCATGCACAGAGTGGACATCCGAGGTCCTGTTTACGGGGCATTCCCATGGGCCAGTTTCTGAGGCTCCGTCGTATATGCTCGACCTGGGATGCTTTCCAAGAAAGAGCGATGGAGCTTTGGGATAGATTTTTGGAGCGTGGTTATGATACCAAGGTGATCAAAGCTGCCTATGAACAGGCTGTTTCCAAGAATAGATTAGATTTACTGAAACATACTGGCCCGCGGGGCACTATCAAACGTATATCCAATACCTATTCACAGGGGACTGGTTCAGTACAGGGTTCGGGTTTACGCTTTTCGACAGTATATAGTAGAGAGGCACATTATGTACAGCGGAGTGTACGACGACACTGGAATATTTTGTTACAGGATCCTGTCCTGAGTGACGTTTTAGAACAGTCCCCATCTTTTGTATTCAGGAAAGGCAAATGTTTGGGCTCTATTCTGTCTCCTAGTCTTTACAAAACTCAGCAACGTAACTAGAGGGGTGCGGGCCCTGGCGCAGGACGCGCAGCCGGGCCCCCGCCCCCCTCCGTACACCTGGAACTGGCCGGAATAAGTGGCGCGTGAGCTGCCAGGGGGCCCTGAAGGGGTGCGGGCCCTGGCCCAATCGCACCCCCTGCTCCCCCGGTAGTTACGCCACTGACAAAACTAAAGGGCAACATTCCAAATCGGCTTGGTTACGGTACAAAGGCAACTACAGTACAAATGTGGTCGGAATAGATGCAAATCGTGTTTAGTACTTAATGTTTCCAAGAGGTTCTGCAGTAGCATTACTAAAAAAGAATACTTTGTCAAACAACATTATAATTGCTGTTCTAAGGGCATCATTTATCTAGCTACTTGTGTATGTGGTGCACAATATGTGGGTAAAACCACACGTTGCGCCGGGATTAGATTTTTGGAACATTTGTCAGCTGCTAACAGGGGAGATAGAAAATCTGCAATTTCTAAACATGCCATGGAATGTCACGAAGGGGTACCATACTTTACATTTCAGATTATCGATAGTCCTAAAATTAATATTAGAGGAGGAGACAGGAATGAAGCTTTGCTAAGGTTAGAGGCCTATTGGATTTTCGAATTAATGACCATTAATACCAATGGAGGACTCAACCAGGATTGGGAACTGACTTGTTTCTATTGAAGCACGTCTCAAACGTTTTATTAATTATTTTGGATTGATTGAATGTATACATGGATCGTTTTTGATTTCTTTTGATTTCTTCTTCATGATTTTGGTTTTTCTTTCCTTTCTTTTCTTAATCCTATAGTTTCTTTATCTCGCTTTATCACTTATTTATAAATTAACTTGTTTATTTAATGAATTATAGATATTATTTGGGATTTAATGGTTTGTAAAATATATAATTGTCGATATCCATGTTAATCTGTTAGCCAAATATATGTAACTTAAGGCTTGAATATGTAACATCATTTAATGATATTATATGTACTATTTGTATAACAATTTTCTTATCGTTCTATATAATACTCACGATAGTGGCACACTTCCGTTCTCTTAGAAATCTATCGTGCGATTTAACCATGATGGGGTTAATGTTTTTAGAAGGGGTGTGGCTTTTGTGGTTTTAAATGTTACTCTAGTCAGTTACAATGTAGCTTTTTGAGGAAGTGGTTTGTCCACGAAACGCGTCAAAGCCATGGAGCCGTTGGGCTCATTATGCTCTATTGTTATTTTTTAACTATTTTCAATAAAATAGATGTTTTAATCTGACTGGTGCTCCATGACTACGAAAAGTTGCAGACAGACATACACCTCGGGGGCGTCCTCCACGTAGCAGCACAGCAGTTTTTCATCGTGGGTCGTGAGTGCTCCCAGCTCTTCGTAGTCCGCAGACGAATAGCTGGAAAGAGTCAGAAGAAGATGAAGGCAAATAATTGAAAAACTATACAAAATAAATAATGATGTTCAATTGAAATGTTGCTTAGAATTAGCTATTCTATAACATACTAAAAGTTAACTTTAAGGTGAACCATCTCTTTAAGGAGCGCTGCAAAAAAAGTTTGCAAGGTGTAAGCAGCTCTGACAGTAAAGGCATGAATAACTGTATCTGACCTACTTAAAAACATGTGTCTTTCCTTTTTGTTTCTTTAGGCTATTTCTTTAATGCTATTCTTTTTATTCTTTTATCACAGACATAGGAGTGTCACATTTGCAAGGTGCATAAAACAGTAAGATATGGTACTCTGTAGGAAAGTACACCTAACTGGTGGGTTTATCAGCATTATTAACCATTTCCACCTATAATACAGTTGTGTTTTTCAGCAGAGGTAAGTGCTAGTCCTCTCGTGTAATTATAATCATTGAGGGTGTCTAATAATTTGGGACCCTTCCCCCAGTGATCAAATTTTTTCTTGTCCTTTAAAACTGGTGGTAGATAAAGGGAGCACAGTACTTTATTGAACATGGGTCTTTAAAAAACAGTGTTTTACAGTGTCAAAGAAGTGATGCAAGGGGACATGATAACACTTTACAAGTACATTAGAGGACATTATAGACAAATAACAGGGGACCTTTTACCCATAAAGTGGAAAACCGTACCAGAGGCCACCCCTTCAAACTGGAAGAAAAGAACTTTCATTTGAAGCAACAGTAAGGACAGGGAGGTTGTGGAATGCACTGCCGGATGATATTGTGATGGCTGATTCTGTTAATGCAGAGAAATTCCTGTGATGGGTCGGGGAAGGGTATTATATTGGTAGTCATTTGAATTTTCTCCAAAGGAAAAGTGATTACCCACCTGGATTGTATTTATTACTGATTTTGGAATTATTTATTAATAATTTATTCGCTGTTTTCTGGCCGGCCATTGTTTTTGTGATTATATAATAAATTGTATTTTTAATATATTGGTTTTGCAGTCCACCTTCTATTTATTATTCGTGATTCGGTTAAAGGAACAGTTCAGTGTGAAAATAAAAACTGGGTAACTAGATAGACTGTGCAAAATAAAAAACATTTCTAATATAGTTAGTTAGCAAAACTTTAATGTATAAAAAGACTGGAGTGACTGGATGTCTAATACAGTAGCCAGAACACTACTTCCAGCTTTTCAGCTTAAAGGAAAACTATTCCCCCACAAACAGTGTATGTCTCTATTAAAAGATACTGAGTAAAACAGCTCATGTGTAAAACCCTGCTTCATGTAAATGAACCATTATCATAATAATATACTTTTTTTAGTAGTATGTGCCATTGGGTAATCATAAATAGAAAATTGCCATTTTAAAAAATAAGGGCCGCCCCCTGAGATCGTAAGATTCACTGTGCACACATACAGACCACATGTAAGGTCACATGAGCCAATTAACAGACAGAGTTCTGCCTTTTGCTTCCTCACTTCTTCCTGTTACAGTTAGTGTTGTAGTATTTCTGGTCAGGTGATCTCTGAGGCAGCACAGATAGAGTCACGAAATGTTGGTTCAAGGCAAGAGAGGTAAAAGGGCAATATTTATCCAGTTTGGTAAGATTCTTTAATATGTCATTCAATTTGATATAAACTATCTGTTGCTTAAGTATTCATTTTGGGGGTATAGTTTTCCTTTAACTCTGAGCTAGTCAGCTACTTGAAGGGGGGCCACATGGTACATTTCTATTCAGTGAGTTTGCAGTTGATCCTCAGCATTCAGCTCAGATTCAAAAGCAACAGATAAGACCCATGTGGCCTCCCGTCAAGTCTCTGATTGGTTACTGCCTGGTAACCGGGGTAACTAGTCAGTGGAAACCAAGAGAGCTGAAAAGCAGAAAGTAGTGTTGTAGCTGTTATATTACACATCCAGTCACTCCAGCCTTTATACATTACATTTTTGCCTAACTATATTAGAAACATTTTTTATTTTGCACAGCCTATCTATTTACACAGTTTTTTATTTTTATACTGAACAATTCCTTTAATGCTTTTAAGAGTGGCTTGGATGTTTTCTTGGATGCTGGGTTTCATTTGGGAGTTGAATTTGGTAGACTTTGGTCTTTTCAACCCAATTTAACTATGTAACTATGCAAACTAAATAATAAAATGTTGACTAACGAAAAGCAAATTTCATTCTTAGCACGTTTCCAGTATACATGAATTTACATAATGTTGGTTTTTAAGTAATCGGGGTGGTTTTCAAATTATTTGAAAATATAATTGCAATTGGAAGCAGTCTTCTGCTGTCTCTTGCTGCACTGGTGGTTCTATGTTTTTAAATAATGTAGCAGAAGTTAGCCCTGAGCTTCTTCGCAGGCATGTTGGTTGGCTTCTTGGGTTATTTACTAAAATCTGAAAAACTGTCATTATTTTATTAAAATCACTTCAACCAAACTCCATCCACATTTTTACCAATTATTAATTTATCAATAAATTAACGTGAAAAAATCTGGTGTGTGAAAAGACGATAAAATCGTAAAGAATCTTGTACAATTATTTTTGGATTTCACGCCCAAAAACTCTGTTTTTTTTTTTTTCAGGTTATCACCTGAAAACCACAAATTTTTAGGATTATTGTACAAACCAAACGCAGATCATGAGATTTTCCAAATAGTAAGTGGGACATCTGCCATTGACGGCAGGTCTGAGATGGAGTACTTTTTCATTCAGACTTACCGTATATACCTGAGTATAAGCCGACCCAGTATAAGCCGAGGTACCTAATTTTACCTACGAAAACTGGGAAAACTTATTGACTCTGGTATAAGCCTAGACACAACTACAGCCCTGTCTCCCAGCAGCGCACATTCTACCAAAGCGACCCCCCCAGTGATCAACCGGACTTCTTTGCAAAGTTGATGGTGACAGAGAATTGCCAAACGGATTACTGTGTGCATTGTCCCACTGTCCCACTACCATGTGCAGAGGGTGCTGTTTGATATTGAAATCACTGTTAATCTTTCGTATAACCAACAGAGGGCGCTGTGTGATATTGCAGTCACTCTTATTCTTTCATATAACCAACAGAGGGCACTGTGTGATATTGCAGTCACTGTTGTTCTTCCATATAACCAACAGATGGCGCTGTGTGATATTGCAGTCACTGTTATTCTTTCATATAACCAACAGATGGCGCTGTGTGATATTGCAGTCACTGTTATTCCTTCAGATAACCAACAGATGGCGCTGTGATATTGCAGTCACTGTTATTCTTTCATATAACCAACAGATGGCGCTGTGTGATATTGCAGTCACTGTTATTCTTTCATATAACCAACAGATGGCGCTGTGTGATATTGCAGTCACTGTTATTCTTTCATATAACCAACAGAGGGCGCTGTGTGATATTGCAGTCACTGTTAAGGCGGCCATACACGGGCAGATAAAGCTGCCGATATCGGTCGTTTGGACCGTTTTGACAGCTTATCTGCCCGTGTATGGGGGCTTCCTACGGGTCATTCCGATCGATATCTGGCCACGATATCGTTCGGGAAGGTTGGATTTTTACCCGACCGACCCGTCGGAGCCGCTTGGCGCATCGTAATTCGATCGTTCGGCTATACGGCCGAATGCTCCATTTACCCCCGATATAGCCACGCAGTTTAGTGGCATATCGGGGAAAGATCCGCTCGTTTGGCGATGTAGGTGACGTTTCGTAACAAAAACAAGGAAGTTAGATTTTCTATTTAATCACTCCTAGCCCTAATTTGCATATGTAAATTAGGATTCCAATTTGGTATTCGGCTTAATGTTTTGTGAAGTATTCAGAATCCAAAAATTGTGAATTTAGTGCATCTCTAATTTTGTCAAATAAAAGATTTGCTGAGATGTTTTTTTATTTAAAAATGTCAATGCCACTTTATCAAGTCCAAGGGATCTCTGTTCAGGGAAGGAAGATTACTATGTGGGTATCATAGACTCCTCAACTCTCTTACCTGTGTATATTCCCATTTTCATGGGATGTGGATGTATTTTCATTGGATGATGTAGGTTGTTCCTGAGATATTAGCAGGCAGCCACCTTAGTGTGAAATTATGGTTTCCAAATGGTGGCATAGGCTGAACTGTACAATCTAAGATCTTACATATATTTCAGTGATTATCAAATGTGTAGAACAGATTTTCAGATTTTCAGTTAACAAGAAATGTTCATTAACCATTGATAATAGGGTAAAAAAAAACAACCCTTTGGACTACTTCAAAATGGAAACTGAAGACGGCTTAATTCACACAAACATGATTTCAGAATGCTGATTTAACTGTACTTACATTGCACCCATATTTATTATTGGACAGGTTTACAAAGATAGAGGCTAAATTGCAGAAGTGAAGTTGCCTGCACAGCCAAATATATATTTGCTTTCATTTTTTGACTATCTTTGTAAATCAGCCCTAGTGTAGTTAGTTCTAAGGTTTTTTTATATTGCTGACTAGTTCTAGATCGTTAGCCTACTTATCTTCCTGCATTATCCCAGCAAAGCTACCAAAAGGAGCAGTTGCCTTCCAACAACTTCCAACAGAGGTAGAACAATGTTACTAAATATGAGTTAAAAAAAAAATAAACAAGTGTGCATCTTGCTAAACCACCTTGCTGCAAAGGATCAATCCCTTGATGTTTGTAATCCCCCTTTTTGTGTGAAAAAGCATTTGGTTCAAAACTACACAGTGCTATCAACAGTATCCAGAGTATATGGTTTTCTATCTAGTAATGTCTTTGCTTTGGTTATTTTTACTACATTGGTCAATTAGGTTCATACCTTCAGTATATCTCTCAGCATCAAAGACCCATAATAGAGGAGAAAATGTATTCTTGCCAACTGTACCTCTAACTTTCTTTGTATAAACACACTACACATACGTATATGCACATGTAGTTGCAATAATTTGTCCATACTTTTGACCCTATAGAGGGGGCTGTATAGAATTTAGATCCTCATTTTGCCCCATCCAAATAAGCATTGTGTAACACCCGCCGCTGGTTTTGAGCGCCGGCGCATAAGCGCAGGCACGCGTCAACTTGGGCGTCAAATCGGACACCTGCGCAGGAATGGACTCTCACATACTTAGGAGCAATGACCTCTAATTTATGCGCCTGGCTTACTATTGGTCCCCCTCAGCCTGCTCCTGATTGGTTCCTGTTCCCTTAAATACCTTCCTCTTCCTCCTCACATTGCCCAAGCTGGCTTCAGTTCCTACTGTTCCTGCTAAAGCCCTGGTTGTTCGAGTTTCCTGGTTTTGACCCTCTGCCTGTTTTCCTGATCTCTGAACCTTCGCTGCCTGAATTCGACCTCTGCCTGCATTTAACTACGCCTTAGCCTGACCCCTTGGTACTTCGCTTCTTTGAAACCTGTCTTCTGGAAACGACCTTTGCCTGCACTCGACTACGCCTTGCCTGATCCCTTGTTACTTCGCTCCTGGTAACTCGCCTGGCTTCTCTACCACCTCCGCAGCAGAAAGCCCGGGGCCCCAAAAGGGCGTCGGTGAATACCGGAGCCGTAGAGAGGTTCCTGTTACCATCAGTTCTCCTGGATCAGCTACCTTCCTCCGGGATCCGAGGTAAACAGATTGTTATACATTGCTCATCAGGAGTGTGATCTTTGAATCAGACCCATATGAAACATTAGCTAAAAATGGGAGTTTGGACCCCCTTTAATTTTTGGTCTGTTTACACATCCAATGACTGAGGACTTACATTTCTAAAGTTAAGATTTCTAGGAAAGAATTTAAGATAAGCAGCATCAGTCTAATGTACTGTAGGTTAATTTTTTTTTGCTGAACCAATAATTATAACCCAGCAAACTTACTCCTTATATCACATTATATAAACCCCAAAAATGTCAGACTTTCAAGGTATGTAAGAAAATAACGATGTTTGGGTCAACTAAAACCCTTCCTGACCTTACCCTGACCTAGCAGTGCCTGCACTGGACCCAAACCGAGTGCACTCCTTTATTTAATTACTTGCATTCAACCCATCACACTGTGATGTCACGGAAATCCAAAACTGAAGGAAACAGTAACTCAATACAAAAGAATTTGAACTTATTTCTATTTTATTTCTATCTAAGGGTTACTCTACCCCTTTAATATACTGCTTGTACTGACAGCTAAATAAGATTACTTACAAGTAGGATTGGATGTTTTGTTAGCAAACAATGAAATGTTGTTGTTGAAATTAACTTGTAGTACAAAGTTGATGCAGGCGCTGATCCAGTTGGTCTATTGGAGTCTGGAAGCAATTTGTCCCCCCTCTAAGGCAACTTCAAATAGGGTTTAAATGGCTTTCTATGGATCAATTAGCAGTTAGGCAGTTTTTAAGATATGAGTAATTTTCCCAAAAAAATATTCTGGAGAAAATTTACTTTTGGATGTCTCTACTTGGTGGTAGACAGTATAAAAGTACCATAATGCCAGCACCATAGATTCTACATTTCTGATCTATGCCATGTTGCTGGCAACATGAGGCTCAGCAGGGTCGAAGGGCCCTGCAACACAAAGGTTAAAATCACAAGGCATTAAGGACTCAGATTTGTTTTGAGTCAGTTGCAATGGAATTCTGTAGTAAATACTGAGATTTTGCTTAATCCCAAACTAAATACTGGATTTAGTACATCCCTAGTATATGCTACATTTCAAATTTCAGTTTTTATTGAGGTTTTACATCTATAGTATTTTTGTCACAATGTGCACATTTGTAGCCAACTTTTCTCAACATAGAAAACAGTAATACTGTATATATACATTGTATGAGGTTGAGTCTATGCTGTGCAATCTTGACAACTTTGTGAAAAGTAATTTTAAAATACATAGTAATAACATCATTATCAAAAACAAAATATACAGCATAAACTTGAATAAAATAAAATAAATACAAACATACGATTGCCTTGACTAAATAATTTTCGGTACATCTTTTGCCCCTACATCTCACACTTATGACAATATTACCTAGGTATAATCCTTGAATCTACCCTATAAAGACCCCAGGTGCCGGGGGATGGTACCCTGAAACTTATATTCAAACCATGGTTGCCAGGTCTGCTAAAAATTTTGATTTTTATCACTTAATATACTGGTTAACTCCTTGTTACATCCAGTCCATTTTGTTTTTCACCACCTTGAAATTAATAAAAGTTGATTTCCAAGATTTTGCTATCACTTGACATGCCACTAGGAAGAGATTGTTTATCAGCCTCAGTCGCTTTTTAGGCATTAACTCAGGGACGGTGCCTAGAAGGGCTACAAAAGGGTGATGTTTTAGATTAATGTGTAGCATAGAGAATATCAGATTATACAATCGTATCCAAAAACTTAGGGCAGGTCCACCATGCGTGGGCCATTGTGCTGAGAGCTGGACACCCCTGAAAGCAATTTGATTTGTCCCCGAATATATCCTGCCAATTCTGACTGGGGTAAGGTACCATCAAAATAAAACCTTATATCCTGCCTCTAAAAGAAGTTTAGTGAGCTACTGTACCCTTGAGATTTGCCCATATTTGATACCATTCCTTTTCCAGAAGTCAGTTTCCTGTGCTGAGATATATTTCAAATTGTAAGGTTTTCAGTTGTGTTGATCTGTCTATGTAATATTGAAATTGCACTCTAGGGGCTACACCAGCCTTGCGCCACCTTTCATAAAATGATGACAAAACATCCTGTGATTTTGAAGAGGCCTTTTATATAATTGGAAGATTCCTCTGCTTGGTACTGATTTTCACATGGAATTATCTGTATAAATTGAGAAGAGGTTG
Organism: Xenopus petersii; assembly: GCA_038501925.1. Lineage (NCBI taxonomy): Eukaryota > Metazoa > Chordata > Amphibia > Anura > Pipidae > Xenopus > Xenopus petersii. The sequence goes on from CM076681.1 coordinate 85,237,121, forward strand.
ACATACCATTGTTTTTCTGCTATTTCATAACCATCTGTTTGTTAATGAAGTAGTTTCTCATTAAATTTTAATAAACATTTGTATCACCAGCCCCCCCCCCAGCTGGATGTGAATGTTGTCAATTAAACCGGAGTTTCTAAAGCTAATGTTCACAGTCTGATGAAAAAGTGCAATTTGATTGGTAAAGCTGTGACCTGTGGCTAAAATGTAAGGGTTTAAAGACATTGTTTATCCTTGATGATTTTTATTTCAGCGAATAAAGCTGTCTATATAATATGTAAAGACAGTAATTTTATCATATATATATATATATATATATATATATATATATATATATATATATATATATATATATATATATATATATATATATATATATATATATATATATATATATATAATAAAGCAAACCATGCATGTGTGGGAGGTGCTTCCAGATATTAAAGGGGAACTTAACCCAATTTCTTACTCACCACACGAGACTTGATGTAAAAATGAAACAGGAGATATTTATTTGGAATATGAACACCAGGACACTCAACAATCACTCCAGCACACACTTGTTCAAAACACTTCCAGTTCAATCACTTCAAGGAATCACTGCAGAGTAGGCACACCTGCCATAGGATCTTGGATCACACCTAACCAACTAGTGGTCTGATATATGTTTCACCCGAATCCACCCACTCTCCAATAGTGGCCCGATACCTGTATCCACCCACTCTCCAATAGTGGCCCGATACCTCTTGGATGATATCCCTCCACTCTTCCAGGTTAGGACCCTTTTCCATCCAATTCCAACTTATTCCCTTACTTACGGAGTGCCCGTAGGAAACTAATTCCACTTTCCTCCTTGATGGGGCCACAGCTGCCCTTACTAACTATCACTATCTCGTGCACCTAGTGCTTGCTCTACTTAAGATCTTTCCTATTCTAGCTTTTCCTATCTATCAATGTTGTCTTCACTCAACGATCAGCTGATGTCCTTCTGTCATGCCCTCCCATCAAGACTGCTCACCTTGGGCGGGGCACCTCCTTTTATAGCCCTTGTGTGCTCTATAGTGGCCTCTAGTGTCTGGGGAAGAAATTACAACTAAACTAACAAACTAACCTCTACTGCCATCTAGTGGTGACACAAATTACACCCAACAATTTTAAACACACAACATTTTACAATCAAACACATTTTTGTCACATATCACACTTTCATCTGGTTCACCCCCTTACACATGCACAAATGTTTGTTTAGAAATGCCTACAGCCGAGCTGAGAAATGTTCTTAGCCTACAAAGTAACACACCTTTCTGTCTGGTGGATACATTCTAATATTTTCCCGTGTAATATCATAAGTTTGTATCAGTCTGGACATTTCAAAATAAATGTAATTAACAATATCTGAAATTCCAGGGGAGAAAAAAACAACACAGCCTATTAAAGGGAACCTGTCATCCTAAGAAATAATTCTTAGGATGACAGTTTCATAGGCTGATCAGATTCAAATCAATGGAGCAGGGGCACTGAGCAGATCTGCTTCTCTCAGCCTACAAAACTACTCAGGCTGACAACAGCCGCTGATCAGCCACTGAAAACAGCCTGCATGTCCATAGTCTATGGCATGTGGGTTCTGGCAAATGCTAGAGGGGCTGCTGTAAGATGCCATAGACATAGTCACTATTTATTGGGCTGGCGGGGGCTGTTTGGGCATCTGTGCAGTTGAAATGCAGGCCCTGACATTTCAACTGCCAGAGCCAATGGCCTGTATGCTCATAGCCTTAGTTCTTTTCAATTGTGTTTGTCATGTAATAAACTTGTATTGTAAAATATTTACATTTTCTCTACTACAAATCATTCTATTCGAAATCCACAATTATTAAGACAAGCTTTGCATCACCCCAAGATGATTTATGCTCCAAAGTAGAGGACCTAATGCACATGACCATGCACTGGCTACACAATTACAGAGGGTTTGGAGGGAGGGGGAATGTAAGGAGTGACATCTAAGAAGTCCAGAATGGTAAGTAAAAATAGATGACTGCTGTCAGGCATAAAAGCAGGGCAGGCAATATATTATAATATATAATAATATAATTCTAATAATAATATAACAGTTAAATTTTTTAAATACCTTTACACAGGAATGGATCTGCAAATAAAAAAAAATTGAGTTTCATGTTTACCTAGAAAAGGAATGTTATTAAAATTTTATTATACATATTTTTATGTTTGGGTGCAGAGAAATAAAGTTTATTTAAAGAAGAAGGCTATAAATGTTGTACATTATGTTTTGAGCTTCTGTACCAGCCCAGGCCAACCACAGCCCTTCAGTAAAGATGTATGCCTCCAAAGAGGCCCCAGTAGCTTTCCATCTTATTTTCTGCTGATTCATTGCACATGCTCTGTGCTGCTGTCACTTACTGAACTGAGGGACCCACTCACAATATACTCTATATACAGAATAGAAATGTCACAATACTGTTTAAGGCTGATTAGTAATTAATACTGATAATTACTACATCAGCCCAGACAACCTCTAAGCATAGCTTCTCAACAGCTGCTCTGAGCCCACTGAGTATGTGAGTGTCGCAGATACTTTCCAAAATGGTGACTACCTGTGACAAGTTAAAAGTCCAGGATCATTGCTGCTACTAGTCCTGTTATTTCTGAGATACTGAAACTTTAGACTGGTACAATAAACTCAGTATGTAAAATAGGCATTTTTAACCATTTTAATGTTTAGTTTTCCTTTAAAAAATGATTATTTATTGAAAACCTCTCATCATCATACCAAAATGTGCTAATAAATGATACTTTTCCGCATTTTTTAGCAAAGCGGAATACCATTTATATTTCTTTTATGCTTTTTTAATGAAATCCCATTTATTTCAAAGACATTAGAACAGCTGAATAAGAGACAGTTAGCTAGAAACCTACAAAAAACACATAATACATTGCAAATTAGATGCTTATTATGCAGCCAAAGAAACTTATGGCAGTTTTAAAACTTAGGAATTTAGAGGGATTTCCATTCATTTTATATGTTCCTTACCGTTTTAACAAAACTGACAATTTTATATACTTATTTTAACTCGGCAGAATGTGTTTGATGATTTTGAGCAAATGAATATTGAGTCCTCTAGGGTCTTAGAGCTCAATATTATGCATTTTAAATATGAAATGTTCAGTGATAACATTTTGTCCAGTGATGGGCAGCTTAGAACAGTGGGAAATAGAATAGGCAAGTGTCTGGTTCCCATGACTGTTCTTAATACTGGAAGTGTTGCTGCAATTATATAATTCATTTGAACAGCCCACATAAGAATGCTACTGGGTGTTTTTTATAAAGAGCCATCCTCAGAGATCTTGAAGGATGGGACTTAGCAGTGGTATGGATAGCAGGCTTTACCTCAATAAGTCCTTGATTTATTCCTGACATTTGGGAATCTATTACTGATTCCACAGAATGGAAAAAAGACCATTCAAAAATATTCTCTCAGTCTTCAGAATATATTCAAGCACAGTAAACATTTTCTGTTAAAGTAAATCAGTCATCATAGATCCTCTTTAAGGCGCCACCGATTGGGAAAAACAGCACCAGTATTTAAAGCATTGATGAAATGTAGCCTAGTAGTAGTTCTGATGTTGGTTGTACTGAAGAGTTTGTTAATTACAGCCATTTGTCAAATGGCAGCCATACACTTACCTACTCCAATTCCTAGTATTCTAAGGGGCCAATTTCATAATGTTCAGATATTTTTTCATTTCACTGAATCAAACATGCTAAAATATGTGTATTAGAATAATTACTTTGAACCACGAAAAATGATTTATTATGTATATCAAACACGAAAAACTTCTCCATCCAAAAAACTTGTGAGATCATGTAGAAGTTAAAGGTAGCTGTCCCATTTCTAAAATGTTTCTTTGCTTTATACTTTTAGAGGTTTGGGGGTTTTTTTGTAATTGCACAAACATTCTTATGAAAGCAAGGATTTTGTGGTTTCCTTATTACACATTTGTGTTTTTTATATTCACATATTTTAATAAGTGACATTTGTGCTTTTTTTTAAAATGTGAGTTTAGTTGAGGCTGAAAAAACCTGTAAAATTACACAAATCTAATTTTTTCAACTAGGCATCTAAGTAGCCCAACACCAGGACAGTAGTCAGTGCCCAATATTATTACTAATGTCATTAATGCAGTTACCTACTCACATGTACTATTTTCAAAAACAGCCATTTGATCTTTCTAAGAAAACGGTTCAGTCCTTATTGGTTCTATAATAAATACATGATTTAATATGTATTCATATTTTATTTAAGATTGTATATGACTGTGTCCTTTAAGATCTGTCTTTTTTAAGTAATTTAGATCGAGGTAAACGCAAAGGTATGGGAAATGCAAAGGTGCTTCAATTTTCTAAACATAATTGAGACGTTGAAGGGGCAGATTTATCAAGGTTTGAGTAAAAAAATTTAATTTTTAAATTCGAATTTGAGGTTATTTTAGTGTATTTCGACTAGGGAATAGTCCAAATTCAAATCGAATTTGAAAAAAATTTAAAATTGGAATATCGAAAGTTATCATGTTCTGTTGCTTTAAAAATTTGTCTTCGACTAATCACCATCTAATACCTGCCAAATTGCTGCTTTAGCCTATGGGGGACCTCCTAGAACTAATTTGGAGTCATTTGGTGAATTTGAAAAGTTATAAAACTTAAAACCGAATTTGATCGATGAAGATCCGAATTCATTTCGAATTATCAAATACAGCCTATTCACCCGAAATTAAAAAATTACATTTTTTTAATAAATTTCAGTTGGTCTTTTTTTATTCGTTGTCTAGAAGGCTAGAGAAGAATCTCAACTAGTTGGGAGAATTATTGGGGCACAGGTAGGATGAGTATAGAAAAGAGAACAGAGGATGGAGGGGTTCATACAGCTGAATATTGTGTAAAGTTACAGCAAATAGTAGTATTTCTAAGTATTTGGTAGCCCAAGCTTTATATAAACTGTATAAGGAACACCAATATTTTGGTATACATATTAGCAACAATTTGATAGAAATGTGATAGAAATACTTGGTAAAAATAAAAAAAAAAACTATGGTCCTTAAAGGATATATGGATTGCCATTTCCTTGTGATAGAGTTCATATAATCAGAGAGTATTCAATTTCCTGTGCTAGGTTCACTACAGACTGCACATTTCAAAGTACATCTTCACAGAAAAATTATAGCCACATCTAAATGTTGATACACATCTGGTACAGTATCTAAATGTTGATACACATCTGGTTCCAGGAGATTAAAATACCACATCATTTGGCAAAAATATTCAAGGTACAGTATAAATTCCAAGAAGAAGTTCACATGGCCAATGTCAGATCAGATGTATTACAAGGTTTAATATTCAACTGGTTATATACTGTAGGCACTCCTATTTATGACTAAGGTTCCATAGGTCTTTCTTTTACATCTGTAATTGCTTTTTCTGGATATTCATTTATAACATCAACAGTTAAATGGATTTTCCTTGTGTTCAATAAATATTTATTTTACATTAGGAAGAGGACTGAAAATACTATAGTCTCCTTTTTCTTCAGATTGTAGAATGACAATAATAATCAAGCAGTCTTCTATGGAGTTGGAGCAATTAAACAAAAATGTGTATTACACGTGTATTACATGTGTAATATGAATTTACCTTAAAGAGGAACTGTCATCAGTATAAACATGCATTCAGTCTGTAGCATATGTTTAATCATTTATTTTCACACATTTGTTTCTATTAAATAGTTTTTATATATTTTTTATGCATAACATATATTTTTATATTGTATATTTTTTTATGAGACTGTTTTTAAGACTGTTGATACTGTTTATTAGTATGTTTAATCAACCTAACATCTTTTGATACTGCAAACAACTTTGCACTTTGTTGATTCATATTGGAATATTGGCCAGTTAGAGCAGGCAACATCTGTTAGCAAGAATATGAGTGTGTTGGTTACAGCTAAAAAAAATTGTCAGTTTGAGGAACTCGCATATAAATTGTTAAGGATGGTTCCTCCTTAAAAAGTATAAGTTGTTACCTATCCTTCTCTAATTCCTCATTGCTGTTGTTTCCTTTGCCATTCCCTAAGAAGCATATTGGCATGCCAGGGTACCAAGGAATATTCCAGTGTGCCCAAGCCAAAGTAGGCTCCATGCAGACATGTGTGTGGTAACTCTGGTTGGCTTTACTGGGGGGTGGGCAGGCCTAGGTGCACCAATTTGCACCCGCTGCTTCCCTAGTAGTTACACCACTGCACAATGTCAATAATCAGCTTCTTCAAAATTTATAAACTTATTGAACTACACGCTGTCAATACAATAGAAATCATAAACCTATTGATATGCTTCTTCAAAACTTTATAAACTTGATAAGAGTGACCTTATACTCTGCAAATCTAAACAAAAGAGATATAAACAATTTTTACCAATCAACCTGTTTGCATCATATAAATGCAGAGAATAGCCAATCACAATGAAAACAACCCCCCTCTCCAATACAATCAAAAGCATACACAAATCATAAATATGTGGGCAATAGACACTTGCCATTTCACAGCAGATAGAAGCAGAAGCCAAAACATATTGGGGGTCATTTATCAATACTGGGCAAATTTGCCCATGGGCAATAACCCATGACAACCAATCAGATTGTTGTATTCATTGTTGTACTTGCAGCTGGCTTTAAAAAGCTAATCACTGATAGGTTGCTATGGGTAACTGCCCATGGGCATATTTGCCCAGTGTTGATAAATGAGCCCCACTGTGTATCTCTCTTTTCTCCTCTCAGCAATGGCTACAGGAACAGGAAATAATGATGGGAAAAAAAGTATTACAGAATATTTCTTATCCCCTTAAGAATTTTTTGGCGAAAAAATAATGTAAAGCCACTACATAGGGGGCAGTAAATTTAAGTGAATATTGTTGCGACAATTTTGCACATTTTGCTGAATAGTAAAGCAGACGTTAATTTGTACTTAGTGTTATTTTCAGCGAATGTGATAACTGGTGAACACAAATTCTTACAACAGATTTTTTTCTTGAATTTTTCGAAGACAATTCAAGAAATGTAATTGCAGTGTGGGAGGAAAACAGGATTCAGATTCAGAGTGTTCCTGCAATTATGTTTGTACCTCAATCAGTACTGGTCAGACACAAGCAACTTGTAAGTCAAGTTTTTCCTACCCATTCTGGGATTCATAACCTGGGGAAAAGAAGTTATTACTGTATATGCAATGTTATATGCAATCTCACACAGATCTTTCAATTGGAAAGCCTGAAAGTTGGCTGTTTAAATAAAAATGAGAAGAAAATGCAAACTTTGTATTGAATTTTCCTACTAAATGAAACAGTACACATTTTAAGCTTTTTAAACTTATATTTCAATTAAAGGAGAACTAAAGTTTAGCTAAATAAGTTGTTGTACATTACTTTTGCCCTTCTATACCTGACAAAGGCAACCACAGCCCTTTGCAGTAAAAAGATGGCATCAAAGATGCCCCAGTAGCATCCCAAGTTCTTTTCCGCTGATTTACTGCACATGCTCTGTGCTGCTGTCAGTTATTGAGTTCAGAGACCGACAGAAATTCTAAAGAATATATAAAATATAAAAGTCACAATATAAAGTGGATTAGCAAATAATTCAGATTATTGGTACATGGCAGCTCTGAAACCACCATTTTTAGCATCAGAATTCAGTCCTGTGGCATCAATTTATATGACAGGCAAATCTAATGTTCTGCTGATGATTTGTGATAACCCGTAAGCTTAGCTTCTCAACAGCTGCTCAAAGCACACTTAGCATGTGAGCGTCACAGACACTAACAGAATCCAAGATGGGAAACTCCTGTGACATCTCTGAAGCCCTAATCATTACTACCATGATGAACCTTTAAGCTTGCTCAATACGTCCAGTATATAAAATATAGCCTTTCTAGCAGGCCCAGACTGCCAATCTGTGGGTTCTGGCAAATGCCAGAGGGGCTGCTATAAGGTCCCATAGAAAGTCAGTATTTAGTGGGCTGGTGGGAGCTGTTTGGGCCTCTATGTGGGCTGATTGAGCCTATGTGTACCTGAAATTCCAGGGCCTATATTATTCTCAGTCCAGACCTGCTTTGTAGCCATATTTATTTTTAGTGTTTAGTTAGGTTAGCTGAGGTAATTGGAATCAGAGAATGATGTTCTGATAGTATCATGTAAACTCACAACAGTTATATAGATAATCTGACATGGATTTATTCCAGCACTATCCAGGCCAGAGGAATAGTCTCACCTTAAAATTCTCTTTAAATGTTTAAAAGGTAAGATGTGTTATAATGGCAACATATCCACTTCATATGGTTTATGCATGCATGTGTCTACTGGGCATAGACTAAATTCTCGTATGGAAGAGCATTAACATGCCAACCTACTAAGAAAAGGGCACCATATCAATATATAATAATGTATACTTACAATAAATTAATGAAAATTACTAAGTTTAAATATTTTCCATAAGAAAGCTTATAATTTTTATATAAACAATATATTGCACATAAAGGGTTGTTGTATGCTGTTCTCCTTACATTGCCCCCCCCACCCCACCCCTTGCAGTCCCCTGTCTTGGACAACATATTTCCCCATTTTTGCATGAAAACACATTTACTTTTAAATCAACATACACACTTCTTTAGGGTGGAGTGGGCAGATTTTCACACTCACATCATACACATATTCGCAACACCAATGTTGGAAAAAAGACTAATCTGCCATTAACCTAAAAGTACTGTAAATGTAATCCCTACATTACATGGGAGGCATCAAACACACTTCCATGTTCAGCAAGGAATAATGTCTTCTGTACAAGGATAACCATTGTGCTCCTAATCACATCTGTTTTGCAGTGACAATCAAGCACACAAGACAAGTTATCAGTATTTCAAGAGTATACAAACATACAAAGAACACAGGTCCTGTGGGTGTGTGTGTCCGAGATGGTAAAATTCATTTGCATACAATACAAGGAGGTCAGTTGTAAACACAGCAATTCATATAGCCTTCCTGCTTTTCTGAAAAAGTACTATTCTCCAGACTAGTCTTTTATTTGTTCAGTGGCTCCTCTCTCAAAGTTATTTCATTTGTAAGATATAAGTGCTCACAGTATGAAGTCAGTGTCAACTTGCTCCTTCATGATACACTGTAAATCCAAGTATTGTGCATGCTCTGAATACTAATAGGATCAGCAAGATTTACAGAGGGCAGTTTCTACTGAAACTAGGGAGTAGTTGTAATCAGCATTTCAATTATATCCACCAACAGATAGCCTAATTAAATAACAGTTTACTAGGTAATGGTGGAAATGTTTGAAAGGAATGTTTCTACTGTTTTATACACTGATGAATAGGTAAGATTTTGTGAAAGGCATCATAATTTTTTGTTTTCTAAGGCACTCGGAGTGCTTCATTTCCGAAGTGCCCGAAGTTTCCCCGTGAGGCAACTTCGGAAAACGAAGCTCTCTGAGTACCGTCCCGGCGGTGATTTAGATTCTAGCCGGCGGGAAGGCAGTTCGGGGAGATTAGTTGCCCGAAGAATAGGCGATTTGTCGGCGGGCTACCAAATTTCCACGTGTGTCTCTGCCCTAAAGGCAATGGCACACCAGGAGATTAATCGGCAGTGATAAATCTTTGCTTCTGTGGGCGACTAATCTCCTGTAAAACCCATGTGTTGCTTCAGTCTTCCAAAACTGCTAAATTTTCTTATGCCCTAAAACTAGTGGCACACAGGAAGATTAGTCACCAAGTGATACATTTTTGCTGCTACGGGCGACTAATCTTGCCAAAATGCCTTCCCACTGGCAAGAATTTGAACCGCAGGTGGAATGGTATTTGCGTCAATTCGTTTTCCAAAGTCACCCAAAGTTTTCCTGCTAGGCAACTTCAGGTGACTTTGGAAAATGAAGCAAGTCGAATGCTATCTCACAGAGAAGACAGCAACCCAAAAGGGATAAAATTCGTTCCTGGTTTTACCAAATCCAAACCTTGTGCACTATGTAGTTTTTAAAGTCCTGCTGAGTTAACTCTACTGCACAGCAGGAAGTAATCAGTACAAATAAAATTGTAATCCCACAAAATCATTTCTAATGAGCAGGGCCCTTTTTTCCTCCTGTATTACTCAGTATATGTTTGTAGTTTTTATGTTTTTGTATATTTCTTGCTATTTTCCAGCACTAATATGCGTCTGTTTGATAAATATGCAAGCAGAAGCAGAAACTACTATTTAAAATATATTGTCTTCTGTATACAAACACACACTGGTACTCTGATTATTATTATTTCAAAATTAGCTTTATTTTTAAATATCCTTTCAGTAGTTTTGTAACTGATAATACATTTTGTCAAATAAATGTGTGCTGTCTGACCTGCATGAGAGACCCTAACATGCTGACATGCTAAAAAGTGAATTTATGTTGCGATGCATCTGATCACAGATATTGCAGCCAGATTTGTTTGGGGGTAATATTTCAGCTATTGCTGAAATCTGAACAAAGCATTTGTGTTTGAAAATAATGCTGGTTAGCTATAAGTAAAAATAAGTGAGAAACATGCTAGCATATTTATATTATATATAAATTTCAGATTTTACTTGTAAAATCTCACAAATACTGTAAAGATTACTCCTCTGTACCCATGTGATTGTTAATGTGACTAGTTCCAAATATCTATGAATATCCATCATTTATATAATTAGTACTTCAATTAAATGGAAACCAAGTAAGAAATGGCTTTTGCAATAGTCATTCTCACAAGAGGCTATTACTACAAGGGCTGCAGTGGAAACTACAGAAAAAAAGACCCTCCATGAGATTTCAATTGCCTCAGCATGCTCAAGATCTTCGCAGACCTCATTGTATGATATCAACATTTTATAATAATCTGGCCCCAAAATATGTGAAATAGTGGCTATTCGGACCATGGAATAGAAATTCTTGTTCAGTCCAGCTTTATGTAAAGGTCAACAGCAGATTAGATTTTACATGGTTATCAAAAATGAACCATTTACAGAAAAAAAAACAATGTTTTCACTCTATGGCACCATGAACAAGTATAACAGTATAACAGACTGAGGGACCATAGGTAATGTATTTTAATTAATGATTTTCCTGTATTTTACACCAAACTTTTGTTCTGAATTTCCCAATAATTGCTGTTTGTTCTCTGGGAATATTACAAGTGACATAAAGATATTTAAATACTATCCAGATTATTATTTTGCCCTGGTTCTGTTTGTAAATAAAAATTCCAACTAGTCTTCCACTCATACAGCAATGCCCAAATCACTTTAGGTTGTGCATGTGACTGTCACAGAGGCCTTGCACATGCCTTGCACATGCCTCCCTCATAGTGTAATATTAATGCTGTAATTAGGGTTGCCACCTTTTCTGGAAAAAAATACTAGCCTTAGTATTTATACTAGCCTATCTTTTTTCCCTATTAATATCATTGGGATCAACCATTTTACCGGCCAGGTGGCAACCCTAGCTGCAATGCTTACCCCTTCTCATTAAAACAGACTCCTGTGCTGATATCCTTCAATAACTTGAATAAGTTGCTTTTAAAAAATCCCTAATGTTAAATTTAAAAAATACATTTTGTTCCCCTTAAACAATGTAAAGTAAAGTATACAATCGTATCCAAAAACTTAGGGCAGGTCCACCATGCGTGGGCCATTGTGCTGAGAGCTGGACACCCCTGAAAGCAATTTGATTTGTCCCCGAATATATCCTGCCAATTCTGACTGGGGTAAGGTACCATCAAAATAAAACCTTATATCCTGCCTCTAAAAGAAGTTTAGTGAGCTACTGTACCCTTGAGATTTGCCCATATTTGATACCATTCCTTTTCCAGAAGTCAGTTTCCTGTGCTGAGATATATTTCAAATTGTAAGGTTTTCAGTTGTGTTGATCTGTCTATGTAATATTGAAATTGCACTCTAGGGGCTACACCAGCCTTGCGCCACCTTTCATAAAATGATGACAAAACATCCTGTGATTTTGAAGAGGCCTTTTATATAATTGGAAGATTCCTCTGCTTGGTACTGATTTTCACATGGAATTATCTGTATAAATTGAGAAGAGGTTGACATACCATTGTTTTTCTGCTATTTCATAACCATCTGTTTGTTAATGAAGTAGTTTCTCATTAAATTTTAATAAACATTTGTATCACCAGCCCCCCCCCCCAGCTGGATGTGAATGTTGTCAATTAAACCGGAGTTTCTAAAGCTAATGTTCACAGTCTGATGAAAAAGTGCAATTTGATTGGTAAAGCTGTGACCTGTGGCTAAAATGTAAGGGTTTAAAGACATTGTTTATCCTTGATGATTTTTATTTCAGCGAATAAAGCTGTCTATATAATATGTAAAGACAGTAATTTTATCATATATATATATATATATATATATATATATATATATATATATATATATATATATATATATATATATATATATATATATATATATATATAATAAAGCAAACCATGCATGTGTGGGAGGTGCTTCCAGATATTAAAGGGGAACTTAACCCAATTTCTTACTCACCACACGAGACTTGATGTAAAAATGAAACAGGAGATATTTATTTGGAATATGAACACCAGGACACTCAACAATCACTCCAGCACACACTTGTTCAAAACACTTCCAGTTCAATCACTTCAAGGAATCACTGCAGAGTAGGCACACCTGCCATAGGATCTTGGATCACACCTAACCAACTAGTGGTCTGATATATGTTTCACCCGAATCCACCCACTCTCCAATAGTGGCCCGATACCTGTATCCACCCACTCTCCAATAGTGGCCCGATACCTCTTGGATGATATCCCTCCACTCTTCCAGGTTAGGACCCTTTTCCATCCAATTCCAACTTATTCCCTTACTTACGGAGTGCCCGTAGGAAACTAATTCCACTTTCCTCCTTGATGGGGCCACAGCTGCCCTTACTAACTATCACTATCTCGTGCACCTAGTGCTTGCTCTACTTAAGATCTTTCCTATTCTAGCTTTTCCTATCTATCAATGTTGTCTTCACTCAACGATCAGCTGATGTCCTTCTGTCATGCCCTCCCATCAAGACTGCTCACCTTGGGCGGGGCACCTCCTTTTATAGCCCTTGTGTGCTCTATAGTGGCCTCTAGTGTCTGGGGAAGAAATTACAACTAAACTAACAAACTAACCTCTACTGCCATCTAGTGGTGACACAAATTACACCCAACAATTTTAAACACACAACATTTTACAATCAAACACATTTTTGTCACATATCACACTTTCATCTGGTTCACCCCCTTACACATGCACAAATGTTTGTTTAGAAATGCCTACAGCCGAGCTGAGAAATGTTCTTAGCCTACAAAGTAACACACCTTTCTGTCTGGTGGATACATTCTAATATTTTCCCGTGTAATATCATAAGTTTGTATCAGTCTGGACATTTCAAAATAAATGTAATTAACAATATCTGAAATTCCAGGGGAGAAAAAAACAACACAGCCTATTAAAGGGAACCTGTCATCCTAAGAAATAATTCTTAGGATGACAGTTTCATAGGCTGATCAGATTCAAATCAATGGAGCAGGGGCACTGAGCAGATCTGCTTCTCTCAGCCTACAAAACTACTCAGGCTGACAACAGCCGCTGATCAGCCACTGAAAACAGCCTGCATGTCCATAGTCTATGGCATGTGGGTTCTGGCAAATGCTAGAGGGGCTGCTGTAAGATGCCATAGACATAGTCACTATTTATTGGGCTGGCGGGGGCTGTTTGGGCATCTGTGCAGTTGAAATGCAGGCCCTGACATTTCAACTGCCAGAGCCAATGGCCTGTATGCTCATAGCCTTAGTTCTTTTCAATTGTGTTTGTCATGTAATAAACTTGTATTGTAAAATATTTACATTTTCTCTACTACAAATCATTCTATTCGAAATCCACAATTATTAAGACAAGCTTTGCATCACCCCAAGATGATTTATGCTCCAAAGTAGAGGACCTAATGCACATGACCATGCACTGGCTACACAATTACAGAGGGTTTGGAGGGAGGGGGAATGTAAGGAGTGACATCTAAGAAGTCCAGAATGGTAAGTAAAAATAGATGACTGCTGTCAGGCATAAAAGCAGGGCAGGCAATATATTATAATATATAATAATATAATTCTAATAATAATATAACAGTTAAATTTTTTAAATACCTTTACACAGGAATGGATCTGCAAATAAAAAAAAATTGAGTTTCATGTTTACCTAGAAAAGGAATGTTATTAAAATTTTATTATACATATTTTTATGTTTGGGTGCAGAGAAATAAAGTTTATTTAAAGAAGAAGGCTATAAATGTTGTACATTATGTTTTGAGCTTCTGTACCAGCCCAGGCCAACCACAGCCCTTCAGTAAAGATGTATGCCTCCAAAGAGGCCCCAGTAGCTTTCCATCTTATTTTCTGCTGATTCATTGCACATGCTCTGTGCTGCTGTCACTTACTGAACTGAGGGACCCACTCACAATATACTCTATATACAGAATAGAAATGTCACAATACTGTTTAAGGCTGATTAGTAATTAATACTGATAATTACTACATCAGCCCAGACAACCTCTAAGCATAGCTTCTCAACAGCTGCTCTGAGCCCACTGAGTATGTGAGTGTCGCAGATACTTTCCAAAATGGTGACTACCTGTGACAAGTTAAAAGTCCAGGATCATTGCTGCTACTAGTCCTGTTATTTCTGAGATACTGAAACTTTAGACTGGTACAATAAACTCAGTATGTAAAATAGGCATTTTTAACCATTTTAATGTTTAGTTTTCCTTTAAAAAATGATTATTTATTGAAAACCTCTCATCATCATACCAAAATGTGCTAATAAATGATACTTTTCCGCATTTTTTAGCAAAGCGGAATACCATTTATATTTCTTTTATGCTTTTTTAATGAAATCCCATTTATTTCAAAGACATTAGAACAGCTGAATAAGAGACAGTTAGCTAGAAACCTACAAAAAACACATAATACATTGCAAATTAGATGCTTATTATGCAGCCAAAGAAACTTATGGCAGTTTTAAAACTTAGGAATTTAGAGGGATTTCCATTCATTTTATATGTTCCTTACCGTTTTAACAAAACTGACAATTTTATATACTTATTTTAACTCGGCAGAATGTGTTTGATGATTTTGAGCAAATGAATATTGAGTCCTCTAGGGTCTTAGAGCTCAATATTATGCATTTTAAATATGAAATGTTCAGTGATAACATTTTGTCCAGTGATGGGCAGCTTAGAACAGTGGGAAATAGAATAGGCAAGTGTCTGGTTCCCATGACTGTTCTTAATACTGGAAGTGTTGCTGCAATTATATAATTCATTTGAACAGCCCACATAAGAATGCTACTGGGTGTTTTTTATAAAGAGCCATCCTCAGAGATCTTGAAGGATGGGACTTAGCAGTGGTATGGATAGCAGGCTTTACCTCAATAAGTCCTTGATTTATTCCTGACATTTGGGAATCTATTACTGATTCCACAGAATGGAAAAAAGACCATTCAAAAATATTCTCTCAGTCTTCAGAATATATTCAAGCACAGTAAACATTTTCTGTTAAAGTAAATCAGTCATCATAGATCCTCTTTAAGGCGCCACCGATTGGGAAAAACAGCACCAGTATTTAAAGCATTGATGAAATGTAGCCTAGTAGTAGTTCTGATGTTGGTTGTACTGAAGAGTTTGTTAATTACAGCCATTTGTCAAATGGCAGCCATACACTTACCTACTCCAATTCCTAGTATTCTAAGGGGCCAATTTCATAATGTTCAGATATTTTTTCATTTCACTGAATCAAACATGCTAAAATATGTGTATTAGAATAATTACTTTGAACCACGAAAAATGATTTATTATGTATATCAAACACGAAAAACTTCTCCATCCAAAAAACTTGTGAGATCATGTAGAAGTTAAAGGTAGCTGTCCCATTTCTAAAATGTTTCTTTGCTTTATACTTTTAGAGGTTTGGGGGTTTTTTTGTAATTGCACAAACATTCTTATGAAAGCAAGGATTTTGTGGTTTCCTTATTACACATTTGTGTTTTTTATATTCACATATTTTAATAAGTGACATTTGTGCTTTTTTTTAAAATGTGAGTTTAGTTGAGGCTGAAAAAACCTGTAAAATTACACAAATCTAATTTTTTCAACTAGGCATCTAAGTAGCCCAACACCAGGACAGTAGTCAGTGCCCAATATTATTACTAATGTCATTAATGCAGTTACCTACTCACATGTACTATTTTCAAAAACAGCCATTTGATCTTTCTAAGAAAACGGTTCAGTCCTTATTGGTTCTATAATAAATACATGATTTAATATGTATTCATATTTTATTTAAGATTGTATATGACTGTGTCCTTTAAGATCTGTCTTTTTTAAGTAATTTAGATCGAGGTAAACGCAAAGGTATGGGAAATGCAAAGGTGCTTCAATTTTCTAAACATAATTGAGACGTTGAAGGGGCAGATTTATCAAGGTTTGAGTAAAAAAATTTAATTTTTAAATTCGAATTTGAGGTTATTTTAGTGTATTTCGACTAGGGAATAGTCCAAATTCAAATCGAATTTGAAAAAAATTTAAAATTGGAATATCGAAAGTTATCATGTTCTGTTGCTTTAAAAATTTGTCTTCGACTAATCACCATCTAATACCTGCCAAATTGCTGCTTTAGCCTATGGGGGACCTCCTAGAACTAATTTGGAGTCATTTGGTGAATTTGAAAAGTTATAAAACTTAAAACCGAATTTGATCGATGAAGATCCGAATTCATTTCGAATTATCAAATACAGCCTATTCACCCGAAATTAAAAAATTACATTTTTTTAATAAATTTCAGTTGGTCTTTTTTTATTCGTTGTCTAGAAGGCTAGAGAAGAATCTCAACTAGTTGGGAGAATTATTGGGGCACAGGTAGGATGAGTATAGAAAAGAGAACAGAGGATGGAGGGGTTCATACAGCTGAATATTGTGTAAAGTTACAGCAAATAGTAGTATTTCTAAGTATTTGGTAGCCCAAGCTTTATATAAACTGTATAAGGAACACCAATATTTTGGTATACATATTAGCAACAATTTGATAGAAATGTGATAGAAATACTTGGTAAAAATAAAAAAAAAAACTATGGTCCTTAAAGGATATATGGATTGCCATTTCCTTGTGATAGAGTTCATATAATCAGAGAGTATTCAATTTCCTGTGCTAGGTTCACTACAGACTGCACATTTCAAAGTACATCTTCACAGAAAAATTATAGCCACATCTAAATGTTGATACACATCTGGTACAGTATCTAAATGTTGATACACATCTGGTTCCAGGAGATTAAAATACCACATCATTTGGCAAAAATATTCAAGGTACAGTATAAATTCCAAGAAGAAGTTCACATGGCCAATGTCAGATCAGATGTATTACAAGGTTTAATATTCAACTGGTTATATACTGTAGGCACTCCTATTTATGACTAAGGTTCCATAGGTCTTTCTTTTACATCTGTAATTGCTTTTTCTGGATATTCATTTATAACATCAACAGTTAAATGGATTTTCCTTGTGTTCAATAAATATTTATTTTACATTAGGAAGAGGACTGAAAATACTATAGTCTCCTTTTTCTTCAGATTGTAGAATGACAATAATAATCAAGCAGTCTTCTATGGAGTTGGAGCAATTAAACAAAAATGTGTATTACACGTGTATTACATGTGTAATATGAATTTACCTTAAAGAGGAACTGTCATCAGTATAAACATGCATTCAGTCTGTAGCATATGTTTAATCATTTATTTTCACACATTTGTTTCTATTAAATAGTTTTTATATATTTTTTATGCATAACATATATTTTTATATTGTATATTTTTTTATGAGACTGTTTTTAAGACTGTTGATACTGTTTATTAGTATGTTTAATCAACCTAACATCTTTTGATACTGCAAACAACTTTGCACTTTGTTGATTCATATTGGAATATTGGCCAGTTAGAGCAGGCAACATCTGTTAGCAAGAATATGAGTGTGTTGGTTACAGCTAAAAAAAATTGTCAGTTTGAGGAACTCGCATATAAATTGTTAAGGATGGTTCCTCCTTAAAAAGTATAAGTTGTTACCTATCCTTCTCTAATTCCTCATTGCTGTTGTTTCCTTTGCCATTCCCTAAGAAGCATATTGGCATGCCAGGGTACCAAGGAATATTCCAGTGTGCCCAAGCCAAAGTAGGCTCCATGCAGACATGTGTGTGGTAACTCTGGTTGGCTTTACTGGGGGGTGGGCAGGCCTAGGTGCACCAATTTGCACCCGCTGCTTCCCTAGTAGTTACACCACTGCACAATGTCAATAATCAGCTTCTTCAAAATTTATAAACTTATTGAACTACACGCTGTCAATACAATAGAAATCATAAACCTATTGATATGCTTCTTCAAAACTTTATAAACTTGATAAGAGTGACCTTATACTCTGCAAATCTAAACAAAAGAGATATAAACAATTTTTACCAATCAACCTGTTTGCATCATATAAATGCAGAGAATAGCCAATCACAATGAAAACAACCCCCCTCTCCAATACAATCAAAAGCATACACAAATCATAAATATGTGGGCAATAGACACTTGCCATTTCACAGCAGATAGAAGCAGAAGCCAAAACATATTGGGGGTCATTTATCAATACTGGGCAAATTTGCCCATGGGCAATAACCCATGACAACCAATCAGATTGTTGTATTCATTGTTGTACTTGCAGCTGGCTTTAAAAAGCTAATCACTGATAGGTTGCTATGGGTAACTGCCCATGGGCATATTTGCCCAGTGTTGATAAATGAGCCCCACTGTGTATCTCTCTTTTCTCCTCTCAGCAATGGCTACAGGAACAGGAAATAATGATGGGAAAAAAAGTATTACAGAATATTTCTTATCCCCTTAAGAATTTTTTGGCGAAAAAATAATGTAAAGCCACTACATAGGGGGCAGTAAATTTAAGTGAATATTGTTGCGACAATTTTGCACATTTTGCTGAATAGTAAAGCAGACGTTAATTTGTACTTAGTGTTATTTTCAGCGAATGTGATAACTGGTGAACACAAATTCTTACAACAGATTTTTTTCTTGAATTTTTCGAAGACAATTCAAGAAATGTAATTGCAGTGTGGGAGGAAAACAGGATTCAGATTCAGAGTGTTCCTGCAATTATGTTTGTACCTCAATCAGTACTGGTCAGACACAAGCAACTTGTAAGTCAAGTTTTTCCTACCCATTCTGGGATTCATAACCTGGGGAAAAGAAGTTATTACTGTATATGCAATGTTATATGCAATCTCACACAGATCTTTCAATTGGAAAGCCTGAAAGTTGGCTGTTTAAATAAAAATGAGAAGAAAATGCAAACTTTGTATTGAATTTTCCTACTAAATGAAACAGTACACATTTTAAGCTTTTTAAACTTATATTTCAATTAAAGGAGAACTAAAGTTTAGCTAAATAAGTTGTTGTACATTACTTTTGCCCTTCTATACCTGACAAAGGCAACCACAGCCCTTTGCAGTAAAAAGATGGCATCAAAGATGCCCCAGTAGCATCCCAAGTTCTTTTCCGCTGATTTACTGCACATGCTCTGTGCTGCTGTCAGTTATTGAGTTCAGAGACCGACAGAAATTCTAAAGAATATATAAAATATAAAAGTCACAATATAAAGTGGATTAGCAAATAATTCAGATTATTGGTACATGGCAGCTCTGAAACCACCATTTTTAGCATCAGAATTCAGTCCTGTGGCATCAATTTATATGACAGGCAAATCTAATGTTCTGCTGATGATTTGTGATAACCCGTAAGCTTAGCTTCTCAACAGCTGCTCAAAGCACACTTAGCATGTGAGCGTCACAGACACTAACAGAATCCAAGATGGGAAACTCCTGTGACATCTCTGAAGCCCTAATCATTACTACCATGATGAACCTTTAAGCTTGCTCAATACGTCCAGTATATAAAATATAGCCTTTCTAGCAGGCCCAGACTGCCAATCTGTGGGTTCTGGCAAATGCCAGAGGGGCTGCTATAAGGTCCCATAGAAAGTCAGTATTTAGTGGGCTGGTGGGAGCTGTTTGGGCCTCTATGTGGGCTGATTGAGCCTATGTGTACCTGAAATTCCAGGGCCTATATTATTCTCAGTCCAGACCTGCTTTGTAGCCATATTTATTTTTAGTGTTTAGTTAGGTTAGCTGAGGTAATTGGAATCAGAGAATGATGTTCTGATAGTATCATGTAAACTCACAACAGTTATATAGATAATCTGACATGGATTTATTCCAGCACTATCCAGGCCAGAGGAATAGTCTCACCTTAAAATTCTCTTTAAATGTTTAAAAGGTAAGATGTGTTATAATGGCAACATATCCACTTCATATGGTTTATGCATGCATGTGTCTACTGGGCATAGACTAAATTCTCGTATGGAAGAGCATTAACATGCCAACCTACTAAGAAAAGGGCACCATATCAATATATAATAATGTATACTTACAATAAATTAATGAAAATTACTAAGTTTAAATATTTTCCATAAGAAAGCTTATAATTTTTATATAAACAATATATTGCACATAAAGGGTTGTTGTATGCTGTTCTCCTTACATTGCCCCCCCCACCCCACCCCTTGCAGTCCCCTGTCTTGGACAACATATTTCCCCATTTTTGCATGAAAACACATTTACTTTTAAATCAACATACACACTTCTTTAGGGTGGAGTGGGCAGATTTTCACACTCACATCATACACATATTCGCAACACCAATGTTGGAAAAAAGACTAATCTGCCATTAACCTAAAAGTACTGTAAATGTAATCCCTACATTACATGGGAGGCATCAAACACACTTCCATGTTCAGCAAGGAATAATGTCTTCTGTACAAGGATAACCATTGTGCTCCTAATCACATCTGTTTTGCAGTGACAATCAAGCACACAAGACAAGTTATCAGTATTTCAAGAGTATACAAACATACAAAGAACACAGGTCCTGTGGGTGTGTGTGTCCGAGATGGTAAAATTCATTTGCATACAATACAAGGAGGTCAGTTGTAAACACAGCAATTCATATAGCCTTCCTGCTTTTCTGAAAAAGTACTATTCTCCAGACTAGTCTTTTATTTGTTCAGTGGCTCCTCTCTCAAAGTTATTTCATTTGTAAGATATAAGTGCTCACAGTATGAAGTCAGTGTCAACTTGCTCCTTCATGATACACTGTAAATCCAAGTATTGTGCATGCTCTGAATACTAATAGGATCAGCAAGATTTACAGAGGGCAGTTTCTACTGAAACTAGGGAGTAGTTGTAATCAGCATTTCAATTATATCCACCAACAGATAGCCTAATTAAATAACAGTTTACTAGGTAATGGTGGAAATGTTTGAAAGGAATGTTTCTACTGTTTTATACACTGATGAATAGGTAAGATTTTGTGAAAGGCATCATAATTTTTTGTTTTCTAAGGCACTCGGAGTGCTTCATTTCCGAAGTGCCCGAAGTTTCCCCGTGAGGCAACTTCGGAAAACGAAGCTCTCTGAGTACCGTCCCGGCGGTGATTTAGATTCTAGCCGGCGGGAAGGCAGTTCGGGGAGATTAGTTGCCCGAAGAATAGGCGATTTGTCGGCGGGCTACCAAATTTCCACGTGTGTCTCTGCCCTAAAGGCAATGGCACACCAGGAGATTAATCGGCAGTGATAAATCTTTGCTTCTGTGGGCGACTAATCTCCTGTAAAACCCATGTGTTGCTTCAGTCTTCCAAAACTGCTAAATTTTCTTATGCCCTAAAACTAGTGGCACACAGGAAGATTAGTCACCAAGTGATACATTTTTGCTGCTACGGGCGACTAATCTTGCCAAAATGCCTTCCCACTGGCAAGAATTTGAACCGCAGGTGGAATGGTATTTGCGTCAATTCGTTTTCCAAAGTCACCCAAAGTTTTCCTGCTAGGCAACTTCAGGTGACTTTGGAAAATGAAGCAAGTCGAATGCTATCTCACAGAGAAGACAGCAACCCAAAAGGGATAAAATTCGTTCCTGGTTTTACCAAATCCAAACCTTGTGCACTATGTAGTTTTTAAAGTCCTGCTGAGTTAACTCTACTGCACAGCAGGAAGTAATCAGTACAAATAAAATTGTAATCCCACAAAATCATTTCTAATGAGCAGGGCCCTTTTTTCCTCCTGTATTACTCAGTATATGTTTGTAGTTTTTATGTTTTTGTATATTTCTTGCTATTTTCCAGCACTAATATGCGTCTGTTTGATAAATATGCAAGCAGAAGCAGAAACTACTATTTAAAATATATTGTCTTCTGTATACAAACACACACTGGTACTCTGATTATTATTATTTCAAAATTAGCTTTATTTTTAAATATCCTTTCAGTAGTTTTGTAACTGATAATACATTTTGTCAAATAAATGTGTGCTGTCTGACCTGCATGAGAGACCCTAACATGCTGACATGCTAAAAAGTGAATTTATGTTGCGATGCATCTGATCACAGATATTGCAGCCAGATTTGTTTGGGGGTAATATTTCAGCTATTGCTGAAATCTGAACAAAGCATTTGTGTTTGAAAATAATGCTGGTTAGCTATAAGTAAAAATAAGTGAGAAACATGCTAGCATATTTATATTATATATAAATTTCAGATTTTACTTGTAAAATCTCACAAATACTGTAAAGATTACTCCTCTGTACCCATGTGATTGTTAATGTGACTAGTTCCAAATATCTATGAATATCCATCATTTATATAATTAGTACTTCAATTAAATGGAAACCAAGTAAGAAATGGCTTTTGCAATAGTCATTCTCACAAGAGGCTATTACTACAAGGGCTGCAGTGGAAACTACAGAAAAAAAGACCCTCCATGAGATTTCAATTGCCTCAGCATGCTCAAGATCTTCGCAGACCTCATTGTATGATATCAACATTTTATAATAATCTGGCCCCAAAATATGTGAAATAGTGGCTATTCGGACCATGGAATAGAAATTCTTGTTCAGTCCAGCTTTATGTAAAGGTCAACAGCAGATTAGATTTTACATGGTTATCAAAAATGAACCATTTACAGAAAAAAAAACAATGTTTTCACTCTATGGCACCATGAACAAGTATAACAGTATAACAGACTGAGGGACCATAGGTAATGTATTTTAATTAATGATTTTCCTGTATTTTACACCAAACTTTTGTTCTGAATTTCCCAATAATTGCTGTTTGTTCTCTGGGAATATTACAAGTGACATAAAGATATTTAAATACTATCCAGATTATTATTTTGCCCTGGTTCTGTTTGTAAATAAAAATTCCAACTAGTCTTCCACTCATACAGCAATGCCCAAATCACTTTAGGTTGTGCATGTGACTGTCACAGAGGCCTTGCACATGCCTTGCACATGCCTCCCTCATAGTGTAATATTAATGCTGTAATTAGGGTTGCCACCTTTTCTGGAAAAAAATACTAGCCTTAGTATTTATACTAGCCTATCTTTTTTCCCTATTAATATCATTGGGATCAACCATTTTACCGGCCAGGTGGCAACCCTAGCTGCAATGCTTACCCCTTCTCATTAAAACAGACTCCTGTGCTGATATCCTTCAATAACTTGAATAAGTTGCTTTTAAAAAATCCCTAATGTTAAATTTAAAAAATACATTTTGTTCCCCTTAAACAATGTAAAGTAAGGTTCTACAGGTTCTGATACCCTTGTGCTCCTGGGTACTCCTTAGTCTTCACACACAAGAAGCTGCCAACCTGCTGCTCACCATGTCAGGTAGATTTTGGTCAGAAAATGGGCATTTGAGAATTTTGAGGTCAAAATCTTTCTGCTACTGTTGATGATGAGCAGTTTACTTTAAAAACCAACCCTCTGCAGTAGAGTTTGATTTTACTTCTCTTCCAGGTCATGGTGTGAACCTTATTCTGAGAAACTGGCAGTAACATAAGGTAACAGCACACAGGGGCAATCTGCAGGCATTATTTATGGGTGTTTATTAAAAAAAAAAAATTGCAAACTGTATTTGGGAATGTGGTTGTTTTTTCACCACAGGCATAGTTCAGTCAACCATGACCACATTTTTGTCATCCCTACTCCTGTTAGGCTAGATTTTACACAAATGTCACAATATAAAAGATTTGAATGCATTCTGTTGCAGAACATGTTCGCAAAATACTTTTGATTTTCCGTTTCCCAAGAGTTCTACTATATAATACACAAAAGCCATGAATATCCTGTAAATTATATCCTTATAAACGGTGAGTTCTGATGTCATCAGTTATATGTAATTTCTGTCACATTACTCACTGAAATTTATGTATTATAATAAATATCGTACCCCCGGTTGTAAAATATGAGGATATTAGAAGTTACCTCGGAGTTTCATTACCTGTATAAAAACACTCGGCCTTCGGCCTTGTGTTTTTATATGGTCATGAAACTCCTCTGTAACTTATAATATCTTTATATTTTACAAGAGGGGGCACTTTATTCACTATATATCTAATAAAAGTATTAAAAGAAGAAAAAAGAATTACATGCAACACCACAGCTGGGCTGAAGATAAGTTTCTGAAGAGCCTACAATATGAGAAGTTTCGCCTAATGGACACTAGATGTCAGTATGATTCAATAGCCTTCCTCTCCCTCCCACACATCCCTCCCCCAGGTTCAGGGAAAGCGCTGGGTGTCAGGCAGTACAGAGTACAATGTGGAAGAGTTCGGAGAGTGCTGCTGGGTGTATGTCGGGAGTTGTGATCCCCTATAACATTAGGCGCAACAGAGGGGTCATATTCCAATCTGAGGTTGTGAGAGGCTGACATAAAACCAGTTCAATGCACTTCTGAGGAGGAGACTTACCATTTTTTTTATTTAAAGTCCGTTGCAAACTTTGTGAGAAGTGGAAGGGAAGGTCGTAGCAAGTCATGGCTCTGGGCAAGGGAGTCTGCTGGGTGCAGCCTGTGACTGGAATACTTGCCCTGCTCGGGATCTCAGTGACCATCCCACCCTTACTAGTGGCAGAGACCCTGGGTGAGTACTGTACTTTCTCTTCATATTGCTCAAGCGTGCTTCTAACTGCCAGCATGGGCCACTCATAGGAGCAGGGCTTGCTGTCTGTGGTTGTACTAGTGCTGTGGGAGAGCCCTGTGGGACTAGTTGGGGGGTACAGTGTGTGTGTGACAGTGCTGTAATCTAGAGGGGGAGACAATGTGTGTGACAGTGCTATAACCTAGTGGGGGGGGATACAGTGTGTGTGTGACAATGCTAACCTAGTGGGGGATACAATGGGGTCATTTATAAATGCAGTGCATATTTATTTGCAAATGGTTGTACTGCACATGCTTTTTCCTCATCGCTAATACATTGCACTGTCTTTCCGGGTTTCGCAAATTCACATTGTGAATACATTTTCGCAAATGAGGCGGGTGTTTGCGTGAGTGCGCCCACTGTGCGAGGTTGTTGTGCATGAAAATAGCATTGACAGTAACTTATGTGATTTTGTGATTTTTGACATATTTAAAAGGCTCTTATAGACATTCACATTGTGAAAAAGAATTCACAATTCTGTTTGCACACTCATTCAGCTTTATAAATGTAACCATGTGCAGGGCAAATGTATTCACTGCGTGAACCAATCTGCCCTGTGTGAAGTTTATAAATGAGCTCCAGTGTGTGTTAATTGAGAAAATAATTGCTTTAAAAAAAATCACAAACCACAAATGCCTCCTGAGTTGTATGTGCATGCTAGATGTGTTTTAATGTAAGATGGTCTGTATACAGACTGATGCGATTGGTCAGTATACTTATAGATAGCAGTGAACAAGCCTATGCTAACACTTAGGGGCACATTTACTAAGGGTCGAATATCGAGGGTTAATTAACCCTCGATATGCGGCTGTCGAAGTAAAATCCTTCGACGTCGAAGGATTTACTGCAATTCGTTCGTTCGTTCGTAGGAAAAATCATTCGATCGAACTATTAAATCCTTTGAATCAAAGGATTCAAAGGATTTTAATCCATCGATCGAACGATTTTCCTTTGATCAGAAATTGCCTTGAAAGCCTATGGGGACCATTCCCATAGGCTAACATTGATGCTGGGTAGGTTTTAGGTGGTGAAGTAGGTGGTCGAGTTTTTTTTAAAGAGACGGTACTTCGACTATCGAATGGTCGAATAGTCGAACGATTTTTAGTTAGAATCATTCGATTCAAAGCCGTAGTCGAAGGTCGAAGTAGCCAATTCGATGGTCGAAGTAGCCAAAAAAAGACATTCGAAATTCTACGTTTTTTTTCCTTCTAATCTATCACTCGAGCTAAGTAAATGTGCCCCATAGCATTCTATTCGGAATGCTTCTGATGAAGTGACATTGTCATCACGAAACGCGTCAAGCAATCTTCCCCTGCCCTCTATTTTTAAATATTATACAATAAAGATGGATTTATTTTAATATTTTGGTTCGCACGTGGATTTAACTTTATCTGGTGGAGTCCGCGATTATTATTTTGGACTGTAGAATTGAGATGGCAGTTTTGATGAGTCCTGAGTGTATGTAACATGTCTTTCAGCCTTCTAGGGGTCATGTCATTATATGTATTTCCATATTGGGTCTTTAAAGCATGTCGGATCTGGATATATCGGACGAGCATCTTGTTTGGCAGATTGTATTTGGCTTTGAGATCGTCAAAGGAAAGTAATGCACCATTATCAGTCACGTAACCCAGGTATTTGATATGATATTGTACCCATATATTAGTGTTAGAAAGGGATAGTAAATGGGGTAGCTGTGGGTTACACCATAGGGGAATATATATATAGTCATGATGGTAATTTCTGGGAAATTGTGTAAATGCTGCTTCCAAACTTGTACTATTGCTTTGGTTAGTTGTGATATGCTCTGTTTCCCATTGGTTCCTCGATATAGTACGGATTTTAGTGCTTTGTATGAGCCTACCATTTGTGCTTCTATTGTAGTGGCACAGTTTAGGGATGATGTGGTGGCCCACCAGCAAGCTGTTACCAGTTTCATAGCTAGGTAGTAATGAAACAGATTAGATGCTGCAAGTCTTATCCGTGGGATATTGTAGGGTTGTGAGAGAAGTACAGGGGGTTGATAAAGCCCAGGATAATGTTGTTGCAGAAAGTCCTTTCAGCTTTAACGGCTTGTAGTTATAAAGTGTCTATTTCCCCTTTAGTTATAGCATTCAATTTTTTATTCTGTTGTATATAAATACCTTTAGCATAGGCCTTTTTGGAGTCCCATACCATTTGGGGGGGGGGGCTGTCTCTGTGTTGATGTCAATATATGCTTTCAACTTATTCTCTACGGCCTTTGTTATCGAGTCTTGTTGAAGCCAAAATCTATGGAGCCTCCATATTTTGTTTATAGGAGAGGAGTTTGTCTCAATTTGTAACAAAAGAGGGGAGTGATCAGAGATTCCCCCTTGTAATATTTCAATCGAGATTGTTTGAGTCTCTGATTCTACTGTCCCAAGGGCAAGGTCTATACAGGACTTGGTATTATGAGATGCAGAGTAGCAGGTGTATCTTTTTTAGTCTTGGTGTTTCCTTCTCCAGAGGTCATATAGGTTAAAGGTAGAGGCCCTGGGGTATAATCTGTCTGCCTTTTCAGATAGGACTGCATTAAAATCCCCCATAAAAATAAGGGGCACATGTGTTAAGGACAGTACCTTATCCATAATGAGGGACAGCAGTGTTTCACTGACAAGGGAGGCATATATACATTCATAATAATATACGGTTTACCATGTAAGTTAAAAGACATAGTGATTAAACAACCATCAGCATCAGATATTACCCTATTAAGTTCCTTGTTACCAGTATAGAAACTCATCTGACATATGAGGAGTAGGTAGAGTGGTAAGAAACACCTATCCCAGGTTTCCTCATGGTGAGGCTCTTATCAGATGAGTTTCTTAAAGTAGTATCAGATGGGGTTTGGTTCTGCGCATGGTCTTAAAGACCAGGCCTCTCTTTATTGGGTTGCCTCGACCCTGACATTCCAGGAGAGAATTTTGATTTCCATCATTTTTGAGTCTGTAATAATAGGGCAGGGTGCTGGATCTCTGTGGAATCAAGGTTTAGATATTGCATCACATCCTCCAAAGAATAGTCCGGGGGGGGGCGGTTGTTCCTCAAATGTTACTGAAAAAGGTTGGGGGATGAAGAGATGACAGCAGAGCTGTATATTGCATGGGGGCATTTGTGCCATGTGCCCACCCCACCTACACTTTCCCACCGTGAGCAGGTTTTGTTCACAAAAACTGACACCATAACTGAATTGTATTGAGGGGGGACCTAAGGTATTTGAATAGTTCATTGGTTTAAAGGCTTAATGTAATTTCAAAATTTCCCAGTGTAATAGGTACATTTACCATAACTCATAGCTCATCTAGCTTGTGCTGGACTGGTTCCGGGGGTTGTGCTGGGGTTAATATAGCTTGTTGGGTTACCTCCTGCCTTTGCTCTTTAGTGCAGGGTAATGGATGATTAGGGGGATCTGAGTCCCTGGTGAATTTGCTAAGTGTCTGCATGGTCATCAGGCTTACCCGAGGTCTGTGCGGTTGCTCCATTGGATTATCAGAATTTTGGGGTCAAAATCTTTCTATTACTGTTGTTTACTTCAAAATTTAACCCTCTGCAGAATTTGGGTACTTCTGTTTCAGGTGAGAATATATGGTGTGAAACCTATTCTGGCACTTACCAACATGTGGCTATATGGGTGATGCAAGGTTTTTTTGACAAACCAAACCTGTTGTTATATGTTCTTTAAACGAAAAGTGTAACCAGTGAAATGATCTAAATATAAATAATCCTGCATATGAGAAGAAAATTCTGATCTGCTGTACAGACCATAAATAAATAAATCAGTATGCATCTCATCCTGTTTTATTTTATGATGCTAAATGTTAAAAACAGAACACCACAACTGCTATAATTCTTATCAGTTAATTTCAGTGTTGAAGGAATTCATCTTATTCTGTATTTCATTTATTGTGTGCAAAGTTATTTAATGCTAACAAGCAACACTTACAATCAGAGATGATATATTCTAGGATTTTTATTATGTTTATTACAAAACTCAAGGATAGTAAGAGTAATGTTCAGGTACTGTGCAAACCAAACCTGCACTTTATCCTAGTTAAAAAATAAGGATGTGATGCAAAGCACAGTACAATGCTACTCGGCTGAGAAAACAGAGGAACACCAGCATTCCAGAATATACCTAGATATTATAAATATGGTATAGCCATGTTATATCTATAATATTATTGTGTATTTTATATCAGTATCTATCAGACACAGGGAGGCACATTTATCAAGGTTTGAATTTCAAATTCATGTGAGTTTTTTTAAAACTCCCATGAACTTGAAATCGACTAATCTAAATGTATTAATAAAATCAAATTATTTTCCGCTCGGACGAATTGAATGGACTCAAAATCTAGAAAAACTCGACTCAAATTTAAAAAAATTAGAATGTCAGGAAAGCTGCAAACATCACCAAATTGATCCCTGGACCTCCCCCATTGACTTAATGTAATTTGGCAGGTTTTAGTTGGCGAATAGTTGAATTTGAGTTTGTAAAGGGCCAGAGTATGATAAATCTCGAAATTCGAATTAAAACTCAAATTGAGTTTGGATTATTCACAATTCGATATTTGAGATTTTTTAAAAAAAAATTAATTTTCACTTTGACACTTAATAAATCTGCTCCTTAGTGTATACTCTTTTGCAGTTGGTGAAGAAACGCAAACTCCACCACTGACACTTCGGATTCACTTGAATGGGAAACACATGACAG
Source organism: Xenopus petersii (assembly GCA_038501925.1). Lineage (NCBI taxonomy): Eukaryota > Metazoa > Chordata > Amphibia > Anura > Pipidae > Xenopus > Xenopus petersii. The sequence goes on from CM076681.1 coordinate 85,267,107, forward strand.
CACTTGAATTGGGGACATTAAAGAGGTTGTTACCATTAAGTTATCTCTCAGTATGCTATAGAATAGTAAATTCTAAGCAACTTTTCAATCAGTCTTCATTATTTATTTTTTATTTTATAGTTGTTTAATTATTTGATTTAAGCTGGCAATAGATGTGCATATTTTATTCTTTGTGCGCCAAACATTTGTTTCAGTGTAACGATCTGCCATTAACCATTCAGATTAAAATAAGTAGGAAAAAAAAATCAGACTATGTTCTGGCCATTAATTGACAGACAGCAATTGTATAAAAGTTGTGTCCCACAAAAGTAGTGACAGTCACCCATGGATGTCACCAGATGCTAAAGCAAATTCTCTGTAAAGGTGGCCATACACGGGCAGATAAAGCTGCCGATATCAGTCGTTTGGACCGATTTGACAGCTTATCTGCCCGTGTATTGGGGCTTCCGACGGGTCATCCCGATCGATATCTGGCCACGATATCGATCGGGAAGGTTGGATTTTTACCTGACCGACCCGTCGGAGCCGATTGGTGCATAGTAATTCGATCGTTCGGCCATATGGCCGAACGCTCGAATTACCCCCGATATAGCCACGCAGTTTAGTGGCATATCGGGGAAAGATCCGCTCGTTTGGCGATGTCGCCAAACAAGCGGATCTTTAAGTCTATGGCCACCTTAAGGCTACAAATGTATTGTTATTGTCACTCTTTATTAACAATCTTTCTATTCAAGTTCTTGCCAATTCATATTCCAGTCTTATTTAAATAGCAATCAGATCCATCCTCCTACAAAGATGGTGCATTTGTTCAGGACTGTGACTAAGGTTTGTACATTGTTGGATGGATCTGCTTTCTCTATTGTTGCACTTCTGCTGGATGCCAGACATATAGCATATATTTTGAACATCATACATAGTTTTGTATATCAGTAACTCGGCTATGCAGGAATCCATATAACACATTGCAATTGTGTTCGTTTTTGCTTTGGTAGCAGTGTAATCTGTTTTTTAGTGCAAACACTTTTATAAAACAGCATTTCCTGCCTGGCAGAAATGGGCAGGTTGCTAGTGTAAAGAATGCTACTGCACTAAAAGAGATGAACATCCTGTTGGAAAAACAGGAAGCTCTGTTCTTACTTTCCCTGGAGAGAAATGATTTTAGCCATCCATGGATATTAATAGCATGTGGTTCAGCTCGAAACCTATAAGACCCACCTGTCCCAACCCTCTCAGGTGATTAAGTCCATTGTTATCCTTGCCAACGATTCTCAACCTTGGACTGGGTCAGGCTTGGATTGAGAAGGGGTAGGTTATGGCCAGGAACTAGTAGTACAATTCCCAAACAGTGCATCACTAGTGAATTCAGAGCCTGAAGCAGGGGATTTAACTTGTCTCGTGAAAGAAATGTCCTTGTTTATTAATGATATGCTTGGTTAAGTGTGGGGCTGTTTAGTTTGGTCCAGGTTTGCTTATAGTGATTGTAATGTGGTAATTTAATAACTATATCCCATCCCTGTCAATAATTAGGGATGCACCGAATCCAGGATTCAGTTTGGGATTCGGCCAGGATTCGCCCTTTTTCAGCAGGATTCGGATTTGGCGGAATCCTTCTGGCCCGGCCGAACCGAATTTGAATCCTAATTTGCATATGCAAATTAGTTGTGGGGAGGGAAATTGCGTGACTTTTTGTCACAAAACATGGAAGTAAAATTTACCACCCCTAATTTGCATATGCAAATTAGTGTCCAGATTCGGTTCAGTATTCTGCTGAATCTTTCACAAAGGATTCGGGGGTTCGGCCGAATCCAAAATAGTGGATTCGGTGCATCCCTATCAATAATACATTCTGATGATGATATATTATTGTTTTTATGATTCAATTTTGGCTGTAAATGGTGGTGCTATAACAGCAGTCGAGATTTTGATTGCCCATATTCCATGGCTGAGGGACCCATACTTTAAAAAAGGAGTAAAAGCAACATGGCAAGAGTGACTAATTTTAAGCTTCAGGCATTACTTATGGGTGTTTATTAAAAAATGTACAAACTGTATTCCGGAATGTGGTTGTTTTTTCACCACAGGCATAGTTCAGTCATCCATAACCACATTTTTGTTATCCTCACTCTCGTTTTTCCAGTTAGGCTGGATTTAACACAAATGTCACAATATAAAAGGTTTGAATGCATTCTGTAGCAGAACTAGTGTAAAATACTATTGATTTTCTGCTTCCCACGGGTACTACTATATATCTAATAAAAGTATTAAAAGAAGATAAAAGAATTATATGCAACACCACAGCTCGGCTGAAGGTTAGTTTCTGAAGAACCTACAAAATGAGAAGTTTTGCCTAATGGGCACTAGATGTCAGTATGATTCAACAGCCTTCCTCTCCCTCCCACACATCCCTCCCCCAGGTTCAGGGAAAGCACTGGGTGTCAGGCAGTACAGAGTACAATGTGGAAGAGTTCGGAGAGTGCTGCTGGGTGTATGTTGGGAGTTGTGATCTCCTAACATTAGGCGGAATAGAGGGGTCATATTCCAATCTGAGGTTGTGAGAGGCTGACATAAAACTAGTTCAATGCACGTCTGAGGAGGAGACTTACCATTTCTCTTGTTTTAAGCCCATTGCAAACTTTGTGGGAAGTGGAAGGGAAGGTCGTAGCAAGTCATGGCTCTGGGCAAGGGAGTCTGCTGGGTGCAGCCTGTGACTGGAATACTTGCCCTGCTCGGGATCTCAGTGACCATCCCACCCTTACTAGTGGCAGAGACCCTGGGTGAGTACTGTACTTTCTCTTCATATTGCTCAAGCGTGCTTCTAACTGCCAGCATGGGCCACTCATAGGAGCAGGGCTTGCTGTCTGTGGTTGTACTAGTGCTGTGGGAGAGCCCTGTGGGATTTATTCACTTTTGTCCCTTTCGGGAACTCGAGCAACTAACCAGGAACTCACTTTAGTAACTACCACAGGTTATTATAATAAGTGCAAATCTCGAATTGGTTATTATGTGTTACTGCACTGTAATGTACCCCTTGTAGTAAAGGAGCCCAGTGTGGCATTGTGACTGGTATATATACACTGTGTCCTGGTTACTTGGGGGTTTTATATAGTGTGTGACAGTACTATATGACAGTACTATAACCTAGTGGGGGGGATACAGTGTGTGTGAAAGTGCTGTAACCTAGTGGGGGGGAGCAGTGGTATAACTAGAGATCACTGGGCCCCGCAGCAAATTATTTTTCAGGACTACTACATGCAGGCCCATATTCATATATAGACACATTTTTGGGAGCAGCCCTCGAGTGCCTTTATATTTGAAAAAATTTTCAAAATAAAGTTTTAAAAAAATCATCGCAGAGACTTACTACTGAAATCTGGTGGTGCAGCTGGGAAGGGTGATAGGTACAGAGCACTGGAAGTGACATCATGTGCACCATGTGCGTGACATCATTCTGAACGTCAGGGGGCGTTGAGGTTGGGAGGGTGAGGTTGACCTGTTTTACCAATATTTATTGAAATTGTATATGAATTAAGGCCTCATGTGGCCCTATACCTTCTGCCCCCCCCCTGCAGCTTCAGGGTCTGCTTCCTCTGTAGTTACCCCCCTCCGAGGGGACACAGTGTGTGACAGTGCTATAATCTAGTGGAGGATACAGTGTGTGTGACAGTGCTATAACCTAGGGGGGAGACAATGTGTGTGACAGTGCTGTAACCTAGTGGGGGATACAGTGTGTGTAAATTCAGAAAATAATTGCTTTAAAAAGCAATTGAGTTTTATGTGCATGGTAGATGTGTGTTAATGTAAGATGGTTTGTATACTGACTATGTGATATGTGATTGGTCAGTATGCTTATAAATTGCAATGCACGAACATGGATAGCTCAACCTAATCCCAACACACTTGTTGTAAGTGTAGGGTGCTTATCCGGAAGACCCTTCCCTCGCATAAGGGTTAATGGGTAAATGACAAAAGAAATTCGCATGCACACCTGTTAGTTGCAATTGTGTCCAAACGGTGATTTATTTGAAGCCCAAAGTATACATCACGTTGCCCCTTTGTGATGTGTACTTTGGGCTTCAAATAAATCACAGTTTGGACACAATTGCAACTAACAGGTGTGCATCTGAATTTCTTTTGCTTATAAATTGCAGTGAACAAGCCTATGATAACACTTCGCATTCTATTCTGTATACTTTGTATGAAAAAAAAAAGTTCATGGTTACCTAATGGCAGGAACTGTAATTAATCTTTTCTGATTATTATTAAGGAAATAATAAAACACATTTTTTTTTTTAATTTAAACATGTGCCATATTCTAAAGAATTCCCCTCAGTTATGTCAGTGATCCCAGGTATCAGGAAACGAATCCGCCTGCCACAGCTGATAGTCCAAAAATGCATCATACCATATAAGCGGTGACAGGTAGTTCCATGATATGCGGCATAAGAGGTTTCATACATTTCTGAACTGGTGGGAGTACAGCAAGGTGTGACATTTGTATTAAAGCATTATTCTCCATATTACAGAAATACTCCTTAACCAGAAAATTCCAGATCTATATTTTGTTTTTTTAAAACCTTTTGTAAAACTATTTCTTGCCCCTTTCCTAAGTCATCATGATAGATTCAGTTCAGTTACATCCTGCTAATTGAGATTCATAGCTGAGCCACGCTTTTTATCTAACTGGAATGACCCTTATTTATTTTTTAGCACTTTCCCTATTTTTTTTTTTCAGAAAATGTTGGTTGGCCAGCTCTACTCTTTTGCTGTTAAGATTGCCATTGTGTCTGGAAAATTACACTTCTATTTACATTAACTAGCTCAAATGGCCCTCAAATAAGTGAGCATATGAAGAAGTCGTATTATAGTTTGGTTGCCCTATTTTTGACCTATGGTGGACTTTGCCTCATGTGGAACCCTTACAAGGTGCAGAGAAGAAATCTCCGCTTGCTAACGGCAGTCACCAAATTGGAAAAGATTACTTTCTGTTTTCTATTTATGACAGTTTTTCTAATATTGAAGTTTAGTTTCATTTTTCACCTTGCCCACTCTTTAGGGTGGTGGCACACGCTGCTACTTGGGGAGATTAGTCGCCCAGCGTCAAATCGTCTCTTCTTCTGGCGACTAATCTCCCCGAAATGCCTTCCTGCCGGCTAGAATGTGAATCGCCGACAGGATGGCACTCGGATCGATTCGGCTTTCCCAAGTGCAACTTTGGTCGACTTAAAAACAAAGCGATCCGAGTGCCATCCGGCCGGCGATTTACAGTCTAGCCAATGGAAGGCATTTCGGGGGGGGGGGTCAGTCGACCAAAAAAGAGGCAATGTGTCACTGCCCGACTAATCTCCCCAAGTAGCAGAGTGTGCCACCACCCTTAACTGTTTAAATTGATACATTTAGTCAATCCATTTGTTATCTTTGTTCCTGCTGAAAAGAATCCCTGAGCTTCATTAAAGGCAGCTGTTAAAATTGATACTATACAGTAGTTGCTAATATTCTACAGATACTGCTGAGAAATGTATCAACTAATTGCATCAAATAAATGTACCAAACAGTTTAGAATGCTCCTGGATCACTGAGCTGCCAGACTGAAACTCTGAGACAGGAACATTAAACTTAAACTTGAATTGCGGGAAAGCGATAAATGGAAAGCAGTTGAAAAAAGTCTTTGTTTATGGCGAACAATTTGAAAACAACTTAACTGAAAAGAGTGTTGTTAGGTGTGAACAACCCCTTTAAAGTAACCAAAGTGACCTCATGTGACACTACTTAGAGACTGATAATACTGTGCAGAATTCTTGTGTGAGACTATGCCTTGAATTACAGTATATTCCGGTGAAGTGAATGGGCTGAGACTTACTCTGTCAGCACTATTTCGGTGGCACCAAATATTCACGAGTCACTTTTTTAAATCTTGATACCGTGCTGTGGGCCAAAAAGTTCATGTCCCAAACAGCTGATTTCAGGTTTTGAGCTTTTGTTTGTCCTCCCATTTCTGTATTGTAAAAGCATGAAAATGTCTTCTACTGTTTTCTATACTTTTTGTACTACGCATATAAAAGTATGCATTCATGTACTAAATAAATCCATTTATTTGGTTAACTGGGCTTTAAAATACAAAACTATTATATTTTGACATGAGAAAGGATGCTGAAGGAGTGTAGTGTTCTCTTTCTTTAGGTCTGGTGTGTGAATAAAAAGACTTTATACAGCATTGTAGGGACTGGTTTGCTATGGAACTAGTAAATTATTATCCTGTTAACTCTAAAGAATTGGCAACTAACATGTGTAAATGTAAAGCTGGCCATAGACGCAAAGATCTGATCGTACGAATCGAGGATTCGTACGGTTTTCGGGACGTGTGTGGAGAGTGCCGACATTTTTCGTCCGGCGGAGATCGGTCGTTTGGTCGATCAGACAGGTTAGAAAATTTCTGTCGGCTGCCGATAATATCTCTGCGTGTATTGCCGATCGTACGATTTTCAGTGGGAGACTGTCACTGGCTTTGGTTGGACATAGATATTGTACGATTGCTGTCAGGGGCAGAACATTGCTGATCTGTTCTAAAACTAATCTGACTGGTAAGACTTTGATCTGAATGGTTAGTGGCGGGTCGGGAGATGGGAAAGTCCGATTGTACAGTGATTCCTACGATCGGATCTTTGCATCTATGGCCAGCGTAATTTCTGTCTTTATCTTGATGGTATAGATTAAACAGGAACTTTGTTTTTAAAGTCCCAGAAATGTATTGTCATATTTTCCTTTTGTGTCTGTGCCTGTTGCTTTATCCTGTTATTAGCATGTGTTAATCAAATTTTCGACTTTCTCTGATGGTATAGAATACACAGGAATTTATGAGTCCCGAACATTGATTTTCATATTTTGCTCTTGTTTCGGTTCCTGTTGCTGTAGCTGCTTTGTATCTGCTGAACCTATTATTGTTTGAGAGATAACATTCCACTCAGCATGATCACATCACACCGACTGCTAAATATATCCATAGGATTTCCTGTCTGTTGTCCTACTATTTGTTACACTAACAGTATCTTATGCTTCAAATGGCAACAACAATGTACTGTTTTTCTTTATGGAAATAATTCTATAGTTTATTATAGTTTTATTTTTCCCCTTACTAAAACAGCATTTTTTCCCCCTTTGTCAAGTAAAGTTTTGTTTGATTAAGTGTAATTAAGAATGGAAGCTATATAACCTAACAGAATTATTACTCTGAAAATGCTAGTGATTTTTTGTGAGAACTGAGAACATAGAAAGCTGAGTTACCACTTTGCAAAATGCCTTCCTGTTGCATCTACAACATTGCGTAATGATATTATGAACTCATTTAAATTGGTGTTTTGCTGGAGGGTGGCCAGCTGGTACACACAAAGCTGACTTTAGCATTTTCTGGGGTTTGAATGGCATTTAAGCTTTCTGATCCTCAGAAAACGAAACACAACATGCCCCACTGGTTTTACACTGATCTTGTTTCTTTCTAAATTCTTCCTTACTTGGCTTGACTGATTCCCTTATTGGGAGGCGCTCTTCTGTCACATGTTGGCTCTTAACCACAATGTATATGTGCTGCAGGGTGCCAAAGGCATTTGCACTTGTACTAAGCAGCAATACATGCTTTGACAGTAGCAGCAGGTTTTTTTTACTGTTGGACTGGTGTTTGACCAGACTATCTGACTTAAAATAATTTTATATTATAGCCAGAGCTATAAAAAAAAAAAAAAAAAAAACAGACACATACACATACATTATCATGAAACACCACTGCAGGAAAGTTATATGCTTCCCAAAGTATTGTTCTTTTTAAAATTGCCTTTTCTTTAGTGACAATGGCAATAACTACTTTTTATACAGCAGCAAATGTCATCCTTCTGCATATGCATTTTCTGTACATATAATATGACAGCCATGATTATTACTCAAATTTAGGGAAATAATTGTAGCACAAAAAGAGACAAGAAATATTTTATTGTTCAGATTCCTATGAGAAAAAAATATTTATAGTTAGGGGCCGATTCACTAACTTCGAGTGAAGGATTCGAAGTAAAAAAACGTTGAATTTCGAAGTGTTTTTTGGGCTACTTCGACCATCAAATGGGCTAGTTCGACCTTCGACTACGACTTCGAATCGAAGGATTCAAACTAAAAATTGTTCGACTATTCGACCATTCGATAGTCGAAGTACTGTCTCTTTAAGAAAAAACTTCGACCCCCTAGTTCGCCATCTAAAAGCTACCGAACTCAATGTTAGCCTATGGGGAAGGTCCCCATAGGCTTTCCTAAGTTTTTTTGATCGAAGGATATTCCTTCGATTGTTGGATTAAAATCTTTCGAATCGTTCGATTCGAAGGATTTTATCGTTCGATCGCACTATTTGCGCTAAAATCATTCGACTTCGATATTCGAAGTCAAAGGATTTTACTTCCCAGTCGAATATCGAGGGTTAATTAACCTCGATATTCGACCCTTTGTGAATCGGACCCTTTGTGTGCCAACCAACTATTTCCTCTGAGACAGAGCAGGTTTCATTATACTGTAATCATCATGCTTATAATCAAATAGTCTGGGATAGACAGCACTGACTCACCTGTTATTAGTCAGCGGACAGCTATAGGCCAGTGTGCTTTATTCTCAATTTAGTCTTAGAATTAGTAGAGCAGACAATCTTCCCACTATATGCATAAAGTTACATAGTACACTAGCCTAAAGTAGATTTAGTAAAGGGCGAAGTGACTAACGTTAGCGAAAATTCGCCAGCGTGACACCATTTTGTTATTTTGCTGATGTACTAGTGGTCGCTGGCATAACTTCGCTAGCGAAGGAGATAGACTCTAGCGCTAATTTGCTCCCTTATGCCTGGTGAAGTTGCGCTCTGGTGAATGGACGTAACTACGCAAATTCACTAAGACGTGGATTTTACTGAACGTTACCTCTTGCACCAGACTTGCCTTCGCCACCTCAGACCAGGTCGAAGTGCAATAGAGTAGATAGGAGTTGAAAATGTTTCTAAGTCCCAAAAAACGCTGGCGACTTTTCATTTTTCAGGGTGATAGGCTTCAAAGGATCATCATTTTTTTCTGGGGAAACTGGCTTTCCCACTACATTTCCTAACATATGGCACATAAACTATACACTGGGCTCATATGTAGGACAATATACCAACCCTATTTTATTCTATTAAGATTTCCTGGGCTTGTGTAGTGTAATGTATTGGCTGCAACATACAGTATACAGTGGTGTGCAAAACTATTTGCCCCCTTCCTGATTTCTTATTCTTTTGCATGTTTGTCACACAAAATGTTTCTGATCATCAAACACATTTAACTATTAGTCAAAGATAACACAAGTAAACACAAAATGCAGTTTTTAAATGAGGGTTTTTATTATTTAGGGAGAAAAGAAATCCAAATCTACATTTTCATGTGTCAAAAAGTAATTGCCCCCTGAACCTAATAACTGGTTGGGCCACCCTTAGCAAAAAAACTGCAATCAAGCGTTTGCGATAACTTGCAACAAGTCTTTTACAGCGCTCTGGAGGAATTTTGGCCCACTCATCTTTGCAGAATTGTTGTAATTCAGCTTTATTTGAGGGTTTTCTAGCATGAACCGCCTTTTTAAGGTCATGCCACAACATCTCAATAGGATTCAGGTCAGGACTTTGACTAGGCCACTCCAAAGTCTTCATTTTGTTTTTCTTCAGCCATTCAGAGGTGGATTTGCTGGTGTGTTTTGGGTCATTGTTCTGCTGCAGCACCCAAGATCGCTTCAGCTTGAGTTGACGAACAGATGGCCGGACATTCTCCTTCAGGATTTTTTGGTAGACAGTAGAATTCATGGTTCCATCTATCACAGCAAGTCTTCCAGGTCCTGAAGCAGCAAAACAACCCCAGACCATCACACTACCACCACCATATTTTACTGTTGGTATGATGTTCTTTTTCTGAAATGCTGTGTTACTTTTACGCCAGATGTAACGGGACGCGCACCTTCCAAAAAGTTCAACTTTTGTCTCGTCGGTCCACAAGGTATTTTCCCAAAAGTCTTGGCAATCAATGAGATGTTTTTTAGCAAAATTGAGACGAGCCTTAATGTTCTTTTTGCTTAAAAGTGGTTTGCGCCTTGGAAATCTGCCATGCAGGCCGTTTTTGCCCAGTCTCTTTCTTATGGTGGAGTCGTGAACACTGACCTTAATTGAGGCAAGTGAGGCCTGCAGTTCTTTAGATGTTGTCCTGGGGTCTTTTGTGGCTGCTCGGATGAGTTGTCTCTGCGCTCTTGGGGTCATTTTGGACGGCCGGCCACTCCTGGGAAGGTTCACCACTGTTCCATGTTTTTGCCATTTGTGGATAATGGCTCTCACTGTGGTTCGCTGGAGTCCCAAAGCTTTAGAAATGGCTTTATAACCTTTGAAATTGAACTCAGGTGTGATTAACCACAGTTAAGTTATTTTTTAACAAGGGGAGCAATCACTTTTTCACACAGGCCCATGTAGATTTGGAGTTTTTTTTCTCCCTTAATAACGTAAACCTTCATTTAAAAACTGCATTTTGTGTTCAATTATGTTATCTTTGACTAATAGTTAACGGTTTTTGATGAGCAGAAACATTTAAGTGTGACAAACATGCAAAAGAATAAGAAATCAGGAAGGGGGCAAATAGTTTTGCACACCACTGTATGTCCATTCAACTGTAACTTCCCACCGTATGCAAATTAGGCAACGCTAGCGCAACTTCGGATTTTAGTGAATCAGCATTGTCCTGGCGAATCTACGCCTGGCAAAGTGTTGCAATGGGAACAAAGCCATCGCTGGCAAATTTTCTGAGGTTAGTGAATTTGCCCCTTAGTGTCCCAAACACCTACTCATTCAAACATTTCAGTGGGAGCATCCATACTAGGTCAATTATTAGGCCAAGCCTTTTAGATCAGAGATTAAACATCAATGAAAAACCCCTGTTGATAGCACCCAGCTATTTCAGACTGTTAACACACAAAACAATTTTACTCCATAGAGAAGAGCAAGGTGAGGGGAGGGGCTGTGATATAGTGCCTCATGAAAAGCTACACTGGGTAGTGAAACAGCTTTTGAGAAGTGAAAACCCCTGTGGAAGAGGGACCCCCCTCTGTGATCCTGTGCACAGAAGTCTCCCAGGAATTGTCTCTCCCCAGGTGCATAATGAGGGAATCTGAGAGATATGCTGCTCGTTGGATGTAATTAGACGGAGGTCTAAATGGAAGTTACATTGGTGTATGGAACAGTTGACATTTAAAATCAAGTTGATCTCTATCACATCTGTGATGGCAGATAAGAATTGGCACTACATAACATGATCTTATTCAATATGCTGTTAAGCACTGAACTCATACGCTAGCAAATCCTTGCACCTAAGGATACGAGCAACACACTGATCTTATACTGAAGTATTTCGGATATCAATATAAGTGCCATAATGGGAGTTGTTTTAAAAATAAAAGACCAATTTTGGTATGCAAAACATTATTTGTGACTTATACTAACACTCACTCTTGAGGAAGCAAGTTCAATTACAATGGTGCATACATAATTAGTCTGCAGCTAATGCATCTCTCCTTGAAATCTTTTCAATAAATCAAGCATACAAGTGTGTTTTAATAACTATGTGTGTTGGCATGGTTAACTAATAAAATTGTTATTTTAATTATATTCAATATTTTTCTTTTGCCTGTTGTTTTTTTTTGTTTTACAAAACAATTTTACTCCATAGAAAAGAGTGTGATGGGGGGCTGTGATATAGTGCATTGCTTACTATAAACTCTAGATTCACCGTGGTGATCCAAAATAGACTAAGGAACAAATTATGTGCTACAAAATTAAGATAGGGTACTAGATATATGATACAGAAGTATGTCAAGTATTACAATATTATTCTGCAAATATTGCTGCCACTACCATTAACTGGGCTAGTGGTATAAAGTAGTGCATAAATTGGACACACATTTACTATATTATTGCATGTAAAGGTTTAATGCATGTATGTTTTGTTATTTATTTTACATATAAAAAGTTTTATTTTGTTTTGGTCTGCTATTTAAATCACAAGTGTAAATACTGTATAGTTTGGGCTGGGTGAAATATTAACATGTGCATGCTGTTGGTTCACCTTAAAATTAGCTTGTAGTATGAGTGACCCCAGATAGCATTTTCGGTCCCTTGCCAGAAAGTAGAAAAGTAGAAAAGCTATTTATTTGGAAAAAAAAATACATTTTCTTAAAATAGGTCCATTTATAACATCCTAAATGTATTTAAAGGTGAACTTCTCCTTGGGTATATTAATGTGTGCTACAGCACTGAAGCAGTTTAGCTTGGAGTGCCTGAACAACTGTGACTCACCTTGGTCACATTCAGACCACCGGCAGTCATTCCATCAGTGCTGATGGTGGGTTGTTTGATAACTTCGGAAGTGGAGGCAATTTGGCTGCTGTCAGACCATGGGGGAAATTATAAAAGGCTTTGTGTGTCTGAGGTGATGCTGTGTAACCTACAAGGGGGGGGGGGTAGTCTTGGGATGATCAGCTTCTTTCCTTTTTATAACGTAATCTGAAAAGGATTTCCTGAGGTTTTGTTTTTGCTCTAAGAATCAGCCACAGGAATTTGTTCACAGTTGGCTATTTAATTCATGTTGAGTAAAGAAGATGAGCAGTGTAAAAGGATTTATGAGGCCTTTTAATGACCCAATCAACATATTTTGTCTGAAATAAATTTGTGTAACTAAGTTATACAAGATTATGAAGAAACTTAAATTTGCCTTTTGGTTGAAATTATGTAGTGGCAGGATATCTAGGACTTTTAAAGAGATAGTCATATTAACAAGCAGCATTTATACTTGTTTAGAATCTACTAATCTTGCCCAAATATCAACATTTCCTGGTGTGCTTTTTTCTGGAGAACACTGATTTAATTGTTTGAGAAAGCCATGTCACAGTACACTTCCATGTACTGTATTTCTTATGACTTGTGCCCCCCCCCGACCAAGTTAGGTTTTTAAACCCCATAAGACATACTTGACCGATGAAAAGCTTCATGCTTTGTGGCTGCATCCTTGTTAATACCTCTGTCTGAAATATACCAGCTCTGTTATTTTCTGGTATCTTTCCTTTGCCTGCCACTGTTTCTTGTTCCCTGATTGCTTATAGTCTTTCCGTTATTTTCTTTCATCACACCCATTTACATTTTCACAAACACACATACACATACAGACCACCTCCTTGGGCAGAGTGCTATGGTACATTTAGAGAGGAGTCAGTAACTATGGAGTGGGCAGATTTGTTTGTATGGGCTCATCCTGTGTATCCATGTGTATTGTGTTAAATAAGGGATCTATATCCCCTTTTGTTCAAGAGCCAAAAACCCTGATCCTATTGCAGCAACTAGTTGGATATCTGTATTTGTCCTATTGATTTCCCCTCTACCACATTGCCATCCTCTTCTATCCTTGGTTCCCACTTTTTTTTTACTCCCCCCTTCTCTTTTTTGTTTTCTTTTGTAATTCTCAATCCAATCACTTCCTTCTCACATCTAATGCTTTTTATCTCATCTCCATCTTTTTGTCTGACTTTCTGCCATTGGATTACCACTTTCGAGCTCCTCGTTTCTCTCCTTGTTCAAACCGTACAAAAGTTTGTAAAATGAAAGTAAATGCCTGAGAAACTCTTCAAAATGCATGAATTATTTTTTTTTGTAGTAAATATACTATTAAAAGCTGTTACTGTCTGCACTTTTTCTATTCTTTGCACCCCTGCCTTTTAACTACATGTACAAAACCTGTGAAGGAGACATTTGAGAATAACAGAAGCATGCAAGGCATGGGCTATAGAAGTACTGATGAAATGGTGAAATTTGGTTTTGATAGTAGTCAGAACCAGCAGTGCAAGGAATAGCAAAGGACAGTAAGTAGATTTGCAAATAACTCTAAAGTAATTGAACATTATGCAAACTTTTATATGGTTTGAACAAGAAGAAAAATGAGGAGGTGTACTTTCATTGTATTTGGAAAATTTACTAGTCTCCTTTAGGGAGAAGCACCCCAAACTATTACTGATTACTTTATTAATGTTATGGTTGCCATGTGTGTATTGAACCATTGACCATTATTTCATGCTGAATTGTGTCAGTTTAAAAAAATTATTTTAGTGTAATGGCACACATGGGCTTCAAGCCAGAGTTTTTAGGCAGCACAGAAGTTGGCTTACATTGTATTTTCCTGTAATCTCCAGAGTTTCCAGGTAACTATTGCCTGAAAGCAACGGAAAAATCTGTTTTTGAGCTGCTTAAATACAGGTTAATGCGTACAGTACCTGAAAACACGCCATGTGCCTTTGCCTGAAAGGGGTTGAGAACTTTTAATATGATGTAGAGAGATTTGCAATAGGTTTTCACTTTTTATTATTTAAGGTTTCTGAGTTATTTAGCTTTTTATTCAGCAGCTTTTAAATTTGTATTTTAAGCAATCTGGTAGCTATGGTCAAAATCACCCTAGCTACCATGCATTGGTTTGAATAAGAGGCTGGAATATGAATAGGAGAGGCCTGAATAGAAAGATGAGTAATAAAAATGAGCAATATCGATACATTTATAGCCTTATTTTGCTTTTTAGAAGGGGTCAGTGACAACCATTTGAAAGTTACAAAGAATCAGAAGAAAAAGGCAAACAACTATAAAACTATAAATAATAAATAATGAAACCCGAAAAGTTGCTTAAAATCGGCCATTCTAAATCATGCTAAAAGTTACCACCCTTTCAATAGTGAACCACCCTTTCAATAGGGATTACAAGGTTGGTGGGGTAAATCCACAAAAATATTTGATGCATTGGAAAACCAGATTATGATTTCTTTGATAAAGAACATCTCATAGGGTTGGATAACAGTTTAAGTGCAATGGCCTGTGCTCTTCTGGGTGTGTAATGCTAGGTGATTTCTCACTTCGGGTTTCTGCATCCCCAATATGACTTTACCCTGTACACGGGTGTTCTTAATATGTTAATATTTATTGTCAACAGTGTTTCTATCCTAGAGGAGGAAAGATGTTAATAGTAAATTTTTTTATCTGCAAAACCTGTGCACTCCGATATCCTTTTACTTTGAATTGACTTGTTGGGTTATTCATGTTTACACAAATACTCTGGCAAAACATTAATTTCCCTGACACAGTCCTTCAGTCAGTTCCTGTTTACCTTCTTATCTCTGAAGGGTTAGGTTGACAGTGGCGTTGTTTTTCCTGGAATGTTCTTAGGTGAAATTAGATTTTTTTAATGGTCAATATATTTTAGTTCAGCTTCTCCTGTATTTTCTTGTGCCGCACAGGTCACATTGTTACATCTAATAAAATATGCTTCTGCCACTCCTGTATTTGTTCATGCAAGGTATGGTTGCCAATGGGGATCATGTCATGACAAGACTAGCTCCGTCTTCTTTATTGATTCTTAAATTAATAAGAAAATAACTCCTCAAATGTAATGTATTTATAATAATATTAAAGCATAGGAAAAAAGTTATCAAATATCTGGGGAATCTTGAAGGATATATATATATATATATATATATATATATATATATATATATATATATAAATAAATATATATATAAATATATAAATATATATATATATATATATATATATATATATATATATATATATATATATATATAAATATATATATATATATACATATTTCTCTATCTATTTATCTATCTATCTATCTATCTATCCATGACAGTCAGAAAACATTTTCACTAATTGATGCATTTATGATGATTTTATGATGATCAGTGGAGTGGTATTTCTCAGCTCTGCTTAGCGGCAGCACCAAGCACTATCACCCTTCCAAAATTGCATCCTTATTTTTATTTTTTTGTTTAAATATATTAAGTGTATGTTCTTGTTGGACCAACTGATACATTTTTAACATCTGGTTCCTGTAGAGTCGGATTGCTGAGTGTTTAGTGTTACTCAACATTGAACACTACCTGTGATTCTTTGCTTATTTTAATGTTTTTAACCTGTTAATACATGTTGTCAGCAGGGGATGGATGTGGACATGTAATGCTGTATGAAGAGAGTGGGACTCTAGCATCCAAGAATTACCCTGGAACATACCCCAACCAAACACTTTGTGAAATAACCCTTAAAGTAAAAACTGGCAAAAACCTCTATATTATGCTGGCAGATGTTGACATAGAATCAAGGGACTGTGAATCTGCGTATCTGAAAATCTTTAAAGGAACCTCATCTGAGGAGATAGGTAAGTTGAAACATTATGATGTGAGCAGAATAGAACTTTGTACCCAGATATATAAAGTGCAACTGTGAGTGACCAAGTAATTTCTTTCTTTATTATTGACTCCTTTCTTGCCAAATCTGACTGATCAGAACAATCTGGAGCAAGCAAGTGTGTAAAAACTGGCCAAAACTACTCCTGAGCAGCATGCAAAGCTGGGAAATACCTGAAGTTGCCCTTACAGTACTGCAAAAGTTGTTTTGGAAGACATTAAAACGTAGGGATTGAATGCTTGTGAAACCAGGACTATGTTTTTTTAAGCATTTCTGTAATGTCACAATAAAAAAAAACAAATTCTGAGTTTCTGAGGCTTATGCTAGTGAGCTGAAGGATATAAGTTTAATATTTTGTGCTAATTTGTAACTAGTCACACAACTCATTAGTGCTGGAGTCTTTACATCTGTGTGTCAGAAATTATTCATCCCTTGCCTTTATCTCACTCATGGAGTCAAAAGCCAATGTAATCCTGATGCTCAAATTTTAAATGGGTTCTGTCATGATTTTTATGGTGTCGTTTTTATTTCTTAATTACACTGCTTACACTGCAAATAATTCACTCTACCATGTAAATTTTCATTCCTAACCCAACAAATGTATTTTTGTCAAGTTTATATTGGCTTGTAGCAGCCATCTCTGGTAATTTTGACTGGTCGTGTGCTTTCAGCCAGGATTTCAGGATGGAACTATTTTAAGGGAGGCTATTGTTTCTTCTCCTCAATAAAACCAAAGGTGTTGCAATGGGACATGGATTTTTACTATTGAGTGCTGTTCTTAGGTCTACCAGGGAGCCTTCCCATTGTTCTACTGATTGGTTGCTGGGAGGAAAAGAAAGGGGTGATATCACTCCAACATGCAGTGCAACAGTAAAGAGTGACTGAAGTTTAGCAGAGCACAAGTCACATGACTGGGTGCACCTTGGAAACTGACAATATGTCAAGCCCCATGTCAGATTCGGATTTCAATGCAGAAAAAAAACATGTTTTCCCATGACAGTAAACAGGTACTGGACATGGTAAAACAGGGTAGGCTAGGATCTTTTCGTAATTTGGATATTTATACCTTAAGTCTAATAAAAAATAATTTAAACATTAAATTAATCCAATAGGATTGTTTTGCCCCCAGTACTGATTAATTATACCTTACTTTTGTACAAGGTACAAGTACAAGGTTCTGCTTTATTATATAGAAGTAAAATGCCTTTTCATAATTTGGAGCTTTCTTGATAATGGATTCCATATTAATATAAGTTCCTGTAAACATACTATTTATTTAGGTCCAAAAGCAAGATATTGTTCAAAGTCACTTTCTTTTCTGAGCTATGACTACAAATACTACAAAAGGTTGCCTTTTCATGTATGGATTCCAGTCATAAATCCAAGATGTCATGTTTTCATTTCCATTTAATCATGTCGTTTCTTTTATGTCCTGGCCAAATTAGATCAGAGGTTCCTGCACTGAAATAGATGAACAATTTACACCTTTGTGTTAGCTATGTCTAGGCTAGTTTAGTGTCCATATGGTGCCACAGTGGGATGTATCTGAAAGCAATAGCTAGAGAGTCCTGTGCACACCTCTTCAGATGTAATACACCAGTGTGTGGAGTGTTTTGGAGTGTCTTCTCAAGTAAACATGTTAACCTGTTAAAAGGGTCTGTTGCAAATGAGGGGAAGGAGGTTATTTTCTACCATGTAACCATTTGTAACAGTAGATTGTAAATAGCAGGTGGTATTTTGAATGAAGAATCTAATTCTGTTTTTTTTTGTAATTTCGTTTTTTCACATTTTCAAGTACCTGAAATATGACATATTGTTATGATAGTGGTGTGTAATAAAATTACCTTGCCAAACAAAGAAGTGTATAAAAATCCGACTCTATCTTCAAAACCCTTGACCTACCCAGAAAAATCCTCTGTGTTTCCATTCTAATAATCAAAGCTTTGCTCAGTCATTGTGAACTTAAAATGTTCATGCAAAACTTCTTGCAGCGGGGGAGCTTTTTTCCACCAGTGCTTTTAAAGTGATACTGACACAAAAAATGTTCTTTTTAAAATATTAATCTACATTAAAAGTTACCTATAAGTCATCTTGATCATTATTCGCTGATAGTTCTGCTTTTGTAAGTAATTGTCACATGAAGTTCCTAAACCTGACTGTTTTGCGAACCTGACTGTCCCTTTTAACCTGTCAGAGTTAGAGTTTCTAATGCTAACGGACTTCTGCTGCATAAATATGGCAGTTTCCTCATAGAGGAACAGGACAGTAAGAAATTTAATGTAAAAGCATCAGGCAAATACTTTTATTGCAAAATTATAAATTCAAAGCATTCAAAGACAATGTTATGAAAGATAATAAAAAAAAAGTTATTTTCTATTTCTTTAAGCTGTCAAGTGCTTAGCTGCAATTTGGATACGACCAGGGCTGACAAGTGGGACATTTGGGTAGCTGTGTGCACGTTTCCCACAATGCCAAAAAATATGGGAACACCATGAAAAGTGTTTGGACACTTGGACTCAGTGTGACATTTATATGGTTTAGAGTGAGGGCAGGAAGCTCACCAGCCTAGGTGTGAAAGAGATGGTAGCTGTTGTTCACAAAAGCTCAAGGTTTGTTAAGTAATTCCCCATCTTTCTGTAAAGGTACTCTAAATATACATAATTTGTAGACAGAGGTTATATCCTTATGTTTTAACTCCTCATTAGGGATGTAGCGAACTGTTCGCCGGCGAACTAGTTCGCGCAAACTTCGACTGTTCGCGTCCGCCGAATGTTCGCGAACGTCGCGCGACGTTCGCCAATACGAGTTCGCGTTCGATTCGAACAAAAATCGTTCGACCATTCGATTCCTTCGACCGCTAAAATCGAAGGATTTTCGTTCGAATCGAACGATCGAAGCCATTCGATCGAATGAAATCATTCGATCGAATGGCTTCGATCGTTCGATTCGAACGAAAATCCTTCGATCGAACGATTAAAATCCTTCGATCGTTCGAATCGAACGATTTTGCGGATGTTCGAAGTTCGCGAACTGTTCGCGAACTGTTCGCATTTTTGCCGGTGTTCGCGAACGGCGTTCGCGAACACATAAACGGCAGTTCGCTACATCCCTACTCCTCATCAGTCATACACACACACACACACACCTGTCTACAGTGTGCATATTTAGATAGACCTACTTATGTGCATGCACACATGGTAAAAAATGCTGACAGTGTTAAGGACCCTTCATATGTTGCAGTCTCAGAAACATTGTGTCTAACAAATAAAAGGGAAAAAGCCTGTTAGGGCTACATGGAATTATACATTTTGTCTTCTTTATATGTAGCACTAGTTTGGGCTATATTCGACAAATGGGGTTAATGTCCAGCTATGTCTATAGTGCATGGGCCTTCGCTAAGTGGAAGAGATGAAGGTGTGGTATAGTGCAACTACAGCTCCCACAGACTACTATGCATAAAAAGTAAAAAGAAAGGATGCCAGGAGGTTCTTGCAGTAAAACAGAATATAAACAGTTTATTTGTCAGAGACAAATGATCCACAGGGTTACTTACAGTCCACAGAGGCAAAGATATATATTCAATAGAGGATCAGGAACTCCAGCAGAGACAACACAGTGGGATTCCTTAATGACATAGTCAAGTAGTAAAGTACAACCCTCTAGGCAGAAATATCTCAAAAGTGGTCCAGATCCCACTCAGTTGAGTAATCAGGGAAAACAATCTAAACCTGACACCCTATTCACTGCAGTCCCTTCACTGTAGGCAATCTTATAGCCCAGGGAAGCTACGCCCTGCTACAGCTCCTTGTTGGAGCACTGGCTGCACATACTGTTTAACCTATCTTACTCTCCTAGAGAGTACTATTACGGATAGTATCTCTAACTGGCCTCATTCACGGGGTCCCTGCTCCCCGACTTATCTCTAGACGTACTGGTCCCTCTAGGGCAGAAAGACTTTATATGGGCCTTGGTGTACCCAGGCTCAGTGGGAACATGCAGGTAGGTCAGCAACCAGAAATGAAGATCCACCCCTTACCAAGCACTATGTTAAAGTATGGCAGCAAGTGATCATAAAGCCTCTTGGCCAATAACTGGAATATGTAAATTAACTAGATACATGGGCATCTTCCCAGCAACTAGCGAGATAAGGCAGTGTAGGGATTTAAAGCCATAGGGGCATTAGTAAATCTATGGGTCCCTACATATATAAATTGGATTACTTGCTATCATACATTCAGCCTTATTGCCACAGACATATATATGAATATCTGTATGATTAGCTGCATAAAGATTTAGACAGATTGATAGATTCCTCGTGCGTCAATAAATAACATGTGTGCGGCTGCTCATTTGCTGCTGTACACACCTCAGTTTATAAGTGACTATGCTCTGTTGAAAGGTTCAATTCTATGAGGAGTTATATTGAAGCACATTTTTATGCAAATATTTGCACGTGACTGACAAAGAACAAAGCTCTATCCTATGTTCTGTCAAGGCGCCTAAACTTGACTGTTTTCAGTGTCAACACAAAGCAGACTTCTGCTCAAGGCCAATGGGTCCTGTGAAATAGACTGTTGCATTTTTATTCCTGAGATTGATAGGTACATTACTCATCTGAAACCCCAATTGCTAAGTAAATTATGAATAATTGCCTGCCGAGCAAATAGAAAGATAAGGGCAGCATTACCCTTCATGGTTGAATAAATTGTATTCTTAATAGAAAATGATCTGTTCCTCTTGTCAGGTTTGGCAGTAATCTGCCTCAGGCATTGCTTCATTCAAGCCCCCATTTTTTGTCATGTGTCCCCTGCTTAGATTGCAGATGACACATCTATCACATCTGTAACACAGAGTGTAACTGAATTATGTGGCTTCATATGGCTATCTCGCTAAATCTAAAACCTAAAAATGAGCATTGTGTGGGGCTATTTACATGACAATGCCTTTAGCTGTCTGATAAAGTATTACCATCTGCTTAAATTAATATTTACTTCTATTCTTTCATTACATTTAAAGTAAGGACTGGTTTACAATGGTGACTTTGCAGCTACAAATTAAACCAGTAGTACAGATATGGGATCTGTTATCTGGAAACCCATTAAGATCCAAATTACAGAAAGACTGTATCCCATAGATTTTATCCAGATAATCCAAATTTTTAAAATGTTTTCCTTTTTCTCTGTAAGAATAGAACAGTACACTGTACTTGATCTCAACTAAGATACATCTATGGGGCCTGTTATTCAGAATGCTCGGGACTTGGGGTTTTCTGGATAATAGATCTTTCCGTAGTTTGGATCTTCATACCTTAAAGGAGAATTCAACCCATTTGTAAAAAACCGAGTACCCCCACCCCAGGTAGACCTCCCTCCCTCCTCCCCCCAGGCTCTCTGCCCCCCTGGGGAAATGCCCCATACGCCATACTTACCCCATGCGCAGATTCTGCCAGCGGAGTTCCACGCATCCATCTTCCGGGTTCTCTGTAAGCTGACTGGGAGATCAGAAATTTCCGTGTAATTCCGTGCATGCGCAGTAGTCGCAAACTGGCAAACTGCTCCAACTACGCATACGCAGAAATACCGATCTCCCAGTCAGCTTACAGAGGACCCTGAAGATGGATGCATTATGTGTTAGATTTAGCACACTTTTAAAAAAGTCTCAATTTCTCGCCTTTTTTGTTCTTACCATAAGGCTGACAGTGATACCATAAATCATTCCAAAAATATACTACAGGCATCATACATGGCTAAATGTTCAACCTCTCTTATACAGACATTTAGAAATGGCTATGTGTTTTGCGTGGGTGAAGGAGTGCAAAGAGGATGTAAGTGGACTGCGCGTTAGTCTGAGATTATTGTCAGACAGTATGCTCAGTCTAATGAGATTTTTTCATTAAAGAAATGAGCAAAGCACTGCATATCTTGTCAGCGCTATATTAATAAATGATGATGGTGATGATGAACTTCTCTTATACAGACATGTAAGATTGTAGTCTCTAAAATGCACCCAAAATGACCCTACCATTCATCTACTGTATATGTAAAACGTTGGGTATCTAAAAATATGCTGCAAATTATCTTTGTCAGCTTTCTATGGAAATAGATATAACTTGGCTATTCAGTTCCTGTTGTGTGTAAGGATTCATTTATACTACATTCATGAGTTCATTCATTCATTGTTCAGAGCAGATTCTTAGTGAATCTAAGCAATGCTATACCCCTGGAATCAAGATATGGCTTGCTCTGCTCTAATCTGATCTGTATATATATATATATATATATATATATATATATATATATATATATATATATATATATATATAAATATATGGTAGACTGTGACTGAAATCCCAACTTGATTTCTATCAGAAAACTAGCAAGTAGTAAAATACTATTGTGCAGTGCTGCAGAGTATATTGGAGTATATATGTATCTTTGGTAGTGCCATATTGCAGTTCTCAATTTTTTGAACAAATACACGGCATCAGTTATCCGCTACACTGGATTATCTTGAGTCTAATGCTTGGAAATCTTCTCTGCAGCTAGTTACTGTGGGGATCAAAGCACAATACCTAAGGAAATCTTTTTGAACACCAATAAAGCCACCATCCGTTTTGAGAGTGGAATACATGTGTCTGGACGTGGATTTTTGCTCAACTACGCAAGCAGTGATCATCCAGGTAAGGTAGATCTGTAGGAATGGATGGGTAGAACAATAAACCCCCTCCCCACCTCAGCTCCACAACTGGATATAGATGTACGTGTCTGGTGACATGTCTTAGGCAGATTTAATTTTTCTATATAAGCACTTGAGGGCTGCCCCATTGAAGTTGGCACTTGGGTGCCTGAATAGCTGGAAACTGATAATGTTTTCCCCTTTTTTTCCTTACTATTGAACTCACTGCAGCATGTTTATAAAGCAGCATAGAAAAAAAAGAAGAGCGCATACTTGGCAGTTAAATACCTATACAGAGACTTTTATTGTAAATTACACAAGTATGAAATATGTTACATTTCCTTTTCATGGGAATAAAGTATGTAGTATAGTGAGAAGAGTTAAATGATTTTTTGCTTTCTTTCAACTTTAGATGTGATTACATGCCTGGCAAGATCTAATCATTATAAAGACAAAGACTACAGGTAGATATGAATATTATGTTTCTGCAGAATTCAGTCTTAGTTGATGTTCATTGTGCTTGTGCCATTTGAGTCAGTAAAGCAGAGGCAATGTTGCTGTGTTTTTACAAACGATATTTTCATAGTCAATTTGAAAACTGTTTCAACATTTAAAGAAAGTAAATCATGCTCAGCAAGTTTATTAGTTGTTATTACCATGTAATTATCATTACCTTGTAAAAAGGATGGAGAGCACCATGTATTATTTTTATGTTGGGGCTAAGATATTGGTATGTGTTGGGTAGACCTTATTTTACAAATTGTGGTGTAGAAGGTCTAGTAGTCATTTACATGCATCATTTACAAGTTTAAAGTGTTTCTTTGGAAAACATCTATGTTTTACGTACCTAACATCAAATGTTTGTGTGATTGCAGCAGGTACTGTCCAGCTGGTTGCAAAGATGTAGCTGGGGACATCTCAGGAGATGTGGTGGAAGGATACAGGGATGTAAGTATTTCCAGATTGTCTACCTTATTTTTTGCATCCTGTAGATTTGGTCTTGGATCACAGAAAAACAGTTGCAGTTGTACTTGGCACTTCACAGATTGAGGCATTCTTTGCAGAACACATTTAAGTGCATGTCTTATTGGAATCCATTCAGTTTTAAGCTTACACAGGAACCAAAAAATGCTAAACAATTAACTTTCTGGTCCATATTCAAATGAGCCCTATGTAGAAAATCCTGTCAACCAAGACTGCATTGGGCCTTGTATCTGCTGCTAACTGCTGTGCACTGGTGCCTGTGTGATCCAATGCTTGACTCCAATGATAAACATTGTAAACATATGGTGGTCATATTAGGCAAAGAACAACTTGATGAGAGAAACCAGGAGGAAATATCACAACAGCAAATGCAATATTATACTGATTGAATGCAATGGACACTGTGTAAGACCCTGTCTGGATGAATGCAACTCTGTAAAATCGCTTGAAAGTATTGCAGCTACCACAATGTGTCTGAAATTAACGACAACACAAAAACTTTTTTTATATGTCACAAAGCAGTCAATGTTTGCAGTGGAATTCTGCAGTCTTGAGTACAGTTACAAACACAAAATGATGTGGGAATTCATAGTATATTAGAGTCACTTTATGGTGGAGAAAATGATCTAAACGTTATCTTTGCTTGACTTCATTGTGTTGACACTTCTGGAATGTGCAAAGCCTTGTGATGGAAAGAAAAGCTTTAACTCAGTGGGAAGAGATAACCATGCTTCATAATATGTGTTGGGGTCACTTAGTGACATTGGCTGTGGTGAAGTAGCACCCTTTCTTTGTGCTTCACTGGCACTAACCTGTTTTCTTCACAACTGTGATAACAGTGCTTTGAATCTGATAACCTCTAAGAAAGGTTTAATGTTGAATGGTCAAGCCTTTCTAAGCATGTTTTTGAAGATCTCTAGCCAGTTGAAAAAAAAAAAAACAGGATATGATAACTTACACTTCTTTAAAGGGAAAATTTATGCAAAACTAAATGTTTGTATAAATTCTATATAGCATATTATTAATCATATTGCTAAGATTTTTTGATGTAAACATTTGCATCAGAGGTGGGGATTCCCAACCATCTTCACAAGGTGGGATGTTACAGTGTGTCTCAGGGCATCTATTGTTTTGAGAACAATTTGCTTCAAGTGAGAATAGTGGTTATAATTGAGAGAACATGTATTTTTATTTAGAAATACTTTCTGTAGTGATTAAAAGGAATGTATAAAAACAAGTATATGAATAGTAAAAATGTGGTCAGCTAACAGTGATCATAATTTTTCCATTTCACACAAAAAGAGGAATGCAATAATCTTTGTTGGCGTCAAACAAAAGTAGAGGAAGCTGATCCTTGTATCTTTTTCTTTTTGCCCTAGATCTCTAAATTGCAACACAAATAATAGAACCTAGCAGTGCTGTAAAACGGCTTCATTTTTACACATTGCTTGCTTAGTTCAGTAACATGTTCCTTTCCATATTATTTATCCTTACTCATGGTGCATTGTTACTATTCCAGTACTGAGACTACTCCATCTGTATGTGCCTTTATTTGATACATTGGCCTTTTGTTTTTGCATCAGTGGACACATGACAGGCATAGTGCTAAAGAAAACCTTGTTCTTATTCAGCACAGACAGATGTGGTTTGACAGTTGCTTCTGATGTGATACAGGTCAGCCTTCTGTGCTTCACAAAAGAATCCTTTCAAAAGGAAAACAGCCATGACTCAGCCTCCTGTGCCTGATAATTGTTAGACATTCTTCTTTTTTATCAGTTCATCCCTCTCAGGGCAGTGGCACACGGGGAGATTTGTCGCCCTAATTATTTACACGCGAGGGCGGCCAACAAATCTCCTGAAAATGATTCTCCATAGGAAGTAATTGAAATCGCTGGTGGGATGACCAACATATCTGCTAAGTCGTCCAAAATAGCCTCTGGAGAAAACTTTGAGCGACGAGATATGTTGGTCATAAGCGATTTTTTTTTATGGGGAGACATTTTTCACAGGCGACAAATCACCCTTTGTGCCACTGCCCTTAGACCCCTTTGGATATGTTTGTAAATTTCTCCCTGTACCTAGTTGTTAAAAGTAACACTTGCAGTTGTTGGTGTCAGCAACAATAATACTGTAGGAAAATCATTATTATTATTATGGTATCATTATTCATTTTTGACGATTACTTTAAAAATACAAATATTTATTGCTAATGGCACATACCTAGCTAAGTGCTACTGTTACACAATATGGGTATATTTATCAAAGAGTGAAGTTAATAGTGAAGTTCTGCCACTAGAGTGAAATTCCGCCACTCTCTATTCATTTCTATGGGATTTTTATAGGGGTATTTATCAAAGGATGAGCTTTCACTTCACCCATTGATAAATACGCCTTTCAAAATCCTATAGAAATGAATTGAGAGCTGCGGAATTTCACTCTAGTGGCGGAACTTCACTCTTGATAAATTTACCCCTATATGTTTCTGTAAGTATTGCTGTGTTTACCTTTCATTTTCTTTGATACACAATAGTATTACTGTTTCAGTTATTTTGGTTACTCCTCTCTTGCAGACCTCCTTGCTCTGCAAAGCTGCAATTCACGCTGGAATTATTGCAGATGAACTTGGAGGACAGATTCAGGTGAACCAGCACAAAGGAATTAGTCGATATAGAGGCTTTTTAGCCAACGGGATCTTGTCAAAAGAGTAAGTTTACTCTGTTTCTGTTAAATAAGTAGGCTTATTGTAAGTGATTGTAAGTAATTATACATGAAGTTCAGTAGCCTTTGAAGATGACTGTATTTTGATTTTTTTTTTATTTGAGCTGCTTTAGGCTTTCCTGTATTAGCCAGGTTGTTGTTTGAATTCCAGAAGTAAATCATCAAAAATAAAAATAACTATAAATCTAGCTTCAAAATCTGCAACATTTAGGGAGGAGCATATATCAAAGGTCGAATTTCAATTGCATTTTTTTAACTCTAATAAATTCAAATATACTTGAAATTCGATGGGAGGGTAAAACTCGAACTAATATTACTGAACCAAAAACTCAAATCGAATTAGACTAAACTCGAATTGAGTTTTTTTCTCCGAAAAAAACTTGAATATCAGGAAGGCTAATATCATCTTCAAATTGGTCATTGGACCTCTCCCATTGACTTATATGGAACTTGGCAGGTTTAAGTTGGTGAATTGTAAAATTTGTATCTAGTTTGGATAATTCACAATTCAAATTTGAGAGTTTTGACCAAAAAACCCTTAATAAAGCTGCCCCTTAAATACATGTTGGGGGAGAGGAAAAAAGAAAGATAAATAATTAAAAAAGTAAAACTGAATGTACAGGTATAGAATCTGTTATCCAGAATGCTTGGGACCTATGGCTTTCCAGATAACAGATCTTTTCTGTAATCAGGATCTGCATACCTTGTCTACTAGAAAATCATGTAAACATTAAATAAACCCAAGAGACAGAATCTACTTCCATTAAGGATTAATTATATTTTAGTTTGAATAATGTACAAGGTACTGTTTTATTATTACAGAAAAAAAGGAAATATATTTGGAGTCCATGGGAGATTGCCTTTCTGTATTTCGGGATAATGGGTTTCTGGATAACGGATCCCATAATTGTACTTTCATTTGATGTCAGTCATTTATACTATAAACTGGATTCAACACAGTACACAGTACATTTGTATTTCTGACATCTAAAGCTCCCCATAGACGCGACGATTCTTCTTGCTGAACGACCAATTTTTGAGAAGTCCGACCAATCCTTCGAAATTATCGTATATCTTACGATTTTTCGGCCGACATCTGTCAGGAAATTGATCGGCCAGGTCAAAAAATCTTTCTCTGTCCCAGTGCATTCTATCTATGTTTGCAGGGCCAAGCAGTCAGCAACCCTTTGTTTTCCTGGCAAATTGGTATTTTTAGTTGATGGTAAATTTGTACGATCGTACGATCGTTCCGAGATAATCGTGGTCTCATGATGAGGATCTGATCTTTTAAAAATCTCAACATCTATGGCCAGCTTTACATTGCAATGCTGTCGTGAGTGGTATTGCCTAGTGATTAGCATGTTGCCACATAACTATTCTTCTTAGTGCAGAGAGGAAAAACAGTGTTGTAAGGGAATGTTTGACCATTCAATGTTTCTAATTTACACTGGAATTAAGACAGGCTATTGAGCAGGCAGCCTATAAATGTAGTTTACTGATAAGCGTGCAACTATGAATGGCTCCTTTGACTGTGCAACCCTGACCTTGTTACTTTGACACCATTCCAGCAAATTTGTCTTGCTGTTTGGAAATGATTTAAAGTGATCCTGCACATGGGTGCACAATTAAGTATTCTTTCATTGAGATGGATCAAAATGTTCTCAATGACTGAAATGAATAGTGACAAATGCAAATTAAATGTGCAATACACATATAGGTAAATTTAAAACAACTGGATTTGCTGAGTAATTAATGAAGACGTTTCACTACTCATCCGAGCAGCTTCTTCAGTTTAACTGATTGGTGTGGGAAGTTCTCGCCATATAAACTCTTCTACTAATCCAATCAGAATGGCACATTGTAACTCTTCAAAGAGGTGACATTTGAAGAAATTAACAGAGGTGTTGATTCTGTGTAGTTACTGTGATAGGATTATCCAATGTGTCATGCAACTTGTGAGAGTTGCATGAATGGACGTGTGAAGTGTTCTGAAACTGCCGGGGTAAAGAGTTAGAGCAGCATTGTATGTAGCAGACAGGTGGTGTCGAAGGCCCCCGCCTCTGTTCAGGGATGGTTTCTTCACCTTGACATGAATCGCCATATTTACTGTTACTGTTTCTTAAAGGGGAACTCCACAAAAACATAACTTAAGCTTTTTGAAAAGTAAACATAATTTCAAGCAACTTTGCAAATACATCAATTAAAAAATATGCACTTTTCATGATTTTTAATGGTTTCTGCCAGTTTCCTAAGCCTAGCCTCCTGCTCTTCTGCCGATCTCTGACTACTTTGCTGAGCTGGCTGACTACTGTTACTTTGTATCAACAGCCAGCTGTCCTTAGCCTGCATCCTCCAAACCTCATAATTTCCTGCACATGTGATTTTAATAAGGAAAGGGAAAAACACAGTGCAATGCATTTTGGGTTTTGTAGTTCATGCATGCTGTCTATAAGCTGCGGAGAAGTTGTTACAATTTGAAACATTAGATTCAAATGATACAGAAAGAAGAACTGTTTAACAGCTGGATTTCAGCATAGAAAATGACATTTATTCATAGTTTTTGAAGAAACAGGTAATTGTGATGGTTATATAAGGGGTTTCTGTGTTATGTGGGTTTCTGTGTTATGTGGGCCTCTATCAAATTTTGTTTTGGAAGCCATTTGCTTATTCCTAGATTTTAAGCACTTTTCCATTTTCAATTACAGTGGGTCTCTTTCAGACCGTCGGATTGTGTTTAGCAGTCCTGGTAAGTAATGTTAAATGAATTCTGCTGTTTGTTACATCATTTTTTTTTATTGTTCTCCTATTAAATAGCTGCTACCTTTTTTTCTGTTAAAGCTTACAATAAAGCTTTTTGCTGCTTTCAGGCTCATGCAGAAATACAAAAATACAGAAGAGTGTTGTAAGATGCTTTTCCCTGAGGGGGGGAGGAGGGGTTGGTGGGTTCTGTAGTCCTTGTCACTTTAGACGCGGTTGCGGGCCACGAATCTCCCCAAAATGCCTCTCCATTGCCGGTAATAGGTATCACTGGCAGTATGTCCAACTGATCACTAAATTACCCGAAGTTTCCTCTGGAGGCATTTTCTGCCCATTTAGCAATCAGTTGGGCATACCACCAGCGGTTTCAAGTATTGGAAATGAAGAGCCATTTTCGGGAGATTTGTCACCCGCAGATAACTGTTCCGTGTGCCACTGCCCTTAACAAATAAAATGTTTGCTTTTAAAAGCAGACTTGTTTTTAAAGTGACTTATTCCACAGCACTTAAAATCATAAGGGATTCAAGTCTCAGACTAGAGAAGGAGACCTGGGAGAGATAGCAAAAATGGTACTCCTTAAGAAAGTTCCTGGCATGGTGCATTTCTTTCCCACATAGGTCCAACAAGACTTATTATATTTGCATTGATTCCAAGGCATTTAGAAGCTATACGTGGCCACTCATATTTCAGATAAAAGTAAGGGTAACAATACATGCATTGAGTAAAACCTTCACTGATATAAAAGTATGCAATATGTCTGCATATGTGAAATGATTTTTCCTAAAAAACAGGATCTCTACAATTCTGGCATTGTCTGTTTATATTTTTAGGGACAAAAAAAGTGTACTGGGTGACATGGTACAGTCAATACCAAAACACTAGTGTAGATGGGAGTTTAAGTTTTCTCTATATGAATTAGACCTAAAACAAAATATTTAAGAGAGTCCAAGCTGCATATTTTGACTAATAGTTAAAATTCTAAGCCTTCCTAAACATAGTCCATTTTCTTTACATTTCATAAGTATTGTGAATAAGATTAAATTATAAATAGAGATAATTAATACATAAAAGTGCTGTATATTGGTGCAATCATTAACATCACCTGGCATGGTATTGTTATAAGAGCAAATTGAAGTAGTGCCAAAACAATTCATCAAGAGATTGAATGAATATGCAACTGTTCTGTAAATATGTAGCCTGTCAAGGCAAAGAGCAGTGGTTACATACATTCCAAGTTATGAGTCTGCCTGCAGGGCACCTTTAGTCAAATCTTGTTAGCTTAAGCTACAACTAAAGTTGCTTTTAAAAGGGCTCTAAATCATCCATACAAGATTATCCAATATGAAAAGTGACCTTTCTGTTTTCTGTTTAATGGAATCCCTAGTAAAACTGTATACTTCAGAGATCTTAAAGTAAATACAAAATAACAGACTTTACAGGTTAAATAATACACATGAATTATTTCTGCAAATTATAATCCATAACCATTGATATTTTTATATAAAAGTTATAAAACAATAAGCACCATCTCCAAGTTTGACATAATAGTAATAAAAAAGATTATAACAAATATATCTAACCCTTTCTTAAGATTACATTTCTTCTGCAGAAATGGCACTAATTTACCATTCTGACTAAGAAAAAAAATTCTATGCCTGAAGATGGAACATATTTGTTTGCTTGTTGTAGAGTTTTTGGCCAAATCAATGACACTCTTACTCTGTTCACGTCAGGTCTGGATATTATCTAACATATGTTGGGTTTTCACTGGCTGGCCAATGATTTGCCATTTAACAGATTAATCTTTAATTTAGCTTTATTCAATGCCTTGTTATTTAAGTCTGCTTACAAAATTATTTATAAAGATGAAGAGTATAATCTCTGAATAGAAGTCTTTTCCATTTTTTACAGAGGGTAACATTTTGTTGATACAAAATACTTTTGCTTGCTGTTAGTAAGCAAAATCTTTGCAGACCCCCCTGGAAGGTCTGTTGTGAATTGCTATTCTATAAACTGGCCTATGATTAAGGACTAGTGTAGTCTGAAACTCGTCAGGCAATGATGCAGTCTTTGATCTTATGTTTCCAATAGTCAAACAATAAAGGATACGTTTTTGATGGAGGTGCGGTCTACATTTTTCTAAATTTGATTCATGCAACTTTATCTATGATCAGCACTCAGATACAGAAGCACCAAACAACAAAAAGGGGACTGAAATACAGCACGGTTGGAGTGGTCTTATTTTTGGTTTGTTTAAACTGGCCATACACATACCAATAAAATTGTTTTATTACTTATATGCTGCCCAGATGATTCCAAACAATATCTGTATTATGTCAGTGTGTTGAATGAGGAAATAAAGATTAACCACAGTCAATCAATATACATCAATATAATGTAGTACTTGAAAGTTTGTAAACCCTTTAAAATTTTGTTTTTTTTATGAAAGGGACCTAAAACATCATCTGATTTTCTAACAAGTCCTAAAAGTACAGGAAGAAAACCGTGTTAAAAAAAATTATTATATATGTATTTATTGAAAAAAAGATCCAATAACATAGCTACGTGTGGCAAAAGTAAGTGAATCTTTAGGATTACCATATAATTTGAAGGTGAAATGAGAGGCTGGTGTTTTCAATCAATGGGATTATAATCAGGTGTGAGCGAGACCCTGTTTTATTTAAAGAACGGGGATCCAGGAAAACCTGATCACACATACAACACATTTATGGATGTGTATCATTGCTCAAACAAAGGAGGTGTCAAAACAGTTTAGATCCCACCAATCACCAGTCAGAAAGATTGTGTAGAAATGGAGGAAAGTGAAGACCATTATCACCCTACCCAGAAGTGGTTGAGCATCAAAGATAACTCTAACTGCAAGGCGTATAATAGTCAGAGAGGTTACAGAGGAACCGAGGGTAATATCTAAACAACTGAACTAAACAATATTTGTCAATGTCTCACACTGGCAAATGTTGATGTTCATGAGTCCACTATCTGGCGAACACTGAACAGCAATGGTGTGTATGGCAGTGTAGCAATGAGAAAGCCACTGCTCTCCCCCAAAAATAATGCTGACCTACAATTTGCTAAAGATTATGTGGACAAACCTGAAGGATACTGGAAGAATGTTTTTTGGACAGTTAAAGCCAAAATAGATATTTTTGACTTAAATGAGTGTTACATTTGGAGAAAGAAAAACACTGCATTGCAGCGAACAAACATTATCCCGTCTGTGAAACATGGTGGCAGGCTTTGTTCTGGTGTGGGCCTGTTTTTCTGCATCTGGGTCTGTTTTGCTGCATCTTGGCCTGAACAGCTTGCCATCATTGATGGAACAATGAATTCTGAACTATACCAGAGAACTCTAAAGAAAAATGTCAATACATCTGTTTGTGAACTGAATCTCAAGAGACAGTGGGTCATGCAGCAAGACAATAGAGATGTCGCGAACTGTTCGCCGGCGAACTTGTTCGCGCGAACATCGGGTGTTCGCGCTCGCCGGAAGTTCGCGAACGTCGCGCGACGTTCGCCATTTTGGGTTCGCCATTGTTGGCGCTTTTTTTTGCCCTCTCACCCCAGACCAGCAGGTACATGGCAGCCAATCAGGAAGCTCTCCCCTGGACCACTCCCCTTCCCTATAAAAACCGAAGCCCTGCAGCTTTTTTTCACTCTGCCTGTGTGTGCTGAAGAGATAGTGTAGGGAGAGAGCTGCTGCCTGTTAGTGATTTCAGGGACAGTTGAAAGTTTGCTGGCTAGTAATCGTTTTGATACTGCTCTGTTATTGGAGGGACAGAAGTCTGCAGGGGTTTGAGGGACATTTAAGCTTAGGTAGCTTTGCTGGCTAGTAATCTACCTTCTACTGCAGTGCTCTGTATGTAGCTGCAGTGGGCAGCTGTCCTGCTTCTGATCTCATCTGCTGACTGCTGCAATAGCAATAGTCCTTGTAAGGACTGCTTTTATTTATTTTTTTGTTGTTTTACTACTACTACTACTACTACTACTACTACTACTACTATAAGAGCCCAGTGCTATTAGTCTAGCAGTGTTGGGGAGTGGGACTGGTGTGCTAATCTGCTGCTCCTAGTAGTTCAGCAGCACCAACTTTAATTTTTTTTTTTTAATATTCATTCTTTTTTTATTTAACTTTTTTTTATTTTACTACCGCTGTAGTAGTGTATAAGTTGACCTTTTAGGCATTATTTGCCCTGTAGGCATTTTTTGCCCAGTGTGTTATTCAACCAACTGCTATCTAGCTGTGTGACCGTGTTCACATTCTGTCTAAATATCCATAATATTACCGTCTCCAGAAAAAACACCGGAGTGACTTTTTTCAAGCAGCCATAATAAATTTTACGTAATCCGTATCCATCGCTGTAGTAGTGTATAAGTTGACCTTTTAGGCATTATTTGCCCTGTAGGCATTTTTTGCCTAGTGTGTTATTCAATCAACTGCTATCTAGCTGTGTGACCGTGTTCACATTCTGTCTAAATATCCATAATATTACCGTCTCCAGAAAAAACACCGGAGTGACTTTTTTCAAGCAGCCATAATAAATTTTACGTAATCCGTATCCATCGCTGTAGTAGTGTATAAGTTGACCTTTTAGGCATTATTTGCCCTGTAGGCATTTTTTGCCCAGTGTGTTATTCAACCAACTGCTATCTAGCTGTGTGCCCGTGTTCACATTCTGTCTAAATATCCATAATATTACCGTCTCCAGAAAAAACACCGGAGTGACTTTTTTCAAGCAGCCATAATAAATTTTACGTAATCCGTATCCATCGCTGTAGTAGTGTATAAGTTGACCTTTTAGGCATTATTTGCCCTGTAGGCATTTTTTGCCCAGTGTGTTATTCAACCAACTGCTATCTAGCTGTGTGACCGTGTTCACATTCTGTCTAAATATCCATAATATTACCGTCTCCAGAAAAAACACCGGAGTGACTTTTTTTCAAGCAGCATTCTTATATTTTACGTAATCCGTATCCACCGCTGTGTATACGTTGACCTTGTAGGCATTATTTGCCCTGTAGGCATTTTTTGCCCAGTGTGTTATTCAACCAACTGCTATCTAGCTGTGTGACCGTGTTCTCATTCTGTCTAAATATCCATAATATTACCGTCTCCAGAAAAAACACCGGAGTGACTTTTTTTCAAGCAGCATTCTTATATTTTACGTAATCCGTATCCACCGCTGTGTATACGTTGACCTTGTAGGCATTATTTGCCCTGTAGGCATTTTTTGCCCAGTGTGTTATTCAACCAACTGCTATCTAGCTGTGTGACCGTGTTCTCATTCTGTCTAAATATCCATAATATTACCGTCTCCAGAAAAAACACCGGAGTGACTTTTTTTCAAGCAGCATTCTTATATTTTACGTAATCCGTATCCACCGCTGTGTATACGTTGACCTTGTAGGCATTATTTGCACAGTGTTTTCTTCAAACCGCCATCTAGCTGTGTGAGCTTGTTCACATTTTGTCTAAATATTGATAATATTATCGTCTCTAGAAAAACCACTTGAGTTACTTTTTTTCAAGCAGCATTCATATATTTTACGTAATCCGTATCCACCGCTGTAGTAGTGTATACGTTGATCTTGTAGGCATTATTTGCACACTGTTTTCTTCAAACTGCCATCTAGCTGTGTGTATTATCGTTTCCAGAAAAACCAACTGAGTTTTTGTTGTTGTTGTTTTTTTAAAAATAATGCCAGGCAAAGGCAGGCCGCCACGCAGAGGCCGTGCTAGGGGCCGTGCTGCTATGCAATCCTGTGGCCCTAGCAAATTGCCCAGTTTTAAAAAGCCAATGACCCTGAACTCCCAAAATGCTGAAGAGGTAGTTGACTGGCTTACACAGCACACCCCATCCTCTACCGTTTCTAACTTTACCACAACATCCTCCTCATCCTCCACTGCTATGGCCACCCCACGTAACACTTCCTCCACCACCGGTGCCCCTTCTTCACTGGAGTCAGAGGAGTTATTTTCCCATGAGTTTCTTGAACTGAGTAATGCGCAACCATTATTGGCAGAAGAAGATGAAGGAGATGAGGACGTTACACCAGATTTAATTCTGGCAGAGAACACGACAGAGATGGACATAATGATGAGTGATGAGGAGGAGGAGGAGGTCCCCGCTGCTGCTTCCTTCTGTGATGTGTCAGAAGAAATTGATGCATCTGAGGAGAATGATGATGAGGAGATTGATGTTTTGTGGGTGCCTAGTAGAAGAGAGCAAGAGGAGGGTAGTTCAGATGGAGAGACGGAGAGTCAGAGAGGCAGTAGGAGAATAAGACTTAGAAGAAGCAGGGAGGCCAGCCCGCAGGGATCAGTAGGGCAACAACATGTATCGGCACCTGTGTTCAGCCGGCCAACGCACCCGCCATTGCCGCCAATGCCGCCAACTTCTACTGTTACCGCCAGATCGCAGACTTCCAAAAAGTCAGCAGTGTGGGATTTTTTTAATGTGTGTGCCTCTGACAAAAGCATTGTAATTTGCAATGAGTGCAGTCAGAAACTGAGCCTTGGTAAGCCCAACAGCCACATAGGTACAACTTCTATGCGAAGGCACATGAGCGGCAAGCACAAAGCACTTTGGGAGCAACACCTCAAAGGCAACAGGCAAACTAAAAGCCACACTCCTTCTGGTCCAGCATCTTACTGCTCTACCTCTGCTCTCCTTGACCCATCTGAACCACCCTCCACTCCGCCTTCCACCTTGACCACCTGTTCCCATTCCCAGTCATCTGCCACCAGCCAAGTTTCTGTGAAGGCCATGTTTGAGCGTAAGAAGCCAATGTCTGACTGTCACCCCCTTGCCCGGCGTCTGACAGCTGGCTTGTCTGCACTCTTAGCCCGCCAGCTTTTACCATACCAGCTGGTGGACTCTGAGGCCTTCCGCAAATTTGTAGCAATTGGGACACCGCAGTGGAAGGTACCCAGCCGCAATTTTTTTTCTAAAAAGGGAATACCACACCTGTACCAACATGTGCAGAGCCAAGTTACCGCATCTCTGTCACTTAGTGTTGGGCCAAAGGTCCATATGACTACTGACGCATGGTCCTCCAAGCATGGTCAGGGCAGGTATGTCACCTACACTGCCCACTGGGTGAACTTGGTAATGGCTGGGAATGGGAAGCAGGGAATGGGTAGCTCAACAACAACAACAACAGTGGAGTTGGTGTCACCGCCACGGATTGCACGCGGTTCTGCCACCACCTCTACTCCTCCATCGCTCTCTACCTCGTCTTCTTCCTCTTCTTCTTCTTACTCTGCTGCTGGGTCCTCCTTCTCCTCCTCCACACCTGTGCACCCCCAGCTCCCCCTAGGCTATTCGACGTGCCAGGTACGCCGTTGTCACGCTGTCTTGGGGATGACGTGCCTGGAAAGCAAAAACCATACCGGATCTGTACTCCTGTCATCTCTGCAGTCACAGGCCGATCGGTGGCTGACCCCACACCAACTGCAGATCGGAAAAGTGGTGTGTGACAATGGAAGCAATCTGTTGGCAGCGTTGAGACTGGGAAATTTAACACATGTGCCCTGCATGGCACATGTGTTAAATTTAATAGTCCAACGTTTTGTCTCCAAGTACCCAGGATTCCAGGACGTTCTCACCCAGTCCAGAAAGGTGTCGGCCCATTTCAGACGTTCCTACACAGCCATGGCACGCCTTGCTGACATTCAGCAGCGCTACAACATGCCAGTCAGGCGTTTGATTTCTGACAGCCAGACTCGCTGGAATTCAACGCTCCTTATGTTGGAACGTCTGCTGCAACAACAAAGGGCCGTCAACGAGTACCTTTTTGAACTGGGTGGTAGGACTGGATCTGCAGAGCTGGGGATTTTTTTCCCCCGTTACTGGGTGCTTATGCGCGATGCCTGCAGGCTCATGCGACCTTTTGAAGAGGTGACAAATATGGTCAGTCGCACCGAAGGCACCATCAGCGACCTAATACCCTTCGCTTTCTTCCTGGAGCGTGCCGTGCGACGAGTGACAGATGAGGCTGTAGACCAGCGTGACGAGGAGCTGGAAGCGCACGATTTATGGTCGCAATCACCAGAACGAACCCAGGCACCTGCTGCAACGCAGGGAGAGGTGCCAGAAGTGGAGTCAGAGGAGGAAGGTGGCTTTGTGGAGGAGGAGGAGGAGGACCAACAGGAGCAGGCTTCCCAGGGGGCTAGTGGTGACCTTTTGGGGACCCCTGGTCTTGTACGTGGCTGGGGGGAGGAGACCGTGGATGATGCAGTCCTTGATAATGAGGAAGCGGAGATGGATAGCTCTGCATCCAACCTTGTGAGAATGGGGTCTTTCATGCTGGCATGCCTGTTGAAGGACCCCCGTATCAAGAGGCTTAAGGAGAAGGACCTGTACTGGGTCGCAACGCTACTAGACCCTCGGTACAAGCATAAAGTGGCAGAAATGTTACCAACATACCACAAGTCCGAAAAGATGCGGCATTTACAAACCAGCCTGCAAAACATGTTGTACAATGCTTTTAAGGGTGATGTCACTTCAGGAACTCATCAACATTCCAGGGGCAGAGGTGCCAGTAATCCTGCCACGAGCACACCTGCAAGGACAAAGCCCTTTGGCCGGTCTGTAACATCAGACATGCAAATGTTTTTCTGTCCAAGGCAGCGCCACAACCCTTCTGGATCCACCCTCAAAGAACACCTCGACCGGCAGGTAGCGGACTACCTGGCATTAACTGCAGATATCGACACTCTGAGGAGCGATGAACCCCTGGACTACTGGGTGCGCAGGCTTGATCTGTGGCCAGAGCTGTCACAATTTGCCATGAACCTCTTGTCTTGCCCAGCCTCAAGTGTGCTCTCAGAAAGGACCTTCAGTGCAGCAGGAGGGATTGTAACTGAGAAGAGAACTCGCCTAGGTCACAAAAGTGTCGATTACCTGACCTTTATTAAAATGAATGAGGGGTGGATCTCGGAGGGTTACTGCACGCCGGAAGACTTGTTCTGACTTCTATGCAGCTGTCCTTCTCTTCAAGCCTCATGACTCCACACACAGCTGTCCTTTAGCGTCCTCCTCCCTCCGCCACCGTTACAAACTAGGGTGCAAACCCTACTGGTTTAATTTTTTCTGGCCTCTGTGCTTCAGTGGCTGCGTCCAAAAAAACGGGGCAAACAATGTCTACAAGGTCAACGTATGGCGAAAAATTACTATTTTCAGCATTTAAATGGCATATTTTTTCTGGCAACTGTGCTTCAGTGGCTGCGTCCAAAAAAATGCATATTTTCTGCATTTATATGGCATAATTTTTCTGGCCTCTGTGCTTCAGTGGCTGCAACCAAAAAAATGCATATTTTCTGCATTTATATGGCATAATTTTTCTGGCCTCTGTGCTTCAGTGGCTGCAACCAAAAAAATTTATATTTTCAGCATTTATATGGCATAATTTTTCTGGCAACTGTGCTTCAGTGGCTGCGACCAAAAAAATGACTATTTTCAGCATTTATATGGCATATTTTTTCTGGCCTCTGTGCTTCAGTGGCTGCGGCCAAAAAAACTGGGCAAACAATGCCTACAAGGTCAACGACGTTGACCTTGTAGGCATTGTTTGCCCAGTTTTTTTGGCCGCAGCCACTGAAGCACAGAGGCCAGAAAAAATATGCCACATAAATGCTGAAAATAGTCATTTTTTGCCATACGTTGACTCAACGTATATGGCAAAAAATGACTATTTTCAGCATTTATATGGCATATTTTTTCTGGCAACTGTGCTTCAGTGGCTGCGTCCAAAAAAACTGGGCAAACAATGTCTACAAGGTCAACGTATGGCGAAAAATGACTATTTTCAGCATTTATATGGCATATTTTTTCTGGCAACTGTGCTTCAGTGGCTGCGTCCAAAAAAACTGGGCAAACAATGTCTACAAGGTCAACGTATGGCGAAAAATTACTATTTTCAGCATTTATATGGCATATTTTTTCTGGCAACTGTGCTTCAGTGGCTGCGTCCAAAAAAACTGGGCAAACAATGTCTACAAGGTCAACGTATGGCGAAAAATGACTATTTTCAGCATTTATATGGCATATTTTTTCTGGCAACTGTGCTTCAGTGGCTGCGTCCAAAAAAAACTGGGCAAACAATGTCTACAAGGTCAACGTATGGCAGTTGTTTAAAGAGAACAGTAGATTACTAGCCAGCAAAGCTACCTAAGCTAAAATGTCCCTCAAATCCCTGCAGACTTCTGTCCCTCCAATACAGAGCAGTATCAAGCAGATTACTAGCCAGCAAACTTACTATCATCTGTCCCTGAAATCACTAACAGCTCTCCCCCTACACTATCTCTTCCAAGCACACACAGGCAGATTTTTCAGATAAATTTTTGCCCTTGATCCCCCTCTGGCATGCCACTGTCCAGGTCGTTGCACCCTTTAAACAACTTTAAAATCATTTTTCTGGCCAGAAATGTCTTTTTTAGATGTTAAAGTTCGCCTTCCCATTGAAGTCTATGGGGTTCGCGAACCGTTCGCGAACCGCTCGCATTTTTGCGCAAGTTCGCGAATATGTTCGCGAACTTTTTTTCCGATGTTCGCTACATCCCTACAAGACAATGATCCTAAACACACAAGCCTTTTTACCAAAAAGTGGTTAAAGAAGAATAAATGTTCTGGAATGGCCAAGTCAAAATCCTCCTGACCTTAATCCAATTTAAATGTTGTGGAATGACCTAAAGCAAGTGGATCATGTGAGGAAACCCACCAACATCCAAGTGCCGAAGCTGTATTGTATGGAGGAATGGGCTAAAATTTCTCCTTCTCAGTATGCATGACTGATAAGCTTTTATTTGCAGTTATTGCTGCACAAGGGGATGACAAAAATACTGAGTGAAAGTAAGTGAATACTGATCCACTTACTTTTGCCATACACAGAAATGTTATTGGATCATTTTTTTTCAATAAATAAATACATGACCAAATATAATAATTTGTGTTTATTTTTTTAACTAGGTTTTCTTCGTGTACTTTTAGGACTTGTTAGAAAATCAGATGATGTTTTAGGTCACATTCAAAAAAAAAACAACATTTTAAAGGGTTTACTAACTTTCAAGCACTACTGTATACTGATGTATATTGATTGACTGTGGCTAATCTTTATTTCCTCATTCAACACACTGACATAATACAGATATATTGTTTGGAATCAACTGGGCAGCATATGTAATAAAACAATTTTATTGGTATGTGTATGGCCAGCTTAAGTATAGCAATTTACATTTGTTTAACAATTAGGTGATGTTTTAGGTCACATTCTTAGGTCACAACTTTTAAGCACCACAATATTTGCAGACTAGTTGGTAGGATACCATACAGGTTCGGCCTGTGTATAGTGCCATAAATTTATCAATCATCAGAAATATCGATGACCACTTCTAAATATGAATGTACCAATTAAAGTGGCTTGAGTAGACATTCCTATATCGTTTTCAGGCTCATGGCATACAGTACATATTCTCTTCCAGCATTTTTCTCATCAGATCCCGGATAGATTACTTTAACCTCCTACTAACTGGCCTCCTTAAATCCCATCTCTACCCTCTAGAGTCTGTATTAAATACTGCTGCCAGAATTTTCCTCCTCTCATCCAAAAGGGTACATACCCTCCAAGAATAACTTACAAACTCCTCCTCATAACTTTTAAAGCCCTTCATTCCTCGGCACCTAACTACATCTTATTTCTTTTGCATATTAAATTTCTCCTCTACGTATGTTTTAGACATGGGTCTTGCTTTTATAACATTTGTCCAGGCCACACTGAAACTTGTTTGCCTTTGCATTACAGATGCTACAGTGGCACTGGCATTCCTACTAGTTAGACATTTTATACAAAATGCAGTTGGTGGAAATAAGATTCCATAAATTGTTCTGCTTTGATCTTTTGTTGAAATTCCTGCTTGTTTCACATGGAAAACAATAAAAACATTTTCAATCTAAGATTCCATAAAATACATCTTTGTAGAACAGATCGGTATGGGTTTCTGTGCTGCAAACAAGCTAGTGATAGGGTAACAGCTATTTAAATAAAGTGCTGTATAACTATCATTAAATATGAACACCACTTAGAACAAGGCAGCTAGTTTCTTCGGACAACTCCACCTCAATACCATTTTCTAATCTCTAACTTTTATTCATGAATTGCTGAGGCTTCATTTTTAATTGTTTGATACCATGAACTCACTCTAAAATTATAACTACAGCACTAGCACCTAATTTAATTCATATAAGAACCATGAACTTTTAGATTATTCATCAATTGTGTGTAGAAAGATTATATTGCGGGTCACTTCACCTGATTTGTAGCACTTGAGCACCTTACTCTTTTTAATTATTTATATATAACACAATCGATTGAAATACCATTAATTGTATGTTGGTGCTAAATTGATTGAGAACTAAGCATATGTTTATAATAGCACTAAGCACTTATATAGTTAGATCTCATTTAATTTTAGTATGGTAGTGTGGGGTTTTACTGCTTTTTCTTGTTTTTAGTATCCCTATTCTGGTTTATATGCCTCTACACAGCCTGAAATTGGGTAATACAAGTGAGTGAACATTAATTACAAGTGAACTATATTTTTGTTTGTTATCATGAAATATGTATCCATTGGCAAGCAACCATTTTGGAATGAGTTTGGA
Organism: Xenopus petersii; assembly: GCA_038501925.1. Taxonomy (NCBI): domain Eukaryota; kingdom Metazoa; phylum Chordata; class Amphibia; order Anura; family Pipidae; genus Xenopus; species Xenopus petersii. The sequence goes on from CM076681.1 coordinate 85,309,230, forward strand.
GAATACATTTTCAGTTCGTTATAACACGTTCAAAAGCTTCCAGTTTTGATGCTTGCAGAAACCTGTCTGACTTGTCGGGTTATGAGTTATACCATGGAAGAACATATAGCAGTGCATAAATATTTCTTTTTAATCAGCATTGTGTTTTTTGCATCTTTTTCACTTAGATTGCAGTCTATCCTTGACACCGGGGTTTGGAAAAGATAGGTTTTCAGCCACCTCATCTTATCATTGGAACACTGAAACAGGGGAAATTATGTCTTGGTTACCTGAAAGAGCACAGCTTAACACACCAGGCATATCATGGGCTTCTGATAACCAATCCAGTCGGGAGTGGTTAGAAATTGACCTAGGAGATAAAAGAAGAATTACTGGTAATTGTATATGCCCTGTCAAACATCTTACCAGAAGAAGCTTACCAGGCTTGACCTGCTGCTACTACAATCTACAGCTGCTAATGAAAGTACAACACAAGCTCAGTCCTCACCAGAGGGAAGACTGCTGCTACTGCAGTGTTAAATTGGGCTACAAAGATCACTCATATTCCATTACCCTAATACACAACTAGTTATGGCTTTTATTGTCCCTTAATACTTTGTTGAGCACATGTCTTTGATTATTTTAGAAGGAATTATATCAAGTTATAAGGATTTAACACACAAATAGGATTCTGCTAACTGGGTCTGCTACATTCTATGGTGTTTATAAAGAATGTAGCAGCACAGATCCTGCAGTGGTGTATCTGTTCCCGTATCCCCTTTTCCAGTTTTATATATATATATATATATATATATATATATATATATATATATATATATACACCGAAGAACTCCGCACCAGTGCTGTGTATAGATTGCCAAATCCAGAACTCCAATAGGTACAAGCACACCGTTATTTTTCCGTCAAGATTTATTCAGAAAAGGTAATAACTGGTTGTTGCCATACTGATTTCCCTACCAAATGTATCCCTAGTTTGCAGTTCCTGGCCAAGGTATTTTGGCACCCTAGGCAAGGGCTTCAATCCGTGCCCCCTACCCGGTCCTGCATTACCATTTTTTGCCAGCACCTATTATATGCTCCCATTTGTACCTGTGCCAGTGGCAGTCAATTTCTCAGATTGCCCCCAAGACCCCAATCTGTACCCGTGCCAGCATAAGACAAAACATCCACCATATTGTTACCCCCAATCTGTACCTATGCAAGTGACAGCTAAAAAAATCCATCATATTGCCTCTAATTTGTACCTGTGCCAGCAGGAGCCAAAAATCTATCATATCGCCCCAAATATCTGTGAACCTGTGCCCCATGTACCTGAGCCAGCAGCAACCAATCCCTCATATTACCCCCAATCTGTACCAGTGCCAGCAGCAGTCAAAAATCCACAATATTGCATATACTTGTGCCAGCAGGAGCCAAAAATCCATCATATTGCCCCCAAATATGTACCTGTGCCAGCAGCAGCCTGGGAGGTGGGGAGTGCTTATGCCTGCAGTAGGAATCACAGGCAAGAGGGGTTTGGAAAAAGAGGTTTATAAAATTGAAAAATTATGAAAGGCCAAGCAAACCAAGGTTTAAAAAAAAAGTGTACCCCCCCATGATTGCGCCCTAGGCGGGCGCCCACTCTGCCTACATTTAGTTCCGGCCCTGCTAGTTTGTGTTAAATAATAGTGCCATTAATTTCTGCAATGAAAAGGCTACATTGCTGTGTTTTAAGACATGTAGAGAGTAACTGCCACATATTCCCAGTAGATGAGCCATCTCTCCCTTTATTCATTATAGGCAAAGTGAGCAGGAAATGAGGCATATAAATGGGAATTATACCAGAATTTGTTTAACTTGGTTGTAGATGGATTGTAGCTTTTATTTATTCTTGTTTTCTTCCATTCCTTCTTAGAACCATCAGGGTTTGTGCAAGGAGAAACCATCGTTACAAAAGTTATAGGTTATACAATATACAGAAAGTTCCAAAATGCATCATTAGCATTTCCCAGTGTCCCTATTTAAGGTAGGGGCCACTGGGCGATTCGGGGAGATTTAGTCAACTGGCGACTAATCGCCTCGTCTTTGCGGTGACCAATCTCCTCGAACGCCTTCCCTCACTCTTGCGCTGGCTAAAATGAAAAATCGCCGGGGCTAAAGCACAGGCGACTAACTCCCCAAATCGCCCAATGTGCCCCTACCCTTAAACAATCTAAAATTTCTTAAAGATTTGCTCTTTTTTTCTAAAATAATTAGACAGTACCTTGTCGTTAATTGATAACTAAGCAAAAATATCTCCATAACGATGGCAAGCTCAATCCTGCTGTTTTTTAATATCTAAATGTTTAAGACAACTGCTTTGTTTAAAATGCAGTCTCCTGATATTTTTCACTGTTATATTGTTTTAGGTATTGTGACCACAGGATCCACATTACCAAACTTTAACTATTATGTGAAATCTTATATCATCAGCTTTAGAAGGGATGGATCTAAATGGAAGCTTTATAAGGGAGCTGTCAGCAATGAGGAAAAGGTAATCTTGCAATATCTAAGAGCTGATTTTAGGACAACTATAAAAAAAAAAACACATGTAAACAGGATGTTGTATCCATAATGAACAGCACTATATGTACAAGCAGAGCAAGAAAAACAAATATCCATACATTTTTACTATAGATTAAAAAATAGTTGGGCAACCTGTCTGGGTCCAACTACCTGTAAAATCATGTTTAATTGTATTGTGTGATTGGCTACTTTTGATCCTTTGTGAATGCCTTTGTCAACTTATACAGTATGTGGGTGTGTTGAAAGGTACTGTATATTGTTAGTATGACTGATAGTGTATGTTCTGTATCAAAATGTGATTAAAAGAGCAGTAATATAAAAAAAAGTATTCATTAGAATTGAGATCTCATTAAACAATTACTACACATGGAAAATTGTTTTCTTTAAAGCAGAAATTTTTTCCAATGATTGTCATCAGCGCTGGACAAATCTGTAAGAACAATATAAATGACCAATAATAATGAAAAATAGTAACACTGTTAAATCTTTTAACAATTTTATAGAAATGAGAATTTTCTGGTGGGTATATCTGTCCCAACTTTAAAGCCCAACTGATTTTAACTGAACTTAGTGGAAGGCAAGGTGTACAAGCAATATATATATTTTTAGATGTTTAGCATACGTTTAGAAATGTGTGTAAGTGCCCAAAATTGAGGATTCTGTATTTAAAATTAAAATATTCCTGTCCTTTTCTTTTCAGAGATTGGAAGGTAACTTAAATTATCTGGAGAAAGCACGCAACAATTTTATTCCTCCTATAGTGGCTCGGTATCTGAGAATCACACCCCAAACCTGGAACGAAAGAATTGCTTTGAAGGTGGAGCTTGTGGGATGCCATTTAGCACTGAGTATGTAAACCAGTAAATCTTTTTTGCGGCCATTAAATGCAATGGTATTTCTAACACAGAGACTATATTATATCTGGGATTTCCTTATATCATTGCTATTTTTTTACTTTTTAAGCTTTCAATATATAGTGAATAAAGTACCCCCTCTTGTAAAATATAAGGATATTATAAGTAACAGAGGAGTTTCATGACCATATAAAAACACGAGGCCGAGGTAACTTCTAATATCCTCATATTTTGCAACAGGGGGTACTTTATTTATTATAATACACAAGTTTCAGTGAGTCATGTGACAGAAATGACATCATTACTCACTGTTTATAACTGATGACATCAGAACTCACCGTTTATAAGGATATAATTTACAAGATATTCATGGCTTTTGTGTATTATATATATTGCAGTGCAAATATTGGGAAAGACAATATTTAGGACTTCAGGAAAAGAGAAAATAAAAATATTAAAATGCAATATATTTTTATATTTTATGTACACACTGTATATATATTTCATCTTCTACACTCTACTCAATTCTACATGGTGATTTAGCTATAGTTGCCTGTCTGGCTTAGCCTATGTTTAAGCTTGGGCAAACAAATAACTATATCATGGCACATGAGGAAGTAATTTAGATATAGGTGACATCACAAGCAAAAAGGATGGCTTCTCATCTATTGCCAATTTTCATTCACAGCACATAATTCATCCACTCATCCAATGTGGAAGAAGACAAGTGACCTTAGCAAGAAACCACCAGTGACTGAAGAAAAGGCCATCACTGAGCTTGTTCCTGCTGAAGAATCAAACCTGGGTAAGTATTCATGGCATTTATGTTCATGGCACACATGTATAGGCAAGCAGCATTAAAATACATTTTTAGACAAAGAATATGCATTTTGCGAGAAAATTAGTCCAGCACCCACTGTTTGTGAATAAAACGGCCTTTATTGGACCAAGGGCATTACAGCCAATGCCCTTGGCATTACAGCTGTAATGCCCTTGGTCCAATAAAGGCCATTTTTTTCACAAACAGTGGGTGCTGGACTAATTTTCTCGCCAATATTGCCAGTGGGAGGTGGCCATTGGAGGACGTGCACCCAGCCAAAGAAGTGAGTTACAGTTGTGCTGACTACTAATCTGCTAAAGAATATGCATTTGCCAGTTAAGAAAAGTTCCATATCAATTAGTGCATACACAAAAACAAAGTATTCTTTATGAAAGAGCATTTGTCTTACTAAGATTAGCATTTGATATTACAACTAGTTTAGTTTAGTTTAGACTCTGTTGTGAAAAAGCACTGTACTAAAGAAAATGTTGATTGAGGTAAAGTTTTTTTTTTCATTTATTGTACAAAAGACTTAAAATGTGTTGTACAATATCTTTTAAAATCATGTTTTTTAGGATGGAAAATCTTTGTTATTATTGTCCCTATTGCACTAGCAGCATGCGTGCTTATTGCTGGAGTCTGTTTTTGCGCAACAAGAAGGTAATATTTTTGTACGAATCTAACCGTTCTACTAATACTTATGGTCAGTTGCAGGGAGCTAATTACAGTATTGATTTACTTTCTATTGTTTTAATTTGTGTGAATGAGTAGCCACACTTTCTTAATTATAATACCATTACAAATTACAAATACTGTAATCTGCACAAAATAATCATAGTACTCTTCGGTCACTTTGAAACTGGAATTCATTCTTTGCAAATCTCACTAAGGCCATTATAGTAGGGGATTTTCTTTTTTCACTAATTACCTAGTCTACTATCTGACAGTTTTACACAATAAGCAAAGTAAAAACAATCATTTCAAATGCCCTTTTCTTGATGGACAGAATACCTCTTATTACCCAAAGATTTGAAAAGCTTGGAATTATGTTGTTGATTGGTTGGGTTCAGTTTACTTAGAATTAGGGATGCACCGAATCCACTTTTTTGGATTCGGCCGAACCCCCGAATCCTTCATGAAAGATTCGGCCGAATACCGAACCAATCCGAACCATAATTTGCATATGCAAATTAGGGGCGGGAAGGGGAAAACATTTTTTACTTCCTTGTTCTCTGACAGTCACGCAATTTCCCTCCCCGTCCCTAATTTGCATATGCAAATTAGGATTTGGATTCGGTTCGGCCGGGTAGAAGGATTCGGCCGAATACTGCTGAAAAAGGCCGAATCCCGAACCAAATCCTGGATTCGGTGCATCCCTACTTAGAATGTAAACAATGTGCAGAAGTTTATGATGTTTATGATTTGTTCTCTGTAGTAATTGTATGTCTACATATGGCAGGGAGCAGCCATAGTGCTTGCCTTGTCAGTTTTTAAACATACTGTCTTTAAAAAGATACCCAATTTCTTTATATGAGAATACCTCAACATAGGGTAAGCAATATGGTGGCTCTAGTGTATATGTATTAACGTGCAATATGTTGGTTTCATACTTTTATGCAAAAGAAAACCTACTGAGATTGGTTTGTTTCTTCTTAGTATTTCTTATCCTAATCTGTCATTTGTATGGGTGGGCAGATTTTTCTAAAATCCACAGCTATCAGCCCTTTTCAGGTTGAGCAAGATAATAAATTTGTGGAGCAGTAATATGCTTTGTCTGCCTTAATTAATTATTTCAGAACTGCCTGCTGCCATCTGTAGCAGTTCAAGCCATGGCAGTTAATCTCCATAATCTTCATTGTGTCAATGTATATTAGTACCACTCTATATTTTCATTCTGTAGTCGGGCGGCTAGCTAAGGTCATTGTAGTTCAACATTAGATGCAGGGCTGCAGGTTTTCATGTCTGCTTAAATACTGTCTTGATTGAGCACGTTTATAACTCAAAGGGAAACTGACAGTGTGATGTGAGTGTGGGGAAGGGGTTGACTTAACATAGATTGATATATCTTATAATAATCATGTATTCTCTGTAGCAGAAAGTTAAAGACTGAAGCCTACAAATCCCCTGAGGAAAAGAATGGGGGTGAGTATGGACTCATTATTGATTATATGGTTTTAAATATAGATGTGTTTCATATATTACTGTAATCTAGAATGGAGTATGGGTATGGTTATGGAGGGCAAACAGAATCTGACACCCAGAACCTGGCCAAGTATTATTTGCACCCAGGAAAATACTACTTGGCCCAATGCCCTGCCTGTCCACACCCCACCTGTTTGCCCATCTTCACCTCAGCTGTTTAGACCTCAAGGCTCAAAAAAGATATCTTAGAGTAAAAACAAGTAATTTATTAATAATCACATTTAAAAAGTTTGCAGTACATACTAACCCCACATAGCCCACCTTACGCGTTTCGCACCCTCTGGCGCTTAGTCATAGGTGAGACACAATTCGAAGTCGTAGTATCCTATTCAATGGTTGAAGTATTCAAAAAATTACTCTGAATTTCGAATTTTTTTACTTAGAAAATTCCCTCGAATTCACTTTGACCCTTGATAAATCTGCCCCTAAATGCGCAGTGTAAATAATGTTCTGTTTTCATCAGGTTGCTGGAAACCTCTCGACCAACCGATTGTACGACAGCAGTCCACAGAATTTATCATTAGTTACAATAATGACAAGGACCCACCACAGAAGTTTGATCTAGTGAAATGCGACATGGAAGGTAATATATTAAATAGAAAATTATTGTTTGATTATTTCGTCTGCTACTAGCATTCTGTCTTCATGAAGCAGTTGGGTGTCAGATGAATGATCCAATATATCTTTTAGGGGGGCTCCCTTTACCTAGAAAATGTATTAGAACTCATTCCAGAAATCCTGTCTCTCTACATGCAGAATTTGTGCAAAATGAAGCTATTTTGTTAGATTTTGTTTGTACTGGAATCAGTTATTTGAGTGAGCTCTGATACAGCTGCTAGGAAAGGGAGCCCCCCCTATAAGATATATTGGATCATTCATCTGACACCCAACTGCTGCATGAAGACTGAATGAAAAGAAACAGATGCTGAGAGAGGAATAGTAAATATAAACTTGATTATTTTAGAAACAATGCAGATTTTTTGATTGATCATATTAAGAAGTTTTCTTACTTAACTATGAGGTAGCTTATATTAAATTTTCGTGATAGTAGTTTCCCTTTAAGGTACGTCTGACTTGGCCTGTCAGTTACTGCTCAGAAGATCTGACTTTCAAATAATGAGTGGGTGGTCTGTCGGATCCCATATAAAATGAAAAAAAGCTACAAGGGAGGAAATTGCAACTTATTATTATGCAGCACAATATACTTTGCATATCAATATATAAAAGTAGTAATAATGCAGATGTTTGCTCCAAAAATAAGGACCTCCACAAAATAGCCAGTGCAATAATACTAGCTATGCCCCCTATAAGGAGGTTGTGCCTTAAATTGTCCTGCCACCTACTGGTGATACACCAGAATGCAGCTAATCATAAACAGATTGCTTATTCATTATTGTGTAGGTTTGAGATACATTTTCATTGATTACAAAGTATATTCCTTTGTCTATCTAAATTCTAAGTATCTTCTTACACAAGAGTAAGTTTAATTCAGAGTGTGGCATATGCCTTATGGGGTGCAGCAACCCAAAAAGTACTCTGATATATGCCATATTACACTTCTGCCTACTGTGCTGCATGTTTGAACTTAATCACATAATCAAACATGATTTTAAAAGCTTATGTTGCATTTTTAGTGACAACCAGGCACCCTTCACTAAAACCACACAAATAGCATCCTAATAGTACAATACAGCTTTTATGTCAATAGAGAGGTTAATAGCAATAGATTTTAAAGCATTTTTTCTGATATTATACAGTTCTGTAATAAATATTGATATGCTTTCTTGCACATCTAATAAATGTTGCTTGTGTGCTTTTAGACTATCAGCAGCCTGCCATGATCGGTACTGGCTTGGTCACACGAAAAGGTTCCACATTCAAACCAATGGACACAGACACCAACGAAACCTCAGGAACTCAGGAGATTGAAAACCACTATGATTGCCCACATAGGAACAGACATCAGTATGCCCTTCCCCTCACCATTTCCAAGCCAGAATATGCCACCCCCATTATAGAACGTCACTTGATTAGGGGAAACACTTTTACTTCTGAGTCTGGATATAATGTTCCGGTAATATCGTTAGACCGCCAGAACTCCTTCTCTGCTGTTAGTTTTTCAATCTCGACTAGTCCAGAGAACAGCGGTGGGGACTACCAGACACCTCTCTGCATCAACACAGAAGAATGTGATTATGATCGGCCCAAGGTGTATAGCGGATGGACTGCAATAGGGAATGATGAGTACCAAAAGCCACAGATCTGCTCCATGGTGGCAGATGGTTACTCTTCTCCACGGGACTGTCTTAAGCCAATAAACCAGACTGCAATAACTTCTCTCTTATAACTGTAACAAAGGGAAAAACACCAAGGCACATTCCTAACCTATGTTACTGCACAGCTGCTGGAAGATGTTGTTTACACTGATGACTATTTTTTTATATATTTTATGTTAATGCCTGGAAATCATTCAAGGGGAAGGTGATTTTATCTCAAGGGCACAGGTTACCTTATATTATGTGCAATGTTATATTATGTGCAATGTGTACAGAAAATATTTAAAAAGAACATGTATTGTTGTACAGATATAACTTTTTATTGATAGTGTTTTGTTCTTTATTGTTACTTGAGAAATAATGGTGCACACATTGATTGGAATCTAAAAAATAGCTTAAAGGAAAATTATACCCCCAAAATGAATACTTAAGCAACAGATAGTTTATATCAAATTGAATGACATATTAAAGAATCTTACCAAACTGGAATATATATTTACATAAATATTGCCCTTTTACATCTCTTGCCTTGAACCCCCATTTCGTGACTCTATCTGTGCTGCCTCAGAGATCACCTGACCAGAAATACTACAACACCAACTGTAACAGGAAGAAGTGTTGAAGCAAAAGGCAGAACTCTGTCTGTTAATTGGCTCATGTGACCTTACATGTGGTGTGTATGTGTACACAGTGAATCTTACGATCTCAGGGGGCGGCCCTTATTTTTTAAAATGGCAATTTTCTATTTATGATTACCCAATGGCACATACTACTAAAAAAGTATATTATTATGATAATGGTTAATTTACATGAAGCAGGGTTTTACACATGAGCTGTTTTACTCAGTATCTTTTAATAGAGACCTACATTGTTTGGGGGGTATAGTTTTCCTTTAATGTTTTGTATTTTGTATGCCAATTGTGTAGAACATTAAGCTCATTAACACTGTGAATGTGTATAAAGCTTGGTTACTTGTAAAACAGGATCATATGGAAATATATTTGTCATAATATATGCTGGTTGGCAGGGTTTCAACAATGCTATGTTTATTAGAAACAATGCATAATAAATGTGTTGTTCTCTCATGATTTCTTACTGTTTAAACTCTCATGTTTCTTGAATAGTCATACACTAACTATAGAGTTTAGTATCACAATAGCCTTTGATATTATGTCTGTCCAAGAAATCATCCAAGCCATTCTTAAAAGCATTCACAGAATCAGCCATCACAACATCACCCGGCAGTGCATTCCACAACTTCACTGTCCTGACTGTAAAGAACCACCTACGTTGCTTCGAATTAAAGTTCTTTTCTTCTATTTCGCCTCTAGTACGGTGATCCACTTTATGGGTAGAAAGGTCCCCTGCTATTTGTCTATAAAGTCCTCTAATGTACTTGTAAAGTGTAATCATGTCCCCTTGCAAGCGCCTTTTTTCCAGAGAAAACAACCCCAACCTTGACAGTCTACCCTCATAATTTAAGTCTTCCGTCCCTCTAACCAATTTTGTTGCACGTCTCTGCACTCTCTCCAGCTCATTTATATCCCTCTTAAGGACTGGAGTCCAAAACTGCACTGCATACTCCAGATGAGGCCTTACCAGGGACCTATAAAGAGGCATAATTATGTTTTCATCCCTTGAGTTAATGCCCTTTTTTATGCAAGACAGAACTTTATTTGCTTTAGTAGCCACAGAATTACACTGCCTGGAATTAAAAGTAACCATGAAGTAGTACCCGAAGAGCACGCAGTATTTTTATACATTGTGTATTTATTGCAGAAAAGTCGTGCACTACATGTTTGGCTCATCATACTTCATCAGGTGCTAAAAAACATTCTACAGGTTTGAGACCTGTTATCCAGAATGCTAGAAACCTGGGGTTTTCTGGATAATGGATCTTTCTGTAATTTGGATCTCCCAGGAATTGTCTCTCCCCAGGTGCATAATGAGGGAATCTGAGAGATATGCTGCTCGTTGGATGTAATTAGACGGAGGTCTTAACTGAAGTTACATTGGTGTATGGAACAGTTGGCGTTTAATATCAAGTTTAACTAAGTATTAAGTATTGGCACTGCATAACATGATCTTATTCAATATGCTGTTAAGCACTGAACTATAACTCACACTCTAGCAAATCCTTGCACCTAAGTATACGAGCAACACACTGATCTTATACTGAAGTATTTTGGATATTAATATAAGCGCCACAATGGCAGTTGTTTTACAAATAAAAGACCAATTTTGGTATGCAAGACATTATTTGTGACTTATACTAACACTCACTCTTGAGGAAGCAAGTTCAGTTACAATGGTACATACATAATTAGTCTGCAGCTAATGCATCTCTCCTTGAAATCTTTTCAATATACATATATCAAGCTTACAAGTAAGAGTGACAGTAGTTATTTACAGTATTGTGACAACATTATTACTTTACATTATAATTGTTTGTGTCACAGGAGGGAGACGCTCCTCCTCTTACAGGAGTCTTAGGGTTCTAATTTGTTTTTAACACGTATGTGTTGGCATGGTTGACTAATAAACATCACATTTTAATTATATTCAATATTACCAATTAAGTATTTTATTATCTGGCTTTGGGGGGATGAAGTTGTATTGTGTTTTTTTTGTCATATTATGGTAATTTAAGTAGTGACACCCTCTAATATAGCCAATTATCTTTGCTCAGTAATTTTTGTTATTTTAGCAGATAATATATACAGTACTTTATTATATACTATATCTCGCTAAGAATCACTATTGTTGCTCTGTTTAGTCTGTATTTTTAGGCTTTAGGGCAAGTCCACACGAGGAGATTCGGGGAGATTTTGTTGCCTGGGGCAACTTCAGGCGACTATAGAAAACCCATCGCCGCGTGTACATTAGCGCAGGCAACTTTTCATTGCAGCCTATGGGGAAAAACGCAGAGGCAATTCGGGGAGATAGTCGCTCAAAAGACTAGGCGATTAGTCGCCAGGCAACAAAATCTCCCCGAATCTCCTCGTGTGGCCTTACCCTTAGAGTAGACCGCTTCTATACAACTTGTGTAGTTTCTTTTTTCATTCCATGTTAGCTCAATATAATATTTTTCTGAGTAGTTTAAAAATCTAAATATTTTACCGGTGGGATAACATGACCGGGCCTGATAAAAATAAAAAAAAAACGTTGGCAGGTCCGATGCATTCAGCTAACTCTACCCCCATCCCAACTCTAAATCCCCCCACAGGGTATGCTGCATGGTAGCTACACCATTGTATTTCAATGCAATGAATTTCGATGTATAACAATGTTAACATATACTTCATTAAAGTCAAGCATGCAGATATGATTATGAAGTAGTCGAACACTCAAACATTTCACGAGATAGGACCAAGTATTAGAATATTTTTTTTAATTCTTGCCCATACACATTGCTAAAATATTTGTAAGGTCGCTTATATAAATATGAAAAGGCATTTACCATCCCATATTCCCACAATAGAATACTATAGGAATTTGTATTGAGCTGGGGTTTGCAACTGTACTTACAACCTTACTAGATGAACCTGATTATCTAGATCAGAGGTCCCCAACCTTATTTTTTTTTTTTTTTTTTTAACCAATGAGCCACATTCAAATGCAAAAAGAGTTGGGGAGCAACACAAGCATGAAAAATGTCCATGGGCATGCTAAATTAGGGCTTTGACTATTTGGTAGCCCCTATGAAGACTTTCAGCGTAAAGGAGACTCTACTTGGCAGTACACCTGGTTTTTATGCAATTAAACCTTCCTTCCAAGCCAAGAATTCAAAAATAAGCGCCTGCTTGGAGGCCACCGTGAGCAACATCCAATGGGTTGGTGAGCAACATGTAGCTCACGAGCCACTGGTTGGGGATCACTGATCTAGATGATACTACTGACATCAGCACAGGTGTGGTATTACAGATTCTATCAAAGCAATAATGTTAATATTATAATTTTTTTAGTAGCCTAGGCTAGGTCCCACCACAAACAAAAAATTGTATTTCACAATTCAATAGATTGCATTTCATAACTATAAAAATACTGAAACCAGTGAAACTGGAAAATGAGTATAAGAAATGCCTTCCTATTTACAGTGAATAGTTCTTCATTGAATTAAGCAGAGTATACGGAGCAATACACAAATGTGAGGCAGTGGTGTAAGGGCTCTTAATGACGAGCGGTTGAAGTTGCGCTCCCCTGCATGTAGGAGCCGAACGCAGGAAAAATGCAGCATGTTGTGTCTCAACCGGCGTTCGGCGCCTCCACATGCCTGTGTGAGTACAGCATCATTGAAAAAAGCTAAATGTGTCTATTCCTGCGCTCCCCTGCTGAAAAACGGAACGCAGGGGAGCGCAGCTTCAACCGCTCGTCAGTAAGAGCCCTAACTTGGGTCTGGGCAATTGACAGAATTAATGACTAATTGAACTCCACACTGCTATTATTTTAAACAAGCCTCAATTAATGATTCATTTATACAGAATCATCAGCATGCATGTCATGACTGTTGGTTTCTATTACTTTACTACACCTACTAATAAATTATTTGACATGTAGAAATATCATTTCTACTTAAAACAATGATTGATCAAGATAGTGATGTCAGACTATTATTTTGAACACAACTGTAGGTGCTTAGCCTGTAAATGTCTCCACATTAGGGACTACACTCTATGAAATCTATTAACCTATGCTAAAATATTGTATATATTTCTCTGCAGTCAGTACAATTATACGTATATTGGTCCTATATAGAATGCCTATTTAGAATAAACATGACTGACTGGGTGATAATAATACAAAATATCGCATTTCCTATAAAATGATTGTAACTCCCCCTACTTAATTATAAAAAATTATAAAAACATATTTTTGATGAGATTGCAGAGTTAATAACTAGTAGAGACTTTGGTGTCCAGAAGTATATTTATTTACAATTGTACAAAATATACCCATTTGACTGGATATGGAGATAAGCAAAATGTAGAGAGAGGATACACAATAAATAATAGTTGTACATTACACTGGCAAATACAGTTATTAGAATGGCAGGACCCTTTCAATATCTGACTTCTTACCACATGACTTTCTGGTCACATTCTGTTAAGACCAAAACAAACTTTCTTTTTCAAATGAAGTCACTTTTGTAGTTTTAGATACATAAAAAAACAATGACATTTATTCACATACAACTCTGCCTTATGACCAATAAAAAAACAAAGAAGATATGTCCTATTTCACCTCCAACTCTCCACACTACTCCAATTTAGAGTAACAAAAATATCAACTAAGTTATTACAGCAAAGGAAGAAATGTTTCTTTACCCTTGATGGCAAATGAGTTACACTAAAAGGAAATTCACAGGGAGGGGGTGCCAATATCTGAATACTATAACTTACTTCCTCTGAGGGCAATTCCATCATCTTTAAAAAGCTATGGCCAGGGGTAAAAAGAAAGTGATTACATTTTTCAAGATCAGATTGCTAACAAATGAACACCCCTCAGTGAATTTCACTTTTGCAACAGGAGAGGCCTCTCTATGAGTTTATATGATATTCACAAAACATGATGTAACTGGTGCCCAATCAGCACAGAATTTTGTATTCATTAAAAATGCTGCAGTTTGTACATCCAGCCTGGCAGGAGGTGGTGGAAAATTGAGACTTTGGTTCTAGGAAGGCCACAGATTTTTCTCTCCTATATTAATACATATGGCTGAAGCAACAGTGTAACAAAAAAACGCAATTATGATCAGTGGTCACCCATCACTGGATGCCAAAAGGTACAACATACAAGGAGAATTATCTTAAAGCAATTAGACTTTAACCATGTCAATAATGTAGAATCTATGTCAAGGTAACAGCCTGCTGATAATGTAGAATCTAGATCTCCACCAATGCACATGTAATACACATTAACAAAACACAATTACTCATAGTTGGCGAATCAGTACAAGAGTTATACAAGTGTGGCATGAGAGAATAAAATAAATTCAAAATGACTCCTGTTTACTACAAGGGAAAGTCAAAGGCAACCCAGCCCTGGTGGTTGTACTTGAAAATAATGGTTTATTTTGTATCCTTTCCACAAAAATATATCAGCCAACAGAATGCCGTGCATAGGTATATTCATAGTTAAGGTTATGGATATGTGGATTTGCAAATAGGCATACAATGTGAAATGAGTCTAGACAGTATAAAACAGGAAGAAAACAGTCTGACACCAAAAATAAAATAACTAAAGTGTATAAATAGTAATTTAGCAAGTACAGTATGAACATATACATACATACATATATATATATATATATATATATATATATATATATATATATATATATATATATATATATATATATATATATATATATAGTGCAGTAGGAAGGACCACAGACCTGTTTCACATCACATTGCATATAACGGCTGCAACATTACTATAACAGACAGGCTCACTTTATCTACATTTGCAAAACAGTCGTTTTCCATCAATTTTTTTCTCAAAACAAGCCCTTTCTCATCTGGTAAACAGGCCTGACATGGTAGCGAGAAACAGTAGCGCTGTTTTACAGTTACGTTAACAAAAGTGACAGATACAGATGTGCACTGCAAACTTTGGGCTGTATTTATGAAAATATATTGCACAAGGGGACAACAACTGCTCTGCTGTGCTTTTATTTCTGCTGAATATTCTTAAAGGAACAGTTCAATGTGAAAATAAAAACTGTGTAAGTAAATAGGCTGTGCTAAATAAAAAAAAATTCTAATACAGTTAGTTAGCCAAAAATGTAATGTATAAAGACTAGAGTGACTGGATGTCTAACATAATAGCCTGAACACTACTTCCTGCTTTTCAGCTCTATAACTCTGAGCTAGTCAGCGACTTGAAGGGGGGCCACATGGTACATAACTGTTCAGTGAGTTTGCAATGGATCCTCAGAATTCAGCTCAGATTCAGAAGCAACAGATATGACCCATATGGCCCCCCTCAAGTCTCTGATTGGTTACTGCCTGGTAACTAGGGTAACCAGTCAGTGTAAACCAAGAGAGCTGCAAAGCAGGATGTAGTGTTCTTGCTATTATGTTAAACATCCAGTCACTCCAGCCTTTATACATTACATTTGTGGCTAGCTAACTATATTAGAAACATGTTTTATTTTGCACAGCCTAGCTATTTACCCAGTTTTTATTTTTACACTGAACAATTCCTTTAAAGTAAATACAGAGTAATGATATTGGTGCAGAGATGTTCCAGTTTTGGTTTGAGAACTTTAGCTGTTAAAGGAATTTTTTCAGTATAAAAATAAAAATTGGTTAAATAGATAGTCTGAGCAAAATACAAAAATTATTCTAATATAGTTAGTTAGCCACAAATGTAATGTATAAAGGTTGGAGTGACTGGATGTCTAACATAATAGCCAGAACACTGCTTCCAATTTTGCAGATCTCTTGGCTTCCACTGATTGGTTACCAGGCACTAACCAATCAGAGATTTGAGGGAGGGCCACATGGGCCATAACTGTTACTTTTGAATCTGACATGCATGCTGAGGATCAATTGCAAACTCATTGAACAGTTGTGTCCCATATGGCCCCCCTTAAAGTCACTGACTAACTCAAGAGAGTTAGAGGGCTAAAAAGCAGGAAGTAGTGTTCTGTTATGTTAGACTCCTATGTTAGACTATCTGCATTTTTCTGTGCTATTCAATTAACATTTTTAGGTTCTGTTCCCCTTTAGTTTCAGTTAGTATTTTAGATACTTAGCCAATCTGCTCATATGTAAATATAGTAAAAGGGGAAAGCATATTATTTTAAAAAGAGTGTCTTCCATTATTTAGCCCTCAACTAGAAAGTATAATTGCCAGCACCTATAGAGCATTAATCTGAACACAATCAAATGACTGGACAGGGCCAAACTGGCACTTTTCTTAGATATAAATGCAAATAGCATTACTTAAATAGTTAAACAAAAAATGTCCTATTATATGGCAATCTGCTGCTACTGAAAGAGACATGTTTTTTTCCCTGGTTATTAAGCTTGATATTCTTAGCCAATCAAGTCACTCTTTACAGAAAAAAGCCTGGTGGGTTAAAATGTTGCATTTAGAAAGTCACATGCTTTTGTGCTTAAAAACACTGTAAAAAAAAAAACAAAAAAAAAATATGCAATATGTAAATGTTATGGCTCATAGTGATAAATGGAAAAGACATTTTTGCACGCTAAAATTGCTCCGTGAAACCCTGAGGAAACCATGTTAGGCAACAGTAACCAGCCTCCCAAATTCTGGGTAAGTAGTCCTCACGTCAGCCTTATTCCCCTAGAGGGAATATGCTTGTCTTCAGCCAAAAGACTCCCAAAGCAAACTTTATGACAAGGACTCAGTTGAATATGCTTGGTTGGAAGCAGTGTCCCCTCCTGAAAGTGATTCGCTGGTTGTTTCTAGGTCTCCGTTTTCATTTCCATCAATATGCAGCTTCTGTTCAAACGCTAGAAAGGAAATGAAGTAAGAAAGTTTAAACATACAGCAATTTTGCCGAAACAGTCAGTGTACACATGACTATGAAGATTTTCATTCATCCAGGTAATGGTGTATCTAGTATAGATCCATGACACATTGGATAATCCTATCACAACTACACCGAATCAACACCTCTGTGAATTTCTACAGATGTCACCTCTTTGAAGAGTTACAATGTGCCATTGTAAATGGATTAGTGGAAGAGTTTATATGCCGAGAACTTCCCACACCAGTCAGTTGAACTGAAGAAGCTGCTCGGATGAGTAGTGAAACGTCTTCAATGATTACTCAGCAAGTCCAGTTGTTTTTAGATTGACCTATACTAGATAGTCAGTGTACACACTTCTTTTCAACATTAGTAAATTAAATAGGGCTTGTGTTAAACATATATTTTGCCTATTCTTTTAAAATACTGTATATAGTATTTATTTCTTGCACTAAACAAGAAAATTACAACTTTCCGATTTTGTCAGTTTCTGGATTCCTTAAGTTAATAAAACACAATTCCACATCCTCTGTATAATAATCTCAATTTCTGTATAATTATTTCAAATCCTATGGTTGCATTTTAGGCAAGGGAGGATTTTGTTTTTACTAGGAATGCACCGAATCCACTATTTGCGATTTGGCCGAATACCGAACTGAATACTAATTTGCATATGCAAATTAGGGCCAGGAAAGGAAAAAGTGGGAAAAATTATTTTCGTGACGAAAAGTCACGTGATTTCCCTACCCTCCCTAATTTACATGTGCAAATTAGCATTTGGTTTGGCCAGGCAGAAGGATCCTGCTGAAAAAGGCTGATTCCAGGCCGAATCCTGAACTGAATTCTGGATTCGGTGCATCCCTAGTTTTTACAGAACTAATTATCATCTCCCTTTGAACAAGTTACCATGTTTGGGGGGGGGGTCAATTAAAAGCAAAACAAAAACATTTCCAATATTCCTTTTTTTTTGTTTAATTGAATTAAAAGAAGAGACGAACAATAACACATGCTCAACAGAGGTCCTTTCTGCGCGACACTCCTAGTGCTTTTATCTAGGTAGACAATTACAGGCTGGGGTGAATTTCATTGTCGTCAAAGAGAAGCAACTGATCATGTTCCCTGGCACTTATAAACCGGTTTAGCAACTCTCATTGTACTTATTAGGATGTTCACAACAAAACAGGCAGTTTGACATATTGGTATTTCAAGGCAGAGATTTTTAATCCAAGCTTCACCCATTTGAATCTGTGCTGAAATTACAATTTGAATTTCATTGCCTTCACAGATTACACAATTGCATCCCTGCCCTGTGGAGTTTACAGTCTAATACCTATCACATCCGCACAGTTTTTGTTTTTATAATGAACAATTCCTTTAAGGATGGGACAAATAGTTACATAGCACACTTTTCTAGAAGAGGGCTGTCCCACTGGTGGTCCACAACTGGCCGTTACCCACCTTGTGTAGCCCCCACATGAAAGTCTGCCTGCTGTGATCCTTACCTTATGGAAGCTTTAAAAGATATTAGTACAGATTTATGTGTACTGTATGTTTATGGTTATTTAAGGGGATCAAAAAAAATCAGAGGACCATGAAATATGTTTCTCTACTTCAAATTTGTAAGTTAATGATGCTACAGTTCTTATCTCCTACAGCAATCATTTACCAGGTACAGGATCCGTTATCCAGAAAACTCAGAATTACGGAAAAAATAATTTTTCTTTCTCTCTGTAATAAAGCAGTACCTTGTACTTCATTCAAACTAAGGTATAACTAATCCTTACTGGAAGCAAAACCAGCCTATTGGGGTTATTTAAGTTTTAAAATGATTTTCTAGTAGCCTTAAGGTATGAAGATCCAAATTATGGATAACAGGTCCCATACCTGTAGTACTAAATGGTCACCTGTTTAAAGCAAACGTCACATTGGTTGCTATGGGTTATTGCACCTGGACACATTTTTTATTACACATGAAGCTAATGGTACTATAGATAATCTGCAAAGATAATAATACCTTGAAGTGATTTGGTGTCTGCGCTTCCATCTTTAGTACTAACCCCAGGATTAGCACCTCCCTCTTCTAATTCATCAAGATACAAGCGGTAACGATGTCCACTATCATCTTCATACTCTACGTTTTCATCATCAGAATCTATTTCAGGGGCAACATATACAACCTCAAATTCAATTTCTCCTCTCTGGAAGGCAAAGGATGTGGGTTAGAGAAAATGTACAAATAACTACGTCAACATGTGTGCATATCAGATTGGCAGTGCTAACAAACATTCACGCATATAAAATTGTGTGGTTAATTCCCACAGAACTACATTATATACACCTACAGGATATACTGTACTTTCAAATGTCATTTATAAGGACATCAAAATCACCAAAGATTTCCATAAAAATATAAAGGTATGGGCCTAGAGTATTACCTGTTGAGACAGAATCGTAACGGCTTCTTTGTGCTTTGCGTCCCTTAAATTAATTCCATTTACTGCCAAAACTGCATCCCCAACATGCAATCCTCCACAGCGGTCTGCTGGTTGAGCTGGATGGATTTCAGAGATAAGTATTGGAACACCGTGCTCTTTCCCACCCTAAAATAAAACACAAAAGCCTGGAATTACATTTTTTCCCAAAACACTTCATTTTCAACACTTCACAGGCACAGAAGTCAAATCTTGTGGAATACTAATAAACAAAGGCACGCATCACCATAACCTCCCTACTCCACCGCCAACTGTGCACCTTAAGCGGTATACATATGAAATATGTGTATTTACAGAACATATAGCAATTGTTTGTCTATGAAATGTAGTCACAATTTCACTGCAACCCCACTTTATATGGTGGTAAGAACATACTCCCCTTTTGTTACTTAGATATTGTATCCGTCATTTTCATCACTTGTCATACACTGTTCTGCACTTGGGATCATGTACTGTATGCATAACTCCACCAAATAAACAGACTTTGAAGGCACAAACAAATGCTTAACAAAAACAAGAACTGCTAATCACCGTAATTGATATGCCAAGTCCTTCATGATCTTCTTTCGCCAGAATAACTTTTCTGATTGGACCAACCCCTTGGCTTTTCTTTAAGCAGTCTGGGTCCTGCTGAGGCACAAAGACATAATGATTATCCTAAATGCAGAAATGAGTTAAATACAAAACAAAAAAGTGTTGAATCTGTTTGCAACCACATCATGGAACTTGTCTTATATTTGTAACAACACTTGCAGTCTGTCATGATAAAGACACAGTGGGGCTCATTTATCAACACTGGGCAAATTTGCCCATGGGCAGTTACTTATTGCAACCAATCAGTGATTAGCTTTTTGAAGCCAGCTGCAAGTACAGCAATGAATGCAGCAATTTGATTGGTTGCCATAGGTTACTGCCCATGGGCAATTTTGCCCAGTGTTGATAAATGACCCCCAACTGGATGTTATGTTACATGCTACTGCAGGTGTAGAAACACTGCAATAAGGCAGATTAATTGCTCACACACTTTATCTATGGGAACTTACGTGTCCTGGAGGTGCTGGCAATGGGCGCTTTAGATCATTCCGCCCCCGACAGGCTCGAATAACAGTCTTGTGTCGATGAAGGTGAATTTCTGCTTCAAGCTGATTCCACAGTTTGTCGTGAGCAGGGCCCTTCATGTCCCTACCAAGCAACTGAATCTGCTGGACTCTGGAAATAAAATAAAGTGCCTTTACTTAACACTCTTTTGACTTCTTTGTGTGCTGCAATAACATTAAAGCATAGCCTTGTGCCTGAAAGTAAAGGGGAATTCAGCAAACAAATGCTGGAGAAAAAAAATTATTTACTCAAAGAGGTCCTCCTCCCAAAGCTTCTTTGAATAGTGAAATAATTTGTAATTCCAAGCAACGTTCAAAAAACATGGTGGCACAGTAGGTACCATTTGCCCACCTATGGAGGCATGCCAAAAAGTTCAACGGGTATATATAATAAAAAACAATACGTTATCACAGATGCAGTAACCTATAGCAACTAATAAGTAGCCTTCATTTACTGCCCATCTTTTTAAAACCTAACATCTAATGGTTTGTTATTGGTTACTTCACTCTGTGCTTTTTACTATATATGGGGTTTACTGTTCAAGTTCAAAGTTAATCTACAAATCAGTTTTGGAACTACTTGAATGCAAAAAAGTTTTGTCCCTGGAGTGTTTTAAGGAACTGGTGTATTTTTTTTTTAAATACTGTAGTTAGGTATATTAGATATTATTGCTCAAATGTCGTTTACCCAACAACAACCTTTCATGTTAACAGCATAAAAAAAGGACCAGGATCTTGTGACACTGACTTGTAAAAGCTGATATTGGTTCCATAAAACCTCATCATACCTGATTACTATGTAATCCAAAATTTGGGACCCTTCCCTGTTTAAATTTCACACTGCAGTTCAGTAATTAAATAGAATGTCTTTCACCATCCGGACTCCAGCAAGTGATATGTAACTATTACTTACGTCGATCTTCGTCTGTAGTATGCCCTTAATATGCCCTTGAGAATATTTATATTGGTGAAACCGCACAAAAGGTGAAAGACCTTATCTTTAAACATAAATCCACTACAGGTATGGGATCCATTATCTGAAAACCCGTTATCCAGAAAGCGCCAAATTACAACATGCCATCTCCGATAGACTCCAATATAATGAAATAATCACATTTTTTACAAACAATTTCCTTTTTCTCTGTAATAATAAAACAGTAACGTGTACTTGATCCAAACTAAGATATAATTAATCCTCATTGGAAGCAAAACCAACTTATAGGGTTTATTTAATATTTATTTGATTTTCTAGTAGACTAAAGGGATAAAGATCCAAATTACAAATTCCCAGGTCTTGAGCATTCTGGATAACAGGTCCCATACCTCTATATGTAAACATCTGACTACCCTTTCGGTTCCAGCACATTTCCATCAAGCTAAACATTCAGTTAGTCAGTTACGTTTTCAAGTTATTGATTTGGTAGGGATTTCCAGGAGTAGTGGTGATAGATTCCTTATGCTTAAAGGAAAACTATACCTCCAAACAATGTAGGTCTCTATAAAAAGATATTGCATAAAACAGCTCATATGTAAAACCCTGCTTCATGTAAATAAACAATTTGATAAGAATATACTTTTCTAGTAGTATGTGCCATTGCATAATCATAAATAGAAAATTGCCATTTTAAAAAATAAGGGCCGCCCCCTGGGACTATACGATTCACTGTGCACACAAACAAACCATACTTCTTAGGTCACATGAGCCAATTAACAGACAAAGTTGTGTCTTTTGCTTCCACACTTCTTCCTGTTGCAGTTAGAGTTGTAGTATTTCTGGTCAGGTGATCTCTGAGGCAGCACACAGATCATCACGAAATGGTGGCTCAAGGCAAGAGATATAAAAGGGCAATATTTACTTAAATTTATATTCCAGTTTGGTAAGATTTTTTAATATGCCACCTAATATGATATAATCTGTTGCTTAAGTATTCATTTTGGGGGTATAGTTTTCCTTTAAAAAAATTGCACAAACGCCATTGGCTCAATGGGGATTACAACTCAGCATATCCTGTTATCATGACGTAGAGAATTAAAATGGAGTTATATTTCAATTTGTCTGTACTGTTTTTAGCTAATTTAATTTCCTTTTTCTTTTGGAGGATTTTGATCTACAATGAACACCAGTCAGTGCCTATTGATGCATACAGTTGTCTCAGGTACAGTGCTGAGTGCTGTATGTCACGTTGCTACCAGATGATGTCTCAGACATAGATAATGTCTCATTACTCATTACAATCTTACACTTATATGTTCACTGGGATACTAAATTTGCAATCATATCAAAATACATTTTACAATTCCACTAAACTATTTAACTATAAGGACACTACTATTGATATGTACTTGGTACCTGATTTGCACAAATCAAAGTTTAATAAGGCTGTTTCCAGGGTCCAAAGCTAGTTATAAAATTGTGTATATATAATTTACAGTTTAAGGTTCTCGATATGCCTACATAGTTGGGTAAACCTATGTATATCGAGTATCAAATCGTGTGGCAGATAGGATGCTGTAAATATTTTTAATAGGACTGCATAAAGGTACCATACTTTAGAGTGAATGGACATTCATCAGAATGTGTATTGGACAAAAAAATATAGTTTTCTGGAGGCACCTTTCTGTTAGGGCCTTTTTGGCCTTAATCTACATTATGCTTATTTCTGGTGCTGTGGTATATCCTATTGTTTTCTAAAAATATATATGGTTTCTGGGGGTTAAAATACTGTTTAGTGGCTTTTTCCACTAACAACTTTTACAAAAAAAAACGTGTTCTATTTGCAGGTGCTGAAGTGTCCCCCTTGAAAGTTTATATGGACTATTTATGTTTTGGGATGCTACAGTGGTGTGCAAAACGACTTGCCCCCTTCCTGATTTCTTATTCTTTTGAATGTTTGTCACACAAAATGTTTCTGATCATCAAACACATTTAACTATTAGTCAAAAATAACACAAGTAAACACAAAATGCAGTTTTTAAATGAGGGTTTTTATTATTTAGGGAGAAAAGAAATCCAAATCTACATTTTCATGTGTCAAAAAGTAATTGCCCCCTGAACCTAATAACTGGTTGGGCTACCCTTAGCAGCAATAACTGCAATCAAGCGTTTGCGATAACTTGCGACGAGTCTTTTACAGCGCTCTGGAGGAATTTTGGCCCACTCATCTTTGCAGAATTGTTGTAATTCAGCTTTATTTGAGGGTTTTCTAGCATGAACCGCCTTTTTAAGGTCATGCCACAACATCTCAATAGGATTCAGGTCAGGACTTTGACTAGGCCACTCCAAAGTCTTCATTTTGTTTTTCTTCAGCCATTCAGAGGTGGATTTGCTGGTGTGTTTTGGGTCATTGTCCTGCTGCAGCACCCAAGATCACTTCAGCTTGAGTTGACGAACAGATGGCCGGACATTCTCCTTCAGGATTTTTTGGTAGACAGTAGAATTCATGGTTCCATCTATCACAGCAAGTCTTCCAGGTCCTGAAGCAGCAAAACAACCCCAGACCATCACACTACCACCACCATATTTTACTGTTGGTATGATGTTCTTTTTCTGAAATGCTGTGTTACTTTTACGCCAGATGTAACGGGATGTGCACCTTCCAAAAAGTTCAACTTTTGTCTCGTCGGTCCACAAGGTATTTTCCCAAAAGTCTTGGCAATCATTGAGATGTTTTTTAGCAAAATTGAGACGAGCCTTAATGTTCTTTTTGCTTAAAAGTGGTTTGCGCCTTGGAAATCTGCCATGCAGGCCGTTTTTGCCCAGTCTCTTTCTTATGGTGGAGTCGTGAACACTGACCTTAATTGAGGCAAGTGAGGCCTGCAGTTCTTTAGATGTTGTCCTGGGGTCTTTTGTGGCCTCTCGGATGAGTTGTCTCTGCGCTCTTGGGGTAATTTTGGTCGGCCGGCCACTCCTGGGAAGGTTCACCACTGTTCCATGTTTTTGCCATTTGTGGATAATGGCTCTCACTGTGGTTCGCTGGAGTCCCAAAGCTTTAGAAATGGCTTTATAACCTTTGAAATTGAACTCAGGTGTGATAAACCACAGTTAAGTTATTTTTTAACAAGGGGGGCAATCACTTTTTCACACAGGCCCATGTAGATTTGGAGGTTTTTCTCCCTTAATAACGTAAACCTTCATTTAAAAACTGCATTTTGTGTTCAATTATGTTATCTTTGACTAATAGTTAAGGGTTTTTGATGAGCAGAAACATTTAAGTGTGACAAACATGCAAAAGAATAAGAAATCAGGAAGGGGGCAAATAGTTTTGCACACCACTGTACATACTAAACAGTTGTTATGTTATAGTATTCTAAAAGGAGTACCGTATATACTCGAGTATAAGCCGAGGTACCTAATTTTTCCTACGAAAACCGGGAAAACTTATTGACTCTAGTATAAGCCTAGACACAACTACAGCCCTGTCTCCCAGCAGCGCACATTCGGCCAAAGCGACCCCCCAGCGATCAATCGGACTTCTTTGCAAAGTTGATGGTGACAGAGAATTGCCAAACGGATTACTGTGTGCATTGTCCCACTGTCCCACTACCATGTGCAGAGGGTGCTGTTTGATATTGCCATCACTGTTAATCTTTCGTATAACCAACAGAGGGCGCTGTGTGATATTGCAGTCATTGTTATTCTTTCATATAACCAACAGAGGGCGCTGTGTGATATTGCAGTCATTGTTAATCTTTCATATAACCAACAGAGGGCACTGTGTGATATTGCAGTCACTGTTATTCTTCCATATAACCAACAGATGGCGCTGTGTGATATTGCAGTCACTGTTATTCTTTAATATAACCAACAGAGGGTGCTGTGTGATATTGCAGTCACTGTTAATCTTTCATACAACCAACAGAGGGCGCACTGTTATTCTTTCATACAACCAACAGATGGCGCTGTGTGATATTGCAGTCACTGTTATTCTTTCATATAACCAACAGATGGCGCTGTGTGATATTGCAGTCACTGTTATTCTTTCATATAACCAACAGAGGGCGCACTGTTATTCTTTCATATAACCAATAGAGGGCATTGTGGGATATTGCAGTCTCTCCCCAAGTGTACTGTTGGTATAGGAATGATTAAAAGTGACTGCAATCTCATCTACCGGGTACCACTGACCCGAGTATAAGCCGAGGTAGACTTTTTCAGCACATTTTGGATGCTGAAAAACTCGGGTAGCCTTTTTTTTTTTTTTTTTTTTTACAACTTTTCCAAAATATGCAAAGACTTGCATTTTGGTGGTACAAATACATTTTCAGCACATCAGTTTGTATATAGTTTACTAAACTACACTGTTTTCTGGAGTCACTTTACTGTTTTGTTTTTTTTTACCCTGAAATCTAAATTATGCTCATATATTGGTATTTTTTTGAAAGTACTGACCACTGTAGGATTTATCACTACAAGTATGAAATCTTCATAAAAAAAAAACATATTTGGTACAAGTGCATTTCTAAATCAACTGTATTTTTGTGAATATACAAGAATAGTATGATTTTGATTTATTTCTCTATTTTATGAAAAATATGTAATTACTTTTATTATATTGGTATTTACAGTCATAGGAAATGGGCTTGCAGTGAAAGGGTTGAACATATGTAAGCAGCATATGACCTACAGAGCTGTTAAAATCCTGAGCGATTACTATAATGCCCCTTTTCCATGCTAGCATAATCACATATTGTCATATATAGAAATGTGTGAACCTGGAAATATAGGGCTACACCAAAACACTGCCCTATACATGCAGTCCCCCGGTTACGTACGATATAGGGTCTGTAGGTTTGTTCTTAAGCTGAATTTGTGTGTAATTTGAAACATATACTTATTAAATGCAACTTAGACAGATGCTTTTCTTAAGATAGTATTTACTTTTAACTTTCTGTGCATACGTATTTTTACATTTCTGTGCTCTGCAGTTGACATCAAATGCCAGTGGGGATTGGGGCAGGTGGTTTATAAGAGCTAAATGTTAATAAAGGCCAAGCAAACCACTGTACATTACTGTAATAGCCTCTGTATGCAAGTATGAGTTGTATCTAAGTTTGTGTATGTAACTCAAGGACTCCCTATACTGATTTGTACACATTAAGATAATATGACCATTTTCAAATGAGAGAGAAATGAGAGCACTCATCAGCTAAAATGTCTCTACAATGTTAAACATGAAATCCTTTACATGGCTATACACTATGGGTCGAATAGGAAATTCGATTTCCTATTCGATAATTTTTTTTTGGTCAAAACTCTCAAATTCAAATTGTGAATTATCCAATTCAAATTTTGATTGCAATTTTGAGATTTATCAAACCTATACCCTTGGAATAATTCAAATTTGACTATTCGCCACCTTAAACCTGCAGAGCTCATGTATAGGTCAATGAGAGGTCCAGTGACCAATTTGAAGACGTTATGAGCCTTCCTGAGATTCGTGTTTCTTTCAGAGAAAAAATTTGATTCGAGTTTTGAGTCAGTAAAATTTGTTCGAGTTTTAGATATTTGATTTTTTTTTTTTTTTTTTTTTAAATAACCTCCCAATCAAATTTCGAGTATATTCAAATTTATTAGAGTTTAAAGGAGAAGGAAAGCTCCAAGACAGTTTATTGCCAACAGATTAGCAATAAAAATAGTGCAAGCTAGAATGCTATATTTATTCCGCAGAATGCTTTACCATACCTGAGTAAACAGCTCATGACACTGTCTCTGTTTGTTAAGGATAGAAGCTGCCATATAAGCTTGGCGTGACATCACTTCCTGCCCGAGTCTCTCCCTGCTCACTAACAGCTCTTAGCTCAGATTACAGCAGGGATGGGAGGAGGGAGGGGGAGAGGAACAAACTGAGCATGCTCAAGGCCATGCCCTGGAGGTTTAAGCTGAAAACAGGAAGTCTGATACAGAAGCCCATGAGTACACAATAGAAGGAAAGAAATGCTGTGTTTCTTTTGACAGAGGACTCAAAGCAGCATTACTTTGAGGGTTTACTGGTGTATTTATATAGACCTTTCTCATAAAGCTTACTTAATTTTAGCCTTTCCTTCTCCTTTAAAAAAAACTCATGAATTCGAAATCCGACCTTTGATTAATGTGCCACTGTGTTATTTTTTCCAGTTAAAATAAACATTGTAGTAAAGCATGAACTCACCTTCCAGCGAGTTCCTTATCGAGGTACTTGGCAGCCAGTCGTGCGCCATACACTTCTGCCTGCAGAACTGCAATGTGCCGACGAAGAGCTTCATTTTCCTTTCGAAGCAATTTCACTTCTGCTTCCAGTTGAGCTTCCTTCACCTTTTCTTTCTTGTTTGCTTCAAGTTCTTTTTCCTAAGCCACAAATAATGACCGGCATTCATTTGTGAAATTATGACTATTATCATGGCATTCAGCAATTGATTCATTACAACCAGGATACACCCTGTTATATTTAAAATCTTGGTTGAACAAGAACACATAAAAAATAATAAATAGAAGGACCCCATGCAAAATTAAGGGAAAGTGCAATATTAGCATATCAATCATATTTAAACAGACGTAGTTTAAAAAAATGTTGAATTTTGTCTAACAATTTATTTTTTAAGATTTTGAAATTACATTTCTTTTGCAGCTCTCCAGTGTGGCTCTAGTTGCAGTGCCTACTGTTCCTATGTTGTAGACCACAATTTGAGTGATAGGTAGGAAGAGTAATAGAAAACAAGCTGAAGAAGTAATATAAAATAACATAATTCAGTCATCAATTTGCTATGAGCAGCATGATTAAGTATATTATAGACATGCAACCTTTGTATTCCAGATGCTACAAAAATATAACCTGCATCAGTTGATCTACTGGAGTAATTCTGAAAACTACAGTTCCAACATTGTTCCATCTGGAGAGCCAAAGGGTTCATATTTCCCTGTTTTGGGGTATACAGCTGTTACTGGGTATATTTCATAACAGGATAAAGTGTGTATGAAATGTTAATGTTCAGTGCTATTGCATATTCAAGTGCTATGCTTAACAGAAAGATAGGTAAGTACTCACCATTGCCTCCACAGAAGGTACAGACTTAAAGCAAGAAAACAAAGATTTCAGATTAGAAAGGC
Source organism: Xenopus petersii (assembly GCA_038501925.1). Classification (NCBI taxonomy): domain Eukaryota; kingdom Metazoa; phylum Chordata; class Amphibia; order Anura; family Pipidae; genus Xenopus; species Xenopus petersii. The sequence goes on from CM076681.1 coordinate 85,338,098, forward strand.
TGATACAAAGGCAGAAAGAAACTGTAAACCTGTGTTGAATGCTTTCTTGTTTTGTACATGGACTTTTAAACTGTTAAATTATGCTAAAGTAGCAGATTTATCAAAATGTGAGTTCAGATTGTAATAAACAAAAACTCCCACATTCTATTCATTCCTATGGGATTTTTGGAAGCGTATTTATCAAATGGTGAGCTCTAATATTCAGCCATTTATAAATATCCTTCTTAAAATCCCTTAGGAATGAACAGAACATGGGTGAGTTTTTATTTATTGAAATCTGAACTCACATTTTGTTTCAATAGAATAAGAGAATATGAAGAATTAATAAAGGCAGAGGTAAGTATTGTTCACCAAACCTCATCAATGTTATATTACAGGATTGTAGTAATTTACTTAGCACACATCTACACACACTCCATTCCTGATGCAGCTTCTATTATTCTGCTCACCAGTTTAGCCTTAATGGCTCCAGAGTCGACATTCTGGCCAGACTTTGAGTGCAGCTGTAGTTGTACTGCGTGTAGCTGCAGAAGCTGGTCATGAACCTCCTTATCCAACACTGCTTTCTCTGCTTGAACTTCTGTTAGCTCTGACTTCAGGTCCACCAACTGTGCCTACAAAATACAAAGAAAACAAAAGAGAACAGACACATATAGCTATATAGGATCCAAATGGAAATTAAATAATCACAAAATAATGCTGTATTACATTCAATACTTATTAATATCTTGTGTTTGTAATTTAGAATCCTCTATATTTTTTTGCATCTACTCTACAGTGGGGGACATTTAAAATTATCTCATTGTCTGCATTAATATAATGTAACAATACAGAAAATCTGTATCTAGCTCCTGTTACCTAAGACCAAAATATTCCTGTACCTGTTGGTTAATGCTAAAATATAGGCTTGGAAGAAAATTTTAAATAACTTCTAAAGTAGAGTTCTTTGATTGTGTGTGTGTGTGTGTGTGTGTGTGTGTGTACAGGAATGGGATGCATTATCCGGAAACATGTTATCCAGAAAGATCAGAATTAGGGTATTGGACTCAATTATTATCAAATAATCTGAATATTTACAAATTATTCTTTTCTCTGTAATAATAAAACAGCACATTGTACTCAATCCAGACTAAGATATAATTAAATCTTTATTGGAAGCAAAACCAACCTATTGAGTTTATTTAATGTTAACATGATTTTCCAGTAGACAAGGTATGAAGATCAAAATTACTTAAAGATCCGTTATCCGGAAAACCCCAGGTCCCAAGCATTCTGGGGGTTATATTTACTCTTGGGGTTACTCTGAACACCTAATGAATTTAAAATGTCTTGAAAGCGAATAGCTATGTTCGTGCAAATGATTCAGCCCTTGATAAACACAATTATATAGTATGAACTTTGTACCAAAGGAGGAGGTGGTTGCATTAATAAAGTCACACATTAACAGTTAGTTGGTTATGTATGTGTAATTTTTATACATTTCACCAATCATCAATAAGGATCTTATATTTGAAAGGAAAAATATATCTAAACATCTTTAAAATATCTTACTGCTTTGCTTTTACTATATTTTCAGTAGGGATGCACCGAATCCAGGATTCGGTTCGGGATTCGGCCAGGATTCGGCCTTTTTCAGCAGGATTCGGCCGAATCCTTCTGCCTGGCCGAACCGAATCCGAATCCTAATTTGCATATGCAAATTGGGGACGGGGAGGGAAATCACGTGACTTTTTGTCAGAAAACAAGGAAGTAAAAAATGTTTTCCCTTCCCACCCTAATTTGCTTATGCAAATTAGGGTTCGGATTCGGTTCGGTATTCGGCCGAATCTTTCACAAAGGATTCGGGGGTTCGGCCGAATCCAAAAAAGTGGATTCGGTGCATCCCTAATTTTCATTTGTTAAAAGATTTTTTTGTTAAAGGAGAATTTAAACCCCCCTCCTAATAAAATCTCCTACCCAGAGCTGTAAAATTGCCTATACTCACCTATAGGAGAGTAAAGGTTTAGGGGCACTTACCGGTGTTATCACCTATGCGTGGAGGGGGGGAGCAGGGAGGGGGTACTATGTAGGGTACTGGGCAGGGGTTTTTATTAGTGGGGGGGGGTTGAGTTTTCCTTTAAGTTATAGGTGTGACTATGCCATTGTATAGCACTACAAACCTGTCCTGCAAGTCTACAAAACAGGGATTGAGGACCTTCGACGAACATGAATGGACAAATATATGGCTAGGATCAACAAACAAGTGGTTATTAAAGGAAAACTATACCCCCAAAATGAATACTTAAGCAACAGATCGTTTATATCAAACTGAATGACATATTAAAGAATCTTACCAAACTGGAATATATATTTACATAAACATTGCCCTTTTACATCTCTTGCCTTGAACCACCATTTCGTGACTCTATCTGTGCTGCCTCAGAGATCACCTGACCAGAAATACTACAACACTAACTGTAACAGGAAGAAGTGAGGAAGCAAAAGGCAAACCTCTGTCTGTTAATTAGCTCATGTGACCTTACATGTGGTGTGTATGTGTGCACAGTGAATCTTACGATCTCAGGGGGCGGCCCTTATTTTTTAAAATGGCAATTTTCTATTTATGATTACCAATGGCACATACTACTAAAAAAGTATATTATTATGATAATGGTTCATTTACATGAAGCAGGGTTTTACACAATGGCTGTTTTACTCAGTATCTTTTAATAGAGACCTACATTGTTTGGGGGGTATAGTTTTCCTTTAAGAGCAAAATGAACCTTAGATGAGATACTGCACTGACTCAATAGGGTATCCACAAGTTATATTCCAACTGATAAAAACCTGTTGAACTGCTTGCATTCCTGGTTGCTCAGAGACTGTGTTACAGTTGCAGGTCAAAACATTCATACAGTTCTAAAATAAGCACTGCAACGCTGTCCTATATTTGATTGTATTATGGTATACTGAATTGGGTTGTACCTACATAGCTGCCAGAATTTAACAGTACTGTTTGGTACCATATTCATGACAAATCAACTGAAAGACTAAAAAGATTGTAAAGGGATAGTTCACCTTAAAGTTAACTTTTAGTATGTTACATAATGCCCAATTTTCAACAATGTTTCAATTGGTCTTCATTTTTCAGCATTTTTTAAATATTTGTCACTTTTTCTGACTCTTTCCAGCTTTTAAATGAAGTCAATGACCCCAGCAACCAACTTGTTCTGTGAGGCAACAATTTTATTGCTGTTGTTACTCTCAACCGGACACACCACTGCCTGGTTGCTAGGGTAATTTGCACTTTACCAACCAGATAGCTGCTGCAATTTCAAACTGGTGTGCTGCTAACCAAACAGCTACATTCAAACAACCCAAGGAATAATAATAATAATAATAATAATGAAAAAAAAAGTTAAAACCATTCAAATTGTCTCAGAATATCACTCTACATCGTACTAGAAGTTAATTTTAAGGTGGACCACACCTTTAAATGATGGCCATAAAAACAAAATAAATAATGGTCACTCTCTTCTGACTATTGACTTTTGACTTACACACACAATCATAAGGGTTTTTCCATTGATAATAGTGATGCACCAAATACATACATTTTAATCCAGATGATATTCTGCCCCTTCTTAAAACAGTGATTGAATTTTGATTTGTAGATTTACATTTCAACCCCCTGCAAATGTAAGTTGCCTCGTGGCAATATGAAGATTGGATGTGCCAGTCAATATTCTGCTGAAGCCATATCTTTAGATTATTAGGACTGTACAAAATCTCATAACAAATCCTGGATTTGGTGACTCCCCTACTAAATACCTAAAGGCAATATATATATATATATATATATATATATATATATATATATATATATATATATATATATATATATATATATATATATATATATATATATAGTAAGAAAACACTTCCTTAAAATATAAGGAACAAACACTTGTACTGTCCTTGCAACAAAATTGATCTTTGCATGAAATACACTATATACAGTAAACTCACAATAAATAGGTGTTGAACCTACACACCTGAACAAATATACTATGCTCTTACAACTAGCTACAACCTTCCATTATAACTTTAGGCCTTCAGTACCATTCACATCTGTGACACATCTATGTATGCTTTGTGCCAATGCAATATGTAGTCAGGAAATACATGGTTGCCTTCAAGGGGAAAACATAAACATGGCATGAGAATAGATGCACACAGCACATAGGGTATTATTGTTCTGGTTACGCTTCTTTTGCTAAAATATGTATGGCTGGTTCTTTTATTATTATTGCATTAGCCCCAGCTGTAAATTAGATTTTTTTTTTTTTTACACGTATGTGCATGTTTAGCCTTAAGGTCCCCAAACATGAGCTGACCTGGCATTTATCTGACTTTAGCCAATGGAATTAGCCAAATGGAATTCTTACAATTGCTCTGGTTGTTGACCAATTGATCAGATCTTGCTCCTCTCGCTTTCATATCTGCTGATGCCCTATTCAAATAAGGAATGGGGTTGCAGATAATTTCAGAGTGGGCAAACGGAAAGGATCAGTCCATACCTAGATGGACAGTATGCTTGTGATTGGCCAAACTGCCAAGCAAATCTCTGTTTGTCTCTCAAAACTTGCTACTACAAAATGTTTCCTATGATTTTCAGTATGCATATGGTGGTGCAACTGGGAGTTAGTTGTGTTTGTATATTTGAACTGCTGAAGCACCATGCCAGGAAACTGCATGGGGTATTACTATATGTTGAAGTAAAAAACAGACACAGCCCTTCTTAATTTCCAGATGTTCTGATAATTTAGAAGGTCTTTCGAAACAATCAGCGCAATAGAAAGATAGCCATAGCAGACACAGAAGAAAAGAAGTCCCTGCACCACAGAGCTTTCAATTAAAGTGACTGAAACACCACTGCCTCAGTCAACAGAGCACGTAGATGCCATGTCCTCAGTTTCATTTTAATTTCTATATTAATAGTAAGCAGGCAAGCACATCTAATTCAACAATTTGGAAACCAAAGATAACATCATAAGTATCTATATTTCTAAGAAATTCAGCAGTTGAAAAGGCAGTATTGGTCTACAAGGGAGGTTGAGGAGGAAGAAAACTCTCCTATCATTAAAGAACTGTAAGCACAACTCGAATTTGATATAGATCATTTTCATTTTACACAAGAGTTTAAATGCCAGTCATCATATTAAAGGAAAACTATACCCCCCAAACAATGTAGGTCTCTATTAAAAGATACTGAGTAAAACAGCTCATGTGTAAAACCCTGCTTCATGTAAATGAACCATTATCATAATAATATACTTTTTTAGTAGTATGTGCCATTGGGTAATCATAAATAGAAAATTGCCATTTTAAAAAATAAGGGCCGCCCCCTGAGATCGTAAGATTCACTGTGCACACATACAAACCACATGTAAGGTCACATGAGCCAATTAACAGACAGAGTTCTGCCTTTTGCTTCCTCACTTCTTCCTGTTACAGTTAGTGTTGTAGTATTTCTGGTCAGGTGATCTCTGAGGCAGCACAGATAGAGTCACGAAATGGTGGTTCAAGGCAAGAGATGTAAAAGGGCAATATTTATGTAAATATATATTCCAGTTTGGTAAGATTCTTTAATATGTCATTCAATTTCATATAAACTATCTGTTGCTTAAGTATTCATTTTGGGGGTATAGTTTTCCTTTAAGTACAACTCAATAACTGCCCTTAGTCAATACAGCATGACAGTAAACATCAACTCTACACCTAAACTGGAAGAAAGCCATAAAAAATAAATAACAGGCGGTGGAATTGCAAACCATTGTGCAACCTATGACCTACCCTCCATCAATCATCTCTCCACCCTGTCCTGTGTACCCTATCAGCCTCCATTTGCCAACTAACCCTTATGCAACCCAACCACCTTTTCTCTTCCATGACACATATTCCAATCCTCCCATATTATCCAAGGACCCCACTTCTCTCCCCTATAGAAATCGGATTTCACAGTGCCCTCGTGTATATCCACTCACTATACGAACCTCCAGCTTGTGGTTGATCTGACTGACAGTCTGTGCTTTGTGGCAAAGTTGTGCGAAACAAGAGCTTAGGGTGGTCATTTTCTGTCGACCCTCATATGTGATATCTGCCTGGTCCGGGTCTATTTCCCCTAGCAACAAGTCAACATCAACAAACGCCTTATCAAACTCCTTTTCCAGCACTTCAAGCCAGCGGAACATGGACATGCCGGGAACAGGCCCGGAGGCAGAAATCGAGCAGGGAGCCGCAGACATTACGGAGCAGAGCTAAACCGATAGACAGGAAGAAATAGGGAGAATGTCGCTTGATTATTCCGCTCGCTGATTGGCTGGCCTTGCGCTGCCAAACTCTCCCCTGACTGGCTAATCTCTGGTAACGTCAGGGGAACCCCATCGGGCTAAAATCACCCAAAGCCGCGTATTTGTTAGAATCCGCCCACGTGACATCCTTAAACGTTTCCGATTGATGGAATAGTTCAACTAGACTGGGTGTATACATTATGCGCACGTAGAGACAGTAGATATGTATATCTTATAAACAAAGGCGTACGTTCCACCATAAGTTTCAGGGCGAATCCTAATAACTACTGTTAGTTAGTACTGATATTGTATGTCGCATGAATCTGTGCTTTGGATCTATGGATTTTGGCAGAACTAAAAGGGCGTATAGGCGATCAGTTTTTCTTGTCTGCCACAACTAACGGCGGCAGGCAGAATCAATCGATGCTAGAAAGTAATGGTAGTTGAGCAGTAACAGTCACTTGAACATATGTCTTTAAAGGGATACTGTCATGGGAATTTTTTTTTTCAAGATGCATTAGTTAATATTGCTTTTCCAGCAGAATTCTGCACTGAAATCCGTTTTTCTCAAAAGAGCAAACATATTTTTTAAATTGTTTTAATTTTAAAATCTGACATGGGGCTAGATATAGTTTCAATTTCCCAGCTGCCCCAGTCATGTGACTTGTGCTCTGATAAACTTAAGTCACTCTTTACTGCTGTACTGCAAGTTGGAGTGATATCACCCCCCAGCAGCCCATCAGCAGAACAATGGGAAAGTAACCAGATAGCAGCTCCCTAACACAAGATAACAGCTCCCTGGTAGATAGAAGAACAACACTCAATAGTAAAATCCAGGTACCACTGCCACACAATCAGTTATATTGTGTAGGAGAAACAACAGCCTGCCAGAAAGCAGTTCCATCCTAAAATGCTGGCTCTTTCTGAAAGCACATGACCAGGCAAAATGACCCGAGATGGCTGCCTACACACCGATATTACAAATAAAAAAAAAAATAGACTTGGGTTTGGAATAAAATTTTAAATGGTAGAGTGAATTATTTGCTGTGTAAACAGTGTAATATAGGAATAAAAAAATACATCATAAAAATCATGACAGAATCCCTTATCCCTTTATAGTTTCGCAAATGGTGTTTTGCTATTCCAAGAAGACTGTAATGTAATGTGATGCTCAGGGTTAATAGGTTTTGTTCTTTTCCAGCTTGCTGACAAGTACAATAACTGTTCTAGTATGAGAGTGTTAGAAAAAGATATTAATTTAAGGCTTATTTCCTTCCATTCTGTTTATTAAGATTGTGTAAATCCAGCAATACAAATTTAAAATACAAATAATACAAAATACAAATAAAATGTGATTCTAAGCAAAATTCCAGCGTGCATCCAATAATCAACTTCAATGGTTTTCAAGTTATTTGTAAATAAGATAAATAATATGTAAATAAGTGACATCACCGCCACAACTCAAAGGCCGGTATTAATAGCAAAAAAAAAAGCACCTCACAATAGGCAACTTACAGGTGTTGTCCTTTCAGTAGGCCAAAGCTAGTTTAGTTGCCTTCGCTTTTTGGCGATTTAGTGAGTGAGTTCAGTTATTGTCAAGCACATTTTTTTATTTATACAAAAAGAAAAAGCAAATCAATCAAAAATGAGGAATTAGCATTGCTGTTTTTCAGAGCTTTTTTGGTTAACTGGTTTCTGTATAATAGATCCCATACTTTTATTTAAAGCAGTCGTAAATCCCTACAGTATCAATCAACTTGTACTGTGAGCGCCACCATATGGTTATGTTTGATATTACCAGGTCCATATGTGGTCACTGTGTAACTGTGACCGCCATCATGTGGGTATAACTTTAACTGCAGTGAAATACTGAAAAAAGATATGTCCAGACATGACTTTTGGTATTTTATAGTGCTTCGGGGATGGGCTTTAGTAGTGGGCCTACATGTCTGTGCATGTCCAGACCAGTCTAGCGCATATGTATAAATATGACTTATAAATAAATAAAGCACAGCATACATATTGTAATAAAACATAACATATTTTTTATTATAGACAAACCAATAAAAAATGCACAACATACATAATGTGAAATATGCATTGAAATATATACAAAAAAACTGATTTGGAAATCCAAGTAATATATATTGAGAAAAAGCACAACAGAATTTGTATTTTTTACAGTTATATACAAGATTATATACAGCTATAAATATACAAAGATATACATTTAGTATTTCAACCAGTCAATAGATTGAAGTAGAGAGCCAGTGCGTTTTTTAGGTAACATGTATCTATGGGGGGTTAATGATCCAGGGGTGCCTAAAGTAGTACTCTTATTTATTAAGTGTTTATAAGCTTAGGGTTTGAATGTGATGATGATGATGAGGGTACAGAATCAATATGTAATTTTATATTATTGAAATATTCACGATTTGATGTATTTCCAATGACTGAAGAAGGTATATTAAGCTCAGCCATCACGCGTAGCAATGTATCCCAACCATGCGGCATTTTACGCTCAGCAACGTAATGACTCTGTGTAACACCACGGACCAAGTGCAGTATATTAGAATCTGATACTGTGTTATTTTTATAAACAAGTTCCCCCTTGTCATTCCAATCCACAATATGTTTTGACATTTTGGCAAGTAATAACTTAGCATTTTTTTTAAAGCGAGGATTTACATTAAAACCTCATCAAACATAGTATCAGCGGCGTTAGTGACGGTATCACCATCTGAATTCTGTTGTGTCACAGACATACCAAATTATATATATACCTTAACATTGAACGGTGAAGAACATTGGGAATTTCAGTGTTCTACGTGTCTAAATGACTTTGTCATTACGTTCATGGAAAAAAAAATTAGCGGCTGCATGTTCATAGCCCACAATAACTAATACTTTGTGGTTAAACAATTGTTAAAAGAGTGCATTCAAACAGAACTACTATCCCAGGGTGGTAAATTGTTCTGCGTTACAATGGCTGACTTGGGTATTCGATTTATAGATTCTTTAAATTTCCTACCCATGAGACTTAGTAAATTACCTGTAGCATTAGGTGTACAGAATGGAGGTAAAGGCTTCTTTCCACATTATTTTAACACGGCTGAAAATCAGGGCTATATTGGTGCCATGCCATCCATAGAATTTTACGGGGCTGATTATATGATGCCTGATGACAAGGCTGAATTCATTACTTGGAACGAGCAAAACCACCACAGTAAATTCGATTTTCAATTGGAACTTAAAAAATACTGCATTCAGGATGTTAAAATTCTGAAGGAGGCTTGTGCCTGCTATAGAGAAAACATAGACATAACAAATAAAACCGTCACTAAATATAATTTGAATGATGAGCCAGAGGTAAATGCCTACACAATCGACCTTTTTGAGTACACCACCTTAGCCTCTGTGTGTATGGCAATGTACAGGCTAAAGTTTTTACCCGAAAACTGTATTGCAATCTTACACCCAGACAATTACAGTAAGAAACATAAACGTTTCTCAACACTGGCAATACAATGGTTGATGTACATTGCGCACAAAGAGGGCATCTCTGTACAACACACACAAGGTGGTGAAAAAAAGGTTGGTAAATACTGGCTGGACGGTTATGCTTTTGTTAATGGCAAACATATAGCATTTGAATTTCAAGGTTGCTTTTACCATGGATGCCGTGTTTGTTATTGTGAAGATGACTTTAATAGGGTAACTGGCACTTATTTCAGTCAACTGAACCACAAAACACAAATCAAGACAAATTTTTTAAAAACAAGGGGCTTTGAGGTCTGTGAACTCTGGGAACATGAATGGCATGCTATGTTGGAATCTGACAATGACCTACAGGCGTTCATTCAAGAAAAAAAGTTTCCCCAACCTTCGTCACCCCGTGATGCCCTCTATGGTGGCCGCACAAATGCTATAAAGCTCTACCACAAAGTGGTCCCCGGTGAACGCATTCACTATATCCCTATGTGAATAAAACAAAAACATATCCAATTGGTCATCCAACAATTATCTTTGAAAATTTCAAGTATTTTAATTCTTATTTCGGCATCGCTAAAGTAAAAATATACCCTCTAAAGACTTGTTTCTTCCTGTTCTGCCTGTAAAGATGAACGGAAAACGAATGTTTCCATTGTGCCATACTTGCGCCTCTACGCATCAAGATATGGACTGCTGTCACACAGATGAGGAACGCGCATTAACGGGTATGTGGTGCACAGTTGAAATTCAGAAGGCCTTAGATATGGGTTATAAACTTGGTGAAATCTTTGAAATTTGACATTTTCAATCAAGTACTAACAATCTCTTTACCGACGACATTAAAATACATCTCCATAATAAACAAGAAGCCTCAGGCTACCCCAGTTGGTGTACAGATGATGAGAAAACACAGATGTATGTTGATGATTATTTGGATAAGGAGGGGGTGTTATTATGCTGAGAACATCTAGCCCCCAATCCAGCAAAAAGACAAATAGCTAAACTGTTTCTAAATTCTCTGGGGTGAATTTGGTCAAAAATCTAATTTACCTACAACTAGCATTGTCACTAATCCAGATGATCTCTTTAAGTACGCATTTCTATCTCAGTACGAAGTGTCATCATTAGATTTTTTTAGATGATGACACGGCAATGGTTAATTGGAAGTATGCAAAAGAATGTCAAACTCTTTCACGCAACACAAACATATGTATTGCTTGTTTTACCACAGCATACACCAGGCTTGAATTATACAATCTTTTGGACAGTCTAAAAGAATGCTGTTTATATCACGACACTGACTCGGTTATTTTTGTAAGCAAGGATGGTGACTGGAATCCGCCACTTGGGGACTATCCAGTGAGTTACCTACTGACACTTACATTAATGAATTTGTATTGGGTGGACCTAAAACCTACGGTTATAAGTTATCGACTGGTAAGACTTGTCTAAAGGTTAAATGCTAATAATATACAGTTGATGAACGTTGACAGCCTAAAGGATCTGGTATTAGACTACCCAGAAAACTCAAACCCTCAACATCAGAAAAAGATTGTGGTCTGTCAGGATGGCATAGTTAGAAACAAAAAGTGCTGGCAAATAGAGACTTGGATGCTGTCGAAAACACAAAAATGTGTTTATGATAAACGACAACTAACAGACGGTTATCAAAGTATCGCTTTTGGTTTCAGTAACCATGGACACTAGACTGCAACATCCTTTTTCATGTATACTGGCTGGCCCTTCTAATTCAGGATAAAGTTTTTTTGTGTTATCGCACAGGCCTGATAATATTGTTTGGTTTTATGCATGCTGGCAATCACTTTATGATGAGCTGTTACAGAAAATACCAAATGTTTGGTTTATAGAAGGATTACCAAATTATTGTTGATGATCTCATGGAGTCTGCTAGTGAAAACTCTGAGCTTGAAAAAGCATTTACTAAGTATGTACACCACCAAAATCTCATCATAATGTACCTTGTACAAAATATATTTTGATGCTGAAATTTCTGATATTGTACAGAGAAAAGACATCAGATAGTGAAAAAATATATCCTTATACAACTGTATTGCAAAAGTACTTGGTTCATGCGAAGCAGGATGATCGGGAGAAAATGAGCTTAACACTTTTAATGCCTCCTAGAGATCCCGCCATAACTGTTACACAACCGAATTCAGATGGTGATACCGTCACTAACGCCGTTGATAGTATGTTTTAATGAGGTTATAAACAATGTAAATCCTCGCTGAGCTTAATATACCTTCATCAGTCATTGGAAATACTTCAAATCGTGAATATTTCAATAATATAAAAATACATATTGATTCTGGACCCTCATCATCTTCATCACATTCAAACCCGCTTACAAAACACTTAACAAAGCAGAGTACTACTTTAGGCACCCCTGGATCATTAACCCCACATAGATACATGTTACCTAAAAAATGCACTGGAACGATACTTCAATCTATTGACTGGTTGAAATACTAAATGTATATCTATGTATATTTATAGCTGTATATATGTGTAGAATTGTAAAAAAAAATTCTGTTGTGTTTTTTCTCAAAATATATTATTTGGATTTCCAAATCAGTTTTTTGTATATATTTCAATACATGTTTCACATTATGTGTGTTGGGTATTTTTTTATTGCATTGTCTTTAATAAAAGTATGTTATGTTTCATTACATGGAAAGACTCTACTAAATTGTTCAGAACTATAAGTTCCATGCAGTTGCTGGGCAGCAAACTGGAAATGAGGTTCAATGTTGATAAATGCATGCAGGGCTGCCATCAGAAATCACGGGGCCCCGCACAACAAAATTTTCTGGGCCCCCCCCTCGCCACCCCTCCCTCAGTATGAAGGCCACACAATACACAGGCATTAAAAGATGAAGTGCCCCCCTACAAGTTAAAAAAATAACTTTTGTGCCCAGACCCCTCCTACAAGTTTTGGTGGTCAGGTGGTGGTTAAAGAAAAAAAACATTGGTGGCCAGGGCCCCACACATAAAAAAAAAAAACAATTAGCCAAGGCCCCCACCCATCTTTAAAAAATAAAAAAACAATTCGCTAGGGCCCCATGCATCTTTAAAAAATAAAAAACAATTAGCCAGGGCCCCCACACATTTTTTAAAAAAAACCTATTAGCCAGGGCCCCCACGCATCTTAAAAAAAACCAACAAAATAGCAAAGGGCCCCCACACATTTAAAAAAAAAAAACAATTAGCCAGGGCCCCCCCACATTTTTTACAAAAAAAAAACAATTAGCCAGGGCCCCCACACATCTTAAAAAAAAAATAGCAAAGGGCCCCCACACATTTAAAAAAAAAAACAATTAGCCAGGGCCCCCACACATTTTTTACAAAAAAAACCAATTAGCCAGGGCCCCCATACATTTTTTACAAAAAAAAAAACAATTATCCAGGGCCCCCACACATCTTAAAAAAACCCAACAAAATAGCAAAGGGTCCCCACACATTTAAAAAAAAAAAAACAATTAGCCAGGGCCCCCACACATTTTTTACAAAAAAAAAAAAACAATTAGCCAGGGCCCCCACACATCTTAAAAAAAAACAGCAAAGGGCCCCCACACATTTAAAAAAAAAAAAACACTTAGCCAGGGCCCCCACACATCTTAAAAAAAAAAATAGCAAAGGGCCCCCACACATCTTAAAAAAATAAAAAAAATAGCAAAGGGCCCCCACACATTTAAAAAAAAAACTATTAACCAGGGCCCCCACACATTTTAAAAAAAAAAAAAACTATTAGCCAGGGCCCCCACACATCTTAAAAAAAAAAATAGCAATGGGCCCCCACACATTTAAAAAAAAAAAACTATTAGCCAGGGCCCCCACACATCTTAAAAAAAAAAAAAAAAACTAGCAAAGGGCCCCCACACATTTAAAAAAACAATTGGTCAGGGCTCCCACAAGTTAAAAGAAAAAAAAAACTGTACGTACCTTAGCCAGGGAGTTCAGATGCCGGTTTCTTCAGTTTCTTGTGCTCTGATTCGCCAGTGAAATGTAAGTCCCGGTAAAGGCGCATGGTGATTGGATAATGTAGAGGGGAGGTTCAAACTTCTCCCAACCAATCAGCATGTGGCTTTACCGGGACTTACATTTCACTGGCAAATCAGAACACAAGAAGAAGTCATCGGCGCTCGGATGCAGGGGACCGGCTGTGCAAGTAAGTGCAGCACGGCCGGGCCCCCCTTAACTCCCCAAAACATCCGGGCCCGGGACAACAGTCCCCCCTGTCCCCCCCTGATGGCGGCCCTGAATGCATGTTATGCACTAAATGGCAGCGTGTTGTGAGTTTCCTTAACTGAGAAGGATCTAGGGGTTTTTGTAGATAACAAGTTGTCTAATTCTGGACAGTGTCATTTTGTGGCCACTAAAGCAAAAAAAAGTTCTGTCTTGCATAAAAAAGGTCATAAACTTAAGGGATGGAAACATAATTACCGGTATGCCTCTTTATAGGTCCCTGGTAAGGCCTCACCTGGAGTATGCAGTGCAGTTTTGGACTCCAGTCCTTAAAGGAGAACCAAACTCTTAATTATAAAAACCCCTACTCCCTACCCTACATAGACCCTCCTCCCTGCCCCCCCCCCCAGCCTAGCTGTTACTTTCAGTAAATGCCCCTAACTCTTTACTTACCTCTCTTTGCAGATTCAGAAGAGCGGAGCATATGGGCGCCATCTTCTTCTCTTCGGTCTTTTCCGGGAAGTAAGTGCCATATTGGCTCATGCGCAGTTGGAGCAGTCTTCTGGTTTTGGACAACTGCGCATACGCCGAAATTGATGGAAAATGCTGAAGCACCAGAAGAAGGTCGAAGATTACTGAAGATGTGGCCATTGAGCTCCGCTTTGCTGAATCTGCAAAGAGAGGTAAGTGAATCTTTCAAACCTGCCGAGGTCTTGTAGAACAATGTAATTCTCCTACCGCACACCTGTAGTTCACCACTCCTGCAAGCTGGTGGTGCGTTCCTTCCGTTGACCCGGCCGGGTCCCTTAGCAACCAATGTGTAAAAGAAAACGGATCCGCACACACGCCGATTAGTGCAGTTGGGGATTATCCCCTTTTATTCAGCCACCAAACATCAACCTTTAGGGGGGGAACACCCACCCTTCATCAGGGGGGGAACACCCACCCTTCATCAGGGTGGGTGTTCCCCCCCGAAACATTGATGTTTGGTGGCTGAATAAAAGGGGATAATCCCCAACTGCACTAATTGGCGTGTGTGTGGATCCGTTTTCTTTTACACAGAGGTCTTGTAGAAGTCAATGGCAGATGTCCGTTTTACAATTGTAAGATATTATGATCTGCGCTGGGTTTTGTACAATAAACGGAATTTGTGATTTTTGGGCCTGAGTCTGAATTTTTGGGAGTCAAATCCGAACAAATTGTATGTTTATAAACTCTCGATAAAATAGTAAAAATTTCAAGAGTCTTTTTCCCGCTTCAAATTTTTCTGAATATTTTATTGATAAATAAGGTAAAAATGTAGATGGGTGTTTGGTCAAAGTTATTTACTAAAATAATGAGAACATTTTGTATTTTAGTAGGGAAAAAAACAAGGGAGGAAAAACAATTTGAAGTCTCTCCAATTTGCCTCAGGGAGGGGGGAATTCCTTCCTAAAAATGGGAATTGGACTATACCCTGGATCAACTTGTATTGTGAGCTACATTCCATAACCCTGTATTCCCTCACTTGCTAAAAAGCCATCTAATCCCTTCTTCTCTAATGTATCAGCCAGCACAACTGATTCAGGGAGAGATCACTGTAAAAAAACTCCTTTTGAATATTTAGAAAAAAACTCTTTTCTTCTAATTGGAATGGGTGTCCACCTATAATTTGGAAGGACCTACTGGTACATAAAGCATTAGCGAGATTATTATATGATTCCCTTAAATTTTTATACATAGTTATCATATCACCCCAAGCACCTCTTCTCCAAAGTGAACAACCCCAACTTGGCCATTCTTTCTTCATATTCAAGATCTTCCATACCTTTTACCAGTTTTGTTGCCAATCTCTATACGCTCTCTATTCAATAATATTCCATTTGAGCGCTGGAGACCAAAACTAGACAGCATGTTCTAAATGGGGCCTTACCAATGATCTGTGTAGTAGAAGAATAACCCCCTCCACTCGCAAATTTATGCCCCTTGTAATATAGCTCAAGGCCTTGTTAGCCCTTGAAGCTGCTGACTGATATTGCTTGCTACAGCCAAGTTTATTATCTACAATGACTCCAAGGTTCTTTTCCATTATGGATTTGCCTAGTGAAGTCCCATAAAGGGTATAACTAGCTTGCATATTCTTACATCCCCGGTGTATTAATTTACATTTATCGACATTGAATTCATAGATTGCTATTATCGGTAGTAGTGGTAAGGGGAAAGGTCCAAACTTATGCTTTGTTGATAATGTGTCACATATTTTTAAGGATAATTTCATGGTGGGAAAAAACTTTTCAGTTGATGTATGTTTGGTTTAGGTAGCCAGAAAAGTTGTGTGAGAGTTCTGTCTCATGCCAAATCTGCCTCCATATCTACCCATATTTACATCCCTTCGTAGCATGCAGTTGTAGAATTGAGGCTATATAGTATCCTTTGACATTGGGGATTCTCAGCTCTCCTAGTGATCTGGGCCATCCTTTGTGGTTTATGCTGCCATATAAACTTGTTGATGCTCCTCTGGATAGTGTTTAAAAATTGTGGGGGAAGCACATGATTTGTAGGGTTCGAAACAGGTACAGTATTTTAGGGAGCAGGTTAATTTTTACAGAGGTGATACACCCAAACCAGGAAATCATTTCTTTTTGCCATCTGTTACATTCTGTTTCCACCATTTTAATCAATGGTTGGTAATTTAATTTATAAATCAATGCAGGGTCTTTAGGTAGTTTTAACCCCAGGTATGTAGGTTTCCCTCCATTCAAACTGGGTTGGTTTTGGTATATTGATTGTCATTGCTTGCGTTGATCTTATACCAAGATATTATCTGGAACTCGCTAAGTTCATTTAGTGGAACACTTGTAAGCATTAATATATCATCAGCAAATAGGCCATTTTTTTTGGTGACCAGAGGGGGTAGTTATGCCTGATATATCCTGGTTTTTATACTTTGGGCCAAAGTCTCAACCATTAGCGCAAATATCAAGGGCGATAATGGGCAGCCTTGTCTGGTCAGATTTGTAAGTTGAAATGCATTCAAAAGGGCTCCTGCTGCACAATCTTTGGCTGTCATAGAGTATAATGGTGTTATAGCTATTAAGAATGTATTTCCCAGCTTAAATTTTGCTAGGATATCCTGCATATAGTGCCAGTTAACCCTGTTGAAAGCTTTCTCTGCGTCCAGGGAAAGTAGAAGGGCAGACACTTTAGATATAGTTTTACTAAGTGTGGAGCTACCTGATTCCAATTCTGCCTTGATAAAGCAAACGCAAAACGCGGCAAAACTTCTGCTCTTTTGTATTTTGATTAATTTTTTAAAAAAGAAGCCTTCAGCACTGATTACGGTGCAAAAATAGGGTTTTAGGGTTTGGGTTAATACAGAAGCAGCTCTTCATTTCTTCAATTCTCTTTTACTCTGAGGATTTGCATTTTTTTAGTTATATCTTTTACAGATTAGTTAACAATTGAGACCACAGTCCTCAGTGTCTACCCTTTCTCCCCGTGTAGTGTCCCAGGGCATAGACAGAAAAAGAAACAGTTAGGAGAAATCGGGACAGCTCCACCTCTACTCTATTTTCCATTTTAATCTCTTTTATTCATGAATTGCTGACTAATGGGTAAAAGTTATTTTTAGATAATTTTTAAATAATCTGACATTTATTAGCACTGGCACCTTAATTAATTGATAGTCTAAAAATAATTCATAGTTAATTGATAGTATATTTAAGTACAGGCACTTTAATTAATGGACTATAATTGATTAAAATGAACTGATAAAATTAACTGATGGTTTTATCGATAAATTAATTGGTTGTCAAGCTAGTATTGATTTGATTGCACAATCACTAAGCACAGAGACGGAACTAGGTGGGGATGGGCCCCGCCCCCCACCCTCTTCCGTGCGGCGCTACAACTGTTGCAGTGAGCATGTGACTGCCAGGGGCCCTGCGGGGGTGCGGACCCTGGCCCAATTGCACCCCCCTGCTCCCCCGGTAGTTACGCCACTGACTAAGCACTCTCACAAATGGATGCACCTTAAGGGTAATGTACAATTTTAAATCAATTTTGGAATAAAAGAATCAGATAGTGGGGGTTACTACTGTCTGTTTTTTTATTAATTATCGTTTAGTAAATATACCTCTACACAATTAAAAGTTAAAATAAACTATAAGAATAATCTTTTAGTTTTGAGCTACCTGATTTGTAAAAGTTCTGTAATAATGATTAGTGTAACCATCTGGGCCTGGTGCTTTTTCTGGTCTCAATCGTGTTGGTCTGGAACCAAGATGTTGCTCATTTACTGGTGTGATTTGGATCATTGTCTTGTTGAAACACTCATTTCAAAGGCATTTCCTCTTCTGCAGAAGGCAACATGACTAAGTATTTTCATGTATTGAAACTGATCCAGGATCCCTGGTATGTGATAAATAGGTCCAAATGAAACATCCCCATATCATGATACTTGTGCCACCATGTTTCACAGTGTACTGTTGCTTGAATTAAGTGTTTGGGGGTCATCAAACTGTAGCCCCTAGACCCAAAAACAACACTCTTGCTTTTATTACAAATTTTAGGACAGTCAGAGGCCCATTTACCATTGATCGAATATCGAGGGTTAATTAACCCTCGATATTCAACCTCAAAGTAAAATCCTTCGACTTCGCATATCGAAGTCGAAGGATTTTCCGCAAATGCTTCGATCGAACGAAAAATTGTTTGATCGAACGATTCAAAGGATTTTAATCGATCGGTCGAAGGATTTTCCTTCGATCAAAAAAAGCATAGAAAGCTTATGGGGACCTTCCACATAGGCTAACATTGGTGCTTGGTAGGTTTTAGGTGGCGAAGTAGGTAGTCAAAGTTTTTTTTAAAGAGACAGTACTTCGACTATTGAGTGGTCGAATAGTTGAACGATTTTTAGTTTGATTCGAAGTCGAGGGTCGAAGTAGCCAATTCCTTCACTCAAGGTTAGTAAATGTGCCCCTCAATGTTCTCAGGCAAGTTGTAACCTCTTCAGAACATCTTTTTTTCAACAATGGGACTTTGCAGGGAGCCTCTTGCCGATGGCTTTACATAGGCATCTTCTAACTGTAACAGTACTCACAAGTAACTTTAGACCTTCTTTGATCTTCCTGGAGCTGATCATTGGCTATTTTGACTATTCTTCTATTGATTCAATAGTTTTTCAGTTTCTTCCACATCTTTCAGGGGTTGGTTGCCATTTTAAAGCATTTGAGATCATTTTAGCTGAGCAGCTCTTCATTTTCTGTACTTCCTTATACTTTTCCCCTCTTCAACCAACTTTTTAATCAAAGTATGCTCCTTCTGAACAATGTCTGGAATGTCCCATTTTACTCAGATTTTCAGAGAGAAATGCACTATAACCAGCATGCACAACATTTGTTACCTTCCTTCCTTAAATAAGGGCTGTAATTGTTTTTTCACAGAATTAATGACCTCACTAATTGAACTACACACTGATATTTGGAACAAGCCTCAATTAATGATTCAATTACACAGAATCAGCAGCATGCATGTCATGACCATTGGGTCTATTGGGTTTCTATTACTCTACTACATCTACTCGTAAATTTTTTTTTTATTATATATTTTTTTCTACCAGAAACAGTGATTGATCAGGTTAGTTGGACTGCTATTATTCTGAACACAACTGTATATTAATTTGTGTGACAAAATCCCAGTCCTACAAACTTTAGTCAATAGTTTAATATCTCAAGTCGTTGATCCTCTAACTCACACACACTGAACAGCCATTATGGGAAAAGAGATTTATTGATTTATAGTAACCCTTTAACTTTATTTTTCATTTGTTCTGAAACAATGATTCAGAATTCTCTGTATTAAAAGTCATAATTTTATTACCATACAAATGTTACACAATATTTACATTGAGTCAGACATTGCTGCAACACAGGACAGATACGATCTCCTGTATAAATAGGCAGGAGGAATGGAACCCATGACCTAGTATTTGCAAATACATTCATGTGTTTGTTTTTTTAAATTCTGAGACAGACAGACAAATGGCTTGGCACAATATTTAAAATATGTCTGAGGACATGGAGTAGAAGAAAAGTATGGATAAGATGAGCGAATGTCCTTTAAAAGCAAAATAAAAGCACTGAAATTGGAAGTATTGTTGCAACATGACAACAGGAAAAAAACACTAAGTATCAAGATTGAAGCATCCAATGGCCTGTTCCAAGAGGTGTTATGTAATGCCAATGCAGATGTACAGAAAAGGAATCTGTTCTTTGCCATGGAAATCATACATTTCCATCAGTCTAGAAGAAAAGAACTTTCATTTGGAGCAATGTAGGTGGTTCTTTACAGTGAGGTTGTGGGTGATGTTATGATGGCTGATCCCGTTAATGCCTTTAAGAGTGGCTTGCGTGATTTCTTGTAAAGACATAATATCAAAGGCTATTGTGATGCTAAATTCTATAGTTAGTATAGATATGGGTATATATAATGTATGTGAAGGTATGGAGGAGTTGAACTTTATTAAAAAAAAAAACAAAAAAAACATTGAATAAACTCAATTTGGGTTCATGCCGATTAGAAAAAAAAATCATTAAAAAAATTTGATTTCCTTCAAATTTGGATATCAAGTTTCCAGATAAGAGATCCCTTACCTGCAATAATTTTGAGATCTGATTGCTATGTTCTATTTGATCTGCAGATCTAAACAATGAGGAATAGCAGCTCCTTCTTAAACATCTGTCAGAACTTTACATTACTTTTTCCTCTTATAAGTGATGCAACCTCCTTTAAATAAAGAGTTCTGTTTGTGAGAGTAATATATTTTGTGCACACAACCTCTATGGAGGCTAAGAAATTCTCTGAAGATCACAGCACCCTGTAGTGCATTATTAAACCAATGGAGAATATTTTGCTTACTGCAACAGTACGGTACCCACTCATACTTATCTATGCATATAGGAACTAGGGATGCACCAAATTCAGGATGACTTTTATGTCACATGAATGAAGAAATTGTTTTTTTTTTTTTTTTTTTTTACCAATAGGTTTGGATTTCGCCAAAACCCAAATAGTGGATTTGGTGCAACCTTACTAGGAACAGTATTTGAATATAAGCCTGAGTTTTTCAGTAAGAAGGAAATAAAAAGCATAATTAACAGCTGCTACTGTTTTTCCTAGTATAGACATGTGGTGTCAGAAGGTGTGTGGTGAGAGGCTTGTAGAACATTGAGGGCAGTTATAAAAGGTTACCAATGTTAAGTAGCCCAAAGCAAACAAACATCACATGTGTCTTTTAAAATTATAGAATATTGGTAGGGGCACACTCGTGTTGATTTGAGGTGCTGATCCAACAGGAGGCTGCCAAACTAAGTCTCCATAAAAGTATATGCACAAAAACAGAAAGTGGATCGCACACTATATATCCAAGAAGAATGATTTTACTTGCCAAAAGGTTACAAAATCAGTGTCTGCCCAACGCGCTTCGACTGCAAAATCGGTCTTCCTCAGGAGCACATAAGTAAAAATAAAGTAAGTAAAGGCAGAACGAGCTGTATCTGCAGAATTTTTTTTTATACCTGTGTGTTTCTATGCTTTACAGTCTGTACAGTGCGCAAGTCCACGGTGTGTGACGTCAAATCCGTTGACTGCAAGACCGGAAAGTAAGTCAGTGTAGTCTGGAACATGCCTTTTGCTTTCTTTTAGTAAGAGTTGTAGTATTTCTGGTCAGTTCAACTTTGAGACAGAGACCATCATGAAATGGTGGTTCAAGGCAAGAGATGTAAAAGGGCAATATTTACTTAAATATATATTCCAGTTCGGTAAGATTCTTTAATATGCCACTTAGTTTGATATAAACTGTTGCTTAAGTATTCATTTTGAAGTATAGTTTTCCATTAACAGATTATCTAGCTCAATAACTGAAGTGTCTGTTATTGGCAAACAGCAGAGCCTCAATTCATTAGGTTGTGTGGTTACAGTGAATATTTTACTTACTGAAAGGTACTGCAATATTAATTGTGAAATTTCTTGGCTAGGGGTGGTGCTATAACAGCACAGCTAAAAATAAAATACATTTTTAAGACAATAACAACATTTGCTAATCATCTGGAATATGCTTCAATTTGTCATAAATATTACAGGTTGCTAAAAAAAAAAACAGTTTAAAGGGACACTACAAATATACAGGACATTACGCTTTACATATACATGATTGTATAACACAGCATGTCTAAATGACTGCATAATGACTAAGATGCTGGAGCTTGTTGCTTGATTTGTATGTACTGTATAGAATGTATTATTATTTTAGAGTAAGCCTTGGAAAACCATGGATGAGTTTGCAGCTGTTCGTGTCAGATACAGTAAGGAAAGGAATGAATAAGACACCGTTTCTTATAGCATCAGTAATTTCTAATTCCCTGCAGCAGATATGCTTTTCATTTCTTTAGGTAAACTTCTTAGGTTTTATTGATCTTTGTGGAACTCTCAACTAATAACCAGGTGCCCCAATATAGTTTTACTGGGTAGAAAATGAATATGTGGAATGACAGGGAGTAAAACCGATACACATTTATGTTCAGAATTAGAGCAGTGCGCTCAAAATAGTGAATAAAGCTTCAAAATCCTTTCTTCCTTTTTGCCCCACAAACAGATTTTGAATGTCACCAAGTTTTCTTTGGATTAAGGTTCAGGGATTGAGCTGGCCAATGTCAATCTTGTTGGTCTGGAACCAAGATGTTGCTCCTTTACTGGTGTGTTTGGGGTTGTTGTCTTGTTGAAACACCCATTTCAAGGGCATTTCCTCTATGGTATAAGGCAACATGACTTCTTCAAGTATATTAATGTACTGAAACGAATCCATAATCCCTGGTATGCAATAAATAGGCCCAACAGCATAGTATGCGACACATACTCATATTAGGATACTTACACTACCATGCTTCACTGTCTTCACAGTGTACTGTTGCTTGAATTCAATGTGTTCTTTGGTTTGTGGGGCTTCTAACTGATAGCTTGGCTTCACATAGGCGTCTTATAATTGTAACAGTACTCAAAGATAACTTTAGACCTTCTTTGATCTTCCTGGAGCTGATCATTGGCTGAGTCTTTGTCATTTTGACTATTCTTCTATCCATTCAAATGGTAGTTTTCAGATTTCATGTAATTTAGGTTGCAATTTTTAAGCATCTGAGATCATTTTAGCTGAGCAGCCTATCATTTTCTGCACTTCTTTATATGTTTCCCCTCTCCAATCAACTTTTTTAATCAAAGTACGCTGTTCTTCTGAACAATGTCTGGAATGTCCCATTTACTCCGATTCTCAGAGAGAAACCAGCATGCACAACCTTTTCCGATTCCTTCCTTAAACAGGGCCATAATTGACACCTGTTTTTTCACAGAATGAATGACCTCACTAATTGAACAACACACTGCTATTATAAGGTAGAAGCTACTATTATTTGGAACAAGATATTATTATTTGGAACAAAACTCAATTAATGATTCAATTACACAGAATCAGCAGCATGCATGTCATGACTGTTGGTTGTCTATTACTCAACTATACCTACTAGTAAATTATCTGCTGTGTAGAAATATAATTTATATTAAACACATTGATCAGGTTAGTGAAGTCGGACTGCTATTATTCTGAACACAACTGTAAATAGGAGACAATACTATAGAAAGGGACACTGATTTTAAATAATAAATGAAAAAAATCTAACAAGAACTTTGGATGGCAACAAAACATAGATTATATCTTACAGTGCAATCTGACCAGCAACTTCCTCCTTTCAAGTAATTGGATTTGAAACATTTTTATCATCTACAATCACACAGTGATGGCTATGTTTAATAAACTCTGCACTGATAACCAGTGGTAATCCTTTCATTATACTTCCTAGAAATTGCATGAAATTGCCATCTAATTAGCCTAAACATACATATTGTAGCACAACACATGGTATAAATAATGCATGCATACAGGGCCACCATCAGGACTAAGTGTGTCCCAGACAAGTCACCCCAGAGCCCCAATTATTAACCCATTGGTCACCTGGGCTCAAGCTTGTATGCCCAGCCAAGTAAAATAAGTGCCCCAATGAAAACTAACATAGGCATAGAACATACAGCCACACAAACTTGCCTACATTCCCTCAAGCCTGTCTTCTTCACATTCCACGATTTGCACCTATAAGTCTCGAGGCCCTCTTACGCCATAACTCCCCTGATGGTGGCCCCTCATACATTATGCAATTAACTAAAAAAAATTAAAAAAAACAATAGATTACATAAAATCTCTTCTTTTAACATTAGTGCAAGATGCTCTTAAAAAGAAATTAGCATACACAGAAGGGAATCAGCAACTACTGACGGTTCTTGATTGCTAGAATTTACACTCACCTACCTAAACTTATAAAACTGGCCATTAACGGTTTGCCTGCTGAACACTGTAAAATCTACAGCAATAGCTTTTAAAGACCTGATTAGGAGTGCTGTAAATTTTCCATTTTCAACATAATTTTTGATCTACATATCTGCAATAAGTATTGATGCTGAATTTTATGCTTCCTCGCAATTTCACAACAAAGTCCACAGCCTATAAAACCAAGATTTTGGCAAAAACCTCTTAAACATATGCAAAATAAGAACTTTACCCATTGGACCAGTAAGGATGCAGATACATTTGTACAGCAGCAATTACCCTATTTGCCAAATGAATCCTCCTAACAAATTAACAGCCACACAATGAGTTTTGATACAAGTATATTGTCCCTTTAAATCAATTAAAGAGAGTTCTGACACATAAAGCCATAATCTAGCAATACCGATTCAGCAGTTCCAAATTATACAAATATACATTCCAAGTTTCGTCTTTTCTCAGTCAATATTTCAGCATTTGATCCATGCTTTTTGTAAGGGATTTGAAACAACCATCTGAATTGTATACATTGCTTGTGTATATGAACACTTCACAGCACCTGTTTGTTCACCACTAGCTGCAGTACAAATATAGCTAGATAACCTGTTAATTTAAGAATGCTTTGATTTAAGAAACTTTTACTTAGAGTTAGTATGTAGCCATTTTGCTCGTTAAGTGACATTGGTTTTTTGCGAAGATGTTTGGAAGGAATTTGGAAAGCCTTATGAAGCTTTCCTTGGATGCAACCGTTACTGTATTCATCAAGGCAGGATTCCTTGTTCTACACTGCAGTCTTCTTCCAAATAAGCTTCCCAATCTCATTTATTCAGTTTATTTGGTTTCTTGTCCATTCCTCCCAGAAATGGTTGATGACAGATGTCCATCAGTGCATTTGTAAAACACAATAAGGAACATTAACTGTTAAATTAAAGAAAAGCAAAACTGGGAGTCGGCACCAGAGAGCCAGTTGGTCTGTACTGACAGCCTGTAAACAGCATTGTTGAGTCCCTTTTCTGAAACAGCCTGTATTGGCTCAGCAAAGGCCAACTTATTTTCCAAGCCGCTGTTCACAGCCCGCATAACAACTGAGAGCTGAATAAAAGTCTTCATAGCGGATATTCACATGTGATGGCAAAGAACTACAAAGAAAAAAAGAAGTTATTTGCACCTTTTTAAAATCTAGCACAGCAGAAGGCAAAGAATGATATATATATATATATATATATATATATATATATATATATATATAGAAAAAGCGAAAAAGGTCTCTCGCACACCTTCAAAAAATTATCAGGAACCAGGTGCTGCTATCATGTCCATTGTATAGAAATCCGGTTGTAGTTAACAGCGCACACTGGAAGTTTTTAAAAGAATTAATTTATTTATCAAATGTTAAAAATTCACATGTATCGACGTTTCGGTCCGGGTCTTGGACCGTTTTCAAGATGGCATCTTGAAAACGGTCCAAGACCCGGACCGAAACGTCGATACATGTGAATTTTTAACATTTGATAAATAAATTAATTCTTTTAAAAACTTCCAGTGTGCGCTGTTAACTACAACCGGATTTCTATATATATATATATATATATATATATATATATATATATATATATATATATATATATATATATATATATATATATATATTACTTAAAAATATTGTTCACATTACAGACTTTAGACCAAGTGCTGAGTGAACTAAGAATTTCAGGTTTGTTCAGTACCTCTCTATCTCTCTTTCTATGGAGTATGATATTGTACACAACCAGGCATTTCCAGGGGCACGTCAGATCACATAATTCAAGACATTACTTTGGTGAGGTAAGGCCACCAATAGTATTAATTCATGTGAATCCTTTGAAGTGCCTGCTCTTTCATGATACAATTCGAGACATGAGGTCTTGCACTGAATGTAGCATTTATGTGCTGGAACATTTTCAAAGAAAGAAACTAGACTTCAGGACATTTCTGAATGTAAATAAATGTGCTCTTTTGGTGAGTTCCCTGGATATCATTACTAAATCAGTGGCATATTACAACAATTACATTCTCATAAAAAAAAATACACATTTCTCATACTTACATGATTTCAGAAAGTCTGATGTGCCAAGGCAGAAATCCTAATGTGCTGTCTACAGAACCAAATTTTAATATTAAATCTGGATCAGGAAAAGTCTGTGTAGCTAAAACAACAGGTATAGGTGCGTTTATTAGTGGGATTATCAAGAACATTTATTTTTTCAGATGGTGACAGAAAGGGGCTTAGATTAAAGGTATCAAAAACCAACTTTCCACAAAGAACAAAACACCTTATTAACCTTTTGGTTACTGTCAAAATAATGTAGCATTATATCTGTTAGAAACACTTATGTACACTAGGGATGGGCAAATTTTTTTGCCTCGTTTCGCCAAAAAAAATGACGCCCATAGACTTGTATGGCGGTGTGCGTCAAAAAAAAAAAAAAGAAGCACGTCAAAACAATTTCGCCCAAGCAACAAATTTTTTTTTAACGACCATAGACTTTAATGGCCGTCTGCGACATTTCGCCGGTGGCGAATTTTTGCCGAAACGGGTTAAATTCGCCCATCCCTAATGTACACCATTTATTTCAAAAATTCTAACTGAAACCCCCAGTCTGCTTAAGGGCTCTACAGGCTTATTGTACAAAATAACCAAACATGATCTGACTTCTGAAAATACAAGATTACAAATAATGAAATAATAGAACCACTACACATGTATACCTATGTAAAAAGTTGAATGGCAAGAATCTTTTTGTCACCATATTTGCTATCGGATGTTAATAAAAATACAATAACAATGGAAATTGTTCGTGGTCCTAAAGCGGTTAAAAGTATATGTCCATAATTGATTGTTAAAGGTATTCTGTCTCAAGAAAACATGTTTCTTTCAAAATGCAAGCGAACAGATTTAAATCTGCCATGGGGCTAGACATATTGTCAGTTTCCCAGGAACCCAGAATCACGTGACTTGTGCTCTGATAGACTTCTGTTACTCTTTACTGCTGCACTGCAAGTTATCAAACCCCCCACCCCAGCAGCCTAACAATAAAACAATGGGAAGGTAACCAGATAACCGCTCGCTGACACAAGATAACAGCTCCTTGGTACATATGAGAACAAAACTCAATAGTAAAAATACAAGTCCCACTACGACTCCTCCAGTTACATTGAGCAGGAGAAACAATACCGTGCAGCAGTTCCATCATGAAGTCCCGGCTCTTTCTAAAAGCACAGGACCAGGCAAAATTACCTGAGATGGCTGCCAACACACCAAAACAAATAAAAATAATATACTTGTTGGTGAATAAAAAGTTATATGGTAGAGTGAATTATTTGCGGTGTAAACAATGTAATTTAGAAAAAAACTACACCAATAAAATCATGACAGTGTCCCTTTAATGTATTTCCCATGCTGTGTGTAACTGAGCAATCCACGACACAGCTACATTTGTTAAAGGAATGTTTCTGATATAGTTAGTTAGGCAAAAATGTGATGTATAAAGGCTGGAGTGACTGGATGTCTAACATAATAGTCAGAAACTACTAACTGCTTTTCAGCTCTCTTGGTTTACATTGACTAGTTACCCTGGTTACCAGGCAGTAATCAATCAGAGATTTGAGGGGGGCCACATGGGTCATATCTGTTGCTTTTGAATCTGAGCTGCATGCTGAGGATCAATTGCAAAGTTACTGAACAGATATATACCATGTGGCCCCCCTTCAAGTCGCTGACTAGCTCTGAGTTATAGAGCTGAATAGCAGGAAGTAGTATTCTGGCTATTAGGTTAGACATCCAGTCACTCCAGCCTTTATACATTACATTTTTGGCTAACTAACTATATTAGAATTTTTTTTTATTTTGCACAGCCTATCTATTTACACAGTTTTTATTTTCACACTGAACTGTTCCTTTAATGGATCATGTTCTTTCAGTTGGGTGTGTACACTGGTAACAAAAATCAGCTCTAAACCCAGAAAATATTATCACCATCAAGACATACTTCTCTGCATTTAGTGTTGGTCTCTGTCACTGGAGTAAGTAGCAAAGCATATATAAAATGGAATAATTTTTCAGTTCAGACAACAAAAAGAACAGTAAAAACAAAACATATCTTACTTCTTAACAAATGGTCTAATGCATTCACATCCATCTCTATTGGCTTCCTCCTTTCTTGTGCTACCAATTGGCAGAAATTCTGAGCTGCTTTTACAATTTGCATCTTCCCATCTTCTGGGGCTAGCACCTTGAACGGCATATGAATCAGAGCTGGAAAAGCAGCAAAAAGAGGATTAGCATTATCTTTTTATGGAACTGACATAATTATGTCATAGGGAATTACCAAGCAAAGCTTGTGATGTGACCTTCATGCAAAATACATTTTCCTCAACAGACATTAAATCATGTTAAAATCATGGGGCACGTTTACACTGCCCCCAAGCAGAAGTGCAAGTGCATGGGAGAAGTGGCTGCATTCAGCTCATTTTTTGCACACTGCTTTGGAAGTCCTAACTGACCCCTGCATACCTCTGTGTGGGGAAACTTTAAATGTTAAAACCATACCTCTGTCAGCTCTATTTGTGGTGCCATTACCATGCTCTAATGGATACTTTGAATAGTCATGACCCAGAAGTTCTTTCTGTTGCTTTAACACTTCATCCATGAGCCTGGAACTATTTTCTTTGAAGATACCTTTGAGGACAGGCAAGGAAAGAAAAAAAAAGACATTTACTTAATATGTTTTTATAAACACACTGTGTTTGGTATTAAACAGAGAAGACGTTGTTAACAAGCACAACACAATACCTGCACAAACCAGCAGATAAGATTCTAAAGAGCACCTCTAATTACTTTTTTGAAGGGCCAATATAAAAAAAATGTAAAATGGATGACTCAGTTTATAATCACTATGCCATTAAATACATATGCAGCTTGTTGTTGTTTAATCGTCAGATATAAATGTAGTTTTGTAAATTAAAACAGGCTGCATACTTAGCTTTTCTAAGACCAATACATTTCCATCTCTAAGCAATCTTAAACAACTGAAATGTTCATGCAATCAAGGGGTAAATGAGACTGGTTAATATATAAAACAAAGATCACACATCTGAATCACAAGTCTTGAAATATATAGAGATATGCAAATATCATATAGTGATAGATTCCCCAGATAGCAGGAAAGTGTCTATCAGTATTTTGAACCTGATTTGTAAAACTTTCATTTGCACTAGATCAACATATAGGTATGGGATTGGTTATTTAGAATGCATGGGACCTGGGGTTTTTTTTGGATAATCTTTCTGTAATTTGGATCTTCATACCTTAAATCTACTAGAAAATCATGTAAACATTAAATAATCCCAGTAGGCTGGTTGGGCATTTTAGCTTTGCAACAGTTCAAGCACCATGCACTTGCTATAACTCCTCTATAACTAAAGAATTAATAAAAAGGAATAGCTAAAATGCAGGTGTGTTAGTGGACTCATTCTGCAACATGAGAACCCTGCTTATTATGACAGGCCATACAATGAAAAACAAGAAGTGCCTGAATTTTCACCCTTAAACAAGGAACTATTTAAATACTTATTATATCGGAGCAATATAATATCAGTACAGCATAATGTGAAATCAATTCAAGTACTTCTAATGTGAATTTTGCAAACTCACAAGCTGTCAAGTAAGGCAAAGGACAAAGCCACATGAGTGGTAATCATGGAAGTATGAAGACAGTGTCAATTGGTACATCGAACTATTGAATGCTATTACCAGGTTAAAGGGGCCCTCTAATCTATACAGGGAAAAGGGCCTCTAATCATATCTGACCTGAACATTCAACAACTGGAAAGAAGAATTAAATATTTTAATTTATAACATAAAAATTGGATGTCATACTTTGAATAATATTTTTTCAACAGTAATCTAATTAAATATTTGACAGTGACATTTTTTCCCCCAGATGATAATAACCCTTAACTGTTGTACAGTACGGTTAGGGGCTGAAATCACACATCATCTTTAAAGGGACAGTTCTCCTTGCAATTAACATTAACTTTCAGTATAATGAAGCAAGTGGTATTCAATTTGCAATATGAATTTATTTTTATGGGTTTTAAATAATTTATATCTACAACTCCAGTTTCTGGTGTCTCATTTACCCTAGCAACCAGCAGAACTTTGAATGGCAGATTGAAAGATGGATAAGAAAAGATCTGAAAAGTAAGCAATATAAGAATATTCACAACACAAATCACAAACCAATTTAAGGTGAACTGCCCCTTTAACCAGTGGCTAAAAAACTAAAGTACACCTACCTTACTGTGTAGCATTTTCCAGCACAAGATGTATACAAGGAATACAGGCTTTTCTAAAAGCAAAGTCAACAAGTCGACCAATTTACTACATATACTTATGAATAGACAATATTCTAAACAAATTAATTGAGCTCTGGTTACATCATGCATTCAATTTCCAGAGCACATAAGCATTTACCGCAAGCATCAGAATCTTCCAAAAAGCCTTGTCTAAATTAAGCGAATAATGGGTTATGAATGAAAATACATCAAGAAAACAAGCACAAAGCTATTTAAAACTTCAGAAAGTGTACTTTGGTCTTGTGCAAAAGATGATTTTACTATACACAACTATAATTATGAAATATCTACATCATAATAATGGTATATGTGATAGATGTGAAAAAAAATAATGACATGGAACCATCACATAAAGTTTCCCATAATGACACAATAAGAATACATAGATTTGGTCAGCGCAGCTACATTTAAGATCTGATTTTAAGTCTGTGAACTGACAACTAAAATAGCACCGACTTGAAATCCACCTTAATTGCCAGTGTATTCTCTCAAAAAAGTGGCAATGCAAATGCCTATTAATCTATGCAAGGAATCTGAAAACGAAACTGTTTTGCAACTATAAACAACCCTCACAATAGAGGGAAGAAATACTCTGAACAAACTAGGGATGCACCGAATCCACTATTTTGGATTCGGCCGAACCCCTGAATCCTTTGCCAAAATACGGGCAAATACCGAACCAAACCGAATCCGAATTGTGGGAATGGGGAAACATTTTTTATTCCTTTGTTTTTTGACAAAAAGTCACGCGATTTCCCTCCACGCCCCTAATTTGAATATGTAAATCCTGGATGCAGTGCATCCCTAGAACAAACAATGAAATCTGTATGCAACTCACTATATTATATATATTCCTGTGACCACATGCATTCTAAGTCACAGCCCAACGGCGTAGCATGTGACAGTCTGGATCACATAGACCAAGCTCATATTCAACTTTCACATAAATTGCTGGTGAAAGTTCTACTACATCAATGCAACCTGGTAGTCTCTAATACTGTTAGCCTATAGAACAGGAATGGTTCTCACATATCTTTGCCATAAGACTAAAAATAAGCTGAAAATAACTTCTAAACATTCCTATTGAAAAGAAAAAGTACCAATGCTATCATGTGGCACTCACACTGATGCTATGTTACTCTATGGCAAGCCTACGTCTGACAGATAGGACTTGGACATCACATAGCAACTCACTTTTCTCTGTACAAATTTGGGAATGAAACACCAGTGTTCATGCATGCGAATAACTGCTGCTATTTTTTTCATTAGAATGCATATCCATAACAAAACATAGCCATCTTTCTAAGGTCAGCTTGTAGAGTTTATCGACATTATCAAAACGATGAACATAACACGGTCAATACAGAGGCCTGGTCCAGGAATGCATGCTTTATGGTGCCTAATCTAGCAGCACTTGACACATATGAATCAGCACTGAGATAAGTCTCCTCACTTACTTTTACTCACAGGGTAGAGTCCTGCGCAGGTCCAATTGGGCAGACCCTTTCCCAACCCGGACCCGCAGACCAGAAGCGATGTCACTTTTCACCAGATGTGTCGTCACTTTTACCTGGAACTTATGTAGCGCAGGGCCCTATTCAGCTACCACAAACTCAGGTGAGGGTTATAGGGACCAGTCCTGCTGCGGTTACCCAGACAGGTTACCAGCGGACTACCACAATCAGGTACTCAGTAATTTCTGCCCAAACCCGACCACCTTGTGGGTATTCCGCGGGTACCCAACCAAATGCAGGACTCTTAACACAAGGGCAGTAAAGCTTTAGCTTGGAAGCTGAATGAATGAATGAATGAATGAGCAGAAAGAGTAAAGTGCCCAGGCCGCCAAAAGGGATACAGTACAGAAATCTCTCTCGGACACTTACCTTGATTATCATAGACGCTGACATAAGAGATCCCCACTGCCATGCACCATACAACCAGGTTGGCCAGATCAGTATAACTCTGGACTTCCTCGCCCATAAGCACTGCCATATGCACAGGCAGCTTGCCCAGCCTGCACCCGTCCGCCCTCCAGTTTCGGCTCCGCTGCTGGGTGAGGTATTTCAAGTTACACCGGTGTCTTAGGTCCGTGCAGTCACATTGCTTGGTAAGATACCCACAGTCACCCTGGGAATGTCCGGCCTTTGCTAATCTCAAATCTGCAAGTTTCGGGAAGATAAAACTCCAGCTCAATGAGCGAAACCAAGTAAACACCACACGCTGGGCCCATAGCAACAAATGCAAGAGTCGCCAGGCCACGGCGCACAGCACAGACATTGCAAAGGATCCTACCGCCAGCAGCCCAGCTCCAATTCCGGCCAGCAGCCCAACTCCAATTCCGGCCAGCAGTCAGGCATTGCTAGCCGGCAGCACACGGCCAACACCGATTGGCTGATGTCACGTCAAATGTCACTTCCGGGAGCAAAGAGGGTGCGTGACGTGGCCAGCGCAGGTTGGAGCCGGAATGAAAGAAAACCAAAGGAAGACGCGAGGGAGTAGAGCGATAGCGACCTCATGTGTTTGGAGGAAATACGTGCATTAGAATCTGAAAGCTCGGGGCATATGGGAATGGTAGCAGCTAGTTTCTATCCTCTGAAAGGACCTGACGTCCTGTGATCCTACCACGTGACCGCTCCACTGCGGATTAGTGAGCGGCAAATTCAAACATGGGAAAGTGGTAATGAATGGGTTCTAGTGGCGGGCTGCGGACCCTTGACAGGACCTGCAACTTAACCCCGGGGTTACCAACTTGTACTATAGGTTTGGTACAGGCTGCAACTTCTACCTTAGGTTATGGGCTAGTTCATTGTGTCGCTGGATGTTTGTAGGGATTGAATCACTGGGCCTATGAATTTCTCTGGGGTAAGGCGGGGAGCATTTACCATAATCGCATAATAACAATGCAACAAAGGCAAGATAAAAATGAAAGAAAAGACTTGTCTGTTTCTTTTTCCAATGGACAGGATCCTCCCCAAGCAAGTTAAAAGTGCCCGCCACCCTTATATCTTTTTTTTCCTGTCACGGGCTGATGGTGCAGTCGGATTATTCCAGCAGTAAGAGGGCTCTCCTCTCTCTCTCTCTCTACTCCCCCTTACTAGGCTGAGGTCCCAAAAGCTCCCCGATAGTTTGGGTTAGCAAGGGAGGGCCAGGAGGTTGCAAGGAGGCAGCCTAGGGCCATGCCGTACCTCCCGTGTTTTGCGGGTTAGGGAGGCGCCGTAGCGCCTACCCGGAAGTGACGTCACGGAAGCCGGTTGGGCTGAATGCGGCAAGCAACGTATGGGCGGAAGTATAGTAGGCGCCATCTTGGATTCTGGCAGCATGGCAAAACCAGAAGTGGGGTTTTTCACGCCACAGAGACGCCATAAGGTATTTCAGTAGCATTATCAGGCAGGTACAGTCTCCTCCATACTCCCTACCGGACACTGTTTGCTGCAGGAGACTTTTTTTCTTTTCTGTTAATACAGATATGTGCAGTAGGGGGATTTTTGCGAGGAGGATTTTTTTGTCTGGGATGCAGACTAAATTATATATTTTATACAGCACCTCTATGGAGTCGGGAATGCCGGGCAAACCACCTCACCCCAAAGGGAAAAGGTGAGAAATGTTCTGATGCCTGTGTGCTAAAAGAGAGAGAAAAGGCTACATCAGTTCAAGTTCAGGGAGAACCAGGAACGTCAACTCTTGAAAATCAAGTTTTCGCTGAATCTTTGGCGGCTGTCATTAAGCAGGTGGTAGTGCAAGGTTTTCAAGAAGTAGCTACTTCAAAAAAGAGAACAAGACATGGTTACTCCAGACAAACAGACTCCCTTTCTGAGGTTTCAGAGGGAGAACTTTCGGAAGGATCAGATATAGATTCTCCTATAGGATCTGAGAAGGGGGAAATTGATATGGAGGAAGACTCCAATTTTAATCTAACAGTGATTGATCCGCTGATAAAAGCAGTTCGGCAAATACTGACGTTTCCCTTGGAACCCTCCAAATTGTCATCACCAGACAAGTTGTTCCCTTCTCTGAAAAAGAGGTCGGTATGCTTTCCAGTACATGCTTCAATAAAAGATATTATTACAGCAGAATGGAAAAAAACCAGAGAAGAGACCTCAGACTGCAGGGAAATTTCTTAAAAAATATCCCTTTGAGGAAGAGGATGCAAAGTTTTGGGATTCACCCCCAAAAGTGGATGCTAGCCAAAAAGACCACCTTACCTGTGGATAATGTGGCAGTTTTTAGAGAACCGATGGAAAAAAAGATTGAATTTAACCTCAAAAAATCTTTTGAAGCAGCAGGCGCAGCATGCAGACCGGCAGTTTCTCGAGCCTTAAAGGTGTGGCTTGCTGAAGTAGAAGAAGCAATTTCATCTAATGTAAAGAGGCGTAAGTTGCTTGAAATGTTGGCTGATTGTAAATTGGCAGTTGATTTTATGTCAGAAGCCTCTATTGATCTAGTTCATTTTATGGCAAGGTCCACGGCACTATCGGTGGCGGCAAGAAGGGCTTTGTGGCTTTAACCCTGGGCAGCAGATGCAGCCTCTAAGGCCAACTTATGCCAACTTCCGTTTGAAAGAGGAATGCTGTTTGGTGAGAGATTGGATACGATCATCAAAAAAGTCTCTGGAGGAAAAAGTGTGTTCCTTCCTCAAGAGGGCAGGAACAAGAGAATGAGATTTGATACATCTTTCCACAGAGAAAAAGAGATCATTTAGAACGTCCAGAAAAATATAGGCCAGGAAGAGAGTTTAACAGACAGTCGTCATGGAGATCGGACCGTCAGAGCTCAAGAGGCAATGTCAAGAGATCGAGAGGTTTCTCCACTTCAAGCTCAACAGTTCAGCAGCAATGAGGGTGTCTTGGCCCAGACGAAAGTAGGTGGCAGATTGGCACTATTCGCTCATGTCTGGGCCGAAAACGTACAAGATCGCTGGGTATGTGATACAGCAGACAGAGGATTTTATTTAGAGTTTTCAAAAATTCCAAAAAGAGATTATTTTCTAAGTTCATCTGTTCAAGAATCCAAAGAAGCACAGAGTCTGTTGGGTCAGCTATTTGCTTCAGAGGCAATAGAATTTGTTCCTCCGTTCGAAAGAAGAAGGGGGTTTTATTCAAGATTATTCCTAGTGAAAAAGGCTTCAGGGGCTATGAGGCCAGTACTAGACATGAGAGGTCTAAACAATTTTCTACAAAAAAGAAATTCAAGATGGAATCCCTAGCATCAGTGATACAAGCGATTTCGGTTGGGGATTTGCTCACCAACATCGACTTGAAAGATGCGTATTTCCCTGTGCCAATTTTTCAAGGCCACAGGAAGTATCTGAGGTTCGAAGTGGGAGGGGTACATGTGCAATTCAGATGTTTACCATTTGGCCTGTCACAATCCCCAAGGGTGTTTACCAAGATTTTGGTCACAATACCCGAATTAAGGAAAGAAGGAATTTCAGTCTTTCATTACTTAGACGATATTCTGGTAACAGCAAGAACAAAGAAGGAAGCAGAGGTTCAAACAACAAGGGTGTTGGAATTTCTACAACTACATGGTTGGATAGTAAATGTGTAAAAGAGCAGTCTAGTTCCAACAAAGTCTCTTCTCTTTTTAGGGGCACACTTCCAAACACAAAAAAATCTAGTAAGTCTTCCTCTACTAAAACAAGAGAAGTTAATTCAAGCAATGGAAGACTTCAGAAGCCAAGAAGTAGTCTCAGTGCGCCATTGTTTGAAAATCTTGGGCTTGATGTCCTCAACGATGCAGATCGTAAAATGGTCAAGGTGGCATTCAAGACCATTAAAGATGTTTTTGCTCAGAAAAGTAAAAAACCCTTAAGAAAATCTGCAGAAAAAATTGACTGTGTCTCAGGAATTGAAGAAAGTTCTAAGTTGGTGGTGTGTTCCAGACTATTTAGGAAAGGGTACCTACCTAGAAGAGCCACACTGGATAACTGTTACGACAGACGCATCAGGAGTCGGCTGGGGGCCTACATAGGAGAAGTGTGCGTGCAAGGTTCTTGGGAGTTAAGTCATGTCTCCTCAAATGTTATAGAATTAAGAGCAATAAAAGAAGCTCTATTAGCCTTGGCAGATCATCTAAATGGAGAAGTGTGAAAGTGTTTTCAGACAATACCACGGCAGTGGCCTACGTGTGGAAGCAAGGTGGTACAAGAAGCATAATATTGTCAGAAGAAGTAGAACCAATTTTTCAGTGGGCAGAATTATGCCTAGAATCGCAGCAGTGCATCTTCCAGGTGTAGAAAACCAAAAAGCGGATTTTCTAAGTCGAAGTTTCGCGAACCCAGGAGAATGGAGTCTTCACGAAGATATATTTCAAGATCTGGTAAATACATGGGGAGTACCAGAAATAGATGCCATGGCGACCATTCACAACAGAAACTGCAAAAGGTTTTTTTCCAGATTCCCATGCAAAGAGACAGAGGCCACGGATGGTCTAAGGCAGGACTGGTCGAGAGCGTTAATCTTTGTGTTTCCTCCAATTCCCCTTGTCTGGAAAGTTCTAAAGAAGATAGAGCGGGGAAAAAGCCAATGATTGGTTTCCGCTACTTCACAAATTATCCCTGGGACAACCCAGGAAGATTCTGAAGTTTCCAGGTTGGCTGAATCAGGGAATGTTTCAGTTTCACAAGGAGGATCACCTCTGCTTAATGGCCTGGAGGTTGAGAGGAGGAGAGAAATTAGTGTGCAAAGAGAAGGTGGTAGATTTTCTGCTAAATGCAAGGAAAAAATCTACATCAGCAAAATACTATAAAATCTGGGAAACGTTTGTACTGTCTATGGTGTCAGAGGGGCGAGACCCAGGTTGTCCTACAGCATCCATGGTAGTTGATTTTTTATTCTCTGGGTATGAGAGAGGCCTCCATTTAAATACCCTCAAGGTGCAGGTTTCAGTCATTTCGGCGTTATCAGGGAGAACATGGGCAATAGATCCTTTGGTCCAACGGTTCTTCAATGCCCTTAAGAGAGTAAGACCACGTATCCGGAATTTTTCACCTCCCTGGGATCTGCCTTTTGTCCTAGACAGTTTGACAAAGCCACCGTTTGAGCCTTTGGAGGATATTTCCTTATGGAACCTTACGCCAAAGGTTGCTCTTCTGGTTGCCGTGACGTCGGCATGTAGAGTGGGTGAACTGGCGGCATTATCAGCTCTAGAGCCGTTCACAGTCATTTTCGAAGATAAGGTGGTACTTAGACCCACTTTTAAATTTCTTCCAAAAGTGATTTCAGACTTCCATATGGATTTGGAAGTTACTCTTCCTTCATTCACAGACAATGGCATAAGCTGGATTTGGTCAGAGCCCTCCGATATACTTGGAAAGAACAAAAGCATGGAGGAAGTCGGATCATTTGTTCGTTATTCCAGGTGGCTTCAGAAAAGGGAAAGCTCCATCCAAGAAGACGTTGAGTTCTTGGATAGTAGCAGCAATTGCAAAGACATGCCATGCAGCTGGCAGGAAGGTTCCCCGGGGGTTGAAAGCCCATTCTACCAGAGCTCTGGCAAGTTCCTGGGCAATGGAGGCAAAAGCATCACCAGAAGCGATTTGTAGAGCGGCAAGATGGTCCTCTATCAATACGTTCATTAAGCATTATAGATTAGACGTGCTTTCCTCCCAAGAAGCAAGATTTGGGAGGAAGATCTTGCTGTCTGTTGTAAATATGTCTAAATAAAGTGTGTTATGTTTCTGCATTTTGTGTCAAGTCCCTCCCTGTAGCTTTGGTAGTTCCCATTGGTGAATTGCTGTCATGGGTGACAAGGAAAACAGGAAATTTTTTATAACTTACCATAATTTCTGTTTCCTGGTCACCTTCCATGGCAGCATTCACCAAAAAACTACCCACCCTTATTATGAGCTGTTCAACTAAGACAGTGAGTATATGGGGGCGGGCACTTTTAACTTGCTTGTGGAGGATCCTGTCCATTGTCTGGTGAGTGGATTTAACCCATTGGTGAATGCTGCCATGGAAGGTGACCAGGAAACAGAAATTAAGGTAAGTAATAAAAAATTTCCTGTTTTTTGTTCTATATGTGACATTTGGTACTAAAGTTACACTTCCTATTGCTGCCTCAGAGATCTCTGTATGTCTCTAGCCATTGCTAAACTACCCAGCAATCCCTGTGATAACTAGAAGCTGAGCTGTAGTTCATTTACAGACTGAGATCTAAGCAGGGCCGTCATTAAATGGGGATGGGAGAGTCCAGACAGGGGTCCAAGGAGAATTGATGGGCCCTGGTTCTAAAGCTGCTTATGTTTATAGTTTATTAGTGTTGTTTCAGAATGTGCAAGTTTGATATGTACCTGAGTATGTGATTGGCTGTCAGTTACTACGATATCATGCCTTATCTCGGTGACATCACTCCCAGCTCAGCTCTGATTGGCTGAAAGCTGCAAGGAAGGTGATTTAAAGGAAAACTATACCCCCCAAACAATGTAGGTCTCTATAAAAAGATATTGCATAAAACAGCTCATATGTAAAACCCTGCTTCATGTAAATAAACCATTTTCATAATAATATACTTTTCTAGTAGTATGTGCCATTGGATAATCATAAATAGAAAATTGCCATTTTAAAAAATAAGGGCCGCCCCCTGAGATCGTAGGATTCACTGTACTCACAATCATACCAACAAACCATACATGTTAGGTCACATGAGCCAATTAACAGACAGAGTTGTGTCTTTTGCTTCCTGTAACAGTTAGAGTTGTAGTATTTCTGGTCAGGTGATCTCTGAGGCAGCACAGAGACCATCACGAAATGGTGGTTCAAGGCAAGAGATGTAAAAGGGTAATATTTACTTAAATATGTATTCCAGTTTGGTGAGATTCTTTAATATGCCACTTAATATGATATGAACCATCTTTTGCTTAAGTGTTCATTTTGGGGGTATAGTTTTCCTTTAATGGCTCAGTTACAGTTGACTGTTATTTCATTTTTTGATTTAGAGTTAAGTGCAGCAAATCCATACACGGGGAACAGGGGGGCATATTTAGATGATACAAAGGGCAATTTTGGGTGTTTTCTTACCTATCACTTATAGTAGCTTGGGTAGAGGGCCATCACTCACTCTAATTGCTATGGGAGCTCCTTGTCATGAAACTGTTCCAAATGGCATCTGTGTGACAAGCAGGAAAGGGGGGGGGGAGTAATTTAAGGCAACTTGGCATGACTTTCCTGCAATAAATACACTAGGATGGTATTAGATACATTGTGCTCTCTGGGTATTACCTTCTGAACGTGAAATTTCTGCAATTGTACATGGGGACTGCACCCTGTTGAGAGGCACTGAACATATATTCAAATAAAAAGACAACTCCGTATTAATTGGATACAGATACCTAGATATTACACTTATACAGGGTATCACCTGAAAACGAGTTTCAGATGGCAGCCCTGACCCCCAATCTACTAACACATGTAGGTGTCAAGTGCCTAAAATCTCCCCATATGCCATCTCTAATGGGAGTCAGACCATAAAAACTTATAGTTCTAAGGCAATGTGTATTTGGTTTACTTGTTGCATTTGAATCATTAGACAATTTTCCCTGCCTCTGCTGTAAATGCAAACGGTCATTTTCCAACGGTCACACTCATTCTAGCAACAGTCAGTGGCCTCAGAACTAGAGTGGGTGACAGTTTAGAAAAACTTAAAGAAATACTGACACCAGAAAATGAACCTTTTTTTACATCTACCATAAAATTTAATTTGCAAGCTTCTTATATTTTTTTTGCCAGATTAATAACATCTTCCCATTTGGGATCTGGACAAAGGTCCTGGTCCTGTATTTCCCCCTCTATAATATGTGCTTGGAACAGTAAGGTTAGCTTATTCCTTGGCTGTAGGAGTTGCCATGCTGCTCATTATAGATGTAGCCATAGCTGTTCTTTATTCTCAAAGAATGAGTTGGAGGATTCATCTTTAGTCTGTCCTGCAGTTGGTCCCAACCCACTATTGTCCCTGAAATTCAATGTACAGTCCCCACCCCAGCAATGTACTGTAAGCTTTTCTATTCCAGGGCACCCCTAACATGGGACTTCGCTGGAAAATTTCCTGGGTGGGGAAAATGATGTACTTTGTAATATAGTGCAGGTGGGCAGCCAATCAGAGCATTCAAATAGTTCTAGTTCAATAGGTTAAGTAGAAGCACAATAAAATAGGGCATAATATCATGGCAAATAAATCACATTAATAAACGTGCTTGTTTCTATGTGCTGTCCCTATACATATGGCACCTCTCCACATTAACCCTAACCTTCCCAAATCTCTGTTTTATATTACAGGGGTGTCGGAGATGGGCTTGAGTTCAAGCAAGAACCGCCTTTACATAAAAGGCTATCGCCAGGTAAGGCTGCTCTCTAAAGTGGCTGCTGACAAAGGTACCCAAGGGGTTAAAAGGAATACTAACCCAATTATTAACAGTGTATCTTCCATGTAAATGCCATTAAAAAGAAGTATAACAGGGTTTAACTTAGTGTTTGCCCTGAGCATCACATTTCCCATATTTAGTGTTAGAACTTATTAGTGAGAATTGCCATGTTATTTGCTGTCTATAGAGATCAATGTATCAGCTCCCCTTGAGATAAAAATTACATATTGTTTTACTTATTGTGCCTATGGGAATAACAAATAAAAAAAACAAACAAATACAAAAAGTATTGTAGAAGTGATACCTATATTGGCTAACAATAAAAATACATTGCAAGCTTTTGGAGCAGCAAGGCCCCTTTGTCAGGCAAAATACAAATGAAAGCTAGAAAGGCACAGCATATATACTGTTAGATCAGTGAAAGGTATTCATGGGCAATAAATTCGGAAGTTACAGCTAGAGATCAATTGTAGAGCTTGAGACCCACCCTAATTCATTGTATTATCTCTACAATGGATCTCTATATATCTGTAATTTCCTAATTTATTGCCCATGAATACCTTTCACTGATCTAACAGTATATATGCTGTGCCTTTCTAGCTTTCATTTGATTTTGCCTCCAAAACCTTGCAACGTATTTTTATTGTTAGCCAATATAGGTATGACTTCTACAATACCTTTTGGATTTGTTTGTTTTTTTATTTGTTATTTTTGCTACTGGCTAACACGGTACTACAGTTTTTGTTTTGTGCCTATGGGAAGAAATTGTCACTTTCATTATTACTAGGGATTAAACACAAACTGCTGGAAACCTTCTTGTTTCTTACATTTCTCTAGGGCTCACAGTGGATTTACAGGAAGGAGGGGAGGATCTGTAAGATCACGGATTTGGAGAGCATGAGAAAAGACATCATAGGCAAAATCAAATGGACAAGTTATGATTATTGTATGGCCAGAGACAGCCTGGAATTAACGAGGTGGTGGAAAATCAGATCTATGGCTGAGGTCCTGCAGGACAAGATGAAGGCCAAAGCCCAACTGAAATCCCTCTACAAACAACTAGAGGAGATAAACTGGGTAATTTTCAGGAAGTACATGGAAACATGAGGGAAATAGTACATTCACAATTTAGTAATGTTAATTTGCATAACTGCCATATTTCTGATTAAAATGCCCCAAAATGTTATAGGATTTCTACAGAGATATCACTTGCTAAGGTAAAACCCTTTGGTACAAGTTTAACGTTATTTTGTTTGGTTTTGCAGAGAGCCCACCAGCCACCAGCACCATCGCAGTTTACACCGTACCACGTATTGATGCACCTCTGTGTAGATGATCTACATGACAGAGGTGAGTGAGCCATTCACAATTCCACCAGCGGTGCCTCCACCCTTCTTTCCCCATAAATATGGTTCCATAGACAGGAGCACCTCTAAGCCACTCTGTATACCCTGCATTCCTGTCCACTCCATCCCTCAGACTGCAGAAGTCGGGTTTACAGGCTGCCTGGGGTGCAATAGAATGGAATGTAGTGTTCACCTTGTAGCTTAAAGGCGCTCTTGTGTATGCTGCCATATTGCCTTCTGTTTCCTTCACCCTGTTTCCCTTGATTTAATTTGGCGCATTGATCCTGGGAGCAAATCCGATCACCGTTACAGGGTCAGGAAGGAATTTTTCCTTCTAGTAAGCAGATTGTTCCAAGCTTGCCAGAAGTTTTTTGCCTTACTCTGGATCAAATAGCGCAGTTTATCTAATTATTATCAATAAAACTGTGACAGGTTTAACATCAAGCTGCTTTGTGTGTGTCTTTATTCTGGGTATTGGTCACATTTGGGAGGGGTAACATATAGATGGGGTGGGAGGGGTGAGAATGGAAAAAATACGCAGAAAAGAAATACTAAAAAGTTAAAGAAGAATGAAAGTGAAATCTCCTCATGTTCTTGTTTTATAAGAAACCCAATCAGTGGAAACCAAGTGAGCTGCAAAGCAGGAAGTAGTTTTCTGTTCTGTTAAACATGCAGTCACTCCAGTCTTTACACATTACATTTTTGGCTAACTAACTATATTAGAAACATTTTTTTTGCACAGCCTATTTACCCAGTTTTTATTTTTATACTGAACAATTCCTTTAAGCTCAGCATA
Organism: Xenopus petersii; assembly: GCA_038501925.1. Classification (NCBI taxonomy): domain Eukaryota; kingdom Metazoa; phylum Chordata; class Amphibia; order Anura; family Pipidae; genus Xenopus; species Xenopus petersii. Next base: position 85,381,431 of record CM076681.1, read on the forward strand.
CAGAGGAATTCAAGCTGTCTGCTATGGTGTACTTTGGAAGTCAGATTCAAGCTCAAGATTTTAAAAAAAAAAAATTTGAGTAAACCTGACCTAGTACTATTTGAGTGTTTAAGTGTTAAAAAATGTTGGTGTTACTGTTCTTTTAAAGATAAGTTCTGTCATCCCAGTGTCTTTACTACAGAGACTTGACAGGGCTGGTAAACACTTGTAGGCTGCAGCTACATTTACATAATTATCTAATTAACTAGACAAATTTTATAGCAATAAAGTGCATACACAGCAGTAGTTTATCGGTGTATGCACTTTATTGCTATAAAATTTGTCTAGTTAATTAGATAATTATGTAAACTTGAGCACACCCACTTGATGGTCACGTTACCAGCCTAGGCTTTAAATTGTTTTGTGCATTCTGTTCCAATATGCTTGATAAAGGGGTTGTCCCCGAAACGTTGCATGCTGCATTAAATAAATTTAAAGCAAGGGTTTCACCCTGCTAGCATTACCTGAGTGCCAGTGAATTTCTTTTTGTTGGACTGTTGAGGGGTTGGCCGATCCCCTATTTCGCTGGGCACCAGGGATTCGAGTTCCAGGAGGGCCAGGGTGTGCGTTTGTAATTTGGATAATCTATAAAGAGGGTACACATCACTGACAATTCTTTAAAAGATGCTAGTATGTGTATAGGATATTTTTCATTCTTTAGGCTAATCAAAAGGCTGAAGAATTTGATGCAATTTCCCATTGACTTGGCCTGATTAATATAAGACATATGGAGCTTGACAAGGAAACATGGGCCTTTACTGCATTAGGACTGCTGTGTATCTGAACTGGTAACATCACCCCTAGCACGAGAAACATTATTTCTATTCCAACACTTTTTCATCCATAATACATCATTTAAAACCTGCTTACCAGGTGCAAGCTTTAAAAGGTATCAGTACTGAGATTAACTGGCCACTGCACCAATTACACTTAAAATTCAGATTGTAAAATCTTGCATAGTTCACTCCTCTAATCCACACACACCTGTAACCCCTCTATTGTTCACACCCCTAAAGCCCTTTACTGTTCACATCTCAGACTGAAAGTGCCCACACTGTTCACACCTAATACAAACTGCTTTAGTGGCACCAGCATTGTGTTACTGTATGTAGCACAGTATGAAATGCCAGGGCCGGATTTATAATGCAAGTGCCCCGGGGCCCACTGCCACTCATCACCCCCCTCCCCTTCCTTTGTGTACATGTGGAAATTTTCAGCATCGGGTCTGGAGTGCTGGTGATTGGTGCACATGGCATTTTAAAAACTATTGTATCTCCTGCAAATTCCCAGTGCTTCTGAACCAATGCGGGTGTGATTGGGCGGCATTCCGCCCCCCTAAAATTCTGCTGCCCTAGGCCCAGGTATGTGCCATACTCTGCCTGCCCTATGCCTCCTGTGTGTACAATTCTGTGCTTTCCCTGTGTGTCACACACTGCCTGCCCTATGCTCCCTGTATGTGCCATACTCTGCCTGCCCTATGCTCCCTGTGTGTGCCATACTCTGCCTGCCCTATGCCTCTTGTGTGTTCAATTCTCTGCCTTCCCTATGCTCCCTGTGTGTGTGTCACACACTACCTGCCCTATGCTCCCTGTATGTGCCATACTCTGCCTGCCCTATGCTCCTTGTGTGTGCCATACGCTGCCTTTTGTATGCTCCCTGTGTGTGCCATACGCTGCCTACCCTATGCTCCTCTTTTTGTAATGTTCCCACCATAAAACCCAACTACAACTGCCACAGATATGGAGAAATGTTTTGTGCAACAAAGTATGCCCTCATCTCATATTTTCTAGAATATATAACAAGTGCTGAAAACCTTTTGGTTGGGGTTTTTATTGAGAGATCAATATGCCATTACATTTTAGCTATTTTATTGCAATCAACAGTGAAGGAATAAGAACGGGAGAACTTCCCCTCGGCAGCTTTCTAGTTCTTCTGAGCAATTATGGGAGGAAGTGAAGCTCCCGAGAGGGTTGTATTTCAAATTCTTGTAAGTCTAGTGATTGTGAGTCCAGCTTGGGGTTGTTGGCCTTAAAGGGGTTGTTCACCTTTACGTCAACTTTTAGTATATTACAAACTGGCTTATTCTAAGCAACTTTTTAATTGGACTTTATTTTTTGAATTATTTGCCTTCTTCTTTTGACCCTTAACAGCTTTCAAATGGGGGTCACTGACCCCACTTAAAAACAAACGCTGTGCAAGACTACACATTTATAGTTATTGCTACTTTTTATAACTCATCTTTCTATTCAGGTCTCTCCTATGCATATGCCAGTCTCTTGTTCTAATGACGAGACAAAACCAGTCTCTTGTTCCAATAACAAGACGGAACCCAAGGACAGCATCAAACACCAGCCAGTGAAGAGAGAGTCATACATACTTATAACAACCAATGGAAAAATCCATACCTGGGGTAGTAGGAGGGTACAGTATGGGAACAAAAAAGCCAGGTTTCCTGGTCGATAACTGCCTAGTGGTACAGGTATGGGACCTATTATCCAGAATGCTCGGTACCTAAGGTTTTCCTGATAATTGATCTTTCCGTAATATGGATCTTCATACTTCAGTCTACTAGAAAATCATGTAAACATTGAATAAACCCAATTGGCTGGTTTTCCTTCAAATAAGGATTAATTATATCTTTGGATAAAGTACAAGGTATTGTTTTATTATTACTGAGAAAAAGGAAATTATATTTAAAAATGTGGATTATTTGGATAAAATGGAGCCTATGGGAGAAAGCCATTCCGAAATTTGTGAATAATGGGTTCCCGGATAACGGATCAAATACCTGTACAAGTTTCTGCTATAAGTTATTTCCCATCACCCAGGATATTTACATCCAATTAGTAGTTAGCCAATCACAGCCCTGCAGTCACACAAGCAAAGACTGGTCTTAGTCCCCTACCAGGTCAGCTTAGCTGCTGATCCCCCAGTATCTGTCTATATTGCACTTGAATACTTGTAATGTACTTGTAAAGAAGAATTATATCCCATCGCCAGTGTCTTTCCCCCCCAAGCGAAAACCGCCACCATAACAGTCTGCCCTCATTTAAATCTTCCACTAGTTTGGTTACACAACTTTGCATTTTCTCCAATTATTTATATTCTTCTTAAAGGGGTGGTTCATATTTAACTTAGCTTTTGGTGTGTTATAGAATGGCTAATTCTAAGCAACTTCTCAATGGGTTTTCATTTTTTTTTTCAACTTATTTGCCTTCTTTTCACAGCTTTCAAATGTGGGTCACTGACCCCATCTAAAATCAAATGCTCTGTAAGACTTCATTTGTATTGTTATTGCTACTTTTTATTACAGGTATGGGATCGGTAATCTGGAAAACTATCATCTAGAAAGCTCCATATTACGGAAAGGCCATCTCCCATAGACTCCATTTTATCCAGATAATCCTTTTTCTTTGTACTAATAAAACCGTACCTTGTACTTGATCCCAAATAAAATATGATTAATCCTTATTGGAAACAAGACATCCTATTGGGTTTATTTAATGTTTACACAAGTACCAAATTATGGAAAGATCAGTTATCCAGAAAACCCCAGGTCCCAAGCATTCTGGATAACAGTTCCCATACCTATAGTTTCCTATTGTTAGTATTATTATGGTATTTTGATTTACTCAGTCTTACATTTTATTTTGTTTAGATTACAACCATTTCTTTTAGCCAACACTGAACTGCCTGCAACACTGATAACAATTCTTATGTTAATGCATCTTTTAAATTTCCATTTTGCAGAGAGAAATGTATTCAGGTGTCGGATCCATTATTGGGAAACCAATTATCCAAAAAGCTCTGAATTACGGCAAGGGAGTCTCCCTTAGACTCCATTTTATTTAAATAATGCAAATTTTAAAAAATTATTTGCTTTTCCTCTGTAATAAAACAGTACCTTGTACTTGATCCAAACTAAGATATAATGAATCCTTATTGGAAGCAAAACCAACCTATTGGGTTTATTTAATATTTACATGATTTTCTAGTAGACTTATGATATGCAGATCCGAATTACGGAAAGATCTATTATCCAGAAAACCCCAGGTCCTGAGCATTCTGCATAACAGTTCCCATACCTGTACTGGTTAAGAGGTCCCACACCTGTACTGAATAACAGGTCCCATACCTATACTGGATAACGGGTCCCATACCTGTACAGGTATAGGACCTGTTATCCAGAGTGCTCAGGACTTGGGGGTTTCCAGATAATGGACCTTGCCATAATTTGGATCTTAATACCTACTAGAAAATCATGTAAACTTTAAATCAAATAGGCTGGTTTTGCTTCCAGTAAGGATTACTTATATCTTAGTTTGGATCAAGTTTCAAGTACAAGCTACTGTTTTATTATTACACAGAAAAGGAATCCATTAAAAAAATCTGGATTATTTGTATAAAATGGAGTCTATGGGAAACGGCCTTTCCGTAATTCAAAGCTTTCTGGAGAATGGGTTTCCGGATAACGGATCCCATAACTGTACCATAATTATAGTAACTTACAATTCAATGAAGCACGTACATCTTACTTTTGCCTGTAACTTGATATTATATCTGCAGAAGCCCCCCCAAATGCAATTTGAAAACTCACGATTACCCATGTATAACCCAAAATGCAAGGCCTAAACACAAACTAGAGACCACGTTCCTGTACAACACCAGACATATGTAGCAAATACATTCCATTTCACTGTATGGGGATGCCTTTGCTTCATTCGTATTAAAGCATAAGCTTATGGGAACATCAGACATTTCTACCGCAGTTTTCATGGGGTTCCAGGTCACCTTGTGCAACAGCAAATTATAGCCCCTTTAAATCAGGATGTACAGGTATGAGATCCGTTATCCAGAAACCTGTTTCCCAGAAAGCTATGAATTACTGAAAGGCCATCTCCCACAGACTAATTTTATCCAAATCACCCAAAAATGATTTCCTCTTTCTCTGTAATAACAAAACAGTACAGGTATGGGATCAGTTATCTGGAAACCCATTATCCAGAAAGCTCCGTAATTACAGAGAGGCCATCTACCATAGACTCCATTTTATCCAATTATAATCCACATTTTAAAAAGAGTGTTCCTTTTTTTCTGTAATAATAAAACAGTAGCTTGTACTTGATCCCAACTAAGATACAATTAGTCCTTATTGGAAGCAAAACCAGCCTTTTGGGTTTATTTAATGTTTACATAATTTTCTACTAGACCTAAGGTATGAAGATCCAAATTAAGAAAAGACACGTTATCCGGAAAACCTCAGGTCTCGACCATTCTTGATAACAGGTCCCATACCTGTACGTTGCACTTGATCCAAACTAAGATATAATTAATCCTTATTGGAAGCAAAACCAGCCTACTGGGTTTATTTGAAGTTTACATGATTTTCTAGTAGACTTAAGGTACAAAGACCCAAATTAGGGAAAGATCCCTTAACCGGAAAACCCCAGGTCCCGGGCATTCTGGACAACAGGTCCTATACCTATGCTTTCCCTTTGTTAACAGATGGTTTATAACACAGTGGTCAATGTTCAAGCCAAGCTGATCATTTATACGAGCACACACATTAGAACTCCAACACAATGAATTGTGAAACACTAAATATTGTATTTAGGGGGAACCACTTGCTCTGCGGGTATAGTATATTTTTAAAAAATATGCATAGGGCCCGCAGGAATACAGAGGGTCATACCAGGTATTCTACTCGGGAGGCCATATTCATGGTTACGAGGGACAGCTGCTAGCGCCAATCTGATAAGAAACTCATCAGAAAACTTATATGAAACAGAATATCTATGTTTTACCTTTAGCACAAAGCAGCACTCAGGTGCGAGATTTGTGGTCGTCTCTCAGGCATGGAACTGGCCCATAAAACATGTATTATTGCCTAAATCTATAAGCTGGTCACACAATAATGTTCTTTAATAGTCTTTTTATATGACCCATGTAGGATAAGTCGAGCTGCAGGGCGCTGGCCTGGTTAGAAAAAGCACTCAGCAGCGATTATGAAATGAATAAAGGGGGAATAAAATATAATATAGAATATGCGGAGCCGAGCACATTTCATCTCATTTGGGGCTTATTGAAAAAAGTGTTAGCAAATAGATCCGCTACACAAGCCAAGGGCAACAGCACATTCATAACAATGCCAAGTGCAGATTGGTCACTTAGAGGTTACATTAAAAAAAAAATTAAGATTGCTACTCAGGGTAACCCTTCCCCAATCAGTTCTTACAAAACTACAGCTCAAAACTGAAGGGGTTGCAGCAAGGCTGACAGGCCCCAACTTTGAGTCTCTGCATAGCATGAGGACAGCAACAACAGAATAAGAGGTTGCCAGATCAATTACAAGCAGGCCTTACTAGCATCCAGTATACCCTGACTTCAGGGCCGCAATCAGAAATAGCAGGGCCCCATACGAAAAAATTTCTTGGGCCCCCTGGGCTGCGCCCACCATAAGCCCCACCTACAGGTCCACTGTCCACCACACACTAAAAAAAAAAAACATTGGTGGCTATGGTTCCCCCATGTTAATAATAAAAAAATATTGCTGGTTAAGGCTCCCCGATTGAAAAAAAAACATTTGTGGTCAGGGCCCCACCCATTCAAAAAAAATTTGTGATCAGGGCCCCCCATTAAAAAATATTGGTGGCTTAGGACCCCACATGATGAAAAAATTGGTGGCCAGGCCCCCCCCCCACGTTATAAGAAAATTGGTGGCCAGGGCCCCTCTTAAATGTCCATGTAAAAAAACTTGCCCCACCCAGAAGTTTAAAAAAAATTGGTGCCCAGGGCCCCACCACACAACAGGGACCTCAAAGGGTTACCTTTAGGGGGGCCATGCCATGTTACACTTACTTCATTAGTGTGGCCCACCTGCTGTCAGTGAGCTGCCAACTACAGAAGAGAGTTGGGGAGCACAGGTGGCTGCATCTTCTTCCAGTGACAGCATTTTCTTCCCTTATTGGTCACAGAATTTCAAGTCCTGGTAAAGCTGCATGGTGATAGGATGAGCTGGAGGAGAAGTTCAAACCTCAGCTATCCAATCCCTGAGCAGCTCACCCAGGACTTAAACTCAGTGACCAATAAGGGGAAGTAATGGACAGAAGATTCCTCTGTGCCTATGAATTTCTGTGGGATATGGGGGGATCACTGTGCCTCTGAATTTCTGTAGGATGAGGGGGGGATCACTGTGCCTTTGAATTTCTGTGGGGTAAGGGGGATCACTGTGCCTCTGAATTTCTGTAGGATGAGGGGGGATCACTGTGCCTATGAATTTCTGTAGGGTGAGGGGGGAGTCACTGTGCCTCTGAATTTCTATGTGGTGAGGGAGAATCACTGTGCAATGAATTTCTGTGGGGTAATGGGGTCACTGTGCTATGAATTTCTGTAGGGTGAAGTGGGATCACTGTGCCTATGAATTTCTGTAGGGTGAGGGGGGAGTCACTGTGCCTATGACTTTCTGTAGGGTGAGGGGGGAGTCACTGTGCCTATGAATTTCTGTGGGGTAAGGGGGGGTCACTCTGCTATGAATTTCTGTAGGGTGAAGTAGGATAACTGTGCCTTTGAGTTTCTGTGGGGTAAAGGGGGGCACTGTGCCTATGAATTTCTGTAGGGTGAAGGGGGATCACTGTGCATATGAATTTCTGTAGGGTGGGGGGGATCGCTGTGCCTCTGAATTTCTGTGGGGTGAGGGGGGAATCACCGTGCTTTTGAATTTCTGTGGGATATGGGGGGATCACTATGTCTATGAAATTCTGTATGGTGAGGGGGGAGTCACTGTGCCTCTGAATTTCTGTGGGGTATGGGGGGGATCACTGTGCCTATGAATTTCTGCAGGGTAAGGGGGATCTCTATGCCTCTGAATTTCAGAGGTGGACCTCATGGCAACGTGACAGGAAGGTGCCAAAGTTCTTTGCACGTTGCCCGAGCATTCATTGTGTCTCTGGATGTTTGTAGGGTGAGGGGGGAGTCACTGTGCCTATAAATGTCTGTAGGGTGAGGGGGGATCACTGTACCTCTCAATTTCTGTGGGGTGAGGGGGATCACTGTGCCTCTGAATTTCTGTGGGGTGAGGAGGGAGTCACTGTGCTTTTGAATTTCTGTGGGGTAAGGGGTGATCTTTATGCTTCTGAATTTCAGAGGTGGACCGCATGGCAACGTGACAGGAAGGTGCCGAAGTTCTTTGAACATTGCCCGGACCCTCTGGCGAAAGCAGCAGACGCTCTGACCATACCCTGGAATTTTTGTCTGGTCTATGCCTTTCCCCACTGCCATTACTTAGAACAATAAAAAAGTTACAAATGGAACAAACATTCTGATAGCTCCAAGGTGGTCATGGCGAACGTAGTTTTCAGACCTCATAAAACTCTCAATAGCGGAACCCTGGTCCCTGCCCACCCATCCAGATCCTCTTCATCAGGGGCCAATTCGTCATCCCAGCATAGCCAGTCTAAGCTTGATGGCATGGCTCTTGAGACCTAAATATTGAAGCAGAAAGGTGCATACCACCAGTGGTGTCTAAGATGCAAAACTGATTTTGAGACATTCTCAGTACCAAACTTGCTAGAGTTCTTCCAGGAAGGTCTTTTATTGGACCTCTCCTATGGGTCTATTAAATCACAAATTTCAGCCCTCTCAGATCTTTTTTAGAGAAGACTGGCACTTCTGCCAGATATCAAAACATTTGTACAGGGGGTGGCTGACATAGCTCCCCTGTAGCCACATGGTACCTGTCCTTGGTCTTAAGGGTGCTACAACATTCTCCATTTGTAGCGATGGCTTCAATCCCACTTCAGTGGATCAGTTATCCTACTGCCAATTGCTTCATCAAAGGGGGTTCCAGAACTTAGTGCTCTATCCTGCAGATCACCCTTCCTCACTTTCCACCATGATAGAGCAGTCTTTTGCACAGTACCTTAATTTCTACCAAAGGTAGTTTCAACTTTCCATCTAAACCAGGAAATTACTATTCCAACATTATGCCCATCTCTGGCTAATCCCAAAGAAGTAGCACTGCACTCTCTGGACCCTGTCAGGGCTCTCAAGTTCTACCTACATAGGGTTTTCAGATATCCAAAAGTCGGAATCACTGTTTATTACTCCTTCTGGGTCAAGACGTGACACGGCAGCTACAAAGTCTTCCATTTCTAGATGGATAAAACAGACCATTCAGAAAGCCTACTCTGCACAAGGTCAGACGCAACCTGACAGGATCAAAGATCACTCCACCCTTTACTGGACCTGTCAGGTATTTGCCTAATACAGATGGTCCCTGTACTGTTAGAGAAGGTCCTTAGACAGGATGGGAATTAGCTTATTCTTATATGAACTGACTAGTTTCTATCCCTTTACTGGACCTGTCAGGTATTTGCCTAATACAGATGGTCCCTGTACTGTTAGAGAAGGTCCTCAGACAGGATGGGAATTAGCTTGTTCTTATATGAACTGACTAGTTTCTATCCCTTTACTGGATCTGTCAGGTATTTGCCTAATACAGATGGTTCATGTACTGTAAGAGAAGGTCCTTAGACAGGATGGGAATTAGCTTGTTCTCATATGAACTGACTAGTTTCTAGCCCTTTACTGGACCTCATATGAAGTAGCAGTAAAACAGTCTAACACAGATGATGGATTTCACACATCTATATATGAATAACTAAGTACTATCTCTAAAAAATGTGTCCTTTAATGAGTTGCAAATTCGTTTTCTATCTATTTAACATACCGAAAGGTTAATATATTGTGAGGGCCTTTATAAGGATGGGAAATAGCCAGCTCTATTAAAACAGACTATATTCTATCTTTATTTGGTACCTTACCAGTCCTTGTACTGGATGGCATTTAGCTTTGTCATTATAGACTGGACTAATTGCTATCATTTCCTGGTACCTCACCACTAGAGGCATTAGGTCCTTTCTAAGGATAGAAACTAGCTCACTGCCATATGAATCATCTATTTCCAATCCACTAGGGATGGTCCTTTCCAGGGATAGGAAATAGTCGCTACCCAAATGGGAATCTCTGTAACAGTAGTTAATAGTACTGCATCATCAGGAATTCAGGATAATTTATAGGTTTTGCACTTTGCATTGGCAGAGATACAGTGCTTTACCATTGCATTATTCCTTAGTATAATCTAGACAGTAATGTACTGATATAATCTGCCGTTGGACTTTGTTTTTTGTTTTTTTTAAGTTTTTCGGGAACTATTTGGTTGTTAGGATGCAGTTTACCATAGCAACCAAATAGTGGTTTTAATGAGACTGGAAGATAAATAGGAGAGACCCTAAGTAGAAAGATAAGCAATAAATGTTAATTGCAGTTGAGTTTTGTCTGCTGGGGTAAGACATCTGCATCTAAAAGCTGAAATGTATCTGGAGGAAGGCAAGTAATTCAACAGCTATAAAAAGTGACGGTCAATTGAAAAATTGCTAAAAACAGGACCATCAATAACATACTATAAGTATGCACCCCAATTGATTTTATATGGGTACAAATTATAGGAACTTGATGACAGGCCTGTTACTGCAGGAGGCAGGAAGAGGGGAGCTAAAAATTTGTATTTATTATTATTTATATGCAGCTAATTTATATGCTGCTAATGTATGCTGTACTTTTTATGGCACAGTAATAGTAAACATAAGAGGACAAGCTTTGAAATAAAATGTAATAAATTGAAATTAAATAAATTAAAATAAATATACATCATAAATAGTAATTGGCACATATTAATAGACACAGAAATAAGGAGGTAAATACAACTCAGCATCAACGAAGAGTAACTACACAAATTCTTAATCCACACTGCAAGTCACACACAGGGAGACATTATTCAGACAATTACTTCCATATTGATTATTAATAAATGAGGTGACAAAGTAAAGCTTGAATTTGCACATTGAGCCTAACTGAAGCTATTATTGGTTGGAGAATCCAGCAACCAGATACTGTGGGACAAATTCACTAAGCAGCGAAAATGCACTAGCGTCACCTTCGCCGCACTTCGCCAGCCGAATTTTCGCCAGGGCACCGCTAATTTACTAAAATCCGAAGTTGCACTCAGGGAGGTGAACTCTTCATAAAATAAAATAGAGTTGTTATTTTGCCCTACACATGTGCCCACTGTATAGTTTAGGTGCCATATGTTAGGAAATGTAGGGGGGAAGGAGGGTACCCCCAAAAATATTTACGATCTTTTTCAGCCTACCACCCTTAAAAAAGGAAAAAACGCCAGCGTTTTTTGGGACTTAGAAAAAATTTCAACTATTTTTGAAGCAATCCCTATCTACTCTATTGCACTTCGCCTGGTCTGAGGTGGCGAAAGCAAGTCTGGCGCAAGAGGTAACGTTCAGTAAAATGCGCAAGTTAGTGAATTAGCGTAGTTACGTCCCATTCCCCATAGCGCAACTTCAACCTGGCGTAAGGGTGCAAAGTAGCGCTAGAGTAGGTCTACTTCGCTAGCGAATTTATGCCAGCGCCCATTAGTGAATTGGCGAAGTTACGAAATAACGTCACGCTGGCGAATTTGCGCCAGCGTTAGTCACTTTGCCCTTTAGTGAATCTGCCCCCGTGACTGGTGGTTGGACTAAAAGGACATAAAAACTATTATTTTCCGATTGTAATGAATGGAACAATGCTTATTAAATTATTAAGTTGTAGTTTTTCAGTTTTTTTAAAATCACATCTAATTCATAGGTGTATGCGCATGGAGGCAAATATGTTATTACTGATGATTTGCAGCACTTGGGCCCTGGGGTTTGTCCCAACCATGGCTTGGTGTGTATGGTGTTTGCCTGTTTTCCCTGTGTTTGCATCATTCAGCACATTATTTGCATCCATCTGGGTGCTGTGTTATCCTGTCAGTTACTCGTGGCACAACAGCAAATTAATTGTCTCCTGAATTTGAATTTATCATCTTCCCCTCACACTCCAGAAACATACAGATAGATTAAACCTTCTCTCCCACTAGGGAAATTTTCTCTGGAACGCTTTGTTAAAATTGCCAGGCAGTGAAAAGTACTTTTTTAAAGGGGACCTGTCACCTGAAAATATTATTTCAAATTCTATTTTAGCACACTAGTCAAGCAAAAGAAACTTTAATTTCACTATACAAATTATTTGAATCTTGTTTCCTTCTGTCTGGGAATTCCTAATTATAGCAAGCAGGCAGAAACCATTTTGTGAACACTATTATTAAGGCAAGACTTGCATCATCTTGAAATATTGTTTGTGCACCCCAATGGGGGACCTGATGTCCATCCCCATGCACTGGGTACACAATTAAATGGTAAAGAGAGAGGGGGAATGTGGGGATAGCAGTTACATCTAGGAAGTGCTGAATGAAAAGTGAAAGTAAATGCCTGCTCCGCCTCTATGCCTAAGACAAAGAGGAGGGGCAGGCAAAAATTGACAGCTGAGATTTTAAAAAGAATTTGGATCTCATGTTTCATTTGGAAAGGACTTTTATTACACAACTTTTTATGTTGGGTAACAGGTCCCCTTTAAGTGGTGAAGCAGGGCTGTAATGAGTGTAATGGCTAGGGCACCCCATGAGAAGCAAGCCACCAGTTTATAGCAACAAAACTTTTAGGCCACACTTAGTACACACCATCCCAAAACCACAACATGGTCAGTTAATAGTGGGAGTCACCATGTTATTGTTAACATGGTCATCCAACAGTGATTTTATTAATCTGCTATCAAAGTCCCTTTCTGGCTAGAGATAACATGGTAAAAGTGTGTACTGACGTATCTATGGAAAGCATTAAGGGCATGTCAGTATTATAGGGTTGTCACCTCTCTGATTTTAACCCAGACAGCCCAGTTTTTGAAGGTCCAAAACCTGTTGGCCATTTTGTACTAGACAAATCCTAGTGAACCACATAGCATGTGATGTCAAAACCCCACCCAATGCCACAATCCAACCCCCAAACACCATTATCCTGCTTCCAACATCATGGGTCAGACTTTTTTGTCCAGATTGGGTTGCTGGTAAAGATGACACCCCTACAGTATTGCTGGGTGAGAATGGGCAACAACCATCTATGGTACAAAAGTGCCCCAATGCTTTCAGCCCAGTGTAAACTACATACTAGATCAAGAGAGAGCCGTAGAGCCAGTGCTGCATCTTTTATTTAAGCGAGACTGGAGGTGATGCACTGCTTCTGTAGACTGAAATACAAAAGTAATAATTACTCCAGCTTACTGACAGATCACACAGTCTCTAGCCCAGTTATACTGCCAACTCTCTGCTTCCAGCCATCTAATCCATGTCAGAGTGTCAACTATGGTAAGTACTGGTGAGCTGGGCATGGCTTTGGGGCACTTTTGATCCAAAAGAAGGTCATAGACATTCTTACCTAGCAACAGTGGTGTAACTGGTTGTTACTGAACCCCATAGCAAATTCAATTTAGGGTCCTAAAAGATTGATAAACTCTTGTATTCTACCAAGATTTACTGAAATTGCTTTTTAATTACTTTGTTACTGGGCTCTCTAAACTCCAGTTCACCGCTTGCAACCACAGGGTCTGCTTCTTGTGTAATTACACCACTGCCTACCAATAACGACATGTTCCTCTATTTTGCTTAAAAACAGGCCTAAGTAACATCTAAACATGGCAGCATGGTTTGTTATTTGTGTTAGAAATACATAGTTGTATATATATACATGATGTATATAATGTACAACACATCTGTACATGTAGAATCTATACATATAAAAACAGGATGGTTAACAACAGCTTCAGCAGATGGCAGTAAAACACAGGGTAAAGCAACAACTAATGTAATCTGGGAAAAAACTGAAAACCATAGCGTTTCCTTGTTGCACCGAACAAGTAGAATCACAATGACACAGGTGAAGAATTTCACCTTCTCCTTCTTCTATGGCCAGGATCTAGGGGCAGTGCTTGAAGATCCCAGTAAGAAGTGTGCATGGGTTGGCGGGAGCGGGAGGGTTTTTGACCCAAGGCTCAGCCAGACCCTAGAAATGTATTTTCCAAACTGAAATATTGGTTGAAGTACAGATTTTTGTCCAGCTTCCATAGGTCTGACTCCTTGATGACTGTCTGAACGAGTGCTAACCTTTCTTAAGTACTAATATTTCACAAGTGCTTAGAAATTACAGTTAAACAAGGCAGTTGGACAAGGCTTTGACAAGGCAAAAGGAACCGGATTCCCCTGCAATCAACAGTGAACCATCTGGGATAAGAAGAAAACAGATTTGTTTGTACCTGCTAGTTTGTTACTTCTTACTCCAAACATGCTTTATCCTGCATTTCTCCTCCTTTCACTCTCATGCTTCATAAAACATTTTTCACTACCTCCTCCAGCAAATCCCAGTTCTATACAAATCTCAGCCTCTCCTCTCCTGCCCTCTCCACGCATGAAGTTTATAAAGTACTCTGTTTAGCGATTCCAGAAAACTCCTATTTTTCATACAAACTAAGGACTTATAAATCCCACTCTCACTTCCTATCTTTCCTTTCTATTGCTGGCAGCTGGGGACATTTCCCCAAACCTTGGCCCTTACCCTATCCCAGTTATATCACGACCACGAGCTCCTTCTCTACGGAGCAAATTCAAACAGTACAGAACTCTTACTCCTATACCCAAAAACCCAGTTAATCTTTCCTGTACTCTCTGGAAAGCCAGATCTGTCTGCAACAAACTCACCGCTATACACAACCATTTCATTGCAAATTCCTTTAACCTATTCGCGCTTACTGAAACCTGGCTTTCTCCTACTGACACTGCCTCACCTGCTGCCCTGTCCTATGGGGGCCTACACCTTACTCCTACTCCCAGACCTGGTAACAAACCTGGAGGTGGGGTAGGTTTGCTTCTCTCTCCCCACTGTACTTTTAAAGTTCTTCCACCTGTTCCCTCTCTATCATTCTCCTCATTTGAGGCTCACTGCATTAGGCTCCTTTTTCCTGTTTCAATCTGCATTGCTGTTATATATCGACCAACATGACCAACTGCACAATTTCTGGACAACTTTGCTGCCTGACTTCCCTACTTTCTTTCATCTAACATCCCATCCATCATATTAGGTGACTTTAATATACCCGTTAACAACATTAACAACTCTTCTGTCTCTAAACTTCTTTCACTAACCTCCTACCTAGGCTTATCTTTGTGCTCAGACTCCCCCCTTTCACTCCAATGGTAATGCTCTGGATCTCATATTTACCAGACTCTGTTCAACCACCAATTTTACTAACTCACCATTTCCCCTCTATGATCACAATATGCTCACATTTCAAATCTCACTAACTCCCTCCTCACCCCCTGCTATTCCCCAAACACGTACTTACCGTGACTTGCAAGCTGTAGACATGTCACATCTCTCTTCTTCCTTTGACTCTCTTCACTCTAATATCTCAGCCACCTCATGTCCTAATGTGGCTACCTCTGTCTCCTATAGTATTTTCACCACTGCCCTAAATGAGCTTGCTCCTATAAAAACTAAACATTCTAGACCCAAACCACTTCAACCTTGGCATACTACTCATAAAAAAATGTTCCAAAGACATTCATGTGCACTTGAGCGTCGCTGGCGCAAATCCCCTTCAGAATCAGACTTTTGGAGCTACAAATCTGCCCTGCGCTCCTATAACACCAGCCTCTTCCAAGCCAAACAAACATACTTTACTTCACTCAACTCCCTTTCTAAAAAAACAGCACAACTTTTCTCCACCTTTAACACTCTCCTTTCCCCTTCTCCACCCCCTCCATGCACATCTGTCTCTCCTCAAGATATTGCCGAGCACTTCAAAAACAAAATTGACACTATCAGAAGGGACATTACACTAATCAACCCCCCTAGACTTCCACCACCCTTCCTCCACACTCCCCAGTCTCTCCTGTGCTCCTTCACCCCTGTCACTGATGAGGAAGTCTCAAAGCTTCTGGCCTCTTCTCACCTTACCACTTGCAAGCTTGATCCAAATCCCTCAAAACTTCTCCGCAATACCAATCCTTGTCTAATCAAAGCCTTAACTCACCTATTTAATCTTTCGCTCTCAACTGGACTGTTTCCTTCTCAACTAAAACATGCTCTTGTCACCCCCATTCTGAAAAAACTCTCTCTTGATCCCTCCAATCTTGACAACCTCCGACCTATCTGCTACCTTTCATCTCTAAACTACTTGAGCGCCTAGTCTACAACCGACTAACATCATTCCTCTCTGACAATAACCTGCTGGACCCCCTACAATCTAGTTTTAAGCCACAACACTCCAAGGAAACTGCCCTGACTCGACTAACTAATGACCTTTTCACCGCTAAAGCCAACAATCATTTCTCACTACTAATACTGCTTGATCTCTCAGCTGCATTTGACACTGTAGATCACCCTCTCCTCCTCCAGTCCCTCCATTCGCTTGGCCTTCGTGACAATGCCCTGTCCTGGTTCTTTTCTTACATCACCATTCGTTCCTTCAGTGTCTCCTACAATGGAGTATCATCTTCTCCCCTACCTCTCTCTGTTGGAGTTCCTCAAGGCTCTGTCCTGGGACCATTACTATTCTCCCTCTATACTTCCTCCCTCGGCAAATTAATCAACTCATATGGTTTCCACTACCACCTCTATGCTGACGATACTCAGATCTATCTCTCATCTCCTGATCTCAACCCAGAACTCCTCACGTCTCCTCCTGCCTGTCCGCTATCTCTACCTGGATGTCACAACGCTACCTTAAATTAATCCTCTCTAAAACTGAAATGGTTCTCTTTCCTCCAACTAACACCAGTAACATCCCGGAAGTATCTATCATAGTTAACATTTCCACTATCACCCCCTCTCCCCAGGCCCGGTGCCTTGCGGTTATCCTAGGTTCTGCCCTGTCTTTCACTCCTCAGATCCAGTCATTTATTAAATCATGTCACTTCCACCTAAGGAGCATATCCAAAATACGATCATTTATCACCCAAGATGCTGGCAAAATTGTTATTCACTCTCTCATCATATCGCGTCTCGACTACTTTAACTCTCTTTTAATTGGCCTTCCCCTCCAGAGACTGTCACCTCTCCAGTCCATAATGAACACTACTGCGAGGCTCATATACCTCAGCAACCGCTCCTCCTCTGCCTCGCCATTCTGTCAATCCCTGCACTGGCTTCCGTTACCTTTCAGAATCAAATTCAAATTAATGACACTGACTTTCAAAGCACTTCATAACTCTGCCCCACCCTATATCTCTGAACTCATCTCTATATACTTACCCAATCGCTTACTACGCTCCTCTATTGACCTGCTACTCAACTCTTCTCTCATTACCTCCTCACATGCTCGCATTCAAGACTTTACAAGGGCTGCACCCCTCCTCTGGAACTCTCTCCCACGGTCTCTCCGACTTTCTCCCAACCTTTCTGCTTTCAAGAAATCTCTGAAAACGACCAACGCAACACCACATACAATACCACATTTTTCACCCACTTAATTCGATCTTGCCCACTCCCACACCTTGTGTATTACTCCCTTCCCTTTAGACTGTACGCCTATGCATAGGTCCTTCCTCACCTTTTTGTACCTGTATTGATTGTGATGTATGTAACTCCATACAGTATGTTCAATGTATATAATTCATGTGATTTAGTTGTATAATCACATTTACTTTACAGTGCTACGCAATATGTTGGCGCTATATAAATACATGTTAATAATAATAATAATAATAATAATAATAATAATAAAATAGTGTAAACTCGTTGTATGTGAAATCTCTATTAAAGTCTGTACAATAAACAAGCCCTTCAGTTTCATGTGAGATACAGATCCTAGTTTTGCCTGTCTGGGGATTCTGACCTGTAGAGAAATTCATACAGTAAATGCTAAAAGTTTGATGTCCCTTCATTAAACCCAATCATATGTTCAGGTAAAGGTAATGGTTCCAAACGTAGCTTGTTACAGGTTGTAACCAGATTAACGAATGAATGTAGTTATTCTTTTAATAACCTAAAAACCTATTTTGAGAAAAAAAAATTCAAATATATAGGCACACCTCTCACAGCACCATGCACAAAGAACTCATGCTTGTTTTTTTGCACTTTGGCACAATTTTTCTCTTATACAAAGACAATAGAGATCATTTATTACCCCCATATAGTATAGTGGATATCACTTCCTTTCATTGCAGAATTGTTCCATTTCAGAAAACAGATACCTGTTGCTGCTCTGATGAATATATTGCTGTCTGCATTTAATATATGAATGTTAAACTATCTCTAAATTATATATATATATATATATATATATATATATTATATTTCAAAATTGATATTAATATAAGTTTGTACTACATTAAACATGCAAAACTACATATATAGTATGCAACATGCAAAAACATATATATCTATATATGAATATATTCATATCTGCAAACTTATATAATAAAAAATATATATAACAGATATTATGTGGTCAATACAATTAAATGCAAATGAATATCTTCATGTGATGCTCCATGGCAGAAGCAGCATAGGGTTACTTGCCTAAAAATCCATAACATGAGGGCCCTGGACACCTACCTAATTAGAAGGTTATCTTCCTGACCCTCCTTTCCACACTTTATGCCTAGTAAAGTTGGCGGATATTGAAATACAATATAAACTTTGTAGGGATCACCTAGACATCCTTATTGCAGTTATGTCCATAGGCCCCAGCTCCACTATTACCTGCGTGGTGAGGTAGTGATTTCAGGCTCCTTAAATCTGCCCTGTACATGGAGTTGTTTTGGTTCACTTGAGATTCCATTGGTCCCTCCTCTTAATTTGCCATCTGGCATACAGGAATATATTAGCAATGGGGGGGGGGAATCAATGTTGGCCCCTGGCTTAAGAATTGGGGATGAGAGCATTATTAACCACCCTCTATGTTTACATATTCTTTGCACCACCACCCATGGTGTATGGAGATGGAGGTGTCTGTTGGAGCTCCCTGATATGCATTCACCACTGTAAAAGTAGGAGGTAGAAGGTTCTTGAAACCCCAGCAATCACATGAGTGCTTATACCACCACAGATGAGACAAGAAAAAGATGGTCAAAGACCAAACTCAGGTTTTTTAATGGGCATAGGTTTTAAATCCCTTATACTCCACCCCAGTGAGTGCAGGATGGGAATGTGGATCAAGGGTATAACCTACTAAGTCCATGGCTGGAGGGCATCCAGGGTAGCCCAAGCCACTTGTTAATGTTAAATTAATTAATACAACAGACCAGACATATATAACATATAAAAGTAATGTAAGGGATCCTACTTTCTGACTTTGCCAAAGGGAGTAGTGCGGGACTTTGCCTGGTAGGGAGGTGCCAGGATGGGACTGCCACAGGTTCCCAGGGTAGTGGGTCAATTGTATAAATGAAAATGTACAGTTTTACTTACCCTTTAATTTACACTTTCTTTGTATAAAGTTGATGTTTTTATAGTGTGTGTTGAATGTTATTCCTAATGGGCCACCCGCAGGTGTATTCTCGCATCCCATTAGGTGGAGGCACTACCGAAGAAGAATTCCCAGTACCTTTTCACCTTGCAAAGGGGACTCAGGACCTGTAAGTCGATAATAATGTACAACATTGGCACCAGGGGGTCGCCAAGAGGGTGTTACAATAATATATATATACTGTATCTTGGCCAAATCAGGAGGCCCAGACATTAATGCAAGGTTTCTTGAATCAGTCACAAGCCCAGCCTCTCCTTCCACAGCTAGCTATTAACCAAAATAAAACACAGCGGGGGTCATTTATAAAGTTCGCGCAGCGCATATTTTTCGCAAATGGTTGTATTGCGCATGTTTTTGGCTGAGCGCTAATATATTGCACTGCTCTGCCCGTCTTTCCGTTTTTTGCGAATTTGCAGTGTGAATACATTTTCGCAAATGGCGCGCAAATGAGACACGAGTTTGTGCAAGCACACCCAATGTGCGAGGTTGTTGTGCGCGAAAATAGCGTTAAATTTGCAGTTTGCAAAACTATTTTGCGAATATTTTATCCGCCACCAAAGTTGTGGCGTAATTGAGTCGCAGAGTGTGCGCATAAAGATTCACAATTTGCAAATTGTGACATATTTATAAAGCCCCTTTAGACATTCGCATTGTGAATAAAAAATTTGCAATTCTGTATGCACCCTTTTATTCAGTTTTATAAATATAACCATGCCCAGGGCAAATATATTCACTTTGCGAACCAATCTGCCCTGCGCGAAGTTTATAAATGACCCCCACCATTTCTTAACAATACAGAATTTAAAAACATAATTTCTTTCCAGCCATCTTCTCAGGTTACTAGGCCTGGAAAGGGACATGGTCACAAAATTTGCGTGAAGCATATCTTTTTGTCGCTCTCTATCATTTTCAAACATTAAATGCTATATTTATCAAAGGTCTAGTGATAGAGTTTTTTTTAACTCGAATGACCTCGACAGTCTAATGGTATCTTATTTAAGACAAAACTCAAACATTTAAAATTAGAATGAATATTACAAACCAGAAAACTCTAATCGAATTTGGATCAAATTCGAATGGAACTTGATTCGATTTTTTTCTCTGAAAAAAAAACCTTGAATGCCAGGAAGCCTATTAACATCTTCAAATGTTTCACTGGACCTCTGCCATTGACTTCTACATGAACTCAGCAGGTTTTAGGTGGTATGATAAATCTAATTTGGATTTTTCCCAACTCAAATTTGTGAGTTTTGACCAAAAATCCAACTTAAAAATTCGGATTTACCATTCAAACCTTAATAAATCTGCCCCTAAATTGAGATGGATTACATTTGTCGAAAATTATTTTCAGCATAGGAGCAATATATATGTTCAAAAAGTCAAAAGTGTCCAAAAAAGTGTCAGTTTAAAATTACATATTTACAGTTGGAACACTCCCTGCAAAGAGTGTCTCTGTAAGCAATGTCACCACTAGAACTATTCATTCCAAGTAAGCATGGTTTTTTTGAGTGATCACCATATGCAATGCCAAAACTCAGTTGCACTCTGAAACCATGAAAACTTACTGTCTGAGTAAGGTTCATACAAAATGCACGGTACAGGGTGCAGGGGACTGGGCATATTTGAAATGTAAATAGCCACAGTGAAAGTCCACTGAAGTCATCATAATAATTCATTTATATAGAAAGACATCAAGGCTATAGCAAGCCAGAAATGGTTAGCTTAACACATTAAAAAATAAAAAATATATAAGACCCAATTCCCACCCCTTCCTGCCACTGTAGCAAACAATATAAGGTCTCAGGATAGGATTATTAGATTCAATAGCCTTTCAGTTCTCCTTTTACCAGCAGTGGGTGCTGTTGTAGCACTGAAGCACCTGCTTTATGCACATATTGAAAAGCTTGAGACACAGACATAAACTACAATCCCCATCATGCTGTAGGAGGAGAAGCAAGGCTAGTGCCCATAGGTTAGGGAACCCCTCACTGTTCTAGGGATCTCTGATGATGAGAATGTGGCACAGCATGTGAGTGTAGAGGGTATCGCAGTATCCCTGTATTCTGCCATACAATCTCCCTGACCAGTCTATAATCTCTGTTACTAATAAATCTTTATTGCACCTCCCCAGTTCAGCTCTCCCCACTTCGGCTAGGGGTAGTGGATTGCTTCAGCTGCAGCATACTTTCTCTGCCCTACAAACAAGATAAATTTGTATGTGACAGGCCAGACGAATCAGGGTGCAGGTAGAATGCTGTAGCAGGAACAAATTGGGGAGTAGAAACCAGGTAGAATGCAGCAGGATAGAGGAATCAGGCAGTAGGATGGGGTTAGTAGGGAGCAGAAAGCATGCTGCAGCCCAGGACATTTGCTTACATGTAGGGAGAAGGTAAAATACTGCAGCACGGTGGAATCAGGGACCATGATAAAAGGAGGTAGCCAGGGAGAGGAGGGAGCAGGACGGAGGGGGAGGGAGTAGAGAGCTGGATGGAGGGAGGAGGGAGCAGGACAGAGAAAGTATGCTGCAGCCTGGAACAATCATTTACACATAGGAGCTTAACTGGGGAGGCATAGTAGAGAATTTTTAGCAACACAGATTTTAGACAGGGGAGGGAGTAGGACACATTGTTATTTTGCATACAAATGTCCTAAAATGGACACTATGCCCATTTCAAGCTGTAGCATTAGGAGCTGACTGGTGGCACAGGAGAGCTGAGCAGTGCATGGCACAGTGTATGGGGCATCCCTGGCAGCACAGTAATACCTAAGGCACTTGTTCTGCTCTGGAATCACTACCTGTAGCTTTCACTCTACCTGCCTGCTCAGATAGGTTTCTTACCCTTACATTCCCTGACGTTGAATCTGTGGTGCCGGAAAGGCAGCAGGTGTCTTCTCGTTCAGTGCCCTGGGCTGCCAGGTTCCTTACATGCTGGAGTTGGAATATGTACAGTGCCTTCTGAAAGCAGAGACGCGATGATTCCTGAGCAGCCAAACCATGTTGTATCCACCATTGAGAACCTGCCAGCTGAAAGCATCTCTACCAGCCCAGGCCCCCTGCACAGGATGAGGAATGTGTTCAGCAGGTGAGCCCTGGGGCCCCATGGTTTGTACCTACATCCCTATGGGAACTTTTTTATATTTGTGTATTTGGCTGGTTTGGGGGAGCAGGGAGTTTATATTATTGTGGAATAATCTCAGCCAAATTATCTTTGGGAAATTACAGACTGGAAAACCCAATATTACATATGGAGAACCTAGTGCATGCCAATGCCACACAGAGCTATTTTCATTGATTTTCCACCAGTAAGGCTGCTAAATTTTAGTAATCGCCCAGGATTGGTACCTCGTCTCTGCTAGTACACTCACAGGTCCAGTAGTTATTGCCATAAAATCTGCTGCATTTCTGATTGATAAGTACCTGACCCATAAGTGCAATGACATGGTAGTTACCACTATTTCAAGGCAGGGGGGTTAGATGGAATCGCAATTTGGTTGAGATTTTGGATGAATACTTATGTGCTGTTTTTTCTTCCAAAACTGTAGAAGGGTGACAATTTCTGACATTAACCTTTGTTAGCTGGGACAGGGGGAGGGGTATATTGGATTTGGATAGAATTCTTTTGGAAAAAGGTTCTTCCTAAAACCTGTAGAAGAACTATATCTGTCAAGTAAAACAGAATAGGCTATGGCACATTGGCACCCAAGGCATTTTGATTGTGATTGCCAGTACTGACAGGCCCAAAACAGTTTTGAGGAGCTCCACCAGTATCACTTTGAATGTTTTTTTCATTCCTTGCTGTGTAACTTGATTTCCAATAAAGTTAAAATGTATTGCTGGGTTTATGGCACAAGCAGTCAATTTAGGTCAGTTAATTTTCTTCAACTGTTACTATAGACCAGCACAATT
Organism: Xenopus petersii; assembly: GCA_038501925.1. NCBI lineage: Eukaryota > Metazoa > Chordata > Amphibia > Anura > Pipidae > Xenopus > Xenopus petersii. The sequence continues at coordinate 85,404,826 of CM076681.1, forward strand.
CAATAAAAAACAACTTCTTTATCACAAAACACTTGTGTCCAAGGTATCAATCCTTATTAGGACCTTTATCAAGGAAAACAAATGCAGTGAAACCTCAAGTACCCTGATTTTAAGTTTTCCCGCATTTTACATTTTTTATTTGTGGTCCCACCAATTTATAATGCATTTCAATTAGTGCATTTCTCTGATTTTAATCAATGTTTTCCCGGATTTTACATCAAAATTTTGTCCTCATGTACCCAAAAACTGATTTTTCCCTCTATGAATGTTATTATTTGTGAAATAAAGAGGTTTAAATTACCAACCAGACGTATATTTTGCCATGGTCCTGCCTGTAAATGATCAATTCCAATTAGTCTGTCCCTTATACAATTCTGCACAAATTACTTATTGTTTTAGGTTGTGTACTTGACTGACAGAGAGGCCTTGCACATGCCCCCCATAGTGTAATATTAACGCTGCAAAGCTAAACCCATGTTAATAACACAGTAAATATTGTTTCTCAAAGTAAAACTGACTCCTGTTCTTATATCCTTTCAGTGGTTACTTTAACACATTTTCCGGATTTTAAATTTTCCCCGATCATTTACATCATTTTTTTTTTGGTCCCCTGAAAAACATAAAATGGGGGTTCTACTGTACTGACTTGTGCAAAACTTAAATACTCACAAACACTATGAAAATGTTGCCAAAATGATATCATTCAATTCACACTCTAATAAAGTTTATTCATTTGTGCTTCTATCATATTTATATGCAATTGGCATATTTGTCCTGTAGATGTCACTCATATATACTATATACACTGTATATCTATACATATATATCTATCTATATCTATCTATATATATATATATATATATATATATATATATATATATATATATATATATATATATACAGTATATATGTAGAAGGGCTGTGGCACACACTTACTGAAGCAAAGACCCAGGTGCTAATCAGAAAAAGTTATATATTCATGTAGAAAGCTGCAGCACACTGGGATTTATCAAAATAAAACTTGTTTTATTGGATCGACGTTTCGGTCCACACAGGGACCTTTATCAAGATAAATACAAAGTGCAAGTGTAGACAATTTTATAGACTCACCCACCAGTGAACCTTCACCAGAACACGCCCACATAACAAGTGAACATTTTAACGCTAGAAGACCCATAAGACCAGCGAACATGGATGATTTTAACTTGGTCTGAAAAATAAAGTGCATAGAAGCATATAATTTAGTATATAAAAATTCATAATCACATATTATGAATCCTCTTAAAAACTGTAATAAATTTAGTGAAAAATGTTTCTTTTATAGTGACATTGTAGTAAATATAGTGTTAAAAGTGTCATAAAATTATCTAAAAACAATATCTAATAAATCCATAAGACATAAGCTGTTTGCATAGAAATGCATTACTATCTGTCAATGAAAATACATAAAATGGTGTAAAATTTATAGTTACTCATAAGAAACAGGTAAACGAGCAGTATTCGTTAAGTCCTCTGGGGGCAAAGGTATTTAGCATTTTAATCCAATATACCTCCTTTTGCAATAGCATGCGATCCCAATCACCCCCCCTAGCGGGTTCGGGAACTAAATCTATGCCCATGAATTTGAATGTTGGGAGATTGTGACCCATTTTTAAAAAATGTTGTGTTAGTGGTAGATTAGATTTTCCAGTTTCGAAGGCTTTTTTAATAGAATACCTATGATTACCCATCCTCTCACGTAGGGTATTCTGCATTTTCCCAACATATGTCAAACCACATGGACATGTTATGATGTAGATGACGTGTGTGGATGTGCAAGAAATGCGGTGTCTAATCATGACCTCTTTCCCAGTGTGGGGATGTTTAAAAGTTTTGCCTGATAACATGTATCGACACGTAATACAACCCGCAGATTTGTAACAACCTTTGTTTAGTTTACTTAAAATGTTAGGAGGATGGCAACTCGTGGAATACAAAAGAGTATTTCTATCAGTTGGCTTACGATACAATTTATACCCTAATCCATTATTCTGTCTGAAAATTTCAACATCCAAAAATTGGATACTTTGCATGTTATGTGTGACCGTAAATTTGACTGGAAAATTCAGGCCATTTAGATGTTCAGCCATATTCAACAACTCAATCACATCACCACGCCATATTAATAGTATGTCGTCAATGTAGCGTAGGTACAACAATAAAGATTCCCCAAACTTAGGTATAATATTATGTTGTTCATAATGGGCCGTAAAACAATTGGCATAAGCAGGAGAAATTGCTGCACCCATCGACGTGCCTTCCTTTTGTAAGTAATAATGTTTCTCAAAACGAAAATAATTCAATTTCAATGTCAGTTCCAATAGTTGGCAAATAAAGTCAATAGGTGGGCCCTTGTATGTAGTAGAATTAAGTAGTGCCCAATGTACTGCTTCTATTCCTGCATGATGAGGGATTATTGTGTATAGACTGCATACATCCATACTGACCAATACAATAGGTCCATCTGGAAGTATCGTATTTGACAAAATTTCCAAAAGCTGTTGTGTATCTCTTAAAAAATAAGGTAAAGCCTGAACTGTGCTCTGCAAATGGTGGTCAAGATATAGACCAATAGGGTGTAGCAGACTGCCCCTTGATGAAACAATCGGTCTACCCAGGGGATTACACACATTTTTGTGAATTTTGGGTAAACAGTACAAAATTGGGCAAATTGGGTGCACTTGAAAAAGAAACTGTTTCTCACTCAGTGTAATCCAGTTCTGTTCAACCGCATGCTCCAACACCAATCCAATTTCAACTGGACCCCGATCGGTGCGTAGGGCCGGTTGTTGGCTGCTTCCAGCTAAAAAGCAACACGGAAGTCTTCAGACAAGGTTTACTGCGCTTTAAAAGAGAAAAGCTACATTGAGGATGATTACCAGCAGCATAGGGTGTATCGCTGGCTCAGTGGGAACAGAGAGTCATCAAATTGGCGTGGAAGCTCCCAAAGATGGCGGAAGTACAGAGGCCGAGCTGTGAGTACCGTGGATAGCTCTGGGGATTCTGCAGGTGAGGACGATATGACGTCATCAGAGCGCGACGCTCCCTCGACACAGCCGAGCAGTTCAGCTGCACCTGGAAGCAGCCAACAACCGGCCCATTTTCCAAGGGACACCCTACCCACCGATCGGGGGCCAGTGGATACTTTTACCCCAATAAGCACCAGGAGCGCCGTCAGAGATGCCCGAGGCGCAACAGGAGGGGGAAGAAGCGGGCGAAGCCGTCCTTCCAAATATCCCAAATAAATCCGATCTACACTCTATCGCACCACACATTGACCCCAGTGGAGACCTCACTGCTGAATAAAGGTACTTCATTTGTTCCTACTGTGCCATTCAATGGATTTAAATGGGAAGTGGAGTGTTTCAAAATGGGAAGGAAATTACGTGTATTAGATCAATTTGGTGAAACTAAATAGCCTGTATTGGGCTCGAATTGGAAGAATAAAAGCACTTATGATCCAGCATTATCCAACACTTATATTAACGTTTTCCTTCAGACTGTGTCACATGAAGTTAATACTCTTCCTTTATCTGTTTTTAAAAGTCATCCAAACCTTACAGTCCTTGAAAGGCTGGCTTTGAAATCTCTGAATAGCGATAATACGATTATAATCAGACCTGCAGATAAGGGTGGTGGCATAGTCCTTATGGATTATACAGATTACCATAAAGAAGTTATGAGTCATCTTAAAGACACCACTGTATATACAAAATTGAATACTAACCCTGTGAATAAATTCAGATCTGAAATTGGATTGGTGTTGGAGCATGCATTTGAACAGAACTGGATTACACTGAGTGAGAAACAGTTTCTTTTTCAAGTGCACCCAATTTGCCCAATTTTGTACTGTTTACCCAAAATTCACAAAAATGTGTGTAATCCCCCGGGTAGACCGATTGTTTCATCAAGGGGCAGTCTGCTAGACCCTATTGGTCTATATCCTGACCACCATTTGCAGAGCACAGTTCAGGCTTTACCTTTTTTTTTAAGAGATACACAACAGCTTTTGGAAATTTTGTCAAATACGATACTTCCAGATGGACCTATTGTATTGGCCAGTATGGATGTATGCAGTCTATACACAATAATCCCTCATCATGCAGGAATAGAAGCAGTACATTGGGCACTACTTAATTCTACTACATACAAGGGCCCACCTATTGACTTTATTTGCCAACTATTGGAACTGACATTGAAATTGAATTATTTTCGTTTTGAGAAACAATATTACTTACAAAAGGAAGGCACGTCGATGGGTGCAGCAATGGCTCCTGCTTATGCCAATTGTTTTATGGCCCATTATGAACAACATAATATTATACCTAAGTTTGGGGAATCTTTATTGTTGTACCTACGCTACATTGACGACATACTATTAATATGGCATGGTGATGTGATTGAGTTGTTGAATATGGTTGAACATCTAAATGCCCTGAATTTTCCAGTCAAATTTACAGTCACACATAACATGCAAAGTATCCAATTTTTGGATGTTGAAATTTTCAGACAGAATAATGGATTAGGGTATAAATTGTATCGTAAGCCAACTGATAGAAATACTCTGTTGTATTCCACGAGTTTCCATCCTCCTAGTTCTAAAAAAGCGGTTCCATTTTCACAATTTTTACGCACTATGCGAAATACTTCTAATCAGGATATCCGCGAAAGGCAAATAGTGGAAACCGCCATTTAAACAAAGGGGCTACCGTCAGCATGTAATTACCAAATCCATTGAAAGAGCCCGGGAACATTTAGCACAGACACATGATACCCAGCATAGAGTATGTCTGGAGGAACAGAATCGTTTCATTCTAACATCCAGTTTTACTACTGGTTCTATGGCGGTTAGGAGTATAGTCGAAAACAGTTGGCCAATCTTGAAAAGTGACAAAAAATTATCCCAATCGCTTACCCAAAAACCTTTGTGGGGTTACAAACGTGGACCCAATTTAAGAGACCTAATGACAGATCCAATCAAATGTTATGAGTCCGGTGTGATGGTATTTTTAGTAGTACCATTTTTGACCTCGTGTAAGACAAAACTCAGTAAAGGAAAACCTTTAGTAATAGTCAGGTAATTTATTCATACATAATACAACATAACAGTTTTGTCTGGGTAAGCTGTTGGAGTAACACACAGAATGTCACCCAAGGACTTACCAAAGACCCACCTCTTGGTCCAAGCATTATATAGCTTTCAGAAGGCATTTACAGTAATTGTGACAAAGGGGTTCACGGAAATACCATACATGGTCTGGCGAGGAGACTTACTGGCATATATATTTATACATTCCTGTAAGATGTGCAGTTTTGCAACATAAGAGATTTCTGGTTCCAACTGTCCACAGCCTCGCAATCAGCTATTGGCTAACCATAGCCATTGTGGTATTTCCAGTAAATTTGAGCAATACTTCTGCAAAAAGGGCATAAGAGACATGCTGACACTATGCTGACACTCTTCTAAGTAACAGAGTGGAGATCATTTATTTGTATGGCCTACTATAAGTTATATGAGTGACCATTGTCCACAGTTGACCATTAGCCCTTATAGTCCATCCTGCCTTGGGCCCTATAGCATTATGGCATCATAGAGGGCGGGGGTGACAACTATCAACCCTCTGACACTAGCCATTCGTCCGTCTTAGGAATTAGACCATTCCAGATATATTTCATAGTAACAGGTGGTAACATTTTAAGTAAACTAAACAAAGGTTGTTACAAATGTGCAAATTTTTTCTATTAAAAAAGCCTTCGAAACTGGAAAATCTGATCTACCACTACCACAACATTTTTTAAAAATGGGTCACAATCTCCCAACATTCAAATTCATGGGCATAGATTTAGTTCCCGAACCCGCTAGGGGGGTGATTGGGATCGCATGCTATTGCAAAAGGAGGTATATTGGATTAAAATGCTAAATACCATTGCCCCCAGAGGACTTAACGAATGCTGCTCGTTTACCTGTTTCTTATGAGTAACTATAAATTTTACACCATTTTATGTATTTTCATTGACAGATAGTAATGAATTTCTATGCAAACAGCTTACGTCTTATGGATTTATTAGATATTGTTTTTAGAGCATTTTATGACACTTTTAACACTATATTTACTACAATGTCACTATAAAAGAAAAAAATTTTCATAAAATTTATTACAGCTTTTAAGAGGATTTATAATATGTGATTATGCATTTTTATATACTAAATTATATGCTTCTATGCACTTTATTTTTCAGACCAAGTTAAAATCATCCATGTTCGCTGGTCTTATGGGTCTTCTAGAGTTAAAATGTTCACTTGTTATGTGGGCGTGTTCTGGTGAAGGTTCACTGGTGGGTGAGTCTATAAAATTGTCTACACTTGCACTTTGTATTTATCTTGATAAAGGTCCCTGTGTGGACCGAAACGTCGATCCAATAAAACAAGTTTTATTTTGATAAATCCCAGTGTGCTGCAGCTTTCTACATGAATATATATATTTACAAGGGCTTTAAATCTTCTACACAAAGTGATTCTAGTTGTGTCCAGCTCCACAAGATTCACACCTGATTTGATATGACCTGTGCTTGACAAATCATCCATAACTGCTTATCTTTAATAATATATATATATATATATCTATATATATATATATATATATATATATATATATATATAGACAGCTATATCTAAACTTGGACATTTGAGTCAAACATACAGCTTGACACAATACTGTATATCTGATATTAATAGAATGAAGAATCATTTGACACAGTTTGGAGCTACTACTGTATATCTAATATATCTGCTAGCACAACTGCATCTTTTGAAAGCATCTACTGATGAATAAAGCATCAGAGAGCCTCTTGCTCATCTAGCAAGCTAACGTTCATCTCTCTCCACCTATGGTGAACTCCACAGAATGTGGCCTACCACCAGCCATGATTCTATATAAGGCTCATATCTGGCTCACCTTAAGTTCCTCTCTGAGGTAGCACATCTCAGACCTCTTGGTGCCATTAACAGTTTCTTTTCATCAGCCAAGATAAAAGACAAGAGGATAAGACACATTACTCACTCCATTTTATAACTGCTCCCTCTTGATTGATACTTGATTGACCTATTTCCAGAACTTTTTAAAAGGAGATCCCCTGCTTCACAGCACAAAAAGGTGAAGTGTTTTGGTGTAAGTTGCCACAACAATGTAGTTTTATTCAACAGATTTCCAGCATAAATGCACTTGCTGCATAACTAAAATATAGGATGCTTTTATGCCTCTGCCCACTGTTTTGTATTCCAACCACATAAATAGGTGCTTTGGGGGAGCCCGGAATAGTGCCTCAGAAATATAGCTACTGAAATATGACCGAGTTTATTCAGTCAAAATTAGGACAGTTAGAATATAATAATGGCATCAAACACATTGAATACTGTATTTCTAATATATTTTACAAAAGAAAACAAAATGTGTTCATGGGGGGTTGTTGTTAGAGACCTACATTTATACTCCAGAGGTCAGTATCGGATATGCAAGGCAAGCAAGTGAGAATCATTTGTGCTTGTGTGTACAGTATATGTGGGGACGATTGCAATCTAACTGTAGCTTGATTCTTTCCCAGCAATAAAAGGGTAATTGTTGAAGTCTTTGAGAAATTTCCATTTATTCTTTAGAAGCATCATGGGCTACCATTGATTAATGAACTGTGCATTCTAAATGTGCTTTTCTCTGTTACACTAAAATAGGAAATAGAATAAGTATATGTCTAAACAACAAATGGATCTCGTCTGTACACTGAACGTGGTGACATGTGTCCTTGGAGTTTCCGCCTGCCTTTCCCAAACCAATGAATGAAATCACTCAGATTAGGGATGTCAACCTTGCAGCATTTAAGCTGTTGTAAACTACAGAACAGAAGTTAGTTTTGAGCCTCAGTTTTAAAGACTTGGTTAGAATTTCTTTCCTGAAGTCTTAAGCTGGCCATAGACGCAAAGATCCGATCGTACGAATCGTGGATTCGTACGATTTTCAGACCATGTGTGGAGAGTCCCGACATTTTTCGTCCGTCAGAGATCAGTCGTTTGGTCGATCGGACAGGTTAGAAAATTTCTGTCACCTGCCGATAATATCTCTGCGTGTATTGCCGATCGTACGATTTTCAGAGGGAGACTGTCACTAGTGTTGTCAGACATAAGTATCGTACGATTGCTGTCAGGGGCAGAACATTGGCTGATCTGTTCTTATTTGATCGGAATGGTAAAGACTTTGATCTGAATGGTTAGTGGAGGGTCGGGAGATGGGAAAGTCCGATCGTACGTTGATTCGTACGATCGGATCTTTGCGTCTATGGCCAGCTTTAGACAGAGGTCATAGGAACCTTCATGCACTGTAAAGGATAAAAGCAAAATAGTGAAGACTATGAGTTTCCTCTGCCATGTGGGCAGAGTTTGTGTTGGTTATAGTGATACTGACAGTAAAAAACTACTTTTTAAAATATTAAATGTACATTAAAAGTTACCTATAGGTCACGTTGATCAGTTTTTGCAGAGAGGTTTGTTTTTGTAAGCAAGTTATTTGAAGTTTCTAAACCTGACTGTTTTGCCAACCTGACTGTCCCATCTCAGCCTGTCAGTTAGAGTTTCCAATGCTAACGGACTCCTGCTGCACAAATATGGCAGCCCCCTCATACAGGAACATGGGGCATCAGACAGGTAATGTAAAAGTAATGTGCAAATACTTTATGGCAAAGTTATAAGTAGCTTTTTTATGAAAGATGTAAAAAAAAGTTTAATTTTTGGTGTCAGTGTCTCTTTAAGAGAGATGCAGCTATATAAAGGTACAGTATCTGGAGTAGGCAGGGAGGCTCGTGGCACAGATGCTTCCCCAGGGTTAACCTGATAAATGTAGTGGTGGGGGACATAATTTATTAATTTCCTGTGGTTGCAGTGTCTCTTAAAGAGAACTAAACCCTAAAAATGAATATGGCTAAAAATTGCATATTTTATACACTGAACATATTGCATCAGCCTCAAGTTTCAGCTTCTCAATGCAATGATCCAGGATTTCAAACTTGTCACTGGGGGTTACCATCTTGGAAAGTGTCTGCGATACTCACATACTCAGTGGGCTCTGAGCAGCTGTTGAGAAGCTAAGCTTAGGGGTCGTCACAAATTATCAAGCTGAAAATGAGGTTGGCCTGTAATATACGCTGATTATTAAATTATTTTGCTAGTTGCACTGGTTTCTTTGCTTGTTCTTGGAGAGGGGTTGAGTCACCTGCATTGAAGGCCAAGAACTTGGGGGAACAGTCGTGAAATTGGCCAATGACAGACAGAAGTTGAAATTCTTTGTTGCTACCTTACATGCCATTGGCTATAATAAGTGACGTGAGAGAGAGCATTTGGTATGCTTTACTGTGTGGGAAAACTATTCTCCCCTGATTTCATGTCATCAAGAATTCTCAGGAAAATTTTGGCTACACCCTTAATTCACCCAGATCATTTTCTGATCATTTCAGACATAGCCACAATACTGCCTACGTCTACCCCACTTTTTCTTTTTTTTTTTGGTGTGCCATAAAGGGGCTTTAGGAATGTATGGCATTAGCTGTCTAGAAAGTAGTCTCTTTTGCTCCCAGCAGAATATACGTGTTACATAGTGTAAGTAATCATCTTATTGTGTATAGTAAATGAGCAATAGCTCTCATAGCCACTGCCATTCCTATTGTATATGCAACCATATTACCTTCATTGTGCATGTATACCAGATCCTGTCTGAATAATAGGAATGAACTTTTGCTGGATAAAAGGACAAACAGTAGCTAAAGTAAATTAAGGGTCTAGTGATAGGGCTTTCCCATTTTGTATATACTGTAGGGTCTGCATTTAACATGTTGAAGGTCGATTGGTCATATACAGATGCACAGTTTATTTGGGTATTTCTGTATATACTCATTGGAAACATTAACCCGTAAAGCAACATTATTGTTATCCTTTAATATCACATTCAATATTATTTAAATCAGTTGCTGCCTCTTTCACCTTTGAGAAATAACAGATGTAGCCTCGAGTGCTTAGATAAAATATGTTGCCTGCTTTAAAAGGTGAAACAAGTTGCCTGTTTAAGAGTCCCTACAGAAATGTGCAAAGTGTTTCAGAGGGAAGATGAGAGTTCCTCTGATGAATTGGTGACCTTATTAGTCTCTAGCTGCAAGGCATACAATAGAGACCAGTAAAAAGAGGCAAAGTGACAAAGATCTTCTGTATCAGTATTCCTTCAGAGTACTACCCTTGATTCTCATCCAATATTCCTACTAACGAGATTCATGCACATTTACCTGCCATGGTGTAAACACAAAGTGCGATCAGTGACAAGGAAAAATATATCTACTTTTAGAAAATTAAGCTTATAAGTGTTTTCCTCCATCAGGCTTAGCATTAGCATAATAGTGACTACGCTCCCAGCCATTGTTTCTACATATTTGGTCCTGTAAAGAAATGTAAAGTAATATGCTGTATAACTGTTGGTCTGCCAGGAAATGGAGATAAAAGATGGATGGAAGTAAAGCACCAACTAGTAATGTATATGAGTAAGAAAATTGTGATGCCAAGGAGTATTTTTGTGTGGATGTCATGGAAAATGGCTTCATTGTATTATTTGAAAGGGCAATATACTATAATCTATTAATCCATATTAGCATTCCGTATATTGTTGTTGCATATAACTCAAACCACCCTAATGAATGATGCTCCAAACATCAGGTCCCAAGCTTTCTGTTTAATATCTCACACATGTACTTTATAGTCTTTGTGGGTATTGACTATGGATGTCACTATAATTCAGTGCTGTATACTAGGTGCACATTTATCAGTGTGAGATCACAGACAAACTCACTCGCTGTCTCTTCATTCCTATGGGATTTTTAGTAGCATATTTATCAATGGGTGAAAGAACAATTCTTCCCTGACTTTGTTCTGCACTTTATTGTGGCAGTCTCACTATTTGTTTAGCCACACTGTAGGTAGTCTTACTGTATGTATTTTTACTGTATGCATCTTCTGCCAGTCAAATGTATTCCAGTAATATCTTGCATGTAAAACATAGAGAATTGTCAACACATTTGGAAATTAATTGGGGATGGGTAATAATAGAAATATAAATCTGGTGCAAGAAAATTGAAAAATGTACTCTTAAGAAAAAAGGTCAATCTCCTGTGTGGCTTTGTGGAAGATGGTGAATCTGGGTGTCTTTTTGGTGCCTGTTCTTCTTAGCTTCTTTGTATATAGCAAGGGAACAAGTGAGGTTTGGCTAGAGCTTTGCCTTTGTGTTCTGTGGATGTGCCGTTCAGCTGCACTGGGAAAGCTTTTTTCATATTCTTATCCTTTGTGAGAATAAGTAGGATAGAAGATTTACTAAGCAACGAGATAACAATAGTTGGAATTTCAAGAACTCATTGATTACTACTTGGAATAGAAAGCAAGGTGGCCCTTTTTTCTGGAAACCCCATTGGTGTGGTCTTTCTGCGTTAAATATATATCATTGCCTCTGTTTATCGTTCAAAGAAATCACGGTTTTGAGGATTTTGTGTTAAACCAATTAGGGCTGTATTTCAGAAAACAAAATATATACAGTAACATGCATTTTTTCAACAGATTTCTTAAAATTGACACAAATATATTTGAATCAAGCAAGATTTTCCTAGTGGCTGCTTTTTCATGCTGGAGTTTTAAACAGAAATGGTGATGCCTGGCAGTGTCAATATTTGGATTATTTTATATATCATTAAATATGAAGCTGTCAGGCTGGGCAATAGGTTAAAACATGCATATAAAGAGTACATTCTTCCACCTATGGGGTCTACTATCTACATAATAAAGGTTGCAATGGGAGAAGAGAGACAACAGCCACAGAGTAATGTGTCTAAAGTATTAACTGTGTTATACTGTGAAAATCAGGAATGTTAGCATGTAGTATTGCTTTAAGAGAGACAACCCTGAAAATAAGCAAAAGCATTACCATAGTGTAATCAAAAGAAAACCCTGGATTACACTACTGTATTTTTATGTTCTCATTATGCAGTACTTTGTATTATCTTTTTAATACTTTTAAGCTTACAATCTTGACGGTTTCACTTTTTGTGTATATCTATACCATTGGTAGCCCAACTGGTGTAGTATAAAAAATAAAGTGCTTTAGGAGCAGTTCTTCAACCATTTATCCATATTGTTTCTATTGTGAGAACAAAAATATACAGCATTCAGGAAATATTTCACAATTTTGACTGCTTTTTTCTAGTTAGTGCTTTTTTCCCCCAGTAACTAAAAAAATGTCACTTTGTAATTTTTAAAGATCTAAATGTGCCCTCTAAGAAGAATTATTTATGTCACAGCTGCCGGTGAAATGGGAATTCAGATATCTTGTGATTTACTTTAGATAGATTGGTTCTAATAAAATAAAAGTTTATTACTATAATTTTCTAATAAAATAAAAGTTGTTTATTACTATAATTTTCTTCTTTGTGGTATGACAGAAATTGATTTGTTGGTTTTTGTACAAAGCAACTGTAGTTGCAACAGCTACATTTGTTCCTGATGGCTGATTTTGTCATCAAATAATTATTGACTTGACTATAATGTCTGTTAGTAGCATCTCAGCGGCTGTTGTATAAGGTATATAAGTTTTATTCATACCTATGCTTTAAGCAAAATTAAACCCACTGCTCATTTTTAATATATAGGCCCCACCTCTCCTCAACTGCATCAGTTTCTGTCCCATGTCTTCTGCCATATACCAACTCTCTTACTGCAGAGTGGTGCAGTGCTGGCCACCATCTTCAGCCACATCACATTCTGTTTATGGCTCCCTGGCACTTAGTGCAGTAGCATGTACAGGGGCTACTCTGATATTGGCTTCCCTGTGCTTGGTGCTTGGACTTTTATCTACAAATATAGATGTGGTTGGGGAGAGGGCAAGGAAAAGCTATCTGTTAAAATCCTGAGACCTCCTACAAAAAAGCCAATCACAGCCCTTATTTGGCACCCCCAGGAACTTTTTTCACACTTGTGTTGCTCCCCACTCTTTTTGCATTTGAATGTGGCTCATGGGTATAAAAGGTTGAGGACCTCTGTCCTAAAGCATAAATCTATCCTCAGTCACCCCTCAATGACCACTCGTTATCCATATCTTGCTTTCCTAATACCCCTACTATTTCTCTTCCCAAACTGTGCCTCACGTTGTACCTTGAATAATTGCCCTGTGTTCTGTGTAGGCAAGAATGTGTGATTACTAGGCAAGCAAGTACATGATCTCTTTTGAGCAGTTAATTCAAACAGGGCTGTGAAAATCAGAAGCAAAGATGTATATAAAGACAAGATGGAGATAAATAAAATTAATTTAAAGGAGATGGAAACAGGCACGGATTTTGTGGGGAGGCCACAAAGGCCCGTGCCTAGGGTTGCATAAATTAGGGGCGGCATCCCGCCCTTCCGCACGGGTCGTTTTCCCGACGTTGGGGCGCTAAGCACTTAGCACTCTGGTAGGAAAAGTATGAGCAAACACGTGATCCTAAAGGAGGGAGAAGCCCCAGAGGACGCTGAGGGGAAAGGCATTTTTACTTAGTGGTGCCAAAAGTTAGGCACCCCCAGTGATTGCATCGACTTATCTGACACCACGGGCCAGTGCACCTATCAGGAGAAAACGGCACCGGCTGGGGTTATTCAAGCAAGCACGGTGGAGTGATCATCTTCCTGCTTCTTCTTTCTTCAAATTTCCCGGGGCAGACGCATGCACAGTAGAACAAAATAGCTGGCTTTTTCAATAAAGTTCGGCAGTTCGCTGTACTGCGAATGCGCATCCACAAAAAGAAAGAAGAAGCAGGAAGAGGATCACTCCGTGGTACTTTTAGGTACTGGAATAAACCCTGGACAGGTGCAGTTTCTGCTGATAGGAGTGCCGGCCTGGAGTTTCAGGTAAGTAAATACAATCACTTGGGGGTGCCTAACTTTTAGCACCCCCAAGCACACTGCTCTACAGACATACTGATCAATACAGTACTTCCTTCCATTTAACAGCTGTCTTTGAGGAGCTGGTGCCTCATTTCTTATTTAATGCTTCAACCTTTTTTTGACAAATGCAAGGGTGTCCACTTGTGTCCAGACACACTTTTACACATCCATATTGTTGCACTCAGTGCCCTTTAATTCATTATGCAAATGGTGTGTAAGGGAACATTGGAGCTACCACCCTGAACGAGGTAGAACAGACTTGCTTATGTTAATGCCATCTTAATGCTGGAAGTGATGCCTTCCCTGCTACAAATGTTTTCGCTGTCTGATTAAAGCTGCATTATGTGTACTTTTGTAAATATTACTCCTTTTTAGGACTCAGCATAGTGGTGCAATTTGAAGGTCAGTGAATGTATGCTCTCATTGGAACTGCTTCACTTTACATCATCATATTTTTATTACTTTAAAATGCTTTTATTCTTTTGATGTTACTGTTCCTTTAATAATGTATAATGGAGAATTGCATTTATTATTGGACATCCCCACTATGCAAAAACTGTGTTAATACTCTTATTATGCTGTTACTATACAAAACTGGATTAGTGCCTCTACAATATGCTTCAAAAATAGAGCAATTAGAAATTAGCAGTTTGCGACTTTGAAAACAGACATTGGATTGTGTTAATGTGCACTTATTTTATTATTATTATTATTATGTTTTTTATTGCATAATCCAAACAAAGATTACAACATTTTAATGTATCATTGCCATCATTCAAAATGTAGCTATTAATACATCTTGTGCATGTTTACAGTACATTTAGTTTGTTCCTGTATCCGTGGCATGCTCGGTAATCTGTGGTATGTGTACCTATGAATAAAGTTGGTTGAGGGGAGGGGGGGAGAAAGGGGGAGGAGGGTAGAAATTATTAGCAGGGAGGCCCACTGAGGAGTGGGGGAGAGAGGAAGAAGTTTGCAGATTAGAAGGTGTAGGAGCCGAAGAGATCTGGGTGTAACCGTTGTCTATGCTCTTGTGAGAGATTTGTATTCCTCAGAGTCTTTGATGGTGGCCTAGTGTACCCAGTGCTGTATTGGTGAGCTCTTCAAATCTATAAATCTCATTTATTTTGCCTATCCACTCTTGAATCTTTGGAGGTGCATCTGTTTCCAATGTGTTGGGAAGAGCATTTTCACAGGATTTAGTAAATGCGGTTCAATGGTTGACATAAAATGTGAAATTGGTTTGTTCAAGTTGAATAGTAGTATGTATTCTGGGTCATCTAGTATAGTAGATTTGGTGATCTGTTCAGAAAGGTTCCTGACTTGTTGCCAGAAGGGCCTTGTCTTGGGCACTCCCAGAATATGTGTCTTAAGGTGCCTGCTGTTTGTTGACACCTCCAGCATTGGTCTGTTGTGGTTGGCCATATTTTGTGGAGTCTGGTTGGGGTGAGATACCATCTCGTAAATATCTTGTAGTTTGTTTCCTTCATTCTGCAGCACCTGGAACTGTTCAGCAGCATGCGGGTTATTGTATTAGTCTGTGCCTCTTCTAGTTCTGTTTCCAGGTCCCTAGCCCATTTCTGGAAGTACTCCAGTTGTGGCGCCTTTGATGTTTCTTGCAATAGTTTATACAGTGAGGACAACGTCTTTACGGGAGGTTGATCCGTTGAGCACATGGATTCAAATGGTAGCAGCTGTCGGATTAGTGTCTTGTCTCCTCTTAGACTCCCATGGTAATGATGAACTTGGGAAATTGCAAATAAATCGGCTGTGGATGTCTGGAATGTTTGTCTCAGCTGTTCTATGGGGATGAGTTTGCCCCTCTCCATAAAATGTATCCGTTGCAAATTGTCATGTATGAGCCATTTCTTGAACCTTGAGGTACCTTGTCCTGGTGGAAAGGCTGGGTTGTTTATTAGTGGAAATAGTGGGGATGGGTGTTTATGTAGCCCATATTTAGTTCTGGTTTTATCCCATATGTCCAGCGTAGTGGCTAGTGACGGATGGTCTCTCTATCTGATTCGCCTATGTATTAAGTCTATCCATGGTAAGTAAATAAGGTAGGTATAGGTTGCCTGTTGTTCCATCTGGACCCACTTTTTTGTGTCTGCTTGATGGGACCAGTCTATAACCCTATTTAGAATGGCTTCCTGATGTACAATAATCTAGGTAAGGTGTTCATCTTGACCACGTTGATCCTTCCCATCCAGGATATTGGTTTCACATTCCATCTGGATAAGTCAGTCGATATCTGCTTTAATAACTTTGACAGGTTTATTTGTATCCAATCATTGTAATCTTTTGTAATTATCACCCCTAGGTATGTTATGGAGCTCTTCATCCAGTTATATTGGTGTTTCTTGGCAAGTTGGTCTATTTGTTCAAATGGCAGCAACAGGTTGAGGGTGAAGTTGTTGAGGTTACCATAGGTTTGAAGCTCAGAGTCCAAGTGCTGAAGTGATTTGTCCGGGTCCGTAATGAAGAAAAGTAGATCATCTGCATATGCTGCCAGTTTATGCTCTACATTCCCTATTGTGGTCCCCTTTATATCCGAGTTTTGTCGAATTTTAGCAAGAAGGGGTTCCAGCATGAGAATAAACAGTGTTGGGTAGAGAGGGCAGCCTTGGCATGTGCCATTGGAGATGGTAAAGGGATCTGATATCGCTTGATTGATTTTAATCTCGCTGTTGGAGAGGTGTATAGAGAACTGATGCAATTAAGAAGTTTGATTGATTTTAATCTCGCTGTTGGAGAGGTGTATAGAGAACTGATGCAATTAAGAAGTTTGGGTCCTATTCCATAGTGTCGAAGGCATGCAAACATGAAGGGCCAGCTTACCCTGTCGAAGGCCCTCAGCGTACGTGGAAAGGAGGAGGCTTTGTATGTTGTTCTTCTTATTATAGAACTTTAAGTTGATTAGTCTATTCATATTATCTCTCGCTTCCCGCCCGGGTACAAACACAATACCTGTATTCTACTTGATTTTTGCCAGAAATTTTATGTCTCCGTTAATCAATTAAATTGGGCGGTAATTGCCCTTATCCAGGGGGTAGATAAGATGGAGGTAGAACTGAAGATACAGTTAGCAGAGGATTGGAGAAGGGTATAGTATGAGAGTTAGAAGAAAAAGATGGTGAGAGGGGAGAGGGGAAGAGGAAAAAAAAGGAGGGAACAGGGGAGTAGGGCCTAGGTAACAAAAACAAAAATCAGGGGTGGTGAGTGAGATTAAGCGCCGCTACACCGGGAGGCTCTGTAGGCACACCCTATGTAGTTAGTCTCGGCTTAAGTCTGGGGGGGGGTCAGTGGAATCCACGTAACCGTGGAGTGTCAATTGAAAAGTGGTAGTTGGGAGAGTCCTGGGAGCCCTGCCCCAGGTGTGGGCCTAACTTTGAAACTAGAGACAGGGGTGGTGTAATATTTTACCATGGTTTCCTGTGGAGAAAATGGTTACTTATAACAGGCGCAAACATTTTGATTAGCTGTGGCATATTCAAATACTGTCCCGTAACCCTTTCTAGTCATCAGCAACTCCACTGTCTTATTCATATCAATAAACTTAAGTCAGTAAGTGAAACATTTGAAACATTTGAAATGTATTAACTCAGTCTACTTAACACATATAACTTATAAAGGTTCTGACCCGTTTGACTCCTAGGTTGGGTCCTGGGGTCCTGTTTACGCCTGCCCTTTCAAAGACTCTGTACCCATATATATATATTTTTTCCCCCTTCTTTTCACACATTCCATCAGCACTGACCTCTTGCAAGCATTCGTTTTAAATACTGTGTGTAGTCCCATGCCAGTATGTCCCTTTGCCGTAATGTGCACTTATATCTAACAAACATGCTTCTCTGTGGCCAGTGAACACTACAAAACATTTAAATCAGTTATTCTTAAAGGGAAAAATTAAATATTACCTCCAGCATACTGAAGTAAGAAACTTTCTATATACAATCAATTAAAAATTCTGTACCGTTTCTGAAATAAACAAGTTTATCTTCACTATTCCTCTCTGCATATGTTTCTCTTCATTCTGTCTTGAAGCAGGAGTTGGGTCTGATAATCATTGACCGTTAGATCCAATATATTTATTATCATTTTGCTTAGAAGATGTATAGGGGCAAATTTACTTACCTTCGAAGTTGCGCCAGCTTTGGCTTCGCGCACTTAGCCGCACTTCGCCAGGACGCAGCTAATTCACTAAAATCTGAAGTTGCGCTCAGCAAGGCGGAAGGTAGCGAAGTTGCGCTACTGTTAATTCTTCAAGCAAAGCGAAGTTACACTAGCGATGCCTAATTTGCATACGGCGTGCAGTAAAAGTACAATGAACGTATATGTAGCAGCAAATACATTACGCTACACAAGCCTGGGAAAGCTTCATAAAATAAAATAGAGTTGTTATTTTGCCCTATACATGTGCCTACTGTATAGTTTAGGTGCCATATATTAGGAAATGTAGGGGGGAAGGAGGGTCTTTTTCAGCCTATCACCCTTAAAAAAGTAAAAGACACCAGCGTTTTTTGTGACTTAGAATACATTTCAACTTTCTTTGAACAAGTCCTATCTACACTATTGAACTTCGTCTGGTCTGAGGTGGCGAAGGCAAGTCTGGTGCAAGAGGTAACGTTCAGTAAAATACGCAAGTTAGTGAATTAGCTTAGTTACATCCCCTCGCCATAGCGCAACTTCGCCTGGCATCAGGGTGCGAAGTAGCGCTAGAGTAGGTCCACTTCGCTAGCAAATTTACGCCAGCACCCGTTAGTAAATCAGCGAAGTAACGAAATGAAGCGCTGGCGAATTCAACCTTAAGGAAATTTTCCCCATAGTGCTCACTCTACACACCATGATATCACCAGACATCCTGTCTCTCTACATGCAGAATTTGGAATCAGTTATTTGAGTGAGCTCTAATACATCTGCTAGGAAACAAAGCTCTCCTATAAGATATACTGGTTCTGTCAGTGATTATCTGACACCCAACTGCTGAAGACAGAATGAAGACAGAATGAAGAGAAACAGATGCTTAGAGAGGAAAAGTGAAGCTAAACTTTATTATTTCAGAAACAATGCAGAATTTTTAATTGATTGTATTAAGAAAGTTTCTTACTTTAGTATGAGAAGGCTTATATTAAATTTTCATTTTCACGATAATTCCCCTTTAAGCTAAGGTCAGTAACCCAAAATCATTTAGGGTGAGACTCCATCACCCCCTTAATAAAGGAAATTGTCTTGATAGATTAGCTAAAAGTAATTAAAATAAGGTACAGATTCAATTTTAAATCCACAAAGTCATAAAGCAGACTCCCAGCTTTAATTTGGGTTCCCTTTAGAAAAGTGTTAGGAAAACATGATTATAATAGCTGGAACTAAGGTCATTATTGATCCTGTTTTTGATCATCATAAACCGCATGGCTTTTACTAAACTGCATCCTGTCTAAAGAAGCCTACACAGTGCAACCACCTCTACAACCCTTTACTTACCTTTTATGTGATCCAGTGGTGTGAGGGTAGGGCATATCAACTTTGCACTCTCTGTCATAGATAAACTAATTAAAAAAATGTAAAAATGTTCACACAAAGATGTAAGACTTAAAGTGCAGGAGCAGCTGTGCTTGCTTAAACACATTGGCCACTATTGGGTCAGGCACATTGCCCTGCCCTGGCTGCAGTGAAGATGGGACTATATGGAAAAACTCTTAACTGTGGGTAAAATATTGCACTCAGATTTGCACTTTGTGCACAGCAGTTGGTATCAAATATAGGGACTAATTAGGGTTAATTCCCCTATGTCTGAACCACATGGTGGAAATCCACTGCTTGTGCAGCTACAGGGTCTCCTAGAGTCTTGGAAGGGGCTGGAGCCCTTGTCCCTGTGCAGCATGTCTGGCAGATACCCGAGGGACATGCTATGGTCAGTGCTGGGAGCTATAGTTCAGCTGCAGAGGATAAAGCTAGTTGTGTGCATGGCTAGGAGAGCTTGGAGCTTTTGAGTATGTCATCACGTGGATGCTTGTTCCAGCTCTGTGTGACCAGTGCTGGGCCACGCTGGGCAGGCGCCCTAGGCAGGCCCAGCAGTTGCAGCCCCTGCACAAATTTGCATCCGCGTGCGCGAATATGCACTCGCATGCGCGAATCCAAGGTCACGCGCATGCGCAGAAGCTTTGATAAGCGCGAAGAGAAGGGAACTGAACTTGGGGTAGGTGACAGAGAAGGTACGTGCCTGGCGCCCTCCCAGATTTGTGCCCTAGGCACGTGCCTACTCTGCCTACCCCTAGTTCCGGCCCTGCGTGTGACCCCTGGGTGAGTCTGCCTGTGGAAGGGTAGAGAAAATGAAAGTATCCAGCGTGTCTCCTGTTGTGATACAGGCTTTATGTGTGCCTGCCACATGGGAGCAAATGCCTTGTCCAGCGGGAAAGGTGTTTGGGCAGCTAGCGCTACCTGGGAACAATTGTGCTCTTTGGGGAAAAAGGGACTGAGACTCTTTGTCCGCCAAAGGAGTAGTGCGGGAATTTTCCTGGAGGTGCCAGGATGGAACTGTCACAGATTCCCCAGGGTAGTGGGCAATGCTATGTGAATGCATATGATCAAACTGAATGTTTACTTTGCCTTTAATCTTGCATAAAGTTGATATTGTTGTAAGGCACTGTGTGTGTATTACTGTTTTTCTAATGGGGCCACCTGAAGGTGTATTCCTGTATCCCATTAGGTGGAGGCACTGCCAAGAGAAGAACTTCCCAGTACCCTCTAACCTTGCAAAGAGGACTCAGGACCTGAATTGGTAAGACGGTACAGCCTTGGCACCAGGGGGGTTGCCAAGAGGGTGTTACACATAAATGATCATGGAGTTATGTCCTAGCCACTGTTCTAAATATAACAGTTTATATAACATAACTTGTATTTATACGTACAGTAGATGAATCACACCTCCTGCGTCTCCTCTCTTAATTGGTTTAACCACTTTGTGACAACTCTTTTTGTATTAAATAACAATACTGCAACATGTGAATACTGTATATTTGAGATATGTACTCTTACTCTTAGCTTATTCAGTACAGAAGTGGGTATACACAGGGTTAATTCTTAATCATTCTAAGAGATGTATTGATTATAAAGGAAAATGTCAATCCAGTTTAAATTTCCAGAAAACTGAGCCATTGAAAAGCATTATTTTCTATAATTTTATATTTTTTGAGCACATTTTAAACTTGTGTGTGCATTTTTAAAAACTGTGTGCACAAGTCAGAATAAATGCAAAATTTTGTGTTTTCACACAAATTTCTTTGTGTGCATCACAATTTGTTGTGCACATGCGCATGGCTTATGAGAACATTGACCCTCGTACTTATATGCTTACATATATAGCAGCAGTTATATGGTCTGTCTGTGTCTTTTATGGGAGCACTATTGATGATGATGATGATGATGATGATGATGAAATATGATGTTTTTTCAGTTTGAAAGCTTACCTTGAGAGCTTCCATTTCTACATAAGTGCTTTTTAGTTTGAAAATTTAATTTATTAGCAAGCATATTTCACATTTTATTACTTCAACAAATTAAACAGACAGTATTCCAATCATCCAAAGGATTTATTTCAATAGTTAATCTTGTTAGAAAAATAATTTGGGTTCTGTTTAGCCTCAGGGGCCCACAAACCATTGAAGAGATATAAGTAGTTCAGAATAATGGGGTGTGGGGGTGGCATCACAATATATGGTAAGAAAATAATTAAGAGACTGAAAAAGGCATTTACAAATAATATGTATTAAAATATGCATAATTTCTTTGCTGTATAATCTGTAACTGATCACTGTATAGAATATTGATCTATCTAACTAGCTGTTTAGGTATGTTTGTTTAGATATTGTGAATGAATTAAAAGAGTAAAGAATTTGTTTGAAGTACATCCTGGCCCCTTTGGATAAGGATATGAGCAGCATGTAGTAAGAGACAGACTCTGAGAGTTGGTGGCTTGTAAAGCGGGTCTGTGTCTCTAAAAAGACAGAGAACTCAATAACCTTAAGGACGTTCAATGGCATGAGGTCCTTTTGCTGATCTAAGAATTCTACTGGAAAGAAGTAGATCCAAATAACTTTGCTGGAAAGCAAGTCCATTAGTAAACTTACTTTTGGGCCATAATTCTCACAATACATGTATTTGTACAATATTTGTATTGCAAATATAAAATGAGGTTTGTTGTACTGCAGACTTCTGTGCCCTTTTATGAGGTATACATTCTCTCTAAAGCAATCTTGCCATTTTAGCTTAGGGGCAGAAATGCAATATACCCTCTGGAGTCAGAACATTTTGTGGCCTTTGCTAAAATGATTTCATAGGAATACAATGCCGCCTTTATGGCTCCTCTCAGGCACAGATAGTGCAGTGTTAATGTATTGTTAGGCTCTTGGTGACCTTTGAGGAGACAGCTTATCATGGGGCATTGACTGAAATACATATTGTGCAATGCAAAATAGACCTTAACTGTACAGATATCAGCTAGTGCTTACAGTGGGAAACATTAAAAGATTATGTTGGTTGATTGTGGAACATATAAATATGTATTTCAGTACTGATACAAGTATGAAATAAAACAAGTACTTTGTATACAGTATTACTAATATGTAATGATACGATTTGATACAATTTATGTTTACTATTTTCAATAATTAAGCTATAATAAGCTATAGTATAAATAATGTTTGTTTTTGGTAATTTATTACCACATTTTTAGCCTGCATCATCAAATACCATAATAAAATGCAATGCAGAATGAGCAAGCATAGAAAAAAAAATTAATAGAATCATTCATTTTATAAAAGACACATGAGGACAAGGTGCTAGCTTTTTGTCTTTTTCAGATGCCAGTAATGCCATCTAACTTTTCCTTTAGAGCTTGAACATTTATTGAAAGGGGGTGAAAATACTGTAGTATTTTGGCTAACTTCAAGTTCCAGACTAGTACAAAGGGGTGGCAACATGCAAAGCTCCCTTTGTGGTTGGTATTGAAAATGTTCAGTACTGCAAAGTTAAAAAAAAGAGGTACAGTATGGCAGTAAAAAGAAAGCAGGACGAAAAGTCTAACCAATGCAGGTTCCTACATTTGCTTATTTGCTTAAAGGAGAAGGAAAGGCTAAAATTAAGTAAGCTTTATCAGAAAGGTCTATATAAATACACCAGTAAACCCTCAAAGTAATGCTGCTCTGAGTCCTCTGTCAAAAGAAACACCACATTTCTTTGCTTTTATTGTATACACATGGGCTTCTGTATCAGACTTCCTGTTTTCAGCATAAACCTCCAGGGCACGGCCTTGAGCATGCTCAGTTTGCTCCTCTCCCCCTCCCTCCTCCCATCCCTACTGTAATCTGAGCTCAGAGCTGTTAGTAAGCAGGGAGAGACTCAGGCAGGAAGTGATGTCATTCCAAGCATATATGGCAGCTTCTATCCTAAACAAACAGAGACAGTGTCTAGAGCTGTTTACTCAGGTATGGTAAAGCATTCTGCAGAATAAATATAGCGTTCTAGCTTGCACTATTGTGGCTATTCTATTGGCAATAAACTGTCTTGGAGCTTTCCTTCTCCTTTAAAAAAACTTTTTTATATTGCACAAATTCCCACTCCCATCAGAGGATTTTCAGGGCAATTTATCAATGTTTATTTTTTGCGAAGTAGCAGTGCTTACAAGTAGCAGTGCTTACAAAATAACAAACATTTGCTATTAAGAAATTGCTTTTCAATCCTGGAAAAATTTGTGCCAATGTGGAAAAGATTGCCTGCATTTTTAATTCTTTGCAGTTTGCATTGGAGACTCCCAGTTCAGATGGGTGTAAGAGCTTCTAACAACCCACTGAACAGGACAGTGTATTTCTGACACATCTATCTGTCTAAATAAACCTGTCAGTTTGTTAAAAACATTTTCCTGATCAAGAAAGTTCTATATAACTTAAGATTTGAGATTCCTCAATTCTAATTGTATTAACTCTGCCCCTAAGTGAGGATTGATTAAATGTGGTTAAATTGAAACAAAGCATAGAAAAACCTTAGGTAGATCAAAAACAAGAATTTCGTGATTAAAAATATTATCCAGTCTAATCTGATTCTTCTGTAAACCCATGCTCATTTTAGTTTCATTGGCACAGGTTCCCAGCCAGCAGGGAAATGTAAACAGCAGAATTACTGCCATAATTATGATGGCTTTAAGAAAAGGACAATATCTGCATGACTAAGGGCCTTTTTTGAATAGGTGCAATGGAGCAGAAGCGTGAAGGAATCTCTCCTTTCATCCTTAGTAATTATATTGCATATTTTATAACTGGAATAAAGCTTATTTCTAACTGTTTTACTCGAATCCTGCTGTTGTATCATCTTGTTCCAAACATACATATTGGGTAAAACAAATAAGATTAGTATATTTTTTATATGTGTTTGTGTGCGTGTGTGTAGTTAAAACACAATAGTGCTGAATTACAAAAGTCTCAAACTCATCTGCTTCAGCACTACGGCACATACATTGGAGTGCTTACCCATCACTTGAATTTGAAGCACTGCTTTGTTCTGTACCTCACACTGGATCAAAAATCCAGAGGAAAATGCAGAACACAGCAATGATGGTTGCAAAATATCCCTATATGTACTGTCTGCCATAGGAATCTGAATGAATGCCTATGGATCTGGATTACCATTTATTAGGAATTGTCTCTATCCTGAACAGGCATCATTTTTTTTCTTAAGTGGCCCTGAAAGATCTGAATGATTTTGTTTTACTTCCAAACATGCTTAGTTACTCAAAATCTTCAGAACAGGATGAGCGAACAAAATCAGATACGTGTAGACCTACTCAAAATTTTACGTGTTCAGGTATATTTACTATGTTTTTGTTAAATGCTTATGTTTGGCCATTCTGTAACATTTGCTTTAGTGCTGTTTCAAGACATATGTCCAGATTTATTTAGAAACCTGCAAAATGCTGTAAAACTGTTTTTTTATGAGACAAATGGTTCTATTTTTGTGTCTGGCTGTCAATATCTGTGTATTGTTGACTGTGTTGTTGACTTTGTTGAGCAAATTTGCTATGTTTAGCTTTGTATCAAAATTTGCTGAATTGAGTCAATAGGAAGTCACATTGAGTCAATAGGAAGTCACATGCATTTTTCGCTCAGTATTCTACTGCACACATGCCCTACATTGTTAGAGGACCTCCTTTCCAATATGCTTTCCCATTGGTTATTGTGGAAGGAGAGGAGTCAATAATATGGTGATGTTTTTCTTGCGTACTATTTGTATTTTTTGTTGCATGCAAAACTGACAAGGTAGTGAATTTTTGGTGATGTTTCACAAAAACTTTGCCAGAGCTGAAAACACAGAAATTCATGGTGGAACAATAAAAAAATTTCATCACTAGTGGTTATCATTAGAACAAAGATGGTCCTGTGATTGTTATGTTTCAGTTATTGATTTACCGTTTGTTTCTACTGTTCTACTTGTCATAATTATTGCATCGTTTTGGTATATTTATGTAATCAGCAAAATATTTTGAGACAGAGGTTATGCTGGCAAAAAGTAGCCACTGATGTCTTTAAATGCTGGTGTGGGTGGCATTGAAATTGCCAACTTAAGTGGCAGTAGGCTCAGAAGAACTTGTGGTTGGCCAAATTGCATTGATCTGGCTGGTTGACTGATGGATGCACAGGGAATGAGTAGCCCATACATTTCAAGGTCAGCTGACAATATGCACCCAATAATTCTAGATAAACCTCTACCAGCCCTAAGCAATGCCGGAACATTTTGGGAAGACTTCTGGCTACAACTCTATCACACACTAGTCACACCCTGTGACACTCGACCACCTCCAAAAAACTCTGAATTTTTAACCCTTAAGTGTGGATGAGTAATCCATTTACCAATAGCTAGTATTTTATTAACATTTCATATGTACTAATGCAGTTCAAGAAGTTCAGGCATTTCCTTTTTCATGTCAAGCTGCTATCATTTGTATTTTAATACATATTTAGAGAGGTCTGTTTCTAAGTAGGTTGCATGTAACATGAATAGCATCATTTGTTGAAGACCTCTCTGCAGTTATGGAGAGAGATTATTCAGAGAACAAATAATGGAATTCACCAGGATTAGATCAGCTCAGCTGGATCCTACAGCTTCTAGAGACTTTGATGTCGGTCCAGGTTATAGAGGTAAAATATGTCAGCGGAAATCATTAATCCTGTGCTCACAGAAACCTAGAAATCTCCCTTCAGGTGCTGTGACATTACAGTTCAGGCTAGAAAGAATCTCGTGAATGATGCTAGTTTCCTTCATCATTGTCCAAAATAGTGTGTGATGCAAGAATGAATATATGGCTTGTTCTCTAAGGAAGGAGGAAGCTGTTCAGAACATCAGCTGTATAGAGTGAATGAAATATGCCTGAGTACAAACACTGGATTGTGACATCTCTGAGGAAATCAGAGGAGAAGAAAAATAGTGAAAACCAAATGAAAATACAAGAGCCACTGTTTTTGACAAAAGCCTCATGAGGAACCAGCGATGGGAAAGGAAACAGAAAATATAATATTCTTTTTCCTTATTCTCTATTTACTAGCACAAGAAGGTCTCACAAGAAAAACATAACATTTATAGGAAGAGAAACCTGTATTTGTCAGACTAAAACATGCTTTCTGAACGTACTCTATCATGCAGACCATTTGTTAATATGCCAGCCAGTGCTTTTGTGAGATAATTTCTTCCAAATGTGGCAAGAGTATAATACCACCAGTCTGCCAACTAATAGCAACCAACCAGTAACTGGTATAGTGTAGTATATTTTTTGTATTGAATGGAAACATTGATGTGGGCATTGATTGATACAGGTGAATAGCTTAAAGAAAGAAAAAGTACCTCATGTTGCACGCATCATAGAATCTACAACACTATTCAAGTACCAGAATGCCAGCACCCAAGATTCTATGTCTGGGTTCTTTGGTCTGAGGGGTCCCCACAGCTGGCACTAAAAGGGTTAAAGTAACTTTATATTGATCCATTATCTATAAGCAGTATATAAAATAGAGAGAGTGTTTCCTGCTGACAAAATTAAGGGCTATCCCTGTATTGTGATGCATCAAAACAAATCTCTTTCTAAAACTATTCAAATATAGTTCAATTTTTATATAATTTCAGTTTTTAATAACAAGATATTATTTGCACAACTTGATTTGTCACTGCTGTATCTGTTGTGAATAAATATTTGAACGCAGAGTAACTCATTCCATTTATTAAAGTAATGTATGTATAAGCCCTTTATATGAAAAAAGCACATTTAAATTCAGAAACAAAAACATTCCACCCATTGTTTCCAAGATATCATTTGGACTGACACCTACAGGACAACATTTTTGCTTCTTTTGCAGAGTTGGGAAATTATGAATTATTATATGTGCTGAACACTAGTGTGATCATAAAGTGTTACAGATAACACTTTATAATATTTTCCATTTATGTGTTTTATTTCATACTTCCCTAAACTTGAAGCAGTCATTTCTGTTTGCATGAATTGGAATGAAAATACTGTATATACCCTGCCAAATGACACCATCATTCAGATTAGCCTGATACTGTATACTCATTCTGTATAAAATGACACATTTTATAGCTCTGCTGGATAGTTTGATTGTAGTGTGATAGCTGCCTTGAAAAGAATGTTTACATAACAAAGTCTTGACTAAACATGAAATATAAATGAATTTCTGGACAGAATAATAGAGTTCTGTTACATATTTTATATATGCTCTAACAAATGTTCCTTGTAAATCATATGAAATGTACCGTATATACTCGAGTATAAGCCGACCCAAGTATAAGCCGAGGTACCTAATTTTACCTACGAAAACTGGGAAAACTTATTGACTCTAGTATAAGCCTAGACACAACTACAGCCCTGTCTCCCAGCAGCGCACATTCTGCCAAAGCGACCCCCCCAGCGATCAACCGGACTTCTTTGCAAAGTTGATGGTGACAGAGAATTGCCAAAAGGATTACTGTGTGCATTGTCCCACTGTCCCACTACCATGTGTAGAGGGTGCTGTTTGATATTGCCATCACTGTTAATCTTTCGTATAACCAACAGAGGGCGCTGTGTGATATTGCAGTCACTGTTATTCTTTCATATAACCAACAGAGGGTGCTGTGTGATATTGCAGTCACTGTTAATCTTTCATATAACCAACAGAGGGCACTGTGTGATATTGCAGTCGCTGTTATTCTTCCATACAACCAACAGATGGCGCTGTGTGATATTGCAGTCAGTTATTCTTTCATACAACCAACAGATGGCGCTGTGTGATATTGCAGTCACTGTTAATCTTTTATATAACCAACAGAGGGTGCTGTGATATTGCAGTCACTGTTATTCTTTCATACAACCAACAGATGGCGCTGTGTGATATTGCAGTCACTGTTATTCTTTCATACAACCAACAGATGGCGCTGTGTGATATTGCAGTCACTGTTATTCTTTCATACAACCAACAGATGGCGCTGTGTGATATTGCAGTGACTGTTATTCTTTCATATAACCAACAGATGGCGCACTGTTATTCTTTCATATAACCAACAGAGGGCATTGTGGGATATTGCAGGCTCTCCCCAAGTGTGCTGTTGGTATAGGAATGATTAAAAGTGACTGCAATCTCAGCTACTCGGTTGGTACCGCTGACCTGAGTATTTCAGCACATTTTGGATGCTGAAAAACTTGGCTTATACACTGGTATATACCGTAAGCAAAAAAAATTATTGCATTTTTACAGAGCTTACAGAGCTGAAACTATGGAAGAGAAACCTACATATATTATTATAAATAAGCAGCCCTGGATTTGTGGGCAGGCCACAAAGGGCACAATTGTGGCCTAAGGGCGTACCAGCGTTAAATATTTCCCTGCTCAAGCTTTCAGGCTTATGTTAGTCAACGAACCCACACTGAGTTTCAGCCCAATCAATGGCACTACTGCCATGAGGCGAGTTGAGAAACTCACCTCAGATGGGAGCAGCCCACAGATTACCAGGGGAGGCAAAAAGCCGCCCCTGTTAACTAAAAGAATGTTGGCTCTTCTAGTGCATTTGCACTCTATGCAATAGTGATGCGGCCCACCGGGTGCGAGCATCTGAAAGGCCTCCTCGGGCAGCAAAGACCCTGCGCTCAATAACCTTATGAATGTTTATTAAGCTTTGTTTGGCAGCTTTAAGGAGAAACAAACCCGAAACATAAAAAACCCTACCCCCCTACCCTTTGTAGACCCCCTCCCTCCTCCCCCAACCTAGCTCCCCCCCCCTCGGGCAAATGCCCCTAACTTTTTACTTCCCCCCATGGAAATTTTCGTGACTTGCAGTGAATGCACAGTTGTTCAGGACCGGAAAATTACTACAAAACGGAGATCTGCTTCCGAACTTTAACAAAGAAAAGAAGATCACTGCTGTGAACTGTGGGGGAAAGAAACTGCGCCGAGGAATAAGTAAAAAGTTAGGGGCATTTGCCCCGGGTACCACCTAGGCTGGGGGGAGGGGGATCTACAAAGGGTAGGGTTTTTTTATATTACGGGTTTGTTACTCCTTTAAAGTGGAAAAAACAAATATTGACGAGGTTTTCGGGCCCAATAACTCACATGAGGTTTCCCTAAAGATTGCTCAAGTCTGAAAGCATAAGCAATCTTAAACAGGCTCCCCTGTCCTTGTATATTGCATCAAATAGGTAAAACCTACGTTTAAAACATGGTTTAGAGAATATTATTTCTAAATCAAGACCACTGGAACACACTTTCAGGTTGGTAAATAAATGGGAATGAAAACACATTTGTGTTACATTGTGCTGAAAAATATAATCAAATTAGCAGACTGTGCACTATTGTCACTGACGATTTGCCGAGACTAAAATGGGGTGGTGATTGGGAGCAGGGTGTTCTCAGACTGAATGTTATTGAATTTGTACTTTGGGTATTTTAAAACCCAAAGGAATTGAAGGGGTGATTCACCCCTATATTCATTTTTAGTATGTTACAGACTGGCTAATTCTATGCAACTTTTCAATTGGTCTTCATTGTTTATTTTTTTTTATAGCTTTTTTAATTGCTTGCCTTCTTTTTCTGACTCTTTTCAGCTTTCAAATGGAGATCACTGACACATCTTAAAAAACAAATGCTCTGTAAGGCTACACATTTAATGTTATTGCTACTTTTTATTACTTATGTTACTGTTTGCTCCCTTACAGAGCATTCCTGTTCCAGTCTCTTAATTCAAATAAATGAATGGTTGGTAGGACTATTGGGACTGTAGCAACGACAAATAATAAAACATGAAAACCAATTGCAGATTGACTCGGAATATCACTTTTTACATAAAACTAAAAGTTAATTTAATTGAGGTGAACAAACCCAATAAATCTATCATGCTTTTTGCCAACTCGTTATGTGTCAGTATCCAAGGTGTTAATGAATTGTACAGGGGGTAGAGTGAGGCATTTGGTGTGTTTAAAATGGTTGTGCATCAGTGCAGGTTATGGTTGTTTACATTAAAAAAGGTAAAATTTTTAACATCCTGACGTGCCCTGGAGATTTTGCAAGACTTGCTACCAGTGTGGTGTGTTTACCTCTAGTCTGGACACAACCAGGGTCGGAACTAGTGGTAGGCAGAAGAGGTACCTGCCTAGGGTGCAATGATAGAGGGGGGCTGGACAGGCACCTGTTAAAGTGTCTTCTGCCTACTCCTAGTCCATGTTCACTGCCCTCTGTCTCTCCCCCATCCCTCCCCTCTGCATGCATGGACATGCGTGCGCACGCGGGGGGCGGGGTGTTAGGGTGGCCAGCTGGGTTACCTGTGAGCAACCCGGACGGCTTGACCTGACCCTGCTGGCTATATGAGATTGGCTATCTCAGTCCAGTGAGCATCAGGTCATTTTGATTTCATGAGTGCTGTGTTACTACAGGTATGGGATTTGTAATCCAGAGCGCTCGAAATCTGTTATTTTCCTGATAAGAGATGTTTCTGCAATTTGGATCTCCATGCCGTAAGGCTACTAAAAAATTATTTAAACATTAATTAAACTCAGTAGGATTGTTTTGCTTCCAGTAAGGATTAATTATATATTAGCTGGAATCAAGTACCAGGTACTGTTTTATTATTATTATTATTATTATTATTATTATTATAGAAAAAATGAAAATAATTTTTAAAAATATGAATTATTATATATGAATTATTTGATTAAAATGTCTATGGGATATGGCCTTCCTAGAATTCAGAGCTTTGTAGATAATGGGTTTCTTGAAAAAGGATCCAATACCTGTACAAGTAAACACTACCTAAATCCTGCCTTCAATAATGACCCTGTAAGCCTAAGTGCTGCAATACAGTGTGTATCTTCTCTTGCTAGTTAACCCTACCTGTGCCAGTGTCTGCCTTTTGCCTTGCCTTATCTGCCCATTTTTTTTATTACAGTGACCCTGTTTGCCATTTCCAAGCCAATCCATGGTGTGGCAGCCATTTTCTTCTCCAGGCCCAGTGGGTTGAGTTATCAATCATTGCCTACAGAAAAAAGTGTATTCAATCACTATTGATTAAAAAAACTGCTTTGAGATAATTATTCACAGTTATGCTCAAGAGTGACTCTCCCCCAGCCTATACGGATATAGCAATAGCTAATATATAGTATTCAATACCTCCTTGCAGGATTCTCTGCTAACCCAGGCTTGGAAGTTCATCCTGGCCCACAGCTCATTGCGCAGACTCCTGAACATGGCTGATTGTTCATGCCAATTTTTTCCAAGGACCCAGGTGTAAATCAGCCTCCAAAATGCTGTTTCATCCTCCTTAACACAATGATGGTATAAGTCATAAATGTTTCCAAGTTTTCTACTGGTCTAATCACCAATAGCAACCCATTAGCCAGAGGCATTTATATGTCACCTGCTTAAAAATTAACTTTTTATTGGTGGCTACAGGTTACTGCACCTGGGCAAATTGAGTTTATTTTATATACAGGGGCTAGTATCAGTAAAGAAAGCCGTTTAAATGGGTTGTTCACCTTACAAACACTTTTTTTCAATTCAGTTGTTTTTAGATTGTTCCCCAGAAATAAAGACTTTTTTCAATTACTTTACATTATTTGTTTTTTACTGTTTTTCTGAATGTCCCTGTCTCTGGTGTTTCAGTCTGGCAGCTCAGTAATTCAGGCGCAGACTCTAAACTGTTACAATTTTGCAACATTGAGTTGATGCTTTTTCTCAGCAGCATCTGTTGAGTATTAGCAACTATTGTATCAATTCTAACAGCTGCCTATAATGAAACCCAGAGATTCTGCTCAGCAGGGACAAACATAAGAAATGTATCAACTAAATGTATCCATTTAGAACAGTTTACAGGGTCGGCAACCCCCCTCCCAGGACTGCTTCAGAAGGTGAAAAATGACACTTTGCACTTCAATATTAGAATAACGGTCACACATAGAAAATGGAGTCATTTGAAAAAGTTGTTATTTCTGGTGGTCTATCTGAAAACTACTAGTTGTTTGAAGGTGAACCACCCCTTTAATACCCATTATTCAAGAATTAAAAGATGATGCTGTTTCTCCCCTAATTCTTATCAAGCCGTAAACATGATAACATTTCAGGGATATGATGAAGGGAGGGTTTTTCCCATTAATGTCATCCTGTTTGTCCTGGTTAATAAATGGGTTAAGCTACTAGCTTGTGCACCTCCTCTTTGTGTATTTTTTGTTGCTTGATCCCACATGTAATTATATTTTCATTGTGTAGTAAGAGAAGATAAATATTCAATTAAAAACTGATTCAATAATAGTCACAAATTTTATATACTGTAGGTAGCTTCACCCCTTGATTCCCTGAACTACATGCCAGGCTGTATTTATTAAGCTGTTATTGTCTAAGCCAGTGTCGGACTGGAACACCAGGGGCCCACCAAAAACAATTAGACCAGGGGCCCACTCAAAGTATTATTTTCTTCCTTTAGTTACTCAACCTCTATTCTCCTATTCTCTTTTCTTTACATATTATAACCTATTATTCCATCTATTTAGCCTCTTTATTCTCATAGAAATAGGGAATAGCCATGAAATAATCCAAATGTTTAGAAGCAGGAGGGCCCACTGACACCTTGGCCCACCGGGAGTTTTCCTGGTATCCCGGTGGGCCAGTCCGACACTGGTCTAAGCTAAGTCCCACTAATTTGCTATGAGTAGAACAGGGTTTTACTATAGTATGGGGTGTCAGTAGTTAGTTTTATCTTTAATTGATATATTTTGCTTTGGTTTCTTTTGTCTGTTGTGTTTATAGTGTATGTTCATAGCAAATTCTGTATAGATCTGCACAGCCCTCCGATAAACTATACATTCTAACTGCAGGTATGTTTTTGCAAAACATTGAAGGGTTAAAACAGAAAATACTGAAATTGATTGTGGTATAGTCCTGCTCATGAAATCTGGCCCACTGGAAATATATCCAGACCATGGCTTACAGGTACTAGAAGGAAAGGACAAAGTACAGTAAGTAGGATATGGAATGATAAATTCAACTTATAGTACATTACTCATATTTTAAATTTGCTGTTACCCACATTATATTCACTATCACCAGAAGAACCAAAATAAACTGTTATAAACTATAGTTATGAATGCAGATGTCTGCTATTGTATCACAGCCTAACACACAAGAACCATCATCCCAAACACCATGCCCAGTGTAAATACTTTGTCAGAAAGCTTAAAACAGGAGTCCATCTCCAATGCTCTTCTGATCCAATTCTCCTCTAAAAAAATAATAGTCATATTTTAGTCAGAAAGATTTTTTTCCTATTACAGATTTTTGGCTACTATAGTAAAAATGCAGGGGGAAAATCTTTCCCAGCAGTTGGTAGAACTTCTAGTTGGAAGGCAAAGCTCTTACAGGTCTAGAGATGGCAGGAAAGAGAAGTGAGTGATTCCCTGACATAAGAGACCTCTACATCACATTCCCATAACAAGACAACCTTTTTTAAACTACCTATTATAAAAAGTTTTTTAATTGCATATGTAGTAGAATTCTTCTTGAATGAAATGGCAACAAAAACAACATACCACCCTTACTTTAATTAGCTGTCCGTGTATTTGTAAAAGATAATTCAGTCCATTTAAACAGTGCAAATCTTTCTATCAATTCAATACAATCAACTAATTACCTCTATAATGTGTATTGAGATAGTGAAAAGAAGGGAGGAACTGAGTAGCTGAGTGATACATACAGCAAGTGGTGCAACATTGCCTGGTAAATGTTTAACTATGTTTAACTATGTTCACATGAGGAAAATGTCTTCAAGAATGAGATGTAAATGATCATGTCTTGACCTAAAATTAACCCATCCCATACTTGTGGCAAAACTGTAACATGGCCTTTTTGGCACTACTTCAGATAGTTTGGGTATTGTTAGGTATGGTGAACTTAAAAGTAAGAATGATTCGTTATGTGCCCTAGCAACTAAACCCATCTATATTCAGTTTCCTGCCCACTGAATGTTAATCTATTTCCACTTACCATTTCACAGAAGGTCTCTCGTTGTCTTCTTCCTCATTGTGCTTTCTCTTTCCAGTCCTGGCAGGCTGAGAAGTGAGCATTATCCACTGTTGACTGCAATTAAAATATAATGGTAATTTCAACAATTATTACAGTTCATGTAGAAGAAAGCAGAAAAGATTTTTTGGGTTAGGTTTGACAGTGAAAGCCAACTCTGCTTATGTGGGTCCCAGTTACATTACTAAGCCAAATACTGTTGCCCTAATATAATTGTCTGGAGCATCTAAGGGTAGAGCTACAGGGAGAATAGGTTTAGATGTCATTAAGGCAGCTGGGAAACAAGCCAGATGAAATTGTAATATATATATTATATATTCTTGGCCTCAGGCACAAAAAAACTTAATTGCAAGCTCTATTTGCCTGGTAGTCACCAAAATGCTCTATGTATGTATATATAACAAGTTTCTAGGGTAGTTGCATTGACATTGTTAAGAAAAAGAAAAAGAGATGTTTAAGTCAATGTGAACGAAGCTAAACAGCAAGAACCAGTATATTCTGTTTGCCTGTGTAGTGCTCTCTGTTTTGCTTTCTTATTAACTCTGTATATTCTGAGTTTTGAGTAGTTGCTGGGACCCAGGAATGAGGACACATGCAGCATTACAGTGCAGATGAGGGATTTTGTTCCCTTTATTTTAGTGTGAATTCTGTATATGCAACCGACTATATACTGTTTAATATAGGGCAGCCCAGTTTGGCACATGCACAGAGATTTCTATTCAGTCTCACTCCAGCTTTTTTCTTGGCTCTAATAGTGACTAATCTGGTGCCTCACTTACGTTCTCGCCATTTCTTCGTTGTCCAGTTGGTCTTCGAAAACCTGTGAAATACTCACTCTGAAATACTCGCTCAATGTATGAAATCTGAAAGAGAGAGGATGATTTAGTAATAAAAAAACAACATTTTCAATGGGGCAGATTTATCAATATTCAATATTATGCTTTGTTGGCTGGTGCAATTTTAAAAGAATTGGAGTAATGGCCCAGGGTATGAGGTATACAATTAAAGTCACTGGCGGAAAACCTGTTAGCTAGTTTCCAGTCCTCATTACTGAACTCATGAGGTATCCCTTACCTTGCTTGCACACACAGCAGTTAATCAAATAAATATTGTTAGGGACAGATACCAAGATGCACAGGTTTACTGCTGTTAAAGTGCCCTTAATCACACAACATGTTTTAAACTGAACAAGCTCTTTATTAAGTAGCAACAAACAAGTTCCCTCTGTCATTTTTTCTGTCCTTGTATTTTTATACACATCAGTTGCCATATCCATCCGTGTGGGGCTGAAGCAGAGGCTTGGGAGCGTTTTGGGAGATTTGGACAAAAAGCCTATTTGATCTATTAGATACATCTGCAAGCCCTGCCTGGGGATCAGCTTGGATGAGCTTGGGCCAAAACCTTGTTTGCTACCATAATGAATAATTTTGAAACTATGTCCAAGTGACTGATATAGAAGTGTGTTGTGCATCTCTTAATTTATGACTTAAGGGGAGCACTGACTGAAATTTCCCCCTTAAAGTGATGCTTTAAGGTGCATAAGAAAATGTATATGTTTTAAAAAAATATATAAAAATACTTGAGATTCACCAGCTTACATCAATCTCCAAAGGAGTAAACCGAGTGACATCAGCATCATTCCAACAGTTTTTTATTGACATGCTTAAGGGCTGTCATTGGTTTATCAGCATAGGGAAACCAGTGGCTGCTGGATCAAGGTTATAGAAGCATGTTTTAGCACCATGTTTCCCATCTCTAGAAATATATTTAGTAGTAAGAGAAATAAGATAGTGTCCTAAAATAATAACTCATCTACCATTGCCACAGGGCTCAAAATGGTGTCCTTTGTTTACTTTATTCAATTCAATGGATATTTAATTTCTGTAAAATATCAGAATTGGTTAATGTCAAATTTCACTCCAGCTTTATCACTGTCTCCTGTAAAGTTTGGGTATGGGGCTTTTTGCTATTACACAGAGAAGAATAACAACCAATCTTTTCTTCTTTTTCTTTGCATAACTTTAATTCTGCATAATATCCACTGTATTGCCCAAAACCTGTCCTTCCAGAAACTCGTTCCCCAAGAAAGAGTCTCTATCTACTCTTCTAGCATGGCTTTCTAGTTTAAAATATTTTATTTGATTTTCATATTAAACAAATAAAATCAAAATGACAACAAATGTTATGCAGATGAAGAAAATATGTTGCAAAGGAGACAATGGCATGATAGTATCAAAACTATATCATTCATGAAAAATAACAAAAAACTAACTAAAAATTAACTAAGCCAGTGGATGCACAAGTAATAAAAAAAAAGAAAAAGCCCATTTATCATCTGGAGTGTCAGATAGGCCATCTAACTATTGAAGAAAGCGCATTATTTGATCGCCAGTATTGGAGTTACAGATTTCAAAATAAGGAGACCAAACCAGCCTAAAAGAATCTTTGGAAATACTTCCTTTAGTTTTAGTTATTAAGGCTTCTTGCCAACTAAGCTGATTCATATAAGAGATGATGTCCGATAATGAGGGGGGTTCCTTTTGTAACCAGAAATTAAATAAAGCTTTCCTAGAAGCAGCTAGAAAAAAGAAAGTCAATAATTTACTTTCATGGGAGATAATATTTGACTTAGGATTTGCAGAAAGCATATTAATATCTAGATGCAGTAAAGCAATACACGGAGATAGTTTAATTTTTATCTTCAGTCTAGAATTCAAAAAATTAGTAACTTCCCTCCAAAAAAGGTTAATTTTTGGACAGGACCATAAATAATGAAAAATTGACACATTAGTCTCGTCACATTTAGGACAAAATGATATAGGACTATTAGAGGTACTTTTAGCAAACATTTTCCCATATCCTAAATGAATAAGCTTAAAGTGTTGTATTCTCCAACTCTCTGCCAAAATTAATTTATTATAAGAATTAATAGATTTCACCAAATCTGAGGGAGACACTTGACATTGTAAAAACTCAGTCCATTTAATGGACAATTTAGATAATGTATGTGAGTCTGTACCATAAATATTCCAAAATTTTTTAGATAAAGAGTTAATTGAAATCAAACAGGGGAGTTCCAAAAATTCTGCCAAATCATCTGCTAGCTTGTGGTCAGCTAAAATCAAATTGTTTATATCATGCAGTAGAGAAAGACCGCATTGACAAGCTAAGTAATAATATCTATCAGATTCATTAAGCTTGTACTCATTTTTGAGTTTTGACCAAGACAATAAAGTTTTCTTATGTGAATCAAATAAGTCTTTAACTAAGACTAGTAAATTTCTCTTAGCAGAAAATAGAAAGGAATCAGACTTTTGATAATCTGAGGGTTTAAGTAAGAGCTTTGCTGGCATGAAAGGGGTTTCTGTATAACTATACCCATGTTGAGAGAATAAATGTTTCCACACAAAAATAGAATCACGATAAAGAGGATTCCTTTTAAAGTCACAAGGAACATTTCCCCATTTGCTATGTAAAACAGATAAAATATCAAAGAAGGGTTCTTGAAAGATCTCGATGTCAGGGTTGGTAAATTTATTGCCTTGAGAGATCCACTCAATACAGTATCTAGTGAGGGCTGATAAATTAAAAGTTAGGAAGTTAGGAAGATTTAACCCTCCTAGTTTAACTGGAGCTCTTAATTTATGAAGTGCAATTTTTGCCTTTTTACCATTCCAAATAAATTTATTTAAGGCAGAGTCAAGTTTCTTAATATCAAAATGTTTTATAAGCAAGGGGAGATTAATTAATGGATATATTAACTTGGGAAATATCAAAGATTTAAAAAAGAGTGCTCGTCCCTTTATATTAAGGGGAGAATTTTTCACACATGGAAAAAACCTTTTGACAGGCTGGAGTGATATTCAAAGAATATAAATTATTTAGATCTGATGGAATTATTAATCCTAAATATTTGATCTGATTCTTTGGGTTTTTAAGTTGGAATTTCTTAAGTAAAGATTTAGAAAAAGAACCATAAATATTCATTGCTTCCGATTTCTCAACATTAATTTTATAACCAGAGAAGGACTGAAAGTCTCAGAATAAATCAAAAACAACCTTAAGTGAGGACTCAGGATTTTTTAAAATTAGTAATAAGTCGTCGGCAAAGGCTAATACCTTGAGATGTCTACTATTAATGGTAATTCCCGAAATTGACTTGGATTGATCAAGGAAACGAATTAGCGGTTCTAGAGCAATATTAAATAAAAGGGGCGACAAAGGACAGCCCTGTCTTGTCCCTTTAAATATTTCAAAAGGTGGCAACCTAGCTCCCCCCAAAATTATTTGTGTTCTGGGATTTTTGTAAAGATATTTGATATATTGGAAAAAGGGGCCTGTGATACCAAATTTCTTAAGGCAAACAAATAGATGATCCCAGGTAATATTATCAAACGCCTTTTCAGCATCAATATTAAAAATAGAACTGGGGATTTTATGTTTTTTGGCGAAGTATAAGATATGGATCAGAGCCCTAATATTCTTTACTCCTGACCTATTCTTAATAAAACCATTTTGGGCCTCGGATATTATAGAGGGAAGAATTAAAGAAAGCCTATCGGCAAGGACCTTGGATAGTATCTTGATATCTTGATTTAACAAGGAAATAGGCCTATAGGAGGAGGGAAGGGATAAGTCTTTGTCTTTTTTTGGGATAACTCTAAGATTTGATATTTCACTAGAAGGTAGGCTCTTTCCAAAGAATAATATATCATTGAATAAGTTTGTTAAAAAGGGTGAGATTTTATCTTTCATAATTTTGTAGAAAGAAGGAGTTAGGCCATCAGGGCCACCTGCCTTTCCAGTTTTCAGATTATTAATAATAGTGGACACTTCCTCAGAGGAAATTGGACTATTTAGCTTTTCCAACTGACCCTTTGAAATCTGGGGGATTTTACAATTTACAAAAAATTCTTGCATTTTCTCAGAGTTTATATTTGGATTAGAGTACAAATCTTTATAAAAATCTTTGAAAATGCTTACAATTTTATTGGGATCATTTGTTAGCTGATCATGAGTATCCTTAATCTTAATAAGTTTAGCCTGCTTATTTTCAGCCTTAGTAAGATTAAAAAGCAAATTATTTGCTTTGTTACTTAAGTTTTTAAGCCTAGCCTGCGAAAAAGCTGCAAAAAAATTTTGTCTCAATTTAATCCAAATTTTAAATTCATCTAAAATATTCTTATATTTTTGAGCATTCTCAAATGAGGGATGTTGTTTAAATCGAATGTAAGAGATGCTTTGTCTTTTACTCAACTCAAGAAAGTTTTTGTGAACTTTCCTAAAGAAGTGAGATTTAAAAGAAGATATTTCCCCTATAACCACTGCCTTCCAAGTTTCCCATAATAAGGATGGATCTTTTGAATGTAGTTTGTTTTCCTTGAAAAACAAATCCCATCTGCTATGTAGCATCTTAATGAAGTCTGGATTATCTTTAAGCGAATCAGGAAAGGACCAGAGACATAGTTTCTAGGTGCAGGTGAAATGGAGACCACAAATGAGATTGGTGCATGGTCTGAGATATTAATGTCTCCTATAGTTGCTTCAATAGTTCTATTTATCAGATTATTGGAAATTAAAAAATAATCTATTCTTGTACCTACATGATGAGCAGATGAGAAAAAGGTAAAATCTTTTTCAGCAGGGTAAAAAAGTCTCCAAATATCATTAAGGTTAGTATCTCTGCAAAAATTATGTAGGAGCATAGATTTCTTACAAGGATTATTCAATTTCCAATCCGATCTGTCTAAAGTACTAAGAAAAGACTCATTTAAATCTCCTGCTAGAATTATATTGTTAGCAGGATGCGCAGAAATTTGTTTTTTGAGCCAATTAAAATAATCAGACTTAGAACTATTTGGAGCATAAACGGAACACAAGTGCCACACAACATCATTAATGAGTACTTCAGTGTAAATAAATCTGCCAAGTTCATCTTCTATCGACTTTGTTATAGCAACATTCAGTTTACGATGAAATAAAATAGCTACTCCACATTTTTTCTTAACAGCAGGGGAGAAGGCTAGCTCACCAACCCAATCTTTTTTCAACCAAGCATTCTCTGAACCATTAAGATGGGTTTCTTGTAGGAATGCTATGTCACATTTGGTATTTTTTAAACTACTAAGTATACTCCTTCTCTTAGAA
The DNA here is from genome assembly GCA_038501925.1 of Xenopus petersii. Taxonomy (NCBI): domain Eukaryota; kingdom Metazoa; phylum Chordata; class Amphibia; order Anura; family Pipidae; genus Xenopus; species Xenopus petersii. Next base: position 85,445,587 of record CM076681.1, read on the forward strand.
AAGTGATTTAATCCATTGATATTCCAGGAAACAAAGGACAAGGAATATGATCTAGATGAAGACATCGACCTGAAAGATGAGCTTGAGCTGATTTAAGTAAAATAATACATATATAGCTACATCCACTGGTATAAACAAAACAGAGCAAACAATACTGATCAGTAATAACATGTAGAATTAAAAGATAGTGACTTATAGAACCGAATAACAAATTTGGTATACTAAGTAATAGGACACTTCCTTTATTCCCTAAGGATGGAAAACTAACAACTCTCTCTCTATGAGACGAGTTAAACAGAGAATATAACACCCACTACAGGGTCATATTGAAGAAAAAGTTTATTCCCTTTTAGAGTCAAGTATCAGGGATCATATCTTCTTCACTGGAATGTGGAAGACTGCCTGTTCTAGGAGGAAGTGGAGATCTCGACCTAGACCTAGATTTGGTCTGAACTTGAGAAGGTTTTGAGTCCTTAGAAAATCTAGACTGTCGAGGGGTATGGTATCTCTTCCATCTTTGATCCTTTGGGGGAGAGCCACATTTTGAGTTAGATGGTGTTACCAAAGCAAGATTTCCACTATTCTTCTTTTCTATATGTGAAACAAAAGTGTGCGCCTCTCTAGGATCACTAAAAACCCTTGCTCCTGAAGGCAGAAAAATCTTAAGTTTAGCAGGATACATCAAGGCAAAATTGATATGAAGATTAGCCAGTGAGTGACAAGTTTTGGAAAATTCCTTTCGTTTTTGAGACAGAAGCAATGAGTAGTCTTGAAATATCAAAATTTTATTTCCTTCAACATCAAGTGTATTCAATTTTTTGTAGGCTTGAAATAATCTATTTTTATCTGTGTAGTCCAGGTATTTGACAATTACTGCTCTTGGTCTCATGGGTTGGAGATCTTTAGGTGGACCAATCCTATGAAGTCTCTCTATTTTGAAACATTGACAATCCTGAGGAAGACCCAGTTTGATGGGAATTGTTTTGGAAATTAACATGCTTAGGGAATCATTCTGGAAAGATTCAGGAATGTTTATGAATCTGAGATTGTTTCTCCGAGATCTATTTTCCAGGTCATCCACTTTCAACTTAAGCTCTTGATTTTGTTTCTCTAAAGAGTCCAACCTGGATGAAGAATCAATCATATCATCTTGGAGTTGAGAAACCACATCCTCGATCTCGCTAAATCTTTTATCCTGTGTAGACAGCTTTTCTGAGATGCTAGTAATTTTGATCTGCAGTTTGTCAATGGCCTTACTAATTGTTGACTCTATAACTGGATTGATGAGTCTGGCTACTTCAGCCGCAATAAGAGAGTAGTCGTCAGATAAAAATGTTTTTGTAGAAGCAGAGTTGTGAGATAAGAAAATACTATTAGTATCCCTATCCTGTAGCTTTATATTTTTCTTGTCAGCCTTCTCATATGTTTTGCCATTAGCTTTAGAAGACATTGTCAAGGAAGGAGAATACGTTTTCATATATTAGAAAACCTGAGCAACAATCCCAATATTAATAAAACTTTTATTACAAGTCAATTTTCCTTCTTGTTTTATTCTTTGTCTCTGTTTTCCTTTCACAAAGAAGTAACCATTGATTTGTTGCTATGGTTACAATCCTCCACAAGCTATTGCAACATTGTATACAATAAAGGTGTAACAAAAGTCTCAGTAATGACAGCAATCACTAACAATGTTTAGTAGTCTTAGTCAGCAGAGAGATAACTGTTTTTCTCCGACAAATTCCGGTCACTAAGATTGATACAATGTGACACAAAATAAGACTCAGCAAGCAGCTCTGACTAATTAGCTGATAACTCAGTGTCCCAGCAGGAAATCAGAGGCCACCATTTTGTTAGAAATATGTTACTTAGAACTTGCCACAACTGACTCAAAATGTAGTATATAACCAGTATGCAGCAGAGCCCCCGGTTAAGAGAAGCGCAAGTTCACAGGTGAATCTCAAAAACAGTGTGGGCTTGACAAATGCACTGGCAGAATGTGAGGTAACTAAAGAGCTCAGCACATCAGGAACACCTCAGCAGTCATACGAAGCCAAATCACCAAAAAACCTGCTTCCTCTCTGCTCCTCTGGCTCTCCTCACTCCGGGAACCAACACGAACAAATTTCAAATAAAGAGAACAGCTTCTATGTGCCGACTCTCGACCCTGGTAAGCAGGAGCTCTACCTCTGTGCTTCCATCACCTCAGGCGCCGAACAGGAAGTAGCATGGCTTTCTATTTAATGTTCCTAAACTAGCATGAAGTTGAATAAATAGAACAGTCAGGACTGCACCTGCCATGAGGCAAGGTTAAAACCTTGTCTCAGACCACAACGAATGGCCAGTTACAAGGGGAAGCTAAAAGCTGCCTCTGGTAAATTTAAGAGACACATTCTTCAAATGGAAATTTTGCTCTTCTAGTGCAGAGAGTGAAATAGAGGCACTCCCTTGACTCACCAACACCAATGAGTTTAGTGGGTACCTGATAAGAAGGGCAGCATTGGGGCTGCTGCTTTAGATGCCATCAGCCCCAGAAACAGCTCTGAGAACAATAGTGAGAGACCATGGCATTTAATGGGCACACTGTACAATATAGGTTCTATCGGGCCAATCAATAGTATACATAATACTGTCACTGTGTACAGTTTTCATTATTTCATGTGAGGCCTGTTGGTAGATCCATGCTTTACAAAACATATCATTGACAAGGAACAGCTGCAAAAAGGCTGATTTGAATGCCAAGCAGCAATTTTCATGATAATTCTGCATAGCCAAACAGCTTATGTAGTGCAGATGTAATATTAGTTAAAAAATATTTTTATTTGCCCACATTCAAGGAATGGTTGCTAAAGGTTGAAGACACTCGCAAATTAAAGGAAATAGTATATATCGCAAGAAATGATAGTGATCGATACTGGGATATTTGGAGGCCTTGGTTGAAATATATTCGACCGAATACAGATTAAAGGTCACTGAGTTGTCTAGCATCATAAGTATCACTATTTCTTTGAACGATTGTTGTATTATGGTTCTGTTCACATTATCACATTACCTAAGTACCCTCTCTTACAACATGTTTATTTGCTGATACACACTGTACTTTAATGGATATTTAAGGTTTTATGATGTATCTCTGTATGTATATCGCTTCCTATACCATTGCTTTGTATAACTTCCAGTTGATGTGTATATTGTATCTGTATGCTTTCTTACTACCCCTTTCCCCTCCTAATACCCCCCTCCCTTTTTATTTCCGTATCCTCATCCCTTCACTTCCCTGCTTTAAAATTTGAAAATAAAGAATATTTAAAAAAATATATATATATTTATTTTTGATCAGTTAGATAATTCATTGTAGATTTACTAAGCAGACTATTTTTTGATTTTTTTTCTATTAATTTTGGCACCGTATATTGATATGCTCTATCACACAGTAAAGGTCTGCCCAGATCACAAGCAGCACAGGGAAGCAGATAATCGGCTACTTGCATTTGAAAGGGTGGTCCTGTAACTTCTCTAATGCAGAAAGCATTACATTGGCACAATATGAATAGCATTGCACTAGTTCAGAGTGGAGCTCTGTATGCCCTTTAAAAGAGCATCCAGTGAAAGGGAGCACCTGTGTGCAGGCATAAAGTATAGGACTCAGGAGCACCCTGCACCCCTGAAGGACACGGAAGGGTGTGCCAGGAGATACTCTTGTATCACCTGTGTGGCACCCTCTTTATTGCACCCTGTATATAAAAATGGGTGAAACACTTTAGTCAGGGTTCATTAAGAGTGGAGCCTATGACTGGACTGTACAACTAGAGGGTATCGAGGAACAAAAAAAAGTTGTTTGCTTCCCTCATTCCACCTGTTGTGAATAAGTCCTCAAATATTTTAGCAGATGGTTTGAACTCAGAGTTTATGTCAAATCCATAAACCTACATTTTTATCTATAAATAATTTTCATGATTGTTCTAAAAGGAGTGACAGGCACTTTCATGCAGCTGCCAGCAGAGATTCTAAATGTGCCTTCACTCATCCACTAATGGCAGTAGATAGATTATATTGTGCAGAGGAATGCACGATAAATTGTTTAATTATGAAGGGAATATTGCCTTTTCTGCTTCCTAGCACAAAGTAGTATGATCATGTACTTTATTTTTTAAGTACTTTATTTAACTCTTTCACTCCTCACTGGTTTTCATCATGGAATAAATAATGGGCAAAATGCATTAGTAGGCTTGCCACCTTTTTTGGAATAAAAACTAGCTTTGTAACTTTTTGTTTATTTATAACATTGATTTCAGGATTCAGGAATTGTTTCCATTTACTCGTCTTGTTACTCCCTTCCACCAAGCTTGAAGCCATTAGCACATATTCTATTATTAGAAAACCCATTATCCAGAAAGCTCCAAAATATGATAGGTACATTTCCCATAGAGTTTAAAAAAAAAATCTTATTTTAAATGATGTTCCTTTTCTCTGTTATAATAAGGTAGTAGCTTGTACTTAAAGGCACATAAGATACACAAATCCATGTTAGTGGTCAGACACTTGGATTTTTTTGTTGTTTTCTCAGTCTTGAGGAATGATTTAATAAATTATAGAAATATCCCTTATCCAGTATAGAGAATTCCAGATAATAGAGCACATACTTTTGTGTCAATACAGGAAGCTGGTTTTCACTTGAAATATCTATTTATAAGTCTGCTGATAACATGTGCTACAGTATGTTAATTTTTACAAAATCAAAAGTCTTATTAGGATCACTGCACTGTATCCTTTTATAAAAGAATCCCCCTTCCACTCCACACTTGATACACAAAATGTATCATTGAAGTGGGTGAAATGGGGCTGCATCCAGGGTCGGACTGGGCCAGCGGGATACCAGGAAAAAAAAGGTGGGCCCCCATCTCTTGTGGGCCCCACTGGCCCAGATCCGCACCCTACACCTCTACTCTTTCTGCCATTAACAGCTGCAGGCGGTGGGGTGGTCAGAGGGGGGACCTGAGGAAGCAGCCCGGTGGGCCATGGGCCCCCCAGTCCAACCATGGTTGCATCGCTAATGTAGACAGCAGTATTGCACTCCCTGCATTAGCAGAGCCGAATTTCTGGTTTAAAAACCGGATATTTGCCTCTTATGGTTACATGAGGTGGCTATTTGCCTCCCTTGAACTTGGTCTATAGAGGCCAAATCAGCAGCCTTAAGGTAACTTAACAAGAGGAAAATCAGAACTCCTCCATAATTTGTAGTTACCTTACCACTGTGGGGTTTCAGTGCATAAAGACATCTTTCGAGGCATACAGTGTGAATCATTTAGCATGTTGGAAAACATTTGGTATCCTGTGTCCAAATAATGTGTGGAGTGTTGTATCCTTCATGGATAAGGACTGTATATGCATAATAACCATTTTTCTTGTCTAAGTCATTAGTTTGTATTCTTTAACTTCAGTTAAAGCTCTCGTGGCTATTTAATCATTTCTATTTTTTACAGAGTGTAGATATTATCATAAAGCAAAAAAAAAATGCTTGTGATCTAAGGTTTTCAGGAAGGAGCTCTTTACTTAACATATGAAAAAGTTTGGGCACCCCTCTTAATTCTTTGGAGTTTTGTTTATCATTTGTTGAGCTTTGAAAGTAGCAACTTCCTTTAAATATATAATCTGCCTTATGGAAACAGTAGTATTTCAGCAGTGACATAAAGTTTATAGGATTAATTAGGATTAGGTCTAACAAAATTAGACAGGTGCATACATTTGGGCACCCCAACAGAGATATTACATCAATATATAGTTGAGCCTCCTTTTGCAATTGTAACAGCCTCTAGACGCCTCATATACCCTTTGATGAGTGTCTGTATTCTGTATGGTGGTATTTTTGGCCAATTCATATAAAATCTCTCCAGTTCAGTTAAATTTGATGGCTGCCGAGTCTTGTTGGAATAACCTACCCCTGTGTAATTTAAACTTTGTGACTGATGCTTGAACATTATCCTGAAGAATTTGTTGATATTGGGTTGAATTCATCCGACCCTCGACTTTAATAAGGGCCACAGTCCCTGAACTAGCCACACAGCCCCACAGCATGATGGAACCTCCTACAAATTTGACAGTAGGTAGCAGGTGTTTTTCTTGGAATGCGGTGTTCTTTTTCCACCATGCAAAGAACTTTTTGTTATGACCAAGTAACTCAATATTTGTCTTATCAGTCCAAAGCACTTTTTTTCAAAATGATTGTGGCTTGTCTAAATGAGCTTTTTGCATACAACAAGTGTCTCTGTTTGTGGCGTGAGTATAGAAAGGGCTTCCTTCTCATCACCTGCCATACAGATGTTCTTTGTGCAATTTGTGCTGAATTGTAGAATGTTGTACAGATACACCATCTGCATCAAGATGTTCGTCCAGGTCTTTGGGGGTGATCTTTGGGTTGTCTGTAACCATTCTTACAAACCTCCACATATGCCGCTCCTGTATTTTTCTGCCTGCCAGATCTGGGTTTTACAGCAACTGTGCCTGTGGCCTTCCATTTCCTGATTACATTACTTACAGTTGAAACTGACAGTAAAAGTTTTTTGTAGCCTTCCCCTAAACCATGATACTGAACAATCTCGGATTTTCAGATCTTTTGAGAGTTGCTTTGAGGATCCCATGCTGTCACTCTTCAGAGGAGAGTCAAAAAAAAGTACAACTTGGAATTGGCCACCTTAAATACCTTTTCTCATGATTTGAAGAACTGTGATTCTATATACTAGATCCCATATTTAGTCTAGAAAAAAATATCTCCCGTTTTCATCTGTTTGATAAGGGAACATAATCTTAACACGTACAATACTTGACACTCTACAAGATAACATATAAGTGAAGTATGTAGGGATGACTGGCAGGCATATTATATACAGTGTATTTGTTCAAGCTCCCACTAATCATAAAGTACATTAGAGAAAAATGGACCATTTGCCCTTTGAAAAATCTTCCAAAAGGTCATACAAAGAAGAAACAACGGGAAGAGGCCATGGGTGCTTTGTACCAGACTATGTAAGATCAATATACTGTGATGCCACAGGGTAGCTTTGGGCTTGATGCAGAAATTCCATTTTTGTTCTATGTATTCTCTGGATGTTTTGTTTTATCTCTGTGTATTGATTTTCTTGTTTAGAACATGTATTAACATTAAATGATATTTACTTTTCTGTTATCCAGAATGCTCGGGACCTATGGCTTTCTGGATAATGGATCTTATTGTAATTTGGATCTTTATACGTTAAATCTACTAGAAAATCATGTAAACATGAAATAAACCCAATAGGCTTTTTCTGCTTCCAATAGGGGTTAATTATATCTTAGTTTGTATAATGTACAAGGTACTGTTTTATTAATACAGAGAAAAAGGGAATCATTTTTAACAATTTGGATGATTTGGATAAAATGGAGTCAATGGGAGATAGCCTTTCCGTTATTTCAGAGTTTTTTGGATAACGGGATTCTGCATAATGTATCCCATACCTGTAAAAGATTTTACTGTATTAAATGGGATCATGGAAAATCTCCCTAAATAGTTGTCCGTGAACTCTGATGCCCTGAATCTGCACCGAGGGGTAATGAAAGAATTAGGGGCATTTACCAAGGGTACCACCTAGGCTGGGGGGGAGCAGTGAGCTGGGTCTATGTAGGGTTTTTATTAGCAAGGGTTTGGTTCTCCTTTAAGAGCATACAAGCTGAACCCAAAGCTGCGAAGATCTAAAGCACCGAATACCCGATTTGGGGAAGACCCAAAGTGCCAAAGACCCGAAACTTTAAAGACCCGAAGCACAGAATATCAGAAGCTGCAAACAGATCCAAAGCTGCGATAAGACTCAAAGCCACGAAAGGAGCCGAAGCAGAAGCCACGAAAAGACCCAAAGTCACGAAAGGATCTGAAGTCGCAGACACAAAGCTGTGAAAAGACCAGAAGCCACGAAAGGAGCAGAGAACAAATTAAGTAGCTGCCATCGCCAAGGACAAGGAAGAAGAAACTAAGGTACAGTAAGTTCCACTGAACACCAATATTTTTTTATTAAATCCCTTGCCATCAATGTTTTTATTTTTAATATTCTATGGGTCCCCTGAGGGGGGGGCTGGCCATTTTTTTAACTTTTATAGGGGTTCCTGACCACCAATTATTTTTTTTTAACTTTTTTTAGGGGGACCCTGGTCACCAATGGGTTTTTAGCATTCATATTTTACTGTGTTGTGGGTGTGTGGGGTCCAGGGCAGGGGCTGTGGTGGTGTTACTAATTTACAAGCAGTGGTACCTGTAACTTTTATGGGGGGGGGCCTTTTTTTAAAAAAAAAAATTTAAACCAGTGAAGTTTTTTTTTTAACTTTTATGGGGGGGGCCTTGACCACCAATTATTTTTTTTGAACTTGTAGGGGGACCCTGGCCACCAATGGGTTTTTAGCATTCATATTTTACAGTGGTGTGGGTGTATGGGGTCTATGGTGGGGGCTGTGGTGGTGTTACTATCGTTTTACTAATTTACAAGCAGTGGTACCTGTATTATCAGTACTTTTATATTATACAAGTATTAGCATCAATGCCCCTTAATCGAAATGAATATATTTAATAATTGTGAACTAGCTAGAGAGTAAAGAACTTAGAATTTTCCTAACAATCATCTGATAAATAAAGAGTATCTAGATGAAGAAAACACATTACCCTTGCATTGATGGTCACCTGAATTTATTAAAATGTGAATAATTCAGATATGTTCTGGAGCACTCACATTTCAGTCCTATTTAGAATATTAATGTTTCCTTCTCTGTTCTTTGTCATTAGTTTGTTTGAGCTTTAATGCCCATTAATGTTTGATTTTTATTGGGTAAGCAAGTTATCACTGAAGAGTTGAACAGCTTTTTACAGAAATTGATGTTGCTTTTTCTCTTCAGGCTGCTATAGGAGTGAGAAAATTAAATTCAACACTGGCAGGAAATAACAATTGCAGTTTAAAATTTGCAATACTAGAGTTTTCTAAAATTGCCTGTACCACAACATTTTTTATTGGCACTAATTATGGTGAAAAAAAATATTTTTCTACCTAAAACATATGTCTTGGTTGGATAGGTTGGTAGTTTCTTTATGAAACTGTACTTTTTATAACTCCACAAAACAACAAAACAAAAAGTTTATAAAAATGAGATGATAATGCACATGCATGGAAGTGATGTAATGCATATAAGCATCACATCACTTGCATTAGCGTGCAGGCCCACAAGATACCCTCTACACCCCTCCTCCACCACCAGATTTAATGGAGAAGTAACATAGTAACATAGTAAGCATAGTAACATAGTAACATAGTAACATAGTAAGTAAGGTTGAAAAAAGACACATGTCCATTTTTTTTAATTAACTACCTATCTGCCAGTTGATCCAGAGGAAGGCAAAAAAACACTTCTGAAGCCTCTCCAATTTGCCTTAGAGGGGGAAAAATTCCTTCCTGACTCCAAAATGGCAATCGGACTAGTCCCTGGATCAACTTGGACCATGTTATTCCCCATAACCCTGTATTCCCTTACTTGCTAAAAAGCTATCCACCCCTTCTTAAAGCTATCTAATGTATCAGCCTGTACAACTGATTCAGGGAGAGAATTCCACATCTTCACAGCTCTCACTGTAAAAAACCCCTTCCGAATATTTAGGCGGAACCTCTTTTCTTCTAATCGGAATGGGTGACCTCGTGTCAGATGGAAAGACCTACTGGTAAATAAAGCATTAAAGAGATTATTATATGATCTCCTTATATATTTATACATAGTCATCATATCACCCCTTAAGCGCCTCTTCTCCAGCGTGAACATCCCCAATTTGGCCAGTCTTTCCTCATAGCTAAGATTTTCAATACCTTTTACCAGCTTAGTTGCTCTTCTCTGTACCCTCTCTAATACAAAAGTATCCAACAGTGGTGGGGTTTTTTTCTGCAAAAAATGTTATTTACCTTATAGGCAATAGAGGGATATCCCCCTAAATCTGCCACCCTAAGCACAGACTCTTGAATGGCTACATGGTAACTATGCCCCTGGCATAACCGATAATGCCTCTCACCTTAAGGTGGTTCCTTTCCCACTGGGTATGACTCAGACATAGGAAGTAGTGTCAGATTGTACTCCGCCACTGTAAAAAACAGAACAATTACCTAGAGGAATGAACATTGGTGATTTTGGGCCTCAGGAAAAGGAGGAACCATTTTCAGCAAGGTAATATCCCAAAAGTCCAAGGCCCCACATCAAGACTGACTGAAGAGATATAAGGCCTTATTTATGTCGCCAGATTTTTCCCAGCAGTAAATTGCATCTAAAACCACTATCATTAAAGGTATCCAGATACACTTATCTCACTACCATATAGTCACGCTCAGTGCAAATCAGTCCTTTCATCCTCCGTTTTGAATGGATTGAGTACTGCTATGGCTATTGACGCATGGGGCTGTGCAAACCCATTACCCCTGGCCAGGAGGTAGCACCAGGGTTCAATCAGCACCCTGCGTCAATAGTATCCTCACACCTAAAAAAATCAGGCACAGATGTAATTTTCACACTGATCACCGGAATCAGACTGCGTATGATTTACAGTGAATTGCATCCAATTCAATGCTCTCATTGCACAGGCAGTGTTGCTAGGATTCTGAGTGAAAAAGGCACATTGTGAGTAAAAGAAACATGGCAATTGCATTTCACACAGTTTCAAGGTAATGAAATACACCATATAATCTCTTCTCATAACCTGAAATTATTGCTGTGGAGTAGCTGCAAGCACTTTTTGAGCTAAAGGAATAGAGTTTCCTATGCTTTCTATTCAGAATTCTCATATGCACAGAATTCTCATATGCCTGCTTCACATCTGCTTGCACAAAAAACTGGATGTGAGTTCTTGCAGGTGTTGAATTGGCATCCATTGACTTTTATTGAAATCACGTTATAATCAGGCTGTGCAACTTGGTTTCCACTGGACTCCAGCTATTATGCTGTGATACTGCCATCTGAAACTTGCCCTTCAGCAGTGTGTGAATATGCAAGAAGTTGGAACAACTGCAATCACTTATTAAACAGATGTGCAGGATTGCACATTGCAGAATAGAACCAGAGCTGATTTACATGTTTAATGATTAGGCTTTATTTTTCAGTAGATTTATTTTGTTCCAGCTTTGTCTATATTGTCTTATATTGTTGCTCTATTTCATCAGTGTTTAGTCCCTGACCAACCACAGAAACACATTAGAATAATACTCCGTTAGTGTGGTGGCTTGATTACATGTATTAAACTAAATGAATACTGGAGGCTTTATATCATATATTTGAAAATTAATATGACATTAGTGAATGTTTAGACCAATTAATTGAACGTTTAAAGTGAGCATTAATGTCCATAAATAATAGAGTAGAGAACAGATTTAGGAATCAGACAGGCAAGGTAGCTTTGGAATTTTAATGAGGAGTCCTATTCCCTTGGTACTTTAGGAATAAAGTAACAGTTTTTTATGTGAATTCTTTATTGTAACAGACACAAGTATATTCATCCTAAAATTAGATAACCAGATATAAGCTAAACAACTTAAAATATAGAACACTGATCTTTTTCCTTGAAAATTTTGATTCGGGTACATTTCACTGATTTATCTATAAAAAAAAAAGAACCTGTTAAACAGATAAGCAGAGACAGTAATAAGCTAAAATATAATAAAGCAGAGGTTACAGAGAAGATAAGTAATACAAAGTTAGTCTCTTCTATAAAAGAACGACTTAAGACACCCATAAGACACCATATGGCAGTAGAACTTGAGTTAATCTAGTCTGTTTGATCTGTAGACCCAACTTTTAAATAGTGACCTTTTTGGCCATCAGCATCTTGATGAAAAATATCTTCTGATGCCGCAGATAAGCAGCAAGAATAGACACCAACATTAGCAAATCAGATTTCATTACTACTGGCCACTTGGAGTTAATATTTGTTGATATCATATTAAATATAATGAAGCAATAAAGGTAGGCGAATGTTATTAAGTAGAAAACATTGAAAACTTTTAGTGAAATGTAACACTTTCTTGGGCTATCCTGCCAATTAGGAGTTAAGGGTGTCCAGTTAGGAAGTGAGCATAGGTTACATTGCGAATCTACACCCAGAGCAGAGACTTCGCCAAATGGAAGCTTCCCCTTTAATATGTTGTAAAACTACAACCCACAGGCTAATTAGTGCAAAAGTAGATGAATTGGACGCCAGGAAGTTCTTAGTGAAACAAATATTTATTGTACAAATATGCAAAATGCAATTGACCACAGGTTTACTCACGCAGGAGTTGTAGCAGGTATAGCATATCACAGAGGAGGAAGGATAGCAGGATGCTGATGCAGCATGATAGAGACTGTCACTCCCATAGTCAAATCTTCAAGAAGAATACCTCTGCCCCAAAGACCGATATACCAGTGAGGGGATCGGGATCAATCAGGTAGGGTACAGGCAGTCCACTGCTAACCTAGATTCCCTATCACTGAGTTGCCTGCTCTAAAGGCAAACAAGAAGCCTTTGGGAAGCTACTCCCTGCTATTATGCTTGATGGAGCACACAGCTGCTCATGCTACACAACACTATCTCTCTCTCTCTCCTAGAGAGACTATTACAGGTCTGCCCTAATGATAGCTAACCTCATTCAAGGGATTGCCTGGTTCCCGACTTCAGCACCAAAGGTACAGGTCCCTGTGGGGTAAATGGCTTTACTGGGGCCTCGGTGATCCCAGGCTCAATGGGAAACACCTAGCAGCACAGACACCAGGAGCCAAAGAGAAAGAGGCCACTCTCTGCACAACACTATATAGCAGTGTGGCAGGGGAGTGTCATTACACTCTTTGTCCAATAGGTGAGGTGGTTACACTTAAACTGTTGCAAGGGCAACACGAAATTTGACCAATCAAAATTTATTAAAAAAATCAAATTTTCGAAATTCAGGTGAATAGGATAAACCCGAAAACTCAAAAACAACCTTGAATGTTGGACTAAAGCATCAATTTGGCAGGTTTTAGAAGGCGAATAGTTGAGTTTGAGTTCTTAAAGGGCCAGAGTTTAATAAATCTCGAAAATTGAATTCAAAGTTTTTAAAAACTTGATCAAATTTTAACAATTCCCTAGTTTAATTCGACAATTTTGACCATAAAAAAATTTGAAAATTCGAATTTTCTATTTTACCCTTGATAAATCTGCCCAATAATGTGTGCCACCACATAAATCCACTTTAATGGACCAGGGCCATAGCACTCTCAATATAACAGTTAAACAGAAAAACAACTTCTACTATCCAGATTCCATTTACTTTCCATAACACTAAAATGCTCTTATTTTATGTTGCTGCTTTGAAGGTCCATTATGCTTTTGATTTGCAGCCCTGAGCAAATAAGTTCCATTCACCTTGCTAGGAATTCTTGCTACATTCGTTTTCCCATTTTGTGAGGTGATGCAATAATTTACAGAGATTGTTAGCCAAAATATCAACAGTAAAATATTCCCTGTAAGACTGCTGCTAATGTTAATATGCAAAATGTTAAAAAAATATTTTCCACCAATGTACAATTTTTAAAAAACTGTGTTCCCAGAAGGGTGGGTAGGTGAGAGCAGATACTAAAAGGGTCATTTATGCAAGACCTTTAGCGCTCATTTACAGAGCTCTTGTGCCCCCGGGATTACTGCTCTATGCACTTGCTGCCAGAGTCAGAAGATGGAACTATACTCTGTTCTTACCACAAGGCTGTACTGCCTGCCTCTCCTACATTTCATCCCTGAATGAGCACTAGTTAGCGGTCTGGAGAGGGATCCGTAGGTATCGCCATAAGCCCACCCCTTACTACTACTTCGACCATCGAATGGGCTACTTCGACCTTCGACTACAACTTCGAATCGAAGGATTCGAAGTAAAAATCGTTCGACTATTCGACCATTCGATAGTCGAAGTACTGTCTCTTTAAAAAAAACTTCGACCCCCTACTTCGGCAGCTAAAAGCTAGCGAAGTCAATGTTAGCCTATGGGGAAGGTCCCCATAGGCTTTCCTAAGTTTTTTTGATCGAAGGATATTCCTTTGATCGTTGGATTAAAATCCTTTAATCGTTCGATCGAAAGAATAATCCTTTGATCGTACGATCGCAGTATTTGCACTAAATCCTATATTCGATATTCGAAGTCGAAGGATTTTAATTCCTAGTCGAATCAGCCCCTAAATGTTACCAATCATTTTGGTAATGATTTGGAAGGGTATTAGTGCTCAGAAGGCCTAAGTCAATGTTTTGGCAGTAGGTAGGCACAGGTATATATTATTGCAATGTTCCTGAGGAGTACACAGCATTTTCTGGTGAGCAGGGGCGCGCCGCCAATGAGGCGAGTTGAGAAACTCGCCTCAGGCGGCAACGCAGGAGAGGTTTCCAGGGGCGGCAAAAAGCCGCTCCTGGCACCTTTAAGAGCCGAATTTCCGGTTTTTAAACCGGAAATTCGGCTTTACTATTGCGAGAGAGCGCAATTGCGCTCTTCGCATTAGTGTTCCTGCCGGCGAGGGAGGGGCGGCATTGGAGGAGCCGCCTCAGGCGGCGCCGTAAGTAGAATCGGCGCTGCTGGTGAGCAAACGATAGTGAGCTGCAAAGGTGTGCAAGGCTGATTAATGTTAATGTTAATGTGGGACCATTATTCAAAAACAGATCCTGTTCTCAGGCTTAAAACTATTGGCCTGTAGATATCAGTTGTGGGAGCTTTTGGAGAGATAATAAGGGATGAGATACTGAAGTACAGTTTAAGTCTCAAGTTTCTGCCAGCATGATTTTATGTGTACTAGATCTTGCCAGACAAATTAAATTACCTTCTATGAGGAGGTAAGCAGAAGGCAAGACATTTGGGTGGCAGTGGATAGGGATGGCGCGAACTGTTCGCCGGCGAACTTGTTCGCGCGAACATCGGGTGTTCGCGCTCGCCGGAAGTTCGCGAACGTCGCGCGACGTTCGCCATTTTGGGTTCGCCATTGTTGGCGCTTTTTTTTGCCCTCTCACCCCAGACCAGCAGGTACATGGCAGCCAATCAGGAAGCTCTCCCCTGGACCACTCCCCTTCCCTATAAAAACCGAAGCCCTGCAGCGTTTTTTCACTCTGCCTGTGTGTGCTGAAGAGATAGTGTAGGGAGAGAGCTGCTGCCTGTTAGTGATTTCAGGGACAGTTGAAAGTTTGCTGGCTAGTAATCGTTTTGATACTGCTCTGTTATTGGAGGGACAGAAGTCTGCAGGGGTTTGAGGGACATTTAAGCTTAGGTAGCTTTGCTGGCTAGTAATCTACCTTCTACTGCAGTGCTCTGTATGTAGCTGCAGTGGGCAGCTGTCCTGCTTCTGATCTCATCTGCTGACTGCTGCAATAACAGTAGTCCTTGTAAGGACTGCTTTTATTTATTTTTTTGTTGTTTTACTACTACTACTACTACTACTATAAGAGCCCAGTGCTATTAGTCTAGCAGTGTTGGGGAGTGGGACTGGTGTGCTAATCTGCTGCTCCTAGTAGTTCAGCAGCACCAACTTTAATTTTTTTTTTTTTTAATATTCATTTTTTTTTTTATTTTACTTTTTTTTATTTTACTACCACTGTAGTAGTGTATAAGTTGACCTTTTAGGCATTATTTGCCCTGTAGGCATTTTTTGCCCAGTGTGTTATTCAACCAACTGCCATCTAGCTGTGTGACCTTGTTCACATTCTGTCTAAATATCCATAATATTACCGTCTCCAGAAAAAACACCGGAGTGACTTTTTTCAAGCAGCCATAATATATTTTACGTAATCCGTATCCATCGCTGTATTAGTGTATAAGTTGACCTTTTAGGCATTATTTGCCCTGTAGGCATTTTTTGCCCAGTGTGTTATTCAACCAACTGCCATCTAGCTGTGTGACCTTGTTCACATTCTGTCTAAATATCCATAATATTACCGTCTCCAGAAAAAACACCGGAGTGACTTTTTTCAAGCAGCCATAACATATTTTACGTAATCTGTATCCATCGCTGTAGTAGTGTATAAGTTGACCTTTTAGGCATTATTTGCCCTGTAGGCATTTTTTGCCCAGTGTGTTATTCAACCAACTGCCATCTAGCTGTGTGACCTTGTTCACATTCTGTCTAAATATCCATAATATTACCGTCTCCAGAAAAAACACCGGAGTGACTTTTTTCAAGCAGCCATAATATATTTTACGTAATCCGTATCCATCGCTGTAGTAGTGTATAAGTTGACCTTTTAGGCATTATTTGCCCTGTAGGCATTTTTTGCCCAGTGTGTTATTCAACCAACTGCCATCTAGCTGTGTGACCTTGTTCACATTCTGTCTAAATATCCATAATATTACCGTCTCCAGAAAAAACACCGGAGTGACTTTTTTCAAGCAGCCATAATATATTTTACGTAATCCGTATCCATCGCTGTATTAGTGTATAAGTTGACCTTTTAGGCATTATTTGCCCTGTAGGCATTTTTTGCCCAGTGTGTTATTCAACCAACTGCCATCTAGCTGTGTGACCTTGTTCACATTCTGTCTAAATATCCATAATATTACCGTCTCCAGAAAAAACACCGGAGTGACTTTTTTCAAGCAGCCATAACATATTTTACGTAATCTGTATCCATCGCTGTAGTAGTGTATAAGTTGACCTTTTAGGCATTATTTGCCCTGTAGGCATTTTTTGCCCAGTGTGTTATTCAACCAACTGCCATCTAGCTGTGTGACCTTGTTCACATTCTGTCTAAATATCCATAATATTACCGTCTCCAGAAAAAACACCGGAGTGACTTTTTTCAAGCAGCCATAATATATTTTACGTAATCCGTATCCATCGCTGTAGTAGTGTATAAGTTGACCTTTTAGGCATTATTTGCCCTGTAGGCATTTTTTGCCCAGTGTGTTATTCAACCAACTGCCATCTAGCTGTGTGACCTTGTTCACATTCTGTCTAAATATCCATAATATTACCGTCTCCAGAAAAAACACCGGAGTGACTTTTTTCAAGCAGCCATAATAAATTTTACGTAATCTGTATCCATCGCTGTAGTAGTGTATACGTTGATCTTGTGGGCAGTATTTGCACAGTGTTTTCTTCAAACCGCCATCTAGCTGTGTGAGCTTGTTCACATTTTGTCTAAATATTGATAATATTATCGTCTCTAGAAAAACCACTTGAGTTACTTTTTTTCAAGCAGCATTCATATATTTTACGTAATCCGTATCCACCGCTGTGTATACGTTGACCTTGTAGGCATTATTTGCACAGTGTTTTCTTCAAACCGCCATCTAGCTGTGTGAGCTTGTTCACATTTTGTCTAAATATTGATAATATTATCGTCTCTAGAAAAACCACTTGAGTTACTTTTTTTCAAGCAGCATTCATATATTTTACGTAATCCGTATCCACCGCTGTGTATACGTTGACCTTGTAGGCATTATTTGCACACTGTTTTCTTCAAACCGCCATCTAGCTGTGTGAGCTTGTTCACATTTTGTCTAAATATTGATAATATTATCGTCTCTAGAAAAACCACTTGAGTTACTTTTTTTCAAGCAGCATTCATATATTTTACGTAATCCGTATCCACCGCTGTGTATACGTTGACCTTGTAGGCATTATTTGCACACTGTTTTCTTCAAACTGCCATCTAGCTGTGTGTATTATCGTTTCCAGAAAAACCAAATGAGTTTTTGTTGTTGTTGTTTTTTTAAAAATAATGCCAGGCAAAGGCAGGCCGCCACGCAGAGGCCGTGCTAGGGGCCGTGCTGCTATGCAATCCTGTGGCCCTAGCAAATTGCCCAGTTTTAAAAAGCCAATGACCCTGAACTCCCAAAATGCTGAAGAGGTAGTTGACTGGCTTACACAGCACACCCCATCCTCTACCGTTTCTAACTTTACCACAACATCCTCCTCATCCTCCACTGCTATGGCCACCCCACGTAACACTTCCTCCACCACCGGTGCCCCTTCTTCACTGGAGTCAGAGGAGTTATTTTCCCATGAGTTTCTTGAACTGAGTAATGCGCAACCATTATTGCCAGAAGAAGATGAAGGAGATGAGGACGTTACACCAGATTTAATTCTGGCAGAGAACACGACAGAGATGGACATAATGATGAGTGATGAGGAGGAGGTCCCCGCTGCTGCTTCCTTCTGTGATGTGTCAGAAGAAATTGATGCATCTGAGGAGAATGATGATGAGGAGATTGATGTTTTGTGGGTGCCTAGTAGAAGAGAGCAAGAGGAGGGTAGTTCAGATGGAGAGACGGAGAGTCAGAGAGGCAGTAGGAGAATAAGACTTAGAAGAAGCAGGGAGGACAGCCCGCAGGGATCAGTAGGGCAACAACATGTATCGGCACCTGTGTTCAGCCGGCCAACGCACCCGCCATTGCCG
This sequence comes from Xenopus petersii, assembly GCA_038501925.1. Lineage (NCBI taxonomy): Eukaryota > Metazoa > Chordata > Amphibia > Anura > Pipidae > Xenopus > Xenopus petersii. The sequence goes on from CM076681.1 coordinate 85,464,005, forward strand.
CCAATGCCGCCAACTTCTACTGTTACCGCCAGATCGCACACTTCCAAAAAGTCAGCAGTGTGGGATTTTTTTAATGTGTGTGCCTCTGACAAAAGCATTGTAATTTGCAATGAGTGCAGTCAGAAACTGAGCCTTGGTAAGCCCAACAGCCACATAGGTACAACTTCTATGCGAAGGCACATGAGCGGCAAGCACAAAGCACTTTGGGAGCAACACCTCAAAGGCAACAGGCAAACTAAAAGCCACACTCCTTCTGGTCCAGCATCTTACTGCTCTACCTCTGCTCTCCTTGACCCGTCTGAACCACCCTCCACTCCGCCTTCCACCTTGACCACCTGTTCCCATTCCCAGTCATCTGCCACCAGCCAAGTTTCTGTGAAGGCCATGTTTGAGCGTAAGAAGCCAATGTCTGACTGTCACCCCCTTGCCCGGCGTCTGACAGCTGGCTTGTCTGCACTCTTAGCCCGCCAGCTTTTACCATACCAGCTGGTGGACTCTGAGGCCTTCCGCAAATTTGTAGCAATTGGGACACCGCAGTGGAAGGTACCCAGCCGCAATTTTTTTTCTAAAAAGGGAATACCACACCTGTACCAACATGTGCAGAGCCAAGTTACCGCATCTCTGTCACTTAGTGTTGGGCCAAAGGTCCATATGACTACTGACGCATGGTCCTCCAAGCATGGTCAGGGCAGGTATGTCACCTACACTGCCCACTGGGTGAACTTGGTAATGGCTGGGAAGCAGGGAATGGGTAGCTCAACAACAACAACAGTGGAGTTGGTGTCACCGCCACGGATTGCACGCGGTTCTGCCACCACCTCTACTCCTCCATCGCTCTCTACCTCGTCTTCTTCCTCTTCTTCTTCTTACTCTGCTGCTGGGTCCTCCTTCTCCTCCTCCACACCTGTGCACCCCCAGCTCCCCCTAGGCTATTCGACGTGCCAGGTACGCCGTTGTCACGCTGTCTTGGGGATGACGTGCCTGGAAAGCAAAAACCATACCGGATCTGTACTCCTGTCATCTCTGCAGTCACAGGCCGATCGGTGGCTGACCCCACACCAACTGCAGATCGGAAAAGTGGTGTGTGACAATGGAAGCAATCTGTTGGCAGCGTTGAGACTGGGCAATTTAACACATGTGCCCTGCATGGCACATGTGTTAAATTTAATAGTCCAACGTTTTGTCTCCAAGTACCCAGGATTCCAGGACGTTCTCACCCAGTCCAGAAAGGTGTCGGCCCATTTCAGACGTTCCTACACAGCCATGGCACGCCTTGCTGACATTCAGCAGCGCTACAACATGCCAGTCAGGCGTTTGATTTCTGACAGCCAGACTCGCTGGAATTCAACGCTCCTTATGTTGGAACGTCTGCTGCAACAACAAAGGGCCGTCAACGAGTACCTTTTTGAACTGGGTGGTAGGACTGGATCTGCAGCTGGGGATTTTTTTCCCCCGTTACTGGGTGCTTATGCACGATGCCTGCAGGCTCATGCGACCTTTTGAAGAGGTGACAAATATGGTCAGTCGCACCGAAGGCACCATCAGCGACCTAATACCCTTCGCTTTCTTCCTGGAGCGTGCCGTGCGACGAGTGACAGATGAGGCTGTAGACCAGCGTGACGAGGAGCTGGAAGCGCACGATTTATGGTCGGAATCACCAGAACGAACCCAGGCACCTGCTGCAACGCAGGGAGAGGTGCCAGAAGTGGAGTCAGAGGAGGAAGGTGGCTTTGTGGAGGAGGAGGACCAACAGGAGCAGGCTTCCCAGGGGGCTAGTGGTGACCTTTTGGGGACCCCTGGTCTTGTACGTGGCTGGGGGGAGGAGACCGTGGATGATGCAGTCCTTGATAATGAGGAAGCGGAGATGGATAGCTCTGCATCCAACCTTGTGAGAATGGGGTCTTTCATGCTGTCATGCCTGTTGAAGGACCCCCGTATCAAGAGGCTTAAGGAGAAGGACCTGTACTGGGTCGCAACGCTACTAGACCCTCGGTACAAGCATAAAGTGTCAGAAATGTTACCAACATACCACAAGTCCGAAAAGATGCGGCATTTACAAACCAGCCTGCAAAACATGTTGTTCAATGCTTTTAAGGGTGATGTCACTTCAGGAACTCATCAACATTCCAGGGGCAGAGGTGCCAGTAATCCTGCCACGAGCACACCTGCAAGGACAAAGCCCTTTGGCCGGTCTGTAACATCAGACATGCAAATGTTTTTCTGTCCAAGGCAGCGCCACAACCCTTCTGGATCCACCCTCAAAGAACGCCTCGACCGGCAGGTAGGGGACTACCTGGCATTAACTGCAGATATCGACACTCTGAGGAGCGATGAACCCCTGGACTACTGGGTGCGCAGGCTTGATCTTTGGCCAGAGCTGTCACAATTTGCCATGAACCTCTTGTCTTGCCCAGCCTCAAGTGTGCTCTCAGAAAGGACCTTCAGTGCAGCAGGAGGGATTGTAACTGAGAAGAGAACTCGCCTAGGTCACAAAAGTGTCGATTACCTGACCTTTATTAAAATGAATGAGGGGTGGATCTCGGAGGGTTACTGCACGCCGGAAGACTTGTTCTGACTTCTATGCAGCTGTCCTTCTCTTCAAGCCTCATGACTCCACACACAGCTGTCCTTTAGCGTCCTCCTCCCTCCGCCACCGTTACAAACTAGGGTGCAAACCCTACTGGTTTAATTTTTTCTGGCCTCTGTGCTTCAGTGGCTGCAACCAAAAAAACTGGGCAAACAATGTCTACAAGGTCAACGTATGGCGAAAAATGACTATTTTCAGCATTTATATGGCATATTTTTTCTGGCAACTGTGCTTCAGTGGCTGCGTCCAAAAAAATGCATATTTTCTGCATTTATATGGCATAATTTTTCTGGCCTCTGTGCTTCAGTGGCTGCAACCAAAAAAATTTATATTTTCAGCATTTATATGGCATAATTTTTCTGGCCTCTGTGCTTCAGTGGCTGCAACCAAAAAAATTTATATTTTCAGCATTTATATGGCATAATTTTTCTGTCAACTGTGCTTCAGTGGCTGCGACCAAAAAAATGCATATTTTCTGCATTTATATGGCATAATTTTTCTGGCCTCTGTGCTTCAGTGGCTGCAACCAAAAAAATTTATATTTTCAGCATTTATATGGCATAATTTTTCTGTCAACTGTGCTTCAGTGGCTGCGACCAAAAAAATGCATATTTTCTGCATTTATATGGCATAATTTTTCTGGCCTCTGTGCTTCAGTGGCTGCAACCAAAAAAATTTATATTTTCAGCATTTATATGGCATAATTTTTCTGGCAACTGTGCTTCAGTGGCTGCGACCAAAAAAATGACTATTTTCAGCATTTATATGGCATATTTGTTCTGGCCTCTGTGCTTCAGTGGCTGCGGCCAAAAAAACTGGGCAAACAATGCCTACAAGGTCAACGACGTTGACCTTGTAGGCATTGTTTGCCCAGTTTTTTTGGCCGCAGCCACTGAAGCACAGAGGCCAGAAAAAATATGCCATATAAATGCTGAAAATAGTCATTTTTTGCCATACGTTGACTCAACGTATATGGCAAAAAATGACTATTTTCAGCATTTATATGATATATTTTTTCTGGCAACTGTGCTTCAGTGGCTGCGACCAAAAAAACTGGGCAAACAATGCCTACAAGGTCAACGTATGGCAAAAAATGACTATTTTCAGCATTTATATGGCATATTTTTTCTGGCAACTGTGCTTCAGTGGCTGCGTCCAAAAAAACTGGGCAAACAATGTCTACAAGGTCAACGTATGGCGAAAAATGACTATTTTCAGCATTTATATGGCATATTTTTTCTGGCAACTGTGCTTCAGTGGCTGCGTCCAAAAAAACTGGGCAAACAATGCCTACAAGGTCAACGTATGGCAGTTGTTTAAAGAGAACAGTAGATTACTAGCCAGCAAAGCTACCTAAGCTAAAATGTCCCTCAAATCCCTGCAGACTTCTGTCCCTCCAATACAGAGCAGTATCAAGCAGATTACTAGCCAGCAAACTTACTATCATCTGTCCCTGAAATCACTAACAGCTCTCCCCCTACACTATCTCTTCCAAGCACACACAGGCAGATTTTTCAGATACATTTTTGCCCTTGATCCCCCTCTGGCATGCCACTGTCCAGGTCGTTGCACCCTTTAAACAACTTTAAAATCATTTTTCTGGCCAGAAATGTCTTTTTTAGATGTTAAAGTTCGCCTTCCCATTGAAGTCTATGGGGTTCGCGAACCGTTCGCGAACCGCTCGCATTTTTGCGCAAGTTCGCGAATATGTTCGCGAACTTTTTTTCCGACGTTCGCTACATCCCTAGCAGTGGATGTGATCTGCCTAGCATTTGATTCAGTACCACTGAAGGTTACTGATTAATTTAAGGAAAATTGGCCTTACTTATTATACTGTATTAAGGAGTATTTGCTTGGAACATGATGTTTGTACTTGAATAGAGCACTGGCTGAATGATAGATTACAGAGAGGGGTGACACCTAAAACATTTTCTAATTGAACCACTACTGGTAGTCTGTCCTTGGTCCTTTGTTTTTTATTTTGTTTACTAATGACCTTATGGTTGTTATTGTAATTACTGTCTCCATTTTTATGATAATGAAAATCATGATAATACAGTATATAGTGCAAAACGATAAGTTCCATGTAAAATGTTGACACTTTGCAGAGAGATTTTGAATTGTGTAACTGGCAAATGAGGTTCAGTTTTGAAAAATATAAGGTTATTCACTTTGGTAAAAACTATACATGCTAGTTATACACTGAATGGTAGTGATTGGGTGCCTCCTTAAAGGAATTGTTCAGTGTGAAAATAAAAACTGTGTAAATAGACAAGCTGTGCAAAATAAAAAATGTTTCTAATATAGTTAGTTAGCCAAAAATGTAATGTATAAAGGCTGGAGTGACTGGATGTGTAACTTGTCAGTCAGCACCCAACTTCCTGCTTTTCAGCTCTCTTGGTTTACACTGACTGGTTACCCTGGTTACCAGCCAGTAACCAATCAGAGACTTGAGGGGGGGCCACATGGGTCATATCTGTTGCTTTTGAATCTGAGCTGAATGCTGAGGGTCAATTACAAACTCACTGAACAGAAATGTACCATGTGGCCCCCCTTCAAGTCGCTGACTAACTCAGAGTTATAGAGCTGAAAAGCAGGAAGTTGGATTCTGGCTGTTTTATTAGACATCTGTTCACTCCAGCCTTTATATATTACATTTTTGGCTAACTAACTATATTAGAAACATTTTTTATTTTGCACAGCCTATCTATTTACACAGTTTTTATTTTCACACTGAACTATTCCTTTAACAGACACCTGGGGGGAATGTAATATGCTTTGTTAGCGACCGTGTTTGCTCCATTTTTGACTAATTAAAGACCTCAACGACTTCCTTGCAAAGTACAAAAATATTTAGCGAAACTCCAGACCAGGTGTTAAATTGTGAATTTTATTACATTTCCCCAGTGACAACTAAAGCAAATAAAGTGCTGTCTTGCATAGAAATGCTAATTATCCTGAGGGATGGATGCAGAATTTTGTCTCTGGGAAGACATCACCTTGACTATATGCAGTTTTGGCACCCAATCCAAAAAAGGATATTACAGAGCAGTAGAGAGTGCAGAGACATGCAACTATACTTAATATAATAATTCAACTACAAGGAGAGACTTCCAAGGTTGTAGGGCTCATGATTTTTCTTTACATATACATTAGATGACATTGTAGACACAAGGTTGGCACATAAAAGGGGTCATCAACCTACTTGCTTATTAGATGAAAATGTTGAAGGTTGATTGGATACACCCAGAGTAAACCCATGCATGGTAAGTAATATACAAATGTACAGCAAAAGAGATTAAGAATAATATAATAGATACTGACATTAAACCATTTTTACATCTATAATAGTATTGGCTTTGTTTGCCGCTTATAATTTTGCACAAAGCTTTTACATTACCCATCTGAACACCATGCTCGTCTACGAGGGGATTTCCATAATTCTGCAGCAGAAGTCCATTAGCATTAGACAGGCTGAGATGGGACAGTCAGGTTGGCAAAACAGATTTAGGAACATCAACTAAAAATTATTTACAAAAACAGACGTCTCAGCAAAAAATTATCAGAATGACCTATGGGTAACTTTTAATGTACATTCATATTTTAAAAAAGAACTATATTTCAAGCAGCACCTGAACAGAAGCTTGGCAATACAAGGAAAATGATTACGGTATATATTCACCCCTTGTTACATCTATTAGAGAAACTGAAAGGCAAAATTGACTACAAAGTTATAAAGGCCCTGTAAGCCATCCTGTTTAATTAAGTGTGCTTAACTTTAATGAAATAATTTGTTCATATTTTAGGTGTTTACTATTTCTGCTACACAGATGTACTGTACTGAGCTTTTACTTACCATATCAAATTGATATTTTGAGAGTGAGTCTCAGGGGCAGTATTTGGCTATGTATTCAGCAATGCTCAGGAATGAAAGTAACTATCAATATTGAAACTTGAGGAAAGAAAAAACGTATATTTCACCATGGAGGACGGCTGACTATGTATTGTTAGAACAAACATCTTTATGAATAATTCATACTCACAAAAAAGGTTTTATATCTTTGAAGTTTAAACCAGAATAGACATCTATAAAGATTTTTTTTTCATTGTTTTCAACAAAAAGGATAGTGTAAGAGTTCCTGGAGCAATTTTAATTACCCTGGGAATACTGGCATTGGTATTAGTGGAAAATTATGAGATCTTTGTGCCTTATCTTGTAGGTAGCTGTTAGGTTAGAGGGCAGCTGATTTAGGTTTTGTGCTTAGACCATATTTAAGAATTTAAATTGACAATTTTTGGGATTGAAATTGGGAAGCCCATGTCTTACTATTTTGTTATCTATAGAAATGTAAATTCTGAATACTGTAGAAATTTTCTTTTTTATATAAACCTCTTAAAAAAGCTATACATGTTTTAAGTATGCATACATTTAAGAGACTACACTCTCTTTGATATATGGCTAATAGGTGCTTATATGTGAATCACGTGGAAAACAATTCATTGCCAATTGATAATGTTGCTTATGCAGAGACAAATCTACTCAATTGACAATTTTTACATCAGTGTTTTTTGGCAAGGCTAGAATAGGTTCCTTGCATGCATGGCAGTAGCTGCTGCTACATTACGGGGCAGATTTATCAAGGGTCGAAGTGAATTCGAGGGAAGTAAAAAAATTCAAAATTCAAAGTAATTTTACTTCGACCGTCGAATAGGCTACTATGACTTCGACTCGAAGTAAAAATACTTTGATTATTCGACCATTCGATAATTGAAGTACTGTCTCTTTAAAAAACTTTGACTTCAATACTTCGCCAAATTAAACCTGCCGAAGTGCTGTGTTAGCCTAGGGGACCTTCTAGAGCATTTTTCTAAGTTTTTTGAAGTAGAAGAAAAATCGTTTGTTCGATTGATGGATTTCATTGTTTGATCGAACGATTTTACTTCCACCGCAAATGGCCAAATTCGATGTAAAAAAACTTCTACTTTTTCTACTTTGAAATTTGACCCTTGATAAATCTGCCAAAAAAGATCTCTGTAAATGACCACTGAGGAGCTTTGTAATTGGCTTCCCTCTGGCTTTTCCAGACTCCGTATTCCCCTTAACCAAATATGTTTCATTGCCAACCAGTTTTATTCTTTGAACTAAAGGTGCTCCTTCAAGTCTTGGGTTCTGCCCATTAATTTTTTTGAGCTCATAGTGCTCCTTCAAGTCTTGGGTTCCACCCATAGAGAATGTTGAGAGTCTCACTCTTGGAAGGTGTTAAAAAGGAACTAGTAGAATCTATTTTTTCCTGTATGAAGGACTTTTTACAGTAGAATATTTCGCAACTGTAAAATGTCTTTAAATTGTGTTACTCATTAACAATTTTGCCCAGTTTCTTCCATATTCAAACATAGCATTAACAGTAGGATGCAAGAACTCTGTAAAACAAATGTGTCTGGAACAATGGCAACATGGAAAACAAGTTTTCCCTACTCCTGCTTTGACTAAGCTTTCAAATTATGCAGACTGATAAAATGAAAGGCCTCACATCTCTTGTGCCTGAGAGGTCTCTCCACATAATGGATTATATTCAAAAGCCACTCAAAGCCGAGATTGCCCAAGAGATGGCATACATCAGAATATGTCATGAGAGGCAGACAGTTTCACTAAGGAAATGTTACATTTTAATCACCAGTGCAGAAAATGACTGCAGTGAAATAGTACTGTTCAGTGAACTGTTTATTTTATTTTGCCTGCTTATGCGTGTCAGTCTCCTGTGTGCTTGATAGCTATGGCATTTTTGTCTAATTAGCCATTTTTCATCAAGTTGAGTCTTCTACAATTAAATATCAAATCCTTGTATTTAAAGGACAGAAAGTGTTTCTTTCTTTGCTACTGCTACTCTTCAGAACAGCTATTATGAACTAGAGATATTTCCTGTATCCTCACCAGTAAGAAGTCCTGTCAGGGTAGTAACTTGAGCGCATTCCCCCCCCACACTTGTCCGCAACTTCCTCACCACTTCTCCACACAGGTACGAGAGTGTTAATCAAAAGAGAAAGAAGAATAGAGGGAAATTTTAAAGCAGACCCATAATCCAGACCTCCCCTTTTCCCTGGGCCCCCCATGATCACAGGGTCTGATTTCTCTATAGTTACACAACTGGGTCCTTTGACTCCCATTAGCCTTAAAGCTGTACATCCAGTTCCAGGCTGGCAAAATGTTAGTGAGCCATTTATTTCAAAGCATTGTGCCTATACCTTGTTCTTTTATGTGGTTAGCTTTTAAACGGATTACTTTATTCCATGTCCAAATAACCTTGGGGTTTAGAAAGTGCTATACAAATATTTTGTAAAACCTGTGCAATATGATCATTTCTAATCACAGTTTTTCACACCTATGTATTCTTTATTGACTATGTGTCAACAACATGCAAGTTTTGATGTGGGTCTTCGTATAACTATAGGCATAACCTGTGGCATGGCTATAGAGCAAGCAGACCCTGTAGTCTCATAAGACTATGATTTTGTACCATCTTTTTAGGATAAGTGAAAATGCATGCTTCTTCTACACAGAAATCTGTTTACTTATTCCTTGGAATGTGTTCTCTAGGAAAGAACCCAGCTGCAGCTACATTTAATACTTTGTGCCTTCAGTGCCAACATGGGCATAGTTTAATTGATATCCCTGAGACTAAGTACTCAGCAGTTATCTAATTACATGACTATAGTATAAGTTTGGGGGAATGCTATAAACATCCTGGTTTGAGTTTATTGAAGAGCAATGCTAGGATGTAAAAATATACCTTGTCCTTGTTAAATGTAATTTATTTGGTAACCACACCCCCATCTGTCTAATCCTAATTCAAAGTTTTGTGATGAGGTTACCATTATTAATTGAAAATGGTTATTGCAGTGCTAATCAAATTTATTATTTTAACTGTCCCAATTTGTCATCTGATTGAAATACCTTTTCTATGCATGTAAAATGATCTGATATTTATTGTGGAGTTTTTACAATTTTTATGATAGCTTCCTGCTTCTAAATATTCAACATTTGTGGATCAAATCCTAGGTAGTAGTGATGAGTGAAGTTTTGCCATGAAAATGATGCCCATAGAACATAAATGTTGTGCATCAAAAATCTGCAGTGCAATTTGTCGAGCATCAAAAAACATCTTTTCACCCATAGACAAAATTTTAAACTAAGAGAAACAGGACTTCCTCAATATAATCTACTGTGATGAAATCAGTTATACAATTGAACAATGATTTAAGTTATAAAGTGTGATTTATAATTTTCTTTCTCATTTAACAACTAAATGTGACACCAGATTCTAAGGATGTGAGGCTGCCCAACCCAAAGAATTAAAAATGTTTATAGCAGAAACAGCTGACCTTGATATAGAACTGTTACTGAAATGTAGTCCCATAATGTAAACCCTACTTTAAAATGGGTTGATTTTTTTTTTTTGCCGTAAGAAAACAAATGAACATGAAAAAGCGCCCAGTGACAAATGCTTTTTGCATGAAAAATGCAGCATGGTATTTTGCCATTAGGCCCGCTGAATAATACAATGGAGGCTCACCAGGAAGCATACTGCACATCCACCCAAACTGCCATATTAACAGACTGACAAATATAAGCATAGCCATAGGTAGTCACATTTAGACCATAGTATTCTTAGACATACAGTATTATGAATGAACTTTGTTACCGCCTGTATAGATTTAAAAAACAAAGACTGGCAAAGCTATTTAGGGGGTGTTATGATGACATAAAAAGCATAAAAGCTAAATTACAAAAGACAGAATATCTTTCTGTAAATGTTTTCAAGTAAGAAGTGGGAAACCTAGTTCTTTTAAATGTGTTTGCATTTTTAACACAAGACTGAATTGCAGCCTGTTGGGGGAAAGTTATGAAAGCTTGCATTTGCATATGTAGTGGTGAAATCATAAAAACAAGTGTTTCTCCTCACAATATCTTCTAACTTGGGGGGAACTTTACAACTTAAATGAGTTAAAGTAAATGAGCCATGACAAGAAGTCCGTTTATAATACATTCACTTGGTTATATTGGAATTGGCTATTTGTGAAGCCATCTGGAAAATATGGAACTACACGTTTCTCAAGGGTGTAACAGGAAGCAAGTTTCATAAGTGGATCAGGATCTAGAAAAAAAATTATAGAAGGCTGTAACACGCAAAGCTTGTAGTCCACAGTATAACCAGGTCTCTGACACTGCACATGGTTTACAACAAGATACTGACCACTATATGTAATAAAAGGCACTGTTTGCCCAGACGCAATAACACATAGCAACCAATACAATGTTTTCATTTAAACAGGTGACCAGTAACTGCTTCATGTTGATTGGTTGCTATAGGAGATTGAATTTCTCTTTTTAGCTTTATGCCTCCTCAGCATTGTGATCATTGTGAGCTTTTTTAATATTTTTCTCTAATCTGACCTGTGAACTTTTGTTCAGGGCACAGTTAGCATGTGACATTTAAAGGATGGCCTAACAAGATCTGAAGATGGTGAGCAGCTGTGGACATCTTTGAAGGCATGGATCATTACTGTCAACTCATAACGCTTATCGACCTCTGGGCTGGTACAGTAAATTTAGTATATAAAATACCTAATTTCTAGCCATATGCTTATTTAGGATTCAGTTCTCCTTTAAGGATATTAAATTATACTGTGGTCATTTTAAATCTGCTAAGAGAGCTGTCACATTTATTCTGCCCAAGAACATAAAGGCTATAATTTGCAGTGAATATCTATTCATATTGTGCTAGGAATGGTAAAATTGTTGTGCCATTTCCTTAATAACTAAAATGAGATATGTAACAAAGAGCTCTCTTTAAACTAAGTGGAATGCAAAGTGAGGATATTTTACTGGATGATTTCCTGGCAATTTGCTTTGAAATTTTATGAACAAAAGAAGCTTTCAAAAAATGGCATTTTCTCCGGTAACCCATCAACAGAACTAAATTTGTAACAAAGATAATGAGTGTACAATGAGATATTTTCCAGAATACAAAAGATACCACTACAGTCATTATAAAATGAAACACACTGCTGGTTACAGAAATATGGTAAAATATTTAAAACTTGTAAAATCTTGGGAAAGTATTCCTAAACTCACTTAAAATAAAATGCCTCAGTGTTATTATCTATTGTTATCTTTAATGCTATCGCTATTAAATGGGAACTGTCATTTTTAAATAATATCCACAAAACGATAGTGGATATTTAATAATTATTTCTACATTTTAGGTTTTATAATTTGTTTCTTATAGTTTTTAATTTGTCATTATTCTTAGCGTAATCCTTCAACCCAGCAATTTTTCAACTCTGCTGTTTGTGAGTAGTGCATAGTGAATTATGTGAATCAGCCAATGAGCAGGTAGAGTTATTCATTGAGTCACAGCCAAAGTGTGTTGGTTAAATCTCGAAAAGTGTGTTAATTTGAAGAACACACTGATAAGTCATATATTATGTAAACAAATGCATACATACAAGGCCACCACTACCCTTTCATCCTTATAAAATATTGCCAGGGTCGGACTAGGCCAGTGGGACAGATTATAAATCCACCACAATACCCATATTGTCAGTCTGAACTTCTGTGACCTCTAGAAAGGTACTTGATATGCAATATTTTGTCTTCACACATGAAACTTTGCAGTAACTTTGTTATAGTTTTTATAATTGTATGCCTTGGACAGGAATTCAGAATTACTAGCACATATGCAGCCATTGCATACAAACTTACAAGCAGCTTCTTCTTAGATCTCATCAGACAAGATTTGATGACTGATTAGAAGGACTTGTATAATAAACAATTGGAGCCAATAACGTTAGGATGAGCTAAAATGACACAAATACACAGCAGAGTCTACTAGAAGCAATGGATGTGCAAGAATCAGAATATAATATGATATGGTAAAATAAAATGAAAAGTTTAACAACAAAACAATGTTTCCTGTCTATCTTGTGAAGTCTTGCAAAGGGCTTAATTAAAAGTATGCACTGTACTGTATATCAGTGGAAACTAAATAAATGGTCAAGTAATAACTGAATAAAAAGTACAGTAATAAAGTTCAACCTAAACACAGGTATTGTACATGAATGTTCTGAACTAAAATTCTGTCTTTGTCTGATAAGTTATCCAAGTGTATAAACCAACTATCAATAAAAAATGTCTTCATTTGTAGGTTAATCTAATAAACCAATTGTGAGGAATTTTTAATATTAAATTGGGTTATTTTTTGTAAATATGATTTAAGTTTTATATTATTTATAATATTACATAGTAACATAGTAGCATAGTAAGTAAGGTTGAAAAAAGACACACATCTATCAAGTTCAAACTTTTAGTTTTTTTTTTTTTAATCTGCCTAACTGATAGTTGATCCAGAGGAAGGCAAAAAAAAACATCTGAAGCCTCACCAATTTGCCTCAGAGGGGAAAAAAATTCCTTCCTGACTCCAAAATGGCGGACTAGTCCCTGGATCAACTTGTACTATGAGCTATCTCCCATAACCCTGTATTCCCTCATTTTCTAAAAAGCAATTCAACTCCTTCTTAAAGCTATCTAATGTATCAGCCTGTACAACTGATTCAGAGAGAGAATTCCACATCTTCACTGCTCTCACTGTAAAAAACCCCTCCCGAATATTTAGGCGGAACCTCTTTTCTTTTAATCGGAAGGGGTGACCTTGTGTCAGCTGGAAAGACCTACTGGTATATAAAGCATTAGAGAGATTATTATATGATCCCCTTATATATTTATACATAGTTATCATATCTCCCCTTAAGTGCCTCTTCTCTTCCCCAATTTGGCCAGTCTTTCCTCATAGCTAGGACTTTCCATACCTTTTACCAGCTTAGTTGCCCTTCTCTGTACCCTCTCTAATACAATAATGTCCTGTTTGAGTGATGGAGACCAAACTTGTAAGGCATATTCTACATGGGGCCTTACAAGTGCTCTATACAGTGGAAGACTGACCCCCTCCTCCTGTGACTCTATGCCCCTTTTAATACAGCTCAAGACCTTATTTGCCCTTGATGCTGCTGACTGGCATTGCTTGCTAAGACAAATTTATCATCTACAAAGACTCCAAGGTCCTTTTCCATAATGGATTTGCCTAGTGCAGTCCCATTAAGGGTATAAGTGGCTTGGGTATTTTTACAACCCAGGTGCATGACTTTACATTTATCAACATTTGCCACTTAGCTGCCCAGATTGCCAGTTTGTCAAGATCATGTTGCAAGGATGCCACATCCTGGATGGAATTAATTGGGCTGGATAGTTTTGTGTCATCTGCAAACACTGATACATTACTTACAATACCCTCCCCTAAGTCATTAATGAACATGTTAAATAAAATTGGACCCAATACCGAGCCCTGAGGGACCCCACTAAGAACAACTTTGGCTTATGATTCTATGCATCTCAATGGTGCAGGTAAGTTGAGTTTGTGTGTAAAGTACGACGAGTTACTACAACTGACAGATGGGCTTAAAGGGGCGGTTCATTTTAACGTTAACTTTTAGGGGGTTATTTATTAAAGCACAATTTTTTCGCAGCATCCGTTTTGACACTGAAAACCTAAAAAAGAAGCAATTTTTTGCGATTTATTATGCCCCGAAGCTGTTCCAATTCCAAATCCGAAAATACTCCATCTAAAATGAATTCATGTAAAACTCAATGGCAGATGTCCCCTTAACCATTTGAAAATGTTTTAAACCTCACAAAATGTTTGGAGTTTTCGAGGTATGACGCTGGTTTTTCAGCGAAAACTCAAATTTTTCAAGCAACAATCCGAAAAAGACGTGTTTTTACCTGATCTGATTTTTATAGTTTTTTATCAATAAATAAGGGCAAATTGTGGATTCTAGTTTAGTTGGACTTTTTGTATTTAAAAAATATGAAAAATTCTGATTTTGATAAATAACCCCCATAGAATGTTCTAGAATAGTTAATTCTGAAAAACTTTTTAACTGGCCTTAATTTTTTTTATGTGTTTTAGAATTATTTGCCTTCTTCTTCAAAATATTTCCAGCTTTCAAATGACCCATCTACAAACAAGTGCTCTGTTAGGCTACAAATTTATTGTTATTGCTATTTTTTATTACTCATCTTTCTATTCAAGCCATCTTCTATTCATATTCTAAACCCCATGGGGGGGTGAGGGACCTGGACCACAGGGTCTGCTTCCTAACTTTGAGCGGGAGGGAAGGCACGGAGAGCTTAATATGCCAGAGGTAGTGCAGGTAGTGGGAAGGCAGAGTTACATGCAGGATTAAGTGCTAATGTTGCACCATAGATCTTAGTCCACCACTGTGGTCACAGAGTGTTTCCATATTTAGTGATATAAGCATTTTAACTCAGTTTTTCAACTGTTATTGTAGAACAAATACAAGGGTATCTAAAGCCAAGCATGTCCATAGTGGTAAAATCTGAAGTGTCATCTTTTTTTGTTGCCAGGGATTATTCTTTAAATGAAAAATATTCAATAAATGCACAGTGGTACATGCAGTTCTTTTACATTCTTAAAGAATAATAAAGGTTTTCCTCAGATATAATCTGTTTTAAAGTCTTGGAAAATACAATATATAAACGTGTTAGCAAAAGAAAAGAAACAAATGTGGCCTTGTGCTTTATTGTGAATATCAAATGGACAGCAGGTTATTAAGTAGCATTTTTATTTTGTCTGTGATATCTTGGCTTTTTCTCTGCTTTTGTTTTTTATACATTTTTATCTTGGGCAGCACATAATCTCTCCATTATATTTCTCTCTTGTGCAGTAGTATTACAGAAAAATATGAGTATTCTTCATACATACATTGTTGGCAAAATTTTTTTTTTTAATTAGCACCCTAGCCTACCTTTGCACTGTCCATCATAACATTGTATAAACTATCCACCTCAATACCCCATCTTGGGTGCAATAGGGTAGGGAGGAGTAGGGGGTGGCG
The DNA here is from genome assembly GCA_038501925.1 of Xenopus petersii. Taxonomy (NCBI): domain Eukaryota; kingdom Metazoa; phylum Chordata; class Amphibia; order Anura; family Pipidae; genus Xenopus; species Xenopus petersii. The sequence continues at coordinate 85,479,564 of CM076681.1, forward strand.
ATGGATGTATGACTGAGCAGGTGTGGGCCAAGCATGCAGGGACCACCAGCCTAAGTAGTGTTGCCTTGGTCAGCAATTAATTTTGGCCCAGTTCACCTCAGCCTCTTCAGCAATAATTTTACCACTTCTTTTATCTAGTATTTTCAGGTTTGGTTTGGCTACATGGTGGTTCTACAATATTTCGAATTAAGAGCATCCCTGGGCTAAGTACATTTCAGTTCCCTGGTTGGCACATGGCTATATTATCCCAATTAGGCCTCCTATTATATGGTCGGTCCCTAAACACTTTTTTATGACTTCACCATTTTTGTTGATTTTTAAGAAAAGGAACAGCGCTCCTCTACATACAGGGTCAGACTGGGCCCAGACCTGCTCCCTACTTGAAACACCGCTGCTCTCCCTCTCTGGCCCTGGTCACTGCCTCTCTGTCCCTCCCTGGCGCCGTTCACTGCCACGTGAAGCAATAGGTAAGAGCCAGGGTGCCAGAGGTCAGTTGTAGGTGCAATGTGGAGGGGCTAAAGGGTTGGTTACAGCTGGGGGGAGTCAGAGGGTGCTTTGCAGCTGGGGGCCCAGGGGTGGTCCCTAAGGCAGCAGGCTGGGTGGGCCCTGGTCCTCCAAGCCCGATGCTGCCTACATGTAGATGGGAGTGTGATGAATGCATTACTGCATCTACTATATAGAATGTACAAAAAAATGAATCTGTTATGGTGCCTTGTTCCTTAGTATTTGAAAGATAACTAATTAATGTAATTAAAGCAGTAAAACCTGATGGTCCTGAAGATTTAGAAGAAAAAAATATTTTAGGTTTCCTTGGACTCATAATTTGGGATTTTTGAAGCTTCTCAGTTGCACACTTTCACATAGATTAATTAAAGCAATTAGTCAGCAATCCCATTTAACCTTAATTAATGTTTCAGGCTTGATGCTGCTCATCGATCCCTAAACATCTAGCAAGAATGATAACGTATCCATATTACATGATCCATTAAAATGCCACATTCCATTCATTTACCTAATAGTTCTTTATAATAGTCATTTTCAATTAGAATTATTCACCAACTGGGCTTAAAACTTTACATAATTTTGTCAGGTAACACACAAGTTGGTAATGCAAAACATAAAAAAGTAGGGACATTTGAAATGTGTTTGCTACTGTATGTTAAAGGGAAAACTAAGTCCTTCAATGGAAATATGTTGTAAAAAAAAAAGCAGATGCATGCTATTTTTTATTTAAAGCCAAATATTGTTTAAATAGGTCATCTATATATTTTTTGTTTCCGTTTTTGCCTATGTTAGTATAAATGCCTTCTTTTCTTTTCTTAAAACCATTTCCCGCATGAGTAGTTGGCATCACTGACCTATACATCCTTCCAGTATCTGTAGTTATCCCCAAGAAAACAAAAGCAAGAAAACAATGAGGGTCTCAATGTGCTCACCATGTAGAGTGCCAATTTTTTGTTAGTGACTACACAATTGAGTTACATTAAAAAGTGGGCATCAGGAGCACTTTCATGTGCTTTTTCTCCAGCAGAAATATGATGATGAGGGAAAAAGCCATGTGTGTCTTAGGGCACATGGTCCTAGCTGCCAAGCAATTTTTTGAATGACATTCTTTGGAAAAGACATTGGTTTTCCAATTTGTCCTTTTGTGGTTAATGTGCAGCTGTTGCCTGAGGCTTTCAAGCAATATGAAACTGTTAGCCAATCCTAGATGTCTGTCTTTTTTTGTGAATGTTTAATTTCTTTTTATTGTTCTGTTTTATGTTTTCGTCAGAATATTTGTACCTTTATTTCTTATGATAGATAGTCAGTAGCATATAGCATTATTGCTATATGCTATTGACTATCTATCATAAGAAATGATAAGGTAATCGTAAGGTAAAAGAGGGCATTCTCGCCAAAATGTTGTTTCTACCCTCATGTACCCAGCAGTGCTTAGTGATGACAACATTCAACAGGAGTTTCTGCAATAGTGTAATAGTGAAAGTTGACCTGTCATTCTATGTACCTGCACTTATCAAACTTTGTTTCCTTCAACCCACCATCATAGCAATCATGCAGGCATCATTTTGTGGAAGTTGTTATCAAGGCACCATCCCTAAATCTTGTGCATGTAGTATTATTTATAAACGTTAAAGCATAGTTACAGCAGTAGTCACATCAATCAAATTCTTTTCAGAATGCAATAGCTGCAGTTTAATGAGGCAGGGCTTACTATTGGCCTTTAGCATGCTGAGTGGTAAGAGCTAAAATGAGTGAGGCAGAGGCTGCTAGAATGTAGATTGAGAAGTTATAAACTGTTCGTTATACTCTTTTAAATCCATGTTATCCCATGATTTGTAAGATTAGGAAAATACATTCCTTGACAGAATAATACGGTGATGTTTTGCATTGTAACCCCTAACCCCACTATTCCTCTTTATTGGAATGAAAGCTGCTCAATATCTTTTTTGAGCCTGTCTCTTGCTCCTAGAGCAACAATGACAAAACGTTCTATCATGAGATAACTTTATCTAACTTTTACCAAACTACAGCCCTGGGCCTATAACACCTCTCAGAGAGGTGAGGTCCCAGGAAAAACTATGAGCACATGGGGCTATACACCTTTATACTTTTAAACGCTACCATCTACTTGGCAACAAGAGCCTAGCTCAAGTTACAGTGGATCCAGGAAGGGAGACATAGCTGCCTGGGTAAATCCAAAGGACCACACAAATACAAGGGGAACTGCCTGAGTTAACCATACCTGAACCTCAGGGTTCCTACACACATATTCATTTTAATATCTTTAGGTTATGGGCAGATTTTGATTATGCAAGCTCTTATGCTATAGAACAAGAAGTTGTATCTTTGTACTCTGTAACAATCGCTTTGAAATATGTAAGAATTGGGTGTAAAATGCAAATAAAGCAAACAACTTACCCAATAATTATCTGCACTTGAATCACCTATAGTCCACAGTTGACAACAACATTGTGCATCTTCTATAATCATATACCCTACATACATGTCTAACAAGGAAATAAAGTACCTGCATTCTGTTTCATTGCAGTGCTTTACTCTATCTTGATAAATTAAATATTATATATTGACAATAATCTCCATGGGACTGGGACTGATATGAATGGTGTGTAATCACTATAATAACACTGTGTAAATATGTTAGTGCTCTATAAATAAAGGATAATAACATCATGATGATAAAATGTATTAATTGGTGATTGCTCCCGCACACCAGTCTGTGCAGATATATCCAAATCCACTTGGTGCTCAGTGATAGAGGTAACCGGCAACCTCAAATCAGATACTGAGAAAAGGCACATTGGCACACAAAGGGGCTTGCCCCGAAACGTTGCACTTCCGGTAATAAAATTTTGCAAGGTTTTCACCTGCATTCACATCTTGTGTGCCAGTGTGCCTTTTCTCAGGATAAAATGTATTAAGCAATGAAGACACTCTAGAGATCCAAAACCTTGACCTTGTCTAAATTCATGATTTTGATTTACACACTGGCTTTGTTTTTATAGCTGAAGGCATATACGTTTTTAGTGACAGCAGCTTGTTAGCGGACATCACTAGTTTCCAGAGAACAGGCACATATTTTATTTGGCTGTCGAAAACCAGTAGTGCCCACCCCTCTTGCTGGTTCATATTGAAGAGGGCATCATCATACCATTGCCATAATAACCATTAAATTTGCTTCTAGTGCAAAGTGACATCGCTGGTGTGTGTATAAAAAAATTGACCATTTGGAATATTAAAACTTAAATGCCAAAAACCATTTTGATAGCTAAATTCTTCTAACTTTTAGTCCCCTAATTAATGTAGATTATTGGTACTCGATATTGGTACTTGATTTGCAAGCAGGTTGAGAAAGCATACTGTTTTCTAATTCCTAACTAGAACATTTTTACATAATTTTTGGGTTTGTTAAAGAGCCAGTATGTGGCTTGAAACGTAACTGTATCTTTTGGTCATAGCCAAGTTACAATAAAGGCTTTTTTACTTATAAAAACGGTGCTGTCCATTTTCGAAATTCTACATCATTTTTGGAACCTTCAATGACATATAGAAAATTCAGACGACCCAGAGTACACTGTTAATCAATAAACGGAAACACAAATCTGCATTAAATTAAGCATCATATTGAAAAATTTCATTTTCAGTGTTCCAACCTTTAAGCTGGTCCAGTGCCATGCTAATAATATCTGCTTTAGATGGCTATATGAGAGCGATAATAGCATGCATTGGATTGACTGGAGGCACACATTAACCACAGACTTTCATGTACATCAGTTGGTATTGCTTCTGCATAGAAATTCTGTATAATCAAGAGAAACTGTTGATTGCTTCAGCACAGTGATGGCCTGTCTGTTCCTTCTTTTTAAATCTACACAAGGCCCAATCTCTTTCAGAAACATTTTTGCCTTTTCGATTCATTTCAGAAGCAGATTTTGACATTTACTTTTATATTCACAGATAACAAAGGCAAAAATATATATTTTTCTATTCATATTGCTCTTTTTCCAATAAGGATTAATTATAACTTAGTTGGAATCAAGTACAAGGTACTGTTTTATTATTACAGAGAAAAAGGAATAATATTTGAAAAATTACATTTTTAAAAAAAATATAGTCTATGAAAGATGGCATATGCATAATTTGTAGCTTTCTGGATAACAGTTTTCAGATAACGGGTTTCTGGATAATTGCTACTGGCAAAGTTTATTTTCCAGTATACCAGAATAGCTATACCCATACGGCGAATTTATGAAACAGTGCTTATTCACTTAAGATTCATTAGACTTCAGATACTGAGATTCCAGTAGTGCCTAAAGATTTATGTTACCCTACCTACAGAACCATTATGTGAAATATTACATTTTTTAACTGCATAGCTAGATTAAGATTGATAGGAATTCCACCTGTTGCATTCTGATACTGAATAAATCTGGTTTTGTACCATAATGATAGTCAGGGTACAACACACATATTTTTAGTATTTGAAACCTGGAATATGACTGAGGCTTCCCTCTTTAAACCATTTGCGATAGAGATTGGGAAATTATTTTATGCCTCTAGTGTTAACTCTTTCTAACCTTTTTGCAGTCTCTCTACTCCTAATTAATTGTACTGTGATAATTATATCATCACAGTGCTAAATATTGACAAGTGTTGGAAGTGTAAAATCCCTTTGCTTTGCTTATATTTCAGCAGCCATTTATATGCTCCTTTTTTGAGTATGCTGGGGTAACTAAAGTGCTCAGTTCAGCTCCCTAAACCTATTTATAGCCCTTCTGGGAGAAAGAAATCAAAAGTTTTGAAAGCGAGAGCAGACAGGAGCAGAGATCATTCAGTCTATCACAGCAGTAGGTTCTGCTACATCATTACCACTTGCTCAGCATCTTCAAGGTGCTCACTGGGGCTTAGACTAAAATAGGCGAGATATTTCAGAGCATTGATTCCAATATTCTATTTGTAGAAATAGCCCAGTAATAGGCATCTCAGCTCTTTTGCTGTTAAACACTATAAAAAGATGTTTGCTACAGTAGCAACTCCTGTAGGAATGATATTTTATACTATGTAATGATACGTTAGCATAACTTTAATTACTATTTTCATTAACTTTTGTAGTGGGTTTCAGTGTGATATTTAATAATTAATGTTGGCCTATCATATCAGTACTTGGACCACCTTTCACAAGAAAGACATATTGGATGTTTTATTCAAATGATTAAATCTTCAGTTACAGGAGTGTTATTGGCTGCACCAATTACTTTCCCAAAAGGGTTAACATGGTGCCTGCCCTACATGGAGCTAGCAAAGCAGTTCACATCCCTTCATCTGTCACAGGATTGTGTGCATCCATTCAGCTGTCAGTGGGATGCTGGGAACCGTAGATCAAGGCCATATGGAAGACCAAAACCCACCCAACCATTCCTTATAGCAAGATTTCTATGACGAGCCAATCCAAAAGAATGTGTATATGCACTCCTCCCCCCCCCCATTTTTCAGCTATATCATTATAAATATGTGCACAGCCTACACAACTCACAAGATTGCTCAGTGAGAAATCCTTCAAAGAATATTTTGTACCATCATGAAGTTACAATGCTACTTTCTTTTGAATTATAAATACAAAAAATACAGATTTTTGTTTTAAGGATAATTTTAGATGCTATATGAAATATTCTAATTAATATTTTAAAGTCAATTACATATTCTCTGTAATGGAAAATTCTGTAAGAAACATTGCATGTTGTACCATCAAGTATTTTTAACATATTGAGTGGGAACCAGAACTTGACCAGGGATATCCAGCCTCTGGGCATTCAGACATGTTACAACTACAACTCTCAAATTAAGATTGTGGTGGATACCGGCAGTTCTCCTGTAGTTCATCAACAGCCACTGGCTGGACATCCCTGACATATAGCATTTAAATATCAACATGATTGATGTTCAGCAGGAACCCTCAAGTTGTATGAACTAACAATCCAAATGCATTTTTATACATGGCTGGCCTAGTCATGTTCTCTCAGCTTCAACCTGCTGGAATACAAAACAGTCTCCTATTTTGTATTCCAACAGGACCCCGATCTGTGAAGTATGAAAGTGGAATTGAATGAGCCCTTAAATGACTTATGAACATTCAAATGCACCATAAAAGGATTCAAAAGCACTATAGCATACAAGGTTTTAATTTATTTTGTAGGATCAATATAGCTAATACAAATAAACCACAGCAACTTGCCAGAACCACAAAAATATTACAGTAAATGAGATACATGGGAGCACATTTATTAATGGGGGAAATAGAGTTCAGTCTGATAAATATGCCCCTAACTAAGGAGGAATTCCATCCTAGTAAACTGTGTCAAAGTCAGTTTTCACCATTTGCAAGATATGTCACATATAGTATGTTAAAAGAAGAAGATTCAAGAAAGCATGGCAGTGCATGTGCAACTTGTTCTATGCTGTTGTTCTATAAACCATATGCCACGACTGTCCAATGATAAGAACTTAGAGGTAATTTACGAACACATTGCAGTATGAAAAGTGAAGTTTTAGACACAAATCAGCATTTTTGTTACCCACAATGAAGCTTGATTCTAAAGGGCAGATTTTTTATGTGGTGTTAAAATGGCATAATAATTTGCCACACAGCGCTTAGCATTGGCATGTAAAAAATGGTGCACATCTGGTGTTCCCATGACGTAAAATAAAATACACCTTGATAAAACCAATATTTATTTTACACAGCTTTTAACGCAGTTTTGTGGCGAATTTCATTCTACACAGCATAATAAATAGGCCCTGTTATGTCTAGATTTCTGGTGTCATTGCAAGCATTAGCTTGTGGTTTTCACTGCGTTAATAGGCACACTTGTACTTAACTTAGCAGAAGAGGCAGAACAGACACAGTGTCACATGCTACAACTATACGGAAATGGAAGTGATGTGTTTGCACACAAGTACCTTTAATGAATGGTGTTGTAAGCTCACCATTTGCCTTCATAAATTGCCCCTTTTATCTTTATGGGAAATGCTAAAGTAGTACTACTTAGGGATGGGCGAATAAATTCGCCATGGTTAAATTCGCGGCGAATTTCTGCGTTTCGCCGCGGGCGAATTTTTCGCGAAATTGCGGCAAAAATTCGCCTCGCGACTCGTTTCGCAGCGCGTCGAAATTTTCGTTGCGCGACGAGCCGCGACGCCGCTAATGCGCGTCAAAACAAAAAGACGCGCGACAAACTAAACATCACCCACAGCAGCCAATAAGATGTGAGCCATCCCTGAGCCAACCCACTGGCTATATAAGGAGCTGCAGAGGCGGCCATTACTCGTGGCGTTTCTGGTAGAGGTAGAGAGAGCAGGATAGTGAGAGATTTGTGTGTGATTTAGCTAGTGGAGTTTGTGTAGAGAGCTTTTTTTTTTCTGAGTCAGTGCTAGTGGAGGTTGTGGATTTCAGTTTACTGTTTTCCCTCTTCTGCTTGCCTGCTCACCACCCAATAGCCCTTTTTAGGGCTAACTGTCTTTGTCTTTGTCTGTGCTGGTGTGTGTACTTCTTGTGGGTGCACACTTCTGCTGAGGGGATTTAGTTGAGGCTTTTATTTTTTTCTCCTTTCCTTCCCCGAAATATCCAAACCCCCCCTTATATATATATTTTTTTTTAAGTTTAGTTGCCCAATATGACAGGCCGTGGGAGAGGGGGGATGGGTGGTGGTGGTGGGAAGAAGGGTGGGTTAGGGATGGGTGGTGGTGGGAAGAAGGGTGGGATAGGGAGGGGTGGCCGAGGAAGAGGCCGTGGTGCTGGCCGTGGGCATCCAACCCCACAACAGCCATGTGCCATGCCCAGTCTGGGCACTGTAAATCAGTCACAGCACAAGCTGCCATCAAAGCAGCTGCCATCACAGCAGCAGCTGCAACAACAACAGCAGCAGCTGCAACAACAACAGCAGCAGCTGCAACAACAACAGCGGCAGCAGCTGCAACAACAGCAGCAGCAGCCGCAACAACAGCAGCAGCAAATGCCACAGCAGCAGGTGGCTGTGGGTCGCAGCAGCGGGGCAGCTGGTCCACGTAGGACTGTGCCCGATTTTTTTGCCACTGCTTCGCGACCCATACGGTCGCAGCAGGCAGAGGCAGTGGTAGACTGGCTGACCCAGGCTACCTCATCTGCAGCAGGCACCAGTGAGCGGCAGGTGGTGGCATCACCTGCTAGCTCAGTGTGGGATGACACCCCATCCCTCTTATTTGATCCTGAGGTGGACTTGGGCCCAGACACCCTGGATCTTTTTGATGATCAGGCAGGAATGGGGGGGCATTCATGTCTGATGAAGAGGAGGAGGTGGTCATGTCACAGCCCACATCAATAGGGGATATTGGGCAGGGTCCCCTTATGGCAGGGCAGCAAGTTGCTGGTGTGGGGTCAGACACCAGCATGCTGGATGTGGGTATTGATGCCATGTATGAGGCAGGGTCTGGTCTGGGGGAGGACGATGACAGGGACAGACCCTGGGAGCCGGCTCCAGAGGATAACAGCAGCAGTTCAGGGGGGAACTGTTTGTTGTTAATGAGGATGAAGAGCCGGCTCCACCGACCACTGCTAGGGGGGGCAGGCAACAGGGCAGCACTGCGCCTAGGTCCAAAGCCTATGTGCGTACGGGTGGGGACCATCCTCAACCCTCCACAGCAGGCAAGGCAGTGGCCCGCACTTCAGCAGTGTGGGCTTTTTTCACGTGCCAGGCAGAGGACCAGGCAATAGCAGTGTGCCAGCTCTGCCGGCAGAAGGTTCGAAGGGGGCAGGCAGGGTCACATATGGGAACATCAGCTTTAAGTTCCCATATGAAACGTCATCACAGGATGACGTGGGAGCAGCACCAAAGTGGCAGGGCACCGGGTGGCAGTGGTGCTTCCTGTCCACCTCCTCCCATTCCTCAGGGAAGAGGTGCTAGCTCCCCAGACCCTGCAGCAGGTGAAGAGGATTCTGGGGCTCACAGTTGGAGGCAGCCACTGTGTAGCTCAGCCTCTTCTGCAGCCTCCTCCTCCTCAATGCGGCCCCTGTCCCGCCAGGTTTCCCTCCCCCAGTTCCTCAGCCGCAAGACGCCTTTCTCCCCCAGCCACCCCCAAGTGCAGAGGCTTAATGGCTGCCTGGCAAAGCTTCTGGCAGTGCAGCTGCTGCCCTATCAGCTAGTCGAAGCAGCCCCCTTCCGACAGCTGATGGCTTGCGCTGCCCCTAACTGGCGGATCCCCAGCCGCCATTATTTTGCCAGGAAGGCCGTCCCTGCCATCCACCAGCATGTGGTTGAGAATGTGTCCCTGTCGCTGGATCATGCTGTTGGCGGCAGGGTGCACTGCACCACTGACACGTGGACCAGCAGGCATGGGCAGGGGAGGTACATAACCTACACTGCGCACTGGGTCACCCTCATGAGTGCTGGGGAGGGTGCAAGCCGGGGCGCTCCCCTCAGGCTACAGGTGCCTCCCCGTGGGGTACAGGGCAAACCCCACATGTCCACTTCCTCCTCCTCCTCCTCCACTATGGATGAGCCACCCCTGAAGCGTCCCCGCAGCTACGCTTCAGTGCAGCACAGGCGATGTCAGGCTGTGCTGCAACTCCTCTCCCTGGGCGAGAGGAGTCATACTGCACCTGAGCTCATGGCTGCCTTCCAGACTCAGGTGCAGTGGTGGTTCACTCCCCGCCAGCTCCAAGCAGGTAATATTGTTTGCGACAACGGTCGCAACCTGCTGGCCGCCATCCGCCTAGGGCACCTGACCCACATGCCTTGCTTTGCACATGTCCTCAACCTTGTGGTGCAGCGCTTCCTCAAGAGCTACCAAGGGTTGGGTGACATGCTGGAGAAGGTACGTAGGGTATGTGCCCATTTTCGCAGGTCCCCCACCGCCAGCGCGTCTTTGGCACGGATGCAGCGGCAGCATAGTCTGCCACCCCACCGGCTCATCTGTGACCTGCCGACGCGCTGGAATTCCACCCTGCACATGGTGGAGCGCCTCGTAGAGCAGCGCTGGGCGGTCAGCAATTACCTGCTGGAGCACAGTGCCAGGGGTACTCAGGGGGCGGATTTGGGGTACTTTAGTGCAGAGCAGTGGCAGCAAATGAGGCAGCTCTGCCAAGTACTTGCCCCCTTTGAGCAGACGACACGCTTTGTTAGCAGGGACAATGCGTGTCTTAGCGATGTCATACCCCTGGTGTTCCTCCTCAAGCGCACGTTGGATGGGCTGCTAGAGGAGGGTGACGTGCCTGAGGAGGAGGAGGAGGAGAGTAGGCCCCGTAGGCAGGCAGAGGGGGCTGAGGAGGAGATGGTGCCCGATGAGGAGGATGAGGGAGAGGAGGACTGGGTGCCTGCGCAGCATGGGGAGCAGGGCACATGACACCCAACCACCCCAGCTATTGTCCGCGGCTGGGAGGGTACAGAGCAGGGGCAGGTCGAGCCAGATGACCTGCTGCATCTGGAGGGCAGTCAAGAAGAGGTTGGTCGGGGGCACCTCTTTTACATGGCTGCCCATATGCAGACTTGCCTCCGAAGCGATCCCCGGGTCTGTTCTATCAAAGACCGGGAGGATTATTGGGTGGCTACTTTGCTTGACCCACGGTACAAGGGAAAGGTGGGGGAGTTCCTTGTACCCAGCCAGAGAGAGAGGAGGATGGGTCAATTGAGGAAGGCTCTGTGCTCAAAATTAGTGGAGGCCTTCCCCCAGTCTGACACTTCTCAGGCCTCCACTACTCCACACACCCAGCAGAGATGGGGGCCTAGCAGCAGCAGCAGCAGCAAGGGCGGAGATCTCATGGGTGTGTGGAAGAGCTTTTTCGAGCCTCAACGGCAAGCAGCAGGCCCAGTCAGCACCCAAAGCCACCACCAGCAGCGGGTGGAGCATATGGTGGCTGACTACATGGGGTCAGTCAGCGTGCAGGATGCCATTCGCCCTGACGATGACCCCATGCATTATTGGGTCTCGAGGCTCGACCAGTGGCCAGAACTGGCACAGTACGCTCTGGAGGTGCTGGCTTGCCCCCCTGCCAGTGTCCTATCAGAGCGTGTCTTCAGTGCCGCAGGTGGGGTGGTCACTGAGAAGCGGACACGGCTATCCACTGGCAGCGTGGATAAGCTGACATTCATTAAAATGAATGAGGCATGGATAAGCGGGGATATCCAAGTGCCCATTGCAGACAGCAGAGACTAGCCTCCTCTCCTCCTTCTCCTCCACAGATTTATCCTCCTCTCTCCATTGCTGCCCATACTCTCCTCCTCAGTAGTATTGCCCATTCCCCATCTGTCTGCACCTGCTGCCCTTGCTGCTGCTGTAGCCTGCTACTAGCCCTAGTAGTACTGCTGCTGTGCTGCATTGTCGGCAATTTTTTTATGGTGGGGGCCTATCAAAGCTCCTACTGCTATCGTAGATACTACTGCTGCATTGTCGGCAAATTTTTTTAGTAGTTGAGGCCTAACATGGCCTCTAAATATGTTTCTTCGAATACTGCCACATTGTTGGCTAATTTCTTCTGGTTGAGGCCTAACATGGCTTCTAAATATGTTGCTTATAATTTTGCCACTAAGTTGGCTAATTTCTTCTGGTTGAGGCCTAACATGGCTTCTAAAAATGTTTTCTCAAATACTGCCACAATGTTGGCTAATTTCTTCTGGTTGAGGCCTAACATGGCTTCTAAATATGTTGCTTATAATTTTGCCGCTAAGTTGGCTAATTTCTTCTGGTTGAGGCCTAACATGGCTTCTAAATATGTTGCTTATAATTTTGCCGCTAAGTTGGCTAATTTCTTCTGGGGGTTGAGGCCTAACATGGCTTCTAAAAATGTTTTCTCAAATACTGCCACAATGTTGGCTAATTTCTTCTGGTTGAGGCCTAACATGGCTTCTAAATATGTTGCTTATAATTTTGCCGCTAAGTTGGCTAATTTCTTCTGGTTGAGGCCTAACATGGCTTCTAAAAATGTTTTCTCAAATACTGCCACAATGTTGGCTAATTTCTTCTGGTTGAGGCCTAACATGGCTTCTAAATATTTTTCTTACAATTTTACGGCTAATGTCTTCTGTTTGGGGCCTGCCTCATTTAATTCTTCTGGCTCTAATATTGAGTTGATTAAAAGTTACAAGTTACAAAATGACTGTTGCTGCCACTGCTGTTGCTATTAATGCCTCGTTATTTGGCAAAAGTCTTCTCTGTTTGGGGCCTGCCTCATTTAATTCTTCTGGCTCTAATATAGAGTTGATTAAAAGTCGCAACATGACTGTTGCTGCCATATTGTTGGCTAATTTCTTCTGGTGGTTGAGGCCTATCATGGCTTCTAAAAATATTTCTTCGAATACTGCCATATTGTTGGCTGATTTCTTCTGGGGGTTGAGGCCTATCATGGCCTCTAAAAATGTTTCTTCGAATACTGCCACATTGTTGGCTAATTTCTTCTGGGGGTTGAGGCCTATCATGGCTTCTAAAAATGTTTCTTCGAATACTGCCATATTGTTGGCTAATTTCTTCTGGGGGTTGAGGCCTATCATGGCTTCTAAAAATGTTTCTTCGAATACTGCCACATTGTTTGGCTAATTTCTTCTGGGGGTTGAGGTCTATCATGGCTTCTAAAAATGTTTCTTCGAATACTGCCATATTGTTGGCTAATTTCTTCTGGGGGTTGAGGCCTATCATGGCTTCTAAAAATGTTTCTTCGAATACTGCCACATTGTTTGGCTAATTTCTTCTGGGGGTTGAGGCCTAACATGGTTTCTAAATAGGTTGCTTGTAATTTTGCCGCTAAGTTGGCTAATGTCTTCTGGTGGTTGAGGCCTATCATGGCTTCTAAAAATGTTTCTTCGAATACTGCCACATTGTTGGCTAATTTCTTCTGGGGGTTGAGACCTATCATGGCTTCTAAAAATGTTTCTTCGAATACTGCCACATTGTTTGGCTAATTTCTTCTGGGGGTTGAGACCTATCATGGCTTCTAAAAATGTTTCTTCGAATACTGCCACATTGTTTGGCTAATTTCTTCTGGGGGTTGAGGCCTAACATGGTTTCTAAATAGGTTGCTTGTAATTTTGCCGCTAAGTTGGCTAATGTCTTCTGGTGGTTGAGGCCTATCATGGCTTCTAAAAATGTTTCTTCAAATACTGCCATATTGTTGGCTAATTTCTTCTGGTGGTTGAGGCCTATCATGGCTTCTAAAAATATTTCTTCGAATACTGCCATATTGTTGGCTGATTTCTTCTGGGGGTTGAGGCCTATCATGGCCTCTAAAAATGTTTCTTCGAATACTGCCACATTGTTGGCTAATTTCTTCTGGGGGTTGAGGCCTATCATGGCTTCTAAAAATGTTTCTTCGAATACTGCCATATTGTTGGCTAAGTTCTTCTGGGGGTTGAGGCCTATCATGGCTTCTAAAAATGTTTCTTCGAATACTGCCACATTGTTTGGCTAATTTCTTCTGGGGGTTGAGGCCTATCATGGCTTCTAAAAATGTTTCTTCGAATACTGCCATATTGTTGGCTAATTTCTTCTGGGGGTTGAGGCCTATCATGGCTTCTAAAAATGTTTCTTCGAATACTGCCACATTGTTTGGCTAATTTCTTCTGGGGGTTGAGGCCTATCATGGCTTCTAAAAATGTTTCTTCGAATACTGCCACATTGTTTGGCTAATTTCTTCTGGGGGTTGAGGCCTAACATGGTTTCTAAATAGGTTGCTTGTAATTTTGCCGCTAAGTTGGCTAATGTCTTCTGGTGGTTGAGGCCTATCATGGCTTCTAAAAATGTTTCTTCGAATACTGCCACATTGTTGGCTAATTTCTTCTGGGGGTTGAGGCCTATCATGGCTTCTAAAAATGTTTCTTCGAATACTGCCATATTGTTGGCTAATTTCTTCTGGGGGTTGAGGCCTATCATGGCTTCTAAAAATGTTTCTTCGAATACTGCCACATTGTTTGGCTAATTTCTTCTGGGGGTTGAGGTCTATCATGGCTTCTAAAAATGTTTCTTCGAATACTGCCATATTGTTGGCTAATTTCTTCTGGGGGTTGAGGCCTATCATGGCTTCTAAAAATGTTTCTTCGAATACTGCCACATTGTTTGGCTAATTTCTTCTGGGGGTTGAGGCCTAACATGGTTTCTAAATAGGTTGCTTGTAATTTTGCCGCTAAGTTGGCTAATGTCTTCTGGTGGTTGAGGCCTATCATGGCTTCTAAAAATGTTTCTTCGAATACTGCCACATTGTTGGCTAATTTCTTCTGGGGGTTGAGACCTATCATGGCTTCTAAAAATGTTTCTTCGAATACTGCCACATTGTTTGGCTAATTTCTTCTGGGGGTTGAGACCTATCATGGCTTCTAAAAATGTTTCTTCGAATACTGCCACATTGTTTGGCTAATTTCTTCTGGGGGTTGAGGCCTAACATGGTTTCTAAATAGGTTGCTTGTAATTTTGCCGCTAAGTTGGCTAATGTCTTCTGGTGGTTGAGGCCTATCATGGCTTCTAAAAATGTTTCTTCAAATACTGCCATATTGTTGGCTAATTTCTTCTGGTGGTTGAGGCCTATCATGGCTTCTAAAAATATTTCTTCGAATACTGCCATATTGTTGGCTGATTTCTTCTGGGGGTTGAGGCCTATCATGGCCTCTAAAAATGTTTCTTCGAATACTGCCACATTGTTGGCTAATTTCTTCTGGGGGTTGAGGCCTATCATGGCTTCTAAAAATGTTTCTTCGAATACTGCCATATTGTTGGCTAAGTTCTTCTGGGGGTTGAGGCCTATCATGGCTTCTAAAAATGTTTCTTCGAATACTGCCACATTGTTTGGCTAATTTCTTCTGGGGGTTGAGGCCTATCATGGCTTCTAAAAATGTTTCTTCGAATACTGCCATATTGTTGGCTAATTTCTTCTGGGGGTTGAGGCCTATCATGGCTTCTAAAAATGTTTCTTCGAATACTGCCACATTGTTTGGCTAATTTCTTCTGGGGGTTGAGGCCTATCATGGCTTCTAAAAATGTTTCTTCGAATACTGCCACATTGTTTGGCTAATTTCTTCTGGGGGTTGAGGCCTAACATGGTTTCTAAATAGGTTGCTTGTAATTTTGCCGCTAAGTTGGCTAATGTCTTCTGGTGGTTGAGGCCTATCATGGCTTCTAAAAATGTTTCTTCAAATACTGCCATATTGTTGGCTAATTTCTTCTGGTGGTTGAGGCCTATCATGGCTTCTAAAAATATTTCTTCAAATACTGCCATATTGTTGGCTGATTTCTTCTGGGGGTTGAGGCCTATCATGGCCTCTAAAAATATTTCTTCGAATACTGCCATATTGTTGGCTGATTTCTTCTGGGGGTTGAGGCCTATCATGGCCTCTAAAAATGTTTCTTCGAATACTGCCACATTGTTGGCTAATTTCTTCTGGGGGTTGAGGCCTATCATGGCTTCTAAAAATGTTTCTTCGAATACTGCCACATTGTTTGGCTAATTTCTTCTGGGGGTTGAGGCCTATCATGGCTTCTAAAAATGTTTCTTCGAATACTGCCATATTGTTGGCTAATTTCTTCTGGGGGTTGAGGCCTATCATGGCTTCTAAATATGTTTCTTCGAATACTGCCACATTGTTTGGCTAATTTCTTCTGGGGGTTGAGGCCTATCATGGCTTCTAAAAATGTTTCTTCGAATACTGCCACATTGTTTGGCTAATTTCTTCTGGGGGTTGAGGCCTATCATGGCTTCTAAAAATGTTTCTTCGAATACTGCCATATTGTTGGCTAAATTTTTTCTGAGGGTTGAGGCCTATCATGGCTTCTAAAAATGTTTCTTCGAATACTGCCATATTGTTTGGCTAATTTCTTCTGGGGGTTGAGGCCTATCATGGCTTCTAAAAATGTTTCTTCGAATACTGCCACATTGTTTGGCTAATTTCTTCTGGGGGTTGAGGCCTATCATGGCTTCTAAAAATGTTTCTTCGAATACTGCCATATTGTTGGCTAATTTCTTCTGGGGGTTGAGGCCTATCATGGCTTCTAAAAATGTTTCTTCGAATACTGCCACATTGTTGGCTAATTTCTTCTGGTGGTTGAGGCCTAACATGGCTTCTAAAAATGTTTTTTCGAATACTGCCATATTGTTGGCTAATTTCTTCTGGGGGTTGAGGCCTATCATGGCTTCTAAATAGGTTGCTTGTAATTTTGCCGCTAAGTTGGCTACTTTCTTCTGGTGGTTGAGGCCTATCATGGCTTATAAAAATGTTTCTTCGAATACAGCCCCATTGTTTGGCTAATTTCTTCTGGGGGTTGAGGCCTGCCTCATTTAATTCTTCTGGCTCTAATACAATTGATTACAACAATGCTTGCTGCTTGGTTGTCAAATGTATTCACACTATTATTACCCCTGAAACGACTGCGGCCAAAAGTCCTTTGCCTCAGTCATTATTATTTCTTTTGAAATGATAGGAGTGCTCTAAAAAATGTATACAGGGAGGGCATGTGTGTGTAGCAGTAACTGAGTGGAACATAGGTGTGAATTGCTCTTCCCATTGATTCCAAAGCAAAACATGGCATATATACATTCATCACTGTGTACAAAAGTAAGGGAAATGTTTTAATGGTAGTCCCAAAGCCATGTCTGGTCTGGGAGTCAAAATAGGCCCTTGCATTCAAATTACACAGAGGCCCAAACAGGCCCCAAACATCAGCCCAGTAAATTTGACTGGAAACCAACCAACCTGGCAACCCTGGGTGACACAAACATAGCTATAAACTGTACTTAAATTCATGCTGTAAGTAATAATTTAGATTGAATTTGTCCTCTATGAATGCTTTTGTCCTTGAGTTAAATAAACGAGACAACACAGTTTGCTTAATGGAAAGAGGAATTTCATTCCTAGATGATGTCCATCTTACATCCCACTTTCAGCTGCATCTGCTATTTTGCAACTTTCAACTTCACAAGCAGTCTTGTCCCAGTTTGCTGTCCATAACCTTCAAAGAGAACACACGCCATCCTTTGTTTCCAAACACTTTACACAACGTATTCATAGATCCAGTGCAAAGCCCTTAAAGGGGTGGTTCACCTTTAAGGTAACTTTTAGTATGCAATAGTATGGTAAATTCTAAGCAACTTTTAATTTGGTTTTACTTATTTGCCTTTTTCTTCTAAGTTCAGACTCTTTGCAGCTTTTAAATGTGGGTCAATGAGTTGACCCCAACTAAAAAGCAAATACTATGTCAGGCTACAAATGTATTGTTAGTCATTGCTACTTTTTTACATTTAGGCCTCTCCTATTCATATTCCATTCTCTTATTAAAATCAATGTATGATTGCTGGGGGAATAATGTTACTTCTAATAGTGCCTAATTGCCAAATATAGTGTGACTTAATATCATAATTTATTTTAAAAAATCAATGTATTTGAGTGTAGTCAATTTATCAATTTCGTCGAGTTTCGTCGCCGCGCGACGAGGTTCGTCGCGCGCCATATCAAAACTGTGTTTGCGCATGCGCGCATGCGCGCACGCGCGCGTCACGTTACGCGCGTCAAAAATGGGCGTCGCCACTATAAATCGCCCCGCCCGTGCTTACATTGGTAGGAGTGCAGTTTGAAAATGGCAGGACCTGGCATGATGAACCGGGACCAGCTAAGGTACTTCGTCAGGTACCTGCACCAGGAGGGATACGACAATATCCCTCCTGGAGTGAGAGGAATCCAGGCGCTCCGGAGGAGCATCATGGAAAGGCTGAGGCGCAGGCTGCGGAGGGAGTACCGCCTGCGCTTAAGTCTGAGGGAGCTCCAGAGGATCTGGAGCGATCTCAAAAGACGCCACAGCGCATTTGTAGATGAGCTGCGCATGGAGGTGGAAGGTAGAGTTATTTAAAAAGAAAACATCTTATAATGATTTGCTATTTTACAGCAAAAATGTATTTAAGTGAATACTGTAATTAGGATTGGAACAGTTGACTTTGACTGACTGACATAATTGCAGACAAGTTAGATAGCAAGTAAATGAGCTGTCAAATGGAGATTATTTAAACAGATTATAATAGATTTATTTAAATGCAATACATGAGTTTCCCTTCTTAACTACAATAAAGCCACTTGATTCCTATTTATTTTGGTATTTTGGAGAAAATGTGTATTTGTTTAGGCCTGTGACAAGGCTAATAAGAATTTTACTTCACATAAAGGTAGATTTATTTAAACGTAATAAATAGGTTTCCCTTCTTAACTACAATAAAGCCACTTGATCAGGCTCGGATCTGTGAAAAAGGCCACCAAGGCCCGGGACTAGGGCTGGAAGATTTTAGGGTGGCGGCATGCTGCCCAACCACACCCATATTGGTTCAGAAACACTGGGGATGCACAGGAGATACAATAGTTTCCCATGCAGCAATCCCCATTGCTCCTGTCCAGATGATAAAAATTTGCCCGAATAAAGGGGAGGGGACAGGGGCGACGAATGGCAGTGGGCCTAGGGGTGCCTACTATGTAAATCTTGCCCTGCACTTGATTCCTATTTATTTTGGTATTTTGGAGCAAATGTGTATTTGTTTAGGCCTGTGACAAGGCTAATAAGAATTTTACTTCACTTAAAGGTAGATTTATTTAAACGTAATAAATAGGTTTCCCTTCTTAACTACAATAAAGCCACTTGATCAGGCTCGGATCTGTGAAAAAGGCCACCAAGGCCCGGGCCTAGGGCTGGAAGATTTTAGGGTGGCGGCATGCTGCCCAACCACACCCATATTGGTTCAGAAAAACTGGGGATGCACAGGAGATACAATAGTTTCCCATGCAGCAATCCCCATTGCTCCTGTCCAGATGATAAAAATTTGCCAGAATAAAGGGGAGGGGACAGGGGCGACGAATGGCAGTGGGCCTAGGGGTGCCTACTATGTAAATCTTGCCCTGCACTTGATTCCTATTTATTTTGGTATTTTGGAGCAAATGTGTATTTGTTTAGGCCTGTGACAAGGCTAATAAGAATTTTACTTCACATAAAGGTAGATTTATTTAAACGGAAAAAATAGGTTTCCCTTCTTAACTACAATAAAGTTAATTTTCCTGTAGTTACAACATGACACCTTATCCTGTATAATTTATACTGTACAAATGCAATTGCTGTGTTACTCAAACTGAAATTTATTCATTGCCAGCTGAATGGATCCAAGATGATCCTGATGATGATGGGGAAGTACCACCACCACCACCACCTGACCAGGCAGCACCGCCTCCACCTGATGAGGCAGCACCGCCTCCACCTGATGAGGCAGCACCGCCTCCACCACCTGACCAGGCAGCACTGCCACCTGTCCAGGCGGCACCACCACCTCACCAGGCGGCACCACCACCTCACCAGGCGGCACGACCAGTGGACGACCAGGGGCTCAGTGTAGGCACTCAGACAGAGCATGCCTACTACGACCAGACTGAGCTCCTGGTCACCCTAGTCCACCAAGTTAATGCCATGCGGCAAGAGCTGGGAGAGGTTAGGGACATTGTAGACAACCTGCAGAGGGTAGTTGCTCCTCCTCCTCCTCCACTTTAATTTATTTATTGTATCTTGCAGCACCGTTGTGCTATGTTGTAAATTAAATTTTCTCTATATTTTGAGTTCATTTTTCATTTGACTAAACTAATACTCACATGGTACTTGGAATTGTTTGGATTCTAATAACACAACGATGACTATTCTTAATCGGAGTCATTAAAATTACATTACATAGTATTTCAGAATCATTACAATTACATGATGTAAATATAAGGTTCATTCACATAAACATATGGTTTATTCATTTTTATTTGCGATACAAAGCATCCAGATACTATCTGTTCAGATTTATTAGTTGTACTTGTGTTAGTAATCTACTATTAGATATATGAAGTACAGATGGTACTTTTTGGTTAAACAGAGATATAGAGTAGTAGTAGATACCATTACCAGTTGAGGTAATGTGAAAAAATCCACAAACGTTAAAAGTTTAAGAAACTTGCAAAATGGGAGCCATTTTTTCAAGATAGGAGTCCTCTAACAATACAGGGCATGTGTGTAGCAGTATACTAAGTGAAACACGCATGTGTATTGGTCTTCCCATGGAGTCCAATCCAATTCAGCACATTCAGACACAAAGCAAAAGATACCATGTTCATTTATCATCACAGACTACAAAGCTTGAAACTAAGGGGAAAATTTTTATTTGTAGGCCCAAAGATGAAAAAAGGTTAGACAAACACCCATAGAAGATGGGCTTCATCAAATTGCACTGCGCGTCAAAAATAACGTCGCGCGTTAAAACACTTACTTGCGTCCGCGACAAAATATTTTGACGCGCGACAAAATCGGGCCGCGCGACTCGTTTCACGAATTTTTTGCCGTTTCGCGAATTTCGCGAATTATTTGGCGAACCGAAACGCGACAGTTTTGCCCATCACTGGTACTACTGATGTAAAACAGATCTATACAAATCTGCTTTAACTCTGATTTTAAATTGTTTATACCAAAAGTATCAATCTAGGCTTATGCAATAAAAGGTAAGCAGTTTCCTAAAGGTCTAGTCACCTATAGCAACCAATCAGCAGTTTGCTTTTACTGCCCACCTGCTTAAAAATGTGCATCTTATTGGATGCTAAAATAAGCAAATAAGGAGATATGTATAGACTACATTGATCGAGAATGTTTACATTCTTAGGGAAGTGTTTGTTTTTTTTATATTTGCATAATAAGGAATAATCACTGCACCACTGAAAATAATAATAACTCAGCAAATGGCAACTTTCAGTGACAATATTGTTATGTTTTAACATATGGTGGATTCAATATATGACTCCTTTAAATGCCTATTATATTTGCATTTACATCATGTTTGCAAATTCTGCAACAAACCTTTTACCTTAGAGTAAATTGTAGATCATGTTGTCATGGTAAATGCTACAGTGTATGCTGTTCAAGCCGTGATTTCAAGCCCATTTTTCCGGTTAATAGAACAATACCCTTATTTCCTGGGCTTCGTGTAGCCTGGAAAATCCATCCTTTTGTGTAACCTAGCAACATCCCTACCTCCCTGTGGACCGTTCAGAAACAAGAATCTGTATGATGCAGCAGTAAGTATGTGTTTGAAAAAAATTTAATTTCATTCCTCTGGATATGATTGTTCATTTATTTTATGGGTTTATTAAGTCACACTTTACTTATGTCATATTATAGGCCTAATGGAACTAGATTCACTAATAACCTCAAAAGCCACCTAAGTTTTGAAATTTTACCATAGTGATAAACCTTTTGAAAGCTTTGAGTTAAAGAATGGCACAGAAGACAATACCTGCTCAAGGCATAATTTTAGCAAGACATAACTTTGGCTACAATATATAGATAAACATGTAATATCTCTGCCCTTGGATAACATGTTTTGTATATACAATGCAGTGCTTTCCAAGAATTTGAGCATAAAATCTAGTGCAAAAAACTAGCACATGATTAACCAATGCAGACACAAATGACTTTCCAATGGCTCAGCAACTATGGTGACCTAAACCTCTACATGCTTCTGCCACCACAGTTGCAATTTACCATATATTCTGCTCCTCTATAAATGTGTAATAACTGTACATTGGTTACCATAACTTCAGTAGTTTAAATATGAATCATATTTTATTTAGTGATCATTTTATTCCCCTAGTACAAGCAGTGTATGCACAGTTTAATAGCATTTTAATTCATTACAGACAGAAAATACACATAATGTTATGTTCTGTGCCAAGTAGACTAGAAAGGGTACTTACATAATATGTAAAGTGATGAAGAATAAGTAACTAAAATTATGTGGAAAAAGATGGAGGCTGTTTAATTTTAGAAGTATTAAAAAACATGAAATGGAAATTAAAGCATGAAATAAACTGTAGGAAATCATAATTTTGAGAGTGACTGTCTCGGAGGATGCTTATGCTAAATCAGTCCTCTGTCTGAGGTTTACAATTTCTAATGAACGCACACACTAATATAAAACAAAATGTTAAAATATGAATCTTTTAGCAATTTATTTAAAGTGTTAGGGCAGCTGTGTGGTGTTCCTAAATCAAACCTAAAATATTGTACTTTGAATATACAATGGATAGACGCCAACACTGCATTGGTCTCCACTGGCAAGAAAGTACATTGGTCCTAGTCACTAACCATAGTCTAGTCCAGAGCTGTCCAAGTGGAGGCCCACAACCCCCCTTGTGTGGCCCCCACCTACCTGCTGTGTTTGCTTGCCATGTGTAAACTTTAAAGGGTATAACTACAGAGATTAACTGGCCCCTGCAACCTCAAATTCAGACTAATCCCCTGTATTGTTCACACCTGTGATCCCCCTGCATTGTTCACACTTGTGACACCTATATTGTTACACCCCTAAAGCCCTGTACTGTTCACACCCGAGACACAGACTGAAACGGCCCACATTGTTCACCTGTTCACACTTTATACAAAATGCTAATAGGGCACCAGCACTGTATCACTGTATGTAGTACATATTAGACTGGTCCTGATTGGTTTCCCTGTCTCTTGCTCTGTTCTGCCTTCTATATGCTCCCTGTGTGTGCCCTGTTCTACCTGTGTGTGCCATGCTCTGCCTGTGTGTGCCCTGCTCTGTCTGTGTATGCCCTACTCTGTCTGTGTGTGACATACTCTGCCTGTGTGCCCTGCTTTGCCTATTCTACACATGCACCAGTCTCTGTATCTAAGTTTCATGAACTAATCTTTATAAATACAATAGCAGAGTTTGTGGCACTTGGGAAATAGTGTTTTCTTTAAATAAACATATTCAACATATTCAAATGCTATAATAACATTTATTTCTTCATATCCTTACATATATTAAAACTGAGTTGATGAATGATTATATGTTGATTATTGTCATTATTATGACACAGCTCAGAGCCCTCCGTTGCACATGTGTACACAAGTGGCTCAACTAGTTTTAATATATGTAGGGATTAAAAAATTTAAAAAATTATTATAAAGGTAAACTATTAAAGGGGTGGTTCAGTTTTGGGTTAACGTTTAGTATGTTATAGAATGCCCTATTCCCAGAAATTTAAATTGTTTTTCATTATTTATTTTTTATAGTCGATGAATTATTTCCCTTCTTTTACTGCCTTTTCCAGCTTTCAAATGGGGTTCACATGCTATTAATTATCATTCCATTTAGGTCCACTCCTGTTCATATTCCCATCTATTATTTTAACCTGGTTGCTAGGACAAATAATGCTACCCCCCCTCAACCACCACACACTTACCTTTTCTGTGCTCAAAAAGCACACTAGTGCATGTTTCTTGGAACTAATTTGGTGCTCACAATTGAACTTGCCTCAAATACATGCAAGTGCAGGGCAAGTACCTTTAATAAATGCCTTCAATACATACAATGACATACAGAACAATTGTGGCTGAGGTATTAAATGATCAATACTGATCATATAAATGCATACAAATTATATTTATATTGTGTTTTTTTAAATAAAGCAATCTATTTATTTCTTAGAAACCATGAAAATATGAGACATATTTCAAGTGTTTCTATTGTGCAATTTTAAGAGAATATTGTTTCAGTACTTCACATATACTGGAAAGCTAAATTACTGCAGCACACTGTAAAAATATGAGACATATTTCAAGTGTTTCTATTGTGCAATATTAAGAGAATATTGTTTCAGTACTTCACATATACTGGAAAGCTAAATTACTGCAGCACACTGTAATTTGTGTAAAAAATTTTTTAGGTGTACTTTATTGGCTCAAAATATGAGCACACATGTGGCAACGTTTCGGGCCTCGCAGGACCCTTTCTCAAGCCTGTGAAATCACATACTGTTCTGTGTTAAATAGGGTAAAAGTGGGTGGATACCGTGAAGGTAATGGGCGTGAACAACAGTGTTCATTGGTGATCCCTTATTGTGTTACAATTATTACAATGTAATCACATCCATTTAAAATGACATTTAAAATCACACAATTGATATATCAAAAATCCATAGTGCCCATGTCTGTGACAGTGTCCAAAAGGTTACATAGTTTCTTTACAATCAGTGTCCCTGTAATTCTGTAACCATCTTCAGTGAAAAAACAATTGCTAAAAGAGACATTACATTTAAAAACAATCTGTAACTTTGTATTCAGAGGATTTGAGACGCTTTAACTTTACCTTATATGCACATTGTGTTCTGTGTTTCATCCTGTGATTACTTAATCTGTGCAGAAGGTAGTTTCAGCACTCAAAATGTTCTGATATCTAGTCATTGTTCAGTGACCTTGAGAAAAAACACACATATGTTTCCTTCAATACATTTGTATGTTCCAAATAACAGTAAGATCTATTTCACATTGTCTGTTCCCCTACTGGTATAAAAACATAGCTGGAGTATAATCTTTGTTTAGACCCCTGGGCCAGACTGTATCCAATCTATGAATCCATTGCATTTCAAGTTTGTGTAACAACGCTAATCTGTTCCCCCCTCTCCTGGGTAACTCGGCCGAGTCAATCACCTGGAATCTCAGTTGACTCACTGAGTGCCCTGCCTGTTTAAAATGTGCAGGAACAGGCAATGTAGTTAGCCCCTTACGTATGGTTGACTTGTGTTTGGATATTCTGTCTTTAATCTTTTGTGTTGTTTCCCCCACGTAAAGCAAACCACATGGACACTTAAGTAAATAAATAACAAAGGTTGAATCGCAGGTGTAATATTGTTTGATTGCATATTTCTTTCCAGAATGTGGGTGGAAGAAATGTTCCCCTTTAATCACTAAATTGCACTGTGTGCAGTGTAAGCACGGGAAAGTTCCAAATTTAGGTTTATTGAGGAAACGTGTACGTTCCTTCTTCATGCCCCCTACGTCCGCCTTGATTAATCTATCTCTCAGATTTTTGGCTCTTTTATAAGCCATCATCGGTCGTATCTGGAAATCAGGTACATCCGGTAAACAGGACTGTAGTAAATGCCAGTGGTTTTGTATAATCTGTCCCACTTGTTTACTGGCTGTACTGAAATTACTCACAAACACCATTCTGTTATCATTTTTCTTTTTTTCGGGCACCTTAGACAGAATATTATCTCTAGTTTTGTCATGTATTTTTCGTAAGCTTCTGTCTAAGGTGTCCCTGCTGTATCCCCTCTGTTTGAACCGTACTAACATATTCTCCATTTGTTCCTCACACTCTCTAGGATCACTTGTTATCCGTTTAACTCTCGCCAGTTGTGATAACGGAAGAGAGTTTTTTAGGGGCTCTGGGTGAAAACTTTCAAAGTGTAGAAGATTATTCTTGTCTGTGTCCTTCCTAAAGAGACTTGTCTTGAGTGTTTCACCCACCCTAGTGATACTTACATCCAGAAAATTTATTGTTGTATTGTTCGAATAAACTGTGAATTTCACATTACTGTCTATCTGATTTAAAAATTGGTGAAAGAGGGACAAACTTTCTTGTGAACCATCCCAAATTAACAACAAGTCATCGATATAGCGTAAATGTAATAAACAGTGCGATTTCCAAAGATGATTTTCATAAATGATCATATCCTCTATAAATGACATAAAGAGGTTGGCATACGTGGGGGCCACATTACTTCCCATCGCCGTACCCCTCTGTTGTATAAAAAAGGTATCCCCAAATAAGAAGTAATTCTGATGTAACACTATTTCTAGTAGCGAAAGAAAAAAGGCCTTGTCTGGTAGTATATTCTGTTGTGTCTAAAAAATGTTTAACAGCTCTCAAACCCAAGTTGTGTGCTATAGATATATATAGACTAGTAACATCAAAGCTGACTAGTAAAATATCATGGGTGGGCAGTGTAATATCCCTAAGTAGAGTAAATGAGTAGTATCTTTGACATACGATCTTATATTTTGCACCAACGGTTGTAACAAAATGTCTCTTAAGTCTTAAATTCCTAAAAAACCTTTGTAAATCAACGTCCAGGGAAAATGTATCACAGGCACTAGTGGGGCTAAAAGACAGACCCCTTTGAAGAACAGACATTTGTAATGGTGTCAACATAATATCAGAAATATTGTATACTAACGTGTCTGATGTTTCTTCCGTGCCTGCCTGTTGGGTTACCCCCTGGACGTTGATTTACAAAGGTTTTTTAGGAATTTAAGACTTAAGAGACATTTTTCAAAAATTCCTTCAGCCCCTCAGGTTTCGTACAGCAATGGTGGATTGGGACATTCTCAGCTCACTATAAAAACAGTGGGTTTACGCAACAAAAGTAACTTTGTACCACCTAATGTAGATAATGTTGTTGAAGCATATATTAAATTGGTAAGCAGAGATGTTGATATATTGAAACAAAAGATCAAACGCAATCCAATGATGGGGGTTAAATCTAATTTGACATATAAGGAAAACAAATGTATAAAAGAATTAATGCAAAATGACAAATTGATTGTTAAACCTGCGGACAAAGGAAGCGCCCTGGTGGTAATGAATAGACAATACTATATGGAAGAGATAGAGAAACAATTATCTGATATAAATGTATATAAAAAAATGGAAGCTGATCCTCTGGTATCCATCCAACAGTGCATTATGGACACAGTATATACAGCTGCAGAGGAAGGGGTGATAGCAGATGATCTGAAACGCTTCCTTATTAAAGATAATCCAATTACACCGGTGTTTTACACCTTACCAAAAATCCATAAAAACATGCAAAAACCACCAGGCCGCCCTATTGTCGCAGGTACAGACTCAGTGTTGTCCCCTCTGGCTGTCTACTTAGATAAAATGTTACAACCGTTGGTGCAAAATACAAGATCGTATGTCAAAGATACTACTCAATTACTCACACTACTTAGGGATATTACACTGCCCACCCATGATATTTTACTAGTCAGCTTTGATGTTACTAGTCTATATACATCTATAGCACACAACTTGGGTTTGAGAGCTGTTAAACATTTTTTAGACACAACAGAATATACTACCAGACAAAAGGCCTTTTGTCTTTCGCTACTAGAAATAGTGTTACATCAGAATTACTTCTTATTTGGGGATACCTTTTTTATACAACAGAGGGGTACGGCGATGGGAAGTAATGTGGCCCCCACGTATGCCAACCTCTTTATGTCATTTATAGAGGATATGATCATTTATGAAAATCATCTTTGGAAATCGCACTGTTTATTACATTTACGCTATATCGATGACTTGTTGTTAATTTGGGATGGTTCACAAGAAAGTTTGTCCCTCTTTCACCAATTTTTAAATCAGATAGACAGTAATGTGAAATTCACAGTTGATTCGAACAATACAACAATAAATTTTCAGGATGTAAGTATCACTAGGGTGGGTGAAACACTCAAGACAAGTCTCTTTAGGAAGGACACAGACAAGAATAATCTTCTACACTTTGAAAGTTTTCACCCAGAGCCCCTAAAAAACTCTCTTCCGTTATCACAACTGGCGAGAGTTAAACGGATAACAAGTGATCCTAGAGAGTGTGAGGAACAAATGGAGAATATGTTAGTACGGTTCAAACAGAGGGGATACAGCAGGGACACCTTAGACAGAAGCTTACGAAAAATACATGACAAAACTAGAGATAATCTTCTGTCTAAGGTGCCCGAAAAAAAGAAAAATGATAACAGAATGGTGTTTGTGAGTAATTTCAGTACAGCCAGTAAACAAGTGGGACAGATTATACAAAACCACTGGCATTTACTACAGTCCTGTTTACCGGATGTACCTGATTTCCAGATACGACCGATGATGGCTTATAAAAGAGCCAAAAATCTGAGAGATAGATTAATCAAGGCGGACATAGGGGGCATGAAGAAGGAACGTACACGTTTCCTCAATAAACCTAAATTTGGAACTTTCCCGTGCTTACACTGCACACAGTGC
Organism: Xenopus petersii; assembly: GCA_038501925.1. Lineage (NCBI taxonomy): Eukaryota > Metazoa > Chordata > Amphibia > Anura > Pipidae > Xenopus > Xenopus petersii. Next base: position 85,507,936 of record CM076681.1, read on the forward strand.
AATTCAGTGATTAAAGGGGAACATTTCTTCCACCCACATTCTGGAAAGAAATATGCAATCAAACAATATTACACCTGCGATTCAACCTGTGTTATTTATTTACTTAAGTGTCCATGTGGTTTGCTTTACGTGGGGGAAACAACACAAAGGATTAAAGACAGAATATCCAAACACAAGTCAACCATACGTAAGGGGCTAACTACATTGCCTGTTCCTGCACATTTTAAACAGGCAGGGCACTCAGTGAGTCAACTGAGATTCCAGGTGATTGACTCGGCCGAGTTACCCAGGAGAGGGGGGAACAGATTAGCGTTGTTACACAAACTTGAAATGCAATGGATTCATAGATTGGATACGGTCTGGCCCAGGGGTCTAAACAAAGATTATACTCCAGCTATGTTTTTATACCAGTAGGGGAACAGACAATGTGAAATAGATCTTACTGTTATTTGGAACATACAAATGTATTGAAGGAAACATATGTGTGTTTTTTCTCAAGGTCACTGAACAATGACTAGATATCAGAACATTTTGAGTGCTGAAACTACCTTCTGCACAAATTAAGTAATCACAGGATGAAACACAGAACACAATGTGCATATAAGGTAAAGTTAAAGCGTCTCAAATCCTCTGAATACAAAGTTACAGATTGTTTTTAAATGTAATGTCTCTTTTAGCAATTGTTTTTTCACTGAAGATGGTTACAGAATTACAGGGACACTGATTGTAAAGAAACTATGTAACCTTTTGGACACTGTCACAGACATGGACACTATGGATTTTTGATATATCAATTGTGTGATTTTAAATGTCATTTTAAATGGATGTGATTACATTGTAATAATTGTAACACAATAAGGGATCACCAATGAACACTGTTGTTCACGCCCATTACCTTCACGGTATCCACCAACTTTTACCCTATTTAACACAGAACAGTATGTGATTTCACAGGCTTGAGAAAGGGTCCTGCGAGGCCCGAAACGTTGCCACATGTCTGCTCACATTTTGAGCCAATAAAGTACACCTAAAAAAAATTTTACACAAATTACAGTGTGCTGCAGTAATTTGGATTTCTACGATTGTGAATTGGATCCGTTGCAGGTGTGATTGAATACTGCTAGAGCACCTGATCCGAAAGGATAATTGCCTGAGGTGAGCACTCCAATATTGTGTGGATATACTGGAAAGCTGTCATGAGATACATTTTACCTGGAAACTCTTGCTGTCCATAACATGCGTTCCCTTCCAAAATTCAAAGCTATAATTGAACATTAAAATAAATTCTTGCCAGTCTGATTGTGACATCAGTTATTACTAAAGCAGCATGGTGTCTTGGGCAGGTGTTCAGGATTAATAGAAAGATAATGATGAGTTTGAAATTCACACATTATTATAATAAATATATTTTTCATAATTAGTTGAACATTGGTGCATGGACCTGACATTGGAAGGAAATACATCTCTGGTACTAATGTGTAACTTACTATTTAAAACCATTTCTTTAGGAGCTGTAGTGAGACAAGCAGGGAAGCTCCTAAATCTCAACTAATTAAAGTATCCCTGTAAGAGAATCACTGTACTAAGACCTAAACGGAAGAAATTGTGCTTGTTCTAACACATCTATCTCACCGCTCAACATCAGCTGCTCCCATATGCATATCCCTTCACTGGCTTCCAATCTCCTCTAGAATCAAATTCAAACTACTGACAAGTGTTTGACAAGTGTACTGACAAGTGACATTCAAGGCCCTTAACAGTGAAGGCCCTCCCTATGGTGCATATTTATCAAGGAGTGAAGTTAGAGATCACCACAGTCCACTAGAGTGAAATTCCGTCACTCTCCATTCATTTCTATGGGATTTTTGAAAGAGTATTTATCAATGGGTGAAAGTGAAAGTTCACTCTTCCTTTAAAAATGCCATAGAAATTAATGGAGAGTGGCAGATTTTCGCTCTAGAGAACTGTGGTGATCTCTAACTTCACATACATATGCCCCATTTCATCTCTGATCTCTAAATACACTCCTTCACGCAACCTTATCTCAGTTTCTAACATTCGCCTCCCTTCTCCTCTCATCACTTCCGCCCATTCTCGTCTACAAGATTTCTCTCGGACCTCTCTTTTTTCTCTCTGCCTTGAGCTGACTTCAGACAGTCAAGAGTCAGACGAGTCAGACTTTCTCCTTCTTTCCAAATTTTCAAACACTCCTTAAAGACCCACCTGTTTAAAGAAGCTTATTCAATGTACGATGATTAATCAATCATTAGTGATGGGGGCGAATTTGCGGTACTCGCCGCCGGTGAATAAATTTGTGAAACGGGCGCTAAAATTTGTGGGCAAAAATTTGCGGGCGAAAATTCACCGCCGTCAAAAAAAATGGACGCAGGTATATTTTCGCCAGTGGGAAATTCTTGAATTTTTCTGCGAAACAGCGCCAATTCGCCATCACTATCAATCATTGCTGTATCAAAAATCACAATTTTTTTCTAATGTCTCAATTGTACCCTAAGACAAATAAGAGATATGGAGAGCACTACTTACACTCTTCAGGTGTTGTTGGTGGTGCTATTCCTTAGATGTACGGCCACGTCAATATTCAGCAAAATTTCACAGGAAAGGCAAGCACTTCGTCACTTGCTGTGCAAATAATCCTTTATTTTAGCCAGTTTTACCACAGAACAACATTTTTATATTAAACATCCATATCTGTCATAAATTAAACTGAAATCTCAAATGTCTAACATATCGTGCCTTCCCTGCCTCTATACCTCAAGCACACTTTTACAGTACTTTCATTTCTACACTACTTAGATGTCAATGACCTCCCCACATCCCCCTTCACTCTCTATATTTGGCTTGGGCTTCATGCCTCCATTCTGGTGCATAAACAAGATTTTGGGATGATGCAAAGCTCACCTTCAACATTATACTGAAGGGTCAGAGACCAACACAGATTGCTTTTAAAACCATTCATCGACCTTTATGTTCCAACATTAAAAATGTTATGAGAAAATATATCCCACTTTCCTCGGTTATATTATCAAAAGGGTGTATTTATTTGGTTTAGTTTTTCATTCAGTTTAAAGGAACTGTAACACCAAAAAAATTTACTTAAAGTAATTAAAAAATGATTTACTGTTGCCTGGCACTGGTCAAACAGGATGTTTGCTTCAGAAACACTACTGCAGTTTATCTAAATAAGCTGCTGTGTAGCTGTGGGAGCAGCCATCCAAAGCTGAGAAAGGAGAAAAGGAACACGTTTACCAGCAAACATATCAGCTTCAAATTGATTCAGCAGAGCTTATCTGTTATTTACTATGTGCCTTTTCTATGTTTTTCAGCTTGAATGATTGCCCCCATGGCTACACAGCAACATGTTTATATAACTTATAAAAAGTCTTCATATATGCTCAAATGGTTGGACCTGTGTTTGTGAAACAGCTTCATGAACTTAAACATAAATAGACATCAATTTAAACATCAGAAACGTCATGAAGTGGCTCACAGAGGGCCATGGAATGGAGACAAAAAAGTATTGTGAGTGGTGGCAGGTCATAAAAGGCTGCAAGTTATAAAATGATGGACAAGCTGTGACTACGACATGCAGCAAATTATTAAAAATGTAGGCCTGTAAGGCCAGCAAAGAGGTGTAAATGAGAAGCCAGCCAAATAAACAGAAATAACAACAGGTAGGAAAAAGGAATGGGAATACTATAAAAGTTGCCTGCTATCTTTCTCCAACAGCCAGACTCAGTTTGCATACACAGCTGTTGTGGCATCTGTATGTGTGCAAAGCAGTATATATTCGAAGGAAAACCCATGACAATACATAAGTAAAAATTAAAGTGGACATGCCAGAATTATGTCATACACATACCTTCATGATATAGGTCTATATACTAGCACAGCATTACTGTTCTTATTTTTTAAGTCTCTCTTGAACTTTTCCATTTTCTCGAAAAGCAGAAATGTTCTCAGAGAGCTCGTTGTATTGACCTTGTATATATTTTTCATATTCCCTTGTTAGCACATCTTATAGCAGGAACTATCGCAGGCTTTACATCCTTCTTTTTACTGCTTAAATGTTTTATTTCTGTTGTGAAGTTAATTACCATCTGCTGTTATTTCAGATCCAATGTGATATATATACTATATATATATATATATATATATATATATATATATATATATATATATATATATATATATATATATATATATATATATATACACACACACACACACACACACACTATATAGGGGCAGATTTACTAAGCTCGAGTGAATTGGGAAGTTAAAAAAGTTTGAATTTCGAAGTAATTTTTTGGGTACTTCAACCATCAAATAGGATACTATGACTTCGAATTTACTTTGATTCAATTCAAAGTAAAAATTGTTCAAATATTCGACCATTCGATAATCGAAGTACTGTCTCTTTAAAAATAACTTAGACTTCATACTTCGCCAAATTAAAGCTACCGAATTGCAATGTTAGCCTATGGGGACCTTCCACAGCACTTTTCTAAGTTTTTTTTGATCGAATAGAAATCCTTCGATCGGGCCCTAAAAATAGTTCAAATCATTTGATTCAAACTATTTAATCGAACAATTTCTATTCGAATCAAATATGCTAAAAATCCTTCAACTTCGATATTCGAAGTTGAAGGATTTCAATTCGAGGGTCGAATTTTGAAGTTTTTTTAACTTCGAAATTCGACCCTTAGTAAATCTGCCCCTATATGTATGTATGTATGTGTGTATGTATGTGTGTATGTATATACGTATATATTTATATAGTTTTTCAAACATGGAATTTAACTTTGTTTAAAGCTTTAATCATTAGATTTTAATTATACTAGAATTATATATTGTTGGCTTTCAAGACGCTAACTGGTTTTGGGAATAGATGCATCCTTGGAGAGGCTTCTCTGCCAACATCATAGGTATAAAGCTGGCCAATTACAAGATTCTGTTTTATTATTACAGTCTGTTTTATTATATTATTACAGGAAAAAGGAAAATCATTTTTTCAAAAATCTCTCTAGAGTCTAAAGGAGACAGTCTTTCCTTAATTCGGAGCTTCCTGGATAACAGGTTTCCGGATAACAGATCCAATACCTGTAATGCAAAAACAATCACAAAGAAAAGCAAAGAAAACCAAAAACATTACATATGAAACAAATGTATGATCTGCAGATCAGCTCTCAGTTATAACAAACTGCAGAGAGTATACGGGGTGTTAACTGTATAGGTCAGATTTTATAGCACACACAATTTTCTAACTGAAGATGATTCACTATAAACAATACACTAAACTATACATTTCCAAATGTTCCACCAGTAGAATATATTAGCTTTCATAATACTGCAATAAACTTCCATGGCATGTTTAACTGTGTGAAACTGAAAAGAAAATCCAACCTTGGTGTTTCAAGTGCATGCTGGCTTCATAAATATAGATGGACACAGAGAATGTGACAAAAAAAATGTGTTGCTGTGCCATCCAAAGCCATGTGCTTTTAGAACATAATTGACTTTACACTCCAATATTTTCCAGCTATTGTGGGTACTGCGGCTATGATAACATTGACATGTCTCTTATTTCCAGTTTCCTTTTTGATGTATGCCATGCCATGTGCATAACTCCAACTGTCCCGTTTTGCACAGGACAGTCCCAATTTTGACAGTTCAAACCACAGTCCTGGATTGTTACTGAAATGTCCCCATTTTCTCTTTGATCTCCTACACTAAACAGCCAGAAATAGATACAAAGTTTCTAAAACTTAATTCGCTTTTATCAGAGAGCCCAGACTATGTGGCAGGTGCACTTAGACACATTTGTTACAATTTAAGATAAGCAAATAAACAATTGTAACTATTTAAGATAAGCAGGTCTCTTGGGGATACTGTGACTTCCAGTGTAAAGGGCAGTTCACATAACACATAATAACACACAAAACCTGACCCTAAAATCCCCAGAAATGTGTTGAAACTCCCCATAGCTTGCCAAATTTTGTAAAATGGACATGGTAATTAGGGTGTGTGATCAGAAATTGGTGTGGTCTATCTTTCTATTTTCGATATGTTGGGTGGTATGCATGTTTTACCAAGCCTGAGTATGCATATGTTCCCAAGTGACTGGTGGTGTCTTTATGTTAGCAGGAGTACATATACAACACATTTATACAGTAACACACACATATACTGTATATAGATAGATAGATAGAACTTATTCATATCTTGGCAACTACCAAACTTCAATTTGTTATAACTATAGCCATACATCAAATCATTGAGTCATTAACACCTCACGTCTTCTCAAGATCTGTTCTCTATACCCTCCCCTCCTATGTCTGGGGCCATTTCTAGGACCATAAATGTCCATGTTCAATATAGTGTATATATACAGGTTATTTCATTTTACCCTTCCTAATTGTAGAGTGGTGCTGAGTGATCTGCAATGTGGTCTCACCCACACAGAGGAGACCACATGGGCAGACCAGGACGTATACCACAAATTTGATCAGAGAAGTGTGGTATCCCCTAATATGATAAATTGTCTCAGTTTCTGGATGTATGAAGGATCAACCTGTAATCATCATAACACAGTAACATAGTAAGTTAGGTTGAAATATACACACATCCATCAAGTTCAACCTTTTAAGTATATATATATATATATATATATATATATATATATATATATATATATATATATATATAACTTGTTGTCTTATATAACCTGTTTTTAACTGCAGAGTATAGAAAACTTTAGATTAGGGAGCACCGACCATCAATTTGAGAAAGCGGATGGTGTGCAGGGTCAAAATTATAAGTCACTAATGAGAGAAAAAAAAGGACTAACCCTTGAAGTGGCACCTCCCCATCCCATGATCCTATCACTCAGTTAACCAATTTAAAACATAACTTTTACTATGTGAATTAAAAAGGAAAATCTAGGAAAAACACTAAAATAAGGGAAGAAACAGGGAGACAGAAAGACTGAGGGTAGGGGAAAGGCCATCAGTGTCTATGAGTTTCAGAGTAGGTCTCAGACCTGCCTAATCGGCTTGCAGCCAGCTGCTGTAGTCAACTAGGGATACCCCTTCAGTAAACCATTCATCAACTACCTCTTCATTAATAGCGGTACATTTTTGCTTACCAAAATCACAGTAAAGCAAATTTTGTGACAATTGCAGTGTAATAAAAGAACAAATCCTGACACATATACTGTATGTGTAACAGTGTAAGCATGAAAGTGAAAATTATTATTTAGCTTAAAATGGGTTGGAAACTGTCAGAAGGACAATTTGAAACTCAAAAGTGGCAGAAACTGTAGTTTGCAAAACCCATTTGTAAAACATATAGTGGTTAAACTGAAGATTAGGGGTTGATTGCTTGCACACTAGCATATGGAGTACGTCAAATAAATGTACCCTTCAGACTGACGTATTATTTTAAATGTCAGAGTATGGTAATCACTTTAACCATCAGTTATCATACTCCTCTTTCAAGTCACAAAAACCAGTAAAGGTATTGCTGACTAAAGGGGTCAATATTTCCGCTGGGGTGCTAATGTCATCAGGAGCATTCTCTTTGTTTTTTAAAATGACTGCTCCAAAATTGCTTCCCCTTCCACTGCCCACTGCTCTGACCACTGTTACAGGTTGTAGCAACCACGCTTGAAGGGCTGAGTTGCTCGAAGCATCTGCTTCCCAACAATAAACCAATTACTGAATAATAATGGGTATAGGGTGAATTGCAGTGATTATTGATGTCATTGGGGCAGTGGTGTGCACAGTGGTGTAACTAGGCAACAGCAGGCCTGGATGCAGAATGCACACCACCCCCCTTACGAACTGCATGTGGCAAAAATCTCCCCCCTGCCCTGTTGCTTATCGAAGCTCCAGCAAGCCCCCACATGCCTGGTAGTAATGCCACTGGGCATGCATCAACTACAGTAATTGCTAAATGTCTCATATTTGCAAAACACTTTTTCATCACACTTAATATGGTGTTTGCTAAACATTCTTTGTATTATTACCTGTGCCTAAGCTTTGAGAACCCTTCTGATACCATGCCATTGGATTCTTGTCCATTCTCTTGTGCCAGCTTCCTCATAAATTATTGTGGCTCGGAAAGCTTAGCAGGACAGATGTGTTCTTTTTCCAGCCTCAGTTTTTTCAGTTCTTTTTTACTACTTTTACTATATCATACATACTGTATATAATACATGGAATTGCTTGCTTCTAAAAGTCAAACGTGGGTACTCCACCCACATCACAGTAAAAGAAAAAATTATTTCAAGCATAATATACAATACAGTGCAACCTTTGCATAGAGATTGCTTTACCCACTGGAGATGAGGGCTACCATACTCCAGACTGGTGTAACAATAGTGTTTTCTCCAGGCAGCCATGCTGGGATACAGCTTACGTACCCCCTGTCCTATGACACATGCATGAGTGAGCCATAACACTGGGTCAGACCACACAAACCAATTTATGTGAGAGGTGCCCTTTAAATACACATTTGCACTGGTTGTAAATTTATTTGTAAATGTAATTACTCTGACTCGTAAAACAACATTGCAAAAGAAACTCCTGTTTCATTGTTTTAAGAGTCAAACCCAAAGAACAGAAATTGATAAACTAAATAAAACATATGGACATTTGTACTTAATGTGTACTAGATAATGTAGTTCTTAGAAGTATATTATTTCTTTCATCACACAAAAAACAAAATCAGTTTTGGGTGGAAAAACCCTTGAAAGTCAGTTCCTAATTTGCCTACTATGAATAACTGATTGCTGCTTTTTTAAAAGGGGTCCTCCACTGAAAACCAGGTTTTTAGCATAGTCAATGAGTAAATGAAAATTAAATGAATGCAACTTTTCATTATACATAATTAAATATTTTCCATGGTATTAAAGTAATTTATTGATGTATTATAAAAGTGTTTATTTATCATTTCTTTCACTTCATGTTTTTGGATGGAGGATCCTTTAAATGTTTTATAATGGATTATATTCTGCATTACTTTACTGCTTGGGTAATAACATATGATTACCATATTGACTGCAGATATAAAAAATAATGACAAAGACTAATAAAGTAGGCTTTAAACCTCATCAAAGGCTCATTAGGTTAAAGGAGATCTAAGAATAATAATTGATCCAATTAAGCTGACATTTCCCAGCACATTATAGCTGACTTGTGGTTTACATCTGAATTTAAAAGACCTTAAGAGTTCCACAGAGCTAGGTCTGGAATGAGAGTTAAAATAGGCCCTAGCATTTCAGGTACGCAGAGGCACAGTCAGCCCACATAGAGGCCCAAACAGCCTCCATCAGCCCACTAAATACTGACTTTCAACTTATAGTAGCCACCCTGGCATTTGCCAGAATCCACAGATTGTCAGTTCGGGCCTGCCAGAGCAGTTGGATGATAATTACTTAGATATGGGTAAGCTAAAATTCCAGTATTAGACCTGGCTAACATTTACTCACAGTTAGGTTGGAATTCTTTTTATAGTTCGGTTCCTAGGATAATTCTAATTGTATGTAATAGGATTTAATAATAAGCAGCAGTACTGTACTAATGTGCTGGTATAAGTGCTGCTTACATGCATATAAATCCAATCCCACACACTGGCACACTATATTGTAGTGTGAAATGATTAGGCAACACATTTTTTTTATTGTTTCAGAGTTCTGATAGAAATCAAGAGGAATAAAAGAGGAGGACGAACACAAGTGCTAGGGAAGAGGGTGCCAACTAGAAAAAAAACCTCAAAAACGCCTACATGATTTATTTTGTTGTCAGGAAGATTTGAATTAGTTCTCTCTCCTGATCCCCATTCTGGAAAATAAAGAACTAATTACTATGTAGAGCATATATAGTTTGGAAATACAGTACATTTATAAAAAACAGTAACAACAACAAAAATTAAACTGCTGTTGTACTGTTACACTTCACTGGTAAAAATAGTATCTGGTTCAGAAGCACTACTGCAGATTATACTGCATAAACTGCTGTTTAGCCATGGGGGCAGTCATTCAAGTGGAAATTGGGCTATAGTATGATCTTTATAGGTCACACGAAGGTACATACAATGTATGGCTCACTACAGAATGATATATTGAAAACCTTTCTCATATAAGAAACAACATTTGTATGTTATAAATAATACGTTCCCATGGGAGCCTTGTGGTTCTGGTTTATATACATATGCCAATTGCTATACTCAATATCAGAATAGCACAATGTACGGACCCTTGCAGTCCACAAGGATATAGTCAGATCCAATTTTATTGGAAATTATGTTCCATTGAAACTTGCCCAAAATGTTAAAATAGCAGTGTTCACAAGGCCTTAAACTTATGACACAAGACTCAGGGTGTTGACAATGGTAAACCCAATAACATTCTTCATTGATAATGGCTGCAGAATCCCTGAAACTAGCCTTAAGTTTTATTAGAAAAAGATCAGTTGAGCTGTTTTCAGTACACCAGACCTAATGACATTATTCCATTGTTTATATTTTTACTGTTTTTCTCAGATTTAAGTTTAAGGTTTAATTAATTTTCCAGCCTCCTGTGTACCAGGAGCAATTAGTAAGATAGAGTCACCCTCTAAACTGTTAAAATGTTATATATTTTTGATACATTTTTTAAAGGGGCATAAATGTACTGTATGTAGAGTGGTTCTTTTCAGCCAGCATCGGACTGGGCCGGCGGGACGCCAGGAGAAAACACGGTGGGCCCTGGCCCTTGTTGGCCCCCGACGACCCAGGTCCACTGTTGGAAACTTCTGCCTACAGGAGCCAGCCACATCACTCTGCTCCTCCCCCCACGTGCATTAGGTATGTGTTGTGTGCGGGTGGGTTGGTTTAACTTGCGATTGGAGTGGTGGTGGCACTTGCGACTGGGGTGGGGGCCCCCAGGCACCAGTCCCGGTGGGCCCCGGACACCCCAGTCCTACACTGCTCTCAGCACTTTTGTCATTTACTTTAATTTCCTATTTTAAATGCTTTCTGAGAGATATTAGCAGTTTTATACTACCAGGCAGGCTTTCTACTCAACACCTTTTGAAGGCCCAACATGCCACAACACTAAGGGGCCCATTAACTAACAATCGAATTGCATTTTTTTCCCTACGAATCACCATGAAAGCCTTTAATGTGAATCTTCAACAAGCAAAAGTTGTTGAGGGGCTGTAGAAGTCAATGGGAGGTGAGCTGGTCAGAATGTTAGAGCTGTTTATTGAATTTGTATACAAAACTATCCGTAATACACAAAATTAATGTCTTTCATGGTATATAAGTATTTGTGACCATACACAGAAAAATAAATATACAAAAGACATTTCTATTAATGCATGAGAACATACTTACCTACTGAATGTCTAAAAATTATGTAAATGGAAGCATCTTTTTGAAAATGCTATGGGAAAATATGGCATTCACCCATCACACTTTTTTCCACATTTTTTTTAAAATAATTAAAGGTATCAAAATATAAAGTGATTATTGCTGGTGAACTGTCTCAATACAATTGAAATAAAAAAATGTTTGGAACTACCCCTTTAACTAGAACACTGGTTACAGCTGTAGATTTCAATGTCAAAAAAAGGTCAAGAGAAAATGTAAGTTGTAGCCATGGGGGCAGCCATTCAAGGAGAATAGGGCAAAAAGGCACATAAGATTGAAATGCTGTATATTATAATAGCGTTAGGAAAATAATAATTGTCAAATGTCATTTTTGACTCTTTAAAGGACTGCAGAATGAAAACTGATACAAACGTTAAATATATTAAGTATAAAGTATATTAAATATAAAAATTTAATAATTTTTTTTATTTTACTGGTTCTGTAAATGAGAGGTCTGTTCTTCTAATTACTTGTCATTAAGCATTCAGAACGGACAAGTACATTGCTTAGAGCATCCTCAGGTTACACCTCCCATTCATATTTTCATTTAGAATATTTACCTGCCATATTGCTCACCTGTCATTTTCAGATGAATGTAAAATAACAGTGCCAAAAATAGATTTGTTACATTTAGGAAGTTTGCTTTATTGAGGACTGGGTAGAATGCTTCACCCAGGGCAATATATAGGGAAGCTCTTAATCTTATGTGTATATTCAGGTAATGTATGTTCTTTACACATAATGAGCTAGGTGAAATAGACTTCTCTTACTTGAAAGGCATAAAAATCATTCAAAGCAATATATAGGGACAGGGTATATTCCATATTAAATATTATGTATTTACATGGCCGTCCACATACTGTATAGGGGCAATGGGGGCACTGCCCCCCCCTGGACTTGTACTTCATGCCTATCTTGCGCATGTGCATCTGTAATGGCACAGCCCGGGACCATGAGGGAGGAGGCACTTACCCCGCCACACGATCATCAATGTCAGACTGGGACACAAGGGGACTACCCAAAAACCTTAGACCAGGGGCCCACTCTCAGTACTATTATTCTTGCTCTCCTCGCTCAACCGATATTCTCCTAGTCTATTTTCTTTACATAATATAAGAGTAGCATCAATTATTCCATCTGACTCTAGGTAATTACACCGGGTGAAATTTTTTTTATTATGATACCTCTTTTGTCTTTGTGTTGTCTGTGAAAATGTTATGTGCTGCTCAGACACCATATGACTTCAAGTATTTATATAACATAAATGAAATGATGCACTTTGTCCCAACTCACTGCAATGTTACTTCATTCAGTAACTGCTTAGACATCCCACTATGCTGCACAATAAGAACCGCCTAGATAGTATCTCAAAAATTTGTATATTTCTTTTTTTTTTTTTAAAAGGTATTGTGTTGAGTTACATAAAGTATAATGTGCAGCACTTTTGATTAGTCAGGGGCCCCTGAAATGGTGCATTTTGGTAAAGAGAAATACCATAAAACTGTCATCTTGGGCATTCCTCTGAGCTTACCAGAACTCTGCTGTAATATGTAAGTGTATAGAATCCCTTTTGGTGCACTTATCTAGATGTGCCAGAAAGAATCCAAGTACAGGTATCTTATTCCAGTGCATACACACAATAGGCTTAACTTGTTTGAAAGTGTAGTCGCATTAACAATAGAAATCACTTGCAAACAGAGATCAGAGCTAATGTACTATTCCATGTTCTGAAATAAATACCACAAGCAGTGCTGTTGGTTCCCTTTACTACTCATAAAGATTTCATGATATTAAATATTTTAAGGTACTAACATATAATTTCAGATAATCAGTTTCTCTCCTAGGGCTGTATTTAAGTCCAATGCCACCCTAGGCACCTGACCTAAACACGCCCCCTACACTGTGCGCATGACATCACTTCCGCCAACCAATTGCCTGCATGATCCCTTTATCTCTAATACCCTCATTCATACTGTATGTCTAAAATGCTGGTCTTGTTGTCATTTAACCACCCACAGTCTCAGTATTACCCTGTTGCTTTATCAGCTTTTTACAGATGGAATTGTGTAATGCACTTTTAGCTTGTATAACCTTCCTCCATACAATACAGCTAGCTATGTTCAACCTTGTGTTCATTCCAGGAGTCTGATTCTCAACATCTGTTTCATAAAACCTCTATAGATTATACCTTCTTACACTAATAAATGGGTGTGATAAAGGCTGGGAAGTGTCAAGTCTATATAAATATCCCACCAAATCCAGCTGCAACCCAGTATAACTTGCCTTTGTTATCATCTACTGAAGAGGCTAAATTAGTAGATTCCTTCCTAATTCCAGGGAATTTTAGACAACTAAGGTAAAAGAGCATGAGATAATGATTCTAAAACAGAATTTGGTTGCAGATCTGCATGTAACTGGTTTTCTCTCTAAATATTCAATTTCCATGGCTTCCTTAAACCAACACAGACCATCAGGGCCCTTCTAAACCGTGGGGCCAGCCCTTTTCCAAAGGCCCAAAGGGAAGAGTTCTTCAAAGGCCATTTAGGGTGATATTTTGAAAGGATGTTTATTGGCTCTCAGTATTACATAGGTTCCTATAAGTCCTATGGACGATAGCAGTACTGACACAGCAGTAATATGTTGTTTCAGGTTCATTGTTAGGAACCAAGGAGAATTTATTTATTGGCTCTCAGTATTACATAGGTTCCTATAAGTCCTATGGACGATAGCAGTACTGACACAGCAGTAATATGTTGTTTCAGGTTCATTGTTAGGAACCAAGGAGAAACATAAGCAATGCGACCATTTCCTGCTCTATAAGAGCCTAACTTATCTCCCTCCCCTCTATATGTTATCCCTGCAAAAACCCTAGCCCAATACCCACAATAAAGATACACACAATGACTTTGTGGTGAATCTGTGTAATCCACAGCTTTATTATTAATTAGATAAACTGCGCTTTTTGATCGCAAGGAAGGCAAAAAAACTCTAAAAAGCGAATTTCCTTAACTAGAGGGACCCCTTAAAGGCGATCGGATTCGCCACATTGAATCAAGGGAAGCGGAGGGGGGGGGAATATGGTACGGTAAGGGACTGCAGTGAAGGGATAATAAAGAGAAGGGAATATGGCAGCATAAACATGGTCACATTTAAGACGCACGATGAATGCTGCATTCCTTTCCATTACATTGGACCCGGGCAGCCTGCAGACCCCAGCATTTGCAGTCTGAGGGAAGGAATGAAAAGGAATGCAGGGTCTACCAAGTGGCTTAAAGGAGTTCCTGTGTATAACACCATATTTTGGATAAAGGGGAGGAACAACTGGTGGAACTAAGGTGGCTGAAAGCACCGCTGGTGAAAGTGTAGTGGATGAATTGGGGGCATCACTGGTGGAATTGAGATGCCCCATACTTACTGCTGTTTCCTGAGGATGTGGTGCCTAGACTGAGGTGCATCGGTATTTGGTACAGAGGAAACTGCTGGTGGTGCTGGTATCATGTGCCGTTTGTGAGTTGTTCCGAGGACCATCTGTAAAACCAAACAAGATAACTCAGACTATGTATTTTTTTTACCTTAGCAAGTGATATCCCTGTAAAATCCTTATATGGGTATGGGACCTGTTATCCAGAATGCTTGGGACCCTGGGTTTTCCGGATAATGGAAAAAAAATGGAAAATGGAAAAAAAAAATTGGATTAGTTGAATAAAATGAAGTCTATGGGAGGTGATACTTTCTGTAATTCGGAGCTTCTTGGTGTAACGATCATACCTGGTGGTCTGGGGGGGACAGGGACGCCTGTCGCCCCCTCGGCGGGGACGCCCGCATGCAGGCCGCAGGCGCCGGCTTCTTAGGGCGGGGACGGCGCGCTCTGCAGTTTCTTAAAGGCGCAGGCGCACTGACGTAGTGACGTCAGCATGCAATTCAAACAGTATTTAAAGCCCATTAGGGCTGTGGGAATTTGCCCGTGATAGGATTAATTCCTGGTGCTTTTGTGCTGTTTATTCTGAAACCTGTCTGATTCCTGTTTTGACCCCTGCCTGGCTATTTGACCATTCTGACTTCTGGATTCTGACCCTTGCCTGATTATCGACTACCCCTTCTGATTAACCCTCTGATTGACTTCCTGGTTTGACCCTTGCCTGCCTGACTACGTTTACTCTCTGCCTGCCTCGACCTGGTCTGTTCTGACTACTCCTTTGCCTAACGCCTTGTACTGCGATCTTCTGTCCAAAGACTTTGTTTTACTACAGTTGTGCCCCTTTGCTTGCCAGAACTCCTCGCCTTATTCCTCTCGAAAAGTCCAGGTGGCATCTGAGTACGCTGAGGGCTCCTCCCGAAGCCAAAGGCGGTCACACTAACTGGTGAAGCCGAGCCGAGACATTGGCATTAGTTCTGGTTTAGGGTGCCGACCGTGACACTTGGATAATGGGTTTCTGGATAACAGATCCCACATATTTAGGAGCACATTAAGCAGAAATCAGGTGATTAAGCAAAATTAAATGATTGGCCAAGTGTGGGAAAGCAAAGGATGGATTACATACTGCACCTGAATATCTCTCATTGTTCTTAATCAGTATGGCCTTGTTGATCTTCTCTAGTTCTTTGTAGAGGTGTTTCAGGTGGGCCTTGATGAATCTGTAGTCCTGCCAGAACTCCTTCTTAAGGTGTAATTTCCACCATTTTGTAATCTTCACACAGTCCTTGGCCATCCACAGCTTGTAGAGTGCAAACCCGATATCATTGGTGATCATACCCCTGATGCACTCGAGATAAGGGCCCGCGAGTGGATCCTCAAAATCCCTGATCTCAAATCCAGATCAAGCGAGATCCACCGTGAGTGCTAGAAAAATGTATGAAGCAAGAAAACATTGAGGTCAGGGCACACACTATGCTAAACCCTGTCAAATTTCTGTTTCATTGTATTTACACAGAAGATATGCCATGCTTAGCATTGGGTTAGCCCCTCCTTTATCCCCTTGGATATCTTTCTCAGCAGTCAGAAAATAAAATGAGGAAATTAGCTGTGAGCACCTTTACCGTTTCATAGCGCCACTGGTAGTAAAGCCTGCTACTTGCACTCATGCCCATCTTTGATGTTCCTGTAATATAAAATAGAGATTTGGGAAGGTTAGAGTTAACATAAAGATGTAAGACCCCCAAATAAACACAATAAAGAGCAGAGGTAAAAACAGCAGCATATTTACACCTTATTTAATAAGAACCCTTTTCATTCAGAAACTATGGTTTTAATATGGTTCCAATTAGAAACAAATGCTTACTTATGTATATAGAATGCCCCTCCCCACCAGCTCCCCATGTCCCCATTTTAAGAAAATACCATCCCATTTTATTTGGTCCACAAATCAGCCCATTATTTCTGTCAGGGCCCTACTTTCCTCTGGATCAGCAGTTACACAAAAAGGTCTTATCTACTGTGTAATCATATTATAGAAGGGAATAGGCCTGGACTGGCAATCTCTCAGTTCGGGCAAATTCCCGAGGGGCTGCCGTATACTTTCTAAAAGTGGGCCGCTCCTGATCTAATCACTGTATTAGAAAGTTCCTTCCAAAGAATCCAGCGGACTCTAGGACCGCTCCTCCATCCTCTCTGCCACTGTGGCTCCGCCCCCCCACTCCTCCGTTATCGTGCTGCCATGCTGTGTGTAGGCCATCAGGGGGGCAAAGGGAGGTCAGTCGTCCCAGGCCCAGCAGGATTTAGGCTGAAAGGGGGGCCCAGCTGTGCTGCTATTTTAGGATTAGCCGGCCCCCCTTAAGATCGTGGACATCACTGAAGCTGAAGACCGGATCTCTCTCTGCTCTGTGAGTCTTTGTCACTCTCTCTAATCTCTATGCACTCTCTGTCACTCTGTCTCTCTCTTTTACTCTGTCCCTCTCTCTTCCCCTCTCTCTGTCACTCTGTCTCTCTCTGTCACTCTGTCCCTCTCTCTTCCCCTCTCTCTGTCACTCTGTCTCTCTGTCCCTCTCTCTTCCCCTCTCTCTGTCACTCTGTTTCTCTCTGTCACTCTGTCCCTCTCACTTCCCCTCTCTCTGTCACTCTGTCTCTCTCTGTCACTCTGTCCCTCTATCTTCCCCTCTCCCTGACACTCTGTCTCTCTGTCACTCTGTCCCTCTCTCTTCCCCTCTCCCTGTCACTCTGTCTCTCTCTGTCACTCTGTCCCTCTATCTTCCCCTCTCCCTGACACTCTGTCTCTCTGTCCCTCTCTCTTCCCCTCTCTCTGTCACTCTGTCTCTCTCTGTCACTCTGTCCCTCTATCTTCCCCTCTCCCTGACACTCTGTCTCTCTGTCACTCTGTCCCTCTCTCTTCCCCTCTCCCTGTCACTCTGTCTCTCTCTGCCACTCTGTCCCTCTCTCTTCCCCTCTCCCTGTCACGCTGTCTCCCCCTCTGTCCCTCTCTCTTCCCCTCTCTCTGTCACTCTGTCTCTCTCTCTCTGTCCCTCTCTCTTCCCCTCTCCCTGTCACTCTGTCTCTCTCTGTCCCTCTATCCCTCTCTCTTCCCTTCTCCCTGTCTCTCTCTGTCACTCTGTCCCTCTCTCTTCCCCTCTCTCTGTCACTCTGCCCCTCTCTCTGCACTCTCTGTTAGAGATGTCGCGAACTGTTCGCCGGCGAACTTGTTCGCGCGAACATCGGGTGTTCGCGCTCGCCGGAAGTTCGCGAACGTCGCGCGACGTTCGCCATTTTGGGTTCGCCATTGTTGGCGCTTTTTTTTGCCCTCTCACCCCAGACCAGCAGGTACATGGCAGCCAATCAGGAAGCTCTCCCCTGGACCACTCCCCTTCCCTATAAAAACCGAAGCCCTGCAGCTTTTTTTCACTCTGCCTGTGTGTGCTGAAGAGATAGTGTAGGGAGAGAGCTGCTGCCTGTTAGTGATTTCAGGGACAGTTGAAAGTTTGCTGGCTAGTAATCGTTTTGATACTGCTCTGTTATTGGAGGGACAGAAGTCTGCAGGGGTTTGAGGGACATTTAAGCTTAGGTAGCTTTGCTGGCTAGTAATCTACCTTCTACTGCAGTGCTCTGTATGTAGCTGCAGTGGGCAGCTGTCCTGCTTCTGATCTCATCTGCTGACTGCTGCAATAGCAATAGTCCTTGTAAGGACTGCTTTTATTTATTTTTTTGTTGTTTTACTACTACTACTACTACTACTACTACTACTACTACTATAAGAGCCCAGTGCTATTAGTCTAGCAGTGTTGGGGAGTGGGACTGGTGTGCTAATCTGCTGCTCCTAGTAGTTCAGCAGCACCAACTTTAATTTTTTTTTTTTTAATATTCATTCTTTTTTTATTTAACTTTTTTTTATTTTACTACCGCTGTAGTAGTGTATAAGTTGACCTTTTAGGCATTATTTGCCCTGTAGGCATTTTTTGCCCAGTGTGTTATTCAACCAACTGCTATCTAGCTGTGTGACCGTGTTCACATTCTGTCTAAATATCCATAATATTACCGTCTCCAGAAAAAACACCGGAGTGACTTTTTTCAAGCAGCCATAATAAATTTTACGTAATCCGTATCCATCGCTGTAGTAGTGTATAAGTTGACCTTTTAGGCATTATTTGCCCTGTAGGCATTTTTTGCCCAGTGTGTTATTCAACCAACTGCTATCTAGCTGTGTGACCGTGTTCACATTCTGTCTAAATATCCATAATATTACCGTCTCCAGAAAAAACACCGGAGTGACTTTTTTCAAGCAGCCATAATAAATTTTACGTAATCCGTATCCATCGCTGTAGTAGTGTATAAGTTGACCTTTTAGGCATTATTTGCCCTGTAGGCATTTTTTGCCCAGTGTGTTATTCAACCAACTGCTATCTAGCTGTGTGACCGTGTTCACATTCTGTCTAAATATCCATAATATTACCGTCTCCAGAAAAAACACCGGAGTGACTTTTTTCAAGCAGCCATAATAAATTTTACGTAATCCGTATCCATCGCTGTAGTAGTGTATAAGTTGACCTTTTAGGCATTATTTGCCCTGTAGGCATTTTTTGCCCAGTGTGTTATTCAACCAACTGCTATCTAGCTGTGTGCCCGTGTTCACATTCTGTCTAAATATCCATAATATTACCGTCTCCAGAAAAAACACCGGAGTGACTTTTTTCAAGCAGCCATAATAAATTTTACGTAATCCGTATCCATCGCTGTAGTAGTGTATAAGTTGACCTTTTAGGCATTATTTGCCCTGTAGGCATTTTTTGCCCAGTGTGTTATTCAACCAACTGCTATCTAGCTGTGTGCCCGTGTTCACATTCTGTCTAAATATCCATAATATTACCGTCTCCAGAAAAAACACCGGAGTGACTTTTTTCAAGCAGCCATAATAAATTTTACGTAATCCGTATCCATCGCTGTAGTAGTGTATAAGTTGACCTTTTAGGCATTATTTGCCCTGTAGGCATTTTTTGCCCAGTGTGTTATTCAACCAACTGCTATCTAGCTGTGTGACCGTGTTCACATTCTGTCTAAATATCCATAATATTACCGTCTCCAGAAAAAACACCGGAGTGACTTTTTTCAAGCAGCCATAATAAATTTTACGTAATCCGTATCCATCGCTGTAGTAGTGTATAAGTTGACCTTTTAGGCATTATTTGCCCTGTAGGCATTTTTTGCCCAGTGTGTTATTCAACCAACTGCTATCTAGCTGTGTGCCCGTGTTCACATTCTGTCTAAATATCCATAATATTACCGTCTCCAGAAAAAACACCGGAGTGACTTTTTTCAAGCAGCCATAATAAATTTTACGTAATCCGTATCCATCGCTGTAGTAGTGTATAAGTTGACCTTTTAGGCATTATTTGCCCTGTAGGCATTTTTTGCCCAGTGTGTTATTCAACCAACTGCTATCTAGCTGTGTGACCGTGTTCACATTCTGTCTAAATATCCATAATATTACCGTCTCCAGAAAAAACACCGGAGTGACTTTTTTTCAAGCAGCATTCTTATATTTTACGTAATCCGTATCCACCGCTGTGTATACGTTGACCTTGTAGGCATTATTTGCCCTGTAGGCATTTTTTGCCCAGTGTGTTATTCAACCAACTGCTATCTTATCCATAATATTACCGTCTCCAGAAAAAACACCGGAGTGACTTTTTTTCAAGCAGCATTCTTATATTTTACGTAATCCGTATCCACTGCTGTGTATACGTTGACCTTGTAGGCATTATTTGCCCTGTAGGCATTTTTTGCCCAGTGTGTTATTCAACCAACTGCTATCTAGCTGTGTGACCGTGTTCTCATTCTGTCTAAATATCCATAATATTACCGTCTCCAGAAAAAACACCGGAGTGACTTTTTTTCAAGCAGCATTCTTATATTTTACGTAATCCGTATCCACCGCTGTGTATACGTTGACCTTGTAGGCATTATTTGCACAGTGTTTTCTTCAAACCGCCATCTAGCTGTGTGAGCTTGTTCACATTTTGTCTAAATATTGATAATATTATCGTCTCTAGAAAAACCACTTGAGTTACTTTTTTTCAAGCAGCATTCATATATTTTACGTAATCCGTATCCACCGCTGTAGTAGTGTATACGTTGATCTTGTAGGCATTATTTGCACACTGTTTTCTTCAAACTGCCATCTAGCTGTGTGTATTATCGTTTCCAGAAAAACCAACTGAGTTTTTGTTGTTGTTGTTTTTTTAAAAATAATGCCAGGCAAAGGCAGGCCGCCACGCAGAGGCCGTGCTAGGGGCCGTGCTGCTATGCAATCCTGTGGCCCTAGCAAATTGCCCAGTTTTAAAAAGCCAATGACCCTGAACTCCCAAAATGCTGAAGAGGTAGTTGACTGGCTTACACAGCACACCCCATCCTCTACCGTTTCTAACTTTACCACAACATCCTCCTCATCCTCCACTGCTATGGCCACCCCACGTAACACTTCCTCCACCACCGGTGCCCCTTCTTCACTGGAGTCAGAGGAGTTATTTTCCCATGAGTTTCTTGAACTGAGTAATGCGCAACCATTATTGGCAGAAGAAGATGAAGGAGATGAGGACGTTACACCAGATTTAATTCTGGCAGAGAACACGACAGAGATGGACATAATGATGAGTGATGAGGAGGAGGAGGAGGTCCCCGCTGCTGCTTCCTTCTGTGATGTGTCAGAAGAAATTGATGCATCTGAGGAGAATGATGATGAGGAGATTGATGTTTTGTGGGTGCCTAGTAGAAGAGAGCAAGAGGAGGGTAGTTCAGATGGAGAGACGGAGAGTCAGAGAGGCAGTAGGAGAATAAGACTTAGAAGAAGCAGGGAGGCCAGCCCGCAGGGATCAGTAGGGCAACAACATGTATCGGCACCTGTGTTCAGCCGGCCAACGCACCCGCCATTGCCGCCAATGCCGCCAACTTCTACTGTTACCGCCAGATCGCAGACTTCCAAAAAGTCAGCAGTGTGGGATTTTTTTAATGTGTGTGCCTCTGACAAAAGCATTGTAATTTGCAATGAGTGCAGTCAGAAACTGAGCCTTGGTAAGCCCAACAGCCACATAGGTACAACTTCTATGCGAAGGCACATGAGCGGCAAGCACAAAGCACTTTGGGAGCAACACCTCAAAGGCAACAGGCAAACTAAAAGCCACACTCCTTCTGGTCCAGCATCTTACTGCTCTACCTCTGCTCTCCTTGACCCATCTGAACCACCCTCCACTCCGCCTTCCACCTTGACCACCTGTTCCCATTCCCAGTCATCTGCCACCAGCCAAGTTTCTGTGAAGGCCATGTTTGAGCGTAAGAAGCCAATGTCTGACTGTCACCCCCTTGCCCGGCGTCTGACAGCTGGCTTGTCTGCACTCTTAGCCCGCCAGCTTTTACCATACCAGCTGGTGGACTCTGAGGCCTTCCGCAAATTTGTAGCAATTGGGACACCGCAGTGGAAGGTACCCAGCCGCAATTTTTTTTCTAAAAAGGGAATACCACACCTGTACCAACATGTGCAGAGCCAAGTTACCGCATCTCTGTCACTTAGTGTTGGGCCAAAGGTCCATATGACTACTGACGCATGGTCCTCCAAGCATGGTCAGGGCAGGTATGTCACCTACACTGCCCACTGGGTGAACTTGGTAATGGCTGGGAATGGGAAGCAGGGAATGGGTAGCTCAACAACAACAACAACAGTGGAGTTGGTGTCACCGCCACGGATTGCACGCGGTTCTGCCACCACCTCTACTCCTCCATCGCTCTCTACCTCGTCTTCTTCCTCTTCTTCTTCTTACTCTGCTGCTGGGTCCTCCTTCTCCTCCTCCACACCTGTGCACCCCCAGCTCCCCCTAGGCTATTCGACGTGCCAGGTACGCCGTTGTCACGCTGTCTTGGGGATGACGTGCCTGGAAAGCAAAAACCATACCGGATCTGTACTCCTGTCATCTCTGCAGTCACAGGCCGATCGGTGGCTGACCCCACACCAACTGCAGATCGGAAAAGTGGTGTGTGACAATGGAAGCAATCTGTTGGCAGCGTTGAGACTGGGAAATTTAACACATGTGCCCTGCATGGCACATGTGTTAAATTTAATAGTCCAACGTTTTGTCTCCAAGTACCCAGGATTCCAGGACGTTCTCACCCAGTCCAGAAAGGTGTCGGCCCATTTCAGACGTTCCTACACAGCCATGGCACGCCTTGCTGACATTCAGCAGCGCTACAACATGCCAGTCAGGCGTTTGATTTCTGACAGCCAGACTCGCTGGAATTCAACGCTCCTTATGTTGGAACGTCTGCTGCAACAACAAAGGGCCGTCAACGAGTACCTTTTTGAACTGGGTGGTAGGACTGGATCTGCAGAGCTGGGGATTTTTTTCCCCCGTTACTGGGTGCTTATGCGCGATGCCTGCAGGCTCATGCGACCTTTTGAAGAGGTGACAAATATGGTCAGTCGCACCGAAGGCACCATCAGCGACCTAATACCCTTCGCTTTCTTCCTGGAGCGTGCCGTGCGACGAGTGACAGATGAGGCTGTAGACCAGCGTGACGAGGAGCTGGAAGCGCACGATTTATGGTCGCAATCACCAGAACGAACCCAGGCACCTGCTGCAACGCAGGGAGAGGTGCCAGAAGTGGAGTCAGAGGAGGAAGGTGGCTTTGTGGAGGAGGAGGAGGAGGACCAACAGGAGCAGGCTTCCCAGGGGGCTAGTGGTGACCTTTTGGGGACCCCTGGTCTTGTACGTGGCTGGGGGGAGGAGACCGTGGATGATGCAGTCCTTGATAATGAGGAAGCGGAGATGGATAGCTCTGCATCCAACCTTGTGAGAATGGGGTCTTTCATGCTGGCATGCCTGTTGAAGGACCCCCGTATCAAGAGGCTTAAGGAGAAGGACCTGTACTGGGTCGCAACGCTACTAGACCCTCGGTACAAGCATAAAGTGTCAGAAATGTTACCAACATACCACAAGTCCGAAAAGATGCGGCATTTACAAACCAGCCTGCAAAACATGTTGTACAATGCTTTTAAGGGTGATGTCACTTCAGGAACTCATCAACATTCCAGGGGCAGAGGTGCCAGTAATCCTGCCACGAGCACACCTGCAAGGACAAAGCCCTTTGGCCGGTCTGTAACATCAGACATGCAAATGTTTTTCTGTCCAAGGCAGCGCCACAACCCTTCTGGATCCACCCTCAAAGAACGCCTCGACCGGCAGGTAGCGGACTACCTGGCATTAACTGCAGATATCGACACTCTGAGGAGCGATGAACCCCTGGACTACTGGGTGCGCAGGCTTGATCTGTGGCCAGAGCTGTCACAATTTGCCATGAACCTCTTGTCTTGCCCAGCCTCAAGTGTGCTCTCAGAAAGGACCTTCAGTGCAGCAGGAGGGATTGTAACTGAGAAGAGAACTCGCCTAGGTCACAAAAGTGTCGATTACCTGACCTTTATTAAAATGAATGAGGGGTGGATCTCGGAGGGTTACTGCATGCCGGAAGACTTGTTCTGACTTCTATGCAGCTGTCCTTCTCTTCAAGCCTCATGACTCCACACACAGCTGTCCTTTAGCGTCCTCCTCCCTCCGCCACCGTTACAAACTAGGGTGCAAACCCTACTGGTTTAATTTTTTCTGGCCTCTGTGCTTCAGTGGCTGCGTCCAAAAAAACGGGGCAAACAATGTCTACAAGGTCAACGTATGGCGAAAAATTACTATTTTCAGCATTTAAATGGCATATTTTTTCTGGCAACTGTGCTTCAGTGGCTGCGTCCAAAAAAATGCATATTTTCTGCATTTATATGGCATAATTTTTCTGGCCTCTGTGCTTCAGTGGCTGCAACCAAAAAAATGCATATTTTCTGCATTTATATGGCATAATTTTTCTGGCCTCTGTGCTTCAGTGGCTGCAACCAAAAAAATTTATATTTTCAGCATTTATATGGCATAATTTTTCTGGCAACTGTGCTTCAGTGGCTGCGACCAAAAAAATGACTATTTTCAGCATTTATATGGCATATTTTTTCTGGCCTCTGTGCTTCAGTGGCTGCGGCCAAAAAAACTGGGCAAACAATGCCTACAAGGTCAACGACGTTGACCTTGTAGGCATTGTTTGCCCAGTTTTTTTGGCCGCAGCCACTGAAGCACAGAGGCCAGAAAAAATATGCCACATAAATGCTGAAAATAGTCATTTTTTGCCATACGTTGACTCAACGTATATGGCAAAAAATGACTATTTTCAGCATTTATATGGCATATTTTTTCTGGCAACTGTGCTTCAGTGGCTGCGTCCAAAAAAACTGGGCAAACAATGTCTACAAGGTCAACGTATGGCGAAAAATGACTATTTTCAGCATTTATATGGCATATTTTTTCTGGCAACTGTGCTTCAGTGGCTGCGTCCAAAAAAACTGGGCAAACAATGTCTACAAGGTCAACGTATGGCGAAAAATTACTATTTTCAGCATTTATATGGCATATTTTTTCTGGCAACTGTGCTTCAGTGGCTGCGTCCAAAAAAACTGGGCAAACAATGTCTACAAGGTCAACGTATGGCGAAAAATGACTATTTTCAGCATTTATATGGCATATTTTTTCTGGCAACTGTGCTTCAGTGGCTGCGTCCAAAAAAAACTGGGCAAACAATGTCTACAAGGTCAACGTATGGCGAAAAATGACTATTTTCAGCATTTATATGGCATATTTTTTCTGGCAACTGTGCTTCAGTGGCTGCGTCCAAAAAAACTGGGCAAACAATGCCTACAAGGGCAACGTATGGCAGTTGTTTAAAGAGAACAGTAGATTACTAGCCAGCAAAGCTACCTAAGCTAAAATGTCCCTCAAATCCCTGCAGACTTCTGTCCCTCCAATACAGAGCAGTATCAAGCAGATTACTAGCCAGCAAACTTACTATCATCTGTCCCTGAAATCACTAACAGCTCTCCCCCTACACTATCTCTTCCAAGCACACACAGGCAGATTTTTCAGATAAATTTTTGCCCTTGATCCCCCTCTGGCATGCCACTGTCCAGGTCGTTGCACCCTTTAAACAACTTTAAAATCATTTTTCTGGCCAGAAATGTCTTTTTTAGATGTTAAAGTTCGCCTTCCCATTGAAGTCTATGGGGTTCGCGAACCGTTCGCGAACCGCTCGCATTTTTGCGCAAGTTCGCGAATATGTTCGCGAACTTTTTTTCCGACGTTCGCTACATCCCTACTCTCTGTCCCTCTCTCTGTTTCTCTCTGCACTCTCAGTCACTCTGTCCCTAGGAACCAGATGGATTTAATTACAAACTGGAGAGCTGCTGAATAAAAAGCTAAATAAGTCAAAAACCACAATTAATAAAAAATGAAAACCAATTGCAAATGATCTCATAATGTCCCTCTCTACATCATACTAACAATTAGATTGAAGGTGAACAACCCCTAAGGCAGCTCTTTATGCGCATACATTTTTTCAGTTTTACCCCAATATATGAGTGGATGTGTACAAGTCAGACCATTGCGTCTTTACATGGGGCTGCTTTGATTTTTTTTCCCGGGCTGCTTTTTACCCCCAGTCCGTCCCTGGAAGGGAACAAGGCCACCATTAGAAATCACGGGGCCCCGCCCAAAGTTTCGCCTGAGCCCTACCCCAGATCCCACCCACTCCACATCACAGTTAAAAGACCACACAGATATCAGCGCTAAAAAAGTAACCCCCCACACACAAGTTACAAAAATATTGATGGTCAGGGCCCCCTTATAAGTTAAAAAAAAAACATTGGTGCCAGGGCCCCCCATAAAAGTTTTTTTTTAAAAAAAGCATTGGTGCCAGGGTCCACCTTACAAGTAAAAAAAAAAATTGGGGCCCCAAAGAATATTTTTTTAAAAAAACATTGGCTCCAGGGCCCCCTTACAAGTTAAAAAAAATTGGGGCCCCAAAATTTGTTTTTTTAAAAAAAAACATTGGTGGCAGGGGCCTATAGAATATAGAATTTCAGCTGTTTTCGTGACTTCAGGTCTTTTTGGTGCTTCAGCTGTTTTCATAGCTTCGGGTCTTTTCTCTGCTTCGGGAGTTCGGCTTCAGCTGTTTTAGTGACTTCGGGTCCTTTGGCTGTTCGGCTTTTCGGCACTTCCACATTTCGGCTGTTCGGGACTTGAGAAAATGGCCCCACGGCTCAGGCGCTCTCAAGGGGGGCCCAGCTCTTCCTCTTTCGAAACTTGTCCCCCCTGTCCCCCTCTGATGGTGGCCCTGGATGGGAAATGCAGGACCCTTACCTTCCTCCAAATAACTCACAATGGGTTAGGCAAGTTGTTCTTCTGCTCCTGATGAAAGTTGATAGTCTTTAAAAAGACTTTTGTGTTTATTCTTTATCTCCTCCTGCTCCTGGGAATCACTGAGACTCACTAGGCGATCGTATTTCACTTTATGGGGAGAGAAAGAGAGAGAAGAGATTATGAACTGAACTCTCTCTGCCATATATATCTGTATATACTGGATTTCCCTTAATAGCTCAATAGTACACTACCGAATATGGTTGTGCCTTATAAATAACCAGTAACACCAATCAGCAGCAACTTTAATAGAATGAAGGAGCTGATTGGGAGAGAAAGAATTTATTGGTGCAATCAAGGGCCCTAGACACCCCTGCTAACTAAGGTTGGGTCCTAGTGACGCAATGCACAAACTAATAGTTAAATGAACACGTGGAATCACCCTCATTCATTTCTATGCCAATTGCTTTCACCAGGGCTCAATTAAATTGAATTTAGAAATGAACGGGAGTGATCATTTGGGAGTGAGCATTTGGTTGGCCATACACTGAATTGGAAATCACATGGGGACAAAACATCCCAAATCCCCCTCTATGCCATTACTGTAAAGCTGTATGTTACTGGCAGGGTGTTATAGGGGCAGAAGACACTGGTTCCCATTAGAGGCTCAGATGAGTAATAGGCCCACTGGGGCATTTCATAAACAGTCAAGCTCTGATCAGTGCCCCTACACCCATAACACAAGGCACCCTAATTCTAGGCATGTAACTATTGTTCTGGTTTGTGCTACTTGTCTTTCTTCTCAGTCCTCCCTTACCCATTATCTACTCTAATGCTGAGGCCACTAGGATGAGTGATGAGTGGGACAGTTGGAAAATGGCAGTTGACATTAATAGCGAAAGAGCAGCAGAGTAAATGGTCTAACACTTCAAAAGCTGTAACAAGTAAACAAGAAATAACAAACACACTATATTCTATAACTATAAGTCAGCCACAGGGGGTGCTGGGAATTGTAGTTAAGGCACAGCTAGATAAGCACAGTCAGTGGGACAGCAAGTTCTCATGTTGTCTCACTACCCTTAGCAATGGCACACAGGCAGATTTTGGGTACTTTGGCACCCACAAGTTTTAGTAGTTTGGGAAGGGGCAGGGTGCCCACCAGAAACCATTTTCAAGGCCCCATCATTGAGTGTCCCCTTCTTTGTAGTTGTACCCCTTTGTACCCCCTGATGGCTTATCACCAAAAATGCCGCCCCCCCCTTTTCCAATGAAATTGGAAAAGATGGAACTGGAAAGACAAACTGATATCTCCAATGGACAATTTCATGACAAGCACCATCCCAGAAAATTACAATAGCAGGCAATGGTGGGGTAATTGTGGTAGCTTTGGCTCTAGACTAAAGTCTGGACTGGGAATTAAAAATTGTAACTTGTCTATAGAGACTGAGACTGCACCCAAAAAATGCTTTAGTTGGGTGCAGCAGACCCAGTAAGGGCCTAAACATTCCCCCTATGACGTGCACCCTAACCCCTCACCACCCCCCCCAGCTCCGTCACCGGATTTCCAATGGAAATCCATGGCAGAGGCTGGGGAATGTTTTTTTTTTTAATTTAAAAAATAAATTTATAGGCACCCGAGGGCCGCCCCCCAAAACCTGCCGCCTTAGGCACAGGCCCTCGGGTGCCTTAATATAAATACGCCCCTGTCCTCTCCAAGAGATAACACGGCTCCTACATCAGAGGCAGGTTCTGGAAACCTGCAGATATTTTGTATGTACAATACTGTAGTAGCAGGTGCTGAGGAAGGCATCCACCTTCTAATTAAATCTGACAAGGACAGTGTTTGCATGCAGTGCTTCCTTTAATGAGGACTGAGAGAAAAATAAATTGTTTGTTGCATAATAATTCCACACACACTCCCTCTCACACACACACACTCTCACACACACACTCCCTCTCTTACACACACTCTCACACATACACACTTAATAATAGAGGATATTCTCTTGCAATATGTGCAATGGACCAGAAAAATGGTGTAAAGTCAGTGAAATGTATTGTGCACTAAATATATCACAAAAAGTTGTATAACATATGGAAATACTTAAAATGGTATGTAAAATGGAGGCTTCGCTGTATGTATCTAGTAATTTTGTTAAATGAATTGTTCAGTGTAAAAATACAAACTGGGTAAATAGATAGGCTGTGCAAAATAAAAAATTTTCTAATATAGTTAGTTAGCCAAAAATATAATCTGTATAAAGGCTGGAGTGATTTGATGTATAACAAGTCAGTCAGGGCACTACTTCCTGCTTTTCAGCTCTCTTGGTTTACACTGACTGGTTACCCTGGCTACCAGACAGTAACCAATCAGAGACTTGAGGGGGGCCACATGGGTCATATCTGTTGCTTTTGAATCTGAGCTGAATGCTGAGGGTCAATTACAAACTCACTGAACAGAAATGTACCACGTGGCCCCCCTTCAAGTCGCTGACTAACTCAGAGGTATAAAGCTGGAAAGCAGGAAGTTGGATTCTGGCTGTTTTATTAGATATCTGTTCACTCCAGCCTTTATATATTAAATTTTTGGCTAACTAACTATATTAGAAACATTTTTTATTTTGCAAAGCCTATCTATTTACCCAGTTTTTATTTTCACACTGAACTATTCCTTTAAGAAAGTAGAAAATATCAAAGGAGTTTGTGTCACTAATAGAATGGCAATGCTATACATGTGCAACAGTTACTACTCTATATATTTATAGAAAAGCTTTTGTTAGGTTTGTGTGGAAACCAAAATGTGGGTACACTAATTTGTGCAATATGTTTTCTTCCTTGCCCCCACCCCTGGAAAAATTTCTGTGGACACCCATGTGTATTTAGGTAAGAGTATTCCTTATTTTGAGGTAGGGATTCGGCCTTTTTCAGCAGGATCCTTCTGCCTGGCCAAACAGAATCCGAATCCTAATTTGTATATGCAAATTAGGGGCGGGAGGGAAATTGCATGACTTTTTGTCACAAAACAAGGAAGTAAATAATGTTTTCCCCTTCCCAGCCCTAATTTGCAAATGCGAATTAGGATTTGGATTCGGTTCGGTATTTGACCAAATATTTCGTGAAGGATTCGCGGTTCAGCCGAATCCAAAATAGTGGATTCGGTGAATCCCTATTTTGAGGTAGTACAGTTTAAATCCAAATGACAAGGGCTCTAGTTAGTCTCTTTGAATGCCATTTGCCTGACAGGAATCAGGAATCTATGTAACTACTCCTCTTGGGGTTAATATGGCTTACACTTCAACTGATTATTCAATGTTCCTACATTTTAATTGATTACATCCATGGTAACCCTAATTGTGGGTCTGTACTGAGGTTTTGCAAAAAAGTAGAATTGGTCAGCTGACCATTAAGGGTCAGGGCATACGCTCAGATTCGGGGAGATAAGTTGCCCGGCGACAAATCTTCTCTTCTTTGGGGCGACTAATCTCCCCGAACTGCCTCCTGAAGTCGCCCAAAGTTGCCTCAGAGGAAACTTCGGGCGACTTCAGAAAACGAATTGCTCCGAGTGCCATCCCGCCAACGATTTAAATTCTAGCCGGCAGGAGGCAGTTTGGGGAGATTAGTCGCCCTGAAGAAGAGGAGATTTGTTGCCGGGCGACTAATCTCTTTGAATCTGAGCCTATGCCCTGACCCTTATGGACATAACTTATGATACACTAACAGGTTGGTGATCCAAATTCCAAATAAAAATTTGATTGGTCAGCTAGAGTAGGACTTGTGCTGAACATCCTTTTTCCTATTGTTTTAATTATGAAATATCTATTGGGTTTGTTAATCTTGCACAAAACAAGAATATGAAGACAGTTTCACTGTAGTATTTTCTGTTACTTCTGGTCCCTAAGAACTTCAAAGAAGCTGATGAAAATAATTACCAGCTTACTGAGAAGTCCCTGATAATAAACTGTTCATAGGCTATTGCTTAGATAAGGGAGGGGTTTGTTAGTTCAAATGTAGATAGGGAGCTCTGAACAAATTACCCTATTTATAACAGAAGGAAGGGAGGTTTAGACCAACTTTTAAATTAGTGCTTTAGAATGGCAAAAATAGCACAATATGGATTTTTTTTAAAATTAAAACAATATGCAGAATGTAATTTCAACTAAAATTCTATTGACAATGCCCATTTCTACCAAAGGTGTATACTTCCCCTTTAACCAGCTAAATAAGGTTCTGTAAGGCTCTTTGTATGGGGTATAGTATGCATATTGTATGTATTGAGCATAGCCCAATCTACATCTATTAAAGTAGCCTCATGGGATTTAGATTGGCAGAAGATTTTAAAAAGTTGTTTGAATCTCCTGCTCGCTCAGTCCCTACTGGTGTTATAATAACACAGGCAAAGTTATTCCCAGGCTTTTGTAACCCATACCAACTAATTAGCATTTTCAAATGCAAAAGCTAAAAGTGTGACTGCTCGCT
Organism: Xenopus petersii; assembly: GCA_038501925.1. NCBI lineage: Eukaryota > Metazoa > Chordata > Amphibia > Anura > Pipidae > Xenopus > Xenopus petersii. The sequence goes on from CM076681.1 coordinate 85,539,535, forward strand.
ATGCAATAGAAAAATGAACAAACATTTTTCCTGTTACATTTACCCTGGGCTACACCATTCTCCTCTAATTGATACATTGGATATCATATGATTGTTTCAAGCCCAGGGCAAAATGGAGCACCTGTCATTAATGACAATTTGAAGCAACACAGTTCTAATATGTTACATTTTAATAACTGGTAGGTGTAATGGTAAAAATGTCTATTGCGACATTAGTATTAGCTCATTATATTTTATAATAATAAAAGGTTTGGCTCCTTCCATCTCCAGCTTTTTATTTGGACAGTGCTACTATTGGGCAACTCCTTCTGTATGTACTGTATAACAAAAAAGAAAAAGGTTTCAAAAATATGGTGCAAGGAAGTCTTTGGCATTCATTTAGTCTGTGCTTATTTTAACTTCTGTTTGGAGGTTTTCATACACCTAAGCAGAACTTTATTTAAGACTATTAAACAATTCCTTTAATGACCTTTAAAGGTGTTTCAGTAAATAAACTTGATCATTTGTTGGTTTCTCTTTATTAAACCCTGAAAGGAAGTGTAGAAGCCAACCTGGAGGATGACTTTAGAAAACAAGCACTGGATTAATGTTATCTACAGTTTAAATGCATTTTAAAAAGTATTGCTTTGAACAAGACCATTTACATCCATTAAAGTTTGCAAACATAATGGAAATCAATTGGAGTAGTGATGCTTGCAATTGCTATGTTTGCCTTAGCATCATTGTTAGCAGAAATTGATGTGATGGATTAATGTTAAAAAGAAAGCAGGCCAATTAGAAACAGCTACCTGGGTAGAACCAGTAAATAAAAAAATCAAGCACACACAGGGAACATGTGCAGGCAAAGTATGGCACACACAGGTGGTATGGGGCAGACAGAGTAAGGCACATGCAGGGAGCATAGGTCAGACAAAGTATGGCACACACAGGGAGCATAGGGCAGGCAGAGTATGACACACACAGGGAGTATAGGGCAGGAAAAGTATGACACACACAGGCAGAGTAGGACAGGCACAGTATGGCACATACAGGGAGCATAGGGCAGGCAGAGTAAGGCACACGCAGGGAGCATAGGTCAGACAAAGTATGACACACAGGGAGCATAGGGCAGGCAGAGTATGGCACACACAGGGAGTATAAGGCAAGAAAAGTATGACTCACACGGGACGCCAACCATGTGGTTTATCTTCATAGCCTGGGGCCTGTGGCTGCCAGAGCCCCAGCCAAACAAATCACTCCATCCTGAAGTTAACTGAAAGTAGACTGACTGAGAACATGGCAACTTAGCTATATGAAGAAATTACGCAACAGTGACACATCAGGAATCTGCCAGGGCACATTGCATTAGTAACGAAAGACTCACTCCCCCTCCCTTATCCAATTTAGGCCCACCACTTAGCTGGGGGAACATAGCGGAATTTGACCTTGTGGGTTCCCACATAAACATAAAGTAAAAAAAGACCCTAATTTTGTAGGTAGTAATAATTACTATACAGTATGAAATTGTTTTTACTTGGGGCTACCAATTATTATTAGTATGTTCAAAAATGGCCCCTTATTGGAGCTCCCCATAGATTTTCATTGGTCCCTCTCTGTATTTCAAATGAGGGGTAGGTGTGTCCTAACCTACCTGAAGCACAGTAGGAGGGAGATCACAGCCCTGAAGTCACCCATGCAAAGACAGGCTTCAGTTTCCTATCATGTCAGCCTAGCTGCTGATAGGTTCCTGTCCTACAGTGCAGATGCGCTGAGTTTTTTTTAAAGGTAAGTTTTATTTCTTATTTTAAACACACACAACAATCATACATACAACAAATAAGTACACTCGCAGACTAAACTGTAGAAGTTAGGCAGGAAGAAAACATGGCACAGGCTATCACCAAGCATAACACAATACAGTTATTGAGAAGTTGAGATGGACACTATCAAACTCACAAGGAGGGGTGGTGAACTTTACATCCGAAGGCTAGGTTGGGACCCTCGAGGATAGGTAGGAGAACAAACCATGAAGGATTCCAGAATAGGAGATGGATTCAGTTAAGACGTGCTATAGAGGGGTCGGGTCAATGTCATTCCACAAGCCCCAAATTTTATCAAATTTTGCTGGTGTTCCCCTAACTTCGTAGGTGAGTTTATACAGGGGTACTGCTTTGTTAACCAGTTGTATCCAAGCATTGAGAGAGGGTGAGAGGTTACCCATCCAGTGTAGGGCTACAGTTTTTTTTGCATAAAAGAGTAGGATACGAAAAGAGATTCGAGTATATTTAGCCGGGATTATCTCTTCTAGGACCCCCAAAAGGCAAACTGTAGGTGAAATTATTCTCGGGAAGTCAAGATTATCTGATAGATAGTTTACGACTTGTGTCCAAAAGCTCAATATGTAGTGGCATTCCCAGATTAGATGGAAGAAATCCGCAGCTTGTTGGTGACACCTGGGACAGGAGTCGCAGGGGATCCGGCCCATTAGTTTGAGTCGTGTGGGAGTTATGTAAATATGATGCATAATTTTATATTGTATTAGTTTGTCTTTCAACGATATCAGGCCAGTGTATATGTGTTCTGTTGCTTCATCCCAGTTATCTTGCTCAAGGCCTACAATTTTGGAATTCCACCAGACTTGTGCTGATCGAAAAGGTTTGGGGCTGGATAAAAGGAATTGCTGGTAGAGCCGGGACACCATCTTTGCTGGATTGGGATCATGAAGAATTTCTTCTATGACTAGGCAGGATTGCTGGGGGGTAAGACTGTTAAATTGGGAGTAGAAGGTATGTCGCAATTGTAGGTATTTAAATAGTGGAATTTGCGTTGGCTGGCACTTCTGTTGTAGTGTGCAATGGGTGACAAAGGTACGATTGTCAAGGAGGTCCTTCAAGCATTTAATGCCTTGCCTGGGCCAGAAAGCAGAGTGTTGCAAAGATCTAAAGTGATTTAAATAGGAATTTCCCCAGAGTGGGAGGTGAGGGGATAGGAGGGGTGGTGAATGGCCCAAGATTTTGAGGGCTATCAGCCAGGCTTTCTGTGGGGTTGTCAGTGTCGTCGGTAGCAGGCCAGAATCCCTGGGATTCCGATAGGGAAAGTTGCGGAGACTCTCCCACGAGGATAGTAAAAGAGCATGTAACTGCGAGTTAGGTTATACGGGTCAGGGTTAAAGCACCAGTGTAGGTAATATATTTGTGAAGCTATGAAATACCAATGGAAATTGGGGAGGGCCAGTCCTCCTTCGTCACATGGTGCACACAACTTTGACCAAGCGATCCTGGGTGTTTTATTGTTCCAGAGAAAGGGGATCACTATTTGGTTTATAAATATTGGCGCATTATGGAGTAGGTAGAGAATTTTGGGGAGGTAAATCATTTTAATGACATTCACTCTACCCCAGAGAGACAGAGGGAGTTTAGTCCATCGATTTAAGGTATTGGTCAGGTTAACTAAAATTGGGTCGAGGTTTAAGGTAGTGTATGTGGTGAGATCAGTATGGACTATCACTCCTAGGTACTTGAATTGGGTGGCCCATTTGAGTGGGGTCTCTTGTGGTAGAGATCGAGGTTGGTCAGGGTCAATGGGGAATAAAACTGATTTATCCCAGTTAACTCGTAGTCCGGAGAATGAGCCAAACCGGTTGACCAGGTCCAGGAGGGCAGTAAGAGAATCATTGGGATCTGCCAAATATATAAGGAGGTCGTCAGCAAAAAGGGAGATTTTTTCCTGAATAGTTCCATAGGTTAAACCCTTGATTAAAGGAGACTGTCTGGTCAGTATTGCCAGTGGTTCTATTGCTAGAGCAAATAGAATTGGGGAGAGGGGGCAACCCTGCCTTGTTCCCCTGGTTAGTAAGAAAGGGGGTGAGATATGACCATTAACTCTCACACGCGCCGTGGGGTTCTTATATAGAAGTTTGATCCAGGATATACATCTGGGGCCAAATCCGAAACGGGCTAAAACCTCCCATAGGTAATCCCACTCCACCGAATCAAAAGCCTTAGCAGAGTCTAGGGAGGCTACTACTCTGGTGCCTGTTTCAGTATGGGCAATCTGCAGGTTGGTAAAGAGTCTGCGGAGGTTGATGTTAGTGGAGCGTCCTGGCATAAAGCCAGATTGATCAGGGTGGATAAGGTCAGGGACTACCTGTTGGAGGCGGGAAGTGAGGACCTTAGCCAGGATTTTAGCATCTGTATTTAGGAGAGATATAGGGCGGTATGAAGAGCAGCGAGTTGTATCCTTACCCGGTTTAGGGATGACCACTATGAGGGCCTCTGTAAATGAAGGAGGTAGAGAATTACTATCAAAAGCACTTTGCAGCGTCTCTAGATATTTCGGCACTAATTGTTCTGAGAGAGCTTTATACCAGTCTGGAGGGAGGCCATCTGGCCCTGGTGTCTTATTTGGGGGTAGGGAGGCAATGGCATCAGCAATTTCTTGGGGCGTTATAGGTGCATCCAGAAATGTTTTGTCACTAAGTGAGATTGGGGGGGATTTTTAAATAAATCAGTCCCAAACACATCATTTTTAAGCACATTCCTTCTATAGTTAGAGGAGCAGATTCTTGTTTTTTATACAATATATCCACTTTAATAAGCATCATTGTGAATTGCATGAGTCTTTTTAATAGTTAATATGACAAAGTATGGTTTGGGTACTGGAAGAAACAATAACAATTTTGAAAAAACATTTTCCAGCAGTTTAACTTAAAGAAGTAGTTTAATGTCAAGGTTTTAAATAGAGCAGTATAGCTGACAATGGAAGATTTGATCATTTTGTTTTTAAAGCAAAAATGACAGACCACAACCACAACACCTGAAGGCCAATATATCAACTAGCTTCAACATTTGCATCCATAAGTAAAAGCCAAATGCATAAAGGAAGCCCACATCTAGTTCGTATCAGTACATTCAAATTACTGGCAACTGCAGATGTCATGCAGGTGGTTAGTTTCCTAACCGTTTCTTTAACAAACAAGTGTGAGTGGCCAAACAATGCTAAAGACTGAAATAAAGCTTTGTTTACAGGTGAATCTGAATTTGACATGCATGGTTGCAATTAGAGAACTTAAGAGAGAAGATTGGCTTGAGTAGGGTCAGGTTTTAAACAAGCATGTGCTGGTTAAAGCTGAAGGAAAAGTATACTCATTGGGGGTGCTCAGTGCTGGTGTAGGGAAGTTTTAACATGGGGGTGCTCAGTGCTGGTTTAGGGAAGTTTTAACATGGGCAACATCTCCTTGTCTGTCATTGCCCTTTTTGTAGCATTGGTCCCTCCCCCTCCCAAACTGAATATGTATTGTGTTGAATTTGTTTATATAGTACAAGTATATGCAATGTTTAAAAAGCAGAAACATAAAGGGGGGTACAGTTATTATGAAATAAAGTAGAGTGTTAGCATGAGGTGGTCCTGCTCCAAAGAATTTACCGTACAATCTATGAGGAATTCAGACACACAGAAACAAAAGACACACAGAAACAAAAAGGGAAGAAGAACAAGATCATAAGTCCAGTGCTGAATGGGATGCAATTGCACTGATGATTTTTAATATTAGGTTGGTTTGATTTCCAGTGTTTGGCATCAATATAATGTATATGCCCAATTCTTCAGCCACAAGTTCCAAGATAAGAACCCTGGAACTACTGCCACCTTCTGTCCCCAGCTTTATTTCACACATTTGCAACAGAAGACAGATATATATTTTTTAAATATGTTCCTGCTGTGCTGAGGAATTCTTATAAGACTATTAATGCTAAAGGGGTAATGGAGAGTCCTGTAATCCCCTGCCTTCTAGTATGTTGTTATCACTTCAATAAAAATGTAAATTAATATTAAAGCCCAGCTGGCTGCAGATAGAGGATCTCTTATGGTGAAGTCAAAGCTATAAATAGAAGCAGCTTTAGGAATATTACAGCGGTGGATCTGATCATGTCTTGCAAGCTTACCAGCAAAATCTATGCCAACTATCAAGTCAATTTTTTTCAGCTGTTATTACTGTCAGTAGAAATTTGAGATTTTGGGACAAATTTACTAACCATCATTATGGGGTGATCAATTACAATTATTAACTCATGTTTTTTATCTTTTTAAAGAAAATAGATCAATTTGAATCAATCCCACCTGCATAATGAGTATCTTCTACAAAAGGCTTAGCTTTTCAAGATGAACAAAAGTAATATGTTAAAAGGAATGTGAAAATCACAAAATCAAAGTGGAGAAACACTGAGCTGAGTATAATAAATATAAATGTTCCTACTGTCACTACTTATTGTTATTTAATAATTATTATTATTGTAGAGTAGCTTCTAATAACAATATTACTCCAAATTAATACAAATGAACATCACCCTAAAATAAACCTTCCTCTGTGCATTTCAGCAAAGGTGAGCATTCACATACAGAGGCTGAAATAATTTGCGGTATATATGTATGTTAGAGGATGTCATCGTGTTGAGGAACCATGGCTCTGGAAATTCCAGGACTGACCGTAGGCCCCAGTGATTGTGCTTATAGGGAGTTACGGCAAGGGTCAGTGGCAGGCAGCGAGATGCAGAAGTCGATAATCAGGCAAGGAGTCAAAACCAAGCAGAGATGCAGGAAAATCGCTTGAGCAGGATCAGAATACTGAAAACCAGACTGGGCAATAAATTCCAAACAGAAAGCACTCTTTGAATTTTGGTGCCAAATTGACGTTGGCATGCATGGTGAGACCATGATGCACCGCGTCAATCTAGACGAGAGCGTCATTGCACATGGACACATCCAAACCAGCTGATGCGTGTCTCGATCTGGACGCTCATCCAAAGGAAGCCGGGGACGTTCCAGTCTCTCTCCAGGGTTTCTTACATAGGGAACTAACCTATTCATGAAGTAGGTACCCCATGAACCAAATTTTAGTTAGTGACTGTTAAAGCTCCTGACATGCTACACCTCAGAGATGTAAGATAGTCAACTTAGTCAACTTAGCAAGAGTAGCAATTGGCTCCAATAAGGATTGATAGACTTAAGCTAGATCTCCCAGGCAATATCTTACCTAATGTGAAGAGACACTTGACTGTAAAGGCTAGTTTAAATCCATGAGAGGCTTTCACCAGAGGGGATCTGAACCACTAGCAGGTATAGCTCTACAGTTAACCTGAACCCATCTCCTACATATGGCACCTGTACCAGCTTGTCTATCTGAATGTCATTTCATGCTTAACTTATTTATTGGTGTCAGTTAGTATTGACATATCAGCTTACACAGAACCTGATTGCACTGCACCAAGACCAGAATATGGGTAAAAACGTTTGTATTTCTCCATGAATTTGTTTCTTAATGAATTTTTTGTATCTAGCCTGAAGGAGCACTACTAGGACACACCAGCTACTGAGCTTTAGAAAACAGGCTTTGCCAATTGATACATACAGTAAAATAATACATTAACATGGAACTGATGGCACATGGATTTTCGGAGAATAATGGGAGTGCTTAGGCTGTCTGTGTATACATTATTACTTTTTCATTTTTAATCATGAATGCATTTGGAAATCTATTTCACTGCTAATCTAGATGGGGAATTTATATAATATGATTATGATTGTAAATGAGATGTCAGTGATAAAGTGTTCCACTGGAGCTATCGTTGGTATGAATGGTAACAGGAAATCTGCTATTTTTTTCAAGTTCTTTTCATTAGCGCATAACATCCTTTTATAGTTTATTGACATTTACACGTGTCTGAAATAATAAACTGCAGAAAACAGGCAGAGATATTACACCGCTATCTGTAATCTGTATCAGAGATAGTAGCTGTGTGTTTTTATATTTAGGCCTAAAATGGAGATAGGCAGGGAGAACAACAGATATATGGTAATGACCTCTCTATTCTTTATAATGTATTTTCCTGCTGGATTTGAAAAACGACTACAGAGATGATTACTAAATGAATGATTAGATAAGAGCAATGGACTTCAGATTTTAGGTCAGGACTATATGGAGGATAACAATGTAACATATAGTTGGTGTGAACACTGAATAGAATCAGCTGCAACAGCCATGTTTAGATGATTCAAGATATCTTGGACTGGTGAAGAGCATTATTATTCATCAAATGCTTGATGAATTATATACAAAAAAAGATTTATGAGTTCAGTGAATGAGATACACTGGTAAATTTGTGTAGATGAATTTATATAATCCTCCAAATTACTAGAATTGCAATATATGCTGCTTTGTTCCCTGTGAGCTGTAAATATTCCGTTGGGTTCCATTTTGGGAAAACTCACTGGTGTCACTGCAATATGAGATTTTGCTCACCATTTTAATGAGTTCCATGCATAGGTGGTTATAGGAAATAAAACAAAGCTATCCTGTCTGTGCCCTCCATCATGGTAAAAAGGTAATGACATAGTCTCTAAGTCTCTCATTTTATGTGCATTTAGGTAAGGGTCAAGAAAAAGCTCCAACTATCACCTATCATATAATCTCTACTATCTACTATCATTCTACTATCTTATTTTAGAATATATGTTGTTAAAATGTTGACAGTTATTGTCATTGAACTGCTGCTGTTCAGTATTTATTGCCACTAATTTAATATCTTGTAAGTTATATCCTTATAAACAGTGAGTTCCGATGTCATCAGTTACAAACGGTGAGTTCTGATGTTATTTCTGTCACATAACTCATTGAAACTTGTGTATTATAATAAATAAAGTACCCCCAGTTGCAAAATATGAGGATATTGGAAGTTACCCTGGAGTTCAACCTCGTGTTTTTTTATGGTCATGAAACTGCTCTGTAACTTATAATATCCTTATAATTTACAAGAGGGGGTACTTTATTCACTATATATATTGCATATAGTGTGCACAGCGTGGGGCAAAGTGAGTACTAAATTATGTTATTGCATGCAGAATGTTTGCAGCTCCATACAACATGGAACAGACAGGGTATCAAGCAACACAGTTACTGTATCACAGTATGTAGAAGAAAAACAACAAATGTAACAGTTGTCTCCTTGGGAGAATCCACAAAGCTAAAAGTAATATTGTAAATATTGAGATATAGGTTTCCTACATCCTTGGCTCAGGGACCGTATATAGCACCATAATGCTCTTCATACATTCAGGCCACCTTTCAGCTGAAATAGCTAAATTAAATAGCCAACGCTAGCCTGCCTGCATGAGGAGGGTGCTCCTAGTGCAGGGGGATATGTGATGAGGGAGTACCACAAATCACTCATTATGCACATGCATTTGACATATGTCAGAGGCCCATTACACACATGTGTACTATATAATATGGCTGCTTGCACCAGGAACTCCCTCCTAGTGTGGGTGGCCTGGTGCTAGTTAGATGCTAGTAGGGACACTTTTAAAAAAACTAACTGTTGTTTCCTCCAACCAGAGTGGGGTCTCTTTTAGCCTGCACCTTTAGTGGGGAGTCTTTTTCAACAGGTGCCCATTCAACCTCATTATAGCATCTAGATTACAAGTAGAATTCAATGAAGAAGTACAGAAGAAGAATCTGAAGATTGTTGTGGAAGTTTAGAATAGTCATATTAATTAGTATAATGATAACTTACAGTATAGATGTGAATTGGGTTTAGTTTTCCCTATGTACAATATACTGTATATACTTTTGCTGTATGATGCAGACTAAATGACGTGTTTTTTAAGCAAATTGTAATGAAATACATAATTTCTTTGTAAATAAGAAAATTTGCAGTAACTCCAGGCTAGATTTCTTTTTGAGCTTAGGATATTGTATATACTTGCTAACCTTACAGTAATATATTGTCATTTCCCATGTATCTGAATAGTTTGGGATATGATACTTGCACAGTATTGACATATTTTAGTTCTGGGTCATGCAAATAAAAAACGTCTCTCATATAATTTCAAGCCTATTGGGTACACCAGAGAGAAAGGGCATGTGCTGTGCTGCTTGCATAAAATTACTATGGTAGCTCTTGGTAGTGATATATATTTATATGTAAAAAAAGAATCAACCACATCAAGAGTCTATTGAAAGAAATACTAAACCCAAGCTCTCTTTCTCACTCATGGAAATGCACATGTATAGTCTATAGCATTGCCTAACTAATGGGACATGAGGAAGGCCATGAGGGAAAACAGATTTTGCTCAGAGGGTAAACAGACAGACTAGTATTTAGGAACATCTCTGGCATTTTAAGAATAAAAGTTTTTGGTATCATTTCATATTTTGAAAGCTTGTCCTCTTTGTATTACCCTTTGGCTCTGTTCAAAGAGCACATTTTTTAGTGTCTCTTTTAATACAAGCTGTAAGAATGTTTTTGATTGAATCTCTTGGTTGGATTACAAAATCCTCCTTTCCTAAGGCTATACACATTTTTAAAACTTATCTTGTCTTATAGGACATCTAAAAGAAAAAATGCAATTTTCTTTACAATAAAATCATTCTGAAACTCTACAACACGAGGAAGACCAAATTAGGGCTCAGGGATGCTGTAAAGCTGTAATACCACAAACAATGCAATAAAGGCATTTTAATTTGAAAAGTTACATGGGACTGTTCTAATATTTGAGTGAAATAATGAGCTTCTTTATGGAAATCATTTTTCTCCTGTGACTATGAAGATTTTCATTCATCTAGGTCATGCTATAACTAGTATAGGTAAATCTAAAACAACTGGACTCTAAACTCTTCCACTAATCCAATCACAATGGCACATTGGAACTCTTCAGATGTCACCACTTTGAAGAGTTACAATGTGTCATTGTGCTCGGATTAGTGGAACAGTTTATATGCGGAGAACTTCCCATACCAGTCAGTTGCACTGAAGAAGCTGCTCGAATGAGTAGTGAAATGCCTTCTATGATTACTCAGCAAGTCCAGTTGTTTTAGATTTACCTATACTAGATATTTTTCTCCCGTGTTCTAACTGGCTGGTGTCATTCAAGGCATACTGCTACATGAGTGTATCTTAATCAATGGAGATCTAACAGAATTTGGCGGTGTAAATGTCTCAGCCTTCGTTAGAGAAATGCTACTTTTTTTTGCTGTTGTGTGTGTCCTGTTCACTTTAATAGGAATGCCAATGGAAAATTTGCTATTCCAGCCCTTTATCAAACTTGATAAAGGGTTGGAATAGCCCGAAACGTCGCTTTGCTAATGGCACAAATAAACAATTGAATCACATATCTGAGTGCTGCTGAATTTATTGCTTAACATAGAAGCTTAGGTAACTTGTGTATCAAATGCAGGCAGGGTCAAATTCCACTGACCAACAATGAATTAAAAAAACTTGAGGTAAATTGCATTGCCCCCAACAAACTGACTGCCTTATTAGCACATTCATTTATTAATAATTCTGACTAATTATATGAACTACTATTGACTAATTATTGGGCTCCATAGCAAGATCATCACCCCCCTAAATGTATGCAATTTACACATCTCCTGCAAAAAATGTATATAATTTTTTAAATAAGTAAATTAATTAATGGAACTATTTATTTTATATGAACTACTCATTATGGAATAACATCAACTCTATTTCCATTTCTATTGGGATCTATTTACTGCATTTTATGAGTCTCTCCTACATAAACTTCTCAGCAGAGGAATGACTCCTCCTCAGAAACGGCGCCAGGGCAACGGATCCATCCTGCGATGCTTGATTTCTCCTCCCTGGCTATTTCCTATAGAAGGCAGGGAGGAGAAATCGAGCGCCACACAATGGATTGTTGCCCTGTCGCAGTTTCTGAAAAGGAGCACATGCAGAGAATCGCTAAGTAATTTCTTAATAAAAGCTTTGCAATTTAAAAGTTAAAACTGTCTTGGTGTTTTTTATTCGTTAAAAAAAAATTAAATTTTTTTTTTTTATGTTACTGGTCCTTTAAATCACTAGGTATTAAGCCAGGCAAGATTTTCCATTTTGCTAGACTAACTACTATGATTCTCTGCTCATAAGCAGAAACATGTAGTAAAAGCTGTAACCTGAAATTAGGAAAAGCTTTTCATGCTGTTAAAGTGTATGTAGCTATGGTTCTTTATGCTATTCTTCCTCTTATTATTTTTTTGATCCTTATAAACAATATTTATCCTCCTTGAGATAACCCTCCGTTTATTTCAAGTAGCACATTTGCCCCTTTTCAGGCACAGGAATGAGGGTTTGATTGCATTTGTTGGCTGGATTATAAAAGTCTTACATTTTATTTACAACAAAACTGTTCTAGTTGCATTTACTGATTCAGTCTGTTCCTTGGAACTTGCCTCGTATTTATAATGCATCATAAAGCTAACTTCAGTGCTTTGGGTCCCCTGTGAGTATCTATGTACACTTACGCCTGGATATAAATTGGAAGCTAACGCTGCCTTCAAATTATTGTTTAGTTTCAGTAGTTTTATGGTGCAATAATGTAAGAACTGGGGTTTGAAGGACATGTGAAAATGTGTGTGTATAGATGATAGATACTGTAGTTACATATATTGTAACATTTATTCATAGCTAATCTATTTCTTCCTTTATTTTTAGAAATGATATAACTTGCACAAGGTCTTACTGACTAAGATAACAATGTTGCCATATGCCTAATTAAATAAGGACCAGCTGCTTAAATAATAAAGAAAATGTGAATAATGAAATGCCCTGCCATATTCATTTATTCATGTCATAGGGCAGGGGTTGTGAGACTAGCATTCCTGGGCTACTCTGAGTAAAGTGTATCTACAGTATAATTTTATTTATATAGAGCTACTTGAGAGCGAAGCACTGTACAGCAGAACAATAAATTAATAGAACAAACAGGGGGGTCATTACATACAATAAATACAAAAAAGTACAAAGTACAGTAATAAATACTAATAATTACGATCTTATGCAGCTTCTGGTCAATATATACTGTAATTGTTACACATGTTGTATAGGCATATTAAATGGGGACACCCTTTCCTAGTTTTTTTGTGATAGCATGGCAAGAACCAATGGGCATACCCACTGAAACACTGTTTTACAACCTGATTTGGAGGGCATTGATTTAAGGCAGACTTACTGATGGTGCCTGTTTTGGCTGCACTGACTGGAATCTGAGCTGAATATTTAATTTGACAAGGAAGTGTTTGGTTGTAAGTGGGCATGGCTGGACATAGTGTCCTTTTTATTATTCAAGTTATGCTAAGGTCTTGCAGAATTACCACTAATGTAAGGTTAAATGGACTTTTATTTCACCAACAGATGGCAAACAACAGCATGAAATTCTTTGCTCTTGTCTACACAAATCATGCAAATGATATTCTTGCTCTCCGTTAAAAACGCAATATGGTAAATGAATCACCTGTTTCCTTTTCAACTATGGATAACATTTCATTTTTAAAAAAGTAAGTTGAAATCTGTTATGCCTAAATATTTGGAAGGGTTTTTTTTTTTTTTTACAGAGGATGTATAATTCTCTCCCTGAATCAATCATACAGGCTGATACACTAGATAACTTTAAGAGGGTGTTGGATTGCTTTTTAGCAAGTGAGGGACTAGAAGGTTATGGAAGATAGCTCATAGTACCCAGGGACTAGTCTGATTGCCACTTTGTCAGGAATATATTTTTCCCTCTAAGGCAAATTGGAGTTAAATCTGCAGTTAGACAGATGAAAATAGAGTTAAAAGATTTAACTTGATGGACTTGTGTCTTTTTTCAACTTAACTTACTATGTTAGTATGCATTAAAAATATTTTGTTATTATTGTTTGATGTTCATCACAGTTGGTTTGTGTTAGTCTGCTACCTATATGTTTTTTTATTCTTGCTACCAAATGCTTTGAAAGGTCTATTGTTAGACTGATGGGAGATTTAGAAGAATACCTATTTTGTCATATTGTCATTGTCATTGACACTATATTAGGGGGTTTGGGCATGTGTGGTTCCCTTTTTTTTTTTTTTTTTTTTTTTTTTTTTCTTTTAGGGGGGGGTGATATATGGAACCCAAACTTTTGTCCCGGGCTGCTGAGGTTTCCCTCTTAGCCTCTGGCCATTAGCTTAAAATTTTCTATGGATTGGTTTATATGTTTATTATGTAAGATGGATATGGGAAATATAAATGATCCTGTGTTATAAGCATTCTGTATACAAATGTGGTTTAAAAGAATAAAAATTTATTGAAAGATAGAATACCTATTTTTACTTTGTATTTTATTATGTTATCATATTTTTATGTTAACACTGAACACCTACCATATGCAGGGACATTTTATAGCTGCCCTACTATATGCATTTACTATATGCATTTCTCTTATATCATTTATCTATCTATAGAGAGAAACTTTTATCTTATTTATAAACTTTTTATGATGCGCCTATTCAAAGAAAATTGTTTGGCAATGCATAACTTTAAACAAAGAAAAAGCTGAAAGAGATGAGGATATATTGCATAACTTTAAATACATTAAATTCCATATGTAGTTACTTTCTTTACAAGTACTTATTATAGTACTGACAACTCATCTATCTAGGAACCCTAGAGTATTTTTCTAAGCTTGTGGAAGCTTTGAAATGACAGAGACTTCATCATGTAGATTAGGGTAACCGAGCTGACCGAGCCTCATCTCATCACCAAGCTGATCTTGTTTTCTCTTGTGGCCATACAGTGCTGCTTTTCATTTCTTTTCATATCTTTTCATTGAAAGTAGCAGTTCATTTTTCAACAGTGGATTGCAGGTAAAAAATATTGTTCAGAAGTTTATTTCAATAAATGTCAGTTTGCTTAAGATCTCTATTTTAAGCTGAGTGCAAAGCAAACTGTTTTCTTCATGCACAGTATGGCATCTTTGATGACATTGTGCGTTAATGGTCAGTACATTTCCGATCCAGCAGGTTGGTCCATGGGCAAGACATACAGGGTGTAATGTAATAAATGGTTCAAAGTTTGCACTAGGTCTACCAACCAATTAGATATTTACTTTAAAAATTAATTTAAAATTACATTTTGGATTCCAATTTAATGAGTAAAGGATATGTAATACTTGGATGCTATGGGTTACTAGACCTGGTACAAACTTTGGAACATGTATTATACTCCAGCCAACAGCTATGTATGTACACATTCATCCCACTCAAAAATGATGGTTTAAGCCACAAGTGATTCAATGCAGATAAATGACTATACAGAATTTTCCATTATAAGTGTCCTACAGCCAAGAACCAAGATCATGCCATTTCATTTAAAAAAATTGCCTGGTATATAACCTGGTCACTTAAAGTTTAAACTGCTTAACCGCACTTATACTATATGGCAAACGAATGTGTGCAGAGAGCAGCTTTTCGCAAAGTTACCGAATTTGCAATATAGTGAAATAGAAATATTTCTGTATTGTATAGTTCATTTTTATACAATCTGCTATAGAGGAAAAGTAATTTAAAGGAGAAGGAAAGGTTAAAACTAAGTAAGCTTTATCAGAAAGGTCTATGTAACAACAACAATAAGCACTCAAACTAATGCTGCCCTGTGACCACATTCCTTTCCTTCTATTGTGTACACACAGGCTTCTGTATGAGACTTTCCTCTTTCACCCTAAACCTCCAGGGCATGGGCTTGAGCATGCTCAGTTTGATCCTCTCACCCCCTCCCTTCTCACCCCTCCATCCCTGCTGTAATATGAGCCCAGAGCTATGAGGTAGCAGGGAGAGACTTTTTTTGACGCGTATCTTTTTTTTTTTTTTTTTTGGCGCACGCCACCATACAGGTCTATGGGCATCATTTTTGCGGCGAAACAAGGGGAAAAAATTTGCTCATCCCTAATAAAAAATGTAAAATGTTTTGGAAAACTTAAAATCAGGGTGAATCAAAGTTTCACTGTAATTCTAGTGGGTTATTTATCAACATTCAAATTTTAGATTTTTTTGTGATAAAACTCCTAAATTCCAGTTATGCTTTCAAAACATGAATGTACTATGCAAGAAAAATTTGAATGTAAAATTTCAGCTACTAAAAGTTGCGAGTTCATGTTAAAGTCAATGAGACTTTAAAGCCTTTTTTCAATGCAAGTTTTTTTAAATTTTTGACTTACTGAACATAAGAAATAGAGTACAAATTCAAGGTATTCTTGTTATTTTTCACAGTTTAAATCATTTGAAAATATTTGTATTTTTTTTTTAAATAATAATTTTTGGAAGTTCAGAAAAACCCTAACATTACATATATTCAAATTTTGATAGATAGGCCTTCAAGTGTCTGGTTTATTTTTACATTATTTTATTGAAATTAAGGTTTAATGTATTATGCTTTGTTATTGTATGCAGAATTGTTGGACATTATAAAGATCACTGACCCTTTGAAAGATGATTTTTATTATTGAAAACGAATGCAATATTGAAGCCCTTGGCATGGGATATGTCTGTGACAGATTTGAAGAATAACAGTTTGCTGATACTCTGTGTGAAACAATAATGGGATTTAATCAGAGCAGCACATCTCTTTGCTTTGCTTCAATAATGCCTTGTAGTAAAAGGTGAAATTCTCCATTCAAGGTTGTAGGCTTTACAGTAGCTAAACCTGTCTTGGTTAATTGTCAATAATAAATACCACCACTTTACCTATTACAGTGGGTATGTGCCTGATCAATATTCTTCAATGTTCTATTTATAAGGTTCTGTAGGTGTAATCAGCTGGTAATTAAGTATGTAGTTATGTATGTATTGGCACATTTGGCTTTAAGATAGCATTGACAACTATTTGTTCACATGTGATAAGGATGTTCATGTAAAATTAACAAATCATTTATTACTTTTATAATTTTTTCATGGTTTCCAAAATATTTTTAAAATATCACAGAGAAACAGGTATGCTAGTACAGTAACAATTTCTAGAAGCATCTGTATTTGCATTGTATGTATGTATATTATAACTTACGTATATAGTGCCTACTTATGTATTCTAGGTTTGCTAACTGTCCGGTTTTGACCCTGACAGACAGATTTCAGTCAAACCAGCTAGGTCAAAACTGCCTGCCTGGCTTTTCAAATTAGGAAATCTGAACAGGACTACCACTGATTGACATGGTGATCAACCAATTGCCAATTGCCACATTATAGCCCCACCCATGATTTCAGCAGACATCCCCCCTACATAAGCAGCACTGCCCAGTGAAATCACTGCATTGCCAGCCTTAGAAAGAAAAGGTGGCAACCCAAATGCATGCATTGCTGTACAGCACAACAATAAATGAATAGATCAAACAGGATGTAATTACAATAATAAAAAGTACAGATACAGTAAAGATGAATAGCTTAGTGTCAAAGAGCAAGAGAACAGAGGTCCCTGTCCTGTAGAATTTACAATCTAAGTGGGAGAATAAGTTACAGGCACAAATAGGAGGATATTAAAGAGATACCAACATCAGAAATTAAACCTTAAATCTATCATGACATTGTCTTTGCGTGCTATTTTGCCATAAAAGTATTTGCACAATGCTTTTACCTATCTGATTTCCCATGTTCCTCAAAGAAGAGACTGCCATATTTGTGCAGCAGTAGTCTGTTAGCATTAGAAACTCTAACAGATTGAGAAGGGACAATCAGGTTTGCAAAACAGTCAGGTTTAGGAACAGACGTATCAGCAAAAAATGATAAAACATGACTGATAGGTAACGTTTATTGTACAGTAATAGTTTTTTAGGGGGCTATTTATTTTCCTAAAAAAATTGAACGAAAATTGTACTGTAGGGACCTATAGGATCTACATTCCCTATAGAGTTAATCCCATACCTTTCCTTGTAGTTCTCTTATCCTTTGTTATTGGGCACAAGCCCTTGCAACAGTTTAAGTGTAACCACCTCACCTATTGGACAAAGAGTGTAATGATACACCCCTGCCACACTGCTATATAGTGCTGTGTAGGGAGTGGCCTCTTCCTCTGTGACTCCTGATCCTGTGCTTCCCATTGAGCCTGGGATGACCATAGGCCCCGTAAAGCCATTTACCCCAAAGGGACCTGTACCTTTGGAGATCTAAGTCAGGACCAGGCAACCCGTGAATGAGGAACAGCTAGCATAGTAAGCTCATGTAATAGACTCTCTAGGAGAATGAGACAGAGAGGTTTAACAGTAAGAGCAGTTGTCGCTCCAACAAGGATTTGTAGAAGGGAGTAGCTCCCACAAGGCCTGTTTGCCTTTAGAGCAGGGAACTCAGTTGATAGGCATCTAGGTTAGCAACGGACTGCCTGTACCCTACCTGATTGATCACGATCCCCTCACTGGCAACATCGGTTAAAGGAGAAGCTATTACTCCTGTCTGCTGATATTTTATGCTCTGATCTGACTGTGTGGGCCACTCTGTCCACTGTGGTTCCATCTGCTGTATCCTACAAGTATTGTGAGTAAACCTGAGGTCATTTACATTTGGCATTATAAACCTGTTCACCTGTTTTACTATCCAAGAACCTCCTTGCGTCCAATTTATCTACTTTTACACTAACTAGCCTGTGGGTTGTAGTTTTACAACATCTTAAAGGGGAAGCTTCCATTTGGCGAAGGCTTTGTGCTGGGTGTAGATTCACAATGTAACCCATGCTCACTTCCTAGCTGCACACCCTTAACTATATTTTTGCTGAATAGCCCAAGAAAGCGTTACATTCTGGTGCCCAACGTGGGGCTCCGCCCTTAATCCAGGCTATATTTTGTTTTTGTGCTTTAGTGTAATTGTGCACTGTTTCTTTAAATTTTGCTGACAGGCTGCCGGACCCGCAAAAGGCAGTCCCGTGCGCAGTTTCTATTTTTAGTGTAGCGCATAGTAAGGCCGTGGGTTCGGGCTTGGAGGTTTTTCCCGCTACCCTTTTTCGCCTGCGCCACTAAAATCCCCGCCAGACGAAACTTTGCTGACTTTTTTCCAGAAAACCAAAATTTTTGGGGATTTTCAACCAAAGTCAGCCAGAAACCCTTGAAAATCATGAAGGCAAATAACATCTTCCAGTTGTAAAAAGGACATCTGCCATTGACTTTTACATGACTTAGATTTTAGTTGGATTATTTTCAGATTTTAATTATTAGCAGCTTTGGAGCATAATAAATATTGAGAAATTCAAGGTTTTTTTCCACTTAAAAATTTGACCAGAAAAAATTACGACTTAACAAATAGGCCCCATGTGCTGCAGGTTACAGTGGGTGACACTGCCATTTAAGTGTTCCCAATTCAGGTGTGTCAGGAGTTAGTCTTTGAGTTTAGTCCTGAAGAGACTGAGGGAAGATTTTTTTTCAAATGTAAAGAGCTGCTACAGTATAATGGCATCTCAGATAGAAGTCCCAGAAGTCAATATCACTTTTCTACACAGATTCTACATCTTTTACAAACTTATATATGACTACCGTATCAGGGCAGCCATCAGGGGGTTATAGGTGGCATAGTGCCATTAATGAGGCCCCGAAGTATGGCACAGGGAATCCTACATTCTGCATTTGCAAAGGGCCCCAATGTAAAAGGATACACATGTAAGCAAAATAGGCATAGAGTTTTGCATGAAACTTTAAATGCCTTTATGTAATGAAATATACATTTTAAATGATTGCGAATTGCACTCTTATATAAATACAGGATTTAATTTATGATGACATACAGTGTTCTAATTCCCATTGCTACTATTCATTCTTTTTACAGGGAGATGCTGCTCTCTGTCGCTCTGGGCCAAGTGTTATCCTTACTCATTTGTGGCATCAGACTTACCAGCAAGTACTTGTCAGAGGATTTTCATGCCAACACACCACTCTTCCAGAGTTTCCTTAATTATATCTTACTGTTCTTGGTGTACACCACTACACTGGCTGTAAGACAAGGTAAGCTGTGATCTCACTAAATATGAATGTAAGCATCTCTAATACAGTATAAAATATAAATTAGATTAACATTGAAGATATTCTTGTGCTTTTTTGTGAGCTGATCAGTCTTTGATAAGCTCACCAGAGTTAGCTCTACTTGATTCAAGATATGAAATAACTGGCAAATAGAATCTAGCTTTTGTTCAGCAATTAAATAATTTTGAGGATAAGTTTGACCAATGTTAATTGGTACATCATTTTGTTAGGCCCACATAGAAGCTTATATAGGCCTACATGATAGCATTTTCACTAATACCTAGGCATATTTTGGCCACAATGTTGTCTAATGCTTACAGTGTGCATAGTCACTGTTGTTTTCTACTATAAGTTGTTTATAAATATTTTCAAGGAGAAGATTTTCTTAACCCCCCCCCAGAATTACCAGACACAAGTAAATTGTGAGGTAAGTGGGGCCTAGCTTGAATCCTTTAAAGGGATCTTTTTTGCATAATTAAAGGAAATGCCATGATCAGCAACCTTCCAATAAGAACGTTTGTAGGTGGGTTTCCTACCAAGTGTGGATTGGCTGTTAATGGCCAATATGAAAAAGCCTTTTCTTCCTGCAACGTAGTATTGCTGGAGTTTTTATTTGATTTTAGTAGTAGTGGACTTATAGTCCTGGCTGTAAAAACATGCATTTGTTGTGAAACTTCATTTGTTGTGGACAGGGCCGCCATTAGAAATCAAGGGGCCCCGTACAACAAAATTTTTGGGGCCCCCTGGGCCCCGCCCACACTGACGACCAAGCTCCACCCCATTTCCCGCCCACTCCACATCGCAGTTAAAAGACCACACAGACATCAGCGCTAAAAAAGTAACCCCCCCCACACAAGTTGTAAAAAGCTATTGATGGTCAGGGCCCCCTTATAAAAAATTGGGGCCCCAAAAAAAAAAAATTTTAATTTTTTTTTTTTAAAAAAAACATTGGTGGCAGGGGCCCCCTTATAAGTTAAAAACAAATTGGGGCCCCAAAAAAAAATTTGAAAAAAAAAAACTGGTGGCAGGGGCCCCCTTACAAGTTAAAAACAAATTGGGGCCCCAAAAAAAATTTTTTTGAAAAAAAAAAAAAATTTTTTTGAAAAAAAAAAAAACATTGGCGGCAGGGGCCCCCTTGTAAGTTAAAAACAAATTGGGGCCCCAAAAAAAAATTAAAAAAAAAAAAAAAAATTTTTTGAAAAAAAAACAAAAACATTGGCGTCAGGGGCCCCCTTATAAGTTAAAAACAAATTGGGGCCCCAAAAAAAATTAAAAAAAAAAAAAAATTTTTTGAAAAAAAAAAAAACATTGGCGGCAGGGGCACCCTTATAAGTTAAAAACAAATTGGGGCCCCAAAAAAAAATTTGAAAAAAAAATTTGAAAAAAAAAAAAAAAAAAAACATTGGCGTCAGGGGCCCCCTTATAAGTTAAAAACAAATTGGGGCCCCAAAAAAAAATTTAAAAAAAAAAAAAAAATTTTTGAAAAAAAAAAAAACATTGGCGGCAGGGGCCCCCTTATAAGTTAAAAACAAATTGGGGCCCCAAAAAAAAATTTGAAAAAAAAAAAAAAAATTTTTGAAAAAAAAAAAAACATTGGCGGCAGGGGCCCCCTTACAAGTTAAAAACAAATTGGGGCCCCAAAAAAAAATGTAAAAAAAAAAAAAAAATTTTGAAAAAAAAAAAAAACATTGGCGTCAGGGGCCCCTTACGAGTTAAAAAAAAAAATTGGGGCCCCAAAAAAACATGTTTTAAAAAAAAAGATTGGTTGCAGGGGCCTATAGAATATTAAAATAATACATTGGTGGCCAGGAGATTAAAAAAAAAAAAAAATACACAAACTGGTGTTCAGTAGAATTGAACTCACGGCTTCAGTACTTCAACTTCACCTCCTTTCGTGACTTCGGGTCTTTTCACTGCTTCAGGACTTCGGCTTCGGCTGTTTTCGTGACTTCGGGTCTTTGCGCTGCTTCAGGACTTCGGCTTCGGCTGTTTTCGCGACTTCGGGTCTTTTCGGCGCTTCGTGACTTCGGCTTTTTCCGTGACTTCGGGTCTTTTCGGCGCATCGGCTTCGGCTTTTCGGCACTTCCGCATTCGGCAGCACAGAGGCAAGACGTACGGCTCGGGCGCTCGTAAGGGGGGCCCGGATCTTCACAAAATGCAGCGCTGCCGGGCCCCCCTTCATGCCCGGGCCCGGTACGCTTGTCCCCCCTGTCCCCCCCTGATGGCGGCCCTGGTTGTGGAACTTCAAGAACCAGAGACAACTTGAGGTAAAAAGATACAGTTTATTTGACACTAGCTCAGTGGATTCTAGACTCACAAAGTCAGAACCATGAACAAAGATTTGTTTTTATAAACTTGGAAACATATGACATAAAGACTTACTACCATAGAAGAACATTACCATTGCTAGAGCAGAGACATATCGCTTCACAGCACAGAAAAACTGCCCATTTAACCAATCAAATGGCTCTTTCTCAAGGTCAAGGTGATAATGACCAAGCTAGCTTGAGAACGACTCCATCCAAGTCAGAGGGGGGGCTCTTCGGGGAATCTGCATACACAGAGTTTTATTCTTTCTCACATGCATAAATCTTTTGTTACCTGACTATGTCACTAAGCATGAGCCATGCTTGAGTTAAGTTATCTGACCATATATTTTGATGTAAACACTACATGTGCCTGCCTCCTCACCCATCCATTGATGGACTTGATGGCCACCTAATCTTTTTAAATTTTTATTGTTTTTTTACATATAGATTT
Source organism: Xenopus petersii (assembly GCA_038501925.1). Classification (NCBI taxonomy): domain Eukaryota; kingdom Metazoa; phylum Chordata; class Amphibia; order Anura; family Pipidae; genus Xenopus; species Xenopus petersii. The sequence continues at coordinate 85,562,072 of CM076681.1, forward strand.
CATACAAATGCAAAAGAAGGCAAATGACATATAATAAACAGGCATTGATCAGCAGTTTAAGTCTAAGGGTGCATGCAGTTGATCACTAGTATGATCGCAGTAGCTAGATTTTCAAGGCTGGCTTGATCTTAATAACTCTTTCCACTGTGCCTTTTGGTTGTTGGGAGTTCTGTGAACTTTGCTTCTCTTATCAGGGAAGCATAAGTGAACATGTTGACCTGACAAAGCTTAGAGAGCCTCAGGCCGATAGATTCCTACTCCATATTTCCCTACTCTACTATATCGTTGCTAGGTTTCAGAGTTCTAGCTTTATTCCTGTATGTTGTTATATAGCAGACTATTATTATTTATGAGAAACTGTCATATAACAGCTCATGACAAATGTAAACTTCAATCTCCTTTCACCTTTTTAACTAATGCTGTTATGCCAAATATCTCTATAAGTTTGGGGTTGCATTGCACACACACTATATGGACAAAAATATCTGGACACATTTGTAGCCAAAAGTATCTATACACACTCTATCCAAAATGGCCTGTTCTCAGTTTGAACACTTACTACTGAGTTCCAAACTTTATCTGGGATCAGTGTCAGCATAAGAACTATTCATAGGGAGTGTGGGTTTTTATGGGTGATTAGGGGCAAACCTAACATTACCATGTGCATAGTTTGGGCTAGGTCCACTGATTCTACTGAGAACCCCTAGTCCGACACTGTCAGTGTCTATTGGAAAGCCTTCCCAGAAGAGTCAAGTCAGTTTAGAGCAGCAAAGGAACAACCAACTTCATAGTTTAGGAACAAGATGGTGGACAGGTAGATGCATGAATGTATTTGTGCATATAGTATAGTTCAAAGTATTCTCCATAAGAATGGTATTTGGGATACAAAATGGCTGCTCTAACTACAGTATATAAAACCCTGCTGTGTAGCAGTGAGCAACACTACTGTGTGATAAGCTGTTTTTGCTTACTGTTTGGCTGTTTACTATACCATGTCAAGGCATGAGACAAGGCAGTGAACAAGAAAATGCTGCCCTTAATCTTATTTTTCTTTATTTATATAGCGCCAATATTTTCTGAAGAACTTTAAAGAGATTATACTTCCTTCATAGCAGTATCTCTGGAGCTTACAGCTTAATTCACTTTCACATTTGAACAAACTAAGGTCAGGAACCAATTAACCAACCTGTATCTTTTCGGAGTGCTGGAGGAACCCAGAGGACACTGCACAGAGACAGAGAGAGCATTCAAACTTCTGCAGATTGTGCCCTAGCTGGAATGGAACCTAGGACATTAGTGCTGTAAGGCAGTGACTAGGACTGAATTAGCAAAAATTGTACCACCTTTTACACACCACTACTCTTAAACTAATCACTGGGATTGTGTAGTAACTGTGTTTCTCATCTCACACTACTGACAGATCTCCTGTTCATTAAACCATTGCGGTTCACAGATTCCTGTCTGATGTGAATGTGATGAGAATATTAATGTTCATCTCTTTTAACTGCAATGCCTGCAGGGATGAGGTAAATCAAGGAAGCCCATTAGTTTTCTCAATAGCTCCAGATTCCTTTAGCATAATAGTAATATTAATAATGGGAAACATTTATTTATTATTGCTCAACAAGGTGGATATTATAAGTTACCGAGGAGTTTCATGACCATATAAAAACACGAGGCTGAAGGTCATGGAACTCCTCGGTAACTTCCAATATCCTCATATTTTGCAACTGGGGGTACTTTATTTATTATAATACAGTTTCAGTGAGTCATGTGACAGAAATTACATCAGAACTCACCGTTTATAAATGATGAAATCAGAACTCACTCAACTCGCCCGCCGCTGCTCTTCACATGCGCTGCATTTCCCTTAATGTGCGCGCGGCGCGCACTTCCGTGTTATGTAGGTGGCGTGATGGCGCACAAAGGCACGAAATTTAAAAGTATTAAAGGGGTATTTTACTGTTTTTTCATTGCCCATGATAGGATTGTTATCCTGGTGCCTCTTAGCCTTGTGCTTTCTGTTCCTGTATCCAAATCTTGTTTGTTGATCCGTGTTTGACCCTGCCTGTATTCTGATTACTCTGAACTCTGAATATTGACCCAGCCTGAACTTTGACCACTCTTTTGCCTCATCCCATCTGTCTGATTGATACCCGGTTTTGACCCTTGCCTGCCTGACGATTCGGTTATCCGCCTGACTCGACCCAGCCTGTCTGACGCCAGCCAGAACATCTCGCCTTGCACCCCTCGTTAAGTCCAGGTGGCACCCAAGTAAGCTGAGGGCTTCTCCTGAAGCCCAACGGTGGTCACACTACTGGTGAAGCCGAGACCAGGGTGCTTGGCACTTGTTCTGGTATTGGATGCCGGCCGTGACAAGTACCCCCTCTTGTAAAATATAAGGATATTATAAGTTACCAAGGAGTATCATGGCCATATAAAAACATGAGGCCTAAGGCCAAGTGTTTTTATACAGGTCATGGAACTCCGAGGTAACTTCTAATATCCTCATATTTTGCAACTGGGGGTACTTTATTTATTATAATACAAAAGTTTCACTGAGTCATGTGACAGAAATTACATCAGAACTCACCGTTTATAACTAATGACATCCGAAATCACGGTTTATGAGGATATAATTTATAAGATATTCATGGCTTTTGTGTATTATAAGAGTATAATTTACAGGATATTTACGGATCTCGTAAATTATCTGTGTATTTGTGTTAGTATACATCCAACCCATAATGATAGGTGGTGGTCAGACTGATAAGAACAAGGCATTTCTTAGGAAGAGAGGAGTGGGTTCTCTGTACACTGTAGGACTGAATCATTTAAAAAGTCATACATTTTACGATGTATTTCTCCTTGAGAGAAGGACAAGTGTGTGTAAAGAATTAATAGGAGTTATTTTGCTTACTTGCACTTCTCTTCTTATTGCATTTTTCAATCTGTTTTTATTAAGTTTTGTGCTCCATTATCAAAAAATCAAATGAAAAAGAAATATAGTGGTGGGTGGGTAGAACCGCCTTGAGATGAAGTTGATGAGATTTCAGTGTCTTGTATTATAATGTACATTAAAGACCGATTTTATGTTGCCAGTTAGGAGTTAGAGAAGAGTTATGGAGTATCTAGAGGGACATTTCTTGGTACTGAAGATAGAGTGAAATTTTCATTATGTGAATTTGTAAGTTTAGGATCTCTGTATGGGGAGTTCAGCAGTCCAAGCAATGATTTTTCTGTCAGGAAGTGTTGAGTTTTATATAAAGTCTGTGGACTGAATTGTTTTTCTATCGTTTCTTATTTGAAGGAAATTATTTTCCTTGCCTTTCTCTGTAAGCTATCATATGATGTGTTTAGTGTAGTGTAATGCATGTATCAAGAGGGATATATGTTAAGCTGAACAGGGTAATTTTTTCCTTTATTTTCTTGCGTTAAAAGCTTGCTGCATTTTTACATTATACAATTAAGGCCTATTCTTTTGTGTCAGCAAATAGGGCTTCTGGCCATTTCCCATGTATGGTAGCTCTATGCAGGGCCAGCATTAGAAATCACGGGGCCCTGTACAACAAAACACCACACAGACATCAGCACTAAAAAAAGGTAACACACACAAGTTATAAAAAGCTATTGATGGTCAGTGCCCCCTTATAAGTTAAAAAAAAAACTGTGGCACCAAGGCCCCCATAATTTTTTTTTTTTTTTGGTCAGGGCCCCCCTACAAGTTAAAAAAAATTGCCGCAAGGGCCCCCCCCAAAAGTAAAAAAATAATTGGTTCCCCCGAAAATATTTTTTAAAAAAAACATTCTCGCCAGGGCACCCCTTACAAGTTAAAACAATTTTGGGGCCCCTGAGAATATGTTTAAAAAAAAAACATTGGTGGCAGGGGCCTGTAGAGTATTAAAATAATACATTGGTGGCCGGGGGATTAAAAAAAAAAAAAAAAAAACATTTCTCTTTTCACCGTTTCAGGACTTGGGCTTCAGGCACCTCAGCTGTTCGGCTTTTCGGTAATGAAGAGACGGCACGGCTTCGGTGCAGTTAAGGGGGGCCCGTCTTTTTGAAAAGTGCAGCACAGGAGTACCCCCTGAGCCCCCCTGATGGCGGCCCGGACTCTACGTATTAAAGGGATTCTGTCATGATTTTTATGATTTTGTTTTTATTTCTAAATTACACTGTTTACACTGCAAATAGTTCAATCTACCATATAAAATTAATTTCCAGAACCATCAAGTATTTATTTTTTATTTCATATAGTAAGAGGAGAGTATTCCAAGGTAGCAATATGCTGTGAAAATATTTATTCAGGACTAATACACAACATGTTTCGGGTCTTACATACCCTTTTTCAAGTTCACTTGAAAAAGGGTATGTGCTCTCCTCTTACTATATAAAATAATCGAAAGCGGTAACCTGGAAGAGGATTAGATGCATTCATAGCAAACTAAGGTGGAGAACTTCTGTGTTTAATTTATATATTTTTTTTAGTTGTAATATTGGTGTGTAGGCAGCCATCTCAGGTCATTTTGCCTGGTCATGTGCTTTCAGAAAGAGCCAGAACTTTAGGATGGAACTGCTTTCTGGCATAATGTTGTTTCTCCTACTCAATGTAACTGAATGTGTCGCAGTGGCACCTGGATTTTACTATTGAGTGCTTTTCTCAGATCTACCAGGGAGCTGTTATCTTGTGTCAGGGAGCTTCTATCTGGTTACCTTCCCATTGTTCTGTTATTAGGCTTTCATTAGGTTGTGCAATCAACATGTTGCTTACCAACCTCTTGGATGTTACTCCCAGTGGCCTCAAAGCAGGTGCTTATTTTGTAATTTTTGGCTTGGATGTAAGTTTTGCTTTTTAAAAAACATGTGTACTGCCAAACATAGCCTTCTGTAGGCTGTCAGTCCACATAAGAGCTATCAAATGCCCAATCACAGCACTAATTTTGCATCAACCAGAAACATTTCATGTTGCATTGCCCCCTGGCTCTTTTTCTATACCAATGTTGCTCAGTCATGGATAAAAAAGATCAGGGACATTTAGTATGTCAGTGATTGTGTTAGCAGCTTTACCAAAAGCATTACCAGTTACCATAACTCTATATACTTTTTAATTACACCCACATCATTTCAGAGTTCATTTGCATCTCACAGTACCAGTATGCCAGTGACGCTACCATCCTTCTAAAATTCACAGGAATACCTCACCAGTTTAGTAGCCCTACATTTATGAGCATCTCCCTCATTCCCCAAGCTTGTTCAACTAAATTTTCACCTAAACTGCCAGACCTAATTTTTCAAGAAATGTTTCTTTGTAGTTTGTCTGTCTGTCTTTTTTGTTTATTAGCTAAATCTGCAGGAAGCTACAACAGGGCATGCACACAGACATATTACTGACCACTAAACAATCATTCAAAGGCTCGCACAGTTGTGCTTGCAAGATCTAACAGTTGAGTGGAGACAGAAATAAAATAGATGCTATAAATGTCACAGAGTTGTGTAAATAAGGTTTTTAACGGAGTTCTCTGTCTATGACTTTTCCGAGGCCAGGCTGAACAGATTTTAACAGATAAGCTGCAGAAACAGAACAAAGAGAAACTTCAGAGACAAAGTGCACCTTGTACAGACTGCAATTTTCCATTCTACACAAAGATATTTTTAATGTAAGTCAAGATTCTGAAGTGGCCACTCCAAGGCTTTTATTTTCTTTTTAAGAAACCGCAGTGCAGCATTTACCTTGGGCTCTGGGTCATTGTCTTGCTGAAAGGTGAAGTTTGATTTTACTTTTAAGACTTTGGTTGATTGAATCAGGCTTTTCCCTTTGACTTAGATCAGGTAGTTTTATTATTATTTAATATAAGCAGAACTTTTGTGTGAGCCAGAATTTGTCTCAAACCAGCCAGACTGTCAGTTGCTTGTCATATTCAACACTTACTTCAACACAAGGGTTTTGTCGTTTTGTGGGCAGATTTATCATTTATTTTTTATAAACCCCTATTTATTATTTATAAACCCTCGAATTCGACCCTCGAAGTTAAATCCTTCGAATTTGAATACCAAATTCAAAGGATTCAGCGCAAATGCTTCGATCGAACGATCTAATAAAAATCATTTGATCGAACGGTATAATCCTTCGAATCGAACGATTCAAAAGATTTTAAGCGTTCAGTCGAAGGATTTTTATTCGATCAAAAAAAGCTTAGAAAAGTGCTGGGGAAGGTCCCCATAGACTAACATTACACCTAGGTAGATTTAAAGTGGCGAAGTATGAAGTCGAAGTATTTTTTAAAGAGACAGTACTTCGACTATCGAATGGTCGAATAGTCAAACGATTTTTATTTTGAAACGTTCGAATCATTGGATTCGATCGAATTTGACCCATTCGATGGTTGAACTACCCAAAAAAATACTTCGAATTTTTTTTTCATTTGAATTCTTCACTCGAGCTTAATAAATCTGCCCCATAATAAATCTCGATTTTTTAAGAAAAATAGGAAAACCACTCATTTTTAGAGATTCCTGGGAAAAAAAGAAATTCAAAGGCCCCTAAGTATCGTATATATAAAAGCAATGTTTGCAATATTGCAAATAGTCTTTGCTGTTTATGGTTATTTTTTTACCTATTTGACTTCCTGTTCTCGTCTTCTCCCACCAATAGGATAAAAAGCTTGAAAAGAGATTATTGTACCAATCCTCACGATTAATTGCCCGTGCCACGGCCTCTGTCCCAATTAGAGGCTGGTGCAAATGCAAAATCTTGAGCCACTAAGCTCGAAACATGTTGTGTTAAATAAAACTTGCAGCACAGCACCTGCAGTTGTTGAGTCTGTTTGTCCACAACTCTAAAAATTTTGTAAGATAAGCTTAAGGTTGTAAGCTCGACCAAGAAAGGAGATTTCATGTGAGTCAGGATTTTTGTTCTTATCAGTTTTCAAACAAATCCTTCTACCATATAAGTTCTTTTGCCTACAGTGAAAACATTTTTAGTATGATGATACTCTGTCAGAGCCAATTTTGCAATTTGTAATATTTTCTTATTGTTTCTGGTTTTTACATTATTTAGCTTTTTATTCAACAGCACCCCAATTTGCAATTTAAGCTATATGGTTGCTAGGGTCAAAATTAACACAACAACCAAACATTTATGTGAAGAAGAGACTGGAATATGATTAGGAGAGGTCCTAAATAGAAAGACAAGTAATAAAAATTAGCAATAACATAACATTTGTAGATTCACATAGCAGATGGGGTCAGTGACCCCCATTTGAATGCTGAAAAAAGTAAGAAAAATATTGAAAAACTATAACAAAAAAAATAATGAAACCCAAATAAAAAGTTGCTTACAACTGGCTATGCTATAACATACTATAAGTTAACCTTAAGGTGAACCACCCCTTTGATGTACAATTGATTAATTCCATACCCTTATTAGGTGCATAGGGAGAAACTCAAGGGCATTTTGCACTCCGATTTATGAATGATATGTTGGCATGATAGCGTTTACAGGTTATGTTGCCTTTGATAATGAGAACATATATTGCTGCAGTTCAGATTTTGGTAAGCCTCTAAAAATACCCAAAACTGTCCCCCTATCTGATCCCCTCTATCTTGAAACTTGCTGTGAAGTTGGCAACACAGGACAGGATGACTGTCAAAGGCCATCCATATATATTTTCTAAAATAAGCTTTTGATTTCCCTAAATTATAGATTATACGGGTGCACAGCCCAGGATTTAACCAGTGTCTTTTTGAGACAATACAAACTTTTACTTTATATAATCATCTCAAGAATGCTCAGCAGGATATTACATGTCTATAAAATATTTTTATACCTTCTGATCTGTGGCGAGCTCCTTTGGTCTTGCTGCTTAATGATCTTTGAGAATTGCTACAGTTTTATATACATTAGAATATACTGTATGTAGGCACCAAAGCCAGTTTGGGTAAATAAAGCAGTTTTGTAAATAAAGCAAACATTTAAATAGGATAATAAAGGTTTTTCTTTTGGGTTTTTTTTATCAGAGGATGTTCCTCATTATGGTTGACATCTTTCTATTGGATGAATTCCAGACTGGGGGTGGGAGCAGAACAGGTGATTTGGAGAGGTGGTGCCATGATGTCAGGGGCAGGTTTATGATATTATGATGCAACCCTAGTCCTCATGTAGAACTGTCCTAAGCACAAGTGCTAGATCACTAAGCAACATTAGGTCCCAAGAACAGAGCACTTATGCCCAGGACTGCAGTCTTTGCAGACTGTGCTCTGCACCTTGCACTGGATTAGAAGTCACCATAGACAGGTTGTAAGTACAGGGATTCCAAAGTCTTGGGTTGTTGGTGCTCCTCAGGTTACATGTCTGAATTCTGCTCAAGGTAGCTGATGTGTGGCCCAACCTTCAATACCCCCAAATGCTGGCATAACTGCAAACATGTGAGTATTATTGTAGACTTTGCACCCATTTTTTCTACCTTGCACCTTTTCTGAAGCTTGTTGTAGTGGCAAAGGCACTAAATTCTTAGGAATAAACATGCTCTTTAAGCTAATTAAATGCTATTGCATGTTTAATAATGCTGCAGAATAGATCAGTACTGTAAAAATAGTGGGCATTAGCAAAACACATGCAAATGTTATCATAAATTACACCAAATAAAAAAAAGAGCACTTGAGTAAGGGGTGCCTCCCTGGAAATCTGATAAGTTGCTCATTGTAATTAACAAAGAGTGCTTCTTGAAAAGAAGTTTCCAAAGAAAGTATATTTATTGTTTGTTTTGTAGAGCACTAGCAAGTAGTTCAGATAACATATTCTCTTGCACTTTTTTGATTAAAGAGGAAAATTGAATTAATTCTCACCTGTCGCTTATTTTCTTGAAGGCTGCTGGTACTTGGCCTCACTGCTTTTAGGTTTTGCTCAGGATGTAGTGCCATATCTCTATGTTGTACTGATGACCTCCATCTAAGGCTTTTCTCTTTAAATAAGCAATTTTTTTTATTTTGTTATCACGGCACATTTTCCTTTAGTGCTTAAACATACAAACACCCTAGAAGCCTGTACACCAATATGTCTTTAGAAGTAAATGCATATGCACTATTTAACAATATTTGTGTAATATTTAGCATTTGGATTCATTAGAACAAATCCTATCATTAAGTAAAGGTCTACCTTGATACAGCGGAATCTGGCACAAGGTGCAGAGCACAGCAAAACACATGGGCACATATGCGCAGTTGACAGCGGTGCAAGTTTTAGCCCCTTTAGAACATTTGTTTTTATGCCTATGGAATTAAAGTAAATAAACCCCATACTGATAACCTTTTATCTTTTAACAAGGAGTTACTCACTGTTATAAAGATACACTTTAAACAGACCAAAATTACAGTACTTAATAAGCTTAAAATACAGTGTAGTGCAATTAAATATTGACTAAATGTATTTTAGGGAACTAACATCTTGGGAGACCTTGCAGCTATATTCATTATTTTTAATAGGCCCATCTAAGAGAATTGTAAATGTGGATTTAAAAGTACTCTTTCATTTAATATTAAAGTGCTTAGTGCCTTTTTTCTAGACACATATTCTTACTTGATACTGTTTTGAGGTTCAAGGAACAAAATTGCTAGTAAATGGACCCATGCAGGCTTATTTATTAATGGTTGGATTTTTGTGGTTTTTGAAACCACGATTAACTCACAAACTCTAAAACCAAAAAAGTAATGAAATTAATTAAAAGATCCAAGCTGATCGTACGATCGAAGGATTATTCCTTCGATCAAACGATTTCGATGTAAATCCAACGATCAAAGGAATATCCTTCGATCAAAAAAACTTAGGAAAGCCTATGGGGACCTTCCCCATAGGCTAACATTGACTTCGGTAGCTTTTAGCTGCCGAACTAGGGGGTCGAAGTTTTTTTTAAAGAGACAATACTTCGACTATTGAATGGTCGAATAGTCGAACGATTTTTAGTTCAAATCCTTTGTTTCGAAGTCGTAGTCAAAGGTTGAAGTAGCCCAAAAAATACTTCAAAATTCGAAGTATTTTTACTTCGAATCCTTCACTCGAATTTAGTGAATCAGCCCCTTATTGTTATTGCTACTTTTTATTACTCACCTTTCTATTCAGGTCCTCTCCTATTCATATTGCAATCCCTTATTCAAATCAGTCCATGGTTGCTAGGCTAATTTGGACCCTAGCAACCTGAAGCTGAAACAGCAAAGTGGAGAGCTGCTGGATAAAAAGCTAAATAACTCAGAAACCACAAATAATAAAAAATGAAAACCAATTGCAAATTGTCTCTCACTATATCATAGTAAAAGTTAATTTGAAGGTGAACAACCCCTTGAAGAACCACCTACATTGTTATGAATGAAAGCTCTTTTACACTAATCTAAAGGTGTGGCATCTGGTGCAGCAGAGTATTTTTACTGGAACAAGAAGTATATGTAAAGCTGGCCATAGATGCAAAGATCCGATTGTACGAATCATCGTACGATCGGACTTTCCCATCTCCCGACCCACCACTAACCATTCAGATCAAAGTCTTACCAGTCAGATTAGTTAAAGAACAGATCAGCAATGTTCTGCCCCTGACAGCAATCGTACGATATCTATGTACAACCAAAGCTAGTGACAGTCTCCCACTGAAAATCATACGATTGGCAATACATGCCAAGCGAAGCGAAGTTTCGCTAGCGATGGTTAATTTGCATACGGCGCGAAATTCAAATTTCAATGGAGGAATACGTATCTGCACTACAAATGCCTAGAAAATCTTCAAATCAGCAAATATAAATTTTATTTTGCCCTACACATGTGCCCACTGTCTAGGTAAGTTGCCATGAGTCAGGAAATATAGGGGGGAAGGAGGAAAATTTTACTTTTTTTGGAAACAATCCCTATCTACTCTATTGCGCTTCGCCAGGTCTGAGGTGGCGAAGGAAGTCTAGCGTAAAAGGTAGCGTTCAGTACACTGCGCAAGTTAGTGAATTTGCGTAGTTACATCGCTAGCGGAAATTCGCCTGGTGTAAGTGTGCGAAGTAACACTAGCGAATTGACGCTAGCGTTCGGCGCTTCGGCACTTAGTGAATTTGCACCTAAGTGTTTACTGATCCAGGATGCAATTGCAAAAAACATAAATTCCTTTTATTTAGAGTGAATTTTTTTCTATTATTCAAACCTTTATTGCCTATCAGTGCAGAAATGGGCCATGTTCAGAATAACATGTAACCATTAGCTGCTATATTACTGTAATCCAGACAGCTTGTAAGGCACAGCTTTCTAAAATCCTGGCAGAGATCTAAGAATCCAATAAACAGTTACCTGTAAGTTTACAAAGGACTATGTATAGGAAAAAATCATGGTGTGTAGAAAGTAGAAATTCTCCACCTTGTCTGCTAAGGGATCTTTCACTGTGCTTGTTTCTTCTTAGAAATCCATATAAAGATAAAGTTTCATAGTCCCAAAGAGGAAACATCCATTCCTGGCACATAATTGTCTGAGCTTATGCTGGAGTTCTGAAAGGTTGTTACGAGATGATAACTATATTGCCAGAGGGAGATGAGTCCCGTTTCAGAAATAATTAAGTTTTAAATATAATTAGGGAAAAATTCTGAACAAAATAGTTTATCTTCACAGTTGTATTTCTCATTAAAAACTGACTTATAACAGCACAATACATGCAGTGAACAGCATTATTCAGACCCATGTAATAGAACAAATTACTACCGTACTTTCTTTATGGTGTCTTTGTCCCCCCTTTCTTTCCCTGCCTTTTCTACTCTTATTGTGGGGTCGATGGCACTTTATGGCAAATCATGCCTCCCTGGCACTTAGTGGGACTCAATGTAACATTACGATCATGTAGTTGCAAATTATGTGATTCAAATGTTTAACCCACAGAGAGTCTCATTCACTGCCATGGAAAGGAATTTTTGATCACTTTATTGCCCAACTAAAATAGATGGGAAACAAAACATCTCATGGTTATCTCCCTCTCTCAGTTTTCTGTTTAAAATAATATTATTGTTAAGAATAAAACAATAATGTACAATGGTTTTCTTGTGCAATTCTTTTTTTGCCCTTTACAAAGTTTGTAATAATTTATATGGCATAATAAATATGTCCGTAATTGTATAAGTTGTAATGGGCAGTGCTCCTGTTAAATCCTTTTGTGCCATGTGAACACGATAGTGGGTGAAAACATGGAATAATGAATTATTTATTTAGTAAGATTTGCTGTACATTGTATCAATGGTTATTGTAACGTGCCAGTGAAAAATTACTTTGTGCCACTGAAAACGTTTACAGCTATTTTGACCATGGCCTGACAGTGGTGGTGATATTGAATTTCTATGTACAGCAAACACAAAAGGCCAATGCATACAGAAACCTGTATAATGATTAAAATCAACTGTGCTAAAATAGAAATAGATCATAGTTAATTTGCAAACTCTTACAAATGTTACAGTTGCAAATCTTGAGTTCCAATATATGAAGGGAACAGGACAGGTGGTGCTGTTTGTACTGCCTAAAGAAAATGTCGATGAATAACAGCACTGTGTTTGTAAAGGCACTCCCCTACCCCTCTTCTACTTGCAGGCTATACATATTGATTTCTTAACAGTTTGTTCAATCAGATCTGATCACAGAGGGGTAGCCAGCTGCAGGCTATGAAAACAATCTGAAAAAAATACATTATTTTTTATAAATGTCTTTATTATTTGCACCAAGCAGAAATATGTTAGAAGACAGAATGAAACATGCCAATACAATTGTATATGAAGCCACAAATATGAATTACAGTAGGTCCACATATTCCTCGACCATCCAGTGATCAGTGTAGGTTATTAAGTATTACATTACTTTAAATCTTGAACAGTTTACACTTCCTCCCCCCTCCCATCTTGGAACCCCACACCATTCCTCCAAAGGTTGTTTCATATGGAAGATTATCAGGGCATTAATAGGTATTCTCGTGTGCTGGAGTTCCCCCTAGAGGGTTTCTCCCTGCTAGTTCCTCAGCCATGTACCAAGTAGTGAATCGGAACACATAGGCAATTTCTCGTTATCTAACAGGGGGTAGTGTTTGTATGTATTTTGCCCAGGTGGCTAAAAAGGATGTAACTCTGCGCTCTCTACTAAGGTTGGCTTCCAGCCATTCCATACGGAAAGCTTAATCAAGTTTAGTAAGCATAATTTCAAGCGTGGGAGGTAGATTTGATATCCAGCACTGTAGTATAGCTTTCCTACCAACCGCCGAGATAATGTTTGCTAATTTCTTATCTACCTTTGGCACTTTTGCTTTGTCTCCAAAGATTGCCCATGTAGGTGTAAGATATGTCTGAATATGTAATGTAAGTTTACAGTAGGAGGTGACCGCATTCCAAAACTGTTTGATCAATGGACAGGACCATAAACAATGATGAATGTCAGCTTTCAAGGCTTGACATTTTGGACAGGCGTCAGAGTCGGACCAACCCACTTTTTTGCCGTATCTCAGAAGAGAAGTACCCCCTGTGCAATATGTTTAAAAACATGGCATTTAAGTGGCTTGAGTTTAGAAATGATAGCAATTTAACATGTAGGGTGAATAATTTGTCTCTTGTGAGATATGGAATTTGTTGTAGCAATTTCCCTATACCTCTGTCAAAGTCCCTGTCTGACAGTGGAGCTTTTAATAGTCTATACAAGAGGGAGTTGGAGGGTTGTATTGTGTTTAATCGAAATAGGAGATGCATTGGGTTGTCTATGTCCTGAGCTGGAATATTGTCACAGTTCGCACAGAGTGCCTAACTTGTAGATATGAGAAGAAATCCCAGGTTAGTGAGGGATATCTTTCTTTGAGTTCGGAGAGGGAGTAAGTATCTGTGGGAGTGCGCATTAAGTGTCTGACTTGTGTAAAACCCTGTTTTGCCCAAGCAAGAAATGGGTTTCCATTATAGTTATTAAGAAACTGTGGATTGCCTGCAAAGGGTTGGAAAGGAAACATTGAAGGCGAAACATACAGTCTACGGCGTGCTGCACACCAATCTCTAATTGTGGTGTATATCAATGGGTTGGAAAAAATACATTATTTTTAATATATTTATAGACACCTTCCAAAACTGTGGCCCTAGGCATTGGTCCTCAGGTGCCTGTATAAATGTATAGACCTGTGTTTGGCACAGGCGATTTAATTTAACATCAAAATGTATAGCCATGTACAGTCTGAGAATCATTTTTCAGACTTGCACAATTCAGTGTATCGGTCTGTTGCCCTTTTATGTGTGTTTGTTTTTCAAACCAAATCTATGATGTATTTTCTAAAACCAGGCATGTTACACAATTTTTCTATTCAATTAAAAACCTTATGTCATCTTAATGTGAATATGCAGCAGTAGAAAGTACTGATATAGTTTAAAGTACCTTGTTTTAACTGTGAGCATATAATAATCTGCCCAAGGAACATGTTTTCTACATTCATTCTCTGCACCTCACTGCATACATATTGTCAAGCATTGTTAATAAAGAGTATTACATGAGGAATATGTTCATTCAGTATAAATATATCAGGTAAACAGAAAATATTATATCTGATCCTTTGAGATTAAGGGGAAGTTCCATTTTAAGGCGCAATAAGGGTTTTTTTATATATAAGAAATGAGAATTTTGTAACAATCTCTTCCTGAATTAATGGTGCTAGCAGATACAACTAGAGATTAAAAATCATGAACAAAACACTGTTTTCTAAAAATCCATCTTTTTAGAAATACTGGCCCAGATTAAGTATAATGAAAAAAATGTATCTTGACTGATCATATAAAAACGTCACTGACTATCGGGGGGTCTGGAACCTTATTAAGAACATTATTGACTTGCATCTTGTTCCCTGTTCCTTAAATAATGATTTTGCAATAACTGTACATTCAAAAAGGTTAAGAACAGGTCAAAATGCAGGATTTTTTCATGATAACACCTCCCATACTTAACTTTTTAGAATAAACATTGTTTATACCATATGGGCATGTAGATCCCACATGTTTACTGCATACATCAAAATGTAGGTGCTGTAATTACCCATATAGTAACGTAATTTTTTTTCATTGAAGCAACCTACAAAAACAGCCTATTATTATTCTTCATTTAGTGACAGCTACTTGTATTCTGTATGTCATATTGGTTTGGCTAATGTTACTCTGTTACAATACCCGTTAATGTTGGTTAATGTTATCTTGTGTTGTTGTAGTTGATTTTTTTGGGGGGAGGGGACTGACAATGGTGAGAATTGATGACTGGTATAGCACATATGAATGATTTTCTCCTCATAAAGCAGATTCACAATATGATGAGAGGCAATCTCTGCTGATTGAAACAATTTTTCATTGTGCTCAAGAATTAAATTATCTGTCCAGTTCTCTTCCTGGTTACATGTCATAGGTGGATATAAATATTGTTATATGAATACATTCTTCAGCCCTGTTGTTCTCCATATTGTTATATGAATATATTCTCCATCTGTTACTGCAGTCTCAGTTTTCACCTTCCCATCCCAAACTGATGCTTTAGTTACTAGTTTCTCCTTGTCTACTTCTCCAAGTGATGTTGAGCCTAAGGCTAGTGTCACATGTAGCAGATAAACACAGGCTGAAAATCTGCCCCTACACTCCAAAAAACTCTGCCATGTGGCTTTACCCAGAACAGGTAAATGGAGTGGGTTTCTGAGCCAATTGCCTACTTCAGCGTTTCTGTGCAATAATACACTCCATGTGCACCCGAGCCAATGCAATATCTCCAGGTACAGGCAAATCACAATTTTTATGGAGCATAGGAGCAGATTCTTTATCCGCAGTCAGAGAATTCGCTACATGTTACACTAGCCTAAGAATGATTGAGACAGAATCACTGGGTGGTAGTTATGAGAATGCACTGGAATATACTGTACATGTCACTCTGCATATCCAGGTAAGATACTGGCATAAGCTTTTTTTTTTTTTTTCAATCAATTAATGTGTTTTAATGAATATACAGTAGCAGAACCCAGCATTCTGATATTGTTTCATTTTCTGGTTGCATGCAGAGGTCAGGTTCTTGGTAGCAGTCCCTGATGTGCTGCAACAGGTTCTCTTCTTAACCTATAACTTTTATTCTAATGACATACTTTTACACAACCCACCCTGTCTTAATCTTATTTCTGCAATTTTGTCCCCTTGGACTCTTACGTAAATACTCACATAGCTTGTCCCATTCTGCCCCCCCCCTTGCTTTCATCTCATTATCTCACATTCCTCTCGTCTTGCTCACCTTATTCAGCTTTTCACTCCACGTATTTAATATTCTGTTCCTGTTTTCTTCTCTCTCAGTTATCAACTATTTATAAACCCCTTTCCCATTATGCTCCTTTCTCCTTGAAACTGTCTTTTTGCTCTTGGACTAATTTACTGCTATTTGTCCTTTTTAAAATGTTTTTTACATCCTGTACAAATATTAAGGGGCCAATTCACTCAGCTCGAGTGAAGGGTTCGAATGAAAAATACTTCGAATTTCGAAGTATTTTTTGGGTACTTCGACCATCGAATTGGTTAAATTCAATCGAATTCGATCAAAGTCGAACGAAATCGAACGATTCGAAGTAAAAATCGTTCGACTATTCGACCATTCGATAGTCGAAGTACTTGCCCTTTAAAAAAAACTTCGACCCCCTACTTCGGCAGATAAAACCTACCGAAGTCAATGTTAGCCTATGGGGAAGGTCCCCATAGGCTTGCTAAGCTTTTTTTGATCGAAGGATTTTCCTTCGATCGTTTGATTAAAATCCTTCGAATCGTTCGATTCGAAGGATTTAATCGTTCGATCGAACGAAAAATCCTTCGATCGATCGATCGCAGGATTAGCGCTAAATCCTTCGACTTCGATATTCGAAGTCGAAGGATTTCAATTCGAGGGTCGAATTTCGAAGTATTTTTAACTTCGAAATTCGACCCTTAGTGAATCGGCCCCTAATTGTATATGCAAATAGAGCAAGTTTGACATATAGGAAAATACTATTTCCAAAATAGAGCTCTGAATTGAGTTATTCAGAAAGGAGGAGGAGAACTAGGTTTGCGTGGGTAGGTAGTGAATAAAAGGATGAAATAACAATGTAGGCTATTCAGTGACAGGTAACATTTATTAATTGTATATGTTAATTTATGAGCTGCATTTTGAGCTTATATAAATCAAATTAGCAACAAAAGGGTTGTGAACATAGGTTTAAAGATTAAAGCCTTACTCTGTATACAGCATAAAATGGTATTGTACAGGTATAGGATCTGTTATTCAGAGACCCATTATCCAGAATGTTCAGAATTATGGTGAGGTCATCAACCATAGACTTCATTTTAGGTGAATAATTCAGATTTTTACCTATGATTTTCTTTTAATGTGTAATAATAAAACAGTACCTTGTACATAATCCCAACTAAGAACAGACCACAAACCAATGTAACTAAGAATTAAAGGTTTACTGAGTTATTATTATTATTAAGAAAACCCTCCTGTACTTCAGCACCATGACCATTTCTCCTTGGCTAGTCTGCTTGCTGAGCTGCAGTGTCCTTGCTCACTGAGTATGTGGCAAGTGGCAGTTTACTGTGCTAATGCTGACAGCACCTGTAGTGAGTGGACATGAAAGTGAACCGAGCTGTTTGATGCTTATATATTCCCTCTCATAGAGCTGGTATACACTGGGTTGCTACAACAGCACCATGGTAAATGCCCATTATTTATAAAGTTAATTTGCATATTATATATTTATAAAATAATTGACTTTAGTTTCTCTACTAATTATACTTTTTTTTTTGAAAAGTACCGTAAAATAGTTTTCTAAGAAAATACAAAAGTTAATGGGAAAAGGGGATACAGAAAAAATGGAAACAAAATACAAAGTGTAACAGGAGGCAAAAGTGAATCAGATAAAAATTAAAATTTTTATATTACATCTTTGTAATCTAGCTAAATTGAGTACATACTTCTCTGTTAAGTGTAAAAGATAAGAGTAACTAGGATTTAATCATTGTGTATTATAATCTAAATTCTATTTTACCTGATAATTTTGTGAGAGTGAGGATGAAGTGAAGCTGCTTTATCTAACTCTGTGTTCAAAGGGACATTTTCTGTTAGTGAAATGGTAGGAGTAGTTGCTTAGATATTCAAAAGAGCTGCTTCTGGGGATAGAGACTAAGTACATTGAATCAAATGTGTATTATTATGATCCCACCATGGAACATGTCTTCTTTTTTTGTGTTCTCGTGAGTATAGACACCTTATATATATTCAAAATATACAATAGTACAATATTAATTGTATAATACTTTTTTTTGTTTTCATGATGATTAATTTCTGTGCTATTTTGGAACCACCTGGTTTGCAGTATAGAAATGTTCAAAAGCAGTTTAGGTTCTTATCCCCTTATTAAGCAAATAGAGAAGACATTATTTTAATTGGGGCTCATTTGTTCTGTGAGGCTACAATGTAATTGTTCATTTCTATTTTTCTTTTTCTTTTCAGAGCCTTTCCTATTCACCCTTTAGTCTTTCATTTAAACCAGTACCTGGTTTCTGTGGCAAGCTAGACCTTAGAAACCAGATAGCAGCATAAGCTAAATGATTTTAAAAGCACTAAAAGGGAAGCAAAGTTGTACAGGCAGTTTTCCACTTTTGATATTGTCTTCCTTTAAGTGTCAGTGACACTGGTCATGTGCACTGTTACTGTTGAAACCCCATGCTTAGGGAAGTATTGAAACAATACAAGAGTGAGGTTACATCTGTCATTAAAAGCAAATACTACGCACTGGATCTGCAGACGTCCCCTACTGTACGGCCTACTTGGCGGCTAAACGAAAGCCTATTAGCTGAGCTGGAATGTATTAACTACATTGCGAAAGAGCTAAAACAATTTTTTACAGAGAATTGCACATTGGAAACATCACCAGCTTGGCTATGGGTTGCGAAGAAGGTGTACATTAGGGGCTGCCTAATTCAATATGCTGCAAAAAGAAAAAAAAGAGAAAGATTACAGACGCTAACTATGTTAGAAACGGAACTGACAACCTTAGAAAATAACAGATTACACCCTAATACCCGAACTAGACACCTTATAGAAGAAACTAAACAGAAAATAAGAGCCTGTCAAATAAATACGGCAGAACATGCCATCCCTAAAACTAATCACAGATTTTACTTATATGCCAACAAGCCGGATAGAATGATGGCAAACCTATTAAAGGCTCATAACAAACGCAACTCCATTCATAAGATCCAACAACCTGATGGCCGCATCACTTCAGACCCGAATATTATAGTTTCGACATTCCAAAATTATTATCAAACCCTTTATGACTCACCGCCCCAGTTGAATGATAAAGCTATCTACCGATACATTAAACAACATGCTCCTGCCCCAGTAACAGAAGAGATGGCAGCAATGTTAGAAGAAGAAATTACGTACCAGGAAATTGAAAATATTATTAAAAACCTAAAGTCAAATAAAGCCCCCGGAACTGATGGCTTCTCTTCCCTTTATTATAAAAAATTTCAGAATCAGTTAATCCCCCACTTACAAGCACTATTCAGACATATTGTTACTGGTCATCCCTTGCCCCCAGAGATGAACGAGGCTAGAGTAACTATAATCCCTAAACCCAATGGGACCCCTTATCTACAAAAAAACTATAGACCCATATCTTTATTAAATTTAGACGTAAAATTGCTCGCATCTATTTTGGCTAACCGACTGAACAAGGTCTTAAAGGAAAACTATACCCCCAAAATGAACACTTAAGCAACAGATAGTTCATATCATATTAAGTGGCATATTAAAGAATCTCACCAAACTGGAATACATATTTAAGCAAATATTGCCCTTTTACATCTCTTGCCTTGAGCCACCATTTCGTGATGGTCTGTGTGCTGTCTCAGAGATCACCTGACCAGAAATACCTCAACTCTAACAGGAAGAAGTGTGGAAGCAAAAGACACAACTCTGTCTGTTAATTGGCTCATGTGACCTAACATGTATGGTTTGTTGGTATGATTGTGAGTACAGTGAATCCTGCGATCTCAGGGGGCGGCCCTTATTTTTTAAAATGGCAATTTTCTATTTTTTGATTACCCAATGGCACATACTACTAGAAAAGTATATTATTATGAAAATGGTTTATTTACATGAAGCAGGGTTTTACATATGAGCTGTTTTATGCAATATCTTTTTATAGAGACCTACATTGTTTGGGGGGTATAGTTTTCCTTTAACTACAATTGTCCATAAAGACCAAAAAGGATTTATACCGTCCCGCCAAGCACCTGATAATATCAGAAAAGTTATCAATTTAATAGCTCATGCAAATAACTCTAGAACACCTCTATGTCTTCTAGCGCTTGATATTGAGAAAGCATTCGATACCCTGAACTGGAGATATCTTTTTAGCCTACTCAAAGCAATAGGTATAGGCTCCAATTTTTTGAATACGTTAAAAACCTACTATCATAACCCAAAAGCCAAGCTTAACCTCCCGTCTACTGACTCACAGAAATATATAAATATCAAAAGGGGCACCAGGCAAGGATGCCCGCTCTCTCCGGCATTATTTGCCCTAGCGATGGAACCCCTGGCAAGAGCTATTAGAGAGCAGCCAGATATTAAAGGCTTGCAAATCAAGGGTAAGGAATATAAGCTCTCGATGTTTGCGGACGACCTGTTGTTGCATGTGACAAACCCACTTACTTCTCTTCCCAACCTACAGAACTCATTATCTGAATTTGCCAAGGTATCGGGTTTAAAGATTAATCCTGATAAGTCTGAGATGCTGCCCTGTAATGTGCCGAAACATGTTGTCAAATTGTTAGAACTTAACTTTGGTTTGCATGTACAAACTGACTCTCTACAGTATTTAGGTATTAAGATAACTAACCTGATACCCTCTCTATATAAAGCTAACTTCAAGCCAATGTTCCACTCTCTGACACAAGACCTGTTAAAATGGGACAAACACAAAATATCGTGGATCGGTAGAATCCACTGTGTTAAAATGGTGCTGCTACCCAAACTCCTCTATATGTTTAGAACGCTACCAATTAGAGTACCTCTACCTGATTTACACACATTGCAATCTAGAATAAATGCCTTTATTTGGCAACACAAGCATTCTAGGATCTCAAAGCAAACGATGTGCTTACATAAAGCTAATGGAGGGTTAGCTGTACCCCATCTGGTAAAATATTACTGGGCGGCCCGTTTAGCACAGCTCACTACACTGCATGCAGGAACGATGGCCCCAATTTGGGTACAGATAAGAGGACGATCTACTATACCCATACTTATCCCACCAAATCATCTAGCTACCGTAGATACCATTTAATAACCTCTCGGACCCATCCCCAATAACGCTGGAAATGTTACGTTTGTGGAACACGTTGTGGAAGAGGTTTCATCTCATGTCTAATCACTCACCTTTAACACCTCTAACGAATAACCAGGATTATTTGCTGGGCCAGTCAAGACGACAATTTGCGTGGTGGTCCGCAAATGGATTGACCACTCTTCAATCATTGACAAGACTTGGGAAACCTTTATCACAGCAACAACTTTTGGACACATATAACCCCCCCATACGAGAGGTTTTCCAGGCCACTCAACTACTTCATTTTGCTAGACAGCAACTGAGGAAGACCACCAATGGCTCTTTAACGTCAACGTCTCTGGAAACCATCAGTACTCAGAGTCCTCTTCAGCCAGGTATCCTCAGTATAATATATCAATTATTAAACCAACCTCCTCAACAGTCCCAGAAATTAGGATATATGTTGAAATGGGAATCGGATCTTGGTACGACGCTCACACACAAACAATGGTCCCATTGCAGTTTGACCACGCATAAAGGGAGCACTTGCGTGACTGTCAGAGAGACCTCTATTAAGCTGCTCCATAGGACTTATCTTGTCCCTACACGGCTTCACAAACTCTACCCCGCATATAGTCCACGTTTTCGAGGATGCCCTGATCCAGGTTCGCTACTTCATACGTGGTGGACATGCCCTGTTGTGACTCAATTTTGGGAAGCTGTGGCAAATCTTCTCTGCGGAGTTTTTCACACTCCGTTTCCTAAAGGCCCTCTAATAATACTACTCGGTAAAAAAATGCATGACTATAGTAGCCCGGCCCATAGACTGAGTCAGCATATATTAATGCCCGCCAGACTAATTATTGCAGGACACTGGAAGAAACCAGACTTACCTCTGGGTTCCCTAAAAGCAAAGATCATCTCCATCGCAACCAATGAGAAACTCACATATACTTTAAAAAATGACTTGGAAGCATATGACAAAATATGGCTCCCTTGGCTGGCGCATGAGCATGACCCTAACTTATGCGCGGCTTTGCAGGCATGATGAAGAATCAGGTTTAGTTTTTGCATAACTATTTCATCTATATATACCCTACATTGTTTGATAGTAAATAGTGCCCCACCGCCATATTGATGTTAATGCTATTACTTTAACTGGTAAATCATACTTTTATTTTAGCTTTCTTTATTCCCCATCTTTTTTTTTTCTTTTGTTCTCCCTCTTTCTATCCTGCTGTTTCATCACAACCATTAATCCTGTGTTCATATGCCATAATTGAGAATGGGATACCGCATGTTGCGGATTACCCCCTCAACAGCTATGATGATGCTATGATATTCAATAAAACTTGTCAGTTAAAAAAAAAAAAAAAAAAAAAAAAAGCAAATACTACAAGGCTGATGTAGAATGTATAATGTACTGTTTTTCATGTCAACATTCTTTGTAAATCTGAAATAATTGCTAACCAGTCTTGTATCCTAATTGTTCTATTGTTTATTAAAATTAGTTCCTCAGGCTTAGGTAAGTGACAAACATGCTATAAATTAGCATAAAAGTAGATGGGGAGCAACTTGGCATTATTTAACTGATGAAGGGCTATGGTAATTCAGAAGGTAAAATATAAGCTGCAACAATTATAGCTTTATACCTTTTAATATACACCTTTTTAGTTCTCATTTATAGGGGTGGCCTTTAGCTTTTAGTACGGTATGGCTAATTCTAAGCAAATTTGGCCTTCATTTTTTCTTAAAATTATTTGCCTTCGTCTTTTTTTCTGACTCCTTTCAGCTTTCAAATGAAGGTCACTGACCCCATCTATAAAACAAATGTTCTGTAAGACTTCAAATGTATAGTTATTGATACTTTTTATTATTTATCTTTTATTGTTCATATCCTATTCAAAATCCAGTCTCTTATTCAAATCAATACATGGTTGCTAGGGTACTCTAGACCCTAGCAAATAGATTGCTGAAAACACAAACTGAAAAACTGCTGAATAAAAAAGCTAAATAACCACAAATAATACAAAATAAAAACAAATGCAAATATCATTATATACATTATAATAAACCTCTTTGTTGTATCCCGAAGACAGGAAGAAGAAAACACCTAATGTTTTCTTTTTATTTTATAATTTAAGGATTTTTTTGTATACTTTAATGCTATAGCAACAAGATATTCTGCAGTGTTTTACAGAGCTCATACATCAGGATCAGTCTCTGCATCTTACAGGTCCCTATCGCATGCACACACACAGGCCTGGATTTCCTACATAGGCACTCCTAGGCCTTGTAGTCCTAGTGCCCATCCACGCAACCCCCCCACCCACACTATGATCAGTTTTTACTAAGAGCCAATTAACCTGCTCCTAGTAAAAAAATTCTGTTATTAGCCCATGGTAACGCGCGAGTGAATGAGGAATGTTTTTGTTCCTTTTCACAACACAGCTGCTATATAGAGGTTATAGACCAGTAGGAAATCTTCTCAACTAGGTCAGATAACGTTTAACGTTTTTTCTTTTTTTTATGACATTTTTGAATACAGGATATGATGAATACAGGATATGATGTCACTGACATAGTAATGTTAAGTATGTAGCGTCATCTTAACAATTGGACAGGTAGAACCAGGTGAAGTAAACTTTGGAGAAAGCGTAACATATTTTACACTTTAATACATTTTTGAATTAACAAACGTTGCCTGAGAAAAAATTTGACTGGTGAAAGGCGGCAAACATTCTCTAGCGCTGAGCTTTTTAGCTAGCGAATTGTCTTCTTCGCCTTTTAGTAAATTGGCAAATTCACTGCAACACTCCCTATAAAGCTTGTGTTAGGGATAAGGAGCCCCATCATATAAATTGCTCCTCAATCCCTTTTAGCCATTCATACCTACACCTATACTGGGCCCCTCAATTCTTTATTTATTTATTGCAATCACCCTAATCCTACTACCATTTGTTAACACAAAAGTGTATATTTGTACCTGAAGAAAAAAATCTTAACTCTTAACTTGTAAATGAAACCTTGTAGCATGTGAAAATTACTCATATTAAAATGCTGATGCAATACCTCTAAAGTCCAGATTGTTATGCATGCTCAGGAGAGTTACCTGCATGGAATTATATACTGCTCTTGTTCTGTTGCATTGATTTATTACAAAGCATGGTGTATGCATTTCTGCTTTATTTTAAATAATAACTGGGGAAGACATACAAAGTTTTGCAGATAGGATACAATAATAATATTGTAACCTGACCTACTGGAAACAAAGCTGTATGCAAAATAGAGAGGATAATATAATAACAGCCAAATGTGAAAGTGATGTAACCCAGCTGCTACCACATAAGTGGGACTAAGCTATTTAATAGATAGCATTTTATTGAGTCACATATAAAATTACCAGGCTAGGATAGCTGCAAGTGTTGGGACTGTTTATCACAAGCTACAATGAGGAAGAATTCCCAACTTACTGATGTTTCTGAAGGAACAGTGAAGGTCGATCAACGAATTTGTAAAAATACAAAACGCCATAACTGGCAATTTATTAGGTCCAAAAGCCGTGTAATTCAAGTTAATCAAATTTGGTTTCATTTAATATAATATATTTAATTTGATATGAACTAAAATAAAAATGACAAGACCAAATTGATTTTTGTTTAATCAGATCCCCCATATTGTGTAGGGATGTTATATGTCAGTCAGAGTACACATAACGCGGCCAGAGCGGAGGTAGAGTGATTGACCAGCAATCATGCTCCACAGTCTCCCTGAAAGTGCTGTCATGTCATTCACCTTCTACATCTTACACACAAATCAATAGGACAACATGTTTACCTCTCCATCTTATAATTATGAACATACCTGGCCTTAACTTTAATATGGTAGATATTTTCACTTTTGTTTAGATTATTTGAATATTGCATTTAGTACATCCTTTTGATCTAAAGGATCCTTTTGATTTAAAAGCACTAAGGGCTCAATGACGAGGGCAAGTGCAGTGTGCAATTTTGGGTGTAAGCCACCATATTTTTTACGCATGATACAATGGGGTTTTTTGCACATGCTTCCAGCATAATTGTGGCCACAAAGTGGTGATGCATACATACTGTATTTGTGCCAGTATGTTACAACTAGCATAATTGCACATGTACCTTGACACAAATCAAACAAAATTGCAATGAAAATCTTTGGAAACCTTTGGAAAATCATTCCACCGTTTACCATCAAAAAGAGGGTGAACAGAATAAGTGGCACCAAACACAACTATGAGGATTTGTCAGAAGTAGATTTATATGCAAATATTTTAAATAAATGCCATTATTACAAACAACTTCATCTAAAGATGTGCAACTGCAACTACAATAGCACTTTTAAATAAAAGTATGTATTTACTTTTATAGCATATGTTGGCTGTAATATATGCCATTATTTGATATGTGACTGAGTGGTTCATATACAACAATTTAATATATTAGAGTCACATATTAAGTGACTAAGTGACCAAGCTTGGGTGTAGTTTAGCTTTAGCTGCCTATGTAGTGCAAATTAACACAGCAGATATAGTCAGGGCAGGAACTAGGGATAAGCAGAAGAGGCACATGCCTTGGGAGCAAAGGTAGAGGGGTGCAAGGCACGTAGCTCTTCTGCTTCCTTCCCCTAGTTCAGACCCTTTTGCCCCCCCCATAAGGTTGTCACCTGTCCGGTTTTGACCTGGACTGCCGATATGGATATAGTAACTCCAACGTCTCTCCATCAAGTTTATATCACTAAAAACCCACTTGGCTATAGCAGCAAACACCTGAACCTAGTCCTAGGAGATCTATTAGCTGACACTTGATGCTAGTGTGCTAGTTTGAAGAGAGCAGTCGTGATTTCTACACTAAAAGATTGAAACTTGCCATTGTTGACTGCAAACAAAAACCTACCTTTGGAAACGGGAAAGCACTCCTACAGTCCATAGTAAATCAGTCTCATAAATATCTCTTTGGGGGTAATGTTAAACTATAAGGCTAGTAACCCCTAACAAACAATAAACAGTAGCTTCAGTAGTAAATGTAGTGGATTACTAGATTTTCCACTATAAATGGGGGTTACATTTGTCAGTCCCTTAAACACTCTTACTGGGTTTCCTACTAATTATCACCCAGGTGAAAATATACAGGGGAATTACCAATGACCAGGATCGGACTGGGCTGAAGAGACACCAGGAAAAAAACACATCACCCCCATCATACCTCAATCTACCTTACAGTGCATGAGCAGATGCCAATGTATAATTGTTTAAGGGTATGAGAACTTTGTACAGAAACTATTATTGCATGCAAATATGTATTTATTTGCTAGAGGATACTCTGAGGCAATTACAGGCATTTTAAGGTCCAAAAGGCCCATGTTACCATTTCTTCATTACAGTTTAGCATGTACACACTGTTTATTTAAAGGAACAGTTCAGTATGAAAATAAAAACTGGGTAAATAGGCTGTGCAAAATAAAAAATGTTTCTAATATAGTTAGTTAACCAAAAACGTAATGTATAATATGGGGTGCCGTTTGTCCCAAATACATTCTGTATACAAAACTATCCCTAATACACAGAATGAATGTCTCTCATGTTATATAAGTATTTGTGACCATACACAGATAAAAAAATATACAAAAGACTTATTTCTATTAAAGAATGAAAACAAAATCTGGTTAGTGCACAAAAGGATGTCATTATATCACAAACTCCATTCTGTACAGTTTAACAAGCAATCTGTCTCACAAATGTATAACCTCCATGTAACGGACGCACTTATGTGCAGAGTTACTTACAGAATGAATTATGTAAAAACAAAGTTGGATATAATATATAATAGTGTAACTAACTAGTGCTTGTCAAGCTAGATTTGAATGACAAAATAGATATCGGTGACAGAAAGCAAGATTTTATAGTACAGGATTCATTCTTTCCACAAAATTACAGTTTTGTTTCACAAAACAGATAAAATAACCATTCTGTGAAGCAACACTGTCAGTCACATTCCTGAACCATTAAAGGAAAACTATACCCCCCCCAAACAATGTAGGTCTCTATTAAAAGATACTGAGTAAAACAGCTCATGTGTAAAACCCTGCTTCATGTAAATGAACCATTATCATAATAATATACTTTTTTAGTAGTATGTGCCATTGGGTAATCATAAATAGAAAATTGCCATTTTAAAAAATAAGGGCCGCCCCCTGAGATCGTAAGATTCACTGTGTACACATACAAACCACATGTAAGGTCACATGAGCCAATTAACAGACAGAGTTCTGCCTTTTGCTTCCTCACTTCTTCCTGTTACAGTTAGTGTTGTAGTATTTCTGGTCAGGTGATCTCTGAGGCAGCACAGATAGAGTCACGAAATGGTGGTTCAAGGCAAGAGATGTAAAAGGGCAATATTTATGTAAATATATATTCCAGTTTGGTAAGATTCTTTAATATGTCATTCAATTTGATATAAACTATCTGTTGCTTAAGTATTCATTTTGGGGGTATAGTTTTCCTTTAAGAACAAAGCTTATTGCCATATACAAACAAGATGAGAAGTGGCCAGCTCTGCTCCACATGGCTATGGCAAAGTATCTGACCTGCTATAGAGGGCGCCCTCTAATGTCCCCTCTGCTGCATAGTAATAAACATGAACAAACATTTCCTAAAAGGGATTCATTCTTTCCACAAAATGACAGTTTTGTTTCACAAAACAGATAAAATAACCATTCTGTGAAGCAACACTGTCAGTCACATTCCTGAACCAATAAGAACAAAGCTTATTGCCATATACAAACAAGATGAGAAGTGGCCAGCTCTGCTCCACATGGCTATGGCAAAGTATCTGACCTGCTATAGAGGGCGCCCTCTAATGTCCCCTCTGCTGCATAGTAATAAACATGAACAAACATTTCCTAAAAGGGCTGCTGTTAAACACAACAGGTTCATAAATGGAAGTTCTTACAAATGGCTGAGAAATATAATGCTGCACTTATGATTGTAGAAAAAGAAAAGTATGCAAAACATAAATATGATCATTTTAGGTGATATGGCTATTCTTATTGCAGTAACCTGCTTGTGTGGCCATTTTGGTGAAGGACATTCCTGCTGTTTTGCCATTATCTTATGACTCACTCCTGTTCCTCTTCCTGTCTAAGCTGAGAGCAATAATGGGACAGGCCACACCCACCTGTCATCTTCTATTAAATGTACCAGAAGTTACTGTGCTTGTCTGGCTGCTTTGCCTGACTCTCAGAGTCAGTTATAAGTTTTGTATATGATAGTTAGACTCTAGCTGCAATCTTGCACCAGTTTAGCTTGTAGTAGTCTCTTAATAATGTGCTTAGCTATAGATCAACTACTACATAATAGCTTTAGCCAGAGACTTGGGACTGATCATGTGCATCACACATTGTGTATAGTATAATGTGTAGGTTATATGAGCAGCCACTCCTGAGTACTGTGTGTAAACAAAAGACTTCAGGACTTCAACTTTACCTGCTTTCGTGAACTTGGGTCTTTTTGCCGCTTCGGGACTTCAGCTTCGTCTTTTCGGCACTTCCGCATTCGGTAATATGTGAAATGGCAGCACGGCTCGGGCGCTCATAAAGGGGACCCGACTCTTTGAAAAATGCAGCACTTCTGGGCCCCCTTTCAGGCCTGGAACCCTTGTCCCTCCTGCTGGAGGCCCTGGATATGCATGTGACATGGGCGCAGTTGTGCTCTCTGCTCTAGTGTTGTGCCCCCCTTGACCCACTATGATGTGAAAGGGTGAAGCACTGGGCAGGTAAGGGGACGGCATCATTAGAGTCTTTTGTTATAAATAAATATAAAGCATTGTACAGCTTGTTGCTTCTATATAAATAGATTATGATCCCCTAAAATTGCCCCTGCCTAAATGACCCCCTTTTGTTTACACACAGTACTCAGGAGTGGCTGCTCAATAACCTACACATCATACTATACAGAATGCGTGGTCATACCTCCCAACATTTTGGAAGTAAAAAGAGGGACAAAAAATTTTGTCATGTGGCGCGGCAATTTTTTTTGACCACACCCATTTTTGTGGCCACACCCCGTAATTACCATGTTCATTTTACAAAGTTTGGCAGATTATAAAAGTTTGAAAATATTTCTGTTCTGTCCCCACATGAAGGCGAATGAAGGTATAACTAATAGTAGCTGTGTGACTTCCTACCTTCGTATCCAAGCAGTGGGGCAGACCAGACCGGCAGATGCTCAGGTTGGATGGATCCAAAACGTAGACACAGAGATGAAATCAGCCTGAGTTTCTTTGATCCAGAATACAACAATATATGATGATACAATACTGTTCTGTAGTAGTGGTATCAATACTGTCCTGTAGATGACTTTCCTGAGGCTAACTGCTGTTCAAAAACTGATGCCTTCACAAGCCCAAAATGTCTGAATGTCCAGTCACACAGTAATGAGGCACTAAAAATGGCTGCAGGAAGTGAGAAGGACAGAGATGGCAGAAAACCACACCCTGAGAGGAAAAACTTTACTACCAAGAACAGAGGTGTGCAGCATGCAAATTTTGGCCAGCAGATGGCAGTAGTACAACAATGCACAGAAATAACATAGATAAAGAAGGATTGATAATAACATATGCAATTAACTATGAGGAGAACAGCACACTCCCCGTCTGAAATTTACTTTGGAGATTTCACTATGACGAATGTCCATGAAATATAACACAAACCTGCAACAAAACATGTTAGAATGCAATAAACATAATAATATAGTTGGCTTTCTGGCTTGTAATGGAGAAGATGTCCATAGTTCAACTTCAGTCCTGTTCATCTTGCAGGAACGTTCTCAATTGGTAATATCAAAATGAGTTCGTTAATTGGCCTTGCGAACGTTTTAAGCTCGCCCTTCCTGAAGATCTTCAACTCCACTTTTCGGACTTTGCCATCCTCGCTAGGGAAAACCTTTGTAATCAGTCCGATAGGCCAGGCAATCCTTTCGGTTTGTTGCTCTTTCATCAATACAAGGTCTCCTTCTTTCAAGTTTGGTTTTTGGTGTTGCCATTTTCTTCTTCCTTGAAGAATATTGAGATACTCCTTTCGCCATCTGTTCCAGAAGTAATCCGCCAGGTATTGTACACGTTTCCAGTGTTTTTGGTAGATATTCGCGTGAGTAAATTCTCCACTAGGCATTAGTGTATTCTCAGTTTTTTGGGTAAGTAGAGTATCTGGAGTCAGTATGGCTGGTGTTTCAGGATCCATAGATACTGGCACAAGGGGTCTTGAATTGATAATAGCCGAAACTTCGGCAAGAAGGGTGACGAGAGTCTCATGTGTGAGTCTTGAAGAGTTTACATCCATCAACATAGAATTTAAGATGTTGCGTGAGATCCCGATCATTCTCTCCCAGGAACCCCCCATATGGGAACTATGAGGAGGATTGAAGATCCAGGTGCAACCTTTCTCCGCCAACTGATCTTGAATGGGCTTAGTGTCGATGTTCAGTTCTCTACAGGCTCCAATGAAGTTACTTCCTCGGTCTGACCTCAACTGTTTCACTGGTCCTCTGATTGCGAAGAACCGTCTTAAGGCATTAATGAAACTGGATGTGTCCATGGATTCTAACACCTCTATGTGAACGGCTCGCACACTCATGCAAGTAAATAGCACAGCCCAACGTTTACTGTTTGCGTGACCGCCACGGGTTCTGCGTGCGGACACCATCCATGGCCCAAAGACATCCAGGCCAGTATAGGTGAAGGGCGGTTCTGAACATAGTCTATCTGCAGGCAAATCGGCCATTTGTTGGTGTAGCAGTTTCCCTCTGGCCTTGCGACAGTGCACACAGTCATGCAGTATTTGGGCTACATGTTTTTTCATACCTATAATCCAAAGACCTGCAGACCTTAACTTGCCTTCGGTGATTTGTCTGCCCTGGTGTTCAGCCTTTTTGTGGTAGTGTCGGATCAGCAACACAGTGATATGATGTTTGCTGGGAATAATTAGAGGATTTTGTTCTGCAACTCCTAGGTGGGCTTGATTCAAATGACCACCAACTCTGAGCAGGCCAAGACTGTCTATAAATGGATTTAGGTTGGCAAGAGGACTTTTTATAGGAATCTGCTGTCTGTTGTACAAGCACTTCCATTCTACGTTAAATTCTCCCTGCTGGACATGACGTATTATGAGAGACTCGCTATGAGAAATGTCCTCAGCAGAGAAGGGTTTATGGCAGACATGCCAACCATGACAATCTTTATCTTCCTGGGTATTGTGATAATATCTAGCGATGTGCACCAACCTTGCAATAGTTCTGATGAGTCTCATCCAACTGGAGAAACGTTCAAGGCGATGACAATGGAGGCTGGAGGTTTGCCTTGCTTCAGTGACTAATGCACTAACTTCAGCGCGGATTTCTGGATCATTGTCCGGATCCTGGATGCTGAAATCTTCCTGTACACATTCATCCGCCTCTCCTAGCAGAAACTCTGGACCTGTAAGCCAAGAAGAGTTAGTAAAAGAACATATAGACATAGGCCTAGTGGCATGATCTGCTGGATTGAGTTCGGATGGTACATAGTGCCATTGTTCAGGTTTGGAGGACCTCCTGATTCTCTCTATGCGGTTACTGACATACACATAAAATCGTTTTGTCTGATTGTAGATGTAACCTAAAACGACCTTACTGTCAGTGTAATACTGGACTTCATCTATGTCGCCATCCAATTCTTGTTGTATGAAGTCGGCAATTTCCACTGCTAACACGGTCCCACAGAGTTCAAGTCTGGGAATAGTATGATCAGGCTTGGGGGCTAACTTAGCCTTACCAAAGACAAATCCAACGTGATTTTGATTGTTGGGGTCTGTCACCTTCAGATAGGCAACCGCTGCTATGGCCTCTGTGGAGGCATCCGAGAACACATGGAGTTCCTTCTTTAAGCTTGAGGTAAATTAGGTTTTAGTATAGCATCTTGGGATGCGGATTTCATCCAAAGCACACAAAGATTGCTTCCAGGCTTCCCATTTTTGCTCTTTATCAGAGGGAAGAGGGGTATCCCAATCCTTGATGGTTTCAGAAAGCTGTCTCAGTAGGGATTTACCCTGTATAGTGATGGGTGCTACAAATCCCAGTGGATCAAATAGGCTGTTCACCACAGATAGGACGCCACGTTTTGTGAATGGCTTGTCTGCACAACTTATTTGAAAACCGAAGGAGTCGGCTGAGAGATCCCATCTGATGCCCAAGCTCCTTTGCACGGGTGGACTATCTTGTCCCAGGTTAATATCCTTGAATCCAGGTGCATGATCACCCGACTCGAAGGCCCTCATTACAGCCAGGCTGTTTGAAGCAATTTTATGCAGTCTAAGTTTAGCTTGGTACAACATGCCTTGGGTCCTTTTGAGCAGATCCATAGCCGCTTCCTCAGTTGGTAGTGATTTGAGTCCATCATCTACATAAAAGTCCTTTTCCACGAAGTCTCTGGCATCTGTGCCGTACTCCGATTCTCCTTCTAACGCAGTTCTCCGAAGGCCGTACGTCGCTACAGCAGGTGAAGGGCTATTTCCAAATACGTGTACCCTCATTCGATACTCCACCATCTCTGCGTTGGTGTCATTGTTCTTATACCACAGGAACCTGAGGAAATCCCGGTGGTCCTCTCTGACTACAAAACAGTGGAACATCTGTTCGATATCGGCAGTGATGGCGATAAGCTCTTTCCTGAACCTCATCAGCACTCCGACTAGGTTATTTGTCAGATTAGGACCTGTAAGAAGGACATCATTAAGGGATACACCTTGGTGTTTGGCACTTGAATCGAAAACAACCCTAATTTGATTAGGTTTCCGTGGATGATACACTCCAAATGAAGGCAAGTACCAGGACTCTTTGTTCTTTCCTAGGGATGGAGCTGGTTCTGCGTGGTTATTACGGAATATTCTATCCATGAAGGCAACGATGTGTTCTCTCATTTCAGGCTTGTTGTTCATGGTACGCTGAAGAGAGTTAAATCTGGATAGCGCTTGCTCTCGATTGTTCGGGAGTCTTACCCTGGTGGCTCGGAAGGGTAATGGAGAAACCCAGTGATTGGTTTTGTCTTTAAAGAACTCACTGTCCATTATTTTGACAAACTCTCTGTCTTCTACTGACAAGGCTACTTTATCGTCATCTTTGGTTGTGTGAAAGACCGATCTCCCCAAGTTGTCAGCAAAGAGGGGAGAAATGATGTCAGGTGGTTGTATGAGGTCTGGAGACTTCTCTTTCACTTCATAGTGATGAGGACACGGCTAAAATGCAAGTTGTGCATCCATCTCCACACATGTACATTTTGAAGGAGTTAATTCTTGGTTGATCCAAGCATACGTTTCCTATGACTACCCATCCCAAGTCCAGCCTCTGGGCATATGGCGCGTAGTCGGGACCATTACATTGTTGCCGCACCTTGTGCACCCTTAGATTGTCTCTGCCGAGCAGGAGTAGAATCTCTGCGTTGTTGTCCATAGGTGGGATAACATTGGCGAGGTGCCTTAGGTGTGGCTGGTGAAATGCAGCTTCTGGGGTAGGGATCTCATCCCTATGGTTAGGTATTTGATCGCATTCGATCAGTGTTGGTAGGGGTATTTCTGTATTGCCATTGATGGGAGAAGCAATGAATCCTTGTGCCCTCCTTCCTCTAGTCTCTATGCGGCCCGAGCAGGTGTTTAAGATGTAGGGTTCTGATGGTCCCTCTATCCCAAAGGCATCGAAGAATTTAGGTCCTGCTAGGGTAGGGTAACTTCACGACAATTGGGTTCACTCCATGGGCTGTATCCAGGTAGCACAGGCCGGTCAAGCGAGTGTCTCTTTTGGCAAGCTCTAATTCCATGAGCAGATCACTCAAATCCTGAAGCTTATGGACATCTTTGAGATTGATCTTTGGGACGTTCTGCAGTCTCTTGAATAGGGCTTTCTCTATTGCTTCTGCACTGCCGAATGTACGTTCGAGTCTCTGCCAGGCGGCAGCGAGACCTGCTTCCGCTTGTCCCACATAGACAGTTCTGAGGCTCTTAATACGACTTGTGGAGCCTGGGCCCAGCCATTTGATCAAGAGGTCGAGCTCCTGCTCTGCGGCCAGGTTGAGGTTAGCAATGGCGGCTTTGAAGGTTGCTTTCCAGGCTCTGTAGCTCTCTGCATGGTCATCAAATTTTGAAAGACTTGTGTTAATTAGCTCTCTGCTCACCATAAACCTGGCAAACTCGGACATATCCGATTTCTCACTGCTTGTTGCCATGACAACTTGTGATGCCCCCAGGGCGTGTGGGCTGCGTGGCGTGAAAGGGTGAGATGCTTCCGGGTAGAATGATGTTGCTGCTTGAGCTGTGGCGGTAGGCCGGGAAATGCCAGGTGGCCCTTTTGCTGTAACACCTGTCCTTGAGAGGGCACATCTGGGTGAACGTCATCAGGTTGCTCAGGTGCTGTGAGTGGCACTGGCACTGTAGGTAGAGTTGACTTGAAGGTTTCAGTGTTGTCGGCTTGGACAGTACTGCAAACTGGGGGTGGTGCAGGTAACTGCTTTAGTACATAGTCACTGGTGCGATCAGCCGGATCATCTATCGCCTGTGGTGGCAAGCAGACTGGGTCAGGGCCTTGGCCCAATGCTTGCTCAAGTAGTCTTACTTTAGCTAATGCAATTTCCTCTTCCATCTCTGATTCAAGAATCTTTATCCGAGCCTCTGCTTCTGCCCTTGCAAGAGCTTCTTTTTCAGTGAAGGAGCGTCTCACCTTGGATTGCTCTGCATTTATGCGGGCCTCTAGTAGTCGGTCGCTTAGAGCTGAGCTTCTTGAGCACGATGATCTGTATGACCGAGAGGAATGTTTAGATGAATTTGATCTGTGAGATCTAGTTTCTTGCAGATGGGAGATACGGAGTTCCGCTTTGTCTTTAGCACGCAGCACCATGGCGTCTCTTTGTCTGTCTATTAATTCTGCCTTGCTCAGTTCTGACAGGGCTTCATCATTATTAAAATCTTTTAAAAAGGTTATATACTTGGTGGACAGTCTCTTATATCTTTCATGAGCTGTATTCAGCCTTCCTATAGCAACTTGTAAGCTTGTGGCATCACCTGAGGATTTAAGTCCAGACATGATGGAGGAGACTCGTTCCCATAGCTCTTCCAGGCTATCGCATAGCTCATCTTTCCTGGTTTGATAGTTTTCTCTGACCTTTATTGTCGGTTTGAGCGAGCGTCTTGATCGCACAACTTGGTCTGCTGGAAGTGTGGAATCTGGTTCCTGTTCTTCATAATGATCAGTATCAGGTTGCATTAGCATTGTTTCATCACTGGGGAACTGTGGGAGGTCTTTTTCGGCCATTTTGATTTAAGGTGCGCTGTCTCTTTAAGAAAATAAACTTTTGAATTGGGGGCTGAAAATAGCAGTGCGGCTCCGCTGAGGCACCCTGAGAAGGTCCCTCAAGTGTTTTCGGTGAATTGCGGGGTTTGGTAGTTTGGGGACCCCACGTGCATTCACAATTCTTGTACTATGCGAGCAAAGGTTAATACAGGATGTAGAAAATGGCTTGATGGATTGTGGAGGACTTTCAGGTGAGAGTATAGATACTGCAGACACGTGGTGCTTGCCCTTTGGCTTCTGTGACGTGCACTGTATCTGGGCAGATTTGCTGCAGGTGGGCCTGTTGCCAGGGAGATTTCTGAGTATGGTACTGAACTGTGAGGTAATCTGTGGCTTGGGGTATGGGCATTAAGGCAGTTTTTGACTGTTCTGTCCCCACATGAAGGCGAATGAAGGTATAACTAATAGTAGCTGTGTGACTTCCTACCTTCGTATCCAAGCAGTGGGGCAGACCGGACCGGCAGATGCTCAGGTTGGATGGATCCAAAACGTAGACACAGAGATGAAATCAGCCTGAGTTTATTTGATCCAGAATACAACAATATATGATGATACAATACTGTTCTGTAGTAGTGGTATCAATACTGTCCTGTAGATGACTTTCCTGAGGCTAACTGCTGGTCAAAAACTGATGCCTTCACAAGCCCAAAATGTCTGAATGTCCAGTCACACAGTAATGAGGCACTAAAAATGGCTGCAGGAAGTGAGAAGGACAGAGCTGGCAGAAAACCACACCCTGAGAGGAAAAACTTTACTACCAAGAACAGAGGTGTGCAGCATGCAAATTTTGGCCAGCAGATGGCAGTAGTACAACAATGCACAGAAATAACATAGATAAAGAAGGATTGATAATAACATATGCAATTAACTATGAGGAGAACAGCACAATTTCTCCTTATCAAAACTGTTAAAATTACTTATTTTCTTATCTCAAAATTGTTACAAAGTATCTTAGTTGCACCTCTTAGCTGTACTGGCCTCTCTGCCAAAAGCCAATTAAGTTAGAAATTTTGGACACAATAAAGATCTTTACACTTTGATTTGGTGCCTGCTGGAAGTCTGCATTCATTGAGTTCCTGCTCCTTTTTACATTTCGGTTTGTCCGCCCCCTATGCTGAGGGCTCAGGGCAGTGCACCTGGGCCACTTCCCTTACGTGGTGAGTAATTTGTTTACCACATTGAAGTACCCATACTACAGATGACTTCTTGTAAGTTAGAAATTTTGTTTATTTGTCTGGCTGTTCAGTGCAGAGAAAAAGAGGGACTTTCCAGTACAAATGAGGGACTGCAGGCTGAGCTGTTAAAAGAGGGACTGTCCCTCCAAAAAAGGGACAGTTGGAAGGTATGTGCGCACATGATCAGTCCCAAGTCTCTGGCTAAAGCTATTATGTAGTAGTTGAACCATACATACCAACATTTTGGAAATAAAAAGACAGACAAAATTTTTTTGCATGTAGTGCAGCAATTTTTTTTGACCACACCCTTTTTGTAGCCGCACTCCCTAATTACCATGTTCATTTTACAAAGTTTGGCAGGTTATAAAAATTTTAAAATATTTCTCCTTATCTAAACTGTTAAAATTACTTATTTTCTTATCTCAAAATTGTTATAAAGCATCTTAGTTGCAACTGTTAGCTGTACTGGCCTCTCTGCCAAAAGCCAATTAAGTTAGAAACGTTGTTTCTTTTTCTGGCTGTTCAGTGCAGAGAAAAGAGGGATTTTCCAGTACAAATGAGGGACCTCAAGTTGAGCTGTCAAAAATGGGACAGTTAGGAGGTATGTGTGCACATGATCAGTCCCAAGTCTCTGGCTAAAGCTATTATGTAGTAGTTGAACTATAGGTAAACATTAAGAGACTACTACAAGT
Source organism: Xenopus petersii (assembly GCA_038501925.1). Taxonomy (NCBI): domain Eukaryota; kingdom Metazoa; phylum Chordata; class Amphibia; order Anura; family Pipidae; genus Xenopus; species Xenopus petersii. The sequence continues at coordinate 85,599,681 of CM076681.1, forward strand.
TAATTGATGCAAGATTACAGCTAGGAGGAGACATTGGAGTCTAACTATCATATAGAAAACTTATAACTGTCTGAGAGTCAGGCAAAGCAGCCAGACAAGCACAGTAACTTCTGGTACATTTAATAGAAGATGGCAGGTGGGTGTGGCCTGTCCCATTATTGCTCTCAGCTTAGACAGGAAGAGGAACAGGACTGAGTCATAAGATAATGGCAAAACAGGAATGCCCTTAACCAAAATGGCGACACAAGCAGGTTACTGCAATAAGAATAGCCATATCACCTAAAATGATCATATTTATGTTTTGCATACTTTTCTTTTTCTACAATCATTATAAGTGCAGCATTATATTTCTCAGCCATTTGTAAGAGCTTCCATTTATGAACCTGTAGTGTTTAACAGCAGCTCTTTTAGGAAAGGTTTGTTCATGTAACACCTATTTGGGCTGCATAGCACACAAATAGTTAAACTGTCCAGCTAGCAGTAGAAGCATGGGTTACACTGCGACTCACACAACAGGGTCAGGGCCTTCGCCATGTGAAAGTGTTCCCTCTATGGTGTAGTGCAACTACATCCCCCAGGCTACTGTGCATACAACAAAAGATGGGCGCCAGGAGGTTCTTGCAGTAAAACAGAAACGGTTTATTTAACTATGCACGAGGCAAGTGACCACAGGTTTAGTACTCACGCAGGAGCTGAGGCAATAGCACATTTCTCACACAGAGCTGAAGGCATTAGGCATTTCTCACAGAGGAAAGGTCTCCATTAGGCATTTGCAGTATTCACACACATTCCCTCCTGGAAGTTGTCAGGAAAGCAGCTTCTACCCTACAGTCCCTCTTCACTAAGGTCCCTGACTTGAGGCAACACATAAAGCCTCTGAGAAGCTACTCCCTTACTACAAATCCTTGTTGGAGCTCAGCTGCTCTTTCACTCTCACCTCTCTGCCTTTCTCTCCTAGAGAGACTATGATAAGTCTGCCCTAGTGTAACTATTCCTCATTCACGGGGTTACCTGGTCCCTGACTTCTTCTTCCAAAGCACATGGGCCTAGCTGTACCCAGGCTTCCCTGAGCACACCCAGCTGGATCACCATCCACAGGCCAAAGAGGAAGTGGCCACTCCCTACACACACTATATAGCAGTGTAGCAGGGGAGTGTCATTCTCTCCTGGCAGATCACTCTAAGAAAAAAAGGTGGGGGCCTTAAAGCTGCAGGGCAGATTAACCCATAGGGGCCCCTACATTTATTACTATGCAGCACAGGGGATATTAGAGGGCACCCTCTTTAGCAGGCCAGATACTTTGCCTTAGCCATGTGGAGCAGAGCTGGCCACTTCTCATCTTGTTTGTATATGGCAATAAGCTTTGTTCTTATTGGTTCAGGAATGTGACTGACAGTGTTGCTTCACAGAATGGTTATTTTATCTGTTTTGTGAAACAAAACTGTCATTTTGTGGAAAGAATGAATCCTGTACTATAAAATCTTGCTTTCTGTCACAGATATCTATTTTGTCAGTCAAATCTAGCTTGACAAGCACTAGTTAGTTACACTATTATATATTATGTCCAACTTTGTTTTTACATAATTCATTCTGTAAGTAACTCTGCACATAAGTGTGACCGTTACATGGAGGTTATACATTTGTGAGACAGATTGCTTGTTAAACTGTACAGAATGGAGTTTGTGATATAATGACATTCTTTTTTGCACTAACCAGATTTTGTTTTCATTCTTTAATAGAAATACGTCTTTTGTATATTTTTTTATCTGTGTATGGTCACAAATACTTATATAACATGGGAAACATTCATTCTGTGTATTAGGGATAGTTTTGTATACAGAATGTATTTGGGACAAACGGCACACCATAGTATAAAGGCTGAAGTGACTGGATGTGTAACATAATACAGAACACTACTTCCTGCTTTTCAGCTCTGTAACTCTGAGTTAGTCAGAGATTTGAAGGGGGGGGCACATGGTACATATCTGTTCTGTGAGTTTGTAATTGATCCTCAGCATTCAGCTCAGATATGACCCATGTGGCCACCCCTCAAGTCTCTCTTTGGTTACTGCCTGGTAACCAGGGTTACCAGTTCATGTAAATCAAGAGAGCTGAAAAGCAAGAAGTCGAGTTTTGGCAATTATATTAGACACCCAGTCACTCCAGTCTTTATACATTACATTTTTGCCTAACTATATTAGAAACATTTTTATTTTGCATAACCTACTGTATCTATTTACCCAGTTTTTATTTTTACACTGAACAATTCCTTTAACATGGTGGATCAAAAGTTAATTGTCTATGCGTCAGCTTGAGAAATTAATTTGCATGGCAGATAATGACAGTGTTACTGTCTACTCATTCTGTAAAAGTATTTTCAAATATGCAGTCAGCAGTGAATCTTGGGAGATGCTGCAATGTGACACATAGATCTGAATTTATGTAGGTGCCCCACTAGCAGCTTCATTATTATGCTCAGCGCCCAGCTTCTGTCCATCTATAGGCTTCAGGTAACAAGCACTAACTCCTAGAGATATATGCCCCTGTATCTCACCAGAAGTATCCTGGCACTGGAACTGTCAGAAACATGTCACCTCGAGTTCCAGTTTAGCATTTTTGTAAAGCTGCAACCTTCTGCAACTGCTTCTGCTTCATTGGCATGCGCAGGCACATGCTTTACTAGGGAGGGGTTTGTGTTCTGCTGGTTGAGGGACCAGAAAAATATCTCAGGTTTTAACAGTGGATCATTGATGAAGGAATAGTTTTAATTGGATGAGTGAGTGACAAATATTCTGGCAGCTACAGAGGAAATACTGTAATAGAAAACAAGAATATTTGAATATACAGATATGGAACCTGTTATCCAAAACATCTCCCCGAACGCCTTCCTTTACTCTTGCGATGGCTAAAACGCCAGGCGACTAAATCTCCCCGAAACGCCCAGTGTGACCTTACACTAAAAGTAGAAGGAAGGAAGTAAATGGTGTGTGCTTATACCTTGAACAGCTCTTGCCAGCCCTCCCCAGAATAAAGGGGGTAGCTGGGTAAGGAGGAAGTGTTAGCATAATGTTGCAGTGGTAGAGACTCCCCTGAAGCGATAGAAGGGGCACGGTGGAAAGGGCGTGAGTTACAGAGGATTACGCAGATTACAGAGGTTACAAGTCACGCCTATAAAGGACAACAGGCATTCCCCTAGCTATTGGGTAAAATTCCTTGCATGCCTTCATCGGCTATCAGTTAAATATTTGATAAATGTGATTGTATATTGCCCTATACTCAACAGTTTAGGTTTATGTTGGTCATTATTTATGTGATTTAATAAATATGCTGCAGCTTTTTTTACCCAAGATATCACATGTGGTCGGATAGTTGTTTAAGGAAAGGGGGGAGAAGCTTGGTTTTGTTGGGAGAAGTGATGGGCGAATAAATTCGGCAGACACTAATTCACTGCAAACTTCGTTGCAAGTGAATTAATTTGCAAAACTGCAGTCACAATTCTCTGTCGAAAAATCCACTTTGTCAAAAAAAAATGTACGCGCGTCAAAATTAGTGTGAGTATAAAATTGCGTGTCAAAATTATTTAGATGCCCATTGACTTCAATGCATTTCGCAAATTTTTCAGCGAAACTAAATGGCACAGATTCACCTATCACTAGTTGGGAGGGGTTTGTCAGATTGACGCTGCCCCTTTCATGGAATATGCCAATAGCTTGCAGGGTGCAATAGGGCCCTATGCAAACGTGACATCACTGACATCACTGGTTGGACATTAGTGGTGAAAAAAATCTCTTAAGTGTAATATTCCTAAAAAATATAAAACCTTCTGCTGGATTGCTCTCTCCAAGCTGGGCCCTTCCAGCTCATTGTTCCATTCACCAATAGGAAAGGATTGTTATGTGCTGCTAGGTGCTGTAGTTCAGGAACAATTGTAGTCATAGACAATCTCTGATGTAACATAAAACGACTACAGGATTGTCATGAAATGATCAACTCTGCAAAACCACAGTGTAGCATCAAGACTCACACCCATGCATGGTTTTTGTTGGTGAGGGTGGTTTGCATCTTACAGAAAATTATAAGGACTAGACCATATGATCCACAAGCTGGAGCTGCAGGGAATCCAGGCTAGTAGTAGTAAAGGCCTATCTGTAATATCTCTGCACCCTATCCCAGTTTTTGAATATAATATATTGCCTATTTCTGCTTATTCCTCCTGTTTTCTTACTCACCTTGCTCAATACATGTACACTTATTCACTGAACATATATTTATTTTTTAATGCTTTTATTATTGTACTTTTCTCCTTTCAAGTTATGCTGTGACTTTGTGCTATGTTATTTTATGACACTTGTAAGTGATGAATTTTATTGGATACTTTGCTGGCTCAGCCCTACCAGTGAATTAATAAAAACTGTTGTCAGGGGAAAAGCCAATCTGACTGCAGGAGCTTTGATTCAGTGAAATAGAAGGTTTGTTATTAAGGCAAAGGCTGATCCATATTTGGGGGCCCATGCACAAAAAATAATCTTGTATTCAGTGCACATTTTATCTACATTGAACGTAATAGCAGACACAGTATCTGTGCATACAATTTCTGCTCCCATCGGGGCATGGGGGGCACTACTTGTAAGACTTTTATATGTTCTGTCTTCCCCACTTCGCCAATACATACTACCAGATTAATTGGGTACTAATTAAACCAACCTAAATGCAAGATTAACAGGTATGGGATCTGTTATTCAGAATGCCCAGGACCTAGTGCTTTCCGGATAACAGATCTTTCTGTAATTTGGATCTTCACACTAGGGGGCAAATTCACTAAGCAGTGAAAATGCGCTAGTGACGCCTTTTTTTTCTCCAGGGCGCCGCTAATTCACTAAAATCCGAAGTTGCGCTCAGGGAGGCGAACGATAGCGCATTTGCGCAAGCATTAATTCGTCAAGCAAAGTTACGCTAGCGATGCTTAATTTGCATATGGCGCCAAGTTAAAGTTGAATGAACGTATATGTAGCAGCAAATACATTACACTACACAAGCCTGGGAAACCTTCATAAAATAAAATAGAGTTGTTATTTTGCCCTACACATGTGCCCACTGTATAGTTTATGTGCCATATGTTAGGAAATGTGGGGGGGGGAGGAGGGTACCCCAAAAAAATTTACATATTTTTCAGCCGATCACCCTTAAAAAAGGAAAAAACGCCAGAGTTATTCAACTATTTTTGAAGCAATCCCTATCTACTCTATTGCACTTCGCCTGGTCTGAGGTGCCAAAGGCAAGTCTGGCGCAAGAGGTAATGTTCAGTAAAATGCGCAAGTTAGTGAATTAGCGTAGTTACGTCCCATTCGCCATAGCGCAACTTCGCCTGGCATAAGGGTGCGAAGTATCGCTAGAGTAGGTCTACTTCGCTTGTGAATTTACAACAGCGCCCGTTAGTGAATTGGCAAAGTTACGAAATGACGTCACGCTGGCGAATTTGCCCTTAGAAGTTCATGTAAACATTAAGGGGCCGATTCACGAAGGGTCGAATATCGAGGGTTAATTAACCCTCGATATTCGACTGGGAATTTAAATCCTTTGAATTCGAATATCGAATTCGAAGGATTTAGCGCTAAAAATTCGATCGATCGATCGAAGGATTTTTCATTCGATCGAACGATTAAATCCTTCGAATCGAACGATTCGAAGGATTTTAATAAAACGATCAAATGAATATCCTTCGATGAAAAAAACTTTAGCAAGCCTATGGGGACCTTCCCCATAGGCTAACCTTGAGTTCGGTAGCTTTTAGCTGCCGAACTAGGGGATCTAATTTTTTTTTAAAGAGACAGTACTTCGACTATCGAATGGTCGAATAGTCGAACGATTTTTAATTCTAATCGTTCGAATCGTTCGAATTCGATCGAATTCGATCGAATTTAACCAATTCGATGGCCGAAGTACCCAAAAAATACTTCGAAATTCGAATTTTTTTTTATTCGAACCCTTCACTCGAATTTCGTGAATCGGCCCCTAAATTAACCCAAAAGACTTGTTTTGCTTCCAATAAGGATTAATTATATCTTAGTTTGCATTAAATACAAGGTACTATTTTATAATTACAGAGAAAAAGGAAATAACTTTTAACATTTTGGATTATTTGGATAAAATGGAATCTGTAGGAGAGAGCCTTTCCATAATTTGCAGCTTTATGGATAATAGGTTTCTGGATAACGGATACCATACCTGTAGTATTGTGTAAAAACACCACACAATATGTTGCTACTATAGCAATACTGTAAATGACTAAATGACTAAACATTGTTAGTAATTATAATTACATATTCCTTTAAAATAGAACACGTAAGGGTATGAAAAGCCTCAAAAGAAGAATAAACATAAATATGCAGAAAGTGGACTTCTCAGCATGTGTTTGTGAAAAAACTAATTTGAATACTTTTTTTAATGGAAACTCCTACAACAGTTGGGGTTTACTGTTGAACTGGTGACTTATGAGTTATTTTCTATGTAGCATTCAAAAGCATTGCTGCTTAGAGTGCCTTCTGTCTCCCCGCTGATATGGCTGTGTACTGGACTCTGGTGTATTGATCAGCATTTTCAAGCCTTTGCACTAATTTCTCGAGTTTCCTGTTTTTTTGGTATTTCCCAGATCTTTCAAGTTGCTGAAAATGTGCCTTCCACAATAACTTTTTATGAGTAATAGGGAAATTTAATTTGCTTTATTCAAAATAATGCAGAGAAATTTGACTAATGTCCCATAGGGAAGGCATTACACACGAGTGTCACTAGATATGTGTACCAAATTATTAGCCAGTACTTTTCTAGTCCAGTTTAGGTTTCACAGATGAAAATAGGAGCATATGAAATATTCATGCTCATGAATAAAAAAGGTAAGAATTTGGCATTTGTTTTTATTAAGCTGAAAAAACCAAATACATCTTACAAAACTGACTTGTTTCACGCAACAAAAATTTTGAAGCATGGTTTTATGTGGCTGTAGCAGATGATGCCTTCATTCTAGTACCAGCTTGAACACAGACTTTTGTGATGCTCATTGACATGGAAGAGCAGAAAATGCTTGTAGTAGGTATGCCTCAGGAATTGTGTCTTGTATATAATTGTAGTAACTAAGGAAAACAGAAGGTTACAGGTCAGCTTGCTTGGGGCTCTCAGTCTCAGTGCTGCTGACAATAGCTTAACTTGGCCATGACATAGTTGTATTGGGAGTTGTCACAAATGCACATTGTATGTAAACCTTAATGTCATGTATTCCTGATATTTAACCTATTAGGGAATGTAATCTGAATTTAATAATATAATCATAATGGCATAGCCAAATTCTACCTGAATGTGGCATATATCAAAATAAAAGAACAGGCCTTAAGAAAAACCTTGAATTTACAGGATATCAGGCACTGGGTAAATAGGGGGTTACTAATGTAACCCTTTTGACACCCCTTTGTCAGTGTTACAATCCACGTGTGGCATTTACCTGATGACACGGGACAAACCTGAGCCACTCCGCAGTGGTATTGGGAGAGACTGGGTACCTGGTACTTACCAGCAGAGTGTCTCCACCCAGTGGGATCCGGAATGCACCTACGGGTGGCCCCACTAGGAACAAAATAATAATGCCTCACACAGTATTAGTTGAACTGAATAACTCTTTATCTAAAATAAATGGCCAACTTATACATGCAGCACTCCTAACTGGTGGCAATAGGGCCTAACTAACTAACTTGCTAGCGCAATCTGTTTACCTAACTAAAAAGGCAAAGTCCTTTAATGTCCTTTCAATAAACAGTGTCTGTGTCTTCAGGCGCTTCTTTTGGGTATGACCCTTTAAACAGGATACTCACTCCAAATCCTTTTTGGATGCTTTACAGTTTGTCTTCAGGTGAGTCCAGCACATGTAGACATACAGTGCGGCTACCAGCCCCTTTGGATGCTCAGATAGGAATCTCCTGCTGGTTGCTCCTCCAGTCTGAATTCCTTTCACACTCTCAGTCTCTGCTTCCCTGTGCCAGCCTGATCCAAATGTCTGCTTTTGGTGGAGCCTCGCAGCTCTCTGGTCTCTTTCTCTGTCCACCATGTGGTTCTCTATGCCAGGCTGTTCTCTATTGCCAGTATCTGCGACTTCCTCTTCCTGCCAGCCACTCACTAGCTGCTGTGTCACTTCCTGCTGCACTGAGATCGCTGAACAGCTGGTTGCTAGGTAACAGCTTACAGCACACAGACACAGGCTCTGTGCTTGACCTCTTATAGGGATACTTGCCATGGTTTTGCACTGATTCTCTACACTAACTTGAACTTACACATAACTAAGGAAGAAGTTTAATTAAAATTGTTGGCCTAAAATGTATTTAATTTGAATCACACAACAAAAACATGGCTAGAACTTATCAAGAGTAAAATAAATTACCTTGAATTCTGTCAGCTGCTTCCTGTGTGATTGGTTTGACCATGTTCTTTTTTCACTGAACATATGTAGAGTGTTTTTCACAGGGGTTCATGTTAATCAGACTGGCATTTAGTAGAGAAATTGTCTAAAACCAAAGACTATTTTTGGTCATACCCAATTTTCTGGGACTCCATGCCAGCACATATTATAATAGGTTATAGTACTGTGTACTGTGTTAATTCACCAGGTTCGCACTAAGTAACACAATGAGTGCTAAAGGTGATCCCTCATAATGCACCACGATGGAGTATAAACAAAATGATGACCAATGTGGTGAAACTTTACTTCACTTAAAAGATCTCAGAATATGTATATGGCAGACACAGTCCACTCCAATGTCCACATAAAGAATGAAGAAATGTTGATTTAGGACAATTTGATGCAGAGTTTTGCTGAGCCTTTGTAATGCAGCAGTGTCCAACATTTAGAAAGTAAACAACACTGCAAATTTGTGTTCTGCGGGTGCTCATAACAGAGAGGGTCAGTGCTTTAGAGACAACAAGATGTGAGCACATTCTTTTTATTAGCATATGTTTAAAAGGCATGGTAGGTGACATAACAATGGCCATATTCCTTAATCAGGGATTACTGACCCAATGCACGATTTGCACAATTTACAGTACAAAGCTTGTCAGAAGCTGGAAACTCTGAGTTAGAAACAGACAACATAATGAGGAATCAAATAAATAGCAAGAACTAAAATTACATTTATGTCACCATCAAACAAAAGCTGTTTTTAGGTTTTGATTGGCCTGTTATGCAAAACGGTATCTTTGTTGGTATAACTGGATTAGGTGGTGGATTAGGTTTAAAAGTTTTAGGAGTATTTTTAGAAGAAGATCAGGGGTCATTTATCAACACTGGGGAAATTTCTGCATTCATTGTTCTACTAGCAGCTAGCTATAAAAAGCTAATCACTGATTGGTTGCGTTAGGTAACTGCCCATGGGCAAATTTGCTCAATATTGATAAATGAGCCCCAACGTCTTTTAACCCACTGATAAACCTGCTTTCTTTTAATGTATTTCATTATTCTTTTTTATATATCATTATTCTAGTTTTTAGAGAAAATTTATGGAATGGACATGTAAAACTGATGTTTTTCCACTGTAAAATGTGAATATGTGTTTATTATCTGTTGTGTAACATCTTTTGGAAGTAACTAATCTTTCCCCTTTTGCAGGGACAAATCGAAACAGTTGAACTCTCTTTAAAATGCACAAGGGATGAAAATAATAATGTATATGCAACATTTGTGAATGAAATGGGCTATGCAGTAACATGGCTAATAGTTTCCCAAACAGACCAAAACAGACCAAAGTATTTCATGTAAATTTTAATGTGGTAGGAGCAAAATATGTGTTTTAGCAGTGGCTATGCATATGATCATGCCTTAAAGTGTTTAACCAAGTACTATTGCATTCAATTAAAAGTTGAGCACTACTTCCTTTGATTCTAGCCAGTAGCTTAACTAGCTATTACTGGACCCCACAGCAGATTATATTTCAGACCCCCAGGTTGATCAGTTTTACCAATATTTATTTAAATTGGACCGCATAGGGCCTCCTCTACCTCCTGGGCCCCCCTGCAGCCTCAGGGTCTGCTTCCTCCATAGTTACGTCCCTGATTTTAGCATTTCATTTGACCTGAGCAACTATTTCCGAGAAACAAATTAAAGATGTAGTGCCTACCACAGGCTGAATGAGGTTCTCTTGAATCTCTTGAAAGCTTAGCAATAGGTACAAGTCTGATGATAGATACTGGTGACCAGATTATTAGTTTATTTTTGTTGTTTAGTTCTGAGGGGTTCATGGTGGAACCTTCGTACTCAAATACTGACTAAAAAAATGTTTACAAAAATCTAGAAGAATTTTAGCATATCTTATATGTACCCTTGAACAGTAATTATGAATGAATGTTTTCCTAGGCAGTTTTCAAGTTAACAAATATATTATTTTAAACTATTTAAAATGTAGATAAAAGTATTCTATTTTCTTAAAGGAGAACTAACCCCCCTACCAAAAGCCTCCCTAAACTTTCTGGCATTCCCCCCCCCTCAACTTCCCCATTCATTAAAAAAAAAAAATCTGACCCTTAAATGCAGAGAAGCACCAATTTTACTAACTCACAATTTCCCCTCTCTGATCACAATATGCTCACATTTCAACTCTCACTAACTCCCTCCTCACCCCCTGCTATTCCCCAAACACGTACTTACCGTGACTTGCAAGCTGTAGACGTGTCACATCTCTCTTCTTCCTTTGACTCTCTTCACTCTAATATCTCAGCCATCTCACGTCCTAATGTGGCTACCTCTGTCTACTATAGTACTCTGACCACTGCCCTAAATGAGCTTGCTCCTATAAAAACTAAACGTTCTAGACCCAAACCACTTCAACCTTGGCATACTGCTCATACAAAAGCGCTCCAAAGACACTCACGTGCACTTGAGCGTCGCTGGCACAAATCCTGTTCAGAATCAGACTTTTGGAGCTACAAATCTGCCCTGCACTCCTTTAACACCAGCCTCTTCCAAGCCAAACAAACATACTTTACTTCACTCATTAACTCCCTTTCTAAAAAACCAGCGCAACTTTTCTCCACCTTTAACACTCTCCTTTCCCCTTCTCCACCCCCTCCATGCACATCTGTCTCTGCTCAAGATATTGCTGAGCACTCCAAAAACAAAATTGACACTATCAGAAGGGACATTACAGTACTCAACCCCCCTAGACTTCCACCACCCTCCCTCCACACTCCCCAGTCTCTCCTGTGCTCCTTCACCCCTGTCACTGATGAGGAAGTCTCAAAGCTTCTGGCCTCCTCTCACCTTACCACCTGCCCGCTTGATCCAATTCCCTCAAAACTTCTCCGCAATACCAATCCTTGTCTAATCAAAGCCTTAACTCACCTATTTAATCTTTCGCTCTCAACTGGAAGGTTTCCTTCTCAACTAAAACATGCTCTTGTCACCCCCATTCTGAAAAAACCCTCTCTTGATCCCTCCAATGTTGACAACCTCCGACCTATCTCTCTGCTACCTTTCATCTCTAAACTACTTGAGCGCCTAGTCTACAACCGACTAACCTCATTCCTCTCTGACAATAACCTGCTGGACCCCCTACAATCTGGTTTTAAGCCACAACACTCCACAGAAACTGCCCTGACTCGACTAACTAGTGACCTTTTAACCGCTAAAGCCAACAATCATTTCTTACTACTAATACTGCTTGATCTCTCAGCCGCATTTGACACTGTAGATCACCCTCTCCTCCTCCAGTCCCTCCAGTCGCTTGGCCTTCGTGACACAGCCCTGTCCTGGTTCTCTTCCTACATCACCAATCGTTCCTTCAGTGTCTCCTACAATGGAGTATCATCTTCTCCCCTACCTCTTTCTGTTGGAGTTCCTCAAGGCTCTTTCCTGGGACCATTACTATTCTCCCTCTATACTTCCTCCCTTGGCAAATTAATAAATTCGTATGGTTTCCACTACCACCTCTATGCTGACGATACTCAGATCTATCTCTCATCTCCTGATCTCAACCCAGAACTCCTAACTCGCATCTCCTCCTACCTGTCCGCTATCTCTACCTGGATGTCGCAACGCTACCTTAAATTAAACCTCTCTAAAACTGAAATGGTTCTCTTTCCTCCAACTAACACCAGTAGCATCCCCGAAGTATCCATCATAGTTAACAATTCCACTATCACCCCCTCTCCCCAGGCCCGGTGCCTTGGGGTTATCCTAGATTCTGCCCTGTCATTCACTCCTCATATCCAGTCACTTATTAAATCATGTCACTTCCACCTAAGGAACATATCTAAAATATGATCATTTATCACCCAAGACGCTGCCAAAATTCTTATTCACTCTCTCATCATATTGCGTCTAGACTACTGTAACTCTTTTTTAATTGGCCTCCCCCTCCAGAGACTGTCACCTCTCCAGTCCATAATGAACACTGCTGCGAGGCTCATACACCTCAGCAACCGCTCCTCCTCTGCCTTGCCATTCTGTCAATCCCTGCACTGGCTTCCATTACCTTTCAGAATCAAATTCAAATTAATGACACTGACTTTCAAAGCACTTCATAACTCTGCCCCACCCTACATCTCTGAACTCATCTCTATATACTCACCCACTCGCTTACTACGGTCCTCTACTGACCTGCTACTCAACTCTTCTCTCATTAAATCCTCACATGCTCGCATTCAAGACTTTGCAAGGGCTGCACCCCTCCTCTGGAACGCTCTCCCACGGTCTGTCCGACTTTATCCCAACCTTTCTGCTTTCAAAAAATCTCTGAAAACTCACTTCTTTCGAGAAGCCTACCCTCACTCTGCTTAACTACCAAACGCAACACCACATACAATACCACATTTGTCACCCACTTAATTCGATCTTGCCCACTCCCACACCTTGTGTATTACTCCCTTCCCTTTAGACTGTATGCCTATGCATAGGGCCTTCCTCACCTTTTTGTACCTGTATTGATTGTGATGTTTGTTACTCCATATATTCTATATATGTAATTCATGTGATGTAGTTGTATAGTCACATTTACTTTACAGTGCTACGCAATATGTTGGCGCTATATAAATACATGTTAATAATAATAATAATAATAAGCACAGCGGAGCTCCAGGTCACCATCTTCCAGCACTTAGTATTGTGGTCGCAATGCTTATTTGCGCATGTGCAGTTGAAGCCAATTCCTGACTTGGCCCAACTGTGCATTCTCCCGCAGGCTTCCTGTCGGTGAAGAGACGAGATTGCAATACAAAGCACTGGAAGATGGTGACTGGGAGCTCCGCTTTGCTTCTCTGTATTTAAGGATCAGATTTTTTTAAAGGGTTTTTTTTTTTTTTTTTTTTTGTAAATTCTTTATTTTCCAATAGCAGTCATATATCACTGCCATCACATGCTTGTACATATATGTTCAATTACATCAAATAACATGACTGAGGCAGATCCAAATATGCAAAAAAGAAAACTACAGTTCAATGTCGTGTGTCTACTGAGCTAGTTCAGAAACAGAAAAATATACGAGTAAAAGAAAACAAAAGGATTATGCCATAGGTGTAACAATGTATAGTTCTGTATCGGTTTGCATGGATAAGAAAAAGTATAAGAGTCACTGGTGAGCATAGGAGACAAAGCAGAACAGATCTAGGTAATGTAATAAGGCACAGAGGAGGAGGCCCGCCGGGGTCTCAGCAAACCCCCCACCAATAATAATTAGAGAGATATATAGGCATTAATACTGAAATCAAGACCCGTCTAATGGAGAAGAGCTGCACATTCCGGTGATTCCATAAAGAGAAGCCAGTGGGTCCATTTCTGTCTAAAATTATCTTCCTGGGAACGTTGATCTCTGGGAATTTTTAATTTGTTTTTTTTTTTTTAAACTAATGCACATAGCTGGGAGGGAGAGGGGAGATACCAGAAAGTTTAGGGGGGCTTAGGGTAGGGGTGTTTAGTTTTCTTTTAAATACTTTATGCAATGCAAATACAATGTGAACAACGTAACATACTTCCTAGTGTTCATTCACTGCTCAGTAAATTTGAAAATCTATGTAAAAAGAAACCCCATCCCACCCAATTCATGTTTTAAGTTTTCATGTTTTAAGTGCTCACAGTTATCTAACAAATTATATTAATTTTGTAAATTTAATTGCGGTGGAGGTGAAAACTAACCCTAAAAAGGTTTTTAAATATATTAATAGTAAAAAGATGCAGGTTGAGAGTGTTGCTCCATTAAATAACGGTACCAGTATGGTTGTAACAGATACAGATAAGGCAAATGTGTTAAATCAGTTCTTTTCTTCAGTGTATACAATAGAGGAGTCTGGGTTCACAGGCTCACTTAATAACTGCACGAATGGTTCAGCTCAATCTAGTCAGTGGCTGACTCAGGATATGATTCAAAAAGCTTTAATGCAAATTAATGTAAACAAGGTTCCAGGGCCTGATGGCATACACCCCCGGGTTCAAAGAGAGCTTAGTTCAGTTTTAGATCAGCCCTTATTTCTGATTTTCTCAGATTCACTGTCATCTGGTATGGTGCCTATGGATTGGAGAAAAGCTGATGTTATTCCAATATTTAAAAAGGGATTACGATCTCAGCCTGGCAATTATAGGCCAGTAAACTTGACATCTGTGGTAGGCAAATTATTTGAAGGCTTGTTAAGGGATCACATTCAAAATTTTGTCCTAATGAATGGCATTATGAGCAACAATCAGCATGGCTTTATGAAGGATAGGTCATGTCAGACGAATTTGATTGCATTTTATGATGTGGTAAGTAAGATTCTGGACAGTGGGGGGGGGCAGTAGATGTGATATATTTGGATTTTGCCAAAACGTTTGATACTGTGCTCCACAAACGACTGCTTTCTAAACTAAGGTCTGTTGGGCTTAATGAAGTCGTTTGCACGTGGATAGGAAACTGGCTACAGGATCGGGTACAGAGGGTGGTTGTTAATGGGACATTTTCTACTTGGAGTAAGGTTCTTAGTGGGGTCCCCCAGGGCTCAGTATTGGGTCCATTTTTATTTAACTTGTTCCTTAATGACTTAGGGGAGGGTGTTGTAAGTAATGTATCAGTGTTTGCAGATGACACAGAATTATCCAGACCAATTAATTCCATCCAGGATGTGGCATCCTTGCAACATGATCTTGACAAACTGGCAATCTGGGCAGCTAAGTGGCAAATGAGATTCAATGTTGAGAAATGTAAAGTCATGCACCTGGGATGTAAAAATATCCAAGCCACTTATACCCTTAATGGGACTGCAGTAGGCAAATCCATTATGGAAAAGGACCTTGGAGTCCTTGTAGATGATAAACTTGGTTGTAGCAAGCAATGCCAGTCAGCAACATAAGGGCAAACAAGGTATTGAGCTGTATTAAAAGGGGCATAGAGTCAAGGGAGGAGGGGGTCATTCTTCCACTATATAGAGCACTTGTAAGGCCCCATCTAGAATATGCTGTACAGTTTTGGTCTCCATCACTCAAACAGGACACTATTGTATTAGAGAGGGTACAGAGAAGGGCAACTAAGCTGGTAAAAGGTATTGAAAATCTTAGCTGTGAGGAAAGACTGGCCAAATTGGGGATGTTCACGCCTGAGAAAAGGCACTGAGGGGTGATATGATGACTATGTATAAATATAAATGGGGATCATATAATAATTTCTCTAATGCTTTATTTACCAGTAGGTCTTTCCAGCTGACACGAGGTCACCCATTCCGATTAGAAAAAAAGAGGTTCCGACTAATTATTCGGAAGGGGTTTTTTACAGTGAGAGCTGTGAAGATGTGGAATTCTCTCCCTGAATCCATTGTACAGGCTGATACATTAGATAGCTTTAAGAAGGGGTCGGATAGCTTTTTAGCAAATAAGGGAATACAAGGTTATGGGAAATAGCTCATAGTACAAGTTGATCCAGGGACTAGTCGATTGCCATTTTGGAGTCAGGAAGGAATTTTTCTCCCTCTAAGGGGCTTCAGATGGGTTTTTTGCCTTCCTCTGGATCAACTGGCAGATAGGTAGTTAATAAAAAAAAAAAGGTTGAACTTGACGGACATGTGTCTTTTTTCAACCTTACTTACTATGTTACTATGTTACTTACTATGTTACTATGTAAATTTGCCAATGCTATGACAAAGAAATACCTTGCACTAAATGATTCAGTTTTGTAAAATTATGAAAATGCAGATTTAAACCAGGCTGATATTGTTTATAAAGTAGATACAAACCTTGCCTTGTGGATAGTTTATGAATAGGTTTTAAACCCTATAATGTTTAAACTGTTTCTGGCTTCATTGTCCAGGGGCATTTTCTGACCCCTGGCATTCAGCTTATCTAGTACATCTTCTGAGGTACAGAGTTACACTAGTATGACAGGGTTGGGGGTTTACCTGGTTGACTGTGATGGATCGTAGAAGGAGCAAGGGATTCAAGAGCTGTTGAAGGAGCATTGTTGTAGAGAGATGCTGCCATATTTGCTCAGGAAAGGTTGTTTATATGAGAGATCCACTATGCTACTACTGTTGATAATTGTTGTTGTTTAAATGTGTTAAGGTTTCTGTATGTGTGGGTGGAGAGAGATGGTTGTAATAGCACTACTGAAAGTGTTAACTGTAAGAAAAGTAAGTGATGGTCAACTAGGGGGAAGGAAGAGTTAGTAAGGTTTGAGGAGTGGCGGAATATAAGATCAAGAGCATGACCCAAAATGTGAGTAGGTGAGTCGACTAAGAGTGACATAAGTCACTTTTGTTGATGTTACTATTCCTTTAACACAACTACTTTGCAGCCACACTGGACACTATCTGCCAGGAATTTGTATGCCCACTGTATTTGTATAGGTTTCCTTTCACTCTTCAGAAACATACAGGCAGGTTAATTGGTTCCTGATAAAACATTAACCTGAGTGTGTGTTGAGTGAATGCCCCTCAACTTCCCATGGCAACCTTCAACAAATCAAGCTTAAATATTTATTAGATCTTGTAAAGCAAACATAATTTTCACAAGTGGAGGCTAACAGTATATTACATTAAAAAGAAGGATTTTTAGGGGGGGCATTGGAAGTTGAAAAGGGCAACAAATGTGAAACAGGTACAGTAAATAAATGATTAAAGCCATTTCACTGAAAATACTTTGACAAAACAAATTTGTAGGTGAATAAATTCTCTAATATGTCTAACGTTTTTTTTTCTTTCAGGGGAGGAAAATTTATTGGCGATTTTGAAAAGGAGATGGTGGAAGTACATGTTTTTAGGAATAATAGACATAGAAGCGACTTATATGGTGGTAAAAGCTCATCAATATACTACTTTCATTAGTATACAGGTCAGTATTATTCTTTGCCTCTTATAGTGTGGACTGTTATAACAGCATTCTTAATTGAGACTTTTATAAAATAATGAATTGCTCTTCATCTATTCCATATAAAGAAATCCTTAGATTAACTCTTACATACAAGGATAATAATTTATCCATTTCCATACAATAGTGAACGGTGGACATACTTGCCACTTGGCTGGTAAATTACTGGCTACATTGGTAATGGTACCTGATTTATTTGTAGGGAAATCCTACTTATAATGCCTAGTTGAAAAACTGGGACATTTTAGACAACACCTGATCAGCCCAGTCAAAGAATGGAATTCTAACCAAGCCATCTACCTCTCAGAAAGCCCTGCCTTTTTGGTCTGTGGTGTGGAACAAATTAAGCCTGAATAGGCATATGTTGACATGGATTTATCAAACATTTCCATCAATAGGATTTAAAGACAAACCAGCTGGTACTAAACTTACTAAGAAGAATTGTCCCTTTAATATAAACAACAAGATATTATGCCCTTGAGACGTAAAGGAGTTTGTGTTAAAATAAAATATCATCTATATTCTCAAAAGCAATGGTGCCTAAAGGGCATAATTATTAAAAATAATTAGAGAGGGTTTCTTGACTGGGGCTCTTGAAATGACCCGGAAGGTTCTTGCTGTAATTAAAAGGAAATAACTATCCGTGTATAGGGTCCTTAGAATATATTTCTTTATTTGCAGGTGCAGGTTGAAATGCAGATTGTGCAACTATCTCTGCATTTTTGCAAGTTTTAGTTGCTTTCACTAGTTTGTAGGCTTCATAATTTGTGACTTAACAAGATACAAAATGTTGCCCTGTGGTTTAGGACACAAGTGAATCACTAAAAGAAGGAGAAAGATTGCCAGCACACAGTTTCCCTTTAAAAATAATTATTACAAAACACGAGGCGTTAGTACCACACTTTGACCAAAATATGTTCGCTCATGTGCCATATCAAGGCCCTTCATAGTACATCCTACACTATAATAGCATTCCAAGTTTGTAGTGCATTTAAAATCAAGTCCCCCAACAAACAATGTGACTGAGTAGTAAAACCATAGTGCACTGGGGCGGTCCTTAGCCATGGTGGAGAACAGACGTCTGTGCTAGGAGCTCCGTCCGTCTGATCCATAGCAGCCCGAACATAAGCAATTATCCACGCTAACACAAAGCTCGGGTCATTCACCCAAGACACAGCAGCATGGGGAGAAGGGGGACCCGTGCACAACGCACCACCATGTCGCCATACTTACATAAAACTCCCGGTCGGGACTTACTACGGAGCTCTCAAGATGGCGCCGGATCTGATGACGCACCCTCGGAACCGCTTCATACAGCTACTTCACCTATCGGCTCAGTGAGTACTTCGCCTGCCTCGACCCCTAAACACCAGTCCCCTCAACATTCATCTGCAGATGCACTGCACACCGAGCACTCATTAGAGCAGCCTGTGACTGCGCAGATACTGGCTGAACAGCTCTCTTATTTACAGACGGCCCTCACCTCCACCATTACGCAGACTGTCTCTGCAGCAGTTAATGTTGCGATTAAAGAGATCCAGAGGGAGGTCACTGATATTGGGGACCGCACAGACAAATTAGAAAATTTTACTGATGATTTGGCACAACGCCTCATGAATGTTGAGGAAGACAATGCCGCACTTCGGGAGGAAATATTCCAATTGCGGGACATGTGCGAGGACCTGGAAAACAGGTCCCGCAGACAAAACCTGAGATTTAGAGGGGTCCCAGAAGAGGTGACACCCTCAGAGATTCCTAACTACCTCAAGGACCTCTGTTCCCAGATTTGTCCGGACATTCCAGTTACCATGTGGAGATTTGATAGGGCCCATCGCTCCCTAGGCCCCAAGCCATCCTCTCCTAAGCCCCCACGGGACATCATAACCTGCTTCCACTACTACCAAGGCAGGGAGGCCGTATTGGCTACCACGAGATCCACTAATACTCTGGACTTCCGCAACCATAAGATCCAGATTTTTGCGGACCTCTCCCCTATCACATTGGGTAAGAGGCGTGAACTACGACCCCTCACACAAAAGCTCAGGGAGCATGGGATTCCCTACAGATGGGGGTTCCCATTTAAACTGGTTGTTAATCGTGCGGGCCACTCATACATTCTGCACAATCCCCAGAACACAGACAGATTCCTAAAGGCGCTTGGCCTTCCCATCAAAGAACCACCGGGACCGAACGGCAAGGCGACTCAGGCTCACCCGGCTTCTCCCATCAAGCCTCAATGGGCCACTGTCGGCAGCAACATCGCCCCGCCAAGGCTCCAACTGAGCCCCTCTCCCCCTCGGGACACTTGAAAATCTTCTACCCTGACCCTCTTGGGTCTTTATTTCAATTATGGGCTACTGTCCCATCCCATTGGATCTTCTGGGCGCGGACCTTTCTGCTTCGAACACCACCTAGTCCGGACTAGTATCCGCCACGGCTCAGTGCTCATACCCCTACCTGGAGGTGCCTGTCTTGCCCCTCCGGAGCCGCAGACCTCCAGTCTGCGCCTCGCACGTTCTACTTATTATAGGCCATTTTTGTTCTAACGGCCCTACTGTTGGCGCAGTTGAAGCCAACTTAAGTTAATCTCCCTTTTTCTCTATATATATAAATATATATATATATATATATATTTTTTTTTTTTTTTTCTTTTTCTCCATTTTTTCTTTTTTATTCTTTGATTGCTCTATTTTTTTGAATATGGTTTTAGTTTTGATGTTATTGATATTGTTATTTGTCACATGCAGGCATTGTATTTCTGTGCACTACTATTTTGATAGGAATGAGGTCGGTCTCGCAAGACGCTTAGCATTTGCTTCTATACTATTGTATCATGCATGCAAGGGGAGGGGAGAGCCTGGACAACTTTGCTTTACTCCCGATTCTGTACATGGGTCATATCTGAATAAGCAATCCTTCGCCTCTAAGGATTATGGCTAAATTAATCTCCATAAATGCCAAAGGCTTAAATAGTATCCATAAGAGATACCTTCTATTAAAGGAACTAAACAATACCCGAGCGGACATTGCTTTCATTCAGGAGACCCACTTCCCTGCAAGTGGCTCGGGCAAAATTACCTCCAAATTTTATCCCAAAAGCTTTTATTCCTCAGGCCCACATAAGAAGGCAGGTGTCGCCATTCTTATCCACAAGGACTGCCCATTCTCAGTTGACCAGGCTATCCCTGACCCAAACGGTCATTATTTACTGCTAACAGGGAGGTACGCTCAATTACCAGTAATGCTCCTAAATGTATACTCCCCAAATAGGAAACAGATCCATTTTATACGTAAAGTCATTCGTAAAGCCCAAAGTCTCACCCCTATTCACATTGTCATGGGAGGAGACTTTAACCTAACCTACTCTCAAGTCTCAGATAGATCGCATCCGTCACCTGACCAAGCTGCCCATAATCTTTCCAGGCTTTTTAGACAATCCATGAGACAAGCCAACTTGTTCGATGCCTGGCGTATCACCCACCCTACAGCAATACACTTTCTATTCCCCCGTGCACAAGACTCACTCCCGTATTGACTACTTCTTTATATCGCATCCCTGTCTCCATTTACGACATTCCTCTGATATCCTTCCAATCACTTGGTCCGACCATGCCCCTATCACCCTCACTTTGGAACTGTCTAAGCCCCCTCTACGGGAAACACACTGGCGTCTTAATGAAACCCTTCTACACGATTCAGCAGCCTTTACAGACATTGAAACCAGGCTCAAAGATTATTTTGCACTCAATGAAGGCTCTGTTGACTCCTTAGCCACGTTATGGGAAGCCCATAAAGCTACGATCAGAGGCCACCTTATTGCCCTATCGGCCCATAAAAAGAAATCGCGCATGGCCAATTACCTTTTGCTACATAGACAGCTACGAGACTTAGAAACGCAATACAACATGTCAGGATCTGAAACCTTATTGAGGCAGCTAAACAAAAGGCGTAGAGAATTGGCAGCTTTAAAACACAAACAGGCAGAAAAGGCCATTCTTTGGACTCGGCAACTTTTCTATGAAAAGTCAGATAAACAACACACTCTACTAGCCCGACGATTAAAACACCAACAGGCTCAAGCTAAAATAACTTCGCTCACACTCCCTTCGGGCCAACTGACCTTTGATCCAGAGCAGATCGGTTTCCAATTTTTTGAATACTACTCTAAACTGTATAATCTGACCCCCACATACCCGAATGCAGTGACCCACAGAGAACAGATCACTAAATTTCTGGAATCTCTCAAACTCCCCAAATTTTCTGAGGATGACCTTTCCTCTCTGAATGCTAATATCACTGCAGAGGAGCTCACAGATGTACTTAAGCAAATGCCCACCGGGAAATCACCGGGGCCTGATGGCCTACCCTACAAATATTACAAACTCTACCAGCACATACTTTTGCCCTACCTGGTCCAACTCTTTAACCTATATCTACAAGGCGCCCCTATCCCTTCCACAACTTTAACTTCCTACCTATCATTGATACCGAAGGAAGGGAAAGACCCCACCATGTGCCCCAACTATAGGCCCATAGCCTTGCTAAATACCGATCTTAAGCTGTTCTCTAAACTCCTCGCAAACAGACTAGCCCCCATTTTGCCAGGCCTCATCAACAGGGACCAAGTTGGCTTTGTATTAGGCAGACAAGCAGGGGATAACACCAGACGCACCTTTGACCTGATTGAGGTTCTCCAGCGGAGAGGCGACCAGTCCTTAATCCTCAGCCTAGACGCCGAGAAGGCATTTGATAGATTGGACTGGACCTACTTGTTCTCATTGCTGGAACACCTCAATCTCTCTGGCTCATACCTTGCTGCCATCCATAACTTATACAGTACGCCCTCAACCTACCTCAAACTCCCCGGACAATCATGTAAACCCATTTCCATCTTTAATGGGACGCGGCAAGGCTGCCCCTTATCCCCCCTGCTCTACGCTTTGAGCATAGAACCTTTGGCTGCCGCTATACGCCTCCACCCAGATATTAAGGGAGCCCTAGTAGGGAAAACTCACTATAAAATAGCTCTCTTTGCCGATGACGTCCTGCTCACCATCACCAACCCCCTTGTATCCTTGCCAAATTTGCATCAGTTGATAACCACATATAGCACCCTATCAGGATATAAATTAAATGTTGATAAGACTGAAGCCCTTCCTTTGTGTATCCCACAACCAGCCCTATCTGCTCTGAAGGCCGCTTTCAATTATAAATGGAAAGATTGCTCTATCACCTACTTGGGCACCCAGATCCCAGCTGACTTGACTCAGACATATAACTTGAATTTCAAACCCCTTATACAACATACAAAGAGTTTGCTGGACACCTGGTCCAAATACACCATTTCCTGGCTGGGTAGAGTAGCAGCTTTAAAGATGTCTATTTTGCCTAAATATTTGTACTTATTTGAGACTCTCCCAGTGGCTATCTTCCCAGCTACATTTAAGGCTATCCAGTCTCAATTCCATAACTTTATTTGGGCTTACCGAGGCCACAGGGTTGCTAAATCTGTCTTGCTGACACCACCTCAGCAGGGAGGTTTGGGCATCCCGGACCTACAAAAATACTATGAGGCTGCACATCTACGACAGCTGCTGGCCTGGTCTAGCTGGTCCTCGCACACCTGTTGGGGTCATATTGAAAATGTCTTGATAAATGATTTCCATTTAAATGCTTGTATTTGGGGCCACTCAGACCTTGCTTAGATTCCCACCTCTGCACTTTCTGCAACCCGACTCACCTGCTCAATATGGCGTACAACTAGGCTCAAACACAACCTTAGTCCTTCCAAGTCGACCCTGACCACGTTTCTACGAAATCCTGCCTTTCCCCCAGGGATGGAATCCTCTTTTTACACGAAATGGTCCAATTCTCGCTTTTTTATGATCCGGGACCTGCTCAATCCCCTCACGCATGAGATCCTGCCTCTCCAATCGATCCAGGAAATGTTTCCGCAGACACCCATCAGACTTTTCGAATACTTCCAAATTCGACATTTTTTGGGACCCTACATCATTTATGCCAAAGCAGACCGCCTCACGGCTTTTGAACTACTTGCAACGGTCGGCTTACCACAGAAAGGCCTTATCACCAGAATCTACCATCTACTTGCTATTCCCTCAGGTCCTACACAATTGAGACACAAATATATGGACAAGTGGGATCGGGTGTTACCACATCCATTGACAGCTGCAGAATGGTCCCTCATTTGGGATAATGCTAGGCGAATGGTCTCCTGTGTCCGTCAAAAGGAGAGCATCTTTAAAATTCTAACATTCTGGTACTACACCCCGGACCGCTTGCACAAATTGTTTCCGAATCACCCTCCCACTTGTTGGAGGAATTGTGGAGCCCAAGGCACGCTTCCCCACATTTTTTGGGACTGTCCCTCCATACAACAGCTCTGGAAAGAGGTGGCGGATCTCATTAGCCGGATAATAGCCCGTCCTGTCCCATTGGACCCGATTGTTCTCTTGCTTGGTAAACCCATCCCCAAATTACGTAGAAGTGGTCAGGCTCTAGTGAATCAGATCTTAACGGCTACTCGCCTAGCAATTGCCTCCAGATGGAAGGATCCTACACCGCCTACTATGCCTGAAATTATTCGGAGGGTTAACAGCAACAGACTTTTTGAGTCAAACATTGCCTATATGCAAAATAGGATGGATTACTACCTCAAGGTCTGGTCGTTGTGGGAACTTAGGGGTTTGGCCTCTTAGCAATCTTTGAGACCCTTGTGCAGTCCTACCCATAGTACGCCGTGCTGCCCATGTCCCTTTGGTCATATATTTGGCTCAGTCTCCTCGCCTGAGCCCACCTCCTCATTGCTCCTTTTGCTCCCCACTGTATATGAAGCTTACCATAACCCAAGATTATGCCTGCCTTCCACACAACTGATGCAACTGCCTGTTGTACTCTGATGTCTTTTACTCCTATTGGAGCCCTCTTTTTATTTTCTTTTATTTTTTCTTTATGTTGTCTTGCACTAACCTGTGACATTTGCATTATTTTGATGTTTGTATGTACCACTAAGTGCTTTATTTTCTGAAAACTTGCAAATAAAACATAAGTTACAAAAAAAAAAAACCATAGTGCACTTGTACTACTCCCATTGTTGGGGGATTTTTTGCAATAATTATTTTTAAAGACAGACTGTGATCTGGCAATCTTTCTGCTTCTTTTTGTTTTTCAAATATTGGCTTTTTATCATTTATAGCAGCTGGTCAACTCTGAATGTGGGTTAAACCAAGCGCTGGCACAAGGCTGCTTCTAGTAGCTGGTCAGTGCTAGAGAATAGGTTAGACTGAGCACTGGTGATTGTGAAGCGCTGCCTGATATGTCTAGGCAAACAATGGACCATATCAGATTGATCTGAGAAAGCAAAAAAAAAAAAAAAATCATGCATCAATGCAGAATAAGCCCAAAAAATAAAAAATGCACGGATATCGATTTTTTTAAAGCTTTTTAAAAATAAAATTGAAGCCCTGAAATCAGTTCGGATTTGTGGCAAGGCCACAAAGGCCCAGGCATAGGGCGGCAAAATTTTTGTGGCAGCATGCCGTCCAGCAGCATACTAAGGTGCACTGGGGACTCATAGGTCCCCAGAGCTCCAGTGCATGGGTAAGTGCGCTTGCAGGGGGTGTGTGTGCGAAGGCAATGGGCGGGCACTGGGACTGAGTGCCATCAGGGCACCTCTGAGAGAAATCTGGCCTGCCAGAAATACCTTTGCTTTGCATATGTCTGTTGTGCTGATCCTCACAGCTGTAACATATAGCACCTGGTGCAGATAAGCATACCTTTGTTGGCACTGCCCTCCATTTTTCTTTGTCATCTGGAGCAAAGACAATGTACCATGTGCCTCCGCAGTATATTCATAAACATGGACACCTAGTACCCTATGCCCAAAGCAGCCAAAAGTCCTGCGTGTGCTGCCCTGGAGTTAGAGAAGCAATGCTATGCCAGATGAATTCTAGAAGGTCTAGCTGGCTGCATCATGCGGTGGCTTTATCTCCTGGCAGCCTTGTGTTATAAAAGTAGTTCATATAAGCAAATTTATTTCAGCGAAATACTACTTAAATATTTATAACTTTACTACCTAGGTGTCTGTCTGCAATATGCTGTAATTTTTTTTAAAGTTTGCAAGGTTTACAGAAGCACTGAGCCAGGCATGCACCTTTAATATCAATTTCACCTTTGCTCAGATTTAAGTGGCCTCCAGAAAACAATCATAACAGCAAAAAAATATGTTACAGGCTTCCTCTCTTAAATAGGCAAATCCCTGTTATTTCCCACCCCCTTTATATTTGTTGTAATGCCATCTAATATATTTTTCCTATCTCAGAGATTTTAATTTCAGTGCAGTCTTAATTCACATGCTATAAATTCTACCATAAACCTGGAATTATTCTTTTTTTCTAATTAGAAGCTTCCCAGCATCTCACAACAGAAAAGGCAGGAGCCAAAAATAGATGATTACTATACACTGTAAGCAAAGTAAACAAGAATAAACCAAATATAATTAAGGCATCCCAATCCATTTATTTAGCTTTTCTTTTGCATTTTATGTCACAAGCCACATGAAATATCTATTTTATAGCTGTATTTTTTAAAGTGGCAGCACCCATTATACTTACAGTATAAGAACCATGCCTTTTATCCTTTTATAAAAATACATGTTTTCATAATTGTTTGCATTATAATGCAAAAAAAATAATGGAAAGTTGTTCTGCTTTTCCCCAAAGTCACCCTCCCTTTGGGGATGGATTAAATATGCTCTGTAATAACCCCACCCCCTTGGTTTCAGATAATAAGTAAAGAAATATACTGGAATAGGTTTACATCACTACACCTGGTTTTAATACTAATATGTCTTACACCAATTTTATATAAATATCAAAGATATATCCACTATGCTGTTTTTTAACTTTTAGTCATACACACTGCTTATTTACCTTCTTAGACCATGTCATTGCTTTGATTTTTAGTTAGCATTATACATTTCAATGGCCCCTCCAAAAAGATTTTAGTCAAACGCTAAGTAGTAGCTTAGATTAAAAACACCTAGTGGTTAGATTTATCAGTTTTCATCTGTCTGTATTTGTGCAAACTATTCATACTAATACAAGTAAGTTCCTGACCTTACTCACATTTCCTGTAATTATTTGGCCAAACTCGAACAAGTAAATAATTCCTAAATCTGGCCCTATAAGATCTATTAATTTGCCATTGAATTCTATTTTCCTTCCTTTTGTCACCTCCAGTTGCCCTAGTTAATGATTAATTCCAAATCTAAACCATGACATTAATACTTCTTGATTATACAATGGATAGATAAACAAAAGCTCATTTTGCAACTAGTCAATATCCCACTGGACGGTGGCCCAGTATCTTAATAATGTTTTAACTTGGCTTTTTAGCTAGTGCCTACAGAATATGACAGTTTGCCCAAATATGGACATATGATGATTGATAAAGCTAACCTTTAGTGTTTTTAAACTAAGCTACCCCTTAGTCTTAAAAAAAATCTTATTTGGACCAGTGCCATGACCTTGGATGTGTCCTTTGACATAGGTAGTTATTATAGATGTTAGTGCACGCTCATGTGGCTGGCCAGATTGCAATGCCTGGGGTTACAGAGGTGCATCCTTTACTATGATAAATGCTGAACCATGATAATGCACATAATTATGTTATGCGGTTTTTACTGGTCTGACGTGAAGATGCTGTGGCAAGCTGGCTAGTGATGGGCGAATTTGCGCCGTTTCGCTTCGCCGAAAAATTCGCGAATTTCGCGCGAAATTCGCGAAACGGCGAAAAATTCGCGAAACGGCGCTGGTGTCTCGTTTTTGACGCCGGCGCCCGTTTTTGACGCCGGCGCCCGTTTTTTCGACGCCGACGCCCGTTTTTTTACGCCGGCGCCCGTTTTTTACGCCAGCGTCCATTTTTTCGGAAAAATTTTTTTGACGCCGGCGAATTTTTGACGCGAATTTTCGCAGGAGTTTCGCGAATTTATTCGCTGGCGGCGAATCGCGCAAATTCGCCGCGAATTCGCGCCTGGTGAATAAATTCGCCCATCACTAAAGCTGGCGGCTCGAACACGTAACTTTTAGGGGGATTAGTCAATGGTAGGCTGGCAGCATAGGAAAAAGGAGCATAAAGACAGCGACACACAGCTTCTTCAAGGAAAACACATGTTTATTTTCCCGCTTTGCACAAACAGTGTATTGTCCACAGACACAGGGGTGACCATTTTATCATTCAAACAAATAATAAAATAAAACCTAGCCCATTGGGCACTACCTTCCAACTTTGGAGCAGTCCCTGACTAGGCTGTGCCCCTTGTGGACTACCAGCAAACAAAACAATTGTTGTGGCTCACCCCTGTACTCACAGTCTTGGAGTGAACTTTTTAGCCTCTTGGCTTTTCTTCAGTGTCCCACACAGACAACAAATCTGGCTCTTAGTCACAGCCAGGGGCTCCCTCTGCTTCATGCAGGATCAGGCGGCACTCCCAGCTCCTCTGGGAGTTCCTAACATAGCCAGGTCTCCTACCTGCTGTGCCCTGATGAGAGACACACTCTCCCATTCTAATTAACTTTAAATAGCCTTTCCACAGGACAGCTTTCCTGCATCTTGCGCCAGACTTGCCTTCACCACCTGAGACCAGGCAAAGTGCAATAGAATAGATAGGACTTCCTAAAAAAATAGTCCCAAAAAAAGCTAGCGTCTTTTCATTTTCCAGGGTGATAGGCTAAAAAAGATGTACTTTTTTGGGGGGTAAATGGCTTTCCCCATACATTTCCTAACATATGGCACATAAACTATACACTGGGCTCATGCGTAGGGCATTATAACAACTTTATTTTATTAAGGTTTCCCGGGCTTCTGTAGTGTAATGTATTTGCTGCAACATATAAGTCGATTGAACCTTAACTTCCTGCCGTATGCAAAATTGGCAAAGCTAGCACAACTTTGCTTCACTTGGTGCAGTAACGCTAGCGCAACTTCACCAGCTTTTGGCACCCTGGATGCAACTTCGGATTTAGTGAATTAGCGCTGTCTTGGCGAATCAATGCCTGGTGAAATGTTGCACTGTGATCGAAGCTGTTGCTGGAGGTTAGTGAATTTGCCCCTTAGAATGATGCCACGTTTCTGACAAAAATCAGATATGTTTGTTTTCATGTCCATGTTACTGTCTGGACATAGTACCTGCAAGTGCCTAGCAGAAGAACTAGGAGTATTTCAGATTTGTCCTGTGCATGTTGCAATGGTAAAACTGAATAATGCTTGATACACTGAATGCAAACATCAGTCAAAGAGGCCACACTAGAAATGAAGGACTTACATGCCTGGGTGCTCTACAATATGTACTGATAATAAGTGATCCAGCATACAACAGGAATTTTCAATAATCAACTCTCACTTGAAAAATAAAGCTTTTGGTGATTATTTAGTTATATTTATTGGCGGGGTATCATAGTTATATTTTGCAACAGTTAGGAGCTGATTCTAGCTTTATGGTATCCTTTTATCCAAGATTAGTTATACAAGATGTTCAACAACAGCTGACAGGCTATAGGTTGGGCAACCCTCGTTTATATAGAATGGTCACTTTCAACATTGTTAATGTAGCAATATAGAAATTAGGTATTTCAACTGCTGCTCTTCAGGAAGAGATAATGGGTATCCAAGCTAAACTATAATTCTCATCCACATTTGGGTGCAGGTGGTTCTCCAATAGGAACAGCAGATTTAGGCTAATGGCACACAGGTTGTCTTCTCTACTGCTATAAAAGCCAATCTGCTGGATTTGTACCTGTATGTGTGTACACAGAGTGGATTTTGGTGCAAAAATGCAAACTTTATGGTTAGCAGTGTAGCAAATTTACTTAGGTCCGAATTTTCACTTCGGAAAGCATACAGTCGTTAGTTTGCTATGGCAATGCGTATTCATCAAAATATGAAAATTCGTATCGGTGAATGAACGCTAGCGTACTTTTTGCTAGCGAAATTTCTCTTAGCGAATTTTCTATAGTGTTAAATTTCTTCCTAGTGAACCTCATTAACATACTAACTCTTATGTCAATTTAAATATGGCGGGTACATACAGGTCATATGTATGTCTTTATTAGTGATGGTGAAATTGCTGGAGGTGGCCACTTATTATTAAAAATTTTCAAGGAAACAAAATAAAGTCAAAAGGGATCCTCCACAAATGTGGCATGAGCTTTAAATGGTAAAAAAGGGTAAGATATATATATATATATATATATATATACACATATATATATAAAACATGCAGGCAGAGCGGGCACCATTAGCCCAAAATAGAGTCTGGGTGCCAGTCTGAATATAAATAGATACCAAGTGAGTTGACAGCATTCCAAGGAAGTTTTGAGGCAAAGGTTTCAGCAAACAAAATGTAGGTTTATTGGTTCCAATGTTTCAGTTTCACGCTGGAACTTTCATCAGGGAAAGTACTGAGGGAAAATTCATCTGGTAAAATGACGCAAAAGTTCTCTAGCACTGAGCTTTTTCTCTAACAAATTGTCTTCATCTTTTAGTAAATTGGCGAATTTGCTGCAAATTATCATTTTGGTGAATTTTTGCCAAAAAAACACAATTCTTTCTTTAGTATATGTGCCCCATGCCTGTTAATACACACACATATGAGATGCAGATTGGCTTTTCTCTGCTGCTATAAGTCTCAGGGCAACACAAGAATGGTCATTTACTTCCCCCAGGAGCATGTCCCTTAGTGTTCACTTACAATTACAGGAAAGTAAAAGATTGTAAACTGCACTGAGGCAAATTATATAATCTCTATAAAGTGCTACAGAACATGTTGGCACTATATAAATGGCTACTAATAAATATGCTATTATCAGCATATAGGGCTACATTCATTATTCTGTTAACCAGTCAATATAGTCAAGGCCAGGAATATAAGACTGTAATTTGGTTGCTGTGCACAATGTATCAGGCAGGCAGTGTGTAACCAATACAATCCAATAGGCTCTTGATTAAACGTGCCTGGGAAGAAACACAGAAGTTCAACATATAGTAAATAATGACTGCTGTGTTTAGGAAATACTAATACTATTTGTATTTAGCTTGACTGCCATGTGTACCAGCATATTAGTTTGTTGTTGAATAAAACAAATCCAACCTTAGCTCACAGAATTGCTGTGATACAAAATGATACTGAGTTTAGCTACTACATTTAAAAGAAAAATGTTGCTTCCAGAGGGAGCAAAAGCAGAAGGACTAAAGACAAAGATACAATTAGGGGAATGGGGTTGGCATTTTAAGGGTTTGAGGAGGGTCCTTCTGATGGGAACATGGGGAGGGACTATCCAGTACTGACATGGGGTTGTCAAGGTAAGGTGAGTATATAAGTGAGTATATTAATTCACACAAATTACACAGTGAAGGGCGACTCATTTATCTTTACACAACCTATGTAAATGTACATAGATACATGCAGATTTTGTTTTGACATTGCATGGTGCAACATAATACACCTAATGCAGACCATTGGGGCAGATTTATTGAGTTTCGAATTGAAAATCAAATTTGAATTTTCGAGTTGGATTTATGGTCAAAATCAAAACTCAAATTGGAGATTTATCATACCTGGACCCTTGGAACAATTCAAATTCAACTATTCGCCACCTAAAATCTGCCCAGTTCATGTAGAAGTCAATGGCAGAGGTCCAGTGACCCATATGAAGATGCTAATAGCCTTCCTGACATTCGAAATTTTTTCAGAGAAAAAACTCAATTCTTAAAATTGTAAAGAGTCCAGCAAATTAATTTTAGGAGTATGCTATGACCATAATGTTATATCATTAAGGGGCATATTTATCAAGGGTCAAATTTCGAATTTGAAAAACTTCGAAATTCGAATTTAAAAAGACCAACCAAAATTAAGTTGAAGTTTTATTTTGGCCAAATAGGTCAGTTTTTCAATCACATAGGTCCATATTCTGTTGAATTCGAATCATACGAATCTAAGTAATAGCGCGATCGATCGAATTTTAATCAAAGTTTTTCCCAACAGAAACTTCGATTTTCAAAGTACACCAATTGATTCCAAATAGGTTCTAGGTCCCCCCATAGGCTAAAAAAGCAATTTGCAGGTTTTAGATGGCGAATGGTCGAAGAGACAGTACATGATAAAAAGCAATATTCGAATTTTAGAATTTTTTTAAATTTAAATCGAATTTGGACTATTCCCTAGTCGAAGTAGACAAAAAATAGCTCAAAATTAATAATTTTTTTATTCTAAAATTCACCTCGAACTTCGATAAATCTGCCCCTTAATGTCTGGTGCAAAAAACAAATATACACTGGGGCAACAAAAAAACATGAATTTCAGAAAAGCTCATTTTAGTGCCTTGTGGGCTGCGCTTCAGAGTATTCATTGGGGCATTATGTTTTTAGTTAAAAGCACAGAACAGAAATGGTTGTCATTAAAAATGATATTAAATCATTACTGTTCTCAATTTATTCCCTAAAGGAGTAAATGTAGAAGCACTAAAAATCACCCTTACTATAGAAGTAAAGAAATTAATAAGAAAAAAAGAGAAAGGCATTTAAAAACTACAAGTCTGTTGGGACAGAAGCTGCATTTAATGGATATAAACACTATAATAAATGTTGTAAAACAGCAATCCGGAAGGCACAGAAAATAAATGAAGAATGCATTGCGACTGAGGCGAAGACAACTCTAAAAGGTTTTTTAAGTATATTAATAGTAAAAATATGTGGGTTG
Source organism: Xenopus petersii (assembly GCA_038501925.1). Lineage (NCBI taxonomy): Eukaryota > Metazoa > Chordata > Amphibia > Anura > Pipidae > Xenopus > Xenopus petersii. Next base: position 85,631,807 of record CM076681.1, read on the forward strand.
AGAGTGTTGCTCTTTAAATAATGGAATCAGTATGGTTGTAACAGATACAGAAAAGTCAAATGTGGTAAATCAGTTATTTTGTTCAGTGTAAAAAATAGAGGAGGCTGAGTTTCCAGGCTCACTTCATACACGTAGCTGCACTGATGGCTTATCTCAATCTAGTCATTGGCTGACTCAGGATATGATTCATAAAGCTTTAATAAAAAATTAATGTAAACAAGATGCCAGGGCCAGGTGGCAAACACCCCCGGGTTCTAAGAGAGCTTATTTCAGTTTTAGACCGGCCCCTATTTCTGATTTTCTCAGATTCGCTTTCATCTGGTATGGTACCTATGGATTGCAGAAAAGCTGAGTCATTCTAATATTTAAAAAGGGATTACGATCTTAGCCTGCCAATTATAGGCCAGTAAGTTTTACATCTGTGGTGGGCAAATTTTTTAAAGGTTTGTTAAGGGATCACATTCAAAATTGTGTCCTGGTGAATGGCATGAGCAGCAATGAGCATGGCTTTATGAAGGATAGGTCATGTCAGACGAATTTGATTGCTTTTTATGATGAGGTAAGTAGGATGCTGGACAGTGGGGGGGGCAGTAGATGTGATCTATTTGGATTTTGCCAAAGTGTTTAATGCCATGCCCCACAAATGACTGCTTTCTAAACTAAGGTCTGTTGGGCTTAATAAAGTTGTTTGCACATGGATAGGAAACTGACTACAGGATTGGCTACAGAGGGTGGTTGTTAATGGTACATTCTCTACTTGGAGTAAGGTTCTTAGTGGGGTTCCTCAGGGCTCGGTATTGGGTTCACTTTTATTTAACTTGTTCCTTAAAGGGGTGGTTCTCCTTCAAAAAACTAGTTGTTTTTAGATAGATCACCAGAAATATTGACATTTCCCAATGACTTTCTATTTTCTATGTATGACTGTTTTTCTAATATTAAAGTGTCAAGTGTCATTTTTCACATTCCAAAGCAGTCCTGGGAGGGGGGTCACCGACCTTGTAAACTGTTCTTAATGGATACATTTAGTTGATACATTTCTTATCTTTGTCCCTGCTGTTCAGAATCTCTGGGTTTCATTACAGGCAGCTGTTAGAATTGATACAATAGTTGCTAATACTCCAGAGATGCTGCTGAGAAATGTATCAACTAAATGTTGCAAAATTGTAACAGTTTAGAGTCTATACCTGAATTACTGAGCTGCCAGACTCAAACACCAGAGACAGGAACATTAAACTTAGATTTTGGAAAGTAAAAAATAAATAATGCATAAGTAATAAGTAAACAAGTAATTGTTCCCCAGTCTATTTCTGGGGAACAATCTGAAAACAACTGAATTGGAAAAAGTGTTTCCCTTTAATAACTTAGGGGAGGGTGTTGTAAGTAATGTATCAGTATTTACAGATGACACAAAACTATCCAGCCCAATTAATTCCATCCAGGATGTGGCATCATTGCAACACGATCTTGACAAACTGGCAATCTGGGCAGCTAAGTGGCAAATAAGATTCCATGTTGATAAATATAAAGTCATGCACCTGGGATGTAAAAATATCCAAGTCACATATACACTTAATGGGACTGCACTAGGCAAATCTATTATGGAAAGGACCTTAGAGTCCTGGTAGATGATAAACTTGGCTGTAGCAAGCAATGCCAGTCAGCAGCATCAAGGGCAAATAATGTCTTGAGCTGTATTAAAAGGGGCATTGATTCACGGCAGAAAGGGGCCATTCTTCCACTGTATAGAGCACTGGTAAGTCCTCATCTAGAATATGCCCTACAGTTTTGGTCTCTATCACTCTAACAGGACATTATTGTATTAGAGAGGGTACGGAGAAGGGCAACTAAGCTGGTAAAAGGTATGGAAAATCTTAGCTATGAGGAAAGACTGGCCAAGTTGGGGTTGTTCACGCTGGAGAAGAGGCGCTTAAGGGGTGATATGATAACTATGTATAAATATATAAGGGGATCATATAATAATCTCTCTAATGCTTTATTTACCAGTAGGTCTTTCCAGCTGACGCAAGGTCACCCATTCTGATTAGAAGAAAAGAGGTTCCGCCTAAATATTCGGAAGGGTTTTTTTACAGTGAGAGCTGTGAAGATGTGGAATTCTCTCCCTGAATCAGTCTTACAGGCTGATACATTAGATAGCTTTAAGAAGGGTTTGGATGGCTTTTTAGCAAGTGAGGGAATACAGGGTTATGGGAGATAGCTCATAGTACAAGTTGATACAGGGACTAGTCCAATTGCCATTTTGGATTCAGGAAGGAATTTTTTCCCCCTCTGAGACAAATTGGAGAGGCTTCAGATGGGGTTTTTGCATTCCTCTGGATCAACTAGCAGTTAGGCAGGTTAAAAAAAGTTAAAAGGATGGACTTGATGGACATGTGTTTTTTTTCAGCCTAACTTACTATGTTACTATGAATTCGAATTCAATTCGAGTTTTCAAATTGGTAATATTTGTTTTGTTTTGAGTTTTAGACATTTTTCTTAAATAAGGTACTATTTGAATTTCGAGGTAATTCGAGTTAATTTGAGGTTAAAAAACCTCTAACATTTGACCTTTGATAAATGAGACCCAAAGTGTAGGTGCACAATGAGACTTCTAAACTGCCTAATGTTATTTCAATCTCATTGTACAATGCATATAGGGAGGATGTAATATTGGTCGCTAATGTAAAAATCATTCACAATTCATTCGCAATGCAATAAAAACCTAATGAACAATATTACATTGCGACATGCAAATTTTTATTTGCAAATTTGTTCTCTTTACAAATTTCATTACATTTCCCCCATAAAGTGCTAGTTACTGTTTGTTAGGCACTTTCAACTGCCATAGTGATTCCATTGCCTATAACCTGATTTTCACAGTTATAACAGCAGGCTGAACAATACTTGGATATCCATACTAGCATTATCTAGACTCTGAAAATAAAAGGACCGCAGGGGGAATGTAATAAAAGTCGGTAATCTAAAAAATATTCGCAATGCAAAAAGTTATGCCTTTGTGCGAACAAATTTTGCTTTGCGCAAATTTAATATAGCTGTTGTGAACCCAGAAACTGTTTAGCGCCCACTTCCAACCGTGGAAGACCATTTGCAAATTTTATAGTTTGCGCCAATGCGCAGTAAATGTAATAAAGATTCTTACTGAAAAAAGTCGTTATGCTTGCTCCAAAAGATTACAACACCTTCAAGCACTTCTTTAGAGTGCGCAATTAAAATTTGCAATGTGCAATTAAAATTTGCAATGCAATGACAGTTTAAGGAACAATATTACATTGCAAGATATGGATTTTTATTCTTATTGGTGCAAATTGTTTTTCTCTTTGCAACTTTAATTACATTCCCCTATGTATGTTTAATTCATATGGTACCATGGGAACATCATCTCAGAAAAATAATTATATAGTCAGTTTATCAAGGAAGCACTGAGTGAAGTAATTGCCATTTAGGCATGGTGTGACAAAACTTTCCATAAATTAAGAACTTACAAAGTAGTCTTAAAGATTGACATGCAAGTCTAGTATTAGATTTTTTTAATTGCAAGTCAAGAGCTAATACAGTGCTATTTCCATCACTATCACTATCAAAAGTTGGGATTTCTGTGTTCTTTTTTATTTTAAACAGAGATTAAAACAATGAGCAGAAATTCATCATAAGAGACACCCTTTGTGCAACATTTTATTCTGCCACACCCATGTTGCCAGTATACATGGAGCACCATAGGGTTATTTGCTTCTTTCAGGGCAAGTATGAGAATAGGCAGAACTGTATTCATGGGGTAAATGCAGATATCTGTGTTTCATTTTGCACCCCTCAATGTATTCATAAGGAGTGGCCAGGGGTGGCATGTAGGTGTTACCCCCCTCCCACCATTCAGATGTGCAATTTAGGGAGCATCAGCCAGAGCTGGAACTAGGGATACATAGCTCCATTGGGTGCAACTGAGGGGGGCGTGATTTTTAAAAATTGCATGTTTTCTTCCCTCTCACGCCAAACTTCGCCCTCTGCATAAAGAGCTTGGCATGGGTGGGCCTGGAACCAATGTTCAAACCATGTGTGTGTTTTAAAAACAATTTGTTGCGCCAACTGGCCTAAAATGTGTTTGTGAACTTTCCTGACATCAATATGGCGGTGGCAGCAAACAAGGCTAGGGGTGGCAGTGAGCCAGACTATGGTTTTGGGCAAGTGGGGGAGTGAAGGTCGTGTGAGATGACCTTGGATGACAATATCTCTTGGCCCATCTCTTGTGCCGGCCCTATGACAGGTGGTCTTGCATCTCCCGACGCTGTGCTCTACACCTTGCACAAGATTTTATCTAGGGTGAGGTGTAGAATGCAAATAAAACCTGGACAGACTTACTTTTTAAATAAGCATAAGGGACAAACATTTACCCTCGCAGTTTTGCCCAGCTTATATGTAAATGACCCCTAATACAATCTACATTATGTGGCTGACTTTGATGAGGAAATATAAACAGCAAAGTTCAAAGTAAGCAAGACATATACTGAATTTCTGTGTGCACATATAAAACCGTTATTCTCTGCACATAGTAGTTTTACATACTGTATGATGTGCCATATTACTTATGTGCCTTATGAGAGCATTGCCTTGTCTATAGAAAACAACACTATTTGCTAATTACCAGATTGTGCTACTGTTTTGTTGTCATTTGGCAGCTCTTAACCAAGCATAGACACAAATATGCAGAAAGGAATTGTGCACATGATCCTCATTTATTGTAATTCTGAGAGAAACATATGGAAGGCAAACCCTAATACTTGATTTTGTTCATACAAACCAGCCAGTGACAGAATCTGTAACTGAAGATTGAACAGTCCATGGTAACACTTGGCTGGGTATGCTTTGATTTCCTGCAGTAATTACAGTTTATTTCTATGGATGAGGCAGGGCTGTGTAGTCTGATTCTAATTATTTTTTGGCAGTTTAGGCTGGCATAAATCAAAAAGCAAATCAGGTAGCAGAAAGGTAATATAAGAAACTGAATAAAATAGATAAAATAGATATATATAACACTGCCTGTTGCTTTCCTCATTACTACCAGTATATGCTCGCAAGTTAGAGCAGCTAATCCTAAGAAACTGCTTATTGCATAGATCTTATGCACTGGTATTGTTCTGTCGCCACCTGAATTTTTTGCAATATCAACTTTAGGTTCATGTCACACCAAGCGTTTTCCCTCTTTCACTATATCTACACACCTAGGATGAAAATTGAACTCCTTCCTTTTGCCCTGATAGGCACAGATTTAGCCTTTAAATACATTGGCACCAAAATGAAAACTGCCCTGTCTGTGCAAAAATGACCCAATACCTTGCCTGACAGTGCACACTGATGTTGGGCCAGTCACAGATATGCTGGAAAAGAAATTGCCAGGTGTGGTATGGCCCTTTTACACATACAGCAATGTTATTTCTTATTGACCTCCATTATACCACTACTATTAGGCAATGGCCACATCAACCTAGCATGTACCTTTAGAACAGAATCACACAGACTCATTACAAGTTTAGAAGAGCTTAAATGCATACCTTTGTATAAAAATATTCAACATAAAAAAGGTAAACAGTAAAAAGGTCTGCAATCAGAAAGCTTGATAACAGACTTACATAAGCAGCTGGTGGTCAATGGAACCATGTACCTTCACTTTAGCTAACACCTCCATGGTAACAACACTACAGGGGTTGATTGTATGCACTCCCAGCTTGCACGGCTGCCCTTGTACCCTCAGATACAGTAGCTGTCCAGGACTTCAGTATGCACCGGGGTGTCCTATAATTCGATATTCCCTTGCAATGGCCTGTAAGTACTACAATGGGAAAAACTGCAAGTATCCCTTTTTTTGATATAATGCTCACTCACAAAGGAAATGTTACTGAGGCAGAGGGGAATATCAGCTCAGGATACGAAGTTGATTCCAGTGTTAGAAGAGGCTTCTTGTGTTGCAGCTATGTCTGTGAAGAAGGCTTCTACTTCCTTACATTCCTTGTCACCACTCCCTATCACCCTTTGCCTGAAAGAATCTCAATGATTACTCATGCGAATTCAGTGTGTTTGGGCCCCACAAAATGCTGGTAGCTGCCTACGGTTGTCAAGTATACAAACCAACTGGAAATGTATTCAGGGCTCAGCTTGCACTGGTACCCAGCTAAAATGTTTCACTGCTGTCATTTTCCGAGCCAACACTATTCTGAGACATTAACCTAAGAATATTTTTCCATACAATACCCTTTTGTAGCAATGGAATCAGATCTAGTCCAAGCAGTACTGGCTCACAATTTGGCCTGTACATGCCCTACCCAAATAGCTAAAAGACACTATGCACATAACAGTGACTGGTTCCTCCCACCCAATATGTATTACACCCTGTGTTCATCCAGTCTGGGTTTTGTAAAATTGTTAAGAAATAATAATATAACATAATAATAACAAATGTTTCCTCTGAGTGTGAGTTGTTAAACACAGAAAGTATATGATAAGCAGGCACTTTTGCATATTAGTTCTTCTTTGAACTGAAGCTGATTCAGAGTGAATTTCCTTAAGAAAAGCATAAGGGGGCATTTTATTTAATTAATTTAATATCAAGGATCAGTGCAGAAGTGCAGAAGTGCAAGCCTGTGGGATAAACAAGTGAGCATGGGAGCTGCAAGTGACAAAACCTCTAACATCTGAATGTAAAATTGCAGATAACAAACCTCTTAAACTAAAGTGTGAGACACTATACAGGAATAACATGGTTGGATAAGAAGGTTGCATTGCACTGTAAGGATAACTGAGTATGGCACCCTCGTAGATTTAAGTTTGGTACAGTAATTTTTCCAGGATTAAGCGGAAATGAACCTAAACTCTTAAAATTATGCAATGTCACGATCGCCGCCCGGAGCAGGACCAGGAGCTCCGGGCGGCGCAGCTATCACCTCCGACGCCGCTCCCAAGATGGCGGTGCCCTTGGCCGCCACGTGGGTAGCGGCGCCGGTGCAAAGACGCCTGCGCGCAAGTGCGCAGGCGCGAAGACGTCACAACGGCGCGACGGACGCAGGCGCAGCGCGACGGACGCAGGCGCAGCGCGTCGGTCGCAGACGTGCTGACGTCGACGCAAGGGTGCCAAAAAACCCCTTTAAAAGGGCGCCTGAGACGCCAAGATGGCGCCCGAAAATAGGATCTCGTTCCTGAGGTTATTCCTGGGTTTCCTGCTGCGTTTCCTGTTATCCCTGAAGTTATTCCTGATTGATCTCTTGCTATTGACCCCCTGCCTGGACTTTGGACTCTGTTTGATACTCTGCCTGCCTTCTTGAACTATTGCCTGGACTTGGGCTCTGTTTGTATTCTGCCTGTCTTGTGACCTGTTGCCTGGACTCCATTACCCCCTCTGCCGAATCCCTGGATACCGCGATCCTGATCCCTCCTGAGGGGCTTCCTCCTAGATCCGGACAACTCCCCCAGAGGAAACTCCTGGTTCCCTGACATTATTTTCGGACCATGGATCCCACTGAGGAAGCTCAGCCAGATTTCGGCAGGGCCTTTCGGGGCCTGCATTCCCGCATGGAGGCGTATGAAGCCCGGCAGAATTACGTGGGACACACGCTGGAGGCGATCCTGGAAAAGCTCTCCTTGTTGACACCAGCGACCCCCCTGCCGGTACCTCCTCCGCAAGCGGCTGCTGCCATGGCTACCCAGTTATCCACTTCTGGTCCACATATTCCTGCTCCGCCTCTCTACGACGGCGATCCTCAAGCCTGTCGAGGATTCGTGAATCAGTGCCAGATTCGCTTTGCACTACACCCCACTGAATTTGACTCTGAACGTGCCAAGGTGGGGTTCGTGATTACTCGTCTGGCAGGGAAAGCTCTCGAGTGGGCATCTCCACACTGGGAGAAACAGTCCCCACTGATGGATGACGCAGAAGCATTTCTCAAAGAATTCCGGATCGTCTTCGATGCTCCCGGCCGAGTGACATCCGCTGCTTCCCGTCTGTTCCAAATCCGCCAAGGGAGTCGCAGTGTAGCGGAGTATGCTATCGAATTCCGTACACTTGCTGCTGAGACTCGTTGGAACAACGACGCATACCATACTGCGTTTTATAATGGTCTCTCCCTCCGCATCAAAGATGACCTGGTCTCCCGTGAATTACCCACGCAACTTGAGGACCTCATCGCCTTGGCTGTCAAGGTGGACACTCTTCTGAGAGGGCATCAAACCCTGAGAGATCGTGTCAGGAAGTTTCAACCCATGTTGGCACCCCGCTTCCAGAGGCCTCTCCTGCAGGCTCCTGTCACCCCGCCTGCCCAAGCATCCATTTCTCTCCAGGAGGAACCCATGCAAGTGGGAAGAACTGCCTCACTGAACAAGAGAGACTCCGCAGACGGATGTCTGGCCTGTGTCTGTATTGTGGCGGACATTCCCACTTCGCCAATGCCTGTCCTGCAAAGGCTAAGAGTTTTGTACCCCGAGGTATGTCTATGGTAACTCATGTAGGGGGCACTACTCGAGATAAGTCTCAGGAGAAGACCCAAGAAAACTCACACAGGTTTCTCCTTCCCTTCCAGGTTCGTCTGACTGATAAGACTATCTTCGGGAATGCTTTCATCGATTCCGGAGCCGGGGGTAACTTCATGGACGCTCTCTTTGCTAAGTACATGGGAATTCCCTTATTTCCTTTGCCTTCTCCCATGCGGATCGTCGCCATAGATGATAAACCCCTGGAGTCTGTACTCACGATGACCACTGGCGAACTACCTGTGCAGGTTGGGACCCTGCATAAAGAGAGACTTTCGTTTCTTATTATTTCTTGTCCCGCTGTTCCAGTTGTTTTGGGTCTCCCCTGGCTGCGCCTGCACAATCCCACCATAGACTGGTCCACAGGGCAGGTTTCTCGTTGGAGCCCTTTCTGCCAACAGCATTGCCTTCCTGCTAAACCCCTCAAGAAGGTAACTATCTCCTCAACCGAGTTAAAGTCTCTTCCCTCCTGTTATAAAGAATTCTCCGATGTGTTCTGTAAGAAGTCTGTGGAATTCCTTCCTCCACATCGCCCTTACGACTGTCCTGTCGAACTCCTGCCAGGAGCCATGCCCCCCAGAGGCCGCACTTACCCTCTCTCTCCTGCAGAGAGTACCGCAATGAAGGAATACATCCAAGAAAATCTCCAGCGGGGGTTTATCCGCCCTTCTACCTCTCCTGCAGGGGCTGGGTTCTTCTTCGTGGAGAAGAAGGACGGAGGCCTTCGGCTATGTATAGACTACCGGGGCCTGAATAAAATCACTGTAAAAAACAGGTACCCACTGCCCTTGATTGCAGAGCTCTTCGACCAGCTGAAGGGGGCGAAGATTTTCTCTAAGTTGGATCTCCGGGGGGCGTACAACCTCATTCGCATCCGTGAGGGTGACGAATGGAAGACGGCTTTCAACACTCGTGACGGGCACTATGAATATCTCGTCATGCCCTTCGGCCTTTGTAATGCCCCTGCCGTCTTCCAGGAGTTTGTTAACGATGTGTTCCGGGATCTCCTAGGAAGGTTCGTAGTCGTGTACTTGGACAACATCCTGATCTTTTCTAAAGACCTAGAAAGCCATCGCTCCCAGGTGAAGGAGGTACTCTCTCGTCTGAGGAAGAACTCTTTCTTCGCCAAGTTGGAGAAGTGCGTCTTCGAGGTGTCCAAGATCCCCTTCCTAGGATACATTATCTCTCCTGAGGGATTTGAGATGGACCCCGTGAAAGTGTCTGCCATCCAGGAGTGGCCTCTCCCGCTGAGTACCAAGGCAATCCAGAGATTTATCGGATTTGCTAACTACTATCGGCAGTTCATCCGGGGGTTCTCTTCCCGCATTGCACCTATCCTGGCCCTCATCCGGAAAGGGGGTAAACCCAGCTTGTGGCCTCCATCTGCCATTGAAGCTTTTCAGTCCTTGAAAGAGGCCTTCACGTCCGCTTCTGTCCTCTGACACCCCAATCCTGAACTACCCTTCTGCATCGAAGTTGATGCTTCTGAAGTCGGAGCCGGAGCCATCCTGTCTCAGAGACACCCTGCTGATGGGAAGTTGCACCCCTGTGCTTATTTCTCCAAGAAGTTCTCGTCCGCAGAGCAGAACTACGATGTCGGGAACCGAGAACTCTTGGCTGTTAAACTTGCCCTTGAAGAGTGGCGTCACCTCCTGGAGGGTTCTCTGATTCCGGTGCAGATTTACACCGATCATAAGAATCTCGAGTTCATCCAGTCCCTCAAGAGGCTAAATCCCAGACAAGCAAGGTGGGCTCTCTTCTTCTCTCGATTTAATTTTATCTTGACTTATCGCCCAGGCTCCAAGAATATGAAGGCCGACGCCTTGTCTCGTAGCTTCACTCAGCGCCGGATTTCACAGAGGCGCGCCCCTAGGCCGCGCGGTCCGAACAGGCGGCCGCGCGGTCCTAGCGCCCACCCCACCTCACTTTACCAGCGCGCCGGCGAGAAAACGCCGGCGCAGCTGCTGTAAATGAATGGGGACGCAGGCGTCCCCATAATGCGGCTGGGCGGCATGCCGCCCCTATTTTTCTGCCGCCCTAGGCCCGGGCCTATGCGGCCTTGCCGCAAATCCGGGCCTGGCTTCACTCCGGTGGACCGCTCTCCTGAGAGACAAGAGCCAATCATCCCTCCAGTCAAGATTATTGCCTCCCTGTATCCACAGTTTGCCGACCAAATCCTGGCTGGTCAGTCTTCTGCTCCTTCAGATACTCCCATTGGAATGGCATTTGTGCCTCCTGAGCTGCGTCTGCCTATCCTGCAACAGACCCATTGCTCCAGGCAAGCCGGACACCCTGGCCCAGCTAAGACTCTTGAACTCTTACGACGCCTGGTCTGGTGGCCTGATATCCGCAAAGATGTGAAGGACTTTGTTGCTGCTTGTAATGTTTGTGCCACATCTAAGTCAAGCCACTCCCGCCCCAGTGGGTTACTACAGCCCTTGCCGGTTCCTTCCCGTCCCTGGACCCACCTGTCCATGGACTTCATTGTCGAACTTCCTCCCTCCTGTGGGAACACTGTGATATGGGTTGTCATTGATCGTTTCTCCAAAATGGCCCATTTCATCCCTCTGAAGAAGTTGCCCTCTGCGGTGGAGTTGTCCCAGCTATTTATCCAGTACATCTTCTGCCTACATGGTTTCCCGGTGGAGATCGTCTCCGATAGAGGCACCCAGTTTACTGCCAAGTTCTGGCGTTCCCTATGCAAAGACCTGGGAATTGTTCTTCAGTTTTCTTCTGCATACCACCCACAGACGAATGGGGCAGCTGAACGTGTCAATCAAGCCCTGGAACAGTTCCTGAGGAACCACGTATCCCTCTGCCAGGACGACTGGTCTGATCTCCTCCCATGGGCGGAATTCGCTCATAATAATGCTTGTCATTCCTCTACAGGAAGGTCCCCGTTCATGTCGGTGTATGGTCAGCATCCTCAAGCTTTTCCCCAAGACTTTGTGCTATCTGACGTCCCGGCTGCTGACGATTCCGCAGCCCATATGTCTGCTATTTGGGCTGCTACCAAGTTGAACCTAGAGAAGAGCGCTCTTGTTCATAAGACTTTCGCGGATCGTCGTCGAAGATCCTCTCCTCCCTACAAGGTGGGTGATAATGTCTAGCTCTCTTCCAGGAATATCCGGTTGAAGATACCATCTCCCAAGTTGGGTCCAAAATTCGTGGGTCCATTTCCCATCTTGGAGATAATCAACCCTGTGGCTGTCAGACTCCAGCTTCCACCAGAGATGAGAATCCCCAACGTGTTCCACGTGTCTCTGGTGAAACCCGCCATCACCAACCAGTTCTCTGGCGGTCAGTCTCCTCCTCCTGCCATCTCTGTGGAGGGTCAACTCGAGTACGAGGTGGAGAAAATCCTAGACTCCAGAATCTCCAGAGGGTCCCTTCAGTACCTCATTCAGTGGAGGGGCTTTGGCCCTGAAGAATGCTCCTGGGAAGGACACCGTGATGTTCACGCTCCTCGTCTGGTGAGGGATTTTCACGCCAAGTTTCCCCAGAAGCCTTGTCCTGGTGGTCCTGAGGCCCCCCGTGAGGGGGGGGTACTGTCACGATCGCCGCCCGGAGCAGGACCAGGAGCTCCGGGCGGCGCAGCTATCACCTCCGACGCCGCTCCCAAGATGGCGGCGCCCTTGGCCGCCACGTGGGTAGCGGCGCCGGTGCAAAGACGCCTGCGCGCAAGTGCGCAGGCGCGAAGATGTCACAACGGCGCGACGGACGCAGGCGCAGCACGTCGGTCGCAGACGTGCTGACGTCGACGCAAGGGCGCCAAAAAACCCCTTTAAAAGGGCGCCTGAGACGCCAAGATGGCGCCCGAAAATAGGATCTCGTTCCTGAGGTTATTCCTGGGTTTCCTGCTTCGTTTCCTGTTATCCCTGAAGTTATTCCTGATTGATCTCTTGCTATTGACCCCCTGCCTGGACTTTGGACTCTGTTTGATACTCTGCCTGCCTTCTTGAACTATTGCCTGGACTTGGGCTCTGTTTGTATTCTGCCTGTCTTGTGACCTGTTGCCTGGACTCCATTACCCCCTCTGCCGAATCCCTGGATACCGCGATCCTGATCCCTCCTGAGGGGCTTCCTCCTAGATCCGGACAACTCCCCCAGAGGGAACTCCCGGTTCCCTGACATGCAACAATTGGGGGGGGGGGATGTGTATAGATTTACAGAGGCAAAGAATGGTTTGAATTTGGTTTCATGTTTCAACAAATACTGTATTTTCAGTAGGATCTAATATTCAGAAGTGTAGACTGAGTATATCCCTTTATAGAATCTCCAAGCTTTCAGTGCTCAGCAGAGATTCACACAATCATCTCACCATTTATACTTATACCTGCACAGAAGTGCCTTATGGCCCTTACCTTAGTGTTCTTTATAGAGGAATTCACCTTAAAATTGACTTTAATATGTTACTAGACCAATTTGAAGCAACTTTTAATCGGTCTTTAGTTTGTTTTTTATTTCTAATACTGCTTTGCGTCTTTCCATCCTGCAATTACAATACAATGAGTCACTAACCCCAGTGACCAAAAATCAGTTTCTTATTAAATATTGTTTATCTTTATCTTCATGCCTTCTCCTATTCATCCTGTATTCTGATTTCCACATTACTCCCTGTTTGCTAGGGTAACTAAGCCCTAGCAAATCGATACCAATTTAAATTCCAAGTGTGAGTGCTTTAGAACAAACAATATCTTTTTAAATAAAAAAACATACTAAAGGCAACTTGCCCTTTAGGTTTTGTTACATTTCTTGTTGCTCTATTTGACTTCAGAGAATAGGTGACTGGATGGCATTAGGATACAACATCGACATTGGCCTTGGACCTATTGCCGCACAGGGTCACATGTAAATCTAGAGGCCAGTGACATTTTTTATGAGATTATGGCCAAAGCCTTCCTGGGATTCATGGGCACTTCTCATCTCTAGCTATTGGTTTCTAACAGTCAGTTAAAAAAAAAAAAACAGAATGTCATCACTTTTTACCATCTGTTTTATTTGAGGGGTTTTTTTCTCATTTGGAAAAATACATAGTTGTATCCAATAATACCATATGTACATATGATTTTATGATTATGATTATTATTATGCTGTGCATTATTGCTATTTTCCTGTTATACCACACCTCGGCAACACATGTGTTAGGCCTCTAATTCAGCAATTCTCTGTTTTTAGAGATAACATAGATTAATAAATTTACATCCTACACCATTTCCCACTTATTATGCTTGAATACAAAAGAATATATTGTTTAACTTAGATTAACTTAGTGTTATGGAAGCATCTTCTCCACATATAAGAGATGCTCTAAATGTTCAATTTGCAACCTATTTTCTATAAATAATGAAAACATAGCTAAAGAATGTGCAGTTGTTTATTTATTCTAAAGAATATAATTACAGAGGAATTGGAAGAATATATTTTTGAAATGCTCCTGGGGGCTTTTAAAGCAAGTCTGTGACAGCAATGTTGATATGAGGCAGGTATTTCCTTTACATGTATGAAGAAGTACATTTATAATTTAAAAAAAGAAGGCAGAGATCCCTTTTATCTATCCATGATAGGTTGGCAATGCTGCACAGCTTGTGGTCACAATGGCCAATAAATCTGCCGCTACTCAGCTGGGTTTCTCTGCTGGATTGCAAGACCCATTCCAAAAAAAAGATCTGCAATTTGATTCCCAAAGACTCTAGGGGTCTCATATATGCACAAATAAATGCTACAGAAATTATTTAAATACATCAAAGCAGTTTTAATTAAAGGGGTGGTTCACCTTTAAGTTGGCCTTTAGTATGTTAGCAACTTTTCAATTGGTCTTTGTCATTGTTTTTTTTTTTTTATATATATAGTTTTTCAATTATTATATTATATATAATCTTCTGACTCTTTCCAGCTTTCAAATGGAGGTCACTAACCCCATCTAAAACAAATGCTCTGTAAGCTACACATTTATTGTTATTGCCACTTTATATTAGTCATCTTTCTATACAGGCCTCTCCTGTACATATTCCAGTCTCTTATTCAAAAATGCTTGATTGCTATGGTCATTTAGATCCTAGCAACCAGATTGCTGAAACTGCACTGACCTGAAAAGCTGAATAAAAAGCTAAATAATTCAAAAACCACAAATAATAAAAAATGTAAGCCAGTTGCAAATTGTCTCAGAATAACACTCTCTGCATCATACTAAAAATGAACACAAAGGTGAACAACCCCTTTAATGATGACATCATCCTTTTAACATTTGAGTGACACTCGTATAAAAGCATATGATTAAAAACACCCAAGCTGTAGTAGCAATCAAAATAGGAAATGAGGAAAAAGGAAATGGAAACAGGTTTACAATAATTACCCTGCCACCAAATAGCTTCCCTCTGTCTTATTGGAGTTGGGTCTATAAAAAATTCTAAAAAAAATATTGTAAAAAATGTAAAAGTACTGTGGTGCCCTGTAACTTCTAGTAACGCATACGTATAGATACGGATCCGCTCACACTCAAGTTAATGCACTCGGGGAGTATCCCATTTTATTAAGCCACTCCGTTTCTATATGTATGCGTTGCTATAGGACCCGGCCAGGTCAATGGAAGAACGCACCACCATTTGCAGGACTGGTGAACTACAGGTGTGCGGAAGGATAAATGACACTAACTTCTAGTTGCACTACCGATAGAAATTGGTTTTCCTTTATGACTATATCATACATATTTTGTATATGTGCTTGCATATGTAGTGACTTACCTGCCAGTGAAAAAAATAGTATTGTATATTGTAGCCATGGTGGTGATGCCCTGCAATGAATACTTTCTTGCCTAAGCCTAATTGTTCTGCACACCTTATTAAACCTTCCCCACAATGTAATTATTTTTTCTTTTTCTTTCCAGTTACTGAATTGTTTTATCATTCCTGTGATCATATTACTCTCCTGGTTCTTCTTACTGGTGCGATATAAAGTTTTACATTTCATTGGTGCTATTGCCTGCATATTAGGCATTGGTTGCATGGCAGGAGCTGATGTGCTGATGGGAAGGCAACAAAAAGATGGTAAGAATTCCAAACTTTTTCCAAAATATATAAGCGCTAACTAAGCAGATACCTCAGGTAAGAGTGTTTTGTACACCCTGCCTTTGTTTTTATTTATACTTCATATTTACAGTTTTATCTAGCATCTAATACAGAGATGCAAACTCACACTTTCTGAACAACATTATAAATCCTATTTATGAGACTCTATAGCCCAACCTAATATCATCATGGTTAATAACCCAAACAGTATTTCTCAGAAATCCTCTGCCATTATCGTCAAGGTGGAATAAAGAGAACTGTGGTTTGGCACAGCACACAGGCAGCTTCTAAAGATCTGTATGATTTCTTTCATAGGCGTTCGTAACACCTACAATAAAAGCAGTGGTAGGTCCCACTTTAAACACTTAATCAGTTGAACAATTTCCTTCAACATGTTTGATGAATTGCAGCAGGAATTTGTTAATATAATACGCAATAATATGAGCATTTATGCTTCTACACAACCTTGATAGAATGGGAATATTCATACACATTGACCAGAGAATGCTTGATTGAGAGGTGGGCATCCCTTCAAAAAGCCAAATACAGTGCAATTTATTTACATTCTGCCTATGACTCCTTAAAGACAGACACACTCTCAGATTCGTGGAGATTAGCTGCCCAGTGACAAATCTCCTCTTCTTCGAAGCGACTAATCTCTCTGAACTGCCTCCCGCCAGCTAGAATGTAAATCGCCGGCTGGATGGCAATTGGTGTGCTTTGTTTTCCGAAGTCGCCTGTAGTTGCCTCACAAGGAAACTTTGGGCTAATGAAGCAATCTGAGTGCCATCCCACCGCCGATTTAGATTGAAGCTGGTGGGAGGCAGTTCGGGGAGATTAGTCGCCCCGAAGAAGAGATTTGTCATTGGGTGACTAATCTCCCTGAATCTGAGCATGTGTCTCTGCCCCTTAACTTGCTAGAGCTATTTAACATAAATTAATTCAGGCACATCATGATTTGTTTCTTCCTTTTTTTCAGACTTCTATCCAGGAGACAGCAAGTTGATTGGGGATGTTTTAGTATTAGGAGGTGCCACACTCTATGGAATTTCAAGTGTATGCCAGGAGTATATTGTGAGAAACCTTAGCCGGGTCGAGTTGCTAGGCATGATTGGCCTCTTTGGATCATTCTTCAGTGGTATTCAGCTGTGAGTATGCTCTTGAGAAGATGCTCTTAGGATTTAATAAGCTTTAATTCAATGTGTTTAATATTCCAGTGGTGAGCTGAAACTCATACAGGTTTAAAGGAACAGTTCAATGTAAAAATAAAAACTGGCTAAATAGTTACGCTGTGAAAAATAAAAAATGTTTCTAATATAGTTAGTTAGCCAAAAATGTAATCTATAAAGGCTGCAGTGAACAGATGACTAACAGTATAACCATCCAACTTCCTGCTTTGCAGCTCCTTAAGGGGCAAACTTAATAAAGGGCACTGTTAAAATTCGCCAGTGTGACATTTCGTCACTTTGGCGATTTACTACCAGTCACTGGAGTAACTTTGCTAGTGAAGGAGATAGACTGTAGCTGTACTTCACTCCCTAACGCCTGGTAAATGTGCGCTCTGGCGAATGGACATAAATAAGATGCAGATGTTACTGAATGTTACCTCTTGAGCCAGACTTGCCTTCGACACCTCAGACCAGCTGAAGTGCAATAGACTGAGTAGATAGGCTTCCTCAAAATTTAGTTGAAACATTGTCTAAGTCCCAAAAAACACTGGTGTCTTTTCCTTTTTTCAGGGTGATTGTCTGCAAAAGAGCATAAAAATTTCCTAACATACGGCACATAAACTATACACTAGGCTCATGTGTAGGGCAAGATAACAACTCCATTTTATTTTATTAAGGTTTGAAGGGTTTGTGTAGTGTAATGTATTTGCTGCAACATATACGTCCATTGAACTTTAACTTCCCGTCGTATGCAAATTAGGCAACGCTAGCACAACTTCGATTTGCTTTGCGCAGTAACGCTAGTGCAACGTCGCCAGCGTTAGACTCCCTGGAGGCAACTTTGGATTTTAGTGAATTAACATTGTACGCCTGGTGAAGTGTTGCAATGTGAGCCGTCGCTGGTGAATTTTTGGAGGATAGTAAAATTGCCCCTAACTGAGTTAGTCACTGATTTGAAGGGCGGCCATGGGACAGAACTGTTCAGTGAGTTTGCAATTAATCCTCAACATTCAGCTCAGATTCAAAAGCAAATAATTATGGCCCATGTGGCTCCCCTTAAAGGAATTGTTCAGTGTAAAAATAAAAACTGGGTAAATAGATAGGCTGTGCAAAATAAAAAATGTTTCTAATATAGTTAGTTAGCCAAAAATGTAATGTATAAAGGCTGGAGTGACTGGATGTGTAATATAACAGCTACAACACTACTTCCTGCTTTTCAGCTCTCTTGGTTTACACTGACTGGTTACCCTGGCTACCAGGCAGTAACCAATCAGAGACTTGATGGGGGGCCACATGGGTCATATCTGTTGCTTTTGAATCTGAGCTGAATGCTGAGGATCAATTACAAACTCACTGAACAGAAATGTACCATGTGGCCCCCCTTCAAGTCGCTGACTAGCTCAGAGTTATAGAGCTGAAAAGCAGGAAGTTGGATTCTGGCTGTTTTATTAGACATCTGTTCACTCCAGCCTTTATATATTACATTTTTGGCTAACTAAATAAATTAGAAACATTTTTTATTTTGCACAGTCTATCTATTTATACAGTTTTTAGTTTCACACTGAACTATTCCTTTAAGGTCACTGATTGGTTATTGCCTGGTAACCAATCAGTGGAAACCAAAAGTACTGTTCTGTCATTATGTTAAGACATCCAGTCACTCCAGACTTTTTATACATTACATTTTTGGCTAACTAACTATGTTAGAAACATTTTTTTTTTTTACCCAGTTTTTATTTTTATACTGAACAATTCCTATAAGCTAACAATGTTGATGCTGCTTTCTGGATAAGAAGTGTCCTGGCAAACCAAAACTTGGCAGCTCAGGGTATATATGTTGTATAATTGTATGATGATAGGCCCGGAGAATAAAAAAGGCTCTAGGATTATAACCAAACACAGTAAAAAAAAAGGAGATTCTCCAGTGGACGAGTGAGTAGCATTGTTAAAAACGCACTCATACAAATAAAGTAATTTCAACATTATACAAACTTTTTCAAATCAATGGCTATTATTTATGATGATCCCGACCGTGCCATCTCTGATGATGTAGGCATATGTTACCTTAGGCAAGCGGTGTGGATTATTGTACGGAATCACCAAAGTGATGACGTCACGTTTGGCTGGCCGAATAAAACTGAAAATAGCTGAGTAATGCAAACCCGGAAGTACCCGAGAAGTCGCCGTGTGAGTCAAGAGGACAGTACAGAAGGGAGCAGATGCAGTGGACATCCCAGCCAGACGGAAAGAACAAATCAGTCCTTGGAAGAGGAATTTTTTAGATACATTTTTAAAAAAAAAGGGGATACAGAAAGCGGAAAGGCGTCCAAATAGAGACAGGCTGGATCACTAGGGGATAGACTGAACGCCCAAAGCTGGGGATCCCCTTGCAATAACGTAATGACAAAATTAACCCTTGACTCCTCTGTAGGGAAGGAGTAAGGTAGGAAACTGAAATTGAGCTTACAAGCCCCCCAAAAAGCAAGAAACCTGCTTCAGTTCAGGGACCGGAAGCTTGGCCTCCACAATAGTGTTAACTGGTGGTGCAGGAGGAAGCCTGCCTGACAAGGCTGGTGCAGACATGGAAGCAACAGGTTGCTGTTGGATGGTGACCAATCTTGTCAACAGTCTTTGCGAGCACTGAGCTATCTGGTCCTGCTTGAACTCTTGTTCTCCAAGACGCTGAAGTAAACTTTCCAGGATGGCTTCAGTGGAGGAGAAAGAAGTAGCACTTTCAGCGTCCATGTCTAACCCAAAGTATTGTTACGTATGGAATCCCAGAACTAGCTCCAAAGCCCTTATCGCGCAAAGCCTCTTCCGCTTATAACAACCACCGTTGGCTTCAGGAGGAGCCCTCCGCTTCTCGGGTACTGCCAGGTCTTAGTATGAGAGGTCCAGGGAGGGAGCTCTGGGCAAGCAAGGGAACCGAATGTTGTAACTGGAATGGTGAACAAGAACCATGGTCGAGAAACAGGCCGGGTCAGAGGAAGCAGTACAAATTCAGGAGATAAGAGAATAGTCTGGGTGACAGGCCGAGTCAAACACACCAGTTCAAAGCAGTATCCAAAAGAGTAGTCAACAAATGGGTAAAAATCAGGACAGGCAGCGGACAAGACAAGGTCAGGAACAGATCAGAAACATTCAGAATTGCACCCAGGAACTATTGAAACAGACCTTATATTGGGCAACAAACATTAGGCAAAGAGCCCTTTAAATTTTCAAACTTTGTTGCAAAACAATGACATCCCATTTGGAGCACCGAAAATAGCCAAGCAGTGCAAACCCGGAAGTACCCAAGAAGACAGCACGCGAGTCAAAAGGATGGCACAGAAGGGAGCAGATGCGGAGGGCGTCCGCGCCGTGGGTGCGATGGGGGTTCCCGTCACACCCCCACTAGACCACCAGGCAAGACTCTCACACTGAGGTTGAAAGGTGGGCCAGCTGTGGCATTATTTCCTTAATTTAGCATTTACAGGGCATGTTCTTCTACAACTTAAATGCTGTTTGATATAGTGAAAATTTGCAGTTTTGTTACACGAGTTACAGTGCTTTCAATTACATTTCAATTTTTGCTCAATTAGGCCCATAACGTTAAAAAGTTATAAGGAATTTTTCACACAACTGAAAAGATGTAGACATCCTTTTAATCTGAATTTAATTTGAAATTAACTGTGTGCTTTGGATACCATTATACATTTTATTTCTGTTATAATGCGAGTCTAAGTGGCATCACTTGGCACCCAAGCTTGGCACTAGTGCAGGGCTGGCCAACTTGCGGCTCGCGGACCCCCCCTTGTCTGAACCCCTACATGAAAGCTGCCTGTTGTAATTCAGTAACTGTAACACCTCTAATGTTCACACCCCTAAAGCCCTGTACTGTTCACACTTCAGACCCAGACTGAAAGTGCCCACATTGTTCACACTTCATACAAACTGCTGGAGGGGCACCAGCATTGTGCCACTGTATGTAACACAGAATGAACTGTTCATTTTAGAGTCCAGTTAGGTTTCCCTGTCTCCTGCTCTATTCCGCCTTCTCCATGTGAGTGCCCTTCTCTGCCTGCCCTATGCTCCCTGTGTGTGCCATACTCTGCCTGCCCTATGCTCCCTGTGTGTGCTATACTCTGCCTGCCCTACACTACTGTGTGCCATACTCTGCCTTCCCTTTGCTCCCAGTGTGTGCCATACTCTGTCTTCCCTATGCTCCCTGTGTGTACCATACTCTGTCTGCCCTATGCTCCATGTGTGTGCCATACTCTGCCTGCCATGTGCTCCCTGTATGTGCCATACTCTGCATGCTCTATGCTACCTGTGTGTACCATACTCTGTCTGCCCTATGCCCCATGTGTGTGCCATACTCTGCCTGTCATGTGCTCTCTGTGTGTGCCATACTCTGCCTGCCCTATGATCCGTGTGTGCCATACTCTGCCTGCCATGTGGTACCTACGTGTGCCATACTCTACTTGTCCTATGCTCCATGTGTGCCATACTCTGCCTGCCCTATGATCCGTGTGTGTGCCATACTCTGCCTGCCATGTGGTACCTATGTGTGCCATACTCTGCCTGCCATGTGGTACCTATGTGTGCCATACTCTGCCTGCCCTATGCTCCCTGTGTGTGCCATACTCGAGTGCCATTTTCACGATCTGCGCACAATAAAAAAAAAGTGCATCCGTCAGAATTTCCCACCTACCTAATGATCAGCTTGTATTGATTTGAGCATATAACATAAGCGGTACCACAGGCAGAATCTAAGAAATGGTGATGCGAAACACTGCTTCTGAAAGAGCATTATACATAAAGTAGATACAGTACCTTCTAGTTTTCTTTGCATTTTCAATCAGCACATTGAGGAGCAGGGGAGAATTAGTTTTGAGCAGGGGAGAATTAGTTTTGATGTCAGAAATAGAATACCAGTATTCAGTATACACCTGTAGTGCTTTTCATGACTTGACACCACATGCTAGAAGAATAGAAACTTAAACAGATTCTCATTCTATATATTTGGAAAATAGGCCCTAACAAAGGTGTAGGAGTGAAACCTTGTGCTGCAAACTGAATAATATGGCTGCCAGGAGTCCTTTCTAATAAAATAAAACAGCATGATGCTTGATAGCAAAAGATTCATGCTGTTATATAGAATCATCACAAAGACATTCAGTTAGATAAATATCTTAAGTGAATATCAAGGATAGATATACAGTTGTGTTCAGAAAAATAGCAAAGTGTTTACAAAAGTGAATAAGTCTCAAAATCCTTATAAAACATTTATTTCCGTACTTGCAATGCATTGGAAACACTGCACATTCTATTCCAAATCAAAATATGAAGAAAAATTTAGGAAATTTGTGTAATTCCTTTACAGAAGAAAGGGAAATATTATACCATTCCAAAATAGCAGTGTCTGCATTCTTCTTTACAAATTGAAATATTCGCTCTATAAACTGAAAAATGTTTCAAGATTTTGCTTTCCTTTGAATCATTTAACTAATATTTAGTTGTATAACCACTGTTTGACAACTGCTGTACATCTGTGTTGCATGGAGTCCACCAACTTCTGGCACCTGTTACTTGTTTTGCCTCAGAAACAGCCTTCTTGAAGTCACCCACAAATTTTCTGGGATTGGGCTGGCCACTCCATAACGTCACTTTGTTTAATATTTAAGATGCAAGGTTATTCTGACGTACCTTAGTGCAGCCCAAATCCTGGTGTTATCAGGGTTGTGATACATAGTTAAATTGGGTTGGAAAAAAAAAAAAAAAAAAGACAGTCAACAAGTTTAACCCCTCCAAATGAAAACCCAGCATCCATACACAACCCCTCCATACTTTCACATATATTATATATAGCCATATCTATTGTGAGCTTCAGGTAGCAAAACCCAAGGCCCCGGCACAGTTTTCAGCACAGAGACTGACACCACCTTTAAGCTTAAATGCAGCTTTGCTGACTTTTATTTGGCACAAACACAAATCTTCAGCCCACTGGCTTCACATAGGGGATAACATTCGCTTCACATCAGCATTAATAGTCCCAATTCACACCATCACTGGTGTTAACTGTAACTCGTGGTTTCCTCAGCCCTCACTGGCTTTTGGTGGACCGCAAATCCCAGAATCCTCTCTGGGCAAACTCAAGACACACCTGTCTCCTGGGAGGGGTTTCTCTTTTCCACTCCAGTCCTTTAGAGCTCTCTCTCGAACACAGGTCAGCAGGGAATCACTCTCCTTCCCAGCTACACACAGGCACCTTCCTTAACTCAAGACGATCCTCACATGGCCAGCTCCAGCTCCAGCTCCAGCTCCAGCTCCAGCTCCAGCTCCAGCTCCAGCTCCAGCTCCAGCTCCAGCTCCAGGAGATATCCAGGGAAAGAAGCCATGAGGTGTTGCTCCACACCTCCTTTTAACTACAGCTCACCTGTAGCTTAATTAGTTAACTGCCTCTAGCTTGGCAGCTGAAAACCCTTACTGAATCAAGGAATGGAAGCCCACCCTGCTCTCTTCCATTCACTCCAGGCACCCACTATCCAGCTTTTCCTAAGCCAGAATAGCATTAAACAGCATTACTTGCTGCAGCTACACAGACTTTTCCCTGGAGTTTATACTTCACCAGCCTAATGCTGGTAAAATACACACAATATTGGGCCCTTTTGACACCCATATCCTACACTATACTAACTATAGAATTTAGTATCACAATAGCCTTTGATATTATGTCTATCCAAGAAATCATCCAAGCCATTCTTAAAGGCATTAACTGAATCAGCCATCACAACATCACCCGGCAGTGCATTCCACAACCTCACTGTCCTTACTGTAAAGAACCACTTTATTTTCTTCTAGTCTGAAGGGTTGGCCTCTGGTACGGTGATCCTCTTTATGGGTAAAAAGGTCCCCTGCTATTTGTCTATAATGTCCTTGAATGTACTTGTAAAGTGTAATCATGTCCCCTCACAAGTGCCTTTTTTCCAGAGAAAACAACCCCAACCTTGACAGTCTACCCTCATAATTAAAGTCTTCCATCCCTCTAACTAGTTTAGTTGCACGTCTCTGCACTCTCTCCAGCTCATTTATATCCCTCTTAAGGACTGTAGTCCAAAACCGCACTGCATACTGCAGATGAGACCTTACCAGGGACCTATAAAGAGGTATAATAATGTTTTCATCTCTTGAGTTAATGACCTTTTTTTATGCAGGACAGAAATTTATTTGCTTTAGTAGCCACAGAATGACACTGCCCAGAATTATGTAGCTGTTTATTATGGGACATGCTTGTGGTACTTCTAAGAATTGCAGGCAAGACACCAACCGCAGCCTGACTAAGCTTACCTGCACAATCTTAAGAAAGTGATTTTCACACAGGGTCTCCTTTATTACATGAGTTTCACAGAGGCTGGAATCTAAAAAAATATTTGGCTCACTGCTCTGTCCCATAACATATGGCACATTAAAGCAAAATTAAAATTTAAAATATTTCATTTATACATTACAATTCACTCAAGATTACTGGCTGCACTTGTACTTCTTGGATTAATAACTTGTAGTTTGTACAGCTATATCCAGGGCAGCCTGGCGTGTCAGTATGTTGAAGTTTCAGTTATTTTCTGCTGCTCATATGGTACATATTTTAAGATATTTCAAATATAACTGTGTCCTAAGCAGAAAAGTGACTGCACTTCTGAAAGAATTCTCAGAATATTCTAAATGTTTTGTTGCATAGCTGTGTGTTAGCAAAGGCACACAAGCTTATGGAGGTCAATATTTAAATATAAATGTTTTTTTTTTTGGTTTATTGTTAAAACCCTAGTTTTTGTTTTTATAGGTCTCCCCCCCCCAAAACTCTAGTTAGAGATTGATGTTGATTATCAGTCAGCCTCCCCCCCCCCCGGGCCCTTTACTCTCCTGGGTCACATTACCCTTTTCTTATTATTTTTATGGTTGTCTGGTAATTGTAGTGTTACCAGGCTGTGTATCCAGTAGTATATACAGTAGTATATACAGTTACTCACCCTTGTGTCCTTTAGCTTGTGTTGGCCCCAAAACACAATTTTTATATGTTCTACTGTATATCTCATTCATAGCATTTAAAATCCAATTCAACCCTCTACCCAAATTTGTAACTTAGCATACTGTAACTCTGAATATGATGTTAGTATACTGTAACTCTGAATGTGATGTTATAGGGTACCACACATGCCTCCCACTGTCACTCTATAATAACTCTATTCTCTCTTTAATACTACCCTTTTTATCAGATGGGAATAGAGAAAACAAGAGTGAGAAGTGAGAAGAAAAGAAAGAGGAAGAATCAAAGGAAGGGAGTACATGCCTTTATCCAGAGTTGTGAAGAGAGCAGTAGGCAGTGAGGCAATTGTGGATATAGAGAGAAAAACACTGGAAATGTTTGGATAATGTAGAGAACATGACTTCTTGCAGGTGAAGGTGAAAAGGAGGAGCCGTTAGTGGCTGTGGGCCCCACAGAAAATTTAGTTTAGGGCCCCAGCATATCTAGAGTTTGTCCTGTTTTACCAAAATATATTGAAGTTGGTCATAAACTAGGGCCTCATGGGGCCCTCTAAACCTCCTGGTCCCTCCTGCAGCTGTAGGGTCTGCTTCCTCTGTAGTTACACCCTGGTGAGGTGTGCTTCTTGCCTTCCATGTACTTTCTGGATTCCAGTCTTTAAGCGTATTATAAAGCATTAGATAAGGACATAGACACATTGGCGCAAATTCACTAAGTGCCGAAGCGCCGAACGCTAGCGTTAATTCGCTAGCGTTTGGCATTTTTCGTAACTGCGCAAATTCACTAACGAACGTTAGCGTAGTTTCGCTAGTGTTACTTCGCACCCTTACGCCAGGCGAATTTTCGCTAGCGACGGAACTACGCAAATTCACTAACTTGCGCAGTGTACTGAACGCTACCTTTTACGCTAGACTTCCTTCGCCACCTCAGACCTGGCGAAGCTCAATAGAGTAGATAGGGATTGTTTCTAAAAAAGTCAAATTTTTTTCTAAGTCCCAAAAAACGCTGGCGTGTTTTCTCCATGATGGGTGATAGGCTGAAAAAGATCGAAAATATTTTTGGGGCTCCCCTTCTTCCCCCCTACATTTCCTGACTCATGGCAACTTACCTAGACAGTGGGCACATGTGTAGGGCAAAATAAAATTTTTATTTGCTGATTTGAAGGTTTTCTAGGCATTTGTAGTGCTAATACGTGTTCCTCCATTGAAATTTGAATTTCGCGCTGTATGCAAATTAGCCTTCGCTATCGTAACTTCGCTTTACATAGCGAATCAACGCTAGCGCAACTTCGCATCCTTACGCTACCCCTGTGCGCAACTTCGGATTTTAGTGAATTTGCCGAGCGCTGGCGAAACTACACCTGGCGAAGTGCGACAAAGTGCGGCGAAGTTGCGCCTGGCGCAACTTCGCATCTTAGTGAATTTGCCCCATTGGGTCTGTGGTAGTCAGCTTGCTATTAATTAGGAAATATGGCAAAAAGGACAGAGTGAGTAGGGCAAGTGCTTTTTATCTGTTGTTAAATTCTAAGTGCAGATTAACTTAGGCACTGCATTGTGGACATCTTTTGACTGCATAGACTGCTAATACAGAATGATGCAGAGTAAAAAGGGAAAGATAAAGTCATGCAGGGTTAAACATTGGACTACTGGCAAACAGCATGGTTGAGGTGTTTGCTGTTGGAAAAAAAAAAGTAGAGAAAGCAAACCAATAAACCATTTAAATCTTAAAAACTAAAAGAAAATATAAAAAATAATAATACAATTTGAAAATTTATTTGTAAAAAAAAGATTTATTGAGCATCCACTACAGTCTGGGTGCTTTTTTAGCTCAGTAAAAGTACCCATTTAATTAAATTTCATTTTCATATCTAATTCACCACAGCACAATCCTTTTTGTGTTTGAGAAGATGATTGAGATATACTGAATGCATTTTTATTGCTTTCAGATGTATAGTCCTGTAAATGTGTTAATTTCCAATTCTTCCCTTCCAGAGCAATAATGGAACACAAGGAGCTGTTAAAGGTGCCATGGGACTGGCAAATAGGTAAGGCTTTTTTCAAACTTGACTTAATAAAGTTGTTCTAAAGGGTAAGCAGACAGAATCTGTCACATCCAGAGCTGCATCATAACAGTTCTTAATTTAGCCCTCCACCTACTGTCTTATTTAACATTTATTGGACTATAATCTCTAGCACAGAAGAGCACCAGAAAAGATCAATGTGGCAATGAAATCACAAAGCATAACTGTTTTTCTTTCAGGGAATCATAACAGCCTTATGCTCATTAACTCAAGGATAATAAAAAATAAACAAATGGAAACATGGAGCTCAAAATCCTATGACATAAAATGGACTAAATCAAATTATTTGATAAAAAATTGCTAATGTATTAATGGGAAACTGCATGGCTCATTTAAAAATACAAGTGTTAAAATGGATGCACAAATGAGTACACATTTATTCAACATTTGTAAACAAGCCCTGCCTAAGTCTTCATAAATATGTTATGTGCAGATTTGCTGTTTTCAGGGATACTGCAGCTTAGGGGCCAATAGTAAGGGAGAATATTATAGGGTGCAGTAGGATGTAAATGCCAGGGGCCAACCAGGAAACCTGAGACCAAGGCCCAATCTCCAATCTATTTTTCTTTCTCTCTTTACGCACTCTCTTTATTCTTACAAAATATCTCCTTACAAAATATTGCGTATCCTTGCCTCCATTATTTTTCTATGTTCTCATTTATAAAGGAGGAATGTCCATAGTATAGGCAGACCAGGCAAATGGTTGGCTGAACAGGAGGGCCCATTAACACCTGAGCCCATCGGGAGTTTTCCTGTTATGCCGGTGGGCTGTTGAGGCACTGGTAAAATGCATATATTAAAGGGATACAGTCATGGGAAAAAAAAATGTTTCAAAATGAATCAGTTAATAGTGCTGCTCCAGCAGAATTCTGCACTGAAATCCATTTCTCAAAAAAGCAAACAGATTTTTTTTATATTCAATTTTGAAATCTGACATGGGGCTAGACATATTGTCAATTTCCCAGCTGCCCCAAGTCATGTGACTTGTGCTCTGAAAATGTCTAGCCCCATGTCAGATTTCAAAATTGAATATAAAAAAATCTGTTTGCTCTTTTGAGAAATGGATTTCAGTGCAGAATTCTCCTGGAGTAGAACTATTAACTGATGCATTTTGAAAAAAACATGTTTTCCGATAACAGGATCCCTTTAACGGTTCTTATACAGTATGTTGTATATACGGCTGGATTATATGATAGGCCCAATACACCACACTACCATATTATACATATAAATGTTGCTATGGAAAGAATTACCTGTGGCCTTGCTGACCATGTTATTAGATGGAACAAGCAAATACAAGCAAAAACGCACCAAGAATAGATGTCAGAGGTCGCTGAGTGTAAGCACTATGTTTCATAATGTTGTTAAAATTAAGAGAATGCCACATACTTTTTAAAATGAGAACATTTTCTTTCTAAAGGATTGCTCTACATCGGCTTCACTGCCTGCATGTTTGGCCTCTATAGCTTCATGCCTGTGGTTATCAAAAAAACAAGTGCCACTGCAATCAACCTTTCTGTGTTAACAGCAGAACTCTACACTTTTTTCTGCGGCCTCTTCTTGTTTCATTATAAGGTAAACCCTTTTATTTGTACTTTAATTGGTCTTGACTGGATATGGGTACACTTCCTTTTCAAATTTGTCATCAGTGGATACTGTTAGTGCAGATACATAAAAGGAAACTGCTGCTGGCGGTTGTCAAGTTAATGGCTTCTTCTTCATTTCACCCATAGCTGACATAAATGTGAAATTTTTTTTTATACCGATGCTATTAAGTGCACTGCTGCAGATTGTTTTTTTGTCATTGTTTAACTCCTTAGTTTTCCTAGGCTAAGTGTGGTGGGCTGCACTTTTCTTTATCACAGTATTGGTGGTTATACGGATATTACCAGGGTGTGAAAATTTGCAATTCTGACCTGCACTCCACTACATGCCTTAGAACACCCCAGAATTACTGGATGTTAAACATATTTGTTAATTATATAGGTATATACAGGTGCATAAACTGAGGGCTTAAGCTCAATAATTAACCTGCACCCATGTGTTTGAATGTTTGCTAAGTTTGCTAAGTGACAGCAATCAAAGACATTCTGCATCCCTTTTAGGAACTTTGCAGGACATAAAATCCTGCGGCAAAGGTAATTTTTCTCAGATCCCCAGGATGGTTTATAAAATGGAAACTTATTTTCTTAAAAATGTGTGAGACAATCAAATGACCCAACTATCTAGCCCTTGAAGAGCATTGATATTTTCTACTGCAAGGGGGTTGACTGCCAAGTACAAAAGTATCAAGAAAACTATTCATCTAAGATCAAAAGTAGTTGATGTTGTAGAGTTATGATATAAAATGATCAGTAGGGCTCACAGTTTGGGTCAGCTAAAACTCTGCTTAAAAATAATTTTCACAAGAATCTTTTGTGGCAGTTAATCCTCATGCAGTGTGTGATATGCAGTAATTGCTTTAAAGAATGTGCTGGATGCTTTGCTGCCAAGTAGCTATGTGATTAGTGTTGTCTTCACTGTTCAGCCTTCCAGTGTTCTGTATGTGATACTAAGAGAGAGAGAGAGAGAGACATAGCAGAACAGGCACTGGAGAGAAACTGCTGCCCTCTATATTACTCCAGTGGTAAAGTTACAAACAAATACACTACAATTAATGTCTTAAGAAAAGTTCACTTTGCGAGCTTTGAAAATAATTTGACTTTCAAGCACAAAATGCACTCTTTTTTTCAACATTTAAGCATTCCATACTAAAAAGCAATTCATGCTTGTAATGATCTGTCTACTGTGATTAGTTTTAAATTAGTGTTACTGTCTGGCACCATGTAGTTTGGGTTTAATATATTTGGAGGCAAGGACAGACCCTTCCACAGTGCAGCCATCATATATACAATATACACATTTATAAGGAAGAGAGGGCTCCACAGCACAGATGTGCATTAAAATCCTTCAGGGTTTTTCTTCCACTGCCTGGAGGCACCAAGACCATCTCAATTCTTCAAAACAGAATGGTTCCCATTCATTATTTACCGGTAATGTGCTGCTCACTGTACCATCTTTTTTTGACTATCTTCATATTCCAATTAGACTTGTCAGTTCAGGGTAAATTTCAAGGCCAACAAAGCACTTGCCTGCTAAAAGAAGACGTTTCAATATACTGTAGCAAGGCTTATTTCACAGATGAAGAGCTGAACTGTACAAGTTTATTTTTGCCTAAATTATCTATGTAACATTACTCCGCCTAATGCATGCTATAGAATTCTGCCAAAAATTTAGCAGTGACATAATGCAACCTAGGCTGCATGCTAACTCCTGAAGCACAATCATTTTACCACAAAAAGGTTTATCTATACATAGGTTAAATGTTGATTATGATACATAGATACATGCAGAGCAACAGAGGTTCAAATGTCACACACAAAACTCAGTTTCTGAGACACTGAGTCTTGAGTCTTAAACTAAGAGAAACAAATGTGATGTATTTAATAAGTGCAAATGTTTGTTCAGTTTTCAGGGCTGTACCTTCTCTCCTTCTTCACAATCCTGCTTGGGCTTGTCTTCTATTTCTCCACCACTACGTACGTTGCCCAGGACCCCAGAGTGTACAAGCAGTTCCGTAACCCATCTGGGCCAGTCGCTGAATTGCCTTCTAGTGTAAATCTAGAGCCTTCAGTAACTTACACCAGTTTAAGCCAAGAAACAGAAGAGGAACCACGTGTGAGAGTTGCCTAAAGCCAGGCATTATTTCACCCACGGAAGATTCAGTGACATCTATTTGTCCATTATCTCTGTATTGTGCATAGAAAAAGGTTCAGCTACCTGAAGGGACTTAAAAATAACATCATGGAAACATTTGGGAAGGATGCAAGGAATATCAGATTAAGTGATATATCTAAAAAGCTCTATTTATTCATATGTGAGGGAACACACATAGAGGGTTAATAAACAAGAGAAAAACAGGTGATATTACCTCAAAGTTTACTTTTGCACATGCCATAATGTGATATCTTGCCATCAAGTTATTTTTTGGATATTTCACAACATGCATTGTCACAGTCTTTGATAT
The DNA here is from genome assembly GCA_038501925.1 of Xenopus petersii. Taxonomy (NCBI): domain Eukaryota; kingdom Metazoa; phylum Chordata; class Amphibia; order Anura; family Pipidae; genus Xenopus; species Xenopus petersii. The sequence continues at coordinate 85,662,738 of CM076681.1, forward strand.
CATCACATGGTTGTATACTTGTACTCATATATATGAGTGTTGTCCATCTTCTATCATAGTCAGTTTATGGGATGAAGGAAACAGACAATATCTATGGGGGCCTGACCACTAAAAACAAGAAAGCCTACCAGGTGGAAAGATCATCTCTATAAAAAGAAATGACATTCCTAAAGTGTCACTGACAGCTAACCCAGATTTGCAGTACAGACATATAGAAATCTGTGTATAAATATTCAGTTAACCAATTTTGTTTTGCAATATAGTGTTTTTTGAGTCAATTGTTTTACCTTTCTATTTTTTTAAAGCAGCTGAAGCACATGGGGAACATTTCTCCATAACTGACTGTGAGTTCTACTGATACAAATTGATGTTAACAGTACACAGATATCTGCAGGACCAGCATTTGGTATATTACATAACTGTTTCTAGTGAACTGTTTTCACAACAACAAACAGCATATGAGAATATAATGTAGCTTGTGCTTCACAAGCCTTGAGCACCTATTTGGTTCTTATATAATCATATATTTGTCTCACAGTGTGGTCTTCCAAGTTACCACACAGTAGTCGCTAAGATGTTCAGTAAGTGTCTAACTATTGACTGCACTGCCTGCCACCAAATAGTTCACCTTTATTGTGGGGTATTATTTGTGTTTAAATTGTGCCCTTAAAACCTTCCACTACAACATGTCTATAGAATTAGTTCACTGTGCTATTGTAACCTAATGAGTTTGTCTACAGTGTTTTATAAGGGTACAAATAATGAAATTGTTTAAAACCACAAAAGGGAAAATTAAAGTATGGTAGGTTATTTCCATCCTTGGGTCAGTCAGTTTATGATCACAAACCATCAGCCCTTACGAGTTATGGGTCACTGAGATCCAGCAGGAATGTTCTAACGCGTAACACTCCAGAATGTGGTTGGGTTAATTCTAATTGGTGTCCAGTGGTCGCTGCTCTGAGATATAAATTATCCAGGAAACTTATTGCTGGGCTATAAGTATTTAAGATCTACGTTCTGGAAAACAGAACAGTTCAGCTTTTATGTGACAAATCAGGTGATTAAAATAGGTAGATCCATACAGTAACAAAATGGATCCTCTGAAACTTGTCAGTGATAAAACCATTTTTTAAATGGAGGAATCTCACTGTTCATACAATTACTCTTGGTAGTGCAAGGGCACTGTTTGCTTTTGTAGTGAGAATTGTGTTTCAGCTGTGAAAGTGGAAATCATCTAACAGTGTCAAAGTGTTTGCAAGCAATTTTACTGCCTATTTTACTGTAAGCAAAACGAGTAAGCATAAAGTCACGGATAGGCAAGCTTTGATTCTCCACATGCACAACTCCCAAATCCTTCCAACAACAAATGACAGGACTTAACATTCTGCATTAGCTGGACAATGGAATGCTTGCTTGAATCCTTGCTTTAAGCAGTACTCAGGGACAAAATAAGCTGTGGTAGATATCCATCCGCTATACATTCCTTATATTTTTATACTTGTAGGCAGTGAATCTACACCTACTATACAGTACATACAATGTTGCCAACAAACCACCATTAATATGCTTGACTTGTTTGTTTTATCTGCATTAGTTTGTATGGTTTATGTGTGAAAGTTTTAGTTGCTTCCAAGTGTTACTAATCTTATTTTACTGTAGTCTTACTTGTAAAAATGTTTAGCCAATTTTGTTTTATTAAATTGTGTTTGCTGTACTGCAAACTAAATTGCTTTTTTGATACATCATAGATATTAACTTTTATAGTAGTTACAATATACATTTGAATCCACACTCACACTGCCTATATGTATATTTGTATGCTCGGGGCATGCCAGGTGTTTGCTCTGCTGGCTTATTTCCACCATACTACCGCTGCTGGTGACAGGCAATTTATATTTAATTATATGGCAGTGATTTTGAGCAGTGACAGGTACAAACACCTGGTGTGCCATGGGTCTTAGGATCTGGCTCATGCACCTCGTTTCTCTGAACTGTAAACAAACCTATCATACAAATCACACCCACATACCTGAACAATTTATGTGCAGTGTATTGTTTATTTTCATGTATCCAAATTTCTCCTGCATAGTGCAAAATAATTAGCGATCCACTGCCACAAAAAGTGCCTCATGTCAAAAGCCGGCCAACTGGATTTTCAGAACAGCATTCAGATGATAGAGGGAGTGTGTGTGTGTGCCTTAATTAATTTGCAGTATGTAATGCCATGGGCATCTTATTCATTCATATCTACTGTATGCCTAGTTGAGCCTGCTATCATCATTGATCAGGACCTTGTCAGGAAAGGCAACCACATAGTTGGTACTTCACGAGCCTGACAAAGACAAACATTTAAAGGCCAGAAAAAGTGACCACAGGCATCCTATGGACTGCTGTGAGTTAGTGGCCTGTACATGGCTTAGCTAATTTTAGTCTGCAACCCAAGAGTTATGAAAACTTATGAATTCTATTGGCCCAACTTTTCCTATTAAAATAGCATAAAAAATAGGAACCTTCACATTGTGTGTGGAAAGTACAGTAAGTAGACTTACACACTTATGACCTGAAAACTCAGCTAGGCATATGTTGAAAACATGTTGAGAACAGGAACTTATGTGAATGATGTACTGTATAATATCTGTAACAGCTTTGTGGAACATACCAGCACTATATAAACGATAATAATAATAATCAACAGATGTAGGCCACAAGGGCCACTTTTCAATCTAGTAAATGGTCAGCAACTTGTAGTGATTCCTTGTGTATTCCTATTTGCTTTTGGCTATATAGGCACAAGGAAGCTCAATACTATTTAATCTACATTGATCCAGTAGTGATGCAAATAAGTATTCAAATATGCACCTGTATTGTCGGCTGACGTTCTACCCTGGGCTGAAGCTCCTCTTCTTTTTAAGCACATGTGCAGTACAGAAATATTTGGAAACGTTTGGAAGAGTTCTGTATTGCTATTATGTCAACTCTGATCTCTCACAACCTGGTGCAAGATGATTAAGTCACACTCTGGACAAAAGTGCCCTGACACTATTTAATAAAGAGGAGCACCAATGATTAGAGTCACTGGTCCTTTCATTTTCTGTCTTCTTGCCTCTCAGATATGTAGCCAGTCATATTGGGCATTATGACTGTATGAAATGTATATTTTTAAAATGCATAGATTTGGAATTCCATATATAATGTATTTACGCAGAACAAACCATGAACCTAAGTTTTTCGTTATGTTTGTCCTATATGTACTAAGTTTGGAAGTAAAAAAATAAAATTATCATTTTTATAAGGAAGGCAGTGAGCAAAGTGGACCCTGCCCTTGATTAAATTATTGCAGAGATCCATTCCATTTCCATTTTTATCCCCTCTGCCCCCTACCCATCATCTAATGTGCACAGTTAGGGTGTAGCAAATGGAACGCCTGGCTTGCCACCCCTAACAATACAGTTTGCATCTAACACAATTTTGTTAATATATTGCACGGACCAGGGGTTAAAAGTGCTGCCTGAATGATAACTAAGGGAAGAGGTTTTGTAGTGCTCTTGAACTCTTCCCCTGGACTGCATAATGACCCCTAAAAAGTATTGGAGAAAATAAGAGACAGATGGGGAACAGATTGTGTCCTTGTATTCTTCTGCCATTTACTCCCACCGCAATATCCATGACAACTGGATATGATACCCTGACTATTGCTTAATGCACTATATTTGGGAAATGTCTCTTTATGTAACAAATCATCTATTACAGAGATTCAGTTATGTTTATAGGTCTACTAAAACCTTCAAAATTGTCACTGGTAATTTTGCTAGTGATGGGCATGCATCCCCCATAACACTACCCCAAAGATATACTATTTTAAAAAATTACACAAATTGGGGTCTCCAAAGAGGCTGATTTGTGCAAAAACTGTTGTTTCAGTAAGTAATTATTATATGTCAATATATTATAATGTCATTTCTATTTACATCAATGTCTTGACACTGTGGTTTCTCAATGTCTAGGTTGCCAGCACTCAAACATAGACATAAAATATAAGTGATTGCAAAAGGTGGGCTATGTCTTTCTCATGGCTATGAGCACACTGGCTGCTGACATCAAAGGTGCTCACTATCTGTGGCACTGATACCAAACACACACCATAAAAGCCCCCATGCATAGTAATTAGGCAGACACCTGAATGGCTGGTATAAGACTGAGCTGGTCCCCAGAGTTTACTGACACCAAGGAGGTAATTCACAAAAGTGAAAGAAAAATTAATCTTCTTAGTTTGACATTATTCCAGCAAAATGTTTATAACTTGAAATTGGTGTAAGTTGTACTCCAAGTTGTTGCTAAGGAGAAATTAGGTACTCCAAATTCACTAAAGAGGCCTTCTGTTATAACAATGTGTACAAAACCATGTTATTTACAAAATCTATTAAGGCTTTTGTGAATCTGATTTTTTAACTCCAGTTTAACTTAAATAGTATTTCCTTACTCCACTTTTGTGAATATAAACTTCTGGGCACAATATTTCATGGAGCAGTGGGATCCAGTGTCAGGTGCAATGATTTCCTTTGGCAGGATACACTTACAACTGAAACACTAAATCAAGCAGCACCCAATGTTTCCTGAATTTATCAGATTTTAATCTATTGTTGTTATTTTACATCAAAGTTAACTTTTTTTTCTCAGTACAGCCTGTACTCAAGCATTGGTTTAAAATTAATACTGCACCCAGAAATTCGCTATTGTGGGAAATAAATGTCACTGTCTTAGGTGCTGATCCAGAGGTAACAAATACCTTATTTTTATGTTGTTGGTGCACTGTTGTCCATAAGCAAATTCTTATGATCACATAAAAGCTCTGTTTGCCATACTGCCCATTATTAAACAGATGAAAAAGCACACTCCCATGGACATAATGAGGACAAATAAACCAAAAATACAAGTAAATCCTTCATAAAATTGGTATACAAACCCTTCTCCGTTTTTAATATTGCATGCTTCTAAATGGACTGGCTGTGGCAATGTAATGCCTATAAACTGTTTAAAATAAAAAAAAATACTATATAAAATAAGCTTGTTTGTGTTTCCTTTATAACTATTTAATATTGCATATAAATATATGAATATTTCTAGTATGGTTTCCAGTTAAAAATGAAATGCATCCAACATATAATTATATACCGGTATAGAAAAACTGAAATGGATACGATATTAATGCAATATTTTATCCACAGTGACTTAAGCTGTATAATGCAGTACAGCTGCGCTTGCTGTTAGGTGTATAGGTTCCCATACACTCTATAGTGTGTAGGAACAGGGTACGGTATGAATAGTTTTCTATATAATGACAAATGCCTAGAATAATTATGGGTGTACATAATAATGTACATAATGCTTCCTAGCAATGTCTTCACATACAGTATTATACTCCTCATAATATTCTTCAATGACCATAGCAAGGTCTTTGTCTGTGGCATCCAAAAATATTACAGTACTATAGACCTGCATCCCTCTAATTAATATATAATATAACTATTTTGAGACAATTTGCAATTGGTCACCTTTTCAGTGGTTTTTGCACAATTTAGCTTTTCGTTCTCTGCAATTTGGAATTGCAATTTGGAATTTCAGCAGGTATCGGGTTGCAAGGACACAAATTACACCTGCAACCAGGCAATGGTTTGATTGCCAGACTGGAATATACAAAGGAGAGGGTCCTAATAGTAATATAAATAATAAAAGTAGCAATAACAATAAAATTGTATTGGCACAGAGCAATAATTTTTGGCTGCTGGGGTCAGTGAACTCTTTTTGGAAGCTGGAAAGGCTCAGAAGAATGAGGTAAATCATGGGAAATAAAAAGACCAATGAAAAGTTGCGAAGAACTGGCCAATCTTTAACATATTAAAAGTTAACATGAAGGTGAATCAAACCATTAACCCTTGTAATTACATTGCCTGTGGTGGTTCAGTATCATGGGAATTGCCTCTTCCCTTTTGGCACACGGGGCAAGATGGAGGAATTCGCAGGGCCGCATTTCGAGCAAGGGCACACCCCACAAGTGCACATGCCGGAGCACTGAAGGGCTGTGCGTCCCCAGTGCTCCCCAGCAAGTGCAGCAAGTGACTGGGCGGCATGCCGTCCCTAATATTTGCCACTCTAGGCCCGGGGCTTTGTGGCATCACCACAAATCCGGCCTGGGAATTCTGTCAGAATGTCTGAAGCTGTGTTCCTGCAATTACCTTCTCTAGGCCAGGGGATGAGTTGTCTTCCATTGTCTAGAAAAATACAAGAGAGCAACTATTATAAGTGTTGTTGATGGGTGTTGAATTGTCAGTTAATACAATGCTCATCTAATTAAAATAAAATATAAATTAAAAAAATAGAAAGTGTCTCTTGAAACAATGTAACATAAGTCAGACCTCTTCCAGGTTTATTCAGAACACAGAACCATCAGTGCAGTGGATAACAAGGGATGGCAAATACTGTTTAAGTTGCAATTATCTTGCAATTTTGGGATGACAGTATTTATTTGTTTGATAATGTGCTTTTAGGGGGGATGTGTTATCTGGATCAAGGGGAGAAAGAAAATGAGCAATTCTTAGCAAAAATGTTCAATATGCTGATTGTAGCCCTTACTAGTAAAGTATATAGAATATATACTGTATGTTCTTTATGAATCTGAGTCTCATTTGGGGGTCTTCCTGAAGCAGTCTAATTTTTCATAACTTTCACCCACTTCACATGACAACCTGATCACTCCCGGGTCTTTTCCTGAGGATTTCTCACAATGACTCATTGCCAGTGAATCAGCAATGGTAAAACATATGCTTTGGTTTTTCAAAATCATCTGAAGTTTCCTTGAGGCAGAGAAGAAGATAAGGAGCTACTGGTGCGTCTTTGGAGATACAGATCTTTACTGTTAAAAGCGTATGATGAGTGGCATAACAAGAGTGTGTCACCCCCCCCAATAAAAATCTTTGGAGGGGCCCAGAGCATGTATTCCCGCCAGCCCACAACCCCACCCCTGCACGTTTGCACCGAGCAAATATCTTTATATATCTTCTATAAGCAACACATGTGTAATGCAGAAGAAGGCTAGGTGCTAAGGATTTAAATAGTCTTCTGTTAGTGTAATTACATATTATTTATATTAATAAGGATAAGGATATAATGTGTCCCATTTACCATTTATGGCCAGATTTTAAATAGTTTCCCACACTGGCTCCATCCCACACATCTCTCCAGGATTATTTCACAAAGCTTGACTAATTTAACTCACTTGTGCCACAGAAGCTACTAACATTACATTCAGGTATAAATTGTTCCACACTAGCTTGTTCATTTAGAACTTCAGTTCTTTTCACTCCATTAAGCCATTTACGATTCCTACAGTATTTTGTGTAATTAAAAATGACATTTACATGCCAGTTCATATTCAATCTGGTCCTGATAATATTTGAAGATCTATGAAACAACAGCCTGTGCTGCCCTGAAGCACTTAGGGAAACAGAGGATCTGGTACAGCACTAGCGTCTTCCATTCACCCCTTCCTACCCAGCGTCTGATATAAGAGAGCACATGCCCACCTGCCTGTTGCAGGACTTAACTTCCTCCCCCTTGGTTACTCTGCGCACTAGCAGCACAGCAAGATGCACAACTCCCCTCCATCCGTCCAAGTCAGGAGTGCAATAAGTATTTAAATATAAGTTTATTATTAAAAACATTTTTTTTTCAATCAAGCAGATTACTGTTATATATATTGTATTGTCACAGCATTGTGGTTAATTGATCCTTGCTTGTTATTCTGTTATTATATCAAGGAGATTTCACATGCCCACTGCACACGACGCAGTGGCCAGCATTGGTTTATACATTTGTTTATAAATTTGTTATTGTAATTCAAAAGTTATTGGATTTGGCAAGGATGGGGTTACCTATGGTACCAATATAAATAAAGCTGAGGCCGACCTTCATCCATGCTCCTGTCTCAGTGTCATTTATTTACAATCATTCAGGGTTAAAGGTATTGCAAGGGGTGGTTTCAAAGTGAAAGGAAGGTAGCAAAATACTTTAGCCTTCTCCGCAGTCTTGAAAATATTTGGGATTTGTGATGCACAAAACCCTGCACCCCTCCAGGTTTGATGTATTGGAACAGTCCGACAAATTTTATACAGTGGACCAGCGCCGCCCTAGAGAGGAGTTAGGTAGAATGGAGAGTGAGGTCAGTGCAGAGCTTTACAACATGTGGTTAGGCACCTATGCAGTCCCACAGGCGGGTCATTATTGGGACTATACTGATGACTCCTGGAATCCCAATGGGGAAATGTGCTCTGATGCTGCCCCCTGCCGTAGGTTCCTGGACATGAGCGATGAAGTCCTGCTAATGGTGCTGGAGTTGTTGGATCCTTTTTCCCTGCTTAAACTTGGAGGAGCCTGTAGAACATTGTATAGGATCAGCAACACGGACAGCCTGTGGGCCCAACATTGTAGGGTGGGTGTTCAGATGTTGATTACTGGCTCTGGTCTTGCATATAATACTGTGTTCCTTCAAACATCTATTTTTTCACAATGAGAACACAATTTGCCTCTGTGAGGGCCTGGCCTTACAAATGAGGGGTTTCCTATCTGCTTACTGCTCGCCTACCCCTCCACCACCTTCTTTGAGAATTTGGTTCACACTGATTTTTTCTTTCAGATCACACATTTTCAGACCTAAATTTGTCATTCCCAATTTTACATCCATTGGAATTTTCTCTGCCAAAGGAGAACATTCTTAATGTATCATTAGCCTAAATGAGTATTCATGAGTATGTGCTAAAGCTACCAGAACATTAGGGACACTTCTAATATTTATTTCATCTGGTAATTTAGTATCCGCTATATAGCTAATTATCACAAATTTTATGCAAGACCCAAGTAGACTTGATTTACTTAAAGTTGTTCTCCTTTGTGTTAACATTTAGTGTAATGTAGAGTGATATTCTGAGAATTTGCAACTGATTTTAGTTTTATTACTTGTGGGTATTTAACATTTCATTCAGCAGCTCTCCAGTTTGCAGGTTCAGCAATCTTGTTGCCAGGGTTCAAATTACGCTAGCAACCAGGCACTGAGTTGAATAAGAGACTGAAAGAGGAGAGGGCTGAATAAAATGGAGCAATATTAAATAGCAATATGAGAATTTATTTTTGAGTCAGTGACCCCCAATTTAAGAGCTGTTAAAAGTTAGATGGCCATTTGGAAAACTATTAACGATAAATAACGATTCATTACAAAAGTTGCTCAAAATTGCCCATTCTATAACATATTAAAAGTTAACTTAATAGTGAATAACCCTTTTAAAGCCAGTCATCGTTAAGTCATGCTGCATGGGGATTTAATGTAGGGTTGCCACCTTACCCCTTTAAAACAAAAAAACATATATAATCCAATACCTGCATGGCTAATTAGCAATTTACTTAAATGCATGCTGCAGACTGAACTTATTTATGTGCACCCATGCATCTAAATGAATTGCTAATTAGCCATGCAGGCTGTGGATTTCATATGTGTTTGGTTTAAAAATACCAAGTGATCTAGTTCAGTGCATGTTCTTGGTTTATATGCAGCAGCTTTATCATTTGATGGTGCTTGTATCATGGAAGCTGCATGGTAAGTGATTCAGTATCAACATTTGCTGCTATGCCAAATGGATTCCTGACTCTTGTTAAAGGAACAGTAACACCAAAAAATTACGTTTTGAAAGGAATGACCGTATAATGTTATGTTGCCCTGCATTGGTAAAACTGGTGTATTTGCTACAGAAACCGGACAATTTATACAAACAATCTACTGTGTAGCCATGGGGGCAATCATTCAAACACAGGATACACAGTAAATAGATGTTCTGAATAAAAATACTTGAATTTTTTGGTGTTACTGTTCCTTGTCATTTTAAAACTTAATCTGTTTGGTTTGTTGCCAGGAATATGAGCACAGCAATTAGGTTAAAGGGGGTTTTCACATTTAAATTAACATTTAGTATGTATATTTCTAGTACATTGTTTATTTTTTAATTTAGCTTTCCAGATTGGAATTTAAGCAGCTATCTGGTTGCTAGGGTGTAAACTATCCTAGCATTAGGGCAGTGATACGAATCAAGGGCGTAACTATAGAGGAAGCAGACCCTGCAGGGGGGCCCAGGAGTGTAGGGGGCCCAGTGAGACCCTAATTAATTAGCAATTTTAATATATCTTGGTAAAATAGGCCAACTTATAAATATTTTGGGGCCCTAAATTGAATTTGCTATGGGGCCCAGTAACAACTAGTTACGCCACTGATATGAATGATCCTAATAGATGAATAGGTGAGGCCTGACTACAAAGAATCAGTAATAACAAAAGTATTGTTATCAGCAACTATAAAATTAAAGCCACTGTGCCACACAGTGAGTATTTTTGGCTGCTGGGGTCAGAGACCCCACAGCTAAATAGAAACGTGAAGCTTGAAAGAATCCAAAAAAGGCAAATAATTAAACTACAAAAATAAAGGCCAATGAATTTATTTAGATTTAAAAGTTAACTTAAGGTGAACTACCCTTTTTTAAAAAAAAAATAAAAATAAAAATTGAGCGTAGTTGGTTGTATCTAAAATCCACTAGTTTCTCAGCTTCTGCATAGAGGGTTGTACACTGGTACCTTCATATTCATTTTTTTTTTTTTTAAATTGGATCGGAGTTTTTCTTATCTGCTTGTTAATCATGATCGAATTGTAATCTGGCCCTTTCATCACTGTCTTCATTTATTTTATTTTTAGCTTGTCTTTGGCTCTGGTTTTAGAAATGGTTGCACTGACTACACCCCAAAGGAAGCATTTAAGCTGTTGTACATGTGGGGAAAGTTGTACAAGACCCTGCCTTGCAACAGACAATTGCAGGACTTGCTGTTTTCAGGGTTACCCCTAAAAAGATACTGGATACAGTGGCTCACTTTAGAAGATATGGTTCCTCTTCCTCCTGTCCAGCTAACTGATCAGGCTATTGATGATATATGGGGGATTAATAAAGACCAACTGGATGAAAAACATAAAGGTCAGTGCCATGTATTATATCTTCTAGTTGCATTATTAATACTTTGGTTTGCGTGCATATACCAAGTGGGAGGCTGAGCCTGCTGAAGCACATTTGGGCTGATCTCTGCTCTGTGTAGCTGCATTCGGGCATTTGCACCTGTCCGTGCAGCTACATGGATCAGTTTCTCTCCATCTGCCTACAAAATGCAGGCGTAGAGCAGCGGAGCCAACACTCGAGTTGGGCATAACATGTACATTTTGACTGATATGTAAATATTTGACCACTGTGAGCTTGTAATATTCCTCAGTCTGAGGTAACACTATCTTTATAGTTACAGATGAATCCTTAGAAGATGCAGACAACTGCCTGTATAGATATGACTGGAAGGAACTACATAATATGGCAATAAAGTACCATGGGGATTTTACAAAGGTTCAATCTCATGTTCTTCAAAAAATGAGCACAGAATGTAAGTCAATTGTATGCAATGTAAGAAAAAGTTAAGCTGGCCTCACAGGCAGAATAATATAACTTTGACTAAATACCATTATTGCTCTGCAAATAAAAACTGGGCCTACTAGTGAGGGTCTTCTGCCAACCAGAACCTATTTAGTGCTACACTTTGTTTTCTTGGTGGTTATAATGCACCTATCAGTTTCAATAGTGCAGTTATGTTAGAAAATATTGTTTCTAGGTCTTCAGTCCCTAGTTTTTTTTTTTTTTTTTTTTGTTTTTGTGGCACAACTCCTGTACTATTCCTGTCTTAAAGTCATGTTTTGTAGCTTTACCCTCTGCATGTTTGTTTAACTAAATTAGCCCATTACATGCAGGCAAAATAGATTTTTACATTTGTGTTCCATTGAAATGGAATGGGGAAAATGGCAACGCTAGGCAATATGACTATTCACAGGTGGTAAAAGGGTAGTTCAACTTTAAAGGCAAACAAAGTACTGGCACAGCTCATGGGTTTATACAGCTGTGAAGTTTGAGTGCATTTTCAATACGCTGTGGCCACCATGTTTTCTGGCCTTCCCACAACTGGGCATGTAGCCATGTGATGTATATTAAAACCATTCAATGACGCAAGAGAGCATACCAGGAATTGTAATGTTTTATTTGCACATCCCCCTGTTCAGATTTTTCTGTTGTAACCTTAAAGGACCAGTAACGTCATTTTTTTTCTTTAATTTTTGTGTAGAACAGCAAAAAAACACCAAGACATATGTACCTTTAAAATCGCAAAGTCTTTATTAAAAAATAACTTGATTGCTTCTCTTCAGTGAACAGCAACAGGTGATCCATCGTGCAGTGCTTGATTTCTCCTCCCAGCCTTCTATAGGAGATAGCCAGGGGGGAGAAATCAAGCGCTGCATGATGGATCATCGCCCTGTTGGCTTTTCTGAAGAGGCTCGCAAGCGGAGTTTCGTTAAGTTATTTTTTAATAAAGACTTTGCGATTTTAAAGTTACATATGGCTTTTTTTTTTTTTTTTTATGCTATACAAATTAAAAAAGAGAAGTTACTGGTCCTTTAATATTGTAATAAAAGCACTCTGAAGTGATTTACAGTAAGCTTAGAGCTCATGCATCACTGCTATTCAGGTCCTGTTGTATGCTAGCTTTCCTTAATACTAATTAGTACAGTATAGAATTGCCTATTATATTTTAGTTGCTCTATAGGGACCCAAAGGGTTAGTAGCCTGTATGGCTTTAAATCCCTACAGCAGGGGTGTCCAAACCTATTGCAACGTGGGCCAGATTTGGTAAGGTGAAAATGTGAGGGGGCCAACCATTCAGCCTGACATCCATTCAGAGGTAGCTTGTGACCAGGATCACTCGCTCCTGGAGATGGGACGCGTACACTGCGTTTGAGAAGTGGGAGTCTGGACTTGCTGCCTGTGTGCTTAAGGTATTGGCAATAGGCACCTACTGGGATGTAGTGACACGCCGCTCTAGCATACTTCTTTAGTTTACTGTACTGACACGTCAGTTTGTCTATTGCACCTTCAGCCCTAAAGACGTATGCAAGAGTAGCGTGTCCCTATGTGCCAGTATGTGTCAACTGCTTACAACTTCACAGTAACGTAACTGGGGGGGGGGGGGGCCCAAACATGTGACTGGGTCTGCATTTGGATCAAAATTTCACAGGGCCTAAGACGATTCCCCGTCTCCTAGATGGTAAGTCGCATTGATGCATCCTGCTAATGTATCTTTATGGAAGGTACCATCAATCGGTTTATAAAGTCACCAGTTAACAAAAAACTTGAAAGTCTGGGGTAATGTTCACTAGGCACTGATCCACCATTTTCTTCCTCCCAGGTATCCCCAGAACAACTTCTAGTTGTATTTCCTAGGTAAATTGCTAGCAATAGTACTTGCCAGTGGAGTGAACAGACTGTCTTGCACCCACTAAATATCATGGAGTACATTTATCAGAGTGAATTAACAGAGACAGGTGGTGTTTCGCTCTAGCGAACTGTGGTTATCACTTCACTCTTTGATAAATATACCCCTAAGAATTAAACTTTGAGTTTGACTCTTTAAATTATTTGCTTAATGTTTCTCTTATCAGGTCATGAGGATCTGGAGTGGCTATATTGCCAGTTTATGCGCCATCGTTTCCAATGGCTCTTTTCTTATTGGCTCTTTGGCCTTTCCAAGTCCTGTGCCAGGCAGCTGCAGAGAATCTTTTTATGGTGGAAACGGTTTGACAAAAGAAAAGTGTCTTGTTGGGGTTCTTCAGCCTGTGATGTTGAGTACTTGGCTTCTCTTCATGCGATTACAGATGACTACTGGAATGGAAAGCTGGCATGTGGAGATGAGACTATAGGTGATCCCCTGCTTCTTACATAAATCTTTATTTCTGGGAGTTGTAATTGGTCTAATGAAAACCATACATATTCAGTGTGTTTACCTTGGGGCCAAACAGGATTGGCACCCAAGCCAATCCTTCACCCCCAAGCATTCCTAGCATTGACTGTATGTTAATCACAAAATCTTAGAGCAGTTTTTCCCAACCAATAGCTTGTGAGCAACATGTTGCTCCCAGTGGCATTCAAGCAGGTGGTTATCTTTGAATTCCATGCTTGAAGACCAGTTTTGGTTGTATAAAAACCATGACTGGAGCCTAACAGAGCCTCCCGTAGGCTGACAGTCCACATGGGGGGCAACCAAATGGCAAATTACAGCCCTTATTTGTCACCCCCGAGACCTTTTCGTGCTTGTGCTGCTCCCCAACTCTTCTGAATGTTGCTCACGGGTAAAAGATTGGCGATCCCTGCCCTAGAAACTGTTTACTCAAAACATCTTTCCCCTCCTGCTGATGCACCACTGCCGTTGCTCCTGACCACTGATATTATAGAAGGACTGAAACTAGGGTAACTGTGTGTCCATAACTGCACAGTAGACTTTACCTAACCCTAGTTCCAGCCCTGCATATAGCATCTTAAAATTACACTCCACACATGGCCACTTGTCTAGGTATGAGCCTCAACTTTTGCACATACAGTTAAAAGTCTTGTAAAAACATTCCTGATTTTTCTTCACAAGGTATTCAGACAGTAGAAAACTACTTTTCTATGTGCCGATCTCTACTGGCCTGGATCCTAGGCCGAAAGTGGGGGAGATTTAAACAGAAGAAGGTATGTTAAAGGGCCACTATAAATGTATTTTACTTTTTAAAACTTATCGAATTGAAAGATTACAAGTTGTATGAAGTGGCACATTGTTTCACTGTAGACACTTTGATAACCCCCTAAATGGTTAAGAGTAGAGAAGGTGATTCTGGGATGACAGTGAATGTGATCTACTTAGACTTTGCTAAAGCATTTGATACAGTGCCACACAGAAGGTCACTGGTTAAATGAAGGAATGTTGGCCTGGAACATAGTATTTGTACCTGGATAGAGAACTGGTTAAAAGAGAGACTACAAAGAGTGGTGGTAAATGGAACATTTTCTAATTGGACCAGTGTTGTTAGTGGAGTACCACAGGGCTCTGTACTTGGCCCTTTGCTTTTCAACTTGTTTATTAATGACCTGGAGGTGGGTATTGAAAGTACTGTTTCTATCACTGCTGATACTAAATTGTGCAGGATGCTGCCACTTTGCATAGTGATTTGACTAAATTGGAAAACTGGGCAGAAATCTGGAAAGTGAGGTTCAATGTTGATAAATGCAAGGTTATGCACTTTGCCACTTAGTATATAACTTGCATTTATATTTTTGCCAGTGTGTTGGGAGTTTCCTTAACTGAGAAGGATCTATGGGCTTTTGTGGATAACAAATTGCCTAATTCTGGACAGTGTCATTCTGCACTCACTAAAACAAATTAATGTCTTGCATAAACGTGATTTGACGCGCTGCGCAAAACTGCAGGTGCCGCGTTGGATGCCACGGAAATAAGTAATGCTATTGTCGGATCATGTCGCATTGTTGATACATAGTCTGCATCAGACAGTCGTGTCGCAAAAACGCTGCGACATGATCCGAATAGAATTACTTAACTTATTTCCGATGTGACTCCTGCATTTTTGCCCAGCGCGCCGGAATCGCCTGTGGAGTTCTGCCCTTAATGTGGACCTAGTCTTATGGTTACATGGGTGTGGTTTAAAAACAGGAAGTGGTCAACACAGGCCAGAAAAATTCCAGCCCTCTGTACCACAGAAGTTGGGTCAGCACTGATCTAGAATATGCAGTTTTTTTTTTTTCCTCCAATTCCCCTATGCTGCATGTGACAGGCCATATTCACATCATGCCCTGCTGCTCCCCTACCTTTCCTGCCCTGTCTCAACCCAACTTTTTTTTTAATTTTTTTTTTTTTTTTTTTTTTTTTTTGCACAGGTGCCATTTCTAAAACCCATATTTGCTATGCAAAGCATCCATATGTAATGCTGAAAATTAGTAAATGCGACTTCTGGGTGTTATGAAAAGAAATTTGGGGAAGGAGCTAGAAAAAAGGAACAGGGTATCGTCTTCGCAAAAATTATACTAGAAGTAGCATATTGAATTTTTTATTTTTTTTACTTTTTTTTTCTTCTAAACATGTATACTTTGTTGCAGGTCTACCAAGACACGTTAGATGGTGTGTACAGAATGCTAAAGGCAGAAATGCAGGTTTCTGTTGTTAATCATGAGCAGTTCTGGGCAGCAGCTAAAGTCCAGATGATGAGACTATGCACCCTGGAAGAGACAGCTGGCAACTATGTCAACTGGAAATTGATCGACTCCTTGCCATGTTACAGGTACTTTATTAACACATAACTAAAGCATGAATGTTTTCTGCAGCGCTGTATAATGGGAATATACATTGAACATGTAGATTACTTAACAAAAACTGATACAAGATGTAAAAAGGCCCTTCCCAAATAATTTTATAATGTCTCACTTTCTGACTAAGGGGAATATTTATGCTGTGTAAAACAAAATTACACCAAAAAATTGGGTGTAAAATGGTGAATTTATCCAGGTGTGTGGAATTTTACGCCATGTAACTGCCAGATTTGACTTATTTTAAATTGCTTCTAGCACAAGTTACTCTAAGAAAAAATAGTGAGAAAAAAAAGTCTAGCGATGTTTAGTGTATTATCCTGCTATTTTTTTACAGTATAATAAATATGCCCCTTAGTGTGATGACAAGTGTTTTGAAGACCCAAAAGTAAGTTGCCCTATTATAAGAGACTTGTGCACTGCAGATCAACAGGCAAATGTCTGACATGGACTAATGCCCTCGACAAATATTTGTCAGTCACTGGAGGCAGTACAGTGAGACGGGAAAGGCTGACTAATGCATTTGGCACGCTTATGGTCCCATTGTATAGAGCAGTGTTGGTTTGATATTGCAATGGCACTTACTGTATTCTGTGCTAAGTACTTCAGAAATGGCCATTATTTGATGTTTCTCAACCCTTTTAAGTGATACAGATCGAAAATGCACAAGTACGCTGGTACTTTGTGTTGTAAATTATACTATCTATGAATGAAACTAACTTGGTTACCATTCAGGAACTGTCATAACATTCTGCAGCATCAAAAAATTTGAAATTCCTATCTTAGGCTATACATGACGTTTGGCGATTCCTTCTATCTGGAACATATTAAAGGATTTTTAACTAGAAAGCAACTTATAAGTAACTGGCTTCTTCAAGAAGAGAACTTTTGGGTTAGGAACCTTCTACCAGAAAGCTTGTTTTACCTACTGGAGTATGACACCAAGATCTATGAAGGTAACGGTTTCTCCAAGTTTTCCAATTTCTAAATAGGCAAACTAAACTTGGGTTTAGTTGGTAACAGTTTTTTGTTTCTTCCCCCAGAGAGACTTCATGGTGATACTATGGTTGCGCACCTTACCAGGCTTATCTGGCTGTATCTGCATTCCGGCCATCAGCTATACATTGATGCAATGAAAGGATTTGTCTATGAATGTGCTTATGCCAGTTTTGCATCCCAAATCTATGAGAGTGGAACTATAATCTCTTCCTTTTTATACTTTTAACAAGACTTTTTTTTTTTATAGACTTTTTTTAAAACATTTTTTTACTTGAATTCATGCACTTTCTGCAGTTTTTAGCTTTGCTCCTCGTGATTTTATCTTAAAGATGCACTACAGTAACTCTTTGGAGCATTCTGGACTGCTAACCATTATCCTAATATTTAGGGCATTTATTGTATCTGGAATTGATTCACAGAACATGTAACAGAGGTCATCCATTAGGATTAGTGTTATTTAGATTTTTTTTTTTTTTAAATGGCTCTCCACTTGTAGATTAGTTGGAAGGTTTCGTCTTGAACATGGCCTTCCATATTACCTTAGTATTGAGTTCATGTAGCAGAAGCACTTCTCCAGGTTTGCTACCATTAAATCTGTTTGAGTAGAAATAATTTTTTTTTTTTTTTTAATATATTTATCAACCTGTGAATCATCCAAAAGTGAATTTGTATTTTAGCAATATTTTATCTAGCTGTTCATGAATTGCTTTATTGCAATGTGCTAAGCATGCTAACTTGTAAATGAGTTTAAGGCAATAAATGCCTGTTTCTGCAATTGATGTATTGATGGTTTTTTTTTTTTTTTTTTTTTGTTCTTCTACTGCAATATTTGGTGATTTGCCTGAAATTCAAACACGTACAAGGGACCTTTCATGTGTTGCACATTATGCCCTAAAGTTTGTAAACTTTGTAGCAACAGGGCACCTTGACTGCCCTCCAGTGGAAACCGGCAGTGGACAAAATGGCCATCCACCTGATGCCACTCCTAAAATGAAAAAGCATTATGGAGCGGTGGCATAGACCTTAGAGATGATCAAGCACTTGCTCTTCAATGGCCTGCTTACAAAATTTTTTTTTCATTCTTAAATCAGGGGTGGTGTCAAATGTTTTGTTTTAACACTTGTTAGGCGCAAGGTAATTAGACTGGAATTGATTTAAATAGAACACTATGGCATCAGCGCCAGATTTCCTGGGCAGGCACCCCTAGGCCACGCTGTCCTAGAACCCCCGCATGCTTGCAAATGCTGGAGCACTGGGGAGCTGCGTGTCCTCTGTGCTTCTCATAGAGCAGTTGGGCAGCATGACACCCAGAACAATTTGCTGCCCTAGGCGAGGGCTTTTGTGGCCTCCCCACAAATCTGGGCCTGTATGGCATATGAATTCTGGATTACCCATGGGTCATGCAATTAGTCTATTGAATCGGTTCTATTGCATAGTGCTCTTATACTAACATGTAATTGCACATGTACCTTTTGGCTTTAGTTGACTCACTCACACTCTTCTAACAATTCAGGGTCTAAGCCTATTAAAGTATTTATTATTTTTTTTAAATTACACTGTAAATCTCTACCATGTAAAATATAATTTATAATTCCTAACCCAACAAGTGCATCTTTAGCTTTAATATTGGGTGAGTAGGCAGCCATCTAAGGATGTTTTGGCTGGCTGTGTGCTTTCAGAAAGAGCCAGCAGTTTAGGGTGGAACTGCTTTCAGGCGGTTTCTCCTACTCTAAGTAACTGAAGGTGTTTCCGTGGATGTATTCTTACTATTGAGTGCTGTTCTTATATCTACTAGGGAACTGTTATCTGGTTACCTTCCCATTTCGGGAAGCTCTCTAGTTTCAGCAGTCTGGTTGCTAGGGTCCAAATTACTTTGGCAACCAAACAAATTTTAATTAGAGACTTGCATATAAACAGAAAAGGCCTTAATAAAAAGATGAGTAATAAAAAGTAGCAATAATACATTTGTAGCCTTACAGAGCCATTTGAAAGCTGGAAAAAGTCTGAAGAAAGGCAAATAATTAAAAAAAAAATAAATAAAGACCAATTTGAATTGGCAGTTTTATTAACTTAAAGGTGAACTCCCCCCCCATTAATTAGGATCAAGTACAAAATACTGTTTTCATATAGACAAAGGTAGAATTATTTGTTTAGAACTAATTACATGGGAGATAACCTTTCCATAATTTGGGGCATTCTCGATGATTGGGTTTCTAGAAAAAGTACCTTATACCTGGGGCAGCTGAAATTAATTTCTTGGTTGCTGGATTTGACCACATTATGATTTGCTGAGCACCATCTTTAGGGAAAAAAACATTTGTTAACAGCTATGTGTATAAGCAGGGTTATACATGTGTAAGTTATCAATATGGGTATTTTAGCTGCAAGCATTTAGGCATGAGGTCAGGTGATGAGTTTTGTCAAGTTTCCTTAAAAGGTCCCTTGCTGTGTCCTGTTAAGTATAGGGGAAAGGGGCTGTTATGGTGGCCATACACAGGGCATTAAAAGCTGTTGACTCACTCACTCAGCAACTTATTGCTTTGCTTTTACAGTAAGGTATAGGGGATCACAGCTATCAAAACAACACTATGTGACTAGAGCCAATAAACTGTTGGAGTCACTCGACTGTTTTCTCCGGTGGAGATTGATTGGAGGTATTTTTACATATCTATCTTTTTTTATTTATTTTTTTATTAATTTACCTTATTTTATGCCTTAAAAGGTTACTCAACATTTAGGCAACAGGGCGCCTTAACTGCCACTGCCCTCCAGTGGAAAAGGCAGTGGATAAAATGCCCATCCACCAGTAGTGGCATAGACTGTGGGGATAATGTTCAAGCACTTAACCTTCAAAGGTCTGCTTACAATGGCTTGGATTTTTTCATTCTTTAATCAAGGGTAGTGGCAGATGTTTTGTTCAGTACTGTTTTATGCTGCAGGTATAGTTCTGAAAGGCATAAGGTAATGAGACAAATTGATTGATTAAATAGACCGCTATGGCACATGTCTGTTTAGGAATTCTGGAACGCCCATGAGTCATGCAATGCTGATACTGCTTTATCTGAAGTATGGAAGGCTGGGTGTGACCATAATATCGGTGTAAAAACATATTAAAATAAAGCTATTGAGGCTGCTTAGTTGTAAATGCGGCACGGAGTGCTGTCCTGACTCTGGTATCGTACTTTCTTCCAAAATGTTCTATCCTGCCATCATTGTAATGCCTAAAGCAGATCGACCCCAGAACAGAAGGTTGCACAGGACAGTTGCTTAAACCTTTAAGGGAGTAGGCCAGAGCAGCAGTGCCCATAAGATGAGCTGATTAATATTGTGGATATAAAATTGATCTGTATAGAATTCTGTCTGTTGAATCAATGGCGTTGGTTTAGGCAGTCTCTCCCTCTTAAAAGCCGCTCAGCAGTTGGCAGGGGAGGATTTAGCACACAATTGAGCACACAATTGAAACCAAGGCACAGGAGATGTTTACATAAAGAATTGTTACTAAACAGAGAGGTAAAATTCCTTTTTTACTAGGATTAGAGATAAATAGGTTAGGGACCACCATGTGGGGTTTTATCTTGATGTGGTATGGTGGCTTATCAATAATGATAACTTTGTAACAAAAAAACCCTGTTTCAAAATTACATGCACTTACATTCTTACTGGAATCATTTAGACAGGGCTCTAAACTTTTTGAAATTGGCTTCAGGTGTGCACCCACAACCCCCTCAGTTTTGTATTTGCCGGAAGCTTTGGCTAAGCTCATGTGGTTGTTCCACCCTCATACCCACCCCTTTATACTTTTGGTTGTCCTTCACACCTTTTGAAAGTGCCTTGGTTTGTGCAATCTCTCTCTCTTAAAAGCCATAAATGCTAGCGGCATGGGAGGATCTAGCCGTGAAAAAACAAACGTCCCATTAGACACTTTCCATTACACTTATTGCGTTCTTCATTTAGTTTTCCTTTACACACTTTCATACTATGCATACATTCATACACACACACTTCCCCTTTTCACTACCATACACACTTTCACATTTCCCTTGTACATGTATACGCACTATGCAATAGAACCAACATATAATCACACATGTCTCTTTGGCTTTAGTTGCCCCCCCCCCCAACAATGAAGGATAGCTGGGTTATTCCGATACTGTGACAAATCTGTTTAACCTTTGGACATAAATGGAGAAAGCACTATGCCCACCAGGCTGTAGAGGTTGGATCAGTCTAATGCAGGTAGAGCTGGCCATACACTGACTGATGGACTGATTATTATAGCTGCCGATTCAACACCTTCAGACCCAGTCAGCCATTTACCAAGATGTGTATTGGCCCTCTTGAATATACAGTATGTCCAGATTAAAATGCTGGAGCATTAACGTGGTCTTCCTCCAACAGGGCTGCATAATCCTCAGCCAATTGTTGGCTCTAGGGTCAAAAACTGAATCTGTGTGACTTAACATTTATTATCTCTCTATCCAAGCCCTCTTCTGTCTTCTCATTCAAACCACTGATTGGCTGAAAGGGTAAAGAGGCCATATACCGGGAGCTCTGCTCGTTATTATACAGCTTATGGCCATAGATGTAGAGATCCTCTCGTTTGGCGATGTCGCCAAATGAGCGGATCTCTCCCCAATATGCCCACATTGAAGTGGGCGATATCGGGCTGATCTGATCGTGGACCAGAGAGCCCAATGATCAGATCAGAATGGAGGCCAAATCAGATCACGGAACCGCGTCATCGAAAAGATGCGGCCGCAATCCAACAGGTTTGTTACCCTGCCTGATCAGCATCTGGCCAACTTTCAACCAGATTTCGATCGGGGACACACCCGTTGGATGGCCCCACACGGGTCAATAAGCTGCCGACTCCGTCTGTCGGCAGCTTTTATCGGCCCGTGTATGGGGCCTTTACAGACCAGATAGCTGTTGATTCCAAACTAGGGCTGCTAAAGAATGCTAATTTAAAAAAAAACATTTTTTTTTTAACTGTGTTTTTATTGAAGTTCACAGAGTCAGAAACAAATAAAGCGGTACACAACCAGTTTCAGAAAGATACAATGTAGACATACATTATGTATATGGTCATTCATTGACAATATCCACAGTAAACCAAAATTAAACAGAAAAGAACAACTCATAAAAGAAAAGGCAAAATGCGTGGTACTGAGCAGTGCATCTTATCTGAGAGCAAGAAGCTAACTTCACCTCATAGTGCTATAAATGTAGGGAGATCCGTAATGCGTTCCAATGTTAAGAGTCTATCCGGTCTCCCCTCCTCATGAGAGGGAGAGGCGCCCAACAGAGATGGAGTATGGAAAGAGAGTAGTGTCTAAACGCCCAACGTCCTTCTTGGTTGCTATACCTCCTTTTGGAGTTCAGAGTAGGGATGGGCGAATAAATTCGCCATGGTTAAATTCGCGGCGAATTTCTGCGTTTCGCCGCGGGCAAATTTTTCGCGAAATTGCGGCAAAAATTCGCCTCGCGTCGAAATTTTCGTCGCGCGACGAGCCGCGACACCGCTAATGCGCGTCAAAACAAAAAGACGCGCGACAAACTAAACATCACCCACAGCAGCCAATAAGATGTGAGCCATCCCTGAGCCAACCCACTGGCTATATAAGGAGCTGCAGAGGCGGCCATTACTCGTGGCGTTTCTGGTAGAGGTAGAGAGAGCAGGATAGTGAGAGATTTGTGTGTGATTTAGCTAGTGGAGTTTGTGTAGAGAGCTTTTTTTTTTTCTGAGTCAGTGCAAGTGGAGGTTGTGGATTTCAGTTTACTGTTTTCCCTCTTCTGCTTGCCTGCTCACCACCCAATAGCCCTTTTTAGGGTTAACTGTCTTTGTCTTTGTCTGTGCTGGTGTGTGTACTCCTTGTGGGTGCACACTTCTGCTGAGGAGATTTAGTTGAGGGTTTTATTTTTTTCTCCTTTCCTTCCCCGAAATATCCAAACCCCCCCCCTTATATATATATATTTTTTTTAAGTTTAGTTGCCCAATATGACGGGCCGTGGGAGAGGGGGGATGGGTGGTGGTGGTGGTGGTGGGAAGAAGGGTGGGTTAGGGATGGGTGGTGGTGGTGGTGGGAAGAAGGGTGGGATAGGGAGGGGTGGCCGAGGAAGAGGCCGTGGTGCTGGCCGTGGGCATCCAACCCCACAACAGCCATGTGCCATGCCCAGTCTGGGCACTGTAAATCAGTCGCAGCACAAGCTGCCATCAAAGCAGCTGCCATCACAGCAGCAGCTGCAACAACAACAGCAGCAGCTGCAACAACAACAGCAGCAGCTGCAACAACAACAGCAGCTGCAACAACAGCAGCAGCAGCCGCAACAACAGCAGCAGCAAATGCCACAGCAGCAGGTGGCTGTGGGTCGCAGCAGCGGGGCAACTGGTCCACGTAGGACTGTGCCCGATTTTTTTGCCACTGCTTCGCGACCCATACGGTCGCAGCAGGCAGAGGCAGTAGTAGACTGGCTGACCCAGGCTACCTCATCTGCAGCAGGCACCAGTGAGCGGCAGGAGGTGGCATCACCTGCTAGCTCAGTGTGGGATGACACCCCATCCCTCTTATTTGATCCTGAGGTGGACTTGGGCCCAGACACCCTGGATCTTTTTGATGATCAGGCAGGAATGGGGGGGGCATTCATGTCTGATGAAGAGGAGGAGGTGGTCATGTCACAGCCCACATCAATAGGGGATATTGGGCAGGGTCCCCTTATGGCAGGGCAGCAAGTTGCTGGTGTGGGGTCAGACACCAGCATGCTGGATGTGGGTATTGATGCCATGTATGAGGCAGGGTCTGGTCTGGGGGAAGACGATGACAGGGACAGACCCTGGGAGCCGGCTCCAGAGGATAACAGCAGCAGTTCAGGGGGGGAACTGTTTGTTGTTGATGAGGATGAAGAGCCGGCTCCACCGACCACTGCTAGGGGGGGCAGGCAACAGGGCAGCACTGCGCCTAGGTCCAAAGCCTATGTGCGTACGGGTGGGGACCATCCTCAACCCTCCACAGCAGGCAAGGCAGTGGCCCGCACTTCAGCAGTGTGGGCTTTTTTCACGTGCCAGGCAGAGGACCAGGCAATAGCAGTGTGCCAGCTCTGCTGGCAGAAGGTACGAAGGGGGCAGGCAGGGTCACATATGGGAACATCAGCTTTAAGTTCCCATATGAAACGTCATCACAGGATGACGTGGGAGCAGCACCAAAGTGGCAGGGCACCGGGTGGCAGTGGTGCTTCCTGTCCACCTCCTCCCATTCCTCAGGGAAGAGGTGCTAGCTCCCCAGACCCTGCAGCAGGTGAAGAGGATTCTGGGGCTCACAGTCGGAGGCAGCCACTGTGTAGCTCAGCCTCTTCTGCAGCCTCCTCCTCCTCAATGCGGCCCCTGTCCCGCCAGGTTTCCCTCCCCCAGTTCCTCAGCCGCAAGACGCCTCTCTCCCCCAGCCACCCCCAAGTGCAGAGGCTTAATGGCTGCCTGGCAAAGCTTCTGGCAGTGCAGCTGCTGCCCTATCAGCTAGTCGAAGCAGCCCCCTTCCGACAGCTGATGGCTTGCGCTGCCCCTAACTGGCGGATCCCCAGCCGCCATTATTTTGCCAGGAAGGCCGTCCCTGCCATCCACCAGCATGTGGTTGAGAATGTGTCCCTGTCGCTGGATCATGCTGTTGGCGGCAGGGTGCACTGCACCACTGACACGTGGACCAGCAGGCATGGGCAGGGGAGGTACATAACCTACACTGAGCACTGGGTCACCCTCATGAGTGCTGGGGAGGGTGCAAGCCGGGGCGCTCCCCTCAGGCTACAGGTGCCTCCCCGTGGGGTACAGGGCAAACCCCACATGTCCACTTCCTCCTCCTCCTCCTCCACTATGGATGAGCCACCCCTGAAGCGTCCCCGCAGCTACGCTTCAGTGCAGCACAGGCGATGTCAGGCTGTGCTGCAACTCCTCTCCCTGGGCGAGAGGAGTCATACTGCACCTGAGCTCATGGCTGCCTTCCAGACTCAGGTGCAGTGGTGGTTCACTCCCCGCCAGCTCCAAGCAGGTAATATTGTTTGCGACAATGGTCGCAACCTGCTGGCCGCCATCCGCCTAGGGCACCTGACCCACATGCCTTGCTTTGCACATGTCCTCAACCTTGTGGTGCAGCGCTTCCTCAAGAGCTACCAAGGGTTGGGTGACAGGCTGGAGAAGGTACGTAGGGTATGTGCCCATTTTCGCAGGTCCCCCACCGCCAGCGCGTCTTTGGCACGGATGCAGCGGCAGCATAGTCTGCCACCCCACCGGCTCATCTGTGACCTGCCGACGCGCTGGAATTCCACCCTGCACATGGTGGAGCGCCTCGTAGAGCAGCGCTGGGCGGTCAGCAATTACCTGCTGGAGCACAGTGCCAGGGGTACTCAGGGGGCAGATTTGGGGTACTTTAGTGCAGAGCAGTGGCAGCAAATGAGGCAGCTCTGCCAAGTACTTGCCCCCTTTGAGCAGGCGACACGCTTTGTTAGCAGGGACAATGCGTGTCTTAGCGATGTCATACCCCTGGTGTTCCTCCTCAAGCGCACGTTGGATGGGCTGCTAGAGGAGGGTGACGTGCCTGAGGAGGAGGAGAGTAGGCCCCGTAGGCAGGCAGAGGGGGCTGAGGAGGAGATGGTGCCCGATGAGGAGGATGAGGGAGAGGAGGATTGGGTGCCTGCGCAGCATGGGGAGCAGGGCACATGCCACCCAACCACCCCAGCTATTGTCCGCGGCTGGGAGGGTACAGAGCAGGGGCAGGTCGAGCCAGATGACCTGCTGCATCTGGAGGGCAGTCAAGAAGAGGTTGGTCGGGGGCACCTCTTTTACATGGCTGCCCATATGCAGACTTGCCTCCGAAGCGATCCCCGGGTCTGTTCTATCAAAGACCGGGAGGATTATTGGGTGGCTACTTTGCTTGACCCACGGTACAAGGGAAAGGTGGGGGAGTTCCTTGTACCCAGCCAGAGAGAGAGGAGGATGGGTCAATTGAGGAAGGCTCTGTGCTCAAAATTAGTGGAGGCCTTCCCCCAGTCTGACACTTCTCAGGCCTCCACTACTCCACACACCCAGCAGAGACGGGGGCCTAGCAGCAGCAGCAAGGGCGGAGATCTCATGGGTGTGTGGAAGAGCTTTTTCGAGCCCCAACGGCCAGCAGCAGGCCCAGTCAGCACCCAAAGCCACCACCAGCAGCGGGTGGAGCATATGGTGGCTGACTACATGGGGTCAGTCAGCGTGCAGGATGCCATTCGCCCTGACGATGACCCCATGCATTATTGGGTCTCGAGGCTCGACCAGTGGCCAGAACTGGCACAGTACGCTCTGGAGGTGCTGGCTTGCCCCCCTGCCAGTGTCCTGTCAGAGCGTGTCTTCAGTGCCGCAGGTGGGGTGGTCACTGAGAAGCGGACACGGCTATCCACTGGCAGCGTGGATAAGCTGACATTCATTAAAATGAATGAGGCATGGATAAGCGGGGATATCCAAGTGCCCATTGCAGACAGCAGAGACTAGCCTCCTCTCCTCCTTCTCCTCCACAGATTTATCCTCCTCTCTCCATTGCTGCCCATACTCTCCTCCTCAGTAGTATTGCCCATTCCCCATCTGTCTGCACCTGCTGCCCTTGCTGCTGCTGCTGCTGTAGCCTGCTACTAGCCCTAGTAGTACTGCTGCTGTGCTGCATTGTCGGCAATTTTTTTATGGTGGGGGCCTATCAAAGCTCCTACTGCTATCGTAGATACTACTGCTGCATTGTCGGCAAATTTTTTTAGTAGTTGAGGCCTAACATGGCCTCTAAATATGTTTCTTCGAATACTGCCACATTGTTGGCTAATTTCTTCTGGTTGAGGCCTAACATGGCTTCTAAATATGTTGCTTATAATTTTGCCACTAAGTTGGCTAATTTCTTCTGGTTGAGGCCTAACATGGCTTCTAAAAATGTTTTCTCAAATACTGCCACAATGTTGGCTAATTTCTTCTGGTTGAGGCCTAACATGGCTTCTAAATATGTTGCTTATAATTTTGCCGCTAAGTTGGCTAATTTCTTCTGGTTGAGGCCTAACATGGCTTCTAAATATGTTGCTTATAATTTTGCCGCTAAGTTGGCTAATTTCTTCTGGGGGTTGAGGCCTAACATGGCTTCTAAAAATGTTTTCTCAAATACTGCCACAATGTTGGCTAATTTCTTCTGGTTGAGGCCTAACATGGCTTCTAAATATGCTGCTTATAATTTTGCCGCTAAGTTGGCTAATTTCTTCTGGTTGAGGCCTAACATGGCTTCTAAAAATGTTTTCTCAAATACTGCCACAATGTTGGCTAATTTCTTCTGGTTGAGGCCTAACATGGCTTCTAAATAGGTTGCTTATAATTTTGCCGCTAAGTTGGCTAATTTCTTCTGGTTGAGGCCTAACATGGCTTCTAAATATGTTGCTTATAATTTTGCCGCTAAGTTGGCTAATTTCTTCTGGGGGTTGAGGCCTAACATGGCTTCTAAATATTTTTCTTACAATTTTGCGGCTAATGTCTTCTGTTTGGGGCCTGCCTCATTTAATTCTTCTGGCTCTAATATTGAGTTGATTAAAAGTTACAAGTTACAAAATGACTGTTGCTGCCACTGCTGTTGCTATTAATGCCTCGTTATTTGGCAAAAGTCTTCTCTGTTTGGGGCCTGCCTCATTTAATTCTTCTGGCTCTAATATAGAGTTGATTAAAAGTCGCAACATGACTGTTGCTGACGCTGCTGTTGCTGCTAATGCCTCGTTATTTGGCAAAAGTCTTCTCTGTTTGAGGCCTGCCTCATTTAATTCTTCTGGCTCTAATATAGAGTTGATTAAAACTTACAACATGACTGTTGTTGCCGCTGCTGTTGCTACTAATGCCTCATTATTTGGCAAACGTCTTCTGTTTGGGGCCTGCCTCATTTAATTCTTCTGGCTCTAATATAGAGTTGATTAAAAGTCGCAACATCAGGGGCGTAACTACAGAGGAAGCAGACCCTGCGGCTGCAGGGGGGCCCAGGAGGTACAGGGGGCCCCATGAGGCTCTCATTGATGAGCAATTTGAACATACAGTATATTGGTAAAACAGGACAAACACTGGATATGTTGGGGGCCCTAAAATTAATTTGCTGTGGGGCCCAGCAACATCTAGTTACGCCACTGCGCAACATGACTGTTGCTGACGCTGCTGTTGCTGCTAATGCCTCGTTATTTGGCAAAAGTCTTCTCTGTTTGAGGCCTGCCTCATTTAATTCTTCTGGCTCTAATATAGAGTTGATTAAAAGTTACAACATGACTGTTGTTGCCGCTGCTGTTGCTACTAATGCCTCATTATTTGGCAAACGTCTTCTGTTTGGGGCCTGCCTCATTTAATTCTTCTGGCTCTAATATAGAGTTTATTAAAAGTTACAGCATGACTGTTGTTGCTGCTGCTGTTGCTACTAATGCCTCATTATTTGGCAAACGTCTTCTGTTTGGGGCCTGCCTCATTTAATTCTTCTGGCTCTAATATAGAGTTGATTGAAAGTTACAACATGACTGTTGTTGCTGCTGCTGTTGCTACTAATGCCTCATTATTTGGCAAACGTCTTCTGTTTGGGGCCTGCCTCATTTAATTCTTCTGGCTCTAATATAGAGTTGATTGAAAGTTACAACATGACTGTTGTTGCCGCTACTGTTGCTACTACTGCCTCATTATTTGGCAAACGTCTTCTGTTTGGGGCCTGCCTCATTTAATTCTTCTGGCTCTAATATAGAGTTGATAAAAAGTCGCAACATGACTGTTGCTGACGCTGCTGTTGCTGCTAATGCCTCGTTATTTGGCAAAAGTCTTCTCTGTTTGAGGCCTGCCTCATTTAATTCTTCTGGCTCTAATATAGAGTTGATTAAAAGTTACAACATGACTGTTGTTGCCGCTGCTGTTGCTACTAATGCCTCATTATTTGGCAAACGTCTTCTGTTTGGGGCCTGCCTCATTTAATTCTTCTGGCTCTAATATAGAGTTTATTAAAAGTTACAGCATGACTGTTGTTGCTGCTGCTGTTGCTACTAATGCCTCATTATTTGGCAAACGTCTTCTGTTTGGGGCCTGCCTCATTTAATTCTTCTGGCTCTAATATAGAGTTGATTGAAAGTTACAACATGACTGTTGTTGCTGCTGCTGTTGCTACTAATGCCTCATTATTTGGCAAACGTCTTCTGTTTGGGGCCTGCCTCATTTAATTCTTCTGGCTCTAATATAGAGTTGATTAAAAGTTACAACATGACTGTTGTTGCCGCTAGTGTTGCTACTAATGCCTCATTATTTGGCAAACGTCTTCTGTTTGGGGCCTGCCTCATTTAATTCTTCTGGCTCTAATATAGAGTTGATTGAAAGTTACAACATGACTGTTGTTGCCGCTGCTGTTGCTACTAATGCCTCATTATTTGGCAAACATCTTCTGTTTGGGGCCTGCCTCATTTAATTCTTCTGGCTCTAATATAGAGTTGATTAAAAGTTACAACATGACTGTTGTTGCCGCTACTGTTGCTACTACTGCCTCATTATTTGGCAAACGTCTTCTGTTTGGGGCCTGCCTCATTTAATTCTTCTGGCTCTAATATAGAGTTGATTGAAATTTACAACATGACTGTTGTTGCCGCTGCTGTTGCTACTAATGCCTCATTATTTGGCAAACGTCTTCTGTTTGGGGCCTGCCTCATTTAATTCTTCTGGCTCTAATATAGAGTTGATTGAAAGTTACAGCATGACTGTTGTTGCCGCTGCTGTTGCTACTAATGCCTCATTATTTGGCAAACGTCTTCTGTTTGGGGCCTGCCTCATTTAATTCTTCTGGCTCTAATATAGAGTTGATTGAAATTTACAACATGACTGTTGTTGCCGCTGCTGTTGCTACTAATGCCTCATTATTTGGCAAACGTCTTCTGTTTGGGGCCTGCCTCATTTAATTCTTCTGGCTCTAATATAGAGTTGATTAAAAGTTACAACATGACTGCCGCTGCTGATGCTACTAATGCCTCATTATTTGGCAAAACTCTGGTGGGTGTCTATCAAGGCTCCTACTGCTGTTGCTGACACTACTGCTGCATTGTCGGCAATTTTTTTTGTAGTTGAGGCCTATCATGGCTTCTAAAAATGTTTCTTCGAATACTGCCACATTGTTTGGCTAATTTCTTCTGGGGGTTGAGGCCTATCATGGCTTCTAAAAATGTTTCTTCGAATACTGCCACATTGTTTGGCTAATTTCTTCTGGGGGTTGAGGCCTAACATGGTTTCTAAATAGGTTGCTTGTAATTTTGCCGCTATATTGGCTACTGTCTTCTGGTGGTTGAGGCCTATCATGGCTTCTAAAAATGTTTCTTCGAATACTGCCATATTGTTGGCTGATTTCTTCTGGGGGTTGAGGCCTATCATGGCCTCTAAAAATGTTTCTTCGAATACTGCCACATTGTTGGCTAATTTCTTCTGGGGGTTGAGGCCTATCATGGCTTCTAAAAATGTTTCTTCGAATACTGCCATATTGTTGGCTAATTTCTTCTGGGGGTTGAGGCCTATCATGGCTTCTAAAAATGTTTCTTCGAATACTGCCACATTGTTTGGCTAATTTCTTCTGGGGGTTGAGGCCTATCATGGCTTCTAAAAATGTTTCTTCGAATACTGCCATATTGTTTGGCTAATTTCTTCTGGGGGTTGAGGCCTATCATGGCTTCTAAAAATGTTTCTTCGAATACTGCCACATTGTTTGGCTAATTTCTTCAGGGGGTTGAGGCCTATCATGGCTTCTAAAAATGTTTCTTCGAATACTGCCATATTGTTGGCTAAATTTTTTCTGAGGGTTGAGGCCTATCATGGCTTCTAAAAATGTTTCTTCGAATACTGCCATATTGTTTGGCTAATTTCTTCTGGGGGTTGAGGCCTATCATGGCTTCTAAAAATGTTTCTTTGAATACTGCCACATTGTTTGGCTAATTTCTTCTGGGGGTTGAGGCCTATCATGGCTTCTAAAAATGTTTCTTCGAATACTGCCATATTGTTGGCTAATTTCTTCTGGGGGTTGAGGCCTATCATGGCTTCTAAAAATGTTTCTTCGAATACTGCCACATTGTTGGCTAATTTCTTCTGGTGGTTGAGGCCTATCATGGCTTCTAAAAATGTTTCTTCGAATACTGCCACATTGTTTGGCTAATTTCTTCTGGGGGTTGAGGCCTATCATGGCTTCTAAAAATGTTTCTTCGAATACTGCCACATTGTTTGGCTAATTTCTTCTGGGGGTTGAGGCCTAACATGGTTTCTAAATAGGTTGCTTGTAATTTTGCCGCTAAGTTGGCTACTGTCTTCTGGTGGTTGAGGCCTATCATGGCTTCTAAAAATATTTCTTCGAATACTGCCATATTGTTGGCTGATTTCTTCTGGGGGTTGAGGCCTATCATGGCCTCTAAAAATGTTTCTTCGAATACTGCCATATTGTTGGCTAAATTTTTTCTGAGGGTTGAGGCCTATCATGGCTTCTAAAAATGTTTCTTCGAATACTGCCATATTGTTTGGCTAATTTCTTCTGGGGGTTGAGGCCTATCATGGCTTCTAAAAATGTTTCTTCGAATACTGCCACATTGTTTGGCTAATTTCTTCTGGGGGTTGAGGCCTATCATGGCTACTAAAAATGTTTCTTCGAATACTGCCATATTGTTGGCTAATTTCTTCTGGGGGTTGAGGCCTATCATGGCCTCTAAAAATGTTTCTTCGAATACTGCCACATTGTTGGCTAATTTCTTCTGGTGGTTGAGGCCTATCATGGCTTCTAAAAATGTTTCTTCGAATACTGCCACATTGTTTGGCTAATTTCTTCTGGGGGTTGAGGCCTATCATGGCTTCTAAAAATGTTTCTTCGAATACTGCCACATTGTTTGGCTAATTTCTTCTGGGGGTTGAGGCCTAACATGGTTTCTAAATAGGTTGCTTGTAATTTTGCCGCTATGTTGGCTACTGTCTTCTGGTGGTTGAGGCCTATCATGGCTTCTAAAAATATTTCTTCGAATACTGCCATATTGTTGGCTGATTTCTTCTGGGGGTTGAGGCCTATCATGGCCTCTAAAAATGTTTCTTCGAATACTGCCACATTGTTGGCTAATTTTCTTCTGGGGGTTGAGGCCTATCATGGCTTCTAAAAATGTTTCTTCGAATACTGCCACATTGTTTGGCTAATTTCTTCTGGGGGTTGAGGCCTATCATGGCTTCTAAAAATGTTTCTTCGAATACTGCCATATTGTTTGGCTAATTTCTTCTGGGGGTTGAGGCCTATCATGGCTTCTAAAAATGTTTCTTCGAATACTGCCACATTGTTTGGCTAATTTCTTCAGGGGGTTGAGGCCTATCATGGCTTCTAAAAATGTTTCTTCGAATACTGCCATATTGTTGGCTAAATTTTTTCTGAGGGTTGAGGCCTATCATGGCTTCTAAAAATGTTTCTTCGAATACTGCCATATTGTTTGGCTAATTTCTTCTGGGGGTTGAGGCCTATCATGGCTTCTAAAAATGTTTCTTTGAATACTGCCACATTGTTTGGCTAATTTCTTCTGGGGGTTGAGGCCTATCATGGCTTCTAAAAATGTTTCTTCGAATACTGCCATATTGTTGGCTAATTTCTTCTGGGGGTTGAGGCCTATCATGGCTTCTAAAAATGTTTCTTCGAATACTGCCACATTGTTGGCTAATTTCTTCTGGTGGTTGAGGCCTATCATGGCTTCTAAAAATGTTTCTTCGAATACTGCCACATTGTTTGGCTAATTTCTTCTGGGGGTTGAGGCCTATCATGGCTTCTAAAAATGTTTCTTCGAATACTGCCATATTGTTGGCTAATTTCTTCTGGGGGTTGAGGCCTATCATGGCTTCTAAAAATGTTTCTTCGAATACTGCCACATTGTTTGGCTAATTTCTTCTGGGGGTTGAGGCCTATCATGGCTTCTAAAAATGTTTCTTCGAATACTGCCACATTGTTTGGCTAATTTCTTCTGGGGGTTGAGGCCTATCATGGCTTCTAAAAATGTTTCTTCGAATACTGCCATATTGTTGGCTAAATTTTTTCTGAGGGTTGAGGCCTATCATGGCTTCTAAAAATGTTTCTTCGAATACTGCCATATTGTTTGGCTAATTTCTTCTGGGGGTTGAGGCCTATCATGGCTTCTAAAAATGTTTCTTCGAATACTGCCACATTGTTTGGCTAATTTCTTCTGGGGGTTGAGGCCTATCATGGCTTCTAAAAATGTTTCTTCGAATACTGCCATATTGTTGGCTAATTTCTTCTGGGGGTTGAGGCCTATCATGGCTTCTAAAAATGTTTCTTCGAATACTGCCACATTGTTGGCTAATTTATTCTGGTGGTTGAGGCCTAACATGGCTTCTAAAAATGTTTTTTCGAATACTGCCATATTGTTGGCTAATTTCTTCTGGGGGTTGAGGCCTATCATGGCTTCTAAATAGGTTGCTTGTAATTTTGCCGCTAAGTTGGCTACTTTCTTCTGGTGGTTGAGGCCTATCATGGCTTATAAAAATGTTTCTTCGAATACAGCCCCATTGTTTGGCTAATTTCTTCTGGGGGTTGAGGCCTGCCTCATTTAATTCTTCTGGCTCTAATACAATTGATTACAACAATGCTTGCTGCTTGGTTGTCAAATGTATTCACACTATTATTACCCCTGAAACGACTGCGGCCAAAAGTCCTTTGCCTCAGTCATTATTATTTCTTTTGAAATGATAGGAGTGCTCTAAAAAATGTATACAGGGAGGGCATGTGTGTGTAGCAGTAACTGAGTGGAACATAGGTGTGAATTGCTCTTCCCATTGATTCCAAAGCAAAACATGGCATATATACATTCATCACTGTGTACAAAAGTAAGGGAAATGTTTTAATGGTAGTCCCAAAGCCATGTCTGGTCTGGGAGTCAAAATAGGCCCTTGCATTCAAATTACACAGAGGCCCAAACAGGCCCCAAACATCAGCCCAGTAAATTTGACTGGAAACCAACCAACCTGGCAACCCTGGGTGACACAAACATAGCTATAAACTGTACTTAAATTCATGCTGTAAGTAATAATTTAGATTGAATTTGTCCTCTATGAATGCTTTTGTCCTTGAGTTAAATAAACGAGACAACACAGTTTGCTTAATGGAAAGAGGAATTTCATTCCTAGATGATGTCCATCTTACATCCCACTTTCAGCTGCATCTGCTATTTTGCAACTTTCAACTTCACAAGCAGTCTTGTCCCAGTTTGCTGTCCATAACCTTCAAAGAGAACACACGCCATCCTTTGTTTCCAAACACTTTACACAACGTATTCATAGATCCAGTGCAAAGCCCTTAAAGGGGTGGTTCACCTTTAAGGTAACTTTTAGTATGCAATAGTATGGCAAATTCTAAGCAACTTTTAATTTGGTTTTACTTATTTGCCTTTTTCTTCTAAGTTCAGACTCTTTGCAGCTTTTAAATGTGGGTCAATGAGTTGACCCCAACTAAAAAGCAAATACTATGTCAGGCTACAAATGTATTGTTAGTCATTGCTACTTTTTTACATTTAGGCCTCTCCTATTCATATTCCATTCTCTTATTAAAATCAATGTATGATTGCTGGGGGAATAATGTTACTTCTAATAGTGCCTAATTGCCAAATATAGTGTGACTTAATATCATAATTTATTTTAAAAAATCAATGTATTTGAGTGTAGTCAATTTATCAATTTCGTCGCCGCCGCGACGAGGTGCGTCGCCGCGCGCCGAGGTTCGTCGCCGCGCGACGAATCAAAACTGTGCGCATGCGTGACGCGCGTCAAAAATGGGCATCGCCACTATAAATAGCCCCGCCCGTGCTTACATTGGTAGGAGTGCAGTTTGAAAATGGCAGGACCTGGCATGATGAACCGGGACCAGCTAAGGTACTTCGTCAGGTACCTGCACCAGGAGGGATACGACAATATCCCTCCTGGAGTGAGAGGAATCCAGGCGCTCCGGAGGAGCATCATGGAAAGGCTGAGGCGCAGGCTGCGGAGGGAGTACCGCCTGCGCTTAAGTCTGAGGGAGCTCCAGAGGATCTGGAGCGATCTCAAAAGACGCCACAGCGCATTTGTAGATGAGCTGCGCGTGGAGGTGGAAGGTAGAGTTATTTAAAAAGAAAACATCTTATAATGATTTGCTATTTTACAGCAAAAATGTATTTAAGTGAATACTGTAATTAGGATTGGAACAGTTGACTTTGACTGACTGACATAATTGCAGACAAGTTAGATAACAAGTAAATGAGCTGTCAAATGGAGATTATTTAAACAGATTATAATAGATTTATTTAAATGCAATACATGAGTTTCCCTTCTTAACTACAATAAAGCCACTTGATTCCTATTTATTTTGGTATTTTGGAGCAAATGTGTATTTGTTTAGGCCTTAAAGGTAGATTTATTTAAACGTAATAAATAGGTTTCCCTTCTTAACTACAATAAAGCCACTTGATCAGGCTCGGATCTGTGAAAAAGGCCACCAAGGCCCGGGCCTAGGGCTGGAAGATTTTAGGGTGGCGGCATGCTGCCCAACCACACCCATATTGGTTCAGAAACACTGGGGATGCACAGGAGATACAATAGTTTCCCATGCAGCAATCCCCATTGCTCCTGTCCAGATGATAAAAATTTGCCCGAATAAAGGGGAGGGGACAGGGGCGACGAATGGCAGTGGGCCTAGGGGTGCCTACTATTTAAATCTTGCCCTGCACTTGATTCCTATTTATTTTGGTATTTTGGAGCAAATGTGTATTTGTTTAGGCCTGTGACAAGGCTAATAAGAATTTTACTTCACTTAAAGGTAGATTTATTTAAACGTAATAAATAGGTTTCCCTTCTTAACTACAATAAAGCCACTTGATCAGGCTCGGATCTGTGAAAAAGGCCACCAAGGCCCGGGCCTAGGGCTGGAAGATTTTAGGGTGGCGGCATGCTGCCCAACCACACCCATATTGGTTCAGAAAAACTGGGGATGCACAGGAGATACAATAGTTTCCCATGCAGCAATCCCCATTGCTCCTGTCCAGATGATAAAAATTTGCCAGAATAAAGGGGAGGGGACAGGGGCGACGAATGGCAGTGGGCCTAGGGGTGCCTACTATGTAAATCTTGCCCTGCACTTGATTCCTATTTATTTTGGTATTTTGGAGCAAATGTGTATTTGTTTAGGCCTGTGACAAGGCTAATAAGAATTGTACTTCACATAAAGGTAAATTTATTTAAATGGAAAAAATAGGTTTCCCTTCTTAACTACAATAAAGTTAATTTTCCTGTAGTTACAACATGACACCTTATCCTGTATAATTTATACTGTACAAATGCAATTGCTGTGTTACTCAAACTGAAATTTATTCATTGCCAGCTGAATGGATCCAAGATGATCCTGATGATGATGGGGAAGTACCACCACCACCACCACCACCTGACCAGGCAGCACCGCCTCCACCTGATGAGGCAGCACCGCCTCCACCTGATGAGGCAGCACCGCCTCCACCACCTGACCAGGCAGCACTGCCACCTGTCCAGGCGGCACCACCACCTCACCAGGCGGCACCACCACCTCACCAGGCGGCACGACCAGTGGACGACCAGGGGCTCAGTGTAGGCACTCAGACAGAGCATGCCTACTACGACCAGACTGAGCTCCTGGTCACCCTAGTCCACCAAGTTAATGCCATGCGGCAAGAGCTGGGAGAGGTTAGGGACATTGTAGACAACCTGCAGAGGGTAGTTGCTCCTCCTCCTCCTCCACTTTAATTTATTTAATGAATCTTGCAGCACCGTTGTGCTATGTTGTAAATTAAATTTTTTTTTTATATCTCTATATTTTGAGTTCATTTTTCATTTGACTAAACTAATACTCACATGGTACTTGGAATTGTTTGGATTCTAATAACACAACGATGACTATTCTTAATCGGAGTCATTAAAATTACATTACATAGTATTTCAGAATCATTACAATTACATGATGTAAATATAAGGTTCATTCACATAAACATATGGTTTATTCATTTTTATCTGCGATACAAAGCATCCAGATACTATCTGTTCAGATTTATTAGTTGTACTTGTGTTAGTAATCTACTATTAGATATATGAAGTACAGATGGTACTTTTTGGTTAAACAGAGATATAGAGTAGTAGTAGATACCATTACCAGTTGACCAGAGGTAATGTGAAAAAATCCACAAACGTTAAAAGTTTAAGAAACTTGCAAAATGGGAGCCATCTTTTCAAGATAGGAGTCCTCTAACAATGCAGGGCATGTGTGTAGCAGTATACTAAGTGAAACACGCATGTGTATTGGTCTTCCCATGGAGTCCAATCCAATTCAGCACATTCAGACACAAAGCAAAAGATACCATGTTCATTTATCATCACAGACTACAAAGCTTGAAACTAAGGGGAAAATTTTTATTTGTAAGCCCAAAGATGAAAAAAGGTTAGACAAACACCCATAGAAGATGGGCTTCATCAAATTGCACTGCGCGTCAAAAATAACGTCGCGCGTTAAAACACTTACTTGCGAATTTTTCGCCGTTTCGCGAATTTCGCCGGAAATTCGCGAATTATTCGGCGAAACGCGACAGATTCGCCCATCACTAGTTCAGAGCAATAAGAGTTCCACATAAACCAGTCTTCCTCTGTAGCTAATGAAGTGTTATGTAGTATAACAGTTAAATATTCCATACGTCTCACCTGTTCTATTCTATTAATCAGGTCCCATAATGATGGGGGTGTGGGATCTTTCCATCGAGCTGCAATTAAACACCTCGTTGCCGTAAATATACAGTTTAGCACTTTCTGCAGTCTTTTCCCTACACCTAACACCGGATGACCCAGTAGGTAAGTCAGAGGGTCTCTATGTAAATCTAGGCAAGTAGCCTTTGTCACCAATATTTGTACCGTAGACAAAAAAAATCATTTTTAATCATTTTAATAACTGCACTTATTTTGCATCTGTACCCACTTTTATACTGAAAGTTAAAGATGACCTACCCATTTAATGATGACTGGAGCACTTTAGTACAGTCCAAAAATTAAGGGATGATTAGTATCATTCTTGCTGTCTTACACCTGAAGTTCCACTTAAAGGACCAGTAACATAAAAAAATTGTTTCTTTGTAACGAAAAAAAACCACAACGGTTTTTACTTTTAAATCGCAAAGCTTTATCCTTGATAAAGGCCCTAATGGGGGCCGAAACGTTGGAAATGCATCAAAGAATAAAATAACACTGTTTTATTCACTCCTTGATAAAGGCCATAATGGGGGCCGAAACGTTGGAAATGCATCAAAGAATAAAATAACACTGTTTTATTCACTGAAAATGGTGTGCGAGTCCTTCTATCTTCCTGTATAACCAATATTGACCATTGACCATGACCAACGCACCCGACGTAACTACAAATCTGGTAAGAGTGCATACACACAAAAACTTAAGGGGCCCCCTGCTTTCTGAGAGTTGCCAACTTCGGGAAGGCAGGGCGGGAGCACAGGGGGAGGTATCTTCTGTCCATTTCTTTCCCTTATTGGTCACAGAGTTTAAGTCCTGGTTTAGCTGCTCAGGGATTGGATAGCTGAGGTTTGAACTTCCCCTCCAGCTCATCCAATCACCATGCAGCTCTACCGGGACTTGAAATTATTTGAACAATAAGGGAAGAGAATGCTGTCACTGGAAGAAGATGCAGCCACCTGTGCTCCCCTCCTCCGTTCTGTAGTTGGCAGCTCACTGACAGCAGGTGGGCCACACTAATGAAGTAAGTGCAACATGGTAGGGCCCCCCTAAAGTTAACCATGTTGCGTGGTGGGGCCCTGGGCACCAATTTCTTTTTAAACTTCTGGGGGGGGCAAGTTTTTTAACATGGACATTTAAGGGGGGCCCTGACCACCAATATTTTTGAATGGGGGGCCCTGACCACAAATGTTTTTTTAATGGGGGCCAGGGGGGGGGCCCTGACCACAAATGTGGGAACCCTAGCCACCAATGGTTTGTTTTATTTTGGTTTTGTACAGTGTGGATGGAGAGACATCTACCAGCTGCTGGGTAAGCTATTTCCCCTGCACTCTCACTTTAGCAGTCACAGCAGTTTAGTACAATCTGTTATGTTAAATCACAGAGTCATTATTTTGCTTATATAAAAGTGCTGGTTTGGGGAAGGCTAGTGTAACTGGTCACTGTAAATAATAAATATTTGAGAATCTTTTTTTTTTTTAATTCTTAAAGGAGGCATCAGCCCCCCCTCCCTCAGCTAGTCCTCTGAGTCTTTTACACTTAAAAGTGTTTCTGTTTGTGAACCTGCTCTAAGAATGTGGTGTTGAGTGGCGAAGTTCACAAGTACCATCTTTGGATCCTCTTCAGTAAGTGCACCTGCAGGAGCATGCCCAGTTAAAGCAGATCCTAGATTCAATATGACATGCTCCTAAAGGCTCTATGTTGGTAATCATACAGAAGAGGATCAGAATAGGAAGAAGATGGCTGGAGCCTGGGAACTCCGCTGCACAACTTTTTGGTTTTTATAACAGGTTCACAAATAGGGAGTATAATAAACTCTGTGGGGAGGAAAAAGAGAGGGGCTGTTTAAGACCAGATGAGGAGAAGGGCTAGGAGGAGGGTGAGTGCATCTTTAAATTGGTGCAAGCATAATAAACGTATTTCTATTAAATGTTTCTATTGAAGTGAGACATAGATGCTTAATAGCCCTATCTGTCATCTGTATATGGAATATGGCCTGTGTTTTAGTGCTCACTCCCTAACTTGTATTATTTCTTTCTTGTAGAGCATAAATTCATCAGAGAAGCCTTGGACATGGACCCCTGTCTGAAGCTTACTGACAAGGTATTTAATTTAGTTACACAGTGGTCTGTCTGTTTGGGCATTTGCCGGAGAGGCCGCTCTATCTTTTCTTTAAGTGTGCCACTCCTGATTTCTACTCCTTATTAGAAAGTGCCACTGCCTTTCAATCCATCAGGCCATCTCTAGGACCGCTCCTGCATCTTCTCTGCCACTGTGGCTCCGCCCCTCCCACTCCTCTCTGTTCTGGTGCTGCCGTGCTCTGTGCAGGCCCGTGCGCCATCAGGAGGCCACAGTCGTCCGGGGCCCAGAAGGATTTAGACTTGTGGACATCGTTGAAGCTGAAGACCGGATCTCTCTCTGCACTTTCTGTGAGTCTTTATCACTCTCTGTCCTTCTCCCTGTCTCTCTCTCTCTGCACTCTCTGTCACTCTCTCTCTCTCTTTGTGTGTGTCTCTCTCTCTCTCTGCACTCTCTGTCACTCTCTCTCTGCACTCTCTGATTCTCTCTCTCTGTCCCTCTTTCTGTCTCTCTCTGCATTCTCTGTCCCTCTCTCTGTCTCTCTCTCTCTGCACTCTCTGTCTCTTTCTGTCACTCTCTCTGCACTCTCTGTCCCTCTCTCTCTCTCTCTCTGCAGACTCTGTCTCTCTCTCTGCCTCTCTCTGCACTCTGAAACTCTCTGTACTCTCTCTCTGTACTCTCTGACTCTCTCTCTGCACTCTCTGTCCCACTCTCTGCCACTCTCTGTCTCTTTCTCTCTGCACTCTCTGTCCCACTCTCTGTCTCTCTCTCTCTGCACTTTCTGTCCCTCTTTGCTCTCTTTCTCCGTCACTCTCTGCGCTCTCTGTCACTCTCTCTCTGCACGCTCCATCACTCGCTCTCTCTCTCTGCGCACTCTGTTTTTTTGCACTCTCTGTCCCTCTCTATCTCTGCATGCTCTGTCACTCGCTCTCTCTGCACTCTCTGTACTCCCTCTCTCTGTACTCTATGTCTCTCTCTCTCTGCCACTCTCTGTCCCTCTCTGCACTCTCTGTCCCACTCTCTGACACTCTATCTCTTTCTCTCTGCACTCTCTGTCCCACTCTGTCTCTCTCTCAGCACTCTCTGTTGCTCTCTGCAGTCTCTGTCCCTCTTTGCTCTCTCTCTCTCTCTGCACGCTCTATCACTCGCTCTCTCTCTGCACTCTCTCTTCCTCTGTCTCTCTACACTCTCTGTCCCTCTCTCTGTCACTCTCTATCTCTGCATGCTCTGTCACTCGTGCTCTCTGCACTCTCTGTCTCGCTCTGCACTCTCTGTCCCTCTGTTCTCTCTCTGTCACTCTCTGCACGCTCTGTCACTCTCTCTCTCTGCACTCTCTGTCACTCTCTCTGACTCTCTGCATGCTCTGTCACTTGCTCTCTCTGCGCTCTCTGTCTCTATCTCTCTGCACTCTCTGTCTCTCTCTCTCTCTCTGCACTCACTGCCCTTCTCTCTGACTCTCTCTCTGCCCCTCTCTCTGAATTACCCTTAAAGGAGAACCAAACCCGAAATAGAAAAAAAAACCCTACTCCCCCCCCCAGCCTATCTGCCCCCCCGGCAAATGCCCCTAATTTTATACTTACCCCTCTGTGCAGATCTGGCCTTGGGAGTTTACGGCAGCCATCTTATTTTTTTGGTCTTCTTTGAAATCAGACTGACTTTCTGAAAAAAGAAGATGGCGGCCGTGAACTCCGGAGGCCCGAATCTGCATGGAGGGGTAAGTAAACAATTAGGGGCATTTGCCTAGGGGGGGGCAGGTACGCTGGGGGATGAGGGAGGGGGGTCTACCTAGGGTAGAGGGTATGTTTTTTTTCAATTTTGGGTTTAGTTCTCCTTTAAGTGAGAAAGGCAGCTCTTTATGCACATACATTTTTTGCAGTTTTACCCCAATATTTGAGTGGATTTTTTTTGCCCGGGCTGCTTTTTACCCCCAGTCTGGCATTTTATGTATGTGTGTGTGTGTGTGTGTCTATATATATATATATATATATATATAATCGTTTGCAAATGATTAGGCCAAATACCGAACCGAATCCTAATTTGCATACGCATGTGGTAAGAGGAAAAAGTAACAAAAAGTCGCCCCTAATTTTCTTATGTAAATTAGGATTTGGATTGGCTGGGCAGAAGGATTCAGAATACCGCGACATTACATTACCACAAACAACTCCAAATGGGTAAACAGGCAGCTGATAGTTTTGAGGTGAAGTGAAAATTGACCAGTGGGAAGTGGATCATAGTAAAGAGATGGAATGGTAAAATAGGGGTTCAATTACTTTACTGATTAAAGGCTATAATCTGCCCCTACTGTAACTAGGAAATGCTAGATCTTTAATAAAATAGGTTGAAGGTCTAGGCTTAATGCACTCAGACAAGTACATATTGTGTTTAAAATATTTTATTTGATTTTCATATTAAACAAATGAAATCAAAATGACAACAAATGTTATGTAGATGAAGAAAATATGTTGCAAAGGAGACAATGGCATGATAGTATCAAAACTATATCATTCATGAAAAATAACAAAAAACGAACTAAAAATTAACTAAGCCAGTGGATGCACAAGTAATAAAAAAAAGAAAAAGCCCATTTATCATCTGGAGTGTCAGATAGGTCATCTATCTATTGAAGAAAGCGCATTATTTGATCGCCAGTATTGGAGTTACAGATTTCAAAATAAGGAGACCAAACCAGCCTAAAAGAATCTTTGGAAATACTTCCTTTAGTTTTAGTTATTACGGCTTCTTGCCAAGTAAGCTGATTCATATAAGAGATGATGTCCGATAATGAGGGGGGTTCCTTTTGTAACCAGAAATTAAATAAAGCTTTCCTAGAAGCAGCTAGAAAAAAGGAAGTCAATAATTTACTTTCATGGGAGATAATATTTGACTTAGGATTTGCAGAAAGCATATTAATATCTAGATGCAGTAAAGCAATACACGGAGATAGTTTAATTTTTATCTTCAGTCTACAATTCAAAAAATTAGTAACTTCCCTCCAAAAAAGGTTAATTTTTGGACAGGACCATAAATAATGAAAAATTGACACATTAGTCTCGTCACATTTAGGACAAAATGATATAGGACTATTAGAGGTACTTTTAGCAAACATTTTCCCATATCCTAAATGAATA
The DNA here is from genome assembly GCA_038501925.1 of Xenopus petersii. Taxonomy (NCBI): domain Eukaryota; kingdom Metazoa; phylum Chordata; class Amphibia; order Anura; family Pipidae; genus Xenopus; species Xenopus petersii. The sequence continues at coordinate 85,706,030 of CM076681.1, forward strand.
AGCTTAAAGTGTTGTATTCTCCAACTCTCTGCCAAAATTAATTTATTATAAGTATTAATAGATTTCACCAAATCTGAGGGAGACACTTGACATTGTAAAAACTCAGTCCATTTAATGGACGATTTAGATAATGGATGTGAGTCTGTATCATAAATATTCCAAAAATTTTTAGATAAAGAGTTAATTGAAATCAAACAGGGGAGTTCCAAAAATTCTGCCAAATCATCTGCTAGCTTGTGGTCAGCTAAAATCAAATTGTTTTTATCATGCAGTAGAGAAAGACCGCATTGACAAGCTAAGTAATAATATCTATCAGATTCATTAAGCTTGTACTCATTTTTGAGTTTTGACCAAGACAATAAAGTTTTCTTATGTGGATCAAATAAGTCTTTAACTAAGACTAGTAAATTTCTCTTAGCAGAAAATAGAAAGGAATCAGACTTTTGATAAAGTCTAAGGGTTTAAGTAAGAAAATAGAAAGGAATCAGACTTTTGATAAAGTCTAAGGGTTTAAGTAAGAGTTTTGCTGGCATGAAAGGGGTTTCTGTATAACTATACCCATGTTGAGAGAATAAATGTTTCCACACAAAAATAGAATCACGATAAAGAGGATTCCTTTTAAAGTCACAAGGAACATTTCCCCATTTGCTATGTAAAACAGATAAAATATCAAAGAAGGGTTCTTGAAAGATCTCGATGTCAGGGTTGGTAAATTTATTGCCTTGAGAGATCCACTCAATACAGTATCTAGTGAGGGCTGATAAATTAAAAGTTAGGAAGTTAGGAAGATTTAACCCTCCTAGTTTAACTGGAGCTCTTAATTTATGAAGTGCAATTTTTGCCTTTTTACCATTCCAAATAAATTTATTTAAGGCAGAGTCAAGTTTCTTAATATCAAAATGTTTTATAAACAAGGGGAGATTAATTAATGGATATATTAACTTGGGAAACATCAAAGATTTAAAAAAGAGTGCTCGTCCCTTTATATTAAGGGGAGAATTAGCCCATTTTTCACACATGGAAAAAACCTTTTGACAGGCTGGAGTGATATTCAAAGAATATAAATTATTTAGATCTGATGGAATTATTAATCCTAAATATTTGATCTGATTCTTTGGGTTTTTAAGTTGGAATTTCTTAAGTAAAGATTTAGAAAAAGAACCATAAATATTCATTACTTCCGATTTCTCAACATTAATTTTATAACCAGAGAAGGACTGAAAGTCTCGGAATAAATCAAAAACAACCTTAAGTGAGGACTCAGGATTTTTTAAAATTAGTAATAAGTCGTCGGCAAAGGCTAATACCTTGAGATGTCTTCTATTAATGGTAATTCCCAAAATTGACTTGGATTGATCAAGGAAACGAATTAGCGGTTCTAGAGCAATATTAAATAAAAGGGGCGACAAAGGAAAGCCCTGTCTTGTCCCTTTAAATATTTCAAAAGGTGGCGAACACAAAATTATTTGTGTTCTGGGATTTTTGTAAAGATATTTGATATATTGGAAAAAGGGGCCTGTGATACCAAATTTCTTAAGGCAAACAAATAGATGATCCCAGGTAATATTATCAAACGCCTTTTCAGCATCAATATTAAAAATAGAACTGGGGATTTTATGTTTTTTGGCGAAGTATAAGATATGGATCAGAGCCCTAATATTCATTACTCCTGACCTATTCTTAATAAAACCATTTTGGGCCTCGGATATTATAGAGGGAAGAATTAAAGAAAGCCTATCGGCAAGGACCTTGGATAGTATCTTGATATCTTGATTTAACAAGGAAATAGGCCTATAGGAGGAGGGAAGGGATAAGTCTTTGTCTTTTTTTGGGATAACTCTAAGATTTGATATTTCACTAGAAGGTAGGCTCTTTTCAAAGAATAATATATCATTGAATAGGTTTGTTAAAAAGGGTGAGATTTTATCTTTCATAATTTTGTAGAAAGAAGGAGTTAGGCCATCAGGGCCACCTGCCTTTGCAGTTTTCAGATTATTAATAATAGTGGATACTTCCTCAGAGGAAATTGGACTATTTAGCTTTTCCAACTGACCCTTTGAAATCTGGGGGATTTTACAATTTACAAAAAATTCTTGCATTTTCTCAGAGTTTATATTTGGATTAGAGTACTTTATAAAAATCTTTGAAAATGCTTACAATTTTATTGGGATCATTTGTTAGCTGATCATGAGTATCTTTAATCTTAATAAGTTTAGCCTGCTTATTTTCAGCCTTAGTAAGACTAAAAAGCAAATTATTTGCTTTGTTACTTAAGTTTTTAAGCCTAGCCTGCGAAAAAGATGCAAAAAAATTTTGTCTCAATTTAATCCAAATTTTAAGTTCATCTAAAATATTCTTATATTTTTGAGCATTCTCAAATGAGGGATGTTGTTTAAATCGAATGTAAGAGATGCTTTGTCTTTAACTCAACTCAAGAAAGTTTTTGTGAACTTTCCTAAAGAAGTGAGATTTAAAAGAAGATATTTCCCCTCTAACCACTGCCTTCCAAGTTTCCCATAATAAGGATGGATCTTTTGAATGTAATTTGTTTTCCTTGAAAAACAAATCCCATCTGCTATGTAGCATCTTAATGAAGTCTGGATTATCTTTAAGCGAATCAGGAAAGGACCTACATATATAGCTACATCCACTGGTATAAACAAAACAGAGCAAACAATACTGATTAGTAATAACATGTAAAATTAAAAGATAGTGACTTATAGAACCGAATAACAAATTTGGTATACTAAGTAATAGTACACTTCCTTTTTTCCCTAAGGATGGAAAACTAACAACTCTCTCTCTATGAGACGAGTTAAACAGAGAATATAACACCCACTACAGGGTCATATTGAAGAAAAAGTTTATTCCCTTTTAGAGTCAAGTATCAGGGATCATATCTTCTTCACTGGAATGTGGAAGACTGCCTGTTCTAGGAGGAAGTGGAGATCTCGACCTAGACCTAGATTTGGTCTGAACTTGAGAAGGTTTTGAGTCCTTAGAAAATCTAGACTGTCGAGGGGTATCGTATCTCTTCCATCTTTGATCCTTTGGGGGAGAGCCACATTTTGAGTTAGATGGTGTTACCAAAGCAAGATTTCCACTATTCTTCTTTTCCATATGTGAAACAAAAGTGTGCGCCTCTCTAGGATCACTAAAAACCCTGGCTCCAGAAGGCAGAAAAATCTTAAGTTTAGCAGGATACATCAAGGCAAAATTGATATGAAGATTAGCCAGTGATTGGCAAGTTTTGGAAAATTCCTTTCGTTTTTGAGACAGAAGCAATGAGTAGTCTTGAAATATCAAAATTTTATTTCCTTCAACATCAAGTGTATTCAATTTTTTGTAGGCTTGAAATAATCTATTTTTATCTGTGTAGTCCAGGTATTTGACAATTACTGCTCTTGGTCTCATGGGTTGGAGATCTTTAGGTGGACCAATCCTATGAAGTCTCTCTATTTTGAAACATTGACAATCCTGAGGAATACCCAGTTTGATGGGAATTGTTTTGGAAATTAACATGCTTAAGGAATCATTCTGGAAAGATTCAGGAATGTTTATGAATCTGAGATTGTTTCTCCGAGATCTATTTTCCAGGTCATTCACTTTCAACTTAAGCTCTTGATTTTGTTTCTCTAAAGAGTCCAACCTGGATGAAGAATCAATCATATCATCTTGGAGTTGAGAAACCACATCCTCGATCTCGCTAAATCTTTTATCCTGTGTAGAGAGCTTTTCTGAGATGCTAGTAATTTTGATCTGCAGTTTGTCAATGGCCTTACTAATTGTTGACTCTATAACTGGATTGATGAGTCTGGCTACTTCAGCCGCAATAAGATAGTAGTCGTCAGATAAAGATGTTCTTGTAGGAGCAGAGTTGTGAGATAAGAAAATACTATTTGTATCCCTATCCTGTAGCTTTACATTTTTCTTGTTAGCCTTCTCATATGTTTTGCCATTAGCTTTAGAAGACATTGTCAAGGAAGGAGAATACGTTTTCATATATTAGAAAACCTGAGCAACAATCCCAATATTAACAAAACTTTTATTACAAGTCAATTTTTCCTTCTTGTTTTATTCTTTGTCTCTGTTTTCCTTTCACAAAGAAGTAACCATTGATTTGTTGCTATGGTTACAATCCTCCTCAAGCTATTGCAACATTGTATACAATAAAGGTGTAACAAAAGTCTCAGTAATGATAGCAATCACTAACAATGTTTAGTAGTCTTAGTCAACAGAGAGATACCGTATATACCCGCATATAAGCCGAGTTTTTCAGCATCCAAAATGTGCTGAAAAAGTCTACCTCGGCTTATACGCGGGTCAGCGGTACCCGACCCGAGTAGCTGAGATTGCAGTCACTTTTAATCATTCCTATACCAACAGTACACTTGGGGAGAGACTGCAATATCCCACAATGCCCTCTGTTGGTTATATGAAAGATTAATAGTGACTGCAATATCACACAGCGCCATCTGTTGGTTGTATGAAAGAATAACAGGGACTGCAATATCACACAGTGCCATCTTTTGGTTGTATGAAAGAATAACAGAGACTGCAATATCACACAGCACCATCTGTTGGTTGTATGAAAGAATAACCGGGACTGCAATATCACACAGCGCCCTCTGTTGGTTATATGAAAGATTAACAGTGACTGCAATATCACACAGCGCCATCTGTTGGTTGTATGAAAGAATAACAGAGACTGCAATATCACACAGCGCCATCTGTTGGTTGTATGAAAGAATAACAGAGACTGCAATATCACACAGCACCATCTGTTGGTTGTATGAAAGAATAACAGGGACTGCAATATCACACAGTGCCATCTGTTGGTTGTATAAAAGAATAACCGGGACTGCAATATCACACAGCGCCCTCTGTTGGTTATATGAAAGATTAACAGTGACTGCAATATCACACAGCACCATCTGTTGGTTATACAAAAGATTAACAGTGATGGCAATATCAAACAGCACCCTCTGCACATGGTAGTGGGACAGTGGGACAATGCACACAGTAATCCGTTTGGCAATTCTCTGTCACCATCAGCTTTGCAAAGAAGTCCGGTTGATCGCTGGGGGGTCGCTTTGGCAGAATGTGCGCTGCTGGGAGACAGGGCTGTAGTTGTGTCTAGGCTTATACGCGAGTCAATAAGTTTTCCAAGTTTTTGTAGGTAAAATTAGGTACCTCGGCTTATACACGGGTCGGCTTATACACGAGTATATACGGTAACTGTTTTTCTGTGACAAATTCCTGTCACTAAGATTGATACAATGTGACACAAAATAAGACTCAGCAAGCAGCTCTGACTAAGTTAGCTGATAACTCAGTGTCCCAGCAGGAAATAAGAGGCCACCATTTTGTTAGAAATATGTTGCTTAGAACTTGCCACAACTGACTCAAAATGTAGTACATAACCAGTATGCAGCAGAGCCCCCGGTTAAGAGAACCGCAAGTTCACAGGTGAATCTCAAAAACAGCGTGGGCTTGACAAATGCAATGGCAGAATGTGAGGTAACTAAAGAGCTCAGCACATCAGGAACACCTCAGCAGTCATACGAAGCCAAATCACCAAAAAACCTGCTTCCTCTCTGCTCCTCTGGCTCTCCTCACTCCGGGAACCAACATGAACAAATTTCAAATAAAGAGAACAGCTTCTATGTGCCGACTCTCGACCCTGGTAAGCAGGAGCTCTACCTCTGTGCTTCCATCACCTCAGGCGCCGAACAGGAAGTCCTCCACAAGTACATATTAAATGTGAATGTAATTGCAAACAAGGCACTAGGAACCCAGGACCCATGAACTCTGCTGCTATTGACCTAGTGTAAAGTACAGTGTTCCATCTGCAGATTGAATCAATGCACACTAAATTTTTTTCACCAAATTAAACATTTCAGCACCAATGTCCCTCACCCTCGAGACCTATATTTTGCCCTAGACAAAGTGGGGCTGATTTAGCAACACTGTGCAAATTTGCCCATGGGTGGTAACTTATGGCAACCATTCAATTTTCTGCATTGATTGTTCTTGCAGCTGGCTTTAAAAATAAATCGCTGATTGGTTGATATGGGTAACTGTCCATTGGCAAATTTGCCCAGTGCAGATAAATGTGCCCCAGTTGGTTTATGAAGTGATGCAAATATTTTGTGCTCTGATTCAACATGTTGTCGGGAGACGCAGAGTTATGGAGGAAACTTCTGCATTGTGGTACAAAAACATACAAAATTAGGCATTTTTTCCAAAATGTGCAATTCTGTACAGGTATTTACTGTTATGTTACCCATATTTACTGTACATTTTTCTCTCTAGTACCTCTTGGTCATGATCCGGGTGTATTTCCAGCGAGCCAGGCTTAAAGAAGAGGAGTACATCGCAGGGTACTTCTTTGGAGCCTTGTAAGTAGCTTTCTTTATTTCCATGCATGTTCTGCAAAACAATAAGTGGAGATTGAATTTAAATCTGAATAGCTGTATAAAGAAATATATGTTTAAGCTGTCTGTGAACAAATGAATCATTACCAAATCTTGCATAGATTGGACACCTGACGGTTGTGAATAGGTGGGAAGGGGGAAGGGCAGAGATGTTGAGGGGGGCCAGACAGTGATGTTAATAGTGGATTGTGACATTGAAGTGCAGGAAATGGGTGAATCGGGTGCATGAATTGGGATGATTTGGAGTCAAGAGTGTGAAACCCAGATATGCCCAGGAAAAAAACAGGTAGGTGTTCAACCACACTCACATTATGCAAACCCTATACTTGAACCTTGCAACATTCTGTCGCACACTGCACATTGGCAGGACTCAGACAATAACACATCTTGTGCAGTCTAGCATATGAGCTAGCTAGAGCATTGTGAAACTAGAATATTAATAACAAAAACTAGGTTCAGTAATCTCTTTTGTAGGTTGTCACCTCAGTGTCCTTGGCAGCCAGATTCTATTTCAAATATTAGACTGGAAAATGGAAGAATTGGTAGGTAAATGGTTCAAAAACAAAAGTTAATTATAAGGCTAACCACTACTATTAGTATTTTCTTTATCATTAAACATTTTTTATTACATTCAGTAACATAGTTTTACCATTAATTTGAATGCATTTGTCAGTAATATGACCATTATTACCTTGGTTTTCAGGTTACTTGCTTATGAGATGGAGGAGGAAACATCTTTTCGTGGCATAATTTACACCTGGGCCCTTGGAGAAATGTATCGGGAACTATGGACCTAGTTCACCAAGTTGCGTGATGAAGTGTGGGCCAGGATGGACTTTCGAGCCTGGGTTTCCGAGAAATTCTGTGAGGTGTGTAATACTATGTATTCTTGGTTATAGCCCATAGCCCAACAGTTTGGGTACAGATAATAAGTTAAATGCAAACATGTGTGTCATCCCTTATCTAATGATACTGTAAGGTATAAAGTATAGTAAAATAGAACCCCCATTTAACTTGTTCCAGGAGACCAGAAAGAAATGGAGTCAAATTTAAGAAAATGTAAAATCAGGGAAACGCATTATATATTGTTGGGAAAAAAAATGTTTAAAATGTGAAAACTTAAAATCAGAGAATGCAAAATTGGCGTTCCAGTGTAATTGCTTACTTTTACTAGTACATTTTTATGAATTTTTAAAAATATTTTTGGTTGTAGAAGGTGCAAAGTAAAAAAAATAAAAATGTTTTTTTCTGTATTTTGCTTTCACTGGTTTGGTACATATAAAATAGGGAAACAGTCTTATTGTGATTGGTTAGAGAACAATAACTTTGCTACTGTATATAGATAAATTCCATAATTGTTGCATATGTAGCACATTATCTGTCACTATGTACTGAAGATATTTCTTTCTGGGGTTTAATACGTGGGGGGTATTACAACATAACAAACCAAAAAGGTGTGTCCATCTCTATACATACAGGATGCTGCCCAGTCATACAGAGCTTATTTGCCCACCAAATATTGTGCATTTTATTATAGAGGGGGGATTTCTCTGTCAGAGGAAAAGGTTGTAACTGTAAGAATGCATTTTGGGCTCTCCCACAGTTCCAGGACTAAGCACATTGGTATCCAAAGAATCATTGGGACTTCTCCCATTGGCTTATATGCAACTTTGACAGGTCTGAGATGCCAGATTTTCAGATTCTGACTTTTCCCATCCTCGGGGTTTAATAAATTCCGAAAAATTCTTGATATTTTTAAAAGTCTGATTTCATTAAAAAAATCTAAATTTTTTTGTGATTATTGCATTTGGATTTTAGTAAATAACCCCCTTACTGTATCCTGCACATCAGGTAATCCATATCAACTCACCATCTTTAGTTCTCCATGGTTTTTCTCCAATCACTTTTTTTTTATCTATACTTTTTTCCCCTTACTTTACATGATCTCCACTGTATATTGGGCTCTAGGTTCTCTGCACCCCAGGACTTTCTTTTGGGTTTTAGTTTTACCATGTTCCATTCTGCCCTTCTTTTCTCTCTTCCTATGTACAATCCTCCCTTTACTACCAACTCCAATGCCATAATCCCCTCATTTTCCCTGTCCCTTTGCTTTGCTTCCTTTATTACCTCTCACCCAAGGACCAACTCTTTCCTTTATCCTGACCTTCACGTTCCTTTCTGCCTTTCAACCAATTTCTTCTTTCCTCTGACCCTTTTCCAAAGTCATTCCCCCACCTTTGCCTTTTCCCATATCCAATTTGTCCTTTCCCATGTTATTCAGATGAACAAGCTAAGGCGCACCAGGGGATGCAAACTGCTGCAGAGCCATGTACTTACTGCCATTGGCAAGTATAGCAAGTATAGGGCTCCTTTTTGTCTGACAGTGCCATGTTCTGCCGAATACACGTAGAGGTTCCATGGAAAGACCATAAAGGGTACATTTTTTCTTACAATACTACTACAATTTGTAAATGAGTCCAACAGAGTGCTTATCTTTGATTTGGAGAAGTAGGGTGCCAGGCAGGCTTATTCATAGTTGTTGCTGAGTTAAATAAGTATTTATGACCCAAAACAGGATCGCGGCAAGAAAAGTAAGATGGGTGAGAAATTATTAAAAGTTTACTAGGAGGGAGAAATAATCCCGCTTTCTTAGAGCTGGTGGGATCAGTAATGGCATTAAGGGGGGGGTGATGCATTGGAAGACTACAGAGAGAGTCTGTTTTTAACCATTAGAGGTGGTCCAAAGGGGGGTACTTGTTTTAATAAGTTACAAGAGGTTCTGGGAGAAAAACAGTTCATAGTGGTGGAGCGATGACTATACAAATCCATTATTAAGAATTCTGGTGCATATGCATAACCGGATGCAGTAATCTGTTGGTCCATTACATGGGATGCTATGGGAGAAGCTATGTTATTAAATGAAGATAGTAGTGACAATATACTAATCTTTTAATGAGGAAGGTGGTAATCTAAAAACAATTCAGCTTTCAAACATGGATACTTCTCTCCACCTGATCTCCGCTCTGTGTAGCTGCACGGTCCCAGTACAGCTATATGGAACTGCTGATTAAAGCAGATCTGCTTCTCTCCCCCTGATTACAACACACAGGCCATGTGTAACTTGGTCTAGAATCATGAGCCCACTCTCCAAACTAATTTTTCTCCTGTCCTCATGTAACTTCTTTATTGTCCTGGTCTCTCGTTTACATGCTATACCATTCTTCCATCCATCTGGCCTCTTTGTTCCTATTCAGAAATGACCATGACCATGAAATAGGCCAAATGGTTCGTTTTTCTAGTATACCAGTGGGCCAGTCTGGCGATGGGACATGATTACTGTTTACACAAACATTATTAATAGATCACGGGGGATTTTTTTTCACATAGATAAAGTTCAAGAACAAAGGCCATCTGTATAGACTTGGAATGAAAGGAAATTAATGGTTCTGTATGTGTATATATATTATCTATCTATGCACTGGAGTCACTTGGAGGGGTTGAACTTGATGGACTTAACAGCATATAATATTTAAATACCTAGTCTTATGTAAAGTTGTTCATTCTACTTTATTTCTGAGATCAAATGCTGATTCATTCATATTGTGCCAGGTAATGGTTACTTTGGCCTTTATGCATTTGCCATTTATACACTGAGCAAGGAAAGGCAATTGTATACTTGCATATAACAAGATGTCATTCTCTGACATTTGGAGATGAGAATTCAGTTTTAGATCAGTGGAGCATTATTTTAATCCTAGAGTTGTGCCCAGCACTATGCCCTGCTTTCTTCCTTTAAAAAGTCACAATTCATTTATAGGGCATGTGTGTTTCTAGAAACTAAGAGAAAATTATGCCAAGAGATGGGAAGATGTGAAAATATATGCATTGCGAAGATAATTGCAATGTATTAAAAATGGATATTGTGGACTCTTCTGCTTCTTAATCTTCTACATTGAAGGCAAAAGCCAGTTATTCCACCTTAAAGAGGTGGTTAACTTTTTTGTTTACTTTTAGTATGTAATAGAATGGCTAAGAAGACTTTTTAACTGGTCTTTTTTCTTTTTTATAGCTGTGGCGTTATTTTCCTTTGCCTTCTGACTGTCTCCAGGTTTCAAATGGGGTCACTGACCCCATCTAAAAAGACAAATGCACTGTAAGGCAACAAATGTATAGTTCTTGCTACTTTTTATTACTCAGATCTCTAATCATGCCCTTTCATATTCATATTCCAGTCTCTTGTTCAGATCAATGCATGGTTGCTAGGGTAATTGTTGAAATTGCAAACAGGAGAGCTGCTGAATAAAAAGCTAAATAACTCAAAAACCACAAATAATAAAAAAAATGAAAACCAATTCTCTACATCATAATACATCATACTGTGTATGGGCGGTGGGGAAATACAGTAGGGTGGCTTATAAAAACTGTGTATAAATTGATGTATGTAAATTCAATACATTATTCTTTTAGCGTTACATTAATTAACTATTTAATTCTCATTCTCATACAGTTATTAATCGATGTTGATGGAAAGGGCAATGTGCAATCTTCGTCGATGGAAAATGCAGTGGCCAAATTGTTTTTTGATATAGTCTGCATTAAAAATGCCCCTCAAGAAAGTTAGCAAAAAAGCTAGAATCTTGGGGTCTGACATTAAAGTGATTAAATAAATAAGTACCATTTAGAAAGCTAATTGAAAGTGCAACCAGTGGGGCCAGTGACATTATCAATATGGTTGCTTCCCTGAATGATGTCAAGCCCCTGTCATAGTTTTATCCTCTAATATCATCCCCTAGAACACACACACTGCTGTGAATAATAATGCAAATTACTTTCATGCTGAAGGTCAGGCTTGGATTCTATAAATGTTATTCAATGGATGGATTAAGGACATCTTAAACAGAGCTAGTGGATACAGCATACCTGCACTGTTATGTAAGTTTGAAACTGCTGTTATGAGATAAATATTTAAATACCATGCTCACTTTACTTTGCCATCTCTGCCCTTTTGATGTCCTGCATTATTTCGGAAGACTGGAGTTAAGTGCACATACAGTATAACTCTGACACGCAATGATTGCAAGACATTGCCTCTGATTTCTGAGGGTAAATAGACCAACAGGGTTAAATAAAAAATGCCCTAATAGTGTTACAGTACAGTATATATATATAAAAACATTCATGTAAATAAGAATTGCTCATTGTCAAACAGCACAGTAAGACAGCTATATTTGAGTTGCCATTTCTCCGGCACCAAGTCCAGTACAACCTCCACACTTTGTGAAAGGGATTTTAAGACTCTGGCTTTTGGGTTTTCATGATTGTAGAAATTATCTCCATCTCTTTCAAAAGTCATTGTGTCAAAGCAAAATTTCCAAGGATTGGGATGAGCTATTGGGCCCTGTGAGAGTGGGGGCCTTCCATAGGTAAGAGGTGAACTGGGTCCACAACAGAAAACTCTGAAGGTCTGAAAAAGGCATCCCACAAAACCAAAAGGGTGCAATGATAATTACTGATTTGCCTGTAGCCCCCATATTCAGTATAGGGGATCCAACAGCTGTCGACATAGGAGGAGGGTAATTTTTTTGTTTGGGCGAGGCTAAAGGTAGCTATACATTCCACCTAATGCAGGGTACATTAAAAATCTGAAGAGAAAGACCAGTTCCAGTGCTTGCAAATCTCATGCTCTATATCAACAATACATAATCACACACAGCAGTATACAATGGCAGGACCAGAACTAGGGGTAGGTAGAAGTGGCAGTTGCCTAGGGCGAAATAATAGGGGGGCACTGGGCAGCTACCTCAAAAATTGTCTTCTGCCTACCCCTAGTCCATGTTCACAGCCTGCAGTCTTACTCCCTGTCCTACACTCTGTCACCCACCCCTTCATCGTTCTACCCTCCCTCCTGTTACCCTCCCTTCATAGCGATGGGGGGGGGTGGCCGGCTGGCCTGGCCCTGTACGATGGTGGAGCCAGTCTGCATTTTTCTCTGCACTCATGCAAGGTACTTTATAATTCTGTTGGCATTTTAACTGTATTGTTCACCTTTAAATTTACTTTTAGTATGATGTAGAGAGTGATATTCTGAGACAATTGGCAATTGGTTTTCATTTTTTTATTATTTGTGGTATTTAATTTAACTAGCTTTTTATTCAGCTATATTAACAATACTGTCACTTGTATTTCATCCTTGATATTGATGACTCAATAGACACATTTGTTTGAAGATTATTGGAGTGCTGGTCCATTTTGAATTTTATATATATATATATATATATATATATATATATAAAAAATATATATATACCGTATACACTCGAGTATAAGCCGAGTTTTTCAGCCCCCAAAATATGCTGAAAAACTCTACCTCGGCTTATACTCGGGTCAAGCGCAAAAACGGTCGCCGGCGCCTAAGAATATTCGCCGGCGCCTTAGAATAGTAGCCGGCGCCTAAGAATATTCGCCGGCGCCTTAGAATATTCGCCGGCGCTTAAGAATAGTCATCCAAAAACGAGATTGAAACTTACCAGAAGCTGCTGCATTTCTCACCCTCGGCTTATACTCCAGTCAATAAGCTTTCCCAGTTTTTGGAGGTAAAATTAGGTACCTCGGCTTATACTTGAGTATATACGATGTGTGTATATATATATATATATATATATATATATATATATATATATATATAAATACCACAAAATGAAATCCCTTTTATTAGGTGCACATGGGTCAGGCTTGATATACATACTACTACAGAAATTAACTCTCTTCTCAATGCCTGCTCTCCCAACCCCCACTTAATGATGTCTTTGGAAGAGATCATGCTAAATAAAGAGAAAAGCAGGTATGGTCTTTCTCCCCCCAAAGACAAAATGTCTTTTTTTTCCCCACTTAGATAGGACCGACGATTGGACACTGCCTTGACGGGCGTGTCAGCTTATGCATGCTTTGTACAAACTTTGTAACTAAAAGGGTCTTTTTTTACTACAGTTACAATTCAGTTGTGCAAAATAGGTTTTCCCAGGGGGCTATATATTGGAGTGCTGGGGTTAATTTCTGTAGTATATATATATATATATATATATATATATATATCCAGAAGCTATAACCATATAAATGTTATTACGTTTACGCAATATATGTATTGTCTCCACCAACCAACACTATAACTATGAACTTTAAGTGAATGTAAGAAAAAATACAACAACACATATTTTGTTATCAAAATGCATTTTACTCTGCAATAACATATCCAAAAGCATAAACAAAATCCAGTGAAAAAGTTCTAGTCGCTAAAAGTTAAGATTTATTTTTTTTCTCATAAATAGAACTTTGGCATTCAAAATTCTAGCTGTAAATCCTACGTTACAAAATAATAAAATAATACAGCCTTTGAAAAGTGAAAGGCATACATCGGCAGCCAGCCAGTGGCTGCATCCAAATAATAACATGACAACAGTATTTACATGAGGTATCTGGACCAATTAAAAAAAAAAAAAAAACAACCTAGGACAAAAAGAAAAAAAAAGGATTTGGAATCCTGAAGCTTGAAAATAAAGCTATGCATCTACAGCATTTTATACAGCTGGGTATTGGAATACAACAAATAAATACACTTTATAGAACACTATCTATACATATAAAGCAATATATATATATATATATATATATATATATATATATATATATACACACACACATATATATATATATATATATATATACACACACATATATATATATATATATATATATACACACACACACACACACACACATATATATATATATATATATATATATATACACAAGAATATTAACCATGTAAGGAAGCTCTGCTATTGCCTATTATTAGAATAAACACTGAACTTCTGATGTTAGAATACACTTTATGAGGTGCAACTATTACTGCACATTAAATAGTGATAGGGCACAGCATTACTTCAATAATATAGATTAGTAAAGGCACAAAGAGAGAAAGAGGAATGCCAGTATTATTTATAAAGACTTGTGGATGACTTAAAAAAAGCTGGAAAAGCGTGCTCGTCGACCATTGGGAAAGACAAAAAATTGTCAGCTGCAAAGAATTCCTGGGAATGCAGATGCAAGATGGAGAAGTTCCCCCCCTGGTGCAGTTGTGCAGTTATTCTCTTTACAAAAGATGTATGCCAGCCCTGGGTTAAAAGCAACGGATTGTATTAATTGGGTGGTACTTCCAAATTGGCACCACCAATCACATTTTACTTGTCACTTAAGACTGCATGTGTTATAATGCAGATACTTAGAAGCATTTCCCCTTGCCGTTCTTCCAACTTCTGCTGAAAGGTACCAGATATACTGGGAAGAAAAGCACAGAGGGCTCCTTGTTTAGAAACCAGCACATCTAATCAGAACTACATTTCAGTATGGGTAGGACAGAGACACAGAAGTACAGATCAGTAAATGAGTAATATGGAATATTAGAAAATGGAGAACCTTGATTTCTAGGATTACATTAACCCTATCACTGAAAAGTCCAGGCATGAAAATGTTAAAAAAGGCAATTATCTCTGAAAAACTAAACATATGTCTTTTCTCCATTCTACGGCTTGTGAACTATTATCATCATCCTGTAGAAAAGAAGAAAAATTCTGTGGAGGAAATGGCAAACTCTGAGAATTAGTATTAGGGAGAAGCCCCTGTGTTTTTCACATTCACAATTGTAGCCCTGTACATAGTTATTTAGGGGTATCACTGCTGGAATAATTGTAAATAGAGACTAGCACTTGAAGAACAAGGAAGGTCAGCGTAGTTGTGAGATGTATTCAGCTATATCTGACATACAAGAGTTGGGCATGGATGGAAACGTTTCACTGAATCTGCCCTTTGTTCTGTAACTGACAGTTTGAATACAAACAATTTATCAGCCATGAAACATGCTATACTAATGATTTTGTT
The DNA here is from genome assembly GCA_038501925.1 of Xenopus petersii. Lineage (NCBI taxonomy): Eukaryota > Metazoa > Chordata > Amphibia > Anura > Pipidae > Xenopus > Xenopus petersii. Next base: position 85,721,401 of record CM076681.1, read on the forward strand.
TTGCAGCAGATTTTTTTTGCTTTCAATGAGCAGCAGACAACAATACAAATTATTTCTGGCTTTCCTCCCCAAGCCTCTCCATATGTTCCCCAGTAAGGAAGAGATAGAAAAAGCCTAACTCTTCTATTTCACATAACTGCAAACATTCAGGGAGAGAAAAGCATCCAAGTGCTTAGTAATAGTTGTGTGAATGCTAGCTATCCCAGCTTTTCCAGTGACTCTGTGAGGGTGTGCTGTGAGTTGTAGTTCTTTAACTGCAGACTGTCTCTCTCTCTCACTCTGGCTTAATCCTCAATATTCGACCATCGAAGTTAAATCCTTCGACTTCGAATATCGAAGTCGAAGGATTTACCGTATTTCGTTTGATCGAACGATCGAAGGAAAAATCATTTGAGCGAACGATTAAATCCTTCGAATCGAACAATTTAACCGTTCGCTCGAATGATTTTTCCTTCGATCGTTCGATCAAACGAAATTCGAAGGATTTTAATCCATCTATGGAAGGATTTTCCTTCGATCAAAAAAAAGGTTAGAAAGCTTATGGGGACCTTCCCCATAGGCTAACATTGGTGCTCGGTAGGTTTTAGGTGGCAAAGTAGGTGGTCGAAGTTTTTTTTAAAGAGACAGTACTTCGACTATCGAATGGTCGAATGATTTTTAGTTCTAATCGTTCGATTCAAAGTCGTAGTTGAAGGTCGAAGTAGCCAAAAAAATAGTTTGAAATTCGAAGTCATTTTTCATTCCAATCCTTCACTCGAGCTAGGTAATGTGCTCCCTACTGTGTGATTATCTGACACACTTTGCTCTGCATCAGCATCAGGTGGTACATAAAAAGTGGCTGCATCACACAAGCTTGTATAAAATGAGCAAGCCAATGATTTAGAAGAAGCAGGTATACGCCTAGTGTGCACTTACCCTAAAGACGAGGAATATAGTCTGTCAACAGTGAATAGCAAAGTGGATATATACTGTATATCTGAAAATGTACATTTATTTTGTATGTGCCAAGTACTAGGTTTCTCAACAGACTTTTATGTACCCAGTGGCAAACAACTCTACTTGTCGCCAGATAAATCTGTTTGTGGGATACAAGGCCTTAGGCCGATGTCACTGTTTTTTACTGCTGTGTATTTTAGCTATAGAGAAATGGTTGATATCTCCACCCCACAGTTGCATGCAGTTACTGGGCCAATAAACATTGAGTTTTGGGGACAAAAACTGCATGTCACTAGCAGATGCAAAGGGGATAACAACAATATCTTCACAAGTTAAAACCCAATAAAAATAAATAAAATGTGCCATTGACCTTCATCTCAGATGGCCTTTTATAAATCAGACATTTTAGGTTAAAAAAAAAAAAGCACCCGAAATGTAAATGTATTTGATCTACCTTCTATTGCTTACTAAAATATTTGAAAGGATGTCTGGGTAATATGTACAAGGTGTCTGACATGATTGTCTGTGCAAGCTAAACAGCTCAGTGCTATCTTTCAGATCAATAGGGTTTGTGAGAAATGTAAGACTAGCTCTGAAGGATTTACTTAATGCAATACAGGGCAATAATGGCTTCCTTAGGACACATTTTCTTAGAAAGCATTTTGTACTATCCTTCAGGATAGGAGAATCATATTTTTTGGGAGTGAGGAACAGCGACCCCCTCCAACTTATAATGTATATGTTTGACTTATCTCCAAGGAATGTAGCGGCAACAAAACAGACGGGCTGCTGTTAGAGTCTATGATGGGAAGATATTTGCAACAATTGTACGAGTTAAACCATGAAGAAAATTACCCATTATGATGCTACCTTGACGGAAATGTTTTTAAGAGCATCTTGCACACAATGGAGAAGTTGGTATTCTCATGATGGGCTTTCATCAGCCTTTTATCAGCAGTCTCACTTGATCTGCAAGCCTCTCTATTGATGGCATATAAGCCAGGTCTTTTTAGTACCAGTCCTAGGTAGTAGTAAGTCATACAATTGTTTTATTGCAGTGATCACTAGGGCTCACTGGGCAAATTTGCACCTGGGCAGTAACCCATAGCAACCAATCAGTGATTAGCTTTCTTTCAGCCAGCTCCAGGTTAAGCACTGAAAACAATCATCATAATTTGCCCACTCTTATAAATGACCCCCCAACTGTGTTTGGAAATGCAGAAAATGGCTTTCTACAATTTATAAGGAGCTATATTCCTGCCTCGTGTTTGCTACAGGCCATATACTTTGTAGCAAAAATAAAGGCAAACAATCACATTCAGGAATAAATACTGTGTGTGAGTGAAGATTCTCTGGTTGAGACCAAGCACAATATATAGTGAACCTCAGCTGCTAATGACCCAACTTTGTACAGTGTTCTGCATCCGACTGAATAACTTGTTCATAATATTAAACCCAAAAGGGATAGAAGATATAACTACATCAAACACTGGGATCCCTTAACATATATCCCCTGATTTATCGCCTGATTTAAGCACCACACAGTGCTGAAAGTAAAACACCAGTAGACCAGTAGAAAGCCTGATTCACTTAATTCCTGCTACTTGTAACTACTTCAAAACTATTTAACATTTCAGTTTTTTTTAAACATTGTATTTTGTTTTTGCACTATCCACATCTCATAAAAAAACAATACTAGACATCACCTCACCTATCGCACAACTGTAAACACTTCAATCACAATCACACTTAGAATTCATCCCTAAAACTAAAATGCAAAACAATTCTGTGTAATTTTCCTTTAGTCATCTAGGAGAGTAGGTGCAAAAGGAATTCTTTTGACATCTTGCACCTGCGGCACTTTTTTGTAGGGATGCACCAAATCCAGGATTCGGTTGGGGAGTCTGCCTTTTTCAGCAGGATCCGGCCTATTCCTTCTGCCCGGCCGAACCAAATCCAGATTTGCATAAGCACATTAGGGGCACTCACCCCTAATTTGCATATGCAAATTAGGATTCCGTTTCTGTATTCGGCTGAATCCAAAATAGTGGATTCGGTGCATCCCTACTTTTTTGTAGGCTTTTTTTTATCTATGTATAAATGCAAATGGATTTTGTAGGAAAAAAAATCCACCGCTACATTCAAAGTGAGGGAAACATTCAGAAGTATCTAAAAAACATAAGAAAAGAGGGAAAGTATATTCCAGAATATGCTTCTTTCCTTCAGGGAAAGAGAGTGAGTGGGTGGGTTAGAAGCATCTGATGTGCATAGTAAAGTTGTAGTTTCTGTTATGGCTCCCAAGTAGAAAAGCAGAGATTTGTAAAAAAGCAGCATTTAATCTAAATATGGATTGATCACTGAGTAATGCAATTGTCTCCCATGTCCTGAGCATAGCAATCTGATAGCATAGTCCTTAGATCGTCAATATCCTTCCGTAGCTGATGTGCTTCTGACAGTTTCTTGGTTAGACTCTCTGTGCTATGGCAGGCTTCATTTTCCTCAAAAGAGCTGTTCAAAGCTGTGCAAACAAACAAACAAACAAACAAACAAACAGAACATTAAGTAATAGAACAGCAACAAAACTTCAGGCCAGCAATAGGCAGCCATCAGCACACCAGTTTAGGAGAAAGGCAAAATGATAGGAAATTCTGGTAGCTGAACAGATTGACAGTAAAAAGTTCACATGCAGGGTATCCCGTGGTGCTTGCAATTAATTTGGAAGTGATCTGCAGTAGCTACTGGCTGGCTTGACCATTGCTACATGCTGCAGTCATCAAAACGCATAGTGTGCCAGTTCCCTTAAGGTAAGTCACACACAAATGACATCCTGTTTATGACAATTGTAACATCAAAAAAGCTGCTGTGTAGCAATAGGGGCAACAAAGAAGAATTTCACTGGCACTCAAAGGTTCATTCAAGCAGGTACAAGAGTTTATTTTGTGAAAAGTTTTTCGCAAAATAAACTCAGCAAGGGCTTGTACCTGCTTGAATGAACATTCGAGTGCCAGTGAAATTCTTCTTTGTTGCTACAATTGAAGTTGCCGATGCCTCTTTCACCATGCACCGGGTTGTCTTGTCCTGGAGAGCCAGGGTGTGCAAGCGTGGTAACCTTGTACTATTAAGCAATAGGGGCAGCCATTCAAGCACAGGACACACACAGTAGGTAAGCACTACAGAATGTCATTATATACTACAGAGCTTATCTGTTATCTGCTGTGTATCCTGTGCCTTTTCTCCTTTTTCAGCATTGAATGGCTGCCGCACAGTTACCCAGCAACTTGTTAATATAAACTAGCATAGTTTCTGAATTTTTACCAGTACATTATATTTTAATTACTCTAAAACACCTCCATTTTTTAGGGTGTATGTGCATTGAAGTAAATGTACTGTAATTTAAATTGAATTCCTGTAACAACTTATGCAGCACTTTACAATGATTTATAACAAACAGGGCTCTCACAATTTAACCAAAGAATTAGAAATTTTACAGAAGATTAGAAATAAGTTCAGCCCTGTTCACAAGAACATGTAACTCAGTTCAGATGTACTGTATCACTGTATACAAACCCCCCCCCCAAGACCAGAGAAATGTATTGTTGCAATGAATTACCAGTTGCAAACGTATTAGTGCTATCTGGCAGAGCCCTTAGCTGGAAAAAACAGGGCATACAGTATTTACAATCAGCCTTTTTTTTTTGCACTTTGCTGCATTTCAGAGCACAGAGACCTGGTGGACACAATTTCAATGGAATGCTGCCTGAGTTAGGCATTCTGAAGGTGCAAGGTAAGAATAGCAGGAGGTAAGGGCAGGGCTGAGTTGCATGTACTGAAACTGCGCTCTTCATTGAGCTTTTTTTTTTGCATCTGAGGGAGGGGGCACAATAGCTAAGAAAACTAGAACTAAGGGGAATGCTCCTGTGCCCTTGAGTGTTTTTGCACTTGTGCTCCTGGGGTCTTAAATGTCCCCGAATATCTTTTCTTTCAGAGGAAAATGTTGTAAGAGGCAGCACTAAAATAAAAATGCTAAAAAATGATTAAGGTCATTGTAAGATCTGAATTTCCATATTCCATATGTTGTAATTCCAGTTCCAAAACTTGTAAAATCAAAGGCAAGGATGCAACTAGTGGGGAAAAAGCCGATTTATATAAAGTCTTATGTGCAACAAGAACCACATTGTTCTTTCTAATACTTACATCCAATGCCTAGCAATAAAGAAAGGTTTGGCTCCTTGCCATGGACTCGTTGATTTAGTATACTGCAAAGTGCTTTCAAGTCAAACAGACAGTGGGACATCTCTTTGAAGAGCTGCTCAGCGACTGGAATCTTATCTGACAATGGCTGCCTGGAAATTTGCATTTCCTCTATTTGCCCTCTCATGCGCTCATTGTCTTCTTTTAAGTTTTGCTTCTTTGTGAATGGGAGAGAAAGCAGAAAAAAGGTAAATTACAATTAGTGTTAATATTTGTATCAGAGACAGAGAATGCAGAGTTTGGTACAGGTATGGGACCCATTATCCAGAAAGCTCTGAATTACGGAAAGGTTGTCTCCCATAGACTCCATTTTATCCAAACAGTCCAAATTTTTAAAAAATAATTTCCCTTTTATCTGTAATAATAAAACAGTACATTGTACTTGATCCAAACTAAGATATAATTAATCCTTATTGGAAGCAAAAACAGCCTGTTTGGGTTTATTTATCTTTATATGATGTTTTAGTAGGCTTAAGGTATGAAGATCCAAATCACAGAAAGATCCATTATTCCGAAAACCCCAGGTCCAAGCATTCTGGATAACAGGTCCCATACCTGTACCTTTTTTCAAAAGGAATTGTTCCAGTAACAATAAAAACTGGGTAAATAGATAGACTGTGCAAAATAAGAAATGTTTCTAATATAGTTAGTTAGTCAAAAATGTAATGTATAAAGACTGGAGTGACTGGATGTGTAACACAACTTCCTGCTTTTCAGCTCTCTTGGTTTCCACTGAATGGTTACCAGGCAGTAACCAATCAGTGACTTGAGGGGGGGGCCACATGGGTCATAACTGTTGCTTTTGAATCGGAGCTGAATGCTGAGGAGCAATTGCAAACTCACTGAACAGTTACGTCCCATGTGGACCCCCCTTAAAGTCACTAAAGAGTTAGAGAGCTGTAAAGTTAGACATCTGTTTACTACAGCCTTTATACATTACATTTTTTGCTAACTAAATATATTAGAAATATTTTTTATTTTTACACAGGACTGTTCCTTTAAACCCACCATGTTGTCTGCAGAGGAAGAGGGCTCAGACATCGCCTATGTCAGAAAATTGTCTATTCTTATAAAGGAAACAATCGGAGCTGGATCTGTATTTGGCATAATACTGTCTTGAACTACAACACCACTGACATCTAGGAACTAGAACAGATTCAGTTTTACCAAAGAAAAATGAGTAATTATAGGTTTGTTGGATCAGTGTGAGAGTCACATGTAAAGCTATGTAGCACACTGCTAGTCCCTGTGGGATAAAACAGACATTGCAGAACATGACTTCAGTTTCCATTGCAATGCGGGCTGTTAAAATAGTAATAGCAAAAACAAGCTCCGTCACAGCCAGCCTGGAAATGTTTATCCTTATATAACACTGCAAGGCAAATAGAGCATGCAGGCACAACGGTCTAGCTTAGTTACATAAGATGAGAAATGGTACACTACCCTTAGTGACCAGCCTACCTTTCTCACTAATGCAAAGGGAGTGCTTTAGCAGAGTGATGAAGGGCAAAGATAAAAATATGAAATGTTTATGGTCTCACAGGTGGCATTACCACGGCATGCATAAAACATTTCATCTTTGTGTAAGCACATGAACAGGAGAAAGTCCAAACATTATTCATGTGCAGGGCTTATTGTAAAGCATGGAAGGGATTACAATAAAAGGAAAAGGATCAACTCAGTATATTTTTATCTTTCCAAATTGCCAACAAGCATTTATAGATTTTATAGCTTAGGATCAGCAGCAGCAGATACAAGAAAACACTATGCAGGAAAAGAGTCCATTTAAGGGCATTTTAAAGTGCAATTAAAGTGCAATTGTTCAGTGTGATTCACCTCCCCTGTGCCAAGGGGGTGTCATTATTATGAAAAAGTAATGAATTCAGAATCTGGCCACCTTCTGCATTAGTGAGCAGTGAGATGCAGAGATGGGTTGGCTTTTGAAATGTGCAGATCTATTGCATAGCAAAACAGGCCTTATTCTGTTATAATGAAGAGAGAGCACTTATAAGTGTTTTCAATGACATTCTATATTGCCTAGACATCTTTGGAGTTAGGCCGCATGCAGGCAAGTATTCTATGGCTGATGATATATGGTTTATTAAACAAGCCCAAATATTAGGTTTATTATAGTGCTTAAAGGAGAACTAAACACTACACATTCCATACAGGATGTGGCATCCTTTGCAACACGACCTTGACAAACTGGCAATCTGGGCAGCTAAGTGGCAAATGAGATTCAATGTTGAGAAATGTAAAGTCATGCACCTGGGATGTAAGAATATCCAAGCCACTTATACCTTTAATGGGACTGCACTAGGCAAATCCATTATGAAAAAGGACCTTGGAGTCCTTGTAAATGATAAACTTGGCTTTAGCAAGCAATGCCAGTCAGCAGCATCAAGGGCAAAATAAGGTCTTGAGCTGTATTAAAAGGGGCATAGAGTCACCGGAGGAGGGGGTCATTCTTCCACTGTATAGAGCACTCGTAAGGCCCCATCTGGAATATGCCGTACAGTTTTGGTCTCCATCACTCAAACAGCATTATTGTATTAGAGAGGGTACAGAGAAGGGCAACTAAGCTGGTGAAAGGTATGGAAAATCTTAGCTATGAGGAAAGACTGGCCCAATTGGGGATGTTCATGCTGGAGAAGAGGCGCTTAAGGGGTGATATGATAACTATGTATAAATATATAAGGGGATCATATAATAATCTCTCTAATGCTTTATTTACCAGTAGGTCACCCATTCCGATTAGAAGAAAAGAGGTTCCGCCTAAATATTCGGAAGGGGTTTTTTACAGTGAGAGCTGTGAAGATGTGGAATTCTCTCCCTGAATCAGTTGTACAGGCTGATACATTAGATAGCTTTAAGAAGGGGTTGGATGGCTTTTTAGCAAGTGAGGGAATACAGGGTTACGGGAGATAGCTCATAGTACAAGTTGATCCAGGGACTAGTCTGATTGCCATTTTGGAGTCAGGAAGGAATTTTTATTCCCCTCTGAGGCAAATTGGTGAGGCTTCAGATGGGTTTTGTGCCTTCCTCTGGATCAACTGGCAGTTAGGCAGATATAAATAAAGGTTGAACGTGATGGACGTGTGTCTTTTTTCAACCTTACTTACTATGTTACTATGTTGCATGAATATGGTTAAAAATGGCATATTTTATATACTGAACTTATTGTACCAGCTTTCAGCTTCTCAATAACAGCAATTATCCAGGACGTCAAACTTGTCACGGGGGAGTCACCATCTTGGAAAGTGTCTGTGAAACTCCCATGCTCAGTGGGCTCTGAACAGCTGTTGAGAAGCTAAAGTTTAGGGGTTGTCTATAATATAAGCTGATGCTAAAGGGCTGATTATTAAATTATGATGCCAGTTGCACTGGTTTCTGTGCTACCATGTAGTAAATATCTGTATTAATTACTAATAAGGTCTTATATTGTGACATTTATATTGTATGTGTATATTTTGAGTCGGTCCCTAAGCTCAGTAACTGACAGTAGCACAGAGCATGTGCAGTGAATCAGCAGAAAGAATATGAGGAACTACAGGGACATCTTTTGAGGCACAAACGTTTACTGTTAAAGGGCTGCGGTTGATTGGGCTGGTACAGAAGTCTAAAACATAATGTACAACGTTTCTAGTCTACTTTATTTATGCTTCTATGTTCTCATTTAAAATTGTTTTATATTGGAAAAATAAATCCATTATAGGTAATTGATCTCTGCTAGATTCAGAGAATGTCTGTGGGGCTCTCAAATGAAACCTAGTAGAAAAAAAAAGAAATTATTTGTGTGCTGCTTCCTCCAAAGTAGCAAGATACTGAATTTTACATACAAAACAACAGAATTATCAATTCCCTTGGTAGATACCTGTTTCTTATCAGGGGGAATGTAAGGTGCTTTCTTTGGAGCTATACTAAATGTGAAAATTTTAATAAAACATTCTCTAATTCCTACCTAGTAAGTTTAATACATGAAAATGTTTTTCCTAGATTCAATTTGACAGTTTTGTGATGCCAGTGTATTCACTGTTGTGCAAAAATATAGAGAAATCATATACAGAAATAAAATGTACAAGCCTTTTGTTTAAAGCAAGAAACAATGAATATGTAAAGTAAAGCTGCTGGATTTACTTCAAAAGAAAGAACCTCTAGCTGCCGAGTGCAGTGCATTTTCTCTTCTAGCCTCTTTTCAAGCTTCTGCGCTGCCAAATGCTCTTGATAAAGTTTCTCTCTCAATGCCTAAAGAAAGGAAAATTTTACAGAATGAATTTTTGGTAAAATATCCCTACCACTGCAGCTTATACTACCCTGTTTTTAAAAATGTTGGGGAACTAAGTAAAATGTAAAGAATGTGATCATTTACAAATCATTTAAATCCTATATTTAACTGAAATGGTACAAATACAACATATCAAATGTTGAAAGTGAAATTTTTTTTTCTGAAAAATATATGTTCCTTTTGTGGCCATCAAATACTGTACATGTATAGGATCCCTTATCCGGAAACACAATATCCAGAAAGCTCCGAATTACGGAATAGCTGCCTCCCATAGACTCCATTTAATCCAAATTTTTAAAAATGATTTCCTTTTTCTCTGTAATAATAAAACAGTAGCTTGTACTTGATCCCAACTAAGATATAATTAATCCTTATAGAAGGAAAAAACTGCCTATTAGGTTTATTTAATGTTTAAATGAATTTCTAGTGGACTTAAGGCATGAAGACCCAAATTACGGAAAGATCCGTTATCCGGAAAACCCCAGGTCCCAAGCATTCTGGATAACAGGTCCCATACCTGTACTACTGTATATACAGGTATGGGATCCATTTCTGGAAACCCATTATCCAGAAAGCTCCAGAGTACGGAAATGGCTTCTCCCATACACTTCATTTTCATCAAATGATATAACATTTTTAAAAATGATATCCTTTTCTCTGTAATAATAAAAAGTACAGGTATTGGACCTGTTATCCTGAATGCTTGGAACCTGGGGTTTTCCAGATAACAAATCTTTCTGTAATTTGGACCCCCATACCTGAAAGCCTATAAATAAATAAACCCAATAGGTTGGCTTTACTTCCAATAAGGATTAATTATATCTTAGTTGGGATTAAGTACAAGGTACTGTTTTATTATTACAGACAAAAAGGAAATAATTTTTAAAAATTTGTAATATTTGAATAAAATGGGAGAGTCTATGGGAGATGGCCTTTCCTTCATTAGGACTTTCTGGATTACAGATTTCCAGATAATGGATCCCATCTTGTTCTTGATCCCAAATATATAATTAATCCTTATTGGAGGCAAAACAATCCTATTGGGTTTAAATGTTTTTTTAAGTCTAGTGTTCCCAATTACAGAAATCCCAATTTTCCTTATGCGGAAAAACCCATGTCCCGAACATTCTGGATAACAGGTCCCATAACTGTATATTTGTAGATAGATAGATAGATATAGTTCCCTGTAAGTGAAGTTGCTTTTAGACACTACTGTGCTTTTAATTCTCTGTGCAAGGTCATACAGAGTTATAATCCATTGCTGTGAATATTTAAACATGTTTTACTTGTTCTCAATATACAATAAATAGTTAATCAAAGCAAAAAGACTGTGCTTTGGCAGGTAATTATAAGAGAGAATTGTTAGGTCTACCTCAGGCCGCGATTTCAGGCTGTGAATAATGAATTCAGTTCATGATAGCATAAATAATTAGCAATGTTAAAAAACATATATATATATATATATACACACACACACACACACGCTGTGAATAATGAATTCAGTTCATGATAGCATAAATAATTAGCAATGTTAAAAAACATATATACACACACACACACGCACACACACAAAATTTATAAAAAATTTATATAGTGTAGTAATTTCAATGTTAAGTAAAATACACCCACAGTGTCCTCCAAACCTTACTAAAACACCTTTTTACTGTGATGCAAAAAGAACATACACTTGTGTATTAAATTAACTTATTCACCATGTGTGTTCAGTTATAGCTTTTTCACCCTTATGTTAAACAGGAAGAAAAGAGAACAGACAGGGGTGGGTGGGTCCGTAACTAAGGGATAGTGAGGTTAGCAACACAAATTCGGATTGTTGCTTTCCGGTGGTATTATATACTCACAACAAGTGAGTTTCAACTAGGGAATTAGTGTAGTAATTTCAATATTAAGTAAAATACACCCACAGTGTCCTCCAAACCCTACTAAAACACTTTTTTACTGTGATGCAAAAAAGAACATACACTTGTGTGTTAAATTAACTTATTCACCATGTGTGTTCAATTATAGCTTTTTCACCCTTATTTTAAACTTCAATCCCGGATTTGTTTTTTTCACATTTAATTATATCTTAGTTGGGATCAAGTACAAGCTACTGTTTTATTTATTTTTTTTTTCAAAGGGTTTTTTCCCCTCAGGATAAATATTAATAGGATCTTGGTAAAAGGTGACCCAGAATAAACAATGACTGCATGTATAAAATCAAATGTGCACATTTGTGATACTCCAACGCAGTAAGAGAGCGAGATCACTGAAATATAAGGGTTTGTACATGTTTTAATGTGATTCTGCACATAATAGTAAAACAAAGCAAATAGAGATTATAAAATAGTAGTCTTCTGGCAATATATTTTCTTTCTGTCAAAAACTGCAGTTGGGTCACTTTTCAAGATGTGCCCATATTTTATTTCCCACTAGCATCAGCTATATTAAAATCAGCAGTACCCAAATAAACAGAGCCAAGCCTCCAGCATGTCATTCTTAATTGCAGATTGAATACTGAGATGTGAACTGCAGTAATCCAGCCTGCTATTTTGCAATTCAGCCACTAAGATAAAATAGGTATAGTATAGGACTTGTTATCCACTGGGGTTTTCTGGATGATGGATCTTTCTGGAATTTGTATCTTCATACCTTTGAAAGCTTATTTATTAAAGGGTGGATTTAAGAGGTCTTTGAAACCACGACTAAAGCGGTAGACAACATGCTAAAATATAAGAATACCTCTAAAATTTTTCAAAAAATGTGCGTTTTTCAGACAATTTCTAGTGGAAAACAAAACCCGGAAAGTGGTCCAATAAGATCAATGCAGCTACCATTGACTTGTATCGCACTGTGACAACTTTTCCTTGGCAAAGTTTGGTAGAGGTTTTCGTTGGTTTGTACACTTAATAAATCTCAAATTTTAAAGCTTTTACAAATATAGGAAAATCAAATTTATAGTAATTTGTGGGGGGAAAAAAATCGCAATTTGATTGTTAGTAAATGGGCAAGTAAGTCTACTAGAAAATCAATAGGCCAATAGGCTGTTTTTGGTTTGAATAAGAATTATTTCTATCTTAGTTAGGATTACAGAATTAGGATTACAGAGAAAAAGGAAATTTTTAATATCTCCAGTGTTATTAAATATCCCTTAGTATCACACAATTTAGTTTGAGCAGCCACTTTACCTGAATTTCTGCAATCATATTCTCTATTTGACTTTGCTGATTGTCTATGACCTGTTGAAACAAAGAAAAAAGAGTGTGCCATATTATTCCCATTTCTCGCTGACAGTGACAAATTGATTTTAGCCAAAATATTTGATGATGCTCCTTTAAGCCATTCTCATACTCATATGTTTCTTAGAAGGGGGTGTGGAAGCAACCATGAGAAACACAGAACCAGCTTAGCTAAGGAAGGGGTATGGAGTCACAAATAAAAATCACAATTAATGCAGAGTGGCACAAGATGGTGCAATTATGTTATGTATTATTGGGGGCCGCCACCAAAAAAACCCATATTTTTAGATAATAAAAGAACATGTAATTCAAAGTAACTTTCGAAAACACATTAATTAAAATATTCAATGGTTTTTAAGTTATTTGAGAATGTAATTGCTAGTGAAAGCAGTATGTGTTTATCCTTGAGTCAGACTAGTAAAACTTTTATATCAGCTTTATGACACACAGCTCTTTGCCATAGGTGACAGTGCCTATACATATCTTGTCATCTGTCAGTATTGGAATTGCTGCAGGTAAAAGTGTTTTATATGTAGCATCGCCAATGGATGGCAAAGTATTTTTTGTTGCTTTGTTGCTTGCGGGACAGGTAAATTCACCTGCAGCAAATTACCTGCAGCAATTCGAATCGAGTTTTCCTCTGAAAAAAAAACTTGAATGTCAAGAAGGCTATTAATATCTTCAAATGGTTCACTGGACCTGTGCCACTGACTTCTACATGAACTCAGCAGGTTTTAGGTGTTGGAAGTATCGAATTAAAAAATCGAATTTGAATTTACCAATCGAACCTTAATAAATCTGCCCCTATGTGTCTGCCCTTAATCACAGAGCTTTCAACACTGTTTTAGGCATCATGTGCAGAGAATGTACACAAAAGACACCCCTGAATTTTAATAATATGAGCAAATCATTTTAAAACCATTGAAACTTTATACCGTATATACTCGCGTATAAGCCGACCCGTGTATAAGCCGAGGTACCTAATTTTACCTACAAAAACTGGTAAAACTTATTGACTCGCGTATAAGCCTAAACACAACTACAGCCCTGTCTCCCAGCACCGCACATTCTGCCAAAGCGACCCCCCCAGCGATCAACCGGACTTCTTTGCAAAGCTGATGGTGACAGAGAATTGCCAAACGGATTACTGTGTGCATTGTCCCACTGTCCCACTACCATGTGCAGAGGGTGCTGTTTGATATTGCCATCACTGTTAATCTTTTGTATAACCAACAGATGGCGCTGTGTGATATTGCAGTCCTGGTTATTCTTTTATACAACCAACAGATGGCACTGTGTAATATTGCAGTCCCTGTTATTCTTTCATACAACCAACAGATGGTGCTGTGTGATATTGCAGGCTCTGTTATTCTTTCATACAACCAACAGATGGCGCTGTGTGATATTGCAGTCACTGTTAATCTTTCATATAACCAACAGATGGCGATGTGTGATATTGCAGTCCCGGTTATTCTTTTATACAACCAACAGATGGCACTGTGTGATATTGCAGTCTCTGTTATTCTTTCATACAACCAACAGATGTCGCTGTGTGATATTGCAGTCACTGTTAATCTTTCATATAACCAACAGAGGGCACTGTGTGATATTGCAGTCCCGGTTATTCTTTTATACAACCAACAGATGGCACTGTGTGATATTGCAGTCCCTGTTATTCTTTCATACAACCAACAGATGGCGCTGTGTGATATTGCAGTCACTGTTAATCTTTCATATAACCAACAGAGGGCATTGTGGGATATTGCAGTCTCTCCCCAAGTGAACTGTTGGTATAGGAATGATTAAAAGTGACTGCAATCTCAGCTACTCGGGTCGGGTACCGCTGACCCGCGTATAAGCCGAGGTAGACTTTTTCAGCACATTTTGGATGCTGAAAAACTCGGCTTATACGCGGGTATATACGGTAATTAAATCATGGTGGAAAGTTGCTTAAAAATAGATTTTCTCTTACTGGGTGGAGATGTCCTTCAGTATGATGTAGACATTGATATTTTGCAATTGGTCTTTAGTTTTTCTTTTTTCAATCTGGTTACTAGGGTCTTATTTACCCTAGCAACCAGGCAGTGGTTTAAATGAGAGACTGGAATATAAATAGGAGAGGGTCTAAACAAAGTAATGAAAATTAACAATAACATTGCAGCCTCACAAAGGCTCCAGGGACAGTGCCCCCACCCCCTTTTAAAAGCTAGAAAGAAACAGGCAAATAAAAGTTACTAGGAATAGGACCTTCTAAAATTTAACCTAGAGGTAAACCACCCCCTAAAACATAATAAAAATTAACCACCCCCTTAATCGCTGTAAAGGTATTTGGCCAATTTCACCAAAAGAGAGGATCTTTCCCCAATATGGCCACGAAATATACAAAGTTCAACTCTAGGGCTAAACGACTAGATTACAATGACGGGAATAGGCGCCATCAGGATAAGGACCACATTAACTAGCTGATGTGGTTCTCAATCAGACAGGAAAATCAAACCAAACCAATCAACATCTGGCAAATATCCGTCGGAGGGTCCTATACACGGGTTGTTTGGCTGCTGAATAAGTCTAAAGGACCCCAAATGGTAACTGCCTGACACGAAGCACACAGGGTGGAGTTTGGCAAGAAAAGTGTGCATTTTTCTGAAAACAATTTGTCCCAAATGGAGATGGAGATGGACCCACAATGTCAAAGGCACATAGTCCACTCAATACATCAGTGCCACTTTGGAGAGACTTTGTGAGTCCCACTTTGTGAAAGCAATATAAAGTGAAAGAGGGGAAACTAAATGGATTTTTGGTGAAGAAAAAAAAATGAAAATGAGCAAAAACAGAGAAAAAAAAGACTAGAAGATGGGGAAAGGAGAGTGGATAGGTAGAAAGTTAAAGAATAGAGAAAAGTTTTAAAAAAAGAGAGAAAGAAAAATTTGAGAGGGGAACAATTTTGGATGAGGAGCCAAAAATATAACAATAAAGAGGGGGAAGGAAAATAGAAAACATGAGAACAAAACAAGTGAGGAGATATACAGATAGCAAAATAGAAAGAGAACATCACAATAATTCATGATGAGAGTATGCTCTCTGGGCATCAGGATGGGGGGGTCTTAGAATTCATATTTTGTTTATATTATTATTAATCCCGGTTTGCCAGACATTACCTGTCATAGAATAGGGTGTTCTCATTATTTTATCATCAGAGGGTTACACAGAAAACAGATGGGTTTCATTTGGTTTCAGAGAATCAAGAGCTCTGAGCAGTATACATTTTGCTCTCCCTTCATTTTCTTTCTATGCATCCTTCTCTCTTCAATTATTTTCTCTCCTATACTCCCTTTTCTGAGACCAAAAGAACACTCACTGCTATTATATTTCACTGCTTTCATTTTCTACCAGATTTGTGTGCATGTGTCATTTGCTGGGGGCCTAGATAAATGACAGAGGAATTTGAGCAAAAAGGTTGGAAACCTCTGCTTTAAGGGTGGTGGCACATGGGGAGATTGGTTGCCAAGTGATAAATAACTTAAATCTTCCCAAAATGGCTTCCAAGCAGCAAAAGTGTGATTAACAGGTGAGATGCCATTAGTTTTGCTTTGTTAAACTTTGTGCAACTTCAGAAAACGAAACATCGCAAATGTCATCCCACCGCAACAGCGAAGATTTATCACTTGACAACTAATCTCCCATGTGCCACAAGCCTAAGATGCCAGCTACAGATAGAGCCAGGCTGGTTTGTACGTTTGATGCGCTGTAACTTTATGGGATAGACGCGATATCTGCATTGAATGCAGTTCCCCACGTTGCCCTAACGAACCAGAAAAGTTTCCTTAAACCGCATTACATTAAATGGACACCAGGTGGCGCATGGTACACTCAACTCTTACAGGAAGAACGTGAACGAGACACAGGGGCAGAGGGGAAATCAGGGGGACAGCCAGAGGCATGGGGGAGAGAGCAAGAGGAAAATTAGGGAGAGAGAAAAAGATATGGTGGGAAAAATCTGGGAGGGGAGGAGAGATACACAGGGCAGAGGTGTCTGGGAAACCTACCAAATCATTCCTCCACCTTTGTCACAGACAGGATGATGTATTAATCATTTTTATGAGTTAGGTTTATATGCCTGTGGGTTTCAGATCCTTATGGAGTGCAAATTTGTAGCTACAAACAGTGGTAGTCTCCTGTAGCGTAATGGATAAGGCGCATGTTTCGTAAACAGAGGGTCATCAGTTCAAGACCTGTGATTTAATTTTCAAACTTTAATTTTTTTTTTTTTTTACTTTTCTTTTAAATGGTCAGATCTCGGATGCTTTATTTAATATGGACAGAGTTCCCACAATTTAAAGTTATAGAAAAATACTGAAGGAAAGCACATTGGGAAGTGTTAGTGTCTAATTGGCTGCTGTCACAATGAATGAGATTATTTGGTAGAGGAAAAAAATCAAAGGAGGGAGAGGGAGACAGATGAAAAAAATCGGGGAAGGGAGAGAGTGACTCAGATGGAAACATTGGGGGAGGAAGAGAGAGACACAGAAGGAGATGGAAAAAATCGGAGAAATGAGAGAGACACAGATGCAAAAATCGGGGGAGGGAGAGAGAGACAGATTGAAATATTGGGGGAGGGAGACAGAGACACAGATGCAAAAATCAGGGGAGGGAGATAGAGACACAGAGGGAGATAAAAAAAAATCACATAAAGGTGACAGATGCAAAAATCGGAGAAAGGAGAGAGAGGCACAGATGCAAAAATTGGGGGAAGGAGACATAGACACAGAGGGAGATGGAAAAATCGGAGAAAGGAGACAGACACAGATGCAAAAAATCGGGGAAGGGAGAGAGAGACTCAGATGGAAACATTGGGGGAGGGAGATAGAGACACAGAGGGAGATAAAAAAAATCAGATAAAGGTGACAGATGCAAAAATCGGAGAAAGTAGAGAGAGGCACAGATGGAAAAATTGGGGGAGGGAGAGAGAGACAGATTGAAATATTGGGGGAGGGAGACAGAGACACAGATGCAAAAATCAGGGGAGGGAGATAGAGACACAGAGGGAGATAAAAAAATCAGATAAAGGTGACAGATGCAAAAATCGGAGAAAGGAGAGAGAGGCACAGATGCAAAAATTGGGGGAAGGAGACATAGACACAGAGGGAGATGGAAAAATCGGAGAAAGGAGACAGAGACACAGATGCAAAAAATCGGGGAAGGGAGAGAGAGAGACTCAGATGGAAACATTGGGGGAGGAAGAGAGACACAGAAGGAGATGGAAAAAATCGGAGAAATGAGAGAGAGACACAGATGCAAAAATCGGGGGAGGGAGACAGAGACACAGATGCAAAAATCGGGGGAGGGAGAGAGAGACTCAGATGGAAACATTGGGGGAGGAAGAGAGACACAGAAGGAGATGGAAAAAATCAGAGAAATGAGAGAGAGACACAGATGCAAAAATCGGGGGAGGGAGACAGAGACACAGATGCAAAAATCGGGGGAAGGAGACAGAGACACAGATGCAAAAATCGGGGGAGGGAGAGAGAGACTCAGATGGAAACATTGGGGGAGGAAGAGAGACACAGAAGGAGATGGAAAAAATCAGAGAAATGAGAGAGAGACACAGATGCAAAAATCGGGGGAAGGAGACAGAGACACAGATGCAAAAATCGGGGGAGGGAGAGAGAGACACACATGCAAAAATCGGGGGAGGGAGAGAGACACACATGCAAAAATCGGGGGAGGGAGAGAGAGACACAGATGCAAAAATCAGGGGACGGAGATAGAGACACAGAAGGAGATGGAAAAATATCGGAGAAATGAGAGAGAGACACAGATGCAAAAATCGGGGGAGGGAGAGAGAGACAGATTGAAATATTGGGGGAGGGAGACAGAGACACAGATGCAAAAATCAGGGGAGGGAGATAGAGACACAGAGGGAGATAAAAAAAATCACATAAAGGTGACAGATGCAAAAATCGGAGAAAGGAGAGAGAGGCACAGATGCAAAAATTGGGGGAAGGAGACATAGACACAGAGGGAGATGGAAAAATCGGAGAAAGGAGACAGACACAGATGCAAAAAATCGGGGAAGGGAGAGAGACTCAGATGGAAACATTGGGGGAGGGAGATAGAGACACAGAGGGAGATTAAAAAAATCAGATAAAGGTGACAGATGCAAAAATCGGAGAAAGTAGAGAGAGGCACAGATGGAAAAATTGGGGGAGGGAGAGAGAGACAGATTGAAATATTGGGGGAGGGAGACAGAGACACAAATGCAAAAATCAGGGGAGGGAGATAGAGACACAGAGGGAGATAAAAAAAATCAGATAAAGGTGACAGATGCAAAAATCGGAGAAAGGAGAGAGAGGCACAGATGCAAAAATTGGGGGAAGGAGACATAGACACAGAGGGAGATGGAAAAATCGGAGAAAGGAGACAGAGACACAGATGCAAAAAATCGGGGAAGGGAGAGAGAGAGACTCAGATGGAAACATTGGGGGAGGAAGAGAGACACAGAAGGAGATGGAAAAAATCGGAGAAATGAGAGAGAGACACAGATGCAAAAATCGGGGGAGGGAGACAGAGACACAGATGCAAAAATCGGGGGAGGGAGAGAGACACACATGCAAAAATCAGGGGAGGGAGATAGAGACACAGAAGGAGATGGAAAAAATCAGAGAAATGAGAGAGAGAGACACAGATGCAAAAATCGGGGGAGGGAGACAGAGACACAGATGCAAAAATCGGGGGAAGGAGACAGAGACACAGATGCAAAAATCGGGGGAGGGAGAGAGAGACTCAGATGGAAACATTGGGGGAGGAAGAGAGACACAGAAGGAGATGGAAAAAATCAGAGAAATGAGAGAGAGACACAGATGCAAAAATCGGGGGAAGGAGACAGAGACACAGATGCAAAAATCGGGGGAGGGAGAGAGAGACACACATGCAAAAATCGGGGGAGGGAGAGAGACACACATGCAAAAATCGGGGGAGGGAGAGAGAGACACAGATGCAAAAATCAGGGGACGGAGATAGAGACACAGAAGGAGATGGAAAAATATCGGAGAAATGAGAGAGAGACACAGATGCAAAAATCGAGGGAGGGAGAGAGAGACAGATTGAAATATTGGGGGAGGGAGACAGAGACACAGATGCAAAAATCAGGGGAGGGAGATAGAGACACAGAGGGAGATAAAAAAAATCACATAAAGGTGACAGATGCAAAAATCGGAGAAAGGAGAGAGAGGCACAGATGCAAAAATTGGGGGAAGGAGACATAGACACAGAGGGAGATGGAAAAATCGGAGAAAGGAGACAGACACAGATGCAAAAAATCGGGGAAGGGAGAGAGACTCAGATGGAAACATTGGGGGAGGGAGATAGAGACACAGAGGGAGATTAAAAAAATCAGATAAAGGTGACAGATGCAAAAATCGGAGAAAGTAGAGAGAGGCACAGATGGAAAAATTGGGGGAGGGAGAGAGAGACAGATTGAAATATTGGGGGAGGGAGACAGAGACACAAATGCAAAAATCAGGGGAGGGAGATAGAGACACAGAGGGAGATAAAAAAAATCAGATAAAGGTGACAGATGCAAAAATCGGAGAAAGGAGAGAGAGGCACAGATGCAAAAATTGGGGGAAGGAGACATAGACACAGAGGGAGATGGAAAAATCGGAGAAAGGAGACAGAGACACAGATGCAAAAAATCGGGGAAGGGAGAGAGAGAGACTCAGATGGAAACATTGGGGGAGGAAGAGAGACACAGAAGGAGATGGAAAAAATCGGAGAAATGAGAGAGAGACACAGATGCAAAAATCGGGGGAGGGAGAGAGAGACAGATTGAAATATTGGGGGAGGGAGACAGAGACACAGATGCAAAAATCAGGGGAGGGAGATAGAGACACAGAGGGAGATAAAAAAAATCACATAAAGGTGACAGATGCAAAAATCGGAGAAAGGAGAGAGAGGCACAGATGCAAAAATTGGGGGAAGGAGACATAGACACAGAGGGAGATGGAAAAATCGGAGAAAGGAGACAGACACAGATGCAAAAAATCGGGGAAGGGAGAGAGACTCAGATGGAAACATTGGGGGAGGGAGATAGAGACACAGAGGGAGATTAAAAAAATCAGATAAAGGTGACAGATGCAAAAATCGGAGAAAGTAGAGAGAGGCACAGATGGAAAAATTGGGGGAGGGAGAGAGAGACAGATTGAAATATTGGGGGAGGGAGACAGAGACACAAATGCAAAAATCAGGGGAGGGAGATAGAGACACAGAGGGAGATAAAAAAAATCAGATAAAGGTGACAGATGCAAAAATCGGAGAAAGGAGAGAGAGGCACAGATGCAAAAATTGGGGGAAGGAGACATAGACACAGAGGGAGATGGAAAAATCGGAGAAAGGAGACAGAGACACAGATGCAAAAAATCGGGGAAGGGAGAGAGAGAGACTCAGATGGAAACATTGGGGGAGGAAGAGAGACACAGAAGGAGATGGAAAAAATCGGAGAAATGAGAGAGAGACACAGATGCAAAAATCGGGGGAGGGAGACAGAGACACAGATGCAAAAATCGGGGGAGGGAGAGAGACACACATGCAAAAATCAGGGGAGGGAGATAGAGACACAGAAGGAGATGGAAAAAATCAGAGAAATGAGAGAGAGAGACACAGATGCAAAAATCGGGGGAGGGAGACAGAGACACAGATGCAAAAATCGGGGGAAGGAGACAGAGACACAGATGCAAAAATCGGGGGAGGGAGAGAGAGACTCAGATGGAAATATTGGGGGAGGAAGAGAGACACAGAAGGAGATGGAAAAAATCAGAGAAATGAGAGAGAGACACAGATGCAAAAATCGGGGGAAGGAGACAGAGACACAGATGCAAAAATCGGGGGAGGGAGAGAGAGACACACATGCAAAAATCGGGGGAGGGAGAGAGAGACACACATGCAAAAATCGGGGGAGGGAGAGAGAGACACACATGCAAAAATCAGGGGACGGAGATAGAGACACAGAAGGAGATGGAAAAATATCGGAGAAATGAGAGAGAGACACGGATGCAAAAATCGGGGGAGGGAGAGAGAGACAGATTGAAATATTGGGGGAGGGAGACAGAGACACAGATGCAAAAATCAGGGGAGGGAGATAGAGACACAGAGGGAGATAAAAAAAAATCACATAAAGGTGACAGATGCAAAAATCGGAGAAAGGAGAGAGAGGCACAGATGCAAAAATTGGGGGAAGGAGACATAGACACAGAGGGAGATGGAAAAATCGGAGAAAGGAGACAGACACAGATGCAAAAAATCGGGGAAGGGAGAGAGAGACTCAGATGGAAACATTGGGGGAGGGAGATAGAGACACAGAGGGAGATAAAAAAAATCAGATAAAGGTGACAGATGCAAAAATCGGAGAAAGTAGAGAGAGGCACAGATGGGGGAGGGAGAGAGAGACAGATTGAAATATTGGGGGAGGGAGACAGAGATGCAAAAATCAGGGGAGGGAGATAGAGACACAGAGGGAGATAAAAAAAATCAGATAAAGGTGACAGATGCAAAAATCAGAGAAAGGAGAGAGAGACACAGATGCAAAAATCGGGGGAGGGAGATAGAGACACAGAGGGAGATAAAAAAAATCAGATAAAGGTGACAGATGCAAATATCGGAGAAAGTAGAGAGAGGCACAGATGGAAAAATTGGGGGAAGGAGACATAGACACAGAGGGAGATGGAAAAATCGAAGAAAGGAGACAGACACAGATGCAAAAAATCGGGGAAGGGAGAGAGAGACTCAGATGGAAACATTGGGGGAGGAAGAGAGACACAGAAGGAGATGGAAAAAATCGGAGAAATGAGAAAAAGACACAGATGCAAAAATCGGGGGAGGGAGACAGACACATGCAAAAATCGGGGGAGGGAGACAGAGACACAGATGCAAAAATCGGGGGAGGGAGAGAGAGACACAGAAGGAGATGGAAAAAAATCGGAGAAATGAGAGAGAGACACAGATGCAAAAATCGGGGGAGGGAGAGAGAGACACAGATTGAAATATTGGGGGAGGGAGAGAGAGACTCAGAAGCAAAAATCGAGTGAGGGAGAGAGAGACTCAGATTGAAAAATTGTGGGAGGAAGAGAGACACAGAAGGAGATGGAAAAAATCGGAGAAATGAGAGAGAGACACAGATGCAAAAATCAGGGGAAGGGAGAGAGACACAGTGTGTATTGTGTGTATTAATATAAAAGGATTGGGCTCCAATTTTATTATAATGAAAAGTGTTCTTTTAAATATAAATCAGAAGTTAAAAAAAAACAACTTTTGTTGGGGATTGAACACTAAACTCACTGACCAAAAGCCTCTACTTAACCCACTAGACCACCACTGCATCGTTACGATGTTGAGCTCTTTCCTCCTGTAACTCATTTATTGTATATTTGAACGCATGGCATTAGCTAGTGGTTAGTGACCTCTAGTGGCCACTACTGGAATTACATGCTGGTAAATGCGATAAACGCAGCGAGGCAACTTAACACATCGCATTTTCTGCTGCTTATCTAGTGTTACAGCGCGATAAGCGTACAAAAGAAAGTGGCTGCATCTGTATAAGGCAGATCCGACCAGACAACTACCTACAGTTAAAAAGATGGTAACAGCAGATTAAAACCATTCACAGTTCAAAGGCCATGTAATGTAAAGGTCTGGCAATGAATTCATATTGATCCACTGTTTATACATGCAAACAAATGCCTGGTTGCTATGGTCTGTGAGTCTAGCAGTGACAACTAACAGCTAACAGTGACAAACAGCAGAGCGGCTGACCAAACTGACAAACAAATATATTTTTTATTTTTGAATTTTACAGTTTCACTTCCCAGTTTCTTATTTTAGAGTGTAAACGCTGCCTTTAATTGTTACAAAGGTTAATTAATTTTTACAGTTTTCTGCAAAGAACCAATACTGGGGATAAGGAATTCATCACTAAATTGCACACATTAGGTTCCTGAAAAATCCTTTGTCCTGTGTCATCCCTAAAATGGCCAAACCCAACCCTACACATGCTTTATATACCCATGCCTGACTTTCCATCTCTAACATCACAGAAAGGAAAGGAGGGCAGATTTTTGTGTCAACCTTTACATTACTAGTTCCCAAGTTGTGCAGGTGATCCCCCTGAGAGGCACAAAGCTGAGAATGGTGGTCCCCAGGTAAACAGTAGGGTGAGATTTGAGACAAATATTTGGTCTCCAGTTAGAGCAAGATTTGGACATTTTTGGACCTTAATCAGAAAGATTGAAGTTTCCATATACTGTATCTGTAAGCATTTTTTCATTTTTACTATAAGGGGGACTGGATACCCTGAACTTTTGGCCATCACAAAGGCTTGAACCTAAAAGTTTGCAAACAACAAACATAAGATAGGGAGGTCAACAACCAGCATAGATGGACAAATCAGAATGGGACCTGAAAGCCCATTGAGAGCCAAAGGTTGTAGGTTAAGAGCATGTAAGGGTTTACTGTCTGTGTTTAGTGTTAGGACATATGATAAAACTAGATAAAGAATCAAGAAGGAATGTCAGAAAAGTGCCCTAGTACCATTTAGATCTAGATTTAATTTAAGTTTTCTACTAACCTTATTAGCTCGATCATTCTGTTCTCTGAGTCGGTCATTTTCATTTTGCATCTGTGCGGTATCCAACATTGGGAGTCGTACACCATCTTCAAGACATTTCTGTACTTTTTCCTGCAAGCTGGGGAGAGGCAAAAAACAACACTATTCATCTTACAATGAAGGTCAATGGAAAAGATCTTAAATTTGACAATTTATTTGTTGCAATACATTATGGGGCAGATTCATTAAGGGTCGAATTTCGAAGTTAAAAATACTTCGAAATTCGACCCTCGAATTGAAATCCTTCGACTTCGAATATCGAAGTCGAAGGATTTAGCGCTAAACATTCGATCGAACGATTGAAGGATTTTTCGTTCGATCGAACGATTAAATCGTTCGAATCGAACGATTTTAATCAAACGATCGAAGGAAAATCCTTCGATCAAAAAAAGCTTAGCAAGCCTATGGGGACCTTCCCCATAGGCTAACATTGACTTCGGTAGGTTTTATCTGCCGAACTAGGGGGTCGAAGTTTTTTTTAAAGGGTAAGTACTTCGACTATCGAATGGTCGAATAGTCGAACGATTTTTACTTCGAATCGTTCGATTTCGATCGAATTCGAACGAATTTAACCAATTCGATGGTCGAAGTACCCAAAAAAACCTTCGAAATTCGAAGTTTTTTTCATTCGAATTCTTCACTCGAAGTTAGTGAATCTGCCCCTATATGTTGCTCTGTACTCATTACAACTACCAAAAGCAGAGCTACATGAGGCATTATCACACAGAACTGGTTTAGGGATGAGTGGAATGTTTGGGGATACAGGTTTGCAGTGAAATTCACTGTTTCAATAATGGCACATTAGTGAAAACATTTTCTTTTCAGTGTGGGGAAAACATCGGAATAAACCAAGAGTATTGGAGTTTTACCTGAAACAAATACATTTTTTTGCAGCACAAACGTTCACCAACAGCATAATTAGAATTTCTCCATGCATTTATTTTTCTGCAAAATTTAAAAAAAATGCCAAATTGTGGCGTTGCATACGTAATTTCTTCTTGGGGAAAAGAGTATAATCTCCAGGAAAAAAGTTAAGAGTTACAATATAGTTTAGTAAAATCATGGGCTATGGTCATCACATCATTAACTATTTTTTTTACTATTTAATCCAGGTTTTTTTTTACTGGTTGAACTAAGTTCACTAATTGAATTCTACACTGCTATTATTTGTAAGAAGCCTCAATTAATGATTAAATTACACAGAATCAGCAGCATGCATGTCATGACTGTTTGGTTTATTGGTTTTCTATTACTCTACTACACCTACTAGTAAATTAAATTAATCAGGTTAGTGATGTCGGACTGCTATTATTCCGACATACAACTGTATGTTCTTATACATAGATTTTGGTTTTGCTTGCCAGCCAAAATTTACAAAACCTCTCACTGTTATTTATGCTATATAACAGGCATCTAAACTTGATTTATTGCTTGATTAATGAAAATTAGCCTTCAGATAATAGATAACTGATTGTGTGTCACCCTGTGAGATAAAGGCTATGGTCATGAATATATATCTAAGATCATGCTCAAGAAGCAAAACAGGATTTCAGCCATTGAGTCTGAACATGTCAGTACATAACATCCTTTTCAACAGCTATGACTAAAGGGTACAAAACCATACCTCTGAACAGTCATTACCAGATCCTTTTCCCTTTGCTTCTGGCACGCTGTCTGGGCATCTTTTTCTTCACACTGAGTTCTTGACTCATTGAGGAGCTTCTCAAGGTTCTTCATGGTTTCTTTTAATTGCTTGTTCTCTTCATCAACTACCTGCAGCTTTACATGTACACATTGTGGTTATCGGAGAGTAACCACATCTTTTTTCAGGTATAAAATTATAACACACATGGGGGTAAATTTATCAAAGAGTGAAGTTCCACCACTAGAGTGAAATTCCGCAGCTCTCAATTCATTTCTATGGGATTTTGAAAGTCGCATTTATCAATGGGTGAAGTGAAAGTTCACCCTTTGATAAATATGCCTATAAAAATCCCATAGAAATGAATGGAGAGTGGCGGAATTTCACTCTAGTGGCGGAACTTCACTATTAACTTCACTCTTTGATAAATATACCCCATGAAGTTTAGTTTATGACCTAACTGGCCAACCAAGTATGTTTTATGTCTATGCAACACTAGTACAACTGGCACTGTGTGTAGCAGGATCCATTCAATATTAGTCAAAATGTTACAGGTGAAAAAAATGTATATACTATAGCTGTGACATAAACAACATGATTCTAATGAACTGCCTCCCCAGCATTGACATACAATGGACATACATTGGACAATAGAACAAAATCTAAACAACTAAACTACACTCAGAACTTGCATAAAACAATCAATTAATTTATTAACATATTCCTAAATAGTCATTAGGGAATAACTGGCAATTGCTCGCTGGGCATTGTAGCAAAGGATTCTGCTGTGATAGAGTGATGTTAAAGGAAGAGTAACACCAAAAGATGGAAGTGTTTTAAAAAATGAAAATATAAAGTTGTATTTTCCTGCAATGGTACAACTGGTGTGTAAGCTTCATAAAACAGTACAATAGTTTATATAAAGAAGATGCTGTGTAGTTAAGGGGGCAGCCATTCAAAGCTGAAAAAGGAGAAAAGGCACAGGATAAACAGCCGATAAGCTCTGTAGTATACAATGGGATTCTTCAGAGTTTATCTGTTATCTACTGTGTATCCTGTGCTTGAATGGCTGCCCCCATGGCTATACAGCAGCTTGTTTATTTAAACTATAGTAGTCTTTCTGAATCAAACACACCAGTTTTACCAGGGAAACACTACAATATATTTTTATACCTTTAAAACACTTATTTTTAGATGTTACTGCTCCTTGAAAGCAGGTAACTATTTTCTGTTAGGGCTTTCCCTGTAATTATAGTAGGACTTACCCGCTTACTCTGTTTCTGTACATCATCAAGGCTAGGCAGGTCAGCCAAATATTTTTCTAGGGTTTCGATTCGCCTCTGTTTCTCTCGGTTTAATTCATACTCTTTCTGGCATTTTTTCCTTAGGCTGTTAATATACTTATCCCTTGTTTTAATCTAAATATAAAGAACATGAATAAGTGAAAATTAAAGGACAACGAAAGGTTAATAATGAATCTGTCTGACAACAAAGGCATTTTGTTTGAACACCTACTGTGCAGAGCGAATTCCACGTCTCTGGTTTCAGTCAGACATAAATTCACTGCCTGCATAATCTTAGTCAGAGAGTTGGTTGACGTAGTCAAAATCCTCTGTTGTTCCCACCCCGCTGCCTATGGCACTGAGGAGTCGCGTTACAGCATATTCTGTACTTCTGCGCATGATTTTAATTTGAATCTCCCTTTCCTTTTAGCCCGAAACAATTCTTTCTTTATTTGCATAACCCCAGTGAGCCCGCCCCCCAGCCAATAGGATTGAAGCATAATGATGCTATGACATAGCTCTATTCCTTCGTGCCCGTTACTTCTTACACTGAGCTGCAAGCAGGATCATAATGAGGAGAGGGATTGTAGAAAGTGTGTGCTTCAGCTTTTCAGTGGCTGTTTGTTAAATAAACTATGACAGTGCCTGCCGTCCTGCGGGGGGGGGGGGGGGGGGGGCCTTGTGAAGGAATTTTTGACACATGCGCATTTTTGAGTGCTGGCAGAAGGCAGCAGGAGCAGGTCCTTTAGTAAGATGGCTGCTGTGTTCTACTAAACAACTTGTGAGTTTATACCATTGACATATAGGAGTAAAACTTTCATACAAGTATACAAAGTATTAAATTATTCATTTTTAAAATTATCAGCAATTATTCTTTGGGTTGAACAAGAGATTGGGGGTCAATACTTGACTGGCCTGAATAAATGAGAAAAAAAAGCTTTGCTGAAATCAACCTTTCCTTTTAACCAACAATATAATCCAAGTAATAGCAGCAGTATTTGTAAATTATCCTGTGATTTTTTTTACAGGTACGTCTTTTCTTTGTATAATCAAGTCCAGCCATCATGCTCAGAATTCTATAGGAAATTTTAATCAAGAACACAACTCAGAACAGGCAACTTTATACTTGATTTACTTTCTGAAAAATCAGTTTTTTTTATGCTAGTAAAAATGAGAGTAAAAATTCACAAGACTCTTTACCTTGTCCTCAAGCTTCTTGATATCTTCACTGGTTTTACTGGTGCTCTGGTTCAGGACCTCATGAAGCTGAACAATCTCTGTCTCAGCACAAGCAAGTTTCCTCTCAATATCTTCTTGATCTTTTAAATCAGGCTTTGTTCTTTCTAGGGAAGGGTGATGTTCAGATTTACCGTTTTCCTTCAAAGATAAAGAAACATTTTATATGTAATATATATATATTTTTATATTTAAATTTAGATTTGATAAGGTGAATCAAAAGTAATACACCAAAAAGTTTTGCAACTGCATGCAACACATAAAAATCTACTTTGCGTAATATCCAGTACAGGTGATTAAATAGAAGAAAAACAACAATTTTTTTTCACATAAGTGCAGCACTTTTATCATAACAACATAAAAGCTTAACTGTATGATATGTAAAGTTGTATTGAAGCAGGTCAATAGGGGAACCCAGTAGTATAATCCAAGAATGAGCTCTATTGTCAAGAATGCTTGGGGACCTGGGGTTTAAAAAAATAATGTTTTTTTTCTGTAATTTGGCTCTCCATACTTTAGGTCTTCTAAAAATGCATTTAAGCATTACATAAACCCAGTAAGATTTGGAATATGGATTCATGCAGCTTAGTTACCATCAAGTACACGGTACTGGTTTATTATTACAGAGAAAAAGACAGAAATTAGGAACATTAGAGTTATTTGCCTAAAATGGACGCTATGGGGTATGGCCATGGTCAGTCCCAATATGACCCATTTAAAATATTTAATTACATTTGTTCTTAAAGTGATACAGACACTAAAAAACTACTTTTTAAAATATGAATGTACGTTAAAAGTTACCTATTGGTCATGTTGATCGTTTTTTGCTAATCTAAGTTATTGGGGCAAATTTACTAAAGGGCGAAGTGGCTAACGCTAGTGAAAATTCGCCAGCATGATGTCATTTTACCACTTCGCAGATTTACTAATGGGTGCTGGTGTAAATTCGCTAGTGAAGTGGACCAACTCTAGCGCTACTTCGCACCCTTACGCCAGGCAAAGTTGCTCTATGTCGAAGGGACTTAACTACGGTAATTCACTAACTTGCGGATTTTACGGAACGTTACCTCTTGATGTACAGGACATTGAAGTCAATGACACGGTGATCAGCCATTAAAGGCCAGCCCCCTGACATCTACGGGCCAGCCGTAAAAATAAAATATATAAAAGTACACACAGGGAGAACAAGTCACACAATAAATATACACAGTACACAGACTTCATATAAGGGCATAGAGCTTAAGTGCTATGTGGTAAAAGACACAATGGGAAAGAGGTCCCTGCCCTGTAGAGCTTACAATCTAAGTGGGTGGGTGGCTAATATAGAGGCACAAACTGGAGGGGGAAAAGTGCACAAGGTAAAGGCATTGTCCAATAGGTACCAGGACTAGACTAATATTCTAGTGCTCCAAACGGTAGACTCTTATGAGTATATTTATCAAAGAGTAAAGTTAAAGATCGCCACAGTCTGCTAGAGTGGAATTCCACCACTCTCCATTCATTTGTATGGGATTTTGAAAGGCGTATTTATCAAAGGATGAACTTTCACTTTCATCCATTGATAAATACTCTTTTAAAAATCCCATAGAAATGAATGGAGAGTGGAGGAATTTCACGCTAGAGGACTGTGGTGATCTCTAACTTCACTCTTTGATAAATATACCCCTTGGGGTTTTCTTGAAGTGATTGAGAGAGTACTTCTCACAGAGAAATTCAGGGATGGAATTTCAGAGGTAAGGAACAGCAAGCTAGGAAGGTTTGAGACAAAAGGTGGCAATGCATGCGGAGGTGTGAAAAGAAGGTGGCACTGAGAGGAGCATAGAAGACACCCAGGTACATACAGTGAGACAAGTGAAGAAATGTAGTTTGGAACAGAGGAGCGAAGGACTTTGAATGTTAGCAGAAGGATTTTATATGTTATCCTTTGCTTACGAGCCATGCTAAGGATTTTATTTGGCATTTGTGTGCTAAAATCCTACCTGTGTAAACAGCGATAAGGCACAGTGGTATTGGGTAATAATGACTAACATTGGCCTTATTGTTGGAAGCTATGGAAACCTTTTAACATTTTTTTTTTTTTTTTTTTTTTAAAAGTAGGGATAATACCACGGTGTTTTTGATCCATTCCGGTCAATTTGCCAGTATAAGTTTAAAAAGGAAGTATAGTACCAGTATTAACTTATAAAAGATTTCCACCATTTGGGTCAGTAACTGTTGCTGATCTAGTATGCAGTGTGATGTGTAAGACATAGCATGTTATACGATGCACCTTCATTCAGAGCTGGGACATGTTACCTTAACCATATTAACACCCTGAAGTGTGGCTCTGAGTCTGAGGTTACCTTGAGATGATGCATCATAAAATCCTCTCCATTCACAGCATGACCCACGACGGCCTGGTTAGCTTGAGAATCATTGCCTCTTAGCGCCTGCTGTAGGTGGCAGATCTGCTGCTTCTGCCTGCAACAATGAGAAAGTAGACATAAGTCATGGCTCCCAGAACTCAGCACAAATCATCTTACAGATGGGAATTTGACTCTTGATTAATGATTATGAAAATTAAATGACTGGGTGATAGCAACCAAATGTATTTTATAATAAATTTCAGTCCAGGCTCAATGCTCAGTGGACAAGCTATGCCCAGTTTCTGAGTGTTACTGCTGTGCTGGGGAAATCAGCCGGGCACTGGTATGTGGCCTCTGTGAGGCTCTGACAGTTTGAAGATGCTGTATAATCAATTCCTTATTTCACCATAAGACCACTGAGAACCCACAGCACAGTGATTAAAAAAACAGAAAATGAATTTTTGCTGTTAATACAGAGCAGTATAATTTTCATATATTCTCCCTAAAGCTCCTTTAATGTAAGGCTGCTCTAATGGGCCCCTGTTATCCGCTTTACCCTCTTTCCACAGTGCATAATATGCTGGTACCACACAAATAACGAAAGAATACACTGAATGCTGGAGTTGGTTCGGTATTCATCCAAAACCTAGCAAATTCTTGTATTTATTTCATCCATATTTCAAACCCATCAGGTCATGTCAATTTAAAGCGCCGGTCAAATGAAGATGACAAAACAATTGAAAATAAATTGCAGAGGATTCTGTCTCTCACAAAAATATACAATACAAAGACATATTTCACCATACATAAAACTGATTCAACTACAAAATTGTGAATATTATAATTTAATTTACAATATTTTTAGCACCCAATTACAATGTCTCTATATTCTTCATTCTAAAAATAAGATATCTGCTGCCACCTTGTGGTAAAGATTATAAAATATCAAGCTTACAAACAGTGCCAGTAAACAAGCCACAAATCGGCATTTCAAAAAGGGAATGTTTTTATGGCCTCAACCCAGGATTAGTAAGAAGGTAGCCTTTTGTATCCCCCATAGCCTACAATACACAGCCTGGACTTGGGTATACCTCCCAACTATCCTGTTTTTCTCAGGGACAGTCCAGATTTTAACAGCTCAGCCCGTAGTCTCGGATTGTTAGTGAAATGTCCCGAGTTTCTCTTTGATCTTCTGCACTGAACAGCCAGAAAAAAATGTATTTAACAAGATGCTCTTGGCAGAGCAATGTGCTGCCTCTATTGCTACTTATGAGGGGACACTTCCACTTCCACTGTACAGAGCACTGGTAAGGCCCCATATAGAATATGCCGTACAGTGCTCTAGAATTAGAGAGGGAGGTAAAAGGTATGGAATATGTGGAAATATGAGGAAAGACTGGACAAGCTGGGGTTTTATTTTGCTAGAAAAGAGGCACGTAATGGGGTGAAATGATAACTATGTATAAATATACTGTATAAGTCAATCATATAATAATCTCTCTAATGCTTTATTTACCAGTAGGTATTTTTTCAGCTGACATTTGGCCACCCATTCTGATTAGAAGAAAGATGGTTCTATCTAAATATTCGGAAAGGTTTTTATTTACAGTGAGAGCTGTGAAGATGTGGAATTCTCTCCCTGAATCTGGATGATACATTAGATAGCTTTAAGAAAGGGTTGGATGGCTTTTTAGCAAAGGAGGGAATTAGTATAAGTTGATCCATGGAATGGTCCAATTGCCATCTTGGAGTTGGGAAGGAATGTTTCCCTGCTCTAAGGCAAAATGGAGAGGTTCAGAAGGTTATTTTTTTGCCTTCCTCTGGATCAAGTAACAGTAACAGTATATATATATATATATATATATATATATATATATATATATATATATATATATATATATAGTTGAACTTGATGGATATGTCTTCTTTCATTCTTTCAACCTAACTTACCATGTATTATATTCCGAGTGACATCAAATGTGTTCTGTAAAGCTAGATTTTGTAAGGAGATGTGTGATGCTGACTTCTTGTAAGGAGATATAATAAGAGGACTTTGAAAGGTGGAGACTGTGGCCAGCCAACTTCAAAAAGTGGCTGCTTATGCATACCACGCAACCATCAACTTTGACAGCTCAACCAGCAGTCCTACATTTGTACTGGTTCCGATTTCTCTGCACTGAACAGCCAAAAAAGATCCAATGTTTCTAACTTAATTGGCTCTTGGCAGAGAACCAAGAATAGATACTTAAGATACATTTGTAACAGTTTTGTCCCTTGGGAGAAGTTAGACTCACAGCTTAAAGGGCAATACCCCGTCATTAGTAAAATTGTAATAAAACATAAAAACTACAGAAATGTGTTCAAACCTGGCAAATTTTGTAAAATGGACATGGTAATTAGGGGGTGTGGCCGCACAAAGGGGCATGGTCAAAAAAATTTGCAGCGATCTGTGCGGCAATTATTTTTGTCCCTCTTTCCGTTTCCAGAATGTTGGAGGTATGGCTTAGGGCAGACCAAAACTTAAAGCTGATTTAGTAGGACCTTTAATACTAGTGAAGGCAGTATCTGATTATAAAATTAAAAAGGGAAAATAAAAAGGGGTATTGTGACTCTTAAAATTAGTAGTGTAGTCAATTGAGAAATGTTTACCAACTATTAGTCCACGTGTTCCAGCTCACTCTAGCCTATGAAATAGCTGTCTGGTACAGTAAGTGGCTTGAACTGTAGGCTACACTGTGTGTGTATTGAATTACTTATATTTCTGTTGAATGTATGACTCACTATAAGAGCATTCTGTGTCGATTCTCTATATAAAACTACTTGCCTCAGTGTATAATTCAAGTACAGCGTACAAGGTCGTGAAATCAACCTAACATGACTGGAAAAAAATCCCCCAATAATCCAGAAAGCAATGTGCACTGTCGCTTCCTCTAATCCTGATGTACCAGGGAGCCCAACAAAGGAATGCTTTGTAAGAAGGGCATTGATTTGTAATGTGGGCACACACAAATATAGCTCTATACACAGCTGCTGGGAGCTGCTAATCCACATCTTAACCATTAAGGATGACAGTTGTACTTGATTAAAGAAACCATGATTGCATAAGAAATAATGTGGTATGACCTAAAAGTGCATTCATATGTTTCACAAATGATTTTTCCATCACGCCAGCATATAAATCACCCAATATCATTCAAATGCAAACCTAAAGCATAATGTTTATGTAGCAGAATGAGCTATAGCTAATGCCAAGCTGCTCAATATAAAAGAGAATATGTGTAAAGCTAAACAGAGAAAAAAAAACAATAGATGCACAAATACATGACTAACTGACAGGCAGATCAAGTCATCAAATATAATTTAACTACAAGACCAAGGCATATGTTTTCAAAAAATGCTTTAAACGTATAGTATGAGCTGCTCCTATAATTAATAATGTTTAAATGTGTGTATAGACAAGGTTAAATAGACAGACAGATATAAAAAATAGTCTCCTTGAATTAGGAGAGGTTGCAAGATTGGGCTGAACTGCTGTGCACAATTTGAGAGATAAATGCTATTACAGGTATGGGACCTGTTATCCAGAATGCTCAGGACCTAGGGGTTTTCCAGATAATGTATTTTTCTGTTTTTCTTAGAAAATCATGTAAACATTAAATAAAACCAATATAGTGGTTTAGTGGTTTTGCTTCCAATAAGGATTAATTATATCCTAGTTTGGATCAAGTACAAATTATTGTTTTATTATTACAGAGAAAAGGAAATCATTTTTAAACATTTGGATTACTTGCATAAAATGGAGTCTATGGGAGTCAGCCTTTTCAGTAATTCAGATCTTTCTAGATAATGGGTTTCCAGATAACGGATCCCATACATGTATGATATTAAGGATAATATTCAGGCAATTCAAAAAACAGCCCCAATAAACAATTTTAAAAATCCGATTAACACTCATGGGCTCACGCTCAAGCAATATAAAGAAATTACCGTGTACTTCATCAGTGTAAGTTTTAATTCACATATACATGTTAACCTTTACCATGTCCATAAAGCACTGCGTATCTTGACATTGCTATATAAATAAAAAAAAAAATGATGATGATGTCTGCCAACTATCTGGCTTCTGCTACACTGCTTCAGGAGTCAGAGCCAGAAGTGCAAAATATATAAACACCTAGCTTTCATGTTCACATTTGTAAAGAGGAAACAAATCATATAAACATTACTCAACAAATCTTTTAAATACACATCAAGCTCTGTAACAAAACACACACAGTACCAGAATTAACTTCCGATCCCCTGGAGGCCTGAGCACTAGATATAGTCTAGATATGACTCTCCACAGGAATTTTAAGGCACACAGACTTCTCAGAAGAACATTTTTTTTGTGCTGCTTCCTCATAAATAAGTTTTTTTTTTTTAAAAAAACAGCAGAGTTAATGCTCCAAATAATAATTCAAATAATGTCTGTACCTGCCCTAGAAAATTCACTAATATTTTGTATCTGGGTTATGGAGGGTTGACGTACAACAACAGTATCTAATGTCTGAGCTTCTGTATTTTGCAACTGCCCAGATCAGTTTTTATACATGGAATAGGAACTCTCGAGCAACCCGAAACTGTGGATCACATCCCCTGGCTGCTCCCATTAGAATATCCTTAGATTAGAGGGATATTTGCATTTTGAGCATCAATAGATACTTAAAATATGTAAGAGGTTAGGCTTGATCTTATATAGTTCCAAATCCGTTTGGGATTTTTTGTCAAACAGTAACTGCATATAACTTTCATTTAGGATTAGCATAAACATTTTTTGTTAAGGCACAGTTGCTGAATAGATTAAAAGCAAGCTGCCTGAAAAATCAATCAACTAAATAACAGGTAGATTTTTTTATTCTGAAATAGATTTACACAGATTAGCGTTTATTTTTTTTGTACATGTTAGTTTTTGTTGTGGTTCCCTGGATGCTCTGTCTCTGACATCCTATGTAGTAACAATATATTGTAAGTTTGAGAAGCACTCAATAAGCTTAATTGCAATTATCCTGCTGTTGCGAGTGCTTCCCAAACTTACAATATATAGATTTTTATCCTGGTTTACTTGTGTAGCTTGCTGCCAAAAAGAAGAGATAGAGAAAAGTTAGATAAAAGGATTAGCTATTCCACAGAATGAAGCAGCATTAATGTCACTGAGATTTCATGGTCATATAAGGTTATTCACTGAGGATATTAAGACAAAGTAAAGGGCCTTCTCTGCACTTGTGCCTCAATGATCAGTTGTGAATAAAGGATTCCCTACTGAAAAATACAAGTCGGTTTCAAGACAAGTACCTGATGCTTTTACTCATTTCAACAGTTTAGTGCAATGCAAGTCCCCATGTCATCAGCTTGCCCTAACCTAAGAATATGGAAATAATATATGTACACTACAACACTGAATATGTGTCCCTTAACTGGAAGTTAGCTTTTAATTCAGCACTAATCAAATATTGATTTATATAGTATTAAATGAAAATTGAGGAAGAACTTAGAATAGAGTTCAGTACTTTATCCCAAACACCTTTCCCACAAACACAAGACATGGCACAGAACATGACTCCCAGTCTATCAGATGCCAAAAATATAATCTTAGACATGTGTAATAAAACATGTTATTGCATAAAACACAGAAGAGGAGGTGAAAAAAATTCACCGTATTATTAAAGGAGAAGGAAAGGCTGAGTTTACTTGGAGGTGCAAAAAGTTAGGCTCCCCAAGTGATTGTATATACTTAACTGAAACCCCGGTCCGGGGTTTTTTTCCAGCGAGCACAAAGGAGCGATCAGCTTCCTTATTCAATTTTCCCGGTACAGACCCATGCGTAATAGAATAAATAGCTGACTTCTTCATTAAAGGGGTAGATCACCTTCCAAACACTGTTCCCCAGAAATAAAGACTTTTTTCAATCACTTTCCATTATTTATTTTTTACTGTTTTTCCAAAATCTAGTCTACAAGTTGAATGTTCGTGTCTCTGGTGTTTTGAGTCTGGCAGCTCAGTGCACTCTAAACTGTTACAATTTTGCAACATTTAGTTTATACATTTCTCAGCAGCATCTCTGGAGTATTAGCAACTATTGTATCAATTCTAACAACTGTAATGAAACTCAGGGATTCTGCTTAGCAGGGATACAGATAAGAAATATCAACTAAATGTATCAATTTAGAACAGTTTACAGGGTCGGTGACCCCCCTCCCAGAGCTGCTTTAGAAGGTGAAAAATGACACTTTACACTTCAATATTCAAAAATGGCGACACATAGAAAATAGCAAGTAATTGGAAAAAGTTATTTCTGGTGATCTATCTGAAAACAACTA
Source organism: Xenopus petersii (assembly GCA_038501925.1). Lineage (NCBI taxonomy): Eukaryota > Metazoa > Chordata > Amphibia > Anura > Pipidae > Xenopus > Xenopus petersii. Next base: position 85,758,627 of record CM076681.1, read on the forward strand.
GTTGTTTGAAGGTGAACAACCCCTTTAAAGCTTGGCTTTTCACGCTACTGCACATCTGCTGAAGAAAGAAGAAGAAGAAAGCAATCTCTCTGTGGTGCTCGCTGGAAGAACCCCTGGACTGGTGCAGTTTCTGTTGATAGGAGCACCAGTCCGGGGTTTCAGGTAAGTATATACAATCACTTAGGGGTGCCTAACTTTTGGCACCCACAAGTAAACTCAGCCTTTCCTTCTCCTTTAAATAAATAAAGGCATATCAATAACAAATTCATCTGCTTTTTATTTGTATTTTGCCTGACGAAGGCGACTGGCTGCTCCGAAATTTGTAATATTTACTTGTTCAGTTGGCCAATACCAGGTATCACCAAATGTTACAATTTCTGCAATTCATCTGCTGGATCACTTCACAGTGAGATGCTGGGAATGTGTGGGTACAGAAGATTGGGACAAGTCTAAGCTCTATTTTCAGTATGCCCTTTCACGTAAACAGTAATAATTTTCAGGGTTTCCTTGTCCTATAACGTTCTCATGCCTAAAGAACTACAAGCTACTGCAAACATAAACTGTTGACTGCAAATCTTGGGAGTATTTATAGTCTCATGCTACTGGCCTACACCCACATATACTGTAATCTATAGCTGGGTTAATGGTGATCTATGACATGCCCATTGCAGCACACAAAAAAGAAGGTGTAAAACGGGGTGTGAAATATTTTCCTGCCGTCGTTGAAATGGTTTTACTACAGAGGTGCCAAGTCTTACTTCCTGAAAATGTTAATCCCTAAGGGAATTACATGTAATTTTAGAATTAGTAGTACATACACAGCACTACCCAAGTTTACAATGGTTTCCTTTCATCAAGTGTAGGAAGGGATACAGAATTTCCAAGATGGAATTTTACTGTGAACAAGCATAGGGAAAGTAATGTATAAAAAAAAAGGAATGCAAGTGTTGTGGGCTCACAAGCAAGAACCTCCATCCATGATAGCTTATGGTACATGTGCCCATATGTAACAACTGCTTGTAGAACATTGATTGAATCATAAATATATGTTAAGATTGGCTGGTAAAAATTGACATTTATAGGTTCTTTTGCTTACCATTGAATAATGTAATCTTGAATGATTTCAAGATTGCTACATGTGAAGGTGCGCATTTGTCTACCATGGTTTTTCACGCTAGCACAGAAGTGTAATACCAGATAAGATTTTGAGATCAATCATTTTAAACTTTTTGGCAAACTAGTAATTTAAAAAACTGAAAATGTAAAAATATAAAATATCAGGAATTCTAGCTATAACTTAATAAATCATAATAAAACAATAACAACTAAAGAGACTTCCCATTAAAGGACAAGACATTATCAGGCAGGTGCATGAGATCCCTAAAACAAAGGTTAAATGGAAGTGCTGAGGGGGGGGGGGCTGGTGCATTTATCAGCAAAAAGAAGTGCCTGTCCAGAGTCTGAGGTTAGTAATTATAATTATAATCATAATGGGTTATCTAACAAATGGGCATAATTTGTATAATCAGTGACATTTTGTTGGCACCCTAAAGTCAGAACAGATGCCAACAAGCACCCTGGTCTTGGCTCGTGCTTCCGCCTGTAGCAGCCGCCTTTTGCTTCGGGAGGAGCCCTCAGCTACACAGATGCCGCCAGTTCTTAAAACGAGAGGTGCAAGGCGAAAGGTTCTGACGAGGCAAAAGGGGCACAACGATATGCAAAGTCTTTGGGCAGAAGGTTGTAGTACAAGGCATTAGGCAATAGAGTAGTCAGATCAGGCCGGGTCAGGCAGAGAATAACCATAGTCAGGCAGGCAAGAGTCAAACCAGGAAGTCAAGAGGGGTTAAGCAGAATCAAAGTTCTGAAGTTCAGAAGTCAGGATCGTCAATCAAACAGGTTCAAACAGAATAGCACAAAGCTCAAATAGCACCAGGAACAAACTCCTATAACGGGCAGTGTGAAAATGAAAAATGTCCCTATAAGTACATTTGAATTTTAGCGCCAATGCACGCTGACATCATCACGCCTGCACCTTTAAACCAGGAAGAGGCGCGTGCCCTAGGAAACCTGCATCTGTGTTGGAGACTGGTCGAGGGGGCGGCGAGCGTCCCTGCCATTCCCTTACCAGACCACCAGGGTATGTTTTTACTACACATTTGTAGCTAGTTGTGTGAAAGAAGAAAGAACACAGACAAATCGGAGCTAAATATATTCGGAATGCAACAACTATCATAATACCTGGTTGCTTTAAGATTGTTTGATGCCAACTGAGAAAAGTTTGTTTTAAACGTGCACATTCAGGGCTCCCAGCCAATGGGCAAAAGCCACTGCCAACCTTCAGATTTTGGCATGTCTATTTTATTCTGCCTTTCTGAGCAGTGTGGTCTGCATCTACAGTACATGCCATCTACAACCCAAGGTTTAAACACAGATTTTAACTGTATATAACAAGGGCTCTACACTGGTACAACATCGGACAACACCATATTTCATGACGTACTATGGTTTTGCATTGATAGCATTCATTTATGTTCTAATTTTTTTAATACTTTTCTTTCTGGAGAGGTCAACTTTTTTTTTTTCAAGAATAAGTATATTTTTAAAATAAGTGAATATAAAATTGATGAGAGTGCTATTCTAAGCACTTTTGTCATTTACATTCATTATTTATTTCCTTTTTATTCTAAGATATTAAGGGATACATGTGCTAATAATATGAATGAATTTTGTTCCAACAGTGCAATTTGCTGGTCAGTGTCTGACCAGTCTGACTACCAAGAAGTCAAGGAAAGAAAGAGGCTGCTCTGATGATGCTTTGGAGAAATATTAGAAACCTTTCTCAAATCTTTCCTAAGCAGAAGAACATCAGAGCAGCCTCTTTCGTTCTCCTGACAACTTCCTTGACTACTTGGTGGTAAGACTGGTCAGAAAATGACCAGCAAATTGTGCTGTTGGAACAAAATTCATTCATATTAACAACACACACATGTATCCCTTAATATCTTGAAATAAAAAGTACATGAATGTAATGTATTTAAATGACAAAAGTGCTTAGAATAGCACTCTCATTCATTTTACATTCACTTATTTTAAAGGTTTACATGTCCTTTAATTATATGTTTTATGATTCGAAAGACTTCGATGTAACAATAGACATTAGTCTCTCTCTTCTAAGGGCCTTCGGTTTACTTTTTAAAGGTAATTTAGCCCATTTTCCACTCCACAGTGACAACAATAATAAGGAAAACAATAATATAACAAATGTCTAATGAATTATATACAGTATATACAACAGATGCACTTTTTACATATTGGGGTTGCTCTTTTTCATTGAATGTAGGTAAATTAAAACCTAATTAACCTAATCTTATTTCAGTCTAATTCAATGTTTTATTGGGAGCACTAATAACTACTGAGAATTCCATTTCCTTAATAACTGATTTTCTTTCATTCTTTTGGTGTAAAATATTTTACACAAATATATATTTTTCCCAAATTAAGCCAAACTAGTGTACACAAATGCTAAGAAAAGAAAAGTGTATGCTACACTAAATAAGTAATTTTAGCACAAAGTTGACTATATCCTTAATATTTACCGATGTGTAGGTTATGTTACTTTAGTTTGTGCACTGCTAGAACAAAATAATATGCATGTTATACCCAAAGCTAGAGATAGGTTAAGATTTTTTTTTGTCACTTTTTAACATGCAGATTGAAAAGAAAAAATTATTTGCAGAATTTAGGGTATAATTTAAATTGAAAAAGCTATAACAGTTCTAACTCTTCTGTGAAATATAAAATACAAAATAGAACCGTACCTGTCAATTACAATCTCCTTCTGACGCAATAGTCCTTCTTTAATTTTCATCAGGGATTCCCACTTAGTCACATCCTGACTTAAAGGCATGGTTGTACATTCTATACAAGAAGAGCAGGTGCCCACCTGGAAAAGCACACATTTGTTATTGTTGGGGAGCACTTCAGTTGCCACAGCATATGTTAATAGATGCAGTTTAGGATCATATCAGGTACAAAAGCATGGTCTACCAGAAGAAAAGATACTCTGATGGTTGCTATAAAGAGCCACACTGGTACAATTAGTGGATAAGACCTAAGGCTTCACTCATAATATTTTGATCTGAACTGAACTATAGCACTCAAAATTCTGCACTGGTTCACAGAAGTGGCTTACGGCAGGTCTTATTAGACACCCCTAACATTTTACCAGTGGGAGGCAAACTGGGGTATGCTGCGTCTAACAGTAAAAAGCAGAATTGCAGGCAGCGGGGTTGGTCCTTGGTCCTTCTCCAAGGAGAAATAAAAGGCATAAAAGGGAAATTCAGGCACTTAGTATCATTACAAAATTACATTACATCATCAAAATTCTGAATGTCCGAACAGAAGAAATGTCATGGGTATTGAAAGCTGTCAAATATTAAAAAATAAAAAAAAATGTCTTTAGTGATCGGAGAATAACAGAACAAGAAAAGAGATTGGTACACTTGCTAACTATGGTCAGATTTGTGATATGGGAACAAGGGCAGCACCCCAGATTCCAATAATTCTGCATCATACTTTCAAAAAAAAATAAAAGATCATAATGATGCACACTGTAGCATTCAAAGTAGATTTTATATTTAGCATTTTTAGTTTGTATAGTTGTCTTTATCATTTTTCTTGCTGATAAAAAATGGGACTGAAGCCTCTTTATATCATCAAAGACTTGAATTTATATGAAAGGCTGCAGAAAACTTATTGTGTGACAAAAACAAAACGCATTAATGCAAGAGATATAATGAGCGATAACAGAATATGTGCAGTGCTGTGCTTGCTCTGTACCTACAAAAGTCTGAGACGTTCTATTAAAGGACCAGTAACATCAAAAAATTAAAACATTTATCAAAATAATAAAAAATATAATGCAGTGTTAACCTGCACTAGTAAAACTGCTGTGTTTGCTTCAGAAACACTACTATTTTATATAAATAAGCTGCTGCGTAGCCATGGGGCAGCCATTCAAAGGAGAAAAGGCTCAACTTAAACAACAGATAGCAGATCTATAGAACATAATGTTATCTGTTATCCATTATTTAACCTGTACCATATAGCCTTTTTTCAATTTCTGCCATTTCTACTCAGCAGCTTGTTTATATGAATTATAGTAGTGTTGTTTATGTGATATTGTCATTACCTTAAAAACTTTTTTAATTTTTTGATGTTACTGGTCCTTTAAGTCTTAATTATCTATACAAAGGCGCCTGTTTTTATGAGGCGAACAAAACACTCAAATAATTTTTCCACTGTTCTAGTCCAAGTATTTTTTTTGTCACTGGCGGAGTGGAGAGTGGAGTAAGTTAAAGTCTATAAATACCTTCCAAATAATGCCCTGTACATTGCATGCCTGTGAGTGATGAATGTTACCAACTGGTTGCCTTCACGTCTCTGAATGACGTGATGACAGAGACCAGGTGGTCCAATTATATTAGGGGACATTTTGGTAACCTTAAATCATCACAGCATTATTCTCCTCTTAAAATGTGACTGTGAAAAACAATAAACAGGTCATTTTTATGGTTGTTGTTTTATTGCTTATTCAGACAATGAACATTTCTATGCAAGCTGCCAATAAAGAATACAGGCGTTCACAACATCATACACATTTAAGTAGTACAGATGAGCTCTTCTGTTGATGGGTGATGTATAGCCACACAAAGTCCTACCTAAGAGTAAGAATTATCATGAGTGTTGCACTAGCCACAACCAAGTTGCGTGCAAAACACTATTTGTAAAGTGTCAGATGGAACAGCAGAACTACTGAAACAAAGGCAACTATGTACAAAAACCAATGTAATCTACAAACCTACGGATATTTCTGTCTAGAGAAGGTATTGAGCCTGTGCCTGCCTTTGATTTCTGTAAAGACATCAATTGCATAGAAGTTGAAGGGCGGAAAATAACTATTGGGGCAGCTTTCATGAAAACACTTCCAACCAGCAAGAGCATAAATTACTGGATGATGCCATGTTTCTACTGTTGGAAAGAAATCTAAGCTTAACTTACAGAAGCAGTATATACTAATTACACACATCATGAATATGTGAGGAACTCAGTAGGAATTTAAGTAATACAACTAAGAATAACAATACATTTGTAGACTCACAGACCAACAGTTTTTATTCTGCCTGTCTGGGTTAGTTACACCCATCTGAATGCTGGAAGGAACCAGAAATAATTCAAAAACTAACGAAAAAATAAATAATGAAGACCAATTGTAAAATTTGTAGGAATAAAGGTCCCCATAGACCTGCAGATTTTTATCAGTACATCAATGTCATGAAAGATTGTTGTAGTGAACGAACATTCGTTGATGGGCGTCACACAAGAACCTCCACACACATGCACAGTTTACAAATTGTACATTTTTTACCCTACCTGATCAATTTCTCAAACGGTTGGGAAAAAAATCGGTAGATGTACGATCGTTCGTTGCACACCAACCTCCCGATGATTTGCCTAATTGGTAGGATTGCACTGAAACTGGTCATTCATCAAAGAAAAATCTTTGCGTCTATGGGGGGCTTAGGACATACTATAACACTTATTTATTACAGTCTGGATGCCAAAAAATTTGAAAAATATGAGGTTTTTTTTTTTTACTATAAAATCCTAATATTTAGTGGAAAAAAAACCTCGAATTTTTCGAGATTTCTAATACAGCCCAAGACCTGCTGGGGTTGTATATATGTCAATAGGAGTGGTCCCTATCCTATTTGGAAGTTTCTGTGGTCTGCTCTGGATTTGGCCTGAAAATCTGACTATTTCGGGCATTAATCCGAAAAATTCTGACTTTTAGGGGGCAAAACCGCTAAAAAAATCTTGTGATTTGGAAAGAAATCCAAAAAAAATCTTACAATTCGAATTTATAATTTGTCCCCGTTCCGATTAAATTGTGCTTTTTTAATAACAAATAAGGTCCAATCTCAGATTCTAATTTAAATACTAAGAAAACGAGTTTGATAAATAAGGCCCTAAAAGTTAACTTAAAGTTTATCCACCCCTTTAAATAAGCAAATGACAGTACATGTACATAGGATTATTATTGCCCTTACTTGACACATACAACATAGTTTTGACCCCGGGTCCTTACAGTTTCAAGGGGCTAGAAATGGTAACCAATTCTTTATTAAAAAGAGATGGTGATAAGTATTTTACAGAAAGAACAGTATTGGATTTTTAAATATAGAGATAAAGTATAGTAGAATGAGGCTATTGAATTAACACCACTCTTAAAGAAATTGATTTACCATAGTCTTTCTTTAAAAAATGTATGTATTAAGGTTTTTAATATAATATATATATATATATATATATATATATATATATTTATATATATATATATATATATATATATATATATATTTATATATTAATATAATTGATTGGGTTTTAGCTAGATAATAATTATTAAATGATGCACTGGATAAGTAGCAGGGTGTGGTGCAGCAACTCCCAACCATGAAATCCTGCTGAAAGTTTCGGGTGTGCTGTTTGTAGCCCAATGTATATTTTAGAGCTACTAGGCTATGGTTTTTCCCTTCCTTATCTCAAGCCTCTTATCATTTCAGCCAGAAAATAAACAAATGAGAATTTTCTGGCCAAACCCACCCCATGCACACACTGTCAGGCTTATCTCATTCACTATGGTACACTCTTGCCATACACTATGCCACACTCGGCCATTAGCCTAAAGTTTATGGCACAAGGGCACACTTCATGGGCACATAACACTAAGAATAATGGGGATAGCAATTTGGAATGCTGACCTAAACTACCTTATTTTCATAAATTTATAACAGTTTGGTTAATTTCCTCGGCAGTAAATTACAAATTAAAGGCTTTAAGGTGAGCCCTAAGAACTTTTTAAAGGACTCAAAGAAAAAAGGAGAGTGTGAAAGAAACAGGCATCCTATAGCCTACGAAAGAAGAGGCCTAATAGTAGGTGCTGCAGGCTTCTATATTCAAGACTGGTCAATGCATACATGCAAGTGTATCTGGGTGTTCACAAATGCAAGTTTACTTATCTTTAGTTTGTACCTTGTTAATTTGTTATTATTAATGGAGGAAATCAAAAGCCTTGCTTGTGTTAAGCTCCACAGGAATCAATGCTTCTACCCTTGCACTGCCATCTTTGCAAACATTAAAAAATGCAGTGCAACTTGATATAAACCAGGCAATGTGAAGGCAACAGTTTGTGCAAGGTTCATGAGCTAGTACAATATAACAACCATTATTAAAGTGTGTAGAGACATTTTTTCCAGTTAAGCAGGAGGGGTTGTGATGTAAAGTCTGAATTGTTGAAAAATAATTAAGATTAGCTTATGCCAAAATACTTATTTACTTAATCATACAGCAATAAAATAGTTCTCAAAGATATTTCTGAGCACCAAACACCTTTTCTTTTGAAACAAAGAGCAGCAGTTCAGTGTTATCTGCAGATAAATAAATGTAGACGGCTAAGTTTAGAACCACTTATGTTCAAGTGGTCATATTATCTGTCCATTACCACAAACACTGCTTATTTTAATGCTCCTATTTGAAGAGCACTTCACTTGATATATGTTTTTGAGTTTCCAGTCAAAGCTGGATTTTGGCTTCCAAAAGTCTTGTCTAGGGCCCAGTTAGCTCTAGTGGGGGAAGTCACACAGAATAAGCTCCCAGTGGTAACAGAGATGGTGAAAAAACAGGTTCTTTAGCTGACCACAGACATACAGATTTTACCCTTGTATCTGATGAATGATTGGATTTCCCAATCTTCCAAGCTGCCACTAACCACTAATTCAGATAAATAAAGTAGTAAAAGAACAAATCAGACAATGTTCTGGCTGTGACAGCAACCGTACGAAAGTTAAATTTGACAAATAGTATTGACAGTCACCCATTGATAGCATCACATATGGCCAGCTTTACTCTTAGGCTAGGGCCACACCAGGCGATAGCGCCGCGATTTGACTCGCGGCGACTTTTCGCCGCCACTTTTAATCCGCAATCGCTGGGGAAACTTTTGCGCTGGCGTCTATGGGGAATCGCGAAAAATCGCCAGCGTAAAAACACACGCGGCGATCTTTTTTCTACTGTCGCTCGAAATTGCCTCGCTAGGCGATTTCGAGCGACAATAGAAAAAAGATCGCCGCGTGTGTTTTTACGCCGCGATTCCCCATAGACGCCAGCGCAAAAGTTTCCCCAGCGATTGCGGATTAAAAGTCGCGGCGAAAAGTCGCCTCGAGTCAAATCGCGGCGCTATCGCCTAGTGTGGCCTTAGCCTAACTCTACTGTACTTGCTTGTGGGGGAGCCACTACAGTAGCATAAGAACAATGGGGTACCAAAACATCTTTCCTAAGGCCCCAGTTAAAACATATACTGTATATCTTTGATTTATATGGTATTGTACTAATATATTTAGATTATACAGTAATGGCAAAAGTTAATTCAGTGTCAAGTCAACGTCTAAGCATCTAAGCATGTACCAATGCTCAAGTATCAGAAACCCAATGGTTTGCAGGAATCTGAATATTAAAAACTCAACGCAACATGGAACAGCCAATAAGGTATAACAACCCTTACATATACTAGCAGGATACTTAACATTTTTGTCCTGGGACCCATATTTTTGGAATGAGTCTGGAAGTTGAGGTGCCAACCAAAAGATTCAGAACCCCTGCTCTACTGCCCTGCCATAGTAACTTAAAATGCTATTTTACATCCACTATATCCTACATTACTATATCTTATAGTTTGAAATAGCAAAGCCTAATATTGTCAGAATGTTCGAAATGTTTATAACAAATTGCTCCTATTATCTAAAAAGATAACCTGCCCAACAACAGATAAAACCCCTATGTATATTTGTAAGAAATAAAAACATTACAGCTATGATTAATGAATGCACCATATAATCTTCCATTTAAGTGTAACATTTCAGAAAAGCCACACAAATGAATTCAGCCTGACAATAATAAACAATGGATGGAAGAAATTGTTTTAGAAAACAACTGTGTAGTAGCAGCCGTTTCCTATTGTATTTTGTAAAGATTTGCACAATACAATTACAAAAGGCTTCTGGCTTTATTTATACTGCATAACAGCGAGTGAATTGTGATCAGCATGTAAGGCAAGATAAACCAGTTTTTACAATGACCATGACCTTGGCGGAGTGTAAAATCTTTTATCTCTCTCGAGTTTGTCTTTGCTTCGTCTGTCACTCACAGCATGTCACAAAGCACTGTTAATCTCTCCCCTTTCCTGGAAGATTTTATTAGAAAAGTGGTAGATACCGCACATATATTGCTACCTCTGCAACACTTGGAACTTTTAAAGGGGAAGAATTACAAAACATACCAATTAAGAAAACAATGCATTAAAGGGGAATTGAGATAAAGATCAATATACCATAACATATTGCATAATAAATAAATCTGCTCTTTAAAATAAAGTGGGATCACCTGACTTTATTAATTAGTGGTGAACACAACTTTCCCTTGTTTATTATATACAGGAGCAGTGGCCAGCTTCCTGTTGTAGCTCCCACCCTTTCCAGCTAAATTCAGGTGATCCCACTGGTGGCCAATAAAAGGGCAACCAAGTTTGGGAGTTTTACTTTGAAAGCATAATGAATAATGTATAATGAAGCTATAGAATTCTTAATGAATCAGATGCAAGTTGAGTGTAGGAACTGGCCACACAGGGGATGACTTTGACGTAGTTGGCTAACTTAAATATATTGCAATATATGGACAAACAATCCCTGTTTTGTTTAAAGATTAAGGCATTTTTAGTAGCTTAAGGCACAAAATGTTTCAATGTCCTTAATATATTGATAATGGGTTGAGTGCAGAGGACCTCTTATGACATCTATATTAATTTTGTGGTCACTAACTTATTCCACCACGCTTAATGTTTTTACAAATGAATGGTGAGAGAGAGATATATATATATATATATCTATATATCTATAAATCTATCTATCTATCTATATATATATATCATATATATAGAATATATATATATATATATATATATATATATATATACACACATTTATTTATGTTTTACACTCTATTTGAGATGTGGGATACTTCATTTGGAATCACTGACACGCAGCACACTCATGTTGAAAGCCTCAGACTAACAAAATATATAATTGCTTTTCTAAGGCTGTGAATGAATTTGTCACAGTAACGTATCAGCGTTTTTTTTTTCACCCTTAAACTGGTCATACAATGAGTGATCAGGTACCATAGCAAATTAGGCCAGCGTATCTACTACTGTACTCCAATGTTTATGAAGCATATTTGACAGCCTTTAATCTAATCCCATTGCATTCAAATTAATCTCTCCAGCGGGGAGGCAGTTCGGGAAGATTAGTCGCTCGAAGAAGAGGTGATTTGTCACCAGACGACTAAATCTTCTCATCTGTCTCTGCCCTTAAAGTAAAGGAAAATAACCTCCTTTTTGACATTCAGACATAGACTCTCGTGGATTACTTTTAGGGGCAGATTTATTAAGGTTCAAATGGTAAATTTTAATTCTCACATTTTGTGTGTGTCAAAACTCACAAATTCGAATTTAAAAGCATGTCAATTTGAATGTGAGATTTATCACACCACGACCATGGAAACAGTTCTAATTCGAATATTAGCCACCCAAAACCTGCTAAGTTAATTTACAAGTCAATGGCAGAAGTCCATTGAACTATTTGAATATGTTAATTACCTTCCTGACATTCAAGGTTTTTTTTGGAGGAAAACTCGATTCGAATTTGATGGGTCGGGACTATCCGATATTTTTTCATAAATAACCTCTCATTCGAGTTGTGAGTACATTTTTGAATTTATTAAAAAAAAAATTCACATAAATTCGACCTTTGATAAATAACCTCTTAATATTTAGACTCAGATATGTCTGTGTTAAAAAAAATTAATTTGCAGTTTCAGTAACCTGGTTGCTAGGGTTCAAATTACCCTAGCAACAATGCACTGATTTGAATAAGAGACTGGAAAATAAATAAGAGAAGGCCCCAATAAAAACATATGTAAGAAAAATAGCAATAACAATACATGTGTGGCCTTATAGAGCATTTGTTTTTAAATGGGGTCAGTGACCCCCCATTTGAAAGCTTGAAAGAGTCGGAAAAATAAAGCAAATAGTTCAAAATTTATAAAAAAGAAATAATCATGGTCAACTGAAAAGTTGCATAGAAGTGGCCATTCTATAACATCCCCAGCAAGAAACATTTTGTTCACAGTTTATAGTGGCTGGCTTTTTTGTCCCCTTTATTGCGGAAGGAAAAGAATGGCCAGTGAAATAATGATTAGAAAAAAATCAAAAAATAATAATGATGCAAACTTCAATAATCTGGCTTCACCTTAAAGGACAGGTAAAGCCTACATTTTCCAACCATGTATTTAATTTGTGCATATCTTCTCCACCCAAGTCACATCAGTGGTACTGCATATACGCCCTCCATTCGCCAGCGCCATAACATTTTCCTAAAAAAAAATAGCAGCTTTCAGCCGGCGGCCATTTTCCCTCTGACACATCATCAGTAACAATGACATCTGCATACAGGACATGTATGCTGTAAAGTTCATGCAATGAAGAATGCAGGGTTACACAAGCACAAAATACTTTGATAAAAAGTTCTGTTTTGGGTTGAGCACTGTAGGTGGTTAGGAGAAAAAGAAAGGATCAGACAGCTACAGCAGAGTTTCTATGGGAACCAGCACTGCTATCTCTTCATTGGCTGTTAGACTGGACAGTGTGTTTAGTAAGTCAACAACCAAAGTAAATTCCTGAGGGAGGGGCAGAGTGGGTTAAAGAAGGAGAAGGATTTCTAAGTGATTAAGGGGATGCTGCAACCTTAAAGTTATCCTTTTAACAACCAGAGTGTCAGTTATCTAAAGATTTCAAAGAGGTTGTTCACTGATTACATTTTTGTGTAGGGGGTTTACATGTCCTCTAACCGCCGTATTACACAAATACAAGCCAGATGACAAAATGAACAAAATGTAATCAAATTGCCTGAGAGTAATGAATATGTATAGCAAGCAACCGATATTCTGTCAGAATTTTGAAACCACTCTAAAATTACTAACATGCAGAATGGAAGCACAGATAAAACGAAGTCGGAAAATAACCTCCTCCAAAACTAAATTTAATATTTGGCAAATTTCTGCTTCTATTTTAAAGGGATACTGTCATCAGAAAACATGTTTTTTTGAAAATGCATCAGTTAATAGTGCTACTCCAGCAGACTTCTGCACTGAAATACATTTCTCAAAAGAGCAAACAGATTTTTTAATATTCAATTTTGAAATCTGACATGGGGCTAGACATTTTGTCAATTTCCCAGCTGTCCCTTGTCATGTGACTTGTGCCTGCACTTTGGGAGAGAAATGCTTTCTGGCAGGCTGCTGTTTTTCTTTCTCAATGTAACTGAATGTGTCCCAGTGAGACATGGGTTTTTACTATTGAGTGCTGTTCTTAGATCTACCAGGCAGCTGTTATCTTGTTACCTTCCCATTGTTCTTTTGTTTGGCTGCTGGGGGGGAAAGGGAGGGGGTGATATCACTCCAACTTGCATTACAACAGTAAAGAGTGATTGAAGTTTTTCAGAGCACAAGTCACATGACTTGGGGCAGCTGGGAAATTGACAATATGTCTAGCCCCATGAAATTGAATATAAAAAAACCTGTTTGCTCTTTTGAGAAATGGATTTCAGTGCAGAATTCTGCTGGAGTAGCACTATTAACTGATTCATTTTGAAAAAATTTTTTTTTCCCATGACAGTATCCCTTTAAGGACAGTCATTTGTCAGAATATAAATCACTGTAAAACCTGCAAAAGTTTCTTGTGCAATTTCCTAAAAGGTTTTCATGTGTTTCAAATCATATGTGATACATACAGAGAACTGGCTGATATATAAAGCATAAAGAGAGTTATACATTAAAAATAGTGATAATGGTACTTTTCATGTCAACATAAATGCCACTATCAAATATTAGTCCAGCAGTTTTAAGTATGTTAAATTAAAATAACCATAAGGCCCAATTCTTCTAAATTACAGATTAATTGGCTGAAGGGGCTATTTGTTGTTGCATGCACACTAAAAACCGCGGAAACCTGAAATTGCTCCATGTGTTACTGACTTAAAGGGCAACGTTGGCTTCATACTTAAATTGTCCCTATAGATTGGTCTAACTAAAATATTAAAAGATGAGTAAATAGTTTCATTTATCATTTTTCCATTTGTGGCATTTGTGGCCACCTTTTCTGGAAACAATACTTCCTATATTTAATCGACCCTATTTTAACTATTAAAGTCAGCATAAAGCATCCCTTTTAACATCCAGGTTGATGGTAAGTGGCAGCCCTAGATGTGATCGGGGATTGGCCATCTAAAAAAAGACCATAAATGGAACACTCAATAGCAGGGATAACAGTCAAGGTTTTTACATAGCCTTTAAATATACATGCCATAAAACTATGTATCACCACTGCCTTGTACGAAGCACAAATCTGAACACTGTAAAGTTTAAAAGTATAGTGGTCCTTTAACTCAAGGTTTAGGAAAAGTAAAACTTTTAAAAATAAAGGTTTGCCGTTTAACAAAGGGTTCTAGCACTTCATTTGGTATCAGAAAGGAACATTATGGATGCGAAATGCCAAGAATATATCATCAGAAAAGAAATGTATTTACACAATGATCTTGTAGCATATTGATGGCTAAATGTACAGAAGCAGGCCGTGTTCTTTTACCAGGAATATTTCAGAAGCAGACCAAAGAATTTCCTTTAAAGGACATGCAAAACTCCAGTCATGCCCAGTCTTCAATGCTAAAAATGCAGTAAGCCCCACAGAACTAAATTATATTCCCCATTATGCAGAAATGTCTTTGTAGCTTAGGCACATTCAAATAGAGGAATCCTGTCCCAGTATATTTCTGTGACCCAGGGTACAGACTTGGACTCTCCACTGTGCAAAAATGAACTTTAGTTATTTCTGTAGTTGCATACCCCTGGTGCTGAACCTGTGTGCCTTCTATGGTATGTTCTTGTGCTGCACCATATACCCAGTACTGTGTCTGGGTTCCATGCTGCCCTTGGCAATGGACCTCCAAACACCAATCTTCCTTACTGATCAGTACATACACAGTCTATTTTTAATCTATACAATCACCCAAAGCCAACCCACTACCCTCAATGCTGCCACCCAAGGCACGGGCCCTTTGTTGCACATATAGAATATATGACCCTGCATAGATTACATCATAGCATAGCCTGTATGCTGTAATATAATTAGCCTGCCTTAAAAAGACCTGCACAGACACAATAGATTAGTGTTATTCTCTATTGTGCACACCTCTATTGTTCACATCCCTAATGCCCTGTACCGTTCACACCTGTAAAGCTCTGTGCCGTTCACACTCAGACTGAAAGTGCCCATATTGTTCATCCCACAGACTGCTGTATGTAGTACAGTATGAAGTGCTCATATTAGAGTGGTCCTGATAGTCTCTCTGTCTCCTGCAGTATTCTGCCTTCCCTATGCTTCCTGTGTGTGCTGTACTCTGCTTGCCCTATGCTCCCTGTGTATGCCATACTCTGCCTGCCCTATGCTCATTGTGTGTGCCATACTCTGCCTGCCCTATGCTCCCTGTGTGTGCCATACTCTGACTGTCATATGCTCCCTGTGTATACCATACACTTCCTGTCCTATGAACCCTGTGTGTGCCATACTCTGCCTGCCCTATGCTCCCTGTGTCTGCCATTCTCTGCCTGCCCTATGATCCCTGTGTGTGCAATACTCTGCCTGCCCTATGCTCCCTGTGTCTGCCATTCTCTGCCCGCCCTATGATCCCTGTGTGTGCCATTCTCTGCCTGCCCTATGCTCCCTGTGTGTGCCATACTCTGCCTGCCCTATGCTCCCTGTGGGACGAGGAATTTGGAAATAGTTGTTAGGTGGCCCCTAAGGTGTTTAATTATGTGCTGAGGGTGCTGTGTTATCCACAGTGGAGAAGGATGTATATGGATTTAAAGGTCTGTTTTAACATGACATAAAGGTTTCACATATGAATGATGTGATATACCAGCAGTGAGCACCAACTATTTGGTTTTTTGCTGTGCTACCACCATTAATGTGGGCATGGTCTTGTGGTAATATGGGCGTGGTTTAAACTGGGTGTGGCTTAAAACAGGGAGTGGTCAACACTGGTTTTCATTATCAGCCCAGAAAAATTCCGGCCCTCATTACCACAAAGGTTGGACAGCACTGCAATCTTTCAGCTGCACTCCTACTTCATACCCTTGCATCATATAAGAACTGTCAACTATCACACTTGTTTAACAAGCAACGGTTTCCAAAAACCAGCACATATTTGGTCCCTTGTACCACTTTCTTTAAAAGGATAGTCTCATGGAAATCTGTATTATATGAGTCAGACTAGGAAAAAAAATAGGTTTTACTGCTTAAAGGTTATAGAGTCAGTCACTTGCTCTACTGCTAGGGGTTTATATATACAATGAAGAACTCTTGCCTCAAACAGACATTGTAGCTGTACATTGTACTTGTCCAGAAATGCTCTAAAATATAGAGCAACAACTGCCTGACATGCATTTTGCACTAGTATGTAGAATAGGCCTTCTATAAATAAATGATTCAGGTTGCAGGTCTACCAGATAACAGCCTCACAGGACTTTACTTTGTATGCATGCCTTTATATAGCTTTGCACCAAATAAAAAAATGCAAAGAGATATGAAATGTTGTGCACACTGAGCAGTTACGATGCGTAAAGCTGGCCATAGACGCAAAGATCCGATCATACGAATCCTCGATTCATATGATTTTCGGACCGTGTGTGGAGAGTCCCGACATTTTCCGTCCCACAGAGATCGGCCGTTTGGTCGATTTTCAGTTGGAGACTGTCACCAGCTTTGTCAGACATAACTTTTGTACAATTGCTGTCAGGGGCAGAAAATCGGCTGATCTGTTCTTTTACTACTTTATTTGATCGGAATGGTAAGTTTGCATCTATGGCCAGCTTAAGATGCTTAACTTTATATAACAACCTCTGTAAGGTTCAAATAAACACAAGGTAAATCAGATAATTTTTTAAAGAGATTCTATGAAGAAGATCGCACTGAGAAATGAAGATAAGTTCCTTTCACACATATATCAATGTCACTCTTTATCTGACCTTGCAATGAAGCTATCCATCTGCTAAAGCTCTCATTCGTAACACACTCAATTAGGTGCAGACAGATAGATCTCAAAATATTTACAGAGTCCACCGACCCAACCCTGGACCTGATCAGAGAAACCAACCAGTACAAAGCGATAAGTGTATGAGCCAATGGAATACTGTATATGCAAACTGCTCAGTGTGCATGCATTCCAGATTTAGCAAAGACAACAAACTTGCCCACCGCATTAGGATGCTGGCAAGCTGGGTTATAGGTTATTCTTATTGAAGCAGAAAGGTAAACGTATTCAGACATTGCACAAAACCTATAACTGTGTAAAATGGAAAAAAGTTCATGCTACCTCTACCTCCACCTAAAACAGCCTGCATCCATATGTGGTCAACTTTTTTAGCATTTTTAGTGGCAAATTTCAGCAAGTCCGTATCACTTTAACAAGTGATGTCGAGTAGTTGTGTGGGTCAACAAACGAAAAATTTGCTTTTTCTCAACAGACCAATGCACTGGAATTCCTTGTATACCGACCATGTCTGAGATCATCTATGGGAGTGGCACGAGTACATAAATTAAATGTGGCATTTGACCAGGGTAGATTGTCACAGAGGGCTGGGGAGGAGAAGCAGTGAAGATGACCATCACATTTAGCAATTTGCCCTCTACAGCGTCACAGCAAGAGTATTGAGGAGTCCAAAATTGCACCTCTTTGGGCCCATGCACTTGCCAATTGCAACTAGGGACACTTTTCCCTGCAGTCTGTGCTCTACACCTTGAATCCAATTAAAAAGCAAAGGCAAGGCGCAGAGTGTAGCCCTCTATTTAATGCCTGCTATAGATAGGTGGAAAAGAGAGAGCTCTGTCTCCTATAAATATATTGCATTATTTTGCCATTTTCTTTGCACTTTATTCAATCCTATACACTTTCTAAATCATCCAAACAGCGTCCGTATAAGTTAAACTGTAAAAAGAGCGGGGGGGGGGAAATTATCATCTGAAAATGCAACTGTGGATTTTATTAATGCAAGCAAATTATACAAAGCATGAATTACAGTTTAATCATACAAATTGCAAAGCAGTGTATCACAGGATACCAGCTGTACCCAAGAGTTAAAAGGGCATTCATACAGGAACATGGACCATTACAAAAACATTAATCCATTGTTACTCTGTTCCTTCCTACTAACTGTAGCCAGTTTTTAAGGACAGGCCCACAATCACGTTTGCAGTATGTAAAGGTTTGCTAGAGATGTTATTTAATGCCAAATGTTTCTATCTGCTATATACCTTCTACACTATCCATATACCTCTGAAATTCTTAAGGACTAATGGTCCCAACTATGCCTGAAACTGTAGTCTCCTCATTTTCTGTATAATGTACTAGCATTAATGAATTTTCCTTTTTAGGGAAGGTATGAAAAACAGCTTTGAGCTGACATTATATTAGGACTAGGATTCATTGTCACATCTGCACAGAGCTATTCTACCAAACATGCAGACTTTCAAGAAAAAATTTAATGAAATTGTAACAGAGCATTAGAGACACCCAAAGGGGTATTTTCACCATATTCAAATGTATGTATCCCATTCAAATTGTCATCATATTCAATTATATTTTTTAAATTGCTTTAACTATACTTGTTTCTCTTATCTTCAATGACACTACTTATATAATCAAAGTTTTTTGTATTCCTCAAAGAAAATATTTCTTTGTCGCTCTTACAGAGAGCATGCAGGAACTACATAACCCACAATGCATTGCACCGTAATGTTCATTTCCTTGAAATCACATGTCAAGGGAATTGTGGGGTTTGGAGGATGCAGTCTAAGGAAAGCTGGCTGTTGTTACAAAGTAACAGTAGTCAGCCAGTTCAGCAAAAGTCAGACAGATCAGCAGAAGATCATGGGGCTAGGCTTTGGGAACTGTCAGAAACCATTACAAATCATGAAAAGTCTGCATATTTTGTAACTGATTTATAATGCCAAGTTGCTTGAAATTATGTTTACTTTTTTAAAAAAGCTTAAAGGGGTGGTTCACCTTCAAACAACTAGTCGTTTTCAGAAAGATCACCAGAAATAATGACTTTTTCCAATGACTTTCTATTTTCTATGTGTGACGGTTTTTCTAATATTGAAGTGTAAAGTGTCATTTCTCTCCTTCTGAAGCAGCTCTGGGAGGTGGGGGTCGCCAATTCTGTAAACTGTTCTAAATTTATACATTTAGTTGATACATTTCTTATATTTGTCCCTGCTGAGCAGAATATCTGGGTATCATTACAGGCAGCTGTTAGAATTGATACAATTGTTGCTAATAGTCCAGAGCTGCTGCTGAGAAATGTATCAACTCAATGTTGCAAAATTGTAACAGTTTAGAGTCTGCACCTGAATTACTGAGCTGTCAGAGACACAAACATTCACCTTTAAACTTAGATTTTGGAAAAAACTTAAAAAATAAATAATGGAAAGTAACTGAAAAAAGTCTTTATTTCTGGGGAACAATCTAAAAACAACTGATTTGAAAAAAGTGATTGGAAGGTGAACAACCCCTTTAAGTTATGTTTTTGTGAAGTCCCCTTTAAGATTGTGTTTTCATGCTTTGAGGGGAACAAAGGCAGAAAACTGGGCATGCGAATACACTTTCTGATAGTCTGAATAATTGCGAGGAGGGGGGAGCCAAAAAATTTCAAGTAAAAGCTACATTTTTTTTTAAAAAAAAAAGTCAATAGGAATTGACTTTAGGGTTGCCACCTGGTTGGTATTTCACCAGCCTAGATGGTAAATTTAGGATTTTTTTTGTCCCCCCCCCACAATCCATGCTCCCAAGTTGCCCCTGTCCACTACCTCCCTCCCCAACCCAACTCATCAAATTTCTTTGATGCCCCTTTTGCATCATAACCCTGCCACTTTCACATCACAACTCCACCCTCCCATATGCCCTTGTCAGTATTTTGTCCTAAATAATGACAACCCTATAGCTCAAGCAACTTTTTTCCATTTATATTTTTTTGTGTATTTAGTTGAGGTTTTCAGCCCCATTCCAAATGGCTGAATAATGCCATTTTACAAAAAGGCAGATCACTCCCTGGAGCAATTTCCACCACATACCATGGTTTCTGTAATGTAAATCCAGATCACTCAGAAATCAAATAACCAGACACAAGCAGTCTATCTTTGTGGGTAAAACTCGAGACCAACAGTGAAACACTGCCAAGTAGGGGCCAATATTGGAGGATTAAATAGAAGTACCTGTGCTTTTTTAAAATGGTTGTTGCCAAGAAATACCTTATATTTTTCCTGCCACAATTTAAGCTTTTTCATAAATACATGTACCTGCAACGTCAGCTTTTTATAAGAATAAACAATGGCCCTATTGTGTGTAGCAGAACATAATCAGAAGTCAGTAACAAAAACAAGACTTCACATACACAGAAAACAGTAAATGTGCAACTATACTAGTGGCCCCAAATAACATGAACATGTTTAATCTCCAGCTAGTATTATTTTAATTCTGAAAAGTTCTTTAGAGCAAGTGATAATGTAAACAATAGTTTATTTGCATTCTTACAAGTCGTTATAAAAGAAAAAGCCCATTAGTTTATGAGAAAAGCACTACCAGGAACATAACAATAACTATGGTTTATCAGTTCAATCTTAATCTAAAGGACTTTTTGTTTAATTCTAAGGAAGGAAACCACAGCCAATCTTAACAACAAACTGCAAAATTCTTTCCAAATATCAGGAGCCCTGCCTCTCAATGCAAGTTTTCTTCCAACCACCCCTCACGCTCTCATTTCCACACCTCCTCAATTGTTGCAATAAACTGAGTGACAGCCCCCAGCCCTGCCACAGAGCTCAAGGCAAGCTGCTGAACACTTCCTACAGCAAAACTCCTATTACTAATAACAAACTTTCAATAAGGTAAGGCATCTGCACTGTGAGACTGGATCACATTGCTTTTTAACTATTAAGCTTTGCATGACGGCATGTGAATGTAAGCAGTTTTATCCTGATACATTTATCTCAGTCTGCAATCAAAATGTGTCATCTAATTTATATCTAAATGATAGGGTAAAGTTTTAAGGAACTAAAATAAAATATTTGTAAGCTTAAGCTAATAAAAGCCTTTACAAAAACAGAGAAAGGATGGTATTTTTTTTTTACCAGTTTTTAATATTTGGGATTGTTTGCAAAGCTAGCCATCAACCATATTATATTTAGCTGAATGATGTGCAGACAACTATGTCCCAAGAGGGATGTACAAATCTGTTTTAATGGACAATTGCCAGCATTCTTGGGGGTTCTGGGAAACGTAGCTTACAACAGCTGGATGCGCTCTCTGATATCAATAGAATATAATTAGTGATGAGTGAATTTTTTCTCTGTGTTTCGCAATGAAAATTATGCCCATAGACTAATGGGTGAAAAAAATTGTCACACATCAAAATTCAATAAAAATTTTCGTTGTTTCGAACATTTTTGGCAAAGCGAAACAGCTCAGATTCACCCATCACTGTATATAATGTAAAGAATATATATTATAACAAAATAAATGTATGTAATACACTTGTCAAGTTTGTTTTAAGGCAAGAATAGGTAAAACTACAAAAACTAAAAAGTAGAAAATCAGGAGATTTATATAAAGATATAAAAAAACGATCAATATAAGTTGGGGGGGAGGCAGCATATCATGGAGTGGAAGAAGACTTTACGTCAGTGAAGAACAGTTTGTATAAAAGTATACAGCTTTCTAAAACACAAACAGGAACTCACTATCCCCTATGTCTTATATGTATTATTTTAAGGACTGCCGAAAGCACAAAAACACTGGAAATAGTCATGTATTTCTAAGGCTGGGAAGCATCTCTATGATAGCATGGAGAGGTCAGGATGTTAATGAGAGAGGTTCTCAGAGGCATTTAGTCTGGAAACAAAGCCAAACGTATTGGAAGGAACTGTATTTGAGTCGTTACAGCAAAAATAAAAAAAGCAGGTGGAAATATTTTAGTAGCATGTTGGAAATTGGAAAGTGTGTCTGAATGCCATAACTTATATTTCAGTCTCATAAGGACAAAAGTGACCCACTTAGCAACTTTTTGGGGGCTCTATAGCCCATTGTAATTGCTTGCTCTGCTTAGAATGCCAGGCAAGCAACTTTGAGAGTTGGCAGTTTAAAGACATAGTGAATGTGTACCCTCTGCATCCGTAAATAAGAATGACCTGTTTCAATCAATTTGACTTGTTTCAACTCTATTCACCAGCAGGCAGCGCAGAATATTTTTAAACACAAAAATAGCAGTTTTTGTAAAATATGATTTGCACACTCACTATTGTCACTTTTATGGCAGTGCAACATGTCCCCTGCATGCCTGGCAGGGTATCCTCCATTCATATATATGCTGTATGTAACTGGATGCTATGGGGATATTGCACAAGTTGTACGATTCCATAAGAGCATTTTCCTGTTACATAATTGATTTTTTTTTGGATAAAGGAACAATAGGAGCAACAATACGAGCATAACATTATCCAAATGTTGCTTTTGACAAGTAATGCCATGTATTGGTCTATCTACAAACCTCCACAATCATGAAATACGTTTACTTTACAGGGGTGTGTTGTTTGTGACATTCTTGGTCAAGCAGTAGTTAAACCCTAATAACATAATCTTGTTTACCAGGAAAAATTTCAAGAGTCAGGTGGAGTAAGGGAATATGGGCCATGGCTCAGAGAGTACAAGCTATCCCACAAAACAAACGGCACAAATACTTTCATAATTTCTCCATTGGTGACCTTTTCCAAATCCAATATGATCTTTAGCATACCCAACAGGGTTTAGTAAACTAAGAAGGGACATTCTTACTTTAGCCTTGTTAAATTCCTTGGAACAGTTTCCACTTTTCTAAAAGAAATAACTTAAAAGGCAACAGACCCATAGAAGGAATTAAGCACCAATATAGTGTTTTCTGACAAGCTGAAGCACTCATCTGAGCCATTTTAGGGGGTTAACGCACCACCTGTGAGAGGCACCACTCAATAATTTTGAAAGACACTAAATTATAAATTTACAAATTCAATGCAATACAAGGATCAAAAATCAAAAGATTTTGCAGTTACCTGAAAACAATGTTTAATGTGATTCAATGCTGCTTCACACAAGCAATTTGATTTCATTTCAATCGTGCAGCTTCCATCCACTTCATCCTGTTGATTACTAGTATTCTTTATAGAAAATATACAGCAATCTCTTTAACAGACCAATTCAAGAAAAAGAAATAAGCAGCAATCTTTTGTCTCACTCACAGATTTTGATGTGTGTGCCCCTTAAAGGGGTGGTTCACTTTTAAGTTAACTTTTAGTATGTTGTAGAATGGCTAATTATAAGCAACTTTTCAGTTGGTCTTCATTGTTTATTTTTTTTATTATAGTTTTTAAATTATTCAACATCTTCTTTTGACTTCCACTTTTCAAATTTAAAAACAAATGCTCTGTAAGGTTACAAATGTATTATTATTGCTACTTGCTACTGCTACCTCTCATATTTATATACCAGTCTCTTATTAAAATCAATGCATGGTTGCTAGGATAATTTGTACCCTAGCAAGCAGATAGCTGAAATTGGAAACTAGAGAGCTGCTGAATAAAAAGCTGAATAACTGAAAAAACCACAAATAATAAAAAATGAATGGTATTGTTGCAGAATATCACTCTCTTCATCAAACTAAAAGTTAACTCAAATGTGAGCAACCCCTTAAACAATAAAATACCCTTTCTTGACATACTTCTCTGTATTTGTACAATAAGCCCAGGCCCTATCCCCGTCAGCTGCACGATGGGTACACGTTGTGGTCACTGTAAACTGCATGAAAGGACATATTTGTGTTCATTCATGTGAATGGAATCAACAATGACCACGTTAACAAATACAATATCTCATCTAAAGATCCATATTCAGAAAAAAAATTACTTCTGCTGTCGATTGATTAAGAGAAATGCTGGAATGCATCCTTTGGCTTTACGTAGCAATAACTTTTGAATGAATCAAAAGGATACATTCATACATAGCAAAAAAGGAAACAAAAGTATTTTTCCAAACCTATAACTCACCAGTACAATGTCCCTTTAAATATGAAACCCGCCCATCTACTTTTGGTATCCTGCACACCATTGCTGTCCAGCTGGAGTTAGATGCAGTAATGATTTTTTTTTTGCTCAATGGATATGTCTGTATAAGCTTTTAATATAATATGGCTAATAATATGGCATGTAGAATAACTAGACTACTAATTGTTTTGAAGCTGGGAATTACATTTGTGTAATAGCCAGCTCTAATTTTGTTTTTATTGTGTGTGGTGTTTGAATTGTTTAGGTTCGGTTCTACAGAAGCTCTGGAGACATAACAGTGCTTTCTTAATAATCATTATACAAATTACTCGTTGCAGCTTAAAATAACTCCGTTTAGAATTTTTCCCTGGTATAGCAAAATGCATTGGAGGATTTTAGTTTAGTTTAAGTTAAAATTTTTAATTTTAAATTAAGATAATTTGCAGGATCTGCAGTTGGTTTTCATTGTTTTTGCATTATTTAGCTTTTTATTCAGCAGCTCTCCATTTTGCAATTTCAAAATGGTTGCTAGGGTCCAAATTACCCAAGCAACTGTGCATTGATTTGAATAAGAGACTGGAATATAAATAGGAGAGAGCCCGAATAGAAAGTGGAGTAATAACCAGTAGCAATAACTTTACAATTGTAGCCTTACATAGAATTTGGTTTTTAGATGGGCTCAGTGACACCATTTGAAAGAGAGTCAGAAGAAGGTAAATAATTAGAAAACTCTAAAAGACAAAAAATGAAGGCCAACTGAAATGTTGTCTACAATTAGCTATTTTATAACATGCTAAAAGTTAACTTAAAGGTGAACCACCCTTTTAAAGCAATAAAAAAATGTTGCTTTAAGAGTAGGTTTACAGCAACAATTTTGTTGCTTTAAGCCTACACTTAAAATGCTGTTCCTTTAAAACGTCCACCGTACAAGGAACAGCTCTTGGTACTGCTTCTGATGCAGGAGGATACAGGACACATTAGCAGCATAAAAGGGGCCACATACATTGGGGCTGCTTGCAAGAATTATCATCTTAATTTTTGTTCATTTTCACTGTACAGTCAACCACATAATTACCATTTATCACTATGGTGTCAAGCAGCCTGCTAATATATAGTGCAGACCACTGCATACCTATAAACACAGCGTTATATACCTCTGGTTTGTATCTCTCCATACTATTAACGTTAAATCCCCAGTCACCACTGGAATGCAGCGCAGTGCAGACCAACTCAGTTTTCTTAACCTAATATGGAATGTAAAATCAAGCACCAGTATCTCACAAAAAGACAAATTTAAAACCAAATATTACCATTAATCAAAAAATAAAATGTAGAAAAATAAATACAAAAGAGTACAAAAATAACACCGCAGAGAAGCAGATGGGACTGTTGCTAAATACAGTGACACCTCAATTTTATATAGCCTGATTTTAAGTTTCCCCTCATTTTGTTATGTCTCACCAATATAGAACGCTTAAGGCATTTCCCTGATTTGACATTTTCATGAATTTTTTTCTGGTCCCTTGAAAAATGGGGCTTCTAAGTACAACATTAATTACATGTACTGTATGTATTGCTGCATTCACTTTCATATGGCATAACTGACAATTAATCAAAAGTGAGGTTTGATTGATATTCTGCTGAAAGCAAATATGATTGGTAACTCATTAAAAAATGTGTTCCTGTGTTTACAGGAATACGTCTATTGATCATTTAACTGGTTTCTTTAGTAACTAATCAGTTACAGACTATGAGAAACAGATCACAGGGAGGCTGCTGCATGTGAAATGTACAACATAAACTTCCCCTGTTAGTATCCTTAGGGGCATTATACAAAGCTGCATGAACATTTCAGTTAGTGTAAAGGATTAAAACAATTTAAAAGCTGCAACCTTAAATAGCACATTTTATGGTACATGCAGTGACCATAAAGTGTGGGGTTTTTATGGAGCAGTGATACTTCATAATTTGCATGATTTACTGGCACTTTGAGGTCCCTAACTCTTCACTCTCCTACTTACCCAGCTGCAAGTAAGGGAGAAGATTAAGGCCCTTTCTCTCCTCTGAACACGGACACCACTTTCTCTCTATCTGCACTGCACTCTAATCTGTCACCCGCACCTCTCTGCCCTGTTGAGTAGCCATGGAGAAGGTCCAGCACATAACCCGTTCTGCAATGAGGAGAGCCTCAAACATTGAGGTCAACCCACAGACCCGGCAAAACCTGCAGGAGCTTTTTATCAATTTCTCTCTGATTCTTATATGCCTGTTGGTCATCTGTATAATTGTCATGCTTCTCTGAAGATTCCTGCTGTGTACCAGAAAGACTATACATGTGCCTATTGGAAGGGATTGGTACTCTGGCCACTGTAAAGATGTGGCACTATTTTTAAGCTTGCACAATGGCTAGTCTCCCAATTGTGTATGCAGTGTACTATAGGATTATTTATATGTAAGTTTTATTTCTAATTGTAAATTGCATATACAGTAGCTGGATGTTTATACATGGCTGGCATTGTATTAGACAGCTACAGTATATTTATACAGATAGCATTCAACAGCTCTTGCCATTATCAGATATCCTGGAAACATGCATATTCCTCTGTCTGTTGTATGTTGTCTTCACAATGTTCATCATCATGGTGTGTGAACGTTAAAATAAAAGCATGATCGCACCACTGAATATTCATTTTCTAAGCACTGAGTTTGCAAACATTTCCGCAGAATTCACATTAGACCTAGACTATATTTAATGCAGATATTTTAACAAAACACATCTGACAAATCACAGTCACTTAAATAAAAGCCACACCTAAAGGCAAGCTGTCTATTAGTTTTATTGTACATAAAAAACAACATACAAAGGTTTGGTTGTATTAGTCTTTAGCGTTAGTGGCAATGTCATCAATAAATCTTTCCTAAGAAGAAATCTCTTTTCAGTACACACAAAAAGCGTCTTATAATTTTCCCCCATCACAATAATATACTTCTCAAAACAAAAGGAAAGAGATATACAGAAAAGACCCACCATTGTTTGATAAATAGACAAAAATAAGCACAGACAATTCAAGAAAAGGCACTCCCCTTTTGAAGACATCTGCTATATACACTCTTGTAAGTGCTTCATCCCATACTTTTGTTCAGTTATTTTATACCAGTGATTCCCAACCAGTGACCCATGAGCAACACGTGGCTCACCGCACCAACCCTTTTGGATGTTGCTCCCAGTTGCCTCAAAGCAGGTGCTTGTTTTTTAATTCCTGTCCTAGAAGCAAGTTTTGGTTGCATAAAAATCAGGTGTACTGCCAAACAGAGCCTCCTGTAGACTGCCAGTCCACATAGGGGCTGCCAATAGTCAATCACAGCCCTTACTTAGCACTTTTGCTTTAACATTTTAATGTGGCTCACAGGTAACAAAGGTTGTGGATCCTCGTTTTATACTAACAAAATATCCACAAACTTTCTTCCTACAAAATGGGGAGATGGGGTTTTATGGCACAATTTGCAAAAAGCATAAATTAAAGGGCACCTGTTGGCTGATGACATTTTCCCCAACCAAAGGTGTGGACTAATAGAGGGCGCATTCCGGCTGAGGGTAACAGAAGTTTTTTTTTTATTCCCCCCACGCCAGCCCTAGGACACCGTGCACCGTGAGGGAGCTCCAGGTTCGAGTGGTCATGTTGGGGCACAATGAGTGAATAACACAACTCATTAAGCGCATGCTCTCTGCACACCGGGAGCTCCCTCCCATTGCAAGTGTCCTAGCACTAGTGGGGCCATTTTTTTTTCTACGGTTACCCCCAACCAGAGTGCAAGTTCTGTTATCAAGCATCTTTGATTGGGGATAATATTTAAGGCCACCAGGTGCCCTTTAATTAGGAAACTTTAGGCAAGTTTTAAATGCAAGCTCCTAAAGCTACAATGCCATTTATTATATGAGCCATGTACTGTGCACAAAAATATTAGTAGGACATGTTATTATTAAGTAGAATTTGTATTCTGGTCTATTTTAGCATTCATGTAAATAGGCCAATAATTTATTTAGTGTTGGAGTATTTGAAGTCAGCATTAAACTATGTAAATCATCTAAAACTGGCACAGCTGTTCTAACAAATCCTAAGAAATCTAACAGAGACAAAGGTCTGTAACCACAACAAGTGTACCTTCATGATGTCACTACAAAACTGCCTTAAACTATTCTCTGTGCATTACAATGGCAATCACTATATATTGCCTTATCTGTGCAGTCCCATTAGTCTGCTAAACTACTATGCAAGGGTCCTGCAAACTTTACAATAGCAAAATATTTAGAACAGGCACTGCAGCATAAAACATTACCATGCATTTCTATGAATTTTACAGTTGTGTTGTGACAGGACCATGGGGTCACATTTTAAACAACAGACACAAATTGGCAGTCATTTATATTTGTAAATTGAGTTTTCTTGAGGTGGGTATACACAAAGAAGATTTAATCTGCTGATCTGGCAGTCTATCTGCGGCCCACCCAACTGATATCTGCCCAAAACTTGGCCAGATATCAAGCAGGTTTGATTGTCCTGATGGATCAGGGACCACATTAGCTAGTTGATGGTGGTCCTTGCTCTGACAGCTTGTATACCCGCCATTCTAATCCGATTAATTGGCCCTAGGGCCAACGATCAATTTAAAACCCAATATTGTCCACCTTAGGTGGGTATATTGGGGAAAGATCCAGTCGCTTGGTGAGATCACCAAAAGAGCTGATCTTATAGTGTGAGGCCACCTTTGATTTCCATATTATTGCTTAGCTAAATTAGGCCAGTTGTGGAGGAGTTACAACCTGATGAGACAAACAGCCTTGGGGTGTACTGCCCAGGCTGCAAATGCAAACAGCAAGTTCAGAGTTCCCCAATACATGCCTACTGTATGCCACAGAAGAAACACCACCTGCAGCTTTTACAGAAGTACAGTGATGGCCTGGTGGCAATGACATAAATCATTTTCATTAAAATTCTCCTGGTGTTTACAACACTGAGCATACCGTATATGTCACATAGGGAGTCCACATAGGTCACCTAAATGGACTTCTATAACATTGGCTTTGTACTGGTTCCACAAACCCAATCTTCTGTCTAAAAGGATCAGACTGCAAGCAGCACGGCAAGATAATATTTAACACTGCTGTGGAGTGGTCCTTAGTTAAATTCCAGCCAGGGCACTATCTCCCCTTGCTTGTGTTGGTTTCCTCTGGGTACTCCACCCCTCACCATCCAAAAGAATACAGGCAGGTTAATTGGCTCCTGATAGCTTGTGTGAACGAATGTGTGAATGTAACTGGAATGTTAAGACAGTTGGTTCCAGTGCCAGGGACTGATGTGAATATGTTGACACTATATAAAGATGATAAAGAAGAATTTAGTTGGCCTGAAAAAGTTTGTACTTTTTCATGCCTTGTAGTTAGTTACTGTATTTATCTACAAATGTTCAGTCCAACTATATATGTTTCATTCCAACTATTAAAAAATGATTATAAATAAATACTTTAAAATAAATAAAATAAATAAAAACATAAACCAATACATATTGATTGTTTTAATATAAACTGTCTATGTGTTATAAAGAAAGAAATTACCCCACTCAATAAGGATATTAGCAGTTATATTGACCTTGTACTTCTCTAACTGTGTCTCTCCATGGAGATCTCCATTATCCTTATTACAAACAATAGGAGACATTTATCCTTTTAATATAAATAGTACAGGAATGCAGAACACATAGTAATCAAACAGTTCAAACAGCCTATACCTGTGTTACTGAGAGTGTTTGAGTTTTTGTCAGTTGTATGGTAGGCCAGAGATTAGCACTACTAATCAGGTTCAATGTTCTCATTCAGTGTGGGGGTCCCCAACCTTTTTAGCCATGAGCCACATTCATAAGTAAAAAGAGTTGGGGAGCAACACAGGCATGAAAAAGTCCATAGAGTGCCAAAAAAGGCTTTGATCAGCTATTTGGTAGGCCTGTGTAGGCTGGCAGCCTACAGGAGGTACCAAAAACTAACCTTTAAGCCAGGAACTAAAAAAATAAGCACCTGCTTTAAGACAACTGGGAGAAACAGCCAAGGTGTCGATGAGCAGCATGTTTCTCATGAGCCACTGGTTGGGGATTACTGGTCTAGGTTAAACTTTTTTTTCACTCTTGAAATTCACATTTTAAGCATTAAATCTATATCACTTATTAAAGCAAAGAAACTAAGAATATTACTAATGTACTCTCTTTAACCACCCTGTATTTTACTTGTACAGTGTATAACTATAATTATTGTTTTGAAGTTACTATAAATTACTTGATCTATTAAACATCAACTAATTGGATTGCTATATGTTTGTGTCCAGTGTTAGTATATGGCCGCCAGTGGGTATAAAGAAAACTGAATTAGCAATTATTTACTTGTTTTACAGCTTTACAGTAACTGATTAAGGAAGCCATATACAGGCCTGGAAAGCAGTAAAAATTCCCTTTTTTGAACTTGGCTGGCAGACTTTCTTGTCACACCATGTAATGGTGGGCCCCTGGTTTATCCACATCAAACGGGCATATTTAATGCCTTGCTCTGTTCTCCAGCACAAAGAGAAAGTACAACTGTTTTTGTTAACACATGGGGCTATGTTAAACAGATTAGTTCATTAGACCAGGACATTTCGGAACAGGTGTGTCTTCTCATGTGGTGCACACTCATTTTTCACTTTTTATAGGATCACACTAGAGAAACTATGAAGGGAAAAATGTCCTTCAAAGTAAACATACGGCAGACCTGTACATATACAGAAATAGCTTCAATCACCATTGTAAGTACACATGGATTACTGCTGTTACTGCAGGACAAATGATGGAAATGTGAGATTTTAAAAGCATTTTTAAAAAGTTATGAAGAGGAAAAGTGTGCAAGGTAAAGAATAAGTGATTTTTAAATTTCAACAGGTGCCAAGTTTTCTGACTCCTTTTGCCTTTTTATTATTCGAATTTTGGGTTTTGTTTCACAAATCTAGAAAATTTGTGCTTTTCAAATTTTTTAGCCTTTCATGCAAAAACTTCACTAAGTAAAAGATGTTGAGGTGCTATTGAAGTCAATTGGAGGAGCGCTGATCCTATTGGACCATTTCAA
This sequence comes from Xenopus petersii, assembly GCA_038501925.1. NCBI lineage: Eukaryota > Metazoa > Chordata > Amphibia > Anura > Pipidae > Xenopus > Xenopus petersii. The sequence goes on from CM076681.1 coordinate 85,790,123, forward strand.
CCAGGGATCCCCAACCTTTTGAACCCGTGAGCAACATTCAGAAGTAAAAGGAGTTGGGGAGCAACACAAGCATGAAAAATGTTCTTGGGGTGCCAAATAAGTGCTGTGATTGCCATTTGGTAGCTCCTATGTGGATTGTAAACCTACATTGAAGCTCTGTTTGGCAGTACATACGGTTTTTATGAAACCGAAACTTGCCTCCAAGCTTGGAATTAAAAAAATAATAAGTCTGCTTTGAGGCTACGGAGAGCAACATCCAAGGGGTTGGAAAGCAACATGTTGCTCACGAGCTACTGGTTGGGGATCACTGATTTAAACCAATCAGAATGTTGGAGGTTTTTACAAGAGCTTAACCAAAGAAGTAGGCTAGACACGTTGTACATTATGTGTTGAGCTTCTGTACATGTCCAAGGCAACCAAAGCCCTTTAGCACTAAAGATCTGTGCCTCCAAAGATACCCCAGTAGCTCCCCATCTTCTTTTTTGCTGATTCACTGAACATTCTCTGTGCTGCTGAGTTTATAAATGTCACAATATAAGGCTGATTAGTAATTAATAAAGATAATTACTACATGGCAGCCCAGAAACCAGTGCAACTAGCATCAGAATTTAATAATCAGCTTTGTAGCATCAGCTTATATTACAGGCCAAGCTCATTTTCTGCTTGATCATTTGCGACGACCACTAAGCTTAGCTTCTCAACAGCTGCTCAGAGCCCACTGAGCATGTGAGTGTCGCAGAGATGGTGACCCCCCCCGTGACAAGTTTGAACTGGCACTTAGGCAGATTAAAAAAAAAGGTTGAACTTGATGGACGTGTGTCTTTTTTTCAGCCTTACTTACTATGTTACTATGTTACTGGATCATTTTTGCTATTGAGAAGCTGAAACTTTAGGCTGGTGCAGTATATAAAACATAGCATTTTTAGCCATATTCCTTTTTAGGGTTTAGTTCTCCTTTAAAAGGCACTTCTGTAGAAGCACTGGGCTGCAATCTTCTTCTGCGTTTACACTCTTCTCTATGGCCCCAGGCCAGTGTGCATGCGCAGCAGAGCAAAGGGGGATTTTTGCTTCTAAGTTCAGCTTTTCACTGTAATGTGTATGTGCACCTGGCTCAGGGCTGCAGAGAAGAATGAACATGAAGATGTGGTGCTCCTAGCCTAATACCCTTGGCTGGTATAGTTTTCAGTGAACAGGAGTACCATCCCTAAAGTTTATTTGAAAGACCACTTGATAGGATATGAATTATTTGTTGGTTAAGTTTTCTTTCAGACAATGTAAATTTCTCTTAAACATTTTCTCATAGGCTGAAGAACAGCCAAAAAGCCAAGGCAGATCTACACTCCTAGGAGGCTAAATCACAACAGACATGGATCTTGCCAACAACAGAGGCCTCAATCTGATGCTCAATTTCCTGCTAATTGTGATGGTGCTACTGCTAATGTTAATTTTGGTAAAGCTCCTGTAAGATCCATCAAGATCATTCTCGGAAAAAGGAACAACTCCAGAGATAATGACAACAAATGGAAAGAACTACAATTCCTTTATCCCTCATGGGACATGAATACTACATTTTCCATTCCGAAAAACAACTTGCTTTTTTCCACACACTAACTTGAGAGAGATGTACATAATTTCAAGTCATAAGAGGAAAACGGGTTTCACAGTACTAATTGCTTTTAACACGTTTGCTGGACTTCTTGAAGCACTTCATATTTAGGATAGTCTTATGTTGTATACACATATATACATGTATATTCAGTCTTGTATCATCTAAAACAGTAGAGATTCCACTTGTTACTACTGTTATCAGTAGTGTGCTAGGGCAAAAAAGGTTGTTAGCACTAGCACAGATCACAATTATCTAATATTGAAAGTTTATGTGAAAAAATAGTAAAGCCCATCTATAATGCCTCAATATTATCCCTAAAAATATATAGAGAATTATGTAAATCTAAAATAAAATATTAGGATATTAGAAGTCATGACCATATAAAGGCATGGTGACACAGGCCAATTGCTTTTATACACGTTGTGGATATAAGGATATTAAATGTCACTAATGTCCTTTATAATTGGAAGTAAGTTGTAAAATATCCCATTAAACACATACATAAAAAACCTGTAGCTGGCATATTGTCCACATGTGAAGAAGTCCTGGCAGCATGTGAACAAATGGCAAAAGGATTGCCCCTTTACATTGATGCATATTACTTCAAGCAGGTAAAATGAAAAGGTGAAAAATAAAAAACATGTTTCTAAGCCTAAGTGTCCTAAATGCAGATTCTTCAAGACATGTTTCAGTAATTAATTTACTGAAATTGTACACAAGCTCTGTTGTATACAACAAACACTTTGGCCTTACACATAGTAACCTGTAAAATTAGTTTTTAAGCACTTTTACACAATGTTTGTTTTTCAAGGTATTATTAAATTTATGTAAAAGAATGAACACACAGCTAATGCATTATTTATTGGACTCAAGAAGGATTATTCATTGTATCTAAATACCCAACAATGATAGTTGTGGATTATCCTTGGCAATATAACTATATAATGTATACTTTTAAATAAAGAATCTGTACATTTTAGGTAGTCAAGAAAAATCAATCATGGCTAAAGATGGAATGATACAAAGACTGGGACAGATAGAAAGACAGACCAGTGGATTTTCTGTTCTGTAAATAAAAAAGTTTTCACACACACACACACACACACACACACACACACACACACACACCTTGGGTGTGGTTCTGTGTGTTTACCAGTTGGCAAAGCATGAGTAAATAGTTCTCATGTTGCTAAAATTTGTCTTCATGGGACGATAGATCAATTTAAAAGGCTAAAAAAATTGTTCAAACTCAAACAAAGCGCTAAAGGAGAATGTGCTTAACCCATACAGTCTGTTCCTGTACCTGGCCATAGGTACCTAATGGAATCAAAGCTTGGAAATAGACAGAAGCAGATCATGGGTGCTGCAATTATGGTAAACAATACGTTTGAATAAAGGTGATCTATATTCTAAACATAGTGTTTATAAACATAATTACAGCACATAACTGCAGTGTCCTAGATATAAAATGGCAATTCAGCTTTGCAACATAAAACTTGATGTAGAACCAATGATGGGCCTCATTTTATTAGGGCTCTTACACACAATAGTTTTTTCCTGCGCACAGACAGACACATGCAAGTGCCAAACGCAAGTGGGACACAGCATGTTGCATTTCACCTGTTTTCAGCGCATACATGCTTCTGTGTGAGTACAGCCCCCTTCACAATATTTGAGTGCGTCTACTCCTGCGTATCCCTGCGGGTGAACGGAAGAAATCGGAACGCAGGGGAGCGCAGCAAAAAAACACCAGTGTGTAAGAACCGAATTACGAATTAATCTAAAGAAACTTCACATTATTAGAACGTATTTTGTATTCTAGTCCATGGGATAGGACCTTAGGGCAATGACATACACAGGGATACACAGCTATCATTTTTCCTGACCGTTTGTAGCTTAACATGGGGGCAATAAGATAACTGAAACGGATTCCCAATAATCCTTAACAGCAATCGCTAAAAAATGGCGACTTCTACATCTGCAAGTGACAATTGCCTGACCCACGAGCACACCATGCTCCACAAGAGTGAACCTATTAAATGTTCAGACTGCAAATGCCATTTCACTGTGGTCCCTTATTCTCTTGTCAGAATATAGCAGCCTAAAGATTGCTTTAGTACAGAGGGATAAAAAGAAAGACATGACATATGATTACAGTTTTCCTAAATTTAGCAACCTATACTAATGACATACTGAACATTTTCTCTACTGCTGTCCCCTAGCAGAGAACAGTGGTAGACTAAAACATGTTTTTTTCCTTTCCTTTTTAATAATATTTCTTTATTGACCACTGTAGCATGGATTCCTACTTAGTCTTGGCAACACATTATCACAGTTATTTGTAGCTGATTATACACAACCTCTGACATAAGCACTCTTGAATGCACTATTAGGCTAAGGCCACACTAGGCGATAGCGCCGCGATTTGACTCGCGGCGACTTTTCGCCGCGACTTTTAATCCGCAATCGCTGGGGAAACTTTTGCGCTGGCGTCTATGGGGAATCGCGGCGTAAAAACACACGCGGCGATCTTTTTTCTATTGTCGCTCAAAATCGCCTAGCGAGGCAATTTCGAGCGACAGTAGAAAAAAGATTGCCGCGTGTGTTTTTACGCCGCGATTCCCCATAGACGCCAGCGCAAAAGTTTCCCCAGCGATTGCGGATTAAAAGTCGCGGCGAAAAGTCGCCGCGAGTCAAATCGCGGAGCTATCGCCTAGTGTGGCCCTAGCCTTACAGTTTTGGAGATAGCTGGGAATTATTTTGGATTCTTAACTTGGTAATGAACTGAACAGTATACATTGCAAAACCGTTTTAATTATACTTTACTCCAGTAGGGGAAGACATAGTTAAAAAATTTAAAGGGGAACTCCACAAAAACATAACTAGAGCTTTTTGAAAAGTAAACATAATTTCAAGCAACTTTGCAATATACATCAATTAAAAAATATGCAGACTTTTCATGATTTTTAATGGTTTCTGACAGTTCCCTAAGCCTAGTCCCCTGCTCTTCTGCTGATCTCTCTGACTACTTTGCTGAGCTGAAATAGAATGCAAAAGGAAGTGCACACATAGAGTAGTATTGTCTCAATTAAGATAAGCAATTAAGCCCCTAGAGCCACAGAGTGTCACACCTTCCCTGAGGAAGCGGTCAAGAGAGACTGTGAAACGCGTTGGATATTGGAGCAGTTTGATTTATTCATTGATCACGGATATTGGAGCAGTTTGATTTATTCATCGATCACAGACTCAACAGGAGAAACCTTCCTGGACCCAGAGAACTCTGGACTTTTATTTTGCTTTGGGTACTACGTGCTTTATGATCTGGCGATCCTTGTGAGTAGAAAATCGTTTGTTTTATGGTGATTTTTAACATTTATTAAAGCAATATTATACTATATTTTGCTTATATCTTCATTATACCACTCGGTGGATGACTGGAGAAAACTTATAAGGTGAAGAACGAACATTACTATATGCATCAAAAACCCAAGAAATATACCCGAAAGGGGGAATCTTGAAGAATATCACACTGGTGGATCTTCTGCAATATAGCTCTCCAGGCACCATTTTCAAATACTCTGTGGCTCTAGGGGCTTAATTGCTTATCTTAATTGAGACAATACTACTCTATGTGTGCGCTTCCTTTTGCATTCTATTTCAGACTTCCTGTGTCGTTTTAACCTGGTGTGAAAGGTGATATTCAAAGAAGCAGCCCCCCCCCCTTTTTTTTTTTTGTCAATAGTGTATTGGCGCAGTATTGGTATAAATTAATTATACCTCTTTCTATCTAAATTTTTTTTACTTTGCTGAGCTGGCTGACTACTGTTACTTTGTATCAACAGCCAGCTGTCCATAGACTGCATCTTCCAAACCCCACAATTCCCGGAACATGATGTGCGATGCATTGAGGTTTATGTAGTTCCTGCATGCTGTCTGTAAAGGCCCCCATACAAGGGTCGATAAAAGCTGCCGACAGACCTAATCGGCAGCTTATTGGCCCGTGTGTGGGGCCATCCGACAGGCTTCCCCGATCGATATCTGGCTGAAAGTCGGACAGATCTTGATCTGGCAGGTTAAAAAATCCTGTTGGATCGCGGCTGCATCTGTTCGTTTATGCCGTCCCGCGATCCGACCGCCCGTATCAGAACATCATAGTGCAATGCATTGAGGGTTATGTAGTTCCTGCATGCTGTCTGTGAAGGCCCCCATACAAGAGCCGATAAAAGCTGCCGACAGACGTAGTCGGCAGCTTATTGGCCCATGTGTGGGGCCATCCGATGGGCTTCCCCAATCGATACCTATCTCAATCGGGCAGGTTAAAAAATCCTGTTGGATGGCGGCCGCATCTGTTCGTTTATGCCGTCCCTCGATCCGACCGCCTGTATCTGATCCATTATGATCTGATCGTTGGGCCCTAGGGCCCACAATCGGATCAGCCCAATATCGCCCACTTCAATGTGGGCATATCAGGGAGAGATTTGATTCTTTGGTGTCATCTCAACGTCTATGGCCAGCATGAAATCCAAATTCTTTTTTTTTTTTATCAAAAAGAGTTAAAAGCTGTTGCAAACAGCTGTGGAGAAGTTGTTAGAATTTGTAACATCAGTATTTTAGTCCCTCCTTCCCTGCCAGGATTTCAAATGATGAAGAATGAGCAGAACCGTTTAACAGCTGGATTTCAGCATAGAAAATTGCATTTATTCATACTTTTTGAAGAAACCGGTAACTGTGATGGGTATATTAGGTTTTTTTTTTTTATGTGGGCCTCTTTATCAAATTTTGGTTTGTAAGCCGGAGTTCTGCTTTAAACACAGAAACAATATCTAATTGGTTAAGTTTTTAAATGAATTGCATCTATGTAGTTGGAGCATAAGTAGAAAAATAAAGCAAAAATATTTTGTGGGGGGCTATGCATTCACAGCAAAGAGAAGGAGTAAAAACATCTTTTAGAAATGATCGCATTTTTTATACAAAAAGACTAGTCTAAAGAATACTAAATGTAAAGAAAATTAAGTGCGCACAGTACAACAGCGACAATACGGCTACCGATCTTTATACAATATATAAGGCAGTTTGTATGCCTGGAGGAAGTACTTCACAAACCCTTTAAAACCCCTGAGGAGTTGCATAATAAACTAGTTATATATGATTACTATTAACAAATATATACTCTTTCCGGTAACACCTACATTACAGGAAAGTTACCCTAGCACACACAAATATATTTCACTGGCTTGTGGAATTGTCCTGGGCACTGGCCACAATGTAAATTATTGCGGCTAAATTATATTGTCTACATAACAGTGTGCAAGATACCTTAAAAAGACAATTTTGCGCAGTCACATAATTTGAGTCATTTAACTGACAATAGTTGCATTGCAGACAATGACAAGCCGTTTTGGACATTTTTTTGGCTGCGATTTCCTGCAGGCAGAAAACAGCCCATTTGTTATTGACCTTAGGTGAAACAGAAACACTGAGCTCTGTATAAAATGCACTCATTCCTTACAATATTAGTTTTGTCTTTAACTTAAAGATAAAAAAAAAAGAGTTCACTATAAAGGGTGTTTACTTGTGCAGGATCAGTTCAAATAACTTTTCCTCTCCCATTAACTATTTAGAAAAACGAAGGAGGTGGGATAATGTGTAAAGCAAAAGTGGCCACTGTTAGCTATTATTTAACATAAAATGAAGCACAACATGTGGAATAAAAACCTGGCTTCCGTCCCAGAATCAAGGAAATTAGACAATAAACACCACTGATCTATCGTTTGAAGTCTCATAATTTAGCAGCAGATTTCATTTTAAAAGATCACCCTTAGAGAAAGAAAAATATGAAAGTGCATTCCCATAACTGTCCACATGGTGGCAGTATAAACCAATTCTACAGTTGCATACCTGTGGCTGGGCGTTTTCCTGTCGGAGCTGTTCAAGCGGCTGCCAATTGGATATAACACATGTATCATCAGTCAGCCTGCGGTCCTGGAAATTAGAATGTAGCTGATCTGTGAGCCACATTTGAGTCCTCACAGAGGGCTGAATAGGAACTCCACCTTGGTATGCATAATGGCTATATTTTTGCCCATATGGTTCACTAAGAGTAGTGGATGGTTTACTTTCAGGTAAGGCACTATAAGTCATGTCCAAAGTATGTCTCCTACTTGATACAGCTGAAGTAGAAAGTGTTTTGCTGTTGCAGGCATTGTACTTGTATTTACAATCAATTCCCATATACTGCCTTTTGTCTGAGTCTTTATCATCTAACTTCAGCTGCTCCATGCTGTGATGTAGGCAGGTTGTCCTGTGCCTGCAGGAGTGCTGAGACATGGCGCTGTCTCTGCCAACATGTTCAAGGCTATGTCTGGAGCCAGCTTTCTCTGAACGGCTGTCCACAGTGAGACCATCAGGTACACTGAGTTTCGACAATGAAGACCACTTTTTCATTGGTCTTGAGTCTTTCATATCAAGAGATGTGTCAGTAGATAATCCATACTGTCTGCTCCCTGCTGGTAAAGAGTAATTGCTATTCCAACGTGAAGAGTCCAGTCTGTCCTCTCTAGTTCTGGACAGTGAAGACCTGGGAGTAGAGGGCATACCATGTGCTGCAGTAAGGGAGCCCAAAGGGTATGCACTTTTTAATGTTGATGAACTGCTGGAAGTAGGATGATCTGTAAGGGAAAAGAAACACGTTATGGCCCATAAATGATAAGGTAATAAATACAGAGATCATGGTACTGTCTAACTTATGCACTGAAAAAAAAGAGTTCATCAGTCTGGAATAAAGAGCCTTGCCATTGTGGGTACTAAACTCAGACTGTGTAAATATGTGAGAATGACTTTGTATTCTTTTGTTTTTTTCGAAGGTTTTTGCACTGCTCGCAAAGTAAAATAATTTGCTAGCAAATATTACATAACTTGTTATCGCTAAGAAAAGGTTAATGTTAACTCCTGCTCTGGAGGTTGGTTAAATATTTTGTTGCAAAAAAAAAAAAAGGTTTGCAATTATAACATTTTATTGCATACACTGCTCATTGCAAATGTTTTTGAAACATATTACATTCCCCCATTAAGCATTAAAAAAAATAATCCCAAGTTTAATGACACATTAATTGGGAAAGGTACTTTCTTATTATTACAGAGAAAATCAGTCAAAGATTACACATATATTTTATTACAGTACTTATTTGATGCATATTCAACTTTCATATATGGAGAAGCTATATATATATATATATAAAAATATATATATATATATATATATAAAATATTTTTATTTTTTTCATGTTTTTGGATTTTTAGAATTTTTGACTGGTTGAGGCAATGGTACAATGCATTTCCAGCACAGAGGTTTCCCATGGCTAACAAATGAGAGGATTAAACACACAACAGCTGGCTTTTGGGGGTCAAGAATTCTATGCAAGCCTCCCACAGCTGATCACCTCATCTGACCAAGTTATTTCTTGGCAAAAGGTCTGTCTATAGCTTGCTGATGCAAGATTACAATGGAAATCACACACATTCCTCACAAGTAGAGTTACAGAGCAGAGAACTATCTACTATCCATTTAATTGCATGGAGGATTTCTCAGTGAAATGCTGTCATTTCCCACCGTGCATTAAGGGCCATTCTGCAGAAACTTTATAACAAACTGTTCTAATATGCACTGGAATTAGGGTTAATTAGTATCTTGGTTACTTACGACTGCCTTCATGTTCATGTTCAGTGATGTCAAAAAATAGCTTATGGCAGTACATTTTTTAAAAAAAATCAGTTTAACAAAACTCAAATTCTCAGTGCAAAAAATGCCCAAAAATGGGGATCCAATGACACTGAAATCATTTGTAAAACAAATCATTATAGATATCAAAATACCTTAACTACCCCTGCTTGGAATCTGAAATACTGAGAGCTGTTTTTGACTTATAAGGCATACTGCACAAAGAAAGAGTGTTCGTTAATGCATTTTTGGCACTGTTCTAAAAAAAATTAACTGAGTTTACAACACCACAAGGCGCTGTGAAAATCCTGCCAATGTGAAGACTGCCAAACTACAGTAATTTTAATCACGAACATCAGACCCCAGACTGACTTTTCTAAGGAGTACTGCCATTTTCTTTCTTGTCCTGGGGTTGATGCTGCAGCTCCCAGGGCTGGCGTGGAAGAGAAGAGCAAAATCTCTTTTCATTCAGTACGTTTTCAATCTACTCGGCATGAGGAGAGCAGATCCTTTTACTTGCCATTATTCCAATCATTAGAGTGCTTGGCTGGAATGAATGGCAAAATGCAAACATGGCCCCTGGTATTTATCTGTTTGGGCCACAGAGCCCAGTCAGTAGCACAAGTGGGCAAAAACATGTAATTTGTGGAACTACTTTATACAGTCCAGGGTTATGCAAAGCTCATTATTGTAGAATCCTGATGTTTCAGGAAAATTTCAAATGAGGTATATGTGTTAATGAATAGTAACGTATTAAATTATTAAAGCCTAAGAATCAGATTTTCTTAATACATATCTTTGTGTTAAGGACAAGGTTTAACATTTCAGCATTAACGTTACACTATGGGACAGCTTTTGAAAGATCACTTAGTCAGATGCACAACCCTACACTATATGCGATTTGTGGATGGTCACAGGACATGCAAACTAACTGGAATCTATTTACAGAAACACCCGGGGAAAAGTAGGCATGTGGTTTATATTATGACCAGCTTAAATTTACTAAAAATAACATTCACAGAGGACAAAGCCATTTAGGAGAAATGGGACAAAAAAATTTTTAAAAAATGTGGGAAATGCATTAGAATAGGTGGTACTACATAAAAACAACTTAAAATGAAGGAATATGAAATGAGGTAGCTTCATGCACTGCTGAGAGAGATTACCTTTTCTAGGTAGTAACTGTCGATATCATACGTTCACACCCTATCACCAGGTGACTTTACGCTCTATCGAACGGTCATTACTCCGCAAATTCACTAAAGTGCGAATTTTACAGAACTGTTACCTCTTTCGCCAGAGTTTCCTTCCTCATCTTAGACCAGGCAAACTGATAAAACAAAGCTACATCTTCCTCAATCTTATATCAGTGACATCACACCTGTATGCCGGAAACTCATAAAAGTTCTAAAAAATGCTGACAACCTTTACTTTTTTGAAGTGGGATTGCCTTCAAAAGTTCTAACTATTAAAGATTTTTGTGTTAACATTGTTAACATTCTCCAGACATTTGAGGGGCATGCCACATTTGTTTTAGAGTGGGCTCATGTCTAGGGCATTAAAGGATCTTTTATGTCTTTATTATGGTTCCTTGGACATTTGTAATAATAATTGTCCACTTCAAGCATTTTTCGCCATCACTAATAAAGACGTCCATATGACTTTTATGTACCAGCCCTATTCAAATTGACATAAGTGTAAGAGTATTAATGAAGTTTCGCTTGGCAAAACTCTAGCAAAACTTTGCTAGGAAATGCTCACACTGTCAAAGTAGCGATAGCGAAAATTCGCCAGCATTCAGCTGCTGAGACGCAACTTCGCATTTTAGTGAATTAGCATAGCATTTTAACGAATTAGCGCCTGGCGAAGTGTTGAGAAATGGTCACCCTTCAGGGTATTTGCCCCATGGATTTTGCTTTGTACACTTTTCTTAATCAATGCATTAATTTTATACAGTAGGTATGGGATCTCTTATATGAAAAACCCCATATCTAGCAAGTTACGAATTTTGGAAGCATTTTTAAGTAAATAATTACATTTAAAAAACAATATTTCCTTATATTCTCTGTTATTATACTGTATCTGTAACTAAGCTGCATAACTCCATATTGGTGGCAAGAATATCCTATTGGATTTCTTTAATGTTTAAATGTTTTATATTTAAAAAAAAAAAAAAAAAAAAAAAATACAAACATCCTATTTCCAAATTACGGAAAAAAAAACTTTTGTGGAAAACTCCAGGTCCCAAACATTCTGGATAATACATCCCATACCTGCATAACTTCTTAAGAATGTTGTTAAGCCTTCAATTCACACCAATCCTTCAGATTTAGAACCTTAACGAGTGACCTTTTAACTCTGTATATTTTTTACTTTAGAAAACATGGCAGTTATTTCAGGGATTTTCTGGTGGAGGCCAAAAGAAAGGCAAGTAAATGTTCACACTAGGGGACCTATTTATCATACTGCTAAAAAAATATTATTTTCACATTTGTATAATGAGAGTTTACACAAAATACTTTTCCAAATGCTAGATTTTTACATTTGCATGGCAGTGTATATTACTGCAATCAGATCCTTACAAACAAACCCATGCACAACTGTGAATTCTTTAAGTTACCAATTCCACATGACAAATGGCCTTAACCCGACAATGCACACACATTCTTTGTGGTCACATTTTTCTGAATCTATAACCTATTTTAAAGGAGGCAAGCATTCTGTATAACTCTTATGTACCCTTATTTCAGCCTACCATGGGAGCCTACCATATTCTGTCTCAGTTAGCTACATGTTTTCCACAATGGATCTGATCACAGCAATGGCAAGACACTTGCAAAGAATTAACCTCTACTTGGATTTTATCCCTTAACTCAAATAAGCCTTCAATTCACAGAATTCAAATAAAGAACATGTGTCCTAAGTAGCCACTTCCATCTAAACCTTGTATTCTACAGCATACAAATGACCCTGGGGAATAATAAGGAAATAGCTTGTGTCCCACTATTACACTGTAACTAGGAAAGATCCACTGTGCTAGGAAAGAATCCAAGTTAATTTACAGACTGCCACAAGTTCACTGCATCGGACATCTTCTCTGCTCTTGCCTCATGAAAGCCTGGCACAAAAAGTTGAATTGTATACTGCAAAAGGGTTTAGCATATGTCAACTCTGAATCTTTTAGGGTTACCAACAAAAAAAATCTCAAAATAATCATTTCTGTTATACAAAATGCATTCCCAGCCTATGGGCAATCTGAGAACAATAAATTGTAGGGCAGCATGACTTTGCTGTGATTATCTTATGTAGAGGTAATAATTATGTAATGTGATTATCTTATGTAGAAGTAATAATTATATAATGTGATTATCTTACCTAGAAGGCACATAGGCTTGTAAGCACCTTCCAAGCTGGTGCAGAAAAATAATCCATGTCCCATTACATTCTGTGTATCAATTTTACACTACTTTTCCTAACCTAAAATGGTACCATTATGTATTCTGATTGCTGTGAAATGCAATTTTAAAAAGAACGCCTGTTTTTTTTGTAAACCAACCTGTTTTCATAAAAACCTAATCGGCTGCAAGCACATGTTATTCAGGCTACACTGACCGGATGACAAAGAAAAACAAAAATGAATCATGCATCACCTAACACTAAAACAAAGAGGGTTTTCCGTGAGAATAATGTTTGTCTTTGGCAGCGGAGTGAAACCTGCAGCCCACCTCTGGTATTTACTCTGAACTGAACATAAACACAGATAAACGGGGAACTGTAGGGGGTTAATTAACAACACACAGGTTGATACACAACTCAGGAATTTCTATGAGCTCTCATCAGACAGGCATGCAATTTAGGGACATCCTATCTGCAACCTTTCTGCTGAAGTTAGAATGTGAATTGTAAAAAAGGAACAATAAGTGAGGAACTTGAGAGATATACTGCCTCTAAGAACAATGTAGTAATTCCAGGTTAACAATGGTAATAACGACTCACTGTTTTTGATAGCTCGTCTGGAACAGTCTGTTTATAGCTGGCAACTAGGCCCACCAGCAAATCCGGGCCAAATCATTGGGGAGTGATTTCCAGTACCCTGCAGATGTGGTTACACTACAACTACCAGAATCCCTGCACAGTCTCACTGTTAAAGTCTTCTAGATCTCAATTATGACCGCAATTGTAAATGTGGTGCATGAAAACAGACACAAATTTGTGCACATAATCAATGCTGTTCATAGCAGCTACTTGCACCAAAACATGATCCTTGCATAGCGCCAAATTTGCCCATCCAGCCTTCTCTGACAAATAGTAAGCAAGTCCATTACATTAGATAGCTTTAAGAAGGGGTTGGATGGATTTTTAGCAAGTGAGGGGAATACAGGGTTATGGGAGATAGTAGTAGTAGTACAAGTTGATCCAGGGACTAGTCCGATTGCCATTTTGGAGTCAGGAAGGAATTTTTCCCCCTCTGAGGCAAATTGGAGAGGCTTCAGATGTGTTTTTTTTTTGCCTTCCTCTGGATCAACTAGCAGTTAGGCAGATTAAAAAAAAACAAAAAACTAAAAGGTTGAACTTGATGGACGTATGTCTTTTTTTCAACCTTACTTACCTATGTTACTTTGTATTTATATGAGAATAATTCCAGGGTTCCTACAGTGAGTTGTTCCAATAGGTTCAATAGACCTGCAGTGAATCACAAACGTATTATCATGGATTGCGTGCCAATGCTTGTGATGCTAAAAAATGACGTCAGCCAAGGCTTAACGGAGAACTAAAATGAATGTGGCTAAAAATGCCATACTTTATATACTGAACTTATTGCACCAGCCTAAAGTTTCAGCTTGTTGATAGCAAAAATGACCCAGGACTAAGGGCTAAGGGCTAAGCTTAGGGGTCGTTGCAAATTATCAAGCAGAAAATGAGGTTAGCCTCTAATATAAGCTGATGCTGCAAGGCTGTGCCATGTAGTAATTATCTGTATTAATTACTAGTCTGCCATTTACTGTGACATTTGTATTCTATCATTTCTATGTGTACTGTACAGTATATTTTGAGTCTGTCCGTAAGCTCAGTAGGATTGAAATACCATGATATGACAGGATGCTAGCAGCTCTAACATCTGTAGAGCAGGAACCTCTCCCTTGTGTATCAATTACCACTTGTTCTTGAATATAATTATATATATATATATAATTATATATATATATATATATATATATATATATATATATATATATATATATATATATATATATATATATATATAGTTACCCCTGGTCTATTACTGTATTGTACCTTATCAAGAAAGTTATTTGTTGTGTTGCTCAGCTTACATATCAGCACCTTTATTTTCTTAACTGTAGACAGTTGAAACAGAAATTACCAGCAGGTGGCAATGCTGTCACAGAATAAAAATATTAGGTGGTTTTAGGGTTGCCACCTGGGCAGCCCATCCAATAACCGGGCCTGTCTGGATAGGACATTTAGGTGAATGACATGGCAATCAGCCACAACATTAGCCCCGCCTCCTATGTCAACTGCCACACTCCTGACATTACTGTCCCACCCCCAACATCACCCGACCCTACCACTGAAGTAACCTGGCCCACCCACTACCTGTTTTCCCAAAACAATAAAGGTGGCAACCCTTATTTTTTTTAAATTGTTTTAAACTGGAAATATAAGGGAAAAAAACATTTAAAGTGCCAAAGTGCTGAGAAGGGTTTACATATCCTGCAATGCAATTGCCAACTCCATTGCAATGCAGTTTTGAACAACACAATGGAAAGATACAAAGTGTATGTTTTCCAAACCAATACATTGAATAATAATATACTTTTACTGGGTGATATACACATTCATAAAAATTATAAGGATATTGGAAGTCACAAATCTCAGTGGAGTCTTCCAACAGTATGGGCTACAATTTCAACTATATAACTGTCCCTCAAGAAGTATGAACTCATAAATGCATTCATTCCTCTATACAGCTGGTTGCATGGTTCTAATCTTATACACACTCGGCCAGTTCATACAGAAAGACAAAAGTCCAAATGGATACTATACATAAACATTTAGGCCATTAGCTACAAAGCTACTGAAAAAAACAAACAGTTCTTAGGGCTACTGTTAATTAGCAATTGAACAAAGTGGTGATCTCATGATTAATAAAATCTTTCCATAGAAATATTGCTCCCTTATGAATTACCGTATTCATATTAATTTACTCTCCAACAGGGTACATATGCTGTCTTTTTATGTTAAGTTCTAAATTAAGGCAATATTAATGTTCCATATAATAAAACGCATTACATATTCTGTTTTCTGCAAGGAAATGCAACAAATGCAAGGGATTGCTTTGACCACAAATCCTGCTTTGATTAAAAATATCAAAAATATGTATGAGCTAAGCTACTAGAAAATCATACTTGCAACACTAATGAGACAATAGGAGTCAAAAGAAAATTAATTTTACATCAATTGTCACAAATTAAATAATGGAATGCAATACTCTCACTTCAAGTGACATGGCTTGAGGTGAAATTACATGAAATGAAATTAATGACAAAGCATGACAGTGAACTGGAATCATCAACAGGGAGATTGAGGGGCTATAGCCCCTCACTTAAGGCCCCCATACACGGGCCAATAGCTTATCGGCCTGTATGGGGCTTTCCCGATAGATATCTGCCCGATAGTCGGCCAGATGCCGATCAGGCAGGTTAGAAAATTGTGACGTATTGCAGCCGCATGTTTTTGTTAATGCGGTCCCGGGATCAACAGCCCATTTGGCCTCCATTCTGATGCAATCGTTGGGCCCTAGGCCCACAATTGGATCAGCCCAATATCGCCCACTTCAATGTGGGCATATCGGGGAGAGATCCGCTCATTTGGTGACGTCTATGGTCACCTTTACCCTTGCACCTGCAAGCTTTACCAGACTTACAGTGATACTAACACTAAAAAAACTACTTTTTAAAATATGATTATACATTAAAAGTTACATATAGGTCAAGTTGATTTTTTTTTTGCCGAGAGGTTTGTTTTTGTAAGCAATAGTTAGTTAAAGTTTCTAAATCTGACTGTTTGCCAACCTGACTGTCCCATCTCATCTCTTCAAAGTTGGAAGTTGCTTTCAAAGGCAATAATATGATAGATGTAAAAAATAGTTTAATTTCTGGTGTCTGTTAAAACAGTTCTGTGTTGCAAGGCTAGTTGCACACTGGAAAACGAAAACCATACAAGTTTCCCTTTACCAAAGTCTTGAATAAAATAGAATAATCTGAGGCAAAAAAATATGGATTTTTCAAAAACTTCACTGTATTCAGAGGGATCATGGTGATCCATCCTTGGAGCCATTTTTAGCTCAGGGACACATTGGTTAAAAATTCCCACAATAAAGAATCTTATAGAGGAAATGTATGTCAGGGCCCGTAGGCACAATTTGGAGTGCGGACCAAGGAGGAAGCCAATAGGCAAACACAGTTCGCGGTACAATGGATTAGACAGAAGAATCGTCAGTTCAGGCAAAGGTCGGTCCAGGCAGCAAGGTTTTGTGGTCGAGGTTTCAGGCAGCGAAGAGTCAAGGTCGAGGTTTCAGGCAAAGGACGAGAATCAAGAATCAATCATACGAAAACACCCAGGAACTCTAGATAGAAGAACCTATACTCGGGCACTGAGAGAACCTTCTGGCGACCTTAAATAGGTAGATTTTCGCGCCAAAACGCGCTAGGTGACGTCACAGGATGTGCGTCAGAATATGCGCCAGCGTTAATACGCTGCATAAAAACGCCAGCGTAAATACGATGCGTGAAAACGCCAGCGCTACGCTGGCATCTGACGGCCACATGGCCTCTTCATGGACTCGCCGAGGACGCCTTACAATGTACTCATACATAACCCCAGTGGCTTGGACTTAGGTAAAAGTTTAATAACCCTCTCAGAAAAAACACTGAGAAGTTACTAATATAGTATTTGCCACATTGACTGACAGTGATTTATTGATAATTAGAATGCTGAGTTGTCAGTCAGTTATCACTTAAAGGGTATCTATTGAAATTTAATATAAGCTTCATCTTGAAAGTGTCTTATTTCAGTGAGATGAAGTTTTTATTAAATTTTCATTGCAGAATTCAACCGATATTGTTTCATAAAGTACAATTAAAAACATCATTCAGATAAGTCTGAGAGAGGTTTGAAAGTAGATAACCTAGTCAATCCATTGGGCTCTAATTTTAATAAGGGTGTATATGTCCCCTTTAAGATATGGATTATATGCAATAAACAAATAAATACTATTAAAATCATAATTTGCGGGTGGCGTGGCTGGCTTTCGCTACACTGTGGATGCACATTTACAGAGCTCCCTGGGCTCAGTGCACAATCTGCCTCATCCATGCTGAAAACAGCCCCTACGGTAATTTATTCCCACTCCAACAGCTAGAGCACAACATCCTCTGCTAGGATAGCCTAATACCTTTTATGGGTGCTCTCTGGCACCCATAAAACCGGAGTGCAGTTCGTGGCCTACTCACGAGGCTGCAGCCAGGAACTTGGCCCGACCGGAACTGCAGCAACAAACACTTGGCATCGCTGGCACCCCAACAAGGGGTGAGTGCCCTGCAGCCCCTGTATGCCTTACTCCCCAGCAGTACTGCCATCTACTTCCTGCAGCCTCAGGCCCTAATACAAACAGGCTAGGAGGGAATTGGAGACCTGTGCTGTTAAGCACTTAGGAGCACAGTAGTCTAAGTGGCCAGAAGAATTGCAGAGGGACAGAGTACATAAGTGGAACAATACCTGCCTGCATCTGTCCATAGCCACTTAGGCTCATACTGTGTTGAATAAAGTTGGATTAAAGGGGATAAACTGCTTTAAACCTGTGAACAGTCTGTTCTCCCTGCACTGTCTAGGCAAGGCATTCTAAATGCAGACTTTTCTCTGGGTGCACTATGTGCAATGAACAGGTGTCATCTACATTCATGCATCAGCCACATGTCTATACTAACTAGCACCATGAAGTAAGATATTATTGTAAGGCTCTGTTGTACATGTGACCTCTATCTTCAGTGTTCATGGTAGTCCGGTTGACCATATGCTTTTTATATTCCTCCAAGTGCGACATGAATTTTCTGGCCAATTCCCGGAGAGTGCCCCCTTGCATCACCCAATCAACCCTAGAAGGTTACCTACGGAAACCAGAACTCTTCAAACCCCTAAGCTGGTTATTAGGGATGCACCGAATCCAGGATTCGGTTCGGGATTCGGCCAGGATTCGGCCTTTTTCAGCAGGATTCGGATTCGGCCGAATCCTTCTGCCCGGCCGAACCAAATCCGAATCCTAATTTGCATATGCAAATTAGGGGCAGGGAGGGAAATCGCATGACTTTTTGTCACAAAACAAGGAAGTAAAAAATATTTTCCCCTTTCAACCCCTAATTTGCATATGCAAATCAGGGTTCGGATTCGGTTCGGTATTCGGCCGAATCTTTCACGAAGGATTCGGGGGTTCGGCCGAATCCAAAATAGTGGATTCGGTGCATCCCTACTGGTTATACACTAATCTGCTACAAAATAGCTTTGATCCTATAAAACATATCCACTGTGAATGGGCCCAAGACGTTCCATCCTTTGAGGAAAGATATTCTTGAACAGATACCTGAAACCAGCATTTCAGTTTAAGACCGTTACATACATACTAAATTTCTTCATATAGTGTACCTGACCCCACACAGGCTGGCACAAATATACAAAGGGTACCCAGACATGTGTTTCAAATGTAATGCGGACAGTGGTACTTACCGTATATACTCGTGTATAAGCCGACCCGTGTATAAGCCGAGGTACCTAATTTTACCTACAAAAACTGGGAAAACTTATTGACTCGCGTATAAGCCTAGACACAACTACAGCCCTGTCTCCCAGCAGCGCACATTCTGCCAAAGCGACCCCCCCAGCGATCAAACGGACTTCTTTGCAAAGCTGATGGTGACAGAGAATTGCCAAACGGATTACTGTGTGCATTGTCCCACTGTCCCACTACCATGTGCAGAGGGTGCTGTTTGATATTGCCATCACTGTTAATCTTTTGTATAACCAACAGAGGGCACTGTGTGATATTGCAGTCACTGTTATTCTTTCATATAACCAACAGAGGGCACTGTGTGATATTGCAGTCACTGTTAATCTTTCATACAACCAACAGAGGGCGCTGTGTGATATTGCAGTCACTGTTAATCTTTCATACAACCAACAGAGGGCGCTGTGTGATATTGCAGTCACTGTTATTCTTTCATACAACCAACAGATGGCGCTGTGTGATATTGCAGTCACTGTTAATCTTTCATACAACCAACAGAGGGCGCTGTGTGATATTGCAGTCCATGTTATTCTTTCATTCAACCAACAGATGGGGCTGTGTGATATTGCAGTCTCTGTTATTCTTTCATACAACCAACAGATGGCGCTGTGTGATATTGCAGTCTCTGTTATTCTTTCATACAACCAACAGATGGCGCTGTGTTATCTTGCAGTCACTGTTAATCTTTCATATAACCAACAGAGGGCGCACTGTTATTCTTTCATATAACCAACAGAGGGCATTGTGGGATATTGCAGTCTCTCCCCAAGTGAACTGTTGGTATAGGAATGATTAAAAGTGACTGCAATCTCAGCTACTCGGGTCAGGGAACCGCTGACCCGCGTATAAGCCGAGGTAGATTTTTTCAGCACATTTTGGATGCTGAAAAACTCGGCTTATATGCGGGTGTATACGGTACATGCATGTATTTTGGGAATGCCTTAAGATCCAACAATACTGGACTGCAATTCTTTGGGACTCCCAGCTATTCTGGGACATCTTGAAGGACTTACGCTTTCATCCAGTGACAGACTGTGTCTACAGCAACTTCTACATTATGCAAAGAAAGCTATTTTGCTCACATGGAAAGTCCTGGAACCTCCCACCTTAGCATTCTGGATTAAAATTTTTAATGACATTCTTCCGCGTGGATGCCCAGATAAGTGCAAAAAAATCTGGGACAGGTGGCTCACAGAAACACAAACCGGTAACCAGCATATGACTTAACTGGTACGAAAGCTCCTAACCATGTTATTTACCGTGAGATATCATTTTTTTTGCATAAAGGGAATGCCCACCCTTTTATCTATCTCTCTTTTCTTCCTCACTTTCTTCTCTCTTATTTTATGTTATGTTTACAAAATCAATAAAGAAAATCTTTAAAAAAAAAAATCATAATTTGCTGGTCAGGTACATCAGGATTATATAAAGATAACAAGGTCCCTTAGTCTCAGTAGAAGAGAGTATACTACAATAGCAATAAATGCAAAACACAGCATTTCATAGTAACAAATTTTCACAAATTCACTGTGAGAAAAGCAATCTTGTGAGTTAGAAAAAATCAAGAAACAAAGTTATAGAACAGCAAATATGCTACAGTTGTTATAGATTTTTTAATTGTACTAACTCCAGTAATTATAGTTTCTCACCTTGAAATCAGAGTCAACCTGGAAATGAAACTGGCACAGGTATGGGATCCGTTATCCGGAAACCTGTTATCCAGAAAGCTCCAAATTACGGAATAGCCGTCTCCCATAGACCCAATTTTATCCAAATATTGCACATTTTCTCTGTAATAATAAAACTGTAACTTGTACTTGATCTAAACTAAGATTTAATTAATCCTTATTGGAAGCACAACCAGCCTATTGAGTTTATTGATTGTTTATAAGATTTTCTAGGAGATATAAGGTATGAAGATCCAAACAACGGAAAGATCCGTTATCTGGAAAAACCCAGGTTCCAAGCATTCTGGATAACAGGTCCCATACCTGTACTACAATGACAGGGGTGGCTTGCTCAAACAGGAAGTGGGGGCTCATCAGACCACTCATCAAAAGGGAAGATAAAAGATTCAACAGTGAGAATGGCGGCTGACAGTTCTTAAAAGGAACAGTTCAGTGTAAAAATAAAAACTGGGTAAGTAAAACTGCAAAATAAAAAATGTTTCTAATAGTTAGACAAAAATGTCATGTATAAAGGCTTTTACTAAAGTGCGGTAAAAAATATGCACACAAAATATAGACTAATTTGTCGGCGAATATGTTTTCACCAGATTACTAACCTGTGGTAAATATATATTTGCAAATTTTCTTGCGCAAGAATATGTTTTCGCCAGTTATCGCATTTGCTGAAAATAACGATAAGTATACATTAATGCCTGGTTTACTAAACAGTGAAATGTACGAAAGACAAAATTAACGCCAGAATATTTTGCAAAATTTTACCGCCATCTATATTGTGGCAGTAATTTATTTTTTAAGGAAATATCCCATAAGACCTTGTTTTACCCATCATTCTATACCTGTTGCCATTCCTGACAGGAGAAGAGAAAAGTGACAGGATAATTAAAGATGTTTTGGATTATTCTTTTTAGTGATGTGCGTTACGAGAATTTCTTGACCCGCACGGACCCTAACCTACCCACTCCCTACCCACATCTGGCCCAGGCCCGCTACTCCCTTTTTATAGACCCGCACCCGCCTCGCACTGCAGTGACATCAAAAAAGGGGCGGGCGGGCGGGGCAGGTGGAAGTCTAGAAATTCTGGCGCCAGAAGCCGGCAGTACTAGCGCATTTTGTCCAGGGATCGGCCTGCACATCTCTAATTCTTTTGTCTGTTGCTACAGCAGCTTTTTCAGCTGAAAGACGTTTTATTATGGCTAGGAGGGACCAAAGGCTTTGTCAGCCTAGATTAGACTACAATTATATGATGCACACAGATATATTGTGTGTATACTGTGCAAGTATGAAACCTGTAATCCAAAATGCTCGGGACTTGGTATTTTCCAGATAATGAGTCTTTCTGTCATTTGGATCTCCATACCGTAAGTCTGCTAAAAATCATTTTTTATGAAATAAAACCAAAGGGATTGTTTTGCCATTATACCTTAGCTGGGATCAAGTACAAGGCACAGTTTTGCTATAACAGAGAAAAAGGAAATATATTTTCACAATTTTAATTACATGATTAAAATGGCTTCTATGGAAGATGACCTTTCCATAATTTGGAGCGCTGAGAGTACCTGAAACCAGGAACTGGGACTTATAAAAGCAAGGAGCTCAGTTCTCAGACAGCAAGCTTTAACCCTTTAAGTGCCACAGAACGTAGAATCTACGTTCTGTGGATCAAAGGACCAAAGTGCCACAGATCGTAGATTCTACGTTCTGCAGCACTTCCGGGTTTGCGAGCGGAGGAGCGGCTGTTAGAGCCGCTCGCTCCGTTCCTTCACGATCCCCTGCCCCTAGACAACGAGCAGAGCAGGGGATCGTGTGGCCCCTGGGGCGCGATCGCCCAGGGGCCCCAAAGCAGCAGCAGGGACGCGTTTCCTATGCGTCCTGCTGCTGCCTGCGCTGCACTTCCGCCCAGCTCCGCCCCCCCATGCCTGCTGACCGTTGGAGATGGAGATCTGCTGCGTGGGACCCTTTATCATCGATCTGATGCATCTACCCCAGGTAAGTGTAACTTTTACACACACAAAAACACACAAACACACCAACACACACTTATTACAGTAATATACACTTACATTCACACTTACACACACTCACACATAGATTTTTGGGGATTGGGGGGGTCACAAACACTCACAGCACCCATGTACACTTGCACACGCACACACGCGCAAATAACATGCAATTTACCCGTTGTGCACACGCATATGTACATATATGGCTTTGTGGCTTTTTTTTTTTTTTTCTTATCGCATCGTCTCTTTTTTGGCTAAAAAAAATGTTTTATTGCCGTTACGAATAGCGGATTCGCTAACCGTACTGTGCAATAGCTTTTGTATGTTATTTTGGTGGTTATATTGCAATTTTGGGTATTTTGGTGCATTTTTAGCCATTTTATTGAATTTTTAGCCATTTTATTGCATTTTCAGCTCTGCATTTGTGTTGTTCACTTGTTTCTGTCCGTATAATCGATTTGGCCTAGCTAAAATATTCAAACAGTAATTCTGGTGGCCGATTACACTAATGTGAAAAAAAAAAGCATTGATTTTTGTGGTTTTATTAGTTTTTGGTGATTTATTTGCATTTCACACTGTTTTGTGTTATTTTGTTTTGCCTATGTAAATTTTATCTACTATATATCCATTTGTGGGTCTCTGTGCGCCACATAGTTTGGTATATCTATGCATATTGGGCATCAAAGTGTTTAGTAGACCCATGTCGTTCATATTTAGGATGTTTTATGCTGATACGTTACGAAATGTGGGGCATATAATGGGGTAAAATTCAAGCTTTGTGACGATTTTCAGAAATTTGATAAAAACCGTTATGTTCAGCATTGCTTTGCAGTTTGGCAATTTGCAGTATAAACACTTATTTACCCATATTGGATTTGTCAGAATGTGTACTTTCTGAAAATATATGGTTTTCTGGGGTCTCTGTACTGTTAGGGGGGTCTAATGTCGCATAATACACACACCAGGTGCTTATATTGCAGCAGCCAGCGCGTCAGCTGTGAAAATGTCTATACATATTGTCATTTGGGGGTCTCTGTGCGCCACATAGTTTGGTATATCTATGCATATTGGGCATAAAAGTGTTCAGTAGACCCCTGGCGCTCATATTTAGGATGTTTTATGCTGATAAGCTACGAAATGTGGGGCATATAATGGGGTAAAATTCAATCTTTGTGACGATTTTCAGAAATTTGATAAAAACCGTTATGTTCAGCATTGCTTTGCAGTTTGGCAGTTTGCAGTAGAAACACTTATTTACCCATATTGGATTCGTCAAAATGTGTACTTTCTGAAAATATATGGTTTTCTGGGGTCTCTGTACTGTTAGGGGGGTCTAATGTCGCATAATACACACACCAGGTGCTTATATTGCAGCAGCCAGCGCGTCAGCCGTGAAAATGTATATACACTATTGTCATTTGGTGGTCTCTGTGCGCCACATAGTTTGGTATATCTATGCATATTGGGCATCAAAGTGTTCAGTAGACCCCTGGCGTTCATATTTAGGATGTTTTATGCTGATAAGTTACGAAATGTGGGGCATATAATGGGGTAAAATTCAAGCTTTGTGCCGATTTTCAGAAATTTGATAAAAACCGTTACGTTCAGCATTGATTTGCTGTTTGGCAGTTTGCAGTAGAAACACTTATTTACCCATATTGGATTCGTCAGAATGTGTATTTTCTGAAAATATATGGTTTTCTGGGGTCTCTGTACTGTTAGGGGGGTCTAATGTCGCATAATACACACACCAGGTGCTCATATTGCAGCAGCCAGCGCGTCAGCCTTGAAAATGTATATACACTATTGTCATTTGGGGGTCTCTGTGCGCCACATAGTTTGGTATATCTATGCATATTGGGCATCAAAGTGTTCAGTAGACCCCTGGCGTTCATATTTAGGATGTTTTATGCTGATACGTTACAAAATGTGTGGCATATAATGGGGTAAAATTCAAGCTTTGTGACGATTTTCAGAAATTTGATAAAAACCGTTACGTTCAGCATTGATTTGCTGTTTGGCAGTTTGCAGTAGAAACACTTATTTACCCATATTGGATTCGTCAGAATGTGTATTTTCTGAAAATATATGGTTTTCTGGGGTCTCTGTACTGTTAGGGGGGTCTAATGTCGCATAATACACACACCAGGTGCTCATATTGCAGCAGCCAGCGCGTCAGCCTTGCAAATGTATATACACTATTGTGATTTGGGGGTCTCTGTGCGCCACATAGTTTGGTATATCTATGCATATTGGGCATCAAAGTGTTCAGTAGACCCCTGGCATTCATATTTAGGATGTTTTATGCTGATACGTTACAAAATGTGTGGCATATAATGGGGTAAAATTCAAGCTTTGTGACGATTTTCAGAAATTTGATAAAAACCGTTATGTTCAGCATTGCTTTGCAGTTTGGCAATTTGCAGTATAAACACTTATTTACAAATATTGGATTCGTCAGAATGTGTACTTTCTGAAAATATATGGTTTTCTGGGGTCTCTGTACTGTTAGGGGGGTCTAATGTTGCATAATACACACACCAGGTGCTTATATTGCAGCAGCCAGCACGTCAGCCGTGAAAATGTATATACACTATTGTCATTTGGGGGTCTCTGTGCGCCACATAGTTTGGTATATCTATGCATATTGGGCATCAAAGTGTTCAGTAGACCCCTGGCATTCATATTTAGGATGTTTTATGCTGATACATTACAAAATGTGTGGCATATAATGGGGTAAAATTCAAGCTTTGTGACGATTTTCAGAAATTTGATAAAAACCGTTATGTTCAGCATTGCTTTGCAGTTTGGCAATTTGCAGTATAAACACTTATTTACCCATATTGGATTCGTCAGAATGTGTACTTTCTGAAAATATATGGTTTTCTGGGGTCTCTGTACTGTTAGGGGGGTCTAATGTTGCATAATACACACACCAGGTGCTTATATTGCAGCAGCCAGCGCGTCAGCCGTGAAAATGTATATACACTATTGTCATTTGGGGGTCTCTGTACGCCACATAGTTTGGTATATCTATGCATACTAGGCATCAAAGTGTTCAGTAGACCACTGGCGTTCAAATTTAGGATGTTTTATGCTGATAAGTTACAAAATGTGTGGCATATAATGGGGTAGAATTCAAGCTTTGTGACGATTTTCAGAAATTTGATTAAAACCGTTATGTTCAGCATTGCTTTGCAGTTTGGCAGTTTGCAGTAGAAACACATATTTACCCATATTGGATTCGTCAGAATGTGTACTTTCTGAAAATATATGGTTTTCTGGGGTCTCTGTACTGTTAGGTGGTCTAATGTCGCATAATACACACACCGGGTGGTTATATTGCAGCAGCCAGTGCGTCAGCGGTGAAAATGTCTATACATATTGTCATTTGGGGGTCTCTGTGCGCCACATAGTTTGGTATATCTATGCACATTGGGCATCAAACTGTTTAGTAGACCCCTATGTTTATTTTTAGGATGCTTTATGCTGGTAATGATACATGGACAATACGATGCTGGAAAGTTGAAGCTTTGAGGCAATTTCCAGATATTTCACCAAAACCGACAATTATGGGAAAGCCTTGCGACTCAGTAGTTTGGAGCAGAAAGGCATAGGTACCCATTTTAGATTCGGTAGAATGTGTACTTTCCAAAAATATATGGGTTTTGGGGGGTAAACATATATTTCTGTGTTTTTACCCCACAAAAATGCAGTCAATGTGTTGATTTTTCATTAGCTGAAGTTACCCACAGGACTGTTTGTATGCGCTAACTTCATTTTGGGGCCCCTAAATGCCAGATACTTTGGTAAACTTATGAACAATGGCCACCAAAATGTTCAGAGGAACCCTGGCAATCATATTTAGGGGGCTTTTTCTTAGTACATAATGACACATGGGTGATATGGTGCTGGGAAGTTGAAGCTTTGAGGCAATTTTCAGATATTTCACCAAAACCGACAATTGTGGGAAAGCCTTGCGACTCAGTAGTTTGGAGCAGAAAGGCATGGGTACCCATTTTAGATTCGGTAGAATGTGTACTTTCCAAAAATATATGGGTTTTGGGGGGTAAACATATATTTCTGTGTTTTTACCCCACAAAAATGCAGTCAATGTGTTGATTTTTCATTAGCTGAAGTTACCCACGGGACTGTTTGTATGCGCTAACTTCATTTTGGGGCCTCTAAATGCCAGATACTTTGGTAAACTTATGAACAATGGCCACCAAAATGTTCAGAGGAACCCTGGCAATCATATTTAGGGTGCTTTTTATTAGTACGTAATGACACATGGGTGATATGGTGCTGGGAAGTTGAATCTTTGAGGCAATTTTCAGATAATTCACCAAAACCGACAATTGTGGGAAAGCCTTGCGACTCAGTAGTTTGGAGCAGAAAGGCATGGGTACCCATTTTAGATTCTGTAGAATGTGTACTTTCCAAAAATATATGGGTTTTGAGGGGTAAACATATATTTCTGTGTTTTTACCCCACAAAAATGCAGTCAATGTGTTGATTTTTCATTAGCTGAAGTTACCCACGGGACTGTTTGTATGCGCTAACTTCATTTTGGGGCCCCTAAATGCCAGATACTTTGGTAAACTTATGAACAATGGCCACCAAAATGTTCAGAGGAACCCTGGCAATCATATTTAGGGTGCTTTTTCTTAGTACGTAATGACACATGGGTGATATGGTGCTGGGAAGTTGAATCTTTGAGGCAATTTTCAGATAATTCACCAAAACCGACAATTGTGGGAAAGCCTTGCGACTCAGTAGTTTGGAGCAGAAAGGCATGGGTACCCATTTTAGATTCTGTAGAATGTGTACTTTCCAAAAATATATGGGTTTTGGGGGGTAAACATATATTTCTGTGTTTTCACCCCACAAAAATGCAGTCAATGTGTTGATTTTTCATTAGCTGAAGTTACCCACGGGACTGTTTGTATGCACTAACTTCATTTTGGGGCCCCTAAATGCCAGATACTTTGGTAAACTTATGAACAATGGCCACCAAAATGTTCAGAGGAACCCTGGCAATCATATTTAGGGTGTTTTTTCTTAGTACGTAATGACACATGGGTGATATGGTGCTGGGAAGTTGAAGCTTTGAGGCAATTTTCAGATATTTCACCAAAACCGACAACTTTGGGAAAGCCTTGCGACTCAGTAGTTTGGAGCAATAAGGCATGGGTACCCATTTTAGATTCTGTAGAATGTGTACTTTCCAAAAATGTATGGGTTTGGGGGGGTAAACATATATTTTATGTGTTTTTACCCCACAAAAATGCAGTCAATGTGTTGCTCTTTCATTAGCTGAAGTTACCCACAGGACTATTTGTATGCACTAACTTCATTTTGGGGCCCCTAAATGCCAGTTACTTTGGTAAACCTATGAACAATGGCCACCAAACTGTTCGGAGGAACCCTGGCAATCATATTTAGGGTGCTTTTTCTTGGTACGTAACGATACATGGGTGATACGGTGCTGAGAAGTTGAAGCTTTGAGGCAATTTTCAGATATTTCACCAAAACCGACAATTGTGGGAAAGCCTTGCGTCTCAGTAGTTTGGAGCAGAAAGGCATAGGTACTCATTTTAGATTCGGTAGAATGTGTACTTTCCAAAAATATATAGGTTTTGGGGGGTAAACATATATTTCTGTGTTTTTACCCCACAAAAATGCAGTCAATGTGTTGATCTTTCATTTGCTGAAGTTACCCACGGGACTGTTTGTATGCGCTAACTTCATTTTGGGGCCTCTAAATGCCAGATACTTTGGTAAACTTATGAACAATGGCCACCAAAATGTTCAGAGGAACCCTGGCAATCATATTTAGGGTGCTTTTTCTTAGTACGTAATGATACATGGGCGATATGGTGCTGGGAAGCTGAAGGTTTGAGGCAATTTTCAGATATTTCACCAAAACCGACAATTTTGGGAAAGCCTTGCGACTCAGTAGTTTGGAGCAGAAAGGCATGGGTACCCATTTTAGCTTCAGTAGAATGTGTACTTTCCAAAAATATATGGGTTTTGGGGGGTAAACATATATTTCTGTGTTTTTACCCCACAAAAAATGCAGTCAATGTGTTGATTTCTCAGTAGCTGAAGTAAAGTCCTGAACAATTTGGATGTGCTAACTTCATATTGGTGTCTCTAAATGCCAGATTCTTTGGTAAACCTATGCATAATGGGTATCAAACTGTTCAGTGGACCCCTGGCAATCATATTTCAGGTGCTTTTTCTTGGTACCTAATATAGTTTGGGATATGCGGAGCAGCAAAATAAAACCTTTGAAATGATTTTTCAGAATTTTGAATTTTTTTATGAAAAACCGCTATGTTCAGACAAGCTTTTATGTTTGGTAGTTGGGAGTAGAGAGACATAGTTACCCATTTTGTAATCGGCAGAATGTGTACTTTTCAAAAATGTATGATTTTCTGGGGTAAACCTACGGTTTCAGGATTTTTTGCCTTGGAATCTAAAGCATGCCGTTTTCTGCCTTAGTGCTTTCAAAATTCGGTAATATACTGCCGGGAGTTTTTGAGGTACAGAAGTCCTAAATCTCCCTAAAACTATACATATCTGGTATTGGCACGTTCGAGAGACATAAGGCTTTCCAAATCAGTTGGATTTTCCTCCGTAAAATGAAATATTTTTCTGGTATAAATTGATATACGATGAATTTTTCATTTTTTTTTGGTATTTAGCACTATAAATTTTTTTGCACAGGTGGAAATACATGAAAACTCAGGCAGATTTAGAAAGCTCAGTTTCTACCGAAAAAAACAATGTATAGTTTTCCTAGGTAAACTATAGGTTTCCCCTCAGAAAATGCCCCTAAAGTGAGAGAGCACAAAATGTTTCAAAAACAGCTGGCATTTCGCGTAACCAAAATGTGAAAATCTGCTGGCACTTAAAGGGTTAATACTTCACAGCACCATTTGGGAAAGAATTTATAATTACAAACAAGGCATAATTTGACACTTAGGTGAAAGCAGAAGATAAACAATTCAGCAGTGCCTAGTGCACTGGAAAAGGAGAACTGAGCATGTGGGTTACATTACCTGGAGGGGAGGATGTGAAACCTGAATTGAAGGATAAAAAAACAAAATCTTCCACAGGGCTTCTGCACATGATAAGCTATATAGCAGACACTCACATTTATCACTAGAGATTAATGCATACTAAGCACCCATACTACCAGGTGGTGTGCAGCCATAAAGATCTGCATCATGAAAACCTTTAAATATTTATTAACAAGACTACTAGCTATTCCGTGTCATTTACCGATTTCCCAGTATGAAGAATGTATCAATTTACTACATTACCCACTAACAAACGGCACCACAATACAAACAAGGAGCTCAGTGATCACATAATCATTTCAAAGAACATCTAGAATGAGGAAAATTAGCAGATTAATTGCAGAAGTCACATACTGGAAATAAATGGGTTGAAAATAGTGTAATAAAATCCTTTTAGGTAATATGTGTCTTAATTAGATTATTTGAGAAGAGGCATCTGCTTCCTATTGTGTGGGGGGCTTTGTCTGCAACAGCAATTCTGCTACTCAGCCATGTGGGATCAGGTGTGGGCTCAGCAATTAGGGAGATTTCATTGTCTGCAGATTTTTAGGATTTTCATTTGAACAGATTCCTCCTCACAGACAGATGGTGAAGAATTGCTAATCTCTTCCTGCATGTCCGCAGAGAAATAGATATGGATATCTTTGTCTAATTCTGGCAAAGTATTTTTCTACTTCAAATCTATTTCTCCATGTAATGCCCAAGGGTACAGTTTGTACAACTGTGTTAAACAGTTATAAATACAAATAGGTAAATCACAGGTAAAGCAGCTTAACTAATATTATGCTAACAATAGTCTGACTTTTCATTAATTACTAACACTAAATTATTTAGTAAATTTAAATTAATATAAAATCCATAAAACCTGCTGACCTGTGAATAAGTATGCTTTATTAGCTTTAATGTTATAGGTTAACTACCATCAAATAATGTTCCTTTTAAATATTTTTGTTTTTTAAGGACATCACAGCCTGCAGCCTGAGTTGCAACTCTTGAACAAAATATCTTTTGCTATAACCCTAATAGACTTATTTATAAAAAAAAAAAATCTAATTTGTGAGGCTTGCAGGTTTTGCTCTACTTCAATTAAAGTCAAATTTAAAAAAAAAACTCGAATGTTTGCTTATTTATGAAAAAATCTGAATGTAAAAAAACTCAATTATGTTAAAAACAACTCGAATATAGGTATGGAATCCATTATCTGGAAACCCATTATCCAGAAAGCTTTAAATTACATAATGGCCCTCTGCCCTAGACTACATTATAATCCAAATTTTTTTAAAACGATTTCCCTTTTGTCTGTAGTAATAAAACAGTACCTTGTACTTGTTTCAAACCAAGATATAATTAATCCTTATTGGAAGCAAACCCCGCTTATTGGGTTTATTTAATGTGTACATGATTTTCTAGTAGACTTCTATGAGGTCTATGAAAACCATTTTTTTCCATATGGGTGAATTTAGATCTATATAAAACTTTACAAAAAGCAAAATATATAAACATTTTAACTAACCAACAATCTTCAGAGATGGTTTATAATTTAATAACTTATTTACTTACTGATTTTATTAAGAAAACCAACAGACGCATGTAAAAAACAAATGTACCAAAAAAACTAAATCTCGGGCGTGAGGTATAAACAAAGACGGTGAGCAACGGTGGGGAGAAATGGAGAGACAAAATGTGTACAAATGACAAAGTGACAGCACATTATCTGAACACATTGTAATTGACATACACAATCTAATTCCCTATTATCACTATTCTCTGCAAGCTGTGCGGGTGCAATTACTACTGAATAAAAGGAGAACATTTATGACTCTCTGCAGACAGATAAATTCTTGCAAACAGTCAGACAAACAAAAACAGCAACATGAATGGCCACAGCTAATGTATTTACTTTGTGTTTGAACTGCAACATCAACCTATATGCAACAAATCAAAAATAATTGATTGTTTCTTTAAGTTAAGCAATTATTTTCACCATTGCTGAATTTTCTCCAATAATGTTAAAGTCAGAAGTTCACTTGAAAAAGGGAATATTAAAAATTCTACAAGGCCACCACATCTTACTCTGCTTATACAGCCGTCATGAGAAAAGAAAGATATGCTTATGCAAGCACATTGTTAACTACCCCACTTTAAAGTGCAAACAAAGGAGAAGTTGGAACTGCTCTCAAAAACGTAGACAGATTGTTAATGATTATGAAGACGGCACAAAGCTTAGAGATGAAATTACTCTGTATTCCCATTATCACATGATGTCTCCATACATACCAATCAATGTGCCCCTAAATAGCTTCCTTTATGGCGCTGCATGATGTATGCCGCATGATGTACTGTCAGGAAGTTGCAGTTCTGCATATGCTCCCACCGGCTTTCAAGCAATCATTACAAAACTCATCATTCATACAGATCTATAGTTTACCATCCATATAATGTTACAGTAGCACTGAAAGGAAATTCAAGTTCACAGAACTACAAACACAGAACTAAAAACAATTAAAAGCACTTTGACTGGATTTGTGATTTATTTTTCTGCAGCAACACCATTAACACTCTGTAACCATCTGGTGTCTTTGCTGGAAACCCTAACCCATCAGGTCTTATATCCCACACTGCAAGGTTAAAGCTTACTAAAATATATATTTATTTAATGTCCTTGTCTTTAAAATATATATATGCTAGAAAGCATGTATATCAGAATGTATTTGGTACACAATTTTGTACGATTATGTGAGAGTGTATGGAGGAACTATAATCAACTATAACAATACTATGCTGGGTTTTCTGTAATCAATTTATTTCAATAGATTTCACATTTAAAATCTTTGTGGCTGGTCAACCCAATAATTATGAACATTACTAGAACATACAATTAATCACTCATCTTTGTTTTTGGAGGAATTTTTATTGATTGTATACCACTGAAGAAATCACTGTTGGGTGATGAAACGCTTTTGATACGCTATTGATGCCTAACGAGATTGTAAGTGCATTTTGTTCATAATAAATTCAAGTTTTAAAAAAGATTATACTAGGGGAGCATGTCTTTCTTGCAATTTGTTTTGTAGATCTTTCCCGGCTGCACCCAGAAATTAATTGGGAATTTATTGGCAGTGGCAAGACCATTCCCCAGTGGGATTTATGGACTACTCATTGAACTACTAAATTAACTTTTCATCTTCGATTTCAAGAGAACTTTGCTGGATTTGGGTATATTAAAACACACTTTTTTATTACTCAACTCTTTATATACTCATATAAAATGAACTTCTGGGGCCTCTTTTACTTTTGCCATGCATTTTTGTTCTCTCCCAGCCATCCATTTAATCTTTGCTAAATGAAGTATGAACGTCATCATTAATACATCCCTGCTTGCATTTAGCTTGTGCAGGGTCAAGTCTGGAAGATTCGATAGCTATTTAAAGGAAAACTATACCCCCAAAATTAATACTTGCGCAACCGACTTGGCACCAATGGACTTAGCAAAAGTTATATAAGCCATGCTTATTTATCTGTAATAAACAAATGAATAAATTTGGGATCACCCCGTTTGCTGCAACCACAGGTATAGGCATTCTTCTCTATTTGGATTCACAACTGGCGTGTGGCTAGGCCGCTGCCATATACCTTCATCCCCTGAACTGACTTTGTATACTTTTTTACTTCTATTCATATTCCAGTATCTTATTTAAATCAGTCCATGGTTGCAAGGCTGATTTGGACCCTAGCAACCAGATTGCTGAAACTGCAACTGGAGAGCTGCTGAATAAAAAGCTAAATAACTCAATTCCTAGAATAGAAAATGAGGTTCGAAGAATAATACGTGTTGCAGCAAGTGCTTCTCAAACGATAATGTAAAGAGCATAATTTTTTGAATTCCACAAAAGAGAAATACCATTGCAAGCTCTGAACTAACAGTGCGCACATTATTTTGCCTAGCACACCAGGCCTAGCATAGAAATGCATAAAAAATGAAAACCTATTGCAAATTGTCTCAGAATATCCCTCTCTGCATCATACTAAGGGCTCTTACTGACGAGCGATTGAAGCTGCGCTCCTGCAGGGGAGCGCAGGAATAGACGCATTGCGTTTTTTCCAATGGGGCTGTACTCAGACAGGCGCGTGTAGGCGCCGAATGCAGGAAAAATGCAGCATGTTGCGTCTCAACCTGCGTTCGGCGCCTACACGCGCCTGTGTGAGTACAGCCCCATTGGAAAAAACGTAATGTGCCTATTCCTGCGCTCCCCTGCAGCTGAAGCAGAAAAACAGAACGCAGGGGAGCACAGCTTCAACCGCTCGTCAGTAAAAGCCCTAAAAGTTAATTTGAAGGTGAACAACTTTAAGTCAACATTTTGACAGTTCAGCAGATAAATTAAATTGATTAGCAGTCCTGCATCACAGTGCTAATAAAATATAAATGACACTAGCCCAGAATCTACTGAAACCCCACAGGAGTTAAGGAATCTGAAATAACCTTCTTGCCTTTTAGGACATAGAAGCAGGGCTGCTCATGTTTCCTGATGACTAGATAGTGATTCTTCTGGTAACATCATCCCAAAGGTGTACTTCCGCTGACCTTGCTGGTAAGGAGTCATTACAAATATTCTACTTAATTGAAAACACAAATCAAATGCCAAGTGTAAAACAGTGGATTATTTCTTCATTATTTCCTGTTTAACCCATTAACTGCCCAAACTCCAAAAACTCCAAACTCCAAAACTCAAGTGCCAGTAAAGTATTTTTAGGTAAGCAATGCAGAAGAAACAGGACATGCCAACTGCTTGTTTAAGGATTAAATTTATACAAATATGGACTGATTTTGGTAATACTGACTTGCTTTTTTGAAACAACCAAGTAGCAATCCCAAATAGACCAAAACCTTGTCAATAACTTGCATGTAAATTGCCCGCAAACACTTGTGAAAGTGTTGAACATAATTTGCTTGGAAGCTCTGATTCTCACGCAATTATCATTGGAGAAGCACTTGCTGCTACACGTATTATTCTCCAAACCTCATTTTCTATGCTAGGAATTGTATCCTCCTTCAATAGATGGCACATTCTTCCCTGAAACTTACCAGCTGGCTCAACCTACTTAAGGGTATATTTATCAAAGAATGAACTTTGAGATCACCATAGTCCTCTAGAGTGAAATTCTGCCACTCTCCATTAATTTCTATGAAATTTTGAAATGCGTATTTATCAAAGCTTAAACTTTCACTTTGACCCATTAATAAATTTCCCACTGATATAACTCACCTAAACCCTGAATAATACTTTACTGTATTGCTTACTTTAGGTTATATAAAGTCAACATTTCACAGATGTTTGCACTACACAGCTCAGAAAGTCATACAAGCTGTTATTGTCTTCAAAAACAATAACTGTTAAGCATAAGATCCCTTTAAATAAATTTGTTTTTATATACTAGGGATAAGTTACACATAACCCACACAAATCTAGTGCAAAAAAAAAATTATTGTTATATGCAGCAGTAATTTTTTTTAAAGTAGCGCTATACTGTATATTGCTCTTTCATTTATGCTCATCTGTGCTCTAAAATGTAAAGAGCATCATTTTTTGAATTCCACAAAAGAGAAATACCATTGCAAGCCTTGAACTAACAGTGCACACATTATTTTGCCTAGCACAGCAGGCCTTTATGTTTCCTCCAGTTCCTTGGCAATGGAGCATTACATTCTTAATCATAGCATTGGGATTTTAGGTCTGGACGGCTGAACTGCTTTTTCAGTTATAAATAGGGATGCACCGAACCCAGGATTCCGCGTTTTTCAGCAGGATTTGGCCGAATCCTTTAGCCATGGCCGAACCGAATCCTAATTTGTATATGCAAATTAGGGGCAGGGAGGGAAATCGCGTGACTTTTTGTCACAAAACAAGGAAGTAAAAAATGTTTTCCTCTTCCCACCTCTAATTTGCATATGCAAAATAGGATTCGGATTCGGTATTCCTTTTGCAAAGGATCGGGGGGTTCGGCCGATTCCAAAATAGTGGATTTGGTGCATCCCTAGTTATAAAACAATGCTCTTGGAGATTTACTATTGTGTATGGAAAACAAATGTTTCATAGACTTGTGTCCAAAAGGAGGCCATAGATTTTTAAAAGACATTTTTGTTATCCTAAAACCAAACTTATCTTGAAATGATCGTTTATATGTACGCTTTGTCAATCAACTAAAAAGACCATTTCAAGCGATATCATTTAGTTAAAATCTTCTAACCTGCCCAATCGATTTTCTGACCAATTTCGGATGAAAAATTGTTACATGCACAATAATTAACCTCACAATAATTTGAGGAATTTGTTGGATCACACTTAAATCCGTTGTTAAGGAGAGAAAAATCTTAAGTCTATGGTGATCTTAGTCTCTCAGTGTCTTTGTCTGGAGTGTACTGCAGCAATTCCAAAGTCTCATTCCTTTTCCAAAACTGTTTTGCTTCCTTGTAAGAACAGTGAGCTTAACTGCATCAAATATGTCTTCTTCACACAAATGAGGAGATGGTGGCTTGTTTAAACACATTGTAAAATGAATGGCATACTAGAAACATAATCATGGATATGGAGGTGATGGACCTTTGGTTGTTGTGATGCTGGGGTTCAATTCATGCTTGGGGTAACTGCTGAAGCCAGGAAGACATGTGCTCAAGTTTAAGATATAGGTGTATTAAAAAAAACTGAAAAAGATATAAATCCTGAGGCTAAACATGTTTCTTTTTAACTACACAGAGATCGATTTAGAAGCAACTGGTACAAAATAGTGTAATACTATTTTTCATCAAGAATGATATTCAATTACACAAAATATAGCATTACAAGAAAGATAAAAATGCTTTTCAATAATGCCATAAAATGTGAACAAAAAAACAAACTATCTACTCTGGCCCAAAATAAAATATATATTAGCACTTCTGATATCAGTCAGAAAAGTGCTGAAGTGTGAAATGTACCTCATATAACCTCTGGCAAGAGCACTTTCCCAGACAATATCAATAATTCATCAGCTGGATCGTATCCTGTCTCTCTCTCCACAGTACATCATCTTTATCTGATAATGCAATTGAATATTGATTGATCTGGTTTTTGATGTTTTGAGAGAAAGAAGCAAATGGCACTCACCATCCCCGAAACGTTGCATCGTGTGCAAATAAATATACGCAAGGGTTACCCTGCTTGAACGTGCTGTGAGTGCCATTTGCTTCTTTCTTTCGTTGTATAAGGAGGGTGCCGATCCTTCCTAGCATTTGAGCACCTGGCGTATCTTTAGAAGGCCTGGGTGTGCGAGTTTGCCATATTTTCTTTTGATGTTTTGAGAAAAGACAATGAATTTTCAAAACAGATACGAACTCTAAAAGCAAAAATATATTCTTATATTTTCACTATGTAGTGTAACCAGTCTTTTAAGAGGGTCCCCTACATAATTAATTCTCAGTGAAAGATTTCCATCCAAAAGACTGTCAAAATGCCTATAACATTGTCATCCTTCAAACAAAAATGTGGGAAAATCCGCACCGAATGTAAATCCCAAATTGCATATTCAAATTTGAGATCAATAAAAAATTTAATCGTTTGTGCCCAAAAAATTATCACATTCATGTCCACATGACTAGCCACATGACTAGCCACATGACTAGAGTGAAGACAATAAGTCCAAACCATAAGTATTTGGACGAATCCAAATCCTGGAAAAAGTGTTGGCATTCAGCCAAATTGGTACATTTTGGTTCTGTACAATACCACAATGAATTTTAAATGAAACAACTCAGATGCAGTTGAATTGCAGCCTTTCAGTTTTACTTCAGTGGGTTGAATAAAAAGATTGCATAAAAATGTGAGGAACTAAAGCTTTTTTTTTAAAAACAATCACTTAATTTCAGGGACTCAAAAGTAATTGGACAATTGACTCAAAGGCTATTTCATGGGCAGGTGTGGGCAATTAGTTTGTTTTGACTATCAATGAAGCAGATAAAATCCCTAGGGGGGGTGCTTGTATGTGGAAGATTTTGCTGTGAATTATGCAGGTGAAACAAGCCATCCTTAAGCTGCAAAAACAGAAAAAGCCCATCCGAGAAATTGCTACAATATTCGGAGTGGCAAAATCTACAGATTGGTACATCCGGAGAAAGAAAGAAGCACTGGTGAACTCAGCAATGCAAAAAGACCCGGACGTCCACGGAAGACAGTGGTGGATGATCACAGAATAATTTCCATGGTGAAGAGAAACAGACAAACAAGTGAACAACACTCTCCAGGAGGTAGGTGTATTGATATTGAAGTCTACCATAAAGAGAAGACTGCATGAAAGTAAATACAGATGGTGCACTGCAAGGTGCATGCCACCCATAAGCACCAAGAACAGAAAGGCTAGATTGGACTTTGCTAAAAAAAAAAAAACATCTAAAAAAGCCAGCACAGTTCTGGAAAAACATTCTTTGGACAGATGAAATAAAGATCAACCTCTACCAGAATGATGGCAAGAAAAAAGTATGGAGGAGGCATGAAACAGCTCATGATCCAAAGCATACCACATTATCTGTAAAACGGCGGAGGCAGTGTGATGGCTTGGGCGTGCATGGCTGCCAGTGGCACTAGGACACGAGTGTTAATCAATGATGTGACACCGGACAAAAGCAGCCAAATGAATTCTGAGGTGTTTAGAGACACTGTCTGCTCAAATCCAGCTAAATGTAGTCAAGTTGATTGGGAGGTGTTTCATAATAAAGATGGACAATGACCCAAAACATACAGCCAAAGCAGCCCAGGAGTTTATTAAAGCAAAGAAGTGGAATATTCTTGAATGGCCAAGTCAGTCATCTGATCTGAACCCAATTGAGCATTCATTTCACTTGTTGAAGACTTTGGACAGAAAGGCCCACAAACAACAACTGAAACCGCTGCAGTAAAGGCATTAAAAAGGAGGGAACCCAGAATCTGGTGATGTTCATGAGTTCAAGACTTCAGGCTGTCATTGCCAGCAAAGGGTTTTCAACCAAGTATTAGAAATGAACATTTTATTTTCAGTTTTTTAATTTGTCCAATTACTTTTGAGCCCCTGAAATGAAGTGATTGTGTTAAAAAAAGGCTTTAATTCCTCACAATTTTTGTGCAATCTTTTTGTTCAACCCATTGAATTAAAGCTGAAAGTCTGCCATTCAACTGCATCTGAGAAGTTTCATTTAAAATTCATTGTGGTAATGTACAGAACCAAAATTAGATAAAAAAGTTGTCTGTCCAAATATTTATGGACCTAATTGTATGTTATTTCAAACCAAACCCACTTACCTTCTAGACTGTCAGAGCAAGATGTCCCTATACCAGTGTCTCCACTGTCAGATGTTATGCTGAGTCGCCGAGTGTGACTTATTCTGCCATTGGGCGAAGCTCCTGAAGAATGCCACAGTGCATCAGAGCCAGAGATCCACACAGAGGAGGAGAAATCAGATCCTGAAATACACAAGGAGGGCTTGTTAAAAATGTTATTCACTCTTGATGGGGTGCAAAAAAGAATCGTAAAATAAAATGCCAGTTGAAACCAGAATGCTTTTAAGTATCATTGACAAAACATGACTGGAGAATTACCATACATTAGCAACATTTACAGTATTAGAAATGTAAATAATTTCTAGTAAACAAGAGCTACCTTTACAGCATAATTTATTTGTTACAATAAATTAATTAAAACAAAACTGATCATCGGTCCACTTGAATTTCTCTCATTTGTGGGGTCCCAAACACATGGCACAATAACAAGGTTTTGTTCAAGAATGACAAATGTATGAAATAACATTACTCTGTAGCTGGACAGGGGAGACTATTAGGATAATAGGCTGCAAATTTCTTTCTGTGATCAGCACAGTGATATTTTTTTTGTTAGTATCTCTTTAGCAGTGCGCACAGAGCATAAACCAGTTCATGCCACACCATTATGGGAGGTATAATGACTTAAGATGGGAAATTAATTCAGATGATGGATACACACATGAATAGCCCAAAAAAAGTTAGCTGACCAGCTGGGCTCAGATCAATCTGGATGTACAGCCCTTGCCAGTCCTAATCAAAGCAAACCAATAACCTCATATAATTGCTGATGTCAGTCATGTCTGATGAGATGGTGTAAAAATGTTCATTCAACTGCCCCACACATACATCTAAAGTCAAACCATTAACTTAGAGATAACTGAACTCAATAATATACGGTAGTCACTTTGTATGTGGCTAGCTTAAGGGCAGAGACACGTAGAGATTTGTGGAGTTTAGTCGCCTGGCAACAGAATTGGTTACCATCATAAAGAGAGAGAGTCAGGCCTGGACTACTTCCTACCCAACAGTTTTGGTTTTGCATTTCAGAGATCATTATGGACAAAAAAAACATTACTAAAATAAATATAGAATCTGACAAAAAAGTATGAAACTGCTGTACCAGAAGCAATGCTTTTCCACATGCAAGCTCAAATTAACATGGATTATCAGACACCAGAGCCAGTGACTGTACTGATTCTTCTTCTTTATTTATATAGAGCTGACATATTCGTCAGTGGTTTACCAAGATTATTCATCGTTCAAATTAGTCCCGGCCCCAGTGCAGTACAATATAAGGTCCCTATCAGCTTCACACACAGTATGATCAATTTTAGCAAAACCAGTTAACATTAGTGATGGGCGAATTCGTGCGAAACGGCAATTTTGACGCCACAACAATTCAAACAAAAATAGAGCACTGTGCCCAAGGGAAATCACTGCCTGTTGAAAATATCTTTTAATGCAGGAGAATGAGGATTGGAAAATGTAAAAGAAGGCATTTCCCCGCAAATAAAGGGTAAGGCTACCTCAAAAGAAAAATGTAATAAAACAAAACATAATTCTAAGCAACTTTCCAAAATACATTTATTAAAAATGTTCAGTGCTTTTAAAGTTATTTGTAAACACAATTGCTATTGAAAGCATAATTTGCCTAAGGGTGAGATCACATGGGGCGTTTTTATGTTGCGTTTTTAAAAATGCGAGTGTATATATGCCAGTGAAACCACATGTGCATGATAATGTGCTTTTTTTCAGCTTTTTCAGCTTTTCAGTTTTCTTTTCCCAATATGCATTTCTGTTTTTTCTAATTCCCCACAATTCAGCTCTTAACAATTTTATTTTTCTTTAGTGTAAAAAAAGCCAAGAGGAAAAGCAATTTACATGCAAAATGTAGCCGGACTGATTGTCAATACACAGCATAATTACGCCACCAGCAGACAATGCCTCTAATATGTATATGTACTTTCCATCTTGCCAGAGTTTGGCTGCCACATTGAAAATACCTGGCATATTTCAGCAAAGTGTATTTCCAAACCTGCAGATCCCATAGAGTTCAATTATATGTTTTTTTCATGGCATTTCTATTGGTGTTTCTGTTGAAACTGCAAATACTGGCATCTCGTGGGGAAAGTTGGCTCGCAAACACCCAGAGGGAATTTCTACAGTGCGTATTCCATTATTTTCAGTAGGGCTTCGGTTATGTTCGACCGCAAGTTTTAAAAAACGCAATGTAAAAACGCCCCGTGTGAGCTTGCCCTAAGTCCTACTTGTTATTATTTAAGCAATGTTGCAAAAGTCTAGGGTACCCTTAAAAGACAGGTCTGTTAATCAGCTGCCTTTTCTTACACTGCATCAACAGTCTTGGCCACCAGGGCGGAGAACAGGCAGGAACATACACTTCTATCAGTAGCATTACATATACAAATAACTTAAAAACTATGGGGAAAAAATTTAGCAAATGTATATTGCATAGTTGTTTAGAATTATGTTTTCTTTTATTAGGCAAACATTTATTTTTTTGGGTTGACATTCCATTTAAACTACATTGCTACATGTAAAATTTGAAATGCAGCAATCCTAATTCTTCTGCATTAAAGGTATTTTACTCTAGTTTAAAAACAAACTAAAAAAAGAAAATACTTGCCAAAAAATATCCAAATATTATTAATCATTTAGATTTATAATATTATTTATTTATAATATTATTTCACTGGTTTTGATTAAACACCTTGAGAAAGGTCAGACTGCAGACAGAAACATCAGGTTTCCCCTCACTCGAATAAACACCAGTAATTGATTTGTAAGTCCTTTGTATGTGGACCCATCTTCTATGCTACATGCCTTTGGATTCTGCGGCTAACTTCGTAAGACGTGAATGCTGGCATTTTATCTGTTCATATACAGTATATGTGTGTATATATATATATATATAGATAGATAGATAGATAGATAGATAGATAGATAGATAGATAGATAGATAGATAGATAGATAGATATAAAAAGAACAAAAAACCAGCACCAAGGGTCTTTGCAGTGAAGAAAAACTTGTATTGTTACATTGGTATGTATAACCGACGTTTCGGTCCCTCTTGGGACCTTTACCTTGGTAAGTTATATACATACCAATGTAACAATACAAGTTTTTCTTCACTGCAACTGAAGGTTTAACTGAAGGTGGG
Source organism: Xenopus petersii (assembly GCA_038501925.1). NCBI lineage: Eukaryota > Metazoa > Chordata > Amphibia > Anura > Pipidae > Xenopus > Xenopus petersii. The sequence goes on from CM076681.1 coordinate 85,832,586, forward strand.
AGCTGTCCTGTTATATATATATATATATATATATATATATATATATATATATATATATATATATATATATATATACTGCACCCTGTACTTGATGGTACCCATATTGATGGCAAAAGAGCTTGTGAGCTGAAGCCTGCCTAGTAGTCTAAAACTGCTAATATCTCATAAACATAGAAAATGTATGTAAAATGACCAGTCCGAATAAGCAGAGCAACAGTCCAAAACATACATTTTAACTTAGAATGCTACTGAGAAGGTATGGCAAACAGTTAAAAAAAACTAAGCCCAAAGCATGTAAAACAACCAGCAATCTAGACTCCTTTAAAATACACAAGGCAATAAATACCCAAGAAGCCTTACCAGTCACAGGGTACTATATAAAACTTAACGGTACAGATGTTGAAAAACCAAGCAAGCATTAATTGGCATATAGTAAACCCTTTGCGGACACTGCTCCTGAGCTACAATGCAAAAGACAGATGATAAAAAGGCTCCCAAGGATCCTTCCCCATGTGCTCTGCCAGTATGGCACTGCCTGGTAGAGAGAGATGCAGATTCTCAGCTGCTAAAATTCTGAGTGTGACAGCTGGAAGGACCTCAGGCTAATAAACAACAGAGTGGCAGACAGTTACTAATGCAGTCAATATAGTGCATTATTACATAAGTGCCCTATTTGATTTTCCAATTTCATTGTGTATACAAAACAACAGAATAAGAACTGACATTATAATAAAAACTACAGATATTCACTACACAACTGCAGCTCAGGGCAAAGTGGGAACCCTAAGAAGTAAATGTAAAACTTGCCTGGATGTTCACACAGGCATGTGACCCTTCCCATCAAACCAAAAAATGTTTAATACCAAAAACTTCAAAAGTAAATATGAACAAATAGGTTTGCACTTTTGAAAACAGATTTCAGTGCATATGATTCTGCTGGAGGGGCGCTATTAACTGATGCATTTTGTGAAAAACGAATCTGCATCATTTTATGTTGTTGGCAAAACAAATGGCGTGTACAGGTATGGGGCCTATTATCCATAATGCTTGGGACCTGGGGCTTTCTGAATAATGGCTCTTCCCGTAATTTTGATCTTCACAGCTTAAGACTACTAGAAAATCATGTAAACATTAAAAAAACCAATAGGCTGGTGTTGCTTCCAGTACTGATTAATTATATCTTTTGGATCAAGTAAAATTTACTGTTTAATTATTACAGAGAAAAGGAAATCATTTTTAAAAATTTGGATTATTGGATTATAATAGAGTCTATGGGAGTCTGCCTTTCCATATTTCTGAACTTTCTGGATAACGGGTTTACGGATAATGGTTCCCATACCTGTACAAAAAAAAATCTGCCTCTAAACAAACAAAAACATAAAAAAATTTAGAAATTAGGGCCTAGGACTACCAGGATTGCCATCTGGTAGGTATTTTACTAGCCTAGTTGGTAAAAATTATGCTTGTTTTAATAAGGGGGGGGGAAGTAGAGAATAAATATGCAACCCAACATGGGACAGCTACATGAACAGGGATTATTTGGAAGATGGTTGTTATTAGATAAAATAGATAAAATACAGTTTCAAGAGCAGGTACATGGAGTGGAAAGCTCTGGATGCCTGTCCTTTTCAGTGCACATCAATGGAGCTAGTGAATAAAACAGATCCACAGGCTGAGAGCAGCAGAGCCAACATACAGTGGCCCCTTGCCCAAATAAAATGTCATGTTACACTAACCCAAAGCAACGAATAAGACATTTGCTTTTAAATAAGCGACCTGTAAATGCTACCTGCTGATTGGTTACGCAACTGCACCTGGCCTTTTATTACACAAACACAAATAATTATTTTAATACAGCAGGCATTTCTACCAACAGCTACTTTAAAGGCATTTCAAGCCATATACTAGCTGTATTATTTAGTTTTAGTTTAGACCTGCAGTTCAGCCATTCAATTGCCAAACTTTAAATTCTTAAACTATCCCATCAAGCTGACTCAGATTAGCCACCCCCACACCTAGGGTGATTTCTGGAAGGAGCATCATGAAACAGCCAGGAAAGACTATGTGACACATGGGGGCTGATTCACGAAGGGTCGAATATCGAGGGTTAATTAACCCTCGATATTCGACTAGGAATTTAAATCCTTCGACTTCGAATATCGAAGTCGAAGGATTTTTGTGCTATCTCCGGGCGAAGTAAAATCGTACGATCGAACGATTTATCCTGCGATCGAAGGAATAGTGCCTTCGATTCGAAGTATTCGGTCGTAGCGTACTGTCGAATAAGATCGAAGTAAGATCGAAGTGAACCTTGCCCCACTTGTATTCGAATCGTTCGATTCGAAGTTTTTATGCCCCACTTCCTTTTTGCCATTTTTTTCAAACAGGAAGCCCTCTAGAGGCCATTTTAGGTGCATTTTCGGCCTAATTGCGCACTTGCTATTTAGACTGCACAGGTGGAGGAGGTGTCTGAGGCAGGTTGTTTTTTTTTTCCAAAAAATTGAGAAAATTTGCCTGGAAATGGCTGGGAGGAGGAGGATGGAGGAGGAGGAGGAGGAGGAGGGGGAACGTCTCTCCAGCCCTGGGGAGGTGCCAACGGCGGCTGGATCCCACACTATGTGGGATCTTAGTCGTCGCAGGAGGGGGAGAGAGGGGGGCACAGGCTGGGGAGTCACTGGGAGGGGTTCCTGGGGGGAGGAGGAGGAGGAAGAGAGTGGGGGGTCCCGTAGGGGAGGGGAAGAGAGTAGGTCAGGTGGGGGGTCCCGTAGTGGGGGTGAGAGTAGGGCAGGGGGGTCCCGCAGAGAGGGGGAGCGTAGGGCAGGGGGGTCCCGTAGAGGGGAGGAGCGTAGGGCAGGGGGGTCCCGTAGAGGGGAGGAGAGTAGGGCAGGGGGGTCCCGTAGAGGGGAGGAGCGTAGGGCAGGGGGGTCCCGTAGAGGGGAGGAGAGTAGGGCAGGGGGGTCCCGTAGAGGGGAGGAGCGTAGGGCAGGGGGGTCCCGTAGAGGGGAGGAGAGTAGGGCAGGGGGGTCCCGTAGAGGGAGGGAGGAGCGTAGGGCAGGGGGGCAGGAGCATAGTGTAGGGAGGGTGTCCCCCAGCCAACGCAGGGAGTCCCCCAGGGCACGCTGCGTGTCTCGCTCGCCATCTGGGGCACGCAGCGTGTCACGCACCCCACCCAGGGCTCGGAGAGGCTCACCCAGGAGGAGGACACAGAGGCTGCCCAGCAGCGAGGAGGAGATGGAGGCACCACCAACTGCCTCAGAGAGGAGACGGGAGGAGGAGGAGGAGGGTGATGATGATGACGGAGGAGAGGAGGGCCCCACCAATAAAATGGCCAGAAGATTTACCAGTGATGAGAATGGAGCACTGGTGGACGAGGTGGTAGCACGATGGGATGTGCTGTTTGGGAGTCGGTCCCATCGTATCAGTGCTGCCAGACGTCAACACCACTGGCAGCAGGTAACGGACAAGGTGAACACTGTGGGCGCTTTACACAGGGATCGGCCCACAGTGTATAAGCGCTTCAGTGACCTGAAGCGTTGGCTAAGGGCAAAGCTGGTTACCAGGAGAGCTAAAGCCCAGAAGACCGGCGGAGGGCGAGTCCCTCCACTCAGACTGAAGCCCTACGAGCGCCGGCTTCTGGACATTTTGAGCAAAGAGGGCAGTGAAGGACTGGACACAGACTGGAGAAGTAAGTTGAATTTTATAGAAACAAACATCTGACTCCTTTTTTCCACATTCACATCATTTAGATAAATGTCTAATTTCCCCTTTAGCATTTCACTTCTTTGCTAAAATATTGCTCCTGTTTTGCATTAGAGGAGTTTCTTGTGCTTTTCTTTACAGCTTTGCTGTTTGTTCATGACTAGTTATTAAGTGCAGCTGTAACATAGACAAAATGGCAGCCATTTCTTTATTAACCATTTCCCCACTATAGTACAAATGTTTTGAAACTGCATTAAAGGGGTGGTTCGCCTTTAAGTTAACTTTTAAGTATGTTCTAGAATGGCCAAGTCTAAGCAACTTTTCAGTTGTCCTTCATTATTTATTTTTAAAATTAAAGGACTCTTTCCAGCTTTAAAATGTGGGTCTAGAAATGCTCTGTAAGTCTACACATGTGATGTTATTGTGAGTTTTTATTACTCATATTACTAATTAGACCATCCCCTAATTATATTCCAGTCTCTTCTTCAGATGAATGCATGGTTGCTATGCTAATTTGGACCCTAGCAACCAGATTGCTGAGACTGCAAAGTTTAGATCTGCTGATTAAAAAGCTAAATAACTTTAAAATCACAAGTATTGTCATATATTACATTCTCTCCTGCTCGCACCATTGCAAATGTATTTAAAGGAACAGTAACACCAAAAAATATAAGTGTTTTAAACGAATGAAAATATCATGTAGTGTTGCCCTGCACGGGTAATACTGGTGTGTTTGCTTCAGAAACACTACTATAGTTCATATAAACAAGCTGCTGTGGAACAGGAATTGAAAAAAGTCTATATGGCACAGGTTAAATAGTGGATAACAGATAACTCCATTATGTTCTACAGAGCTTATCTGCTGTGTAACCTATGCCTTTTCTCATTTGAATGGCTGCCCCCATTGCTACACAGCAGCTTATTTATATAAACTATAGTAGTGTTTCTGAAGCAAGCACAGCAGTTTTACCAGTGCAGGGCAACACTATTTTCATTACTTTAAAACACTTATTTTTTTATGTTACTGTTCCTTTAAGTTTTAACCATTCCATCTCACTTGCTGTACCATTCCATTGGAGTTATTATTTGGAATGAGAAATAAAATAGATTTGTAGCATGTGGGAGGTCTCTTGCAATTCCATATGATTTTGTTTTTTTAATACTTTTTTTGTTTTCTTTATTCACAATTGCAGTACCGCCGCAAACATCGCGGCCTGACTCGGGCAGTGACCAGGACCAGGACGACGCCGCTCAGCAACCCCAGGAAGAGGGTGAGGCTGATGATCATGATAGAGCCCCGGAAGCTCAAGGTACAGACATGTTCAATGTTGTGGCCAATGTAGTTGCTTCCTCGACTTGTTTACAGCATTACTAATGTCCTATCTCACATTACAGAACACCGAGCTGAAAGCCGCGCCCAGTCACCAGCTGTGATACCTGTGGTGCCCCCCAGACGTAAGAGTAATTTTATAACTAATAACCCCTTACTTTATTTGTCTGTGTGTCACCAAAGATGCCATGTATTGGTTAAGCTGAGCTCAGGAGAGGTGGTTAGGAGAATAAAATAGGATCAGACAGCTAGAGCAGAGTTTCTATGGGAACCAGTAATGATATCTGCTCAGTGGCTGTTAGACTGGAGGGTGTGTTTAGTAATCTGAGCTGAGAAGAACTGAGCATGCTCATTAACCAACAGCCAAAGGGAATTCCTGAGGGAGGGCCAGAGTGAGTTAGAAGAGGAGAAGGAATTCTAAGTGATTAAGGGGATACTGCAGACTTTACTGTTAACCTTTTAAAAACCAGTGGCAGGTATCTGAAGCTCCTCCTCACTGGGAGGGAGGGTTTACATGTCCTTTCAAACTTTTTTTTGTCTAAAAAAAAAATAAAACATTGTTTTCCAAGCTACAGACTGGTGTGAAATTTTCACTCCAATGTTGTGTTTATGCCCCCCCCCAAAAGAAAACACCACCTCCAATCTAAATGTGGCCAAACACGGGCCAATAAAAGCTGCCAACATACCGACAGCTTATTGGCCCGTGTATGGGGGCCCCCGACGGGCTTCCCCGATCGAGATATGGCCATAAGTCAGCCGGATCTCGATTGGATGGGACTAAAATCCCGTCGGATCACGGCGGCATCTGTTCGTTGATGCGGTCCTGCGATCCGACCGCCCGTTCCTATTCGTTAGGATGCGATCGTTGGTCCCTAGGGCCCACAATCGGATCAGTGCGATATTGCCCACCTCAAGGTGGGCATATCGGAGAGAGATCCGCTCATTTGTTGTGGGTTATGCACATGTCCAATATATATACTTAGATCTGATTTTTCTTGTAGGTCGTGCTGCTGCCACTGCTGCTGCTGCAGCAATTGGGGGACCACCACAGGAGGAAGGACGGCGACTGGGTGAGCAACCTGCGGCACAACCGGGGCTCGTTGACGCGATGATGGCTGCCATGCAGCCTATGCTCCACCAGCAGCGCCGCCAGGAACTCTGGATGAGGCGGTGGATGGCCCAAATCCATAGGGATATTCGGGAGACCCAGGGGACCATCCATCGTGGATTCCAGGACCTGGTGGCAGCCATGGCAGCCCAGCCTCATCGACCAGGGGGCTCTGCTGAGGGTGAAGTCCCTGGTCCACCTGCTGCTCCCCCTCCACCCCCTTAAGCTCCTCAACATCGGAGGGAAAGGGGGCATAGAAGGGGAGACGGTCCTGTCCGAGGGGACAAACGTCCCTAGCTCCAGTCTGTGTCATTTTCCATCTGACACTGGCCTCTTTGCCTGTTTTTCTCCTGGTAACAAACTTTGCCCTATTGACGCTTCAGGTATCACTTTGTCCGTTACCCAGCAATGGGACTGACTCCCAAACAACACATCCCATTGTTTACACTGTGCTCCATTCTCATCACTGAGGGGTGCCATTTTAACATCTATTGGCACCCTTTCCAATAACACCTGGAAAAGCACTTCAAAACATCTAAGTGCATTTGCTCTAACATATGTATATATGTATGGTGTTATCAGCACCAAGGTGTGCCATATCTAACACCCATTGGCGCCCTTTCCAATAACATCTGGAAAAGCACTTACAAACATCAAAAAGTGCATTTGCTCTAACATATTTCTATGGCGATGCTGCAGTGTTGCCGAACACATTCACTTGGCCAAAAAATGTTACATGTAAGGTCAATGAATTCTATTGCAAGCATATGACTACACTTTTTTATGGTGTATTTATCACTAGTGCAGTGTTGCTTCAAAGGTTCCATATGCTAATCAAGCTCTGTATTTATGTGGTTTACATGTTATGTGCATTCATGTAACAATGGCCTATATTCTGCAACTGTCAAAGTGAAAACAGTGTACCTTGTGCTTTGCACTATGAAGTTATGTTGGCTACCTCTGGCCTACTTTGGCTACCCAGCACTCATAATAGGTGCTAACGCCTACCTCCTCCTCCTCCTCCTCCACCTGTGCTCATTAAATAGCCAGTCCAAGGTGTATGATATGCCTTAAAGGCACAAAGCATTGTTACTTTGCACGAGAAGTTATGTTGGCTACCTCTGGCCTACTTTGGCTACCAAGCACTCATAATAGGTGCTAACGCCTACCTCCTCCTCCTCCTCCACCTGTGCTCATTAAATAGCAAGTCCAAAGTGTATGATATGCCTTAAAGGCACAAAGCATTGTTACTTTGCACGAGAAGTTATGTTGGCTACCTCTGGCCTACTTTGGCTACCAAGCACTCATAATAGGTGCTAACGCCTACCTCCTCCTCCTCCTCCTCCACCTGTGCTCATTAAATAGCAAGTCCAAAGTGTATGATATGCCTTAAAGGCACAAAGCATTGTTACTTTGCACGAGAAGTTATGTTGGCTACCTCTGGCCTACTTTGGCTACCAAGCACTCATAATAGGTGCTAACGCCTACCTCCTCCTCCTCCTCCACCTGTGCTCATTAAATAGCAAGTCCAAAGTGTATGATATGCCTTAAAGGCACAAAGCATTGTTACTTTGCACGAGAAGTTATGTTGGCTACCTCTGGCCTACTTTGGCTACCAAGCACTCATAATAGGTGCTAACGCCTACCTCCTCCTCCTCCTCCACCTGTGCTCATTAAATAGCAAGTCCAAAGTGTATGATATGCCTTAAAGGCACAAAGCATTGTTACTTTGCACGAGAAGTTATGTTGGCTACCTCTGGCCTACTTTGGCTACCAAGCACTCATAATAGGTGCTAACGCCTACCTCCTCCTCCTCCTCCACCTGTGCTCATTAAATAGCAAGTCCAAAGTGTATGATATGCCTTAAAGGCACAAAGCATTGTTACTTTGCACGAGAAGTTATGTTGGCTACCTCTGGCCTACTTTGGCTACCAAGCACTCATAATAGGTGCTAACGCCTACCTCCTCCTCCTCCTCCTCCACCTGTGCTCATTAAATAGCAAGTCCAAGGTGTATGATATGCCTTAAAGGCACAAAGCATTGGTTGTTACTTTGCACTATCAAGCAATGTTGGGTGTCCAACACTCTACCTGGCCAGCACTAATCTCATATTGTTGATACTTTTAAACTGGCCAAATTGTCATATAGTGACAAGTGTCATTTGTAGATCATATTGATTGTTATATTATTGTTTTGGACACAAGCTTATCAAGGGCCAAATTTTTGGATACTGTTTAATGTAAAGTTGGCCATGATGAATCCTGGGGTGCATTAGCAATGTCATGCAACAAATGCTTTGTAAAGCTTTTGCCCTTTAGTGGTCTATAGGGGCTGCTATATTTTGAAATATATGTTGAGACCAAATTCCTCCTGTGGCTTCCAGCTAAGGTACATATTTAATGGTTTAAAATAAATATTGTGTGTTCCAAAAACAAACAAACTTTATACAGATATATATTGTCTTTTTATTGTTGTTCAACTTTTTTGGATTTTGACAAAGATTGTGTCAGTAAAGCCACTAAAACATTACTGGGTGTGTTTGTTTTTCTTTTTTGCCAAGGCGCTTGTCCAAAATAGTAACATGGGTAATGTCATTTGAAACAAAAAAACAGAAGAAGCCATACGTGTAGATCAAACAAGAAAAATTCATTAACACAAATCAAAATAAATTTAAGTAGCCACACAAAAGCCGGTCATTGCTAAACAAACACTGCCACTTACCGATATGTTTTCTAAAGGTGACTCCACCCAGGTTCAAATGAGCATTGGCGCACAATAAAAGAGGTAATCCCCCCCAAATGCAAATAATTGTGTGTGTGCAGATCCATTAAGAAATCATCCCTTTAACACATCTCACCTGTAAACTGAATCAGGTGGCAAGAATTAAAAGCCCTAACAAAGTGAGCTGATTGAACTAAACTACAGGTCCCAAGATGCATAGTGCATCTATTGTAGCCAGACTGCAAAAAGGGAAACAATATACATACATATCACCTTTAAAATAATATTTGAAGTGTCTTTGTATGAAATTGAAAATAGAACTTACCCACAAGCCTGCCGTCCGGCATTTCTCCTCGGGTAAAGAGGCCATGGAGAGCTGACTGACGCAGGATAGTGGCATCATGGACACTTCCAGGAAAGTCAGATCTCACACTCATGATGCGCATGTTGGAATCACACACCACCTGCACATTGATGGAATGGGAGCGCTTACGATTTTGGTAGCGCTCCTGGTGATGGCGAGGTGGTGTGAGTGCAACATGAGTGCAATCAAGGCCTCCTAGGCAATTTGGAAATTGGCCAATTAGGAAAAAATCCTGTTTCAATCTTATCCACTCTGCCTGAGTTGAGGGGAAGGAAATGAGCCTTTGCGAGTGCTGCAGTAGTGCCCTGAGCACTTGTGTTAGTCTCCTGCTAAAGGTGGGCTGGCTCATGCCAATGAGGCGTGAAGAAACCAGCTGGAAACTGCCAGTGCCCGGGAAATGCAAAACTGCAAGCAGCTTGTACATCCCAGGCACTGCCTGAGACCGTGCCGTCACAGGTTCAATGGCCTCACTGATGAGACCATAAACCTGCACTATGGCTGCACGACTCAGACGGAACATCCTCACAAGCTCATCATCAGACAACTCGTCCAAACAAAGTACAGGTCTCCTGAAGTGATCCTGCCTGATCCTAGCAGGGACAAGGTGTTCCTGCTCCTCAGCCTGCTCTTGGGCCTCAAAAATGGCAGCTGGCAAAATGTCCATTCTGAAAAAAATCTAAGCCAAATGGCATCTGGTGGGGGTTTTTATAAGTAAGCCAGTGTTTCCCAGCATTCCATGCAGCTTTAAAACATTTAACCATTTAGTGAAGCGTAAGGATAGATAGGGCCAATTAATATTTGAAGTGATGTTTAAAAAAAATAGAACTAAAATATAATCTTTTAAGCCATTGATACTTGAAAATCTTAGGTTATATTCTGATAGATGCAAAAACAAACATGTTTCTGGTGTCAGTATTTATTTTAATGTAATTCACCAAACCTCTAGTGCAGCCAGAACTAAAAAAACAGTTTATAAAGTGATCCCATAGGTGTCACTATACACCCACTACAGTGGAGAGCACCAGCAAAGAAAATAGTAGGAAATCGAATAGTCGAACGATTTTTACCTCGACCGATCGATTATTTTTCCTCGACTATTCGATCATCTTCGAATGTCGAAGTCCAAAATCAACTTCGGTAGGTCAAAGATGGGGTACAAAGAAAACTTCGGGGGAAAATGCGATAAATAAGGTATCCTTCGAGTGTAGTCGAATAGTCGAATAGGCGAACTAATGCATCCTTCGATAGTCGAATAGGCGAACTAATACATCCTTCGATAATCGTACTTGTCCACTTCGATCATCGAATTCGACTATTCACCTGATCGGAGGATTGCTCGACCGTTCGAATCGAAGGTCGAATTCGAAGTAAAAAAACAGTCGAGGCTTTGTGCATCTGCCCCATGGTGTTTTTTCATCTGAAGTTTTTTTATTGCATCCATCCACTTGTCACTGTGCACAAGTCGTAGACTTTGGCCAGAAAATGCTCAGGAGTGCATTTTCAAGACAAACCCCACCACATGATTATATCAAAAATTTGATGTCGTACATGTCAGTACTGCAAAACTTAAAAGGCTTATTGACAATTTCTCCACGAAAATGTCACATGTGAGATTGCTCACAGAGAACAAGTTCATGATAAGTATAAAAATCTAAATTGAGATTAGAGACGAGATGGAAACCTCTGCCATTAGGTGTGCTGCAAATTATAGACTGTATTCCTTAAAAAAAGATAAATCAAAAGTGTGGTGAGCAGCTGCTACTAAAACACTGTAAGCATTGGTATATATGCCTAGATACATATGAACATGAATCCTACTTCAACCCCCCAGGATGTGAGTTCAATACTCCATTCTGCCAATAAAAACTTGGCCCAGACAAAATGTAAGATTCTACTAAAAGCTTGAGAACAGCAATGTGCACAGATAAGCAAACTTTAATTATGCAACTGAAATTCATTAAGCCAGGTACCAGGGCACCTTAAAAGAAGAACTGAGGACATATTTATTAGGCCAAGGAATTTGCAACAGATCATCCACTTTACTCTGCTTGCATTTTATATGCAGAGGATTCCTACAGTTCCACTGAAAGACATCACCCTGTGTGGAGCTTCTTACAGAGGATTTTGCCATTTTCTCACTGATAGCTGCTCAGTCGAGCACAGGCCAACGCTGTGCCTTTCAATAGAGCTACAGGAGAAGCACATGACAGTGAATCCGCTTTTCCTCAGACTGCGCACAAAAGGCAGGCTGAGAAAGGTGGATGATCTACAACATATGTCCTTGGCCTTAAAAGGAGAAGGAAAGGTCTTTTTACTTGGGGGTGCCAAAAGTTAGGCATCCCCAAGTGATCGCATGTACTTACCTGAAACCCAGGTCAGTTCACCATTAGGAGAAAAGTGCACCTGCCCAGGATTCTTCTAGTGAGCACCACGGAGCGATTGTCTTCCGGCTTCTTTTTTCTTCAAATTTCCCAGGCCTGGCGCATGCTCAGTAGAACAAAATAGCAGGCTTTTTTGTTAAAGTTCGGCTTTTCCCGCTACTGCACATGTGCAGCGACCAGAAAAAAGAAGAAGCCAGAAGACGATCAGCCCATGGTGCTCTCTGGAGGAATCCGGGGCCAATTCAGTTTTCTCCTAATAGGTGCACAGGCACAGGGTTTCAGGTATGTACATGCGATCACTTGGGGGTGCCTAACTTTTGGCACCCCCAAGTAAAAATGACCTTTCATTCTCCTTTAAGGCAGTTTCTAAACAGAAGATTTTGTAGAACCGCAAGCTTTGTTCAACAATATGTATTACTTTCATGCTAACTTGAAAACAGATTGCGAATGTACAGGTATGGATTATCCAGAATGATCAGGGCCTGGGCTTTTCTGGATAACGTATCTTTCCATAATTTGGATCTTCATACCTTAAGTCTACTAGAAAATCATGTAAACATTAAATAACCCTAATAGGCTGGTTTTGCCTCCAATAAAGATTAATTATATTCTGTATTAGTTTGCACAAGCACAAGATACTGTTTTATTATTACAGAGAAAAAGGAAATTATTTAAAAAAATGTGGATTATTTGATTATAATGGAGTCTATGGGAGACAACCTTTCTGTAATTCGGAGCTTTCTATATAATGGGTTTCCGGATAACAGATCCCATACCTGTACTAAAGTATGTCAAAACTACAAAATGCACGGGATACTATTGATTTTACATGCATGGTGGTTTATATAAACCAGGGGTAGGCAACCCGTGGCTCCGGAGCCTCATGCGGCTCTTCATCCTGCTTGCTGCGTCTCAGTCACGTCTTCTATACAGCCCTTGCACTTGCTGGCAGCTTCTTAAGTGTGAGACCACGCTAAGCTAATGGTTAGCTTACCGCGGTCGCACACTCAGGAAGCCACCAGCAGGTGAGAAGGCTGTATAGACGTCCCAGGAGTGACAGGCAAGACCGAGCCACAGCAAATTGATTTATCTTGGTCCTTACCGCGGTTACACACTCAAGACAAGAGAGGGAAGATCGGCTTGGAGCTTCAGAAACAGAAGTCACATTAAACAGATGAGAACACTAGCATTTAATAGCGCTATTCAGTGTTAAATTTATTTCAAAGTAGGCCTACATATACACACTGCACTTCTGTTTGTTGTATTCTGTTGTTGTAACAGTTACAATTAAAAAATTTTTAAAACTTTTAAAGTTTATAAGCTGTGTTATGTTTTACGGCTCCAGACTATTTTTCTTTAGTGTAAGAGGGGGCAAAATGGCTCTTTTGATAGTAAAGGTTGCTGACCCCTGATATAAACAATATACAACATTTTCTATGTTCTATGTCTACCAATAAGGAACGGCACTGACCTATTGGTAGAGAATGACCCATTCTATATTATGACATGTCTCCAGTATGAAACATATTACATATCCCCAAGAAAGAGAAAATGTTTTTCGTTTAGTGCACACAGGCAAAATCCAGATCTTTATATATTATACAAACTGCAGGTTAAAACCATCTCCTAAACATGGTTTTGATTAACAGCTTGGACTGAGTTGTTCATTACATCATATTTCTCCCTCTACCCCCCTCCCTCCCCAGTCCATGGTGGTGTGCATTACATCCTCCTGTATCTCCCAAGAGAAAAGCACAGTCAAACTACTATAAAAAGTATGCAATGAAAATAAATATATATATATATATATATATATATATATTATTTATATATATATATATATATATATATATATATATATATATATATATATATATATTGTATATTATATATATATATATATATATATATATATATATACATACATATACACACACATATACATATACAGTCCCAAAGGTGCACACCATTTACAGGATAGAATACCTGGGTGCCCGAGCCAGCAGAGTAAATGTATAGGTGAAGAATGGCGGCACTCACAAGATTTTCAGGCGAAATAAAGAAAAACTTTTTATTTAACTCGACGTTTCAATCCTTCAAGGGGATCTTTCCATACCTCCCAACTGTCCCTTTTTCGGAGGGACAGTCCCTCTTTTGACAGCTCAACCTGCAGTCCCTCATTTGTACTGGAAAGTCCCTCTTTTCTCTGCACTGAACAGCCAGAAAAAGAAAAGAAGTTTCTAACTAAATTGGAGAGCACAGAACAGCTAACAGGTGTAAATAAGATACTTTGTAACAATTTTGAGACACAAAAACACAGTTTAGCTAAGGAGAAATATTTTCAAACTTTCATAACCTGCCAAATTTTGTAAAATGAACATGGTAATTAGGGGGTGTGGCCACAGAAAGGGGTGTGGTCAAAAATATTTGCTGCGCTACGTGCGAAAACATTTTTTGTCCCTCTTTTTACTTCCAAAATGTTGGGAGGTATGTCTTTCTCAAGTGTATACAAACATGCTTTCTTGAGAAAGATCCCTGTGAGGGATCGAAACGAGTTAAATAAAAAGTTTTCCTTTATTTCGCCTGAAAATCCTGTGAGTACCGCCATTCTTCACATATATATTCCATAGGGCTGCTGCACACACTGATAAAAGTTAATGCCCTGGTGCTAACAGTAGTATCATATATAAATTTACAAAAATGCTGTTGCACTCTGACGTAAAAACGTTATTAGAATCGACCATCTTGATAAAGACCCTACTGAGGGTCGAAACGTCCCTAGCGTGCAACAGCATTTTTGTAAATTTATAAATAAATTTATATATATATTGTAGATGAAGTAAACACCAGCACCAGGGGTCTTTTTGCATCAAATAAGCAGTATATTGTGTTGCATGTAAAACGTTTTGGTCCCTATTGGGACCTTTTTCTGAGGTCACTGCTGACACGTTCACATTATGTGGGAGGTGGTTATTTAAGGGTTTACTTTGTATGTATTTTCACCTTAAAAAAGGTCCCAATACTGAAACGTAAGTTTTAGATGCAACACAATATACTGCTTATTTGGTGGTGGTGCTGTCCATATGTTAATTTTTTATACACACACACACATATATATATATACTGTATATAAATAAATATACTGTATATACATAAAATATAAGAATACTGTTAAACTATTAAATTAATTGTTACGAGCATCCAGGCAGACAATATAATTTTGTTGTGAGTGGAATAATTGGAATAATGCTCCCTTATTGTAAAATATTATAACACATTTAGAAGAAAGAGTTAATCAAGACTTTTTGAGAAAATTACCTGTGAAAAGTATGATTAACCAGGCTCCACCCTGACTATGCACCTTTCCCTGCACAGTCTGCATCTTTGCCCAGAGCTGGCCAGGTGCTGCAGATGTTGCCAGAGGAGTCAGCAATCCCCTTGCTCAGACCCTTGATGGAAGTGGCCACAGCATTTATTCACATTTTATCAAATAGCCAGAATTCCATAAGAGATTGCTACTATGCTGAGATCAGCACTATGTCATTATATGCACCACTTAGTATTAGGCTGCTTCTACCTACAGAGAAGATGGCCCCCAAATCTGCTACCATGAGAGTAGCTCAACAGCCCTTTATCTGCAGTGTCTTGATGCTAGGAAATCCAAACCTAGCACAAGCAGTAGTGTCGGAATCAATCACTGTGCAGCAGAGCCGGGCCAAGCCAGGCAGGCGCCCTAGGCAGCCTGCCCAGCTGCTGCGCCGGCTGGTTGTGTGCTTCTGCGCATAAAGACGCTTCTGCGCATATGCAAAACAATGCTTCTGCGAATGCGGGAATCAACGCATGCGTACTCGCTTACTTGCACAAATAGGAACAAGTGGGCAGTCGGCAGAGAAGGGACCGGACTAGGGTTAGGAGTAAGTACGTGCCTGGCGCCCCTCCACCTTTGCGCCCTAGGCACATGCCTACTCTGTCTACCCCTAGTTCCGGCCCTGCTGTGCAGTCACAGGAGAGAACCTCCTTTCTCCCTCTTCCAAATGTATCTGTGCAGTACTCTGGCAAGGTCCTACTGCCACAACTGAAAACCTTCTGTTGCGTTTGTCCCCACCATAACTTTATAACTATTGGTTATTAGTTAATAAAACATAGAAAAAGAATGAAAATTAAATATTCACAAAATATCCAAACTTTCCTTTCTAGCACACATTCTGTACCACAGGATGGAATTAGCCATTAACCTTATGGAATATATATATATATATATATATATATATATATATATATATATATATATATATATATATATATATTTATTTATTTAGTATGTATGCAAAACATAACTGAATACATTCCTTCATTGAAATACTCTATGACAATGTGCAGTTACCCCCCCCCCCCCCCCGTGGATGTAAAATTGTTAGACAGGTTATATCAAGGTGAACTTCCTAGTAGGTTGCCTGACATGTCGGCCCAAAAATTTCACTGCTAAAGTACTGGATGAGCACAAAAACCAGAACCATTAAAATATTCCATTAGCCAGGAGACTTGACCCACAAAATCATTGCATTATTTTGCTAAAAATTCTCATTTACTCTGCCCATGTGGTGGACTACTATGATGCTAATATAGTAGGCAATTTGATTCCATCCCAGATACTAAACTTACCCTTCTTTTAATAACAATGGAGTGCAAATCAGCCTACCCATCGGCTCTGGGGGCCATCAGCTGCCCTTGCCCAACTTCTGCCACAGCAGCCCATACACTCTGTAAAGACCCCCCCCTCCAGCCATACATACCTGACTCAGAGGGTAAGGTCAACCAACCACTTGCTGGTTCCATAGCAGCTCTTCCTTGGAGTGGAGACCTGCTCCTACAGCCCTTCCAAACTGTGGAAACCCGCTCCAACAGCCCAGATCATAGGATAAGGCCACCGGCTACTCTACAATGCTGCTTCTGTAGCAGCCCGTTGGCTCAGTAGAAACCTGCCTCCAGCCATACATGCCTGACTCAGAAGGTACGGTCAACCAACTATTTACCATGCTGGTCCTGTAGCTCCCCATTCTCTGTAGAGACCTCCCTCCAGCTGAACATGGGCTCATAAGGGCCCAACTCAGAGGGAAAGGTCAACCAATTATTTTTGGTTAAGCTTTGATATTATGGTCACTGTAGTGACAACTAGCCACAGAAATAAATAATAGATAACCTTGCCATGACTGGGATGGGGACTATTAGTTTTTCACTTGCCTGTACCCTTACTCCTCAATCACCCCCCCCCCCAGATGATCGTCAAATGTTATACTGACAATGGAGAGCTGCTTTCTGCCCAGAAAATCCAAACTAGGCTCTATGAAAATGAAGGCTAGCATTGTGCCGGGGAGCTAAGCGATCAGCTTAAATATATTAAACCCACCTCTACCCCAGGTTCAAAAAGGGAAGCTACAATAAGCAAGCCCATATGATATAATATTGGGGGCTGGTAATGTTCATTCACTACGACTGCATTATACAAAAAAAATCATAATTTAAGGCCGTTTAAATAACAGACATTGGAAGTGTTTTGTCAAGACACCCTATCTACCATTTCTTGCAATGCAAAATATATGCAAATATAAAGTGTATTAAAATTTTAGTGAACTTCTCATAAGACTATGAAGAACAAAGAACATACACAGAAAAATTCAGCTGCAAAATTCTGTGGCATACAAATAGCTATTAAGTCGCACATGGTCCCCTTTTCTGCTACATATAATTGCTCACCCGTGTAAATTCTTAATGAATGCTGATCAGTTGAATTAGTTTTAAAACTAAAACAGAGCTGCTATTGGTGGGTTAAAAGGCATGTGCCAAATAGTAGCCAGTTGTTATTTGGAAAGGAAATGATGTTGGATTCTTTGGGCTATTGTAGAAACACTGAATATTCATCAACTTCTGCAGACTCTGTCACCGCATTCAGGATTTTTCAAGGTTGTCTGTAGGGCTATGCAATCAATTATAGCTCAACATTAGTCTGCTGACACTACTATTTAAAAAAAGAAGCGGTGGAAAATGAACTTACTTTTTTGCATATTCTTTTAAACAGGGAATAGCTACATTTTTAATGACTTGCTCTAAATAATACAATTTGAAAATTAAACTGAATAAAACTAAACCCATAATTTCCAATTTCAAAGAGCAATAATAAAAAAAAATTTCATTTAGAAGGCTCTGTATAAGGGTGGTAACACAGAATTATTCATTGGCTGGTGGGAAACCTCCTATCCTGCCTGCAATGACGTGTCTGACAATCCCAAAAATTATGGGATTTCAATATTAAATATAAAAAAAATCTATTTGCTCATTTGAAAAACAGATTTCAGTGCAGAGGTCTGCTGAAGCCGCAATATTAAACAATACATTTAAAAAAAATGTTTTCCCATGACAGTATACCTTTAAAGTCTTTATTTTTTATTACACTCTCCAATTAAAGGAGTTGTTCACTTTTAAATTGGTTTACATTTTTTATGTCTGGTGGAATTTATGTTATTTTGCTTTTTGTTCAGAAGCTGTACAGTTTGTAATTTCAGTAGTTATATGGTTGCTAGGGTCTTATTTACTTTAGCAACCAGGAAGTGGCTTAAATGAGAGACTGAATAGAAATATAATGAATACAAATAACAATAATAAAAAAAAGCTCACAAAGCAATGTTTTATTTTGGCTGCTGTAGTCAGTGACCCCCAATTTAATGATGGATGTAGAAGAGGAAGTCAAATAATTACAAACTAAAATAATTGAAAAATAATAATGATGACCAATTGCCTACCAGATGCAGTTATTCTGATGCTACATTATTGCTCCACATTTAATAAACAATTACACTGATTGATACATTGTAAATTACAACCACAGCTGGATGGTTTATTCTAGACAGACAGTCAAAACAGTTAATGAAATGCATAACCTCTTTAATTACAAGCTTCATTTACTAAGCACTGTCAGTAGTGATCCCATAAGAAATACAGTATGTTCTTGGGATGAAGACACCCCAGAACAATACAGTTTGCTTCAGGGGCAAAAATATATTATATTTCAGTGAAAATGCTGTTAAATGCTACTTAATTAGGGTTTGTATTATTACTATTATTATTACTTATTTAGTCTGTTATTTGATCACCCACCAAGAATTCAAATCATACACAGCCATAAAAAATCTGGGACATTTCAAGTCTGTTCTGTATCTGAATTAATAATGCGGGATACATCAATAATGCATCCTGAGCCGTACAGCCATTGTCAGGATTCCATTACATTGCCATGGAATATGTATCATGGTTACATGAAACTATGATAAACTACATTATGAAATATCTAAATTAATATCACTTATCTGTTAGTAAGTAAGTAATTGTTTAAAAAATCTGAATACTAGGAAGATATTGGGGGAGGAGGCAATGTGGACTGCTCTATCCTTAAAATCTACTGGTAATCAGCTTAAAGAAAAACTATACCCCCTGAACAATGTAGGTCTCTATAAAAGTATATTGCATAAAACAACTTACAACATATGTAAAACCCTGCTTTGTGTACATAAACCATTTTAATAATAATAATATACTTTTTTTAGTAGTATGTGTGATTGTGTAATCATAATTAGTATATGCCATATTAAAAAATAAGGGATGACCCCTGGGATCCTAGGATTCATAGTGCCCACAAAAAAACATAACATGAGCCAATTAACAGACAGTCTGTCTTTTGCTTCTACACTTCTTCCTTTTACAGTTAATGTAGTATTTCTGGCCAGGTGATCTCAGAGGCAGCACAGAGACCATCAAGAAATGGTGGTTTAAGGCAAGAGAAGTAAACGGCAATATTTACTTAAAGGGATCCTGTCATCAGAAAACGTGTTTTTTTCAGTTAAAGGACCAGAAACATCAAAATTTTTTTTTTCAAAATTCGTTAGTATACAACGAAAAAAAACACCAAGACAAATGAAACTTTAAATAGCAAAGCATTTATTAAGAAATAACTTACAGAAACTCCACTTCCGCTCCTCTTCAGAAACGGCGACACGGCGACCATCCATTCTGCGGCGCTTGATTTCTCCTCCCTGGCTATTCACCGACAGCTGTTCTCTGTCCCGATCTCCTTCTCTTCTTCATCCTCCTTCCAGGTGTCCAACAGCAGCAGTAGGAAGTCGATGAGGTGCAGTAAGGTAGAGGAGTGCAGACACGAGTGTGCAGCCTGCGGGGGAGCCGAGCTGAACCGGTACCTATACCGCCTCCTAATCCTCCTGCAGCTGCCGGTGCAACTGGTCATGGACAGACAGAAACTGGATCCTTCCCGTGTATCTAGAGCCCAGCAGCAGCGGGTATGGGGGTCGCCTTCCTATTTGCGTGTTAGAAAACCTGGGATCTCCACGGACATGCAGCCTGCGGGGGAGCCGAAGCAGAACCCCTGCCTATACCTCCTCCTCCTGCGCTGCGAGCGCTACTGGTCAAGAACTCATACAGAAGATCGTAAACTGCTAGTGTGTGATTACCTCAGAGATTATTGCGCCGGCTGTTTGGTTACTGCGGCTGCTGCTGTAGGTAACCCATGTTACCCCCCTGCGGTGCCACTTCTGCCTTCCTCTGAACTGAGCAGGAAAGCCTTCAGCTCGCAGCTCAGCCCCAGCCTCCAATTGCAGTTCAGCAGCCTCAGCAGCACCGCAGCCTCCATCAGTTCTTCTGGACAGTTCTTACCTACAGCAGCAGCCGCAGTAACCAAACAGCCGGCGCAATAATCTCTGAGGTAATCACACACTAGCAGTTTACGATCTTCTGTATGAGTTCTTGACCAGTAGCGCTCGCAGCGCAGGAGGAGGAGGTATAGGCAGGGGTTCTGCTTCGGCTCCCCCGCAGGCTGCATGTCCGTGGAGATCCCAGGTTTTCTAACACGCAAATAGGAAGGCGACCCCCATACCCGCTGCTGCTGGGCTCTAGATACACGGGAAGGATCCAGTTTCTGTCTGTCCATGACCAGTTGCACCGGCAGCGCAGGAGGATTAGGAGGTGGTATAGGTACCGGTTCAGCTCGGCTCCCCCGCAGGCTGCACACTCGTGTCTGCACACCTCTACCTTACTGCACCTCATCGACTTCCTACTGCTGCTGTTGGACACCTGGAAGGAGGATGAAGAAGAGAAGGAGATCGGGACAGAGAACAGCTGTCGGTGAATAGCCAGGGAGGAGAAATCAAGCGCCGCAGAATGGATGGTCGCCGTGTCGCCGTTTCTGAAGAGGAGCGGAAGTGGAGTTTCTGTAAGTTATTTCTTAATAAAGGCTTTGCTATTTAAAGTTTCATTTGTCTTGGTGTTTTTTTTCGTTGTATACTAACGAATTTTGAAAAAAAAAATTTTGATGTTACTGGTCCTTTAATAGTGCTACTCAAGGAGAATTCTGCACTGAAATCTATTTCTCAAAAGAGCAAACAGATTTTTTTATATTCAATTTTGAAATCTGACATGGGGCTAGACATTTTGTCAATTTCCCAGCTGCCCCCAGTCATGTGACGTGTGCCTGCACTTTAGGAGAGAAATGCTTTCTGGCAGGCCGCTGTTTTTCCTTCTCAATGTAACTGAATGTGAGACATGGGTTTTTTCTATTGAGTGTTGTTCTTAGATCTACCAGGCAGCTGTTATCTTATGTTAGGAGCTGTTATCTGGTTACCTTCCCATTGTTCTGTTGTTTGGCTGCTGGGGGGGGGGGGGGAGGGAGGGGGTGATATCACTCTAACTTGCAGTACAGCAGTAAAGAGTGATTGAAGTTTATCAGAGCACAAGTCACATCACTTGGGGCAGCTGGGAAATTGACAATATGTCTAGCCCCATGTCAGATTTCAAAATTGAATATAAAAAAAGCTGTTTGCTCTTTTGAGAAATGGATTTCAGTGCAGAATTCTGCTGGAGCAGCACTATTAACTAATGCCTTTGAATTTTTTTTTCCCATGACAGTATCCCTTTAAATATATATACCAGTTTGGTAAGATTCTCTAACATACCTCTTAATTTGATATAAACTGATGCTCAGGTATCAATTTTGGGGATATAAGTTTCCTTTAAGAACTACTAGCAGATCATGATCTATCTACCCTTTGGGAACCACTAGCCTGAAATATGAAATCTGGTATTGTCTATATTTCAGATCTATATGTGAGCAATAGCACTTTGAATTTAGGAAGCCTGTGCAGTTATATAACACGAAAGCTTGCCAAAACAAACTTTTGGCAAACAAAACCCCAGGCCCTGAGTCTAGTGCACACCTTCTTTGTTTAATGTTTTATGTCATAATTAATTCAATGAAGCCTATGTTAGCGCTGGTTGTTCTGCCAAGGGAGATATGTGGAGGCCTATTTATTAGAGGTCAAATTGTTGTGGTTTTAAAGATTATTAAAGGAGATGGAAAGGCTTTGTGCACCAAGTAATTGTACTGACTTACCTGAAACCCCGGGCCGGTGCTCCTATCAGCAGGAAACTGCACCGGCCCAGGGTTATACCAGTGAGCAACACTGAGCTATCCTCTTATGGCCTCTTCTTTCTTCACATTTCCAGGGGCAAATACATGCGCAGTTGAACAAAATAGACAGCTTTTTAGTTAAAGTTCGGCTTTTCATTCTACTGCGCATGCGCAGCCGTGCGAAGAAAGAGGAAGACAGAAGAGGATCGCTCTGTGGTGCTCACTGGTATGACCCTGGGCCGGTGCACAGGAAGTTTCAGTACAATCACTTGGGGTGCCTAACATTTGGCACCACCAAATGCATGAAGCCTTTCCTTCTCCTTTAAAACTATGATTAAACTCTATACCTCTAAACTACAAATTACATGGAAGTCATTAAAAGATCCAAAATAAAAGGGTACAAATGGAAAAAATGCTGACGAGATAAAAAATCATAAAGCCTCTAAAAGTCTGAATTTATTAAAATGGGTCCAATAGGAACAGCGCAGTTTTTGGACCATTTTTTTTTTTAGTTGGCGTTACTTATTATTTAATATTATACATGGAATGTCAGCTAGATATTATTGCAATTTTGCCACTCATATGGAAAATACACTAATGAAATGTATGAACCTTTGGGCCATTTGTTTGAGACATTCAGCATTTAAGTGCAGTCCTGGTCATTACCAGGTTAGACCATACACACACACAAAATAAGGTCACTGGTCTGCCAATGTCTGTTTTGGTCAACTCTGACCAAAACAGACATTGTATAGTACCAAAACAGACATTGTACTGTATAGTACCAAAAGGATGCCACATTAATCACAGAAGGACAATACAAAGAACTACTGGCAATCGCAACAACCTGTTCTAGCACACTAGCAGTGCTGCAGGTGAAAGAGGCAGTTTCTTGCAGTCTGCACAAAGTTCAGTTGATGATTATCTGTTGTGATTGTTGATTATCATAAGCCTGTTTCAGATGGAAATTGCTTAAAGGACCAGTAACATCAAAAAAAAATTTTTAAAAATTTGTTAGTTTACAAGGAAAAATAAACACCAAAACAAATTGAACTTTAAATTGCAAAGCCTTATTAAGAAATAACTTACCAAAACTCCACTTCCGCGACACCGGGCGACCATCCATCCTACAGTGCTTGATTTCTCCTCCCTGACTACTGACAGCATGTGAAGGCGGCTGAGGCTCAGCTCTCATGCTCTGGGCAGGCATGACAGGTGAGCCAAATGTAACTTCCCAGAGTCTGCAGCGCTTCCCCTATTCCCTTGCTCCCCAGAGCTGTGCCCATCTGATTGTGCCCGGGGCTGACTACAGGGTGGGCAGTGGCAGGAGGAGGCTACACGGGCATGTGTACTGCCCCCATTTATGTTTATTTAATTAAAAGTGTGAAGATGCATCACGTCTCCTCA